>OV702281.1:382322660-384779327 GCA_916181665.1 Avena sativa | reverse complement strand
GGAAAATCTTCTGGAAGCGGAGATGGAACTTGGAGGCCTAGTGTCCTTTTCTCCCGCAGACCTGGCACACACGCGATCGGTGGCCCCCAGAGGGGCTCGACGTAGGAGGGGGAACCGAAGGTGGCTGGGATGACGCGGCGGGGCCCTTGATCGAGGTGGCCGAGGCGACACCAGAGGGGCCACGACCCCCTTTGTAGGGGGCATTCACCAAGGAGGTGTCGCGGCTGTGGTTGGCATGATGCGCCTCCACACGCTGCTCAGTGAGAAGAAGGCACGAGTAGAGCTCGTGCGCTATCATTGGAGTCTCGCATTTGTTAACGATCTTGACCAAGCCTTCATACTCCTCGTCGAGGCCATTGATGATGTAGGAGTTAAAGTCGGTGTCAGAGAGGGACTGACCTTGTTGTAGAACGTCGTCGTCGTGGAGTCGAGTTTCTCACACTCGACAAGATGGCGACGAAGGGAACTGGAGCGAGCCTACGAATGCAACACGAAGGAGCGCTCCAGGATGCTCCAGGATTCATGGGAGGTATTGGCGAAGACGAGCATCCCGACAATCTCCGGGGTGAGTGACCCCTGGATGGCCGAGAGATTGCCCTGGTCCTGCGTCGTCCAGACACGGTGCGCCGGGTTGTAGACCGGACCGTTCACGCTGTCCACGAGCGCGCGGGAGGGGGGCAGGGGAGAGTGCCATCGATAGAGCCGAGCAGGTAGTGACTCCCAAGAAGCGGAAGAACCCACGCACGCCAAAAATATAGTTATCCTCTGACAGCTTGGTGGTGATGAGATGGCCGAAGTGGAACGACGCCGGCAGCGAGCCATGCATGAAGACCGCGGGGGCGCGTAGGTCGCGGGGGCAGCGGCTGCTAGCGCAGGAGGCGGCAGTGCAGGGGCGCCTGCATAGATGCGGGCTGCGGCATCACAGGAGGGGCGCCAAAGGCCATGGGCACGGAGGCCGAGAGTGGCGCGATGGGCGCCGCGGGTGCGGACGACGTCGATGCAACGACGACGACCGGAGTGTCGCGCTGGGCGCCGACGGTAAGATCGCCAACGGGTTGGAGAAGAGCGACCCGACACTGAGGGTGCCGATCGCCTGTGCCGTCATGGCAGCATGGTCAATTAGGACCGAGAGAAGGGTGGCAAGGAAGGATGGAAGGAGATCGGCGACGGTGGAGGAGCCAGACAATGCGGCGCGGGACATAGCGTCGCGTGCGGTGGAGGGCGGAAGCGTGAGGAGGATCGATGAAAGAGGAACCCGAGGCGGCGGCCAAAGATGGGCGGCGGCGGTGATGTGAGGTGCGGCGGCTAGGCGTGGAAACCCTAGGCGGCAGCAGACCTAGTCTGATACCATGTAAGACGTAGAATTTAGAGGAACTGGATCAACCCTTTAGGGGTGGCCTATCACATATATTTATATGGGTACCAAAAGTATGTTTACAACATGTATGACAGTCTAACAGCCTCCAAGTCCGGCGTCCGCGATCACGATCTCGGGTTGTCGGGATCTTTTCTTGCCTCTGGGAGCACGAGGGCAGCGGGACAGCTTACGGACCAGTCGATTGACGAAGGCAGCACGACGAAAATATTTCAATTTGGAATTTGATTTTGCAGCACAAATTTCAAATGTTTTGAATGTATTAGGGATATTTTTGCAAAAAAAATGAAATGGGCAGAAGGATGGCTGCGACATCTTTTCTGGAACGGAGGGAGTATATTGATGGTTTGGATGATCACTATTAGTAATATGGAAAATAGTGGGGGTATCATAGACGCTAGCTATGCACCATCATCCAACAATTAATCTTCCTATAAGAGCATCTCCACTTGTTGGGCGTACACAGGCCGAAAATCGGACCAATTTTCAGCCAGACGAATCGCGTTTTCGGCCTAGGTACGCCCAGTCGCTCACTCGCGTACCCAGGCCGCGTTCCCAGATTCGGCTAAATTCACTTAAACTCGGCGAATATGGGCGAATATAGGCGGAATTTCATTAAATTAGGCGAGAGGAACATAGTACATCGGTTTAACTAGGAAAGGACGCCGCCGTGGTCGCCATCGGACGCCGCAGCGGTCGCCGCCGGACGCCGCAACTACAGGCCGAGGCGGGGGTTGTTGCTGGCCTCGATGTGCGCCATGACTCCGGCGAGAGTCCGCCCTGGAACGCTCCATCAGCGACGGCGGTAAGCCATATTGTTACGTGGCGGCGGCGGCGAGCCCGGCGGTCCGTCGTGTCGGGCGAGTTCCTCGAGGCGTCTGTCGGCGAAAAACTGCCTCCAGAAGACCAAGTTGCCCTGATCCTCGAGATCCGGGTCTTGCATGGCCTCGATAGCGGCCTGGATCTCTCCGGCGAGGTCTGGGTCTTCCATGGCGGCGATAGTCGCTTGGATCTCTCCGGCGAGGTCCTGCCCCTCAGGCACTGGCGGAACAGGGATCCCGCCGGCGCTGAGTGTCCAGCCTCGGGGCAGACGAGTGTCCGGCGAGGCCGTATAGCGCGCCTCCCGGAGGAGCCGGGCTTCCCACGGTGACAGCATGCGGCGGCCGGCCATGGCTTCTCGGCGGAGTTGGCGAGGAAGCAAGATGCGAATGTCCGAAGTTCGCCGGAGTTGTGGTGGTGTCAGGAGATGTGAAGAGAGACGGCCAGATGTACAGCTTTATATAGGCCGGAAAAATGGCGGGAGGGGTGTAGCGGCGAGGACGGAAAAAGTGGAAACGGCGGGAACTTAGTGACCGCCGGTCCGTCACGGGAGCCGAGGCGGCGACGGTGGCGCCGTAATTCGGCGACGCGTGGCCGATGCGGCGGGCAATTATTGCCCGGCGGTCGCCGCGTGGTTCCGAAGATGACGATGACTCGGCTTCCGTCACTGACACGGCGGGTCCACGCGCCACTTTGTTTTTTTTCCGCCGATATCGCTGAGTCCGGCGTCTCCAGGGCGTACCCGGAAACCTAGGTTCGGCCTGGGTAGTCCGGACCAAATATGGCCGAAATCCGACCGAAAACAAGTTCTTAGGTACACAACTAGACCGATTTTCAGCGTCCGGATCGGCAGGAGGGTGGAGATGCTAGTCATTTTCCACCGCAGATTCGTGTAACACCGTTAGCCAACTGTTTGTCTCTTTATCCACCTGAACCAAGCCGCACCATACGGTCCATCTCCACTACTATTAAACAAGCAAACAAGAACTTCCTTATATGCATCCAGCTAATCTCACACAAACCAATCAGCACCGCACTATTTGGCCCACGGATCTCAATCTAACAACCATAGTTGACTTCACCGTTCTATGGCGTGAACTTAGCAAATTACAATGACTAACCGTACTCCACCACCAGAGGAATATTCCAACTCCGAGTCCCACGTCCCCTACAATCACGCAAATCTGATCGTAAAGAAAGGAAACCAAACAAAATCTGCTCCTCTCACCCTCGACCTCGATGCCTGCTTTCCTTGCGTCACCACTCACCACCGCACCAGACATCGCCCAACAGCCCCGTCTCCTGCCTGCACGGCGACCTCGCAGCACCGCTATGTCCCTCACTGCACGATCGCCATCGCCGATTGATACCGCTCGCAGTGCGCCATCCGCCAGCGAGATCGCCATCGTTGATTGCTACAGCTCACAGCGTGCCATCCGCCAGCAAGATCCCAAAGCCTAGGAACCTGCCCTCGCAGCGTGGCATCCGTCAGCGAGATCGCCGTCACCCAGGAGCCTGCCCTCGCACGGTGCGCTGGCGGCCGCCATCGGCTCCAAAATCATCGGCGATCAAGTGACTTCCTTACCTTAGGTAAATAATCTGCCCTTCATCTGGATGCACGTCCTGGACAATTAATAACGCCAGTTTGTTATGCTTACAGTTTCCACTGAACCAATAAACATAAATCAATTAACTCACTATTAGCACGTAATGTAGACCAAGCTTGCAGGAAATATTCATTTTCTAGAAAGCAAATGTGGTCTAACAATTTAAATCGTCCTCTCTAAAAGAACACAGAGAAAGCAAAATACTAAGAACTTGTCAATGTTAGCTAGATTTATGGTTCCCTAACTTCTGCATATAAGTGGTGATATATATGCATGGGAAAATTCTGCACAAATACACAAGAACAACTTTACAACAGAAGATGTGTGATGATGCAATGTACTATCTTACTTTGAAATTCTTTTGCATTCGTTCATTTACAATTAATAGAAACAAAGATACTACCATGGCGCAAGATATATTGAGATTTGCACGATGACATGATAAATCATTTTTGACGAAAACTCATCCTAAGGAGGATAGCAAAATGAAACACTGGATTTAAAAGTAGAGCCCGGAATTTTGCTCATACTCTACTTGCTAGGTTACTCCAACTTCCTCTGCACCGTTCAAAAATGTGTCAATTAGCAATATTTCGATAAAAGGCTATCAGGTTATAGAACTTTCCTCCTCCAATCTGAGTGAACCAGAGGAATTGTCAAGGGACGCATAGTACAAAAGGGAAAAACATTGTCTACTCTTATCACAGCAAGAACAATTATAGTTAGTATTTGCCCATACCAAGTGATTACGGCAATAAAATTCAGGAAAAATGAACATGAATTGTAGATGAAGAAACGATGCAATTCAGGAAAGACGTCATCAATCCCATGAAAAGAAACAGGCTTCAACAACAGTGCTTAGTGACAAGCAAGATGTACCACATACACCCCTAGCCATGGCCCAAAGTAATGATGACCTTCTACTGCATGCTTAAATACTATCTTAATGATCTGCTCGGTGATTCAATATGGCACATGTTCATATTTGTTGAAGCTCATGGTGTTATGTCCTCTGCCACTTCCAATGGAGAGTGTACCAAATTTCAGGACATCAACAATACCCACTACTCAGGTAATTGGTTTATAACTACTGGCTATTACTCGGGTAATTGATGTGACCCTAAGTTCTAACTATAATGCATCATAGATGTAGGCCCTAAGGAACGGAAGAGGCAACTGGAGAGGGAACAGTATTCACAAAATAGGGACGATATATTAAAGAGAACGTCATGCCTATAGTCAGCAAAAATGGTTGATGCTTCCACCATTATAAATAGCCAAGAGAATGAAACAAAAACACCTGTGTCCGTTTCCATTGGAAAATGACAATCAACTACTACATACATCCCTATTTGACGCTAAATTCTAACTAGCAAATACTGATGAATGCCTATAAAGCATCATGTCCTAAAAAAGGTTCCAGACCGCCGACACTGTGGGGCATTATGATTTCCATTAGGGGGCCTGCATTTTGTTGCAGAAAATGAAAAGTCCGTATAGTTACTCCAGATGTTTCAGAAGAGTTGAAACAGTTGTTTACGAGTCAAGAGGATGAAGATGCTAAATATTCTAGAGAATATACGATATTTCAACTCGCACTTCTCATTCACGAGTCTAGGAGTCACGCTTGATCGCCGATACACATTTCGGGCGTGTTGGCACAGCTGCAAGAACTGGCGTATACACATTTCGGGCGGGTGGCGGGTTGTACCACGAAATGGACAATCTGGTTCCAGCTGATAATGACCATCAGCATTTGCAGCTCTATATTTATGATACATATGACAACTTGATTCACAGGGCTAAGAGGTCTCCAAATCTTAATATAGAGGTCATACAGAAGATCTTGAGAATACCAGAGCGAACCCTCATTCTGCTCCGGAACCTCGACCCTCAGGATGGCCTATGCAATGGAAGACGGCTTAGATGAGAGCCTTCCAGGATAATGCAATCGACGGAGAGATTATTGGTGGCCAGCATGCTAGAAAGAGGGTGTTCATACCTAGGATCCCCATGTCACTCTCAGATGACATCTCACTTCCCTTCAAACTCAAGAGAAAACAGTTCTCCATCCGCCTGAGTTTTGCTATTGACCATTAACAAGGCACAAGGTCTAACCATCCCAAACATCGGTATCTACCACCTTGATTGTGTATTCTCCCATGGCTAGCTATATGTTGCATTGTCAGGGGGAGTGTCAAGAGAGAGGATAGGGATTTTGGCCAAGCCTAGCAAGGAGGTTGATAAATCCTGAAAAGCACCAAGAACATTGTCCATGGAGATGTTTTTGACCAATGAGGCAGGTGCGTTCTTTTTTTATTCCAGTTGATTTGAAGTCAGCAACACCTTTTGCGTTTATTATGTATTTCTGAACTGGGTTCTTGTGCAGATTTGACCGAAGTAGGTTGCTACTGAATACTGATACGATCAATTTCTATTTCATTATTACTTGTATTTCCTTCGGTGAAGCAAAAAAGATTTCTACAATCAGGTATACATTTCATAATATACCCACATGATATCATGTCACATGCAGTTATTCCAGTACTAGCAAATTAGAGGCAATTTTGTACTAGGTAAAACCAAAGTTAATGATATACCGCTCTTGCTCTAATTGTAGCTTTTGGTAAATAAAGAATACGGATGCTTCTACTTGGTACACTCTCAATTTCCCATTTAATGTATCACATCGTTATCTTTGTTGCTCATGGTTTTACTTCACAGAGATACATAAGATAAGAACAGAGCATTACTTCATGTTCAATTTTCATGACCAGTCCGGTCATAAAGATTTACCATAATAGTTTATCTTATAAATACAGAAGAAATGATATTTTAGTAATTAATTTATACATCGTCTTCAATTTGATTTTAACGATGTCTTTGCTACCGACAGGGATGTGAAACTGACATACTGGACTCTAGAGGAAAAGATCAAGGAGATCAACAAGAGGAATGCCGAATTCTACATGTTCCCTAAGATGACCTAGCCTCAACCACAGAAAGCTTGAACCAGGACAACGAACAATCACAATTAGATAAAGCGAGGAAGAAGTACCTGCACAGTCTTGAATCAGATTATGTTTCCAACTGCCAAAGTTTTGTACTTTCTGGACAAATCTCTCAATGGGAAGACTCTTCGATTGCAATAAAAATATACCATCATAATGATATACATCATATCCTGAACATGAACAAGCTGAGAAATAATAAAAGATTCTATCCAAATTAATTATGCAAATTTTAAAAATGATTTATAATTCCAAGTTATAAAGGATATAAAGTTACAGTTCATCACCTGGAAAAAAAGATCTTTGTAGTCATAGTAATTTGTTCTCCCACTGTCCATACCCTTAAACATTTAATGAAAGTGGATATATCATCAAGAGCCTTGCAGGAAGATTTATCTACAGCAGGAAACAAACAATGAGGACATATTAGATATTCCTATGTGTATGCACCTCACCTACGGTAAAAGTAAGAGCCAGTACCATATAACATTGTTCCTCTCCTACAGTTTCCTTCCAACAAAAATCGTTGGTAAAAGAACTAGAATGAATGAAAATGTGTGTATTCCCAATCCTTATCTGAAATGTTTAATTTTGACTTCTCTTTATAAAAACCTACTCCAAAACAAAAGGAACTCTGTTGGAGCTTGCCAAGATACCCCGAAATGGATAGGGCAAAACAAATCCACTTTCAAAGTCAAACCGTCAACCATCTGCACAATTTTATCAAGTATTACCCAGATCAAAATATCTCTAGAATAGATGATTAATGATCTGCTACTCAAATTACAAGCATCCGATAGTCACAAAAATTAATTAGGAGATCTATAAGGTAAAGAGTCATCAACGATTTTGAAGAAAGGACATAATGACAGAATGCATGACTAGCTTTGTCTAAATATACATGTACACCTTTGTCGAGAATAATGTGTTCTATCTTTAAAATCTGTGATGATTCAAGTGCAAATGATTTTCCAATATAAATCTAGTTAGAGTCTCTTCCATAAACATACATAACCATCCATGCATACGTGTTAGCAATCCATACAAAGCAAGATCTGAAAAAAAATTGCAGAGGGGGCTCACCTTACTGCTGCAGGCTGGGTAGCTCGGGGACACATCGGCTTCAGCAAATGATGCATTAAAAGGTGTGGCCATCAGTAGAGGCAGCGCTGGCCAACGGATTGGAGGCAGAATTGTTAGAGAGGTGGCGCGATGCCTGAGGCTATGGCTATGTCAGCGGCGTCAAGGTGCGGGGCATCGGCATCAGACAGAGCCGACTCGAGCTGCTGGTGGGCGTCAAAATACCAGTCGCGGGCGCGGTGGGAGGAGCATCGAGCAGCAACTCCGGGAGCATTGGCCCCTTAGGGAGGTTTGCGACATGGCCAGCAAGCCAAATATGGGCGTCGTCGCCGGCGTTCCTTGGTGCTCGCTCCGATTCAGCGTCTTGACCCGCACAAGGTGGAGGCCGGCGCTGCATAGACCTCCAACGCGCTAGCGGTGGCCGTGGCTTAGGATCCTGTGGAGACAACGTCTTCACCTCCGTCTCCATCGGTGGGGACGCACGGGAAGGGCGGCCGTCACGACAACGGATGGGTGTGTGTCTCCACCTCCGCCTCCATCGGTGGGGACGCACGGGAAGGGCGGCCGTCGCGACAGCGTAGGGGGCCAAGGAGGAGGAGGTATTCGCGGCAGCGGGGGAGGGGCCAGTCTTCGCCGGAACAGTGCGCAGATAGGGGAGGGTCCTCGCGCCGGAATCGTGGTTGTACTGTGTGTGTGTGTGTGTCGTTGAGAGGGATGGAGAGCGGAAGCTGAGAGTGGGGAATTTTTTTTTTTTTTTTTTTTTGAGGTACCAGAGAGTGGGGGGGATTTTTTCTTTTGACGTGTGACTGTGTGAGAGTGGGGACCTGGGGAGGACGTGTGTGCGCTGTTTTTTTTTTGTACAAGTAGCAAGTTAGGGTCGATATAGGTGTGTCCAAATGAGTAGAATGATTTAAACTGAGGAAGCAATTTTTGGTACAGTACAGATTTTAACGAGAATGAAGTTATAAACAATATTCCGTCCGTCATGAAATGAGAAATTATCAATCGCATAATAGGTGGATCTTAATTGTATTTCTAATTAATTAGTATAATATATTTTTATGAATAGCAGATTTTAATCAACGTCATGTGTGTGGATCTTAATCAAAAGATATCTACCTGTGCGTGCACGTGCACATTTACTAGTTCAGAAAAAAACACTCAACACCCCGCACGGTTCAGGAGGCTGTAGGGGTGCCCTCACCACATGCCGGCCCTAAATTCCATGCCCGCTGTTGGACACGGCAGTGTGCCGCTCCACCTTGCACCGCTGGCGCAAAGCCCTTGCCCATCCCGCACGACCTGCAGCGTCGCCCGCGTACCCGTGGTGGGAGAAATCGATTTGGGGGGAGCAGCCGTGGTGGCGGCCGGACCTCATGTGAGGACGGTGTTCTAGACGGAACCGGCGTAGGCTCGACTTCGACCGCAAGGCACTCCACGGGTGGGTGCTGCGGCTGCGCGAAGGCGACCGGGATGGACAACACTAGCAGTGGGAGGGAGTGGTGGTGGGTGGGTTGCCGAACCTGAAGCTCTCGCGACACGAACACATGAGGCTCCCGATATCTACTAAGATTTTGGAGGCTGAGTCGTCCGGCTCGTCGCACCATATTTCTTCACACAGTAATCAAATTTTCAATTAATCATCATGATTGATTGCTCCATCTTCCGACATCTACTTTCTTCAATCAATTTCAGGAGATATCTTCCTCGTCTTCACTGCGTAGCCATCTTTCCACATTAATTTTTCTAGTATGCAGAAATTCAGTTCAATTGAGTCTTGCATAGTACTACAAATGATTGTACTCCCTCCGTCCAAGAATAGATGTCTTGGGTTTTTTAAATTTTAAATGAATCTATATATACTAAATAGTGTCTAGATTCATCTAAATTTTAACAAATTTGAGGCATCTATTTTAGAACGGAGGGAGTATGATCCTGTTCCACTCTTCAATTTGACAAGACAAATACTTCTCGCCTGGTGAACTTCTTGCCTTTCTAGGCGCCATGCGTGGTCCAGGCGGCCGGCCATAAATATGGTGGGCGTGTGCAGGATGGAGGGAGCAGCGGCCATGGAGGCGTCGACTAGTGGAGGAAAGTACCGGAAAGGAAGGCAGCAGGGAACTCGAAGGGGTATGGTAATCGGCCGACGGCGGTGGGAGGCACCGAGGCTATATGAGGAGGTCCAGACCAGCTCGCCATGGCTGGCAGCAATGTGTCCGACGACGCCCACCCGATATTTGCAAGGGCCCGATTTCCCACCAGAAGCTGAAGAATTAATGGCTAAAATAAGCAAGAATTTGATGATTGGACTTCAACTGAGACAATTACACCTGAGCCTACTACACCTAAACTAATTGTGCATGAACCAACTCCAACACCAACACCAAAGAAGAGGGGATTGATTTAATTAAATGATGAAGTAATGAAAGAAGCTAAGGAATGTCTTAAGGAGAAAGGTATTAGAGCTGAAGATGTGAAGAATTTACCTACTATAGAAGAATTATGTAAGCCAATTCCCCACTCATCTACTATTAAGGTACACTCTTGATGACCCACAAGTATAGGGGGGTGTATCGTAATAATTTCGATAAATAGGAGTGTCGATCCCAACAAAGAGCAGAAGGTGTTGACTAGTGGTATGGAGCAGGAAATCTCTGTAAATACTTAGCAAACGGATTTTTAGGAGTTTTCTGATAAAGCAAGGAAATAAAGTGCAAGTAATAAAGACAACAAACAAATGCAGCAAGTGGCCCAATCCTTTCTTAGCAAAGGAGAAGCCGGTGGAAATACTAATGAGGACCAAACGTTCTCGAGGACACATGGGAATATTGTCAAGTGCTTTCGCTTCCTATAGCTGAGTAGTCTTCTTTGGTTTCATAAGTGTTGTGTGGGTGAACCTGTGCTAATGTACCGACCTTACTTGGACTAATACATACTTGTGAGTAAACCCCTTGCAAGCATCCGCAACTACAAGAAAAAATTAAGGTATAAACCTAACCATAGCCTTAAACTCTGAGATCCTACACTCTCTTGTGCAATGGTTTCCTAACGGGGGTTTAGGTTTCTGTCACTCTAGCAACCCCACAATTAGTAGACAAATACACAATGCATTCCCCTTGGCCCATAAATGGTGAAGTATCATGTAGTCGACGTTCACATGACACCACTAGAAGAATAGCACCACAACTTAAATATTAAAACATTGAATAATATATCAACACAAATCTACTACTAACAACATGACTTCTCTCATGTCCTCAAGAACTAAACGAACTACTCACGAGACATCATATGGATCAAGATCAAAGATGATATGGTGATGGATAACAATCTGAACATAAACAATAATCCAATGATTCCACTCACAAGCATCAACTACAATAATAATCAACACCGGAAAAGTTTCCCCTAAGAACTAAGCAAGTATTCAACACGATTGTTACAACGGATGGAGTGGTGATAATGGTGATGGTGGTGCTGGTGGAGATGATGGTGTGGATGATGATGTTGATCCCGATGTAGTCTAGCTTGACGATGGTGTTGATGGCGACGATCTCCCTTCTCCGGGAAGGAATTTCCCTAGCAAAAAATATGTCTGCCAGAGAGCTCTTTATATCTCGGTGCTTTCTGCCCCATAGAGGCGGCAGAATCTTTCTGTGGTCGCTCCCCGTGTATTAGGGTTTTGAGGAGAAGATATAGGCGAGAGGGCGGAGCCAGAGGTGGGCCAGGTGGGCCACACCCCTTGTAGGCACGACCTAGGGTGGCCCACGCCTAGGCGGGTGTGGGCCCCCTGTGGCCCAACTCCGCCTCTCCTTCTGTATTCTTCGTCTTCTGGGAAAATAGGATTTTCCATAGTTTTTCTGGTATTTTCCTGATCTTCGCGAAATTGCATCAAAACACCACTTTTTTCATCAAAATCCTGACTCTGGCAGTTCATCCTCCAAGAATCACCCAAAATGCAAAAACAGATGAAAATACATAAGTAACACCTCTTAATATGAAATATATTAATGAATAGAGGAAAATTATGATATAAAATGGTGATGCAAATTGGACGTATCAACTCCCCCAAGCTTAGACATTCGCTTGTCCCCAAGCGAAAATTGAGCTCGGTAAACATGTCCACATGTTTATGGAGTGAAGTGTCGATAAAAGAATACGGACAAGAAGCATCACACTTACCATTACACAACTCATAGAATAAAACAACTCACCATTATATAACTTAGCTTGAAACAAGTATAGGAGTCACAAAAGAGATGCATAAAGATAAATCATAATTGGGATTGGCAAACTTCGTTCTTGGTTAGAGAACAGTTGGCAAACAGTTTTAAAATAAAGCTTTGTAGAATTTTTGCAACAAGAGTACTCTTTTTGCTCAAACATAAAAGGTTTTCACAATGATATCTTTCAAAGTAATACTCATTAGATAAGAGTCTTGTGCAAACAAGGAAGATAAAGAACATGATTGAATAAATCATCATATGAATGCTTGAAACACAACAACTCAAATGCTTGCTGGAGATGAAGAGGAATAGGTTTACCGACTCAACTTAGAAGTAGAACAAAGGCCCTTCATAGAGGGAAGCAGGGATTTCAAGTTCATAAAGATCTTTCAAAATATTATGGTACTTGCTAGCTTTGAGCTCTTATTGCCCCTATCATAAGCATCTTGAGGTTATTAAGGTTAAAGTGAACAAAGATGGAGTATATGATTTACGAAATATAAGTTGGTAATCTCATGTCCCTTGAGTACGAGGGCCACTCCTCATGCTACTCAACTTTAGTTACCGGTAAGTTCTTGTCATTGTAAGCACATGATACAGGAGCTATCTCATAATCAAAATGACAAGGCAAGCAGACAATGATCATCTCAGCGATCTTTTTTTTTGCTATTTGCATAGGTTTTTATTGAGGATGCTTCATAGATTGCTCACTATGGTTGTGCTGCAAGTTTCCACCATGATTAGGCATGACTTAGGCTAGCGGCCCAGGCGTTTCTCAAACACACATACATAACTCCATGGACTTACAAGCTCCCTTTTTATTTCACATCGTTGACATCCATAGACAAAAGAGCACAATATCAACTGTGTACAGAGTACAAGTGCAATGTTGAAAACGTTCCCCGTGACAGCACGGTTATGCTAATTCTAACGTATAGATGCATGCATATACAACTTCGATGGCACAATGGTTCAAGTCTATTAGGGGCAAGAAAATAAGGTGTGCCATCAAGTTCGTGAGAGCTTTACTAACTAGTTTTCACATAACAAAATACTTTTAAATTCGAAAGGTAGATAAAGCTTGAGAATTTGCTTGGAATAGCAAAAATGCTACTAGGTAGATATGGTGGACACAAATGGCATAGGTTTGGTTCAAAGGATTTGGAAACATGAGAAGTATGCCTTCTCAAAACAGGTTTTTGGCTAGCAAGGCTGGGTAGCAAGCAAGAGAGTTGAAAGAAACAAGCAAACGTACAAGTAATAAAGCCAAACACACAATCTTCCTTGAAAACACAAAAGATCTTAAATAAAGAATACTAAGCTTATGAGCCAACAAGAAAGAAAACAAATGATACAAAATACCTGTAAGCTTTTTCTCTTTTCCTTTCAAACCTCAAAAAGTGTTGCTACTAACCAGAGCTTGGTTTGCCAAAGCCAATTTAGATCTACTTGATGCTCCCAAAGTGACACCAATACTGATCAACAAGATCAATCATATAATAGAGATTGCAAACTAAAATAAGAAGTGCAAAAAAGTAAAAGATGATACTTCTCATTAATATTCTATAAAGGCACTCACACCAAGTGATACATAAATAACCAACTAAAGGAGAGATACTTCCACAATGCAAACCAACCTATAAGATAACTTATCTACCCAAGATATGAATCTACTAAAAAGGTAAAAGATAATGATGTGATACCGCGGCACTCCCCCAAGCTTGGAACAAGCCAAGGGGATGCCAAACCTGATGACGAATTACTCCTTTGGTGGTGGTGGTCCCTTGTCATCATCAGACTTCCAAGGTAAAGGCTCCCCATCCACAAAGGATGTCTTGGTTTCCACAATCCTGAAACTAGCAGCAGATCTTATGCGATTAAATCTAGCCTCATACTCACATTTTTTATTTTGTATGCCGTAGAGTTGTGATTGTAATTGGTTGGTGGTCTGATGGAGCGAGAGGATCTCGTATCGGAGCTCAGCAACCTCCTTGTGCTTGGCGATGAGTTCTGAACTTATCTTATGGATGACATCCACTTCGCGTTCCACCATATTCTTGTACCTGAAAACTTCCTGCTCCAATGCTTCCTCCATCCTGTGTTCCAGACTGCCTTCTCCTTTAGGGCCTTGAACTTCTTTCATCTGCACCTTCCCATCCTTGAGAATCAACTCTTTGGGATGAATCTTCAAATCATACATGTAGGGGTTGATGACATCCGCGGAGGAATCCTCCATGGGTGATCCAGAGGAAGACATTGTAGCTCCAAAACTGAGAATCTGCCTGATAAAAACAGATCGCAACAAAAACACAACGAGAACACGATACACGAACCTCGGGGGATCCGGTGGGTTATATATTGTGAAGTTTCAATGCATAAGGAAGGTACTGTGCGAAAACGAGGAGGAGGCGGACTCCAGGGGACTCACACCCCCTATAGGCGCGACCAACTAGGGGTCGCGCCTAGGGTGGGTGTGGCCCACCTGGCCTCCGTTTCCTCCTCGGTTTCATCTCGTAACCTCCTGTATGTAATGAAAACATCAAAAATATAAAAATACAAGGTTTTCCCGAACCTTCAGTTTGCAGCACTTTTACTTACTCAAAGACGGATTCTGCAGATTCTGGAGTTTGGTTTCTAATAAATTCTTCTAGAGTTATCATTTGAATAATATCAACACCTTCATTATAAGAATCTCTAGAAATAAAATGTTTAAGCCTTTGACTATTCACCACTTGTGTGGTGTTGTCCTTCAAAGAAGATATTTTGATAGCCCCTGAACGATACACTTCCTCAATAACAAAAGGTCCTTCCCATTTTGAGAGTAGTTTCCATGAAAAAATCTGAGACGAGACCTATACAAAAGAACTTTCTCACCAACATGGAATTCCCTTTTGAGAATTCTCCTATCATGCCATCTTTTTACTTTTTCCTTAAAGAGTCTAGCATTTTCATAAGCTTCACTTCTCCACTCATCTAAAGTACTCAAGTCAAGCAATCTTTTCTCACCAGCAAGTTTAAAATCTCTATTCAGTTCCTTCATTGCCCAATAAGCTTTGTGTTCTAATTCTAGAGGCAAGTGACAAGCTTTCCCATAAACCATGTTGTAAGGAGACATTCCCATAGGATTTTTATAAGCAGTTTTATAAGCCCATAAAGCGTCATTCAACTTTTTAGCCCAATTCTTCCTAGATCTATTGACAGTCTTCTACAAGATAGATTTAATTTCCCTATTGGAAAGTTCTACATGCCCACTGGTTTGGGGGTGATAAGCTGAAGCAATTCTATGGTTAACATCATATTTAGCAAGAGTCTTCCTAAAACCACCATAAATAAAATGAGAACCTCCATTAGTCATGAGATATCTAGGCACACCAAACCTAGGAAAAATAACATCTTTAAGCATTTTTAAAGAGGTCTTACCATTGGCGTTGTTCGTAGGTATGGCTTCTAGCCACTTTGTAACATAGTCAGCAACAACAAGAATATGAGTATACCCTTTTGAAGGAGGAAAAGGACCCATAAAGTCAAAGCCCCAACAATCAAAAGGTTCAATAACAAGAGAATAATTCATAGGCATTTCATTGCGTCTAGAAATGTTACCAACTCTTTGACATTCGTCACAAGATAAAACAAACTTCCTTGCATCCTTGAAAAGGGTAGGCCAATAAAATCCAGATTGTAAAACTTTTTGTGCAGTTCTATACCCAGCATGATCTCCTCCATAAGCACTGCCATGAAATTTTCTCAATATCTCTTGTTGTTCATACTCTGGAACACATCTTGGCATAATACCATCTACTCCTTCTTTATATAAATGTGGGTCATCCCAAAAGTAATGCCTTATATCATAAAAGAATTTTCTTCTTTGTTGGGCTGTAAAGGTTGGAGGCAAATACTTGGAAACAATAAAGTTAGCGTAATCAGCATACCAAGGACTCTCATGCGGGATTAACCTTACTGCAGCCAACTGTTCATTTGGAAAACTATCATTAACAGGCATAGGGTCAAAAGAAATGTTTTTCAAAAAAGATAAATTATTAGCAACAGGATTTTCAGCACCTTTTCTATCTACAATATGCAGATCAAACTCTTGTAAAAGCAACACCCATCTAATAAGCCTAGGCTTAGCGTCTTTCATTGTCATAAGGTACTTAATAGCAGCATGATCAGTATGAATAGTAACATTTGAATCAATAATATAGGGTCTAAACTTATCACAGGCAAAGATTACAGCTAAAAACTCCTTTTCATTAGTAGCATAATTCTTTTGAACATCTAAAGTCTTGCTAGCATAATGAATAACATTCAACTTTTTATCAACACGTTGCCCAAGGACAGCGCCCACAGCAAAATCACTAGCATCACACATAATTTCAAAAGGTAAATTTCAATCAGGTGGTTAAACAGGAGGAGCAGTAGTCAAAGCTTTCTTCAAAGTTTCAAAAGCTTCCTTACAATCATCATAAAAAACAAAAGGTACATTTTTTGAAGAATATTAGTAAGGGGCTTTAAAATTTTGAAGAAATCTTTAATAAACCTTGAAAGAACATGTTGGGCCCCCATGTGTGGTTTTGGTAATTAATGACAATCTTTATGGACTAATGTGTGTATTAAGTTATACTTGTAGGATTTGTCCATTGGCATCGCTTGGAGCATGTGTTGGCTTCAAGGTCAATGAAATGCAAATAAGATTTGTTGGGCATGCTCAATATGCGAGGTCGGTGATGAGGAATTAAGGAAGGCGTTCTATCTTGAGAAGGGCAAGATCGTCTACATCGAGCTCAAGTGGAATGCTCAAGGCAAAGATATAATATTGATAGGTTTTCCCTTTTGCCGGTCTCACGTTGTGTGTGTGAGACCGGGTTTAGGATAGATAACCGTACTATCAAGAGGAGCTCTCGTATGAGTAATTTGGTCACATCGTTCGGAGAGAGCTCAAACCTTTGCATACTTGCATCATCGTATTTGGTTGTTATTTGGTCTTACCCATGTGAGGATATAGAGCTTGTGGTAATCTCCATAACAAGTTCTTGATCATCAAAATCGGATCTCCCATATATATCTTGTTGCGATTTTGATTTATGCGGCTTTTCGGTTTCTCACCAAGTGGGGTATATCATATTATTCTACTTGATACTTTCTCACTTGGTGATAATCAATATTTACACTTTTTATTGGGAAGCCCTTGTCGTCCTCTATCCAACGCAATTTGAATCGGGTCAATCGGAGCTACCGTTTAAAAGTTATGACTGTTTGAATATTTACCGTTTTAAATGAAAAAGAAAAAGAAAAACTGGGCCGAGCGGTACTACCGCAGCCCAGTACCGCTCGGGCCTGACGCGCACAGCCTATTTTCTGTCTGGCCCGGTACACGCACCGGCTGTACCGGTCTGGCCCAGTAGTACCGCCCGGGTGGGCCGGTACTACCGGTCGGCCCTTTTTTTTTTGGTACATCTCGCCCAGTTACATCTGGCCAGAGCGGCCTCGATCTCTCGCCCTGGCCCAGCCGCCCCGCTGGTAGCCCCCGCGCGCCGTCGCGTTGACCGACGCCCGCCTCGCCCGCCTCGCGCGCGCTGCTGCATCCGCTCGCGGGGCCCGCCTGCTGCACTGCCGCTGCTCGTCTGCTGTCGCGCGCGCGCTCTGCCTCGCTCGCATGCGCGCGTGCCCCCGCCCGCTGCGCTGCGCCGAGCTGCCGCACTGCTGCTGAGCTGCTGCGCGCGTGCAGCGCTTGCAGCTGCTGCTGCTGCCATGCATGCTGGGCCACCGCCGCATGCGCGCACACGCTATGGCCTGCTGCTGCTTTGGAGCCCCCCGTTGACCACGCGCTGCTCTGCCTTTTTTCCTCTTCTTGGCTCGTTCGTTTTTGGCTCGATCCGATTTGATTCGTTCGGTCCAGTAGTACCGGTCGCATCCGGTACTACCGGTCCGTCCAGAGAAATAGCCTCAACGGCCATATTTTCTGGGCCCTCTATTTAAGCTTTGTCCATTTTCAGTTTAGACAGCTCCTCTCTTATCTATTAGGCTAAACTTTATCCACACTTGCTCTAGATCTTGAAGCTTGTCTAATCTTTTCTCTCCGATGATTCTTGCCCATATTTGAGTGGAAGAGAGAGGAGATCTAGCCCCACGTTTTGACCTAACCGATTCATCTCTTTGTGAGTGCATCTTTGGGGATCTAGATTTTGGGGGATTTTGTGTCTCTCTTTGATTCCTCCTCTCTTGTTTCCCCAATAGCTTTAGTAGCTTTGTTGGAACTTGAGAGTGAGGGATTTGAGCATCTTTGTGGTGTTCTTGCCATTTGCATTTGTTGCATCGGTTTGAGTTCTCTTTGGAGGATTTGGTTTGAATTGCTCTTTGGAGCTTGTCCCTCTTGGGTTCTTGGAACCCTAGATGGTTTTGTGGCCTTGGTGGCATTGTGGCCTTTTGTGGCATTTGTTGGGAGCCTCCAATTAAGTTGTGGAGTTGTGCCCCAACCTTGTGAGAGGTTCCGGTTGCCACCGACAAGTGCACCGATAGTGGAAGCGTGGATCGATCCCATTGGGGTGAGATTCACTGGAGAATAAGGGAGGCCTTTTGTGGCGTTGGTGGTTTGATACCACCCCCTCTCCAAAAGAGACATACTCCATGTTGGGAGGAACTCGGTAAAATATCGGTGTCCCCGCGTGCCTCGGTTATCTCTATACCCGAGCTCTTTAATTGTGCACTTTACATTGTGATAGCCTTCGTGCTTGAAGTAATATATATCTTGCTATCACTTTGTTGCTTGTATTGCTTAGCATAAGTTGTTGGTGCACATAGGTAAACCTTAGTTGTTTCTAGGTTGTGCTATACAAAGTAAACACTAGTTTTATTCCGCCTTTGTTGAGCCACTCTAGGAAAAGTTTTAATCGCCTATTCACCCCCCTCTAGGCGACATCCGTATCCTTTCAATTGGTATCAAAGCCCGGTCTCTCATTTTAGGCTTCACCGCCTTGAGAGTAAAGATGTCGGCTAGAGGATTAGTGCACAATGACATGCTCACATTCGATGGCACAAATTATGATGTTTGGAAAATTCGCATGCTTAATTTATTTCGGGAAATTCACCCAATTATCGAGGGCTATCTATATGTGGGTTTCTCTTCTCCTATGGATACACAAAACGAATCTTTAGAGGAGAAGTTGAACTCTCATATAGATGCTCTAGCTACTAAAATTCTCTTGCATGTTGTGAGCAATGTAGTTCTTTCGTCTATCATGCCTTATTCAAGCGCTCGTGAGATATGGACCAAGCTTCAAGATAAATATAGCAAGTCCAACATTATTAGGGATGATTGTGTTGCTTCCACTTTCGGTCGAGATGAGTTCTCATCCTCTACCACTTCACCAACATGTGATTTTTCACAAGGTAATGAAATGGTGAGTGGTGATAGAAATTGCAATATGGATAGTGTGTTCACTATTTGTAATCCCTCATATCTATCTAGTTGCAATGATCTATATTTGAACCTTAACACTTCTAGCACTCAAAATTCCTCACATGCTTGTGTTAATAGTCCTTGCATATCATGTAGAAATGACTTGAAGAAATCTCATGATGATATGCTCATGTTGTCTTGTTGCCATGATAAAAATGCTTCTATTTCCCCTAGTACTTGTGTTGCTAACCATGTAGAGGAAAATGAAGATTCTATGGGCCAAGACAAGGTCTTGAAGAGAGCTACAAGTGTAATCTCATCATCACCGTCCTCCGGTTCTCACATGTGCCTTATGGCTAAGGGAAAAAAGGTAACCTCTTTGAATCCCATTGTATCTCATGATGATGATGATGATGATGATGAGGTTGAGAATGATAATGATGATTATAGAGGTAAGTATGATATTACCTCTATTAAGAAAATGGGAGAGGTTGTCTATAGTGCTCTCTACAAAAATAAAATTGCTTCCTCCAACCTTCTTGAAATCTTGAATTATGCTATGGAAGGCAATGATCTTATTGAGGAGCAAGAAAACATAATTGATGAAAATTTTGCACTTGAGCGTGAATATGCTAATGAACTTGCTCAAGTAAAGGACTCCCTTGAATAAGAACAAACCACCAAAGAATCTCTTGAGGAGACTTTTACTCTAGAATTATCTAGAGTAAAGGAATACCATGATAGAGAACTTGCGGTGGCTAACTCCTTCAAGACTAAAAATGATGAACTTGAAGTTGCTTATGCTAAACTTGTTGAGGATTTTAAGCACCTCGAAAATGGCTCTCGGGTCATTAAGAGGGAGATCATCAAACTCACCGAGTCACATGAGCAACTTAAAGCTTCATATTCAAAGGAGCTTGCCAAGTTGCCCTCACCTCTCACTAATAATGATGATGCTTGTGCTACTAACTCTATTTCTTGTGAAGCATCTATTTTGGAGGAGAATGTTGAGCTAAAGGCTCAACTTGCATTGCTAACTAGCAACTATGGGAAATTAGAAGAAAGTAATGTTAAGCTCTCAAGCTCGCATGAGGATCTTCTAGTCTCCCATGGTAGGCTAAAGTTAGCTCATGAGGCCATCATGTCAAAGGTAACATCTAGTGGGCCTCATGTGGACATTAGCACTACATTTACTCCAAATGTTATATTGTCATGTGCTAGTCCTTGTAATTCATCCTCTCACAACCATGCTATATCTCACGATGAATTACATTCCATGCCTTGTTGCTCTAACAATGTAGCATCTACTTCCTCTAGTACTTGTGTTGAAACTAACCATGTAGAGGAAATCAAAGAGCTCAAGGCTCAAGTCACTTCTTTGAGAAATGACTTGAAAAAGGGTCATCAAGGGAAGGTCACACTCAACAAAATCTTGAGTGTGCAAAAATCCCCCAATGACAAGAGTGGGCTTGGATTCAACTTCAATGTCAAGAACAAGTCCACTATCAAGTTGAAGCACAAGGACAACAAGAAGAATGGCCAAGATCAAGTCAAGAATCCGGCCAACATTGTTTGCTTCAAGTGCAAGGAAGAAGGGCACCATGTTAGATCTTGCCCATTGAAGAAAAAGCCTCTTAGTGTGAAGCAACAAGGGAAGCGGCCTCAAGCTCCACCTCAAGTCATTTATGGGCCTCTTTCTAAGAGGACTACTCGATCTCTTCCTCTAGTTGTGGCTTCACCTAAGAAGAAATATGGCAAGAGTAGAACTTGCTACATATGCCGTGAGAAGGGGCACATTTCCTCCACATGCACTATTGGTATCTCCTCATCGGATCCTATCTTAATTGATGATGCTTATTCACTTTATAAGGATGAGGTTGGCAATGTGTTTGCCAAGTTTGTTGGTGCTCAATGTGGGTTCAAGAAAAGAACCATTTGGGTTGCCAAGCCTATTGTGACTAACCTCTTAGGACCCAACTTGGTTGGGGACCAACAAGCCAAAACTTGATCAATAGGTATTGTTGGAGGGCATTGGAGATTTGGCTACATCATGAAGATTTAAGGATCTTCATTATTATATTTGTCAAGCCAAGACATTTTGGTTATCATGATTATATTATATTCCTAATGTTCCTCCTTGCGGTAACATATGCTTAACTCATTACATTGAAAGTTACTCGCCCCTTGTGCATGTGTTGGTTTTGTATCTTCCATGTTTTTGTACATGTTGTGCTTTCCACTTAATTATCTTGAGATATCAATCATATTTGTGTATGATTAAGTGGCACAACATGTATGTGTGTTTCTTGTGCTTGAGCCTTACTTGTTTATATTTGGTATCTTATTTGGCTCTTGTGAGAGATTAATGGACTATCCCATTTTGAGGGAGTGTTATGCTTAGGCATTCCACAATCCTAAAAATGTGTGTACATGAGGAATACCACCTAGCATTTATATTGGGATATTATCTAGTATCTATGTGGTACAATTCTCATGATAAATGTAAGTTTTATAATGTCCATTAATTATCTCTATTTGTATTATTTTGCCTCGTATTGGTTTTTATGGTAGTGTCACATTATGGGGGAGTCATATGCTTAGTGCATATTACAATCCTAGAAATTGTGAATATTCGAGGTTGTGTCACTTATAATTGATATTGATAATTATCTAGCACCTATGTGACACATTTGTTCATACAAGCTCCAATTTGATTGAATGGCTTTATTGATCTTATTTTGGATCTTGTATATGAGAGTGATTCTTGGTATGTGTTTCCTCATATTTAGATATATATTCTCATGGAAACCGTTTGCTTCAAGTTACTCTAATCACTAGTGATTGTGTGACTATTGGAAGCTACCAAGAATCGTGTGTGAAGTATCATGCTTAATTCTTATATTTAGTTATATGCTTCTTGTTGTGTGAATATGATCTTGGATATCCGTATGAACTACCTAGGGAAGATTATTCTCAATTCTTCTTGTCCTTGGACAATTAGTACCAAATTTATGGTAGACTTTATTGATCATATTCACTTTGGCCTTTGCTTAATGTTGTCCTATCTTTGGCCAAGAAAATGTTTTGTGTTGTCTCCCAAGCCTTCCTTGCTTCTTGTGGATCTTCTTATTTTATTGATATCCTCTTGTGTTTTACTTAATGTAGGTAGTAGTGATGATCTCATTTGTGTGCATTTTACATTCAAAAGGAAAATCCTACATAATGCACTATCCATGGGGGAGCTTTCCTATATTATTTAAAACACTCATATTTACGCTTCTTTGTTTGATCCATATCGGTCTTATGTGCTTGGAACCTCAATCTTTTCGTTTTGGTATTTTGTGCCATCATGTTAAGTTTGGGGAGTTTGGTTTCCTGTTGGAACCTTGCTCTTTTTGGGAGTTGGTTTTGTCTCATTCCTTGTTTCTTGATTTGACCATTTTAGAATGAGATAAATCCTTGAGCATTTTTATTTCTATCTATTTTTGCTCTTTTGGCCTTAGCCTAGTTCATTTGTTGAACTTGTGATCTTTCATGTGTTGAATTGGTTCTTTGATACAATTTGGACACCGCCTGTCTTGTCACACTCTTGTGTGTGCCATCTCAGTTTACTTGGTGTTTTGTTCAAATTGTATCTCCTTTTTGGTTCTTGAAAGCTTTATGCATGCATATTTACTATATGATTATATTATGGCATGCTTGCTTTCTTTGATCCAATATATAAGGGAAACTCCACCAATTCCCATCGGCTAAGTTGTGCATGAAATTCAATTTCATATCAATGTGCACATAATTATGTGGAGTCTCTCCTATGTATTGTAGTTTCTCTAACTACTTTGGACCCAATAAGTTTGGGGACCATTTTGTACTTAATTGTGTTTTAGGTACATTGGAGATATATTGGATGCTTGTCTTTCATTTTTGAAGACATGATACTTAGAAGAAAATTTGAGGCAAGCTATAGGATGATCAACGAATTCATATCCTCTACATCCTACCAATCATATCTCGGTAACAAGTATCTCGTTCTCATGCTCACATATCTTGATTCCAACCGTCTGTCGGTTGCCTTCTAGCATGAATTAATGTATTTGAAATTGTTGTAGTTCTAGCCATGGTTTTAAGAGGACTCTCTAGTGTATATGTGTTTAAGTTAAGATGAGTACATGTAGTTGGGACTATACAAAATCATGCACATGATCCTCCAATCCCAAATATGTCAATCTAGCAATTTTATTGCCTATCATTTCCTCAACTTCTCTCATATGCAATAGTGAGATTTTGCTAGTCTATTTTCTATTATGATACTTGTTGCCTTTCTTCATATATTACAACTTTCTCCTTTTCCCTTGGTGATAGTTGTAATATATGTAGTGTGTTTGTGTTTGAAGTCCATTATGTACTATAAGATCTATGTGAGCTCTTGGGCCATGCTTTGAAGCAAAAATCTTATTGGTATATGTTGTGACTTCATTTTTGCTTCCATGTGCTTTATTGTATATCTTCCTTATATGTGCTTGTTTCTTTATGGGCATATGTCTTTGTGATGTCATACACTTAGAGACATATACACATATGAGAAGATAATTTTAGTTGATTTTTAAAATCCTTGGAGACCACCTTTCTATTTCTTTTGATTCTTCGGTGGCTTCCAAATTTAATTGCCTATGAGTGCTTGTTCCTCTTGTTTGCATCTTTTGGCACTCATATTTATTCTCTCATGCCTTGTATTGTTAAATTAACTTGGATGAGTGAGGATTCCATGATTATGCACCTTGATTCCAAATACAATTATCATAATTGGTGCATTATCTTTGGGGAGCTCATCTAATTCATCTAATAATGCACATTTGTCTTCTTTATCATTTGTTGTGTTTAATACTTATGGGGGAGCGAGGATTCCATATTTGTGCAATATGTATTCTAATGCATTTATGTTGAATAGTGCACAAATCTTGGGGAGCTTCTCTATTTGTTATTTAAAGCACTCTCTTGCTCATATCATAATATCTTGTAGGTTTCATTTGGACTCATTTGTTGTTTTCAAATTGGTTTGTCGGACCTTGTAGTTGCTTGCATCATTTGATTTTATTTTTGCAATCTTCGGGTCCTCGATATAGTTCTACTCCCTCCCAAGTATTCATCATTGGATATGTGCGAAGGCACACCTTTGGAGGAATTATTACTATATTTGCCTTCTAGAACTTGTCACCCATTTCGGCAATCGATGCCAATGGGGGAGAAGTTTTAGAGGGTTTAAGTGAAGTTGGTTTATGCATTGAGTTTGTTCTTGTGCATTTATTGCTCATGATCTTGCATCTTTTTTGTTGCTTAGCATGTGGTATATATAGAGGAAACTCCACCAATGATAATGATTGGCAATATATGCAATGAAATTCAAGTTCATCACACATGCATAGATTGTGGGGTAGTTTGCTCTATATATGATGGTGGTACCAATATCACATACTTTTGTAGTATTTGATATTGGTATTACCATTTTATTCATTAAAATTCCTTATATAAACCCTCTTAAAGGGATTGTCATCAATTACCAAAATGGGGGAGATTGAAAGAACATGTTGGGCCCCCATGTGTGGTTTTGGTAATTAATGACAATCTTTATGGACTAATGTGTGTATTAAGTTATACTTGTAAGATTTGTCTATTGGCATCGCTTGGAGCATGTGTTGGCTTCAAGGTCAATGATATGCAAATAAGATTTGTTGGTCATGCTCAATATGCGAGGTCGATGATGAGGAATTAAGGAAGGCGTTCTATCTTGAGAAGGGCAAGATCATCTACATCGAGCTCAAGTGTAATGCTCAAGGCAAAGATATAATATTGATAGGTTTTCCCTTTTGCCGGTCTCACGTTGTGTGTGTGAGACCGGGTTTAGGATAGATAACCGTACTATC
This sequence comes from Avena sativa, assembly GCA_916181665.1. NCBI lineage: Eukaryota > Viridiplantae > Streptophyta > Magnoliopsida > Poales > Poaceae > Avena > Avena sativa. Next base: position 384,753,895 of record OV702281.1, on the reverse strand, counting down.
AAGAGGGGCTCTCGTATGAGTAATTTGGTCACATCATTCGGAGAGAGCTCAAACCTTTGCATACTTGCATCATCGTATTTGGTTGTTATTTGGTCTTACCCATGTGAGGATATAGAGCTTGTGGTAATCTCCATAACAAGTTCTTGATCATCAAAATCGGATCTCCCATATATATCTTGTTGCGATTTTGATTTATGCGGCTTTTCGGTTTCTCACCAAGTGGGGTATATCATATTATTCTACTTGATACTTTCTCACTTGGTGATAATCAACATTTACACTTTTTATTGGGAAGCCCTTGTCGTCCTCTATCCAACACAATTTGAATCGGATCAATCGGAGCTACCGTTTAAAAGTTATGACTGTTTGAATATTTGCCGTTTTAAATGAAAAAGAAAAAGAAAAACTGGGCCGAGCGGTACTACCGCAGCCCAGTACCGCTCGGGCCTGACGCGCACAGCCTATTTTCTGTCCGGCCCGATACACGCACCGGCTGTACCGGTCTGGCCCGGTAGTACCGCCCGGGTGGGCCGGTACTACCGGTCGGCCCTTTTTTTTGTACATCTCGCCCTGTTACATCTGGCCAGAGCGGCCTTGATCTCTCGCCCTGGCCCAGCCGCCCCGCTGGTAGCCCCCACGCGCCGTCGCGTTGACCGACGCCCGCCTCGCCCGCCTCGCGCGCGCTGCTGCATCCGCTCGCGGGGCCCGCCTGCTGCGCTGCCGCTGCTCGTCTGCTGTCGCGCGCGCGCTCTGCCTCGCTCGCATGCGCGCGTGCCCCCGCCCGCTGCGCTGCGCCGAGCTGCCGCACTGCTGCTGAGCTGCTGCGCGTGTGCAGCGCTTGCAGCTGTTGCTGCTGCTGCCATGCATGCTGGGCCACCGCCGCATGCGCGCGCACGCTGTGGCCTGCTGCTGCTTTGGAGCCCCCCGTTGACCACACGCTGCTCTGCCTTTTTTCCTCTTCTTGGCTCGTTCGTTTTTGGCTCGATCCGATTTGATTCGTTCGGTCCGGTAGTACCGGTCGCATCCGATACTACCGGTCCGTCCAGAGAAATAGCCTCAACGGCCATATTTTCTGAGCCCTCTATTTAAGCTTTGTCCGTTTTCAGTTTAGACAGCTCCTCTCTTATCTATTAGGCTAAACTTTGTCCACACTTGCTCTAGATCTTGAAGCTTGTCTAATCTTTTCCCTCCGATGATTCTTGCCCATATTTGAGTGGAAGAGAGAGGAGATCTAGCCCCACGTTTTGACCTAACCGATTCATCTCTTTGTGAGTGCATCTTTGGGGATCTAGATTTTGGGGGATTTTGTGTCTCTCTTTGATTCCTCCTCTCTTGTTCCCCCAATAGCTTTAGTAGCTTTGTTGGAACTTGAGAGTGAGGGATTTAAGCATCTTTGTGGTGTTCTTGCCATTTGCATTTGTTGCATCGGTTTGAGTTCTCTTTGGAGGATTTGGTTTGAATTGCTCTTTGGAGCTTGTCCCTCTTGGGTTCTTGGAACCCTAGACGGTTTTGTGGCCTTGGTGGCATTGTGGCCTTTTGTGGCATTTGTTGGGAGCCTCCAATTAAGTTGTGGAGTTGTGCCCCAACCTTGTGAGAGGTTCCGGTTGCCACCGACAAGTGCACCGATAGTGGAAGCGTGGATCGATCCCATTGGGGTGAGATTCACCGGAGAATAAGGGAGGCCTTTTGTGGCGTTGGTGGTTTGATACCACCCCATCTCCAAACGAGACGTACTCCATATTGGGAGGAACTCGGTAAAATATCGGTGTCCCCGCGTGCCTCGGTTATCTCTATACCCGAGCTCTTTAATTGTGCACTTTACATTGTGATAGCCTTCGTGCTTGAAGTAATATATATCTTGCTATCACTTTGTTGCTTGTATTTCTTAGCATAAGTTGTTGGTGCACATAGGTAAACCTTAGTTGTTTCTAGGTTGTGCTATTCACCCCCCTTTGTTGAGCCACTCTAGGAAAAGTTTTATTCCGCCTTTGTTGAGCCACTCTAGGAAAAGTTTTAATCGCCTATTCACCCCCTCTAGGCGACATCCGTATCCTTTCAAACCTCCTATAGGAACCAACATGAGAAAGGATACTACGAATACCTTTTATATCCCTAGGACAAGGCATCTTCTCAATTGCTTCAATTTTGGCTCTGTATACTTTAATACCTCTTTCAGAATTTTTGTGTCCAAGAACAATTCCCTCATTAACCATGAAGTGGAATTTCTCCCAATTAAGAACAAGGTTAGTTTCTTCACATCTCTACAAAACTTTATCAAGGTTGTGCAAACAATTATCAAAAGAAGTTTCATAGGCGAAGAAATCGTCCATGAAAACCTCCACAATTTCTTCACAAAAACCATGAAAAATAGCAGACATACATCTCTGAAAGGTAGCAGGAGCATTAAATAAACCAAAAGGCATACGCCTATAAGCATAAGTTCCATAAGGACAAGTGAAGGTAGTTTTCTCTTGGTCTTGTGCTCTCACGACAATTTGAGAGAACCCAGAATAACCATCAAGAAAACAAAAGTGAGTCTTTTTAGACAACCTTTCTAGCATTTGATCAATAAAAGGCAGAGGATAATGATCCTTCTTAGTAACTTTATTAACCTTTCTAAAATCAATGCACATCCTATAACCAACCACTACTCTTTGGGGTATAAGCTCATTATTTTCTGTTGGGCCACGCGGAGATAAAACAAAAAATTTCCTCTAACGTGGTGATCCCAAGATCCAGCTGAGGTAGAAGGCCACGAGGTTTACCACTAGACGCGCAGTTGTAGATTACTGATGAAGCGTGTAAGTTGATGCAGTGCAGTCCTTTGCGATCCGATCGTCCTGGTGCTGATCGTACAACACCTCTGCTGGTATCCACACGTGCAAGGAGGAGCACCGGCGGCAAACTGCTAGGTTCGGTACGACGGTAGGACTATTGTGGAGCTAGGGTTTCCAACACATGGAATGACCTAACCGATCAACGATTAACCTTTCTGGGTTACTTTGCTCCACTGTACATAGGGAGTGAACATGGGCTCTGCTCGCACGGCCCATTCACTAAAGCCCATATAATATTAGTCCCTGTGAGTCCGACTCACTGACTCAGTACAAATCAGGCTCGGGTCCAAACCAACCAGATTTCCAGTTCATATCCAATCCGAACTTGCTCCAGCTCTTAAGTGTGTGACCCCGCAGGCTCATGGCTACTTGGACACGATTATAGTCCGACTCTCAATCGATCAGTCGGTAGCGGCTCCTAGCAGAACGTGCCAACTCCCAAGTACCAAAGAGTCATGACGATTTGCCTTTCCAATGCGACTTGCGTTCGAGTCCCTTTTGCGTCACGATATACCTTGTCAGACTATAGGCGAATATTTGTCATCCCTTAAATAGTCCGACTCTCTTCTCGATCCGAGATAAGTGATTCACCTGACTAATTCTTAGTCGATCGCCTCGGTTAACACTTAACCGAGTCGTGCATGGCCATGCTTTCCGAATCATATCTCACGAGAGGGCCCAGAGAATATCTCTCCAAGTGGAGGGGCAAAATCCCATCTTGGTTATTCACATCACACAGCTTGATTCTCAGTCGACCTGAACTCTGCCTTTATAACTGCCCAATTATGGATCAGCGTTTGACAGAACCTAAGTCGGTGATCCTCAACTCGGATTATGCAATAACCTCAGGTCTAAGGATTACATTGATTGAGATATACAAATGACAACTTGTTCGTTATACCTCAATATGGGTCAATCCGACTCGCTAAACTCTTTAGCCGAATCTGTGTAAGTTGGAATAGCATCTCCATGCCCATGACAAGTGGAACCGAGTCATCAAGCCAACTTTCACATTGGTCTAAGTTGTGTGTCCAGCACAACCTCAATGACCAAGGATATATAGTACAAACAACATGAATGCATAGTTCCACAACCAAATCACATATTCAATGATACACATCACATGTTTATACAAGGACTACTTAATATCTTTATGAATACAATGGTAAATATCATCATACATGATTGCCTCTAGGGCATATTCCCAACATTTTCATTAGGCACAACAGTGATTCCCCCTTTGTTTGGGACACAATGAACAGGTCTAACCCATTGACTATCAGCAATAGGGTAAATAATACCAGCATCAAGGAGTTTTAATACCTCATTTCTTACCACATCCTTCATCTTAGGATTTAAACGACGTTGGTGTTCAACAACTGGTTTTGCATCAGGTTCTATATTAATAGCATGCTGACATATAGTAGGAGAAATCCCTTTTAAATCATCAAGAGTATACCCCATAGCTCCTCGATGTTTCTTCAATATTTCCAATAACCTTTCCTCTTCCTTTCCTGAAAGTTTAGAACTAATAATAACAGGATATATTTTCTTATCATCTAGATAAGCATATTTAAGATCATCAGGTAAAGGTTTTAATTCAAAAACAGGGTCCCCTTTAGGTGGTAGTGTGGTACCCAAATCTTCCACAGGTAGATTATGCTTAAGTAACTCGGGTTGACGAAGGAAAACCTTGTCGATCTCATTTCTTTCCTTCATGAAGACCTCGCTTTCATGATCTTCCATAAACTGCTGCAAGGCATTGTTAGGAGCAAGAGAAATAGCAGAAAGTTGTTCAACCCTGAAATCCTTATTAGGCAATTCGTTCTCATAAGAAGTTTTAGAAAATTTGGAAAAAATAAACCCATACGACTCTCCATAAAACTTAGTTAAAACCTTCTCCTTCCTAAAATCTATAATAGCCCCACAAATGTTCAAGAAGGGTCTACCAAAGATAATAGGACATGTTTTACTAGCTTCAGGACCAAGCACTAGAAAATCAGCAGGATATTTAATCCTACCACAAAGAACCTCCACATCTCTTACAATGCCAATTGGATAGACTGTCTCTCTATTAGCAAGGTGAATAACCACATCAATGTCCTCAAGCTCACAAGGACCAATTTCATGCATAATTTCCCTGTAAATCTCATAAGGAATAGGACTAGAACTAGGACCAATATCACATAAACCATAATAGCAATGATCACCAATTCTAACAGAAAGCACGGGGACACTAGCTTTTCTAGCTTTTCTAGGATGAGATACAATATTAGAAGCGTATTCGCAGAAGACAATGTGCTCATCCTCTATATTTTTAGTAACAAGATCTTTCACAATAGCTACCACAGGTTCAATGTTTATTTGCTCATCGGGTTCCATAGTTTTCTTTGCACTTTTGCTAACCACATTAGCTATGATAGAATGTTCCTTTACCTTAGCGGGAAAAGGGATTTTCTCAACATAAGGTTCAGGCAAGATAGGATCACCAGTACAAACTTCAATGCTAGCAGGAGCATGGGTAACAATATCTTTATAAGGAGCATGGTACTTGTCCCACTCCTTTTTGGGAATTTAAATATAAGAGGCAAAAGCCTTAAAACATTTTGCAAGAACTTGAGAATCAAGACCATACTCGGTACTAATATCACGGAAGTCATCAGTTCCCATAAAGGATTTAATGCATTTGTAACATCCCAATTTCAACAACCCTGATTAAATGTCCAAAAGGCAAAAATCAGGGGGAACAAAAACTTTTTCTTGAAATGTGTGCTTACTTGTTTGCTTGTGCTCAAGCAACTGTTTGTGTATTTGTTGTGTACTCCTCATCTCAACACTAGTTTACAAAAAACTATTTCACAAAAGAGATGTCTTGGCTCATCTTTCCTATTCTCAAATGTTCTGGCATTTCAAAAACCTGAGCCAAGATGACTTTGACCCAACAAAATACTTTACTAGTTTCTTTTGACAAACTATGGAGACCTATATATTATCTCCTTATGTTTTCAAGACAGAACCTTTAACTACTCTTATCCCTAGGTTTCCAAAACCTTATTAAAACCTTTTCACCTCAATCTTGGTAGAGATACCAAGATGGTACTTATATTACTTCAAAGCAAAACCCCTTTCAACATACCCATCCTTACCTCAATCTAGTCTTGATGGTAACCCTAGTAATAGTTGGATAAGTGACAATATGAATTGCCTTGATCAGCTGTCTGATGAATTGCCTTGATCTGCTGTTTGCATTGTTTGCTTAGGAACTAGAGTGAGCTAATCTAGTAGCTCACCCCTTAGGATCCAACCCATGCTTTTGATCATCAAACTCAAATCAAGCATCCAAGTCTGGATCTATCGTAAGCCACTCAAGTGATCATCTCATCCCCTGCTTATCTCAATCCAGGGATAATCCCTCTTGATGGTTTCCAACCTAATGGAGACCCAATCCAAGTTTGGATCCCATCTATTCATCTACACCTAAACATCAACCACTTTAGGGAAGGGATAAACCTTTGCCACCCTCTCAGTTGTTTCCCTCTTGAACACTAGTCAAAATCATCAAATCTGCCAAAATGGTTGTCTGGATTTCTTATCTAGATTCAATCTTTAGAGCTTTACCTTTTCCAACCCATGTGCCTTCTTGAGAATGCACTTGAACCATCTTGTAGTACATAAGTAGTACTACCAAGGACCACTCTTTCCCTGGGCTAAGCCATCCGAATTCCCACTCATCCATGATGGTTTGGTAGTCAAGAAACTAATCTTTTCTGTAGATCTTATCATCTTGCCTACTTTGGCAGAACCTCACATATATATGCCACCAACCCTTGACAAACTCTTTGCATGGTTATGATCTACTAATCATGTCCTACCAATCCCCACTTCACTTGTTTTCATTGGATCCTTGTGCTTCTTAAACCCCCATGGTTTAGGAGGCTACCTGATGTATCTGATATGGCGGCCTTATTTTCAACAAAGTTTGCCATCTCATCATGATCACCTCAAATGCAACCAAGCCCAAATCTTGCTTACATGATCATCTATATGACATGGTATATTCATCCATATAACCCTTGTACCAAGGTGAGCTCTGAGCTCCCTAATCCAACCCTGTTTAGAGGGCATCAGAATAACCAAACCCTAGATCCTCTCAACCCTAGTTTCCATCCTCTCTACCACTTTTATTAAGAACCAAGGTTAACCTTGAGGCATACATCAATTTTATACCATCTACCTTGGATATAAGCATCCCCAAATAATTCTCCCAATTATTTGGATTTTTAAACTATTTAATTCCCTCTACCTACCAAATTCTCAAAATCCTTGTCCATAAAGGCAAGTTTGCTTTTCTCCAAATCACCTTGCCAACTCAAGGCACATTTGATTCCTATATATCATACCCCATCTTTCCAACTCAAAAATAATTATTTTTGAGATTCTTTATTATTTCTTTTTGGCCTTTTTCTTAAATGATAGAAACAAGAAATAATTCCCCAAAAATACCTTTCTACCTCAATAAATCCCAATAAAATTCTCCAATGTGAGTTATGGTATTTAAGACCATATCACATAAAAAACCAAGCTTTCCCAATGTAAAAATATCATCTTAGTTTCATAATCTATTTCTGCACTTTTTGAATAAGTGCATTTAAATGAGATTATAATACTCAGAAAAATCCTATTTAAATCATGAAGAGATTATTTGACCCACTCTATCTACCAGTATCATTTGCACACTTTTCCCAATGAAAGTTTGTAAACTTCCTTCACAAGCCTCCAATTAACAATTTTGCCAAAACAATCAAACCTTGATTCAAATTAACACCAAACAAACCCCAAGCTTGTCAAGCACTCCACCTTAGCAGCACACACTCCCTCCTGGTCGTGTGCACTGTAGCACTGCAACACCCCATCCCCACCCATCTTGTCCCTTATGTTTGTTTATGAGGGAGACATAGGTCTTGTCCAATCCCACCATCAAAGCTTGTGCAGCAGCTACCCTCTCACTCCCTGCCACAAACCAAACTAGAAGCCACCTAGACCCCTCCCTCACACCCACATCAATTGTCCTCCCCTGGTTTCCCTCTCTCCTTGGCCACCATGGGCATAGTCCATTATGGACCATCCTCTTCAGTTTATAAGGCAAAAGCCACTCTAGCAACCCACTTTGCTGCTCATTTTCCCCCTACCCACCTCACTCACCTCCCTAGCTCCCCCATCCTTTCTCTTGCTCGGCCCTGCCCAGGGGAGAAAGAAAAGTAGGGTTTTGGCCATTGTCTAGCCCAAGCTCGAGGCTCCCTCCCCCTTCCTCCCCTCCACCTGCATGTCACCTCCAGGCCACCCTCTACCCATGATCTACCATCCCCAAGCTCCCTAGCTCCTCCCTGGCCCTACATGCTCCTGGAGAGGAAGATCAACTCATCTCGGCCATTACCATGAATCCGAGCAAGCCATCCTCTCTAGAGCTCCTCTTCCCCTGCATTTCACCCTGGCATGCTCCCCTCCTCTCCCTGCTGCTAACCCTGCTTTATGTTTGACTCAGGACCGCGCCAGGAGGCCTCCCCGACGAGCACCTCAACAACTGCCGACAGGCGCTCCTGCGCGGACCCTTCCCAGACGAGGAGCCCGACCATGTCGCCCCTTCCTATGCTCCCCATCGTGTGCCGCATCCGCTCCGTCGCCTCCCCGTCGTCGGCGCGCCTCCGGCAAGCACCCCCACGCCTCCCCGAGCCGCGCTAGGGTTTCCTACCACTGGCCAGGACGTGAGGAAGGAGATGGCGCCATGGCCGTTGATCTCCTTTAGATCGGGCGGCCGACGACGCCCGATACCCCTTCGGCGCAGTGTGCCGCTGGCCTGCAGGCCTATCCCTGCGGCCCCCAATCTCCCTCCCGCGCGGACAGTGCCGTCCTACTGGGCCAGCCTCGCTCTCTGCGGCCCAGTAAGGTTCAGATCTAGCCCGTGGCCATCCTCTCCTTTTTATTCCTTTTTCTGTTTTTATTTCTAGATCTGAAAATTTGGGTCTAGTTTAAATCGAACTAAAAATGGAAATGCCCTAAATAAATTTAGTTAATAATTTCTACAAGTACCTATGCCTCCACTCTAACATGCAGAATTGGTTTTGGACCCATTCACTAAACAGATAAATCATAGAAAATAAAATAGCCAAGCTTATTACTTCCACTAACAAATGATTTCAGGGAGTTTGGAAATTCCAAATGGCATGAAATCAATTGTGCTGAAAGGTTTTGGTCATACCTTGCATGCCCCACTGGTCCCATCTAAAATTTCTTCATAGATTACATGTAGCAAAAATAACAAAAATAGAGCATGTTTGACTTTAGGAAATTCGCTAGGTCAAACCAAAAGAGGTTTTGACCTAATTCCATCTCCCAGAAACCTCTATACCAATAAGTACCAAAACCTAGGAGCCCAAGATTTATTGAGCTTTTATTGAATTATGGTGAATTAAACATTTATGTGCATGGTTTGTTCACCAATAAATTCACCATTTGAGTTCTGTAAATCAAAAAAGGTGATTCCAATTCCTACAGAAAGATATTTCCAGCACCTAACAAGTTTCCTTGTAATCACCTAAAAAGCTTCTGTAATTTTAATCCGATGAAAAAGACAAATCTTATCTAGAACTGCCTTTGGGAATTTCTCAAAGGCATTCTGGTAATTGATTTAAAGTAAATCCAACTCTCAGTGAATCAGTCCACTAAATAATACCCAATCATCCAAGGAAATAATTTTTGGAACTCCAGAGCAATTCTGGTGAACTATTTCCTAAAACTAGAGTTTTAATCACTTTAAAATCAATTATAAATAAATGGTAATTGATAAAATAGTGAAACCACTTTTGTTAGCTTCATTTTATCAATACCTATCTGATGGTATCATTTTTATAGAATGATATCATACAAATCAAGCCCTTGGTCAAGAACCCTCTCTTAGATAGTTCCTACACTTCAAACCCAAAAGGATCCCTTCTTCTATGTCTCCAAATCCTTCTCCAATCTAATCAAATCAAACCTCCACATCCTACAGATATATATCATGTATTTATATTTTGCTTGCTGTATGGTTTGATGCTTGTATGCCTTGGATTGATTGGTGTATTGTTTGTTTGCATGTATGCTCAATAACGGCGATAGCTGCGATTGTGTGACGCCGAGAAGAAGGAAGCATAGGGGTTATCTTTATTATTGTTATTATTGGTTTTCTGGTATTCTAAAGAAGTCACGGGACATCTCGCTGGTTACAGGCAATCCACCTTCTTGCTCATAAGCCTTGTCCTATTATTTGATGTATGCATGTTTTATCTACTCGTTTATGCAAGATGCATTGTTTTACTATATTATGCTATGTGGGAAATGTTTGGCTCCTCCATACCATTGCCCCTTAGTACCATTAGGTAAAACCCATTCTTATGATACTGACCTGCCCTTAGTATGGTAGATGGTGTTTAACACCATAACCCCTTGGAGACCCCGTTTTAGCCAACAAAAGTGTAGGATGGGAAGAACCCGGGAAAAGACTTACAAAATGTTTTATGAGAAACCCTTGGTGAGGCCTGGCCTGCCAAGTGGTTTGGAAAATGAGAAGGGTTTTGTTTTACAAAAAGGTGGACATGAGATGGAGGAAAAATGTTTACGAAAACACGCCCGACTGTACAGTTCCTAATGCTTCAACAATTAACCCATGCAACCACATTACTCTGGAATGGGACGGGGCTAGGCTGGAAGTTTGTCTAATATGGTATAGGTGCCTCACACCACTACAGGGGTAAACAATCCCCAGAGGGTGGGCCTTCTCTGTTAAAAGGTCCATGCGTAGCATCGATCGGGAGAAGGAATGAAGGGTCTACGGGCCTCCGCGCGATACTATGAGCCCCTCATTGAAAGCGCACACCCGTCGAGGTGCAAAATGCGCTCCGGTTGGCTGGTTACTATATAGGGAGTCCCGATGTTGAGGGGTTTAACCTCATAGGGTAGGCTCTTGTACCGGAGAGGGCATCCGGAAGGTATTGACCGGTTATTCGACCCACGATCGGTGTAGATCAGGGACGGGTAATCGGATGGTGTGGGTACAGTGTATAACCTCTGCAGACTGTAAATCTATTTGAATAGCCGAGTCCTCGGTCATGGACGGTTGGGATGGCTGTTGTACGGGGGTGATGGTTTTGTTTTCAAAAAGGACTTCGGAGAAGAAATGGCTCGAAAATGTTTTGACCATGGGATGGTCGGGAAAATGGAGGAAGGAGTTTGGTCATGAGATGTCCGGAAGGAAAAACAAATGGGTGACCCAATCCTAGTGTTTTTCTTAAAAACTTTTCAAAAGGTTTCCAAATGTTTTACAAAAGTTTTTCAACAAAGATATAGAGATATGCTATATCTACTAGGGAAACTAATTTACAAAAGAACCCCTTATGGAGCCATCCTACCACAGCCATATTGCATATCCCTTTATTATTGTTCTCTTAAGGTGGTTTGCGAGTACATTCGAAGTACTCACCGGCATTGTCCCTGGCTATTTACTTGGCCAGATTGCAGATGTTAGGAAGTGAAGAAGGTGCTGACGTCTATGCGATCTAGGCCGTCTTCCCAGTCAGTCGCCAGTAGGTTAAGGCATGACATGGGCTCTGCGCTTGAAGACTTCCGCTACTTGTGTTGCAATTGCCATAATGGCCACTTTGTAAGTTTTGTACTCGTTACCTTATGGATGTTGTAATGATACTAGTCGGTTATGCTCACGGCTCACTGATCATTGGAACGTGAATTGTATGCATAACGGGTATACTCAGACCGTAAATCGGGGGTGCCACAACATTTATAATCATAGTTTATACCTGACTTTCTTCCTTTCTCATTCTCCCATGCTTCAGTGTTCTCTTCAATACGGTCTAGGAGATCCCACTTAGCTTCTTCCTTCATACAAGTGAATGATCCGGCACAAGAAGCATCTAATAAATCTTTATCATGAAGAGAAAGCCTTGCATAAAAGTTAATGATAATAATATTGTTAGGGAGTTCATGAATAGGACATTTAAGCATTAGTAACTTCAACCTCCCCCAAGCTTGAGATGTACTCTCTCCATCATGAGGCCAAAAGTTATATATTAGATTCCTATCCTTATGAATCTCACTGGGAGGATAGAATTTAGAATAAAATAGAGGTACTATTTCCTCCCATTCCAAGGATTGTCCATTCTTCAGCAGCTTATACCATTCTTTAGCTCTTCCTTTCAATGATATAGAGAGTAACTTCTTTTTCACATGTTCAGTTGTGATACCTGCACACTTAAAAAACCCGCATAACTCATGGATAAAAATCAAGTGATCACCAGGGTGGACAGTTCCATCCCCTAAATAATAATTATCCATAACACGATCAACAATACTTGTAGGTGTCTTAAAAGGATCTATCTCAATAGGTGGTGGTTCATCTACTACCCTAACAGTGGTAGTAGTTTTCTCAAACAGAAAACCATATGGGTTATCCATATTGGAAACAAAGTAACAAACGGAAATAAAAAGAAAAACAATACTCACATTAGAAGTTTCCTTTACCAGTTCCACTCTTCAATAGCGCTTCATTCCCCGGCAACGGCGCCAAAAAATAGTCTTGATGACCCACAAGTATAGGGGGTGTATCGTAGTACTTTCGATAGATAGTAGTGTCGATCACAACAAGGAGCGGAAGGTGTTGACTAGTGGTATGGAGCAGGAAATCTCTATAATACTTAGCAAACAGATTTTTAGGGGTTTTCTGATAAAGCAAGGAAATAAAGTGCAAGTAATAAAGACAACAAACAAATGCAACAAGTGGACCAATCCTTTCTTAGCAAAGGACAAGCCGGTGGAAATACTAATGAGGACCAAACGTTCTCGAGGACACATGGGAATACTATCAAGTGCTTTCGCTTCCTATAGCTGAGTAGTCTTCTTTGGTTTCATAAGTGTTGTGTGGGTGAACCTGTGCTAATGTACCGACCTTACTTGGACTAATACATACTTGTGATTAAACCCCTTGCAAGCATCTGCAACTACAAGAAAGCAATTAAGGTATAAAACTAACCACATCCTTAAACTCTGAGATCATACACTCCCTTGTGCAATGGTTTCCTCGGGGGTTCATGTTTCTGTCACTCCGGCAACCCCACAATTAGTAGCCAAATACACAATGCATTCCCCTAGGCCCATAAATGGTGAAGTATCATGTAGTCGACGTTCACATGACACCACTAGAAGAATAGCACCACAACTTAAATATTAAACCATTGAATAATATCTCAACAGAAATCCACTACTAACAGCAAGACTTCTCCCATGTCCTCAAGAACTAAACGAACTACTCACGAGACATCATATGGATCAAGATCAAAGATGATATGGTTATGGATAACAATCTGAACATAAACAATAATCCAATGGTTCTGCTCACAAGCATCAACTACATAGTCACTACAAGGAATCTGCCTATATATGACCCTTCATTTTCGTCACAAAATCGTCATAGTAGTCCGTTTATGACGATTCTATGACGATTTTGAGATCGTCGAAAGCTGGGAGTCGCAAATGAACTATAACGACGTTTTTTGCAAAATCGTCATAACCGTCTATGACGATATTGGATCGTCATAATGACGATCCAATATCGTCATAGGCAGTCAAGCCAAACCACGTCAGATCCTACGTGGCTTGTCCTACGTGGCAAAATTGTGACGAAATAAAATCGTCGTGATGCAAAATCAGCCCAGTCCATTTAGTTGGTACATATGGGCTGAGCCCAATAATTCTAGCCTTGTATATACTATGTCTTGGCCTTTTATGGTCCATTTCGCTTTTGGGCTTTTGCCTTTTTCAAGCCTTTTTCTATTCTAGACGTTGGCCTATCTAAGGTCCATTCCTTCATGGGCTGGTCCTACCAGCCAGATGTGTCCCACTTGTCAGACTATTCAATAAAATGAGATTCATTTTTCTACCGGTCCCACTTGTCAGGTTTATTTTACCACAATATGACATCAATTAAACCACAAATAATTTAGTCAAAACCAAAGAAATACATGAAATCGTTTTGAGAACAACCATAAGTCTATTAGAATATTTAGGTTCAAATCCCATACATACAATAATAACCGCACTATCAAAATATAATACAAAATGGTCTTCAAGAAAGAGGCTACAACAAAATCAAGCCCAAAATGGAGACCCCCAGGACCATAGCCCTACAACAGGAATAATCCACCATCACCACATCCCTCCCCACCAATGCCAAGGAAACCTGCCTGACTGCTCCTAGTTTGCACCACTCCCTCCGGCACCACGTCCCAGCAGCTAGTCACATACCACCACCGGTCCAATAACAAAGCCTCTATCAACATTCAATTCATCCATCCTGCATGATAACGACCACCAAAGGCAAATTAGTCCATGAGTTTATTCTTTTACATGTGACCAAGCTATGATGCCTAAACCTGGAGCAGCTAGCTAGTGAATGCACACACCAATACACAATGATCAATAGTTGAGTCAAAGCTATGAATTAAGCGAATTAACAACAGTAGACCATACACAAGGATCAATGTAAGCAGAATTGAGATAAATTTCTACAGAGTAATGACACATACCATCGCCTAAGGTTTCCTCTCCTAGCACCGGTCCAGGGAGAAGGCCAGCGCGCCGCCCATGGTCTCCTCGCCCAGCGTTGGCCAGGGGAAAAGGCCAGCACGTCGCCCATGGTCTCGTTGCCCCCGATAAGGGAAGAAGGCTAGCGCATCGCACATCGTTCCTCCTAGGGCCTCCTCAGCAAAGTCCCACGTGCTCCTGATCGCCCAACACCTCGCCACTGGTCCTCCTTAAATAATCTGCTTAAAGTGAACAAAAATAAAAAGGCTGGTATTATAAGCAAAGCACATCTAAGTGAAAATAAAGAACTACAAAATTTCAAACAAAATCTTTCCAGTATACAAACAATATTTCTATGGCTTTGCACAAATGTAGCTAGTCAGGTTAGCAATATTAAGGTTGCTAACCAGGCCATTTCAGCATCTATGTCCAGCATACAAACAGAATCTTTCCAGCATGCTAACTATGGCCAGCATGCAAACAAAATCTTTCCAGCATGCTAACCAGGCCATTTCACAACCAGCATTATTTAGATTTTTCAAGTAGCAATATTAAGGACAATTTTAATTGAATTAGTTCTTGTTTCACTGTCACATTACACAGGGTAATTCCACCCTAAGGATGCATACTTGGGAATACTAGGATGTATACAGACCAATTAATACCGTACCATCAACCTTCCTCTCATCTCACATGCGTAGACAATCTATGCAAAAATAGCTCGCGTGTAGCATCAGGGTTAGCACATGGGAGAGAGGGGAACACCTCTTAGTAGAGCTTGAGGGGATCAACGTAGTACTCTAAGCCGAGCGTGCACATGGACCAGATCTATTGTCCATGTTCATGGTCTTCTGCTTCTCCTTCGTGCACTTGTCGCTCGTTCTGTGCTCGGGGATCAAACACAGTGCATTCGTACTGAGCGACTGTTTTGCATCACATAGTAATACACTTGTAAGAAACAATAGCAAGTTAGAAGCTATGAGTCATGGCTGAACTAAGTGTTCTAATCAAGAACAATCAGATATAAACATGATAGAACTCAGGGATGGTAGGCAAATAACACTGTCTAGTAAACAGGAGCATTGCACAAGAGTGTTAAGAAAGAGAAGCCCGAGCCTGAGGTAAAAAAGAAGTGCAGTACATGTACCAGATATCAATAGTGTGGACTAGGAAGCATAGTGGAAGGGACTAACTCAGTAGCATTTGCATGAATGAATTAGAAACATTTAAGAGACCAGTCAAAATATAGCTGGAGGAAACCTGCATGGACATATCAGTCAGGTAAATAAGTATGACATAAGGCATATGATATTTGAGAACATGAAAGAAGCAGTGATGAAACAAAGGTAACATATTATTACAAGTAACCAAGGATGCATGAAGTCAAAAGCATATATTATTACATAGATAACCAACAATGGCACGGATTATCCAACAACCATTTAGAAGTCAAAAGCACCATTATAAACAACCATGTAGTTCCATGTGGAACTCAATGTATCAGTAATTTAGCAAGATACACATTGTGCAAACAAAAAGCAATCATATACTCTAAACTTTTCAAGCAATCAGCTAGGAATGCTACATGTCATTTCATTTCAAGTGAAATGATTCATGACCAGAATGCTACAGGAATGTTGCATATTTAAATATCTGAACATGAATAATTCAATCGCAATACATCAACAAATGCAACATGGGTGCTTTTGTTCCTGTCCTTATCAATATTTTTGTATATGTACTGTTTAGAAAGATTCACTCGTACACGTACAATATACTAATCTAGGTTATGTAGGAGTGCATAGTTAGATACACTTGCACACTTACAGATTCACTTATATTTTTGCATAAGTAGGCCTTGTGTCAGTGAAATTGCAAGGCTATTGTAGCATATTGTCATATTTTGGCAAACAAACATGATTTCTGATGTCGTACAATTAGAGTAGAATTAGGATTATCAGTAGCAACTACCAGGCACAGTGTGATTAAAAGCAGAGAAATCATACCATGACTTGAACGAGGGTATGATAAAATAATTATCTAGGCCACGGAGCTCGTCAGCGTGCCGGGGTGCAGCAGCGGAATCGGGAGGGTTGGTGAAGGAGCTTTGTCCGGGCGTCGGGGAGTTATGTTGTGGCTGGCGTAGATTGCTTGCAGACACCAAATTTCGCCATCTTCTGGGTGGCTCCTTGGGTGGATGTAGGCGATGTTACGGCAACCAAAAATCTGGAAGGGGGTGCAAGTAAACAGAACATGATTAGAGCATGAACAATTGAAGAGGATAAAGGGAGGAACCAGAGATAGGGGATCGATGGATCACTAGAACACGATGGTACTTACTTGTAGGTGAAATCTGACCGGTGCCTCGTCCGATCCGGCCATCACGATACCTGCTCTCCAGATCCGGCATAGGGTGGCCTTGGCGGTGCACGAAGAAGGAAGGGGCGAGGATGGCCTCGTGGCCCAGGCTCTCGAACAAGGGGTGGGCGGGGTGGGGTGGACAGTGCGATGTCTTGCGGTGGGATAAGGATGCGGGGAGGCGGTGGGTGGCGGCGAGAGAGTAGGAGGGGTGCCGGTGATTCCGGGCTAGGGTTTTCGCCGGCGGGGGTGGCCGGAGGTTGGTGCGGATGGGAGAGGTGACGTCCACGTCGTGGTGGTGTCCATCGAGCAAGAGGAGGGGGTCTGGAGTGGGAGGGGCCGCAACCGGCGCTAGCAGAGAAAGGGCAGGGGCGGCGCTGGGAGAGAAAGGGAAGGGGCGGCGCTGGGGTGCGTGTGCGGGGATCTGGGGCGAGGGGAAATGTTTTAGGGTTAAGGTTTGCCCGCGTGCTGCTCTTCTCAAATTGGTTTCCCGCTGTTTGACTACAGACACAGTTTCAGTGGGAGTGAAATTTCTATCGTTGGATGGTGATCATCTACACGGCTGAGATCTGATTTATGGGGTGATCCCTGGATACTCTTATTCTGTCTTCTAATTGGATGTCTTCACTTTCTGACCATAAAAATGAGACGCTTTGTGAAGCAACCACCAAAGAACTAATTCAAAATGCTACCACCTCATTTTATAAAAGTACTAGGCCACCTTACATGGACAATCTCCCAACCGGGGTATCTCAAACTTGTCCATCCACCCCGGGTGAAAAAGAAAAATTCCTATCGGATATGCAGGAAGTGTGTCAAATTTGACCTACAGGTATATGATCTGATGCCCATGAATTTTTGAAAAAATCATTTTAGACTCACACTATGCTGTTTCTTCAGAGATCCAATGAAAGTTTAGCGAGTCTCAGCCCCTAGCTAAGAACCTTCGTGCCCATCGTTTTGACCATAGTTTGAAACGGGCATAAAAAATTAAAAAATGGTCCGATCAATGCAAACCCTTCGCGTGGTGTCTTATTATATGACATAGTTGCAAGGAAAAATACCAACCTTGGTATATTGCAAGTGTCTCAAAAAAACCTTCTCAGAAATGACCTATCATGTCCGAGGTTTCATGGCTTTCGGACCAAACGACCAATGTTATGGCCCGAATCGCGACATAGTTTGTGATAATGAGCCCATATTGTGCACCCATATGTATCTTGGGATGGAAAACCATGTTGCAGTAGGAAGTTTTTCTTTTCATCGCACGAAAAATCCATTTTCCATTTTCCATTTTCCAAGCGCAAAAAACGGGGCGTTTTGTGAAGCAACCACCAAATGATAGTTTTATAATGCTACAAACACATTTTTCACAAATATTAGACCACCTTACATGGAAAAATGTCCCAACATGGGTATCTCAAACCTTTCCGTTCACCCCTGGTGAAAAAGACAAATTCCTGCCGAATCGGTAGGAAGTGGGTCCGGTTTGAACTACAGGTACATGATCCGATGCTCCTGATTTTTGGCAAAAATCATTTTTAGACTCACAATATGTTGTTTCTTCAGATATCCAATGCAAGTTTAGCGAGTCTCAGCCCCTAGCTAAGAACCTTCGTGCCCGCCGTTTTGACCATAGTTTGAAACGGGCATAAAAAATTCAAAAACAGTCCGATCAATGCAAATCCTTCGCGTGGTGTCTTATTATATGACATAGTTGCAAGAAAAATACCAACCTTGGTATATTGCAAGTGTCTCGAAAAAACCTTCTCAGAAATGACCTATCATGTCCGAGGTTTCATGGCTTTCGGACCAAACGACCAATATTATGGCCCGAATCGTGACATAGTTTGTGATAATGAGCCAATATTGTGCACCCATATGTATCGTGGGATGGCGAACAATGTTGCAGGAGGAAGTTTTTCTTTTCGTCGCACGAAAAATCCATTTTCCATTTTCCGAGCGTAAAAAATGGAGCGTTTTGTGAAGCAACCACCAAATGACCGTTTTATAATGCTACAAACACATTTTTCAAAAATAGTAGACCACCTTACATGGACAAATGTCCCAACCTGGGTATATCAAACCTTTCCGTCCACCCCTGGCGAAAAAGACAAATTCCTGCCGAATCGGTAGGAAGTGGGTCCGATTTGAACTACAGGTACATTATCTGATGCCCATGATTTTTTGAAAAAAAACATTTTTAGACTCACAATATGCTATTTATTTAGAGATCCAATGCAATTTTAGTGAGGCTCAGCCCCGAGCTAAGAACCTTCAAAACCCTAGTTTCAAAATCATAGTATTTTGAATTATGATATTGTCCCTACTATGGACTAACATTGTATTAGTAGATCCACAATTTCAAGTAATCATACTATTCATAATTAACATCCTAGTATGATCTAATGAAATTTATAAAAATTTAGAGACAAAAACCAATTATTTTGGAGTTTTTATGAGAAAGATACACAAGAATTATGGAAACTCAAAAAGAAAAATGAAAAAAAACATAACCGAACCTAATCTAGTGCGCCTAAGGTCAAAGCCCGCCCAAAATACATGTTCCCATCGAGGCCCATTAGGGGAACCTGGCCACCAGGCCCAGTTGCGATCGAGAGTAATAGTCAAAATGGTTGAGCACGTCTATCAGACAACAAGGTTGAGTTGGTCTGTTGGTCAAGTTCCTTCCATCTGTTGGGGAGGTCTCTAGTTCGAGCCCCCTGCAGTCCTTTTTGCTTATTATTCCTGCAAAAGCGATCGAGGGTGATAGTCAAAAGGGCTGAGCGCGTGTATGGCACAACTAAGTTGAGTTGGTCTGGTGGGTAGGTTCCTTCCATCTGCGGGGAGGTCTCTGGTTCAAGTCCCCTCGTCGCCCTTTTTTGCTTGTTATTCTCGCACACGTGAGTTTAATTTGTTGGGTGTCCTGGAACCAAATATTGACACATAGGTATGCCACATATGCAAAAACTGACACATAGACATGCCACATAGATGGAAATGGTGGGCAAATGCTTACTCATTTTAACTTTATTCTATTTTAGACGTTATGACCAATTTAAATCGTCGTAATCAGCTAGAATAAATGTCGTAGGCTACATCCGCCATATTATGACGATTTTAGCTAGGGCAAATATGACGTTTTAGAGTCAAAACGTCTTAATTTTTCAAGGTTTTGACCCCTTTGAATGGCTTATGACTATCTAGTGGAAAATCATCATAGATCTATGACAATTTTATTCACGGTCACTATCAGAAGGTCATAGTTTGCCACATTTCTTGTAGTGAGTAATCAGCACAGGGAAAGTTTTCCCTAAGAACTAAGCAAGTATTCAACACGATTGTTACAGCGGATGGAGTGGTGATGATGGTGCTGGTGGAGATGATGGTGTGGATGCTGATGATGATCCCGATGAAGTCTAGCTTGATGATGGTGTTGATGGCGACGATCTCCCTTCTCCGGGAAGGAATTTCCCCAGCAGAAATCTGTCTGCCAGAGAGCTCTTTCTCTCTCGGTGTTTTTCCGCCCCGCAGAGGCGGTGAAATCTTTCTGTGGTCGCTCCCTGTGTATTAGGGTTTCGAGGAGAAGATATAGGCGAGAGGGTGGAGCCATAGGTGGGCCAGGTGGGCCACACCCCAACTCTGCCTTCCCTTCTGGCATTCTTCGTCTTCTGGGAAAATAGGATTTTCCGTAGTTTTTCTGGTATTTTCTGATCTTCACGAAATTGCATCAAAACACCACTTTTTCCATCAGAATCCTGACTCCGGCAGTCCATCCTCCAAGAATCATCCAACATGCAAAAACAGATGAAAAGACATAAGTAACACCTCTTAATATGAAATATATCAATGAATAGAGGCAAATTATGATATAGAATGGTGATGCAAATTGGACGTATCAACTCCCTCCAACACTTTGATGAAGGTGATATTCCCTATGGTAAACCTCCTGATCAATGTTTAGAGGAACTTGACATTTTTATTGTTAAACAAGGTAATTTTAATAAATAAGTTCAGAATCATTTATTGGAAAACTCTAGAGATAGTAATGAGTTGAAAGATATTGTGGAAAGAACTGCTAATGATGTTAAAATGCTTGTTAAACATTTCCAAATGGTTCAAACTCAAATTGATCAACTTGCTAAGGTACAAAAAGATATGCTAGTTAATGCTTCTGGAGATAAACATGCTTATGAAATTAGAACTAGGAGTGGTGCTACCACTCAGGATCCTCTATATCCTGAGGGACATCCTAAAAGAATTGAGAAGGATTCTCAACAAGATGAAAATAGAGGTACTTCTTCTAAGTGAAAGAAAAAGAAACATAAAACAGTTGAGGAACCTTCTGAACCTGCTATAGATCTGAATAGTATATCTGTCTCTGATGCTAAAACTGAAACTGGTAATGATAACAATGATGCTTATGATAAGGAAGAAATTGAAGAAGAACCTAAGAAGCACACTAAGAACACTAAGTACACTAAGGAAGATTTTATTGCTAATAAACATGGTAGTGAAAGAGAACCTTGGGTGCAAAAACCAATGCATTTTCCTAATAAGAAACACAAGTCAAAGGAGGAAGAACACTACAACAAGTTTTGTGAGTGGATGAAACCTTTATTTTTGCAAATTCCTTTGATTGATGCTATTAAGTTGCCTCCTTATTCAAAGTATATGAAGTATATTGTATCTAATAAAAGGAAGATTCCCAATGAGGAAATTTCTACTTTGCTTGCTAATTATTCCTTCAATGGTAAGGTTCCAAACAAACTTGGTGATCCAGGTATTCCAACTATTCCTTGCTATATTAAAAATAATTATGTTAGAACTACTTTGTGTGATTTGGGAGATGGAGTTAGTGTTATGCCTTTTTCTCTCTACAAGAGACTTCAGCTAGAGAAATTGATACCAACTGATATATCTTTGCAAATTCCTAATAAGTCAACTACTATTCCTGTTGGTATATGTGAGGATGGTCCTATTCAAGTGGCTCATAATTGCTTGGTTTAACTGATTGTGTTGTGCTTGATATGCCTCAAGATGATAATATGTCTTATTCCTGGGAGACCTTTTCTTAATACTGTAGGTGCTGTCATCAACTATGATCAAGGAAAAGTAACTTTTAATATTAATGACAAAGAGCATACTGTCTATTTCACCAAGAAGATTGGTAAGAGCTATGGCATGAATTCAATTGAAAATATTGAGGGCATCAAAGTTGGAGAAATGTATTGTCCCATTCCACAAGAAAGTATTAAAACTATTACGATTGGGACTATTGCTATCAAGATTGAGGTAACATAATCATTTTGTGAAATGCGAATTTTTGTTTCATATAATATTGTTTTGGTAACAAGACTTGATCAACCTTGTTAACAAAGGGATTTTAATGAACAAAACAATGCTTTCACAGTGGTTATACTTGCTCACTTTTATTTTTCTCCCTTCCAATCTTTGCCCTTCGTGTTGTTCGTCTTACTTTTGCTAGTTGCTTGCTTGTTAGAGTGTCTTAGAACTTCTATAGTTTTGGTCTTGGTTTGCTTTTGTGTCTTTCAAAAATATTTTCTGCGAGAAAATCAATTTTCATAACATGAAAATTGGCCAAAAATAAAGTTTCCCGGAAAATTCCAGAAAATTCATATTAAATTTTTTCTCGAAAAAAGGGGCAGAGGGGCCCCTGGACTAGCCCAGGGGGACCCACCAGGCCAGCACACCCCTGGTGGAGCGGCCAGCCCCAGGGCGCACTTGGCCTTGAGTGGGGCCCACCTGTGGCCCTCTAAGATGCCTCCTTCCAGCCACTTCTTTCTCTCTCCCGAAAACACCGGAAAACTTTCTAAAGCTCGAGTTCCTGCTGTTCTTGCTCCCGATTTTCGATCTCCATGCTCAGCCCATCTTTGCTGCTGATTTTTGGAGGGATTGCTCTCCAGTATGTGCCTCCTCCACTTGTCCAATTAGATTTTTGATTGGTGGATTGTATTTTGAGTATTTTGCTACTGTAGGACTGGTTGTGTGAGCTTGCATGCTCGTTCTATGCTTAGATATTTCATTTTGATGCATGTTTAGGCCGCTAGCAAGTTCCTATAGTAGTTCCCCATCATTTATCAACTTGGAAATCACTTGGTTTGATGTTTGTCTAAACAATTTAGAAAAGAAGATGAGTGCGTACCAACTGAATCAACATGAATTGATGGTACCTGATCCAATGAAAGTCCATCGTGAGGAGGAGGTTTTCTCTTCCATATATCCATGCCCCGAATTTATGAGAGTTGTGGGGATCTTTCAGGATTTCCAAACTATGATTTCCAATGCAGGGTTGAAATATTTTGTTGGAGAAGAGCCTTACCAATATGTTAAGCTAACCATGTCTATGGTGTAGGACTTTCGGTTTAGTTGGTCCTTGTCTAATCCCATGGTCCACTAATTTTTTTACAATATAGCCATCGACCTTCCTTTTGTTGATTTTTGTGCAGCTATCAGAGTGCCACAGTGGGGTTCTTGCGAGAAGATTAGAGAGAGGCCTAAGCCACTCATGGATTTATATGCTGAAATTTGCCAAGGTTGTGACTTCTCAAAGGAAAGTGGTAAAATTCGGAATATTAATTTCCCATCCATTAGATACTTTGCCTATTTTATTGCCAAGTGTGTTCTTGCTAGGAAGACTGCTAGAAATTATCTTCATTTGATCTAGCTTTTACCTTAGCTGCTTTGAATAGGGATAGAACTTATAACTTGGGTGCTTTGATAGCTTTCCATCTTGCCACTAACCGTGAGAAAGGCGAAATTTGTGGAGGTCTCATTGCATCTTGTTTGCTAGCTTTTCATGCTTTAGAGCCTCATCATTCAGATTTTCAGTTCCCCATAGAGAGACTTGATCTCAATTCCATGGTTCAGCATAAATTTGTTTCTTCTTGGGCTACTTTGAGTGAGCTACCTTATGAAATAACCTTTGTCAAGCGTGGTTGGAGAGGGGGTAGATCTGAGAAAGTAGTCTCTTTGCCTATACCTGCTTTGTTTAACTTTGATAACAGGCAAGGATGGTCACTCACGGAGGAAGAACTTGACACATACGTGACAGAGCTCTCCCAGCAAGAGGAGAATGTTGGAGAGGATGTCGAAGATGATTCGGTTCAGCCCTCCAACGTGGGATAGCCTTCATACCAGCAACCCTCTTATGATTGGAGCGCTTCTTATTCTTCATCACGGGGACTCGATTATGATCATTCCTACGATGACCCACCGGCTTGGGGTTACTACCCGCGCTATTAAGATCCACTTAGGCCAAAAGCCTAAGCTTGGGGGAGGTATACCGACATCAGACTCATCGACATATCATGTTTCGTCAGTACTTTGTATATCCATGTTTCGCTTTCTTTTTGCTTTTTGTTTCAGCTTCCCCAAAACACAAAAAGACCAAAAATATTTTCACTGTTTCTCTTGGTTTGTTTCTTTTCTTTTATCTTTGGTTTGCCTTAAGAAAAATCAAAAAATATTTTGCTTTGTTTGCTTTTGCTTTGAGTGCTTGCTCTTAAAAATCGAAAACACCAAAAATATTTGTTGTTCTTCTTTGGTTTTGTGAAGTTCGTTGCAGGGGTCAGCGGTCCTCAGTGGAGTTTGGTTTCATGTTATTATTCAAGCCACTCAAGTGAAAGGCAATAATGATGATTAACGACAACTCGAGATGTGATAAGAGGCTGGTAATGAACTCTATTTGTCTTCATTTTTGTACATATACTCAGCATTGTGAGCATGCTTAGTCTGTTCATGTAAGGTGTATGTATTTATTGGACGCTTAGAAGTTCTCCCTCTCTTATGATTAGCTCCAACATGCTAATAGTTTGTAGCCTGTCACATGAATGTTTGCTTGTATTGTTCTATTCATAACTTGGTATGACATTGTGGTATCCTCCTCTGAATGTTTCATTTGAATCGACTTGGCACATGCTCACGATACATATGACTAAACCAAAAGTCAGTTAAGCCTCGATGATTTATTTTGCCTCAGAGTTCATGTATCACTTTTATGCCATAACTAATTTTGTTTTGTTGCAAGCATGATTATGATAGTTATTGCTCTCTCATTTGTCGCTCCCTTTCTATTGCTAGCCTTCACTTGCACTGAGTATGAGTTCTACTCGTGCTTCCAACTCCCCAAAACCAATATTGTCAAAAGTGTCCACCATATCTACCTACTAGCATCATTTTCTAACCAGCGCATATTCAATATGCCTTGTTTTCTTCCAAATAAAACGTTTGCTTGTTATGGGAAATTTAGTTAGTAAAGCTCTCACAAACTTGATGGCACACTTTATTTCTTACACTTAATAAACCTCAACCATTGTGACTATCCATGAAAGTTATATACTTGCAAATTATAGACTAGGAGTTAGCAGAACCATGCTGTCACGAGGAACGCTTTCAACACATGTAATTATATACCCAGTTGATATCATGCTCTTTTGTTTACGGATGTCATCAGTGTAAAATAAAAGGGGAGCTTGTAAGTTCATGGAGTTATGTATGTATGTTAGAGAAACGCTTGGGCCGCTAGCCTAAGCCATGCCTAATCATGGTGGAAACTTGTAGCATAACCATAGTGAGCAATCTATGAAGCTTTCTTCTTATAAAAAAGAGAGAGACATAGAAAAGATGAAAGAGATAAAAAAAGCACCATTTTCCCATGGTAAATAAGAAGATTGCTGAGATGCTCACTGTCTGTTTTCCTTGTCATTTTGATATGGGATAGCTCCTGTATCATGTGCAAGGGGTACCCTGTTGGCGGTTCTCTATGATACGCATGTATTTACTATAACAAGAACTTACCGGTAACTAAAGTTGATTAGCATGAGAAGCGGCCCTCATACTCAAGGGACATGAGATTTCTAGTTTATGGTCTGTCAAGCATATAACTCATATTGGACCTCACTTTCACCTTAACCATTTAAAGATGCCTATGATAGGGGCAATGAGAGCTCAAAGCTAATGATTACCATACTTTCAGCATTTGGAAGCTTTTTAAACTTTCCAAAACCTTTTTCACTTCTTTGTTGAGTCACCACTTATTCTATGAGCACCTTCTTGAGAGCATAGTTTCCATTCTTAGTGTAATGTGCTTGTCTCAAAACTTGGTTAATTATGTCATGGCTTTGATGCTTGTATCTTTGATATCTTTACTTCTAGTCTTCACTTGAACTTCAGAGGTGCCTTGACAATTATGTTTTGCTCCACAACAAAAGGCAAGCGAGATACCACTCTATCATACCTTCTTATGAGCATCACAATGTTGCTTGTGTTTATGTTTCATGCTAATTATTATTGTGTTGGAATCTCTTCATGGCTTGCAATGACTATTAAGTAGACTTAGTTGCATACTTCTTATTATGAATTGTCTAAGTATCTACTCATGTGTTGAGAATATTTACATTACATGAAGCAAATGTGTTCGTGAAAGTTTTTTTTATCGCACTCAGTTTTCAACTGAATTGCTTGTGGACAAGCAATAAGCTAAGCTTGGTTGAGTTGATACGTCCAAAACGTATCTACTTTCCTGAACACTTTTGCTATTGTTTCTCCTCTAAACTTGTGTGATTTGGACACACCTAACACAGACTGATGCTGTTTTCAGCAGAATTGATTTGGTGTCTAGTTTTTGTGCAGAAAATCAACTTTCAGGAAAAATCCGGAAAATATGCCAAAACTCCTATTTTACCAGAAGACTCACGGAGCCAGAAGCTGAGATGGAGGAGGGCGACGAGGGACCCACACCCTCTGGCTGCACGGTCTAGGCCAAGCCGTGCCTGGAGGGGTGTGGCCACCTCGGGCACCCTCTCGGCCTCCCTCTTCGCCTACATAAATCCTTCTGACCTAAAAACAACGGGGGGTCGACGTTTTTCCAGAAAGAGTTCCGATGCGCCGCCACCACCAGAAACCATGATTCAGAACTAGAAACTCCATTTTGGCACCTTGCCGGGATGGGGATTAGGAGGAGATCATCGCCATCATCATCACCGACGCCTCTCTATCAACCATCCATGTTTCCCCCATCCATGAGTGAGTAATCCCCCGTTGTAGGCTATGGGGATGGTAGGGATTGGATGAGATCTATCATGTAATCGAATAATATTGTTAGGGCATGGTGCCTAGTATCTTTATTAGTGTTATTTGACTTTGTTTCAACTTGTTGTGCTTAATTTGTCACTAGGGCCTGAGTGTCATGATCTCAGATCTGAACATGTTATTGATTCATGATGATAGTATTGTTTGTGATCTTATATACACATATCATTGTCCAGAACCAAAGGCCCCGAAGTGATAGAAATTGGGACAACCGGAGGGAATGACTGTGATATGAGGATCACATGTGTTCATGGAGTGTTAATGCTTTGCTCCGGCACTCTATTAAAAGGAGTACCTTAATTGCCAGTAGATTCCCTTGAGGCCCCGCTGCAACGGGTTGGCTGGACAAAAGATGTTGTGCAAGTTCTCATTGCGAGCACATATGACTATATATGGAACACATGCCTATGATTGTTTAGTACTTAGATGCTTTATCTTATTTATCTGTAAATGCCCTAGATCTTGAAGTTATATGAATAGTCTTGTCCATCCAACGCATGTCCATCCATCCCTATGCCTACCGCACTCGAATCCTACTGTTTGCTACTATTGTTACTACTGCCTCTTTTTACTGCTGTTGTTACTTTGCTATTGCTACTACAAAACTGTTGCTACTGATAAACTATATTTCCAGGTGTAGCTAAATTGACAACTCAGTTGTTAAGGCTTATAAGTATTCTTTGGCTCCCCTTGTGTCGAATCAATAAATTGGGTTATACTACCCTCGAAGACAGTTGCGATCCCCTATACTTGTGGGTCATCACCGCACATCAAACTATGCGGACGATGTCGTTGTTTTTGTCTCTCCCACAGCACGTGACCTTGGCCTTGTCCGGCGGGTTCTCGATTGCTTCGGTGCTGCATCTGGCCTTCGAACTAACTTTGACAAGTGCTCCATATCACCAATAAGATGCACGGAAGACCATCTCGCTGTGGCTGGCCAACATTTTCCCTGTGTGATCAAGCCTTTCCCGTGCACATATTTGGGGCTACCACTGTCATACAAGATGGGCTCATCGCCTTAGTCTAATACTCCCTCCGTTTCAAAATATAATATGTTTTAGGTTTGTGAAGAAAATGTATCTAGCCAACTCCAAGTATTTTCACATGAAATCCAACGGCCGTTGCTACAAGCATCTCATCCCTCTCCTCAAATATAACGACAGAGTGGCTTCTTCGGTTCGGATAAGCTTGCTCTAGCAACAAACTATTTCTCTGAGGTCTTTGCTTTGGTTCCAATCAGAGACAACCAAATCAACCTAAATGAGTTGCATATGCCCTTTTTGTCCGCCATTCAATCCAGAGAGCTCGACTCCCCTTTTACTAAAGAAGAGGTGAGAAAGGTGAGATGCCATCAGACTGTGCTCCAGGTCCTGATAGTTTCTCTAGCCCATTCTTCAAGTTGTTCTGGGACACCATCAGCGACGTTCTGCTTGCGGCCCTCGAGCACCTGCATCAGATTATAATTCTTCTATCAAAAAAGAAGAACCCACTGGATATTCAAGACTTTAGGTCGATCAACCCGATCCATTCTTTCTTGAAGATTCTAACCAAGATCATGGATGCCCGTCTCGCGCCTCTGCTGCCCTCGACCGTCTCCAAGGCACAGCGTGCTTTTATGCAAAGCAGGGGTATACATGAGAATTTTAAACTTGTGGCTAACATGGTGAGGTTTCTCCACAGGAAAAACAAACAAGCGGTGATGATGAAAATTGATATCTTAAAAGCTTTTAACACGCTTTCCTGGGAGTTTTTTGCATGAGGTGTTTAGACCGAGAGATTTTGCGTGTTCTGCAACTTAATCTACGGCATTATTCGCTCTACTCTAACCTCAATCATGATCAATGGGTTAAGAGGAAACCAGATTCATCTGGCAAGGGGAGTCCACCAAGGTGACCCGTTTTCGCCCACTCTCTTCATCCACGCAAAATACCTTACATGCGGCTATACAATGGGCTGTAGACCATGGCTTGCTCAACGATATTGGACTAAATCAGGGAGTTCCTCGAATTTCTATCAACGCGCATGACGTTGTCCTTTTTTTAGACCCTGTGTGACTGATATGGAGAACATGGTGTCGAACCTTGATCTCTTTGCAAGTGCGTCCATCCTGGATGAGAACATGCAGAAGAGCCACACAACCTGTGTTCGCTGCGAGATGACATGGCACAAAGAGTGGTTAATTTCTTTAGGTGCACGAGGAAGGAAGGATTTCCTGTCACGTACCTTGGCTTGCCCCTCTCCATTGACCGCCTTCGCCGAGCCAACATTTGGCCACTTATTGACAAGTACTCGAGCAAGATGAAGGGATGGAAACCAAGATTTCTAAGAATTAGCGGTCGCCTTACCTTGACCCGATCAATACTCATGGCCCTCACTCTCCATCTCCTCTCGGTATTGCCCCTACACCAATGTGCGCTATACATCATCACCGTTGCTACAGAGGCTTCGTGTGGAAGGGGTAGGAGGAGGTGAATCGAGGCCACTACCTCCTCCCTTGATCAAGAGTGTGCCAGCCCACCGAGAACGGTGGCCTCGGCATGCTTAATCTGAAGCTCTTCACGCACCATGATCCGTTGCCGCTGGCACTGGCTTCGTCAGGCATCAGAGCCGTGTCCATGGGCGCTGATTCTATTCGAGGACGACCTGAAAGCGATGGCCATCTTCAGATTTGCAGTTAAAAGGATCGTATGGGCACCTAGAGGGGGGGTGAATAGGTGCTACTTCAAATTTTCTTCTTTTTCAATTTAGGGTTTGACAAGAAAGGTAAATTCTCTAGATTATGAAACTAAGGTGAATTCACCTATATGTCAAACAAGCACAAACTAGCACAACACTAAGCAAGAACAAGTAAGTAAAGTGCAGTAGAGGATAGAAGTAACCAAAGTGATGGGCGCGGAGACACAAGGATTTGTTTCCCGTAGTTCCTTCCTTTTGAGGGGAAGTACGTCTACGTTTGGAGAGGGGGTGGTTTCAAACCACTAACTCCACGAGAGGCCTCCCTTGTTCTCCGATGATCCTCGCCCCAAAGGGGTTCGATTCACCTCTTCCACTATATCGGTAACCTTCGAGGTGGAAGCTGGCACCTTTACAAAAAGTTCGGGGAACACATCCACAACCTAATTGGAGGCTCCCAAATACAAGCAAGCTGTCAAACAATCAAAGACAAGCTTGTAAGAACCAAATCAAAGCTAGGGTTTCCAAAGAAACACTAGAGCAAGGGGCCCTCAAGTGAATGAGGGGTAAATGAAGATCTCTCTTGGTGAAGCTATAGATCAAGGCGTCCTCCTTCGATTCTCCAAAGATCAATGACTTTGGATGGATGAATGAAGAGATCTTGTGGATTTGGTGGCTCAAAACGTGTTGCTGTTCTTGAACTAGACGAGCAGGTTACAAGGTAGAAGAAGGGGTCCTTTTATAGGGCCCCAGAATTTAGAGCCGTTGGAACAACTTAAGCCGAATAGTCCGGTCTGTGTGAGCCAGACAGTACGGCCTGGCCGGACATTCCGCTCAACACGAGCCGAACACTCCGTCCTAGCCAAGTTTCCGGCCAGAGTCCGGCAAGTGTCTGGCCAGTGTCCGATTTGCTATACTGGTTGTCCACAGCTGGGGAGAAATCCTGGCGAAAACTCACGGCCGGACATTCTGGATGCTTTCGGGCAGAGTTTCCGGTTGGGCCGGACAGTCCGGCGCACGCCAGCCCGACAGTCCGGCCAAATACAGATCTTTTCCCTTGTTTTGTTCATGTCAAGTCATCTCTCCATATGTATATATATTGGCCACAATAAATCTGATATCTTCTAAAACATTTAGCAAAGCATTAAACTAATCCAAGTGTTGTCAACAAGCATCAAAATAATATGAAAGGCATAAAATGCCCTTTCAATCTCTCCCTTTTTGGTGTTTGATGACAACCCAAGGATTTGTATATGGGATAGATAAAAGGTTCGCTAGTAATAAAAAATTTACAACATAGCAAGGCTCCCCCTAGATGTGTGACCAATTTTGGCTTTGCTTTTGAATACAAGATCACACATCCTAGGATCATTTCCTAGCTAGATTGTTAAGCAAGTTATGACAAGATATGATAAAGACTAGGTAGATAAGCTAGATAAAGCATAGTCTTAGACATAACCGGGTACACAAGTCATAACACACAACACACAAAGTTCTCAAACCAATCTCAAACAAATAGGATAAAAGATAAAGACACGGAGCTTCAAAGAGGCAAATCGAGAGAAAGTGAAGCCCGTGGACCCATGCAAATCCCGATAGCAACCTAATATGGGGCTACTTCTCCCCCTTTGGCATCAAGACGCCAAAAAGGGAAAAGAGCACTACTAACACGCCCCAAGACACTAGCCACTAAAGTCCTCATCGGCATCCTCATCCTCGTCACCATCCTCATCATCATCGTCATCCTGAGTCGAGCGCTGGCCGTGAGGGCGAGAAGAAGAGGACACATCCTCAAACATGGACCAGCCCACACGTCCCTAACTCCAGTGACCATAGGAGAGAGTGCCATCTGACGCCTGCTGCTGAGAAGGATCAACATCCATGGGCTGGTTGATCCGCTTGAGTTCCTTCATGACATTCCTGTTAGCCTTGTAGGCATCATATTGTCCATGGTGAATGTCAATGTTCTGGCAAAGGAGGAGCTTCTTCCACCACGAGGCCTTCTTCACCTTCTTGTGCACTTCCTCCTTAGAGGTGTTGAAGCGATATCATTGCTAGCATGCTTCATCCTAGGGCCACAAGACGGTGGAGCCTGTACCTTCTCAAAACCATCACTGTTAGAGTCATCAACCTCAATCTCGTCATCCTCAAATATGTCCTGAGCTGGAAGGTAGCCTCGAGGAGCCTTGGTGTTAGGGGCCCCCTTCCTCTGTAGTTTGGCAGCAGTGTGGGGAACAAGATCCTGATAGAGCAAGGGAGTGACAGGAGTGTGGGCAGCAATGAGCTTCATCACATAGGGGGCATACACAGGACACTTCTTGTCAGTGATGCACTTGTACAAATCCTGATAGATGAAGTCCATAACATCAATAGCACCACCTAGATGAGCTGGACCATGAATGTACACAATGTGAGCATGAGCCATCAGATTGATCTCTGCGCCTCTCATAACATCCTTATTGCCAGCCTTGGGAGTGAGAGTGTGGCGGAACATGTGAAGCAAGATGTTGTATATGAGCTTGATATTGGTGGTTTGCCCAACCACACCATTCTGAGCATAAATAGGAGCCAGCTGATTCTTATCATATGACCATGTACATGCATCCGGGTACCACTAGGGCCATTGGGATTGAAAGGCAATCCAAGAATGTGAGCAAACTGAACCATGTTGGAGCGAATCCTGGTAGTACCAGACATACACTGAAGAGGAATGTCAGTAGTCTCCAAAGACCACTGTGGCATAGAACTGCTAGACTAACTCAACATTATAGTCTTCTTTTGCCCGAAAGATGGTGTGCAAGCCCATCTTCTCAGTCACCCAAAGAGTATCCTCAAAGTACTTGTGAGCACGAAGCTTCTCAAGGTCCAACCACTGCATGGCACAAGTAGGTGTTTGGAAGGTACCGTAGAGCTCAGAAAACAGTAGGGCTTGCTCAGTCCTCCAGAAGCGCTCATCAGTTGAGGTGCGAGGCAGGGAATAGAATTTTTGGGGCCTCATCTCCACATACTCCTCGGTACCCAAGTCTGCTAGAGTAGTCAAGGACTCAAACTTCATCTGCTTGGCTTCATATCTTTTTAGCTACCTCATCTTCTCATGCTTTGCTGCGGCACGGTCTCGAGCAGCCTGCCTGACCACGGATGGATCAATGTGAATGTCGCGCTCGTCATCATACCGGAACCTATGACTCACGATCTTCTTGGCAGCCCGAGGATGGCGAGGACGAGAACCACCTGTGAAATCAGAATAGAGGGATAGCATATGGGGTAAGCACATTTGTCCAGGAGATAAACAAAATAGTAGTCAAAGAAATCTAGAGAAGTATAGATTGAAATCATCATACAGTCCGGAATATCTGAGTCGGACAATCCTCCAGGGTCGGACAGTCCGGCGTGTCCCGGTAGGACATTCCGGCTAGACCGGAGTGTCCGGCCCGTACACGTCGGACATTCCGGCTGGATTCTAGGTGGATTTTTGGGCTGCGCGTGTGAGTTCAATCGGGACAGATCGGGATTGCTAAAACTACTACCAGGAGGAATAATGCACGCAGGAGTGATGTATCCATGGAGCTAGGTAGGACATTGCCCAAGAAAAATCATCTAGGCCAACCCTAGAGATGAAGAGGAAAGGGGCATCATATCAGCATCCATGAGGGCCTTCACCGGTGGAGAAAGGATCCCAGCGGCAAGGGGAGGCAAATGGCCGGCGACAACGGCAAGATCCGGGGTGGAGAAGCCCTCCTGGTGGAGATCCTGGTCGGGGGCAGTGGTCTGAGAAGAGGAGAGAGTTGGGGAGAAGAAGGAGGACTGAACCGTCCACTTCTCCCTGACCTCTATAATCAGAACGAAACCGCAGGGGCCGAACAGTCCGGGACATATGCGCCGGATAGTCCAGCCCGACCGGAATGTCCGGTTTGTATCAAGGGAGAGTCCGGCTAGGCCAGATACTCCGGTTGGTACAGGGCGAACACTCCGGCCCCTTCGACCAGAAACCCCAGATTCAAGTTTTTGGACAAATGTGTGGCAAGAAGAGCATGTTTGTAGATGAGAGTAGGCCTGGGATTCAGAGGATGTACTGTGAAAAACCAATGAGTGGGAAAAGATCTAAAAAGATGACAAAGATGAAAACCAATCAAAACAATCCAACAACAAACTCTTCACTAAGAAGAGGGCGGTGGCCGAGGCCACCATATAAGAGTATGTGACATGACACCAAGAAGAATTATCCTTGGGTTCATAGTCACTACTCATCAATAAAGCTCACATATCACAAAATGATATTAAGAGAATTGATTTTCATTAATGTTGGCATTATGGGGGGAGGGATAGTCCAATCGATTATTACCGCACTCCCCTATATCCATGCCTACACCTAAACCAAATACGGGTCAAGACATAGGTGATAATGCAAGGTGATCAAGTCAAGCTCCTTGAATCTATGATATTTAGTTCATTCCTCAAATAGCAAAACCTTGCTTCATCAAGTGGCTTCGTGAATATGTCGGCATGTTGGTCTTTGGTTGACACATAAGATAGATCAATATCACCTCGAGCCACATGATCTGTAATGAAGTGATGCCGAATCTCAATATGCTTTGTCCTTGTGTGATCCACCGGGTTGTAGGCAATCTTGATGGCACTTTCATTGTCACATAGAAGAGGCACTTTGTCACAATGGACACCATATTCCTTTAAAGTTTGCCTCATCCATAGCAATTGAGTGCAAGCACTAGCAGCTGCCACATACTCGGCCTCGGCGGTGGAGAGTGATATACAATTTTGATTTTCTATCATCCTTATCACCAGCCTAATCCGAGTATGTGTATCCACAAAGATCAAATGTTGACCCTCGAGGGTACCAAAGACCATAATGTGGGGTATGAACTAAATATAGAAAGATTCTCTTGACCGCCATCAAATGGCTTTCTTTAGGACCGCTTGATATCTTGCACACACACCTACATTCAACACAATATCGGGTCTAGATGCACAAAGGTAAAGAAAAGAACCAATCATAGACCGGTATACCTTTTGATCCACATCTTTACCATTTGGATTTTGTTCTAGATGAGTCTTTGTAGCCATATGAGTAGGAGCTCCATTTAAATCTTGCATATTGAATCTTTTGAGCATATCTTGAGTATACTTGTCTTGGTTGAAGAATGTCCCTCCTCTAACTTGCTTGATCTCAAAACCAAGGAATACTCTCAACTCCCCATCATAGACATCCGGAACCTACTATTCATAAGCTTTGAGAATTCATCATTAAAAGCTTTGTTAGAAGAGCCAAAGATAATATCATTAACATATATTTGGCATACAAAAATCTCCCCATTGACCTTCTTAGTAAAAAGAGTGGGATCGATTTTCTCAACCTCAAACCCACGGTCAAACAACAGCTCTCTAAGGTGCTCATACCACGTGTGTGGGGCTTGTTTGAGCCCATAGAGCGCCTTGTAAAGTTTGTAGACATGGTTTGGGAAGTTGGGATCCTCAAATCCTGGGGGTTGCTTTACATATACCAACTCATTTAATGAACCATTAAGAAAGTCACTTTCTACATCCATTTGTTGCAACTTAAAGTTATGATGTGCCGCATAAGCAAGAAGGATACAGATGGACTCAAGGCGAGCCATGGGTGCATATGTCTCTCCATAATCAATGCCTTAAATTTGAGAGAACCCTTGTGCAACTAATCTTGCCTTGTTCCTTACTATAATTCCACGCTCATCTTGCTTGTTCTTGAATATCCACTTGGTGCCTATAACATTGCAGCAATCCTTTGGCTTCTCAACTAACTTCCACACTTTGTTTCTCTCAAAGTTGTTGAGCTCTTTGTGCATTGCTTCCAACCAATCCGAATCTTCAAGAGCTTCCCACACTTTCTTTGGTTCAATCATGGAGATGTGTGCTTGGTGTTCACTAAACCTCTTCAATTGTGCTCTTGTGGAAATGCCTCTCCTTAGGTCACCAACCACATTTTCTAGAGAGTGGTCTCTTAATTCCAACATCCTATCTGTTCTAGCTTCGCGACGAGTGTGGATCTCCTCGTTGCTTCTTGGGGGACCCTCTTCATCATTTTGGTCCTCGTCTTGACCATCAACTTGACCTTGATCATCACCGGAGTCATTCTCTTCATGAAGAGGAAAAGATTGACCTTGGTCTTGATCAGACACTCTTCTAGCATTGATTTGAGCTTGTCTCAAGGCAGTTTGTATGGATCTTCCTTGAGTAATTGACTTGGCACCACTTGGCATCCTAGAGAATGAATCAAGCTCCTCCTCACTAGAGATGTGACCTTGATCAACATGTTGAGGGTCCACAGCTTGTCTTTGTCTTGGGTCATTGTCCACCTCGGTAGATAGAGCATGTTGTTGTTGTGAAGATGAGGGCTCCACTTGAGTAGAGCATAGTTCTTATCGATCCGCCACAGGGGGTTCCTCAACGGGGAGGATATATCCCACACCCATTCTTCCTATGGCATCCTGAGGCATTTCATCATCTGCATCACAAGCATCAACACGCCTCCCTTGGGGACCATCATATTCTTCGAAGTTCACACTACAAGATTCTATGACGGCTCCGGAGAGCTTATCATAGATTCTATAAGTGTGAGATTCAAGACCATAGCCAACAAAAATACCCTCTAATGCTTTATACTCGAATTTGGACAAACGACAACCTTTTATGAGATAGAAACACTTAAAACCGAACACCCGACAGTAAGATATGTTGGGCTTCATATGGAGTCTTGTTGATTTCTTTGCGGAGGTAGAGCCATTTTGATGCATGGCAAGCGATGGAGATGGCTTCGGCTCAAAAGTTGTATGGAGATTTAAACTTCGCCAACATGGTCCTATCCATCTCAATAAGAGTCCGGTTCTTCCTCTCGGCAACACCATTTTGTTGAGGGGTATATGTAGCGGAATATTGGTGTTTTATCCCCTCATCACTAAGGAAATCATTCAAGGTGTAGTTCTTGAACTCGGTGCCGTTGTCGCTTCTTATTATCAACACGGGGACATTGTATTGACATTGAACCAAGTTGATGAAGTCGATGAAGGTCTTTTGGGTCTCACTTTTCAATTTGAAGAAATATACCCATGAGTATCTTGAGAAGTCATCAACAATCACCGAACAATATTTCTTCCCTCCAAGACTTGCATGCGATGGAGGACCAAAGAGGTCCACATGAAGGAGCTCCAAGATCTTTGTTGACTTGATGCGGTTCTTTGGCTTGTGGGGAGCATCATGCATCTTTCCTAGAACACAAGCCCTGCAAACACGATCTTTGGCAAAGGAAACATTTTCTTTTAGTCCAACAATATGGACCTCCTTGTGGAGACTTTGCAAAGTTCTCATATTGACATGGGCTAGTCGGCGATGCCATAACCAACCCACATCGGTCTTTCCGAATAAGCACATCGCACTTGTAGTGGTTTGCCCCGTAAAGTCCACCACATACAAGTCATTTTCGACGTACCCAACGAAAGCGACCTTGAGAGACTTGCTCCACATGAGGACCACTATATCATCATCAACAAAGACGACAAAGCCCATCTTTCCAAGAGCATGGACTGAAAGTAAATTGTATCCAAGGGTCTCAACAAGCATGACGTTCACGAGTGTAATATCGTGAGCAACCACTACCTTGCCGAAACCCATTACCTTAGACTTTGACTTGTCGGCATATGTCACGGATATTTGATCATCATTTGGCCTTAAATCCTTGACAATAGACGAGCTTCCGGTCATATGACTTGTGCACCCACTATCAAGCACCCACTTTGACCCTCCGGAAGCATATATCTACAAAATATCAAGCTAATTTTTAGGTACCCATTTTTCAATGGGTCCTCTTTTGTTAGCAACAAGGGTCTTGGGGACCCAAATATACCAAGCAATATAACCATCATATGGGCCAACATAGTGTGCATACACATCACCATAATAATCACGCATTAGAACATAGTGAGGGTTAGCACTTCCCGCAAAAACATCATGAGACATAGTTTTACCACTTGTGGTCTTACTATCCATAATGGCTTTGTTTTTCTCTTGTGCGGGTTTGGCCTTCTTCTTGTTGTTGTTCTTCTTCTTGGCTTTGGAGACAAAACCAATGCCCCCTTTCTCACCATTTGACCTTTGCTTACTCAATAGGTCATCAATGGACTTGTTACCTTTTGGAAATGCGGCCTTGGCAAGCTCCCCCTTCAACCTAGCATTTTCTTCAAGAATAGTTGTACTACTAGAAGGAATGAAATTACTAGGTGAAGGAATATTGGTCAATTGAGTTTGAAGCGTTTCATGGGACTTTGTGAGTGACAAGAGTTCACTTTCCAATGCCTTGTGAGCCTTGTTAAGTAAACTAAAGTCCTCGGGAAGTTTTTCATGAACCACACCAAACTCAATCTTGTCCCTTTTAGCCCTTTTATATTTAGCAATAGCATGATCACATTCCTTGATGAGTCTATTAATAATTATGTCATTGGCTTCATCAAGCCCTTCAAGTTTTAGTTCAAGAGACATCCTAGTCTCTTGTTCTTCTTCTAGAGAATTATTTAGAGCTTCTAACTCAATCAAGTGTTCACTCCCAAGTTTACATCTTACATCAGGGAAAGTTGATCTAAGATGTTCCCAAAATGTACCTTGTCCTCCCCTTGTAAGTTAGTCACAAACTCATCGAAAGCAATTAATTCCCTTTTTACTTCAAGAGATATCTCATCATCAATTTCAACATTAGCTAAGGGAGTGGAGTGAGATGATGAGGATACCTCCGTTCCTCTTGCCATAAGGCAAGTGACGTTCTTGTTGGGAGTATTCTCATTTGGAGAATCGAAGAGTGAGAATGTCGGAGTAGAAGTAGTGGCTAGAGCATCCATACCACTTGATGTTTCCTCTTCATCATCTTCATTGTCGGAGGAGTATTCTTCATGAGTGACCAATACAATTTCGCCAGACTTCTTGTTGATGGGATTCTTCTTGATGAAGGGTTTCTTGTAAGGAGCTTTGGGAGTTTTCTTCAACACAAGTTTACCCCCACGATCTTCTCTCTTCTCATAGGGACAACCCGCCACAAAGTGATAGCGGTCACCACAATTGAAGCAAGTTCTCAATTTAGTGGCATTTTCTCTTCTCCCATTTGGGTTGCTTTTTTGTTGCATTTCCATCTTGGCCTTGGCGGGGTTCTTCCAAAATCTCTTTGCATAGAAAGCCATATATTGACCATGAGAAATCTTGACATCATTGGGGTGTCTCATGGAGAGGCCTTCATCACTATCATCTTCATCCCCATGTTCCACAACTTTGGCCTTCAATGCAAGGTTGACAACATTTCTCATTCCAAGGGCTCGAGCACGGGCATCTTTGGCATTCTTGGCGGCAACCTTGAAAGAGGCCATCTCTTGCATAACTTCATTGGAGGTCATGAGGTGGTAGTTGTGTCTTCCTTGTAGGCTCTTCAAGTCAGTGGGCTCAAAGGGCATGAGTGCACTCACATATTTCCTTTTTATCCAAGCATCATCCACATGTGAGGCACCCACATTCCTAAAAGCGGTGGCGGTGGTCTTGAGCCTACGGTACATGTATTCATGATCTTCACCTTCCTTCATGTAGAATCCTTCGGCTTCATTGATTAGTGCATCATACCGGTTCCTTCTCATGCTCTCATTCCCAACAAACAACACTGTGAGAGCATCCCAAGCTTCCTTGGCGGTGTTGAGGTTCTCAATGTGTGGGTAATCCTTTGTACCCAATCCTTGTTGAATCATGTGCAAGGCGGTGGCATTGAGTTGACTATTGACAATTTCTCTTCTTGTTAAGTTGTTTGGATCCCCAATATAGAGTACTTGTTCGATGATGTTCCATAGTTCAATGCAAGAGCTGCGCACATGAGTTTTCATTAGAGATTGTCATTGAGCAAAAGTAGATGCTTCTAGCTTAGGTGGGTCACATGTATTGTTTATATGAGGGTGAGGAATTGGAGGGTCATGAGAGAACCATGCATGAGAGTCATGGTGCTCTCCCTTCTCACCAACCCTTTTTGTGGAGGAATTAATGTTGTCTTGATTATCCCCCACCACCTTACTCGTGGGTGATGTCGGGGCATTCTCCTTGGGTAATGGTGGGAGTCCCTCTTGAGGATAAGGGGATGATGAGCCACCTTTATCTTTAACAAGTTGCTCAAGTAACTTTTGCAATTGTTTGATCTCGTTGGCCATGGTGCTGCTCAATCTTGTTTCCAAGTTATTGAGATCATCCATGGGCACCGAGGCGGTAGTCTCACCATCCACTTCCCCTACTTTACTACCCATATACTCTTAGGCGGTAAAGCCCGAATAAAGATCCGAGACTCTGATACCAATTGAAAGGATCGTATGGGCACCTAGAGGGGGTGAATAGGTGCTACTTCAAATTTTCTTATTTTTCAATTTAGGGTTTGACAAGAAAGGTAAATTCTCTAGATTATGCAACTAAGGTGAATTTACCTATATGTCAAACAAGCACAAACTAGCACAACACTAAGCAAGAACAAGTAAGTAAAGTGCGGTAAAGGATATAAGTAACCAAAGTGGTGGACGCGGAGACACAAGGATTTGTTTCCCGTAGTTCCTTCCTTTTGGGGAGAAGTACGTCTACGTTTGGAGAGGGGGTGGTTCCAAACCACCAACGCCACGAGAGGCCTCCCTTGTTCTCCGATGAGCCTCACCCCAAAGGGGTTCGATTCACCTCTTCCACTATATCGGCAACCTTCGAAGTGGAAGCCGGCACCTTTACAACAAGTTCGGGGCACACATCCACAACCTAATTGGAGGCTCCCAAATACAAGAAAGCTGTCAAACAATTAAAGACAAGCTTGTAAGAACCAAATCAAAGCTAGGGTTTCCAAAGAAACACTAGAGCAAGGGGCCCTCAAGTGAATGAGGCGGAAATGAAGATCTCTCTTGGTGAAGTTGTAGATTAAGGCCTCCTCCTTCGGTTCTCTAAAGATCAACGACTTTGGATGGATGAATGAAGAGATCTCGTGGATTTGGTGGCTCAAAATGTGCTGTTGTTCTTGAACTGGACGAGCAGGTTTCAAGGTAGAAGAAGGGATCCTTTTATAGAGCCCCAGAATTTAGAGCCGTTGGAACCACTTAAGCCGGACAGTCCGGCCTGTGTGAGCCGGACAGTCCGGCATGGCTGGACATTCCGCTCAGCACCAGCCGGACACTCTGGCCTGGCCAAGTTTCCGGCCAGAGTCCGGCCAGTGTCCGATTTGCTATATTGGTTGTCCACAGCTAGGGAGAAATCCTGGCGAAACTCACGACCGGACATTTCGGCTGCTTTCGGGCGGAGTTTCCGGTTGGGCCGGACAGTCCGGCGCATGCCAGCCGGACAGTCAGGCCAGATACAGATTTTTCCCCTTGTTTTGTTCCTGTCAAGTCATCTCTCCATATGTATATATTGGCCACAATAAATCTGATATCTTCTGAAACATTTAGCAAAGCATTAAACTAATCCAAGTATTGTCAACAAACATCAAAATAATATGAAAGGCATAAAATGCCGTTTCAGCAGCTTTCATTCGCATTGGTGATGGGACAAGGCATTGTTCTGGAGCGATGCATGGCTCCCTAGAGGAAAATCAGTGCAAGATGTCGTCCCTGTTATGCACTCCTTCGTCAAGAAATCAAACATCATTGTGGAGGGGGCATTGTAGAATAATCGCTGGGTTAGAGATATAATGGGGGGTCTCTTGTCGCCAGCGCCCACTCAGTATTGCAGCTCTAGGATTTACTAGAGGGCACCACCTTAACTGCTAGCCAACAAGATGAGGTAGTTTGGAGCTCTTCTTCATCACTAACACGATAATTCGCTTGTGCGGAACCTATTTAGGAGATGCATGTTCTTCATGTGGTTAGTGGTGCACAAATCGCTGCCTCACGACAGACAATCTAGCTTGTAGAGGATGGCCGGCCACATAATACGTCATGTCCATCGTGTATTGTGGCCAATGAAGACTGCACCCACCTCTTTGTGCACTGCCATTGCCCCAAGCAAGTCTGGGAGCATGTTCAAACCTAGTCCACGGCGGCCCAGTTCCTAATGATACGTTTGGCAGCACCAAGTAATTGTGGCTTACGGCAAGAGGGCGCCGAAGAACATGGAGCAGAATTCACACATCTTCTAGCAGGAGTGTAGCATACCTGACCGTGTCTTTAAGCTAATCATCGAAGACATTCATTCGAAGGCTGCCAGCTATATTATTGCGCATTGGGCTTCTACTGTTGCTTTTAGGCAGTCGCTTCTAGCGCGCCCAAGCCTTCTCTTAAAGGTTCACCTAGAGTTGTGTTCAAATCTGGGAAGTGTTTTCTTTTGCTCGGCCACCGCGGCATCACTTGCCAAGCGTGGCACTCTTGTAAAAAACTTTCTCTTCTTCCTTAATAAAGTTAGGCCTAAGGCCCTTTGATTAATTTAAAAAATAACACAAACGAAAAAAGTAGAACGGCCATGGTCTTCACTGCCTTGTTCAGAGGGCGGAGGTTCAGTGAAGCATAAAAGTTGTGCAAAAATCTGCAGAAGCAACTTCTCAGAATTCAGAACTTATTCATCTTTTGCTAACGAGGTATCTCCTGTCTGCCAAGGAAAAAACAAAATCATCACGGTCGCATTAAATGCCTCGGTTAACATACTGCATAACTAGTACCACAGAAAACAGCGTAGAACATGCCATTTGCCAATACCTTGTTGGACATAATGAAATCCACTACAGCGTCAGAAAGTTCTCTACGATGTGCGTTGTAGCAGTGATCTGCTCCCTCGATGACCCTCAGTTCATGAGTCGGTATATGCTTTGCAAACTCGTATGCATCTTCCACTGGAATGACCTCATCAGCTGAACCATGAACTGTAAAGAAGCTGCACAAAGACAGTAAAACTAACCAGAAATTCACAACAGGTGGTTTATAGCACATAGGATATATTAATTGTTTTCAAGAATGTGAATCCGTGGGAAAAACAATTTTAGTGAAGGTAAATGTGGCATGCTGGTGCCAAGTTGTGCCGCTTGTTTCAGTTGGTAGCTCGCATACAAGGGTAATGATGCCTAAATTAGTTCCTGACCTGCATTCTTTGCTGATGGAAAGGCTTGTTGCATGCATATCAGTGTTCAATCTTTCCATTAGGCTCTCTTTTGTTACCCTGTATAAAACCTTCCCTACATTGCAACCAACGGATAGTCAATATGACCATGAACAACAAGTATGCTATATACACAGCATATGCAGTTGTTTCAGAAAGTAGCTATATACACATTCATTACCTGACTTGTCTGTGGCATCAATGTAACCTTCATTGTATATCCTGTCAATACATTCTTTCCCTAGCCGTTCTTCAATTCCTTTATCCAAATAAAAACGGCCAGACAGGTTGACAACCATGCGGACATCGTCATAGAGGGAAGCATATAGAACAACCACATCTCCTCCTGGATAAAAGAAAATCAAAATTTGATGCCTAAATTTTGTAAATTGTGAGTTAAACGTGCAATGAAAAATATGGTAATACTCAGTATTGAAGGCTGTTAATGATAACAAGAATAAAGATAGGAAAGGTGTATTATTTAGTCAGGTAAGAGATCAATTTAGTTATGATGATAAGGGTATGGTTTATTAGACAATTATGGATCCCATTCTCAGGGTCAGGGGCCAAGTCAGTCTTTTCTGGGATAACATGTACTCCATATGGATTATCCAAGCAGTGAGAATAAACATAAATAGAACACTGCACGCAAATGCATTGTGCGTAACTGTTATGGAACTTCATAGTACTTGCTTAAAAGAAGAAAAAAAGGATACGGAGAGCAATATACTAGATGAGATATGTTTCACGTGTTCAACAGGGCAGCAGGGCCAGCATCACAAACCGATTTGACCCACAGTGATGTGCCAACTTGGCCTTTGATATTTATGAACACTGTACCAGTAAGCATAGAGGAAAGAATATCTCTACGGTTCTACCATTCAACTCCTGCATAGACTGTATCCCCAAGTTGTTGAAGAACTAAATAAACTATTTCACCTTCTAATTACACATATTCTTTAAAGCTAATTGGCACATCAATAATAAACATGACTATACAAAAAAAATATCACCTACCTTTGCTGTGACCAACAATAGCCGTGACATCATACTTTTCCTCATAAAGATACGAGACAACATAATGCAAGTCGTCAGCCTCTTTCCTGTAGTTGCCGTACTGGAACTCGCCTTCACTTTCTCTGAAAACATATGATCAAAGGCATAGTCTGAATGAGGTTATGAACCATCCATGTTTATTTAAATTTAAGTTACATAATTAAAATGCTGTATTAAGAAACAGATATTCAAAATTTGTATATTAATTTATTTATCCATGAGAAAATTTGAAGCGGCACAAGGTTGTGGAGGAACAACTCCACCTTGCTGCTACAGTATGGACAGCAGAAATGTTGAAAGAACCACGCCAACGTGCTACGCTAGATATCGTTCTAGGGGTGAGGGTTGTCAAGGGTTCAGTCCAAAACTCTTAACACAGAAGATCTAATCCAAGATCTAAAGCAAGAACACAAAGTTCTCTTTACTGATAGGCAGAGGGTACATAGTCTTGGTCACATAGATAGAGGTGGGGACCTCTACTTATAGGATGCATAAGCCTTCACTACTTAGCTCTACCCAAAGATAGAAGGTTCTAGAGAACACTACAAATAACTAGAACACTCTAGAAAGTACTACAACATGTATGACTAAATGACCATATTACCTAGAATATAGTAGTAGAAGTGTGTAGAAGCTAGTAATGGATTTTACTTCTTTATAATTTTAATTTATTTTCTCTACTGTCCCTCATCAAAATTGTAAGGTCTATGATTTAAGTGG
Source organism: Avena sativa (assembly GCA_916181665.1). NCBI lineage: Eukaryota > Viridiplantae > Streptophyta > Magnoliopsida > Poales > Poaceae > Avena > Avena sativa. Next base: position 384,709,388 of record OV702281.1, on the reverse strand, counting down.
CATCTGAAGCTCAAAGAAATAACATATATGAATCTCAACTCGTCTAGTTGTAAGACTACCTGTAGACAAGATAACTCAATGGACAACTTACCCATTTCCACTGAAATCAAAGCGGAAGATACTAATTCCTTGTTTTGTTATTGCATCTGCTAGATCAACAATGATGCTAACACTCTGAAAGCAAGCATTGAACTTCATTATACAGGTGATAGAAATTAGTACTACGACAGTATAACTCGCTGCATCTCACATAGCAACATGAAACTTGACCCTTATCTTAGAGAGGACAAGGCAACTTTCTTCTGGTGATTGTACCTTGGATGCTGTAAAGCCATGGCACAAGACTACAATCTTGTTCGAACCTGTGGGATGCAGCAGTCCCACAAGTTTCTCTCCGTGCTTGTTCGTTACCAATACCCTGTGTGTAACAGCTGTTTAAAAAAAACCACATAGTGTTAACGATTTGGACTCAAGAATCAAGATACGTTTCACGTATCTTCAACTCTACGCTAAGAATGACGTAACTAAAGATCACAAGAAGCCATCCTTTAACTGAAACTATTGGTTTTTTTAACCATATGGATTTGCTAAGTAAAATAATTCCAAAATCCTTAGATTGATGTAGCCATCTGAGCACTTCTCCAAAGTAGCACGAGAAACAAATCTAGCCGAAGATTGGCTATGCAGATTGTTGAGATCAACTTTGAAGTATGGTCTAGTAGTTACCCTTAATCCGCCCACCCAAGAGAACATACGGAATGTGAAATCAGGAAAGGGACTTACGGGGACTGGACGCATCCTGGGAGGAAGAGTTGAGCGGCTGCGCCATGGAAGACGGATGGGGCAGCGGCCTCGTGCGGTTGGGATGGAGGGACCCGAGACCGCTCACACCGCTGGCTGCCGCAGGAACAGGATGAAGGAAGAATTCGCCGAGAAAGTTGAGAGGAGTGGGAGGGAATCGATGGAGGTCCGAGGCTCCGAGCCAATCTCCAGCGGCACGACCTAAGTGGACCTGCGGCGGCGATTGAAGTATTTCTAGTCAAAATTTAGGCTAACGATGAGGAGGACGCATCTTGGATCTCTGGACTGTCTTCTTAGGTACGTGCTGACCCGCAAGTAAATGATACTTTCTCTGTTCTAAAATATAAGTGAGTTCAAAAAAAATATAAGGCGCCTAATTTTAATCAATAGTTAGTATATTCTAAGTTTAACTAAGTTTATATAAAAAATACGAATATTTGCAATATTGAATGGACATGTTGAAAAACTATACTTTATAATGAATTTATTGATATTCATTTGATATTGTGGATGTTTATATTTTTACATATAAATTTGATCAAATTTAGAATATATTTACTTTTGACTAAAGTTTAGACGTCTTACATTTTGGAAGAAAGGGAGTACAAAAATTAAGATATGCAAGTTACTAGCGCAAATGCCCGTGTCGTTGCAACGAACAATTTAACTTTTGAATAAAAAGCATCGATACGACATAAATTTTGACCGAGTCATGTTTTCCTAACCTTAGCTCGCCCTTTCTTAGGGCCTGTTTGTTTGGGCTGTGGCTGGCTGGCTGTGCAGCTGTGCAGGGAAAGCTGCTGTCCAGGAAAAGCTACTTCTCTGAGTTTGACTGTTTGGCAACTTGGCTGGCTGTCTAGCTGTATGCTAAGGAATTGTCTGTAATGTCCCTGTAATTAATATAACACGTAAATTTTACTATTAAAGTGCATAAACACATATGTTATTATTACATATCATATGTCACATATTGGTTTGTCCAAAATACATATCCAACCATTAAACAAATAAAGATAGTCGCATAATAAACATAGAAACATCCACACCGAACAAACTGATCATCTTCTTCTAGTATTGTATAATGCAGTAGCGATGCGATCACGCATTGAGTTCATGTCTACTGTGTGTAGTCCACTCGGAGCAGTATCACCGGAAGATGTTACTGATTGCCTTTGGACCTTAGGAATGTAGTCCTCATCTGCATCACACCGATCAAACTGCTTGTCGCGTAAGTTGAAGTCTCTAATGAAATTGTGAAGCGCTATGCAAGTCAGAATAATTCTTTTTTGAGTAACCAGACCGTAAGAAGGAATATACTTCAATATGTGCCACTTGTTTTTCAATATACCGAAGACACGCTCGATAGCATCCGGAGCGATGAGTGCAAATAGTTGAAAATCTCTTCCCTATTTGTTGGTCTCCCTTCTCGACGAAAATCTGGTATATGGTATGTGTTCTGCTTGTAAGGAGCTAAGAACCCTTTTCTATTTGGATAACCAGAATCAACAAGGTAATATGTATCTGCACATGAACGAAAAAAAAATCAAATATCAATGACAATGCATTTGTAACTATGTGTGTACCATGTAGACAAAGATATAGAAAATTACCACCAGGAGGGGTCGGAAACTGTATTGGATACTTCTCAATGGCGCGTTGTAGGATGCGTGTATCATGCGCCAAACCAGGCCATCCAGCAACAACAAAGGTGAATCTCAAATCGAAGTCACATATCGCCGGAATATTCTGTGATGTGTAACCATGCCTTCCTGTATGGTTAACCGTCTCTTCTGCAGGTACTTCAACTGGAATGTGTGACCCATCTATGGCGCCAATGGCATCTTTAAAATGAGGCCAAAAGCGTGCATCTTGAAGTCTTGGATGTACATCCTTGAAATTTTGATCTACTGGCTTTATGTTATCCTTACCCAACTTGTTCAAGCAATTCAAAACCATGTGAAACTTCCTATGAATTGTTTCGGTTGAACGACTAAAATGGTTCTCAACTTGGCTAAATGACTGTGGTCCTCCAACCATCCATAGAAACATGGCTAGGCATTCAACATATGACATGTCTCTAGTTGATACCAACCCATATCTAGAAACTAGAAGGTTATGCAATTCATGAAACACATCTAGGTACATTCTAAACATTTTGTAGCATCTTTTCCTATTTCCAAGTTGTTCATTCACCCATTCAAGCCTAGTTTGCTCTGGAATCCTTCTAGGTTCTTTATTCAAGTACTTCTGGCTATAGAGATTACCATAGTATCCCAACACGGCAAGATCATGAGCCACTCCGAGCAACTGTCGTGTCCTTTCTAGTTCGTACTCACGATCATCGTCACCATCATCCATCTGCAAAGAGAAAATTATAACATGTCAAAATGCTTCACACATCAATTTACTAGACACGCATCAATCAACAAATGCTTAACACAATCAACAAATTCTTAACACAATAATTTACTAGACACGCATTAATCAACAAATGTTTCACACAATAATTTACTAGACACGCATCAATCAATAAATATTATCACCACAACAATTTACTAGACATGCATCAATCAACAAATATTATCACCACAACATATCCATAGCGGTACAGGAATCGAATAATAAGTAATAGTTTTACAATCATCACAAATAGTCCCGACCAAATAAAAAGGAAAGGAATAATTCATGATACACACAAGTTCTGCAATGATAATAAATAAATGGTGCACACACTACTTGTTCATCTCATCGTGTGTCCTCTGGAGCCAATCGAGCCTGCCCTCAGTTGTTGCAAATGCTGCAAACACCTCTCTTTGATCCTTGTTCATAGCAAGCTTGGCCGCAGTATACATGATATCAGTTCCTTCAAGCACTCCACAATCTCGAACCATCCCTAAAAATTCCTTCATAGTTGGGACCTCATCACCTTTGCTGCAAGAACTGCCCTCGGTGTGCCTTGAAACAATTGTGTTCAATGCATTGTTGTAAGCCGAGAAAAATCCTTCTCTACATGCTTGCGCTTCCCTGTTTTCTTTATGCTAGCTTGCCCGCAGGTATCATCATCAAGCATTATTGGAGCTTCATTGTCAGTTTCTTCTTCCTCACCTGCAATGGCAGCTGATTCTCCAGTGACATGAGCTTTCCTAAACATAACATCCTGTTGTTCCAAGTTGGCAGGTGGACCATTCCTAAATTTTGCATGGTCAGGACGAATCTGAAAATAAAAATATTACAAAGATATCAGTCCAATGATCATAATAACAATGCAAAAGAAAATGCAAGTAAAGACATGATAACTTACAGCCAGGTGATTCTTCCACCAATCATCATCTGCATCCATAGTTTTTGCTATAGGATCCCAACCTAGCCCGGTCGCATTTTGCAATTCCATCCACCCCGTGTAATCCTTCTTCATGGAATCCCATTTGTTCTTGAATTGCTTCTGCGTTCTTCTATCCCCTGTTTTCTCAGCAAATTTGTCCCCAAGATTCTTGTAACCCTTCCTACTCAAGCACCCTCCCTCCCTATTGTTGTCGTTCACTTCCTCCATACAAATGTCGCAGAAAACTCTAGTGTAGTATGGATTCCAAACCGCCTTTGACATTGCAAACGAATCTCAAGCTATAACAGAAAAATTTATGAAAGATAGCTTTTTATTTCCACCAAACAACATAGCAATACAAGCAATACAATAGCAAGCCACATAATTTCTAGCACATCAACACATCAACCCTGGCCATAGCAGTATCATGTGAACAACATCAACACATCAAGCCACACAATTTCTAACACATCAACACATCAACAAATCAAGCCTGAACAAAAATACAAGCAGTAGCATAGTTGTCCTGAACCAAAATATAAACTGGGCATGTCTTGTCACATATAAAATTATAAAACGTATCTCATCTACGAGGTTTATGGTCTAATCATATATATTTTCTCCGATCAAAGCAAATAATAAAATTAAACTAGTATGTTACCACCAACATTTTTCAACACTCATTTGCATTGCCTTCTTCAGAAAAGCGACGAATAGTATGTACTTGTGTTTTGCAAAACGAATAAATTGACCAAATAAACTATATAAGGTACATGCACCGAATCTCAGCAACGAGCAGCCCATGCGGCCATATTTACCATTGATTGTAGGAGGCACAAGAGTAGTTCTTTCTTTCCCCTCAATCATATCGGTCTAGTAGCCAAATTGATGGTTCAAAATATGAGTTATAAGTAGTAGTATACTACAGGAGCTGAGCGTGGCTACTTTCTTATTTGCTAGCAATTGGACTGACTCTGAATGTGTGGCGCTGCCTAGCAAGGTCATGAGCATTGAGAAGTAAAGTTGAGCCGATCATGATTCGCGTTTACATAAATTGTACTCCCTCGCTGAGAGGTAGAATATGGTGCCAATGCCGATTTCTCTCGCTGTCTATGAAACTGCATTGCACTTCCATAAGTCTGACACGTATGGCAATGATTTAGACTGTGACAGTCAATTGCAGCATTGAGCTCACTACGGTGATGTCTCTCTAGCCAAAACTAAGGACGATCATCAATAGGAGTTTGAGACTCATGTTCAACTGTGACGTGATGAAAAAAATTACCTACGGTAAAACTTTGTGTAGCTTTACTGGATACTCCAATTGCTTATCAGGCGTGCATCATTGCTTTTATAGTTTGTATTGATGTCTACAAGTTACGGTTATATTATACTACAGTCGATGGGCTCTAGGTTTATAGAAACAGCGATTATCTTTCAGAAAAAATACCAAAAAATACACTATGTGGCCTCACCTCCTGTGATGACGTTGGCCAGAGAGGAGGTCTGCCGCGGGACGAGCTGGGTGCTCCGGGCCTCCGGCGACCTTGTCCCTTGCTCTGGTAGATCTCGAACGAGAACCGGCAGAAAGAAAGTAGCTCGGCGTCGAGAGTATGGAGGCGGAGAGGAATTGGAGGAGCTCGGCGGTGGCGGGGGTAGGGCGGCGGCGGCAGGAAACCTGGCGGAGGCGGCTGCAATCGCCAGTAGGGGTCGGGGGCACGAACAGGTCGTGACTCGCGTGGGGGTACGAGGTAGTCTTTTTTTTTCAAGTTTACTGTTGAACGGGTACGTGATCTCCCAGTGGCATTTGCTTTGTAATTTTAGAAATACCGGTTCGTTGCCTCGCGGGAAGCCGCGGGAAGCACCTCGGGACGTGCTTCCCGGTATAGCCTATTCTCGCAACCACTTTGGCCGAAGCCTACCGCACAGCTAGTCCGTTTGGTTCGGTTTTTTGGTTTTTTCTATGGAAAGCCACCAAAAGCCCAAACAAACACCCCCTTAATCCTAATTTTTTATTTGATTTGTTGTTTTGAAATACATATGTGAAAAGTGTGGTATGAAATATTCAATAATCATCTTTCGTTAATATCACCATCAATTCTTCTTTTCTCTTCACCATGACCAAATGCAACAACTGAAAAATATACAAGCAGAGCATAGGGTGCTTCTTAGAGAATTTAGTGCGTGTAAACAACTGTCTTGCTAGGGCTATTTGAAAAAGAAAATGTTCCTCATCACCGCTGGCTGAATGGTTTACCTGGAAATCTTCCAGCATGTTAGTATAGCAAACACCAGGATCATACGCGCCGATGTTACCGAAACATGTCGTCTTTGAGCGAGAGCGCATAGACCGCCACAATGTAGAACGTGTTTGGATCGGAGACTGTAAACCGAACCGTCAAGGGAATGGGCTTACGGAGGTATCAGCGGTGCAGTTGAAAATTAATGATTTTGTTTGGTTTCACAACGGAAAGGGATTTGATACCGTAGCCCGCAAGGACAAAAAACCAAAATCTATCTGCTAACCTGATCAAGAACAAATCAACATCAGAAGGTCATGGGAGTCAACTAGGAAGAAGAGAATATCGAAGTGGAGATCCGAAGTTTCGATTCTGATCAAACTTTGCGGTGACCCAGCATACCACTGCATGATATAGTATACTATAGTCGTTGACATAACACCAATGAAACACCGTTCACTAGTATTACGTCCCTCAGAATGGCACAACAGAAACACAGCGGGTCCAATACATGGCTAAAGGTTACAACTCACTCTTTACATAAGATCTAGAGAACACTCTAGGTTAAAGAGAGAGAAAGAACTTCTTAGTGAGAAGAATCAAGGATAAACAACGCAAGAACTAGTATACTATTAAGTCTAGTATTCTAGCTAAAAGGTCGGCATTGTTGCTATTGCAACGCACTACAGAAATAGGTGCTTTGGCTAGAGATTATATTCCTATCTAATCAGTAACTTCATCTTCACCTGAGTTGAGGTATATGTTGACTTCATTGAAGAGCTTTAGCTGGGCATGATAAGTCCTGGAGCATAACTTGATGTGGTTGTTGCCTATTCCAACTTTAGAATCTAACAAAGGTTAAGAAGATTCTTTGAGTACGAGTGTACTCAGCAAATTCACTAGAAAAGGAGTGTTTGATGCACTATAACTACAGCCACAGACCGTAGGTCGTAGGCAATGCAAGTTTTCATAAACATTTCTTCAAAGGTTGCTTTTATTCTGAAAAGCTATATCCGTCAGCCTTCACGGGTTTACCAGAACTTTCATAGAGTTCCTTTCCCGCCGCGTTCGCAGCTCCTTCCCGAAACAGAGAGTAACAAGTTATAGTTCTTACACTCTACAGAGGTGCGTTACTTTACCCATGAGAGATCAACTCTTTGTTGCACAACCGGGCAGCTTATTCCTGTCCACAATTCCATGACGTGGGGCCCAGAAGATGATCCAAGCCAATCAGTACCCCCTTCGCGATCTCGCATGCCTCCTTGGTGTACACCATGCCCACATATTGGATTACGACAATGGTTTGTAAAACCGTTAGATGTCAGAACTATCGTGGGACGTTGAGGGTTCCCACCCATATGCTGCATATCCTCTACGAATTACCAATTAATATGCACGCTACGAGGATAACAACCACGACCTGCACATCCGGCTTCATGCGAGAGGAAGAAGATACAGCTGACTTCTCCGTCCCATTCCAAATCTCATGGTCAACGCGTAATATACGGCGCAAGAATCACTGGCGACATTGATTGTTAAGTCCTACTCGCTCCGTTCGGTAATATAAGACGTTTAAAAAGTTCACGTTCAAATTTCATCACGAACAAATAATTCCCGAGTTTCCATTTTTACCCTCTTGCTTATCCTCGCTCACGTCGCTGCCACGCACCGCTCGCTCCGCTGCCCCGCATCCCCGCATCAGCTCCTCCCTCGCAGCCCCGCGCCTCCTCCACTCCACCCCAATCAAATCGAGCTCCTCCACTTCCATGTGGACTCAAATCGAGCCGGTCTGCAGCACCACCTCAAACCCCAGCCCCCATGCCGATGGCAGCTCCTCGACAGCAGGTGTGGGTGAGGCGCCGCCGTCCTCCACTTCTAGCTCCGGCATGCCGTCTTCGCGCGACAGGGACACCACAGCCTCGTATCCCCTCCATCCCGCAGCGCCCCTCCTCCTGGACGAGCACCACACGGACGGGAAGGGCGCAGGAATGGCACAAGCGGTCAAGATCCAGCCTTTGACATCCATGGCGACGGCGGCACCGGGTGGGGGTCTGGTGGCACGGCTTCGTCTGCACCGTGCGGTGCAGATGCGTCCGGCCAGCCCTGGCCTTCACGGTTTCCCGGAGCTGTGGCGCCAGCAGACGGCTTCCCGAGGTTGGTGACGGTGGATGGTGGCTCAAGGACCTCGACACACAGGTACTCCTGCAGTTTGATACTCCCTGTTTGGTACTGCGGTACTCCATGTACAGCTTACCTGTTTACTGGAGTAGTGTGTTCTGGAAAAAATTAGCTTTTGTTGCACAAATAAACCAGGTTCCTTAGCCTAATGGGTAGAAAAAAAATCAGATCACTAATGATTCTAGTGGTGTTGGTGTAAATAAAGTGGAGTACTTCATTTGCAACACTGCAGTAGTGCACTAATGGGTAGAAAAATATGAGTACTGCACCAATTAGAGTACACAAGAATTAACTTTTGAGTAATTCAGAGCAGTATGGTGGAGTAGATCCGATTTCCTTAGCCTTGATGCACTACTTATAATTATTACTTTAATAATAAGTAGTCCAAGAACTCCTAAGATAGTATATTCTTTGCTCACATGTTAGCTGACACAAATGCTTGAGTATAGAAAGTATTGAAATGCATTTGACGAAAACTGGCTTTGCATATGTGAATATTTTTTTAATAATGCAATACTTATACTAATGCTCGCATTTGAAGAAAACAGACCTGTATGCTGGCATCTTTTGTGTGCAGTACTGCCTTGTTCATATTTTACTTTTTTTTTGTTTCTATAGACTCGATGTTTATGGAATTTATACATGCATACACAGGCATTTAGTACTCTGAAACTTGCTGCATAGAGTGTACAACTTCTATAGACTATCCTATCTATCTCTAAACTCATTCATCTATGTTGTTCCTGTTTCAGGTTAGAGTAGTTTGTTGGTTACTTCAGCTTAAAGAATTTAACACGTTTCAGTTTTGTCCTTAATTATTTGTGTCAATATTGTTAGTCTGCAGGAGCATTTCTCGCAGTGTCTACATTCAGTTATTGAATGAGACATTGCCATTGCTACTAAGAATAGGGAAATTTGGGAGTATAAATATTGTTAATCTGCAAGAGCGTCATTTGGAGTACTAAGAATAGGGAAATTCAATGGCTACTGTCAATATTGTTAATCTGCTGTTACTACTTATTCTTCCGTAGGACATGCTTGTGTAGGACCAAAAGTAATGAATTTTCATGCAGTTGCTAAATTTCTATGTGTATTTTGTTATGTGTATGAAATTTTCTACTGGAGTAGTACCTCAAGTTGTCATGTGTATTTGCTACTAGAATAGTACCTCAAGTTGTTATGTCTATTTACAGTCACAGTACTAGCCTTATATTGATTTCTACAGTATGGATTTACTCCTGGTTTCTCTACTCTGGTTTATCAGGTTCTTGCTTGTTGCGAGTACAATTTGCCAAGAAACTCAAAAGCTATTTTTGGGAATACATTCTTGATTATTTTCTTGAATAATATCTTCTTTCCAAATGTACATTTATTGACATTTATGTTATGACAATACATTCTTAATTGCGAGCTAAATACTCCTGGACTGTACTCCTAGGAGTAGTATATACGAAGTATTGTCTAATATGTTGTCACCGTAGGAGCATATACAACTCTTGCTGATAGTGTTGCTACTGAGCCATGTCACTGTTTGTTTCCTTAATATCTTTTTAGAGAACCTCTAGCTGAACTCACATTTCAATGATCTTGTTTTAAACTCTAGATGGATACAAATCTTAGTATAGTGGTTGTCCCTGTAGGTGTGGGACTGTGTACAGTTTCTGATAGTGTAAATGTACAACGATTGGATTGGTAGCTGCCCTTATAGAAGTTTGTAGCACAACAACATGTAAGTATTGAGATTGGCATGTGTACACATATGACCTAATGTCGTCTTGTTTTTCAGGTGGAGTCAGGTTCAGGTCCAGGAGAACCATCTTGATCCCAGCGATCTGTTGCTGCTGCTGGAGAGCTAAGAAGGGACCGACGAGTAGGAGCCTGGAGGTGCTCCTAGCCTGGAACACTCTCGCTGGCCTTCTTCCATGGCCCGGTGAGCTGCCGGTGATCGATTCAATCGAGATGCTGGGTGGGGTCGGCTGCTGGCGACCTGGGCGAGCTGCCGGCGATCCATTCCGGCGAACCGCTGGGTGGGGCTGCCGGCAACCTAGGTGAGCTACCAGCAATCGATTCCGGCGAGCTGCTGGGTGAGGTCAGGCTGCCGGCGACTTGGGCGAGCTGCCGACCATTGATTCCGGCGAGCTGCTGGGTGGGGGGCGGGCTGCCGGCGACCTAGGGGAGCTGCCCGCGATCGATTCCGGCAAGCTCCTGGGTGGGGCCAGGCTGTCGGCGAGCTGGGCGATCGATTCCAGCAACAATTTGGGAGACACACGGGATTCTGGCTACAAGCGAGGGTGCGCGATCGTCTGGGATTGATTTCGGCCGCAAATTGTTGATGGGCTCCGTTCAGACAGTTTCTAGGGGCATTTTTGTACATCGCTACTGTTTTAGGCTTTGTCGGAAAATCCTTTAACGTCTTATATTCCCGAACGGAGGGAGTAGGTGATATAGTTCTGAGCAGTGGTATTTCAACTGTCAGATTTAATAGATAAGCTGATCATCCTGGATCAATAACCAATAGTTCACATTATTATCAAAAATAGTGTATTAAGACTTTTTTTCAAATGCAGGTGATAACAACACTGGATTTGTAAAATACTTTACATAAAATAAACAAAGGACATGAGCAAGTGTGAACTTGCCTTTTGTGATTGCAAGATTATGCACTCACGATCTTCGAGTCAGTATAAGATCCAAAATCTGAAATCAGCATCATTGGTCCGGTAAGGACTAATGTTTAAAGAGGCAATATGCTTTTATGCATAAGTAGTGTGATGCACATTCTATACGCAAATCCCGGGAATAACGTTGTCCTAGGGTTTGGATTTCGGAAATGGTTACTTTGGAAAGTGTGGTCCTTTTAGATAAGTTTCACATTTGTGCTTCTATTAGAGCTTATAAGTGGTTGTGAGCAACACATATGTAGCAATAAAATATATACTTATGAAATACTAGTCAAAATTGCTTATATAAGAGTTCTTGTTTGAAGTGGCAAAAAGAATAACCTTCGAAGAAAAGGTTTCTCTTCTAAGGTTTAAACAAGCTTTAGGGTTAGTTGAGCTGGGTAGCTGTTATTTATGTTTGCTCGAATGGTTTGGGTTTGAGATGTTTTTATAACTTAACTACTTCAGACCAAAGTTAACTATAAAATATATAGTAATGTTTATTGTATTATATTTAGATTTTTGGAGACTAAAGTTAACTTTAAAATATAGATAATTTTGAAAGGATAATACTTATAACATTTGTATCTGGAATGTTTCCTTTAGGTTACTTAAGATTGGTTATCCTTTTACTTGGTGTAGTGGTTTCTTGATTCTATAATGGAATGGTATTATTTACCTTTTATAGATGAGTGAGTACGGTTTATGAACCAAGATATATTTTTACTTAACTACTTATGAACTTATTATAGTGTTGTGGTAGTTCTTGTAACTTGGTGGTTAAAGTAGATAGGAATGATCTGATTTATTCACAAGTTGTTCTTTAAGATTTTTATCATGAATTGGAATCCTTTGAGAATATAATCTTCCCTCAAGGTTGAGGATATTTTAAATAAAAGGGTATTTATAATGTTTTAAACCATTGTGGCCTTGTATTATTAAATTTAAGACTAATACTATTTATTAGACTTATTTGACTCATTTTAGGAATATTAATAAATTTTATTTATCCTTATATGAATTATTAACGAAGTAAATAAGTTTAAATTTGAGTTATTAAAATATTTGAATTTTTATTTAACTCAAAAGTAGAATATTAGATTTTTTAACATGTAAATATTACTTTTGTGATCATTTTGGTATATTACATTTATTTTTATGATTTATAAATAATAAGATATGATTTTTATAATTCTTATTACTTTATAATTACTTAATAAATAATGAATACTTAATTAAGTGAAATAATAATACATGATTATGGTTTCAAATTATAATTTTTATTTTTCTAAGATTTTTGGTATCTTATTCATATTATTAACATTTTCCATTATTAAAATATGAATTATCATGGTTTTATTACTTATAAAACCTTTATTAAATAACATTTGTTTAAATAATTATCACAATAATATTTGATAATAGTTTTAAGTTATAGATTTTGTTTTTCTTAAAATTTTCATATATTATAGATCAAAAGTTATTAATTAAACAAGATTTAATCCTTTATTTGATTTCTGGAATATTATTAATTGGGTTTATAACATTTTATTTATTTCTTAAAGAGGAAATACTTTTTACACCGCACCTCAATTTAGCCTCAGTCACTGACTAGTGGGCCATTATCCACCTCAGCTCTCAGGTTAAAGAAATTGCATTTGTTACCGATTGGTTAGCTACCCCCAGTCAATGACATATGGGCCCTAGGCCTGTCACTTGCCACACGAGATAAAGACTAGTCAAACTAGCTGACGTGGTCTAGGGTGGCGTCGGCGTGACGTAACGATGGCATCAGCACCACCGCCGCCGTCAGTGGTTGGTCGCCGGCGACGATCTATTGCGCCCTAGTAAATGAAATAAATCTAGTTCGAATCAGTGCAACGTGCTCAGTCCTAAAGTGGCGGCGCCGCTTGGAAATGGTCATCGGAGCCTCAGCTCCGACGAGCTCCGACGGTGGCCGACGGTGGTACACGATGAGACGATGATTTACAACGAGATAAGATGATTTAAGGATGCTGGAAGGTTCAGGAACTCATCCTGATGATGATAGATCGGTCGAGGAGGCTTGGGGAGGCGTGACGACGGCGAATCGACGGTAATGGCCACGGCGGCTGAGGAAAAGGAATGCTCGATTTCACATGATTCCCAGCGAGCGGGCCTCCGTGCTTGGTCCTAGATGGTTCAGTCCACTATGGCGCGTCTAACGGTGGCTATCACGAGGCGAGGGATGGTCGGAGTTGGCTGGAACGATGATCTCCAACAAGCTATGCGGAAGGGAAATGAGTGTGGAGAGCGAGATTGGGGATGAGGATGAGCAGGGATGTCGCGGTGGCCTTCTTATCCTCTCCTGGCGACGGCGGGGTTGATCTTGGCGCAAGGACGACGATGACGGCATCGGGCGGCGGCGAGCTCCTCCAGCGAGCTATCTGTGTGCGTGAGGATGACGACGACGGCTGTTTTGTGAATAACCCCCTGGCGATTCTTTCTGCTCAACCCGCGGTCCTTTCCTGACCCCACTCGTCAGTCACATATGGAAATGAGCTGGGCTGGTTACTGGGCTGTTGTGGGCTGCATATGGCGTCAAATAAGTATAGGGGTGTTGGGCCACGGCCAGGTAATGTTTTTATTTGTTTTATCTTTTTCTATTTTATGTTTTCCTTTTCAGATTTGAATTTGATTTATATTTTGAACTTTTCTTGGTAGGATTTATTTGCTGGATAATTGCAATAATACTAAAATATATTTAGTATCATTTGTGAACTTTTATTATATAATCTTTTTGTATTCCTCTTATTTAATCAATAGGAACCCCTTTTATAATAATTTGTAGAAACTTTTCTTATTATTTTTCTCTCCTCTTTTAGTTATGAATTTCTTGAATGATGTATTCTTATTTGTTTATAACTTTTAACTCTAGTTGTCTCAGGGTTTGAATATAAATTTTTATATGTATAATGATCCTAAATCATTATTTGATGCATGAAATATAAAAGAAATGAATATGTTCATTACTACTTCCATTGATTTGGAAAATGGCAATTGTATCTATCCTTTTATGATAAACAAGGAAGTTAGGATTATAATTATTTACCCTAGGGTTTAGGGTGTTTAATATACTTAGACTCCTTTATGGATGTGGTTAAAGATTCAATAACTAAGCATATTATTTTCTGTTTGGGATATTTGATGACATTAGCCTTTATAATAGAAAGTTATATCTAGAATGTTTTATAAAAAGAAATTAGTAAAGATAATCTTGAGCACATTCAATTATGATGGTTGGAATTGTCAGAGATGGGTTTATATGATTTGTTGTAGGGAAATATTCCTATCAAGTGATATAGATATAAGATGGAGAATTCTTAATATGAAATGGATATTATACTTGCTTTTAAGATTTAGAGTTGATTGTTTACCAAGAATTATTATCTTCCATAATTCATAACTCTAGACTTCTTGTTAAGGAATTCCTTTCCTAGATATACTACCTTTTTCCTGTCTATCATTATAGTTAATATGATGAGTTTTAATTCATAGAAATATTCTCATTCACTGATTAACCTTCTAAACTCATGGATGATTCAAATGAGTTTGATACTAAAATATTTCATAACTTTCTCATATCCTTGCTTGGTTGTATTTACTACTCTTCTGTTGATAACTTTTCATCCAACAAATAGTTTCTTCAAAATCTACTCAAAATCTTCCTTAATCATTCATTAATAATGTATCTCTATTAGTTGTATGCATCCAACTACCTTTCTCTAAAGTTGACTATCCTTAAAGATGAATAACACCACTTCTATAACTCTATGCTATACTAGCGTTTATTGAATAATATCATCCTATATTCACTTAACTCTAATGACTCACACTTCAATCCCCCCCGGCTAGGCGATAAGGTTTTTGGGTAGCGTCTAGGCGTGACTGCTCAAGTTCTTCTCCGTTTTCTATGTCCGGCTTTCTCGACTCCATCGCCATGTCTGATGAAGCTGCCAACCATGCTGCTGCTGTCGTCGGTGGCGGATCCACTTCTGTTGCGCCGTTGGTCATACCATCTATGAACTCGTACGTGTCCTTTACTCTCCTGTTATTTTCTATGATAATTACTTGTATTGCAGTATGCATAGATGTGCGGGGTTTTCACTTGCTTGTATGATGCATGTCTACTATGCATATGCTAGTTAATTTTAAAAATTGTTCTATCATAATTTATACTTAGATTAAATTAATGTAAAAACTGCTAATTATTTGAACACATGAAAACCTCAACGGCCATGTCTATTCTTCTAAAAAATTCTGACGCGTCAGCGGATTAACGTGACCGCCGGGCGCGCGGCCATGGAATTTTTTTGAACAACCAGCCGGCCGGGCTCATTCGAACTCGCGGCGTAAATCGTGTCCTGTTTAGCTCCGTATTCGAGGCACGACTGGCAGGACGTACGGAAGCTTGCTGGCCGTGGCCCCTGCTGCATTTTGATCAGCCGCAAAGTTTGCACCGAGGAAATGGGACGGAGGGAAGCGAGGCGTAGATGGCAACACATGGCGGCGTGCACGCGCGCCTACCGGAACCGGAAGGGAAAGTAATACTAAGAAGAAAAAGAAAGGCCAGCTCGTGGCTCCGCCTCCGCGCGCGTGCGGGCGGGCATCCTCGTGGGCGGGGCCTGGCGGCCGCACGCGCCGGTCGCGTGTCGCGGGACGTACGGCCAGGCACTGCACCCCCGCCGTGTCGAGGAGCCATTGGACAGGTCAAGTGCTGAGTGCACAATGATTGATGACTTGTTAAATTGGGAAGATGTAAAACTTTGATCTTTCCGGAGGTTGGGGCCAGTCAGTAGTTTACCATTTCCGTGGTGTCGCCGCTCGTCGGCCGTACGTACACGTTGAGCCGAACCACCTCTGCCTGCCACGTTCCGTACTTCGCCTTGGCTCTCCTCCTGGTGTAAAAAAATTAACCACACAATGGTAGTTTTGTTAGGGATGCTGAGGAAGTACTCAAAACTTCTTGCAAAGTATGAAGAACAAGACTTTGTTTCGTGGACCTTGGAAAAGCATGGAATGTTGACCGTGCGTAGTGCCTATAATTTGGCGTTGGACTTAAAAAAAAAAAGCAAATCCACCAAATTCAAGTTCCTATCAGAATGGTGACAGAAGCTTATGGAAAACCGTTTGGAATGCTAATGTTCCGCCAATGCAAAGATAATTTTTTTTACTTGAAAACTTGCAACTGATAGTCGTGCTGTCCAGGTAAATAGAAGCCGTAGATTACCAAATGCGCGGGCCTTGAGACAAGGATTGGCTGATGTTTGGAATCTACCTCCTGAAACCAAACTAGCGTACACAAGCCAAGATTGGGTGCTTGTTCTGCTAAACAGTCTGAACCAAGAAATGAGAAGTAAAATGATGTTTATATGGTGGAGGGCCTGACATCATTGAAATAAAGTGATTTTCGATAAAAGGTGATGCTTCTGTTGATAATTCTATTAGATTCTTACAAAATTACCTAGATTCTATGCAGGGGCTAGCTACTGGAAATTACACCGCTGATACAAAAGTCAAAGCATGTGTATATCAAACGACAGTGTGCAAGAAACAAATCGGTCAGGAAGGCGAAATGGAGAAACACGCTGGAAGAAACCAAATGACGAAGGTTGGGTGAAATGTAATGTTGACGCAAGCTTTACGGACGAGGAAAACAAGGGAGCTTGGGACGCGGTCCTTTGTGATCACGCTGGCCAAGTGTTCTGTTCGGCCTCGAATGTCATTGCCGATTGTCGATCAGCAGCTATGGGTGAAGGCATTGCCTGTATGCAGGAGGGCCTTGTAATGGCGCTGCAAAATTGCTCGGCTGACCTGATCATTGAAACGGATTGCTCTGCCGTCTTGGGGGATTTCAAAGAGGACAGCCCTGATAGATCTGAGTTGTGCTTAATTGCAAGAGAATTCAGACGGAAAAAGCCTCCTGATCGCCAAGTTTCTCTAGTGAAGATTGATAGAAGATGCAACAAGGTTGCTCATGATTTGTGTCAGTTAAGTCATAGAGAGTTGAGTAGTGGTGTGTTACTAAGTGCAGTCCCGACCTGCGCGTCGAGGTCAGCTGAGGAAGATTGTGATCAAAACTTTGTTCCATAATTAATACTTCTCTCGTTTTAAAATACAAAATATTTTAGCTTTGTAAAGCAAATGTATTTAGACATCTTTTAATATGAAGATTTACTTAACTTTTTGGAGTGAATCTACACACTAAAAGAAGTCTAGATTCATTTTCTTTATAAAAACCTAAAACATCTTATATTTTAAAACAAAGGGAGTACAACACTACTTTAAAAAAAATCATCTCGAAACCGAATGAAGAGCCCGGGACGCCCACACCGAACGAACTAGACTAGAAAAGGGAAAAGGAAAACGTGGGGCATCGAAGAAAAAAGAAGAGGTAGCGAGAGCGAGCTGGACATGAAGTACGCATATACTCTGATCGAATTGTCTGTCTTTGGCTGCAAAAGCGGCTGCGTCTTTTGGACTCCACCGGGTCGTCCTAAAGCGGCCATCATTCTGATCGACTTGTCTGTCTGTCTGTCTTTCTGTCTTGCGTCCTTTTGCCTCGCTCGTACACACACGCTGTCGTCGCTGCGCCACCACCTTTGGCTTCGCTAGCTAGCATCGCCGCCAGCCCGCCACTAGCGGCGGTTGCGTTGCGACTGGCGCGCGCGGGGCACAAACCGATCGACCAGCAGTACGCCCCGTCTTCCTAAAAAAGGGAGTCCCGCGACCCCGCCGCCCCCAGCGCGCTCGAGAGAGAACATGGCCGGCCGTCGTCTTCGACCGCTAGCTGCTGAAGCTTTCTGCGCCTGCCCGGCCGCGCGCGCAGCTGGTGACTCGTCCTTCTATTCCCCTGCGCCGCTGCGCTAGCTGGTTGTTGGTTCCATTCATCGCGTGCTCCTGCGAACAGGATGAAGGCCGGAGAGCACGCATGGTTTCCGAGACGACGCAGCAGTAGGCAACGGAGGGAATCCCTTGTGCATGCATGCAGCACGGCGATCGATCGATCGACATACACACAGAGCAGCATCGGTATGCGCGCACGCACGCATGCATGCAATGCATGCACGGTGTTTGCTGCATCGTTCTCCTCCCCTGATTGCCGCGAAGTGACATGGCCTTGCTGAGTCTCCACTACCCCGTGCCTTCGCTTTTCCCCTGCCGCATTGTCTCTCGTCATATATATTCTCGTGTCCTCGATCCACTCCTCGTCGATGGATCGCCTCCTTTCTTCTGCTCATTATTATCGTTTCGTACAAAAGTAGATTGCTACAAACGGTCTGTTAACCAATGCTGAATACACACAATCACACACACATATATATAGGCGAAAACGAGGATCTTCGGGTCTTACGTACGGCGGCGCCCACGCCTTATCTGCAGCCGGCTGTTTCCTTTGAGATTGTTAAGTTTCTCTTTTTTTCTAGGTTTTTGGTTTGCGGGTTGTGGAACTTAAGTGTCTGAACGAATCTTGCCCGGAATGGACGGATCAGATAAGGCCGGGGTGCCCTAACGCTCGGAATAAATCCACGTTCATATGTGGGTCCCTGCGTTGCGTTAGATAGAAAGGGGAGGAACTGCAATATGGTGCACCCAAGGTGAACTCCGTGCGGTGGGCCTATCTACTCTATAATATTATATAGTGTATTGGAACTAGCTGAAAAAGTTTTTTTTACAGAAACATTTTAGATCACATCAATACAAAGAGTTTCCCTGATGCAATTTGAAACAGAATATAAAACACGTCTAGAGTTTAAATCACTACAAGACTTAGCTAAGATACATAGATACTGAAGTGAAGCCAGACATCAAATGTTTGATGCTAGACACCACCAAACCGATAGCTGATCTATCCATGACCGATGCGTTAAGAATGCTGCACCAAACCGATAGCTGATCTATCCATGACTGATGCGTTAAGAACGCTGCACCAAACCAACGGATTGCGAAGTTGCTTTCGTTGGGAAGAAGAAGGCATTCACATTCTCTATGTTCTAATCTTCTGACTCCTCATCAAGCAAACAATGTACATTAGCTGTAGTTGGGACCGGTGAAGTGGTTCGAATGATCTCCGGTGGAAACATAAAGTATGAAAGTTTGGGGGGCACAACCCCCCCCCCCCCCCCCCCCCCCAACAATTGACATAGCTCCGCATGTGTTTTTTGCTGTATGAAAAATATCTTTTTCATCTTGAATACATCAAAACTACTACCAAAAAATATCTATAGCCTAATTATCTTAAACATCGATAGCATAAATATCTTAGCAAATAAGGCCTAGTAATACACGGTGAAGGTACCATATATCTCGTTACCATATGTTTTCGGCCCACTATGCGCATAGATGAAGAAAAACTAAGCCCGGAAAGATTTCATACAAGATAATTTTTAATAACATACTCCAACCAATTAGCAGTTCTGTAAGAAAATAAACATAGGTAAAAGGCATGAATATCACAATAAGTACACTCTTGATTTCTACAGT
This sequence comes from Avena sativa, assembly GCA_916181665.1. Classification (NCBI taxonomy): domain Eukaryota; kingdom Viridiplantae; phylum Streptophyta; class Magnoliopsida; order Poales; family Poaceae; genus Avena; species Avena sativa. Next base: position 384,689,664 of record OV702281.1, on the reverse strand, counting down.
TGAAAAATGTACAAAAATGATGTTTCTCGCGAGACCATGAATATAGTTAAACCATGAGTATATATGTAGTACCACCAACAAATTTTCAATTCTAAACGAAGAATAATAAAATCTCAAAACCATCTAAAGAACACTCAATTCTAAACCAATAACAATAGAAGCTCCAAAATAGCTAAAGTACTCTAACCTCTAAACCAAGAACAAAAGAAGTTACAAAATAGCTAAATGAAGTAAGAATGAATATCTATGAATAAAACACGTCGCTAAAACCAAAAGTGAATCTTTCAAGTTATGTCTCTCACATGAAAAGCAAGTTTGATAAGAGATAGTGGCTTAAGATCGCCCCTTTAAGATTTTTCTAATGCAAAACCATTGTGGACACTAGAAGAATAAATATCATACGATATTAAATTCTCTACATGGCCAATTCGACTTTGTTATTCAAAGAAAAATTATATAACTAAACACATTGTGTTTTCTTAACAAACATACGGTGGTTGCGTCCGATCAGAATGGACATCAGCGGGAGAGTGGCGTATGTTTCCAAGTCAACAAGAATTGGGCTCTTAGAGAAACTAGTAAGTTGCACGTGCCTTGCACACGTGAGAATCAGATAATAGAAGTATGACATATCTTTTTTATAAAAAAATATTATAAGTAAATCTTAAAAAATAATTATAATTTTAAGCCACGTCCATAAAGTATCGGGTGTATATTTGTTTTTTTTACTTTGTATCATATAGAAATCAACCTATTAGCTACCTAATACTCGACATGCTCTAGAGAAATGACGAAAAAGATTCTAAAATTATTGAGAAATGTGTTTTGAGGTTTAGGCATCGTGTTTATTGTTCTAAAGACTATCAATATTATCTTCTAAATACTAGAATGGAAAAAAAATCCAACAGCTAACAATGTTGAGATTCGCGAGTCTTGATCCATCGCTCAATATTTAAAGTTATTCGTACACTATATTATGGTAAGATGTGAAAATGCACTCGTTTTTATCGTGCAGGGCTTTATTTGTTCTTTGTTTTTTCTAATATCCTGAATTAAATCATACGATAAAGCTAGTGAGCTAAGTACAGTGAAGTATACTACTCCCTCTGTTTCAAAATATAAGACGTTTTAGGTTTGTAAAGAAAATGAATCTAGACTTTTTTTAGTGTATAGATTCATCCTAAAGTTGAATGAACCTATATACTAAACCAAGTCTAGATTCATTTTCTTCACAAACCTAAAACGTCTTATATTTTGAAACGGAGGGAGTATAAGCTCTATAGAAAAATCTAGGCCCCTCGCCTTTCTTGCCGTGTCCCAAGGACGGTCCTGGGTGCTAGCTCGACGCATGCTCTTTCCACTCTCCGTGCACGACTCAGAATTTCTGGAACCATATGCGAGAATGAGTACTCCAAAATGCAGAGCATGCTGGTTTTACACATGAGCTGTGTACATTCACTATAGGAATCGAATGCTAGGCCGAGGGCAAATAGCCATCGGCGTAGCCAAATAAAACCGTCGGCGTACGCTACACCGACGGCCGTCCTCGGCGTAGCTCCTCGGCGATGCTCTCCTTCGGCGGAGATGCTCCGGCCCTCGGCGTAGCTCAAAGGCCCTCGGCGTAGGGTAAATCGACGGCCCCACAACGACCGTCGGCGTACAGACCATCGACGTCGCGAGCCGTTGCCGTCACACCGCGAGGCTAACGGCGCAAAGCTACGCCGATGGCCTCGCCCTCGGCCTAGATGGACACGCGTCCAGCCCCAGCGCCCCCCAGCGTGCACCTACATTGACGGTTTCGCCCTCGGCGTAGCCTGGACACGCGTCCAGCCCAGACGCGCCCCAGCGTGCACCTACGACGACGGTCAAGCCCTCGGCTTACCTTGGAGACCTAAGTCGACGGTCTGGCCCTTGGTGTAGCCCTGACAATTTGGTCACACGCATGCAGCTCAGACCTGACCGTCGGCGTAGGCCCAGTCCATATTTTTTTTGCAGCTGGACAGTTTCATTCGATTTTATTTCACAGCAATGTTAGATCATCGAAAGCATAAACATTTCACAGAGCAGTAATTATTAACATCATTCAAACATGCTCACATCGTTCATACATCATTCATACATTATCACACTACCATAGACATCATCCCTACAACTATGGGGGAGACGGGGTGAACTCGAGATCTCCCGTGGTGAGAGAAGGCATCCTGCGGCGAGGTTGCCGTCCAGTAGGAGCAGCAGAAGAACCACCAGGCGAGGGATTTGTGGGCGAACCACCACCAACAGAAGGATTAGGAGAAGCACCAGCAGAACGGCCAGGCGAAGAACCATCAGGGTGGGTGGGTGTGATCATCTGATGGCTACCCGGCGAGGCATGACCAAAGTGCTCGTTTTCGGAATATCCCGTCCCCTATAAGTTCCCTACATGTTAGAAACTAGCCGAGGCAAAGTAAAGCGGTAACCGGTGGTTTGGCAAAGAACTTACCGGTGACGCTGCGTAGTATGTCCGACGGAAACTTTTCCTCGATGGCAGGAATGGTGCCGGCCCCGGCATGGGAGGTATGGGCCCTAGGTCATTAACACCCAGACCCGTTTGCATAGCCGCAATCACCGCCTACAAGATAGTTTAGATGTCAGACCCTAAAGCACCAAATTAGGGGAAGTGGGACTTGTATGTTTTGCAAAAGTAAAAGTTCAAACTTACATTTATGTACTGCGTGTAGACCGTACTCGCCGCCTGATGCTGCTGAAAGGCCACCTCATATTCATTATGAGCAGCATCGTAGGCCTCGTCAAACTCAGGCTAAAATTTCAAATACAATGAATCTCGTCAACACTTAGCCATGCAGGAACGAAACGCGTAAAGATGATGAAAATAAGGAAAACTTACATCATCTGTGTAGGTGGATCGACGAGGCCGGCCACGAGGCGAGATAGGGGGGCCATCGGCGGGGTAGGTAGCCTTGAGACGCGTGAAGCTCGTGTTGAGGGTAGGATTACCCTTTTTATTAAGAATCTTGAGACGTCCATGCTCCAGGCCGTGGCTAGATAGGAGCAACGACTCCTCATCGGTCTCCGCGTTAATGGGGTCATCCACATGCGGGTGACGAGCCTTCACCATCATGGTGTAGGACTGCAAGTGTTCCTGGGCATTTCTGAAGAACACGGGGAGCGAGGGCTAAGGCTTCGAGAGATCGGGCTTCTTGAGCTGCATCTTCTCATAGACCGCGATGTCATGAATCACCTCCCCGGGTTGTGCCTCGGCCACTGCGTCGCGAAAAGAAATGTTATGCATATCAAGTAGGAACATGACGAGAAATAAATGCAAGTCGTTCCATGTGTATACATACCATCTAACCCTTGAAGCGGTCAAAGTTGCGGTTTCCCGCGCAGTGTGTTCCACCATCGCCTCGGTTCTCCGCGTTCCGCCTCGACAAGACTGCAAACTCTTCATCTACTATGAGCCACCTCATCCTAACGAGCTCCTCCCATGCGTCTCGATGCGGCTCAGCCCAGTCGGGGACAACCTGAAAATGCAATACTCAACTCCAGATAATGCAATGGCAACTTAGCAGCAATGTAGAATCTCATGACATTTTACTCACCGACATGTACTCTTCCGGAGTCATCGAGTAGTCAAGATTAGGTTTTTTACCGACAATTTCCTCCTTCTTGACCCTCACGCCCTTTTCAGCCCAGAAGTGACTAGCGGCCGTGACCTTTTGGTTGTACCACACATGTGGTGTCAACTTCACACAAGCCCCAAGCAAAGTCCTGTTCGCCTTCTCCTGTTGCTCCTCGTCCACACGATAAAAGCACTTCAATCATGCAAAAAAACAATTATGAGAGTCATGAGTTAGCCCTCTTTTTTATTTCCAGGAGCACCCTCTTTCAGTAGAGTGTCTAACTCCATGGGAGAGGGATCCGTTGTTCCCGACCACTGTTCATCCGTGAATTCACTAAGAAGGAGAAAATAAGCATTAGACCAAGACCGAGTTACTAGCTGCAAAGTAAATTGTTCACCATTTTACCTAATGAAATCAACCACTTCCTTCATGTTTATAAGCACATAGAGCATTATGCAATCCTTCTCTTCCTTCAGCAAGCTATATTTTACTCCTTTACCGGCCTTGCCACCGGTAAATTGGAATAGTTCGAGCTTGGGGTCATTCTTGGGTTGGTTGACATTGTAACGAGAGACCGGGTTATGCATAGTGGGAACACCATCATGCCAGTAAGTTGTCGCGGCGTCTGCCATCTCCTGAAGGCATGTTGCCTCAGCTATGCATGCTTCAATCTTGGCTTTGTTTCCAGTTATCTTTCGGATATACTTAAACTCTCTCTCAATACAAAACTGCAAACGAAATTGCAACGGGCCACCCAAGAGTGCCTCGTTTGCGAGGTGCACAATGAGATGCGCCATCGGAGTAAAGAAGTCTAGCGGAAAGATCATCTCCAAATTGCATAGCAACTCCGGCACCTGAACTTGCAGCTTCTCAATAACCAGAGGACATATATGCTTAGCACAGAGCGTGCGAAAGAAATGGCTCAACTCCGCAAGCACTCGCCAGACTTTCTCGGGGAGATACCCTCGAACCATCACCGACATCAGTCGCTCTATCCATATATGATAGTCGTGACTCTTGAGCCCGGTGACTTGTCCCGTCGAAAGATTGACTCCCTTACTTATATTCGAACAATAACCATCAGGGAACATCACGACGTATTTGAGCCACCTGAATGACTCCTTCTTTTGGACACTATCAAGGCAGTAGTAGGCATGCGGCTTGAACCAATTCTTTCGACGGATAGTAGGAAGCTGCATGTGTGATCTCTTCCTATCACAAAGCTTCTCAACATCGAGTCTAGCCTTGACATTATCCTTTGACTTGCTAGGAATGTTTAGGACTGTGTGAAAAGGGACTCCCCGACATTCTTTTCGGTGTGCATCACATCGACATTATGGGGAAGTTCGAGGTCCTTGTAATACACGAGATTCGTTAAGGCTGCCACGTGAGTCCAGTTGTGCGTTACACCATATCCCGCAAATTGATGGCCAGTTCCCGGCGCTGCAGGCACGAGAGCACGTAGCTCGGCATCAACAGCTACACCATCGAACTTGGGTACCTCTTTTACTTCATGCATAACTTTGCCCTTCTTGAAGTTCTTCCTGTCTTCTCTGAATGGATGCTTTCTTTTGAGGTACTGTTGATTCATGTCAAACGCAACATACTTGCGAACCGACTTTACCCAAAGAAACTCAAGTGGATGTCTGCATACTGGGCATGGCCACTTACCAGTTGTACACCATCTGCATGTTTAGGCGTACCCGGGCATGTCATGCATGGTATACTGCAACCAAACTTTCATCAAGAAGTTTCTCTTCGATGCTCGGTCGTATTTCAATGTCCCGTTTATCCAGGAGTGGTTCAAATCATCCATAATCGGTTGCATGTAGACACTCAAATTCTTCCCCTGGGACTCAGGCCCTGGAATGATCAGCGACAAAAACATGGTCTTCCGTTGCATTAATACTCCTAGAGGGAGATTGAGCGGAATAACAAACACCTGCCAGCAGCTGTACGAGGTCCTCGACATACCATATGGGTTGAAGCCATCTGTTGCTATCGCAATTCTGACATTCCGAGCCTCTTCTGCCCACCGGGGGTATTTGTCATCGAAGTTCTTCCATGCATTACCATCAGATGGATGTCCCATCTTCTTTTGTCTGTTCTCGTCCTCGTATCTCTTCCCCTTCTTGTGCCAAGTCATCTGTTTGGCAGTCTCCTCGCTCAAGTAAAGCCGCTGGATTCTTTTTATGAATGAGAGATACCAAAGAATCTTTGTAGCGACCTTCAACTGCCTCATCTGACCATCATTTCCCTTTACCTCATCATACCTAGAGGCCCAAAAAATGGAGCAGTACTTGTCATCCGCAAACTGTTTCCAAAACAAAAGGCAACCTTTTGGACAACAATCTATCTTTTCATAATCCATGTTGAGCTCCTTCATGAGTCTATTTGTTTCGTGAAAGGTTTTAGGCAGACAATGCCCTTCGGGCAACATGTTACCACATATTCTGAAGTTAGCTTCAAACTGAGCACGGGTGGCGGAGTGCTGGCACTTGTCGGCTAGACACTGAGAAATGGCATCGAGCTGAGAAATCTTTGCACCCTCGTACAGAGGCCTCTTAGACGCTGCCATCATATCAAGGAAGGCCTTCGCAGTTGGCTCCGGTTCCTCCGGTTCAGGCGGTTTTGGTGGTTCCTCCTGTGGAGGTGGCGAATTCGGCTAGTCAGCATCGATGAGATCATCTAGCCAGTTTCTAATCCCATCGTGCTCATTGCCATTGAGCCACTGCCGCATAACCTCACCTCTGTCACGTTCGTACCGAGCAAAGTCTACCTGGGTGACATAGTGAGGCATGTACCCAGCTTGCAGAAGGTGTCTATACATCTCATCGTTTCCCTGACGATGACGCTATTGCAACGAGCGCAGGGACAAAGTGCCCGAACGATTGCCTTTGAACCACGCGCTAACTCATTCACTAACAAATGAGTGTTCCGCGTCCACTCTTCTATTTTATTAGTCGCACTAATACGGCCACTGTACATCCACCCATTATCAGCCATCCTCTTTTGCTTTGTTGGAAACCAAACAACAAATATAGCATTTTGTCTCAAATAAGAGATTAAATGCTTCATATTCTTACGTATGCATCAACCTACATGTCTAATTGTTGGGGGGATGACCCCAGGTAGGGTCAAGATAGCGGAAAGAGGGAAGGAACCTTTCTTACCATGTGCCGAGTTATAAGCTAAGTCGGCCGAGTCATGCAAGGCTCGGCCGAATAAGCCATGGCTTGACCAGAATTGAGTGATTAATGCCTTACTCGACCGATGTATGACCTAAGTCGGCCAAATATGATTGATCAGCTCATATGCAGGTGGGTCCGAGCCGAGTTAAGCGAGACGATGCCGAGTAACGGGAAACTTGCAGGAGAAGGAGAAGGAGAAGGATCCCAGAGTCAAACCCTAGGTACTGGCTAGGAGAAATCTACACAGGTCCAAGCGCTAAAGACAAAGAGCAGAGCCACATAGGGGAAGCCAGGCGTCACGGAGGTGATAGTGGGCAAGCCCGAGGCTCACATGTGGGGTTCTGGATCTTTGCCGTCGATAAGGGAGACATGAAAAGAGATCCGCCGAGTTACCACTTTGGGACAAGCATATTCCAAGAATATGTTTGCCACATCAGCCCAAGGAGGGATCAAGGGACCCCTTTATAAGGAGGAACAAGGCCTCATGAGAGGGGGATCGATTCATTTGACACTGGAGGACTCGCGTAGTAGTTTGCTTCCTCCTCCCTCTGATACAGCTCTAGGAGCACTTGTAGCTCGATTGGTGAGAAATAAAGATTTATGTTCTAGTCTATTGTGTGTAGAAATCACTACATATTCCCTCCCCAGATCCCACTAGCATCCATTGGCCCCTTACTTTAGCCTACCTAGGGTATCTGCCGTGCCACCACCACGACACTAATAGGAAAAGAGGGTCCTAACCAGCTGCCAGATCGTAGATTGGGTAAGTTCTCCCTAGCTCTACCCCGATCCGAGCAGAATTTTGGCAGCACCTCCCCGTTGCTCTACCGATATACGTCTCAACAAAAAGTCGAGAGGATGTGCATCCGGAGAACAACGAGGAGGCGCCTCCGAAATCCTGTCTCGGATCGAGGTAGAGCCAGGGAGAACCGTACCCAACTACGAATTCGCCGACTGCCCGATAAAAGCCGTAAGCGTTACAGTTCTTAATATGCGAGACCACTAATGCATATTAGTCCGCGTAATGCTTACAGTCGGGAAGACGCCTAGGTAACGCGACTTGACTTGGTGATCTAGACACGAAAATAAACCTAGATACAAGAGAGGCGAACAGATTCTCACCCTCGGTGGAAGAGGAAGTAGTCGAACAGCCGAGTGTCAGGGCCGGCGACGGAACTTGAATACAGGATCGAGGTGTCTCCTACACCATCTCCCACAACAACAGTCACTCCCGCAACGACGGTCACTCCCGGAACACCACAAAATCTCTACAATTACATAAAGACAACACTTTATCTTGTGATCATCTAGAATACTGAAGGACTAATCAAGAACACCCAAGAACCCTAATTATACTCTAAGAAAAACAAGAACACATTAATGAATAGAATTATAGCAAACAATCATCTAAGAACAATAATAATTTCTGTCCTAACTACCTAATTTCTGCCCTAATCTTCCTACTATAATTTCTGTCCTAATTATAACAAACAATCATGTGATGGCTATCTACCTAATTTCTGTCCTAATCTTCCTACCTAACTAAGAACATTATAGCAAACAATCATCTGATGGCTATCTACCTAATTTTTGTCCTAATCTTCCTACCTAAGTAAGAACATTAACAACAATCAGTAACAATAATTTCTGCCCTAACATTAACAACAATCTTCCTACCTAACTAAGAGCAGCGGTCAGGGAGGAGGGCCGTGGCGGCGGTCAGGGAGGAGGGGTGGTCAGGGAGGAGGGGCGGTCAGGGAGGAGAGGCGAGGGGGGGAGGGGGAGAGGCGGCCAGGGAGGAGGGGTGGTCGGGGAGGAGGCTCGGGGAGGATAGGGGCACGGCGGCGGAGGCAAAAGCTCGGGGTGGGAGGAGAGGGGCACGGGACGGTGGAGAGGGAAGAGGGGCTCGGAGGCGGCGAGGAGAGGGGCATGGCGGCGGAGGCGGAGGTTCGGCGGCGCGCGGGCAAGCTCGGGAGCTAGGAGGCGGCGGCGGCTCGGGGAGGATAGGGCAAGGTGCGGTCAGGGCTGGTCCTGGTCCGAACGGGCCAGGCCAACCCTTTGACTCGGTCCCAACAGATCATCTACGCCGACGGCTACCGTCGGCGTAGCTCTGATCATTTTTTCCCCACGGTACACCTACGCCGACGGTGGACGTCGGCGTAGGTCCAGCCAGATTTTTTTAATATATTTAAGTAAATATATTTACTATTCTAAATACGTTAATAAATTTACTATTTTAAATAATATAATATTTTGACTCGATCTAGTGTTTCCCCTACGTCGACGGTAGTCCCGCAAGTCTACCCATATAGCTTCTTCTATGGTGGCACCGCATGTCGGAGAAGGGGTATCCTAGTGGCACCACTCTCACACACATATCCTAGTTGCACATGCAAGTTTTCGTGTGATTCCGACGATCCGGTGGTCTTCCTCCGGCGAAACCCTAGACCTGGGCCCCCGGATCGTCTACCCCTATAGCTGTCTCCGTACGAGGGTAGCCCGGTGGACCTTTCTATTTGTTTTGGTTTGTTTAGGACATATGTACATGGAGAGCAAAGGTTGGGCCAAATTTTCCACATTCTAGGCACCGGTTGTCCCGCGGCGGGAGTTTCCACGTACAGATCCAGGATTTTACTAACTGTTAACGCATGTCCGAGAAGGGGGTCACACCTGGGGCCTACCAACCTTGCACCACTCTCACACACATATCCTAGTGGCCCATGGAAGTTTTCGTGTGATTTTGACGATCCGGTGGTCTTCCTTCGGCGAAACCCTAGACCTAGGGCCCCGAATTGTCTACCCCTATAGCTGTCTCCGTACGAGGGTAGCCCGGTGCACCTTGTGAACCAACATGGTTTTACATCATCATATGACCTAAACAAACACAAAATAAGAGAGAGCTACGCCGGGCTACCCCTGTCAGAGGAACGTCTAGGGAAAACCGCGCTCCGGGCGTAGGAATACCTCAAGAACTTGCATGTGGCCCTATCACATGCATGGAGGTGTGGTGTTGTGTTGAAACATCCAAAACCTACTAGTCTCCGGGTGCATGCATGCGCTGTAACCTAGAATCAAAGGTTCTAGACTTGTATAAGGGCCGTTCAGGTGAAAACGGGTAGGATAGTATCGCACCTTGTGAACCAACATGGTTTTATATCATCATATGACCTAAACAAACACAAAACAAGAGAGAGCTACGCCGGGCTACCCCTGTCAGAGGAACGTCTAGGGGGGTAGACGATCCGAGGCCCCCAGATCAGGGTTCCGAGGAAAACCGCGCTCCGGGGCGTAGGAATACCTCTAGAACTTGCATGTGGCCCTAGCACATGCATGGAGGTGTGGTGTTGTGTTGAAACATCCAAAACCTACTAGTCTCCGGGTGCATGCATGCGCTGTAACCTAGAAGCGAAGGTTCTGGACTTGTATAAGGGCCGTTCAGGTGAAACCGGGTAGGAAAGTGCCGCACCTTGTGAACCAACATGGTTTTACATCATCATATGACCTAAACAAATACCAAATAAGAGAGATCTACGCCGGGCTACCCCTGTCAGAGGAACGTCTAGGGGGGTAGACGATCTGAGGCCCCAGATCAGGGACCCCTATAGCTGTCTCCGTACGAGGGTAGCCCGGTGGACATTTCTATTTGTTTTGGTTTGTTTAGGACATATGTACATGGAGGGCAAAGGTTGGGCCAACTTTGCCACATTCTAGGCACCGGTTGTCCCGAGGCGGGAGTTTCCACGTACATATCCAGGATTTTACTAACTGTTAACGCATGTCCATGAAGGGGGGTCACACATAGGGCCTACCAAGCTTGCACCACTCTCACACACATATCCTAGTGGCACATGCAAGTTTTCGTGTGATTCCGACGATCCGATGGTCTTCCTCCGGCGAAACCCTAGACCTAGTGCCCCGGATCGTCTACCCATATAGCTGTCTCCATACGAGGGTAGCTCGGTGGACCTTTCTATTTGTAGTAAAACTATGTCAAGAACTTGAATAAGATAACTAATATCTTGATTGTGGATGTTGAATATGAAGAATCGCAACGTCATTTCATGTGGGCATGGAGACGTCTATGCTATTAGGAGGATACCAATCCGTCCAATTATATTAAAATAGAACAATGTTGAAATAATTGCTACTAATTAATAAGTTCAAGTAAAATACAAGTTAATAAGTAGAAAAAAGGAGCTACGCCGACGGCCCCCCTCGGCGTAGGTCTAGCAGATATTTTGGGTGGAGGAAAAGAAAACGGCAACATCTACGTCGATGGTCACCCTCGGCGTAGATCTAACGCCGTCACGGGCCGGCGGGCGTGGGACAGGCTGGGCCGGACTATGCCGAGAGCACCTGTACGTCGAGGGTAGCCGTCGGCGTACCTCGGCCTATGCCGACGGCAGTTGTAGGCCCACTGCAGCGTTGGGGAGCTAGCCTGGGTTACGTCTATGCCAACAGCCCCGATGTTTGGACGTCGGGCGTAGTTCCCAGCCGTCAGCGAAGATACCTATTCTGTAGTGATTCTCTTTTCCAGTAATAGCATCATGATCTGAAACCACAAGCGCCGTACGTGTGTGTAAGGGTGTGCAAAAACTAGAACCGGTTAAACCGGCCAAACCGACCAACTAGAGCTTAGTTCATTTTATTTTACAAATAAAATCTAAACTTTGGGATTAGTATAAAAATTTAAACTAGCACAAACCAGCCAAACTACTCAAACCGTCTATGCAAAGGCTTACGTGTGTGTCTTGATTCTTGACTCTGGAACCATGTATGAGAAGGGATACTCCAAAATGCATGGTGTTACATTCTCTACAAAGGCATGTGTACATTCTCTACAATGATAACACCATGATTTCAAACCACCCGAAATAAACAAATCGTCTGCTTGGCCTCATGCTGTGTCATGGCGTGAATCCTATTATTCTACATGCACCAGACGGTGTATGCAGCTTTAGGAAAAGCAAGTAGTCATAGCACTAGTAAAGTACTCGAGACACCGTTCCCCTGAAGCACTGACCATGCAGCAACTCACACGATCGACATATATGTACATATAGAGTATTACCATTACCCCTACTGATCTGCAGCGTGCAAGCAGAAAGTGCAGAGAGAGAGAGAGAGAGAGAGAGAGAGAGAGAGAGAGAGAGAGAGAGAGAGAGAGAGAGAGAGAGAGAGAGAGAGAGAGAGAGAGAGAGAGAGAGAGAGAGAGATGGTGCTGGCGAAGGTGAAGCTTCCGTCCACACTCCCCCCAAGTGAGTGACTGAGAATGCACGCATTTTTCTATCCCAAGCCTCTATACGTAAACAAGCACAAACAGTAAAGCTGATGGCCAGCCCTGCATCAGCAGCCGTGCTTAAAACTATAGAATAATGTTAGTTGCTCTTTACATAGACCAAGACCAGGCTCATGATTACTTACTTATTGTTAACTCCATCCATCTAGGCAGTTTGTTTGTCGAGACATCGGACAGTGGGGTTCGCAGGCTAGTCGTGGTTGAACGACCCACTAGCATAGTACTCCAATATACTGTTCTAGTGTCAGGCAAATTTGTTGGTGACTATGAAAAATGGGTCTTTAAATACCTAAGTCGACTTAAATTTATCATTTATAAGTCGATGGTGCCAGCAGTGTGCTATTTTTTTCAAAAAATACGAATTATTTTATAAGTTTCATGAATAGTATAAAAAATTAGGAATTGTCAAATGTAGCACGGCCTCGGGGCTTGGAGTCCTGAACAGATTAGGCCGCGCTACATTTGGCAATTCGCAATTTTCTGAATTATTCGCGACATTCATTAAATAATTCGTATTATTTTAGAAAATTAGCCGTCTTATTTTGATTCACTCCATCTTACGATAATCTCAATAAGAAGATGGCAAACGAGTCACTGCATCTACTAAGACATAAAAAAAAATCTCAAATCACTTAAAATGTGGTATAAGTGCCTTTTTTTTATCAAAATGATTGCATAGAAATTTTGGAGGATGTGAAATCCATAAGGGCCCTGCTATCAGTGGGATTTCAAAAAAAATGTAGGTATATAAAAAATTATGAACTGGATGTCATGACATGTTAAATCCGACATGAAATGAAAACACAAATTTGAAATAGATGTTACTTGGTCGCATAGTAGGAGAAACATAGTAACATAGCCTAGAGTGTTTAATTTATATCATAGTAACAATATTTGTATGAGGTGAGACCCAATGGGAATTTCACTTTGGAATTGCAGACAAAATATATGATAAAATGCAATTACTATAGTCTGCAATCTTACAAACCAAATAATATCCATGGAATTTTTCCAAAGGAAGAAAATTGTAGTAGTACCCCAGGATTTTCTATTTTGATTTATTTGAATAACATTTGAATTTGTTTTAATTTGGCATTTATTCTGTTGTATTTCCAAAAAAAATTGCTAATGCAATGCTGCCAATATATTGTACCGAATCCACCTTGATATATACTTGTATATCTTCATATAATATTTTCATAATATAGACTTCTCAGTATGTGCCTATATATACATAGTAAAAAATGCACCATTATTATTAAAACAATTTCCTCATTTTCATAACCCTACAAATAAATCCGTGTTTATCTTGCTTGAAAAGTTATGAGAAAATTCATGGAGCTTCTAATTTGATTACAAAAACCAAGTTGTAGAAAAAATATGAAGTTACACAATTCGAGTATTTGTATAAAAGAGGATATTTACTTATGCTTGAAACCTACAAAATAGCAATCATGTTTGCACTTATCAAAGAGGCCCTAATTCGATAGATCAAACGATACTTCTGCACATAAATAATATGATACATAGTGCTCCGGTAGCTTGAGATTCTACCAGCACAATTAAATGTTTATAATTCCAAAAAATATCACATAAACTTATAAAATAATAGTAGATGACAAAAAACATCAAATTTGACCCATAAATTAAAATAGGAAAATACAAATTCAGTTGAGTGTATGAGCATATTTAAATGAGTAGCACTGGATCTCGACTACTTTTCATGGTTGGATTTGTCATTTATGTTTCCCATTGTGAATCAAAGTTGGAGTTAAAAAATAATGTACAACCACGGAAATTTTGTATCATATAACTCATGTTTTATTAGTCTGATTATTGTCAAACTTGAATTTTGAGATTCATGGAGGTATTTATGTTATCGAATAGATGAGCTTACACCCTTGGAATACGATATAGTAATGTATCTTATCATTTAATAAATAAAATTGACATTAATTTACCATGTTTAATTTATTTACGAATTATGTCCATACATTGTAATGTATATTTGCATGATGGAATAGCAGCTTTGCGACATCATGGCATAAACATTACAACAAAAATTGATTAGAGCTTCAAAAGGTAGAGCATTTTTTCATAACTTGGATACATGCACCCTCCTTTGTCAAATCATATTTCTAAGTATCTCGAGATTACAAAACAAGTCATGCATATAGATATTGGATATTACCTCCTTTAGAAAAAAGACATAAATTTAGTTAAAAGTCAAAAATTACTAAGTTTAACTATGTATGTAGATGAAAATATCAACATCAATAATACTGAATAAGTACACTAGGAAATTAAATTTCACGATGAATGTACATACTAACATCGATTTGGTATAGTTGATATCTATATTTTTTCTATAGAATCGTTCAAAATCTTTGGAGCGGATGGCTTTTGATTAAATTTATATGCGCCTCGGTTTTTGAAACTGAGGCGGTCGTTTTTTTTCAAAAATTTAGAATGACATGGGTTTTGCCCAGTATTCTGTGGGTGTAATAAGTTCAGAATTTTCACTCAAGTTTATAAGTGGGCTCATGTGTACCAAGATTCCATTTAGCATTTCTATAGGCATAATGGGACATTTTTGCTCGGCCCAAGGTGCACCGTATTCCGTGTAGGTGCGGTTCTGCGTTTCCCCACGAACATGCCTCGCATCACCCTTTGTTAAATGCGAAGCCAATCAATCTGCATCTGCGCACAAACTCACAGCAACATTCCGAAACCTTAAGTATACTGTATGTTCCATCCTGTCCCCTCGATTATCTTGACCGAGACTTGCAAAGCTCGGTAAATTTTCTCCCCCCCAAACCATATCTACACAGCATGTACTCCTATCAGCATGCTCAGCTCATGTGCTAGAAGGAAGATATCCCTGTTCACCGTGACACTGTGCTAGCATGACCATGTAGGCATGTACTGTGCCATAGTACTGTACTACGCACTGCACTAGAGGCGCAATACTACAATGAATTTGCAATTGCTCACAAAGGTACTCTCTCTCTCTCTCTCTCTCTCTCTCTCTCTCTCTCTCTCTCTCTCTCATGTGAGAGTAGTATATATAAACACCCCTACCCCTTTCTCTGCTGTCTTCTTCGCACCTCACACTACACTTGCAATCTCCTCCTCTCGAGAAAATACCCGTTCTTCTTGCCCCTCCTCCTACCCCAACAATGGAGGTCCTTGGTGCTTCCGCAACAGCAGCTGCAGCTGCTGCTACCTGGCCGGCATTCGGAGACCCAAGAGCGAAGGAGTCGAACGGAGACAAGAAGCCTTGCATCAGATAGGAGAAGGTCGGAAGCGCGAGCTAGCGGCTCGCATTGAGCTCTCGCTAGCTACGTCCTCCTCTGCTCTACTACGAGCATGCGTGGGGCGTACGGCGCGAGGGCGGGCAGTGGGGAATTGAGGCGTCATGGTCCGAGATATATGTATATCTCTCTCTCTCTAGTAGGTATCTTAATTGAGTAGTTATTTCTTCTTCCTCCTAGAAATATTCTCTGGTTCTTCTCCTTCTCCTTCTTCTTGGTTTGTATCGAGATTCGAGAGGCTGTAAGTGACGCATTCTTGGCGTGGAGCTTGTTGTGATGTTGATTAGTAGGAACCTTGACGGTCTTCTTGTTGAGTATCGGTACTGAGCCTGGAATGCATCGGTTACACTAGCTCTGTAATGCATGTAATCTCTCTGTTTCTTATGTTTATACTTAGTACTATTTCGGTCTTTCCTCCTTGATTCTTCGGTTCAAGGTGTTCCGTCCTGCTGCTATCCCGCTACTCGTTGGCTGGGAATATAAAGCGTGTTTACATGTATTTCGGACCATAACGATTGTGTCCGGCAGTGAGAAATGCAGTAGCCACAGTTTTGCAATGCATATCGTGCAGGCAGGCAACCGAACTCTGTTCCATGTTCCATCGATCATCTCCAAACACCAGGCCTAACATGGTACATACAGATTAAACAAATTTTAAGGTTTTTCAGCATCTCAGTACTACCTGCCAAATTCTCCATGAATCTCCATCCCCACAAAACCAACGCATCCCAAATCGCAGGCTCCTCAGGTGTTCGCACTGCACAGATGCGTTTAATGCTTCTGTTTGCAGGTCAATCAATTACTACTAGGACATTCCCCTTTGCAAGCCAGCACATGAAGAGTAGGAGTAAGTAGGATGTGGTGGTACTGGTACCACACCACCGGGCCTGGAGGAGGGCCACGCAGACAGGACGCGTGAGATGAGGGGATTGCATCTATGGCTGGCATCTCTGCATGCAAGCTGCAAAGTGGATGGACGAGACGAGGAGGAACCCCTCCCTCTCTCTCTCTGTTCTAGACGTTCTGGGGCCTTGAATTGAATGCGTTTCTTTTTACAGTTTTATTATAACATGTGCTGCCTTCTGAATCTCCTCTCTGTCTCTCTCTCTCTCGGCGTGCAATGTGGGAGTAGTATTATGCAGTGGCCGGGCCGGGCCGGGCCTGACAGGTCGCACTACTTGGTGGTAGCTAGGGCCTCGTGCTGCATGCGCTGCGTGGTCTTCGTTACCGTGGCCTTCCTAGTTAAACAGAACAGAACAAAGGGTGGCCTCACAGCACAGTGTCGATCAGATGGCCTTGTCCTCCACCACCACCATTGAAACTCTGTCCCGTTGTTGTTAATGCTGGGGCCGGGGCAGGGGAATATTCAGCGGCTGTGCAGGGGTCTAATGCATGCAAACCACTGTGCCTCCTTTATACCCTTTGCTTTTAATTGGCGTGGCAGCGCTCACTGTGCTGCTGCTACTGCCCTCCTTGCTTGCTTGGGCCATGGGAACATATAGAGAGGTGCCGCATGGATGGAACATAGGCATATGGCATGGACTATCACTGCTACCATGTCTCTCTCTGTGAAGAACATGATTTGCCTAGCTTGTTTAGACTCTTGGTGGTTCTGCTCGTTTGAGTGTGAGAGACAATGTGGCCTTCCTTGACAACCATTGCAAGGGAAAGAGGAGGTTTTGGCATTACCACTAGTACAAAGCTTTGGAAGAATGTATACCACCACAAACGTGTTGTTATGTGGATACAGTACATCAGGAATAATATAATTAACTCGCATGCTAGTACATCAGGAAGTACTGGATTCCAGAGATTAGGAGTATATAAAAGACATCCCTACCAGTTAGAGCAGTAATTAGCCATGCGGTGTAAGGATCCATACGTAGGCTCTGCATGCAATGCCCACACGGTCCACACGACTGCGGACTCTGCCCCTATAAACACGTTGTAAATTTAACAAGGCGTGTCTCATTTTTAACAGATATACTCCTCGTCTCGTCTCTATAAACACGTTGCAAATGTATCTAGATTTTTTTAGTACGTAGATTTACTCGGGTTTTGAGTGAATCTAAACACTAAAACAAGTATAGATATTCATAAACCTAAAACATCGTATATTTTAAAACAGAGGGAGTACATATTAATTAACTCGGTGCCCTTTTCAGCTTAATTCCTACTTCTTCACTACCCCGATCGTACGTGGTTTCTTCAGTCCACATTATCATACGCATTCGTTCTCTTGGCCAGTTGGTATGACGATGCACGAGGGGCAAAAGTTACCCGAAGATCGAAGTGTCACGGGATTGACACTCGACGCCACCCAAGACGTACGTACGACGCGCAGCAAGCAGAGCATGTGTGTATCGCGTACTTCGCGCTCTCCCGTCCAACGCTTGTCCTGCGGATCTACGCTCTCGCTGTACGCGCAACACGACGCCACCTACGGCCTCCCTCATCAATAACGACGTTGGGACCGGCCATCCGCCCGCTGCGCCCTAGCTGTCATTCGCAGAGATAGCATCCCCTAATCTCCAGCCGGGCATCTCATACGGCCGGCTTCCGGTAACAATGCTGAATCAGTCGTATACTCATATGGTGTGTGTGCCGACACCAGTGGCCGTCTATGGGGCCCGTACGTCTCTCCCCAGTTACCTCTTTAAAAATTCTTAAGAAAAAACTCGAATTCAGACAACAAACTTCAGTTTACATTCATACTTGGAAGCTATTTCACAAATCTGAATAAAATTTATCTATATTGAAACCTACTAAGTATTGTTGAATTATGATCCAAATTCATTAAGGAGACTAACTTTTAACGAGCGGAGCGAGGCGGCCCGTCGCCAGAGGGTTGGATTAATAATTTGAGAGTGTGTCACTTGATCTCTAATATTTTTTTGATTCTTTTGAAGTAACACGCTAGGATCATATGTTGTAGGAGAAAACTTGCAGTTCCTATACCTGAAACGATTCAAGACTTTTTCCACATAGTGAGACTAAAGCAACATAATCCCACTATCATCGTCTCTCAATAGCTTAATGTTCAGGATAACATCGGCTACTCCTAGATCCTTCATCTCAAAAGAATGAGATAAGAAATCCTTGACCTCCTTGATTGTATTAAGATTGGTTTTGAAAATCAGTATGTCGTCAACGTACAAACAAATGATGACTCCCTCACCCCACCATGACGATGGTACACACTTGTCAGCTTCATTTACAGCAAAGTTTGCAACAGTTAAAGTTCTTTCAAACTTTCCATGTCACTTCTTAGGGGCTTGTTTTAGACCATATAGAGACTTCAACAACTTGCACATCTTTCCTTCTTGACCACTTACCACAAAATCATCTGGCTGATCCATGTAAGTTTCCTCATCTAATCACCATTTAGAAAAGTTGTCTTAACATTCATTTGATGAACAGGAAGATCATGCGAGGTAGACAATAAAAATAGTACTCGAACGGTGGTCAATCTTGCAACAGACAAGTAAGTATCAAAGGATTTTTCATCTTCTTTTTTAGTGTAACCCTTGGCCACAAGCTTTGCCTTGTACTTATAAATAGTACCATCAGACCTATTTTTTTAAACACCCACTTACATCTAGGGATTTGCACCCATAAGGGTGATCAGTTATCTCCCATCTTCCATTAGCTAAGATGTGTCGAAGATTTTTCCTGCGAAGAAACTAGGGTCCAACGATCCCTAGGTCCAAGAGGAGGTTGAACACGCGTTCTCAATGAGCCTCGGTGACGGTGGCGACAACGAAGCAAGAATCACGGCAGAGAGGTGACACAGTGTTTTTTACCCAGGTTCGGGACCCTCGTGACGAGGTAAAGCCCCTACTCCTGCTTTGTTGTATTGCTCGCTTGGCTTCGCGAGGGTACAAAGGAGACGAGATCTCTAGGGTTAGATCACTCAGGATCGATCCGTTCTAAGGTAGGAGGAGGAGCCTTTATATAGGGCGGGGTCGGGCCTCTTCCCTAGCCTTTGGGTGGAAAGGGCGTCCACAGTGCCACCCCTGGAGGATCCGGTCTAGGAGACTACTTTGTGTGGACTTGGTCTAGCTCACCCTGCTTCGCTCCGTCCTCATGTAAAGTGTCCTTTGCAGGCAATGCTTGTCTTCACCCGACGCTCTCTGCTTTACACCTTCTATCACCAGAATGGCAACAAAGGCGTCCCCTGCCATGAGGTCGATCGTCCTTTCCCTGCAAAAAGGGTGGTGGACCGACTCTTCTCTTACTGAGTCAGTTAGCGTCGCAGGGACGTAGCCCTTCCTGTCGGGACGCGGTTTGAACTCCGCCACGCAGAATTACCGTCCTGCCGTGGAGGTGCTCCACGGTATCCGAGGGTTAATGACAACGTGCAAAGTCGTGGCAGACTCGACCAGGAGGCCCTATCCCCTCGCGATACGGGACCCTCGCGAGGTCCGCTTGGACGAGTTTCTTCCAGAGGCGCGTCGCCTCTCGTGTACGAGGATTCCCATGGCGCGGATCCCGCTCAGCGCGGGGACGTGGCACCCCGGTTGCCAGGGCTTTGACAGTATCCCCTGGGTGCTTGATCTACATGTGTACTACTTTGGGCTCTAAAGGGTAAGCGACCCTTGTAGGTGGGCGGGCCCCTGTGCCCGTTGGCCAACGAAGACCAGACGCGCCCGAATCTCGTCCGTGAAGTCCAAACGGCCGCACATCCTTGACCGTGGATTTGAAGTGCACTGCTCTCGCCTCGGGAGATGTTCCCACGACGTGATGACGCATGGGTTCTGGCGGTTACTTCCGCGTGCGCGACACAGTGATGTGTCTTTTCAACTGGCGTGATTAAAAGAAGGTGGTGGGGAAGGGATCCTTCACTTCCACGCCACCGCTACCTTCACCCCCTTGGTTTTCCTTCCGGACCGAATCCTCTCTCCCCCTCTACGCCCCCAACCGTTTCTCGGTGGAGGAGAAGGGCAAGCCGGTGATGACCAAGGCGGGGGAGGGCCCGCTGGTGAAGCGCAGCCGCGAGCGGCCGCGCGGAATCAGCTGAGGGATACGAGGTGGCCACGGCGCAGCCCTTGCCGCGGTTGCATCTGCTGATGTGGGAGTGGTCGCCGGGGAGGCTCCTGTCAGGCGCGCTCGCGGTCGCCCCTGCGGAAGCGGTCAGGGTCGCCGCGGGGGCGTGGTGGTATGTCCGGGGCTGGGTCCGGGCCATCCACACCTACCGCCGTCGAGGCTCCGGCACCCGTGGTTATCAAGATTGAGGATGACCCTGAGCCGAAGAGGATCATCGACTTGATCATCGTCCTCAATGACCTAGACTGGTTCATGAGGGTGAAGCTCCCCGAGGGTTTCATGCTCGGGACCATCCACGAATTTCCTGACGAGTTGCAGCTGAAACACTCCGGGGGCAAGAAGTGGGAGGTGCGCATCGACACCTTCTCGGGAGGCGAAAAGTTCATCACCAACGGCTAACATCGCTTCCTATCCGAGCACCGCCTCCAGCATAGCTTTACCCTAAAGTTTAGGTACACCGGCAAGGGGAAATTCTCCATCTTGGTGTTCGATACTCAGTTATGTCGGGCAGCTCAGTAGGTATAGTTGCCATGCTGTCGCCCGGGGCGCGGAGCTCGACCCTTAGAGAGGTCGTGCCAGGATAGTTGTCGATCCCCTTTTGCCTTGTAACCAGGACTTTCAAGAATAATATCCCCCTTACAGGTGCTTGTTCCGTTTGCCTTTTGTTGTATGTTCTCGTGTGATGCCTGAAGCCCTTGTGTTGTTCGTTGTGTGGTGTTTGTTCGATAAGGAAGACGATGGCGGCTCATAATTTATATTTGCAGGGTCGGCTCTCCGGAGTCGTAGAATGCCTCCGCCTGGGAAACGGGAGGACCGGGCCTGCACCCTCGCGAGGCGAGGTCATGGGCTTGCCGCTCGAGGAGGTGACGCTCACGAGGCGCTGCTGGTGGGGCGCCTCTCGGTCGAAGGACCAAGGGGTTACGCCATGGAATCCGCTAGAGCAGGCTTGCATGAGACTTTTAGTGCTTCAGGAAGGTTGTGTAGGGGTTCGTAGCATGGAAAACAAAAAAATCTACCGCATGAACACACACAAGACAAGATCTATCTACTAGATTGTAGCAATGATTAGATTAGAGTACTCACCCTCGAAGATTTCAAAGTGGTTAACGAGAGCAAATTCTCGTGGGTGATGTAGTCGTTCACTTGCCGATCTCAAGATCGCAAAGACGATCCTTCCGGCGCCACGTTCCGGCATCGCTCCCGCGGTCGGTCACATGTTCGGTTCTAGATGAATACCTTCCTCTCCCTTGTTCTAGCAGGCAGCGGAGGTTGTAGTTCTCTCCTCGCGATTTCGGCAGCACGACGACGTGGTGTCGGAGTTAGAGGGAAAATCCTGCAGGGCTTCGCCTTAAGCCGGAGCGGGTTATGGTGGAGTATTAGGGTTCTCGGCATCTAGGGTTTAGAAGCCGGAGAGGAAGATGTGGGCGCCGGTGGCGATGGCGATGCGGCGGCGGCGCTAGGCGGCTGGCGGCGGCTTGGGGGGCTTGGGTTTTGTGGTGGTCTCGGGGGTCACCCCTCCCCTCTATTTATGAGAGGGAGGGGCAGCTAGGGGAGGGGAGATTGAATCCTTCCCCAACTCTCTCTCCTCCTTGGCGCGTGGTGGAGGGGGAGGAGGTTTCCTCTCCTCCCTCCACCAGGAAACATTGTCCCAGTTTGACTTTTCAAACCTGCCCTTTGACTTTCAATTTTGGAGTTTAATTTCTTTCTTTCAAATGCCCAGCCAAGTGACCTAGGACATGATGCAATCATTCCACTTAGTCATGACACATTTATGTACCCTTCCCCTTCTGGTCTGGTGAACCTTCTAGACCCTTCTAGATCATTCCAGTGAAAACACCGGAATCATTCCCGAACTCCGAATTGGACTTTCCTTATATGAATCTTATTCTCTGGACCATTCTGGATCTCCTTGTGATATCCCGGATCCCATCCGAGACTCCGAACAACATTCGGTCTTATTACTCACATTCCATATCTACTAAACAACATCGAATCCTTAAATGTGTCTCCCTACGGTTCGCGAATTATGCAGACATGACCGAGACTCTTCTCTAATCAATAACCAATAGAGGAATCTGGAAATTCATATGGCTCCCACATATTTATATGATTACTTTGCGATCAAATGAATCATTTACATACGATACCAATTTCCCTTTGTCTCGCGATATTTTACTTACCCGAGGTCTGATCGTCGGTATCTTTGCATACCTAGTTCAACCTCGTTACTAATAAGTACTCTTTACTCGTTCCTGTGATATGTGATCCCTTGTGAGCCAGTCACATGCTTGCAAGCTAATTGGATGACATTACACCGAGAGGTACGAGAGTATATCTATCCGTCATATGGATGGACAAATCCCACTCTTGATCCATGCGCCTCAACACATACTTTCCGAACACTCAATGCCACCTTTATAACCAGCCAGTTACGAAGTGGTGTTTGATGTCATCAAAGCATCCATCCGGTGATGGCAATTAGCATGATTTCATGGTCGAAGGAATTAGGTTACTATGTATCAGAAAGCTTATAGCAAAAGAACTATTTGAAATGACTTTGATCTTTATGTTACGCTTATCTATAGGAGTAGTCCATCACACCATTCTCCTAATTATATGATCTTGTTGTTAATAACATCTCATTGTTCAAGATCAGGAAACCATGATCATATATTAACCAACAAGCTAGTGTTACAAAGAGGCTTCACTATGGACTCTAACAGGTTTACAATCACACAAGTATTAATGTTTCCGGTTAATACAATTATAGCATGAATGTAAACATTTATCATAAACACAAAGATATAATAATAACTACTTTTATTATTGCCTCTAGGGCATATCTCCAACAGTCTCCCACTTGCACTAGAGTCAACTAATCTAGATTACATGGTAATATACCGAACACCCATGGCGGTTTGGTGCTGGTCATGTTTTGCCCTCGGGAGAGGTTTAGTCAACGGATCCTCCACATTCAGATTTGTGTGTACTTTGCAAATATTAATGTCACCATCTTGGACATGCTCTCGAATAGCGTGAAAACGCAGCTTGATATGCTTCAGCTTCTTATGTGACCTTGGTTCTTGTGCATTAGCTGTGGCGCCCATGTTATCACAGTAGATAGACATTGGGTCCAGCGCACTGGGAATCACACCGAGCTCTGTAATGAACTCCTTCATCCGTATCGCCTCTTATGAATCCTCCGAAGCATCTATGTATCCGATTCAGTTGAAGATCTCGCCACAACGCTTTATTTTGCACTCCTCTAGCTCACTGCTGCACCATTCAAAGTAAATATGTATCTAGATTGAGATTTAGAATCATCCGGATTGGTGTTCCAACTAGCATCGATGTAACCATTAACAACTAGTTGTTCATCACCTCCATAAGAAATAACCATATCCTTAGTTCTTCTCAAGTACTTAAGGATCTTTTGACCGCTGTCCAATGATCCACCCCTGGATCACTTTGATATCTGCTAGTTAAACTAACAACATATGCAATGTCGGGTCTAGTACATAACATGGCATACATGATAGATCCTATGGATGAGGCATAGGGAGTCTTACTCATCCTTTATCAATATTCCGCCATAGCAGTACTTTGAGTTTTACTCAAGGTAGTATTGGGCAACATGGGCAAGAACCCTTTCTTGCTATCTTCCATTCCAAACCTCTTAGAACTTTGTCCAAATATCTACTCTGTGACAATGATATTAGGCGTCTTGATATATCTCTATAAATCTTTATGCCTAATATGTAAGCAGCTTCGCCAAGATCCTTCATTGAAAAACTATTATTCAAATAATTTTTGACACTTTTAAGAAGATCTATATCATTCCCAATCAAAAATATGTCGTCCACATATAGTACTAGGAATGCTATAGAGCTCCCACTCACTTTCTTGTAAATACAAGCTTCTCCATAAGTTTGTACAAAACCAAAACTTTTGATCACCTTATCAAAACGTTGATTCCAACTATAGGATGATTGCTTCAATCCATAAATGGACCGTTGAAGTTAGCATACCTTGTTAGCATCCTTAGGATCGACAAAACCTTTGGGTTGTACCATATACAACTCTTCATCAATGTCTCCATTGAGGAACGCCGTTTTGACATCCATCTGCCATATCTCATAATCATAATATGCAGCAATTGCTAACAAAATACTCATAGACTTTAGCTTTGCTACCGGTGAGAAAGTCTCATCGTATTCAACTCCTTGAATTTGTCGAAACCCTTTTGCGACAAGTCAAGCTTTGTAGACGGTTACATTACCATCAGCATCTATTTTTTCTTGAAAATCCATTTGTTCTCGACAGCCTTCTGGCTATCCGGTAAGTCCACCAAAGTCCATACTTGGTTTTCGTACATGGATCCAATCTTGGATTTCATGGATTCTTGCAATTTATTGGAATCTGGGCTCATCATTGCTTCCTCAGATGTCGCAGGATCATCGGTGTTGTCCACCAACATGACACTCATAACAGGATCATACCACTCGGGAGTGGTACGAGTCCTTGTTGACCTGCGAGGTTTAGTAGTAACTTCGTTCGAAGTTTCATGATCATCATCATTAGCTTCCTCTCTTATTGGTGCAGGCGCCACAGGAACATCTTCCGGTGCTGCGCTACTCTCAAATCCTAGAGAAGGTTCGATAACCTCGTCGAATTCTACTTTCCTTCCAGTCACTTCTTTCGAGAGAAACTCCTTCTCTAGAAAGGATCCATTCTTGGCAATGAAGATTTTGCCCTCGGATCTATGATAGAAGGTATACCCAATAGTTTCCTTTGGGTATCCTATGAAGACGCATTTTTCCGCTTTGGGTTCAAGCTTGTCGGGATATAACTTCTTTACATAATCTTTGCAACCTCAAACTTTAAGGAACGACAATTTAT
This sequence comes from Avena sativa, assembly GCA_916181665.1. Taxonomy (NCBI): domain Eukaryota; kingdom Viridiplantae; phylum Streptophyta; class Magnoliopsida; order Poales; family Poaceae; genus Avena; species Avena sativa. The sequence goes on along the minus strand of OV702281.1, from coordinate 384,664,292 downwards.
GTTTCTTCCCAGACCATAATTCATACGGTGTCGTTTCAACGGATTTAGATGGTGCCCTATTTAAAGTGAATGCGGCTGTTTCTAATGCATAACCCCAAAATGACAAAGGTAAATCTGTAAGTGACATCATAGAACGAACCATATCTAAGAGAGTTCAATTACGATGTTCGGACACACCATTACGCTGTGGTGTTCTCGGCTGTGTCAATTGTGAAAGTATTCCACATTTCTTTAAATGCTCGCCAAACTCGTAACTTAGATATTCACCTCCACGATCAGATCGTAGAAACTAAATCTTCTTGTTACGTTGATTCTCCACTTCACTTTGAAATTCCTTAAACTTCTTGAAAGTTCCAGACTTATGTTTCATGAAATAGATATACCCATATCTACTCAAGTCATCCGTGAAAGTAAGAACATAACAATAACCACCACGTGATGTGATGGTGCTCGACGTGGCACTTTGTTGGTAACCCCAAGTGCAGGGTGTGAACAGCACATCAGCAAGTTTTCCCTCAGTTGAGACCGAGGTTATCGAACAAGAAGGAGGAAGGAAATGTCACACGAGTGTTGCAAGAAACATGGAGACCTCCACAACACAAACTCAAGACTTTGTCCCAACGAATCAGTGAGGTTGTCAAGCTCACCGGTTTGCTATAACAAAGGATTAAACGTATAGTGTGGAAGGTAATGGTGGTTTGCAGCAGGTAAACAAGTAACAGTGGAAGATGTATCAATGGTAAAGATTGGACTGGGGTCCATAGTTCACTAGAGGTGCTCTCCTTAGATAAACAACATGGCATAGAGGGTAAACAAATTATAGCAGGGCAATTGACAGGAACTGAGCAAGGCATAACAATGCAATTACTAGTCAAAAAGATCCTATGAGGTTGATTGGGCAATACAACAAGATACATATACTGCCATCCAACTGCATCTATGACTAGAAGTCCACCTTCAGGTTATCATCCGAACCTCCTCCAGTATTAAGTTGCAAGCAACAGACAACTGCTTTAAGCAAAGTGTGTAAGGTAAGCAGTCCACATGTTCCATGAACAAGAGACCGTTGTTTTCTCCCTAGTAGCAACATCACATCTACAACCGAAGAGATTATTGTCACTTCCCTTGTAAACTAGAGGCATGAACCCACTATCGAGCATAAATACTCCCTCTTGGAGTAACTAGCAACTACTTGGCCAAGATAGCTACTAACAACAGAGAGCATGCAAGATCACAAACAACACAGACATGATAGAAGCACAAAGGAGGAGATACAACCATCTAGCTACTACATGGACCCATAGTCCAAGGTGGAACTACTCACGCATCATACCAGAGAGAAGGCCTCCGGGATGATCTCCCATCTGGCAGGGTGCCAGGAAGAACTTCAGATACCCCCGATCTAGGGACGATGGTGGCAATGGCTACAGACGGTTTCGTAGATATTTTATCGAGTACTCAGGGTTTCTGCATCGGGGGATTCTTATAGGCGAAGGGGGAGACCGAGGAGGCGTCCAGGGTTGGCAAACCCTAGCCAGGCGCGGGGCTAGGCCCACCCGCGCCTTGGGCGGGTTTGGCCCCCCTGGCTGGCCCCTCCAGCTCTCCTCTAGACTTCTTGTTCCCCACGAAAAGTAATTGACTTTGACGTTTGTCCCGTCCAAATCCGAGAATATTTATTTACTAACTTTTCTGAAACCAAAAACAACAGAAAACAGGCATTTGGCACTGTTGCAACTTGTTAATAGGTTAGTACCAGAAAACATGTAAAAAGCACCTCAAAGTGTGGACAAGTAAAGCAAAGTAGATACTAAACAAGCATGGAGCATAAAAAATTATAGATATGTTTCCAACGTATCAACATCCCCAAACTTAACTCCTGCTCGTCCTCGAGTAGGTAAGTGATAAACAGAATAATTTCTGAGGTGACATGCACCCTCACAATAAAGATCCAACCATTTGCAAGCATTGAAAGCTGAGATCAAAGAACACTAAACATGTGCATGAAAGATGGATTTCTAATAACAGGTCATAGTAACTATGCATGCAACATGACAAGCTACAAACAAAGATCATGAATAATATGCATTGAAAAACGTTTGTTTGTTTCATATGCAGAAAACATAGCATAGTGGCAATCAGCTTGTCCCTCATAGAGTAGCAAATAGATGCATAGGACACCTGCAAAGTTCACAAGGGTGACTAGAAACAAATAGCACGAGAACAAGTAATATCACAATATGCATCAATTAATAAACTTTGGAACACTACACACAGAATGCCAACTATGCTCTTTTAATGGTGCCTAAAGATAGAAGGTGGAGACTCAATAGTAGTGGAAGAAAGGCCTTTTTGTAAAGGAAGAAGGGATTACAAGTTTCAAAAAGAGCTTCCAAAAATTATGGTACTTGTTAGCTTTCAGCCCTCATTGCCCCTATCAAAAGCATCTTGAAGTGGTTAAGGTTAAAGTGTCAAAGCTGGAGTATATGCTTGACAAAGTATAAGTTGGCAATCTCAAGTCCCTTGAATACGAGGGCCACACCTCATGCATACTCAACTTTGGGTTCAGGTAAGTATTTGCATATCATTGAGAACTACCAACGGGGTACCCCTTGCACATGGTACAGGAGATTTCCCATAACCAAAATGATAAGGCAAGCCGACAATGATCATCTCAGCAATCTTTTTATTTACCATATGCATAGCTTTTTATTGAGGATGCTTCATAGATAGCTCATTATGGTGATGCTGCAAGTTTCCACCATGATTAGGCATGGCTGAGGCTAGCGGCCCAGGCGTTTCTCTAACATAGAATACAAACTCCATGGACTTAGAAGTCCCCTCTTTATTTCAGACCGGTGACATCCATAGACAAAAGATCATGATATCAACTGAGTACAGAGTACAAGTGCAATGTTGAAAACGTTCCCCGTGACAGCACGGTTCTGCTAATTCCAACTTATAAGTGAAAGCATATACAACAAAGTTGTCACAATGCTTCAATTTTATTAGGGGCAAAGAATAAAGTGTGCCATCAAGTTCGTGAGGGATTTAATCACTAAGTTTTCACATAACAAAATAGTTTTTAATTGGAAGATAGCTGAAAACAAGAATATACTTGGAATGGTGTAACACACCATGCATAGGATTTTATAGTGGACACTTTGTAATAACTTGGTTTCTTGGGAGTTGGAGGCATGAGTAAAACTTACTCATACAAGCGGAGGCTAGCAAAAGACTGGGAGTTCCCAACTAAGAGGGAAATAATGGCCAAAATCATGCAGTGCAACAAAGCATACTAATAAAAGCAAAGAGTGGTACTACAAGTCAAATACTAAATGATCATAGAGGCTAATTGTGACTTTGTGAGAATCATAACATGGTGTAAGCATGTGCCAAGTCAACCCAAGCAAAGCATCAAAAGAGAATACCACAATACTATGCTTTTGCATGCTAAAACAACGCATAATTTCTTCAAGGCACACTAAGCAATCCCAATTGTTTGGAACAATACATGCTACCTCAATAATCACTAAGCACCTAGCATGTCATGCTAAAGTCTAAGTCACAGTCAATGCAAGCTCCTCTTGCACTTCAAGCAAGAACTTACTACTCCTTTCCAACACCAAGCAAACTTATTTGCAAAACAACACAGCGAGAACGGGGTTCCAAACTACTTTAGAAAACTAAACAAACTGAGCAAAGCAAACGAAAACTAAGATGCTCCAAGAACAACACAACTTGGCATGAAACAATAAAAACGAAGTGTCTAGACAGACCTGAGCTTTTTATTGATGAAGAAGGGGATGCCCACGCTTGTACCTCTTGGATATTTCTTGGGGTGACACCATGGTGGCATCCCCAAGCTTGAGCTTTTGTCCATTCTTCATCTCATTGCATCATTCTCTCTTTACACCTGAAATTTTTCCTTCATACAAAACTTCACACAATCTTCATTAGCAACATTAGTGTATTCAAAAGATATTAGACCACTAGCAAAGCTTTTGAACAACAAGTATTTTCACTAAAAACACAAGATACCATAGTAAATCCTTCAAAAATCTCAATTCACCTAAAGAGACTCAAAAATGAATCAATAAGAAGCAAATGCAAATAATGGCAGAAATCTGTCAAAACAAACCAGCGGGTAGAAACCGATTTGTTCGAACATCTTATCTTGCTCAAATCAAAAAGTGTTGAACTAAATAAAGTTATCTAACATACTGTTGGATTTATCCGTAAATTTTGAGATCAATACTAGTTACAGATCCGCCTCACGAATTTTTTTGGTGGAAGATAGAAATCTATTTCGGGACAGCAACTCCCCAAATCTTACTTCCCTCTCATTAGAGGTCATTCTTGGCACAAAAAGCAAACAAAAAGGATAAGGATAGGTCATTATTGAAGTAATAACTTCCAAAACTCAAGGAAACTCTTGGGTTATCTCCCAACAAGTACTTTTCTTTAACGCCTTTAAGTTAGGCACAAGACGCAAGAAGAATTAAGTATTTTCAAATGAGGAAGCATTAACATTCATACTTGCAAATTCTTCAACTATGAAAGGTATCTCATCCAAATGGGTTTTGGAGGATCCCTTATCATCTCTCTTTGGTCTACTACTTTCATCAAAAAGATTTTCAGGAGCAATCCAATCAAAGTTCTTTTCAAAGGCTTCATGCATTCCAACAAGCTTAAAGGGGATGGGTATATTGAATTCTTCTCTAGGCTTAGTTTTATCAGAAATACCCACAACATCTACACTTGAGCTAGCATATTAAAACGCTCAAAAACCTTTTTGGCTTCCCTAGCAACATCATGGAATTCTTTTGATAAGGTTTCAAGGATGAATGACCTCTTTTCAGCATTCTTTTCTTCTTTTAATTTTAGGAACAAGAATTGTATGAAGGGGTTAAGGCTAACAAACCTAGCCTCCAACATATGAACTAAAGAAGCTGCAGCAATCTCATAATTAGGGACAAGCTCTGCTATAGATTTATCCTCAATATCATCATACTTGCTAACATAATTAAAGAATTCTTCAATATTATCTTTCCCAATTATGGAGCCACTACCTATTGCGAGATCTTTCAGGGCAAACTTGGGGAGCAACATGGTGAGCTAGAGCAAGGTGGCAACTAGAGCAGACACTAATTTTTTTGTGTTTTTGAATAAGGCAAGCAAACCAAACTAGACTAATTTTTTTTGGGTTTTTTGAAAAGAGGCAAACAAAACCAAGCAAAAGAAACAAAGTAAACTAAAAACAAAGTAAAGAGAAAGGAAGTGAAGGACTCCCCTAGTGAAGACGTCCTTAGCCTTCCCGGCAACGACGCCAGAAAGACTTGATGGTGCTCGACGTGGCACTTCGTTGGTAACCCAAGCGCAGGGTGTGAAGAGCACAACATCAACGTCTTATCCATGCGCTGCATGTTGTAGTTCATCACAAAGTTCTTGTAACTTGGTGGTAGTGCTTGGAGGACACGGTGAATCCCCAACGCATTAGGAATTATTATGCCCAAGCTCTGGAGTTTATTGGCATGCCCAGACATCTTAAGCACATGCTCACTGACGGAGCTACGCTCCTCCATCTTGTAGTTAAAGAAATTTTCAGAAGCTTCATAACTCTCAACTGCCACGTGAGCCTCAAATATCATTTTAGTTCACGGACAATATCATATTGGTCAAAGTTCTCAAACCTCTTTTGAAGCTCCGATTCCAAACCATACAAGATAGCACACTGAACCATGGAGTATTGATTCTTCCGAGTACGGAAAACATTTTTCTCATCATCGGTAGCATCTTCTGCAGGTGGGTCACCTAGCGGTGCATCAAGCACATAGGTCAACTGACCAGCATTGAGGACAATCCTCAAATTGCGAACCAATCCGCGAAGTTGCTTCCGTTGTTTTTCGACTTCTCTTTCTCTAGGAACGCATTAAAATTGATGGTAGGGGCCGCCATTGATCTACACCCTATTTGCAATAGTTTAGACTAAGTTCATGACAAATTGAGTTCTAATTAATAGTTAAATTACCTAGGTGAACTCCCACTCAAAACAACATCCCTCACATTGTTTTAGTGATCAGACGAACCAAATCCACTACATCAAAACCGATCATCACGAGAGATGATGTAGTTTCAAAGGCAAACATTCAACATGTTCATCATATGTACTATATGACTCATGCTTTACCCTTCGGTGATCCGTGTTACGAGACCATGTCTATACATGCTAGGCTCATCAAGATCAAACTTTAGTTTCCGCTTGAGCAAATCTGGCTTGCTCCCGTTGTATACACTCGTGGAATTTAACACACCCGATCATCACGTGGTGCTTCGAAACAACGAGTCTTGGCAACGGTGCCTACTAAAGACGAACACTTTATAACTTGATATTTTTGTGAGAGGGATCATCTTATAATTCTACCATCGTGAACTAAGCAATACAAGATGCATAAAAGGATTAACGTCACATGCAATTCAAAAATGTGATATGATATGGCCTTTCTTCTTGTGCTGATACGAACATGATCTTCTTGTGCTGATCTCCATATTCAAGCACGAACATGATCTCCATCATCACCGGCATGGCGTTGATACGTCCAAAACGTATCTACTTTCCCGAACACTTTTTCTATTGTTTCTCCTCTAAACTTGTGTGATTTGGATAAAACTAATACGGACTGACGCTGTTTTCAGCAAAATTACCTTGGTGTCTAGTTTTTGTGCAGAAATTCAACTATCAGGAAAAATCCCAGAAAATATGCCAAAAATCCTATTTCACTAGAAGATCCACGGAGCCGGAGTATGAGACGGAGTGGAGCCCTAGGGGACCCACACCCCCTGACGCGCGGGTGGGCCCAGCCCGCGCCTTGAGGGGGTGTGTCTGCCCCAGGCACCCCCTCGGCCTCCCTCTTCACCTATAAGATGCCTCTTGACCTAAAAACCGAGGAGGGTTCGACGACTTTCCAGAAAGAGTTCCTCTGCGCCGCCACCACCTGAAACCACGATTCGGAACCAGAAACTCCGTTCTGGCACCCTGACGGGATGGGGAATTTGGGGAGAATCATCGCCATCGTCATCACCAACGCCTCTCCATCAACCATCCATGTCTCCCCCATCCATGAGTGAGTAATCCCCCGTTGTAGGCTATGGGGATGGTAGGGATTGGATGAGTTCTATCATGTAATCGAATAAGATTGTTAGGACATGGTGCCTAGTATCTCTATTTGTGCTATTTGACTTTGTTGCAACTTGTTGTGCTTAATGCTTGTCACTAGGGCCCGAGTGCCATGATCTCAGATCTGAAATTATTATTGAATCATTATGATAGTATTGTTTGTGATCTTATCTGCAAGTTGTGTACACATATCATTGTCTGGATCCAAAGGCCCCGAAGTGACAGAAATTGGGACAACCGAAGGGGATGGCTGTGATGTGAGGATCACATGTGTTCACGGAGTGTTAATGCTTTGATACGGTGCTCTATTAAAAGAGCACCTTAATTGCCAGTAGTTCCTTTGAGGCCCCGCTGCAACGGGCTAGCAGGACAAAAGATGTTGTGCAAGTTCTCATGGCGAGCACGCATGACTATATATGGAGCACATGCCTATGATTGTTTAGTACTTGGATGCTTATTCTTATTTATCTTCAATTGCCCTAGATCTTTAAGTTACATGTTTAGAGTCGTCCATGCAATGCCTGTCCATCCATCCATATGCCTACCGCGCTCATATCCTACTGTTTGCTACTACTATTACTATTGCTCCTGTTTTACTGCTGCTATTGCTATGTTGTTGCTACTACAAACTATTGCTAATGATAAACTTCTGTGAGCAAGAACTATTTATAGGTGCAGCTGAATTGACAACTCAATTGTTAAGGCTTGCAAGTATTCTTTGGCTTCCCTTGTGTCAAATCAATAAATTGGGTAATACTACCCTCGAAGACTGTTGTGATCCCCTATACTTGTGGGTCATCAAGACTATTTTTTGGCGCCGTTGTCGGGGAGCATAGCTTTATTTGTAAGTTCACTTGGATCTACTATTGTTCACCGCTACCCCTTTCATCATGGGGAAGTCTCGTGATGGAAATTTTCCTATTTTACCATCCACTACAAGAAGAGGTACAGTCCTAAACACCTCTGCTGCTCTTGATTCACCGTCTGTTATAACTAAGCTTGTTACACCACCACCACATACTCATGCTACACACACTGCTACTACTGCTGAATCTGAAACTGCTTTTGATACTCATGATGTTACTTCTACTTTGCTTGATGCGAGTGGTTGATGACCCACAAGTATAGGGGGTGTATTGTAGTACTTTCGATAAATAGGAGTGTCAATCGCAACGAGGAGCAGAAGGTGTTGACTAGTGGTATGGAGCAGGAAATATCTGTAAGTACTTAGCAAACAGATTTTTAGGGGTTTTCTGATAAAGCAAAGAAACAAAGTGCAAGTAGTAAAGACAACGAACAAACGCAGCAAGTGGCCCAATCCTTTCTTAGCAAAGGACAAGCTGGTGGAAGTACTTATAAGGACCAAACGTTCTCTCAAGGACACATGGGAATTCTGTCAAGTGCTTTCGCTTCAAATAGCTGAGTACTCTTCTTTGGTTTTGTAAGTGTTGTGTGGGTGAACCTGTGCTAATGTACCGACCTTACTTGTACTAATACATACTTGTGATTAAATCCCCTACAAGCATCAGCAACTATAGGAAAGCAATTATAACCACAGCCTTAAACTCTGAGATCCTACACTCCCTCTTGCAAAGGTGTCCTAACGGGGGTTCAGGTTTCTGTCACTCCGGCAACCCCATGATTAGTATCCAAATATATAATGCATTCCCCTAGGCCCATAAATGGTTAAGTATCATGTGGTCGATGTTCACATGACATCACTAGAAGAATAACACCACAACTTAAATACTAAACCACTGAATAATATCTCAACACAAAGCCACTACTAACAACATGACTTCTCCCATGTCCTCAAGAACTAAACGAACTACTCATGAGACATCATATGGATCAAGATCAAAGATGATATGGTGATGGATAACAATATGAACATAAACAATAATACAATGGTTCCACTCACAAGCATCAACTATAATAGTAATCAAAACCGGGAAAGTTCCCCCTAAGATCTATGCAAGTATTCAACACAATTGTTACAGCGGGATGGAGTGGTGATGATGGTGCTGGTGGAGATGATGGTGTGGATGATGATGATGATGATCCCGATGAAGTCTAGCTTGATGATGGTATTGATGGCGACGATCTCCCCTCTCCGGGAAGGAATTTCCCTGGCAGAAATCTGTTTGCCGGAGAGCTCTTTCTCTCTGGCAGAAATCTGTTTTCCGCCCCACAGAGGCGGCGGAAATCTTTCTGTGGTCGCTCCCCTGGTATTAGGGTTCTAAGAGGAAGATATAAGCGAGAGTGCGGAGTCGGAGGCCGGCTAGGTGGGCCACACCCACCCTAGGCTTGGCCCAGGGGGGGCCGCGCCTAGGGGGTGTGGCCCCCCTATGGCCCAACTCTGCCTCCCCTTCTAGCTTCCTTTGTCTTCTGGGAAATATAATTTGCCATGATTTTTCTGATCTTCGCAAAATTGCATCAAAAAACCTCTTTTTCCATCAGAATCCTGACTCCGGCAGTTCATCCTCCAAGAATCATCGAACATGCAAAAACAGAGGCAGACATAAGTAACACCTCAGAATAAGACACATATCAATGAATAGAGACAAATTATGATATAGAATGGTGATGTAAATTGGATGTATCAACTCCCCCAAGCTTAGACCTTCGCTTGTCCCCAAGCAAAAACTGAGCTCAATAAACATGTCCACATGTTTATGGAGTGAAGTGTCGATAAAAGAATACTGACAAGAAGCATCACACTTACCAATACACAACTCATAGAAGAAAGCAACTCACCATTATATAACTTTGCTTGCAACAAGTACAAGAGTCACAATAGAGATTCATAAAGATAAATCATAATTGGAATTGGAAAACTTTGTTCTTGGTCAGAGAACAGTTGGCAAACAGTTTCACAAAAAAGCCTTTGTAGAAGTTTTCACAACAAGAGTACTCTTTGCTCAAACAAAAAGGTTTTTTTTCATCATGATAGCTTTCAAAGTAATACTCAATAGATAAGAGTATTGTGCAAATAAGGAAGATAAAGAACATGATTGAATAAATCATCATATGAATGATTGAAACACAACAACTCAAATGCTTGCTGGAGATAGAGAGGAAGTAGGTTTACTTACTCAACTTAGAAATAGGAGAAAGGTCCCTTCATAGAGGGAAGCAGGGATTTCAAGTCATAAAGAGCTTCCAAAAGATTATGGTCCTTACTAGCTTTGAGCCCTCATTGCCCCTATCATAAGCATCTTGAGATGATTAAGGTTAAAGTGAACAAAGATGGAGCATATGCTTGACGAAATATAAGTTGGCAATCTCATGTCCCTTGAGTACGAGGGCCGCTCCTCGTGCTACTCGACTTTAGTTACCGGTAAGTTCTTGTCATTGTAAGTACATGTGTATCATAAAGAACCGCCAACAGGGTACCCCTTGCACATGATACAAGAGCTATCCCATAATCAAAATGACAAGGCAAGTAGACAGTGAGCATCTCAGCGATCTTTTTATTTGCTATTTGCATAGGTTTTTATTGAGGATGCTTCACAAAATGCTCACTATGGTTATGCTGCAAGTTTCCACCATGATTAGGCATGGCTTAGGCTAGCGGCCCAGGTGTTTCTCTAACACACATACATAACTCCATGGATTTACAAGCTCCCCTTTTATTTCACACCGACGACATCCGCAAACAAAAGAGCATGATATCAACTGGATATGTATCCATAAGTGTTGAAAGCATTCCCCGTGACAACACGGTTGTACTAATCCCAATGTATAGATTCAAGCATATACAACTCCGATGACACAATGGTTCAAGTCTATTAAGGGCAAGAAAATAAGGTGTGCCATCAAGTTCGTGAGAGCTTTACTAACTAGTTTTCACATAACAAAATAGTTTTTAATTTGGAAGATAGATGAAGCTTGAGAATTTGCTCGGAATAGCAATGATGCTAATAGGTAGATATGGTGGACACAAATGGCACAAGTTTGGTTCAAAGGGATTGGATGGATGAGAAGTATTCCTTCTCAAAACAGGTTTTTGGCTAGCAAGGCTAGGTAGCAAGCAAAAGAGTTGAAAGAAACAAGCAACCTACAAGTGATAAAGCCAAACATGCAATCTTCCTTGAAGACACAAAAGATCTTAAATGAAGAATACTAAGCTTATGAGCCAATCAAGAAAGAAAAATAAATGATACAAAATACCTGTAAGATTTTTCTCTTTTCCTTTCAAACCTCAAAAAGTGTTGCTACTGACCAGAGCTTAGTTTGCCAAAACCAATTTATATCTACTTGATGCTCCCAAAGTGATGCCAATACTGATCAATAAGATCAATCATATAATAGAGATTGCAAACTAAAATAAGAAGTGCAAAAAGTAAAAGATGAAACGTCTCATTAATATTCCATAAAGGTACTCACACCAAGGAATACATAGATAATCAACTAAAGAAGAGATACTTCCACATGCAAACCAACCTATAAGATAACTCCTCTACCAAATATATGAATCTAAAAAGGTAAAAGATAATGATGTGATACCACGGCACTCCCCAAGCTTGGAACAAGCCAAGGGGATGCCAAACCTGATGACAAACTACTCCTTTGGTGGTGGTGGTGTTGTCTTGTCATCATCAAACTTCCAAGGCAAAGGTTCCCCATCCAAAAAGGACGTCCTGGTTTCCACAATCCTGAAACTAGCAGCAGAGCTTATGCGATTAAATCTAGCCTCATACTCACAGTTTTGGTTTTGTATGTCATAGAGTTGTTCTTGTAGTTGGTTGGTGGTATGATGGAGTGAGAAGATTTCGTCTCGGAGCTCAGCAACTTCCTCTTTGTGCTTGGTGATGAGTTCTGAACTTATCTTATGGATGATATCCACCTCGCGTTCCGCCATCTTCTTGTACCTAAAAACTTCCTGTTCCAATGCTTCCATCCTGTCTTCTAGATTGCCTTCTCCTTTAGGGCCTTGAACTTCTTTCATCTGCACTTTCCCATCCTTGAGAATCAACTCCTTGGGATGAATCCTCAACTCATACATGTACGGGCTGATGACATCCGCGGAGGAATCCTCCATGGGTGATCCACAAGAAGACATTGTGGCTCCAAAACTAAGAATTTGCCTGACAGAAACAGATCGAAACAGAAACACGACAAGAACACGATACAAGAACCTCCAGAGACCCAGGGGGTTATATATTACGAAGTTTCAAAGCATAAGGAAGGCACTAGTACGAACAAGAGGCGGAGACGGAGCTCGGGGGGCTCACACCCCCTCTAGGCGTGGCCAGCTAGGGCCCGCGCCTGGGGTGGGTGTGGCCACCCCGGCTTCCGTTTACTCCTCTGTTTCATTTTGTAACCTTCCGTATGTAATAGAAACATCAAAAATATAAAAATTTAGGGCTTTCATGAACCTTCTGTTTTCACCACTTTTACCTATTCAAAGACGGACTCTGCAGATTCTGGTGTTTGGTTTCTGATGAATTCTTCCGAAGTCACCATTTGAATAATATCAACATCTTCATTATAAGAATCTCCAGAATATAATGTTTTAGTCTTTGACCATTCACTACATGTGTTGTGTCATCCTTTAAAGAAGATATTTTGATAGCACCTGAACGATATACTTCCTTAATACAAAACATCCTTCCCATTTTGAGAGTAGTTTCTCTGCAAAAAATCTGAGATGAGACCTATACAAAAGAACTTTCTCACCAACATGGAACTCCCTTTTGAGAATTCTCCTATCATGCAATATTTTTACTTTTTCCTTAAAGAGTCTAGCATTTTCATACGCTTCACTCTCCACTCATCTAAATTACTCAAATCAAGCAATCTCTTCTCACCAGCAAGTTTAAAATCTCTATTCAATTCTTTCACTGCCCAATAAGCTTTGTGTTCTAATTCTAAAGGCAAGTGACAAGCTTTCCCATAGACCATTTTGTAAGGAGACATCCCCATAGGATTTTTATACGCGGTTCTATAAGCCCATAAAGCGTCATTCAACTTTGTATCCCAATTTTTCCTAGATCTATGAATACTCTTCTGCAAGATAGATTTAATTTCCCTATTGGAAAGCTCTACTTGCCCACTGGTTTGGGGGTGATAAGCTGAAGCAATTATATGGTTAACACCATATTTAGCGAGAGTTTTCCTAAAACCACCATGAATAAAATGAGAGCCTCCATCAGTCATGAGATATCTAGGCACACCAAACCTAGGAAAAATAACATCCTTAAACATTTTTAAAGAGGTCTTACCATCATCGTTGTTTGTAGGTATGGCTTCTACCCACTTTGTAACATAGTCAACAGCAACAAGAATATGAGTGTACCCTTTTGAAGGAGGAAAAGGACCCATGAAGTCAAATCCCCAATAATCAAAAGGTTCGGTAACAAGAAAATAATTCATAGGCATTTCATTGCGTCTAGAAATGTTACCAACTCTTTGACATTCATCGCATGATAAGACAAACTTCCTTACATCCTTGAAAAGGGTAGGCCAATAAAATCTAGATTGTAAAACTTTTGTGCGGTCCTATCTCCAGCATGATGTCCCCCATAAGCACTGCCATGACATTTCCTCAATATCTCTTGTTGTTCAAATTCTGGAACACATCTCTGCATAATACCATCCACTCCTTCTTTATATAAATGTGGGTCATCCCAAAAGTAATGCCTTCGATCATAAAAGAATTTCCTTCTTTGCTGGGCTGTAAACATTGGAGGCAAATACTTGGAAACAATAAAGTTAGCATAATCAACATACCAAGGACTCGCATGCGGACTTACCCTTATTACAGCCAACTGCTCATTTGGAAAACTATCATTAACAGGCAAAGGGTCAAAAGAAATGTTTTCCAAACGAGATAAATTGTTATAAACAAGATTTTTCAGCACCTTTCCTATCTACAATATGCAGATCAAACTCTTGTAAAAGCAACACCCATGTAATAAGCCTAGGCTTAGCATCCTTCTTCGTCATCAGGTACTTAATAGCAGCATGATCAGTATGAATAGTGACCTTTGAATCAACAATATAGGGTCTAAACTTATCACAGGCAAAGATTACGGCTAAGAACTCTTTTTCATTAGTAGCATAATTCTTTTGAGCAGCATCTAGAGTCTTGCTAGCATAATGAATAACATTCAACTTCTTATCAACACGTTTCCCAAGGACAACACCCACAACAAAATCACTAGCATCACACATAAATTCAAAAGGTAAACTCCAATCAGGCGGTTGAACAATAGGAGCAGTAGTCAAAGCTTTCTTCAAAGTTTCAAAAGCTTCCTTACAATCATCATCATAAACAAAAGGTATATCTTTTTGAAGAATATTGGTAAGGTGCTTTGAAATTTTGGAGAAATCTTTAATAAACCTCCTATAGAAACCAACATGACCAAGGATACTACGAATAACTTTTATATCCCTACGGCAAGGCATCTTCTCAATTGCTTCAGTTTTGGCTCTGTCAACCTCAATGCCTCTTTTAGAAATTTTGTGTCCAATAACAATCCCTTCATTAACCATGAAATGGCATTTCTCCCAATTAAGAACAAGGTTGGTCTCTTCACATCTCTGCAAAACTTTATCAAGGTTGTGCAAACAGTTATCAAAAGAAGTTCCATAGACGGAGAAATCGTCCATGAAAACCTCCACAATTTCTTCACAAAACCATGAAAAATAGCAAACATACATCTCTGAAAGGTAGTAGGAGCATTACATAAACCAAAAGGCATACGCCTATAAGAATAAGTGCCATAAGGACAAGTGAAAGTGGTTTTCTCTTGGTCTTGTGCTTTCACAGCGATTTGAGAGAACCCAGAATAACCATCAAGAAAGCAAAAGTGGGTCTTTTTAGACAACCTTTCTAGCATTTGATCAATAAAGGGCAAAGGATAATGATCTTTATTAGTAAATTTATTAACCTTTCTAAAATCAATGCACATCCTATACCCAACCACTACTCTTTGGGGTATAAGCTCATTATTTTCATTAGGCACAACGGTAATTCCGCCTTTTTTTTGGGACACAATGAACGGGGCTAACCCATTAGCTATCAGCAATAGGGTAAATAATACCAGCATCAAGGAGTTTTAATACCTCATTTCTTACCACATACTTCATCTTAAGATTTAAACGGCGTTGGTGCTCAACAAATAGTTTTGCATCGGGTTCTATATTAATAGCATGCTGACATATAGTAGGAGAAATTCCTTTTAAATCATCAAGAGTATAGCCCATAGCTCCTCGGTGTTTCTTCAGTATCTCCAATAACCTCTCTTCTTCCTTTCCTGAAAGTTTAGAACTAATAATAACAGGATATACTTTCTTATCATCAAGATAAGCATATTTAAGATCATCAGTTAAAGGTTTTAATTTGAAAACAGGGTCCCCTTTAGGTGGTAGTGTGGTACCCAAATCTTCCACGGGTAGATTATGATTAAGTAACTCAAGATGACGAAGGAAAACCTCGTCAATCTCATTTCTTTCCTTCTTGAATACATCGCTTTCATGATCCTCCATGAACTGCTGCAAGGCATTATTAGGAGCAAGAGAAATAGCAGAAATTTGTTCAACCCTAAAATCCTCATTAGGCAGTTCATTTTCATAAGGAGTTTTAGCAAATTTGGAAAAATTAAACTCATAAGACTCTCTATCAAACTTAGTTAAAACTTTTTCCTTCCTACAATCTATGATAGCCCAACAAGTATTCAAGAAGGGTCTACCAAAGATAATAGGATAGGTTTTACTAGCTTCAGAACCAAGTACTAGAAAATCAGTAGGATATTTAATCTTACCACAAAGAACCTCCACATCTCTTACCATTCCAATGGGACAGACTGACTCTCTATTAGCAAGGTGAATAACCACATCAATGTCCTCAATCTCACAAGGACCAATTTCATGCATAATTTCCCTGTAAAGCTCATAAGGTATGGCACTAGAACTAGCATCAATATCACATAAACCATAATAGCAATGATCACCAATTTTAACAGAAATCATAGGGATACTAGCTTTTCTAGATTTTCTAGGATGGGAGACAATATTAGAAGCATCTTCACAGAAGACAATGTGCTCATCCTCTATATTTTTAGTGACAAGATCCTTCACAATGGCTACCACAGGTTCAATATTTATTTGCTCATCGGGCTCCACAGTTTTCTTTGTACTTTTGCTAACCACATTAGCTATGATAGAATGTTCCTTTACCTTAGCAGGAAAAGGGATTTTCTCAACATAAGGTTCAGGAAAATAGGGTCAACAGTACAAACCTCTATGCCAGCAGGAACATGGGTAACAATGTCTTTATAAGGAGCATGGTACTTGTCCCACTATTTTTTTGGGAATTTCAATATAAGAGGCAAAGGCCTTAAAACATTTCGCAAGAACTTGAGGGTCAAGACGATACTCATTACTAATGTCACGGAAGTCATCAATTCCCATAAAATATTTAATGCATTCATAAACATAATTTATACCTGACTTTCTTCCTTTGTCATTCTCCCAAGCTTCAGTGTTCTCTTGAATACGGTCTAGGAGATCCCATTTTGCTTCTTCCTTCATACGTGTGAATGATCCAGCACAAGAAGCATCTAGTAAATCTTTGTCATGAAGAGAAAGCCTAGCATAAAATTTATTGATAATAATATTGTTAGGGAGTTCATGAATAGGACATTTAAGCATTAGTAACTTCAATCTCCCCCAAGCTTGAGCTGTACTCTCTCCATCACGAGGCCAAAAGTTATATATCAGATTTCTATCCTTATGAATTTCACTAGGAGGATAGAATTTAGACTAAAAGAGAGATGCTATTTTCTCCCATTCCATGGATTGTCCATTCTTCATCAGCTTATACCATTCTTCAGCTCTTCCTTTCAAGGATATAGAGAGTAACTTATTCTTCACCTGTTTAGTTGTGAATTGTGATACCTGCACAATTAAACAACCCACATAATTCATGGATAAAAAGCAAGTGATCACCAGGATGGACAGTTCCATCCCCTAAATAATAATTATCCATAACACGATCAACAATACTTGTAGGTATCTTAAAAGGATCTATCTCAACAGGTGGTGGTTCATATAAAACCCTAACAGTGGTAGTAGTTTTCCCAAACAGAAAACCAAGTGGGTTATCCATATTGGAAACAAAGTAACAAACAGAAATAAAATGCAATACTCACAGTAGAAGTTTCCTTTACCAGTTCCACTCTTCAATAGCGCTTCACTCCCCGGCAACGGCGCCAGAAAATAGTCTTTATGACCCACAAGTATAGGGGGTGTATCGCAGTACTTTCGATAAATAGGAGTGTCGATCCCAACGAGGAGCAGAAGGTGTTGACTAGTGGTATGGAGCAGGAAATCTCTGTAAATACTTAGCAAACGGATTTTTAGTATTTTCTAATAAAGCAAATAAATAAAGTGCAAGTAGTAAAGACAACGAACAAACGCAGCAAGTGGCCCAATCCTTTCTTAGCAAAGGACAAGCTGGTGGAAAACTTATAAGGACCAAACGTTCTCGAGGACACATGGGAATTCTGTCAATTGCTTTCGCTTCAAATAGGTGAGTACTCTTCTTTGGTGTTGTAAGTGTTGTGTGGGTGAACCTGTGCTATACCGACCTTACTTGGACTAATACATACTTGTGATTAAACCCCCTGCAAGCATCCGCAACTATAGGAAAGCAATTAAGATAAAAACCTAACCACAACCTTAAACTCTGAGATCCTACACTCCCTTGTGCAAAGGTGTCCTAACGGGGGTTCATGTTTCTTTCACTCCGACAACCCCACGATTAGTAGCCAAATACACAATGCATTCCCCTAGGTCCATAAATGGTGAAGTATCATGTGGTCGATGTTCACATGACACCACTAGAAGAATAGCACCACAACTTAAATACTAAACCATTGAATAATATCTCAACACAAATCCACTACTAACAACATGACTTCTCCCATGTCCTCAAGAACTAAAAGAACTACTCACGAGACATCATATGGATCAAGATCAAAGATGATATGGTGATGGATAACAATCTGAACATAAACAATAATCCAATGGTTCCACTCACAAGCATCAACTACAATAGTAATAAACACCGGGAAAGTTTCCCCTAAGATCTAAGCAAGTATTCAACACAATTGTTACAGCGGGATGGAGTGGTGATGATGGTGCTGGTGGAGATGATGGTGTGGATGATGATGATGATCCTGATGAAGTCTAGATTGATGACGGTGTTGATGGCGACGATCTCCCCTCTTCGGGAAGGAATTTCCCTGGCAGAAATCTGTCTACCGGAGAGCTCTTTCTCTCTCGGTGTTTTCTTCCCCGCAGATGCGGTGGAAATCTTTCTATGGTCGCTCCCCTGGTATTAGGGTTATGAGAGGAAGATCTAGGCGAGAGGGTGGAGTCGGAGGCCGGCCAGGTTGTAAGGTTCACAACCTTTAATAAGGTAGAGATCCCTGTGTTTACAATGCTAGTCCCTGGATCAATAGCTAGCATCCACAGTTAAGATGTAATATCAAGAAACAAAGGTCATAATACAACTTTATAACCAGGAATAACATAATTTATTACATCTTACATAGCTCATTTGGCTATTACATTACTTTGCAGCAGAATATCTATAAGCATGGAGTCCTTCATCTTCAAAGTGCCACAGGCAAACATGTTGGTTGTAGACTTTGTAATCCTAATCAACACACTTCACTAAATCAATCAAACCTGCAACATTACAAGTTACAGCCACAAGGGTCAATACCTTTGAATTGTATTGGCAAGTTTCACTACTATGTAGAAATAAGTGGATCCTATCATTACATGCATATTTGGCTAAGTAGGGTTTTAGGCTCATTTGCAGAAAGCAATAATTTATCCTATCTTTTCAAAACAGTTTTGATCTTTTGTCAAAATCTTTCTGAGCTCCTTGGTACACCCCAAGTGCTTCAAGTCTTTGTTAAAATCTCTTGAGCTCCTTGGTACACCCCAAGTGCTTCAAGTCTTTGTTAAAATCTCTTGATCTCCTTGGTACACCCCAAGTGCTTCAAGTCTTTGTTAAAATCTCTTGAGCTCCTTGGTACACCCCAAGTGCTTCAAGTCTTTTGTTGTCACTTTAAAGTTTTGCTTTTAGAAATTGGAATGTCGAGATTTCCCATAGCTTCAAGCTTTAGTTGCTTAGTATTGTCCATAACCGGGGACACGACTAAGTAGTTAGAATTTTATCTTCTGCAGAAGTTGTACACTTTACCCACATGACACACTCTCATCTTGTTGCCACCAGTGGCCGCTGGATTAGTACTCACCAAGATGGAGTACTGGCAGATTGAGAATGTGACAGTATTTCCATAGGGTCCTCCCATACACAATGCTAGCTTGTCTTCAGGCACCAATGTAGGGTTCCTAGTTCCCTCATTTCCAGTTAACCTGAAGACCAATTCATGGGTCTTCCCAATGTAGTTAACTAAGCCAGTGCCCATTTAGCATGTGGCTGTACACGGAAGCCACTGTTGGAGAAACATGTTCAATCTCTAAGTCCCTGGGTGGTTTTCTTTTAGTGCACAACCAAAAGAGATTGCCATATAAACATGGTTCCTTTTGTTGCCACCTTGTCCAAAACTTGAATATCCTTGTCCACCCAGGTGGTTCATTGAGTACTTGTTTTATTATATAAAACATAAGTCTTTTCTCAAATTCATAAAAACTCAACATGTATCTCTTCTCAAAATATATAGCATGGCTAAGCATTTTACAACTACATTGTTTTCACTAAGGAATATATAAGGGTATCCTATTAGGATTTAGCATAGCATAAGTATAGAAATCCTTTTCATGCATGTTTCAAAAATCCACTAAGTATAATGAAAATAGTAGGACATGGATGATAGTGTCACTTGCCTTTTTGGTAGGAAATGTTGGTTCACTTCTTGATCTTGCTAATCTCACACTCTTCTAACTTCACTACAATTCAATCAGGCAAACACAAATTCAACTAGCATTCCAAACCATAATCAAACAAATTAATCACACATAACATAATAGAAACCAAGTCATGCATGCAAGCATGCAAAAGATAGTTTTATTTGCAAAGGTGGTGTCTACTAGGCTCTAAACATTGTAAGGTTCAAAGTGGTCTTTTTCCAAAGTGGCAAAGTCATTTGCAAAAGGGTTTTATCTATAAACCATTTTTAAATCCAATCATTATTTTATGTGGTGGAAAATGTTTTTAGCAAAGCAACAATTTTATGTTGTTCACCAAATAAGTTGTTAATTCTCAAAACTTGGTGCTTAGGGTCAGCAGGTTTGAATCAACACATTTTCCAAAGGCTTTTCTCAAAAATCACTTTCTTAGCAAAATCAATATTTTTATTTGGCTAGAAATGAGCTAATTCAATTATTCAATCCTAATCTTCACAAAATACATTTTTAAATCCATGGGTTTGTTCCTAGGGTCAGTAGGTTCACAACAAACCAATTTGCAAAGATTTCATCCTCCAAAACTTTTTGGAATAATTTTTATAACCTAAACAAGCATACACAAGTTTCCACAAAAACACACAATTTAACTGAAACTTTTTACTAAACAAAAGGCATGGTTGGCTAGGGCTTGCTTTTCTGAATCCATTGATATAAAGTTTGCAAATTTTGGACGTGTGGATCAAAAGTTATGGATTTTTCAAATTTGCAAACAAATCAGATTCTAAATCTGTTTTAAATCATCTGGTGCCACGCGGCACGTTTCCATTGGTCAGTACCGCTTCGCTTGGATCGAGCAATGCTGGCCGTCAGATCTAACTAGTAATGCACGGCACAGATCGAGCGTACCGGTTCGTTTAAGATATTCTATCGCGTGCGTACGATTAAAATCCAACAACTCACAACTACTGGACATAAACCGGCGGTGCCAGCGGTGGTGAACGGCGGCGGCGCGGTCAGACGATGACGCTGCGGCGGCTACAGGAAGCAAAGGAGGAAACGGGGATGCTCACCGTGCTCGCGAGGTCGAGGTGAAGCTCGAGGTGGTGCTGGTCTGGCGAGGGGCGCACTGGAGCGGGAGTAATCGCTCGCCGGAGACGATGGCGGCGTCAGGCGGCTCTGGAGGTCGTCGAAGGCGACGTTGCAGATCATCCCGAGGAAGAATAAGGGCATGGTTAGACGCGCAAAGCTATGGCGATGATGCGTGCGTGATTGAGAGGGCTCGGGGTGGTCGGTTCTTACCAGGAAAGCTCGTCGGAGGCGAGACAAACGGCGGCGGCGAATCGAGCTGGTCCTTGCTGACACTCTGGGGCGAGCGCGGACGAACGGGAGGCACTGGGTGAAGCGCCAGAGGCTGGGGGTCACGGCCGTGTGCTCAGGGAGGCAAGGAGCGGGGAGGTGTGGCCTGAATTTGCTGGAAAGGCTCGCCGGAGCAGTGGCAAGGCAAAGGGAATTCAGGGCAGCCTGGTGGCTCCGGTGGTGCGGGGTCTGGGAGGAAAGAGAGGGAAGATGCAGACGGTTAAATGGGCGTGGTCGCGGGGTGGAGTAACGCGGCCATTAACGCGTAATCAACGCCGGTGTTTCTTGTCTGCAACGGCAAGGCGGGGTCTGGGGGTTGAAGACGACGCTGAGGTGGTAGTGGGGTCTGGGCGTCAGCGAGGGAGTGAGATAGAGGGCAGGGTCCACCGGTCAGTGAGGGTGCGGGTTCTTTCTCTGGTGCGAACCGTTTTCCTGTGGGGAGAGAGGGAGTGGGCTGGTTGGGCCTTGTTGGGCTGGCCAGTTGGGCTGCTGTCTGATTCTATTTTTTTTCTTTCTGAATGCTTTATCTTTTTCTATTTCTATTTTCTGTTTTGAAATTCAATCAAACAATCAATCAACAAATCAATTCAAAATTCCTCCAAACTTTGCATTGAGTTTTGGTTCTGTTTAACCACACAAATCCAAATCCCAAAAATAAAATAATATTTTTTTTATTTTAGGGTCCATTTATAATTAAATAAAATATTCCTTAGTTATTAAATAAAATAGGATTTGATTTATTTAAAATCTCCATTTGAAATCTAAATATTATCAAAACCAAATCAGTAGGTTTAATTTGAAAATATAGAATACTTGGAAAACTTGTTTAAAATAATTTAACAAGTTTTGATGTTTTAGTTAAAATGGTAAAACCTTTGTTTTAATAAAATTGGATATTAATAAATCCTCATTATTTTATTTAAATAAACTTTTACTCTTTTAATCAAAGCAAAACCTTTTATTTCAAAAGCTTGGCCAATGTTTAATTTGGCTCTATAAAATAATCCTTATTTATATTTCTACCTTTTAATTTGAAATCCAAATCTTTTTATTTAAAGATCCAAAATAGTAATCCAAATATTTTTAGCTTTATTAATTGTTTTATCTTTTCAAATCCTTTAGGATTTGTTTGATCAAATAGGTTTGAAGGTTTCCAATTGGATTCAAAAAGTTTCTTCTCACCCCGAAAATCAACAAAGTTTTATTTTATTCATTTATTTTTCACATTACAAGATTTGGAAAATCTTGGGATGTGACACAGGTGGGCCACACCCACCCTAGGCACGACATAGGGGGGCCCGCGCCTGGGGTGGGGTGGGGTGGGCCCCCTGTGGCCCAACTCCGCCTCCCCTTCTGGCTTCCTTCGTCTTCTGGGAAAATATAATTTCCATGATTTTTCTGGTATTTTTCTGATCTTCGCGAAATTGCATCAAAACACCTCTTTTTCCATCAGAATCCTGACTCCGGCAGTTCATCCTCCAAGAATCATCTAACATGCAAAAACAGAGGAAAAGACATAAGTAACACCTCATAATAAGACACATATCAATGAATAGAGGCAAATTATGATATAGAATGGTGATGCAATTTGGACGTATCTGTGGTTCATTAGGTCCTTTCCTAGATGGTACTATGGCTAGTCTAGGAAATACTAAAACTCCTAGTGAAGACACTGTTACACCTGTTAGCTTATCGGAGTCTAGAGAGAGATATGATATTAATGATGGTTACATTGAGTTTACTGATGAATTTATTGAAGAGTGCCGAAACACACATGGTGCTAGTGCTATTAAGAGTCTCCTTGCGAGACGTACCATTATTCCTAAACTGTCCTCTGATCCTAAGTTTTCCACCTCTCCCATAGATATTAAAGATAAATATTATGATTTCTCTCTTGATTTATCCTATTTAGACATTGTTGAGAAAGAACCTTTTGTGGGACTGAAAATGAGAGTGTTGTAGCTCATATGAATGCTTTATTCTTTGATGATTTTAAGATGCGCAAGTACTTTGTTACTAAGATCTTCCCTTTTTCATTAAAAGGAGAAGCTATGGCTTGGTTTAATAGATTACCTCTTGGTTCCATTGATAGCCCTGATTGCTTCTTTCTTACAGAAATATTTTCCTCCTAGTGCTAGACATGCTGCTTTGCAGAGACTTTTTGATTTTAAACAGGGAGAAGAAGAGAAATTGTCTGAGTCATGGACAAGGTTCTGTGCCTTGGTTCATGCACATCCTGGATGTCCATTACCTAAAAATGAGCTTCTTGATATTTATTATAATGGACTAACTCATGATTCTAGGACATACCTAGATAGTTTTGCTGATTGTGTTTTCAGGAAAAAAACTCCTATAGATGCTGAAGAATTAATGGATAAAATAAGCAAGAATTATGATGATTGGACTTCAACTGAGCTAAATACACCTGAGCCTATTACTCCTGAACCAGTTCCAACACCAACACCAAAGAAGAGGGGAGTTATTTCATTAAATGATGAAGTGATGAAGGAAGCTAAGAAATGTCTAAAGGATAAAGGTATTAGAGCTGAAGATGTGAAGAATCTACCTCCTATAGAAGAATTATGTAAGCCAATTCCCCACTCATCTACTATTGAGGTACACTCTCTCCACTTTGATGAAGGTGATATTCCCTATGGTAAGCCTCTTGATCAAGGCTTAGAGGAACTTGACACATTTATTGTTAAACAAGGTAATTTTAATAAACAAGTTCAGAATCATTTATTGGGAAACTCTAGAGATATTAATGAGTTGAAAGATATTGTGGAAAGAACTGCTAATGATATTAAAATGCTTTGTAAGCACTTTCAAAATGGTTCAAACTCAAATTGATCAACTTGCTAAGGTACAAAAGAATATGCTAGTTAATGCCTCAGGAGATAAACATGCTTATGGAATTAGAACTAGGAGTGGTATAGCTACTCAAGATCCTTTATATCCTGAAGGACACCCTAAAATAATTGCACATGATTCTCAACAAGGTGAAAGTAGTGGTAGTCCTCGTAAGAGAAAGAAAAATAAACACAAAATAGTTGAGGAACCACTTGAACCTGTTGTAGATCCTAATAGTATATCTGTCTCTAATGCTGAAACTGAGAATGGTAATGATAAAAATGATGCTCCTGATAAGGAGGAAGTTGAGGAAGAACCTGAGAAGCACACTAAGAATACTAGGTACACTAAGGAATATTTTATTGCTAATAAACATGGTAGTGAGAGAGAACCTTGGGTGCATAAACCTATGCCTTTTCACAATAAGAAACACAAGTCAAAGGAGGAAGAACACTACAACAAGTTTTGTGAGTGGGTGAAACCTTTATTTTTGCAAATTCATCTGACTGACGCTATTAAGTTGTCTCCTTATTCAAAGTATATGAAGGATATTGTCTCTAATAAAGGAATATTCCTAATGAGGAAATTTATACTTTGCTTGCTAATTATTCCTTCAATGGTAAGGTTCCAAAGAAACTTGGTGATCCAGGTATTCCAACTATTCCTTGCTCTATTAAGAATAATTATGTTAGAACTGCTTTATGTGATTTGGGAGCTGGAGTTAGTGTTATGCCTTTTTCTCTCTACAAGAGACTCCAGCTAGAATAGTTGATACCAACTGATATATCTTTACAAATGGCTGATAAGTCAACTACTATTCCTGTTGGTATATGTGAGGATGTTCCTGTTCAAGTAGCTCACCATTGCTTGGTTTTGACTAATTTTGTTGTGCTTGAAATGCCTGAAGAAGATAATATGTCTATTATTCTTGGGAGACCTTTTCTTAATACTGCAGGTGCTGTCATCAGTTGTAATTAAGGAAAAGTAACTTTTAATATTAATGACAAAGATCATACTGTCTATTTCCCCAAGAAGGTTGCTAAGAGCTATTGCCTGAATTCCATTGAAAATATTGAGAGCATCAAGGTTGGAGAAATATATTGTCCCATTTCACAAGAAAGTTTTGAAACTATTATGATTGGGACCATTGCTATCAAGTTTGAGGTAACATAATCACCTTGTGGAATGCAAAGTTTTGTTTCATATAAGATTGTTTTGGTAACAAGACTTGATCAACCTTGTTAACAAAAATATTTTAATGAACAAAATAATGCTTTCACTGTGGTTATACTTGCTTAATTTTACTTTTCTCCTTCCTAGTCTTTGCTTTTTCTATTTTTAGCTCTAGTTTTGCTAGTTGTTTGCTTGTTAGAGTGTCTTAGAACTTATGTAGTTTGGTTTTTGTTTGCTTTTGCTTCTTTTAAAAAAATCTTTTCTGCGAGCACACCCCTAGGGCCAAAAATTGGCCAAAAATAAAGTTTCCCAAAAAATCCTAGAAAATTCATATTAAATTTTTCCTTGAAAAAAGGGGCAGAGGGACACCTGGAGTGGCCCAGGGGGACCCACCAGGCCAGCACACCCCTGGGTGGCGCGGCCAGCCCATAGGTGGCGCCTGGCCTGGGTGTGGCCCACTTGTGGCCCTTCAGATGCCTCCTCCTAGACACCTTCTTTCTCTCTCCCGAAAAACACCGAAACACTTTATCAAGCTTGAGTTCTTGCTGTTCTTGCTCCCAATTTTCGATCTCCTTGCTCATCCCATCTTTGTTGCTGATTTTTGGAGCGATTGCTCCTTGGTATGTGCCTCGTCCGCTTGTCCAATTAGATTTGTGATTGGTAGATTGTATCTTGAGTATTTTGCTGCTATATGTGTCAAGTTGTGTGAGCTTGCATGCTTGTTATATGCTTAGATATTTCATTTTAATGCATGTGTAGCCCTCTAGCAAGTTCCTATAGTAGTTTCTCGCCATTTATCAACTTGGAAAATCACTTGGTTTGATTTTTGTCTAAAAATTTCAAAAAGGAAGATGAGTGCATACCCACTGAATCAATATGATTTGATGGTACCTGAGCCAATGAAAGTTCATCGTGAGTAAGGAGTCTTCCCTTCCATATATCCATGCCCTGAATTTATGAGAGCCGCGGGAATCTTCCAGGATTTCCAAACTATGATTACCAATGCAGGGTTGGAACACTTTGTTTTAGGGGAACCATTTCAATATGTCAAGCTAACCATGGTGCAGGACTTCCGGTTTACTTGCTATTAGAGTGCCCCATTGGGGATCTTGTGAGAAGATCATGGAGAGGCCTAAGTCACTTATGGATTTATATGCTAAAATTTTCCAAGGTTTTGAATTCTCAAAGGAAAGTGGTAAAATTCGGAACATTCGATTCCCATCCATTAGATATTTTTCCTATTTCATTACCAAGTGTGTTCTTGCTAGAAAGATCGCTAGAAAGTTATCTTATTTTGATCTAGCTTTTATCTCAGCTACTTTGTATAGGGATAGATCTTATAACCTGGGTTCTTCGATAGCTTACCGTCTTACCACTAGCCGCGAGAAGGGTGGAATTTGTGGAGGTCTCATTGCCTCTAGGTTGCTAGCTTTCCATGGTTTAGAGCCTCACCATTCAGATTATCGGTTCCCCATAGAGAGGCTTGATCTTGATTCCATGGTTCAGCACAATTTGTTTCTTCAGGGGCTATTGTGATAAGTTTACCGTATGAATTATCTTTTGTCAAGCGTGGTTGGATAGGGGGTAGGACTGAGAAAGTAGTTTATTTGCCTACACCTGTTTTGTTTAATTTTGATAACAGGCAAGGATGGTCGCTCACGGAGGAGGAGTTTGACACATACGTGGTGGATCTCTCCCAGCAAGAGGAGAATGTTGGAGAGGATGCCGAAGATGATTCGGTTTATCCCTCCAACTTGGGAGAGTCTTCATACCAGCAACCATCCTATGATTGGGGCGCGTCTTCTTCTTCTTCTTCTTCATCGCAAGCGCCTGACTATGATCATTCCTATGATGACCCACCAGCTTGGGGTTACTACCCACGCTATTGATCCCCACTTAGGCCAAAAGCCTAAGCTTGGGGGGAGGTATACCGACATCACACCCATCTATATATCATGTTTTGTCGGTTCTTTGTATATCCATTGTTTCGCTTTCTTTTTGGTTTTTGTTTTTGCTTTCTCAAAACACAAAAATACCAAAAATATTTTAGTTGTTTCTCTTTGGTTATTTCTTTGCTTTTAGCTTTGGTTTGCCTTAAAGAAAATACAAAAAGATTTTGCTTTGTTTGTTTTTTGCTTTGTTTGCTTAAAAAAATCAACAACACCAAATATATTTGTTGTTCTTCTTTGGTTTTGTGAGTTCTTTGCAGGGTTCAACCGTCCTTAGTGGATTTTGGTTTCATGTTATTATTCAAGGCACACAAGTGAAGGGAAATAATGAAGATTAAGGCAACTTGAGGTGTGGTAAGAGGCTAGTAACGAACTCTATTTGTTTTCATTTTTGTACATATACTCATCATTATGAGCATGCTTATTCTGTTCATGTAAGGTGTATGTTATTTATGGATGCTTAGTAGTTCTTGTTTTCTTGTGATTAGCTCTAGATTGCTAATAGTTTGTAGCATGTCATATGAATGTTTGCTAGCATTGTTCTATTCATAACTTGGTATGATATTGTGGTATCCTCCTCTGAATGTTTCATGTGAATTGACTTGGCACATGCTCATGCATGCATATGACTAAACAATAGTCAGTAAGCCTCGATGATTTATTTTGCCTCGGAGTTCTTGTATCATTTTCATGCCATAATTAGTCCTGTTTTGTTGCAAGCATGATTATGACAGTTATTGCTCTCTCATTTGTCGCTCCCTCTCTATTGCTAGCCTTCACTTGAACTGACTATGAGCTCTACTCATGCATCCAACTCCCCAGAACCAATATTACCAACAGTGTCCACCATACCTACCTACTAGCATTATTTGCTATTCAGTGCATATTCATTGTGCCTTTTTTTCTTCCAAATAAAATGTTTGACTGTTTTGAGAAAGTTAGTTAGTAAAGCTCTCACGAACTTGATGGCACACTTTATTCCTTGCACTTAATAAACCTGAACCATTGTGACCTATCCATGAAAGTTATATGCTTGCAAATTATAGCCTGTGAATTAGCAGAACCGTGCTGTCACGGGGAACACTTTCAACACTTATGGATATATATATATCCAGTTGATATCATGCTCTTTTGTTTGCGGATGTCGTCGGTGTGAAATAAAAGGGGAGCTTGTGAGTTTATGGAGTTATATATATATGTGTGTTAGAGAAACGCCTGGGCCGCTAGCCTAAGCCATGCTTAATCATGGTGGAAACTTGCAGCATAACCATAATGAGCAATCTGTGAAGCATCCTTAATAAAAAATTATGCAAATAGAAAATAAAAAGATCGTTGAGATGATCATTGTTTGCTTGCCTTGTCATTTTGATTATGGGATAACTCCTGTATCATGTGCAAGGGGTACCCCGTTGGCAGTTCTCTATGATATGCATGTATTTACAATGACAAGAACTTACAGGTAACTAAAGTTGAGTAGCATGAGGATCGGCCCTTGTACTCAAGGGACATGGGATTTCCAGTTTATGGTCTGTCAAGCATATAACTCATATTGGACCTCACTTTCACCTTAACCATATAAAGATGCCTATGATAGGGGCAATGAGAGCTCAAAGCTAATGAGTACCTTACTGACAGCATTTGGAAGCCTTTCAAACTTTTCAAAACCTTTTCACTTCCTTGTTGAGTCACCACTTATTCTATGAGCACCTTCTTGAGAGCATAGTTGTCATTCTTGTGTTTGTCTCAAAACTTGGTTAATTATGTCATGACTTTGATGCTTGTATCTCTGATATATTTACTTCTAGTCTTCACTTGAACTTCAGAGGTGCCTTGGCATTTATATTGTGCTCTACAAACAAAGGGGCAAGCGAGATACCACTCTATCATACCTTCTTATGAGCATTACAATGTTGCTTATGTTTATGTTTCAAGCTACTTATTATTATTGAGTTGGGATCTCTTCATAGCTTGCAATGACTAAGTAGACTTAGTTGCATACTTCTTATTATGAATGGTTTAAGTATCTACTCCTGTGCTGAGAATATATACATCATATGAAGTAAATATGTTCGTGAAAGTTCTTTTATCGCACTCAGTTTTCAACTGAATTGCTTGAGGACAAGCAATAAGATAAGCTTGGGGGAGTTGATACGTCTAAAACGTATCTACTTTCCCGAACGCTTTTGCTATTGTTTATCCTCTAAACTTGTGTGATTTGGATACAACTAACATGGACTGACGTTGTTTTCAGCAGAATTACCTTGGTGTCTAGTTTTGTGCAGAAAATCAACTATCAGGAAAAATCCCGGAAAATATGCCAAAAATCCTATTTCACCAGAAGATCCACGGAGCCGGAGTACGAGACGGAGTGGAGCCCTGGGGGGCCCACACCCCCTGCCGCGCGGGTGCGCCCAACCCGCGCCTGGAGGGGGTGTGGCTACCCCTGGCACCCCCTCGGCCTCCCTCTTAGCCTATAAGATGCCTCTTGACCTAAAAACCGAGGGGGGTTCGACATTTTTCCAAAAAGAGTTCCGCTGCGCCGCCACCACCAGAAACCGCGATTCGGAACTAGAAACTCTGTTCTGGCACCCTGCCGGGACGGGGAATTTGGGGAGGATCATCGCCATCTTCACACCAACGCCTCTACATCAAGCATCCATGCTTCCCCATCCATGAGTGAGTAATCCTCCGCTGTAGGCTATGGGGATGGTAGGGATTTGATGAGTTCTATCATGTAATCGAATAATATTGTTAGGGCATGGTGCCTAGTATCTCTATTTGTGCTATTTGACTTTGTTGCAACTTGTTGTGCTTAATGCTTGTCACTAGGGCCCGAGTGCCATGATCTCAGATCTGAACTTATTATTGAATCATTATGATAGTATTGTTTGTGATCTTATTTGCAAGTTGTGTACACATATCATTGTCCGGATCCAAAGGCCCCGAAGTGACAGAAATTGGGACTACTAGAGGGGATGGCTATGATGTGAGGATCACATGTGTTCATGGAGTGTTAATGCTTTTCTCCGGTGCTCTATTAAAAGTAGCACATTAATTGCAAGTAGTTCCCTTGAGGCACCGCTGCAACGGACTGGTAGGACAAAAGATGTTGTGCAAGTTCTCATTGCGAGCACGCATGACTATATATGGAGCACATGCCTATGATTATTTATTACTTGGATGCTTATTCTTATTTATATGCAATTGCCCTAGATCTTGAAGTTACATGTTTAGACTCGTCCATGCAACGCATGTCCATCCATCCCTATGCCTACCGCGATCATATCCTACTGTTTGCTACTACTGTTACTATTGCTCATGTTTTACTGCTGCTGTTGCTACTACAAACTGTTGCTACTGATAAACTTCTATGAGCAAGAACTATTTCCAGGTGCAGCTGAATTGACAACTCAGTTGTTAAGGCTTGCAAGTATTCTTTGGCTCCCCTTATGTCAAATCAATAAATTGGGTAATACTACCCTCGAAGAATGTTGCGATCCCCTATACTTGTGGGTCATCAGGCGTAAGGTCAATGGCACCGCTCCATGGTTGTCATCCACCGGTATCAACTATTACAACTACTTTGAATAATATACACACATGTCTTAATGAAATTAAAAGACAACCATAAGGCTCCTGCCGGTTGCCGACTTACAGTAAGGAACATTGCATACATCATATATAATCACAATCATGGCCATATCACATCATAGCAAACCCCTGCAAAACAAAGTTAGACGCCTCTAATTTTCTTTGAATATTTTACGTGGTTTGGGGCTTTCAATAAGTACTGTTCTAACTTACGAACAAGAACCACAACGTTGATGCTTGAACTATCAAGTGCCCGTCGTAAATTGAATCTTTACTATGATGGGAGAGACAGACACCCGTAAAGCCACTTATGCAATACAAGTTGCATGTTGAGCGTGAAGCAAGTCTCATGAATGATGTCATGTAAGGTTAGCCCGGGCCGCTTCATCCCACCATACCGCAAGATGCAAAGTACACAAAAAGCAATTGATAATAAAAGCACCACTGCCCACAGTGACCATTATGTTCTACTCGTGCAACAGATCTACATATAAACACGACTCTGATACCACTCTGGGGGTTCGTAGCATGGAAAACAAAAAAATTCTACCGCATGAACACACACAAGCCAAGATCTATGTAAGACCTCACCCTTTTAAAGGTAAAGGCCCCTGTGATTGCAATGCTAGTCCCTGGATCAAATGCTAGCATCCACAGTTTAAGATGAAGTACACAAATACAAAGGTCATTATTACATCGTGTTTCCAGAGATAACATAGTCTTTTACAACCCAATAGCCAAAGGCTAGTACAAGAGTTCATAACATAAGGTAAATAACTATAAGTCTTCATCTTCATGTGCCACAGGAAAGCATGTCGAGTGTAGACTCACAACCCTAATCTCCATCAGAGTAACCTGCAACATCATAAGTTACAGCCACAGTGGGTCAATACATTTGGAATTGTATTGGCAAGTGATGCTGTAGTAGAATAGAAGTTTCTAGCATCTATATGATTTTGGCTAAGTGTAGCTTAGGCTTGCTTTGCTCAAAATAGCATCCAGAGGAAAGATACAAACTCAAGCCCACAGTAGTGTAGGGTTTATTTTTCTGAATCCAATGATATATTATTTGCATTTTTGGATAAACAGATCAAAAGATATGAATTTTACAAGTTTAAACATTCAAAATCCTTTTCTGGATTTTATTAAACAGAGCACAGACACGTGGCCGTGTCTGATTGGTCAGTACCGCTTCGCGTGGATCAAGCGCGTGGACCGTTGGATCTAAGTCAGATCCTGTGGCCCAGATCTGGCGATACCGCTTCGGCCTACGATATAATCTAAACCCTAGGATCTAGATCAAATGACGCTAACGCATGCGACCAAAGACGGGTGGCGCCAATGGGTGCTGGCGGCGGCGCTTCTGCCGGTGATGCTCCAGCGATTCCAGAGGGGGCTAGGGGTGGTGCAGTGGCTTACCAGCGTCACATGGTTGCGGGGATGCTCAAGGTGGATTCGGCTTGGACAGGAGCGTGCTGCTGCGGCCGGAAAAGCTCGTCGGTATCCTCACCGGCATCGGGCACGGGTTAGCGAAGACGACGGCGACGCTCTGGATCACCCTAGCGCAAAAAAAGTGCATCAGGACATGCGCAAGGTCCAGGCGAACAAGCGAGTTTGAACTAGGGGCCAAGGGGCATTCGATTCATACCGTGATTGCTCGCCGGAGTTGAGGACGGTGTCGGGTGTTTGCGGTGTTCGACGAAGCCGATGTCCTGGTCACAAGCAGATGAACAAAGGGCATGAGAATAAGCGCAAGATCAAGGGGAGCACGACAGCAAGAACCAGAGGGCACGGGGCATACGTTGCTCACCGGAATCGTTCACCGGAGGTGCTCGGGCAGCGGCGGTTCGAGCTCATATGCGAGCAGACTGGGGGCGATTAGGGAGTGGGGGTTGAGGGTAAATGGCCGCGATGATGTGGGGATTAAGTAGCAGATGAGGGATGGGCGAGTTACTGCCTGAATCAAAGGAATTGATTCGGCGAGGTAACGGGCGGCGACGGCGTGGTCGTCGCGCGAGATTTGGGGAAGACGAGCTGAGCTAGCGTAGGGCCCAGTGGCAGTGGCTGCGGGGTAGGTTTAGCGTGGGTGAGAGAGAGGGGGGAATGACCCGGGTGGGCTGTTGGGCTGGATCTGGTGCTAGACCGAAAGGCTGGCGCCTGTTTTCTTTTTTCTTTTAGCCTTTTCTTTTTCTGTTTGATTTTTCTGGAATAGTTTTCAAACCCTTTTTCAAACTTGTTTGAATTCAAATCTTTTATAGATTTTTGTATGGTGATCCTTGCACTCAAAAGTGTGTTAAACATATGTTTACTCAAACCCACCTTGGTCCTTTGAAAACAAAAACAAAACCATGCCTCATAAGATTAATAAAGTGGACATAAATATGGTTTTGTTTAGTTTCAAACTTTGAAAATTTGTGTGCATGCTCTAGATGATATGACAATATGAATGCAATGCATGCTTTTACAATTCATGAATTTTGGGATGTTACAAATCTAACCCCCTTAAGGTGAATCTCGCCCTTGAGATTCAGATTGGCTAGCAAATAGGTGAGGGTGATCTTTCCGAAGGTCATCTTCTCTTTCCCAAGTTGCTTCTTCTTCGGAATGATCACTCCACTGAACTTTGTAGAATTTGATAGTCTTGGTACGAGTAACTCTTTCCGCAGTCTTGAGGATTTTGATAGGTTTCTCCTCATAGGTGAGATCACTCTCCAACCGAACCTCTTCCAAAGGTATAGTATCCTTCAAAGAAGTTTCTTCCATCTCCGGATGGCATTTCTTCAACTGACTCACATGAAACACATTGTGAACTGCTGACAGTGATTCAGGTAATTCAATCTCATAAGCCACTTCTCCTTTGAGGCTCAAAATCTTGAATGGTCGAACATACCTTGGTGCCAATTTTCCTTTGACTCCAAATCTCTTCACACCACGAAGTGGTGAGACTCTAAGATAAGCTCTATCACCTACCTCATAGGTGACTTCCTTATGCTTTGGATCTACGTAGCTATTTTGTTGACACTGTGCTATCTTCAATCTCTCCTTTACCAATTTAAGTTTCTCTTCAGCTTATTTAATCAGTTCTGTTCCAAACAAATTTCTTTCTCCAACACCACTCCATAGCAATGGCGTAGTACACTTCCTTCCATAGAGAACTTCAAACGGTTCCATCTCAATGATGGCTTGATAGCTGTTATTGTAAGAGAATTCTATGTAAGGTAGACTTTCATCCCAACTAGCACCATAGTCTAGGGCACATGCCCTCAACATATCCTCCAAAATCTGATTTGTCCTTTCTGCCTGTCCATCAGTCTGCGGGGGAAAAGCTGTGCTGAATTCCAATCTTGTTCCCAATGACTCATGCAGTTGTCGCCAAAAATGCGAAGTGAACTGAGTTCCTCTATCAGACACAATACTCTTAGGTACTCCATGCAGACATACAATCCTGTTCATATAGATCTTGGCTAACTTAGCACTTGTATAGGTAGTCTTCACGGGTATGAAATGAGCCACTTTAGTTAGACGATCCACAACCACCCAAATAGAATCATATCCGGATCTAGTTCTTGGTAGTCCGGTCATAAAATCCATACCAATCTTATCCCACTTCCAATCAGTAATAGGTAGTGGTTGTAATAACCCTACCGGTTTCTGATGTTCCGCCTTAACTCGACTACACACATCACATAAGGCAATATGTTCCGCAATATCCTTCTTGAGATTGTTCCACCAAAATCTTTCCTTCACATCCATGTACATTTTGGTGTTACCTGGGTGAATAGAATATGGTGAATTGTGTGCTTCCTGCAGAATTAACTTCCAAAGTTCCGGATCTTGCGGAATGCAGATACGCTTTCCATACCACAAAGTACCTTGTTCATCTTCATGGAATCCTTTAGCTTTTCCCTTGATAATTTTACTTTTAATCTCTTCAATTTCTTTGTCCAACTTTTGGGCTTCTTTGATCTTGTCCAACAATGTGGGTTGAACATCCAATGACATGAGATATCCTTCGGGCACTACCTCCAATCTGAGATTTTTGAATTGAACACATAGATCATCTGGCAATTCTCCTTTAGTAAGGCCATTCACATAAACCTTACGGCTTAAATCATCCGCTACAACATTTGCTTTACCCGGATGGTATTGCAAACTCAAGTCATAGTCCTTGATGATCTCTAGCCACCTCCTTTGTCTCATATTGATTTCCTTCTAGGTGAAGATATATTTCAAACTCTTGTGATTTGTGAACACTTCATAACGCTTTCCCAAAAGATAGTGTCTCCATGTTTTGAGTGCGTGGACAATAGAGGCTAACTCTAAATCATGAGTAGGATAATTCACTTCATGAGTTTTGAGTTGTCTCGAGGCATAAGCCACAACTTTCCCTTCTTGCATCAAAACTCCACCCAATCCTTGGTGAGATGCATCATAATAGACTTGGAAATCCTCCAAATATGGCAGACATAAGACCGGTGCTCACACTAGTCTCTTCTTCAATTCCTGGAAACTGACTTCACAACCTTCTGTCCAGTCAAACTTCTTATCTTTCTTAAGTAATTCCGTCATTGGCTTAGCTACCTTTGAAAAATTCTCAATGAACCTTCTATAGTATCCTGCCAAGCCTAGGAAACTACGAACTTCCTTAACTGACTTGGGAGATTCCCACTCAGTTACAGCTGACACCTTTGCGGGATCGACAGCTATACCATCTCTCGGCACAATATGTCCGAAAAATCCAACTTCATTCAACCAGAATTCACACTTACTGAATTTGGCATACAACTTGTGTTCCCTGAGCTTCTCAAGTATCAAATGCAAATGTTCTTCATGCTCTTCTTTTCTCTTGGAATAGATCAAAATGTCATCGATGAATACGACAACAAACTTGTCAAGAAACTCCATGAACACTTTATTCATCATGTTCCTGAAATAAGCTGGTGCATTTTTCAATCCAAATGGCATCACAGTATACTCATACAATCCATACCTGGTGGTAAAAGCAGTCTTAGGTATGTCTTGCTCTCTAATCTTTAGCTGAAAGTAGCCTGATCGGAGATCAATCTTTTGAAAACACATGGGCTCCTTCTAACTGATCAAATAGATCATTGATTCTAGGCAAAGGGTACTTGTTCTTTATAGTCACTTCATTGAGTAAACGATAATCTATGCATAACCTTTCACTTCTATCCTTCTTTTCAACAAACAGAACTGGTGCACCCCAAGATGAAGAACTTGGTTGAATAAATCCTTTTTGCAACTGTTCTCCAAGCTGGTTCTTGAGTTCTTTCAACTCATCAACTAACATCTTGTAGGGTATCTTTGCTATTGGTCTAGATCCTGGTAACAAGTCAATCAGAATCTCCACATCTCTATCTAGGGGAATTCCTGGTAATTCCTCCGGAAACACATCCGGATATTCCTTCACAATTGGCACACTGTCTATGCTAACCCCCTTAAGAGAATTTAACTTACTTTACTCCCTTTAGATTCAAAGTTAGACTTGAACCTAATTCGTTTCTTATCCGGGGTTGTGAGTGTAACAGTACGATTGGCACAATCTATTACTCCTTCATACTTAGTCATCCAATCCATGCCCAAAATAACATCCAAACCTTAGGAGTCTAGGATTATCAGACTAACTGGAAACTCATACTTTCCAAATTCTATCACTAGATCATGACATCCAAAATTCACTATCATCTCTCCATCGGGAGAGCTTACTTTAATAGGACACCCAATAATTTCTGTTGGAAGTCCATTTTTATCAACAAATTCTCTTTATATAAATGAATGTGATGCGCCGGTATAAAAAAGAACAAGTGCTGGAAAAGAGTTAAGGTTGAACTTACCAGCCACAATATCAGACTCTTCATATATTTCTTCCACATTGATGTGGTTCACTTGTCCCTTCTGGAAAGGGTTGGGTGTGTTGGCTCCTTCAACTTTCTTTTCTGGGCATTCATTTGCATAGTGCCCAGTTTTCTTGCATTTGAAGCACTCAACCTGACTGATATCTCTTTTAGCAGGCTGACTTCCATTGCCATTCCCACTATGGTGGCTCTTGTGTCCACTCTTGTGGTTCTTATACCTATCATTGTCATGGCTGCGGTGGTGCTTGTTGTCATGGTGACGGTTATTATTGTGGTGACTGTTATACTTCCCATGCTTGTGGGATCCAGAACCTCCACTATCGTCACCATGGGAACGTTTATGAGACGATCCCGAGCTGTGCTTGTCAAAGTGATGTTTCCTCTTCCTGTTCTCAACCTGCTTCATCTTGCTTTCCAAGATGGTGGCCTTGTCACACAGTGATTGATATGTTGGGACATAGGCAACAAATAGCTGCAAGTTCATTTCATCATTCAATCCCTCGAGGAACTTCTCCTTCCTCTTGGCATCAGTATCAACCTCATCCGGTGCATAGCGCGCTAGATTGTTGAACTCCTCAATGTATTCAGCCACACTGCAGTGACGTTGTTTCAGATTGTGGAACTCCTTCTTCTTCAAGTTCATCACCCCTGATGAGATATGAGTTGTACAAAAACCATCCTCAAAAATAGCCCAAGTCACATCATCAAGGGGAGTGGTGGTCTGAAAGTTATCCCACCATGTTGCTGCTGGTCCTTCCAGCAGATATGCTACAAATCTGACCTTTTCTTCACCGGTGCAGCCAACAGTAACTAATTCCTTGTTCACGGAACGTAACCAATCATTGTCTACCATTGGATCAGTGGTTCCCGAGAACTTGGCTGGCCTCAACCTCAAGAACCCCGTAAGAATATCAAAGACTGGTGGGTTGTTGGGATTGTTGTTGTTATTGTTGTTGTTATTGTTGTTGTTGTTGTTGTTGTTGTTGTTGTTGTTGTTGTTCTTGTTGTTGTTGTTGTTGTTGTTGTTGTTTTGATTCTGATTTTTATTGGCCATGAACTGGGTCATCATCTGCATCAGTTGAGTTTGAGATGTCATCAACTACTGCATCTCGGGATTGACGTTATTGTTGTTGTTGTTGTTTGGGTTGGGGTTGGCACGACAGGGAGGCATCTGTGGTTTTAATAAGGATAAGTAATAAGATATAACCCATAGATGCCATGCACAATACATCACATAGCAACAATCACAAACACAAGATAAACATAGAGTTTAAACAATGTAAACAACAAGTTTTGGAAAAGTAAACATAATAGCAAGCCATCCACATGTTGGATGATCATTGTGACTCAATAAATCAAATGATGATAGATAAATAGATAGCCGAATAATCAAACTACTACTCCATGTCGAACTCCACGTCCACAAGAGTAAGTCCAGTTGTCTCCATGGCTGACTTGTACTCCTCCACGCTGGTGGTCAAGGCCTCGACCTTCGCCCGGAGGGCTCTCTTCTGTGAGCGCAACCTCTCTATCACTCCCTGCTGAGTCTCTAACTCAAAGTACTTAGCCTCTATCTCGGCCCTCATGTCCTTGATCTTCTTGTTTCTGTCCTGAACTCTCTTCTCCTGATTCTTGAACTTCTTGTCCTGGCTCTCGAACCTGGCCTCCATCTCCTTGACAATCTCGTCTTGCTCCGCGAAGAGCTTGTCCTTATCCCTCAACTGAATCTGGAGCTCGTCGTTGCTAAGCATGACATTGGTCCTATCCGTGTCGAGGTGTCTAATAAGACCCTCTAGGTCCTAGAGGTACAGACGAACTGGCTCTATCATCTCTCTAGCAGCGCCCTCATACACCAATGCCTCTCCCTCCTCGTCACGTCTCCCGAACAGGTGGAAGTAGAGGCCCCTGAGCTCGGTGGCATGGCATACGCAGAGGCGTTCGAGTAGCTCCTGCATGACTACATCTAGTCCCTTCTCCTTGTCATCGTGCATCAACTTGAAGGTAATCTCCTCCGTGAGTGGCTCCGTATGGTGTCTTGGTTGTGTGACTCTAAAGCCCCAAAGATCCTTCCCCTCGAACTTGGTAAGCTGGAGTGCCTTAATACTAGGAAGTGGGAGGTGGAGCACACTAGTGAACTGCACGATACATGAACCAAAACGAGTTCCATTGAACTCCTCGGCAGTGCTGATCACAAATCTAGGCATCTAATGCATAAGATAGAGAAAAATTAGAACAATACAAGTAGAGAGAAAAACAAGATAGTGGAACAAAAAGCCAAAAGCATACATTCCACAATAAAAACATACAATTCATGGCATACAAAAATCTACCACAAGTACTAAGGTTCAAACATAAGTTAGACAATTTTTTGTGAGGAAATGACAAGTGTGGTGGTCCAACTAGCGGAGTACGTTACAATTCTCACTCATATGCTAAGTCTATGATATCCCCCCTTAGACGTTTTATGGCGGTCTCTAAGTCTTGGGTATACTTGTTCTCCTCCTTAAGGTCATTTTGGGTGTTGAGCATTCTACACTTGAGTCTTTCACCAAGCTCCTTGATAGCATTTCTTGCAAAATCAAAGAATGTCGTATACATTTCTGAGTTGGTTCCCATGTAAAATCCCGACTCTTTGTGGTTGTCTCCCTTGTTTTTGTACAAGTGGAGTTGCACCCACCAATATTCTTCTCCTTCATCCATAACTAGAAATCCCTTGTACACGGCCTCACCATGTATCCCCAAGCTAACCATAAGGGTTTTGAGTGCTTTGAGAAACTCTGTCTCACATTCTAAAGTCATGGTCATGAGTGGCCCCTTCTTGACGGCTTCGTTGATGGTGGCCATCTACAAATAGAGATGAGAATGAAGATTAGAAGAGGTTTACGAGAAGAAAAGACAAGTGTGGAATTTGCAAAGAGTTGCATTTTTTCTTAGTGGTTTTCTTACTCTAATCCAACTTAGGATCATAATCCTACAGGCAACACAGTGCTCTAATACCATCTGTAAGACCTCACCCTTCTAAAGGTAAAGTCCCGTGTGATTGCAATGCTAGTCCCTGGATCAAATGCTAGCATCCACAGTTTAAGATGAAGTACACAGATACAAAGCTCGTTATTACATCGTCATTCCAGAGATAACATAGTCTTTTACAACCCAATAGCCAAAGGCTAGTACAAGAGTTCATAACATAAGGTAAATAACTATAAGTCTTCATATTTATGTGCCATAGACAAGCATGTTGAGTGTAGACTCACAACCCTAATATCCATCAGAGTAACCTGCAACATCATAAGTTACACCCACAGTGGGTCAATACATTTGGAATTGTATTGGCAAGTGACACCGTAGTAGAATAGAAGTTTCTAGCATCTATATGATTTTGGCTAAGTGTAGCTTAGGCTTGCTTTGCTCAAAATAGGTTTTTCTTATTAGTTGAAAAACACTAAGTTTTTGTTTGACAAAATCACCCAAGGAACCACCAATAGACATTGGTGAACCTTTACCCTTGTTCAACCACATGTTTTTTTAACTTAGAAATTGGGATGAGGATATCCTTGATAGCTTCAATGTCTTTGATGCTCAAATTGTCCGTTGCCGGGGACACGGCTAAGTACTTAGGTTTTACCCTCTCGAGAGGTGGTGCACTTTCCCCACAAGACTCGACATGCATCGAGACGAGACCTTTCAGAATCCTCCCGTTAGACCACCATGGACACGTTCCATCCTATCACCCTACCACCAACTGTCCATCTGTCTAAGTTGTTGCAACCTATATGATCAAGGTAGAGCCCATATGCCATGTGGTTGCACTAGAAGCTTCTGAAAACTAAACATATCAAATCCATTTGTTCCTGGGTGGCTTTCCACAAGTGTGATACACAAGGTAAACCATAGACATGGGCCTTGTGTAACCACTCAACACAAACCATCATACCAATCCACCCAGGTGTTTCATTTACTTAGTTGTTTTATTAAACAAAACACAAGTCAAAGACTTAGCAAAATTTCCGTAGCATAAATATATTCCACCCTTGTTTTCTACTAGCTAGGCTAAGCATGATAACATAAAAAGTATCTTAACATAGATAAAATTATACTAAGACTACAACTACTAGGATTTCCCCAAGGCATAGCATAGTATATATACTTAGAAAAAATCCATGCAAGCCCTATTCAAAAATATCACTAGTGCATAGTCAAAATAATACGACAAAATACATGAAGCACCACTTGCCTTGGTAGTTGGGGGAATCGCAACAATCCTCACACTCACAATCACCACTAGCACCAAAATCTACACATAAAATGATAGCACCAAATTAACATTCAAATAATCAAACAAAAATATATATGAATGCATGCGAATGCAATAAAATGAAATGATTTTTCTATACTAACAAGCCTAACCAAATTTAATAAACATATATTAAATGAAACACAAAGCCATCTATTTAAAGTCTAAACTAGGAGGGTCTAGAAGATTAAATGAAACACAAATCAAATGGAATGATCTAGAAGGGTCTAGAAGATTCACCAGACCGAAAGGGGAAGGATACATG
Source organism: Avena sativa (assembly GCA_916181665.1). Taxonomy (NCBI): domain Eukaryota; kingdom Viridiplantae; phylum Streptophyta; class Magnoliopsida; order Poales; family Poaceae; genus Avena; species Avena sativa. Next base: position 384,622,873 of record OV702281.1, on the reverse strand, counting down.
AATGTGTCATGACTAAGTGGAATGATTGCATCATGTCCTAGGTCACTTGGCTGGTCATTTGAAAGAAACAAATTAAACTCCAAAATTGAAAGTCAAAAGGCAAGTTTGAAAAGTCAAACTAGGACAGTCCTAGACTCTTCTCTGATCAATAACCAATAGAGGAATCTAGAAATTCATAAGGCTCCCATATATTTCTACGATTACTTTGCGATCGAATGAACCATTTACATACTATACCAATTTCCCTTTGTCTCGTGATATTTTACTTATCTGAGGTCTGATCGTCGGTATCTCTGCATACCTAGTTCAACCCCATTACCGATAAGTACTCTTTACTCATTCCTGTGATATGTGATACCTTGTGAGCCAGTCACATGCTTGCAAGCTAATTGGATGACATTCCACCGAGAGGGCCCAGAGTATATCTATCCGTCATATGGATGGATAAATCCCACCCTTGATCCATGTGCCTCAACACATACTTTCCGAACACTCAATGCCACCTTTATAACCACCCAGGTATGAAGTGGTGTTTGATGTCATCAAAGCATCCATTCGGCGATGGTGATTAGCATGATCTCATGGTCGAAGGAATTAGGTTGCTATGTATCAGAAAGCTTATAGCAAACGAACTATTTGAAATGACTTTGATCTTTATGCTACGCTTATCTATAGGAGTATGTCCATCACACCATTCTCCTAATGATATGATCTTGTTGTTAATAACATCTCATTGTTCATGATCAGGAAACCATGATCATCTATTAACCAACAAGCTAGTGTTACAAAGAGGCTTCACTAGGGACGCTAACAAGTTTACAATCACACAAGTATTAATGTTTCCAGTTAATACAATTATAGCATGAAGGTAAACATTTATCATAAACACAAAGATATAATAATAACTACTTTTATTATTGCCTCTAGGGAATATCTCCAACAGGTTTCTTCCGGCTCTCGCGGGAGGCGACTTAGGCCTATGGACCTTGGGCGGCCTAGGCGACTCTTTCGTAGTCTGTTCAATGTAGCAGAACAAAGCAATTCGCTAGAAGGGGAACTTTGACGCACACTCCTGTGGAGGGGTTTAGTTAGCCCGCGTTTTCTTAGGCAGGGACAAGCCCTCACGAGGTTCGGGAGCGCCCTTGTGTCCCAAATGTGTGGGGAAAGGTGTTGCAAACTTGTCCAGTAACACACAAGTAAAGTTCTCAATTTTCTTGGAAAGTGACTGTATCTCGTGTGCCTGCTCAACGATGGAGCGTCACCAACCATCTTATAATCATAGAATTGTTCTGTGACAAATAATTCACTACCAGTGTCAGAGACTCCAAATTTTCTTTCGAGCGCATCCCACATGTACTTGCCATTGCTAAACTATGTGTATGAATCGACAATATTTTAACAAAGTACGCTGATCAGAGCATCCTTGAAAAGGGTATCAGTTTTGTGATAGGCCTCTTCCTTAACAACATCAAGATATGTCTTAGGTTTGCCTAGGATAAAGTTATAGCAGCTCATGGTTTGAAACCAAAGAACTACTCTCATACGCTATCTCTTGTAATTTACCTCCTCAAAGGCAGGTGGTTTCATGGACGCAGCAAAACCACCTGGGTTAAATTGCCTACAATAAATAGTATGATCTAAACAAGATAGGAGTGTAGGGTTCGCAACATAGAAAACAAACAAAATTCCTACGATGGGAACAACTATATACCAAGATCTATCTACTAGATACAAACAATGGGCAGATGTATATCCGTCGAGAACATACCCTTGAAGACCGACAAAGCTTAAAGAGTTAAACTCGTGGTTGATGGAGACGATCTCTTGCCGATCTCAAGATCGAGAGGAAGTCCTTAGCACCACAACTTAGCGGCGCATCCGTGCTCGCACACACGTCCGAGGCACCGAGCAACCTCCACCTCCTCGCTCCAGCGATGCAGCGGAAGCACAACTCTTTCTTGCCGAATAGCCACCGGGAACATGTATCTCGTTAGTCCGAGACCATGGGGGATAAATTCTAGAGGGGGAGAGAGATCCTTCACGAGGAGGTGTGAGTGAGAAGTGAGGAGGGGGTGCCTTTTATAGGAGAGGGAGGAACCCCCAAGGGGGTGGCCGGTGCATGGGGTCTTCCCCTTGACCTCATCTCATTCATGTGGGTGGACACTCCACTCACAAAAATCCTTTCAATTACCTCCACTCAAAATCCCACTCAAATTCCCATTAAATTTCCACCAAATTTAATGAAAACTCTCATTAAATAAAACTCCTTTTATTTATTCAGAATTTTGTCAATTACTTTAATGACAAACATTCACATATAACCCCTTGCTAGTATTTCATTTCACATGCAAAAACACTTTCTGCAATTTCAGCGGTAAACCTTTTTCATTATCGAGTGAAATAAATTCATGCGTTTGTTATTCTTTCCGGCATGAAACTTTTGCTCCAATTGGATGTCGGTGTCTCTTAAGTGTGTCACCCTACGGTTCACGAATAATTCGGAAATTATCGAGACCCTTCTCCGATCAATAATCAGAAGCGGGATCTGGAGACCCATACCGACTCACACACATTCAACGATAACTTTCTTGTGATCGTCGGAACCTTTTATGCTAGTATCTTAATCCCTTTGTTTCACGATATATTACATGTCCGAGATTCGATCATCGGTATCTCCATACCTAGTTTGATATCGTTACTGACATGCACTCTTTTCTCGTTCCCGTGATATAACATTCTAGTGATCAAATCACTTGCTTGCAAGCTAACCAATGTGATATCACCGAGAGGGCCCAGAGTATATCTATCCGTCATCGGGATGAACAAATTCCACTCTCGATCCATGGGCCTCAACATAACACTTTATTAATTCTGAAACCATCTTTATAATCACCCTGTTACAGTGTGACGTTTGATGTTATCAGGAAACTCTTCCGGTGTTAGTGATTGACATGATCTCATGGTCTAAGGATTAGGATCACTTCGTAAGTTGTTATAGCAATATAAACTCAATGACTTTGATCGTAATGCTATACTTTGGATGAATGTTCATCACACCATTACACTATTGTTGTGATCTTGTTATTAACAACATCCAATGTCCATGATCAGGAAACCTTGATCATCTTGTTAATCAACAAGCTAGTTTATGAGAGAGGCATAACTTGGAATTTTCTGTTTGTTTATTAAACACACATGTATTAACGTTTTCGTATTAATACAATTATAGCATGCAAAATAAACATATACCATATAGTTGTAATATACATAATAAACACTTTATTATTGCCTCTCAGGGCATATTCCCTTCAGTCTCCCACTTGCACTAGAGACAATAATCTAGTTACATAGTGATGAATCTAACACCCATGGAGTTCTGGTGTTGATCATGTTTTGCTCTGGGGAGAGTTTTAGTCAACGAATCTGCACATTGAGATATGTGTGTACTTTACAAATCTTTATATCTCCATCCTTGACATGCTCGCGGATGGAGTGAAACCGGCGCTTAATATGCTTGGAATTCTTGTGAGACCTTGGTTCTTTGGTATTGACAATGGCACCATTGTTGTCACAATAGATCACCATTGGGTCCAAAGTGCTCGCAACCACACCTAGTTCGGATATGAACTCCTTCATCCAAACCGCTTCCTGAGCCGCTTCCGAAGCAGCAACATATTCAGCCTCCGTTGTTGATCCCGTTACCACAGGTTGTTTGGAACTCCTCCAACTAACCGCTCCGCCATTCATGAGAAATACGTATGCGGATTGAGACTTAGAGTCATCCGGATCGGTGTCAAATCTTGCGTCAACATTACACTTAGCGACGATCTCTTCTTCACCTAAGTATACAAGAAACATATGCTTAGTTCTTCGCAAGTACTTAAGGATATTCTTGACCGCTATCCAGTGTTCTGAACCTGGATCCGATTGGTACCTACTAGTCAAACTAATAGCATGTGCCACGTCCGATCTTGTACATAGCATGGCGTACATTATAGAGCCTATGGCTGAAGCATAGGGGACTTTGTCCATTATCTCTCTTTCTTCCGCTGTAGCCGGACTTTGAGTCTTACTCAATGTCTTGCCTTGCAACATAGGTACGAACCCCTTCTTACTTCCGTCCATTTTAAACTTCTTTAAAATCTTATCAAGGTATGTACTTTGCGATAGCCCTATTAGGCGTCTAGATCTATCTCTATATATCTTTATGCCTAATATGTATGACGCTTCACCTAGGTCCTTCATTAAAAATTTGCTGTTTAGATAACTTTTAACACTATTTAAAAGATCTATATCATTTTCGATCAATAATATGTCATCCACATATAATATTTGAAATGCCACATTGCTCCCACTCACTTTCTTGTAAATACAAGCCTCTCCATAAGTTTGGACAAATCCAAACTCTTTGATCACCTCATCAAAGCGGAGATTCCAGCTTCGTGATGCTTGCTTCAGTCCATAGATGGATCGCTGAAGCTTGCACACCTTTTTAGCATCCTTAGGATCGACAAAACCCTTTGGTTGTATCATATACAACTCTTCTTCAATATTACCATTGAGAAACGCGGTTTTGACATCCATCTGCCATATCTCATAATCGAAATATGCATCAATTGCTAACATAATCCTAACTGACTTTAGCATCGCTACGGGAGAGAATGTCTCATCGTAGTCAACTCCTTGAATTTTTCGAAACCCCTTTGCGACAAGTCAAGCTTTATAGACGGTCACATTACCATCAGCATCAGTTTTCCTTTTGAAAATCCATTTATTCTCCACGGCCTTTCGGTCGTGAGGTAAGTCCACCATGTTCCAAACTTTATTTTCATACATGGATTCCATCTCGGATTTCATGGCTTCTAACCATTTGTTGGAATCCGGGCTCATCATCGCTTCTTCATACGTCGCAGGGTCATCAATTTCATCAACCATGAAATTCATAACAGGGTTTTCGTACAGCTCGGGAGCTGCACGTGTCCTGGCAGACCTGCGAGGTTTGGTAGTACTCTCTTTCGGAGTTTCATGATCATTATCATTAGTTCCCTCTTCAACTGGTGAAGCCAACTCCGCAATGACTTCCGGCGCTGTGCTACTCGCCATACTTTGGAGAGAAGGTTCAATAACCTCTTCGAGTTCTACCTTCCGACTACTCACACCTTTCGCGAGAAACTCTTTCTCTAGAAAGGATCCATTCTTGGCAACAAAAACCTTGCCCTCGGATCGGTGATAGAAGGAATACCCAATAGTTTCCTTAGGGTATCCTATGAAGACGCATTTTTCCGCTTTGGGTTCGAGTTTATCCGATTGAAGTTTCTTCACATAAACATCGCATCCCCAAACTTTAAGAAATGACAGCTTAGGTTTGTTTCCAAACCATAGTTCATACGGTGTCTTTTCAACGGATTTAGATGGTGCCCGATTTAAAGTGAATGCAGCAGTTTCTAGTGCATAACCCCAAAATGACAACGGCAAGTCCGTCAGAGACATCATAGATCGAACCATATCCAATAAAGTATGATTACGACGTTCCGACACACCATTTCACCATGGTGTTTCGGCAGGTGTGAGTTGTGAAACAATTCCACACTGTTTCATATGATTGCTAAACTCGTAACTTAATTAGATACTCACCTCCACGGTCAGACCGTAGAAATTTGATCTTTCTATTACGATGATTTTCCACTTCATTCTGAAATTCCTTGAACTTTTCAAAGGTTTCAGACTTGTGTTTCATCAAGTAGATATAACCGTATCTACTCAAATCATCCGTGAAAGTAACAAAATAACGATATCCACCTCGCGCCGACACACTCATTGGACCACATACATCAGAATGTATGATTTCCAATAAATCTGTCGCCCGTTCCATTGAACCAAAAAACGGCGTTCTAGTCATCTTGCCCATATGGCATGACTCACATGTATCAAATGATTCAAAATCAAGTGATTCCAAAAGTCCATCCGAATGGAGCTTCTTCATGCGTTTAACGCCAATATGACCTAGACGGCAGTGCCACATATATGCGGATATATCATCATTAAGTTTAATCCTTTTAGCATCAATATTATTAATATGTGTAACACTATTATCGAGATCCAATCGAAATAAACCATTCATCATCGGTGCATGACCATAAAAGATTTCATTCATATAAATAGAACAACCATTGTTCTCGGATTTAAATGAATAACCACTTCGCATCAAACACGATCCAGATACAATGTTCATGCTCAGTGCTGGCACCAGATAACAATTATTCAAGTTTATTACTAATCCCTACGGCAAGTGGAGAGGCAGTGTTCCGATGGCAATCACATCAACGCTTGATCCATTGCCGACACACATCTTGACCTCACCCCTTGCTAGTGGTCGCTTGTTCCGCAGCCCCTGATTCAAGTTACAAATATAAGCAATTGAACCGGTATCAAATACCTAGGTGCTACTGCAAGCACTAGTCAAGTACACATCAATAACATGTATATCATATATACCTTTGTTTGCCTTGCCGGACTTCTTGTCTGCCAAATACTTAGGGCAGTTGCGCTTCCAGTGGCCAGTCCCCTTACAATAGTAGCACTCGATATAAGACTTAGGTCCAACTGGGGGTTTCTTTTCACACACGACAACCGGCTTGCCACCCTTACTTACCTTCCGTTTACCCTTCTTGTCTTTCTTGAAACCAGTGTTCTTATTGATCATCAACACTTGATGTTCCTTCTTGATCTCCACTTCTGCAGTTTTAAGCATTGACAGAAGCTCGGGGAGAGACTTCTTCATGCCTTGCATATTATAGTTCATCACGAAGCTCTTATAGCTAGGTGGCAGAGATTGCAGAACACAATGGATGCCTAAGTCAATGGGAATCGATATTCCCAAGGACACAAGCTTATCGGCGTAACCCGACATCTTGAGTACATGCTCACTTACGGAGCTGTGCTCTTCCATCATGCAGCTAAAGAACTTTTCTGAAGCATTGTAGCTCTCTACAGCAGCATGTGTGTCGAAAATCATTTTCAACTCACCCATTGTATCAAATGCATTGCCGTTTTCGAAACGCTTTCGAAGTTCTGGCTCTAGCCCATACAATATGCCGCAATGAACTAAGTTGTGGTCCTCCTGACGAGTCTGATAGACATTCTTCTCCTCGTCAGGTGCATCATCGAACGGTGGGGGGCCTAGCGGTGCTTCTAGCACATATTGCTTTTGTGCAGTAGAGAGGAGAATCCTCAAATTCATGGCCCATTCGGTAAAGTTGCTACCGTTCGTTGCAAGTTTCTCTTTCTCCATGAACACATTCAAATTAAAAGCAGGTGGTGCCATCTACAACAGAATTTGTAAAGTTTAGACTAAGTTTATGATAGATTGAATTCAACTAATCCACATTACGAATGAACTCCCACTCAAAAACGACATCCCTCATGCATTTTTGGTGACTACATGAACCAAATCCACTACACCAAGTCCAATCATCACGTGAGTCGGTGTAGCTTCAAAGGCGAGCATAAAATGGGCATCATATCTACTATATGACTCATGCTTAACCTTTTGGTCCGTGTTCCGAGGCCATGTCTGTACATGCTAGGCTCGCCAAGTAAGAACCTTAGTATTCGCGTCTGTAACTGTCTTACACCCGAAATATGGTCGTGGATCCAAGAACACCCGATCATCACGTGATGTCTTGGAGCGACGAAAACATAATCGGTGCATACTAAAGGAAGAACACATTCTTATCTTGATATTTAAATGAGGGATCATCTTATTATGCTAATAAAACACCAAACAAGCAAATATAAGATGCTATCAAACATCACATGTTTATAAGTGAAATGATATGGTTCCCGCATATGATCTGTATCATGTGCACCGTGGTATGATCACTATCATACCTCTATGTGTAAGGCCAAGGTCTATGGAACTTACCTGTTATGTGTGTTGTAAGAGTATCATCTCATACTTCTACTTACAACATCACCATATCATAACACTAGCCCAACAACAATCTAAACTAGACGCCTCTAATTTATCCATTGCAAGTTTTACGTGGCTTAGGGCTTTCGAAGATAGAACCATGTTCTTACCTACGAACATGAAACACAACGAGGATAACCAAATTGTTGACAACTCATTGCAAATTAGATATTGACTATAGTAGGAGAGACAGACACCCGCTAGCCACTTATGTAAACTAGTTGCATGTCAAGCGTGGAACATGTCTCATGTGCGAGGACATGTAAAGTTTGTCTGGGCCGCTTCATCCCACTATGCCACCAATATCCAAAATACATTTAATAAGCAATAACATGATCATCATAGCCCACATACTCATATGTGTACTACCCGTGTAAAGCATCTACGCATAGAACCTGGCTCTGATACCACTGTAGGGTTCGCAGCATAGAAAATAAAAAAATCCTACGATGGGAACAACTATGTACCAAGATCTATCTACTAGATACAAACAACGGGTGGATGTATATCCGTAGAGAACATACCCTTGAACACCGGCAAATCTTAATGAGTTAAACTCGTGGTTGATATAGACGATCTCTTGCCGATCTCAAGATCGAGAGGAAGTCCTTAGCACCGCAACTTAGCGACGCATCCGTGCTCGCACACACGTCCAAGGCACCGAGCAACCTCCGCCTCCTCGCTCCAGCGATGCAGCGGAAGCACAACTCTTTCTTGCCAAATAGCCACCGGGAACATGTATCTCGTTAGTCCGAGACCATGGGGGATAAATTCTAGAGGGGGAGAGAGATCCTTCACGAGGAGGTGTGAGTGAGAAGTGAGGAGGGGGTGCCTTTTATAGGAGAGGGGGGAACCCCAAGGGGGTGGCCGGTGCATGGGGCTGCCCCCTTGCCCTCCCCTCATTCATGTGGGTGGACATTCCACTCAAAAAAATCCTTTCAATTCCCTCCACTCAAAATCCCACTCAAATTCCCATTAAATTTCCACCAAATTTAATGCAAACTCTCATTAAATAAAACTCCTTTTATTTATTCAGAATTTTTCCAATTACTTTAATGACAAACATTCACATATAACCCCTTGCTAGTATTTCATTTCACATGCGAAAACACTTTCTGCAATTTCACCCGAAAACCTGTTTCTGTATCTAGTGAAATAAATTCTTGCGCTTGTTAGTCTTTCCGGCATGAAACTTTTGCTCAAATTGGATGTCGGTGTCTCTTAAGTGTATCACCCTACGGTTCACAAATAATGCGGACATGATCGAGACCCTTCTCCGATCAATAATCAGAAGCGGAATCTGGAGACCCATACTGACTCCCACACATTCAACGATGACTTTCTTGTGATCGTCGGAACCTTTTACGCTAGTATCTTAATCCCTTTGTTTCGCAATATATTACATGTCCGAGATTCGATCATCGGTATATCCATACCTAGTTTGATCTTGTTACTGACATGCATTATTTTCTCGTTCCCGTGATATAACATTCTAGTGATCAAATCACTTGCTTGCAAGCTAACCAATGTGATATCACCGAGAGGGCCCAGAGTATATCTATCCGTCATCGGGATAAACAAATTCCACTCTCGATCCATGGGCCTCAACATAACACTTTATTAGTTCTGAACCCATCTTTATAATCACCCTATTACGGTGTGATGTTTATGTTATCAAAAACTCTTCCGGTGTTAGTGATTGACATGATCTCATGGTCTAAGTATTAGGATCACTTCGTAAGTTGTTATAGCAATATAAACTCAATGATTTTGATCGTAATGTTATACTTCGTATGAATATTCATCACACCATTACACTAATGTTGTGATCTCGTTATTAATAGCATCCAATGTCCATGATCAGGAAACCTTGATCATCTTGTTAATCAACGAGCTAGTTTATGAGAGAGGCATAACTAGAAACTTTCTGTTTGTATATTAAACACACATGTATTAACGTTTCCGTATTAATATAATTATAGCATGCAAAATAAACATCTATCATATACTTGGAATATACATAATAAACACTTTATTATTGTCTCTCAGGGCATATTCCCTTCAAGGAGAAGGTAGCGTACCGTCCAGCAGTGAAACCAGCCTTGATGTGGCGGTTGGCGTTGGAGTTGTCATCGGCCATGTCGTTGAATAGGTTGTCGACGTCAGGGAAGGAGTCGTCGTCCAGGAAGTAGTCATCCGTGATGAAGCCAGTAGTCGCACGGAGCGGTCTACAAAAACCTTATCATCCGGGAAGTAGTTATCCGGGAGGCCTATGGTCCTAACTCGTGATGCATGCCGCAAGCTGGAATGGGAAAAACTTAGTGGTCGGTCAGAGCTCTAGAATTAGAGACAGTAGGTGAGTGTTGGTATATATTATTGAGAGGAGCGACCTCTCTTATATAGACACAGAGGAAAGGCTACAACCTCCAGTTTGCATTTATTTTCCACTTAGCTCAAGCAAAACGTTTCAGCTTATGTACAACTGTTCATATACCAATTATGTGTGGCCAAATAAAACTCGGCTCAGTGAGATTACCGCAACCTGCTACCCTCTCTTGCCTTGCACAAATAGACTAAGTGGGCCTTAGGATTTCAAAAATTATTGGCATATAATAAATAGGCCGAGCCTATTTTTAAGCAAAATTCCAATACTATGTCGATCGATCAATACATATATGATCAAATAATATAGGTCGGGTCAATCTAGGGCATACGGCTGTCGATGCAGAGGCAGAGGCTCCCTCTTTTTCGGGGGGAAAAACTAGGGCATGCATGACTACTTCTTTGTGTAAGTCCTCGAAATGAGAGGCATAGTGTGTTCTTTCATATACTCTCGGCAGATTATTCCGATATGAACTCAGTCTGAAGCAACTTATTCAGATACAAGCAAAGTATGATGAATGGAGTATGCACATGTGGCATAACTACTCATTATCGTCATTGATTTCCGACGAAAGAATCTCAATTTACATATGAAAATCACACTTTAGGTGCCAATCTTGACGAGGGCCATGGTGTGATGCCAATATTGCAGTAGAAGACGAGGCTCACATGGCCTAAAATGACCATTGTGACAATGCTAATATTGACGATTGATGGAGATTATGCCCATGTTCGTTATCATCATCACACTTTTCTAGTTTTATTAGGCCTCATTTAGCATTTCGTACCGAGCCTCGGATTTGTAGATAGCCTGGTAGATGCTGAGGCTCAGAACTACGAAAGTGGTCGTGGTGATGATGCTAATATTGCCTCTGAAGCTAGTGGCCATGCTAGAGCTTCTGATGGATCGCAAAGATTGAAAGTAACAATGGCATATGTTATAAATAAACCTATATGAATGCGAACAATTAGGTTATAAAGTGGAAAGTATGTTTCTTTTTTGCACTTTCTAGTTTTGGAGTCTTTTTTTTGGAAATATGCGCATTTATTAACAAAAAGTTTAATGTTTACACCCGGCCTCTGCATAACTAAGATGCGCACAGCCACACGAACGACAGAACTAGCGAATAAAAGTAGAACAACAATATAAAATTATAAAAAGGCGCTAATGAAATAAATGTCTTCAATCTAAGGTAGATCAATCCTCAAATCACGCGGCCATCCATGTTGGGAGAAAATATCCCTCGCCGTGTCCTCCAATCGCGTACATCCCTCCACAAATAAGTCGCGAAACTCCATGTGTTGGATAATTGTCCATGATCGGAGGATAGCCGTGGCTCGATAAATAACCTGCAGAGGAGAAGACACAATGTTATTAAAAATCTTGTCATTTCTACAAAGCCATAGCGACCATAGGATGGGAAGCGCTCCCACCCTAAACAAAGTTCTGTACTTATCAACAATTCCATGCAACCAATTACCAAAAACATTGGTTACTGAACGTGGAGGAGATAAACCAGAAGCTATTTGGATGAATGACCATATAGAGCGAGAAAATTTGCAATGGAAGAAAAAATGACGAATTGTCTCATCATGATGACAAAAAACGCATTGTGTACTTTCATGCCAATTCCTCTTCGCAAGATTATCTTTTGTTAGAATTACACCTTTACGTAGATACCATGCAAATATCTTCGTCTTAAGAGGTATTTTCATTTTCCAAATCTTACTATTATCATCGATCGGGATATCAAGTTGGACCAAAGCTCTATATAGTGAGCCAACGGAAAATTTACCACTTTCTAGTAATTTCCATTTGAACACGTCAACACCGTCGGACAATTGTATCGTGGATAATCATAATAGTAGATTGTTCCAAGATACCAATCGAGGACCAATGACACTTCTTCTGAAAGACACATTAGGAGGATTATCTTCCATCACTGTGGAAATTGTATCCCTTATGTCTAACAATTGAATATAGAGCTGGATATTGTTCGCGAAGAGTAGTTTGACCAAGCCACCTATCTTTCCAAAACCTAATCTGTGATCCATCCTTAATCTTGAAAGCACCAAAACAAAAGAAATGTTTTTTGGTGGCCATAAGACTCGCCCAAAAATGTGAATCGCGGGGTTTCCAAACCACTTGAGACACAACTTTGGACCCCACATATTTTCTCCATAACATGGTTTGCCAAACACCATCTTCAGTAAGTAGTTTAAAAAGCCATTTGCCCAGAAGCGCGGTGTTTTTGACTTGCAAATCGTGAATGCCCAGTCCACCATACTCCTTCGGGTGGCAAACCACATTCCATCTGGCCAATCAATACTTCTTTTTCTTACTATCCCCTTGCCAAAAGAATCTTGAGCGGAAATAATCCACTTTGTTTAAGACACCTTTTGGTAATTGGAAAAATGAGATCATATACAGTACCATGTTAGTAAGTACTGAATTTATGAGAACTAGTCTTCCGCCAAGGGATAACAATTTGCCTTCCCAACTATTAAGAAGTTTTTGTAACCTTTCCTCAACAAATTTCCATTCAGCTATTGTGAGACGCCGATAATGAATCGGTATTCCCAAATAGTTGATTGAAAATTTCCTCTGACCACAGCCGAAAAGTTTAGCATATAGGTGGGCCTCGTTTTAGACCTCGCCAAAACAATACAAATCACTCTTATGGAAGTTAATTTTAAATCCAGATAGTTGCTCGAATGCTGATAAAATTAATTTCAGATTCTTAGCCTTCTCCAGATCATGTTCCATAAAAAGGATTGTGTCATCAGCGTATTGAAGAATAGAGAGTCCACCATCAATGAGATGTGGAACTAATCCTTCAATTTGACCATCAGCCTTTGCTCTCTCAATAAGGATAGCCAACATATCAGCCACTATATTAAATAGTAAATGCGATAATGGATCTCCTTGCCTTAGTCCTTTCTTGGTCTGGAAGTATTTGTCAGTATCTTCATTTACTTTAATGGCAACACTATCTCCAGACACAAACGACTGAATAAGAGCACGTCACTCCTCAGAAAAACCTTTCATGCAGAGTGTTTGCTGGAGGAAAGACCAATTAACTTTATCGTATGCCTTCTCAAAGTCAATCTTGAACAGTACACCATTTAATTTTTTTGAGTGTAGTTCATGGATCGTTTTATGCAGAATTACAACACCATCTAGGATGTTTATTCCTTGCATGAACGCAGTTTGAGACGGACTAACAACATTGTCAGCAACTGAATTTAGTCTTAAAGCTAACGTTAAGCAAGCAGATTGGACGATACTGTTGTATACGTTCTGTATTGTTAACCTTAGGCAATGAAATTATATTTCCAAAGTTTAGCCTAAAGAGATCCAACTGACCAACATGTAAAAATTCAAACAAATTCATTAGGTCCTCCTTGATAACATCCCAGAAGTTTTGGTAAAATTCCGCTGGAAAGCCATCAGGTCCTGGAGCTTTGTTATGTTCCATTTGAAAAACAGCTTTCTTAACCTCTTCCTCGGTATATGAGGCAGTTAGAAAGCTGTTTTCTTCATCAAAAACCTGGAAAATATCGGTAGTTTGAGACTCGTCCAGAGAGAATGAATTTTCCGGTGGAGCCCCAAACAAGGATTTATAATAAGCTGTAATATATGACTTCAGTTGCTCCTGTCCCTCAATCATACCTTCATCCTGGATCAGAGAGTGAATAATTTTCTTCTTATGCTTGCCGTTGGCAACAGCATGAAAGTACCTTGTATTCGCGTCTCCTTCTAGAATGAATTTTGCTTTAGAGCGTTGGTACCATTTGAGTTCCTCTTCACGTAGGAGTCGAACTATCTCTGCATTCGATTGGCTTTTAAGCTCAATTTCTTATGCAGTTAACGGCCTGACCTCCGCGTAAGCCTCTAAGTCATCAATTATAGATGTTAGGCGTATTTTTTCGTTTTTTAGGATCCCAGCTCTGTTCCTAGCCCAGCCACGAAGGAACTTGCGTAAAGAACGCATTTTGTTATTCCATCGTAGGATAGGCGTTTGGCCACCAACCGGTTTCTACGAAATAGCCTTAACCATCTCGTAGAAACCATCACAGATCATCCATCTGAGTTCAAATTTAAACTCATTCATAGATTTCTGTGGCGGTGATCCAAAAGATAAAAATAAAGGAGCATGATCCGACAATGCCTCAATACGCTCTAAAGCGCGAACACTTACCATAGGAAACTTATGTTCCTAGTCGGTATCCATAAGCACTCTATCTAGTTTTTCGTATGTTGGCTTCGGAAGACTATTAGCCTAGGTAAATTGTCTTCCTAACATTTTAACCTCTCTTAAGTCCAGACTGTCTATAACAGCATTGAACAAAAAAGGCCAATGTTCATCGAACCGGCCTCAACTTTTCTCGTGAGGGAATCTAAGCAAATTAAAATCCCCTCCTATAAGAATAGGGTATGGATTGTCCTTTGCCAGATTCACTAGCTCGCGTAAAAAGTCCGCCTTATAAACATCCTGGGCAGCTCCATATACGGCGATTAAAGACCATGTGAAATTGTCAGCCTTATTACGGATATGGAGTTTTATAAAAAAATCTCCCACCAAACTAGCTAAAACTTTCATAGTCTCATCTCGAACGCCTAACAGGATCCCCCAGATCGACCACGCGGCGAACGTGATATCCACGTAAAGTCCACTCCACCAGAAAGGCGATTGAGTAGGGCTTGTGAAAAATCTCGTCTACCAGTATCAAAAATACCCAGAAAATACAACTTATGGTCTCTCACACAATCAGCAAAGAATAAATGTTTATCCAAATCCCGAAGACCTCTGTTATTTGAAAATATTCCGTTCATTGAGAAACTATAGGAGATTTGGATACACGGGATCTCTTGCGCGACCGCTGGCTCTTTGATTTCTGACCAGAAGCTTTTAGCTCATACATAGAGGCAAGCCCAGTCTCATCAAAGTCCACTTCCGACACTTCACCAACTAAGTGAGAAAGGAGTTGACCATCTACTATGGCATGCAACTCCTCCTCCTCGGTTAGTGAAGCATCAGGAACAACAACGACCTTAGGAGTAACCGTTAGACGGTCAACCTCTATGTGTCGCAAAATATTAGAAGAAAAAAGAACATCATGCACAGAACTACCCAAACTAATGCCGACATTGGCTACTTTAGATGAAATAACAGGAGTAGAAAAGGACAAAAAGGATTTTGAAGAACTCATTATACCTGACGAATCTAAGTTCTTCTCAGCCTTACGACGCATGGCCTTTGACCATGGAATCCTCATCAGTAGCCGACGCCCTAGAGGCATTTGACTACATGACGCGAGAGCCTATTTTGGTCCTTTTTGGTTCTCAGAATTTCCATAGGAACGAGTATTTCTTCAATCGATAGGATTTTTTTTTCAATGGAAACCCTTTGGATTGAAAGGTCATCAAATTTCTATGGAATTTATTCGTAACAGAAAACTTATTTTCTTTTTTTTTCCTATGAAAAGCCCAATGCACTTGCACTCTATGTTTTTTCTACTCTCTCTCTTCTCAACCTTGAGAAATTTCTATGTTTGCTTCATGTGCACCGTCCAAAGACACACCTAAATTCCTATGTTTCCAAATAAAATCGTACGTACAATCCAAAGAGGCCTCCGATTTAAAACTATGAGCAAGTCTGATTTCACGTTGACTGCATTTCGATTCAAACCGGTGGAAATAGGTAAATTAAATAAAAATAACCTAAAGTCGTAACAAATTCAAAGATTAACCCTATTCGAAAAGTAATTCAAACTGACTAACCCTTTTCTGCCACTCCCGCCGGCGTGGCGCCGCAGTCACTCATGCAACGCCACCTAGGACGGCGCCGCACGCCTGCCACGCTGGCCGGCTGGGGCCCGGCGCCGCACAGCTGCCACGCTGGCTCGCGTGTGCAGGGCCACCGAGCACGGCGCCGCACGCACGCTTGCCGCGCCACTCGTGCTGGCGCTGCATGCCCTGCCACGCTGGCTCCGCGGGCCCCAGCACCTTAAGTGCGGCGCCAGGCGGGGTGGCGCCGCACCCACCTGTGCCGCGCCGTGCTGGCTGGCACCGCACGCCTGGAGCCCTTAAGCGCGTGCAGCCTCCCTCTCCCCCAACCCTAGCCTCATTCTTCCCAGTTTCCAGCACGAGGCGGCGGCGGCGGCTGCACTCACTCCTCCTCTCCAATCATCTCCAAAACGGCAAGATCTCCATTGGTTTCTTAGGGGATTTCATCCCCAATCCATTCTCGAAGGTACTCTCCCTCACATCCCTCTAGTTCATCCGAAAATTCCATTGTATTTGTTTGTAATTGCAAAATTCGTCCAAACCCTAAATCCCATAGGATTAGTTGATGTGTAGTCATGTTTGGTTGATGTCTAGAGTTAGCAATGGCAATGATATGGTGAAACCCTAAATCCCATTGAGATTCTATGGAGCAATGTCATGTTTGTATAGTATTTGGTCATATAGCTATTGGAACCTTGGTCACATAGAGATGCCTTCATAGAAACTAGGGTTTGTAAAATTAGGTCACAAAGAGATGCCCATATAGAAACAATGGTTTATAATTTTTCTCACATAGAGATGCCACATTGGAATAATGGTTTGAAAAAATGTAGATGCCTACATTGCTCACATAGAGGTGCCCACATAATTTGGCTCACATAGCAATTTATTCGTATTAGTAGTTGGTTTATAATATGCTCACATATATAGTTCTACTTTTTTAATTAACTAGGATGTCGGAATCAGAATCGGAAGAAGCCCGTACACCGCCCCATGTACAACCCGGGTTCGTAGAAGGCATGTCGCTTCTTGAGCCGTCGTATGACAAGGTTCACCGTGGCCGCATTCTTGCCGAGGGGATCAAGGTAAGAAAAAAAACCTCGAAATTATTATATGTTTCTCAAGTTGGATGGACATGTTATAACCGAGCTTCTATGTGTGCAGCCTCTTGTTCCCCTACGACTTAGGTATCACGGGCATTTCCAAGAGATGATGCGATACGATGATCGGTACATGGTGCACATCAAAGCGCTAGGATTGCTCCCATTCATCCATATGGTCAATCGTGGTTCACCGCACATGAACCCTGCTGCTATCACCGCGCTCGTCGACCGATGGAGGCCGGAGACGCATAGTTTTCACCTCCGTACCGGTGAGATGACCGTCACTCTGCAGGACATGTCCATGATCCTTGCACTCCCTATCCAGGGGGATCCTCTGTGTATTAACACAGGCTCCGACGGCTAGCGTGAGCGGATGTGTGGACTTACCGGTGGTAAGTGTCCCGATGACACTATAAACTCAAAGGGGGAGAAATTAAGAGTCACGGCCGGTGCTACTTTCAAGTGGATAGCACAAAACTTTAGTACATGTCCTGAGAATGCTAGCGAGGATGAGATTATTATATATGCCCGTGTGTATGTGTGGTATGTCATCACGAAGACTATATTTGTTGATGGTAAGGGCAACATGGCTCACTGGCACTGGCTGAAGGCCTTAACTGCGATGGATAAAAAATGGAGCTGGGGTTCGGCGGCATTAGCCTTCTTGTACCGGCAGGTAATGGGGTGTTTCTATTTTCCCCCTCTTTATATATGTTCTTCGAACTTATGCATGACTAAGTTTGTTTGCTTTCTTGTGTAGCTGGACGAGGCTTGTCGAAGGACTAGGGCTGAGGCTTATATCGGTGGTCCGTTGCTACTCCTCTCGGTGTGGATGTGGGAACGCTTTCCAGTTGGTAGGCCAAAACATATGCCTTCCAAACCCTATAGTGATGGCGGGGAAAGGTTGAAGTGGCCCACATGGGCTTACAATTGGGACGTGGTCTCAGAGCCTCCAACCGACCTACAAAACGGGTACATGAGATACACCAATGAGTTTGATAACCTTCTCCCGGAGCAAGTAAGAATTTCTGAACATACACCGTTTAGCATTCCTTTCAAGTGCTCTTCTCATTAAACTATCTTGTTTGCGATTAAGGTTGTATGGGAGGTATATGGTCCTAGGGACAATTTTGGTTGTGAGGAGTTCCGTCTTAACCCACAGTGCGACGCGGAATGCAATCTATGGTATATGGAGTGCCCCATGATATGCATGTGGGTTGTTGAGCATTATATGCCACAGCGGGTTATGAGACAGTTTGGTCTCTATCAGGCTACACCTCCGGATTACCAGGACACCGACGAAGCTCTTCATCGGTAAGAATTAGTTCTATACATGTTTTTGAATACAAAGTATGATAGTTGTGTGTGCTTCAAAAGTTGCTCTTTATTCACATACAGGTTGGACAGGCTCAAGAGCAAGAAGACTGACTGGGGCAAGATTCACCAGAAACACGTAGCTAGATTTCTTTTATGTGTGAGAGAAGCTAAGAAATCGAAAAGAATGGCTGCAAAACCCCATTGTGAGGACGCTTTCATCAAGTACCTCCATTGGTTTCTAGAGAACACTCGTGTGAAGCTCCTACCGGATGCATATCCGAAAGATATATTGGAAGAGCCGCTGCCTGCGTGGGACGAGCTGAGGAATCTTGAGTACAACCAAGATGTTAGAGAAGGGCGGCAAACCTCCTTTGCCCCCGTGATGAACTTTGTGGTAAGTTGGTAGTTCATGTTCCCGTTACTATCTTAGTCGGATTTGTGTAATGTGTCATTGATTTGCTTGCAATGCAGCGCACGGAGGTCCAGAAGCAGGCGGATGAGTTGGAGGGCGCTTTGGAGTTCCCGAGGGATGAGGAGGGCAATAACAAGTTAAGGGATTTCGTTAGGAAGCAGGCACAAAAGCTACGACGCTTCGCGAACTTGCTTGGTTGTCGGGATCCCGAGGTTGTTGCGACGTCGTCCAAGGAACTGGCAAAGTCCACTTCACGAGAGGAAAACAGCCCCGACGATGAGCAATCTTCCATGGTAAGAGATAAACTTTCACCAATGACATCGTTCTTGAATTTCCATGTATCACTCTAATGAGATCATTTCTCTTATTGTAAAGGCCGAAGACGAAGAGGTGCCGGACGACATGTCATTGGAGAAGTATCAACGGAAGGTACGGTCCGCAATCAAGCTAAGGCCAAGAAATCGTCCTATTGTCGAGTCCGATCCAGAGGACGAGCCGAGGCAGAAGAAGATTGCTCCGAGGAGAGGAGACAAGAGCAAGCATGCTAGAAAGTAGTTGCTAGAAGAATATTGCTCCTAGGAGAGGAGAGGACTATGTTGTTTCAGTGTTGTGTGAGACTATGTTGGGAAAATGTTGTGTGAGACTATGTTGGTTCAATGTTTGAGGTACCGTGATGTTAATCCTATGACAATGTTCTATGTTTGAGACAATGTTAGAGATGCTTGAGTCAAACATGTTATAAATGTTAGAAAGTTAGAAATGCTTGAGTCACGTCTGGAGTTAGAAAGTTATAAATGTTAGAAAGTTAGAAATGCATGCTAGAAGGAAACTGTGCACCTCCAGGCCTGCGGCGCCAGGTTAGGAGGCGCAGCAAGAGTGCTTGCGGCGCCGTGTGATCTGGCGCCGCACCCTCCCAGGCCCGCCGCGCCTGGCGCCGCACTATCCCAGGCCTGCCGCGTAGCCATTCCCAGGCCTGCGGCGCCGTGGCATCTGGCGCCGCACCCTCCCAGACCTGTCGCGCTGGGCACCGCACCCTCCCAGGCCTGCGGCGCCAGCCGGCATGGCGCCGCACACCTCCCAGGCCTCCTCCTGTCGAATTGACAGGAGGTTTCCCTGTCGCGCCACGAGAGCCGCCTGGCGCCGCATATGGGCCTGCGGCGCCGTGGCACCTGGCGCCGCACGCTTAAAGGGTGCCGCGCCAGCCGGCATGGCGCCGCACACCTCCTAGGCCTCCTCCTGTCGAATTGACAGGAGGTTTCCCTGCCGCGCCACGAGAGCCGCCTGGCGCCGCATATGGGCCTGTGGCGCCGTGGCACCTGGCGCCGCACGCTTAAAGGATATGCTGCATAGTTCAAATATCCGTGGCTTGTCGAATATCACACAAATCATACATAGTTCAAATATCACACTAGGTTCGCACATCTAAAGGGTGTCGAATATCACACAAATCATACATAGTTCAAATATCACACTAAGTTCACACATCACGCTAAGTTCAAACATCACAAATCATACATAGTTCACACATCACCATCCGTAGTTCGACATCACACTAAGTTTACACACATCATCCATCGTTCATACGCGAGCTCCCGGTTACATAATCTAAAGGATAGGTCCTTTGCCCTTCCTCTTATTCTCTTCCTCTTCCTCCATGGAACGCCACGCCGCTTGACGAATCCTTTCCCTCTCCGCAGCACGAGCCTCCTTAGCTTGGCGCTCCTCTTCCTCCTCTTTCTTGCGGATCTCGTCATTACGTTCCTTGCGCTTCCTCGCCATGTCCTCGTCACGCAGCATTTCTTGGTAGCGCCTTCTTCTTATGGCAAAATCGATCTCTTGGATAGCCTTGTTGGATTGAGGTTGCTCAAGGTATATCCAAGTGTAGTACCTGCATACCGGAGGGGGAGACTACAAGAAAATAGTGCATGTTAGAGGATATGATGCACTATAGTTTGGGACACATGAAGAACTAAAAAGCTTTGAGCATACCCGTGGCTTGTCGTATGGGTTGCGGCTACGCTCGGGAGAGCGGTTGTAGTTGGCACACATGAAGAACTTCTTTCCCTAACTATCGGAAAAGTAGTCTTGGGATTCCTTAACAGTGCAATCGGTTCCACACCAACAAATAGGAACCTTCTTCCCATGGGCCTCGTCAGTACGAAACGCCTTTCGTGGCCTTTCCTCTTGGTCGGCGCAAGGTGGCCTAGCATTGGCCCTCATCTTCCTCTTCCTTCTCCTTTTGCCTCTTCCTCTCTTCCTCTTCCTTTTTCTTCTTTCTCTCGTCCTCTTCGTCCTTCTTCTTCGCCAAGTCTCGAGCAAGTTGAACTACCTCTTCAAATGCCTTCCTCTTCTTCTCTTCTTCTTCCTCCTTCCTCTTCCTCAGCTTCCTTTCTCTTCCTCTCTTCCTCGGCTTCCTTCCTCTTCTCCACCACCTTCATAGCATTCGCCCAGATAGCCGAGTAGTTCACACCGTCCCCACCATTGTCCTTGTTGGGTTGAGTCGCCATACCTATTATAAGTACAAAAGCTACAAGTTAGTAAAGAATGCATGAATGTGAACAATAATTGATTCAATGAAATAAGCATAGTAGGTAGTAACATAATTGAGAGGAAAGAGGGGAAAAGGAGAAGAGGGTCAGGCTGGGCCGACCCGGCGCCACCTTGAGGGCTCCAGGCGTGCGGCGCCAGCCAGCACGGCGCGGCACAGGTGGGTGCGGCGCCACCCCGCCTGGCGCCGCACTTAAGGTGCTGGGGCCGCGGAGCCAGCGTGGCAGGGCGTGCAGCGCCAGCACGAGTGGCGCGGCAGACGTGCGTGTGGCGCCGTGCTCGGTGGCGCTGCACACGCGAGCTAGCGTGGCAGCTGTGCGGCGCCGGGCCCCAGCCGACCAGCGTGGCAGGCGTGCGCGCCGTTCTAGGTGGCGCTGCATGAGTGGTTGCGGCGCTACGCCGGCGGGAGTGACAGAAAAGGGTTAGTCAGTTTGAATTACTTTTCGAATAGGGTTAATCTTTAAATTTGTTACGACTTTAGGTTATTTTTATTTAATTTACCGTGGAAACATACGCAGGCAGTCAGGCAGCATTAAATGGCCAGTTCAGCGCCATGGCATCGCTTACTGACAGCCAGCCGGGCAGCACAATCTCGCAGCACGCTGCCATGCATTCCGGCCGGCGATCTATAAAGCCTAAACGAAGCGCATATATATAGGGTCTATGTACTCTGCGGCCCGATCTCTGGTCAGGAGACAAATCGCAAACTAGCTGGCTGCTAGGGGAGTAGCTAGCTAGATAGGTAGGTAGGTTGGGCTGAGTTCAAAGCGGGCAAGCACGAAGCTAGGCACCCAGATATCCGCAGTAGGGGTAGCGCAATAGGAGCATATCCTAGAAGAACATCGTGCCTGCTTGCAAGCAGCAAGCTGCAACTGCGTGCTCTGCCCGTGCATGCAACCAGGCCTCCGATTCAGAAGCAGGGGATCGATACGATTGCACACGTAGTACCGTGTTTGTACCGCGGAATCTGGCCAGGAACCGGTGGATCGATCGAAGCATGGCATGCATGGTGCAGGTTCCCGCATCTGATCCATGCAAGAAAATGCTAAGAAAAGTACTTCCTTCGTCCATAAATAAGTGACGTGAGTTTGTCTAAATTCGAGTATCTAGACACGTTTTAAGTTATATGTACATTTATATATAGACAAACTCAAGTTACGTAGTTATTTCTAGACTAAGGGAGTATATAACTATATATAGAAAGAGATGGAAAATAATCGACGAGGGGGATCAACGCGCGTACCCCCGGCCGGGTACGTACGCGCGCGCGTGTGTGCCGAGATCGAGCGCATTCAGCTTGCACATCAGGAGATGCATGTCCTGAAGTGACCCTGACCCGTCCTATCACATTCTGTACCATGTTCTTGTGTGATACAGTATATACGCTGTCACCAACTTTGATTCCCCTCTTTGACGCAAGTGACGCCCACGATCGATCCACACCCACGCACGCTCGATTGGACCCGGCATTTGACAAGCCGAGGCTCTCGCAAAAGCGCGCGTCGTACCGGTCTACATGCACCCGCACAGCCCAGAGGAATAAAGAAAAAGGGAAGGACACCCTCATCACACCGGAGCATTGCAAACCGAGGCTATAGCCGGGGCCGTCTCTCTGCTCCGCCGCGACCTAGCTAGCTTAATTAGCTAGCGGCAGGTACGTACGTACGTACCGGCTGGCCGGCAAGAATCGAGACGGACGGACGCGCGCTGCCGGCAGCGGCAGCGGCAGGACGGACAAGACAGGAGATCGCAAGATGCCGATGCGCGCGTGCATGTACAGCTAGCGCGAGAGGCTTTTATTTATGCCGCTCCATCGAGGCCAGTACTGCTGCTGCCACCGGGCGCCAGGCCGGGCCAACGGCATCGGCCGGCCACGCCCGTACGTGTGCCGGCCCCCGGCGCGCAATGGCGTGGCGCGGCACGCCAGGGCGCGCGTACGCGACGTACGTTGATATGGATGGGTCGGCATCTGCGCGCATCAGGTGTATCGAGCCACCGAGCGCGCATGCAGCTTGCGGGTGGCCGACGCTGCTGCTGCTGCTGCGTCCTCTCGTGCGGGACGTACGTACGAGCTGCCGCACTCGCAGGCCCTCCCCGCCACGCCACGCATCTCCGGCCCGAACAGTGGCGCGCGCGCCAGCACGGCCCGAACAGTGGCGCACCACTTGCTAGCTAGCTAGCTACCCCGTTACTGTTCCGTTTCAACGCAGCGCACAGTGGCACGGGCCACGCACGCACAGGTCTGAGGTCTGAGGCCACCACGTTCCGTGTGCAGTTCACGCACTGTGCGCGCCCTCTTTCGTTCCTTTTGTTCTTGTACTCCCAGCCAGGCGCCAGCGGCTTTCCGGCCTCGGCCGCTGTGTGCGTGTTGTCACCGCGTGCCGCTGCCGTGGGGGCACGCATGCAGGACGGGCAACGCAGAGCGAACGAGAGAGAGGGGTAAATGCGCACGCGGCTGCCTGCGCCTTTCTGAAGCATGTCTCCTGCCGCGCTTTGGCATCGGAATAAGCTTCGCGCGCGGGCGAGGCAGGCTAAAGACGTCCTAGGTGTTGTTCGGCTCGGTGACTGTAGGGGTATTCCTCGGCTTGATAATTCTGGGGCTAGTACAGCGGCTTGAGACAAATTTATACAGTGTACAGTTTTGAAGCAGAACGCCAAACAGGAAGAGTTGAACCAACACCAACAACTTGTAAGCTCCTACAGTCCCTATTGCACAGGAGGAAGCCAAGCGTGCTTTAGTCCATGAGATTCCTTGTCGATATGTTGTGGCAAAGATATGCGTTAGTCCAAAGATTTTGCCTCACGTTTTAAAAAGGAAAATGATACCTATCACCCGGACGATGGTCGTCCGGGTCGTGGCTCAAGCACGCGCAGAGGTGGACCCGTCCACGATGCTTTTTCCTCTCGTCTTCTTCCTTGTTTTCCTGGAGAACTCCGCCGCTCGCCTTCTCCACGGGAGGGAGACAGAGACGCCGCCTCTCCCGCCCGGCCTCTCCCGCTCGGCCTCCTCCCCGTTCTCCCCTTCCCTCGTGTTGCCGCCGCGCCGCTCCTCTTCCCTCGTGTCGCCGCTGCGCCACCACCCTTCCCTCGCGTCGCCGGGGACTCCCGCCGCCGCACCCTGGAGCTCCCACCGCCGAGCGCCCCCTGCACCATCTCCTGGTTCCCCCGCCAACCTTTGCTGCCACGGGGGGCGTGGGTGCTGCCAGCGGCGACCGGCTTTGCTTTCGGCGGTGGTCGAGCTTGCTTTCACGGGCGACCAAGCTTGCTTCCAGCAGTGGCCGAGCTTTGCTTCCATGGGTGGCTGTGGTTGCTGCCAGCGGTGGCCGAGCTTGCTTCCATGGACGGCCGTGGTTGCTGCCAACGGCAGCCGATCTAGCTTTTGCTACAAGTTCTCCGACGAGCTCTTCCGACTAAATTCTCCAGCCATGTATCCGACAAAGTCACTTTTTTGCTACATTAGAAGAACTTTGTTGCTACAACCGTCTTGTGGTTTTGCTACAACAGTGTCAACTTTTTGCTACAAGGTCTCCGGCGAGAGTCACCGGTGAGTTTTTTCCGACGATGTCTCCGGCGAAGTCGGTTTTGCTGCATTAGCATATTTTTTTTGCTGCATGGTCTCCTGCGAGGTCTCCGGTGAGGTCTCCGGCGAGACGTTCTATTTTTGAAACGAACCTTTTTTTGCTTTGGAAGCAAAAGCGGGGACATATGTAGCAAACACGGGATGTTTTGCAGCAAATGGGCACGTGTCAGCACGGGAAGCAGGACGATGGGAGCTTCCCCATCGTCCGGGGGACGCCTAGTGTTGTCCTTTCAAAAAACGTTAGTCCATTCTGGCACTGCCCTTGTTTTAGAGGAAAAAAAACAGTGTTAGTCCTTGAGATGGCTCATAAGTCTCGAAATAGGCTTTCGTCCCGCTTTATAAATAAAGTCACATCGGCCGAACAAGATACATGGTGATGGGGAGACCCCTTACAATAGATCAAAATAAGCAAGAAAAACAGGGGGGCCAACACTTGCCACCGGAGATAACGAGCAAAGACCCTGGAGAACCGGGACTCCACGGCGACGCCCCAAGAGGGTAACGATACCCGCAGGCACCGCCGCCGTAGGTGCCGAAGCACTGAGCTTTCGCCTGGAAAAACCTTTGGTGCCGCTCCCCGTCTTCCGTCATGCCCGCTATCCCCAAGCGAGGCCTTCGCCACACGATTTGGGGGCTGTCGGAGCCAAAACGCCGCCAACACCAAGGGCCCCCAACAGTTGCTCCGCGCCATCCACATGACCGAGGAGAAGAGCCACCACCGCCGCCGCGTCGCTCGCCGAAGATCCGACCGCGCAGCCCACCTTCCGGAGCCGCCGCCCCGGCATCCACGAACTCGAGCCAAGACCCTGGCCAACGCCGCATCGCACAGTCGCTGAACAAGATGAGATAGGCCAAGCACGGGCCTGCAAGCAATGGGCCGGCAACCTAGGGGAGGGGAACTGCCCTCCCTCACCTACGGTGAGTGTCGTCCGGGTGCAGCAGTAGTGCCACTCAGACCTAGATCAGGCCCGGCCAGGCCTAGATCGGGCCCAAGCGGCTCCACCGCTGCACTGTTGTAGCCAGGCCACCAAACCACCGCCACCAAGCGACCCGAGCCTCGCGCCATCGTCGCCATCCCGCCGGCCGTGCCGCCATGCCCCGGCGCCGACAGATCTTGAGCCGTGCCGCCACCGTGGACCTTCCCCGAGGTAGCAGCCGCCACCACCCGGAAGCTCCACAACCGCGCCACCCGGGGACCAGCCGCGCCGCCGTCAAGCCCGTCGTCGTCTCCGAAGCACACCGCCGCCAGCCGTGCTCCCCTGCGAAGAGGACCCGCCGCCGCCGGCATCGCACGGGCTTTGCCGGGCGACGCGCGCCGGCGGCGTCGGGGGAGGAAGAGGTGGGGCGGCGCAGCTAGGGCAGCTCCTCGGTCTCCCGCGCGGGGGACGACGCGAGACGCGAGACTCGACCGGCGAGATTTTCGAGCCTACCAGATGGCTCATAAGTAGAACAAATGAATAGTGGAATTTCACATAGCAATCTGCCAAGTCGTTGTAGTATAGTGGTAAGTATTCCCGCCTGTCACGCGGGTGACCCGGGTTCGATCCCCGGCAACGGCGCAATTTTTTTTTACGAAATTAAGAGCATTTTTCCTAATTTAGGGTGGTATTTTGCTTAGCTATCGCTGGCCTGTTTACCAAACAAATCAAGCATGCACGCTGCCAAGTAGTCCTATGTCGTTTTTTTTAAGAACAGAAATATATCAACACTAGGCAGTGTCTATCGATGTGTACTTTTACACAAGTCAACGACGCTACTTCCAGGTGCTTAAGCAGATTGCGTGTAGGAGAAGTGGACTATGATACCAGATGGCAAAATAAAGCCACAGCATACGGGTCTTCCAGGTCTTGGTGCCAGGCCATCCCTGCTGGCTGCAGACCTGAGACGGGCAGCGACCTCTTCACATGCCCAGAGCTCAGAGGTGCCTTCAGAGATGAAAGCGAAGCCACGAAAGAAGAAACCCGATTCAACGCACGAGCACCGTACACAACATAATGGTGATGTAACAGGCAAATTTCAAAATTGTGAATGTAGAGCATCTTGGCCATGGCAATACATAGCATTTTCTACAATACAAAGCATTTTAGAGAATTCACAACAGCGATTGTATTTCCAGCAATACCACTTGAACAATCAACAAACACTTGCAATTTCATGGTCTGTCTCTCGTGATAACCTACCGGCTCAGGGTAAAAATTTGAACAAACATATGGCCGTACAAACAAACATACCAGCAGTCCAAAAAAAGCAAACGCCAGGAAAAACACACATACAAACAAGAGTAGGCAAAATCAACCAAAGCTTTGGAGGTTTTTTAAGCGGACCCAAACTCAGCCATCCACTTCTCATGCCGCTCGATATCAGAGGGCGAGACACTCTTCTGGACCTTGGCCAGAGCTTCTTCGAAGTCGCACATGGCCACCGGGTCCTTGGAGATATCATCCTTTGACATGTTCTTGATCTCGTCACGGGTCTTGCCTGCGATCTTCCGCCTCATACCGTTCATAGAAGCATCACGGCAAACATTTGTAAGGTCGTCCCCACTATAGCCTTCTGTCCTTCTCGCAACTTCATCGATGTTAACATCACCAGATACCTGTTGGTATAAAGGCAGTAAGCAACATGAGATATGAAACAGCAAGTTATTGTCAAAGAAGACGCCGCAGTACTGATAAGTGAACATTACCAATGGATGAAATAATGATACAGCAAATAGATAACAACATAAGAAAAGATGAGCAAGAAATGCATAAGTAGTGTAGCATAGCATACCTCAACCGTTCTAAGATTAATGTTGATGAGTGACTTTCTGCTTTCAAAACTTGGAAGTGGAATGTAAATACGCTTTTCCAGCCTCCGCCTGAGCCAATCAAGATACACTGAGTTAAAAAGCCATATGTGCCAAAAGAGTTTAAAACAAATATAGTTATAATAAGTTGTAACACCCCGTCCACTGGGCCCGGGGGGTGTCACTCCTGATAGCTTAATAGGATATCTAGACTGACCCCACAGACCAACACTAGTCATTTCTGCACACTTTGTCCTCACTCATGCGCACCCGGTTACCCACTTCCCGGTCGGTCACCCATCCTAGAATTGCTATAGGCCAAGCACGCTTAACCTTAGAGTTCTTTTCGAATGAGCTTCCGGAAAAGAAGTTGCAACTTGTTGGTATGAGTATCCTATCAATCCTATTAAGTCATGTGCTTGGATCTCACATAAGTGCATATAGCGAGCACATTGATTGACAAAGAAATAACCAGATAAAATTAAATAACAGAAGTTGTAGTCGGCACTGCAGGGAAAAAATGTTTTTACAATAGACGGCACAGATAGGTAAAATGGCACATTAATCACGGTAGAGGCGTAAGAGCAGTCAAAAGTCAAAACACCCAGGTATGACTCTAGCCTAAGGTAACACTGATTTAAAATTTTACATGTTCGTGAACGATGTAAACTGTAAAGTATAATGTCTGCATGGTGCAACTAATTTCCATATACTACTCTAGTCCTTCACCCAAGTGTTGCTGCTTACATGCCGAATTGACTTCAAAGTTAGACCAGATATAAACTCTATTTCTTACAGGAAATTACATCTATACAAGACTTATGGCTTTATGGACCTAACCAGTGACAATTTAGTTACAAATGCTCAAGGCTCTAATTTTAAGCCACAAGCAGTAACGTGAAAAATGAAGCATGGAATAAACAAAAGGATTCTTTGCATTTTTTTAAGGACTCTAACAGCAGCATAACTCAAGGAATCAATCATCTTGTACAGAACCAGATATTATGCCTAAAAGTTTTATGCTAACAGTAGCACACCTCTAATAAATTAATAAATGCAAATATCACTGAAAACAGTTTGCCGACCTGAGTGCTTCATCAATATCCCATGGAAAGTTGGTTGCTGCCAGAACCATAACAATTTTCGGCTGGCCATCTTCATTGGTAGAGCTATTGTTAACACCATCTATTTGCACTAGAAGTTCAGACTTTACCCTCCTCGATGATTCGTGCTCACCAGAAGCTCTGAATAAATACATAAGCTGATAAATGTGGGCATAGTATTTTCTAAATGAATATAGATAAACTAAAAGAACTAGCAGTTTCAGATTTTTCTGTCATCTGCTTGTTGAGCTAGATTAAAAAGAAAGATATAAAAGCACAAAAATGTTCTCTTCTACAAAATGTAACTTATTTAACAAGCAAAACAATTAAGAACGTCTTAATCTTTATGGTACAAGCTGTTCAGAAAGTTGTCATTATCTTGGCAGTAATAATAGAAACTGAACTTGCATGGCAAACAGCAAAATGTATGTTTACATACCCACGAGATGTACATAAGGAGTCAATTTCATCAATGAAGATTGTACTTGGAGCGTAGGCCCTTGCAAGTTCAAATAAACAACGGACCATGCGCTCACTCTCTCCCCGCCATTTAGAAGCCAATGTTGCAGAAGAAACATTAAAGAATGTTGTGCCACATTCTGTAGCTACTGCCTTTGCTAAAAGGGTCTTCCCAGTACCTGGAGGGCCAAACATAAGAACCCCTTTCCAAGGTCGACGAATACCCTGATCAGAAAAGGAATCCAAAGGGACATGATGAGGCTACATGTAACTTAGACTGGATGGAAAAGGTTACAAGAGAGAAGATAATATACTACTACATGGAATATCATAAATTACTAATGTTACATACTCAAATTGCAATTAAGGCAATTGGATGCACATAATATTCTAAAACCAGCCATATTTAAGAATAATTACTAAGTGTTAAGAATTTACAGATTACTCACATGCTATCAAATAAAGACAGCAACATTATCCTTAGCCATGATGTTAGACAGCAACAAGGATGGATAGAATAAACTAACATACACTTTTTGGTGGAAAAGTGTGAGGAGGTCCATACAATAGCATAGTCCAAAACTACAAATCATTACCTGAAAATATTCAGGCATCCAGAGAGGAAGCACAACCGCTTCCTCAAGGAGTCTTTTGGCCTCACTAAGTCCTGCAACATCATCCCATCTCACTCCTGGGGTCGAATCTAGAACATCTCTTTCAAGCATGGCAGCTAAGTCCCCATCTGGCCCTTCATACTGTGACTTTTTGGATTTGCCTTCTTCGGCGTCACTACTCTGAAAGGAAAAGATCAGAAAAAATAGAAATTTCAAACAGAAGGATCAAAACATCAACTAAAAAAAAGAGGCAATATTTTACATAATGTATACATGAAGATTCCAGTTCCTTAATTTGAAAAATAACAATAGATGCTCTCTTGTTTCAGTATATGATTGCTTTTGAGATGCTTGGTGATTTCAACATCATTCTTATTGTGTGCACCATCATACTTCGCCCCTATGAAATATGAACAGCGGGGAACTACAAATAGATGATGATGATGGTATTCCTCCAGTAGAGTTAAAACAACAAAGTGTTGTCAAGAACAATAAAAAGGCATGTTTTCTCACAATGAACAAAATAATTTTAGGGAGAAATGGAGAACCCAAGTTAGCTTTATATAAAAGAAGAGCAAAATTGGGCCGAGTGGCATCATGTGATTGACTTTTGCAGTACCTTGCAGAAAATTGTCAACTCTACTTTGAATACACCAAGGTATGCTAGAAATAACAGATCTACAGACATTTTGTAAGCCATACACATACAAGAACAACCATAAAATAAGTATGTATCTTAGATTATATCATGAAGCTTCTTTCCCTTTTGCACTATGCAGATAGGGGAAACAGTGCCAAAATAAAAGGCACTACAAATCTAATATCTTAGACGTATGCAGAACAAGTATATTTTCTCATTCACGAGTGCAGACAGAGGAAATGAACAACAGAAACTAAATATATTTGTTCAAATAAATATTTTATTAGATTTTTTCACTATAAATATTTTATAGTGAACAGAATATTTGCTTGACAGAGATTACCGCTGAATCACCCTTGCTCGAACTTGATTTTCCTTTCCTCCCGCCAGTGCTAGAAGCAGTTGATGATCTCACCACAGAGCTTGATTTACTCCCATTGGGTTTTGCACCACGGCTAGGTGTTCCAGTCTTTGATGGACCCCGTGACCAAGCTCCATCTTGGGAGGATTTTTTTGCACTAGATTGGCCTCTGGTTGACCTTCGGGTTGGTGTATCTCTTGGAGGCGCCCACACATCAGGGTCATCAAAGGTTTGTGGCGATGATGTTGGATACTCATCCAATGGTTGGAACAGAAATGATTTATTAGAGCGAATAGGAGGCGATGAGGACCGCATCCCACTCCCAGGAGCGTCTTTAAAGGACTTCAATTGGGCATCAAGCTGCCTCACAATCTCTACCTCTTCACTGATAGCTTGCTTACATTTCATCCATTTTGTTCGAATGAAAGAGTCATCCAAACTAGTCAGATGCCTGCATGATCAAGTCTTATCTATCAGAACATGAAGGGCAAGAAGTAAAGTGCATTTATTAAGCTTTTAAGTACTAAAGAATAAAGATAAAGAAGCAAGAGACGAAAAATGCATTATCTAAGTTTTTCATATAAAAAATATTCACCGCATTGATCAAGTTACCTTGAGATATGTAACTAATAATCAAATGAAGAGCATGAGCCTATTTTTCTTTGGCACAGTTGCACAATGCAACTCAAAGTTGATCCGCAAAAGGCTGATCTCTTGAAAGAATGCACTGTTCTAGTGAAAACACACAACTATTGTTTTGAAAGTTTCAAGACAAAATAAAGCATCCACGTTTCTTTGGTTCAACCATGCAATAGCTCATTGTCAATTCTACAATAACCATAGCGCCTTATAAGTTATGAGTGTCAGACAGGCTTTACAAGTTTACATGCATCGCTTAATATTCTGAAGCACCCAAGTCATAAACATCAGCTGCTGCAACGCTTTCAACAATTGTAAATCTGAAAACAAATCAAGCCCAGGCCATTGAATCGGAATTTCGCAAACTTACACCAAAACAGGATTACCTAATTACAGCCATTTGACGGCATAACAGTGAAAAGAGACGATGATTTTCTCAACCCTAAAGAATGACTAGACTAACAAACATAACAACAGCCAGACTTCTCGCTCAGAGCAAAATGACTAGAACACACTACACGGAAGCAATCAAACCAAACGGATCCTCAATAGACAAATCCGAAGATCCTCATTGGCCTGACCTTGCGAATTACACATCTTGATTTCTAAAATTACGCCTAATCTGAGGAGGGGGGGGGGGGGGGGGGGGCAAACGATAGATTCAATGAGTTCTTGGTTGGGTGCTTACTTGTTGATCTGCGCGAGGGCACCGTCGAAGAAGATGATGGAGGTGTCGTAGAGCCCCTCGAGCGCGTAGTCGCGCGCGTGCTTGAGGTGGTCCTGCAGCCCGGCGAGGGGGTTCGCCATTTCCGCCGCACGGCCGCAGCCACCGAGCTACGGGACTACGGATTCGCCAAGCCCCGGGCGCGGTGGGAAGGGCAGGAGATGCACACGGGCGTCTGGAGAAGACGAGAGCTATCCTGTGATTCGAATTCAGACACTGCAGCAGGTAACAGAGGACTGCGACGGCCCTGTCTGTTGGCGTCCAAGACTTGGAAGTTGGGAAGAATGAAGGAGACCTCGCTCACCGACGCTGGCGTGGCCCACTCACCCGCCGCAGTTCTTCCGCAGTTCTTTTTTTAACTTTTTCCAATGTACTCATCGGTTCATGGGTTTGCAGCTCTAGCTTTAACATTTTCTAGGGGGGCTTCTAGTTTTAACTGAATTGATAAATTACTAAGGGGATGTTTGGTTCTTATCCACACTTTTTCCAAGTCTAAGTTTGCAAGTATGGTAGCTATAAAAGTGTGGTTGAGATTTAGATGCCACAAAGTGTGAAAAAAGCTGGCAAGATGTTTACTCTATCACATGTGGACTATAATATGGATAATAAAGTGTGGTAGGTGTAAATTGTGGCAAGAACTAAACACTTGCCAAAGTGCCAAACTTTGGATAAAGTTTGGCTAAAAATCAAACGGCCCCTTAGAGCATACCGGCATCCCAACCACGGTCCCAACGGGTTTTGGGGTTGCTGTAAAAAAAAGGCCACCACCGGTAGCACCCAACTTGAGCGAGCAATGTGAGCGGCCCAAGAAACTGTCTCGCACTCCCGTGTCGCCCCCCACACAGGGGGTGGGCAGGGTGTCGGCAACTCACGCCACATTGAATAGGCCACGACGGGAGGCCTTGGTAGCGACCAAGTCAATCCCCACCCAATCCTCCCCTCATCGTTCTCTCTTTTCTCACACTCCACGATTGGCTGATGCCACTACCGCGTAACTCCGATGCCCTGCTCGCCATATATTCCCAGCATCGACGTCATGTTGCGCTGCTCAGGCTCCAGTAGTCCCCGTTTCGAAGTTGTCGCTCTTTCGTTGTCGTTTCAATGCCACTGATTCTAGAACCTGGCGCTTCTCCTGGGAACGGCCGACGGCAACCGTCGGCCCCTTGAGAGTCCACTCAGCACTGACTATGTCCCAGCGTCGGTGCGACTGTCTCGTCAGCCAGGCGGCATGCCGCTCAGGTCTAAAGCACGTCAACCTCGGTGCGCACAGAAGGTGTACGACCAATTTCCTAGGTAAATTTTCTTTCAAACAACGTCGTCGGTAAATTATAGGGTGTTTCGTAGTTTGAATCATTTGTTGTTTCATGCGTAGAGTACGGAAAGTGACAATGAAATGATGATGGTACAATTGATGCAAGAGGAGTGATGCGGCTCAGATCACTGTAGAGTTTCGTTAGGAAACCCCAAGAGGAAGGTATGATGAGCACAGCAGTAAGTCTTCTCTTAGTTATGAAACTAAGGTTATCGAACCAGTAGGTGGAAGGAAACGACTCAAAAGTGTTGCTAACAACTTGAACATACACAACACAAACTCAAGACTTTGCCCCTACGTACAGTGAGGTTGTCAATCTCAACGGTTTGCTGAAAAGAAAGGATTAAACGTATGGTATGGATGGTAATGGTTGCTTGCAGAAAATAAACAGTAACAGAGGATGATGTAACAATGGTAAAGATTGGACCGGAGTCCACAGTTCACTAGAGGTGTTCTCCTTAAGATAAATAACACAACATACTGGGTAAATAAATTACAGCGGTGCAATTGACAGGACTGAGCAAGGCATAACAATGCAATACTAGACATTCATAATCCTATGAGATTTGATTGGGCATTACAACATTATACATAGACCGTCATCCAACTGCATCTATGACTAGTAATCCACTAATGACCCACAAGTATAGGGGATCACAACAGTCTTTGAGGATAGTATTACCCAATTTATTGATTCGACACAAGGGGAGTCAAAGAATACTTGCAAGCCTTAACAACTGAGTTGTCAATTCAGTTGCACCTGGAAATAGTTCTTTCTCACAGAAGTTTATCAGTATCAATAGTTTGTAGTAGCAACAGCAAAGCAATAGCAGCAGTGAAACAGGAGCAATAGTAACAGTAATAGCAAACAGTAGGATATGAGCGCGGTAGGCATAAGGATGGATGGGTGTTGCATGGACGAGTCTAAACATATAACTTCAAAACATAGGGCATTGCAGATAAATAAGAATAAGCATCCAAGTACTAAACAATCATAGGCATGTGCTCTATATATAGTCATGCGTGCTCGCAATAAGAGCTTGCACAACATCTTCTGTTCAGCCAGCCCGTTGCAGCAGGACCTCAAGGGAACTACTGGAAATTAAGGTACTCCTTTTAATAAAGCACTGAAGCAAAGCATTAACACTCCGTGAACACATGTGATCCTCACACCACAGTCATCCCCTCCGGTTGTCCCAATTTCTGTCACTTCGAGGCCTTTGGATCCAGACAATGATATGTATACACAACTTGCATATAAGATCACAAACAATACTATCATAATGATTCAATAAGAAGTTCATATTTGAGATCATGGCACTCGGGCCCTAATGACAAGCATTAAGCATAACAAGTTGCAATAAAGTCAAATAGCACTAATAGAGATACTAGGCACTATGCCCTAACAATCTTATTCAATTATATGATAGAACTAGTCCAATCCCTACCATCCCCATAGCCTACAGCGGGGTATTACTCACTCATGGATGAGGGAAATATTGATGGTTGATGGAGAGGCGTTGGTGATGACGATGGCGATGATCCTCCCCAAATTCCCCGTCCCGGCAGGGTGCCAGAACGGAGTTTCTGGTTCCGAATCTTGGTTTCTGGTGGTGGTGGCGCAGCGGAACTCTTTCTGGAAAAATGTCGAACCCCCTTGGTTTTTAGGTCAAGAGGCTTCTTATAGGCGAAGAGGGAGGCCGAGGGGGTGCCTGGGGTGGCCACACCCCCCTAGGCGCGGCCAGGCCTAGCCAGTGCTTGGCAAGGGTGTGGGCCCCCCAGGCCTCCACTCCGTCTCATACTCTGGCTCCGTGGATCTTCTGGTGAAATAGGATTTTTGGCATATTTTCCGGGATTTTTCCTGATAGTTGATTTTCTGCACAAAAACTAGACACCAAGGTAATTCTGCTGAAAACAACATCAGTCCGTGTTAGTTATATCCAAATCACACAAGTTTAGAGGAGAAATAATAGCAAAAGTGTTTGGGAAAGTAGATACGTTTTGGACGTATCAACTCCCCCCAAGCTTAGCTTATTGCTTGTCCTCAAGCAATTCAGTTGAAAACTGAGTGCGATAAAAGAACTTTCACGAACACATTTGCTTGATATGATGTATATATTATCAGCACAGGAGTAGATGCTTAGATAACTCATAATAAAGAATATGCAACTAAGTCTACTCAATAGTCAATGCAAGCTATGAAGATAAACCAACTCAATAATAATAAGTAGCATGAAACATAAACATAAGCAACATTGCAATGCTCATAAGAAGGTATGATAGAGTGGTATCTCTCTTGCCTTTGTTTGTAGAGCACAATATAAATGCCAAAGCACCTCTGAAGTTCAAGTGAATATTAGAAGTAAAGATATCAGAGATACAAGCATCAAAGTCATGACATAATTAACCAAGTTTTGAGACAAACACAAGAATGACAACTATGCTCTCAAGAAGGTGCTCATAGAATAAGTGGTGACTCAACAAGGAAGTGAAAAGGTTTTAAAAAGTTTGAAAGGCTTCCAAATGCTAAAAGTAAGGTACTCATTAGCTTTGAGCTCTCATTGCCCCTATCATAGGCATCTTTATATGGTTAAGGTGAAAGTGAGGTCCAATTTGAGTTATATGCTTGACATACCATAAACTGGAAATCCCATGTCCCTTGAGTACGAGGGCCGCTCCGCATGCTACTCAACTTTAGCTACATGTAAGTTCTTGTCATTGTAAATACATGCATATCATAGAGAACCGCCAACGGGGTACCCCTTGCACATGATACATGAGCTATCCCGTGATCAAAATGACAAGGCAAGCAGACAATGAGCATCTCGGCAATCTTTTTATTTACTATTTGTATAGATTTTTATTGAGGATGCTTCACAGATTGCTCATTATGGTGATGCTGCAAGTTTCCACCATGATTAAGCATGGCTTAGGCTAGCGGCCCAGGCGTTTCTCTAACACAATGTATATAACTCGATGGACTTACAAGCTCCCATTTTGTTTCACACCGATGGCATCCGCAAACAAAAGAGCATGATATCAACTGGATATGTATCCATAAGTGTTGAAAGCGTTCCCCGTGACAGCACGGTTCTGCTAACTCCCAGCATATAATTTGCAAGCATATAACTTTCATGGACAGGTCACAATGATTCAGATTTATTAAGTGCAAGAAATAAAGTGTGCCATCAAGTTCGTGAGAGCTTTACTAACTAACTTTCTCAAAACAGTCAAACATTTTATTTGGAAGAAAACAAGGCATAATGAATATGCACTAAAATAGCAAATGATGTTAATAGGTAGGTATGGTTGACACTGTTGGCAATATTGGTTTTGGGGAGTTGGATGCACAAGTAGAGCTCATACTCAGTGCAAGTTAAGGCTAGCAAAAGAGAGGGAGCGACAAACGAGAGAGCAATAACTGTCATAATCATGGTTGTAAACAAAACATGACTAGTTATGGCATGAAAGTGATACAAGAACTCTGAGTCAAAATAAATCATCAAGGCTTACTGACTATTGTTTAGTCACATGCATGCGTGAGAATGTGCCAAGTCGATTCACATGAAACATTCAGAGAAGGATACCACAATATCATACCAAGTTATGAATAAAGATATGCAAGCAAACATTCATATGACATGCTACAAACTATTAGAAAGATGGAGCTAATCACAAGAAAGCAAGAACTACTAAGCATCCATAATAACATACACCTTACATGAACAAACTAAGCATGCTCACAATGATGAGTATATGTACAAAAATGAAAAAAAAACAGAGTTCGATATCATCCTCTTACCACACCTCAAGTTGTCTTAATCTTCATTTTTGCCCTTCACTTGTGCGACTTGAATAATAACATGAAACCAAAATCCACTAAGGACGGCTAAACCCTGCAAAGAACTCACAAAACCAAAGAAGAACAACAAATATTTTTGGTGTTTTCGATTTTTAGAGCAAGTCAAACAAAGCAAAAACAAACAAAGCAAAAGCAAACAAAGCAAAATCTTTTTAGATTTTTATTTTAAGGCAAACCAAAGCTAAAAAAGCAAAGAAACAAACCAAGAGAAACAACGAAAATATTTTGGTATTTTTGTGTTTTGAGAAAACAGAAACAAGAACCAAAAAGAAAGCGAAACAATGGATATACAAAGAACCGATGGAACATGATATATAGATGAGTGTGATGTCTGAAGGGATACGGGTAGTCTACACTAGCACAAATAAAAAAAAATACAGCGTAAACCAGGATTACTGTTGTCATAGATCATTGGATTACCACTAGACGCGCAGTTGCGGAACTTGATAAAGCGCGTCGAGGCAGTGTAGATGATCTATGTCTCCTCCTTGTTCTCGTCCCACGAGCAGCTCCCCTTGCGTGGCTCATCCAAGCGCTACAGATGCAGCGCCTCCGAGGTATCCACGCGTACAAGATGTAAGCGTCAGACACCGGACTGCTAGGTCTTCGTGTGCAACACAGGCGTGAGGAGTGGCGGATGGGTGTAATGGTCTAACCCTGGTCAGCACGCCCCACCCTCTCTTATATAGGCGTCCCTAGTGGGCTTCTACATTAGCAGCCCATTAGTAGCCTAAGCATGGTCTAATTCGGATCCAATCCTCATTATGCTTCTAGCCCCTTAAGTGTGTGACCCTATAGGTTCATATACGTATAGACATGACACGAATACACTTATTCTGTCAATAGTTGGTAGCGGCCTCTGACAAGACGTGCCAACTCCTAAACGCATACAAAGATCATATCGGACGAACCATCACAAGGTTTAGTACATGTCTTTTCCTTTGCCTCACGATATTTGGTCTAGCTCCAAGCTGACCTTCCTTTCTTGATACTATGATTCGGAATCCCTTTACTAGGTTAACTCTTAACCATATGTAGAACGTCTATGCAGTTCTGGATCCGATCACTCGAGGGGCCCAGAGATATCTCTCTCAAGTAAAGAGGGGCAAATCCCATCTTGATTGACCATGCCTTGCAGCATGCTTCAGGACAAACCCGAAAGATACCTTTATAACTACCCAGTTACGGAGCAGCATTTGATAGCCCCAAAGTAGGTCGATCCACATCTCAAGTACATGCGACAATCTCCGGTCTAAGGACAAAACGTACACGATGTGTAGAGAGAGCTGCAACTAATTTCCAGTCTCAAGTTGGGTCAGTCCAACCCCATGTTCATAACATGTGTCCACATCATTGGTTTGACATCTCCATGTCTATGACTTGCGAAACATAGTCATCAACCAATCGATGTGCTAGTCTAATATTCACGTGTGTCCTCACATGAACTCCGACTAGGAACAACTCTTAAATAATCATACAAGTATAGAGTTTCACAAACAATTCACATAATTGTCAATCAATACAAGTTGCCTAATATGGATATTTAAGGAACATTACAATAACTCATGGATACATAAAAAATATAATCATCTCTATGATTGCCTCTAGGGCATATTTCCTTCAATGTCGGTATACCTCCCCCCAAGCTTAGGCTTTTGGCCTAAGTGGGGATCAACTCCATGGTGACCAAGTAGGTGCACCTCCGTAGTATGTAGAGGAGTCCCCTTCATCCTGATAAGAGCTCTAGGACTCCCATGTGTAGTGCACAGAGGGGTCATATGAGGGCGCGTCCCCCTGATAGTGTCCATGGAAGCCAAGAATGCGCAACTTCTCATCCATATCCTCCTTGGAGCATGACAAAGGTCCCTGAGAAATACTGAACAAAGTGGTTTGGGTAGAGGGATCTCTCTCTTCCCCGTTAGTAAACAACATTCTATAAACCAGGCTCTCAAGGGTAGAGCCAGCAGTGACAAAGTGATGCACTTTCATAACAGCAAGATCAAGCCTCTGAGGAGCCAAAACTGTATCATTTGGATCAACAACAAGGTCCAAGGCAGCAACAACATGTGCAACAATAATTCCCCCATAAATGGGTCCCTTAGCAGCTAAACAACGAGCAATGACATAACAAAGATTGTACCTAGTTTCGTTGTTGCGCGCAGCAGCTATGAAGGCCAAATGATAGTTGGAAATATTACTAGTGTTCTCCCTACTAAGAACACTAGTGGCAAGATAATAAGCAAAGTACCTGATAGCTGGGAGTTGAATATTTCTTATCTTTCCCTGTTGGGCTCTACGGTCATCATCATTAGTTATCTCGCGGTAGAGCTCCAACAAATCAGCGGGTTGAGTTGGAATCTTCTTCGCCGATGAAAGGATCGTATGGGCACCTAGAGGGGGGGGTGAATAGGTGCTACTTCAAATTTTCTTCTTTTTCAATTTAGGGTTTGACAAGAAAGGTAAATTCTCTAGATTATGCAACAGAGGTGAATTTACCTATATGTCAAACAAGCAACAACTAGCACAACACTAAGCAAGAAAAAGTAAGTAAAGTGCGGTAAAGGATAGAAGTAACCAAGGTGGTGGATGCGGAGACACAAGGATTTGTTTCCCATAGTTCCTTCCTTTTGAGGGGAAGTACATCTACGTTTGGAGAGGGGTGGTTTCAAACCACCAACGCCACGAGAGGCCTCCCTTGTTCTCCGAATGAACCTCACCCCAAGGGGATCGATTCACCTTCCACTATATCGGCAACCTTCGAGGTGGAAGCCGACACCTTTACAACGAGTTCAGGGCACACATCCATAACTTAATTGGAGGCTCCCAAATACAAGCAAGATGTCAAAACAATCAAAGACAAGCTTGTAAGAACCAAATCAAAGCTAGGGTTTCCAAAGAAACACTAGAGCATGGGGGCCCTCAAGTGAATGAGGGGGAAATTAATATCTCTCTTGGTGAAGCTGTAGATCAAGGCCTCCTCCTTCGATTCTCCAAAGATCAATGACTTTGGATAGTTGGATGAAGAGATCTTGTAGATTTGGTGGCTCTAATGGAGTTTGTGTTCTTGAGTAGGTCGAGCAGCTGGAGGAAGGGGATAAGGGTCCCTATTTATAAGCAGCCCCCTCCACGAACCGTTTTCTGACCGTTGGAGAAAAGTCAGACCGGAGACTCTGGCCTGCACACCGAAGACTCCGGTTTACACCGGAGATTCTGGCCCATCTCCAGTCCAGCCTCCGGACCAGCCTTCTCTTTGACCAGGCCCAATCACGAGCCACGAGGGCCGGAGACTCCGATCCAGCAGCACTGGATACTGCGGTCGGAGGCCCACACCGGAGAATCCGGGGTAGACTCCGGACCAGCCTCCGGACTGACATACTGATTGACCTGGCCCGGTCATGAGCAAAGAGGGGCGGAGACTCCGGTCCATATGGGCCGGAGACTCCAGTCGTAGGCTCACACCGGAGACTCCGCCAAAGTCTCCGGTCCTTGCTCCGGACCCCATCACAGACTGTCCCAGCCAGGATCCTGATGCCTCCACCGGGGACCCCTGCGGAAACTTTGGTCCACACCGAAGACTCCGATCCAGGCAGACCGGAGACTCCGGTCTGGAATTTCGAGAAACATGTCAAACTTGTAGGAATCATTCCATAGTGTGAGAGTCCTTTTCACTTAGCATTATAACAACCTGAGGACAGTAACGAACTGTAAAATGATCTACTTGTTGTTAACGAACACCAAAAATGATTATGACAGTAAATGTCCTTCCAATCTCCCCCTTTTTGGTGTTCGATGACAACAAGTGATTTTGCATGGAATAATTTGTATGAAGCTCCCCCTGACTATGTGCATTAAGGTAAACAAGTAAATCATGCAAGATAGATAGTATCAACGATAAAACACATAGTTCTCACATGAGTTAAACTAGTAGGTGCACAAGCACATAGTCACACACAAGTGGCAAATAACACACATGAAGTTCAAATATGGCAAATAAAAGCAAATAAGAGCGAACCCAAAGTCCAAGCCCATGCAAATCGATGACAATGCCTTCTCCCCCTTTGGCATCGAAACGCCGAAAAAGGGAAAAGATCTAAGCTAGCGCCCCAGCAACTCAGTAGTCCTTGTCATCCTCGTCATCCTCATCCTCATCCTGGTCCTCACCACCCTCATCATAGTCATCATCATCATCCTCAGGGACTGCAGGCCCTTTGCCGTGAGGCCGAGAAGAGGAGGTACCCTGGTACCCGTATCCAGAGGTGACATCAGCAAAGGTCTTCCAGTCCATCAGGCTATCCTGTTGGTCATTCCATGCCCCAAATTAGAGAGTGTGATCTGACTCTATGGACTGCTGAGCACCATGCTCACCATTGTACTCACCCTCTCCTTCCTCGTCATCCCCTTCACCTTGTTCCTTAATTTCCTTGAGGAGCTTCTCAATGCGTCAGTTGCTTTGGTAGGATGCATGTTGTTGCTTACGGATATCGACATTCATGCAACATAGGGTCCTTTCCCAGAAAGTGGCCTTCTTGACCTTCTCATTGACATAGTCACGGGTCATGGGAGGCATAGGTGCATTGGAGGCATTCTTCCTCCGTGATCTAGGGGGAGAGGGGGCCCTCTCAGTCTCTATCTCCTCATCATCATTGCCATAGCGACGCCTAGGAGGAGGCCCCATATGCCCTTCTACTGCAGTGAAACCAATGCATGCTCAGTGAGATTTGGAGCCATGCTAAGTGGGTAATCATGCTCCTTGGAGTTGATGATCCTCATAACCAAGGGTGCATATGGAGGAGACTTCTTGAAGATAATGGCATGGAACATCTCCTCAAAAATGAAATCCATCACATCAATAGGATCAGCATCTGCCTCTGGGCCAACATTGTAGGTCCGATGGGTATGATAGAGAAGGTTGACAAGCCCACCCCTAATAGCATCATCATTCCTAGCACTTGGTGCAATGGTATGACGGAATATCCTCAACATCAGGTTGTAGAGAGGCTTGAGGCCCTTGGACCCCCCTACAACACCCTCGCTGCCATACAAAGGTGCAAGCTTCATCTTGTTCTCCCCAAGAGCCGCAGAGTGCATACACAGCCCAACTGAAGTGGATACGCCATGGAAGGTCTTAAAGATGACATTGGCAAAGTCATGGAATGTAGCTCTACAGCGGGTGGTGCCAGTCATCCAAGTCATGGTCCTGTCTTGGTCAGATCCAAACACTACAGTGGCATAGAACTGCTGTACAAGGTGGATATTGTAGTCTTCACGGAGCTCCATCAAGTTAAACAGCCCCAACTTCTCATAGATCCATAGAGCATCATTGAAGTAGGGGTTGAGCCTCATCTGCTCAACACTCATGAACTTCTGAGGACATACAGGTGATTTTGTGAGCACGCTATACACATCCTTCATGAACACAGCCTGCTCCTTCCTCCAGTAGCGAGGGTCCTCGCTGGTACGTGGCAGGTCATAGAAGTCAGTCTTCCTCAACTCACGGAACTCCTCCTTTGACATCTTGGCCAAAGACTGAAGATTGTCATATTTGGCCCTTTTTGCGCGGTTCTCTTGCTCCCTATGCATATAAGCTGCATCACGGGCCTACTGTCTGCGGTTGGAAGGAGGCACGATAAACTGACCCTAGGATTCATCATAGCGAGGATTGGCCCTTCTCGACTTGGCCTTGGTGCAAGGAGGATGACGAGAACCATCACCTGTGAACAGCAGTGAGGGAGATAGCATGGAGATTAGTATATATGTCCCAAAGATGTAGTACAAGATCTTTGATTCATTACTGGACCGATTTGAGTAACCCCACACTGGAGTCTCCGCAGCTCATACCGGAGTCTTCGGTCCTGTGGATCGGAGTCTCCGGTCGGGAGGCTCGGGGATGAGCTAGGAAGGTGCTGGTGGGGGTGAATCCAGTAGATCGGGCAATGCAACAAGGCTAAAGTACTAGTGTGCACGCATACAAGTGGTTCCAATGGAAAAATCAACACCAATCCTCAAAAACACATCTAGAGATGAACCCTAGGAGAAAAAGAAGAGGAGAGGTACCAAATCTATCCATGGGATCGATTCCTTGGTTGGGAATGACCCAATGGAGGAGAGGAGAAGGTTGGTCGGCAGCACGGCGGATCCCGAGGGCTTCTTGACCTCCGGGGAGGAGTTTTGGAGGAGGGGGAGACGGGTTGGAAGG
Source organism: Avena sativa (assembly GCA_916181665.1). NCBI lineage: Eukaryota > Viridiplantae > Streptophyta > Magnoliopsida > Poales > Poaceae > Avena > Avena sativa. Next base: position 384,579,071 of record OV702281.1, on the reverse strand, counting down.
AGGGGAACGGGGGTGGAAGAATAAAACAATTGTTTCAGTTCACCCCGTCCCCTCCCTTTAAGTGACTCCGGCCTACACCGCAGACTCCGGTGCAGGTTGTAACATCCCAACATTAGAGCCTAGAAATAAGTTGAACCCAGATGTGTGCATTGCATTCATGCATAGAAAATCCGAAGAATTTTCATGCTTTTAAAACAAAACTTGTCAAGGTGATTGAAACTTCTCTTAGCTTGATGTAATTAAAGTAGATCATCAAGTTGACTGCGATAAGTTTCAATAAGGCCTTTGTTAAAATCTCATTTTGGGTAAGAGAGAGTTGATCTAAGGGTATATCAAAATGTACCATAAGTTAAATCTTAATATAATGTAAATTATATTTGATCATTAGGTGATCATATTATAGTATTCATTATAACCATTCATAAGTACCAAGTTAAGGATATAAAACAAATAATAAGAATGTAACCACTATATCTTAAATTCCATCTGCATACATTCTGAGAATCATAGTAACACCTAATCTTAAAAACTCTTTTGATGAGTTGGAGTTGGAAAGAGATTAAGTCAAGATCATCCACTATATATATATATATATCTTTCTTTCTATACAATTTTCATGGAACTTATCTCAATATCTGTTGTTCATCAATGTTGGATGATTCCCCATTGATTTACAACTTCTTTAACTATTAGTCTGTGATCTATTATTGGATCTTATCAGAACATCTACTCAAATCTTCTATGAGGGCATAGTCCATTAATAACCTTAATCCAATATAAGATACTAAGAAGATAATTTCCAGACAATAAAAGGTAGGATTGATAAAACCCTGCTTAGCCAACTAAGAACTTCAGTAATAAATGATTAAGGTATTATAATGGTAATGTTTTGGCCACCAACATGGAATGCTTATATTTAGTATAGGTAATACTGGTGCGTAGAACATGATTGGAACCTTAGTAAAGATAAGTGATCCTAGAGAAGTCTTTGCAAACCACATAAATATAATTCAGGGATTGAAGTGTAAGTCATGAGGGTTAAGTAATTATAAAATGGTGTTATTCAACTAAAGCTAGTGTAGCATAGAGTCATAAAAGTGGTGTTATTCATCTTAAAAGATATCAACCTTAGAGAAAGATTAGTGATGTAATACTAAGTAAGTTTGTGAATGAAGTTGAAGGAACTACTGGTTGGATGGAAGTTCATCAACAGTAGAATAGTAGGTGCAATCAAGCAAGGATATGAGAAAGCTATGAAGTGTATTTGTATCAAACTCATTGGATTCATCTATAAGTTTAGAAGAATGATATATTGAATAAGAAGATTTTAATAAGTAAGACCATCAAACTAACCATGGTAATGGATAGAAAAAAAGGTATTATATCTAGGAAAGGAATTCCTTAATTAGAGGTTCCAGATTGAGAAATATAATTTTATGTTATAAATCATTTTCCTATTTAATCTTGGTAAGCAATCAACTCTAAATCTCAAATCAAACATAATATCCATCTCATATTGTTAAACCATCACTTGATGCTTATAACCCTTTATAGAAACATTTTCCTATAACAAATTACATAAGCATATCTCTGTTAATCTCAACCCTCATAAATATATGTGCCTAAGTATATCTTCATATAAGTTCACCTCTATAACACACTCTAATTATAACTTTCTATTAAAAGGGGAGATTTTATCTAATACTATACACATAAGGCAATATACTTAGATATTAAATCTTAACTCTTAAAAGGAATCTAAGCTTATACAAAACCCTAAAGCCAAGGGTAGTACTAATAATTCAAAACCCTAAACTTCTTTGTTTATAACATACATTGTTATTTTCCAACTTAATGGGAGAAATGATCATCATATCAATGTCTCTATATTTCATGCATCAAAGAATGGTATAGAATCATTACACATATATCTAAAGTTTCCATTCAAACTATAAGCTCACTAAAAGTTGAGTTATAAACAAGATAAGAATATATCATTCAAGAAATTCCTAATTAAAAATAGAAGAGAAAAATAATAAGAAGAAGTTTCTTCCAATTATTAAAAAGGAGTTCTTATTGAGTAAATAAAAGTAACATAAAAGGAAGGCATAATAAAAGTTCACAGATGTTACCAAATATATTTAAATATTACTGCAAATATCAAGCAAATAATCATACAAAGAAAGGTTCAAAATATAAATCAAAATCAAATCTGAATAACAAAACAGAAAATAGAAAAAGGATAAAACAAATAAAAATCCAAGCCTGGCCGCAGCCCAACACCCTACACCTATCTGACGGTCTGTGCAGCCCACAACAGCCGAGTAACTAGCCCAGGTTCTTTTCCATCTGAGACTGACAAGTGGGGTGATGAGAGGACCGCGGGTTGAGCTAAAGAAATCGCCAGGGGGTTATCCACAAAACGACCATCGTCGTCATCGTCACGCACACAAGAAGCTCGCTGGCGTAGCTCGCCGCCGCCCGATGCCGTCATCGTCGTCGTTGCGCCAAGATACTCGCCGCCGATGCCAGGAGGGGATAAGAAGGCCACCGCGACGCATTGCCTCCATCCCTGTCTCCAATCCCTTCCTATCCTCTCAGATACGAACGAGACCGAACCCTAGCTCGCCGGAGCCACTCTTCGCCGTCGAACCACGTCTCCCCACACCCTTCTGAGCCAGCATGGAGACGCGCCGTCCACCGTAGATCTTCTGGGTAGAAGCTTGCATCAAGGGGAGCACTGGAGCGGGCGAATTTGATCATTTTCCTTCGCAGCAGTTCGTCGGAATCCTCGTCGGGGAGCTCGATTCTGACCGCGCTTGTCCTCATTGACCACTCTATCATCATCAGGGTAAGCATATGCATCTCTGGACCCTAGTTTTGTTTGCAAATTCACACCATAGGTCTAGTTTTGTTGAGCACCGCCGCTGGCCGCCACAGTAGCTTGTCGCCGATGACCCTCTGATGACCATTTACAAGTGGCGCTGCCACTATTAGGTTCAGTAGTTTGTGCTTGTTCGATCTAGACCTATTTCGCTTGCTGGGGTACAGTAGATCGTCGTCGGTGACCAATCACCAACGGCGGTGGTGATGCTGACGCCATGCTTACCTCATGATCGAGCCACGTCAGCCGTTTGACTAGTCTTTGTCTCGCGCGGTGGATGACATGGCCCAGGGCCCACATGTCATCGACTGTGAGTAGAGAAGAGGTCTGTAACTAGTGCATTTCTTTACACGGCGTGCTGAGGTGGACAATGGCCCACTAGTCAGTGACTGGGGCTAGCTCTGGACGTGGTATGAAAAGTATTTTTCTGTTTAGAAATAAATAAAATGCTATAATCCAATTAATATTATTCCATAAATTTAATAAATGATTAAATCTTGTTTAATTAATAACTTTTGATTTATAATTCAGAAAAAATGTGTATAATATATGAAAATTTGTAGAAAAATAAAATCTACAACTTAAACTTATTTTCAAATATTATTATTATGATTATTTAAATAAATATTATTTAATAAAAGTTTCATAATAATATTTATTATTATAAAAATATGAATTATCAAAGTTTTATTACTTATAAAACTTTGATAATTCATATTTTTATAATAATAAATATTAATAATAGTAATAAAATATAAAAAATCTTAGAAAAATAAGAATTCTAATAATAATAAAACTATAATCATGTATTATTATTTCACTTAATTAAATATTTATTATTTATTAAGTAATTATAAAGGTAATAAGAATTATAAAAATTGTATCTTATTGTTTATAAATCACAAAAATAAATATGATATACCAAAATGATCACAAAAATACTATTTACATGCTAAAAATCTAATAATCTCCTTTTGAGGTAAACAAGAAAATTAAATATTTTAATAACTCAAATTTAAACTTAATAACTTCATTAATAATTCATATAAAAATAAATAAAATTTACTAATATTCCTAAAATGAGTTAAATAAGTCCAATAAATAGTATTAGTCTTAAATATTAATAATCTAATGCCATAATGGTTTAAAAACATTATAAATGTTCTTATTTTAGAAGAATCCACAACCTTAAATAAAGATTATCTCTAAAAAAGAATTCCACTAATAATAAAATCCTTAAGAACAACTTGTGAACAATCAAATCTTTTCTAAACCATATTAATCACCAAATTACAAAAACTACTACAACACTATATAAATCCATAAGTAGTTAAGTAACATTATGTTGGGTTCATAAAATATACTCACTTATTTATAAAAGATAAATGATATTACTCCATACTTACATCAAGAAACCATTACTCAAGTAACAGAATAAACATTCTTAAGTAACTTAAAGAACACATTTCAGATATACAAGATACCAAGGTAAAAATACGATACTTTCAAAAACTATCTATACTTTAAAGTTAACTTTAGTCTATAGAGTCTTAATGCAACACTACAAGCATTACTATATGTTTTATAGTTAACTTTGGTCTGAAGTAGTTAAATTATAAAGCAACTCAAGCCAAACTATTTGAGCAAACAAATAGCACAACCACCACCAACTACCCATGAAGTTTGTTTAAACCTTAGAAGAAAAACCTTTTCTTCGAAGGTTATCCTTTTTGCCACTTTAAATAAGAAACCTTGTATAAGAAATCTTAACTAGTATATCATAAGTATGTATACTTTACTCCTACATATGTGATGTTTACAACCACTCATAAACTCTAATAAAAGTACAACTATGAAACTTATCTAAAAGAACCACACATTTCAAAGTAACCATTTTCGGAATCCAAACCCTAGGACAACGTTATTCCCGGAATTTGCGCTTAGAACGTGCATCACATTACTTATGCATAAAAGCATATTGCTTCTTTAAACATTAGTCCTTATCGGACCAGTGATGCTGATTTCAGATTTTGGATCTTATACTGACTCGAAGACCGTGAGTGCATAATCTTGCAATCACAAAAGGCAAGTTCACACTTGCTCATGTCCTTTGATTATTTTCTGTAAAGTATTTTACAAATCCAGTGTTGTCTTCACCTGCATTTGAAAAAGTTCCGAAAACACTATTTTCAATAATAATGAGGACTATTGATTACTGATCCAGGGTGATCAGCTAATCTATTAGATCTGACAGTTGGATACCACTGCTCAGAACTATATCACCTAGGACTTAACAACCAATGTCGCCAGTGATTCTTGCGCCTTATATTACACGTTGACCATGAGATTTGGAATGGGACGGAGAAGTCAGCTGTATCTTCTTCCTCTCGCATGAAGTCGGATGTGCATGTCGTGGCTGTTATCCTCGTAGCGTGCATATTAATTGGTAATTCGTAGAGGATATGCAGCATATGGGTGGGAACCCTCATCGTCCCACGATAGTTCTAGCATCTAACGGTTTGTACAAACCATTGCCGTAATTCATTATGTGGACATGGTGTACACCAAGGAGGCATGCGGGGTCATGAAGGGGGCAGTGATTGGCTTGGATCATCTTCTAGGCCCCACATCATGGAATTGTGGACGGGAATAAGCTGCCTGGTTGTGCAACAAAGGGTTGATCTCTCATGGGTAAAGTAACGCACCTCTGCAGAGTGTAAGAACTGTAACTTGTTACTCCCTGTTCCAGGAAGGAGCTGCGAATGCGGCAGAAAAGGAACCCCATGAAGGTTCTGGTAAACCCGTGAAGGCTAATAGACATAGTTTTTCAGAATAAAAGCAATCTTTGAAGAAATGATTTTGAAAACTTGCATTGCCTACGACCTACGGTCTGTGGCTGTAGTTATAGTGCATCAAACACTCCTTTTCTAGTGAATTTGCTGAGTACGCTCGTACTCAAAGTATCTTCTTAACCCTTGCTAGATTCTGAAGCCATTAAAACGATGTCTACATCAAGATATGCTCCAGGACTTTTCAAGACCATCTAAGGCTCTTCAATGAAGACAAGGAAGTCAACATATACCTCAACCCAAGTGAAGACGGAAGTTACCGATTAGATAGGAATATTATCTCTAGTCAAAGAACCTATTCGGTAGTGTGTTGCAATAGCAACAATGCCAACCTCTTAGTCTGAATATTAGGCTTAATAGTATAATCGTTCTTGCATTGTTTAACTTTGATTCTTCTCCGTAGGAAGTTCTTTCTCTCTCTTTAACCTAGAGTGTTCTCTGGATCTTATGTAAAGATTGAGTTGTAACCTTTAAGCCATGTATTGGACCCGCTGTGTTTCTGTTATGCCATTCTCAGGGATGTAATACTAGTGAACGGTGCTTCACTGGTGTTATGTCAACGACTATAGTATACTACATCATGCAGTGGTATGCTGGGTCACTGCACAGGTGCACCGGAGACTGCGGTCCTCCTCGACCAAAAACTCCAGGTTAGGTGTTTGGGTACATATATGAGAGATAGATAGTTTTAAGACAGGGTACAGGCCTGGGTTGAGATATCAATCTGTGAAGAATCAATAAGAGCCATAGAATTTCACAAAAATGTTCAAGAAAGCTCCAAAAATACACGTATCAAGCAAATGACAAACACGAGTAAGCACCAACCTCTCTATTGTGAGAGGGCGTTGGCCTAGGCCACCATATTTGAGTATACTCGGCTTGGAACCACGAAGATATATCTTGGGTCCATTACCGAAACTCATCATTTAAGCTCACATATCACAAAATGATATTAAGAGGAATGATTTTGATTGCTTTGGGCATAATGGGGGGAGGGATAGTCCAGTCAATTAGAACCGCACTCCCCCTATATCCATGCCTACACCTAAACCAAATAAGGGTCAAGACATAGGTGAGTATGCAAGGTAATCAAGTCAAGCTCCTTGAATCTATGATATTTAGTTCATTCCTCAAATAGCAAAACCTTGCTTCATCAAGTGGCTTCGTGAAGATGTCGGCAAGTTGGTCTTTGGTTGGCACATATGATAGCTCAATATCATCTTGAGCAACATGATCCCTAATGAAGTGATGACAGATCTCAATATGCTTTGTCCTTGTGTGATCCACCGGGTTTTAGCAATCTTGATGGCACTGTCATTGTCACATAGAAGAGATACTTTGTCACAATGGACACCGTATTCATTTAAAGTTTGCCTCATCCATAGCAATTGAGTGCAAGCACTAGCAGCTGCCACATACTCGGCTTCGGTGGTGGAGAGAGATATACAATTTTGCTTCTTAGAAGACCAACATACCAAGGACCTACCAAGGAATTGGCAATCCCCGGATGTTGATTTTCTATCATCCTTATCACCATCCTAATCCGAGTCCGTGTATCCACAAAGAGAAAATGTTGACCCTCGAGGATACCAAAGACGGGGTATGAACCAAATATCAAAAGATTCTCTTGACCGCCATCAAATGGCTTTCTTTAGGAGCCGCTTGATATCTTGCACACACACCTACACTCAACACAATATCGGGTCTATATGCACAAAGGTAAAGTAAAGAACCAATCATAGACCGATATACCTTTTGATCCACATCTTTACCATTTGGATTTTCTTCTAGATGAGTATTTGTAGCCATGGGAGTAGGAGATCCATTTAAATCTTGCATATTGAATCTTTTGAGCATATCTTGAATGTACTTGGCTTGGTTGAAGAATGTCCCTCCTCTAACTTGCTTGATCTCAAAACCAAGGAATACCCTTAACTCCCCCATCATAGACACCCGGAACCTACTAGTCATAAGCTTTGAGAATTCATCATTAAACGCTTTGTTAGAAGTGCCAAAGATAATATCATCAACATATATTTGGCATACAAAAAGCTCCCCATTGACCTTCTTAGTAAAATAGTGGGATCAATTTTCCCAACCTCAAATCCATGGTCAAACAACAACTCTCTAAGGTGCTCATACCACGTGCGTGGGGCTTGTTTGATCCCATAGAGCGCCTTATCAAGTTTGTAGACATGGTTTGGGAAGTTGGGATCCTCAAATCCCGAGGGTTGCTTTACATATACCAACTCATTTAATGGACCATTAAGAAAGGCACTTTCTACATCCATTTGTTGCAACTTAAAGTTATGATGTGCCGCATAAGCAAGAAGGATACAGATGGACTCAAGGCGAGCCACGGGTGCATATGTCTCTCCATAATCAATGCCTTCGATTTGAGAGAACCCTTGTGCAACCAATCTTGCCTTGTTTCTTACTATAATTCCATGCTCATCTTGCTTGTTCTTGAATATCCACTTGGTTCCTATAACATTGCGGCAATCCTTTGGCTTCTCAACTAACTTCCAAACTTTGTTTCTCTCAAAGTTGTTGAGTTCTTTGTGCATTGCTTCCAACCAATCCGAATCTTTAAGAGCTTCCCACACTTTCTTTGGTTCAATCATGGAGATGTGTGCTTGGTGTTCACTAAACCTCTTTAATTGTGCTCTTGTGGAAATGCCTCTCCTCAGGTTACCAACCACATTTTCAAGAGAGTGGTCTCTTAATTCCAACATTCTATCCGTTCTAGCTTCACGACGAGTGTGGATCTCCTCGTTGTTTCTTGGAGGACCCTCTTCATCATTTTGGTCCTCATCTTGACCATCAACTTGACCTTGATCATCACTGGAATCATTCTCTTCATTAAGCGGCAAAGATTGACCTTGGTCTTGATCAAACACTCTTCTAGCATCGATTTGAGCTTGTCTCAAGGCAGTTTGTATGGATCTTTCTTGAGTAATTGACTTGGCACCACTTGACATCCTGGAGAATGAATCAAGCTCCTCCTCACTAGAGATGTCACCTTGATCAACATCCTGAGGGTCCACAACTTGTATTTGGCTTGGGTCATTGTCCACCTCGGTAGATGGACCATGTTGTTGTTGTGAAGATGAGGGCTCCACTTGAGTAGAGCATAGTTCTTCTCGATCCGCCACAGGGGGTTCCTCAACGGGGCGGATATATCCCACACCCATTCTTCCTATGGCATCCTGAGGCATTTCATCATCTGCATCACAAGCATCAACACACACCCCTTGGGGACCATCATATTCTTCGAAGGTCACACTACAAGATTCTATGATGGCTCCGGAGAGCTTATCATAAATTCTATAAGTGTGAGATTCGATACAATATCCAACAAAAATACCCTCAAATGCTTTAGACTCAAATTTGGACAAACGAACACCTTTTATAAGATAGAAACACTTACAACCGAACACCCGAAAGTAAGATATGTTGGGCTTGTTACCGGTAAGTATTTCATATGGAGTCTTGTTGATTTCTTTGCGGAGGTAGAGCCGGTTTGATGCATGGAAAGCGGTGGAGATGGGTTCGGCCCAAAAGTTGTATGGAGATTTAAACTCCGCCAACATGGTCCTAGCCATCTCAATAAGAGTCCATTCTTCCTCTCGGCCACACCATTTTGTTGAGGTGTATATGCAGCGGAATATTGGTGTTTTATCCCCTCATCACTAAGGAAATCATTCAAGGTGTAGTTCTTGAACTCGGTGTCGTTGTCGCTTCTTATTATCAACACTGGGAAATTATATTGACGTTGAACCAAGTTGATGAAGTCGATGAAGGTCTTTTGGGTCTCACTTTTCAACTTGAAGAAATATACCCATGAGTATCTTCAAAAGTCATAAACAATCACCAAACAATATTTCTTCCCACCAAGACTTGCATGAGATGGAGGACCAAAAAGATCCACATGAAGGAGTTTCAAGATCTTTGTTGACTTGATGCAGTTCTTTGGCTTGTGGGGAGCATCATGCATCTTTCCTAGCACACAAGCCCTGCAAACACGATCTTTGGCAAAGGAAACATTTTCTTTTAGTCCAACAATATGGCCCTCCTTGTGGAGACTTTGCAAAGTTCTCATATTGACATGGACTAGTCGGCGATGCCATAACCAACCCACATCGGCCTTTCCGAATAAGCACATCGCACTTGTAGTGGCTTGCCCCGAAAATTCCACCACATACAAGTCATGTTCGACGTACCCAACGAAAGCGACCTTGAGAGACTTGCTCCACATGAGGACCATAATATCAGCATCAACAAAGACGACAAAGCCCATCTTTCCAAGAGCACGGCCTGAAAGTAAATTGTATCCAAGGGTCTCAACAAGCATGACTTTCACGAGTGTAATATCGTGAGCAACCACTACCTTGCCAACACCTATTACCTTAGACTTTGACTTGTAGGCATATGTCACGAATATTTGATCATCATTTGGCCTTAAATACTTGATAATAGACGAGCTTCCGGTCATATGACTTGTGCAACCACTATCAAGCACCCACTTTGACCCTCCGGAAGCATATGTCTACAAAAGATCAAGCTAATTTTTAGGTACCCATTTTTCAATGGGTCCTCTTTTATTAGCAACAAGGGCCTTGGGGACCCAAATAGACCAAGCAATATAACCATCATATGGTATAACATATTATGCATACACATCACCATAATAATCACGCATTAGAACATAGTGAGGGTTAGCACTTCCCGCAAAATCATCATGAGACATAGTTTTACCACTTGTGGTCTTACTATCCAGAATGGCCTTGTTTTTAACTTGTGGGGTTTGGACTTCTTCTTGTTGTCGTTCTTCTTCTTGGCTTTGGAGAGAAAACCAATGCCCCCTTTCTCACCATTTGACCTTTGCTTACTCAATAGGTCATCAATGGACTTGTTACCTTTTGGAAATGTGGCCTTGGCAAGCTCCCCCTTCAACCTAGCATTTTCTTCAATAATAGTCGTACTACTAGAAGGAATGAAATTACTAGATGAAGGAATATTGGTCAATTGAGTTTGAAGCGTTTCATGGGACTTTGTGAGAGACAAGAGTTCACTTTCCAATTCCTTATGAGCCTTGTTGAGTAAACTAAAGTCCTCGGCAAGTTTTTCATGAACCACACCAAACTCAATCTTGTCCTTTTTAGCCCATTTATATTTAGCAATAGCATGATCACGTTCCTTAATGAGTCTATTAACAATTATTTCATTGGCCTCATCAGGCCCTTCAAGTTTTAGTTCAAGAGACATCCTAGTCTCTTGTTCTTCTTCTAGAGCATCATTTAAGGCTTCTATCCCAATCATGTGTTCATGCCCAAGTTTACATCTTACATCTAGAAGCTCTTGTGTGTGGGAAAGTTGATCTAAGATGTTCCAAAATGTATCTTAGCCTCCCCTTGTAAGTTAGTCACAAACTCATCGAAATCAATTAATTCCCTTTTTACTTCAAGAGACATCTCATCATCAATTTCATCATTAGCTAAGGGAGTGGAGTGAGATGATGAGGATACCTCCGTTCCTCTTGTCATAAGGCAAGTGACGTTCTTGTTGGGAGTATTCTCATTTGGAGAATCGAAGAGTGAGAATGTCGAAGTAGAAGTAGTGGCTAGAGCAGCCACACCACTTGATGTTTCCTCTTCCTCATCTTCATCATCTTCATTGTCGGAGGAGTATTCTTCATGAGTGACCAATACAATTTCGCCTGACTTCTTGTTGATGGGATTCTTCTTGATGAAGGGTTTCTTTGTAAGGAGCTTTGGGAGTTTTCTTCAACACAAGCTTACCCCCATGATCTTCTCTCTTCTCATAGGGACAACCCGCCACAAAGTGATAGCGGTCACCACAATTTAAGCAAGTTCTCAATTTAGTGACATTTTCTCTTCTCCCATTTGGGTTGCTTTTTCATTGCATTTCCATCTTGGCCTTGGCGGGGTTCTTCCAAAAGTTCTTTGCATAGAAGGCCATATATTGACCATGAGCAATCTTGACATCATCGGGGTGGTTCATGGAGAGGCCTTCATCACTATCATATTCATCCCCATGTTCCACAACTTTGGCCTTCAATGCAAGGTTGACAACATTGCTCATACCAAGGGCTCGAGCACGGGCATCTTTGGCATTCTTGGCGGCAACCTTGAAAGAGGCCATATCTTGCATAACTTCATTGGAGGTCATGAGGTGGTAGTTGTGTCTTCCTTGTACGCTCTTCAAGTCGGTGGGCTCAAAGGGCATGTGTGCACTCACATATTTCCTTTTTATCCAAGAATCATCCACATGTGAGGCACCCACATTTCTAAAAGCGGTGGCGGTGGTATTGAGCCTACAGTACATGTCTTCATGATCTTCACCTTCCTTCATGTATAAGCCTTCGGCTTCATTTCTTAGTGCATCATACCGGTTCCTCCTCATGCTCTCATTCCCAACAAACAACATTGTGAGAGCATCCCAAGCTTCCTTGGAGGTGCTGAGGTTCTCAATGTGTGGGTAATCCTTTGTACCCAATCCTTGTTGAATCATGTGCAAGGCGGTGGCATTGAGTTGACTATTGACAACTTCTCTTTTGTCAAGTGTCGTGGGAATGGCCACGACAGATGCTGCAATCGGCAGTGAGTAGTAGAACATGGGGCAAGGGCGGCCAGCCATCTGCGGTGAGAGATGAGGGCAGAGACACAAGGGTTTACCCAGGTTCGCCCCCCGGAGGGTAAGGACCTACTCCTGCTAGATTGTATTATGGAGAGAGTACAAGGGGAGAGCTTGACGACTAGGCGGCGAGTCGCTTGGGTGTATGATGGAACGTGTCCTCTATGCGTACCCTAGGGAGGTTTATATAGGCTCACCTCGCTAGGGTTTATAGATTACAACCGAATTGGTTAAGTATTTGGAAGGTCTTTGACCTAGTCCGACTGGGCCTAACTACGCTTCTGGGCCTCCAGCTTCGAGTCGCCTGAGTCCTCACCAAGTCTCGATCCAGTCGCCGTCCTGCAGGCCCACTCGCTGGCAGTTTGGGCCAATGGGAAACGTCCTGTTGGGCATACCCCGGTAGGCATATCCCCATCAGTAGTCCCCGAGGCCGTCGTTGATTCGTCGCAGGTGTTCGTTGGCAGTCGGAGTATGCGGGTCCTATGCGGACGCCCAGTCGAATCGGCGGTGGACTCCTGAACAAAGGGAAGAACTGGTCATTTTAGTCGCAATAACGGCGACCAATCATATCGCAGCTTGGCGAGCGGGTCGGCGAATAATCATGTCACTGTCTTAGTGATCGGGTCAGCGAATAATTAAGTCACTGTCTTAGTGATTGGGTCGGCGAATAATTAAGTCACTGTCATAGTGATCGGGTCGGTGAATCGTCGAGTCGGGGAGGTCAGCAAGTCGAGTAGACGAAGTTGGACCGTCAACTTGGTCAAACTAGCCGTTGGGTAATCCAACAGTAATATCGGCGTAATTATTGCGTGGTAACGGCTCCCCGAAAATGGCGGGTAACAACCACTATATAAGGAGAGCGACGGGTGAGGGGGGAACGCTTCCCTCACTTCTTCCGAACCTGCGCATTATCGTTCCCCCATTCCACGCAGTGACCAGAACAACTCAGGACGATCCGCATCCCACAATCCTCCAGCCGATGGCTCCTCCTACCGAACCATGGGGTAGATCCAAGTGCACGAAGGCACTGCTAAAATCATTCGAGGAGGCGGGGATCCTCCGTGCCAGGAGATGGCGCATCCCCGCGGCCGGAGAAGTAATTCTAGATCCATGCGAAGGGGAATTCATCTGCTTCACCAGTCACCTGGAGCGAGGGCTCGGCTTCCCAACCTCCCTCTTCTTCCAGCGTTTCTGTGCCTATTACGATATCCAGCCGTCAGACCTGGGTCCGCACAGCATCGAGCAGCTCGCCATTTTCGTGGCGTTCTACGAGTGCTACCTGGGCTGCAGGCCCTATTTTCCCCTGTGGCAAGATCTATTCCACGGGAGAATCAGCCGCGAAGAGGCAGGCGGCCCAATGCTAGCCGTGGGCGGCTTGACTTTCCAGCTGAAGTCGAAGGCATCGTTCTTCGATATGATGCTGCCCGCCAAAGCAGCGAACGAGTGGAACAAGAGCTGGTTCTACGTTACCGAGTCGACTCCAGGCGATGAGGTGGCGCTTCCAAGGTACTCCGCCGACCGGCCCGAGCCGCGCCGGCCCCAAGTTACCTAACTCCCGCTAAAACAGCGGATGGTCGTCGACGACATGCTGCAGACCATACGCAATTTAAAGAAGAAAGGCCTCCAAACCATCTACCTCTATAACTGCTGGCTCGGCCGACGGCTCATGCCCCTAGCCAGCCGTGCCCACTACATGTACGAGTACACGGGCAAGGACGACCCGACGAAGACCTGCCACATCGAGTGGAGACTCAACGACTACACCCTGGCCCTGAAGAAGATCACCCAGGAGGTGTATCTCGATGCGAAGGCCGGGTTCGCGCCTTACATCGCAAGGCGCCCAGATCCAATGGTAATTCATTATTCCCTTTGCACTCGCGGTCGCTGTTTGTGCATTCGCGGTTGTGGTAATGTTGTTTGACCGGTGCAGTTGTTTCAAGTGGTGGAAGGGTGGCTTCCGCCCGCAGACGACGAGAACTCGAGCTCGTCCACCCAGGACGGGAGCGAGTCATTGCCCGACAAGGGCGATATCGAGAGTGATGGGGGTGGCAATGACGATGATGATGACGACGAACCCGTGGAGGTTGCTGCCCCCATGGTCTGCAAGACTCGTGGGCAGCACCAGCGCGAACTCGAAGCCAGCAAGAGCCTCGAGGCCCATGACGACGACGACGAGCTCCCTGAGCATACCTCACACAGTGAGGCTACGCCATCGAATAAGAAGAAGCAGGCGCCTCCGAAGAAGAAGGCGAAGCCGACCAAGCCGGCGTCTCTGCCTCGGTCCGTGAGTAGCTCTGACGCTACCAGCTCGGCCGAAGAGACAGCGGTGCACGGGGCCGCGGCGACCGGCGCTGCCGTCATAGTGGACGAAGCACCGCTGGCGTCGTTTCCACCGTCGTTCGCCCTAGTCATCGGTTTGGCGGCCGCTCTAGCCGCAGGGGCCTCGCCGCCGAGGGGGGCTCCCGCAACAACTACCGCGGAGGCTCCCGCCGCGGCTTCATCTTCGAAGAAACCATCAGTGTCTTGGGCACATAATGTGTTCGAGACGGGCCTCAGTCGGAAACTGGGGCCAGAACTGGAGAAGCCGGCCAGCATCCGCACCGGCCTACGATTTTTTCCGGTCGCCAAGTAAGTGTTCCTTGACCTTTTATCCGTCTACTTGCTTTGTGTTTTGATCAGAGAGCTTTATTGACAGAGTTGTTTCGCGGGACTGGAGTTAAGAAGATAGGTCACCCTTCAGTGGACAAGGTTCCACGATTCACCACGGAGGCGCCAGCTGATCCCTCGAAGAAGAGGAAGGGCGACGAAGTCGTTGCTCCCGTTGAAGGCGCCAAAAGAACAAAGGGCGATGGCGTCGTCACGATCTCTGATGAGCCGGCGACTGCCCCGAGCGAACCTCCGACCGTAGTGGACGTAGCTCTGAAGGCCAAGGAGGACGCGGGGTCGCAGCATACGGTGCTTGTAGGTTCGACCGAGGCGATCGAGCCGGCCTCAAGTGACGCGGGGGCCGCGGTGGCGACCTTCCCTCGCTTTGTGGCGAAAGCCGCCGCAGTGAGTGCCTCAGTGCCGTCGAGCCAGCTTCCTGGAGCCGCCGGCATGGAGGTTGAACAACGTCGTGGTCACACTCCACTCGTGCTTGCGTCGGTGGACGTGATGGAACTTCATGGCATGCTAGGTGCCGCCATCCAGGTATGTCCAGTCCCCGAGGATCTGGCCGCTGAATCTCAGTGGTTGGATTCTTACTATTTTTGGTGTTATCCAGTCCCCGAGTGCCTAGTCGCTGAATTTGAACGGCTAGGCACTTAGGAATTTCGTTGTCCAGTCCCCGAGTGCCTAGTCGCTGAATTTCGGCGGCTGGGCTCTTAGGAATTTTGTCGTTCAGTCCCCGAGTGCCTAGTCGCTGAATTTCAGCGGCTGGGCACTTAGGAATTTTTTGGTTGTTGACGCTGTGGTTGTTGCACAGGGCCTGCAACGCGAATCAGCCGAGCGGCTTGTTGCTAAGTGCCGCGTGGAGAAGGAGCTTGTCACCGTCCAGGAGACGAACAAGGAGCTTCGAGCGGCTGCGGGTGAGTATATACCTTAATTTGCGATGGTCGCTAACTTTTTGCGGTGTTGACCGTTTTGTTTTTGCAAACAGAGAGTGGTGCGGCCAAGGTGAAGGAGGCTCGCCGGGGCCTTATCCCGGTTGGGGAATTGACGGTGGCTCAGTTTGCCTTGAGCGTAGCGGAGACGCGGATCGCCGAACTGGAGTATGAGATCAAGGAGGCGAAGGAGGAAGCAAGCTCGGCGGACGGGCGAGCCAAGGCGGCTGTCACTTCTGTTGCTGAGGAGCAGAAGGTGTCGGATGCGCTCGTCACCGGGTTGCAGAATGATTTCTCTGCTCTTCAGAGTTTCATCACGGACCTCTGCTGCCCACTGATTGATAAGCTTTCCTTTAGCGAACTTCCGAGTGCACGTACCGCGTTGCGGTTTTGGTGCTTTGCTTACTGTTTGATTGCGTATTGCAGGCCGGATCACTGATAATGCCGAGGAGGCGCAGTCGTACGATGCACGGCAATGTGTGACCACCCTGGTCGACTCAGCCGCGCTGTCAGTGACTTGTCTCCGGGCATATCTTCAGGAGATCTTGCCCACGGAGGTGATTCCCAGCGACCTCGTCGAGGTATGGCGCTACCTGGAGAAGGCCCCGTCGGTCGTGGAATTCATGAAGCGGTCGGCCTTCCGTCGTGGAGCGGCGACTGCGTTGAGCCTTGGTCTCGCACACTTTCCGGACGATTTCGACCTCGATGACGTCACAAGTGGTTACCCCTCATCGACGGGCTCGGTTGAGATTGCCGAGGTGTTGAAGCTGACGGACCGAGCCGCAGTATACTCCGGCCGCGTTTGGGAGATGGACGACCTTATCCCCTACCAGGAGACGGTCATCGCCCCCAATGACCCTGAGCCGAAGCACCATGACTTCAAGGTGGAGCAACCGTTCCGTGCGGCGATGGCGGGCGAGCTGACGACGTACCCGTCGAATCCCTATGTGCCTTTTATCCGCAGCCGCAAGGACGGTGGCGCGTCTTCATCAAAGCCTGCGGAATAAAATGTTGTTCCATTCGGTTTTAGTATAGGATAGCCATGAAATTCTCCTTGTACGCGAAACGAATTTTGCTGCTATGAAAGAATGCTCGGGTTATCTTGTCATTGTTTGTGCGATTTGAATGTTGGTTTTGCGAGTCCCCGAGCGCGTCCGCCCTTTTTGTGGGGTTAACCTCGTTTTTATATGTTGTGTAAACTGTTAGTGAGTTAAGGTCGACTCACCATGGCTCGGAAAGCCAGTCACATGACGACTCCCAGGGGTGCTCTTTACTTGGCCATTTCCCCGGGCGCGAATGGGGTCGGGTCACCGAGTCCCCGAGCGTGGTACTTGGTCGTTCTAGTCGCATGCCCAAGGTAGGTGAGGACTAAGGGCGTTATGTTAGGCGCGTCACTCTGCCTGATCCGTAAGATCAGTCGCATGGCGAGTCCTTGGCACGCTCTCGTACTTCGCGTTCTTCCCTGGTCGCTCTTCTTTGGGCTGCGGTCAGTCCCCGAGCGTGGTACTTTGCTATTCGAGTCGCTGTGCCGAGGATGTGGAGGACTTGGTCGCTGTGGGAATCGAGTGCAGTCGTCTTGGCTCGGGGAGACAGTCGAGCTAGGCGACTCCAATGGGGCTTCAGGTTAGCTTTTTTCGTGGATGGTACGAGGACTGAATGTGACACCCCCGGTATAAGGGCTAAACAAATCCCAGACCTCCGTCTGATATAAGCTTAACCTTGAGCTCGAGAATATCCAGTGAAGAATCGGTAACACAACAGTGACCCTACGACACAAAATTTATTACAGCAAGCTCATAACTGAGCAGAGAACCAAATTATTACAAGTAGAGGTCACTGACCACAAACATCAAACAACGGAAGGCAAATTATGCTATTAAGTATAGCAAACTTAACAAATGGCCTAAGAGGCCTGAAGCATAACGATGACGTCCCAGCCCATAGATTCCAGGCTGCCGGCCGGGAACCCCAAGCTACTCGTCGATGTCGATGTAGTACAGAACTCGTCTTCAGGGAACACTTACTCTGCCAAAAGTATCAACAAAGCAAGGGTGAGTACATGGTGTACTCCGCAAGACTTATGGCTGGTGGAGTTGCTTTGCATAAAGCCACTTTTGTTTATAAAACAAGAGGGAGAAGAAGCTCGTCTAGTTAGAGTATTTTAAAAGGGGATAAGAGAGCGACATCTCCGAAATATTGATCATCATCTTTTGATATCCACCAAATCATCATCATCTCCTGAACTAGGATCACCCCCTCGTACCCATGAGGAAGCATCCTTAAGCACACATTGATCTGCCAAGTTTTACGATTAGGTTCAAGTTATCTATGATCATCACGTCCATTCCCAAGTCGTCCATAACCGTGGACACGACTTTCCAAAAGATTATTACCCTACAGGGGTGTATAAATTTACCCACACGTACTAACCTTCTCTTAATGCCACTAGATAAGCCCTCTTCCTTGGAAGGCCGACAGAGGGTGGTTAGACACGACCTTTACCTTGCTTTCGCCGAGACCATGAGTCACGCAATAAGTATGGTTCCGCCATAACGGGTCAAATCCCGAAGCCGGTACTTAAAGATGTGAGGCGAGGTTGGTTAACAAGGGCTCCATCAACCCCAAGCAACCCGGTCCACGCTTACCTACCTGTTATGAATGCACCAACTTCACCCGGCAAATCTTTCAAAAGATTTTCTATGCATATGTCGAATGGAATGCCCGAACTATGTGACTCATGGAATCTACTAGGCAAGTTAGTCAATCATGGGGTTTTCCAGGCCCCGTGTGGTTGTACGCTCGTATTGGTTCAAGAGGAAAGAACATCGGGTCCTAGTGGTGGCGAGAATGGGACTACAAAAACCACATCCCACCGTGGCCTCCCATACAAGCCTTAGCATGTTTAACTCATATCACCTCTGATATCATCTCATCACGTTCTCCTGTCATACTAGATTCTCTGCATCTGATACATCATCTGGATGGACCAGAACTGACAGCTATGCATGGATAAGTAGACACATATATTAGCTCTAGTAGTGCACACACGCATACCTATTTATGCTAGGAGCAGTGGATCAGGTAATATAAGCTCAAAGGGAGTAATGCAATAGATAGGATACTCTATATATCGATAAAAGACCACAGTAGAATTGTATGCATCATGGCAGGAATTGAAATGCTTTCAAAATCGTAGGATTGTATCATGGTGGGGCTATGCTTGCATTTGCCAGTTGATAACCGATAAGCAGACCTTCGGAATCCTTGTACTTGACTTGATTACAGTTGTTCAAGTATTGTTCTTCGATCTTCGATCTTCGATGGTCTTGATCTCTGTCTTCAATCTCGATCTCGATATCATATTCTATCGGGAAGAACCAAACACCAGAGATAGAGGGAAACAATCAACACATGGCATCGATGCAAGGCTCAAACAAGAATGATGATATCACAAGTTGAATTGCATTGAATTTAAACCCTAAAGCATGCTCGGCAATTTAATCGGGGTTCCGAGGGGTGAAAACCCTAATTCGGGGAAACTCCGGAACATATGAGAGGGTGCATTTGTTCTTCTAATTAAACTTGTCATGAAAGTTTATTAACAATGCATGATTATAGCTTAAAGAGGTAGGTTTCATTTTTCTGAACATTTTGATATATTATTTGTATTTTTCTGAATTAATATGAATTACTTATTGAATTTACAATATTCAAAACATTTTCTGAAATTATTAAACCTTTTCTTAATTAAAATAAAACTGGAAATACTTTTTACAACCAGGCTATAGCTAGCCCATGTGACTGACTGATGGGCCCTGAGCCACCTCAGCCTCCACACAGGCAAAGTGGGACAGGGGGGTGGTTGGTTATTTCTCACCGAGGCAGCAGCTAGCCAGAGGGGCTGACAAGTGGGCCTGGGCCACGCAGGCACCACGTGTACGCCGCACGGGCGCCACGTTGGCTCGCCGGCCAACAGGCCAGACGGCGGCGTGGGATGGTTGTTCAGCGTGCACGGGCATGCGGGGATGGGCATGACTGGCTCAGCAAGACGCGGGCGATCGTTTAGCGGTGGCGCCGCTCTGTTTTGGTTGCTGGAGTGGCGACCGTGATCTTGTCTGGCGGCGGAGCACGGCTGCGACCGGTGAAAGGGCAAACCAGAGAGGGAGGGAAGAAACGGAGGGCACTGGAGGGTGCAGGAGCTCACCTAGTGGCTTACTGCAGGGTCGGCGAGCTCGGGGGTGATCGGAAACAGACTGATTAACGCTGGCGAAATCGTCGGGGTCGGGGAAGAAGATCGTGATTCCGTCGACTGGGACCTCGCCTGCTTGCGCGAGATGGGGCAAACAATAGAGGAGGTCAAGGCGGTCACAGGAGCGTGCTCTAGGGACCTTGGGGCGACCGGAAATAGCGAGACGCCGGCGATACTGAGGGCTAGGGTTTCGGCTTCCTACACGCGAGGAGACACGGAGCGAGAGAGAGGGGGAAATGCGGATGGGGAGAAAGAGCGGATCACTGCGATTCTTATCCTCGGCTCGGCGGTCGGCGGCGTGCATCGTGGTGCAGAGCAGATCGACGGCGGCGTGTCGAACACGCAGCAGCTTGCCGGCAGGAGGAAGAAGAAACAAGAAAAAACGCGAAGGGGTACGGGCTGCGCTGGGCCTTAGCTAGGACGCGGGTGGCTGCTGGCTGGCGACAGGGAAGGGAAGAGAGAAGTGGTTCGGCCCAGATAGGTTGGCTGGCTCCAGTTTTTCTTTCTAAACATTTTTCCATTTTCTGATTTCAGTTTTGTTTTTGTATTTCTATTTTGAATCTGTTTTGAATTATATCATAAGTACGAGAAGGTTTTCAAAATATGTAAGATATGGTAGGAACCCCTTTAGACAATTTGGGACCCATACACTTTGATACTTTTCAAAATTCAAAACCTATTTGAATTGATTTGCAAATGGAAAGAGAGGGAAGAGCTAGGGTTTTAGGGTTTCATTTAATTCTTTAATGCACAATTTAAGATATGATGCTCATGATGCACAAAACAAACCCTAATACAAGATTAACTAAAACTGGGGTGTTACAGCTCTATCCGCCTTACGAGAATCTCGACCCGAGATTCCAAAGGTAGGAAAAGAGACAGAGAGAGAAAGAAACAAGGCCACTCTAAAGATAAGAGGGAACATACTAAACAACACACAGAGTATCTCATGGTCAACTTATGGATAGATTGTTCAGAAACAACTCTGAGATGACGAACATGAAATACATCAAGGTAACGGAGGAAACAAGAGGAGAAGGTTTTAAGTTGTTAGATAGATGGTCTTCATAAGGATTGAGACCATGGAACTTACATAAGGTTTTGAAGCTTCTGAAGAAGAAAGCCTCCAGCAGAAGGAACATGACCACATACTACGATAGGGAACCTCTACTAAACAGCTTAAGTAGAGATTTCAGGTTGCAGAGATATGGTTCAACAAAACCAAGTTTTTGAACTACTTTTGACACAGAAGGTTCACTCTTTCATTCAACAGAAGGCTTAAGACAGAAAGGTGTTTTGGTGGAGAGGACTCGTAAGAGTCACAAATAACAGGTAGCAAGAGGAACTACAGATTACCAAAATCATAGTCACTCCTGAAACATGGCTAAGAAAATGAAGGAAACTCTTTATTCATCCAGGTATACCAAAATCCTTGCCAAGATCATGATATTACTTTACACCACTAGGATGAATAGTTAAGAAGATTCCTGATGACACGAGAAGAAAGAAACTTCATTCTTAGACTTGAATTACTTGGCACAACAAGACACTTGCCAACATAAAGGGTCTGGAGGATTGACCGAGAGGCATTTAGCGACACTACTTTAAATGTTGTCCTTAATGTTCGAGAAATCGAACACCAAGTAAAGGTCAGACTTCGAAGACCAAGGAAACCATAAGCACAACTCCTATAATGAATTATAGAAGAAGCCTCATAAAGAGTGGTTGATATTGCTGAATCACAGGAATATAACAAAAAGTCTTTTTGGCTAAGTGTGTCAACCATTACATCGATCTTGCCAGATTTACAAAGAGACCTATGTCAAAACCTTGAGGAACACCAACCATCATGGCTGCTTGAGATTCAGCTTTGGTTAAGTGAAGTGATACTTTAGACTCAGCATGCCCGAATAGAAAGTTTGCAACATTTACCGCAAAGGTAAAGTCACTAGATTCTCAAGACAGGCACTACAATGTCAAGCTCCAAAAGACTGAGCTAGATTGCTATACCCATGTATTTAGCAACTTGTCAAAAGACAACTGCATACATATAAAGTATTAGCAATAAGACACACATGTGTCCTTAAGGGAACGGAGCTAACTGTACTCGAATCCACGGCGGCATCTTTCAACGTTTGCACGTGAACTAGATAAGGTCACTTCTAACATCCAGAACACATAATTCGAGATGACTCAAATACGGTTCTCAAAAGTTTCCAACATTAATGCCAAATGTTCCATATGAATCAAATCTAGCATGGAGAAGATAAGAATGTCATTGATGGGCTCAACAACAAACTAATCGAGACACTCCAAGAAGATGAACTCATATGTTGTATGAACAAGACAAAAATATTGGCCAGATCAAAGGACATGAAGATGTACTCAGGTGAAACATCACAAGAAGAAACATCATCAAGATAGTCCTTGGAACTGAGTTTGATTTGACAATAACCCAAATCAAATCAAAGATGGGGGAGATAACATATCCATAAAGGAAATGCTATCTTTCTTCAGCACGAACAAAACTAGACATACCTTTTAGAAGGAACAAGTCAGATAGAACTTTTGTCTTACAACTCTCCAAGTTGTTGTTTAAGCTCAACCAACTTCCTTAGGGATATCCAGTACGGATCCTTGGAGAAAATAGCAGTTCAGAGAACTTACTTGATCAAGAACTTGACAACACGGTCATGTGGCAACATGGAGATACTTCTAGAAAGACGTCTAGAATATCATGAACCACCGATATGTCACTTAGTTCGAGAGGAAACTTTCTTGGTAAGGCAAGAGGACATAGTTTCAGAGTTTCGGTACAAGCCTAATTCTTCGACTGAAGAGAGTGCACTAGAATAACGGACTTGGTAGCACAATCATTCTTCGCTTAATGATAGGGTTAACCAATCACGCTAAGAATGACTCAAATGTCCTTAGAGTTCAAACCAATAATAATTGCTAAAAATTCCCAGATGATCACATTATTACACACACACATCATTCACGAGCACAAAAGCTCGAGTAAGGGTGGGTAAATATGTGTAAGAGCATCACTTCATTAAGGGGTCATAAAACTTAGCACGACCTCTTAGTATAAAAGAGTGTGATACCTTAAGGTAGAATAGATAGAAGCTAATCAATGCCTCTTAATCTTCGGATTACAACACTTTGACCTGGTCCTAGATATAACGAGGTACTGGAGTTTGTTTCTCCTAGACATTCCAAAATGGTTTGTCTTGATGGACCACAAGAGTATCTTGCATCGGAAGACACCAATGCACATTTACTACTTGGCTACCAACTGGTAGACAAAGGTCGGAAAGCAACAAACAAGGAAGGACATGCTCAGGATAGAGTCCCGAGATGTGGATGCATAGGTTAACAATCTCCCAAAAACCAATGCATAGAGGAGATAAAGTGTGGCAGAGTCACGAATATAGATGCGAGACTCTCGAGGAGTATTCTTGTCGTGATATATGTGGTTCCATTAAAGAATATCTGCCATAGCTAGTGGTAGGGGAAGTCCTTAATTATCACAATTCAATCGTGACAAAAACCACAAGCTTGAAGGCTAGAATTGTAATACCAGCCATCTTGAGTAATGTGGGAACATTAACGACAGGGGACAAAGGAATGGATCTTGGGTTAAAGGTCAGCTTCATGTACAAGATTCACAACACCAGAATCCAGCACAATCAGGGATCTTAGGTTCAAGTCCAAGGGTTAAAACCCAAAGAAAGGAGTAACTACTACTTGAGTGACATAGCGTACACTACAAGGTAGTAATCACGAGGTAGCTTCCAAGAGAAGAAACAACTTCCGAAGTACCCAACAAAAGAAAAGGGAGGCATACGAGGCGAAAGGAAACCTCGAGGCCTAGAACAGAACAATGTGGATCCAACAATATAAAATTGTCAGCCCACAAGATAGAGAGATCATGATGGAAAGAAATATCTAAGATGAAGCAGAGCAAAGGGGAACAAGGAATTCACCACACACACAACTCTAGAGAACTCAACACTAGGTCAACTGGTTAAGAAACGTCATGCCAAGAAGGTACCTAAGCTTTGAAAGACTAGAAGAGACATCAAAACTTTTATAGAATCAATACCAGATAAGATGACCCAGATTTAGAGCAAAACTGGATAAGGAGTAAAAGAAGCATACTAGAGTTTTCGCAAATAGTTTTCACAAGCACTAGACTCAACATCGACCAATATCAAGGTTTTCCTACGGTCGGTACTGCTCTGATACCAAGAACTGTGACACCCCAGGGATCAGGGCTAAACAAATCCCAGACCTCCGTCTGATATAAGCTTAACCTTGAGCTCGAGAATATCCAGTGAAGAATCGGTAACACAACAGTGACCCTACGACACAAAATTTATTACAACAAGCTCATAACCGAGGAGAGAACCAAATTATTACAAGCAGAGGTCACTGACCACAAACATTAAACAACGGAAGGCAAATTATGCTATTAAGTATAGCAAACTTAACAAATGGCCTAAGAGCCTGAAGCATAACGATGACGTCCCAGCCCATAGATTCCAGGCTGCCGGCCGGTAACCCCAAGCTACTCGTCGATGTCGATGTAGTACAGAACTCGTCTTCAGGGAACACTTACTCTGCCAAAATTATCAACAAAGCAAGGGTGAGTACATGGTATACTCCGCAAGACTTATGGCTGGTGGAGTTGCTTTGCGTAAAGCCACTTTTGTTTATAAAATAAGAGGGAGAAGAAGCTCGTCTAGTTAGAGTATTTTAAAAGGGGATAATAGAGCAACATCTCCGAAATATTGATCATCATCTTTTGATATCCACCAAATCATCATCATCTCCTGAACTAGGATCACCCCCTCGTACCCATGAGGAAGCATCCTTAAGCACACGTTGATCTGCCAAGTTTTACGATTAGGTTCAAGTTCTCTATGATCATCACGTCTGTTCCCAAGTCGTCCATAACCATGGACACGGCTTTCCGAAATATTATTACCCTGCAGGGGTGTACAACTTTACCCACACGTACTAACCTTCTCTTAATGCCACTAGATAAGCCCTCTTCCTTGGAAGGCCGGCAGAGGGTGGTTAGACACGACCTTTACCTTGCTTTCGCCGAGACCACGAGTCACACAATAAGTATGGTTCCGCTGTAATGGGTCAAATCCCGAAGCCGGTACTTAAAGATGTGAGGCGAGGTTGGTTAACAAGGGCTCCATCGACCCCAAGCAACCGGGTCCACTCTTACCTACATGTTATGAATGCACCAACTTCACCTGACAAATCTTTCAAAAGATTTTCTATGCATATGTTGAATGGAACGCCCGAACTATGTGCCTCATGGAATCTACTAGGCAAGTTAGTCAATCATGGGGTTTTCCAGGCCCCGTGTGGTTGTACGCTCGTCTTGGTTCAAGAGGCAAGAACATCGGGTCCTAGTGGTGGCGAGCATGGGACTACAAAAACCACATCCCACCGTGGCCTCCCATACAAGCCTTAGCATGTTTAACTCATATCACCTCTGATATCATCTCATCACGTTCTCCTGTCATACTAGATTCTCTGCATCCGATACATCATCTGGATGGACCAGAACTGACAGCTATGCATGGCTAAGCAGACACATATATAAGCTCTAGCAGTGCACACACGCCAAACCTAGTTATGCTAGGAGCAGTGGATCAGGTAATATAAGCTCAAAGGGAGTAATGCAATAGATATGATACTCTATATATCGATAAAAGACCACAGTAGAATCGTATGCATCATGGCAGGAATTGAAATGCTTTCAAAATCGTAGGGTTGTATCATGGTGGGGCTATGCTTGCCTTTTCTAGTTGATAACCGATAAGCAGACCTTCGGAATCCTTGTACTTGACTTGATTACAGTTGGTCAAGTATTATTCATCGATCTTCGATCTTCGATGGTCTTGATCTCTGTCTTCAATCTCGATCTCGATATCGTATTCTATCGGGAAGAACCAAACACCAGAGATAGAGGGAAACAATCAACACATGGCATCGATGCAAGGCTCAAACAAGAATGATTATATGACAAGTTGAATTGCATTGAATTAAAACCCTAAAGCATGCTCGGGAATTTAATCGAGGTTCCGAGGGGTGAAAACCCTAATTCGGGGAAACTCCGGAACATATGAGAGGGTGCATTTGTTCTTCTAATTAAACTTGTCATGAAAGTTTATTAACAATGCATGATTATAGCTTAAAGAGGTAGGTTTCATTTTTCTGAACATTTTGATATATTATTTGTATTTTTATGAATTAATATGAATTACTTATTGAATTTACAATATTCAAAACATTTTCTGAAATTATTAAACCTTTTCTTAATTAAAATAAAACTGGAAATACTTTTTACACCCAGGCTACAGCTAGCCCATGTGACTGACTGATGGGCCCTAAGCCACCTCAGCCTCCACGCAGGCAAAGTGGGACAGGGGGGCGGTTGGTTATTTCTCACCGAGGCAGCAGCTAGCCAGAGGGGCTGACAAGTGGGCCTGGGCCACGCAGGCACCACGTGTACGCCGCACGGGCGCCACGTTGGCTCGTCGGCCAACAGGCCAGACGGCGGCGCGGGATGGTGGTTGAGCGCGCACGGGCATGCGGGGATGGGCGTGACTGGCTCAGCGAGACGCGGGCGACCGTTTAGCGGTGGCGCCGCTCCGTTTTGGTTGTCGGAGTGGCGACGGCGAGCTTGTCTGGCAGCAGAGCACGGCGGCGATCGGTGACAGGGCAAACCAGAGAGGGAGGGAAGAAACGGAGGGCACTGGAGGGTGCAGGAGCTCACCTAGAGGCTTACTGCAGGGTCAGCGAGTTCGAGGGTGACCGGAAACGGACTGATTGACGGCGGCGAAACTCGTCGCGGTCGGGGAAGAAGATCGTGATTCCGTCGACTGGGACCTCGCCTGCTTGCGCGAGATGGGGCAAACGACAGAGGAGGTCAAGGCAGTCACATGAGCGTGCTCTAGGGACCTTGGGGCAACCGGAAATGGCGAGCTGCCGGCGAGACTGAGGGCTAGGGTTTCGGCTTCCTACACACGAGGAGACACAAAGCAAGAGAGAGGGGGAAATATGGATGGGTAGAAAGAGAGGATCACGGCGATTCTTATCCTTGGCTCGGTGGTCGGCGGCGTGCATCGTGGCGTAGAGGAGATCGACGGCGGCGCATCGGACACGCAGCAGCTTGCCGGCAGGAGGAAGAAGAAAGAAGAAAAGATGAGAAGGGGTACGGGCTGCGCTGGGCCTTAGCTGGGCCGCGGGTGGCTGCTGGCTGGCGACATGGAAGGGAAGAGAGAAGTGGTCCGGCCCAGATAGGTTGGCTGGCTCCAGTTTTTCTTTCTAAACATTTTTCCATTTTCTAATTTCACTTTTGTTTTTGTATTTCTATTTTGAATCTGTTTTGAATTATATCATAAGTACCAGAAGGTTTTCAAAATATGTAAGATATTGTAGGAACCCCTTTAGACAATTTGGGACCCATACACTTTGATACTTTTCAAAATTCAAAACCTATTTGAATTGATTTGAAAATAGAAAGAGAGGGAAGAGCTAGGGTTTTAGGGTTTCATTTAATTCTTTAATGCACAATTTAAGATATGATGCTCATGATGCACAAAACAAACCCTAATACAAGATTAACCAAAACTGGGGTGTTACACTGAATTTTTCCAGTGCCCTCGTACCGCACTACTTGGCCGTGCCGGTCGCGTTACCAAAGGTTGACTTTGCGAATAGCGTAACGCTGTTATTACGAGTGCGAGTGGCACAAGGCATGGAGAGTAGACGCAATTTGCGGAACCAATCTGTTTTATTTCATAGCGGGTAGGGGGTACATGTCTGGAGTTCTAAGAGTAGAACTTCCGTAGGAGGTTTACATTCCATGGTCGCTTGACTTCGAGTTTTCCGTCGCCTCGAACGTCGATGAGGTAGTAGGCGTCGTTGCCCAGGACTCGCCCGATGGCGAATGGTCCCTCCCAAGGGGGTGAGAGCTTGTGCATGCCTTTCTTGTCCTGGATTAGACGCAGTACCAAGTCGCATTCCTGGAAAGTGCGAGTCCGTACTCGTCGGCTGTGGTAGCGGCGGAGCCCTTGCTGGTAGATGGCGGTGTGGGAGCGAGCTAGGTCGCATGCTTCGTCGAGATGGTCGACTCTGTCTTGGCATGCAAGCTCGTTGTCGGCCTCCGTGTAGTTGACCACCCTAGGTGAGTCATGCTCAAGGTCGCTTGGCATGACTGCCTCGGCACCGTACACCATGAAGAAGGGGGTGAACCCTATCGACCTGTTGACGGAGGTGCGGATGCCCCAGATGACAGAGGGGAGTTCTTCGACCCAGCACCCGGCGGTACGCTCGAGTGGGACTTGTAGAGGTGGCTTCAGGCCATGGAGGATGCTCTGATTGGCGCGTTCCGCCTGGCCATTGGACTCCGGGTGGGCGATTGAGGCGAGGTCAAGTCGGATGTTGTGCTCCTCGCAGAACTCGGCCATGGCTCCCTTGGCTAAGTTGGTGTCGTTGTCTGTGATGATGTTGTTTGGGAACCCGTAGCGATAGATGAGCTCGCGTAGGAATTTTGTAGCGGTCTTTCCGTCGCACTTGCAGACTGGCTTGGCCTCCACCCATTTTATGAATTTGTTGACTGCGACTAGGAGGTGGGTGAAGCCGGAGGGGGCCTTCTTGAAGGGGCCTACCATATCCATGCCCCATACAACGAATGTCTAGGTGATGGGGATTGTCTTGAACGCCGAGCTCGGTACGTGAGTCTGGTTGGCGTACTTCTGGCACCCGATGCATCGCTGGACGATGTCGACTGCGTCGGCATGTGCGGTGAGCCAGTAGTATCCGTGTCGCATGGCCTTGGCGACCAGAGAGCGGGCGACGGCGTGGTGGCGGCACTCGACGGAGTGGATGTCCTGGAGGATCTTGCGTCCTTCAGCGGGTTGGATACAACGTTGGAACACACCGGTCACGCTGCACTTGTGGAGCTCTCCGTTGATGATGACGAAGGATTTGCAGCCGCGTGCTATCATCCGGGCCTCCGTTTCGTCTGCGGGTAGGGTGCCTCCCTCCAGGTAAGCGACGTATGGCGCGGTCCAGTCGCTTGGCTCGGCGATTAGTGCGACCATGGCTGCTTCTGGTTGCAGCGGAATTCCGATGTCGATCTCCCTTGGGGGAGAGACGGAGGGCTTGGTGATGGTGTTGAGGAAGACGCCGACGAGTGGTGCAAGTCGAGCCGAGCCAATGCGAGAGAGAGCGTCGGCCTCCTCGTTATTCTGCCTGTCGATCCACTCGACGGAGTAGCCTGCGAAGTGTCCTCCCAGCTGGTCCACTACTTGATGGTATGCCACCATGGTGGGGGAGACTGCGTCGCAGGTGCCGGCGACTTGGCCGGCGACGAGGTCGGAGTCTCCGTAGCAGCGCAGGCGATTGATGTTCATCTCCTTGGCTGCTCGCATGTCGTGGAGTAGCGCCTCGTACTCGGCCATGTTGTTGGTGCAGGGGGTGAGGTCGAGGTAGACGATGTAGCAGAGCTTGTCGCCCTTCGGGGATGTTAGCACGATCCCCGCACCTGCGCCATCTGCGTTCTTGGAGCCATCGAAGTGTAGGCTCCAGTAATGGAGGTATGGCAGCTTCTCTGGCTGTTGGGCCTCTTCCCAGTCTGCTAGGAAGTCTGCGAGAGCCTGCGATTTGATCGCTTTGCACGGCTCCTCGGCGATTGCTCGGATGAAGCCTGCAGCGAGTAGACGCTGCACCTCCTCGGCAATTGCTCAGCGGCGCTCTTCATTGAAGGGCCGCAGCGACTGCTTGACAGGTCGCACTTTGGGGTCGGCGTTGAGTTTGTGCTCAGCGAGTTCCCTCGGGACACCATGCATGTCAGATGGCTTCCATGCGATGATGTCGCGATTCTCACGTAGGAACTCGATGAGCGTGCCTTCCTATGCTGGAGTCATGCCCGTCCCGATCGTCACCGTCTGGCTGGAATCGCCTGGGACCAGCTCGACGTTGCGTATGTGCGTCGTCGCCTCGAAGGCGGTGGAGCTGCCACCCTCCGAGTTGGGCTTCTTGAGTATGGTGGGGTCATCGTTGTTGACCCCGCTCGCGTACTTGGCGAGCTCCTCGGTGTGGTTGGCCTCCGCTGCGATGACGACGTCAGCAAGTTCGGCGCCTTTGGCCTTGCATTCTGCGGCCATGTCGGGGTCGCCATGGACAGTGATGATTCCGCATGGCCCGGGGAGCTTCATCGTGTTGTACGCGTAGTGGGGCGCTGCCATGAATTTGGCGAACGCCTGGCGCCCCAGGACGCAGTGGTAGGGGCTGTTGAACGGCAGCAGCTCGAAGACGATCCGCTCGATGAGAAAGTTTGCTGATGTGCCGAAGGTGACTGGCAGCATCACCTTGCCGATCGGGTACGCCTTCCGACCGGGGACGATGTCGTGGAAGGTGGTGTAGGTTGTCTCGATCATTTACTGTGGGAGCCGCAGTCGCCTGAATGTGTCCAGGTATAGGATATTGATGGAGCTGCCGCCGTCCATCAGCGTCTTGGGGATCCAATAGTCCACTACCTTGGGCTTAACCACTAAGGCGACTCAGCCCAGATATTCGATCCATGGCGAGTGGTCCTCGCGACTCCAGGTGATTGGTTGATCGGACTAGTTGAGGAACTGGGGGATGTCTTTCTGGGACACCGCGTTGACGGCGACGGCGCGGGCGATGACCTTCTTCTCGCGCTTCGTGTTGAAGCCTGTGAAGGTGTGGAGCGAGACGGCGATGGTGCCGAACTTTCTGCCGTTTGGCGGGTTGTTGTCGGGGTCTTCCCATGCGCGTCGTGCCTTCTCGATCTCCTTGTGGGAGTGGCAGTCGGCGGTCGTGTGTGTGGCGGGCTTCCCTTCCCTGTTGTGGAACACATAGGGTTGATTGAGCAGAGCCGTGGGGTCGAACCTCGGTTTGGCCTTGTAATTGCCGCCGTCGTGGCGGAAGCTCTTGGGTTCGCGCGGCGCGTATGCAGCGTTGGCGACGAAGTCGACTCGCCCATCACCGCGGCGCTTGCCGGTGAGGCGAGTGTTGCTGTATCGTAGCTCAGGTCGCCTCCCGTTGTCGTGGCCGCTCGTGCGGCGATTCCCTCCCGACTCGTCGTCGGTTTCTTGGTTTGGCTCCTCCTCTGCGTACCGCTTGGCGATCTCTAGGAGGTCCGATATGTTGTCGAGTGTTCTGTACACTCGCTTGAGCTTGGCGACCAGGGGCTCGTAGCGGCATGAGGTCTTGAAGCAGTGGATGGCAGTGTCCGGGTGGATTCCGGCCGTGTTGTACCACAGGTCTTGCCACTGTTGGACAAAACTGCGGGTCGACTCGCGGGGTCCTTGGACGCATCGCTCCAGGTCCTCGATGGTGGTGGCGCGGGTGTAGGAACCCTCGAAGTGTTTGACAAAGGCGTCGTGCATTTCCTCCCAGGAGTCGATGTTGTCCGCAGGGAGGGTATTGATCCATTGTCTACACGCGCCCTCCATCATCAGGGGGAGGTAGCGTACGGCAAGCAGGTCGGTGTGGCCAGCAATCCCCATTGCCATGAGGTAGGTATCGAGCCACACAGACGGGTCGTAGGAGGGATCATACTTGTCGATCTCCTTCGGCGCTTTGAAGTTCGCCGGGTATTTCTCGCCTCGGATCATTGGTCCGAAGCATTGGGGTCCGACTCGACTTAGCGATCCCCTTGGTTCGCCGTCATGGCGGTTGGTGAGGGTGTGCCGCAGGTCGTCAGGCTGGCGTGCGCGCCAGCTCTGGTTGTTGATGATGTGTGTGCGCGCGTCGACTGGCTGCCCGTTAGCGGCGACGGAGTTTTTCGCTGGCCGCGGGTCGTTGGTGGAGAGTGCCGCGTGCGCGGGTCGATGTTGGAGCTGTAGGGGCTCGGGTGGTGGGCAGTTGAGGGTGTTTGCCACTATTGGGCGGCCGCTTGAGTCCACCCTGCTTAGGGCTGTCAACGAGCCGAACTCGAGCGAACATTGTTAGGCTCGGCTCGAGCTCGGTAGAAGCTCGAGCCGAGCTCGAGCGAGCCTAGGTTTACCTTCGAGCCTACATCTAAGCTCGAGTTCGGCTCGACCAAAGTTCGAGTAGGCTTGAGCTCGGTTCGTTAAAGCTCGGTAAGAAAATTTTAGTACATCGACATGCAACTATATAGCAGAAAAATAGTAAAGCTTGAAAATGGAATAGCAGAAATGGCTTGGAGTTTCATATAATAGTAATACAGTGCCAACAAGCCAGCATAATTATTTTAGCGGTCTTACAACAGATGGAATAATAATACTAGTCTCAATTTTGCGGCTGTACCAAAATCACGAGCTTTATCGAACTGTTTGAGTTTGGCTCGACTAAGCTCGCGAGCTCGAAAACAGGCTCGAGCTTGGTTTGTTAGAGAGACGAGTCAAGCTCGAGCCGAGTTGCTAACGCGCCGAACTCGCACAGTTTGTCAAGCCCGAACTTTTTTGACATCCCTAACCCTGCTGCCTGACGAACGTGAGTACATCCAACCCTGTGAGTCGGCGCCCGCGTTTTGTTGCTCGACTGCCTTAGCGAGCAGGGCCTTGGCGTATCGGATCTGCAGGGCGCCTTCCCGGGTGACGATTATGTTGTCGACCGCTGTCCGACTCGCGACGACATTGTCCATTGGAGTGGAGAACATCGGGAGGCCGTTTGCGTCTCGCTCCCGTGAGGAGACCACGATTCTTGGTTGGTCCCTCGGGGGCGCGCGGTTGGGTGGTGGTGGGGCACCGTTGGCCGTCGCGCCTGGTGGGGGCCGGGAGCCCCCTCCTGGCGGTGCATTCTCGCAGATCGCGCGCTCGGCCGCGCGGGTCGGGTCGTTCTCATCGTCGAAGTTCAGGGTGCGCCCCTGAATGGTGGGGTTCAGGCGCGACCCAATTCGGAGTTGGTGATAGCGCGAAAGCTCCTGCGCTGTCACCTGCTCAAGGCGAAATTTTTCGCGCTCAGCTTGTTCTTTGCGGATTGCCTCCTCCAGCCGCAGGCGGACTTCCTCGACCTCCGTTGCCATTGCGTTCAGAGGGATCAACGTGGAGAAGGGGTCTTGTGGGGGGTCGGCACCAGTCGCCATGTAGGTCGCGACATGGCGACCGGTCCCGTCGTGGAGGTCGGCAGAGTTCTTCGACCCGGAGTCGAAGTCGAAGATCCCAAGGATAGAGGGATCCTCGAAGTCTCTGACGTTGGAGACCTGGGTGATGGACGCCGCGGGCGACGTGGCGACGATGGATCCGGCCGCCGACGCCGGGATCGCCGAATCGGCATCGTCGTTGAGGGCCGCGTCGTTCGTGGCCATGGTGGTTTCGGCCACCTTGTTGTGGGCCGAATCGTACTCGGAAGCGAGGCGGTGGATCGTGCGGACCTGGTTCTCAGAGAGCTGGTCGCGTGGCGGCGACTCGTGGATGCGAGACGAGTCCTCCGAGACGATGACGTCGGTGAGGCCGACGAAGAGGCTGATCGTGCCGACCAGCAAGATCACGTTGTGCGTGACGGGGCGTGTCGCTGAGACGTAGCTGCTCGGCAAGATCTGGAGGATCTCGCCGATCGCGATCATGCGGCCGGTGGCGATCGTCTCGTTGATGGGAAGATTGGATCTCGCCGCAGAACACCGGCCTGACCGGCCAGCCTCCACGGTGGGCGCTACTGTCGTGGGAATGGCCACGGCAGATGCTGCAATCGGTAGCGAGTAGTAGAACATGGGGCAAGGGCGGCCAGCCATCTGCGGTGCGAGATGAGGGCGGAGACACAAGGGTTTACCCAGGTTCGACCCCCCCGGAGGGTAAAGACCTACTCTTGCTAGATTGTATTATGGAGAGAGTACAAGGGGCGAGCTCGACGACTAGGCGGTGAGTCGCTTGGGTGTATGATGGAACGTGTCCTCTATGCGTACCCTAGGGAGCTTTATATAGGCTCACCTCGCTAGGGTTTACAGATTACAACCAAATTGGTTAACTATTCGGAAGGTCTTTGACCTAGTCCGACTGGGCCTAACTAAGCTTCTGGGCCTCCAGCTTCCAGTCGCCTGAGTCCTCACCAAGTCTCGATCCAGTCGTCGTCCTGCAGGCCCACTCGCTGGCAGTTTGGGCCAATGGGAAACGTCCTGCTGGGCATACCCCGGTAGGCATATCCCCATCATCAAGTTATCTGGATCCCCAATATAGAGTCCTTGTTAAATGATGTTCCATAGTTCAATGCAAGAGCTACACACATGAGTTTTCATTAGAGATTTCCGTTGAGCAAAAGTAGTAGATGCTTCAACCTTAGGTGGGTCACCTCTATTGTTTATATGAGGGTGAGGAATTGGGGGGTCGGGAGAGAACCATGCATGAGAGTCATGGTGCTCTCCCTTCTCACCAACCCTTTTTGTGGAGGAATTAATGTTGTCTTGATTATCCCCCACCACCTTACCCGTGGGTGATGCCGGGGCATTTTCCTTGGGTAATGGTGGGAGTCCCAATTGAGGAGAAGGGGATGATGAGACACCTTTATCCTTAACAAGTTGCTCAAGTAACTTTTGCAATTGTTTGATCTCGTTGGCCATGGTGGTGCTCAATCTTGTTTCCAAGTTATTGAGATCCTCCATGGTCACTGAGGCGATAGTCTCACCATCCACTTCCCCTACTTTGCTACCCATATACTCTTAGGCGGTAAAGCCTGAATAAAGAGTCGTTGCTCTGATACCAATTGAAAGGATCGTATGGGCACCTAGAGGGGGGTGAATAGGTGCTACTTCAAATTTTCTTCTTTTTCAATTTAGGGTTTGACAAGAAATGTAAATTCTCTAGATTATGAAACTAAGGTGAATTTACCTATATGTCAAACAAGCAACAACTAGAACAACACTAAGCAAGAACAAGTAAGTAAAGTGCGGTAAAAGATAGAAGTAACCAAAGTGGTGGATGTGGAGACACAAGGATTTGTTTCCCGTAGTTCCTTCCTTTTGAGGGGAAGTACGTCTACATTTGGAGAGGGGGTGGTTTCAAACCACCAACGCCACGAGAGGCCTCCCTTGTTCCCCGATGAACCTCACCCCAAGGGGATCGATTCACCTTCCACTATATCGGCAACCTTCGAGGTGGAAGCCGGCACCTTTACAACGAGTTTGGGGCACACATCCACAACTTAATTGGAGGCTCCCAAATACAAGCAAGCTGTCAAAACAATCAAAGACAAGATTGTAAGAACCAAATCAAATCTAGGGTTTCCAAAGAAATACTAGAGCATGGGGGCCCTCAAGTGAATGAGGGGGAAATGAAGATCTCTCTTGGTGAAGCTGTAGATCAAGGCCTCCTCCTTCGATTCTCCAAAGATCAGTGACTTTGGATGGTTGGATGAAGAGATCTTGTAGATTTGGTGTCTCTAATGGAGTTTGTGTTCTTAAGCAGGAAGAGAAGCTGGAGGAAGGGGATAAGGGTCCCTATTTATAAGCAGCACCCTCCACGAACCGTTTTCTGACCATTGGAGAAAAGTCAGACCGGAGACTCCGGCCTGCACACCGGAGACTCCGGCCCATCTCCGGTCCAGCCTCCAGAGCAGCCTTCTGATTGACCATGCCCAATCACGAGCCACGAGGGCCGGAGACTCTGGTCCAGCAGCACCGGAGACTCCGACCTGAGGCCCACACCGGAGACTCTGGGGTAGACTTCAGACCAGCCTCCAGACCGTCATACTGATTGACCTGGCCCGATCATGAGCCAAGAGGGGCAGAGACTCCGGTCCAGAAGGGCCGGAGACTCCGGTCGTAGGCTCACACTGGAGACTCCGGCGAAGTCTCCGGTCCTTGCTCCGGACCCCATCACAGACTGTCCTAGCCAGGATCCTGATGCCTCCACCGGGGACCCCTGCGGAAACTCCGGTCCACACCAGAGACTTCGATCCAGGCAGACCGGAGACTCCGGTCTGGAATTTCCAGAAACATGTCAAACTTGCACGAATCAGTCCATAGTGTGAGGGTCCTTTTCACTTAGCATTATAACAACCTCTGGACAGTAACAAACTGTAAAATGATCTACTTGTTGTTAACGAACAACAAAAGTGATTATGACAGTAAATGTCCTTTCAGCCGACCCAGCTGTACCAAGGCCTAGGATCTCACAAAATTTCTTCAATGTCATGGTGTAAGGCCTGCCATAAATTTTGAAAGATACATCTAGTTTGAACATGCTGTTAGCAAAAGAGAAGCTCTCCACATCTCGTTTGAACATCCTGCATATAACTTGTTAGTCCAACCCTCCAAACCAAGGTTAGAAAATCCTTAAGAATCCCAGCAGCTCGCAAGAAGATTGGGCAAGGAAAGGTGGAAGGGTGCGCATCCCCCTCATCTCCCTCGTCGCTAAATCTCTAGCTCGGGAGGATGATCTTGAAGGCCTTGACCTCCTAGGTTCATCACTCTCAAATATTTCACCAAATGTGTGGTTGTCCATGACCTCTTTTTTTCTAAAACATTTAGACAAATATCAAACCAAGTGATTTCCGAGTTGATAAATGATGAGAAACTACCATAGGGACTTGCGAGAGGGCTACACATGCATCAAAATGTAATTTCTAAGCATAGAGCAAGCATGCAATCTCACACAACCTGACACCTATAGTAGCAAAATACTCAAGATACAATCTACCAATCACAAATATAATTGGTCAAGCGAAGGAGGCACATACCAAGGAGCAATCCCTCCAAAATCAGTAGCAGAGATGGGCTGAGCAAGGAGATCGAAAATCGGGAGCAAGAACATCAAGAACTCGAGCTTGAGAAAGTTTTCCGGTGTTTTTCAGGAGAGAGATTGGCTGGGAGGAGTCACTTTGGTGGGCCATAGGTGGGCCACACCCATGCCAGGCGCCACCTGGGGGCTGGTCGTGCCACCCAGGGGTGTGCTGGCCTGGGGTGGCCCCTGGGTCACTCCAGGTGTCCCTCTGCCCCTTTATCCGAGGCAAAATTTATTTTGAATTTTCTGGGATTTTTCGGGAAACTTTATTTTTGGCCAATTTTCAGGGTATGAAAATTGATTTTCTCGCAGAAAAGACTTTTTTAGAAGAAGCAAAAGCAAACAAAAACCAAACTACAGAAGTTTTAAGACACGCTAACAAGAAAACAACTAGCAAAACTAAAGCTAACAAGAGAAAGAGCAAAGACTAGGAAGGAGAAAAGTAAAAGGGAGCAAGTATAACCAGAGTGAAAACATTATTTTGTTCATTAAAATCTTTTTGTTAACAAGGTTGATCAAGTCTTGTTACCAAAATAATCTTATATGAAACAAAACTCTACATTCCATCAAGTGATTATGTTACCTCAAGCTTGATAGCAATGCTCCCAATCATAATAGTTTCAAAACTTTCTTATGGAATGGGACAATATATTTATCCAACCTTGATGCTCTCAATATTTTCAATGGAATTCAGGCAATAGCTCTTAGCAACCTTCTTGGGGAAATATACAGTATGCTCTTTGTAATTAATATTAAATGTTACTTTTCGTTGATTACAATTGATGATAGCACCTGCAGTATTAAGAAATGGTCTCCCAAGAATAATAGACATATTATCATCTTCAGGCATTTCAAGCACAACAAAATCAGTTAAAACCAAGCAATTACGAGCCACTTGAACAGGAACATCCTCACATATACCAACAAGAATAGTAGTTGCCTTATCAGCCATTTGCAAAGATATATCAGTTGGTATCAACTTTTCTAGCTGGAGTCTCTTGTAGAGAGAAAAAGGCATAACACTAACTCCAGCTCCCAAATCACATAAAGCAGTTCTAACATAATTATTCTTAATAGAGCAAGGAATAGTTGGTATACTTGGATCACCAAGTTTCTTTAGAACCTTACCATTGAAGGAATAATTAGCAAGCAAAGTAGAAATCTCCTCATTAGGGATCTTCCTTTTATTAGAGACAATATCCTTCATATACTTTGAATAAGGGGGCAACTTAATAGCATCAGTCAAAGATTTGCAAAAATAAAGGTTTCATCCACTCACAAAACTTTTTGTAGTGTTCTTCCTCCTTTGACTTGTGTTTCTTACCTGGGAAAGGCATAGGTTTATGCACCCAAGGTTCTCTCTCTTTACCATGTTTATTAGAAATAAAGTCTTCCTTAGTGTGCTTCTCAGGTTCTTCCTCAACTTCCTCCTTATCAAGAGCATCATTTTTATCATTACCACTCTCAGTTTCAGCATCAGAGACAAATATACTATTTGTTGGAGATATGCCCAAGAGGCAATAATAAAGTGGTTATTATCATATCTTCACACTTATGATAAATGTTTACATACCATGCTATAATTGTATTAACCGGAAACATTAATACTTGTGTGATTTGTAAACTGAAATTAGAGTCCCTAGTAAAGCCTCTTGTTAAACTAGCTTGTTGGTTAATATATGATCATGGTTTCCTGATCATGAACATAGAGATGTTATTAACAACAGGATCATATCATTAGGAGAATGATGTGCTGGACATACTCCTATAGATAAGCGTAGCATAAAGATCAAGTCATTTCAATAGTTCAATTGCTATATGCTT
Source organism: Avena sativa (assembly GCA_916181665.1). NCBI lineage: Eukaryota > Viridiplantae > Streptophyta > Magnoliopsida > Poales > Poaceae > Avena > Avena sativa. Next base: position 384,540,288 of record OV702281.1, on the reverse strand, counting down.
TCTGATACATAGTAACCTAATTCCTTCGACCATGAGATCATGCATATCACCTTTACCAGATGGATGCTTTGATGACATCAAACACCACACCGTAACTGGGTGGCTATAAAGGTGGCATTGAGTGTTCGGAAAGTATTGGTTGAAACACATGGATCAAGAGTGGGATTTGTCCATCCATATGATGGATAGATATACTCTGGGCCCTCTCGGTGAAATGTCATCCAATTAGCTTGCAAGCATGTGACTGGCTCACAAGGGATCACATAGCACAGGAACGAGAAAAGAGTACTTATCGGTAACGAGGTTGAACTTGGTATGCAGAGATACCGACGATCATAACCTCGGATAAGTAAACTATCGTGAGACAAAGGGAAATTGGTATCGTATGTAAGTGGTTCATTCGATCGCAAAGTAATCGTAGAAATATGTGGGAGCCATATGAATTTCCAGATTCCTCTATTGGTTATTGTTCGGAGAAGTGTCTCGATCATGTCCGCATAATTCACGAACCGTAGGGAGACACACTTAAGGATTCGACGTTGTTTGAGTAGTTATGGTATTATGAGAAAGAGACCGAATGTTGTTCGGAGTCTCGGATGGGATCCGGGATATCACGAGGTGATCCGGAATGGTCTGGAGAATAAGATTCATATAAGGAAAGTCCCGTTTCGGAGTTCGGGAATGATTCCGGTGTTTCCATCGGGAATGTTCTAGAAGGTTCCGGATTGTCCGGCACTCCGGGGGGGGGGGGGGGAGGGTACATGAATGTGTCATTACATATTGAATGATTGAATCATGTACTAAGTGTTCTTGCTGTTCCAAATAAAGGATTAAATTGAATCCTAAAACAGAAAAGTCAAATGGCCAGTTTAAAAGTCAAACGGCTAAAACAGGAAACTGTGGGAAACAAGCAAGAGGTGGTTGGAACCGACTTGGGGGAGGAGTCCCTCCAAGCCGGCGCGCCAACCAAGGCCGACTTGGGGAGGGACTCCCCTCCCACCTATAAAAGGAGGGGCAGGGCCTCCTCCTCTAGACACACAAGTTCCTATCCTCTAATCTCCGGTTTAGAGCCGTTTTGGTTTAGAGCTTCTAATTGCACTAGCCTTCGGTTTAGAGCCTTATAATTGGTGTGTCTAATCTCTAGACCACTAATAGCTCTCTCTCATACTCCACCATACTCGCTCCGGCTTAAGGCGAAGCCCTGCGGGATCTCCCCTCTACTTCTGGTACCACGCCGTTGTGCTGCCGGAATCGCGAGGAGAGTGCTACAACCTCCGCTGCCTGCTGGAACAAGGGAGAGGAAGGTCTTCGTCGAGTACCGAACGTGTGACCGACTGCGGGAGCGCTGCCGGAACATGGCGCCGGAAGGATCGTCTACGCGATCTTGAGATCGGAAAGAGTACGACTACATCACCCACGAGAATCTGCTCTCGTTAACCTCTTTGGAATCTTCGAGGGTGAGTTATTCCATCGACTCGTTGCTACAATCTAGTAGATAGATCTTGGCTTGTTTGTTTGTATGCGATAGAAAATTTTTGTTTTCCATGCTACGAACCCCTACAGTGGTATCAGAGCCGTGTCTATATGTAGATCTGTTGCACGAGTAGAACACAATGGTCATTGTGGGCGTTGATGCTTTTATTGTCGATTGCTTATTGTGTACTTTGCATCTTGCGGTATGTTGGGATGAAGCGGCCCGGGCTAACCTTACATGACATCGTTCATGAGACTTGCTCCACGCTTGACATGCAACTTGTATTGCATAAGTGGCTTTGCGGGTGCCTGTTTCTCCTAGCATAGTTAAGATCCAGTTTACAACGGGTGATTAACAATACTAGTATCAATGTTGTGGTTCTTGTTCGTAAGTTAGAACGACACTTATTGAAAGCCCCAAACCACGTAAAATATGCAAAGAAAGTAGAGGCGTCTAACTTTGTTTTGCAGGGGTGTGCAGTGATGTGATATGGCCATGATTGTGATTATATATGATGTATGCAATGTTCCTTATTGTAAGTCGGCAACCGGCAGGAGCCATATGGTTGTCTTTAATTTCTGTTAAGACCCCGTGTCTATTCAAAGTAGTTGTAATAGTTGAAGCCGGTGGACGACAACCATGGAGAAGCATCATTGACCTTGATGCAATGTCGGTGATGATGGAGATCATGTCCGTGCTTGAAGATGGAGATCGGAAGCACAAAGAAGAAAGGCCATATCATATCACATATTATGAATTGCATGTGATGTTTATCCTTTATGCATCTTGTATTGCTTAGTAGACGACGGTAGCATTATAAGATGATCCCTCATGCACATGAATTTCAAGTCATAAAGTGTTCACCCTTAGTTAGCACCGTTGCTAAAGCTTGTTGTTTCGAAGCACCACGTGATGATCGGGTGTGTTAGATTCTGCAAGTGTATACAACGTGAGCAAGCCAGATTTGCTCATGCGGAAACTAAGGTTTGATCTTGACGAGCCTAGCATGTACAGACATGGCCTCAAGAACACGGATTACCGAAAGGTAGAGCATGAGTCATATAGTAGATATGATGAACATGTTGATTGTTCGCCATTGAAGCTATATCAACTCTCGTGATGATCGGTTTTGATGTGGTGGATTTGGTTCGTGTGATCACTAAAACAATGTGAGGGATATTGTTTTGAGTGGGAGTTCACCTAGATTAATTTAATTATTAATTAGAACTCAATTTATCATAAACTAAATCAAAGTGAATTTGCATAGTTGTTGTAGTCATTGGCATCCGTTTACCACCTTGCACTTAATTATAATTGAGATGATAGAACTATAGAATTCTGTTTAGTTACTTTACGAACTGGTATCGTATTGTTTTGAAGTGTTAATCTAAAGTTTAAAAGTCCTATTGCAAACTTTCAGTAAGTTCCGGTTACTCCATGAAGTTTAATAATTAGTATTAAATCAAGAGTAACAATTCCAAGTGTTAGTATATAAGTATCATGTTTGTCTCCATGATTCTTGATATTCAAAGGATTCTCTTAATATCAAGGTTATCTAGGATCTGAAAGAGTTGTTTCAGAAACCATGATGTGTGGAAGATATTGTGATATCTGAAACGAAGTATTGGTTACAACATGATAAAGTATAATATGGCAAAAGTCATGTTCTCATATTTGATGAGAAATTGCAAAAGGTTGGAGACACTAGTTGTCCTAATCCTCCAAAAGGTTTTGGAGAGCAACATTATACTTGCGATTCACCGTTGCAAGCTAAAAGTAGCTTGATCATGGACAAATCCATGATGAGGGTGAATTTTTGATGTAGGTGAAATGTTTACTACACCAAGAGATTACTAAAGAAAGGAATTTGAAAGAACACCAAACATTTGATGATGGTGATCTACTTCAAAGTGCAAGTCCAAAGACATTGGTATTTAATTATACACACTTTGGATTATGTGTCATATGTATGACTCCACTATTGATATTGATAGATTCTTTCAAACAGAAAAGTAAATATTGAAAGAGAATCTCATAAATATATGGCAGAAAAGAAAAGACTAGAATTGTTCAGTTTAAGTATATAGATGATATACATGTTATGGCTATATTCTTTGCTTATTAAACAATGTGGTTATTAAGTATTTGATACTGAATTTGTTGGTGTGAATCGTCATACGAAACAACACAATTCATGAACTACAATGGCCTAAGTAACTAGCAAAAGAATATGTGATGATGTTCATCGAGAACAAATAAAGGGTTATTGTGTTGCTCGTTAAACATCAAAGCTTGCCTTTAAGATTTGTTTTATCAGGTATTATGAGAACAAAAGGGTTGTTCAAATAATTGCCGTAATCCATAAAAGATGGATGATTCACAAATCTCGTTGGAGAAATCACATCCATAAAACTAGTGCTAAAAATGTCGAAAGACAAATTGATTGAAAGATCACTTAGGAAGTGACATCGCCGTTTAAATTATAATGGAAAGAAAACATGAAGAAACTCCATGTGGATGGAATTTTGGAGTCTTCTGATTTTTGATCAAATGACGCTTGTGAAACTTTCCTAGAGATAATTAAAACTTCGTTCATAGGCCAAAAGGGAACGAATGACTAGCTTATTGGAACTTGTACATATTGTTGTACGAAATCCATTATGTGTAGTCAAGAGCGGTGGATTTCAACTTCATATGCCTTCTCCAAAAATTTGAGTGAATATATGAATATTTACTTAATAAGGATGAAGTGTGAAATATTTGAAAAAGTTCAAAGACTTTCGAGATGAAGTGCAAAATCATTGTAACAAGAATATAAATAGTTTATGATAAGATCATAAAGGAAGATATTTGAGTTACAGAGTTTAGCATAATACCTAAGATTTAAGGAATCGTTCCGTGGATTTGCATTTACCGAAACACCATAAGGGTATGGAGCGTTCGAGATATGTAATTAAACCTTGTTTGACATGGTAATATCAAAGGTATAATTCATAAAACTGCCATTATATTTTAAAGATTAAAAGCTTTAGTGATTACCGTTTTTCCACTGAAAAGAGCTCCATCATAATCCGTTGAAATGACACCATATGTTATGGTTTGGGATAAAACCCAAGTAGTCCTTTCTTAAAACATTGGTATGCTATGCATAAGAAAGATGTGTGCAACCAAAGTCGGATGAACCTGTCTTTGTATAACTGTTAAGTATTCCTCCATAAACACCGGAGACAAAAGTGTTTGTTGCTTAGAACGTCAAGTTTCTTTGAGAAGGGATTTTTCGTAAAAAGTTAAGTGGGAGGACAATAGAACTTTGATAAGGTTAAAAGAACCTTAGCTATATGTGCAAAGTTGCGCAGCCCGAAAAGTGTTCCGGAGTTAGCAACAATGCTCATGGCTCACGTACCTCAAAGGTTGTGGTCGCGGAGATCTAAGTTCCTATTGAAACAAGTAGGTCGGGTAAATAATCAAATACCAAGATTTGAGAGTTAAATCATTATTTGACAATAATGATCCGACTACATGCAAAGAAGCGATGATGGGCCATGACTCCGTCAAATGGCTTGAAGCCATAAAATCCGTGATAGTTTCCATACACGAGAAATCAAGTTTTGAACTTGAAGGACCCTCGAGAAAGGTGTAAGACCTTACAGTTGTGTTTGGATCTATAAATAAATAGACATGGATGTTGCACATCTATGAAATAGTCGACATGTTGGGAAAGAGTTCACAACAATGTTCAAAGGTTGACTATGACAAGATCTGATCTTTCATAGCGATATTTAGTCTAGACGGATTAATGTAGCAACCACTACATATAATTTGTTATATGGTAGTTGAATAAACAAAACAAGTTCTTCTAATAGAATCGTTACCTAGGACATGTGCATAACACGGTCCATAGGGTTTTGTTAATTCAAAGGATGCTAAAAGCATATGCAAACTTCAATGGTTGAAGTGAGCATCGCGGAGTTGGAATCTTCACTGTGATGAAACTATTAAAAAGGTTTAAAAGTTCATTAGAGACGATGAAGATGCTTGCATTTGCAAGAAATTAAGTGGGAGCGCTAAGACATGTTTCTAATACATTATGTGGAAGACATATTGTTGATTGGAAATAATGTATCTTTTATTAACACATATTAAGAATTTCATCCCGATGAAAGACTTAGGCAAAACCCAAATATTTGGCATCAATAGACGCTAATATGGTTGTGCCAGAAGTACATAGACAAAGATATTGAATGAGTTCAATATAGAAACTACAAGAGAGGTTCTTGTCGCACAGAAAGGATTGAATGAGTTCAATGTTGATGATATATTCAAGTGTATTGACATTTGGTAAAGTGAAACAAATAATCAAGTATAGATTGATACTTGATGTATGAAATCACAAAGAGTAATTATATCAATCATACTGTGATATGTACAAATCCAGATATGTCCTATGCTCTAAATGTTGTGAGCATATACCAGAATGATTCGTAAGATGATCATTGGACAATAGGATATTCTTATGATCTTTTGGAAGAACTAAGAGTATAATATTTGTAGAAGTGACAAATAGATGGTTAGTTCATTGTAATAGTACTACATTGATACTAGTTTTGTCACAAAGTACAAATTAAGTTTATCTCAATCTAAACTAAGGGTGGCACAATATAATGGAAAGTGAGTTCCATAATGAATTTGGATGAGTTTCAAAGTTAAGACATTGTGACAGATACTACAACAAAAGGCTAAGTATATGACTGTTATTTTAGCAGCAAAAGAGGGCATTTGTGTCAAGTAGTTTGTTATCAAACTAGGTGTAGTTCACAGTGGGATAATACTATGAAGATATATTGTGCGACAATATTATCAACATGTTTTAACCCCAAAGAGCTAAAGGTCACACCGAAAGACCAAATTTATACAAAGCCATCTCATTAGAGAATGAGTGATGCGTAGAGACGCAAAGACATGCAATTACACACGGACCTGGAAGTGTCAGATCCGGAGATCAGTTGACCACTAGCAATCGTGTACATACAACACCGGAAAGCCATAGGTGTTGAATACACAAAGGTTTGAAACTAGATTATTGACTCTAGTGCAAGTGGGAGACTGTTGGAGATATGCCCAAGAGGCAATAATAAAGTGGTTATTATCATATCTTCACACTTATGATAAATGTTTACATACCATGCTATAATTATATTAACCGGAAACATTAATACTTGTGTGATTTGTAAACTTAAATTAGAGTCCCTAGTAAAGTCTCTTGTTAAACTAGCTTGTTGGTTAATATATGATCATGGTTTCCTGATCATGAACATAGAGATGTTATTAACAACAGGATCATATCATTAGGAGAATGATGTGATGGACATACTCCTATAGATAAGCGTAGCATAAAGATCAAGTCATTTCAATAGTTCAATTGCTATATGCTTTCTGATACATAGTAACCTAATTCCTTCGACCATGAGATCATGCATATCACCTTTACCAGATGGATGCTTTGATGACATCAAACACCACACCGTAACTGGGTGGCTATAAATGTGGCATTGAGTGTTCAGAAAGTATTGGTTGAAACACATGGATCAAGAGTGGGATTTGTCCATCCATATGACGGATAGATATACTCTGGGCCCTCTCGGTGAAATGTCATCCAATTAGCTTGCAAGCATGTGACTGGCTCACAAGGGATTACATAGCACGGGAACGAGAAAAGAGTACTTATCGGTAACGAGGTTGAACTAGGTATGCAGAGATACCGACGATCATAACCTCGGATAAGTAAACTATCGTGAGACAAAGGGAAATTGGTATCGTATGTAAGTGGTTCATTCGATCGCAAAGTAATCGTAGAAATATGTGGGAGCCATATGAATTTCCAGATTCCTCTATTGGTTATTGTTCGGAGAAGTGTCTCGATCATGTCCGCATAATTCACGAACCGTAGGGAGACACACTTAAGGATTCGACGTTGTTTGAGTAGTTATGGTATTATGAGAAAGAGAGCGAATGTTGTTCGGAGTCTCGGATGGGATCCGGGATATCACGAGGTGATCCGGAATGGTCCGGAGAATAAGATTCATATAAGGAAAGTCCCGTTTCGGAGTTCGGGAATGATTCCGGTGTTTTCATCGGGAATGTTCTAGAAGGTTCCGGATTGTCCGGCACTCCGGGGGGGAGGGTACATGAATGTGTCATTACATATTGAATGATTGCATCATGTACTAAGTGTTCTTGCTATTCCAAATAAAGGATTAAATTGAATCCTAAAACAGAAAAGTCAAATGGCCAGTTTAAAAGTCAAACGGCTAAAACAGGAAACTGTGGGAAACAAGCAAGAGGTGGTTGGAACCGACTTGGGGGAGGAGTCCCTCCAAGCTGGCGCGCCAACCAAGGCCGACTTGGGGAGGGACTCCCCTCCCCTTGGCCGCCCCTCCCACCTATAAAAGGAGGGGCAGGGCCTCCTCCTCTAGACACACAAGTTCCTATCCTCTAATCTCCGGTTTAGAGCTGTTTTGGTTTAGAGCTTCTAATTGCACTAGCCTTCGGTTTATAGCCTTCTAATTGGTGTGTCTAATATCTAGACCACTAATAGCTCTCTCTCATACTCCACCATACTCGCTCCGGCTTAAGGCGAAGCCCTGCGGGATCTCCCCTCTACTTCCGGTACCACGCCGTTGTGCTGCCGGAATCACGAGGAGAGTGCTACAACCTCCGCTGCCTGCTGGAACAAGGGAGAGGAAGGTCTTCGTCGAGTACCGAACGTGTGACCGACTGCGGGAGCGCTGCCGGAACGTGGCGCCGGAAGGATCGTCTACGCGATCTTGAGATCGGAAAGAGTACGACTACATCACCCACGAGAATCTGCTCTCGTTAACCGCTTTGGAATCTTCGAGGGTGAGTTATTCCATCGACTCGTTGCTACAATCTAGTAGATAGATCTTGGCTTTGTTTGTATGCGATAGAAATTTTTTGTTTTCCATGCTACGAACCCCTACACTATTAGGATCTACAGCAGGTTCAAGGGGTTCCTCAACTATTTTATGTTTCTTTTTCTTTCTCTTACGAGGACTACCACTACTTTCACCTTGTTGAGAATCTTTCTCAATTCTTTTAGGGTGTCCCTCAAGATATAAAGGATCTTGAGTAGCTATACCACTCCAAGTTCTAATTCCATAAGCATATTTATCTCTGTAGGCATTAACTAGCATATCCTTTTGCACCTTAGAAAGTTGATCAATTTGGGTTTGAACCATTTGAAAGTGTTTACAAACCATTTTAATATCATTAGAAGTTCTTTCCACAATATATTTCAACTCTTTAATAGCTCTAGAGTTTTCCAATAAATGATTCTGAACTTGTTTATTAAAATTACCTTGCTTAACAATAAAAATGTCAAGTTCCTCTAAACATTGATCACGAGGCTTACTATAAGGAATATCACCTTCATCAAAGTGTTGGAGAGAGTGTACCTCAATAGTGGATGAGTTGGGAATTGGCTTACATAATTCTTCTATAGGAGGTAGATTCTTCACATCTTCAGCTCTAATACCTTTATCCTTTAGACACTTCTTAGATTCCTTCATCACTTCATCATTTAATGCAATAACTCTCCTCTTCTTTGGTGTTGGTAGTGGATCTGGTTCAGGCACAACTGGTTCAGTAGTAATAGGCTCAAGTTTATTTAGCTTAGTTGAAGTCCAATCATCATAATTCTTGCTTATTTTAGCCATTAATTCTTCAACATCTGTACGAGTTCTTTTCCTGAAAACACAATCAACAAAGCTATCTAGGTATGTCCTAGAATCATCAGTTAGTCCATTATAATAAATATCAAGAAGCTCATTTTTAGGTAATGGACATCCAGGATGTGCATGAATCAAGGCACAAAATCTTGTCCATGAGTCGGGCAATTTATCTTCTTCTCCCTGTTTAAAATCAAAAAGTCTCTGCAAAGCAGCATGTCTAGCACTACGAGGAAAATATTTCTGGAAGAAAGAAGGAATCAAACAATCAGGGCTATCAATGGAACCAAGAGGTAATCTGTTAAACCAAGCCCTAAACCCTAAATAGTATACATCAAGAGAAAAATCATAATATTTATCTTTAATATCTATGGGAGAGGTGGAAAACTTAGGATCCGAGGACAATTTAGGAATAATGGTACGTCTCGCAAGGAGGATCTTAATAGCACTGGTACCATGTGTGTTTTGGCACTCTTCAATAAATTCATCAGTAAACTCAATGTAACCATCATTAATATCGTATCTCTCTCTAGACTCAGGTGAGCTAATAGGTGTAACAGTGCCTTCACTAGGAGTTTCAGTATTTCCTAGACTAGCCATAGTAGCATCTAGGAAAGGACCTAATGAACCACTCGCATCAAGCACAGTAGAAGTAACATCATGAGTATCAAAAGCAGTTTAAGAGTCAGCAGTAGTAGCAGTGTGTGTAGAATGAGTATGTGGTGGTGGTGTAACAAGCTTACTTATAACAGACGGTGAATCAAGAGCAGCAGAGGTGTTTAGGACCGTACCACTTCTTGTAGTGGATGGTAAAATAGGAAACTTTCCATCACGAGATTTCCCCATGATGAAAGGAGTAGCAGTGAACAATAATAGATCCAAGTGAACTTACAAATAAAGCTATGCTCCCCGGCAACGGTGCTACAAAATAGTCTTGATGACCCACAAGTATAGGGGGTCGCAACAGTCTTCGTGGGTAGTATTACCCAATTTATTGATTCGATACAAGGGGAGCCAAAGAATACTTGCAAGCCTTAACAACTGAGTTGTCCGTTCAGCTGCACCTGGAAATAGTTCTTGCTCACAGAATTTTATCAGTAGCAACAGTTTGGTAGTAGCAATAGCAAAGCAACAGGAGCAATAGTAACAGTAGTAGCAACAGTAGGATATGAGCGCGGTAGGCATAGGGATGGATGGATGGGCATTGCATGGACGAGTCTAAACATGCAACTTCACGACATAGGGCATTGCAGATAAATAAGAATAAGCATCCAAGTACTAAACAATCATAGGCATGTCCTCCATATATAGTCATGCATGCTCGCAATGAGAACTTGCACAACATCTTCTGCCCAGCCAGCCCGTTGCAGCAGGGCCTCAAGGGAACTACTGGCAATTAAGGTGCTCCTTTTAATAGAGCACCGGAGCAAAGCATTAACACTCCGTGAACACATGTGATCCTCACACCACAGCCATCCCCTTCGGTTGTCCCAATTTCTGTCACTTCGAGGCCTTTGGATCCGGACAATGATATGTGTACACAACTTGCAGATAAGATCACAAACAATACAATCATAATGATTCAATAATAAGTTCAGATCTAAGATCATGGCACTTGGGCCCTAGTGACAAGCATTAAGCACAACAAGTTGCAACAAAGTCAAATAACACTAATAGAGATACTAGGCACTATGCCCTAACAATCTTATTCGATTACATGATAGAACTCATTCAATCCCTACCATCCCCATAGCCTACAGCGGGGGATTACTCACTCATGGATGAGGTAAACATTGATGGTTGATGGAGAGGCATTGGTGATGACAGGGTGCCAGAACGGAGTTTCTGGTTCCGAATCTTTGTTTCTGGTGGTGGTGGCGCAGCGGAACTCTTTTTGGAAAAACGTCGAACCCCCTTGGCTTTTAGGTCAAGAGGCTTCTTATAGGCGAAGAGGGAGGCCGAGGGGGTGCCTAGGGTGGTCGCACCCCCCTAGGCGCAGCCAGGCCTGGCCCGCGCCTGGAAGGGGTGTGGGCCCCCCAGGCCTCCACTTCGTCTCGTACTCTGGCTCCGTGGATCTTCTGGTGAAATGGGATTTTTGGCATATTTTCCGGGATTTTTCTTGATAGTTGATTTTCTGTACAAAAACTAGACACCAAGGTAATTCTACTGAAAACAGCATCAGTCCATGTTAGTTGTATCCAAATCACACAAGTTTAGAGGAGAAACAATAGCAAAAGTGTTCGGGAAAGTAGATACGTTTTGGACGGATCATCCACCTTCAGGTTATCATATGAAACCCCTCCAGTATTAAGTTGCAAGCAACGGATAACTGCTTTAAGCAATGTGTGTAAAGTAAACAATACAATTGTTCCATGAACAAGAGATTGTTGTTTTCTCCCTAGTAGCAACAGCACATCTACAACCTTAGAGATTTCTATCACTTCCCCGGATTCAATAGAGGCATGAACCCACTATCGAGCATAAATACTCCCTCTTTGAGTCACTAGCATCTACTTGGCCAAGATAGCTACTAGAAACGGAGAGCATGCAATATCTCAAACAACATAGACATGATAGAATCATTAATCAATCTGACATAGTAATCTCAATATCCATCGAATCTCCGCAAACACAACATGCATGATTACAAATAGATGATCTTGATCATGAACGGAGCTCACAAGATCTAAACATGGTAGCACAAAGGAGGATAAACAACCATCCAGCTACTGTATGGACCCATAGTCCAAGGTGGAACTACTCACGGATCATACCGGAGGCTGAAATGGTGATGAAGAAGGCCTCCAGGATGATCTCTCCCCTCCGGCAGGGTGCCGGGAAGAGCTTCATATCCCCCCGATCTAGGGACGATGGTGGCGGCGGCTACAGACTGTTTCATGGAGATCTGATCGGGTACTTAGGGTTTTGGCATCAGGGGGATTATATAGGCGAAGAGGCGAGGCGTGAAGGCGGCCAGGGGACCCACACCCTGCCTAGGCACGGCCCAGGGTGGGTGAGGGCTCAGTTGATGTGGAGCCTGTTGGGAACCCCAAGAGCAAGGTGTGAAGCAGCAAGTCTTCCCTCAGTAAGAAACCGAGGTTATCAAACCAGTAGGAGGAATGAAACGTCACACAGGTGTTTCTAGCAACGCGGAGACCTGCACAACACAAACTCAAGACTTTGCTCCAACTAACAGTGAGGTTGTCAATCTCACCGATTGTTGTAACAAAGGATTAAACGTATGGTGTGGAAGGTAATGGTGTGCAGTAAGTAAACATGTAACAGTGGAAGATGTATCAATGGTAAAGATTGGACCGGGGTCCATAGTTCACTGTAGGTGCTCTTCTTAGATAAACAACATGGCATGAAGGGTAAACAAATTACAGCAGGGCAATTGACAGGAACTGAGCAAGGCATAACAATACAATACTAGACAAAAAGATCCTATGAGATTCGATTGGGCAATACAACAATATACATAGACCGCCATCCAACTACATCTATGACTAGAAGTCCACCTTCAAATTATCATCCGAACCCCCTCTAGTATTAAGTTGCAAGCAGCAGACAACGGCTTTAAGCAAAGTGTGTAAGGTAAACAATCCACTTGTTCCATGAACAAGAGACCGTTGTTTTCTCCCTAGTGGCAACAACACATCTACAACCGAAGAGATTTATGTCACTTCCCTTGGAAACTAGAGGCATGAACCCACTATCGAGCATAAATACTCCCTCTTGGAGTCACTAGCAACTACTTGGCCAGGATAGCTACTAACAACGGAGAGCATGCAAGATCACAAACAACACAGACATGATAGAATCATAAAGACAAAACCATTAATCAATCTGACATAATAATATCAATATCCATCGGATCCCCACAAACATAACATGCATGATTACAAATAGATTAGATCTTGATTATGAACGAAACTCACAAGATCTATACATGAAAGCACAAAGGAGGAGATACAACCATCTAGCTACTACATGGACCCATAGTCCAAGGTGGACCTACTCACGCATCATACCGGAGAGAAGGCCTCCGGGATGATCTCCCCTCCGGCAGGGTGCCGGGAAGAACTTCAGATCCCCCCGATCTAGGGACAATGGTGGCGGCGGCTACAGACAGTTTCGTGGAGTTTTGATCGGTGCCTAGGGTTTATGCATCGGGGGCTTCTTATAGGCGAAGAAGCGAGGCAGGGAGGCGACCAGGGGGGCACACCCTACCCAGGCACGGGCCCACCCTGGCCGCGCATAGGGGGTGTTTGTCCGCCCTGGCTTGCCTCTCCGTCTCTCCTTTGGACTTCGTGTCGCCCACGGTAAAATATTGACTTTGGATTTTGTCCTGTCCAATTCCGAGTATATTGATTTTCTGCCTTTCTGGAACCATAAACAGAAGAAAATAGGCAACTAGTACTATGGCAACTTTATAATAGGTTAGTTCCAGAAAAGATATAAAAACACCTCAAAGTGTAGACAAAGCAAAGCAATGTAGATACTAAACAAGCACAGAACATCAAAAATTATAGATACGTTTCCGACGTATCAGTGGGCCCGTGCGTGGGGGGTGCGGCCATCCTGTGGCTCCCCACCGGTCATCCTTCAGTCTCTGTGTTCGTCTCGGTGAAATATTAACTTTGGATTTTGTCCCATCCAATTACGAGAATATTTCCTTACTAGCTTTTCTGAAACCAAAAACAACAGAAAACATGCAACTAGCACTGTGGCATCTTGTTAATAGGTTAGTCCTAGAAAATGTATAAGTATAAATAAAGCATAGCAAATTGGATACTAAACAATCATGGAAGATCAAAAATTATAGATACGATTACGACGTATCAAGGAGGCCGACGCACAAGATGACTAAAATGGAGCATATTATGATCATTTGTGCTCTTCTTCGTCTACACTCGCGCCTGCGAGCTTCTCGATGATGAGGTTCTAGGCCCAGAAGAAGATGAATAGAGACCGAAAACAGATGTCCGACGCACTGATGATGAAGGCCGACTATTTCAGAGAGGACCCAATACACGGGCCTCGCGTGTTTTGGCGGCGCTTCAAGATGAACAAGGATTTGTTCATGAAGATCTTGCATGGAGTGCGAGAGTTCGATCCCTATTTTTTGCAAGAAGGATTGGATCGGATTGGTTGGTTTCTCCACTGCTCAGAAATGCACGGTTACCTTGATATGTCTTGCATATAGAGCTCCTCTAGATACACAAGATGACTATTTATGTATAGTTGAGTCCACAACATTCGAGTGTGTGTATAGGTTTTACCGGGATGTGGTGGGAATATTTGGGCCAACCTATCTGAGAACACTAAATGAACAAGACACAACTTGAATACTGGCACAAAACGAAGCAAGGGGATTCCCTAGGATGGTTGGGATCATCGATTGCATGCATTGGGGATGGAAGAATTGTCCATTCGCTTGGCAAAAGATTACAAAGGCCAAACTCTAGAGTGAAGTGTGGTACTTGAGGCTGTGACGGATTATGACCTATGGATTTAGCATGCTATTTTTGGTATGGCTGGATATCGCAATGACATCAACGTGTTGAAGTGTTCTCGTGTTGAAGTGTTCTCCAGTGTTTGGTAGACTTGGTGAAGGCCATGCTCCAAGGTCAACTATGAGATAAATGGCAGACCATACACCAATGGCTACTAGTTAGATGATAGAATTTATCCTAGATGGGCCAAATTCGTGAATACGGTCCCGACCCTCATACTATGCAAGAGCTTGATATTCAAAGTGCCAGGAGGCTTGCATGAAGGATGTTGTGCGAGCATTTTGTATGCTCCAAACTCGTCTTGCCATCGTCAGATACCTTTCTCTTACCTAGTCAACATCTCAGACGTGGGAGGTGATGAATGCTTGCGCAATCATGCACAATATGATCATAAAGAGTGAACGCGATGTTAGAGTGGATGTTGATCAACCGTATGAGCACATGGGCCATCTTGCCTATGTCAATAGCGAGGTACCGGCTAAGTTTGGTGCTTTCCTCGCCATGTATCAAGAAATCCGTGACGAACAGGTGACTGCACACTACAAGAAGATCTCGCGTAGCATTTGTAAGCGCTCAAAGGAAATGCCCCACAACTTGATCTATTTGAAGTTTAAATTATTTAAATTATTGTGTGAACTATTTTATTTGTATGTTTTGATTTGTTGTAATAAATTTTGATTTTTTTTTAAATTTTATATGTTTGAAATATGTGTTATTATGGTTGAAATATGTGTTATTTATAAAAAAAAATAGCCAAAAAAATATTTCTGGGAATTGATCGTTAGGGGGTGCCGGTGTGGGAAGGTCATCCCAAACCGCCGACAACTTGGGCATGCTTCCCCAAAGCGCTTGTCGGCCGAGCAACCTTTGGGGGTGCCGGTGGAGATGCTCTAACCTCCATTTGGTGTGACCAAACTTATATAAAAACTATAATATTATATAGGTATATAATATGAAAATATGTATATCATGATGTATCTTGACTTTGATTTGGCACCGTAGATGTCGGTAGTTTTTTTCTAAAAAGATAAATTAGAGTTTATATCATTTGATTATAGAAAAATAATTATAGGCCTTCTTTTACAGCAAGGAGGTAGGAGTACTATCGCCTATTTTGAGGAGGTAGGAGTAGTATCTTTTGAGAGAGAAACTTTCGTTGGTTGAAGCGAGAGGAGCCATCAGAATCATTGCACACATCTTTCAGGGTTTGACAAAATGATACGCCATTATATCACTGACAAGGAGTGTCCATGCAATCAAAGATGTGTAATTTTCTCAAATATTTCCATCAAAAGAGCATTGTACCAGCAACTGACCTAGCTATCAGCAAACTCTCACCCATAGCGTTTTTCTTTTCTGTTCTTGCATTGTGCTCATCTTCTCTTCATTACGATTGCTCTCTACAACTGATGATGATCTCTCATCCGATACTGTTATGTTTTTCTTTACTACCTATGAAATTTAGAGTCCTTAGGAAAATCCTATATGAATGAATCCTAATCAAACAACCTACATGAATAATTCATAAGACTTATAATTAATCCTCCAAATTCCCTATGAAAAATTAATTGATGTGGCCACAAACTTACATAGTTCAAATATACAATAGTATTGTTTCCTAATTCTAGTTTCAGTATATACTGCAATAATGTTCTTTATAATATGATCTTTTTTATTATTTATAGAAAACCAATTTTTTGTATTCTAAAGTAGCATGAATGATGGGTCACTAGATATTTAGCAAGAGGTAGATTGATTTGGCATCATCCTAAACACAATATTTTCAATATAAATTTTGTTCAATACAATAGTACCTCTAAATCAGGACCATATAAAATGTCTTTACGAATATGATTCTACCAATTTTGTGTCACATAGTCAATGCTTACTCTACCTAAAGGTACTTGTTTTTTTAAGGGTAAAGGTACTTGTAAGAGGGTGTATTTCTTTAGGAAAAGACTTATGTGGCAAGAATAGTAGGGAGCGAAATAATACCACTTAGTGAATTGGAAGGAGGTCTTTCAACCAAAAGTTTAAGGGGGGCTAGGGGTTGTAGATCTACAAGTAATAAACTTTAGTAGGTGATTACGTAAATTGGAGAATGAAAATGGGCCATCGCAACAATTAATTTGGGTAGAGTACTTGCATTCTTACTCCCCTTCTCATGCTAAATTAATCTGTGTGCACTACCAATTTTGCTATTGTTTTCTGAACATTAGAAATACATTTTTTTGAATGGCCTGATAACCAATTTTTGGGAAGATTTATGGGTGGGCGAGAAACCTTCATGTGTTTCTTTTTCTAGGTTATACAATCGTCCTCACACTAAAATTGTTAGTGTTCTAAAAATGTGTAGTGAAGGATGGTGGGTGGGTGACCTGGCTGACTTTCTGGGGCAAGTTGGCTGAATCATGGAATCATTGTGTTTGACTGTCCTTGAACAATGAAGATGATAGATGTAAGTCCTTGACTCTCGAATAATTTTCCGAGGCGAGTTGGCTGAATCCTGGTACAAATCCAAAATCATTGTTTTTGACTGTCCTTGAATAATGAAGATGATAGATGCAAGTGGAACTAACAAATTCTAGACAATTCAGCGTTCAATGTATGTAGCTCTAAGAGCAACTCTAGCTGATCCCCTAAACCATAGAGCATCTCTAGGCGAATGCGCACCGGTTAGCCGTGAAAATGCTCTCCTATTATAGATGAGCCTAAAGGGTGGCGCCGCGGAACCGAACCCCTAAATTTAACTCCCCAGATTTTTTTAAGATGAATTTTCAAATCTTGCAAACATCAAATGAGAAATAGTTCAACATAGTATAATTATCAAGTTCAAACACATATGGATCATACAAAAAGGAGCCAAATGATCCAAAGCACAACATTTTAAGTTTATGTTGTGGAATTCACCACCACCTCAATCACCTCCTCGACCACCACCTTGGTCACCACCACTCATTTGGGCTAAGATATTTGCACGAGTGTGCTCCCAAAAGATCCTATCTGTTTCATCCATGTCATTTGGATTCATGAACATGATAGAGTGGTCGGCATCGTCCTTCTCCGTTGCCAACTTGGCCCTCAATTGCAAGCCTTTGTTCTTCAATCTTCTTCTCCTTGGCCACTCTCTCTTTCTCGAGTGCAATTCTTGTTTCCTCCACCGCCAATTTGGACCGCCACTTCTCCTCCTCCACTCTCTCTTCCTCGAGTGCAATTCCAGCGGTTGCATTGCTCAAGAATTGTGCCCCAACGATGTTTAAGAGACCCTTGAGTGCGGTTGGATTCAAAAGTCACCACATCATTGTATTAATCTTCGATTCTTGCTCAAAACTTGTTCTTGCATGATCAACACCGACGGTTGGATCAAGTGAGACATTCATCCACGCATGGCATAGAGCAACGTCCCCTTCCGCGTTGTAGTTGGAGATCCTTTTGCCTTGGCCCTTGTCTTGTGAGGTTTGTGTCACCTCGACCACCTCCTATTCTTCCTCATCTTCGTCCATCTCCTCTTCTTGCACATCCTCGACCACCTCTTGATCATCAATGTCATAGTGGAGACCATCGATGCCTTCCACACGTGAGTCATCCAAGGTTGACAGGAATTCGGCGATGCCATGCTCAGTGGCGCTACAAATTGAACAATGCATCAAACAAACCTCAATGTAGCAACACCGTGACCGAGTTTGGAAATAATTTCATACCATGGTTGCTCGAGCAATTCGTTGATCACCTGTCGGCCATCACGTCGGCCGGGAGCTGCGTCAGCTGTACGCGCTATCGTCCTGGTGGTGGACATCGAAGGAGGCGACGTGCGAGCAACCTTGGACACCGGAGTTAGCGTAGCTGACGCCATCTCCCTTCTCTTCTTCTTTTGTGCCACCGCATCGGCGAGCGCTTCCGTTGGCCTCCACGTCAGCGGGTCGTTCAGCACCGGCGCAAGGGATGGCTTGCCCACCTTCGCCGCCTTCTCTGTCGGGTTTCCGGCCTTCCCACCGGCCTTCCCTTGTCGCGCCTTCAACCGCACGACGCTGGTGGTGCCAAACCTCTTACGCAGCATCAAAGGGGTCACAAGCGTAGATTCCGGTGGCGTCAAGCCGCAAGAAAGCTCAGGCGGCGAGGAGGAATCGTCCGATAGCCCCATTACGAGCAGGGCTGGGCTGATGGTGGCGCAGGCGAGGTATCGGCGGGAAAAGGAAAGGGTAGGTTTTACTCATCCACTCGGCCACCACGCAAAATGGGAGAGTTGGAGCCGATTTGGGGGGTTCCAAATGTTTGTGCGGCTCAAGCCGATGTGCGTTCGGTTAGGTGTGGTTTATCCGCGCAAACGCAAAAAACCGAATTTGTGCGTTCGGCTAGAGATGCTCTTAGCCTCCTATCCGGCCTCCTAAACTAGATGAGCTAAAATTTGCTTCGTTAAAGGGTGACCGACTATAACCGATCCCCTATATTTAGATCCCTAATTTGTTTTTCTCAATTTTCAAACTACAACCACATAGCATCGAGATCATTGCATCACATATCAATAAAGCTTTCAAATGGTTCAAATTCAAACACTAGCAACTACTTACAAATTTATTACAAATAAATCGAATTAAAACAACGGTAGTGCTCATCCAAATGCACCACAATGATCAAGTTTGATCCAAAAACACAACATAGCAAGTTCATATGTTGTGGGCATCACCACTTACCAAATGCCATCATCAAACATCCACAATGATGTCACCTCCATTGTCTCCAATGCCACCATCTCCATTGCCACCGATTTTAATCTTTACCTCGGCTGCGACATTTCGTCGAGCACCTTGCGACTGGGGGCTCAGACGCGTGCTGCGAAGCCGTTGCGGGCTATCGGACGAGGCGCAGGCGTGGTAGCTACTGGCTTGCGAGCTGCCAGCCGAGCTGGAGGCGTCGGCGTCGACCCCGTGGCTTTCTTCTGCCGCTTCTTCTTCGTCGCCTCGGATAGGGCCTGCATGGCCAACGTCTTCTTGCGCGACCGTGGTCCTCTCACCACCGGAGCTAGAGGAGGTTGCCCCGCGGTCGTCATGTCCTTCACGCTCTTCCCAGTGGCCTTCCCCGCCGCCCCGGTGGCCCGAACCACGCCGGTGTTGCCCAGCCTTTTCCACGGCAAAGGAGCCACGGCGCCGATCGATTTCGACGGCGTAGAGTCGGCAGGAAACTCCGGCGGGGATGCGTACGGGGCTCACGGATCCATCCCGACCGGAATCGGGGCCGATGGTGGCGTCGGGGGTGAACGCCGGCGAGATTGGGTGGGAAGGGTCGACGGCCGGCGGGAGAAAGTGGTGTTGAAAGTTTTGCTCACCCGCATCGACGATGCCCAAATATGAGAAAGCCATGGCCGATTTTGGGTGCCCTAAAACGGTTTATGGGCCGGGCCGCTTTTACAGACGCTGGTCGGTGTCGATTTTGGCCCAAAATCATAAAGTCGTCAGACTTTTATGGTTCTCAGGACTTTTATGATAGTTGTTAGAGATGCTCTAACGCCGATAGGGCTTCGACCGTAGGCGGTTTAGAGGAGCAAACGGAAAGTTTTCTCCTCTAACCGTTTTTTGGCTTCCGGCTAGAGTTGCTCTAAGGAGACACGTTAGAGCACCTTATAGAAAGATTTGATTTCTGAAGACACATCTTAAACTTCCTGGCTTGCATTCTTCGAAAAGAGGTGCTACTTCAGAGAGACTAGAGAGGCAGTGGCAAATGCATGCCTGTAGTGATAGAGCAAATATTGTACTGCGTATCTTTTCTTTAGTTGTCTAGTACCTATTTCCAATAGTAGGTAGTATATCTGCGGGGTGGTTAATGTACCTAGTAGTTTGATGAATTACCAGGTTGGGTTAGTTGTTTTCCTGCTACAAGTAGGCTCTTGTTGTCGACATGGATTGTTCCATTGATTTGGGCAATCTGAAAATCCAGGAACAATGCTTACTTTAACGGGGTATTTCCACAGGACCCTGCTACTGTTAATATCAGATTTCTCACTATATCTCCTATTGGTCTGATTTGCAAAAACTACAGTGCAGAGGAACTGCTAGCCCTGGTGGCTGCTGAATGGGTTTCTTGTCTGCGCTAACCTTTAGTGAAGTGTGAACCAAACAGGATGTGGCCAATTCAGCACTGAATTACAAAAGGATAAATTTGTTAAGGTACCATCCTTGAGATTGGCAAACATTGGGAAGGCAGTATCTGGCCTCCCAGAACATTGTTGCAGAAGTACTCTACATGTAGAGGTAATAAACGGAGTTGCAGAAGTGTCTGGCCTCCCATAACATTGTTTTCACTAACCAATGCACATTTGAAGAACACTTTGGAACCCATGAATTAGCACCTTAGCAGAGACAAAGGTAACACGAATTGGCACTTCCCATTCATAACTTGAGAGAACATTTGATGAGATACTACTAGTTCAGAGAACCACAGCTATATCGCGACACCATGAGGCCTAAACCACATACGAAGCGAGCAGAGACGAGGAGGCGCCTAGGCCCTCTCCCCGCGGATGCGGCGCGCGAGCTGGATGTCCTTGGGCATGATGGTGACGCGCTTGGCGTGGATGGCGCAGAGGTTGGTGTCCTCGAAGAGCCCCACGAGGTAGGCCTCGGCGGCCTCCTGCAGCGCGGAGACGGCGGAGCTCTGGAAGCGGAGGTCGGTCTTGAAGTCCTGCGCGATCTCCCTGACGAGGCGCTGGAAGGGGAGCTTGCGGATGAGCAGCTCCGTACTCTTCTGGTACTTGCGGATCTCGCGGAGCGCGACGGTGCCTGGGCGGAAGCGGTGGGGCTTCTTCACGCCGCACTGCCCGTCGCCGGCGCGGACTTGCGCGCCGCCTTGGTCGCCAGCTGCTTCCGGGGCGCCTTGCCGCCGGTGGACTTGCGCGCCGTCTGCTTGGTGCGGGCCATCTGGTGGGATCTGGGCTGAGGAACGCGAGGGAACTGGTGGTGTTTTCGGGTGAGTTCTCGTCGGGCGGCGGTTGCTGTGTGAGGATTTGGAGAGGGGTTCGCCGTGGTTAAGTAGAGGCGCGGAATTTTGGAGGCGGGCGCGACGGCGCGCTTTCGTGCGAACACATTGGGGATTTGGGAACAGAACGAGGGAGGAGCGCGAGATTGGGTCAGCCGCAGGATTAGTGAGGATTGGACGGCTGGGATGCGCCAGGGTGGGTTGGCCATGGATCGCGATCCGTGGTGCAGCAGCCGTCTGCTGCTGTGCAGTGTGCTGTGTTTACAGCCGTTTCCCGTTTGTGCGTTTCTGGGCGCCGTTGTATCGCGTTCAGGAAACCAGAGCGACAGCGGTGACCGGCAGTGGGAGAGAAAGCAGCCGGAGGAAATATCAAACCAGCCATTAGGTCTGCTTCGAGTAATGGACTGTCTAGTGGCAAAATTCAGTAAAAAGTTCTACAGATACCTGAAAATGGTAGAGTGGAAAAAAAAAAGGATCAGCCATTACGTCTGCTTCGAGCGATGGACTGCCCAGTGGCAAAATTCAGTAAAAAAAAGTTCTACAAATACCTGCAAGTCTGCAACTGATATAGTGAAAAACAAAGGATCAGGGCGAGAAAATTAAAAAGCAAAACATTTCCGTCGCCGGGACTTGAACCCGGGTCTCTCGGGTGAGAGCCGAGTATCCTAACCACCTAGACTACGACGGATTATGTTTAGAATTCATATGGAAATTACAAGTTCTATAACATCGTTCAAACACAGAACTCTCAAACCTTATACTCCCTCTGTTTCAAATTACTCCGCCGGCGCGCTTATGTAGGTGGGCTAGTACGCTCTCATTTCTTATTCAAAAAATCCTAGGATTTTTGAAATAGATAGTATGAAATATGTACTACGTATACCAAAAATTCTAAGAATTTTTTGATTAAAAATGAAAGAGTACTAGGCCACCTAGGTAAGCGTGCGCGCGGAGTAATTTGAAACAGAGGGAGTACTCACTCCGGTTCTATTACTTATATACTCATATGGAGTATCTAGTTATGTATCTGTACTAGATGCATTCGTATCTAACAAAGTTGAAAATATTAATATGGACTGGAGGGAGTGAATATTCCATGGTTTTTTGCTTAAAATGTTAAAATCAGCTTATTATCTTTCGTGTATTCACATGTACTTTTTTCATTGACATTACACAAGGACTTGCTCAAAACTCTCTTAGTTAATACTACTAGCAGGCTTTACAAGACCCCAGCCATGATGCAGTAAGCTGCATAAGCAAACAGCAAACGAACCATGAAATATGGTCCAGAAAGTTAATAACAGACATCACAAGAAGTCACACATGGTAAATAGCTTTGCTCACAATAATGTTCTTAATGAAACTCGGGTTAAAAAGTCTGGCAAACCTCAAATAGAAAATCTCTTGGCATTGGGCAACACCATGGGTCCTACCACAGTCTGGTTTGAAGACCATGTGATTATATCATTTAATATCCATTAGCCCTGACAGGAAACGAGAGACCCCTCTCAGCCTGAGATAGTCTGTCTCTAAGGGTATTCTTTTATTATTAGAATCTGAAACCAAGCACTATCTTCGAAAGCCACTTGAAAAAGTCTTAACTACAAACAGGAAGTATGGAATTCAAACATCTGACAGCGCCCCACTCACATATAGGGTCAACTGAAAAGATACTGACAACGATACATTTAAGTTCGTAGTAACTCGGTGGAACCGGATGCACTTTTACAAGAGTGGCAAAAAACAAAAATCAATGTCAATGAGCACATTGTGCAAATTTTATCAACATAAACTTGGTCCCATTTGCCAGCCAGCACTCAAGGTCCAAACACTGCATCAGTGAGTGCATATATCATGAAATGTAAAAGGGGCCTCAGATGATGCGCAGAACAGAGACAGAATTCTTTTTGCAAAATGTGAATTTGAGAAGGCAAGTCAAGCTGGTGCCAGAAGAAGGAAAACGGGAAGCCAATTTCTTTAAATATATAGCAAAATTTGGTATGCATCGAATTTACACATTTAGGATTTATAAAAGCAATAAGAAAAAGGAGGTCGGTGGTGCTTGCTTGGCATATGTGGTCTAAGAAAGATCAGAAATCCCAAGCTCAACCACTGAGTCAAGATATCCATTTCAGTATGTACATTTAGGACTCAACTACCAGAGATAGGAGTCCTCTCTTCGTCTATGTCAATCACCAGCAGATGGTCTTTCTTCGAGCCATTTGGTCCCTCTTTATATAGTGTAGGCAAATACGCATGGTATGCTGGTAGGTAGCGTGATACAAAATCCATAACCTGCAAGAATTGCCAGATTTGACCATGGTCAACAGAATTGGAAAGAACAGTCGACTTAAGGCATCTCAAGTTAATCAATGGATAAGTGAACACATGATTCAGGGATGAACTTCGACAAAATGCATAAGCCAATCCGATTTAATACCTTATCGAAAAAACTGATTTAATAACAGTTAACTTATTGCCCGACTATGGTGCAAAGTTATGGCAGTGGGCCAGTGGCACTGGTTGTGAAGTACGTTTGGCTTTGCATCCTTGTATTTTTTTTTTGCTCAGCTATCATTTTTATTCAGAAGACGGACTTTTGAATGTCCTGGTTTTAAAAAAAAAAAAATTGCGGGTGACTGTCCTGATTCAGAGACGCACTTTCCAGTTTGGTCACAATTCACAGCTCAGAACTCAAAAAGAGCTGTTCCTATTTGGTGAAGGTTTGTTAAGGCAATGTAGGATCATACAACTGAAGCACTCTACTTTCCTTGAAAATCAGTAGGGCGCTAACAAATTAGCCAACTGGAAAGGAAGATCACCATAATGAACCAATAAGCTATATGAGAAACACACCTCCTCGTCAGACATTCCTGCTTTACCATCAGCCCTCATAGCTACCTCTGCCTGCAGATAAATAACAGCGTCAGAAAATTCCAATTCATCGTTTCTTGTTCAAACTGTGAAACCACTAGTCGGATAAATCTAATAATAACCTGCAGTCTCCACTGAAATACACAGTTAGGTTCCTTAATTTTTATGACAATCCATGATTCGATGAACCTGTCCCATGCGTCATAGTATGCATCTAGGCTCTTATTAACCACCTCAAGCTGAAGAAGAAAAATGTCCAAATCGTATTAAAGGAAAAAATCAAATAATGCAATGTAATAATCCAAGAAACTCACCTGAGGATCCACTGCTGTTACAACTTCATTCGGAAGAGGCTTAAATCCAAGCATCCATCCTTCAAAGAGAACAACCTATGACAGGAAAGTAAGCATACGAAAAGTTCAGAACCATATATATCTAAACTCAAAATGTTTTTCTGCATAACATGAGATTACCTCTATGGGCCCTTCAACCTCTGGCCATGTTGAAGGATCAGCCCGGTCGCCTCTTCCACCGAAAGCAGACTACATGGACATCTGAGGTGTGTCATGCAGCTACTCAAATATAAACATCAGGTACAGGAAGATACATACAACCTCTTTACCTTGTCATACCGTGGAACCTTCATCTTCATACCTAAATGTTGCAGGACACAATTGTAATTTCAGTAAAAATATATTTTTCGTTGAGGAATCTGTGATGTGTTTCGTCAAAAGAAAAACTAGTATGCATCCCCCTTAATAAATATATAAAAAAACCTAAGGAATGATAGGCCTATGCGGAAATGACCACGGAATAGAAACACAAAGGATATGAATAAGATATAAATAGTTATTTGTGGCCGTTACCTTCCTTTGTTAGTTTGATCAGTGACTCAAGTGTTTCAACTGAGAATTGGAGATCGTGGCTTCCGGCATTTCCACGAAACTATAAAGTTTTAGTAAGGTACTCTCAGTTCATGTTGAACAATCAACTCAAAGTCCAAAACACAAGGTAATAGACTGGGCTACTAGGGTATTCTTGTACCTCTAAAAGGGAATTCCCAGGATTTGTTTCCCTCAATTTACCCTGCAAATAAAATGTATTTGTCGATCGTTTCACTGAAATTCAGTAAACGAACATTTCTTAATACATAATTTAATTGCTCTGTATTTGAATATTCATGCCTGTTCTGCTGCAGTCAAATAGAAGTCATCGATAGACAATGTGGCAGAATTCCTGAGGCATGCAATAATTCCGTTGTCAAATTTCATTCATAAAGGAAAAAAACACAAGATAATCAACATGACGAGAAGGACTCACCTACCAGAAACTCGAAATAGATAATCAAGCGCGAAAACAAGAGTTGTCTTCCCGCTGCCTTGGGGAGCGCTGACCCCGATCTACAATACAGAAAGACGATCCATTTACGCAACGTGAATGAACTGAAGTACCTAAAGATGTCCATTCTTGTAACTTGATAATATTCAGGTCTCATTTTGATAAAGTTATCTCAATTTGTGGTTATCCTGTTTTATCAACCACACAAGACTCCTTTTCATGGCCATGGTGGACACTGGACAGCATATGCTTTTGATGTTCTTTGTTTAAATGCAGAAGCACCCGGCATAGTGCACAAGAATATGTGCTCGTGTCGTGTCCCATCTGGACTGAACATGGCATGAGAGGTTTGGATGCTCTCGGCACTAATTTCACTTGGATGAAATTGAAAAGAACCAGCATTGATCAAATGCATACCACTAGTGGCGGGATCTCGTCCCCCTCGTTGTACTTGGACCTGTGCTCGGCGACCTGGTCCTCGCACCAGAGGAAGACGGGTATGTAGAAGTGGTAAATCCTCGACTTCTCGGCGTCCGATAGCCGGAGCTCGTCGAGGCGGAACAGCCGGCTCACCTGCGACCCGCACCACAGCCAGCGGTCGATGGACTCGGCGATCTTCTCTCGGGTGTAGCCGATCCTGTCCACCAGCGGGCCGCTGCAGATGAACTCGTACAGGTCCTGCACGGCCGAGACGAGCGCCGGGGACGAGGCGGGGGCGGAGCGCGCCGGAGCCAGCGACCGCCCGGCGCGCGACGGCGCGGCCGCCTGGCTGTGATCCGGGCATGCGAGGAAAGCTGGCGTCAGGAAACAAGAAATTGATTGCGTCAGCGGAAATGGCAGGATATATCTTGGTCATCGGTGATAGTCCATTTGGTATAAGAAATAAACATTTGACAAGCAACCGTCTTCCGTTGTGAAGAAAGATTACCATCCATGCGGTTTCAAGAACCAGAATGATCGAGCTAGCAAATGACGAACAAAATTGATCCGTAAAAGACTCACTCTGTATTGAGCGGAGAGAGAAGGCACAAAATCGATCCGTAAAAGACTAACTCTGTATTGCCTCCACCGCCGTTCTTATCCTCTTCCCGGATGTTGCGCACGCACGGGACAAGACGGTGCAAGAAACGATAAAAAAAACAGTGGGAAGTGGCAACACGGCACTAAAAGAAACCAAAGCGAGCAAACAGAGACGACGGATTCCACACGACGCACTGCTGCGCAAATCGTCTCTCCTGTGAAGAAAAATAATATTTCGGGCGGGGAGAGCGCCGAACCTTTTCTTGATGGAGTGCCGGCGGTCACGGTGAGTGAGCAACAGGCAGCTGCCTTGGGATGGTAAGATTTGGCGACGAGGATAGGCGGCGCAGATGTGGAGACCGCCGCCGACGCGGAGAGAGGCGGCGGGGCGGCGTGGAGGGGCGTCATCTTTGCTGGTCCCGAGCAGAGGGCACGAGGCTGGACTGACGTGCGGGGAGAGTGGGAGATTTTGGGGTGGAGGAGCGGAGGGGATTTTTCAGGATTGGGCGCGGAGTGCAGGCGGCCTCTCGATGCAGTGCGTGCAGGGCGGCACGCGGGCAGTCGCTTTCCAAACCCAAATAAAACGCAAAAATATTTCACCCTACTTCCGACTTCTCAAAATTCTGTGAAGAATTATGGAATCAAATTCAGCACTGCTCGCCAGTTACATATAAGAAAAACAGGTACTCTCTCTTCTCCAAATTAAGTGTTGCAGATTTTATCTAGATACGTATTCATCTTGATGCATTTTAGTGTAGATACAAGTAAATCTAGGCAAGTGTGAGTCAATTAATTTGAAATAGATGGATGAAGTATATTAATATTCATTAAGTGGACAATTGCACATGACCCAATTAGGCGTGTATTGATGTTTTTTTTGCGGGTAACATGAGTTTTGATGTTATAACTATGCACTCAAAACCATAAGCTGGCAAATGTGTTTGCTTTATCCTATTTTTATTCAAAACGTTGATGTCTTTGGCTGACATGGTGCCTGAAATTAATTTCCATTTATATGGCATAATGACATAGTGTTCATGTGAAAAAAATATCACTCAAACAAAATTGAAGAAAAAATACAAAAAGAAAGAAAATAGAATAACAGATCAAAAATATGATCAAGTGGAGAAACCGAATGTATAAGGGGAAACTATAACAAAAGTGTGAAACAAGAAAATGGAATTTTAGAAATATGAGCAAAATATTTTTCTTTTATCAAAATGAGTAACGGTTCATTCTCGTTAAGTGATATTTGGAGAGAATACTAACTCGTATTGATTTGTTCAAGATTACCGAATTTATATATTACATGGGCCAACCAACTTAGGATTTAGGACAACTGACTTTAGGAGTCTGTAACCAACTCAAATACATATCTAATACCCCTCCCCACCCCCCCACCCCCACCCCCACCCTGAATATCAATGTCGGGTATCACGATGTTGAGACTAGAGCATATATCGTTAAAGGATATCGTTGGAAGGACCTTGGTGAAGATACCAGCAAATTGTGCACCGGTTGGTACATGAAGAACTTAGACCTCGTCAAGAGCAACATTCTCGCACACAAAATGGATGTGAATCTCTATATGCTTGGTGCGTTGATGTTAGACTGGATTAGACGTTATGTAGACCGCAGATATGTTGTCACGATAGACAATGCTGGCACGCTGGATGGGGCGATGAAGCTTGACAAAAAGTTGACGGAGCCAAATCACTTCTGCAATAGATCTATACTCTGCTTCAGCTGAAGACCTAGAAAATGTAACCTTCCTTTTAGAGGACCAAAAAACAAGATTATCACCCAAATAAACACAAAATCCGAATGTAGATCGTCGAGTATCTGGAAATCTGCAGCAGAATATATTGTCAACCTTGTAGGAGAAGAACAATTGATTAGTAAGTCATGATGACAGTGCCTTTGAGATACCAAGGAATTCTTTTGACATGAGAAAGATGAGGAACACAGGGGTCATGCATGTATAAGTTGGCTTATTGAAAAAAATAGGATATGTCTAGACGGAGTAAGAGTGGCATAATGAAGAGCTCCGATGAGGATACAATAGAGGGTGGGGTCAACAATAGGGTCACGGTCAGCTGACAATTTGGCACCAACATCGGCCAACGTACGACATGGCTGACAATCGATCATACCATCATGAGACAATAAACCGAGAAGATAATGGTGTTGAGAGAGAGAAAAGAGTGATAGAAGTGCGAGATTCATTAACACCAAGAAAATGATGAAGAGCTCCCAAGTCATAGAAAATCCGTGATTAAGAAGAGAGATGATATGTTTTAATAAGGAAACATAAGAGGCAGTGAGAACGATATCGTCAACATAAAGAAGAAGATAGGCAGTGTGAGCAGTGGAGTCAAAAATAAAAAAAAGAGGAGTAGGATTTACATGGGGTAAAACCAATGGCTTGACTAAAAGTGGAAAAATATGCAATGAAGTGTGAGGAAAACGATGCAACAAAACGTAATAAAGTAAGAATAAATGAAGTACAAGTTTAATATGTGTCATATATAAGAGATCGTATGCTTGAAGCTTGTCATCCTTATGGTGATCATGAATATGTGAGTATATGCATAAAATATAGGCTCTTTCATAGTGGAGTATGGGGAGCAAATTCCAAGTCTCGCCAAACTAGCGCAATCAAGAAAGGTGATCCATCTTGAGATGTAGAAGATTGTCATCATCAAGATCGAGTGGAATATGCACAAGGCAAATGTATGATCTTGATAGGGTTTCTTTCTTACCGGTCTCGTGGTGTTAGTTGGGAAGACCGGTTTATAGGATAGATAACCGTACTATAAAGAGGGGCTCTCGAGTGAGTAACTTGATCATATCTCTCGGTGAGAGCTCAAACCTTTGCATACTTGGCATCATATTTCTTGGTTCTTATTTGGTTCTTATTTGGTTCTTATCCATGAGAGGATTTAGATCTTGTGTCAATCTCCATGATAATCTCAAGTTCATCAAAAATAGATTTCATATGCAGTCTCTATTGTGTTTTCGATATTGGAGGTTTTACCGGTTTGTCTTTTATAGATAGTTTAAACCTTTCATCATTTTATTATATCCTCCCTTTCTGTACTATGATGGTTACCTGCATTATCTTTTGTAGATCGTTACTATCTTTGAAACGAGCCCAAGATTGATGGCCCACAAGTATAGGTGATCGCAACAGTCTTCGAGGGTAGTATTACCCAATTTATTGATTCGGCACAAGGGGAGCCAAATAATACTTGCAAGCCTTAACAACTGAGTTGTCAATTCAGCTGCACCTGGAAATAGTTCTTGCTCACACAAGTTTATCAGTAGCAACAGTTTGTAGTAGCAATAGCAAAGCAGCAGCAGCAGCAAAACAAGATCAATAGTAACAGTAGTAGCAAGCAGTAGGATATGAGCGCGGTAGGCATAGGGATGGATGGACGGGCGTTGCATGGACGAGTCTTGATACATTGGAAACGTATCTATAATTTTTGATGCTCCATGATTGTTTAGTATCTACTTTGCTTTACTTGTCTACACTTTGAGGTGCTTTTTACATGTTTTCTAGTACTAACCTACTAACAAGTTGCAACAGTGCCAAATGCCTGTTTTCTGCTGTTTTGGGTTTCAGAAAAGTTAGTAAAGAAATATTCTCGGAATTGGATGGGACAAACGTCAAAGTCAATTACTTTCCATGGGGAACAAGAAGTCTAGAGGGGAGCCGGGGAGGCGAGCCAGAGGGGCCACCCCCCCCAAGCGCTGCCACAGGTGGGCCCGTGCCTGGCTAGGGTGTAGGGCCCCTGGCCACCGCCTCGGCATCCCCCTTCGCCTATAAGAAGCCCCCGATGCAGAAACCCTAAGCACCTGAACAAATCTCCATGAAATCGTCTATAGCCGCCGCCACCATCGTCCCTAGATCGGGGGGATCTGAAGTTCTTCCTGGCACCCTGCCGGAGGGGAGATCATCCCGGAGGCCTTCTCTCCGGTATGAAGCGTGAGTAGTTCCACCTTGGACTATGGGTCCAGGTAGTAGCTAGATGGTTGTATTTCCTCCTTTGTACTTTCATGTATATATCTTGTGAGCTCCGTTCATGATCAAGATCTAATCTATTTGTAATCATGCATGTTGTGTTTGCGGGGATCCGATTGATATCAAGAAACCTGTTGGATTCAGCTGCTGGAGGTACTTTTATGGGGCTCACTTTGGGTGTTGCAACAAGGCTCCTTGATAATATGATGGTTAACTACTCTGAATGGCATGTTGAGAGAGCTCCACATGGTAAGAAGGTAAATTCTGTTGAGGAAACTTCCTCTTTGAGTGAAAAGATTGATGTTATTATGGCTATGCTTGTTAATGGGAAAGCTCCTTTAGATCCTAATAGTGTTCCCTTAGACTCTTTGGTTGCTCAAGAAGAGCAAGTTGATGTGAACTTCATTAGAAACAACAATTTCAACAACAATGCCTATAGGAACAATTTTGGTAGCAACAACAATTATAGGCCTTATCCTCCTAGTGGAAATGCTTATCATGGTAGATCTGGAATGCCTAGTGAAGAAAGGATTATAGAAGTAGAGAGATCCACTAAGAATTTTATGCAGATGCAATATGAGCAAAATAAGATTTTCACTAAAACTGTGGAGGAACAGTCTATCATCTTGAAAAACATTAGCCATCAACTTGAGAATCTGAATAGAGAACTTCCTAGTTTACAGTCAAAAAATTTGAGTGCTGAGAAAAACATATCCTCTTTGTCTGACGCTCAGTCTTCCTTGATTAATAAAATGGCTGCTAAACCTAAAGCCATGGAAAATACCTTTGCTACTGATTATGCCATACAAGTTACTATTGATGAAAATCTTAGGTTGTTAGCTCAACTTCATGCTAAGTGGGAAAGGGAAGCTGAAATTGATAGAAATAATAATGTGTGCACCATCACCACTAAACCACAACTAGTCTCTATTCCTCCTCCTAGTATGCCTAAGCCTATTAAGCCTACTACTAGTAATGCCAAGTTTGACTTTGATATTGATGGTTGCAATATTTCTGAAGTGATTATGTTCTTGCAAAATCTTGCTAGAAGTCCTGATGCTAGTGATATGCATGTTGCCTTTACCAAACACAATACAGATGCTCTTGTTAAGATTAAGGAAGAGAAGCTAAAACACAAAGCTTCTATTCCTAGGAAAGTAGAAGATAGTTGGGAACCCATTTTTAATATGCAAGTGAATGACTTTGACCTCAAAGCTTCATGTGATCTTGGTTCTAGTGTCTTTATTATGCCTAGGAAGATTTATGAAATGCTTGATTTGCCACCATTGGAAGATTGTTATTTAGATGTCCCACTCAATGATAATACTAAGAAGAAACTCGTGGGGAGTATTAATGATGTACTCATTATGGTATATAATGCTTATGTCCCTTTGGATTTCTATGTTTTGGATGTTCAATATAATGCTTCTTGTTATATTACTTTGGGAAGACCTTTTCTTAGAACAGTTGGTGCCACCATTGATATGAAAGAAGGCACCATCAAATATCATTTTCCATTCAAGAAAGGTATTGAACACTTCCCTATGAGAAGATAGAGGTTGCCTTTTGCTCCTCCTTTGAAAGCAAGATTTGATGTTAATGCTTCTTCATTTGAAAATACTTGATTCTTCTTGCTTCTTGTGCCTAACTTAAAGACGTTAAGGAAAAGTACTTGTTGGTAGATAACCCAAGAGTTTCCTTGAGTCTTGGAAGTTATTACTTCAGTAATGACCTCTCCTTATCCTTTTTCTTTGCTTTTTGTGCCAAGAATGACCTCCAATGAGAGGGAAGTAAGATTTGGGAAGTTGTTATCCCGAAACAGATTTCTGTCCTCCACCAAAAAAAATCGTGAGGAGTCTCTGTAACTCACATTGAGCACAAAATTTACTCATAAATCCCCCAGTATGTTAGATAACTTCCGTTAGTTCAACATTTTTTGATTTGAGGAACAGAAGATGTTCGAAAAAATCGGTTTCTACATGCTGGTCTGTTTTGACAGATTTCTGCCATTATTTTCATTTGCTTCTTATTGATTCCTTTTTGAGTTCTCTTTAGGTGAATTGAGATTTTTGAAGGAGTTACTACAGTAGCTTGTGTTTTTAGTGAAAATCCTTGCTGTTCCAAAGCTTTTCCAGAGGTCTATTATCATTTGAATACAAGAAGATTGTGTGAAGTTTTGTATGAAGGAAAAATTTCAGGTGTAGAGAGAGAATGATGGAATGAGATGAAGAATGGACAAAAGCTCGAGCTTGGGTATGCCACCATGGTGTCACCCCAAGAAATATCCAAGAGGTACAAGGGTCAAAGCTTGGGGATGCCCAAGGCATCCCCTTCTTCATCAATAAAAAGCTCAGGTCTGTCTAGACACTTCGTTTTTATTGTTTCATGCACAGTTGTGTTGTTCTTGGAGCGTCTTAGTTTTTGTTTGCTTTGCTTAGGTTGTTTAGTTTGCTTGAATAAAGAAGTTTGGACCCCCTTTCTTGTTGTGTTGTTTTTCAAATAAGTTTGCTTGGTGTTGGAAAGGAGTAGTAAGTTCTTGCTTGAAGTGCAAGAGGAGCTTGCATTGACTGTGACTTAGACTTTAGCATGACATGCTAGGTGTTGTTTTGACTTTATGCTTAGTGATTATTTCTGTAGCATGTCTTGTTCCAAACAATTTGGATTGCTTAGTGTGCCTTGAATAAATTATGCGTTGTTTTAGCATGCAAAAGCATAGTATTGTGGTATTATCCTTTGATGCTTTGCTTGGGTTTACTTGGCACATGCTCACACCATGTTATGACTATGACAAGTCACCATTAGCCTCTATGATCATTTAGTCCTTGACTTGTAGTACCACTCTTTGCTTTGATTAGTATGCCTTGTTGCACTGCATGATTATGGCCATTATGCTCTCCTTAGTTGGTTGCTCCTAGTCTTTTGCTAGCCTCCACTTGTATGAGTAAGTTATACTCATGCCTCCAACTCCCAACAAACCAAGTTATTCCAAAGTGTCCACTATAAACTCCTATGCATGGTGTGTTACACCATTCCAAGTATATTCTTGTTTTCAACTATCTTCCAATTAAAAACTATTTTGTTATGTGAAAACTTAGTGATTAAAGCCCTCACGAACTTGATGGCACACTTTATTCTTTGCCCCTTTTAAACTTGAACCATTGTGACAACTTTGTTGTATATGCTTGCACTTATAAGTTGGAATTAGCAGAACCGTGATGTCACGGGGAACGTTTTCAACATTGCACTTGTACTTTGTACTCAGTTGATATCATGTTCTTTTGTCTATGGATGTTACCAGTGTGAAATAAAGAGGGAACTTGTAAGTCCATGGAGTTTGTATCTTGTGTTAGAGAAACGCCTGGGCCGCTAGCCTAAGCCATGCCTAATCATGGTGGAAACTTGCAGCATCACCATAATGAGCTATCTATGAAGCATCCTCAATAAAAAGCTATGCATATGGTAAATAAAAAGATTGCTGAGATGCTCATTGTCAGCTTGCCTTGTCATTTTGATTATGGGAAAGCTCCTGTACCATGTGCAAGGGGTACCCCGTTGGCGGTTCTCAATGATATGCAAATACTTACAATGACAAGAACTTACCTAGACCCAAAGTTGAGTATGCATGAGGTGTTCAAGGGACTTGAGATTGCCAACTTATACTTCGTCAAGCATATACTCCAGCTTTGCCACTTTAACCTTAACCACTTCAAGATGCTTATGATAGGGGCAATGAGGGCTGAAAGTTAACAAGTAGCATGATTTTTGGAAGCTCTTTTTGAAACTTGTAATCCCTGCTTCCTTTACAAAAAAGGCCTTTCTTCCACCACTATTGAGTCTCCACCTTCTACCTTTAGGCACCATTAAGAGAGCATATTTTTCATTATGTGTGCGGTGTTCCAAAGCTTATTGATTGATGCATATTGTGATATTACTTGTTCTTGTGCTATTTGTTTCTAGTCACCCTTGTGAACTTTGAAGGTGTCCTTTGCATCTATATTGCTACTCTATGAGGGACAAGCTGATTGCCACTATGCTATGTTTTCTGTATATGAAACAAACAAACGTTTTTCAATGCATGTTATTCATGATCTTTGTTTGTAGCCTTTCATGTTGCATGCATAGTTACTATGTCCTATTGTTAGAACTCCATCTTTAATGCACATGTTTAGAGTTCTTTGATCCCAGCTTTCAATGCTTGCAAATGGTTGGATCTTTATTGTGAGGGTGCATGTCACCTCAAAAATTATTCTATTTATCACTTACCTACTCGAGGACGGGCAGGAGTTAAGCTTGGGGATGTTGATAAGTTGGAAACGTATCTATAATGTTTGATGCTCCATGCTCGTTTAGTATCTACTTTGCTTTACTTGTCTACACTTTGAGGTGATTTTTACATGTTTTCTGGTACTAACCTACTAACAAGTTGCAACAGTGCTAGATGCCTATTTTCTGTTGTTTTTTATTTCAGAAAATTTAGTAAAGAAATATTCTCGGATTTGGATGGGACAAACGTCAAAGTCATCTACTTTCCGTGGGGAACAAGAAGTCCAGAGGGGAGCCGGGGAGGCGAGCCAGAGGGGCCACCCCCCAAGGCGTGGCCATAGGTGGGCCCGCGCCTGGCTAGGGTGTGGGGCCCCTGGCCACCGCCTCGGCCTTCCCCTTCGCCTATAAGAAGCCCCCGATGCAGAAACCCTAAGCACCCGATCAAATCTCCACGAAACCGTTTATATCCGCCGCCACCATCGTCCCTAGATCGGGGGGATCTGAAGTTCTTCCTGGCACCCTACCGGAGGGGAGATCATCCCGGAGGCCTTCTCTCCGGTATGATGCGTGAGTAGTTCCACCTTGGACTATGGGTCCATGTAGTAGCTAGATGGTTGTATCTCCTCCTTTGTGCTTTTTCATGTATAGTGTAACATCCCAAAAATACTAAACTTGGATCATCAAATTCTAATCCTCACATTTAGGGTTAACAAAAACTTTTCTAAATAAAATTATGAATGCATGCATATGTGTATGCATTGATTTTGAATTCTTTTAAACCCACCTTGTTTGTTTGTTTCATTGCTTGTAAAATGTTTCTTAGGTGAAATAAACATCATCGAAAACATTTCCCACACTTTTCCTAAAGACAAGTAAATCAAAACACATATATGAAGTGAATGGTCACTTTGACCAATTTAACTCCCATGCCTACTTTGGCTGTCTCAAACTTTCAAAACCTAACAGAAACTTTTCTGGATCTTTGCACCCCTTGAATGTACTCATAACAAGGTATCAAGGCCCACCTTGTGATCCAGAAACTTTCAAATGCATAGTTTAAATGACAATTCAAAATTGAATCTTTATCATATGGGAAGATCCCACTTTTTCAAAAACCACTCAAACAAGCTCAACTTTCAAAACCCAAACATCTGCAGACTCACCAGCACCAATCTAGCAAACCCACCAAAATTCATTTCAAAATTCAAAACTTGATTTCATGCGGCCATTTCATCAAACAGGTTGCAGACACAAATCAAAAAAACATCAAACACTATAGTGTGCAGTAAAATTGGCCTAACTTGTTCCCTAGTTAGCTCACACACAGCTCAGTAGATCATCTAGGAAGTTTAACTAAGGACTAGCACCCCTATGAGCTTGCCATTGCCATCAATGGTGAACAGCCGAAGCCAACCTTGCCACCCCATTGTGGACAGCAGGCTAGAGGAAGAACTAGCCGTGCCAACCTTGTCTGGGAGGCAGCCCACCGTCCATCGCCACTACCTGTCCCAGCCGCGAGCGTTGCCAAGCCCTGGACCACGCGCACAAGCTGCGCCCAGACCATGCCGAGCATGTGCCAGAGCGCCACCCTCGACCAGCGTCCACAGACCGCGTGCCGCCCTCACCGCGTGCACACACGATCACCACCGACCCAGGAGACCGCCAGACATCCCCGTTTGCCGCCCCGTGCCATACAACCACCGCCCGCCGTCGAAGACGCCGCCTCTGCCGCGCAGAGCACCGCCCGTTCCAGACCAAACCGCACCGCCCCATGCCTCGAGACCATGTCGTTGAGCATCGCCAGGAGACACCACACCGTCCCCTACCCTTGCCCATGCCTTTAGCCGCCTGTAACCTCGCCCCCGACGAGCTCACCGTGCGCCCCGACGGTCCCCTCGCTCGACTATAAATAGAGGCCACCCCTGCACGAATTCTTCACACCATCTCACTCCCCTCTCCTCACTGACTGTGCCACACCGTTCTCAGAGCAAGGCGAGCACCACCTCGCCGGAATTTCACCTGAGCCCGCCTCCTCTGGAGAAGAAGGGAGCCAACGATTGGAGCCGCCCCAGGAGAAGCCACCAGTACCAGGAGATTCGTCGTCGTCGACTTCGTCGTTCGCCCGCCTCGCCGACCCTCGCCCGTACCCCGGTGAGCCCCCAGCACCCCTCACTGGCCGTGCTAGGTTTCGTTCTCGCCGGAGTTGTCTCGCGTCGACGATGACCCCCAGCCGTTGGATTAGAACTAGATCGAACGATCCACGTTGCCCCATACCGCTTCGCCCATCCCCGTGTCATTGACGAGTGGGGACACCCACTTAAGCAGCCCGCGGGAGCACTGCGCTTAGCAGGCCGGCCCAGTACTTTTTCCCGCCCAGCCCAGCGATTCAAATTAAACCTTTTTCTTTTTAATTTCAAACACACTTCTGTACCCAACTTCAAAAATCAACCCAGATCGATTCAGTGCATCAAATTGGATGAAACCAATTTTTTTGGAAAGGTCTGTGAATGCTGAATCCAAGCCCGTTGGATTCAAGTCATTGTGATCTGTAGATCACCCATAGTAAAAATGACAAGGCAGAAGCTTTTCTGCATTCAAACATTTTTCAAATTTAAACCATAAAAGCTTTTGAGTTGATTCCAACTCTCAAAAATCACAATTAACCATACCTTTCAGAATATATAAAAATATATAGGTTTACTTGCAGAAATAATGTTCAAGTAATAAAAGAATGCTACATAAGCATTTCTAGCCACTTTAATTAATTAAAATAAAAGGGTAAAACCTTATTAAATTGTGACACCACTTTAAATCACATTCCCATGGACTACAATATGTGGTGATGACATGTGTCAACATGATCCCATATTTGGTTTGGAGAATATTAAATCTTAAGTAGTTTTTCAATGAGTGGAAATTACTTTTCTAAAAATAAAAAGAATCAAATCAAGCCTTAACCTTGTAAGGTTAGAGATGATGTTAGATCATCTATAAGACCCTTGTGTGTGATGATTGCAAGTAGTTCAGTATTGTTTGGTGATTGTGTACCTCGTATTTATTCATAGACGCTAGTACCGACCAAGGCTACGAGGAGGAAGGAGGATACTACGAAGAAGAAGCCGAGGAGAACTTCAACCACTGCTCTGCACAAGGCAAGCTTATATTGACATTGATGCAAGCTAAAACTTGCAAGACACTCTACTTTAGCAAGCCAAATACTACTAGTGAATGTGCAAGCTGATAATAAACCTATGCAAGCTAACCCTTGCAAGATTACCCATTTGATAAACCAATCCTAGATTTATGTGCAAGCTTCTCACTTTATTTCTTTATCAAAGCTTACTTAGAGTTTACTTAAGTGACTGGTAGATTTTGGAAAGATGCTGAAGGTTGCATAAAGAGCATAAAATTTGGCCTAAGCTAGAAACCTTGATATCAGCCTAAGATATAAGGTTGGACTTAGTGAAACTCCACTAGTTACCACCCCTCATTAGTACTACCCCCACCTGTAGATGCTAGTGCTAAGCATAAAACTTGATCAACTTTTAGATGGGAATACTTGGTGGAAAAATGGTTATGAAAACCTTGGAATGATGGATCATTCTATTGAAATGTTTTGGACATGTGTTTCCAAACACTTGATGATTCTGGTGATAAAAATGTTGAGGCATGAGCCTTAGCCCTTTATAAAACTGATGGTTGTCTAGATGCGATACCATTCCAATTTTAGCGTACAACCACAATACCCGAATATTGGGTAGGGCTTGACTGGAAACTTATATACCTTAGTATTAGTTCCCTCACGGCCAAGGTCTGAGCTGAGGCTACCTTGTGAAGATTGTCCACCTGTGCAGTACCCAAGATGACAGCTGGTCATGGTTGGGAGGCCAAACTCACAGGAGAGGTGCTCATACTAGGGCGTGTAATTGAAAGGTTAGGATTGATTATCCGCATACTGAGTATGGTGAGTTCAGGATTTGTTCCTGACGGATGTATCGAATGTTGTGGTGAAAGTGTACAATCTCTGCAGAGTGTCAAACTATTCGAATAGCCGCGTCCACGGTTATGGACATTTGGAGTGGCCATACTGTTCCCCCGTCAGACTTTTCAAAATGACTTGTGAAATGAATTGAGACTTTGACTTGACCACAACAGAGTTGTGACCTGAAATACAAGTTCCCACTTAG
Organism: Avena sativa; assembly: GCA_916181665.1. Lineage (NCBI taxonomy): Eukaryota > Viridiplantae > Streptophyta > Magnoliopsida > Poales > Poaceae > Avena > Avena sativa. The sequence goes on along the minus strand of OV702281.1, from coordinate 384,500,875 downwards.
GATTTATAAAATTATGACTAGCTTCAGAACCTAGTAGAGATAAATCTGGCTTTTGCAAAACAACCCTAGAGCCTAGTGTCCTATTACCTAAAAACCCCCTTTACTTGTTAGTATTAGTTTGCGAGTACTTAAAGAGTACTCATGGCTTTGTACCTGGCTATTCCCATGGCCAGACTATGAAGAGGAGTACCTGGAAGATGGACCCCAGGAAGGTTACGACAACTAGGATCATCTCCCATCGTCAGCATTGGATGTGACCCCGAAGATGGAGCTTCGCCTACGCTACCGTTATTATTACGTATTCCGCTGCTTGATGTTGTATTAAGAACTGGATCATGAGATCCCTATTTGTGTAAGAACTTATGTATCGTTTGTAATGGATGAAGTACTATGGTATCCAATTCTGTTATGTCTCGCAAAAATGGTAATCCTGGGATTGCGATGTATGGCATAACAGGCATCTAGGATTGAAAAATCCGGGTGTTGACAAGTTGGTATGAGAGCCATCCTGACCATAGGAGACCCTAGTTAGATTGGACGTTGAACCAAAAACTTAGTTTCAAAACAAAGAAAACAAATATTTACGAAAACTTATTCTCATTCTTACCTCTTTAATTCTTTCATAAAACTTCATGTTCCTCAAAAACTCTTGCAAAATAGATAAAATTTTGACACACTTGATCACTCTGCTAATCTACTCATCCTCTATTTTTATAGATGGACGTGAAGTACAGCAATTTTTACCAACTTGGGAATGGAGGAGACCTTATCTTTGAGAGGGATCTGGATCAGCTTTCGGAACTTCTGGAGCATCCGCACCCCGAGTTCTTCGGAGCTCAGCTCAATGATCAAGGAGGAGAAGATCTGGAGTGGCTAATTGTTGCAAGTCTCCGAGGAAAGATTGAACCTCCCACTGCGGAGGGAATTCAGTTTACCTTGAGGAAAAACAACTGGCTCGATGGACTTGCTAGAGCAATGCAGGAAGCTCTTTCCCGTCTGTGTGGGCAGAGCATCAATCAGATCAAGGGTACTTGCTTTGAGTTTTTCCCAAGGCGTGATGCAAATGGACAACCATTGGAAGCCCCATACCACCCCGAGCTGAAGACTCAATTGGACCACCTTAGCTTCATGATGTATGATCGTCAGCAGGAATTGGACAACTGCCGTGACTATTGCAACCACAAGTCTGCCATCATCAAGACGAAGGACCAGACCATCGCCATGCTAGCAAAGGATCGCAAGTATCGCCGCCGTCAGCTCGACAATAAGGAGCGCATTATTGCCCGTCTTCGCCATCGCATCTCATCTCTGGAGGAGACCATCCACGAGAGAGACATGCAGTTAGAGGAAAGGGAGAATGCCGGAGAGGATCTTCGTGGAGACCCTTACTCCTATCTCAGCGATGACGATGATTTTCTGGAGGATCAGGCCATGGACTTCTTCACCGACGAGGATGATTTCGCCTTCAGCGATGATGCTGAAGATGATGAAGCCACAGACTCCGAGGAGTAGTAGCACTGAGCACTAGCGTAGTGAGTAGTAGTCGGTCCCACTGTATCGTAGTTTCCAGAATGGTTCTTAAAACCATCTGTTTTTCCTTGCTGTGGTGTGCGTTGTATCGAGTGAATGAATGAATGAAAAAGCAAGTTGCTAGAAAAACCTGAGTCAAACTCTAAAAACTTTTCAAAAACCCAAAACCTTAGAAATTTCCCTCTTTTCTCATGATCTATATCAATCTTCAGATGCCACGTGGAGGAAGTGGTTTAGCCCCAGACCCGATGTTGCAGATCCTGCAAATGTTGACTTCTGACCGCGAAGCTGAAAGAGCGAAACGTCAAGCCAACCTAGCCACTCTGCAACAGATATCCCAGCTGGCCCACAACAACCAAGGCCACGGAAATCAGGACAACCACGGATCTAAGCTCAAGAATTTCCAGAATACCAACCCACCCGTTTTCGCCAAGTCAGAAGAACCCCTAGATGCTGATGATTGGCTGCAAACCATGGAAAACAACCTAGAAGTCGCCGGAGTGGAAGCCAACGAGAAAGTCCTGTTCGCCACCCATTATCTAGCCGGAGATGCCAGGGCATGGTGGAACAATGTTCGCGCCATGACCGGAGGCCAAATGATGACCTGGGAGGAATTCAAGGTCAAGTTCAGCAGAACCCATGTGCCACCAGGTTTGATCAAGAGAATGAGAGACGAGTTCAGAGAGTTGAAGCAAGGAAGGATGACTGTAGTGGAATACCGTGACAAATTTTTGTCATTAGCTAGGTATGCCCCGGACGAGATAGACACCGAAGCTAAGAAGAAAGAAAGATTCCTGAATGGTCTGCATGACGAGATGCAGACAGTGTTAGTCAATATCCCCTTTGTTGATATTGAAGCCCTTGTCGACTCTGCTATCCAGATGGAAGGAAAGATCAACCAGGCCAATGAGAACCGCAAGCGTCGCATGATGCATCAACCAGGAACCCATCAGACCCCAAAGTATCGCCACAACCCATCTCCAGGATTTGCCCCAAGAACCAACAGACCCTCTATGACCCGTCCGACCTACCCCAACCGTGGAAACCCTAGACCCGGAGGAAATCACAACAACCCCTGCAACTCTAGCAATTTCACCCGTGCCCCACCCAAGTTCAACACCAACAATGCTACCGCCAACCCCAACACTGCCCCGAGGACTGGAAGCAATGTTGTGCCTGTCGCAGCCAAGGACAAGTCACAAGTGACCTGTTATGACTGTGGAAATAAAGGCCAGTATTCCAACGAGTGCCCCAACAAGAAGAATGCTACAGCCCCCAACGCCAATGTCCCAGCTCAGCAGCAGCGTCGTGTCCAGCCAGGGAGAAGATTTGCCCCAGGGAATTCACTCAACCGCAATGGCCATCTTTTTTCTCATGCATGCTGAAGAAGCTCAGGAAGCGCCAGACGTCGTGCTGGGTATGTTTTCTGTTAATTCAGTACTTGCAAGAGTGTTGTTTGACTATGGTGCATCGCATTCATTTGTCACCGAAGAATTTGCATGCACTAGTAAAATTCAACCAACCAAATTGAAGCATGTGATGATTGTACAAATTCCCGGATCAACCACCAAGGCTAGGCAAATTTGCAAGGCCGTCCCTATCCGAATCCATGGCATAGATTTTTATGCTAACCTAATAGTACTCAGAACTAAAGGTTTCGAAGTAGTACTAGGAATGGATTGGATGTCCAAACATAAAGGATTGATTGACTGTGCCAAGAAAGACATCACCATGACCAGTACCACCGGAATATCAGTCGAGCATATATCTGAAACCTTACCTCGCCAATTCAAGTGTAACAAGAGTATAGCCCAGCCTACCATTGACCAAGTCCGGATAGTCTGCGAATACCCCGATGTATTTCCAAATGTTTTGCCCGATATGCCCCCAGATCGGGATATCGAGTTTATCATCGAACTAATCCCCGGAACCGGACCCATAGCCCAGAGACCCTATAGTATGAACCCGTCAGAACTAGAAGAACTGAAGAAGCAACTGGATTCCATGCTGGAAATCGGATTGATTCAACCAAGTGCGTCCCCATGGAGATCACCTGTCTTGTTTGTGGACAAGAAGGATGGAGGTAACTGTTTGTCTACGGATTATCGAAAGTTGAATGATGTCACCATCAAGAACAAGTACCCCTTGCCTAAGATAGAAGATTTTTTTGATCAGTTGACCGGTGCCAAAGTGTTTTCTAAGATTGATCTTAGGACTGGCTATCATCAACTCAAAATTCGTGCAGAGGATATTCCAAAGACTGCCTTTACCACCAGATATGGATTGTATGAGTATACAGTCATGTCTTTCGGATTAACCAATGCCCCCGCTTATTTCATGAACCTCATGAATAAGATTTTTATGGACTTCCTGGATAAGTTTGTCATTGTTTTCATCGATGACATTCTGATTTATTCCAAATTAGAAGAACATGAGCTACACCTAAGGACCATTCTTGGAACCCTTAGAGAGCATCAGCTGTATGCAAAGTTTAGCAAATGTGAATTCTGGTTACAGGAAGTAGGATTCCTCGGTCACATTGTATCAGCCGGAGGAATTGCCGTTGACCCTGCCAAAGTGAAAGATGTAGAAGATTGGCAAGCCCCAACCACTCAAACCCAAGTTCGTGCTTTTCTCGGATTGGCGGGATATTACCGCAAATTTGTAGAAGGATTCTCTAGTATCGCCAGACCCATGACCCAATTGCTGAAGAAGGATAAGAAGTTTGAATGGACCGACAAATGTGAAGCGAGTTTTCAAGAACTCAAAAGGAGATTGATTTCAGCCCCAATCTTGATCATGTCGGATATCACGAAGCCCTTCGATGTGTATTGTGACGCATCCAAGATTGGTCTCGGATGTGTGCTAATGCAAGAAGGCAAAGTTATATCTTATCTATCACGACAATTGAAGCAACATGAACAAAATTACCCAACCCATGACCTCGAACTCGCAGCCGTAGTTCTAGCCCTGAAGACATGGAGACATTACTTGATGGGAAACCGTTGTGAGATTTATTAGTATCACAAGAGCCTAAAGTATATATTCACTCAGAAGGAGCTGAATATGAGGCAGAGAAGATGGATTGAGCTAATCAAGGATTACGACCTGGACATTCACTATCACCCTGGTAAAGCCAACGTGGTAGCCGATGCCCTTAGCAGATTGCCGTGCCGCTTGAACTCCATGATCTTGAAGGAGCAACCAAGTTTGCACAAAGAGATGGAAGATTTTCGAATGGAATTAGTAAGTGAAGGATTTTTGGCTAGCATAGAACTTCAGCCCACTTTGATCAGTCAGATTAAAGAGGCGCAGAAGGGAAATGCCAGTATCGACGGAATCAAGCATCGTATCGGTACAGGCAAAGTACCCGGATTCACCGAGGACGAAGAAGGAGTTTTGTGGTACAAAGGACGCTTTTGTGTACCATCAGATTCTGAGTTAAAAGAAGTTACCTTGAAGGAGGCTCATGATACTCTTTATTCTATCCATCTCGGAGGAACTAAGATGTATCAAGATTTGAAAGAGCAATTTTGGTGGCATAAGATGAAGAGAGAAATCGGAAGCTATATCGCCAAGTGTGATATATGTCAGCGAGTCAAGGCCGGACATCAAAGACCCGCTGGATTGTTGCAACCTTTGCAAATTCCGGAATGGAAATGGGATTCTGTAGGAATGAACTTTATCACTGGACTACCTACTTCTAGTAGGGGAAATGACTCTATTTGGGTCATAGTGGACAGATTGTCCAAAGTCGCCCATTTCTTGCCCATCAAAACCACCTATCAGAGTTCGAAGTTAGCACAGTTGTACATCGCTAGAATTGTTAGTTTGCATGGAGTCCCCAAGAACATCGTATCGGATCGAGGAACTCAGTTTACCTCGAGATTCTGGAAGAAAGTCCAAGAAGGTTTAGGAACCCGCCTAGATTTCAGTACCGCGTATCACCCTCAGACCGATGGACAAACGGAGCGAGTAAATCAAATACTCGAAGATATGCTGAGAGCATGTGTGTTAGAATATGGATCCAAATGGGAAGGTCGTCTGCCGTTTGCAGAATTTTCATACAACAACAGTTACCAAGCCAGTTTGCAAATGGCCCCATTTGAATTTATGTACGGAAGGAAGTGTCGCACCCCCTTGAACTGGTCGGAAGTAGGAGAAAGTCAGATTTTCGGACCCGACATCCTACGAGAAGCAGAAGAGAAGGTTCACAATATTCGTGAGCACCTCAAGACAACCCAATCCCGACAGAAGAGTTACGCCGACAAGAGACGTAGAGACCTCGCCTTCAACATAGGAGATTTTGTTTATCTGAAAGTGTCGCCATTGAAGGGAATGCAATGTTTCCAACTCAAGGGAAAGTTAGCCCCCAGATATATCGGACCTTTCAAAATTCTGAACCGTCGAGGAGAAGTATCATATCAATTGGAACTACCAGAAGATATGTCAGTTGTGCACAATGTGTTCCATATCTCGTTACTTCGCAAGTGTCTCGAAGTCCCCGAGAAGACCGAAGTGTTCAAGAATATCGATCACCGGACCATAGAGATCAACGATGACCTGACCTATCCCGAAGTACCCATCCGTATTTTGGAAGAAGCCTTTTGAACTACCCGAACCCGAAGCATCAAGTTTCTCAAGATTCAGTGGAGCAACCACACAGAAGAGGAAGCTACCTGGGAGCTCGAAGATCACATCAGGACGGAGTTTCCAGATCTCTTCAAATCCTAGGTAATCTTTTCGTCCTTTTCAAATCTCGGGAAGAGATTTTGTTTAAGGGGGGAAGGTTTGTAACATCCCAAAAATACTAAACTTGGATCATCAAATTCTAATCCTCACATTTAGGGTTAACAAAAACTTTTCTACATAAAATTATGAATGCATGCATATGTGTATGCATTGATTTTGAATTCTTTTAAACCCACCTTGTTTGTTTGTTTCATTGCTTGTAAAATGTTTCTTAGGTGAAATAAACATCATCTAAAACATTTCCCACACTTTTCCTAAAGACAAGTAAATCAAAACACATATATGAAGTGAATGGTCACTTTGACCAATTTAACTCCCATGCCTACTTTGGCTGTCTCAAACTTTCAAAACCTAACAGAAACTTTTCTGGATCTTTGCACCCCTTGAATGTACTCATAACAAGGTATCAAGGCCCACCTTGTGATCATCCAGAAACTTTCAAATGCATAGTTTAAATGACAATTCAAAATTGAATCTTTATCATATGGGAAGATCCCACTTTTTCAAAAACCACTCAAACAAGCTCAACTTTCAAAACCCAAGCATCTGCAAACTCACCAGCACCAATCTAGCAAACCCACCAAAATTCATTTCAAAATTCAAAACTTGATTTCATGCGGCCATTTCATCAAACAGGTTGCAGACACAAATCAAAAAAACATCAAACACTATAGTGTGCAGTAAAATTGGCCTAACTTGTTCCCTAGTTAGCCCACACACAGCTCAGTAGATCATCTAGGAAGTTTAACTAAGGACTAGCACCCCTGTGAGCTTGCCATTGCCATCAATGGTGAACAGCCGAAGCCAACCTTGCCACCCCATTATGGACAACAGGCTAGAGGAAGAACTAGCCGTGCCAACCTTGTCTGGGAGGCAGCCCACCGTCCACCGCCACTACCTGTCCCAGCCGCGAGCGTTACCAAGCCCTGGACCACGCGCACAAGCCGCGCCCAGACCATGCCGAGCATGTGCCAGAGCGCCACCCTCGACCAGCGTCCACAGACCGCGCGCCGCCCTCACCGCGTGCACACACGATCACCACCGACCCAGGAGACCGCCAGACATCCCCGTTTGCCGCCCTGTGCCATACAACCACCGCCCGCCGTCGAAGACGCCGCCTCTGCCGAGCAGAGCACCGCCCGTTCCAGACCAAACCGCATCGCCCCATGCCTCGAGACCATGTCGTTGAGCATCGCCAGGAGACACCGCACCGTCCTCTACCCTTGCCCATGCCTTTATCCGCCTATAACCTCGCCCCCGACGAGCTCATCGTGCGCCCCGACGGTCCCCTCGCTTGACTATAAATAGAGGCCACCCCCGCACGAAATCTTCACACCATCTCACTCCCCTCTCCTCACTGACCGTGCCACACCGTTCTCAGAGCAAGGCGAGCACCACCTCGCCGGAATTTCATCGGAGCCCGCCGCCTCTGGAGAAGAAGGAAGCCAGCGATTGGAGCCGCCCCAGGAGAAGCCACCAGTACCAGGAGATTCGCCGTCGTCGACTTCGTCGTTCGCCCGCCTCGCCGACCCTCGCCCGTACCCCGGTGAGCCCCCATCACCCCTCACTGGCCGCGCTAGGTTTTGTTCTCGCCGGAGTTGTCTCGCGTCGACGATGACCCCCAGCCATTGGATTAGAACTAGATCAAACGATCCACGTTGCCCCATACCGCTTCGCCCAGCCCCGTGTCACTGACGAGTGGGGACACCCACTTAAGCAGACCGCGGGAGCACTGCGCTTAGCAAGCCGGCCCAGTACTTTTTCCCGCGCAGCCCAGCGATTCAAATTAAACCTTTTTCTTTTTAATTTCAAACACACTTCTGTACCCAACTTCAAAAATCAACCCAGATCGATTCAGTGCATCAAATTGGATGAAACCAATTTTGTTGGAAAGGTCTGTGAATGCTGAATCCAAGCCCGTTGGATTCAAGTCATTTGGATCTGTAGATCACCCATAGTAAAAATGACAAGGCAAAAGCTTTTCGGCATTCAAACATTTTTCAAATTTAAACCATAAAATCTTTTGAGTTGATTCCAACTCTCAAAAATCACAATTAACCATACCTTTCAGAATATATAAAAATATATAGGTTTACTTGCAGAAATAATGTTCAAGTAATAAAAGAATGCTAGATAAGCATTTCTAGCCACTTTAATTAATTAAAATAAAAGGGTAAAACCTTATTAAATTGTGACACCACTTTAAATCACATTCCCATGGACTACAATATGTGGTGATGACATGTGTCAACATGATCCCATATTTGGTTTGGAGAATATTAAATCTTAAGTAGTTTTTCAATGAGTAGAAATTACTTTTCTAAAAATAAAAAGAATCAAATCAAGCCTTAACCTTGTAAGGTTAGAGATGATGTTAGATCATCTATAAGACCCTTGTGTGTGATTATTGCAAGTAGTTAAGTATTGTTTGGTGATTGTGTACCTCGTATTTATTCATAGACGCTAGTACCGACCAAGGCTACGAGGAGGAAGGAGGATACTACGAAGAAGAAGCCGAGGAGAACTTCAACCACTGCTCTGCACAAGGCAAGCTTATATTGACATTGATGCAAGCTAAAACTTGCAAGACACTCTACTTTAGCAAGACAAATACTACTAGTGAATGTGCAAGCTGATAATAAACCTATGCAAGCTAACCCTTGCAAGATTACCCATTTGATAAACCAATCCTAGATTTATGTGCAAGCTTCTCACTTTATTTCTTTATCAAATCTTACTTAGAGTTTACTTAAGTGACTGGTAGATTTTGGAAAGATGCTGAAGGTTGCATAAAGAGCATAAATTTGGCCTAAGCTAGAAACCTTGATATCAGCCTAAGATATAAGGTTGGACTTAGTGAAACTCCACTAGTTACCACCCCTCATTAGTACTACCCCCACCTGTAGATGCTAGTGCTAAGCATAAAACTTGATCAACTTTTAGATGGGAATAATTGGTGGAAAAATGGTTGTGAAAACCTTGGAATGATGGATCATTCTATTGAAATGTTTTGGACATGTGTTTCCAAACACTTGATGATTCTGGTGATAAAAATGTTGAGGCATGAGCCTTAGCCCTTTATAAAACTGATGGTTGTCTGGATGCGATACCATTCCAATTTTAGCGTACAACCACAATACCCGAATATTGGGTAGGGCTTGACTGGAAACTTATATACCTTAGTATTAGTTCCCTCACGGCCAAGGTCTGAGCTGAGGCTACCTTGTGAAGATTGTCCACCTGTGAAGTACCCAAGATGACAGCTGGTCATGGTTGGGAGGCCAAACTCACAGGAGAGGTGCTCATACTAGGGCGTGTAATTGAAAGGTTAGGATTGATTATCCGCATACTGAGTATGGTGAGTTCAGGATTTGTTCCTGACGGATGTATCGAATGTTGTGGTGAAAGTGTACAATCTCTGCAGAGTGTCAAACTATTCGAATAGCCGCGTCCACGGTTATGGACAGTTGGAGTGGCCATACTGTTCCCCCGTCAGACTTTTCAAAATGACTTGTGAAATGAATTGAGACTTTGACTTGACCACAACAGAGTTGTGACCTGAAATACAAGTTCCCACTTAGGATTTATAAAATTATGACTAGCTTCAGAACCTAGTAGAGATAAATCTGGCTTTTGCAAAACAACCCTAGAGCCTAGTGTCCTATTACCCAAAAACCCCCTTTACTTGTTAGTATTAGTTTGCGAGTACTTAAAGAGTACTCATGGCTTTGTCCCTGGCTATTCCCATGGCCAGACTATGAAGAGGAGTACCTGGAAGATGGACCCTAGGAAGGTTACGACAACTAAGATCATCTCTCATCGTCAGCATTGCCTGTGACCCCAAAGATGGAGCTTCGCCTACGCTACCGTTATTATTACGTATTCCGCTGCTTGATGTTGTATTAAGAACTGGATCATGAGATCCCTATTTGTGTAAGAACTTATGTATCGTTTGTAATGGATGAAGTACTATGGTATCCAGTTCTGTTATGTCTCGCAAAAATGGTAATCCTAGGATTGCGATGTATGGCATAACAGGCATCTAGGATTGAAAAATCCGGGTGTTGACATATAGATCTTGTGAGATCCGTTCATGATCAAGATCTAATCTATTTGTAATCTTGCATGTTGTGTTTGCGGGGATCCGATGGATATTGAGATTATTATGTTGGTTTGATTAATGGTTTTATCTTTATGATTCTATAATGTCTGTGTTGTTTGTGATCTTGCATGCTCTCTATCGTTAGTAGCTACCTTGGCCAAGTAGTTGCTAGTGACTCCAAGAGGGGGTATTTATGCTCCATAGTGTGTTCATGCCTCTAGTTTCCAAGGGAAGTGACAATAATCTCTTCGGTTGTAGATGTGCTGTTGCTACTAGGGAGAAAACAACGGTCTCTTGTTCATGCAACATGTGGACTTTTTTCCTTACACACTTTGCTTAAAGCAGTTGTCTGTTGCTTGCAACTTAATACTTGAGGGGGTTCGGATGATAGCCAAAAGGTGGACTTCTAGTCATAGATGCATTTGGATTACGGTCTATGTATAATGTTGTATTTCTCAATCAACCTCATAGGATATTTCTAGCTAGTAATTGCATTGTTATGCCTTGCTCAGTTCTTGTCAATTGCCCCGATGTAATTTGTTTACCCTTCATGCCATGTTGTTTATCTAAGGAGAGCACCTCTAGTGAACTATGGACCCCGATCCAATCTTTACCATTGATACATCTTCCACTGTTACTTGTTTACTTGCTGCAAACCATTACCTTCCACACCATACGTTTAATCCTTTGTTACAGCAAACCGGTGAGATTGACAACCTCACTGATTCGTTGGGGCAAAGTCTTGAGTTTGTGTTGTGCAGGTCTCCGCGTTGCTTGCAACACCTATGTGACGTTTCCTTCCTCCTACTGGTTCGATAACCTCGGTTTCTTACTGAGGGAAAACTTGCTGCTTCACACCTTGCTCTTCGGGTTCCCAACGAAGCGCTCCTACATCAACTCAGCGCTGCATCAAGTCTAAACATGTAACTTCAAGATCTAGGGCAATTGCAGATAAATGAGATAAAGCATCCAAGTACTAAACAATCATAGGCATGTGCTCCATATATAGTCATGCGTGCTCACAATGAGAACTTGCACAACATCTTTTGTAGGGGTTCGTAGCATGGAAAACAAAAAATTTCTACCGCATACAAACAAACAAGCCAAGATCTATCTACTAGATTGTAGCAACGAGTTGATAGAATAACTCACCCTCAAAGATTCCAAAGTGTTTAACGAGAGCGGATTCTCGTGGGTGATGTAGTCGTACTCTTGCCGATCTTAAGATCGCGTAGACGATCCTTCCGACGTTGCGTTCCGGCAGCGCTTCCGTAGTCGGTCACACGTTCGGTACTCGACGAAGACCTTCCTCTCCCTTGTTCCAGTAGGCAGCGGAGGTTGTAGCACTCTCCTCGCGATTCCGGCAGCACGACGGCGTGGTACCGGAAGTAGAGGGGAGATCTCGCAGGGCTTCGCCTTAAGCCGGAGCGAGTATGGTGGACTATGAGAGAGCCTCGGTGATCTAGGGTTTAGACACACCAAGTAGAAGGGGCTAGGCCGGCGGCTAGGGCAACTAGAAGCCCCAACTCGGCGTCTTGGGAGAAACCCTAGGGCGACGGCGGCTATGGTGGGCGGTGGCTAGGGTTAGGGTTTAGAGGGGCAAGGTGTAGGTCTTGGAGGGGCAGCCCTGCCCCTCCTTATATAGGTGGAGGGGGCGCTCCAAGGGGAGGGGAGTCCCTCCCCAACTCGGCTTCCAAGGCCGACGGTGGAGGGAGAGGGACTTCCTCCCCAAGTAGGTTTCCTACTCTCCCTCCACCAAACAAAATAGCCGTTTGACTTTTCAAATTGGCGTTTGACTTTTCAAACTAGGATTTGATTTAACCCTTTATTTTGTTCAGCGATGACACCTAGTACATGATGCAATTATTCCAACTTGTTATGACACATTCATGTACCCTTCCTCTCCGGAGTGCCGGACATTCCGGAACCTTCTAGAACATTCCTCATGAAAACACCGGAACCATTCTCCAACCCCGAAACAGGACTTTCCTTATATAAATCTTATTCTCCGGACCATTCCGGATCTCCTCGTGATATCCTGGATCCCATCCGAGACTCCGAACAACATTCGGTCTCTTACTCATCATTCCATAACTACTCAACAACGTCGAATCCTTAAGTGTGTCTCCCTACGGTTCGTGAATTATGCGGACATGATCGAGACACTTCTCCGAACAATAACCAATAGAGGAATCTGGAAATTCATATGGCTGCAACATATTTCTACGATTACTTTGCGATCGAATGAACCACTTACATACAATACCAATTTCCCTTTGTCTCACGATAGTTTACTTATCCGAGGTTTTGATCGTTGGTTTCTTTGCATACCTAGTTCAACCTCGTTACTGATAAGTACTCTTTTCTCGTTCCCGTGATATGTGATCCCTTGTGAGCTAGTCACATGCTTGCAAGCTAATTGGATGACATTCCACCGAGAGGGCCCAGAGTATATCTATCCGTCATATGGATGGACAAATCCCACTCTTGATCCATGTGTCTCAACTAATACTTTCCGAACACTCAATGCCACCTTTATAACCACCCAGTTACGGTATGGTGTTTGATGTCATCAAAGCATCCTTCCGGTGATGGTGATATGCATGATCTCATGGTCGAAGGAATTAGGTTACTATGTATCAGAAAGCATATAGCAATTGAACTATTAAAATGACTTGATCTTTATGCTACGCTTATCTATAGGAGTATGTCCATCATACCATTCTCCTAACGATATGATCTTGTTGTTAAAAACATCTCAATGTTCATGATAGGGAAACCACAATCATTTATTAACCAACAAGCTAGTGTTATGAAGAGGCTTTACTAGGGACTTTAATTTAAGTTTACAAATCACACAAGTATTAATGTTTCCTTGTTAATACTATTATAGCATGAATGTAAACATTTATCATAAACACAGAGATATAATAATAACTACATTTATTATTGCCTCTAGGGCATATCTCCAACATCTTTTGTCCTGCCAGCCCGTTGTAGCGGGGCCTCAAGGGAACTACTGGCAATTAAGGTGCTCCTTTTGATAGAGCATCGGAGCAAAGCATTAACACTCCGTGAACACATGTGATCCTCACATCACAGCCATCCCCTCCGGTTGTCCCAAATTCTGTCACTTCGGGGCCTCTCGATCCGGACAATGATATGTGTACACAACAGATAAGATCACAAACAATACTATCATAATGAATAAATAATAAGTTCAGATCTGAGATCATGGCACTTGGGCCCTAGTGACAAGCATTAAGAACAACAAGTTGCAACAAAGTCAAATAGCACTAATAGAGATACTAGGCACCATGCCTGGTGACTCCTTGATGGCGGCAGAGAACTTGGTGCTTGATGTGGAGTCTTGTTGGGAACCCCAAGAGCAAGGTGTGGAGCAGCACAACAGCAAGTTTTCCCTCAGTAGAGACCGAGGTTATCGAACCAGTAGGAGGAAGGAAACGTCACATAGGTGTTGCAAGCAACGCGGAGACCTGCACAACACAAACTCAAGACTTTGCCCCAACGAATCAGTGAGGTTGTCAATCTCACCGGTTTGCTGTAACAAAGGATTAAACGTATGGTGTGGAAGGTAATGGTTTGCAGCAAGTAAACAAGTAACAGTGGAAGATGTATCAATGGTAAAGATTGGATCAGGGTCCATAGTTCACTAGAGGTGCTCTCCTTAGATAAACAACATGGCATGAAGGGTAAACAAATTACATCGGGACAATTGACAGGAACTGAGCAAGGCATAACAATACAATTACTAGCTAGAAAGATCCTACGAGGTTGATTGGGAAATACAACATTATACATAGACCGTAATCCAACTGCATCTATGACTAGAAGTCCACCTTTAGGTTATCATCCGAACCCCCTCCAGTATTAAGTTGCAAGCAACAAACAACTGCTTTAAGCAAAGTGTGTAAGGAAAAAAGTCCACATGTTGCATGAACAAGAGGCCGTTGTTTTCTCCCTAGTAGCAACATCACATCTACAACCGAAGAGATTATTGTCACTTCCCTTGGAAACTAGAGGCATGAACACACTATGGAGCATAAATACCCCCTCTTGGAGTCACTAGCAACTACTTGGCCAAGGTAGCTACTAACAACAGAGAGCATGCAAGATCACAAACAACACAGACATGATAGAATCATAACGACAAAACCATTAATCAAACCAACATAATAATCTCAATATCCATCGAATCCCCCGCAAACACAACATGCATGATTACAAATAGATTAGATCTTGATCATGAACGAAGCTCACATGATCGATACATGAAAGCACAAAGAGATACAACCATCTAGCTACTACATGGACCCATAGTCCAAGGTGGAACTACTCACGCATCATACCGGAGAGAAGGCCTCCGGGATGATCTCCCCTCTGGCAGGGTGCCGGGAAGAACTTCAGATCCCCCCGATCTAGGGACGATGGTGGCGGCGGCTACAGACGGTTTCGTGGAGATTTGATCGGGTCCTTAGGGTCAAACCCTACCTAGGCACGAGCCCACCCCTGACGCGCCTGGTGGAGGGGGGGGGGCACCCTGGCACGCTTCCTCGTCTCCCCTCTGGACTTCTTATTCCCCACAGAAAGTAATTGACTTTGACGTTTGTCCCGTTCAATTCCGAGAATATTTCTTTACTTGCTTTTCTGAGACCAAAAACATCAGTAAACAGGCAACTGGCATTGTGGCAACTTGTTAATAGGTTAGTACCAGAAAACATGTAAAAAGCACGTCAAAGTGTAGACAAGCAAAGCAAAGTAGATACTAAACAAGCATGGAGCATCAAAAATTATAGACACATTTCCGACGTATCAATGCCCTAACAATCTTATTCGATTACATGATAGAACTCATCCAATCTGATGGTGATATGCCTACCGGGGTATGCCCAGCAGGACGTTTCCTATTGGCCCAAGATGCCAGCGAGTGGGCCTGCAGGACGGCGACTGGATCGAGACTTGGTGAGGACTCAGGCGACTGGAAGCTGGAGGCCCAGAAGCGTAGCTAGGCCCAGTCGGACTAGGTAAAAGACCCTCCGAATCCTTAACCAATTCGGTTGTAGATATGTAAACCCTAGCGAGGTGAGCCTATATAAACCTCCCTAGGGTACGCATAGAGGACACATTCCATCATACACCTAAGCGACTCGCCGCCTAGTCATCGAGCTCGCCCTTTGTACTCTCTCCATAATACAATCTAGCAGGAGTAGGTCTTTACCCTCCGGGGGGCTGAACCTAGGTAAACCCTTGTGTCTCCGCCCTCATCTCGCACCGTAGTTGGCTAGCCGCCCTTGCCCCATGTTCTACTACTCGCTGCCAATTGCAGCATCTGTCATGGCCATTCCCACGATAGTGGCGCCCACCGTGGGGCCTGGCCGGTCAGGTCGGTGTTCTGTGGCGAGATCCAATCTGCCCATCAACGAGACGATCGCCACCAGCCGCATGATCGCGATCGGCGAGATCCTCCAGATCTTGCCGAGCAGCTACGTCCCGGCGGCACGCCCCGTCACGCACAACGTGATCTTGCCGGTCGGCACGATCAGCCTCTTCGTCGGCCTCACCGACGTCATTGTTCGGAGGACTCGGCTCGCATCCGCGAGTCGCCGCCATGGGACCAGCTCTCTGAGAGCCAGGTCCGCACGATCCACCGCCTCGCCTCCGAGTACGACTCGGCCCACAGCAACGTGGCCGAAACCGCCATGGCCGCGGACGACGCGGCCCTCAACGATGACGCCGACTCGGCGACCGCGGCGTCAGCTGCCGGATCCATCGTCGCCGCATCGCCCGCGGGCTCCATCACCCAGGTCTCCAATGTTGGAGACTTCGAGGACCCCTCCATCCTTGGGATCTTTGAATTCGACTCCGGGTCGGAGAACTCCGCTGACCACCACGACGAGACCGGTCACCACGTCGCGACCTACATGGCGACTGGCGCCGACCGCCCGCAAGACCCCTTCTCCATGCTGATCCCACCGAACGCAATAGCAAAGGAGGTCAAGGAGCTCCGCCTGCGGCTGGAGGAGGCGGTCCGCAAAGAACAAGCCGAGCGCGAAAATTTTGCCTCGAGCAGGTGACAGCACAGGAGTTCTCGCGCTATCACCAACTCCGAATCAGGTCGCGCCTAAACCCCACCATTCAGGGGCGTGCCCTGAACTTCGACGACAAGAACGACCCGGCTCGTGCGGCCGAGCGCGCGATCTGCGAGAACGTGCCGCCAGGAGGGAGCTCCCGGCCCCACCAGGCGCGACGGCCAACGGCTCCCCAGCACCACCCAACCGCGTGCCCCCCAGGGACCAACCAAGAATCATGGTCTCCTCGCGGGAGCGAGATGCAAACGGCCTCCCGCTATTCTCCACTCTGATGGACAATGTCGCCGCGAGCCGAGCAGCGGTCGACAACATAAACGTAACCTCGGAAGGAGCCCTAGAGATCTAGTACGCCAAGGCTCTGCTTGCCAAGGCAGTCGAGCAACAAAACGTGGGTGCCGACTCACATGGTCAGATGTACTCGCATTCGTCAGGCAGCAGGGCAGCCTCGAGCGACCGCCCAATGGTGGCGAATACCCTCAACTTCCCACCACCCGAGCCCCTGCAGCTCCAACATCGACCCGCGAACGCGACACTCTCCACCAACGACCCGCGACCGGCGAACAACTTCATCGCTGCAAACGGGCAGCCTGTCGATGGGCGCACCCACATCATCAACAACCAGAGCTGGCACGCACGCCAGCCCAACGATCTGAGGCATACCCTCACCAACCGCCGCGACGGCGAACCAAGGGGATCGATGAGTCGAGTCGGACCCCAATGCTTTGGACCGATGATCCGAGGCGAAAGATACCCGGCGAACTTCAAAGCGCCGAAGGAGATCGAGAAGTACGACCCCTCGTATGACCCGTCTGTGTGGCTGGACACCTACCTCATGGCGATGGGAATTGCCGGCCACACCAACCTACACGCCGCCCGCTACCTTCCCCTGATGATGGAGGGAGCGTGCAGGCAGTGGATTAACACCCTCCCCGCGGATAGCATCAAATCCTGGGAGGAAATGCGCGACACCTTTGTCAGGCACTTCAACGGTTCCTACACCCGCGCCACCACCATCGAGGACCTGGAGCGATGCGTCCAGGGACCCCGCGATTTGACCCGCGGTTGGGTCCAACGGTGGCAAGACCTGTGGTATAACGCGGCCGGAATCCACCCGGACACCGCGATCCACTGCTTCAAGACCTCGTGCCGCTACGAGCCCCTGGTCTCCAAGCTCAAGCGAGTGTACAGAACACTCGACAACATACCGGACCTCCTGGAGATCGCCAAACGATACGCGGAGGAGGACCCAAACCAAGAAACCGACGACGAGTCGGGAGGGAATCGCCGCACGAGCGGCCACGACAACGGGAGGCGACCCGAGCTATGCTATAGCAACACTCGCCTCACCGGCAAGTGCCACGATTATGGGCGAGTCGATTTCATCGCCAACGCCGGATACGCGCCGCGCGAACCCAAGAGCTTCCGCCGCGACGGAGGCCAGCGCCGCGACAACGACAACTACAAGGCGAAGCCAAGGTTCGATCCCACGGCTCTCCTCAATCAACCCTGTGTGTTTCATAACAGGGAAGGGAAGCCCACCACGCACACGACCGCCGACTGCCACTCCCTCAAGGAGAACGAGAAGGCACGGCGCGAACGGGAAGACCCCGACAACAACCCGCCAAACGGCGGAAAATTCGGCAGCATCGCCGGCTCGCTCCACACCTTCACAGGCTTCAACACGAAGCGCGAGAAGAAGGTCATCCCCCGCGTCGTCGCTGTCAACGCGGTGTCCCAGATAGACATCCCCCAGTTCCTCAACTGGTCTGAGTAACCAATCACCTGGAGTCGCGAGGACCACTCGCCACGGATCGAATATCCGGGCCGAGTCGCCTTGGTGGTCAAGCCCAAGGTGGGGGACTATTGGCTCCCCAAGACACTGATGGATGGCGGAAGCTCCGTCAACATCCTATACCTGGATACATTCAGGCGACAACGGCTCCCGCAGTCGATGATCGAGACGACCTACACCACCTTCCACGGCATCGTCCCCGGTCGGAAGGCATACCCAATCGGCAAGGTGATGCTGCCAGTCACCTTCGACACACCAGCAAACTTCCGCACCGAGCGGATCGTCTTCGAGCTGGTGCCGTTCAACAGCCCCTACCACCGCGTCATGGGGCGCCAGGCGTTCGCCAAATTCATGGCAGCGCCCCACTACGCATACAACGCGATGAAGCTCCCGGGCCATGTGGCATCATCACTGTCCATGGCGATCCCGACATGGCCGCAGAATGCGATCCCAAAGGCGCCAAACTCGCTGACGCCGTCATCGCGAAGGAGGCCAACCACGCCGAGGAGCTCGCCAAGTACGCGAGCGGGGTCAACAATGATGACCCCACCATACTCAAGAAGCCCAATTCGGAGTGTGGCAGCTCCACCGCCTTCGAGGCAACGACGCACACCCGCATCGTCGAGCTGGTCCCAGGCGACTCCAGCCAGACGGTGACGATCAGGACGGGCATGAGCCCAGCATAGGAAGGCGTGATCATCGAGTTCCTACGTGAGAATCGCGACATCTTCGCATGGAAGCCATACGACATGCCTGGTGTCCCGAGGGAACTCGCTGAGCACAAACGCAATGCCGACCCCAAAGTGTGACCTGTCAAGCAGTCGCTGCGGCCCTTCAATGAAGAGCGCCGCCGAGCAATCGCCGAGGAGGTGCAGCGTCTACTCGCTGCAGGCTTCATCCGGCCAATCAAATACTCCAAGTGGCTGGCAAACCCAGTCCTGGTCGAGAAGAAAAACGGGACCTAGAGAATGTGTATCGATTACACAAACCTAAACAGCGCCTTCCCGAAGGAGCAATTCGTCCTCCCGCGGATCGACCAAATCATCGACTCAACCGCGAGCTCGGAGTCGCTATGCTTCCTCGATGCCTACTCTTGGTACAACCAGATCAAAATGGCAGTCGAGGACGAAGAGAAGACGGCGTTCATCACGCCATTCAGAGCCTTCTGCTACACCTCCATGACCTTCGGCCTCAAGAACGCCGGGGCGACCTACCAGAGGTGCATGCAGGAGTGCCTTGCGAGCTAAATTGGCCGCAACATCCACGTCTGCATCGACGCCGTGGTGGTAAAATCCACTCGCCAGGGCGATCTACTCGCCGACCTGGCGGAAACCTTCGCCAACCTGCGAAGGTACAAGGTAAAGCTAAACCCAGGAAAGTGCACTTTCGGTGTACATACTGGACAACTACTGGGATACGTCGTCTCCCAGCGCGGGATCGAGGCGAACCCCGCCAAGATCAACACGATCGCCCGGCTCGGCAGACCTGAGTGCCTGTGCGACGTCCAGAAGTTGGCCGGGCAAGTCGCGGCTCTCAGTCGCTTCATCCCCCGGCTAGACGAGAAGGCGATGCCTCTCTACCGCCTAATGCGCAAAAACCCCACCTTCTAGTGGGACAAGGAGGCAGACGACACGCTCCACGCTCTAAAGGAGGTGCTGCTCGCAGCACCGCTACTCGCCGCCCCCGTCGACAAGGAGCCCATGCTGGTCTACGTCGCGGCTTCCGAGCGCGTCGTCAGCGTCGTCATGGTCGTCAAATGACCAGAGGAAGGCAAGGAGCGCCCAGTGCAGCGACCTGTATACTACATCAGCGAAGTCCTCGCCGAGTCACGCCAGCACTACCCGCAGTACCAAAAATTGGTATATGCGGTCTTCAGAGCACAGCGGCGACTGCCGCACTACTTCCAGGAGCACCCAATAACGGTCGTCTCCTCAGCACCGTTGCAGGACATCATTTGCAACCGTGAGGCGACCGGGCGAGTCGCCAAGTGGGACGTCGAGATCGGCGTCCACAACATCAGGTACGGGCCGCGCAAAGTGATCAAATCGTAGGCTCTTGCAGACTTCCTCGCCGACTCGGAGGAGTCCCAGCAGCCAGAGAAGCTGCCATACATCCATTACTGGAGCCTACACTTCTATGGCTCCAAGAACGCAGATGGCGCAGGAGTGGGGATCGTGCTAACATCTCCGAAGGGCGACAAGCTCTGCTATGTCCTCTACCTCGACTTCACCCCCTGCACCAATGACATGGCCGAGTACGAGGTGCTACTCCACGGCATGCGGGCAGCCAAGGAGATGAACATCAATCGCCTGCGCTGCTACGGAGACTCCGACCTCGTCCCCGGGCAAGTCACCAGCACCTGCGATGCAGTCTCCCCCACCATGGCGGCATACCGTCAAGCAGTGGACCAGCTGGGAGGCCACTTCGCAGGCTACTCCGTCGAGTGGATCGACAGGCGGAAGAACAAGGAGTCCGACGCACTCTCTCGTATCGGCTCGGCTCGACTCGCACCACCCGCCGGCGTCTTCCTCGACACCATCACCAAGCCCTCCGTCTCCCCCAAGGGAGATCGACATCGGAATTCCCCTGCAACCAGACGCAGCCCTGGTCGCACTAATCGCCGAGCCAAGTGACTGGACAGCGCCATACGTCGCTTACCTGGAGGGAGGCACCCTACCCGCAGACGAAACGGAGGCCCGGATGATAGCACGCCGCTGCAAATCCTCCGTCATCATCAACGTCGAGATCCACAAGCGCAGCGTGACCGGCGTGTTCCAACGTTGCGTCCAACCCACTGAAGGACACAAGATCCTCCAGGACATCCACTCCGGCGACTGCGTCCACCACGCCGGCGCCCTCTCTCTGGTCGCCAAGGCCATGCGACACGGCTTCTACCGGCTCTCCGCACACGCCGACGCGGTCGACATCGTCCAGCGATGCATCGGGTGCCAGAAGTACGCCAACCAGTCTCACGTACCGAGCTTGGTGCTCAAGACAATCCTCATCACCTAGCCATTCGCCGTATGGGGCATGGATATGGTAGGCCCCTTCAAGAAGGCCCCCTCCGGCTTCACCCACCTCCTAGTCGCAGTCGACAAATTCACAAAATGGGTGGAGGCCAAGCCAGTCCGCAAGTGCGACGGGAAGACCGCTACAAAATTCTTACGTGAGCTCATCTATCGCTACGGGTTCCCAAACAGCATCATCACGGACAACGGCACCAACTTCGCCAAGGGAGCCATTGCCGAGTTCTGCGAGGAGCACCACATACGACTTGACCTTGCCTCAGTCGCCCACCCGGAGTCCAATGGCTAGGCGGAACGCGCCAACTAGAGCATCCTCCATGGCCTAAAGCCACGACTACAAGTCCCACTCGAGCGCACCGCCGGGTGCTGGGTCGAAGAACTCCCCTCTGTCATCTGGGGCATCCGCACCTCCATCAACATGTCAACGGGGTTCACCCCCTTCTTCATGGTGTACGGTGTCGAGGCAGTCATGCCAACCGACCTCGAGCACGACTCACCTAGTGTGGTCAACTACACGGAGGCTGACAATGAGCTCGCACGCCAAGACGGAGTCTACTAGCTCGACGAAGCATGCGACCTAGCTCGCTCCCGCATCGCCATATACTAGCAAGGGCTTCGCCGCTACCACAGCCTACGAGTACAGACTCCCACTTTCCAGGAAGGCGACTTGGTACTGCGTCTAATCCAGGACAAGAAAGGCATGCACAAGCTCTCACCCCCTGGGAGGGACCATTCACCATCGGGCGAGTCCTGGGCAACACCGCCTACTACCTCACCGATGTCCGAGGCGACGGAAAACTCGACGTCAAGCGGCCATGGAATGTAAACCTCCTACGGAAGTTCTACTCTTAGAACTCCAGACATGTACCCCCTACCTGCTATGAAATAAAGCAGATCGATTCCCGCAAATTGCATCTACTCTCCATGCCTTGTTCCACTCGCACTCGTAATAACAACGTTACGCTATTCGCAGAAGTCAACCTTTGGTCACGCGACCGACACGGCTAAGTAGTGCGGTACGAGGGCACTGGAAAAATTCAGGCCTCGTACCGTCCACGAAAAAAGCTAACCCGGAGCCCCATTGGAGTCGCCTAGCTCGACTGGCTCCCCGAGCCAAGACGACTGCACTCGCTTCCCACAGCCACCAAGTCCTCCACATCCTCGGCGCAGCGACTCGAATGGCAAAGTACCACGCTCGGGGACTGACAACAGCCCAAAGAAGAGCGGCTAGGGAAAAATGCCAAGTAAGAGAGTGCGCCCAGGACTCGCCATGCGACTGTTCTTACGGATCAGGCGGAGTGACGCGCCTAACATAACGCGCTTAGTCCTCACCTACCTTGGGCATGCAACTAGAACGGCCAAGTACCACGCTCGGGGACTCGGCGACCCGACCCCGTTCGCGCTCGGGAAAACGTCCAAGTAAAGAGCACCCCTGGGAGTCGCCACGCGACTGGCTTCCCGAGCCATGGCGAGTCGACCTTAACTCACTAACAGTTCACACAACATATAAAAACGAGGTTAACCCCATAAAAAGGGCGGACGCGCTCGGGGACTCATACAACCAACATTCAAATCACAAAAGCAATGACAAAATAACCCGAGCATTCCTTCATAGCAGCAAAATTTGTTTCGCGTACAAGGATAATTACATGGTTATCTTATACTAACGCCGAATGGCACATCTTATTCCACAGGATTTGATGAAGAAGCGCCACCATCCTTGCGGCTGCGGATAAAAGGCACACAGGGATTCGACGGGTACGTCGTAAGCTCGCCCGCCATCGCCGCACGGAATGGTTGCTCCACCTTGAAGTCGCGGTGCTTCGGCTCAGGGTCATTGGGGGCGACGACCGTCTCCTGGTAGGGAATAAGGCCGCCCATTGCCCAAACACGGTCGGAGTACACCGCGGCTCGGTCCGTCAGCTTCAACACCTCGGCAATCTCGACCGAGCCTGTCGACGTGGGGTACCTGCTCGTGACGTCGTCGAGGTCGAAATCGTCACAAAAATGTGCGAGCCTAAGGCTAAGCGCAGTCGCCGCTCCATGACAAAAGGCCGACCACGTCATGAATTCCACGACCGATGGGGCCTTCTCCAGGTAGCGCCATACCTCGACGAGGTCGCTGGGGATCACCTCCGTGGGCGAGATCTCCTGGAGATATGCCCGGAGACAAGTCGCCGACAGCACGGCTGAGTCGACCAGGGTTTTCACGCATTGCCGCGCGTCGTACGACTGCGCCTCTTCGGCATTATCAGTGATCCGGCCTGCAATACACAAGAAAACAGCGAGCAAAGCATCAAAACCACAATGTGGTACATGCGCTCGGAAATTGGCTGAAGGAAATCTCACCAATCAGCGGGCGACAGAGGTCCATGATGAAACTCTGAAGAGCCGAGAGGTCATTCTGCAACCCGGCGACGAGTGTGTCCGACACCTTCCGCTCCTTAGCAGCAGAACTGATGGCCGCCTTGGCTCGCCCTTCCGCCGAGCTCGCTTCCGCCTTCGCCTCCTTGAGCTCACGCTCCAGTTCGGCGATTCGCCTCTCCGCTACGCTCAAGGCAGACTGAGCCGCCGTCAATTAACCCACCGGGCCAAGGCCCTGGCAAGCCTCCTTCACTTCAGCCGCACTACTCTCTGTTTCCAAAACAAAATGGTCAACACCGCAAAAAGTTCGCGACAAGCGCCAAACAAGGTAAATACTCACCCGCAGCCGCTCGAAGCTCGTCGTTCGTCTCCTGGACAGCGATAAGATCCTTCTCCACGCGGCACTTGGCAGCAAGCCGCTCGGCCGACTCGCGCTGCAAGCCCTGTGCAACAATCACAGCGTCAACAACCAAAAATTCCTAAGTGCCCAGCCGCTGAAATTCAGCGACTAGGCACTCGGGGACTGGATGACAAAATTCCTAAGTGCCCAGCCGCTGAAATTCAGCGACTAGGCATTCGGGGACTGGATGACTCAAAAAAAGAGTAAGAATCCGACCACTGAAATTTAGTGGCCAGATCCTCGGGGACTGGACATACCTGGATGGCGGGACCTAGCATTCCATGAAGCTCCATCGCGTCCACCGACGCAAGCACGAGCGGAGTGTGACCGCGACGCTGTTCAACCTCCATGCCGGCGGCCCCAGGGAGCTGGATCGATGGCACCAAGGCACTCCCCATGGCGGCTTTCGCCACAGAGCGAGGGAATGTCGCCACCGCAGCCCCCACGCCACTCGAAGGCGGCCCGGTCGCCTCGGTCGAACCTACGGGCATTGCATGCTGCGACCCCGCGTCCTCCTTGGCCTTCAGAGCTACGTCCACTGCGGTCGGGGGTTCGCTCGGGGAAGCCGCCGGCTCGTCAGAGATCGTGACGACGTCATCGCCCTTTGTTCTTTTGGTGCCTTCAGCAGGAGCAACAACTTCGTCGCCCTTCCTCTTCTTTGAGGGATCGGCCGGTGCCTCTGTGGCGACTGGTGGAACCTTGGCCACCGAAGGGTGACCTATCTTCTTAACTCCAGTCCTGCGAAACAACTCTGTCAAAAACACGAAGCAAGCAGACGGATAAAAGGTCAAGGAACACTCACTTGGCGACTGAATAAATCGCAGGCCAGTGCGGATGCTGGCCGGCTTCTGCAGTTCCGGCCCCATTTTCCGACTGAGGCCCGTCTCGAACACACTATGTGCCCAAGACACTGATGGTTTCTTCGAGGATGAGGTCGCGGCAGGAGCCTCTGTGGCAATCGTTGCAGGAGCTCCTCTCAGCGGCGAGGCCCCTGCGGTTGGGGCAGCCACCAACCCGGTGACCGGGGAGAATGGCAGCGACAATGATGCCAGCGGCGCCTCATCCTCTACGACGGTAGCACCAGTCGCTCCAGCCGCGTGCGCCGCTGTTTCTTCGGCCGCGCTGGTAGCATCAGAGCTACTCGTGGACCGAGGCAGAGACGCCGGCTTGGCCGGCTTCGCCTTCTTCTTGGGTGGAGGCTGCTTCTTCTTCTTTGACGGCGTAGCCTCACGCTGTGAGGTATGATCTGGGAGCTCGTCGTCGTCATCATGGGCCTCGAGGATTTTGCTGGCCTCGAGCTCGCGCTGGTGCTGCCCGCGAGTCTTGCGGACCGTGGGGGTAGCAACCTCCACGGCATCGTCTCCGTCATCGTCATCGTCACCGTCGCCACCCCCTTCACTCCTGACATCGCCCTTGTCGGGCAGTGACTCGCTCCCATCCTCGGCAGACAAGCTCGAGTTCTCGTCATCTGCGGGTGGAAGCCAACCTTCCACCACTTGAAACAACTACAACAATCAAACAACATTAGCACAACCGCGAATGCACAAACTGCGACTATGAGTGCAAAGGAAATAACAACTCACTGTTGGAGCTGGGCGCCTTGCGGTGTAAGGTGCTACCCCGGCCTTCGCGTCAAGATACACCGCCTGGGTGATCTTCTTTAGAGCCAGGGTGTAGTCATTGAGTCTCGACTCATCATGGCAGGACTTTGTCGGGTCGTCCTTGCCCGTGTACTCATACATATAGTGGGCACGGCTGGCCAGGGGCATGAGCCATCGCCCGAGCCAGCAATTGTAGAGGTTGATGGTTTGGAGGCCTTTCTTCTTCAAGTTGCGGATGGTCTGCAGCATCACGTTGACGACCATCCACTGTTCTAGCGGAAGTTTGGTAACTTGGAGCCGAAGCGGCTCGGGCCGATCGGCGGAATACCTTGGAAGCGCCACCTCGTCGCCCGTAGTTGACTCGGTCACGTAGAACCATCTCTTCTTCCATTCGTTCGCTGCTTTGGCGAGAAGCATCAGATCGAAGAATGACACCTTTGACTTCAGCTGGAAAGTCAAGCCGCCCGCGGCTAGCATTGGGCCGCTTGCCTCTTCGCGGTTGATTCTCCCATGGAATAGATCTTGCCATAGGGGAAAGTAGGGCCTGTAGCCCAGGTAGCACTCGCAGAACGCCACGAAAATGGCGAGCTAATCGATGCTGTGTGGTCCCAGGTCCAACGGCTGGTTATCGTAATAGGCGCATAAGCGACGGAAGAAGAGGGAAGTGGGGAATCCGAGCCCCCGCTCCAGATGACTGGTGAAGCAGACGTACTCCCCTTCGTGCGGATCTGGAATCACTTCTCCGGCCGCGGGGATGCGCCATATCCCGGCATGGAGGATCCCTGCCTCCTCGAATGATCTCAGCAGTGCCTTCGTACACTTGGATCTGCCCCATGGTTCGGCAGGAGGAGCCATCGGCTGGGGGATCGTGGGATGCGAATCGCTCTGAGTCGTTTTGGTCGTTGTGCGAAATGGGGGAACGAGAATGCGTAAGTTCGGAGGAAGTGAGGGAAGCGTTTCCCCCTCACCCGTCACTATCCTTATATAGTGGTTGTTACCCGCCATTTTCGGGGAGCCGTTACCACGCGGTAATTACGCCGATATTACCACTGGATTACCCAACGGCTAGTTTGACCAAGCTGACGGTCCAACTTCGTTCACTCGACTTGCTGTCTTCAGCGACTCGGAGATTCGCCGACCCGATCACTATAACAGTGACTTGATTATTCGCCGACCCATTCGCCAAGCTGCGATATGATTGGTCGCCGTTATTGCGACTAAAATGACTAGTTCTTTCCTTTGTTCAGGAGTCCACCGCCGATTTGACTGGGCGTCCGCATTGGACCCGCATACTCCGACTGCCAATGAACACCTGCGACGAATCAACGACGGCCTCGGGGACTACTGATGGGGATATGCATACCGGGGTATGCCCAGCAGGACGTTTCCTATTGTCCCAAGCTGCCAGCGAGTGGGTCTGCAGGACGGCGACTGGATCAAGACTTGGTGAGGACTCAGGCGACTGTAAGCTGGAGGCACAGAAGTGTAGCTAGGCCCAATCGGACTAGGTCAAAGACCCTCTGAATCCTTAACCAATTCGGTTGTAGATCTGTAAACCCTAGCAAGGTGAGCCTATATAAACCTCCCTAGGGTACGCAAAGAGGACATGTTCCATCATACACCCAAGAGACTCGCCGCCTAGTCGTCGAGCTCGCCCTTTGTACTCTCTCCATAATACAATCTAGTAGGAGTATGTATTTACCCTCCGGGGGGGGGCGAACCTGGGTAAATCCTTGTGTCTTCACCATCATCTCGCACCGCAGATGGCTGGCCGCCCTTGCCCCATGTTCTACTACTCGCTGCCGATTGCAGCATCTGCCGTGGTCATTCCCACGACACAATCCCTACCATCCCATAGCCTACAATGGGGTATTAATCACTCATGGATGAGGGAAACATGGATGGTTGATGGATAGGCGTTGGTGATGATGATGGTGATGATCATCTCCAAATTCCCCGTCCCGACAGGGTGATAGAACGGAGTTTCTGGTTCCGAATCGCGGTTTCTGGTGGTGGCGGCATAGCGGAACTCTTTTTGGAAAAACGACGAACCCCCCTCGTTTTTAGGTCAAGAGGCATCTTATAGGCGAAGAGGGAGGCCGAGGGGGTGCCTAGGGTAGCCACACCCCCTCCAGGCGCGGGATGGACCCACCCGCGTGGCAGGGGGTGGCCCCCTAGGGATCCACTCTGTCTCGTATTCTGGCTCCGTGGATCTTCTGGTGAAATAGGATTTTTGGCATATTTTCCGGGATTTTTCCTGATAGTTGATTTTCTGCACAAAAACTAGACACCAAGGTAATTCTGCTGAAAACAACGTCAGTCCATGTTAGTTGTATCCAAATCACACAAGTTTAGAGGAGAAACAATAGCAAAAGTGTTCAGAAAACTAGATACGTTTTGGATGTATCAACTCCCCCCAAGCTTAGCTTATTGCTTGCCCTCAAGCAATTCAGTTGAAAACTGAGTGCGATAAAAGAACTTTCACGAACACATTTGCTTCATATGATGTAAATATTCTCAGCACAGGAGTAGATGCTTAGACAATTCATAATAAGAAGTATGCAACTAAGTCTACTCAATAGTCAATGCAAGCTATGAAGAGATTCCAACTCAAAAATAATAAGTAGCATGAAACATAAACATAAGTAACATTGCAATGCTCATAAGAAGGTATGATAGAGTGGTATCTCGCTTGCCTTTGTTTGTAGAGCACAAAATAAATGCCAAGGCACCTCCGAAGTTCAAGTGAAGACTAGAAGTAAATATATGAGAGGTACAAGCATGAAAGTCATGACATAATTAATCAAGTTTTGAGATAAACACAAGAATGACAACTATGCTCTCAAGAAGGTGCTCATATAATAAATGGTGACTCAACAAGGAGGTGAAAAGGTTTTGAAAGGTTTGAAAGGCTTCCAAATGCTGAAAGTGAGGTACTCATTAGCTTTGAGCTCTGATTGCCCATATCATAGGCATCTTTATATGATTAAAGTGAATTTGAGGTCCAATATGAGTTATATGCTTGACAGACCATAAACTGGAAATCCCATGTCCCTTGAGTACGAGGGCCGGTCCTCATGATACTAAACTTTAGTTACCTGTAAGTTCTTGCCATTGTAAATACATGCATATCATAGAGAACCGCCAACGGGGTACCCCTTGCAGATGATACAGGAGCTATCCCATAATCAAAATGACAAGGCAAGAAGACAATGAGCATCTCGGCGATCTTTTTATTTGCTATTTTCATAGGTTTTTATTAAGTATGCTTCACAGATTGCTCATTATGGTTATGCTACAAGTTTCCACCATGATTAGGCATGGCTTAGGCTAGCGGCCCGGGCGTTTCTCTAACACATATATATAACTCCATGAACTCACAAGCTCCCCTTTTATTTCACACCGACGACATCCACAAACAAAAGAGCATGATTTCAACTGGATATGTATCCATAAGTGTTGAAAGCCTTCCCCGTGACAACATGGTTCTGCTAACTCCTAGCCTATAATTTGCAAGCATATAACTTTCATGGACAGTCACAATGGTTCAGGTTTATTAAGTGCATGGAATAAAGTGTGCCATTAAGTTCGTGAGAGCTTTACTAGCTAACTTTCTCAAAACAGTCAAACATTTTATTCGGAAGAAAACAATGCATAATGAATATGCACTGGATAGCAAATGATGCTAATAGGTAGGTATGGTGGACACTGTTGGCAATATTTGTTTTGGGGAGTTGGATGCACAAGTAGAGCTCATACTTAGTGCAAGTGAAGGCTAGCAATAGAGAGGGAGCAACAAACAAGAGAGCAATAAATGTCATAATGCAACAAAACTGGACTAATTATGGCAAGAAAGTGATACAAGAGCTCTGAGCCAAAATAAATCATCGAGGCTTACTGACTATTTTTTAGTCATATGCATGTGTGAGCATGTGCCAAGTCGATTCACATGAAACATTCAGAGGAGGATACGACAATATCATACCAAGTTATGAATAGAACAATGCAAGCAAACATTCATATGACATGCTACAAACTATTAGCAAGTTGGAGCTAATTACAAGAAAGCAAGAACTACTAAGCATCCATAAATAACATACACCTTACATGAACAGCCTAAGCATGCTCACCATGATGAGTATATGTAAAAAAATGAAAACAAATAGAGTTCGTTACCAGCCTCTTACCACACCTCAAGTTGTCTTAATCTTCATCATTGCCCTTCTCTTGTGTGGCTTGAATAATAACATGAAACCCAAACTCCACTGAGGACGGCTGAACCCTACAAAGAACTCACAAAACCAAAGAAGAACAACAAATATTTTTGGTGTTTTCAATTTTTTTAAAGCAAGCAAACAAATCAAAAACAAACAAAGCAAAATCGTTTTGGATTTCTCTTTAATGCAAACCAAAGCTATAAAACAAAGAAACAATGAAAATATTTTTGGTACTTTTGTGTTTTGATAAAGCAGAAACAAAAAACCAAAAAGAAAGCAAAACAATGGATATATAAAGAACCGACGAAACATGATATATAGATGAGTGTGATGTCGGTATACCTCCCCCCAAGCTTAGACTTTGGCCTAAGTGGGGCTCAACTCCATGGTGACCAAGAAGGTGCACCTCTGTAATACGATGAGGAGGCCCCTTCGTCCTAGTATGAGCTCGAGGACTCCCCTGTGTAGTGCATAGAGGGGTCGTATGAGGCATCGTCCCCCTGATAGTGTCCATGGAAGCCAAGAATGCGCAGCTTCTCGTCCATCTCCTCCTTGGAGCATGACAATGGTCCCTAGGAAAAATACTGAACAAAGTGGTTTGGAGAAGAGGGATCTCTCTCTTCCCCATCAGTAAACAACATTCTATAAACTAGGCTCTCAAGGGTAGAGCCAGCAGTGACAAAATGATGCGCTTTCATGGCAGCAAGATCAAGCCTCTGAGGAGCCAAAATTGTATCATTTGGATCAACAGCAAGGTCTAAGGCAGCAATAACACGTGCAGCAATAATACCCCCATAAATGGGTCCCTTAGCCGCTAAGCGACGAGCAATGAGAGAACCAAGATTGTACCTGGTTTCATTGTTGAGTGCAACAGCTAGGAAGGCCAAATGATCGTTGGAAATATTGCTAGTGTTCTCCCTAACAAGAACACTAGTGGCAAGATAATAAGCAAAGTACCTGATAGCTAGGGGTTGAATATTTCTTATCTTTCCCTACTGGGCTCTACGGTCATCATCATTAG
The DNA here is from genome assembly GCA_916181665.1 of Avena sativa. Lineage (NCBI taxonomy): Eukaryota > Viridiplantae > Streptophyta > Magnoliopsida > Poales > Poaceae > Avena > Avena sativa. The sequence continues at coordinate 384,469,960 of OV702281.1, read as the reverse complement.
TTATCCCGCGGTAGAGCTTCAACAAATCAGTGGGTTGAGCTGGAATCTTCTTCACCGTTCTAGTTGTACAAATACCCAAGATCTCACAAAAAAAATTCAATGTCATGGAGTAAGGCCTGTTATAGATTTTGAAAGACACATCTGGTTTGAACAGGCTGTTAGAAAAAGAGAAGCTCTCCACAAAGGTTTTAGTGAGCGTTGCATACTGCACGCTCTCATCCTGCATATAACTCGTTAGTCCAACCCTCCGAACCAAGGTTAGAAAATCATTGAGAATCCCAGCAGCCCGCAAAAAGGTTGGACAAGGAAATGTAGAAGGGTGAGCATCCCCCTCATCTCCCTCGTCGCCAAATCGCGGCGTAATGAGATCCTCATTGTATGAGGGCCTAGCTCGGGAGGATGACCTTGAAGGCCTTTTCCTCCTAGGTGCATCACTCTCAAATATTTCACCATAGGTGTGGTTGTCCATGACCCCCTTTTTCTGAAATTTTTAGACAAACATCAAACCAAGTGATTTCCAAGTTGATAAATGATGAGAAACTACTATAGGAACTTGCGAGAGGGATACACATGCATCAAAATGAAATCTCTAAGCATAGAACAAGCATGCAAGCTCACAGAACCTGACACCTATAGCAGCAAAATACTCAAGATACAATCTACCAATCACAAATCTAATTGGACAAGCGGAGGAGGCACATACCAAGGAGCACTCCCTCCAAAAATCAGCAGCAAAGATGGGCTGAGCAAGAAGATCGAAAATCGGGAGCAAGAACAGCAAGAACTCGAGCTTGAGAAAGTTTTCCGGTGTTTTTCGGGAGAGAGAAAGAAGGTGGCTGGGAGGAGGCATCTTGGAGGGCCACAGGTGGGCCACACCTAGGCCAGGCGCCACCAGGGGGTGTGCTGGCCTGGTGGGTCCCCCTGGGCCACTCCAGGTGTCCCTCTGCCCCTTTTTTCGAGGAAAATTTAATATGAATTTTCTGGGATTTTTCAGAAAGATTTATTTTTTGCCAATATTCAGGGTATGAAAATTGATTTTCTCGCAGAAAAGATTTTTTTTAGAAGAAGCAAAAGCAAACCAAAAACCAAACTACAGAAGTTCTAAGACACCCGAACAAGAAAACAACTAGCAAAACTAAAGCTAACAAGAAGAAGAACAAAGACTAAGAAGGAGAAAAATAAAAGTGAGCAAGTATAACCATAGTGAAAGCATTGTTTTGTTCATCAAAATCCTTTTGTTAACAAGGTTGATCAAGTCTTGTTACTAAAACAATCTTATATGAAACAAAACTTTGCATTTCACTAAATGATTATGTTACCTCAAACTTGATAGCAATAGTCCCAATCATAATAGTTTCAAAACTTTCTTGTGGAATGGCAATATATTTCTCCAACCTTGATGCTCTCAATATTTTCAATGGAATTTAGGCAATAGCTCTTAGCAACCTTCTTGGGGAAATAGACAATATGCTCTTTGTCATTAATATTAAAAGTTACTTTTCCTTGATTACAATTGATGACAGCACCTGCAGTATTAAGAAAAGGTCTCCCAAGAATAATGGACATATTATCATTTTCAGGCATTTCAAGAACAACAAAATCAGTTAATACCAAGCAATTATGAGCCACCTGAACAGGAACATCCTCACATATACCAATAGGAATAGTAGTTGACTTATCATCCATTTGCAAAGATATATCAGTTGGTATCAGCTTTTCTAGCTCGAGTCTCTTGTAGAGAGAAAAAGGCATAACACTAACTCTAGCTCCCAAATCACATAAAGCAGTTCTAACATAATTGTTCTTAATGGAGCAAGGAATAGTTGGTATACCTGGATCACCAAGTTTCTTTGGAACCTTACCGTTGAAGGAATAATTAGCAAGCAAAGTAGAAATTTCCTCATTAGGAATCTTCCTTTTATTAGAGACAATATCCTTCATATACTTTGAATAAGGAGGCAACTTAATAGCATCAGTCAAAGGAATTTGCAAAAATAAAGGTTTCATCCACTCACAAAACTTGTTGTAGTGTTCTTCCTCCTTTGACTTGTGTTTATTATTTGGAAAAGGCATAGGTTTATGCACCCAAGGTTCTCTTTCACTACCATGTTTTTTAGCAATACAATCTTCCTTAGTGTACCTAGTGTTCTTAGTTTGCTTCTCAGGTTCTTCCTTAACTTCCTCCTTATCAGGAGCATCGTTTTTATCATTACCACTCTCAGTTTCAGCATTAGAGACAAATATATTATTAGGATCTACAACAGGTTCAAGTGGTTCCTCAACTATTTTATGTTTCTTTTTCTTTCTCTTACGAGTACTACCACTACTTTCACCTTGTTGAGAGTCCTGATCAACTCTTTTAGAGTGTCCTTCAGGATATAAAGGATCTTGAGTAGCTATACCACTCCTAGTTCTAATTCCATAAGCATGTTTTTCTCCTGAGGCATTAACTAGCATATCCTTTTATACCTTAGCAAGTTGATCAATTTGAGTTTGAACCATTTGAAAGTGTTTACAAAGCATTTTAATATCATTAGCAGTTCTTTCCATAATATCTTTCAACTCATTAATAGCTCTAGAGTTTTCCAATAAATGATTCTGAAGTTGTTTATTAAAATTACCTTGTTTAACAATAAATGTGTCAAGTTCCTCTAAGCATTGATCAGGAGGCTTACCATAAGGAATATCACCTTCATCAAAGTGGAGAGAGTGTACCTCAATAGTAGATGATTGGGGAATTGGCTTACATAATTCTTCTATAGGAGGTAGATTCTTCACATCTTCAGCTCTAATACCTTTCTCCTTTAGACATTTCTTAGCTTCTTTCATCACTTCATAATTTAATGCAATTACGCCCCTCTTCCTTGGTGTTGGTATTGGATCTGGTTCAGGCACAACTGGTTCAAGAGTAATAGGCTCAGGTGTATTTAGCTCAGTTGAAGTCCAATCATCATATTTTTGCTTATTTTAGCCATTAATTCTTTAGCATCTGTAGGAGTTCTTTTCCTGAAAACACAATCAGCAAAACTATCTAGGTATGTCCTAGAATCATTAGTTAGTACATTATAATAAATACCAAGAAGCTCATTTTTAGGTAATGGACATCCAAGATGTGCATGAATCAAGGCACAGAACCTTGTCCATGACTCAGGCAATTTCTCTTCTTCTCCCTTTTTAAAATCAAAAAGTCTCTGCAAAGCAGCATGTCTAGCACTGGGAGGAAAATATTTCTGGAAGAAAGAAGCAATCAAACAATCAGGGCTATCAATGGAACCAGGAGGTAATCTATTAAACCAAACTTTAGCTTCTCCTTTTAGTGAAAAGGGGAAGATCTTAGTAACAAAGTACTTGCGCATCTTAAAATCATTAGAGAATAAAGCACTCATAGTGGAAAGCTCATTCATACGCGCTACATGTTGGAGATATGCCCTAGAGGCAATGATAAATGTGGTTATTATTATATCTTTGTGTTTATGATAAATGTTTACATTCATGCTATAATAGTATTAACCAGAAACATTAATACTTGTGTGATTTGTAAACTAAATTAGAGTCCCTGGTAAAGCCTCTTTATAATACTAGTGTAGCGCCCCGGATAAAACTACTACTAGAAAATCGCGGTTAAATAAATACTCTGTGCATCCTCATGACATCATCATGCATGTTTATTCATAGAACTAACTGGCGAAAAACCTATTTTTCGTTTGTCATTACTCAATCCTGTATCTCAAATTAAACCGCAGGCTTTTCTGTAATATTTTTGTTTGTCCAAAACTGTTTGTTGAAGTCTATTAACACATAATAATAAAAATAAAACTTTTTCAGGGGGAGTCGCCGGCCAAGCCAAAAGCCCAGCCAGCCAGACTACTACCCCCATTGGCCAACCCACCTAATCAAACCCTAACCCTAATCCCCACTTCCTCCCCACAGCCGCCGCCACCCAAAATATTCCACGCACGCCAGAAACCCACCCCACCCCGATCTGGTCAACGTGACCGAAACCTTCCACCCACCAACCCTCTCTTTCTCTCCCCGGTTTCCCTCTTTCCTGACCCCACCCCACAGTAGCGCCCCGCTCCCCTGGGTCACTCCCGTCCGCGTGACTCCCGCTCGCAACCCCGGCCCCATGCCCGCAAGCGACCGCGTCCCCTCCACGCGACCCTGCTCCTACCTACCCCGTTCCCCGTCGTTCCCCTCTGCCTCGTTTCCTTATCTCCCCGTGAGCGCCGCCGGCCTCAGGCCCTCCCGCCGCCAGCGTGCCCCCTGCAGCCCTTCCTCGTCCGTCCTCCCCCGTCGTCACCTCCTGCTCGTGGACCATCTCACCGCCGCGCCATGACGATGTCCTCCGCCGCCCGAGTGCCCTGCCAGAGCTCGTCGGCCGCCCCTGCGTTCCCCTGGTGCCGCCACCGCTTCCAGGCGCCCCGGCCTCGACCATCCTCGCTCCCGACCTCGCCTTCCTCCTCCCTGGATCCTCTCTGTTCCTCGCGTGGCAGCAAGCCCAGCTCCGTCCTCGTCCGTCGCCAGCTTCCCCCAACGCGGAGTTCCTCGGCGACCTCCTCTACAAGATCAGCCAAGGCCGATGCAAGGTCGCCCTTCTGCTCCGACAGGGTCACGGGGCCTCCTCGCGCCAGCTCCTCCTCTAGATTTTCGTCATGTGCCATCCTCCCCGTCGACTCCTGCTAGCCGGCACCGTGCCCCTGTGGCCAGTTGCACGTCGGCCCAAGAACCAGCAGCTTCTGCCCCACGCGCTCGTGCATCGCGGTACCCCTGCAGGTTCTGGCCGGTTCTAGGGAAGCCGGCCCAAGCTGGAGTCGCACATGTTCGTCCCTGTTGTCTTGTAGCAGACGCTCTGTGTGTTGTTTCGGATATGGATTGTCCCGGGTACTTGCCAATATCTCTCGAAAGGCCGCACACGGATGTGAACCCAAGGCTGGTGATTTAATCAATGCTTGAAGACCAACTCGGGGATTCCTAGGCGATGACACACAAGATCTTCATCACGGACGCCAACACGGAGCGTCAAGGCCTTCGGCATGGAACCCTAAGGCGATGCCGCCATATCCTAAGATCTTCTTCATGGATCCGAAAGCCATTGTGCGAAGCCCGATCCCGCCGAAGACTGAACCAAACCCCTCCGACTCCAAGTTCTTCGATTCGCCAATTGCTTTGCTTCTTCACGGATTAGGCCGATGAGTTGATGCGAGAGTCGGCCCGATCTTCGGATGAACCTTCGGCAATGTTTTTCAGGCAAGCATCTCCCCCTTTCTACCTATCTTACTTTTATAGTATTTATTCCCTCCTGTTGATCTATTGCTATATGTGTTGCAATGCTCTAGTTTTCGTACCCGTGATATCCCTTGCAGCCTGATATTGCCTTGGACACATCCTATTACCTGTTGTTTGGTAGATAGTTGGACTTGCGCGTCGTAGTCGCTTGCTCAAGTGCTGTTGCGTGTCGTCCAGTACCACAACTGTTGGAAGGCTGCCATATGCTTTATGTTGGAGATGATCATGGCTTTAATTACAGTATAATAACTAAAATTGAAAGTAGGTAAATGCAGAGGCACCGGTGGGTAATAGACAATATTTGTTTTTAACCGCTCACTGGTGTCCCGTAGGACCATGAGTTCTTGACACCTATTCCGAGATCGAGCGCGCTAACCACAGGTGGGGTGTGTGGGCACCCCCATCGATTAGTACCTGATTTCAAAGTACTGTACCGGGGGCCACAAAGTAGTTTGGGGCTTTATTACTATCCTGTACTTATGCCATGCTTTACTGCTTTATTTACTATTGCGCGTGGAGCGCCTGTACTGTTTTGGAACCCCGTGCCACGTTTTCGCGGTATCGATAAGCCCAGTCACACTTTCGGGTTCCCAGTCGTTTACAGCCGTCGTCACAAACCCTGGGTCCGTCTCGCAGACCGGCCGACTTCGTTACGGGTAGCTTAGTGGGGTGGCCCCCATGTGCTTGCTTTGGGTCTGGGAAACGTCGTGTCCGAAACCCCGTCGACATACCGTTGGGTGTATGTTTTGTGATCTTGTACCTACCTGATCTGACAACAAGGGTGTAGGTGCGTGTGGAAACTTTGGTGCACCCCTGCAGGGTTAAATCTTTTCGAGAACCCGTGTCCGCGGTTATGTACGACTTGGAGCACAGTTCTCGATCATAGACAACTATAACTAAAGTTTACTGTTATAATTTGACTTGTATCCGATATGACTAGTAATCAGCTTCACTACAACGGAATGGCTAAATAAAAGTACCAACAACTGCTGGGTTTGGGATATCTCATGCTAATTGTATCTGACTAGTAAGTGTTGCAACTACAACGGAATGTTTAACTAAAAGTGCCCACTGCTTATTATATCAGAATGACTATCTATACCTGACTAGTAATTGCTGCAACGATAACTGAATAAATGTTCCTCGGTTGACTTCCTCGTTTGGTCTCGAGGGGGAAATACCAGGATGGGTATGTTTGGTGGTAGTATCAGGTTGGTTCCGAATAGGTCTTTCTTATCCCTCTCTGATAGCCGACAGTTATTTCGAGTCTCTATAGGTTGTTTAGTGCATGCTGCGCTGGCGCTTCAGTCCACCATACCTATGTAGGCGAGGACCGCCGAATTCTAGTCTCGCCGTGTACTGGCCTCAGTACTGACCGCTCTGTTTTTCCTTTGCCCTTTGTCGGCACCCCTTTTGTTTTTAGCAGGTTTTGAGATCGACGTCGTTAGCAGGGTTACCCTTCCGGCTTGGCCTGGGCAGGGTTATGGACGCCATTGGTTATTTTCTTCAGGGCTCTTAGCTCAATTTGCATCTTGTCCGTACTCGGACGCTGAATCGTTTTCAAGGTGATTTGGATCTTTGTACTGTATATCTGTATTCTTGACTCATTGAGTCGCTGTTGTATATATCTGTTCTGTGGGTTCCATCGTGGACTATTGTGTAATGATATTACTTTGTTTTCCACCCGCACGAAAGTGCCTGGTGGGCACCTTTGAATCGTTTCTATGCGGGTTTGGCGGGATTCGCTAAAACTTGCATAGGGCCGATTCTAAGGGTGTTACAGAGTGGTACCAGAGCTCAGCAGTTACGATACCCCACTGGTCCAGCCTAGAGGATAACCTAGCTAATAGCCGATGTAGAGTGTCAAAACTATTTTGGAAAATCGGTTGGATAGATCTGATTAGGTCTGCTTTTACTCCTTACCCCTCTGCTATTCTTCCCTTACCTCTGCGTGTTTTGAATCTACTCTCTTATCCTTTCTCCGTGTCCAGGAATTCTCGTGGTTGGGTTTTCGTCGTACCTTTAGGGTTTCGCTTCCGTCCTCTTGTAACGGTGTTCCTACATCCAGTCTTCATGCTATCCGATGAAGTTTTCATCGGTTGTACCTTTCAGTGGACCGAAAATTCACTAATTTTTTTTCTTTCTATTCTCCGGTGTTTTCCGATACGACGAAGTCATCTGCATAAGATCTGATGAGAATCTCCATCCCCCTTTTGTTTCCGAACCTTGCTTGTCGAGATCTTCAGTCTGAATTCCGAGAGTTGGTTGCATAATTCCCCTATTCATGTGCAGAGTAATGCTTTGGGTGCGCGATGGACTGATCACCATCCGACTACTCTTATCATTCGCTCTTGTGCATTGAATCGGTGGATCACGCAATTTTACTCCTTCCACAGAAGTTAGAGGTGGCCTTACCTTATGAGACCTTTACCTTCGTCTTTGTCTCTCCGGAGTGTTCTCGTAACGAGTGTGAGCAACACCCCTTGCTGGTGGTGTCATTGGTTTTAGGATGAAGCAAGAATCTTTGTTAGTGGTGTCGCGAAGATCTACACGAAGCGATAAGATCTATACCATCGGCGTTCTTCCCTGTACCATGAGGCGGATCTCGAGGGCGAGATCCATTGTTAGTGGTGTCGAATTGTAGCGCCCCGGATAAAACTACTACTAGAAAATCGCGGTTAAATAAATACTCTGTGCATCCTCATGACATCATCATGCATGTTTATTCATAAAACTAACTGGCGAAAAACCTATTTTTCGTTTGTCATTACTCAATCCCGTATCTCAAATTAAACCGCAGGCTTTTCTGTAATATTTTTGTTTGTCCAAAACTGTTTGCTGAAGTCTATTAACACATAATAATAAAAATAAAACTTTTTCAGGGGGAGTCGCCGGCCAGGCCAAAAGCCCAGCCAGCCAGACTACTACCCCCATTGGCCAACCCACCTAATCAAACCCTAACCCTAATCCCCACTTCCTCCCCACAGCCGCCGCCACCAAACACATTTCATGCACGCCAGAAACCCACCCCACCCCGATCTGGTCAACGTGACCGAAACCTTCCACCCGCCAACCCTCTCTTTCTCTCCCCGGTTTCCCTCTTTCCTGACCCCACCCCACAGTAGCGCCCCGCTCCCCTGGGTCACTCCCGTCCGCGTGACTCCCGCTCGCAACCCCAGCCCCATGCCCACAAGCGACTGCGTCCCCTCCACGCGACCCCTCTCCCACCTATCTCGTTCCCCGTCGTTCCCCTCTGCCTCGTTTCCTTATCTCCCCGTGAGCGCCGCCGGCCTCAGGCCCTCCCGCCGCCAGCGTGCCCCCTGCGGCCATTCCTCGTCCGTCCTCCCCCGTCGTCACCTCCTCCTCGTGGACCATCTCACCGCCGCGCCATGACGATGTCCTCCGCCGCCCGAGCGCCCCTGCGCCCTGCCAGAGCTCGTCGGCCGCCCCTGCGTTCCCCTGGTGCCGCCACCGCTTCCAGGCGCCCCGGCCTCGACCATCCTCGCTCCCGAACTCGCCTTCCTCTTCCCTGGCTCCTCTCTGTTCCTCGCGTGGCGGCAAGCCCATCTCCGTCCTCGTCCGTCGCCAGCTTCCCCCAACGCGGAGTTCCTCGGCGGCCTCCTCTGCAAGATCAGCCAAGGCCGGTGCAAGGTCACCCTTCTGCTCCGACAGGGTCACGGGGCCTCCTCGCGCCAGCTCCTCCTCTAGCTTTTCGTCATGCGCCATCCTTCCCGTCGACTCCTGCTAGCCGGCACCGTGCCCCTGTGGCCAGTTGCACGTCGGCCCAAGAACCAGCAGCTTCTGCCCCACGCGCTCGTGCATCGCGGTACCCCTGCAGGTTCTGGCCAGTTCTAGGGAAGCCGACCCAAGCTGGAGTCGCACATGTTCGTCCCTGTTGTCTTGCAGCAGACGCTCTGTGTGTTGTTTCGGATATGGATTGTCCCGGGTACTTGCCAAGATCTCTCGAAAGGCCGCACACGGATGTGAACCCAAGGCTGGTGATTTAATCAATGCTTGAAGACCAACTCGGGGATTCCTAGGCGACGACACACAAGATCTTCGTCACGGACGCTAACACGGAGCGTCAAGGCCTTCGGCATGGAACCCTAAGTTGATGCCGCCATATCCGAAGATCTTCTTCACGGATCCTAAAGCCATTGTGCAAAGCCCGATCCCACCGAAGACTGAACCAAACCCCTCCGACCCCAAGTTCTTCGATTCGCCAATTGCTTTGCTTCTTCACATATTAGGCCGATGAGTTGATGCGAGAGTCGGCCCGATCTTCGGATGAACCTTCGGCAATGTTTTTCAGGCAAGCATCTCCCCCTTTCTACCTATCTTACTTTTATAGTATTTATTCCCTCCTTTTGATCTATTGCTATATGTGTTGCAATGCTCTAGTTTTCGTACCCGTGATATCCCTTGCAGCCTGATATTGCCTTGGACACATCCTATTACCTGTTGTTTGGTAGATAGTTGGACTTGCGCGTCGTAGTCGCTTGCTCAAGTGCTGTTGCGTGTCGTCCAGTACCACAGCTGTTGGAAGGCTGCCATATGCTTTATGTTGGAGATGATCATGGCTTTAATTACAGTATAATAACTAAAATTGAAAGTAGGTAAATGCAGAGGCACCGGTGGGTAATAGACAATATTTGGTTTTTAACCGCTCACTGGTGTCCCGTAGGACCATGAGTTCTTGACACCTATTCCGAGATCGAGCGCGCTAACCACAGGTGGGGTGTGTGGGCACCCCCATCGATTAGTACCTGATTTCAAAGTACTGTACCGGGGGCCACAAAGTAGTTTGGGGCTTTATTACTATCCTGTACTTATGCCATGCTTTACTGCTTTATTTACTATTGCGTGGAGCGCCTGTACTGTTTTGGAACCCCGTGCCACGTTTTCGCGGTATCGACAAGCCCAGTCACACTTTCGGGTTCCCAGTCGTTTACATCCGTCGTCATAAACCCTGGGTCCGTCTCGGAGACCGGCCGACTTCGTTACGGGTAGCTTAGTGGGGTGGCCCCCATGTGCTTGCTTTGGGTCTGGGAAACGTCGTGTCTGAAACCCCATCGACATACCGTTGGGTGTATGTTTTGTGATCTTGTACCTACCTGATCTGACAACAAGGGTGTAGGTGCGTGTGGAAACTTTGGTGCACCCCTGCAGGGTTAAATCTTTTCGAGAAGCTGTGTCCGCGGTTATGGACGACTTGGAGCACAGTTCTCGATCATAGACAACTATAACTAAAGTTTACTGTTATAATTTGACTTGTATCCGATATGACTAGTAATCAGCTTCACTACAATGGAATGGCTAAATAAAAGTACCAACAACTGCTGGGTTTGGGATATCTCATGCTAATTGTATCTGACTAGTAAGTGTTGCAACTACAACGGAATGGTTAATTAAAAGTGCCCACTGCTTATTATATCAGAATGACTATCTATACCTGACTAGTAATTGCTGCAACGATAACTAAATAGGTTGACTTCCTCGTTTGGTCTCGAGGGGGGGAAATACCAGGATGGGTATGTTTGGTGGTAGTATCAGGTTGGTTCCGAATAGGTCTTTCTTATCCCTCTCTGATAGCCGACAGTTATTTCGAGTCTCTATAGGTTGTTTAGTGCATGCTGCGCTGCCGCTTCAGTCCTCCATACCTATGTAGGCAAGGACCACCGAATTCTAGTCTCGCCGTGTACTGGCCTCAGTACTGACCGCTCTATTTTTCCTTTGCCCTTTGTCGGCACCCCTTTTGTTTTTAGCAGGTTTTGAGATCGACGTCGTTAGCAGGGTTACCCTTCCGGCTTGGCCTGGGCAGGGTTATGGACGCCATTGGTTATTTTCTTCAGGGCTCTTAGCTCAATTTGCATCTTGTCCGTACTCGGACGCTGAATCGTTTTCAAGGTGATTTGGATCTTTGTATTGTATATCTGTATTCTTAACTCATTGAGTCGCTGTTGTATATATCTGTTCTATGGGTTCCATCGTGGACTATTGTGTAATGATATTACTTCGTTTTCCACCCGCACGAAAGTGCCTGGTGGGCACCTTTGAATCATTTCTATGCGGGTTTGGCGGGATTCGCTAAAACTTGCATAGGGCCGATTCTAAGGGTGTTACAACTAGCTTGTTGATTAATAGATGACCATGGTTTCTCAATCATGAACATTGAGATGTAATTAATAACAAAATCATATCATTAGGGGAATGGTATGATGTACATACTCCTATAGATAAGCATAGCATTAAGATCAAGTCATTTCAATAGTTTGTTTGCTATAAGCTTTTTGATACATAGTAACCTAATTCCTTTGACCATGAGATCATGTTAATCACCATCACCGGAAGGATGCTTTGATGACATCAAACACCACACCGTAACTAGGTGGCTATAAAGGTGGCATTGAGTGTTCGGAAAGTATGGGTTGAGGCACATGGATCAAGAGTGGGATTTGTCCATCCATATGACGGATAGATATACTCTGGGCCCTCTTGGTGGAATTTCATCCAATTAGCTAGCAAGCATGTGACTGGCTCACAAGGGATCACATATCACGGGAACGAGAAAAGTGTACTTATCGGTAACAAGGTTGAACTAGGTATGCAGAGATACCGACGATCAAAACCTCGGATAAGTAAACTATCGTGAGACAAAGGGAAATTGGTATCGTATGTAAGTGGTTCATTCGATCGCAAAGTAATCATAGAAATATGTGGGAGCCATATGAATTTCCAGATTCCTCTATTGGTTATTGATCGGACAAGTGTCTTGGATTCACGAACCGTAGGGAGACACACTTAAGGATTCAATGTTGTTTAGTAGATATGGAATGTTAGTAGGGATACCGAATGTTGTTTGGAGTCTCGGATGGGATCCGGGATATCACGAGGAGATCCGGAATGGTCCAGAGAATAAGATTCATATAAGGAAAGTCCGATTCCGGAGTTCGAGAAAGTTTCCGATGTTTTCATCGGAGAGGTTCTAGAAGGGTCTAGAAGGTTCACCGGTCCGGAAGGGGAATGGTCCATGAATGTGTCATGGATATGTGGAATGATTAGATCACATCCTAGGTTACTTGGTGTTGACATTTGCAAGAGAGAAATAAAGCTCTAAATTAAAAGTCAAACGGGAAGTTTGAAAAGTCAAACTGGAACAATGGTTTCCTAGTGGGAGAAGAAACAAGTCCTTCTCTCAATCCAACTTGGGTTTGGGTTTGGATTCAAACCCACCCCTCCCAATGCTGCCCCTCCCTCTCATAAATAGAGGGGGAGGGCTTCCCCAACACCACAAGAGCCAAGCACTCCCCACACACCCGCACCGCCGCCGCCTCGCGCCGCCACCGGTTCGTCGCCGCCGACACCTCCTCCTCCTCCCGGTCATATAAACCCTAGATCTCCAGGAAACCCTAAATCGACCATAACTCGCATCCGGCTTAGGCGAAGCCCTGCGGGATCTTCCCTCTACTTCCGACACCACGTCGTCGTGCTGCCGGAATCATGAGGGGAGAACTACAACCTCTGCTGCCTGCTGGAACAAGGGAGAAGAAGGTATTCATCAAGTACCGAACGTGTGACCGACTGCGGAAGCGCTGCCGGAACGCATCGCCGGAATGATCGTCTACGCGATCTTGAGATCGGCAAGTGTACGACTACATCACCCACGAGAATTTGCTCTCGTTAACCGCTTTGGAATCTTCAAGGGTGAGTGCTTCTATCGACTCGTTGCTACAATATAGTAGATAGATCTTGGCTTGTTTGTGTGCATGCGGTAGAATTTTTTTGTTTTCCATGCTACAAACCCCTAAAGTGGTAACAGAGCCGTGTCTATATGTAGATCTGTTGCACGAGTCGAACACAATGGTCATTGTGGGTGGTGGTGCTTTTATTATCAATTGCTTTTTGTGTACTTTGCATCTTGCGGTATGATGGGATGAAGCGGCCCGGGCTAACCTTACATGTCATCGTTAATGAGACTTGCTCCATGCTCAACATGCAACTTGTATTGCATAAGTGGCTTTGCGGGTGTCTGTCTCTCCCATCATAGTATAGATTCAATTTACAATGGGCACTTGATAGTTCAAACATCAACGTTGTGGTTCTTGTTTGTAAGTTAGAACGACACTTATTGAAAGCCCCAAACCACGTAAAATATGCAAAGAAAATTAGAGGCGTCTAACTTTGTTTTGCAGGGGTGTGCTGTGATGTGATATGGCCATGATTGTGATTATATATGATGTATGCAATGTTCCTTATTGTAAGTTGGCAACCGACAGGAGCCATATGGTTGTCTTTTAAATTCCGTTAAGACCTGCGTGTCTATTCAAAGTAGTTGTAATAGTTGAAGCTGGTGGACGACAACCATGAAACGGCGCCATTGACCTTGACGCCATACCGGTGATGATGGAGATCATGTTCGTGCTTGAAGATGGAGATTGGAAGCACAAGAAGAAAGGCCATATCATATCACATATTATGAATTGCATGTGATGTTAATCCTTTATGCATCTTGTATTGCTTAGTTTGCGATGGTAGCATTATAAGATGATCCCTCAAGCACATAATTTCAAGTATTAAAGTGTTCATCCTTAGTAAGCACCATTGCTAAAGCTCGTTGTTTCGAAGCACCACGTGATGATCGGGTGTGTTAGATTCTGCGAGTGTATACAACATGAGCAAGCCAGATTTGCTCATGCGGAAGCTAAGGTTTGATCTTGATGAGCCTAGCATGTACAGACATGGTCTCGGAACACGGATCACCGAAAGGTAAAGCATGAGTCATATAGTAGATATGATGAACATATTGATTGTTCGCCATTGAAGCTACATCAACTCTCGTGATGATCGGTTTTGATGTGGTGGATTTGGTTCATGTGATCACTAAAACAATTTGAGGGATATTGTTTTGAGTGGGAGTTCACCTAGATTAATTTAACTATTAATTAGAACTCAATTTGTCATAAACTTAGTCTAAACTATTGCAAATATGTTGTAGATCAATGGCGGCCCCTACCATCAATTTTAATGTGTTCCTAGAGAAATAAAAGTTGAAAAACAATGGAAGCAACTTCGCGGATTGGTTCCGCAATTTGAGGATTGTCCTCAATGCTCGTAATTTGACCTATGTGCTGGATGCACCGCTGGGTGACCCGCCTGCAGCTACTGCTACCGATGAGGTAAAGAATGTTTTCCTCGCTCGGAAGAATTAGTACTCCATAGTTCAGTGTGCTATCTTGTATGGTTTGGAATCGAAGCTTCAGAAAAGGTTTGAGAACCATAACCCACATGATATTGTCCGTGAACTCAAAATGATATTTGAGGCTCACGCGGCAGTTGAGAGTTATGAGGCTTCTGAAAAGTTCTTTAACTGCAAGATGGAAGAGGGCAGCTCTGTCAGTGAGCACGTGCTTAAAATGTCTGGGCACGCAAGCAAGCATCAAAGCTTGGGAATAGTGATTCCTAATGCTTTGAGGATTCACCGTGTCCTCCAATCACTACCGCCAAGTTACAAGAACTTTGTGATGAACTACAATATGCAAAACATGGACAAGTTGTTGCCAGAACTCTTCTCCATGTTGAAATCTGCAGAAGTGGAGATCAAGAAAGAGCACCAAGTGTTGTTGGTCAATAAGACCACCAAATTCAAGAAGCAAGGCAAGTCTAAGAAAAAGGGAAACTTCAAGAAGGGCGGTAAGAAAGTTACCGCGTCGGCGAAGAAGACCAAGGCTGGGCCTAAGCCTGATACTGAGTGCTTTTACTGCAAGGGAGAAGGTCACTGGAAGCGGAATTGCCCAAAGTACTTGGCGGATTTGAAGAACGGCAACATCAAAAAGAAAGGTATATCCGATATACATGTTATTGATGTGTATCTCACTAGTACTCGTAGTAGTGCCTGGGTATTTGATACTGGTTCGGTTGCTCATATTTGTAACTCGAAACAGGTACTGCAGAATAAACGGAAGCTAGCGAAGAACGAGGTGACGATGCGCATTGGAAATGGATCAAAGGTTGATGTGATCGCGGTCGGCACGCTACCTCTTCATCTACCATCGGGATTAGTTTTATACTTAAATAATTGTTATTTGGTGCCTGCGTTGAGCATGAACATCATATCCGGATCATGTTTATTGCGAGACGGTTACTTGTTTAAATCCGAAAATAATGGTTGTTTGATTTTTATGAGTAATATGTTTTATGCACATGCACCTTTGATAGATGGTCTATTCTTATTGAATCTCGATTATGGAAATACACATATTAATAACATTGAAGCTAAACGTTTGAAATTGAGCGATAACTCGACCTATATGTGGCACTGTCGTCTTGGTCATATTGGAGTGAAGCGTATGAAGAAACTCCATTCCGATGGACTTGTTTAATCAATTGATTTCGAATCACTTGAAATATGCGAAGCATGTCTGATGGGTAAAATGACTAAGACTCCATTTTCTGGTATGATGGAGCGAGCTACGGACTTATTGGAAATCATACATACCGATGTGTGTGGCCCAATGAGTGTAGCATCGCGCGGTGGTTATCGTTATGTTCTTACCTTCACGGATGACTTGAGTAGATATGGGTATATCTATTTCATGAAACATAAGTCCGAAACTTTCGAGAAGTTTAAGGAATTTCAAAGTGAGGTAGAGAATCAACGTAACAAGAAGATTAAATTTCTATGATCTGATCGTGGAGGTGAATATCTAAGTCACGAGTTTGGCGAGCATTTGAAGAAATGCGGAATACTTTCACAATTGAAACCGCCGAGAACACCACAGCGCAATGGTGTGTCCGAACATCGTAATGGAACTCTCTTAGATATGGTCCGTTCTATGATGTCACTTACAGATTTACCGCTATCGTTTTGGTGTTATGCATTAGAAACAGTCGCATTCACTTTAAATAGGGCACCATCTAAATCCGTTGAAACGACACCGTATGAATTATGGTTTGGGAAGCCTAAATTGTCGTTCCTTAAAGTTTGGGGTTGCGAAGCTTATGTAAAGAAGTTACAGCCGGACAAGCTTGAACCCAAAGCAGAAAACTGTGTCTTCATAGGATACCCGAAGGAAACTATTGGGTATACCTTCTATCATAGATCCGAAGGCAAAATCTTCGTTGCTAAGAATGGATCCTTTCTAGAGAAGCAGTTTCTCTCGAAAGAAGTGACTGGAAGGAAAGTAGAACTCGACTAGGTTGTTGAACCTTCTCTCGAACTGGCGAGTAGCGCAACACCGGAAGTAGTTCCTGTGGAGCCTGCACCAATAAGAGAGGAAGCTAATGATGTTGATCATGAAACTTCGGTTGAAGTTACTACGGAACCTCGTAGGTCAATGAGAACTCGTACCACTCCTGATTGGTATGATCCCGTTATGAGTGTCATGTTGGTGGAAAACACCGATGACCCTGGGACATATGAGGAAGCGATGATGAGCCCAGATTCCAATAAATGGCAAGAATCCATGAAATCTGAGATTGGATCCATGTACGAAAACCAAGTATGGACTTTGGTGGACTTACCGGATGGCCGGAAGGCTGTCGAGAACAAATGGATTTTCAAGAAGAAAACAGATGCTGATGGTAATGTTACTGTCTATAAAGCTCGACTTGTCGCAAAAGGGTTTCAACAAATTCAAGGAGTTGACTATGATGAGACTTTCTCACCAGTAGTGAAGCTAAAGTCTGTGAGGATTATGTTAGCAATCGCTACATATTATGATTATGAGATATGGCAGATGAATGTCAAAACGACGTTCCTCAATGGAGACATTGATGAAGAGTTGTATCTGATGCAACCCAAAGGTTTTGTCGATCCTAAAGATGCTAACAAGGTATGCAAACTTCAAAGGTCCATATATGGATTGAAGCAAGCACCCCGAAGTTGGAATCAACGTTTTGATAAGGTGATCAAAAGTTTTGGTTTTATACAAACTTATGGAGAAGCTTGTATTTACAAGAAAGTGAGTGGGAGCTCTGTAGCATTCTTAATACTATATGTAGATGACATATTGTTGATTGGGAATGATGTAGACCTTCTAAATAGTGTCAAAGATTATTTGAATAATAGTTTTTCAATGAAAGATCTTGGCGAAGCAGCTTATATATTAGGCATAAAGATTTATAGAGATAGATCAAGGCGCCTAATATCATTGTCACAGAGTACATATTTGGACAAAGTTCTAAAGAGGTTTGGAATGGAAGATAGCAAGAAAGGGTTCTTGCCCATGTTGCCCAATACGACCTTGAGTAAAACTCAAAGTCCTGCAACGACAGAAGATAGAGAAAGGATGAGTAAGACACGACATTGCTATGTACTAGACCCGACATAGGATCTCTTATGTATGCCATGCTATGTACTATACCCGACATTGCATATGTTGTTAGTTTGACTAGCAGATATCAAAGTGATCCAGGAGTGGATCATTGGACAGCGGTCAAAAACATCCTTAAGTACTTGAGAAGAACTAAGGATATGGTTCTTTCTTATGGAGGTGATGAACAGCTCGTTGTTAATGGTTACACCGATGCTAGTTGGAACACCGATCCAGATGATTCTAAATCTCAATATGGATACGTATTTACTTTGAATGGTGCAGCAGTTAGCTGGAGGAGTGCAAAGCAAAGCGTTGTGGCGAGATCTTCAACTGAATCGGAATACATAGCTGCTTCAGAGGCTTCACAAGAGGCGATATGGATGAAGGAGTTTATTACAGAGCTCGGTGTGGTTCCAAGTGCGCTGGACCCAATGTCTATCTACTGTGATAACATGGGCGCCATAGCCAATGCGCAAGAACCAAGGTCACACAAGAAGCTGAAGCACATCAAGCTACGTTTTCACGCTATTCGAGAGCATGTCCAAGATGGTGACATAAAGATTTGCAATGTACAGACAGATCTGAATGTGGCAGATCCGTTGACTAAACCTCTCCCGAGGGCAAAACATGACCAGCACCAAACCGCCATGGGTGTTCGATATATTACCATGTAATCTAGATTAGTTGACTCTAGTGCAAGTGGGAGATTGTTGGAGATATGCCCTAGAGGCAATAATAAAAGTGGTTATTATTATATCTTTGTGTTTATGATAAATGTTTACATTCATGCTATAATAGTATTAACCGGAAACATTAATACTTGTGTGATTTGTAAACTAAATTAGAGTCCCTGGTTAAGGCTCTTTATAATACTAGCTTGTTGATTAATAGATGATCATGGTTTCTCGATCGTGAACATTGAGATGTAATTAATAACAAGATCATATCATTAGGAGAATGGTATG
Source organism: Avena sativa (assembly GCA_916181665.1). NCBI lineage: Eukaryota > Viridiplantae > Streptophyta > Magnoliopsida > Poales > Poaceae > Avena > Avena sativa. Next base: position 384,451,395 of record OV702281.1, on the reverse strand, counting down.
GTGGACATACTCCTATAGATAAGCATAGCATTAAGATCAAGTCATTTCAATAGTTCGTTTGCTATAAGCTTTTTGATACATAGTAACCTAATTCCTTCGACCATGAGATCATGTTAATCACCATCACCGGAAGGATGCTTTGATTACATCAAACACCACACCGTAATTGGGTGGCTATAAAGGTGGCATTGAGTGTTCGGAAAGTATGGGTTGAGGCACATGGATCAAGAGTAGGATTTGTCCATCCATATGACGGATAGATATACTCTGGGCCCTCTCGGTGTAATGTCATCCAATTAGCTTGCAAGCATGTGACTGGCTCACAAGGGATCACATATCACGGGAACAAGAAAAGAGTACTTATCGGTAACGAGGTTGAACTAGGTATGCAGAGATACCGGCAATCAAAACCTCGGATAAGTAAACTATCATGAGACAAAGGGAAATTGGTATCGTATGTAAGTGGTTCATTCAATCGCAAAGTAATCGTAGAAATATGTGGGAGCCATATGAATTTCCAGATTCCTCTATTGGTTATTGATCGGAGAAGTGTCTTGGTCATGTCCGCGTAATTCACGAACCGTAGGGAGACACACTTAAGGATTCGATGTTGTTTAGTAGATATGGAATGTTAGTAGGGATACAGAATGTTGTTCGGAGTCTCGGATGGGATCCGAGATATCACGAGGAGATCCGGAATGGTCCGTAGAATAAGATTCATATAAGGAAAGTCCGATTCCGGAGTTCGGGAAAGTTTCCGATGTTTTCATCGGAGAGGTTCTAGAAGGGTCTAGAAGGTTCACCGGTCCGGAAGGGGAATGGTCCATGAATGTGTAATGGATATGTGGAATGATTAGATCACATCCTAGGTTACTTGGTGTTGACATTTTCAAGAGAGAAATAAAGCTCTAAATTAAAAGTCAAACGGAAAGTTTGAAAAGTCAAACTGGAACAATGGTTTCCTAGTGGGTGAAGAAACAAGTCCTTCTCTCAATCCAACTTGGGTTTGGGTTTGGATTCAAACCCACCCATCCCAAGGCTGCCCCTCCCTCTCATAAATAGAGGGGTAGGGCCGCCCCAACACCACAAGATCCAAGCCCTCCCCACACACCCGCGCCTCCGCCGTCGCGCCCAAGCCGCCGCCACCGCGCCGCCGCCGCCGCCCTAGTCGCCGCCGACACCTCCTCCTCCCGGTCATCTAAACCCTATATCTCCGGGAAACCCCAAATCCACCATAACTCGCATCCGGCTTAGGCGAAGCCCTGCGGGATCTTCCCTCTACTTCCGACACCACGTCGTCGTGCTGCCGGAATCACGAGGGGAGAAATACAACCTCCGCTTCCTGCTGGAACAAGGGAGAGGAAGGTCTTCATCAAGTACGAACGTGTGACCGACTGCGGAAGCGCTGCCGGAACACAGCGCCAAAAGGATCGTCTACGCGATCTTGAGATCGGCATGTGTACGACTACATCACCCACGAGAATCTGCTCTCGTTAACCGCTTTGGAATCTTCGAGGGTGAGTGCTTCTATCGACCCGTTGCTACAATCTAGTAGATAGATCTTGGCTTGTTTGTGTGCGTGCGGTAGAATTTTTGTTTTCCATGCTACGAACCCCTACACTACATCACTCTCATTTCCAGTCCCACAAAAAGGTTCTTTCTCAACAATGTCTAAATAGGATAAATCAAGAGAGAAATCATAATCCTTATCTGTAATATCTATGGGAGAGGTGGCAAACTTAGGATCATAGGACAATTTAGGAATAATGGTACGTCTCTCAAGGAGACTCTTAATAGCAATAGCACCATGTGTGTTTCGGCACTCCTCAATAAATTCATCAGTAACTCAATGTAACCATCATTAATATTGTATCTCTCTCTAGACTCAGGTGAGCTAACAGGTGTAACAGTGTCTTCACTAGGAGTTTCAGTATTTCCTAGATAAGCCATATTAGCATCTAGGAAAGGACCTAATGAACCACTCGCATCAAGAACAGTAGAAGTAACATCATGAGTATCAGAAGCAGTTCCAGATTCATAAGTAGTAGTAGTGTGTGTAGCATGAGTATGTGGTGGTGGTGTAACAAGCTTACTTATAACATACGGTGAATCAAGAGCAGCAAAGGTGTTTAGGATTGTACGTCTTCTTGTAGTGGATGGTACAATAGGAAACTTTCCATCACGAGACTTCCCCATGATGAAAGGAGTAGCAGTGAACAATAGTAGATCAAAGTGAACTTACAAATAAAACTATGCTCCCCGACAACGGTGCTAGAAAATAGTCTTGATGACCCAAGGGTATAGGGGATTGCAAGTCTTCGAGGGTAGTATTACCCAATTTATTGATTCGACACAAGGGGAGCCAAAGAATACTTGCAAGCCTTAACAACTGAGTTGTCAATTCAGCTGCACCTGGAAATAGTTCTTGCTCACGGAAGTTTATCAGTAGCGATAGTTTGTAGTAGCAATAGCAAAGCAACAGCAGCAGCAAAACAAGAGCAATAGTAACAGTAGTAGCAAGCAGTAGGATATTTGCACGGTAGGCATAGGGATGGATGGACAGGCGTTGCATGGACGAGTCTAAACATGTAACTTCAAGATCTAGGGCAATTGCAGATAAATGAGATAAAGCATCCAAGTACTAAACAATCATAGGCACATGCTCTATATATAGTCATGCGTGCTCGCAATGAGAACTTGCACAACATCTTTTGTTCTGTCAGCCCGTTGCAGCGGGGCCTCAAGGGAACTACTGGCAATTAAGGTGCTCCTTTTAATAGAGCACCAGAGCAAAGAATTAACACTCCGTGAACACAAGTGATCCTCACATCATAGTCATCCCCTCCGGTTGTCCCAATTTCTGGCACTTCAGGGCCTTTGGATCCGGACAATGATATGTGTACAGAACTTGCAGATAAGATCACAAACAATACTATCATAATGAATAAATAATAAGTTCAGATCTGAGATCATGGCACTCGGGCCCTAGTGACAAGCATTAAGCACAACAAGTTGCAACAAAGTCAAATAACACTAATAGAGATACTAGGCACCATGCCCTAACAATCTTATTCGATTACATGATAGAACTCATACAATCCCTACCATCCCCATAGCCTAAAACGGGGGATTACTCACTCATGGATGAGGAAAAAATGGATAGTTGATGGAGAGGCGTTGGTGATGGCGATGGCGATGATCCTCTCCAAATTCCCCATCCCGACAGGGTGCCAGAACGGAGTTTCTGGTTCTGAATCGTGGTTTGTCTTGTTGGAGGCACAGTGGAACTCCTTCTGGAGAAACAACAAACCCCCCTCGGTTTTTAGGTCAAGAGGCATCTTATATGCGAAGAGGGAGGCCGAGGGGGTGCCTGGGGCAGCCACACCCCCTCCAGGCGCGGGCTGGGCCCACCCGCACGGCAGGGGTGTGTGGGCCCCATAGGGATCCACTCCGTCTCGTATTCTGGCTTCGTGGATCTTCTGGTGAAATAGGATTTTTGGCATAGTTTCCGGGATTTTTCCTAATAATTGATTTTCTGCACAAAAACTAGACACCAAGGTAATTATGCTGAAAACAGCGTTAGTCTGTGTTAGTTGTATCCAAATCACACAAGTTTAGAGGAGAAACAATAGAAAAAGTGTTCGGGAAAGTAGATATGTTTTGGACGTATCAAAGATCACCAAAATCGGAGTTCGGATGCAAAAGTTATGATGGTTTTAGTTTTGTTGTTTCTACCAATTTTCGAAGGGGAGGATTATCAGGCCCAAATATCCGCCCCTATATCGAGGGTCGTGCCATGAAGTCCTTATCCATTAATGAGTCCAAAATTGGAGCATATTTACCTTTTGTTTTTGCATGAATAGAGTAGGGATATTTGTATTTTACGGTGTTCGCGTGCATCTTTTTGTATTTATTTCAACAGGATCCCAAATCATTAAGTCTATTATGAACATATCAATTAGAGTTGTCATATTATACTATAATATGATATTTTTAATTGATAGAAGTCATTTTATGGATTTACCTTCGCTCCCGGGAAAATACCAATCGAGGAGAGGCAACCAGTGCCGATAACAATCTGTGGTACGGGCAGGGCCTGCCCGTACCATCCACCTATACCAGGTGCCATCAGGACCGCCTCGTCAAATACTTTCTCCTGACAAATATGGCAGGAGCATCGGACATTCACAGCCACCAGAAACCACGAAAAACCACATCTGAAAGGGATTTGAGGAGGAACTTGGCTGGGGAGAAATCCATGCTTATCCACTGATCATTGGAGGACAATGCAACATCCCCTTCATCATCAACCGTTGCATCTACATCACTACCATTACTCCCATCCTTCATCCATTAGATCTTGTTGTAATTCCAGATCCAATTGTGGTTTGCACTAGGCCTATTTCAGTACTTTCATCCATCCAGTTGATTATGATGATGTTGTTGATTGCTTCCATGTGTGAGTAGTTCCTTTGTTCTTGGGGAGATCAAGAAACCCTAGCACTATTATGAATTTGCAATAGAGATGATCTATTCTTGTGTCTATATGACTTGTCGGTCTATGATTTATTTATGATTTGTGTTTGATCTCTCTCTCTCTTTAGATGGTATGTGAAAGTCGACCACATACCATTTGCCCTTGGAACTAAAGGGAGGGAGAAACCCTTTGGACGTGCTTTGTGATCGTACCCGGAATGGCCCCGTGAAAGATTGGCACCGGCTCATGAACTACACGGTTAAAGGGGGAATAAAGAGGGACTCCCTAAGCTAATTACGACATCCATAGGCAAACCCTTAATTGCGATGGTTTGTATGTGTGGCTGCTCTTAGGCATCGCCGTGGTTATTTAGAGGTAACCTCACTCTTGGATCAACAAAGTGGCTTCCTACGAGCCTTGTAGTGAACATCTTATTATGGAGCTCTCTCCAGACATTTCATGACACAAGAAGTGTGTTATCTTAAATTATTAATAATGACAACACCATGCTATAGGAGTATCCTACATCCCCAAGAATGTTTTAGCCTTATTACATTCTAACACGCTTTAATGCAATCTATTACTTGTTTTCTTTTAATTGTTTTAATTACTTTTCTGCACACAACCAAAAACCTTTCAAACACTCTTTACTTGAGATCAAAGGCAACTTACAAGTATCCTTTGGTATATAGTGACGAGGGGCATTAAGACCTTTACCAATATCTCTCTATGGGTTCGATATCTTTACTTCGAAACTAGCTACAATTGATATATGCACTTGCAGTCATCAAGCTATTTTCTGGCGTCGTTTCCGGGGAGCTAAGCGCTTTTGGTCTTTGTTCTTGCTTATTTTACTATTTTTTACTAACGTTGCTTAATAGTTTCGGGTAAGCACCATGACTACACTTAGACTAATGAATTAACTTGATGCAATTAAATACCTCGGGAAGTTTAATAGAGGACTTGTCAAAGAATTCCCGTGTGGGAGCAAACCAGAATACGAGGTCAATCCTCGCTTTATCGCAATCATTAAAGAAAAGAATTTGTAGGAGATGATCCAGATGAGGATCCTTACACTCACTTAATGCATTTTACCATGCTATATTGGACTCTTAAACTAAGAGGCTATTCTGATGATGAATTGAAACTTAAATTGTTTAGCCAATCTCTAACCAATACTGCTTTAGCTTGGTATAGCCTTTGCCCTGTAGAGAAAATAGATACTTGGGAGAAACTTAAAGGAGAATTTGTGATTCGATTCTTTCCCAAGGTAAAGACTGCTGAAGTAAGAAGGGCAATTACAAACTTCAAGAACCGCCTAGGTGAAGGCTTGGTAAGGGCCTTTAAAAGGTATAAGACTCTACTTAATAAATTTCACCATCATGATTTACCTAAATGGTACATATTACACATCTTTCATGGAGGACTTAATCAATAAATTAAACATGAGCTAGACACAAATTCCGTAGGCTCCTTTATGGAGTTAACTATAGCTAAAGCTTGGGAACTTTTAAAACATATTCGCCGTAATAGAGAAACATGGGAGTTTGATTAGGCGGTGAAGAAGGTATAGAAATTGAATATGATTGTATCAATGCTTATAAACAATCTGTTAAGGTGAAAGAAATTGCCAATGAACTTCAACTTGATGATGATATTGTTTTGCAAATTCTTCAGTCTTTTACAGAACATATCAAGGCTCCTAAGAAGGACTGGCTCCATTACACCCTGCCACCTGAGCCAGCTATAGAGGACGATCCAATAATTACAGATCCTATTAAACCATTACGGGAGGTACCCCATATGTTGAACCCCTTCCTTTCCCAAGGACGACAATGAAACATATGATGGCTCAGCAGCTGGAGGATCAACGAGAAGAAGAAGAGTTATTCCTAAAGTCGCTAGAAGAAGAATCACATGTAAAGAAAATTGAAGAAGTAAGTGTACAGGAGACAGTGGAACCAAAGAAGGAAGACATCCTAACCATGTTTGCTCACTGCAATGTGATTGAGCTAGATACTTAAGCTTCGCAGTTCGTTGAAGGTAAGGTAAAAGCTAAAGAAGTTGGTAAGCCTATTCTCCCACGTACTTTCGGAGGAACTTCCTACTATGTCCTATGTGACATAGGGACATCTGTGAACGTGATTCCGTTTAACTTTTATTTAAAAATTCAAAATGAACTAGCACCTGCCAAACTAGAGGATACAAACATGACTATAATGCTTGTAGATAAAACACTTAGAGTGCCTATGGGAATAATTAGAGATGTTCCAATTCATGTTGGACCATACAAATATCCCATTGATTTTATGCTAATTGACATTCCTACCGATGTTTATTGCCCCGTCATTTTTGGAAGAACCTTTCTGAATACTACAGGAGCAAACATAGATTGTAAGAGACAAACTGTGTCTCTCAAGTTTGGTAAAGATAAAATGGATTTTCATTTCTCCAAATTTGACCATAAGCCAGCCATTGAAGAATTAGATGATGATGAGTATGAATGTGAGGAAGAAGTTAATATTGTCAATTTGGCCTCGGTAGTTATTGAGACTCATGATGATGTTAGCAAGAAGCTTAGTCAATAATAATAATATCCCCTATGACATAAAGAAAACTGAAATGGATGATTATCTTGACTCCACACCCGAGGTGGATGTCGATATTAATCAAGAGTATGAAGAACCTATAAGAAAGGGAAATGAGGCTCCTCCCCCTCCAATCCTCAAAACTTTACCAAAGGAATTAAAATATAGGTTTCTTGATGATACCAATAGATTTCCTGTTATTATAAGTTCTAACCCTGCAGAAAAAGAGGAAGAGAATTTAATGAAAGTCCTTCAGATGGATAAAAATGCTCTTGGGTATTCGATGAGTGACTTGAAAGGGATCAGTCCTTCAATAGCCACCATAGGATATTGATGGAGGAACGAGCCTAGCCAGTCGTAGACTTTCAGCGACATCTCAAACATCACATGAAAGAGGAGGTAAGAAAAGAAATAATACATTTTTTAGATGCAGAATCATATTTCATGTAGAAGAGAGTGAATGGGTAAGTCATGTTCATTGTGTTCCCAAGAAAGGTGGATTTACTGTTGTTGAAAATGAACATAATGAGATGGTACCTACAAGGACTGTTGTTGGACATAGGATGTGCATTGACTATAGAAAACTTAATGAAGAAACCAGGAAAGATCACTATCCACTTCCGTTTATAGGTCAAACTTTAGAGAGGCTAGCTATGCATTCTCATTTTTATTACTTGGACGGCTATTCTAGTTTTTCTCAAACCGCTGTTCATCCTGATGATCAACTTAAAACTACTTTTATCTGTCCCTATGGTCTTTATGCTTATCATCATATGCCTTTCGGTCTTTGCAATGCCCCCGCTACTTTCCAGAGGTGTATGACTACTATATTTGTTGATTATGTTGAAAACATTATGGAAGTCTTCATGGATGATTTTTCTGTTTATGGAACTTCCTTTAATCATTGTCTCCATAATCTTCATAAAGTTTTGTAGAGATGTGAAGACACTAACCTAGTATTGAATTGGGAGAAATGACATTTTATGGTTCAAGAAGGTATATTACTGGGTAACAAAATCTCAGGTAAGGGTATAGAAGTTGATAAAGCAAAAATTGAATCTATAGAAAGACTTCCTCCTCCTCGAGATGTGAAAGGTATAAGGAGTTTCCTAGGACATGCTGGATTTTATAGAAGGTTCATTAAAAACTTTTCAAAAACTACTAGACCTTTAACTAATCTTCTTTAGAAAGGGATTGTCTTTAATCTTGATGAAAGATGTATAAATGCTTTTAACATATTAAAACAATCTCTCATGGAAGCTCCTATTATTAAACCACCTAATTGGAGGAAACCTTTTGAGTTATTTTGTGAAGCTAGTCATGAAGCCATGGGAGCAATTATTTGCCAATATGATGATGATGATCTCAATATCATTCATCATGCTAGCCAAACCCTAAACGGGGCCCAAAAGAATTATCCCATGGTAGAAAATGATTCTTTCGCTGTAGTTTTCTCCTGTGATAAATTTAGATCTTATATCAATACCTCAAACGTGAGAGTATATACCGATCGTATTGGCCTAAAGGAAATCCTAGAAAGGACTAACGTTAAGCCAAGGATGATCCTTTGGACTCTACTTTTGCAAGATTTTTATTTGCAGATTCTACAAAGAAAAGAGGAGATAGGGAGACACCCGTGCACATTCAAGAAATTGCTCAACCTAAAGAAGTGTCATCCATCTACATACCTATACGAACAACATTGCCAAAAAGAAAATTCTCAAATTCCCTTTGCAATGGTTTTAGTGATCTTCTTGAACCCACTTTGTTCAAAGAGAAAAATAAAAAGATAATCTAGAAAGGAGAAGGTACTCATTTGAATCCGTTCTCTCTAAGATAAGTCAGGTATGTGAAATCTGAAGTTATCTATGTTCTAGGCGAATTTCTGTTATTTCTTTTTGCGTTTTTGGTTTCCTTTTGTTTTTCTGATTGCATGCCAGTTTTGCAAAGTCGGTATAGGCGGGCGGTACGGCCGCACCCGCCCTTACCACTGATCGTTAAACATAGGGTATCCATGTCCCAGTTTTTGCCGTTTCAGTACGACCGTATGGTATGGGCGCATCTATCGTACCATTGGTTGTTATCGATATGGTATCACTTTGCCTAACTTTTGTTCGTTTCTTGATAAAAAAAAAGATAAAAGGTCGGTAAAAGTCGGTATGGACGGTCCCACCCGTACTGCTTAGTCGGTTGGTTGATTACCGCCTTAGAAGCCATGTTCACCTCGGAACGACCCGGTACGGGCACCCGCCCGTACTGAGTGGTCGTTACGATCGTATTTTGTTCCCTTTTCCTTTAACTCTTTCTACATTTGTTGGGATTCTTTTCTTGGCCGGCCCTTTTTCTTCCAGTCCATATTTTCCCCTTACTCTAACCTCTTATAAGCCTCCATAGAGGTCTTTCTTACTCTCGTATCAACAGGTTCAATCTACCTGATGCGCTACCATGTTCAAGGCAAAGGCAAACCTCTAATCCTCATGGCTCATTCGTGGGATAGCTTTCAGACTTTCTCCATTGAAACCGATGACCGTGAGGCCCAAGGTTTGAGCCCTAAGAACAAGAGGTATGGGTATGACTCCGATGATGAATCCGAGGACGAAGAGTACAAGATATTCATGCAGCAAACAAAGAGAGGGTGGTAGCATCCGCCCTACTTAGCCATGGTGACACCCGAAGACAAAGAGGAAGCTAAGAAACCCCATGGGAAAGCCTGCACGGAGTTGCTCAATCTCATCGTCGGTGACTATTCTTCGCCAAAACGTAAGAAGTCTAACCATCCTGATGCAGGAACTTACAAGGAGACCACGGAGCACACTGCAACAACAAAGAAGGTCACCATGAACGCACGTATAAGCTTGAAGCCCCAAGAGGACTGGGGTTTCAACCTCCTAGACGTGCCTGTTCATGCACATGTCTCGGACACGGAACGTCGCCTTTGTAAATTGGAGAAGTTTAATAAAGAAGAAGTCGTCCATAAGGAGATTGTGCGCAAGCGACTCTTAGATCTTGAAGGCAAAACAGAGCTCAATGACGCGATGAATAAAGTCGCTGACGGGATTTTCCTCTTGCGTTCGGATCTGTAGAAGTGCCTTGTAGAGGTCCCAACCTTTAATAAGGTAGAGATCCCTGTGTTTACAATGCTAGTCCCTGGATCAATAGCTAGCATCCACAATTAAGATGTAATATCAAGAAACAAAGGTCATATTACAACTTTATAACCAGGAATAAAATAATTCATTACATCTTACATAGCTCATTTGGCTATTTCATTACAATGCAGCAGAAATAACTATAGCATGGAGTCCTTCATCTTCAAAGTGCCAGAGGCAATCATGTTGGTTGTAGACTTGTAATCATAATCAACACACTTCACTAACATCAAACAAACCTGCAACATAATAAGTTACAGCCACAAGGGTCAATACATTTGAATTGTATTGGCAAGTGATACTATGGTAGAATAGTGGTATCTATCATCTATATGCATTTGGCTAAGTGGAGCTTAGGCTTGCTTTGCTCAAAATAGATTTTCCTTATCATTTGAAAACACTAAGTTTTTGTTTGTCAAAATCACCCAAGGCATCTACCAATCTTTGATTAAAGATCCTTTAACCCCTGTTCAACCACAATTTTTTAACTTAGAAATTAGGATGAGGAGATCCTTGATAGCTTCCATGTCTTGATTCTCAAATTTTCCATTGCCGGGGACACAGCTAAGTACTTAGATTTTACTCTCTCGAGAGGTGGTGCACTTTCCCCACAAGACTCGACATGCATCGAGACAAGATCTTTCAGAAGCCTTCCCTTAGAACAAAATGGACGCACTCCAAACTTATCATCCCCTACCACATACTGTCCATTTGGCTAAGTTATTGCAACCTATATGATCCAGGCAGAGCCCATAATGCCAAGTGGCTGCACTTGAAGCTTCTCAACATTTGACATCTCAAATCTCTTTGTTCCTGGGTGGCATTCCACAAGTGTGATACACAAGGTTCACCAGTCCCCTGGCCTTGTGTAAAAACTCAACATAAATCCATCCTTTCCATTCCACCCAGGTGATTCATTCACATAGTTGTTTTATTAAACAAAACACAAGTCATAGACTTAGAAATATTCCATAGCATGAATATACTCCACCCTTGTTTTGTACTAGCTAAGATAAGCATGATAGTAGGAGGAATCTTAACTTAGGGAAAATTCTACTAAGGCATCGTCTACTAGGATTTCCCAAGGCATAGCTTATACTTAGAAAATTCCATGCAAGTCCTACTCAAAATATCACTAATGCATAGTGAAAATAATGGGACAAAAGTATGAAGCACCACTTGCCTTTTTGGTAGAGAATATAAGTTCACTCCTTGACCTTGCAATAGTCACACTCTTCAAATTCCACTACAATTCAATCAAGCAAGGCACAATTTCAAAACTAACATTCAAACAATTCAACACATAAATAATAAAAACAAAGCAATGCATGCAAGCATGCCAAAGATTGTTTTATTTGGAAAAGTGGTTTCTAATAGGTTATAAACATTTTAAAACACCTATTGGTCCTTTATAAATGGGGCAAAACCATTTGATATTAAGTTAGTGAATATGGCCACTTTAAATCATTTTTGTTTTGCTAGAAATGATTTAAATCAAGGTAATAATTTCTAGTGTTTGCCAAATATTTTTAAACACAACATGTTAGTCTTTATGGTTAAAAGTGTTTTAAAACAATTCCATTTACAAAAGGTTTCACTTAAAACCATTTTTAAATCAAAGCAATATTTTATTTTGTTTGGAAATGCCTTTAAACAAAGTAATAATTTTCTAGGGTTCACCAAATATATTTTTAAATCCTAAAACTTGGTGTTTAGGGTCAGAGAGTTTAATTCAAATCATTTTCAAAAGGTTTTACTCAAAAAACATTTTAAAAACATATTCAACATTTTTATTTAACTAGAAATGCTTTAATTCAAAAGAATAATTCCTTAGTGTCTCAAAATATATTTTTAAATCCAAAAGATGGTTTCTATGATCAGTAGGTTCAAAACAAACCATTTACCAAATATTTTACCCTAAAAACATTTCTAGAATAATTTTTATATTCAAAATAGGCCTACACATGTTTTTGCAAATACAACCAATTTTACAGAAGCAAATTACTAAACAAAGTGCATGGTTGCATAGGAATCTTTTTGCTGATTCCATTGATATAAAATTTGCAAAATTTGGACGTGTATATTTAAAGTTATGATTTTTGCAAAATCTAACATCTAATAGAATAGTTTCTGTTTTTAAAACAAAACACGTGCCACGCGTCTGTTTCCTATTCGCTGGTACCGGTTCGGTGGGATCGCGTTATGCAGACCGTTGGATCTAAATAGCAACGCATGGATCAGATTGAACGATACCTCTTCTTTTAAAAGATCTACCGTGTCCTTTGGATCGGCATCTAACGACCAGAATGATCTAGCCAAAAACGGGCGACACTGCGACGGTGGCTGGCGGTGGCGACACTCGGCCAGAAGCGCTCCGATGACTACAGGAAGCGAGGAAAGCATTGTAGTAGCTCACCGAGTTCGCAGTGTCGAGAGGATGCTCGATGTGGTCGTCGTCGTCGAAGGGGCGCACTGCGTTGACCTGAATCGCTCGCCGGAGTCGTCTCCGTTGACGGGCTCGCTCTGGTGTCATCGATGGCGAGGCTACAAGGCACGGAAAGACCAAATAGTGGCGGCATTAGACGCGCGAGAGAGATACGAAGGCGTGAGTGTCAAGGAGAGGGGAAGGCGCGGTCAGAGGTTACCGGGAAAGCTCGACGGAATAATGGCAGACGGCGGCGGCGTTCAATCGAAGTCGTTGCCGACACTATGGATCATGCGCGGGCGAGGCAGGGGTACCGACGGGTGCGCAAGGCCGTAGGGAGTAGGTTCGTGGAGGTATGGGAGCAAGGGGAGGCGAGGAGTGGCCGGAATTTGCTGGAGATGCTCGTCGGAGCAGTGGTGGCGCAAGTTGAATTCAGGGCAGCCCAGTGGCCGAGAGGGAGGGGTGAGTGAGGGGAAAGAGAGAGAAGGCGTGGGCGTTTACTAGGGCGCAGTCGCGGGGAGGTTTAATCGCAGCATCAAAGCGAATTGAAGACGTGAAAATTTAGCAGGAAATGGCCGGGGGGTGAGGAAGAACATGTCGCGGGGTAGGGAAGATGACTGGCAGGTGGGGCAGCCTCGTCAGCGAGAGAGAGGGAGTGCGCGTGGGGTCTGGTTGTCAGTGACTGTGCGTGTTGATGTTTGAGTGAGAAAGGAAACATTTCGGGGGAGAAGAGAGTGGGCTTGATGGGCTGGTCTGGCCTGGTGGGTTGGGCTGGCTCTTGTCGGTTTTTTTATTCTGTTTCTGTTTTCCTTTTCTGATTTCTTTTTCTGTTTTGATTTTATCCAAATGATTTCAAACCTTGTTTGAATTCAAACTTTTCTCAAAACTTTCAGTAAGTTTAATGTTGTTTATTAATGCATTTTAAAGTCTGTCTTAGAATAATTCTTTTATTCTTTTATGGTTTATTAATTATTTAAAATAGGCACTTGCCTTTATTCAAATAAGATTTTAAATATAATTTCAAACTATTATTTGAATTCTAATTTTCACCAACCCTTTTTCAGTAGGTTTTATTCATTCATTAATGCAATTATTTCACTTTGAATTATTTAAAGTATTTTAATATGATTTATTAATCATTTAAATTGGGAATTTGTCTTTATTCTAATAAAATCAAATATGGTTTTAATTCCATATAAATTTTTATTTAAATGATTCCTTTATTCCATTTAAGTTAATTAAATAACTTTTATTCCACTTGGGCAAATTTCAATTATTATTTTCCCATGATTTAATTAATCATTTTTATTAGGGATTTTGTCTTTATTCAAATAGAATAGAATTTGGTTAATGTCATATAATTTTATTTGAATATTCTTTATCCCTTTATTTTATTTGGATTTGGATTATCATTATTCCATTTGCTTATGTATTTAATTTAAATTGTCTTCTAAATATTTTCCTTGGGATTTATTATTTAGTTTAGGCAATTTGTCTTTATTTAAATAAAATTGAATATTGTTCAATTCCGTATGATTTTATTTAAATAATCTTTTATTCCTTTTTATAATTCCATAAACTTTCATTTGTTAATAATTTGGCCAAGATTTAATTTGGCTTTTATTTATTTATTTCTTTGTCTTATAAAATCCATATCTTTTTATCTTTAGATCCAAAATTGCTGATTCCAATTTTATGATTTTATTTAATATTTGTTTATCCTTTTAAATCTCTTTAGGGTTATTTTTCCCACAATGTAATATAGATTTTTAGCTATGAGAATTATTAGCTTTGGAAAATTATTTCCTTTTAACTTATTAAATTCATAAGATTTTATCTATGGCTCCAAATTAAATGAAACCAATTTCTATGGTTTTATAATATTTTTATTTATCATTCTTGATCATTTATAAATGTTTTGTTGACAATTTTTTATATGGATCAAGTCCATAGTCTTAGAGAGATCTTGGAAATGATTTATTCTGTTAGGATTTTAAGGTTTTGGTTTATTTTCCCAAGTTTAAATTTTAAGATACATTCATTGATGAATGCATTTCACTTGATTTGAATTTTGTTGGTTTCCCTTTTATTCAAAGTTTTTGTTCTAGATGGGTTTTAATATTTCCATTTAGAAACAAAAAGTTTCTTTTCACCCTAAATTTCAACAATTATTTATTTTATTTATTTATTTTTCACATTTCAAAATTTGGAAAATTTTGGGATGTGACATGCCTGCGTTGCATATCTGCTCTAGAGGAAACAAAGAAGAAACTTCGAGATGCAATCTACATCAAGACCTCTAGAGACTAAAGGGCGTGCCACGGTATCATAAATGCAAGGAATTATTTGATCCACCCGGTTTGATTCCAAGCTTGGGGGGGGGGGGGGTTGTGAGAGCCTTGTAATCTATCTTATAGTTTTAGCATGTTTACTTTTCTGCATGCATAAAGACTTTAATTCCAGAATTTGCATTAGTCGCATCAACTTCGAGTTCCCTTGTTCAAGAGATGATTTATTCCATTGGGTTGTGAGACTTTATGATATTTGAAGTATGTTATGATTCATGATTATTATATTAGATGATTGAACTTGGTGCGTTGAGTGTTATGATACTTGTACAGCCGTCATGATTTTAGGGACTTCCACACCTACAAGAGTATTGATTAGGCTATGAGAAGGATTCTGGTTGCATATTATAATTAAGAGTTCTCTTGGTAGCCATCAAAGTAGTGAGCAAGTCCAAATAGGTGTACTAAAAATTTGAGAAAGAGAAAAAGGAAGAAAATAATAAGATATATATGCATAGATAGACAAAATTCAAAAGAAGCAAAAAGAGAGAGCAGCTATTAAAAGAATCAAGAGTAGAAGAAAATAAAAATGATCATGAATCTTCATTACTAAACCAAGTGCTCAATATTTCTAAACTCAATGATTATATGGAATGTTAAAATACTAGGAGCTTATTATAATTTCATTAATACTAGAGAAGGTATGCAAGCCTCTAAGTCATGTAATGTGTAAGGGTATGATAATATCCCCGACGCTTCTTTACATCTGATGTTTTATTCTTGTTTCAAATTTTTGCCTCATTTATTGTAACGGCTCATGTATCATGAACATGATGATCTTGTCCATAAGCCATCATCTTGTTCGGGGACGAGCAAGAGCCAATCTTGGGGGAGTTGATGGGTCTAAAATTGAAGCATATTTACCTTTTGTTTTTGCATAAATAGATTAGGGATCTTTATATTTTACGGTGTTCGCGTGCACCTTTTTGTCTTTATTTCAACAAGATCCAAAATCATTAAGTCTATTATGAACATATAAATTAGAGTTGTCATATTATATTATAATATGATATTTTTAAGTGATAAAAGACATTTTATGGATTTACCTTCGCTCATGGGAAAATACCAATCGAGGAGAGGCAACCAGTGCCGATAACGACATGCGATACGGGCGGGGCCTACCCGTACCGTCCGCCCGTACCAGGTGCTATCAGGACCGCATCGTCAAATACTTTCTCCTGACGAAGACGACATGAGCATCTGGCATTCATAGCCACTAGAAACCACGAAAAACCACATCTGAAAGGGATCTGAAGGAGGAACTTGGCTGGGAAGAAATCTGTGCTGATCCACGGATCATTGGAGGACAACGCATCATCCCCTTTATCATCAACCGCTGCATCTACATCACCACCATTACTCTCATCCTTCATCCATTAGATCTTTTTGTAATTTTAGATCCAATTGTGGTTTGCATTAAATCTATTTCGGTACTTTCATTCATCCATTTGATTACGATGATGTTGTTGATTGCTTCCATGTGTGAGTAGTTCCTTTGTTCTTGGGAGATGGAGAAACCCTAACACTATTATGAATTTGCAATAAATATGATATATCCTTGTGTCCATATGACTTGTCGGTCTATGATTTATTTATGATTTGTGTTTGATTTGTCTTTTTAGATAGTATGTGTAAGTCGACCACATAACATTTGCCCTTGGGACTAAAGGGATGGAGAAACCCTTTGGATGTGCTTTGGGATCATACCCGTCATGTCCCCGTGACAGATTGGCGTTGGCTCGTGAACTATGCGGTCAAAGGGGGAATGAAGAGGTTCTCCCTAAGCTAATTACGATATCCATGGGGAAACCCTTAATTGCGGTGGTCTGTATGGGTGACTTCTCTTAGGCATCGCAGTGGTTATTTAGAGGTGACCTCACTCTTGGCTCAACAAAGTGGCTTCCTATGAGCCTTGTAGTGAACATCTTATTATGAAGCTCTCTCCACACATTTCATGACACAAGAAGGATGTTATCTTAAATTATTAATAATTACAACACCATGCTAGAGGAGTATCGTACATCCCTGAGAAAGTTTTCTCCCTATTGCATTCCAATACGCTTTAATACAATCTTGTTACTTGCTTTCTTTTAATTGTTTTAATTACTTTTCTGCACACAACCAAATACCTTTAAGAAACTCTTTACTTGAGAACAAAGGAAACTTACAAGTATCCTTTGGTAGATAGTGACGAGGGGCATTAAGACATTTACCAATAGCTATCTGTGGGTTCGATATCTTTGCTTTGAAATTAGATACAATTGATCTGTGCACTTGCAGTCATCAGCCCTATTTTGGCTCGAAGAACCTGAAATATCCGGGGGAGGGGCGGATTTTCCGGCCTGTGAGGTCCCAAACGGTCATATTTGGGGAGGGGTATAAATAGACCCCTTATTCCTCCTTGTGATGGTTGCTTGCATTCTCTCTCCATCATTGTTTTGGCCTTCAAGAGCTTGCAAATATTCTCAATCCCTCCCATATTTCTTGAATATTTTTTGGGGATTTAAAAGGGGATATCTAGATCTACAACTCCACCAATCCATCTCTCCTTTATGTGAGGGGAACATCTTGGGATCTATGTCTTGGGGTTTATTTTGTGGATTTCCTCTTGTATTCTTCCTCTCTTATTCGCCCAATAGCTTTTTCAGATTTGGTGGAATTTGGGAGAGAATGACTTGAGAACTTCTTGTGTTCTTTCCATTGCATTTGGTGCATCGGTTTGAGTTCTCGTTGAGTATTTGGTTGGGTAAAAGGTGAGAAGTTTTTTACTCTTGGGTTATTGAAACCCTAGACGGTTTATTTGTTTTGCAGATTTGTGGATTACTTGGGACCTCCAATTAAATTGTGGATCTTTGCCCAAACTTGTTTGTTCGGAGCCTCCAATTGAGTTGTGGAGTATTGCCCCAAGATTTGTGAGAGGTTACGGATCACCACCGACAAGTGCACCGATAGTGGAGAAGTGAATCAGGCCTCTTGTGGCAAGGTTCATAAGATAATAGGGTGAGGCCTTTTGTGGCGTGGTGATATTAGTACCGCCCACCCCTCCAATAAGACGTACTCCCTTTATAGGAGAAACTCGGTAATACATCACCGTCACTACGTTCCTCGGTTATCTATGTACCTGAGCTATTTACTTATGCACTTTACTTTGTGAGAGTCTTCGCGCTTGAAGTCATTTATCTAGCTATCACACAGTTGCTTGTTTTTTCTAGCATAAGTTATTGATGTACATAGCTGAATTGTAGTTTATATTGGTTTTGTTCTTGACAAAGTAAATGCTAGTTTTATTCTGCATTTTGTTAAGCCCATCTCGTAAAAGTTTTAAATCGCCTATTCACTCCCCTCTAGGCGGCATCTTTGTCCTTTTCAGACACCAGTATGATCTGGCCAGCCTTCTTAGAAACACTATTTTACATTAAGAGTTGTATGATTTTTTTTAATTTGAAAGTGTTCAAGAGTAGTGTCAATTATAAATACTCTTTTACAGTAAGTGTTGTATATATTTTAATTTGAAAGTGTTCAAGAGTAGTGTCAATTATAAACACTCTTTTACATTAAGAGTTGTATAATTTTTTCAATTTGAAAGTGTTCAAGAGTTGTGTCAATTATAAACACTCTTGTACATTAAGAGTTGTATGATTTTTTTAATTTGAAAGTGGTCAAGAGTAGTGTCAATTATAAACACTCTTTTGCATTAAGAGTTGTATAATTTTTTCAATTTTATAGTGTTTAAGAGTAGTGTCAATTATAAACACTCTTTTACATTAAGAGTTGTATAATTTTTTCAATTTGAAAGTGTTCAAGAGTTGTTTCAATTGTAAACACTCTTTTACATTAAGAGTTGTATATTTTTTTAAATATGAAAGTGTTCAAGAGTTGTGTCAATTATAAACACTCTTTTACATTAAGAGTTGTATATTTTTAAATTTTAAAGTGTTCAAGAGTTGTGTCAAGTATACTTTTTTTTAATTTGAAAGTGTTCAAGAGTTGTGTCATTTATAAACACTTTTGTACATTAAGAGTTGTATAATTTTTTTAATTTAAAAGTGTTTAAGAGTTGTCTCATTTTATTATTTATTATACATCCATGTCCCTAATTTTTAATTATAAACACTCTTTCACTTGATTGCAGCCGAGATATTAACTCGATAAACCAATTAAATCATCAGAACGGCTCGCCAGCCGCATTCTCCACAGCAAGCGCCCCAGTTGCCATTTTGGTGCGAGATTTTGGTGCGAGATCTAACCTTCTCTGCACAGGGTTGGCATTGTCATCCTTCGTACATGTCAACGGGACGACATCATACTGCGGCTAGGACGAACGGGAGGCTGAAGTGAAGCTCGACAAAGGGCCGCCGTTGCTGGAGAAGGGCCGTCGTCGCTAGAGAAGGGCCACCGTCGCCGGAGAGGAAGAAGAAGAAGAAGAAGAAGAAGAAGAAGAAGAAGAAGAAGAAGAAAGGGGAGGCAATGGCATGGGCGCGGGCACGGGGCTGGCTCACGTGGAGAAGCTATGGGTCTGATGCTCACGTGGATAAGCCGTGGGTCCCATGCTGATCTGGATAAGTGGAGAGAGGTTTCCACTACGGTAACCAACTAAACGCGGCCCCACTTGTCACCATGTAATGGCAAGGGTTAACTACGGGACCTGACAGACCGCAGCCCCACTTGTCAGCATGTAACGGCGAGGGTCCACTACGGGACCCGACTGAATGCGGCCCCACTTGTCAGCATCTAACGGCAAGGCTGACGGACAACGAGTTTCAGACCGTGCGAGAGTTCCATAATAGGAGCTGGGCAAAAGTGAGGAAAAACTAAGCGGCTGGGGAAAAGTGAGTACAAGTAGGAACCAAGGGCACGAAAATAGAAGTCCCTATATTTTATGGCGGTTTAATTGAACCTAATAAATTGAACTAGAATCTTGCGCGAGAGGAGCTTTTATGGATTTACCTATAACTAAAGCTTGGGCTTTACTTAATAGAATTCGCGATCATAGAGTCTCATGGAATTTTGGTCTAGGAAGTGAAGGAAGCACAAATATAGATCATGAATGTATTCATGACTATAATAAAAAGGGCCATGTTAATGAATTATCTAAAGAGCTTTATTTATATTCAGATCTTGTGTTGCAAGTTGTTAAAGCTTTTACAGAACACATCGAAGCTCCAAAAGAGGGTTCGGTCAAGTATGATCCACCACTTGAACCTGAGAAGAAAAGAGAAGTTAAAGCAACATTGGCCTCCCTATAACCAATGTATAAGATACCTTTTCCTAACACTACACATAAGCATATTTTGGAGTATGAACAAGTCAAGGTAGTACAAGAGGAGAAAGAAGAGAAAAGTGTGCCAAAAATTGAAGAACATCTAGATGAAACCAAAGATGAAGAAGTAACCAAGGAAGCAATCATGGCTATGTATGCATATTGTAACATAGTTGAACTTGATGAAGAGACTTCTATACTGGTTAAAGGTAAACTTAAGGTAAAAGATGTGGGTAAGCCTATTCTTCCCTGCATATTTAAAGAAACCTTGCATTACAGTTTATGTGATCTTGGCACCAAATTTAATGTTATATCTTATGATTTTTATTTATAAATAAAAGAAGAAATAGCAACGCTACAATAGAAAATACTGATATGATAATCATGTTAGCCAATAAAAATCTTAGAATTCCAATGGGAGTAGTTGAAGATGCAACTGTCACAATTGACAATATAAATTTCCCTATCGATTTTTTAGTTGTTGATATGTCAATTGACACTCTTTGCCCAATCATATTTGGAAGAAACATTTTGAGTGATAAGAGGTGCCGCAGTCGATTTCAAAAAGAAGATTGTATCCCTTAAGCTTGGGAAAGCAGAAAAAGAATTCCACTTTTCCAAATTTAAAGACAAATCTCTACATATACAAGAAGAAGAGAAAGAGGAGACTATCAAAGAGATGGAAAAATCTTTTCTTAAATAACCAAGATAAAGAAATAAATGAATATCCAAATTGTGAAGAAATAATTATGGAGGATAGAACTTTAGAAGAACTAGAAAGTGAATTTGATTCATTTCCCATAGAAGAACCTCCAACCGATGAAGCTTTTGAAGAGCCAGAAAAGAGAGGGGATGGAAAATTACCACCCCCAGAATTAAAAACTCTACCAGATAATCTTAAGTATAGATTATTAGATGATACTAATAAATTCCCTATTATTATTAGTGCTAAACTTTCAGGGAAAGAAGAAGAAGAACTCATGAAGGTACTAAAGGAGCACCGCAAGGCCTTTGGGTACTCAATGGATGACTTGAAGGGTATCAGTCCCATGATGGCCTCCCATCGAATATTCATGGAGGAAGGTGCTAAACCAGTTGCAGAATTTAATAGAAGACTAAATCCTGAAATGAAGGAAGTGGTAAGAAAGGAAATAATACGCCTACTTGGGTAAGTCATGTTCATCGTGTTCCTAAGAAAGGCGGCTTTACTGTTGTTCCTAATGAAAACAATGAATTGATACCCACTAGAACTGTTGTTGGACATATGATGTGCATAGATTTCAGGAAATTGAATAAGGAGGCTAGGAAAGATCACTATCCTTTACCGTTCATAGATCAAACCTTAGAAAGGTTAGCAAACCACACTCAGTTTTGCTACTTGGACGAATACTCTGGTTTTTCCCAAATAGTTGTGCATCCTGAAGACCAACTTAAAACAACTTTCATTAGTCCTTATTGTTTACATGCTTATAGACATATGCCTTTTGGTCTATGTAATGCCCCAACTACTTTTCAAAGATGCATGACTGCTATATTTGCAGATTTTATAGAACTGACAATGGAAGTATTTATGGATGATTTTTCTGTCTATGGAACTTCTTTTACTAGTTGCTTGGATAATCTCAATAGAATTTTGCAGCGTTGTGAAGAGACCAATCTTGTTCTAAACTGAGAGAAGTGTCACTTTATGGTCAAAGAAGGCATATTCCTTGGACACAAAGTATCATGTAAGGGTATCGAAGTAGATAAGGCTAAAGTAGAAGCAATAGAGAGAATGCCACAACCAAGGGACATAAAAGGTATAAGAAGTTTTCTTGGTCATGTAGGCTTTTATAGAAGGTTCATTAGTATTTTTCCAGAATTTCTAAACCTTTTACTAATCTGTTGCAAAAAGGAGTAAGATTCAATTTTGATGATAAGTGCCGTATTGCCTTTGATAAACTTAAATATGCTTTATCTCGTGCTCCCATCATTAAACCACCTATATGGGATATGACTTTTGATTTAATATGTGAAGCTAGTGATGATGTTGTAGGAGTAACTCTGGGACAACACATAGGTCGCAAATTTAATATTATACATCATGTTGTAGAACTCTCAATAGTGCTCAAAAGAATTATCCTAAGGAAGAAAAGGAACTCTTTTCTGTATTTTTCTCTTGTGATAAGTTTCGTTCTTATATTGTTGATGCAAAAGTAAGAGTTCATACGGACCGTGATGGTTTAAAAAAACTCCTTAAGAGGAAGTTTCATAAGCCAAGACTGATCTATTGGATCCTTTTACTTCAAGAATTTGAGTTGCAGATTATGTAGAGACAAGAAGCAAAGGTAGTAGATGCATCATATATTTACCCAACAAGACATCGATCTTATTGAGAGCAGTTTTAGTCCTGGTGATTTTTGTTTTCAAGAATTACTATATGAACTAAGGACAAATCCTCCCAAGAAGAAGAAGTCCTTGTTGTTATAGGAGCTTGTCACTCCCGACTAAAATAATGGTAAGTGGAAGGTAAGTTTTCTAACTCTAATAAGTGATTTACTTTCATAGTTTTACTATTAATTTTTTTGCCTTTGAATTCTTCTTGTTTTTATGAAGTTTTTGAGGGGTTTCTGTAACTATATGGTCGGAGAAAATTCTCCCGCCGTATAGTTAGTCGTTAAACGTTCTGTATCCCCCTTGCAAAATAATTTTCGGGTGATGTAACTATACGGGTGCAACTATACGGCCGGAGAAAAATTTCCCGCCGTATAGTTGGTCGTTAAACGTTATGTATCCCTTTGCAAAATAATATTCGAGGTACTATATCTATACAGCCGCAACTATTTGGTCGGACAAAATTATCTCGCCGTATAGTTGGTCGTTAAATCTTTAGTATCCTCGGCCCATTTTTTTGTTTTTAATCATAAAAACACACACGCTTTGTCGGTTCTTAGTCGGTAATCTAACCGACCTGGGCTAGAAATATTTGGAAGTATCTGCCCGGAACCAACTATACGGCCGTAACTATACGGGTCGCGACTGTATAGTTGGTTGTTACGGTGCAGGACTCCTCCAAATCCGTGATTTCTTTTTCTAGTCGGTATGGATTGTTTTCTTGGACGACAATTTGGTGTTTCTCGCGAGATTTACCGACCTCTAACCCCTCTTATATACTTCCCTATTGTGCCTATCTCTAATCACAAATGACCAAGAACAAATCTAGCTCTTGTTCATACAAGGGAACACACAACATAGAGTCATCAAGATCCAAGAGGCCAAGGGGAAGAGTTCCCATGGAGATCGTAAGCAATGGCGAGCAAGGCAAGAATATCAAGACCACCCCTTTCGAGTTCTTTGACGATGACAAAGAACGCCAGAAGAAGGAGTTGAAGGCTCTCGAATTGAATATTGATGAAATAAACAAGGAGGCGCCGGGGACGCCTAGTCATCTTTGGTGGCTGCATGTTTATCTTGTTAAACTCGATGAAGATATCAAGCAAACCATTGAAGCAGGTTTCACTATGAGCCTCAAGGCGATACAAACCCACCAAAGTAACAATGAGATCATTAAGGAACAAGTGAAAGTGATGGAGAAGAATAACCTTCTCTATAAGATGCGCATTAAAGAGCTGGAGGCCATCAATCAATCCCTCCGCCTCAGGCTGGCCCATGAGGAGAAGATACCACGTGCCATGGCGCCATAGTGACCATCAAATAAACAGGTATCAAATAATCATGAGGGATTATTTTATCCCGCGTGTCTTGATTCCAAGCTTGGGGAGATCTTTAATACCTTGTAATTGTAGGGGTTCGTAGCATGGAAAACAAAAAAATTCTACCACATGAACACACACAAGCCAAGATCTATCTACTAGATTGTAGCAACAAGTCGATAGAGTACCCACCCTTGAAGATTCCAAAGCGGTTAACAAGAGCAGATTCTCATGGGTGATGTAGTCGTCACTTGCCGATCTCAAGATCGCGTGGACGATCCTTCCGGCGCCACGTTCCGGCAGCACTCCCGCAGTCGGTCACACGTTCGGTACTCTATGAAGACCTACCTCTCCCTTGTTCTAGCAGCAACAGTGGTAGTAGCTCTCTTCTCGTGATTCTGGCAGCATGACGGCGTGGTGTCGGAGATTAGAGGGGAGATCCCGCAGGGCTTCGCCTTAATCCGGAGCGGGTAGGATGGAGTAGAGGGGTTCCTCGACAACTAGATCTAGAAGCCAAGGGAGGAGGTGGGGCCGGCGGCGGCTAGGTGCGGCGGCGGAGACGACTTGGGGGGCTAGGGTTTTGGTGGTGTGTGGAGTTGTGTTGGAGGGGCAGCCCCCTCCCCTCTATTTATGAGAGGGGGTGTGGATAGGGGAGGGGGAGGTCGAATCCTCCCCAAACTCCCTCTCCTCCTTGGAGCGTGGTGGAGGGAGAGGAGATTTCCTCTCCTCCCTCCACCAGGATACATTGTCCTAGTTTGACTTTTCAAACTTGCCTTTTGACTTCCAATTTTGGAGTTTGATTTCTCTCTTTTATTTGCACAGCCCTTTGACCTAGGACATGATGCAACCATTCCACTTTGTCATGACACATTCATGTACCCTTCCCCTTCTGGTTCGGTGAACCTTCTAGACCCTTCTAGATCATTTTGACGAAAACACCAGAATCATTCCAGAACTCCGGAATTGGACTTTCCTTATATGAATCTTATTCTCCAGACCTTTCCGGATCTCCTTGTGATATCTCGGATCCCATCCGAGACTCTAAACAACATTCGGTCTTCTTACTCACATTCCATATCTACTAAACAACATCGAATCCTTAAGTGTGCCTCCCTATTGTTCGTGAATTATGCAGACATGACCGATACTCTTCTCCGATCAATAACCAATAGAGGAATCTGGAAATTCATATGGCTCCCACATATTTCTACGATTACTTTGCAATCGAATGAACCATTTACATACGATACCAACTCCCCTTTGTCTCATGATATTTTAATTATCCGAGGTTTGATCGTCGGTATCTCTGCATACCTAGTTCAACCTCGTTACCGATAAGTACTCTTTACTCGTTCTTGTGATATGTGATCCCTTGTGAGCCTGTCACATGCTTTCAAGCAATTGGATGACATTCCACAGAGAGGGCCCAGAGTATATCTATCCGTCATATGGATGGACAAACCCACTCTTGATCCATGTGCCTTAACACATACTTTCCGAACACTCTATTCCACCTTTATAACCACCTAGTTATGAAGTGGTGTTTGATGTCATCAAAGCATCCATCCGGTGATGGTGATTAGCATGATCTCATGGTCGAAGGAATTAGGTTACTATGTATCTGAAAGCTTATAGCAAACGAACTATTGAAATGACTTGATCTTTATGCTACGCTTATCTATAGGGGTATGTCCATCACATCATTCTCCTAATGATATGATCTTCTTGTTAATAACATCTCAATGTTCATAATCAGGAAACCATGATCATCTATCAACCAACAAGCTAGTATTATAAAGAGGCTTTACTAGGGACTCTAATAAGTTTAAAAATCACACAAGTATTAATGTTTCCATTTAATACAATTATAGCATGAATGTAAACATTTATCATAAACACAAAGATATAATAATAACTACTTTTATTATTGCCTCTAGGGCATATCTCCAACAGTCTCCCACTTGCACTAGAGTCAACTAATCTAGATTACATGGTAATATACCGAACACCCATGGCGGTTTGGTGCTGGTCATGTTTTGCCCTTGGGAGAGGTTTAGTCAACAGATCTGCCATATTCAGATATGTGTGTACTTTGAAAATCTTTATGTCACCATCTTGGACATGCTCTCGAATAGCATGAAAACATAGCTTGATATGCTTCAGCTTCTTGTGTGACCTTGGCTCCCGCGCATTGGCTATGGCGCCCATGTTATTGCAATAGATAGACATTGGGTCCATCGCACTGGGAACCACACCGATCTCCGTAATGAACTCATTCATCCATATTGCCTCTTGTGAAGCATCCGAAGCAGCTATGTATTCCGATTCAGTTGAAGATATCACCATAACACTTTGCTTTACACTCCTCCAGCTTACTGCTGCACCATTCAAAGTAAATATGTATCCAGATTGAGATTTAGAATCATTCGGATCAGTGTTCCAACTAGCATCGGTGTAACCATTAACAACGAGTTGTTCATCACATCCATAAGAAAGAACCATATCCTTAGTTCTTCTCAAGTACTTAAGGATATTTTTGACCACTGTCCAATGATCTACTCCTGGATCACTTTGATATCTTCTAGTCAAACTAACATCGTATGCAATGTCGGGTCTAGTACACAACATGGCATACATGATAGATCCTATGGCCAAGGCATAGGGAGTCTTACTCATCCTTTCTCTATCTTCTGCCGTAGTAGGACTTTGAGTTTTACTCAAGGTCATATTGGGCAACATGGGCAAGAACCCTTTCTTGCTATCTTCCATTCCAAACCTCTTTATAACTTTATCCAAATATGTACTCTATGAAAGCGATATTAGGCCTCTCGATCTATCTCTATAAATCTTTATGCCTTATATGTAAGCAGCTTCGCCAAGATCCTTCATTGAAAAACTATTATTCAAATAATCCTTGACACTATTAAGAAGTTCTACATCATTCCCAATCAACAATATGTCATCCACATATAGTACTAGGAATGCTACAGAGCTCCCACTCACTTTCTTGTAAATACAAGCTTCTCCATAAGTTTGTATAAAACCCAAACTTTTGATTACCTTATCAAAACATTGATTCTAACTTTGGGATGCTTGCTTTAATCCATAAATGGACCGTTGAAGTTTGCATACCTTGTTAGCATATTTAGGATCGAATAAACCTTTGGGTTGTACCATATACAACTCTTCATCAATGTCTCCATTGAGGAACACCGTTTTGACATCCATCTGCCATATCTCATAATCATAATATGCAGTGATTGCTAACAAAATCCTCACAGACTTTAGCTTTTCTACCGGTGAGAAAGTATCATCATAGTAAACTCCTTGAATTTGTAGAAACCCTTCTGCGACAAGTCAAGCTTTATAGACGGTAACATTACCATCATCATATGTTTTCTTCTTGAAAATCCATTTGTTCTCGACAGCCTTCCGGCCATCCGGTAAGTCCACCAAAGTCCATACTTGGTCTTAATACATGGATCCAATCTCGGATGTCATGGCTTCTTGCCATTTATTGGAATCTGGGATCATCATCGCTTCCTCATATGTCGCAGGGTCGTTGGTGTTGTCCACCGACATGGCACTCATAACGGGATCATACCAATCGGGAGTGGTACGAGTTCTCGTCGACCTGTGAGGTTCTGTAGTAACTTTGACCAAAGTTTCATGATCATCATCATTAGCTTCCTCTCTTATTGGTGTAGGCGCCACAGGAACTTCTTCTAGTGTCGCGCTACTCTCAAATCCGAGAGAAGGTTCGACAACCTCGTCAAGTTCTACTTTCCTTCCAGTCACTTTTTTCGAGAGAAACTCCTTCTCTAGAAAGGATCCATTCTTAGAAACGAAGATTTTGCCCTCGGATCTATGATAGAAGGTATACCAATAGTTTCCTTTGGGTATCCTATGAAGACGCATTTTTACGCTTTGGGTTCAAGCTTGTCGGGCTGTAACTTCTTTACATCAGCTTTGCAACCCCAAACTTTAAGGAACGGCAATTTAGGTTTGTTCCCAACCCATAATTCATACGGTGTCGTTTCAACGGATTTAGATGGTGCCCTATTTAAAGTGAACGTGACTGTTTCTAATGCATAACCCCAAAATGATAATGGAAAATCTGTTAGTGACATCATAGAACGAACCATATCTAAGAGAGTTCGATTACGATGTTCGGACACACCATTACGTTGTGGTGTTCCCAGTGGTGTCAATTATGAAAGTATTCTGCATTTCTTCAAATGCTCACCAAACTCATAACTTAGATACTCACCTCCACGATCAGATCGTAGAAATTTAATCTTCTTGTTACGTTGATTCTCTACTTCACTTTGAAATTCCTTAAACTTCTCAAAAGTTTCGTACTTATGTTTCATGAAATAGATATACCCATATCTATTCAAGTCATCTGTGAAAGTAAGAATATAACGATAACCACCCCGCAATGCTACACTCATCGGGCCACACACATCGGTATGTATGATTTCCAATAAGTCTGTAGCTCGCTCTATCATACCAGAAAATGGAGTCTTAGTCATTTTACCCATCAGACATGCTTTGCATCTTTCAAGTGATTCAAAATCAAGTGATTCAAGAAGTCCATCAGAATGGAGTTTCTTCATACGCTTCACTCCAATATGACCAAGACGACAGTGCCCTGTATATATGTTGAGTTATCGCTTAATTTCAAACGTTTAGCTTCAATATAATTAACGTTTACATTACTACAATCAATATTCAACAATAATAGACCATCTATCAAAGGTGCATGTGCATAAAACATATTACTCATATAAATTGAACAACCATTATTCTCGGACTTAAACAAGTAACCGTCTCGCAATAAACATGATCCGGATATAATGTTCATGCTCAACGCAGGCACCAAATAACAATTATTTAAGTATAAAACTAATCCCGATGGTAGATGAAGAGGTAGCGTGCCAAACGCGATCACATCAACCTTTGATCCATTTCCAACGTGCATCGTCACCTTATTCTTCGCTAGTTTCTGTATATTCTGCAACACATGTTTCGAGTTACAAATATGAACAACCGAACTAGTATCAAATACCCATGCACTACTACGACTACTAGTAAGATACACACCAATAACATGTATATCAGATATACCTTTCTTCTTGATCTTGTCGTTCTTCAAATCCGCCAAGTACTTGGGGCAAGTCCGCTTCCATTGACCCTCTCCCTTGCAGTAAAAGCACTCAGTATCAGGCTTAGGCCCAGCCTTGGTCTTCTTCGTCGGCGCTGTAGCTTTCTTACCGCCCTTCTTTAAGTTTCCTTTTTTTCTTAGACTTGCCTTGCTTCTTGAAATTGGTGGTCTTATTGGCCATCAACACTTGGTGCTATTTCTTGATCTCCACTTCCGCAAACTTCAACATAGATAAGAGTTCTGGCAATGTCTTATCCATGCGCTGCATGTTGTAGTTTATCACAAAGTTCTTGTAACTTGGTGGTAGTGATTGAAGGACACGATGAATCCCCAATGCATTAGGAATTATTATGCCCAAGCTCTAGAGCTTATTAGTGTGCCCAAACATCTTAATCACATGCTCACTAACAGATCTTCCCTCTTCCATCTTGCAGTTAAAGAACTTTTCAGAAGCTTCATAACTCTCAACTGTCGCATGAGCCTCAAATATCATTTTGAGTTTACGGACAATATCATGTGGGTCAAAGTTCTCAAACCTCTTTTGAAGATCCGATTCCAAACCATACAAGATAGCACACTAAACCGTGGAGTACTGATTCTTCCGAGCACGAAAACCATTTTTCTCATCATCAGTAGCATCATCTGCAGGTGGGTCACCCAGCGGTGCATCCAGCACATAGGTCAACTAACCAGCATTGGGGACAATCCTCAAATTGTGGAGCCAATCCCCGAAGTTGCTTCCATTGTTTTTCAACTTTTCTTTCTCTAGGAACGCATTAAAAATGATGGTAGGGCCGCCATTGATCTAAAACATATTTGCAATACTTTAGACTAAGTTTATGACAAATTGAGTTCTAATTAATAGTTAAATTAATCTAGGTGAACTCCCACTCAAAACAATATCCCTCACATTTGAAAGTGCAAAGGACGTTGCCTAGAGGGGGGTGAATAGGCTTTTTTAAAAAATATTAAGGTTTAGGCTCAAATAAATGCGGAATAAAACTAACGTTTAATTTATTGAGCATAAAACCTAACTACTAGGTTCACCTAAGTGCACCAACAACCTATGCTAAGCAATACAAGCAACAAGGTGATAGCAAGATAAATATTTCAAGCACGATGGTTATCACAAAGTAAAGTGCATAAGTAAAGGGCTTGGTTGAGAGATAACCGATGGACGCGGAGACTAAGATTTGTTTCCTGAAGTTCACTTCCAAAGAAGCTACGTCTACGTTGGAGAGGTGCGATGGCGCAATGCTCTCCGAATGCCACAAATGGCCCACCTCGAGGTGTGGTGGCTCGATGCTCACCCAACGCCACACAAGGCCTCCCCCCGAATGCGGAAGCACGCAACTCACCGATGCCACAAAAGGCTCACCCTATTCTCCCGAGTGCGCACCACGAAAGGCGGGCACTCGCTCCACTATGGGACTCTTGAGGGCGGTCACCGAACCCGTTCAAGATTGGGGATATCTCCACAACTCAATTGGAGGCTCCCAACAACAAAGCCACAAAAGGCTACAAGACCAGAAAAGGTCAACAACCCAACCACACAACCGTCTAGGGTTTTAAGAACCCAAGAGAAACAAGCCCACAAGCTTGAACTCACCGAATCTCCGAGGAGAACTCAAACCTATGCACCAAATGCAAGGGCAAGTACTTCTCTCACAAATTACAACAAAGCTACAAAAGCTATTGGGGGAATAATGGAGGAAGAACACAAGAGGAGAACACAAAACTCTCCAAGATCTAGATCCCAATGATTCCTTCACAAAGAAGGGATTTGACTTGGGGGGATTTTAGATCTAGATATCCTCTCACATTTTTCCCTAAAAAAGATGTAAGAATCATGGGAGGGAGAGGGAGTAAGAAAGCTCAAATAGGTCAACAATGGTGGGAAAAAACGAGCTCAAAAGATGGGGAACCATTGGGGAAGAAGCCCCCCTTAAATAGGACAAGGAAAAACTGACCGTTTGGGCCAGATTCACGCACCACCGGAACTTCCAGCCCCCCATCGGAACTTCTGGCAAATAGAAACACAAGTTACTGAACCTGACCGGAACTTGGGTCGGAACTTGGGCCGGAACTTCCTCTCAAGCAAAAACGCAGGATAGCATTGCACGAAAACTTCAATAACTTTTGATTCCGGACTCCGTTTTTTATGATCTTGGGCTCATTTTTAAGAGAACAAAAAGCTACAAGATTATGTAAAGAAACATCATAGTCCAGCATGGAAGAATAAAACCAAATTGAGAAAGGTATGACCTCTCTAGAAGCGATGAACCGGTAAAACCTCCAAAACCCAAAACACAAGAAGTTGAGCTTGGAAACTCTGATTGGGATGAAACCAATTTTGTTGGGAAGATAAAACCAAGTAGAACCCAAAAAAATGTTAAATATTGGATACCACCAAGGGATAAAATATCAAGTATATATATGTGAGATATCTCCTAAGGTGTGGAGCTAGAAAAAACCCGCACGATCAAGAATGCAATAAGATATGCAAGGAAAATCCTTATTTGATGAACTAGAGATTGTTATGTTGATAACCACAATCTCTAGATCCTCTCATGTATAAGAACCAAATAACAACCAAGAAATATGATGCTATGAATGCAAAGGTTTGAGCTCTCTCTGAACAATGCGATCGAGACACCCGCTTGAGAGCTCCTCTTGATAGTACGGCTATCTATCCTAAACCCGGTCTCCCAACAACACGAGACCGGCAAAAGAGAAGCCCTATCAAGATCATACATTTTCCTTGAGCAATCCACTTGAACTTGAGATAGACCGTCTTGTTCTTCTCAAGTGGGAACACCTTTCTTGATTGCTCTTGCTTGATAAAGATGAAGACTTGCAAATTGCTCCCCCATACTCCATGGGGAAACTTCTTCTTTGAACTTGTCTTCATCACTCCATGATCACGAGGATGGCAAGCTTCAAGCATGAGGTCTTCTAGAGATGGCGCATCTTGAGCTTGCCCTTCTTCATCCCTTCTTGAGTTTGATCCATCTTGATGCAACTCTTTGCACTTGTCTTGATCAACATTCAAGCTCCTTCTTTCTTCATGATTCCAATGGGCACAAAGCCCTTGGACATTTCTTCAACTTTAATCTTTGAGACCAACACATGGACCAAGCGATGCCAATGGACAAACCTATAAGTGAAACTCAATTTACAAATTAGTCCATAGAGATTGTCATTAATTACCAAACCACACATGGGGGCATACATGCCCTTTCAACATTGTTTTAGTGATCCCACGAACCAAATCCACTACATCATGTCTGATCATCTCGAGTCATAATGTAGTTTCAAAGGCGAACAGTCAACATGTTCATCATATCTACTATATGACTCATGCTTTACCTTTCAGTGATCCGTGTTCCGAGACCATGTCTGTACATGCTAGGCTCGTCAAGATGTAACCTTATTTTCCGCATGAGCAAATCCCGGCTTGCTCCCGTTGTATACACTCACAGAATCTAACACACCCGATCATCACGTGGTGCTTCGAAATAACTAGTCTTGGAAATGGTGCCTACTAAGGATGAACACTTTATAACTTGATATTTTGTGAGAGGGGTCATCTTATAATGCTATCGTTGCAATCTAAGCAATACAAGATGCATAATAGGATTAACAACACATGCAATTCAAAATATGTGATATGATATGGCCTTTCTTCTTGTGCTTCGAATCTCCATCTTCAAGCACGAACATGATCTCCATCATCACCGGCATGGCGTCAAGGTCAATGGCACCGCTCCATGGTTTTCGTCCACCAGCATCAACTATTACAAATACTTTGAATAATAGACACATAGGTCTTAACAAAATTAAAAGACAACCATAAGGCTCCTACCGGTTGCCGACTTACAATAAGGATCATTGCATATATCATATATGATCACAATCATGGCCATATCACATCGCAGCACACCCTTGCAAAACAAAGTTAGACGCCTATAATTCTCTTTGCATATTTTACGTGGTTTGGGGCTTTCAATAAGTACCGTTCTAACTTACGAACAAGAACCACAACGTTGATGCTTGAACTATCAAGTGCCTATTGTAAATTTAATCTTTACTATGATGGGAGAGACAGACACCCGCAAAGCCACTTATGCAATACAAGTTGCATGTTGAGCGTGGAGCAAGTCTCATGAACGATGTCATGTAAGTTTAGCCTGGGTCGCTTCATCCCACCATACCGCAAGATGCAAAGTACACAAGAATCAATTGATAATAAAAGCACCACCTCCCACAATGACCATTGTGTTCTACTCGTGCAACAAATCTACATATAGACACGGCTCTGATACCACTATAGGGGTTCATAGCATGGAAAACAAAAATTTCTACCGCATGAACACTGAAAGAACATGTGGGCCCCCATATGTGGTTTTGGTAATTAATGACAATCTCTATGGACTAATGCTTGTATCAAGTTGTACTTGTAGGAATTGTACATAGGCAATGCTTGAACCATATGTTGGCTTCAAGGTTTGGAGAAGAAGAAAGTAAAGAGGATCAAATGGTGACCAAGGTGTTCCAAGAGTGATCCACAGATTTTTCATGTGAGAGTTAAACCTATGTCAAGTATGTCTTGAAGAATAAGATGGAGTAATATCTCTGGTGCACCTTCAAGGCATCAACATAATGAAGAAAAGAAGAAAAGATGTGCAAGCTAAAGATGTGCAATATCTAGAAGATCTCATGCTTGAATCTTGCCATCCTCGATGATCACGGATCAATGAAGACAAGGTCAAATTAAATGTTTCCCCATGTCGTATGGGGGAGCAACTTGCAAGTCTTCATCAAGCGAGTGCGTGCAAGAGCAATCTAGAAAGGGGTTCCATCTTGAGAAGGACAAGATCGCATACATCAAGATCAAGTGGAATATACGCAAGGCAAAGGTATGATCTTGATAGGGTTTCTTTCTTACCGGTCTCGTGGTATTAATTGGGGAGACTGGTTTATAGGATAGACAGCCATACTATCAAGAGGGACTCTCAAGTGAGTAACTCGATCATATCTTTCAGAGAGAGCTCAAACCTTTGCATACTTAGCATCATCCTTTCTTGGTTGTTATTTGGATCTTATCCATGTGAGGATCTAGAGCTTGTGGTAATATTCATAACAAGCTCTAGTTCATCAAAAACGGATTTCCCTTTTATATCATATTGCGTTTTTGATCTTTGAGGTTTTTCCGGTTTCTCACCAAGAGAGGTATCTCACATTATAATACATGAAATTTTCTCTCTTGGTGGTATCCAATATTTTTGTTGGGTAACTATTGTTGTCCTCTTTCCAACAAAATTGGTTTCGGGTCAATCGGAGTTTCCAAACTCTAGATATCGCCATTTGAAGTTTGCCTCTTATTTGGTCTAGACCGGAGTCTCCGGTCTGCATGGACCGGAGTCTCCGGTGTGGTCCGGAGTGTCCCCTAGAATCCCCGGAGGGGGCTCCAGAATTCAGCCTGGGACAATCTGATAGGTGGTCCGGTGACTAGTCCAGAGGTTGGGCCGTAATCTCCGGTGTAGACCGGAGTCTCCGGTCTGACTTTTCCCCAACGGGCAGAAAACGGTCAGAAATCTGTGGGCCTATAAAAAGGGGCCCTTCTTCCCCAATTTAAGTGCTCGAGTTTCACAGGCTTTCTCCTCCATTCTTGACCCTCTTGAGCTTGCTCCCCCTTCAATCCCTCCCTTGATTCTTGCATATACTTTAGGATTTGAAAGAGGAGATCTAGATCTACAATCCCACCTATCCATCTCTCCTCTAAGTGAGGGGAACATCTTGGGATCTAGATCTTGGAGTCTTTTGTGGATTTCCTCCATTGTTCTTCCTCTCTTATTCCCCCACAAGCTTTTGTAGCTTTGGTGGAATTTGGGAGAGAAGGATTTGAGCACTACTTGTGTTCTTGCCATTTGCATTTGGTGCATCAGTTTGAGTTCTCCCCGGAGGATTTGGTGAGTGAAAGTTGAGAAGCTTTTTACTCTTGGGTTCTTGGAACCCTAGAAGGTTTGTTGGTGTTGCAGGTTGTGGTCGTGGTGGCGTTTTTTGGGAGCCTCCAATTAAGGTGTGGAGAAGTGCCCCAACCTCGTGAGAGGTTCCGGTTTGCCATCGACAAGTGCACCGATAGTGGAAGTGTGGATCGATCCCGTTGGGGTAAGATTCACCGGAGAATAAGGGAGGCCTTTTGTGGCGTAGGTGGTTAGATACCACCCCCTCTCCAAACGAGACGTACTCCATGTTGGGAGGAACTCGGTAAAATATCGTCGTCCCCGCGTGCCTCGGTTATCTCTATACCCGAGCTCTTACTTATGCACTTTACTTTGTGATAGCCTTCGTGCTTGAAGTATATATATCTTGCTATCACATAGTTGTTTGACTTGCTTAGCATAAGTTGTTGGTGCACATAGGTGAACCCTAGATAGTTCAAGGTTTTGTGCTTAACAAAGTAAACACTAGTTTAATTCCGCCTTTGTTGAGGCACTCTCAAAAAAGTTTAAATCGCCTATTCACCCCCCTCTAGGCGACATCTGTATCCTTTCAAACACACACAATCCAATATCTATCTACTAGATTGTAGCAACGATTCGATAGAGTACTCACCCTCGAACATTCCAAAGCGGTTAACAAGAGTAGATTTTCGTGGGTGATGTAGTCGTTCACTTTCTGATCTCAAGATCGCGTAGACGATCCTTCCGGCGCCGCGTTCCGGTAGTGCTCCCGCAGTTGATCACACGTTAAATACTCAATGAATACCTTCCTCTCCCTTGTTCTAGTAGGCAGCAGAGCTAGTAGCTCTCTACTCGTGATTTCGGCAGCACGACGGCATGGTGTCGAAGATTAGAGGGGAGATCCCGCAGGGCTTCACCTTAAGCCAGAGCGGGTAAGATGGAGTAGATGGGTTCCTCGACAACTAGATCTAGAAGCCGAGGAAGGAGGTGGGACTGGTGGCGTCTAGAGCGACGACGGCTAGGTGCGGAGGCGACGCAAGGCGACGGCGGCGACTTGGGGGGCTAGGGTTTTGGTGGTGTGTGGAGTTGTGTTGGAGGGGTAGCCCCGTCCCCGTTATTTATGAGAGGGGGTGCGGCTAGGGGAGGGGGAGGTCGAATCCTCCCCCAATTCCCTCTCCTCCTTGGAGCGTGGTGGAGGGAGAGGAGATTTCTCCTCTCTCCACCAGGATACATCGTCCCAGTTTGACTTTTCAAACTTTCCTTTTGACTTTCAGTTTTGGAGTTTGATTTCTCTATTTTATTTGCACAATCCTTTGACCTAGGACATGATGCAACCATTCCAATTTGTCATGACACATTCATGTACCCTTCCCCTTCCGGTTCGGTGAACCTTCTAGACCCTTCTAGATCATTCCGATGAAAACACCGGAATCATTCCCGAACTCCGAAATTGGACTTTCCTTATATGAATCTTATTCTCTGGACCATTGTGGATCTCCTCGTGATATCCTGGATCCCATCCGAGACTCCGAACAACATTCGATATTCTTACTCATATTCCATATCTACTAAACAACATCGAATCCTTAAGTGTGTCTCCCTAAGGTTCGTGAATTATGCCGACATGACCGAGACTCTTCTCCGATCAATAACCAATAGAGGAATCTGGAAATTAATATGTCTCCCACATATTTCTACGATTACTTTATGGTCGAATGAACCATTTACATGCGATACCAACTTCCCTTTGTCTCGCGATATTTTACTTATCCGAGGTTTGATCGTCGGTATCTCTGCATACCTAGTTCAACCTCGTTACCGATAAGTACTCTTTACTCGTTCCTGTGATATGTGATCCCTGTGATCCAGTCACATGCTTGCAAGCTAATTGGATGACATTCCACCGAGAGGTCCTAGAGTATATCTATCCATCATATGGATGGACAAATCCCACTCTTGATCCATGTGCCTCAACACATACTTTCCGAACACTCAATGCCACCTTTACAACCACCCATTTACAAAGTGGTGTTTGATGTCATCAAAGCATCCATCCGGTGATGGTGATTAGCATGATCTCATGGTCGAAGTAATTAGGTTACTATGTATCTGAAAGCTTATAGCAAACGAACTATTGAAATGACTTGATCTTTATGATACGCTTATCTATAGGAGTATGTCCATCACATCATTCTCCTAATGATATGATCTGTTGTTAATAACATCTCAATGTTCATAATCAGGAAACCATGATCATCTATCAACCAACAAACTAGTATTATAAAGAGGCTTTACTAGGGACTCTAATAAGTTTACAAATCACACAAGTATTAATGTTTCCGGTTAATACAATTATAGCATGAACGTAAAAATTTATCATAAACACAAAGATATAATAATAACTACTTTTATTATTGCCTCTAGGGCATATCTCCAACAATAATCTATCTTATAAGTTTTTATTTCTATTCTAGTTTTGCATTAGTTTGAGCTCATAAATAAAGTTTGCATCATTAGATTCTCTTCAGGAATAGTTCATCCCTCTTTATGAAATTCTGAGTTTATTGTAATATATGGAGGATTATTGAGTTTGAGTTTGCCTTATTGGATATATGAATGGCTTGAGTATGATTTTACTTGCACTTAATGATAGCAATAGTAGTCTTCCACACCATTGGTATTAACGGAACATTTAAAGATAATTTGATCAATATATTGTAGGTCAATAGTTTGATTTACAAAAAGGAGAGATTATCTAATTAATTAAGATTAAAAAAGGAGAACCTTGAACAAAGGATATAGGTTCTATCAAATAGA
Organism: Avena sativa; assembly: GCA_916181665.1. NCBI lineage: Eukaryota > Viridiplantae > Streptophyta > Magnoliopsida > Poales > Poaceae > Avena > Avena sativa. Next base: position 384,413,506 of record OV702281.1, on the reverse strand, counting down.
GTGAGAACAAGTTGAGGTAGAATACTTAGGTTATAAAGATGCTTCATATATATTTGGAATTTGGTAATTGAGATCGTTAAACTTTGAAATTCCTACATGAAGTGGAATATATGGCTAGCTTCTTTGCACAACTCTTAAACAAAAGTGTGAGCACAAATATATATAGAAAAAGAAGAAAAAGAAAGATGAAGAAAAAGAGTGAATGTGCAAAGAGCAAATAGGCATATACCACCATATTGTAGTAAGACAAAGAGACGTTTGATATTTTGAATCCCAAGTGAATATGTTAATCCTAAAAACAATTGGGACTACCTCGCTAACTCATTCGGTTGAACTGGATACTTTTACATCATGTTGAGAATAATCTTTTCTAAACTGTTAATTGCTAAGGTATGGAAGCCTGCTAATATTATCCAGATGGTTCGAGTAAGGTACTATTCATGAATTTATTTATATGTATCCTTTATGATAAACAAATGCTGCAACTGCCTCGTTTATTTTATCGACTTGGATTCATGAATATGAGGATCACATTCATTAAGCTAAACTTGTTCGGGACGAGCAAGAGTCTAAGCTTGGGAAAGTTGATGATTGCATATTTGCATCATGTTTTAGATTATTATTTTGCATTGTAGAAGTCTAAGCCGGAGCTGGTAGGATGGAGTAGAGGGGTTCCATGTCTGAGTAGATCATTAGTTTTTGGGGAGATGGAGAAACCCTTGCATGAGATTGCAATAAGATAAAGTTTATTATGATATTCATTGATATGACCATGTGTTAGATTGTCTACATCTTGATGTTGGGAGAAGTCGACCTCTCCAATATATGCCTCTTGTGGGGACTTGATGTAGGGAACTACTTGTTGGTAGATAGAGAGATATTAGCACTTACAGTGACTATAAAGTTGTTGGCACCCCTTATGTATCAACTTGGGAATCGAGGAAACTCACAAAACACTATCCATATCATGGGATACATCCCGTGGGATTATGTCCCTTAATAGTGCAGTAATTCAATTGATGTTGATTGTTGTCTGCTGTGCTTATAAGGATGATTTGAGCAGTGGTTGCTGCCTCTTTGTCCAAATACTAAGTTCCTCCCATACATACACAGTTGAGAATGTTCATGATGATAATATTTACCTTAGCCCTTTATAATGTTAGTGGTGTATCCGCTAATTCCTGAGAACGCCTTTTTCCCACTGAAGTTTCAAATCTCTTTTACATATGCGATACTTAATTTGTATATTCAGTTTAGTTTACTTTACTCATTACTCTCTTATACCAAAAACCCCAAAATACCTTTTTATGCAATACTCGTATTTTATCTTGTCATTTAGAACTTTATTTAGCAATTCTATTTTCAGTATTTATTTCAAGAATTCCTAGACTTCAGACTCCTGCTTCTTGTGGGATCAATATCTTTATTTTGAAACTAGGTACAACCGATCTGCGCACTTGCAGTCATCAGGCGGCTGGCCTATGAGTCCTCCCACATCATTGTCTCGTCCCATTTAGAACCTCCCGGGGTGGTGGACCCACTGGTGGTCCTTCTAGAACATTATAGAGCATTCTAGAAGCTCCGGTCAAAACATCGAAAACTTTTCCAAACCCTGGAAAACCACTTTCCTTATATGAATCATATTCTCCGAACCATTCCGGATCTCCTCGTGATGTCTTGGATGAAATCCGAGACTCCGAACAACATTCGGTCTCCAACTCATATTCCATATCTACTTAAACAACATTGAATCCTTAAGTGTGTCTCCCTATGGTTCGTGAACTATGCAGACATGATCGAGACACCTCTCCGATCAATAACCAATAGAGGGATCAGGAAATCCATATGGCTCCCACATATTTTTATGATGACTTCATGATTGAATGAACCATTTACATACGACACTGATTTCCTTTGTCGTGCGATACTTTACTTATCTAAGGTTTGATCGTCGGTATCTTTATACCTAGTTCAACCTCATTACCGATAAGTACTCTTTACTCGTACTGTGATGTGACATCCCTTGTGACTTGGTCATATGCTTGCAAGCCAATTGGATGACACTCCACCGAGAGGAATCAGAGTATATCTATCCATAATATGGATGTACAAATCCCACTCTTGATTCATGCACTTCAATCCATACTTTCAGAATACCTAAGGCCACCTTTATAACCACCCAGTTATGAAGTGGTGTTTGATGTTATCAAAGCATCTATCCGGTGATGGTGATTAACATGATCTCATGGTCGAAGGATTAGGTTACTATATATTTGAAAGCTTGTAGCAAACGAATTCTAAATGACTTGATCTTATGCTATGCTAACTATAGGAGTATGTCCATCACATCATTCTCCTAATGATATAATCTTGTTATCAATAACATCTAATGTTCATGATCAGGAAACCACGATCATCTATTAATCAACATGCTAGTTTAACAAGAGGCTTACTAGGGACTCTTTTATGTTTACAAAACACACAAGTATTAATATTTCCAGTTAATACAATTATAGCATGGGATATAAACATTTATCATAAACATTAACAACCACTTTATTATTGCCTCTTGAGCATATCTTCAACAGAGTCGGTGGTGCGCTTGCCGTCGGGGACGAGGTCGCACGACATCGTCATCTACGAAGGCCGCGCGCCATCGCCACCGAGCGGCCGGCTTCGCCTGCGCAGGCCGAAGCCATAGCCAACGGACTGGGCGGTCCCCGTCGACGAGGACTCCTTCGCCATCAAGATCGCGATGGAGCGGTCTCTGAACGACATGCCGCCCATGCGCTACCCCGACGCCTGCGCCTGGTCCAGGGCTGACTGGGAGCGCGAGGAGGCCAACCGTGTTTGGCGCCATCAGGAGGAGGCCGAGAGCGAGGCTAGCCATTTCGCTCGTGGGGAGCGCGCCTACCAGGGCGCGCCGCTCGTCGTCCTCGACGACAATGACGCCACTCCCTCCTTGCAGTTGTGGCGCTACGACGACGCTGGCCAGAGCAGTTCCCGTCCCCTGCAGCCGCCGAGCGATGACAATGGCGACGACAACGGCATGAGGGACACCGGTCTTCTATCATAACTTTGGCATGTGAACGGCGTCCGATGGTATCAACATAGGCATTGGCTAGGCCTAGTACTATTTTCTAAGTTTTTATACTTTTTTAGCCTAATGTGGTCAAAATTCGGGTGTTCCTCTGAATTTACCGTAATATATATGGACTCGCCCAAATATTAATGAAATCGTCTATATTCGTCCAAATTTCACCGAGTTTGATTAAAATTTTGTCAAAACCGAAAACTTGGCCTAAAAACGCGGGAAAAAAACTGGACATTTTCAGACCGAAAGTTATATCGGCCTGACACTAAATAGCGCAGGATTTGAACATGAGAAGGCCAACAAGCGAAGGTGATCTTAATCATTTGTATTTAGTAACAAATCTATCTTGTTCTAAAAAAGTAACAAATCTATCATAGCAACGCCACAGATATTGCTGCTCTCCATCTCCTTCTGAGCTGTCTGTAATAGAAGTTCCCCGTCGTCTCGTATGTCGTGCCTTTCTTCTTGTTTCTCTGCGAGATAACCGCACCAACGGTCTTTATTATTTGTCCATGCTTTTATTTTGGTTTTAAATTTTTATAATTACACATCCAAATTCTAAACCTTTCATAAGTATTCGTCTGAGATCCTATTTTGCTGACTGCTTTGACCTGTCTACGTGGCGCTTTGACCACTGCCACGTCAGCAGTAGTGTCCAAGAGAGATACCAGTTGGACGTGTGTATTTGTGAAAAGTTCCTTGTGCCCTCGGGTGAACCACCGTATGTACTAGAACGACAATATGAACTGCCTCTGACGACCAGCGCGCGCCTGCAGCCTCGACCCGGCCACTGGCGTCACTTCCAAAGACCATGTAGACGCTGATGCCGAGGTAGGACTCCATGACCATGGCCTATGTGTCCGCGCCCTAGGGCCGGCGGAGGAAGGTGCGCGTGCCGCTGCCGATGAGTAGCTCTGGCGATGCCTCCACGATGCAGCTGTGCACAGCAAATTCGGTGTTTTGATCCTCCGCGGCGCGGCGGTACATAGTGCCGCCATGTCCGCGATCATGTCAGGCGACGCTTCCGCGGCGCAGCGGTACACAATGTCGCCATTGTTAGGAATAGACAACTTGTATTTCTCTGGGGGCCAAAGGCCACAATATATAGTACAGGTACATGTGCAAATATGCATGAAGCCCCCTAACATATGGGGAAACTATAATATACAAATATATACATCTAACACCCCCCTTCAAACTCATGGTGGATCCACAACACTAAGTTTGGAGAGTAAAAAGTCATGTTGCACTCTGGTCTGTGCCTTCGTAAAGAAATCCGCCAACTGTAAATCTGAAGGCATATATTGAAGCGCAATAACCTAAGCCTGCACCTGAGCACGTGTATAGAAAGCATCAACACTAATATGCTTGGTAAGCTCATGCTTGACCGGATCACGTGCAACACTAATAGCACATATACTGTCAGACAAAACCAGAGTGAGTGTGGTAATAGAGACCCCAAAATCCGCAAGTAGAAACCGTAACCAGGTCACCTCAGCAGTTAACAAGGCCATAGCACGCAACTCAGCCTCAACACTCGAACGGGAAACCGCCGTCTGTTTCTTCGTCTTCCAAGCAATGATCGAACCACCAAGAAACACACAGTAAGCGGAAAGTGAACGACGATCCGAAGGATCACTCGCCCACGTAGCGTCCGAATAGCACTGGAGCTGGAGGGAGCTGGAACGAGGAAAGAAAAGGCGACGAGTGATCGTACAACGAAGATAACGAAGAACACGGAGAAGATGACTATAGTGAACAGTGGTAGGAGCAGAAACAAACTGACTCAGAATATGAACATGATAAGAGATATCAGGACGAGTGACAGCAAGATAAATAAGACTCCCAACAAGATGACGATAACGCGTCAGATCAGAAAGAGGATCACCATCAGTAGGTTGAAGCTTAACATTAAGCTCCATAGGGGTCTCAACAGTGCGCTCATCCCCAAGAGCAGCACGAGCAAGAAGATCCTGAATATACTTTTCCTGGGAGATGTAAAAGCCATCATAAGTGGAGGGAACCTCAATCCCAAGAAAGTATCGAAGAGGACCAGGATCAGTCATAAGAAACTGATCACGGAGACGAGCCTTAACAAAGTCGATATACTCAGAATCATCACTGGTAATGATCATAACATCAACATAGAGAAGAAGAAGAGTGCGTCCACGAGGAAAAGTGTGAACAAACAGCACTGGATCATGAGCACTAGGGGAGAAACCAGCAATAGTCACTACAGAAGCAAAGCCCTCAAACCAGGCACGAGGGGCCTGTTTGAGGCCATAAAGAGAACGTCGAAGACGACAAACCATCCCCGCGGGAACAGAATACCCAGGAGGAGGCTGCATATAAACCTCCTCACTCAACTCACCATTAAGGAAGGCGTTCTGAACATCAAGCTGGGACACAGACCACTGACGAACAGAAGCAACAGCAAGAAGAGTACGCACAGTGGTCATATGAGCCACAGGAGCAAAGGTCTCATCATAGTCACGACCATGCTCCTGCTAAAAACCACGAGCCACAAGACGCGCTTTATAGCGCTCAAGAGATCCATCAGAGCGGGTCTTAATCTTATAGACCCACTTACACGTGATAGGACGAACACCGGGAGGGGGAGAAACAAGATCCCAGGTGCCAGTGCGCTCAAGCGCGGCAATCTCCTCAGCCATGGCCAGCTACCATTCAGGATGATGCTCAGCATCCCGATAAGAAGTCGGCTCAGAGGCAACAGAAAGACCATACTGACTAGGAGAGTAACGGTTGGGGGCACGACGCTGACGAACAGGATGAGTAGAGGGAAACTAATCAGAGGAAGACGACTCAGGAGACGACGATGAAGAAGAAGGAATAGCAGAGGAAGACTCCGGAGAACGAGGGGAACTAGGAGAACTAGACGAAGCAGAGGAGGACGGTGTCGAAGAAGAGACATCAGGGGATCCTGAAGAAGACACAATAGGAGTATAAGGAGGTGTGTCAGGAAAAAGAAGAAAAGAGATATCTTCCATCGGGTAGGTACCAGCGGTGGGACGAGGATAGAAAGGACGCGTCTCATCAAAAGTAACATCACGAGAGATACGCATCCTATGACCAACAGGGTCCCTATAGCGATAGTCCTTATGCTCATCACTGTATCCAAGGAAGACACACTCAACGGACTGAGCGGTCAGTTTGGTGCGTTCGCGAGGAGCAAGGAGAACATAGTAAACATAACCAAACAAGCGAAGCATGGAGTAGTCTGGAGACTGTCCAGATAGACGCTCAAAATAATACCACCATGCAAAGCGGCAGAGGGCTGAATATTGATGAGGTAAGTCGATGTAGCGATAGCCTCAGCCCAGAAATGCGGAGGAAGGGAAGAAGCAATCATCATGGCATGAGTGGTCTCAAGAAGACGGCGATGCTTACGCTCAGCAACGCCATTCTGGGCATGCGTGCCAGGACAGGAGAACTGAGCAAGGGTGCCCTGCTCAGTAAGAACACCTCGCAACATCTGGGAGATATACTCACTAGCAGAATCAGCACGAAACACACGAATGGGTGTAGAATATTGTGTACGGACCATGGCCGCAAAACGCTGATATATGAGAGCACTTCACTGCGAGAGCGCATAAAATACAACCAAGTGTACCGAGAAAAATCATCGATGAATAAAATATAGTAGAGATGGCCCCCTTTCGAAGCAAAAGGAGCCGGACCCCAAACATCGGAATGAACTAAATCAAAAGGTCGTTGAGATACAGACGCACTAGTAGGACAGAGAAGTTGAATCTGTTTGCCCAACCTACAGCCCTGACAATGTAAAGATCCATCTCCTAAGACAGACCCCAGAAGACCACGATGAACTAATGACGACAGGCAAGAGTCACAAAGGTGACCAAGACGATGATGTCACTGCTGAAAGGAGCTGGTAGCAGAGGCGACGACCGGAGAAGAACTGGCAGATGAAGTGGCAGCGGAAGGAACACGAAGCCAGTCTAACTCCCAAAGTCCTGAAGAGTCACGGCTGCGAGGGCCAGCTCCAACCAGGGCCTGTGTGCGACGGTCCTGGACAACACAAGAATCAGCATCAAGAATGAGGTGACAACCAGAGTCAGTAAGCTGGCTAGCAGAGAACGGATTCATCTTAAGACGAGGAACATGAGAAATATCAGGAACAGAAAAGGAAGAAGTAGAAAGGGTGCCCCGACTAGAAACAGGAAGAGAGGTACCATCAGCTGTGAAAACACGGACAGGAGAAGGGAGAGAACAAAGAGCGGACAGAAAAGAAGACTCAGAGGTCATATGAAAGGAAGCTCCAGAATCTTGATACCACGGGGACATACCTGACTGTGTAGAAGGTGGTGGTCGCGCAGTGCGTGAAGAATCAGTCATAGAACCAGCAGTGCCTGCCGAAGAAGAGCCTGTAGCGGCAATTATACCGCGAAGACTCCTGATAATGTCCTGATCAGAGAGAGCAACTGCTGAAGATCCGGAAGGACCCAACTGCCCACGAGCCTGGTGCTGCCGACATAAACTGGGATCCCGTGTATAACAGGTGGCCCAAGTGTGTCCATCCTTGTTACAGTAAGAGAAGTGGCGAAGAGAACCACGACGACCCTGACCACGAGCCTGCTGGTGTTGACTCTGACCCTGAGACTACTGGTGCTGACTCTGACCCTGACCTGGAGGAGTGGGTAGTATCGGCGGCGGCACAGAGGACCGCGGCTGAGTCGAGGGAGCAGACGGCATAGGAGGACCACAAGTAGCAAGCACAGACGGAACCTCAAGAAGACCAGCACCACGGAGACGGGTCTCCTCAGCCCGAAGCTCAGACAACACCTCAGAGAGCGGAACACGACCACGAGCATTCAGCTGAGCACGACGGGGCTCGAACTCCTGGCGGAGCCGAGACACAAACTCATAGATGCGGTGAAACTCCAAATCTGAGCGCACAATCTGGCAGCACGAGCATGTGCCACAAACAGCAGTACGGAGAGAATCAAGCTGACGCCAGATAGCAGCACTCTGAGTATAGAACTCATCAATAGTGGAATCACCCTGCTGAAGAGCATGCTCCTGGCGAACCAAAGACAGGTAAAGAGCATCCCCAGACGGCTGATAGCCCTGACGAAGATGTTCCCAGTGAGCGGCAACAGTAGGGAGACTCATAAACTCAGCAGCATACTGGGGCAGAACACTAGAGGTGAGAACAGCAGCAGCACGAGCATCCTCATCGACCCACTGAGTGTAGACAGTCAGAGCGTGGTGATAGGTCTCGAGATCAGCAGAGTAATGTTTGAACTTCAGCTCATAAGCAGCAACAACACTATCATCGGCACTCTGAACAGCATCCTTGGCCTCCTGAGAAGCATCAGCACCGAAAACAATCGGCGTCGACGGAAGAGGAGCCACTGGAGCAGGGGGACACGACCGACATAAGACCTCGCCGAAGAGTACACCCCAAAGACAGAGATCATGCATGTGAACGCGCATAAAGGCAGCCAAATCAGGATAATTCGCGCTATCGAAGATCACCGGGCAGCGAGGAATCGCAACATAGCCCGATGCAGAAGACGTCTCTCTCCCAATTTTTTTTGGTCAACGCTCGAAGCCGCGGTCGATCTGGACACATGCAGAGGCAGACCAGGCCCGATGCAGATCAGCGGCAGGAGATAGGGCGGGCGGCCGGCGGTAGTGCCGAAGACTAGACGGGCGGGGCGGCCGGCGGCGGAGACGGGGCGGCCGGCAATGGCTGTTGCTGGTGGAGACGAGGCGATGCAGAGGCGGCGACGGGGCTTGGGCGAACGGGGCAGCCGGCAGCGGGAACGGGGCGGCCGATGGCGGGGACGAGGTGACGGGGCGGCCGGCGGTGGGGACGGGGCGGCCGGGGGTGGAGACGTTGCATGTCAACACCCGGATTTTTAATCCCAGATGCCTGTTATGCCATACATCGCAATCCCAGGATTACCATTTTTGCGAGACATAACAAATTTGGATATCACAGTACATCATCCATTACAAACCATACATAAGGTCTTACACAAATAAGGATCTCATGATCCAGTTCTTAATACAACTCAAGCAGCGAAATAACGTAATAATAAAGGTAGCGTAGGCGAAGCTCCATCTTCGGGGTCACAGGCAATGCTGACGATGGGAGATGATCCTAGTTGTCGTAACCTTCCTACGGTCCATCGTCCTGGTACTCCTCTTCATAGTCTGGCCATGGGATTAGTCAGGGACAAAGCCATGAGTACTCTTTAAGTACTCGCAAACTAATACTAACAAGTGAAGGTGTTTTTTGTAGTAGGACACTAAGCTCTAGGGTTGTTTTGCAAAAAGCAAGATTTACCTCTACTAAGTTCAGAAGCAAGAAAAGCTAGTTGAAGTTTTATAACACCTAATTGGGAACTTGAATTTCATATCACAACCCTGTTGTGGTCAAGTCAAACTCTCAATTCATATCACAAGTCATTTTGAAAACATCTGACGGGGGAACAGTATGGCCACTCCAACTGTCCATAATCGCGGACGCGGCTATTCGAATAGTTTGACACTCTGCAGAGGTTGTACACTTTCACCACAACATTCGATACATCTGTCAGGAACAAATCCTGAATTCACCATACTCAGTATGCGGATAATCAATCCTAACCTTTCAATTACACGCCCTAGTATAGACACCTCTCTTGTGAGTTTGCCCTCCCAACCATGACCAACTGTCATCTTGGGTACTGCACATGTGGACAATCTTCACAAGGTAGCCTCAGCTCAGACCTTGGCCGTGAGGAAACCCATACTAAGGTATATAAATATCCAGTCAAGCCCTACCCAATTTTCGGGTATTGTGGTTGTACGGTAAAATTGGAATGGTATCGCATCCACACAACCATCAGTTTTATAAAGGGCTAAGGCTCCTACCTCAACATTTTCATCATCAAAATCATCTGGTGTTCGGAAACACATGTCAAAACATTTCAGTAGAATGACTCATCATTCCAAGGTTTTCATAACCATTTTCACCAAGTATTCCCATCTAAAGTTGATCAAGTTTTAGGCTTAGCACTAGCATCTACAAGTGGGATAAGTACTAATGAGGGGTGGTAAACAAGTGGAGATTACTCGAGTTCAATCTCATGCCTTAGGATGACATCAAGATTATCTAGCTTAGCCAAATTTAATGCTCTTTATGCAACCTTCAATTATCTTCCTAGAATCTACAAGTCACTTAAGTACTCTCTAAGAAATAGCTTTGATAAAGAAATAAAGTAGAAAGCTTGCAAGTAAAACTAGGATTGGGTATCATCAAATGTGTCTAACCAAGCATGCTTAGTGCATTGCATAGGTTATCTAACTTTCATAACTGCAAGTGTTAACTTGCATAGGTCAACTTGGTTAGTAAGGCTTGCCTTGTGCAGAGCAGTGGTTGAAGTTCTCCTCGGCTTCTTCTTCGTAGTATCCTCCTTCCTCCTCGTATCCTTGGTCGATACTAGCGTCTATAAATAAATACGAGGTACACAATTACCAAACAATACTTAACTATTTTCAATCATCACACAAAGGGGTACTATAGATGATCTAGTATCATCACTAACATTACAAGATTAAAGCTTTTGTCGTATTTATTTTATTTTTAGAAAAGTAATTTCTACTCATTGAAAAACTACTTAAGATTTAATATTCTCCAAACCAAACATGGGATCATGTTGACACATGTCATCACCACATATTTCAGTACATGGGAATGTTATTTAAAGTGGTGTCACAATTTAATAAGGTTTAACCTTTTATTTTAAATAATTAAAGTGACTAGAAATGCCTATGTGGCATTCTTTTATTACTTGAACATTATTTCTGTAAGTAAACCCAAATGTTTTTATATATTCTGAAAGGTATGATTAAATGTGATTTTTGAGAGTTGGAATCAACTCAAAAGCTATTATGGTTGAAATTTAAAAAATGTTTGAATGCAGAAAAGCTTCTGACTTGTTATTTTTACCAAGGTTGATCTACAGATCCAAATGATTTGAATCCAACGGGCATGGATTAAGCATTTCAGTACCTTTCTAACAAAATTGGTTTCATGCAATTTGGTTTACTGAATCGAGCTGGGTTGATTTTTGAAACTAGGTACAGAACTGAGTTTTAATTAAAATAGAAAAATCTAAATTCAAACGGTTGGGCTGCGCGGGAAAGGTTGATGGGCTAGCTCAGTGTCACTCCGCAGCGTGGGGCTCAGCTGACAGGGGAGTTCCACCCGTCAGTGGCTCATAACACGTGAAGCGGTACGGGGCGATCTCGGCCGCACGATCTAAATCTAATCGGACGGCTACAGCTCATCGTCCACGTCGGGCAGCGCCGACGAGACAGAACCCTAACGTGGCAGGTGGGGGTCGTGGGAGGCTCACCGGGGCTCAGGCGAGGGTCGGCGATGGGGGCGAACGACGAAGTCGACGATGGCGATTCTCCTGGCACCGGCATCTCCTCCTGGGGCGGCTCCAATCGACGGCGCCTCTCCTCCTCTGCAGCGGCAAACTCCAGTGCAATTTTCGGCCACCTGGTGCTTGCCTTGCTCCGGGGGTGAGTGAGTGTGATCAGTGAGAGGTGGGGAGCAAACTAGTGTGAAGAAATCGAGCGGGTGAGGCCTCTATTTATAGTGGCGAGAGGGGACCGACGAGCGCGAGCTGAGCTCGTCGTGGTCGACGGCACAGGCAGCTATCAGCATGGGCGACGGTAGGGGCGGTTCTATGTTCCCTGGCAAAGCTCAACGTCATGGTGGCGAGGCGTGGGGCGGTGCTGATTGATCGGAACGCTTTGACGCTCTGGGCGGGTCCAACGGGTTTTTTGATGGCGCACAGCGAATGTGGTCCGCGCGGCGGTGAACGGGCATGTTTGGTAGGGTGCTGGGGTGCTGGCGATCACTTACACACACGGCGAGGGCGGCGCGCGGTCTGGGGGTGCTGGTCGAGCGTGGCGCACGGGGCGCGCTCTCGGCATGGTCGCAAAGAGGTTTGGCATGGCCTGGGCGTGTGGTCCAATGGCTGGGATAGGGAGTGGCGGTGGGGTGCTTGCTAGCTCCCAAACAAGGTTGGCACAGCTAGTTCTTCCTCTAGCTTGCTGTCCACACTGGGGTGACATGGTGAGGCTCGGCCTGCTCACCATTGATGGAAATGGCAAGCTCACAGTGATGCTAGAGGTTAATAATTAAGCTAGATGATCTACTAGATGTTTGCTGTGATCTAGAGAGGGGACAAGGTTGGCCAAATCACTGCTCAAAATAGTGTTTGTGATTTGTTTGATTTGAATCTGCAAGCTGTTTGATGAAATGGCCGCAAGAACTTGAGTTTTGAATTTTGAAAAGATTTTTGGTGGGTGTGTTAGGCATGTGCTGGAGATTCTGTGGGTGCTTGGATTTTGAAAATTGAACTTGTTTGAGTGGTTTTTGAATTAGTGGGATCTTCCCATATGAGATAGATTCAATTTTAAACTGTCATTTAAACTTAGCATTTGAATGTTTTTGGATGATCACAAAGTGGGCCTTGGTACCTTATTATGTGTACTAACAAGGGGTGCAAAGATCCACAAATATTTCTATTGAGTTTAGAAAACTAGAGATAGACAAAGTAGGCATGAGAGTTAATTTGGCAAAAATGACCATTCACTTCATTTGCTTATTTTGAGTTGTTTGTCTTTGGGAAAAGTTTGGGGATTGTTTAGATGATGTTTATTTCACCTAAGAATCATCTTACAAGCAAAGAAACATAGAACCATGGCAATTCAAAAGAATCCAAATTTTGAATACACACACATATGAATGCTTTCATATTTTTAGTTGGAAAAGTTTTTGTTAACCCTAATTTTGATGGTTAGAGTTTGATGATCCAAGTTTAATATTATTGGGATGTTACAAACCTTCCCACCTTAAACAAAATCTCGTCCCTAGATTTTAAAAAGGACGAAAAAGGTTACCTAGGATTTGAAGAGATCGGGAAACTCTGTCCTGATGTGATCTTCGCGCTCCCAGGTAGCTTCTTCTTCTGTGTGGTTGCTCCACTGGATCTTGAGAAACTTGATGCTTCGGGTTCTGGTAGTTCTGAAAGCTTCTTCCAAAATATGGATGGGTACTTCGGGATAGGTCAGGTCATCGTTGATCTCTATGGTCTGATGATCAATGTTCTCGAACACTTCCGTCTTCTCCGGAACTTCGAGGCACTTGCGAAGTAATGAGATATGGAACACAATGTGCACGGCTGACATTTCTTCGGGCAGTTCCAATTGATACGACACTTCTCCTCGACGGTTCAGAATCTTGAAGGGGCCGATATATCTGGGGGCTAACTTTCCCTTCAGCTGGAAACGCTGCATTCCTTTCAATGGCGACACTTTCAGATACATGAACTCTCTGATATTGAAAGCAAGGTCTCGACGTCTCTTGTCGGTGTAACTCTTCTGTCTTGACTGGGCGGTCTTGAGGTGCTCACGAATCTTGTGAACTTTCTCTTCTGCTTCTCGTAGGATGTCGGGTCCGAAAATCTTACTCTCTCCTACTTCCGACCAGTTCAAAGGGGTGCGACACTTCCTTCCATACATGAATTTAAATGGGGCCATTTCCAAACTAGCTTGATAACTGTTGTTGTATGAAAATTCTGCGAACGGCAGACAGTCTTCCCATTTAGATCCATACTCTAACACACATGCTCTCAACATGTCTTCGAGTATTTGATTTACTCGCTCTGTTTGTCCGTTGGTCTGAGGGTGATAAGCTGTGCTGAAATCTAGTCGGGTTCCTAAACCTTCTTGGACTTTCTTCTAGAATATCGAGGTAAACTGAGTTCCTCGATCCGATACGATATTCTTGGGGACTCCGTGCAAACTGACAATTCTCGCGATGTATAACTCTGATAGCTTCGAACTTTGATATGTGGTCTTGATTGGTAAGAAATGGGCGACTTTGGACAATCTGTCCACTATGACCCAGATAGAGTCATTTCCCTACTAGAAGTAGGCAGTCCGGTGATAAAGTCCATTCCAACGGAATCCCATTTCCATTCTGGAATCTGCAGGGGTTGCAACAATCCAGCGGGTCTTTGATGTCCTGCCTTGACTCTCTGACATATATCACACTTGGCGATATAGCTTGCGATTTCTCTCTTCATCTTATGCCACCAAAATTGCTCTTTCAAATCTTGATACATCTTTGTTCCTCCGGGGTGGATAGAATAAAGAGTATCATGAGCTTCCTTCAGAAAACTTCTTTCAACTTAGAATCTGCTGGTACACAAAGGCGTCCTTTGTACCACAGAACTCCTTCTTCGTCTTCGGTAAATCCGGGTACTTTGCCTGTACTGATACGACGCTTGATTCCGTCGATACTAGCATTTACTTTCTGCGCCTCCTTGATCTGGCTGATCAAAGTGGGTTGAAGTTCTATGCTAGCCAAAATTCCTTCACTCACTAATTCCATTCGTAACTCTTCCATCTCCTTGTGCAAGCTTGGTTGCTCCTTCAAAATCATGGAGTTCAAGCGGCACGGCAATCTGCTAAGGGCATCTGCTACCACATTGGCTTTACCGGGGTGATAGTGAATGTCCAGGTCGTAATCCTTGATTAGCTCAATCCATCTTCTCTGACTCATATTCAGCTCCTTCTGAGTGAATATATACTTTAGGCTCTTGTGATCCGAATAGATTTCACAACGGTTTCCCATAAGGTAGTGCCTCCATGTCTTCAGGGCTAGAACTACGGCTGCGAGCTCGAGGTCATGGGTTGGATAGCTCTGCTCATGTTGTTTCAGTTGTCGAGATAGATAAGATATAACTTTGCCTTCTTGCATTAGCACATACCCGAGACCGATCTTGGATGCATCACAATACACGTCAAAGGGCTTCGTGATATCTGGCATGATTAAGATTGGGGCTAAAATCAATCTTCTCTTGAGTTCTTGAAAACTCGCTTCACATTTGTTCGTCCATTCAAACTTATTATCCTTCTTCAGCAATTGAGTCATGGGTCTGGCGATACTTGAGAATCCTTCTACGAACTTGCGGTAGTATCCCGCCAATCCGAGAAATGCACGAACTTGGGTTTGAGTGGTTGGGGCTTGCCAATCTTCGACATCTTTCACCTTTGCGGGGTCAACGGCAATTCCTCCGGCTGATACAATGTGACCGAGGAATCCTACCTCCTGTAACCAGAATTCACATTTGCTAAACTTGGCATACAACTGATGCTCTCTAAGGGTTCCAAGAATGGTCCTTAGGTGTAGCTCATGTTATTCTTCTGATTTGAATGTCATCGATGAAAACAACGACAAACTTATCCAGGAAGTCCATAAAATTCTTATTCATGAGATTCATGAAATAAGCGGGGGCATTGGTTAATCCAAAAGACATGACAGTATAATCGTATAATCCATATCTGGTGGTAAAGGCAGTCTTTGGAATATCCTCTACGCGAATCTTGAGTTGATGATAGCCAGTTCTAAGATCAATCTTAGAAAACACTTTGGCACCGGTCAACTGATTAAACAATTCTTCTATCTTGGGCAATGGGTACTTGTTCTTGATAGTGACATCATTCAACTTCCGATAATCTGTACACAAACGGTTACCTCCATCCTTCTTATCCATAAACAATACAGGTGATCTCCATGGTGACGCACTTAGTTGAATCAATCCAATTTCCAGCATGGCATCTAGTTGCTTCTTTAGTTCTGCTAGTTCAGACGGGTTCATACTATATGGTCTCTGGGCTATGGGTCCTGTTCCGGGGATTAGTTCAATGATAAACTCGATATCCCGATCTGGGGGCATACCGGGCAAAACATCTGGAAATACATCGGGGTATTCACAGACTATCCGGACTTGGTCAATGGTAGGCTGGGCTATACTCTTGTTGCACTTGAATTGACGAGGTAAGGTTTCAGATACATGCTCGACTGATACTCCAGCTGTACTGGTCATGGTTATGGCTTTCTTAGCACAGTCAATTAATCCTTTATGTTTGGACATCCAATCCATTCCTAGTACTACTTCCAAACGTTTAGTTCCGAGTACTATCAGATTAGCATAAAAATCTATGTCATGGATTCGGATAGGGACGGCTTTGTAAATTTGCCTAGCATTGGTGGTGGAACCGGGAATTTGAAGAATCATAACATGCTTCAGTTTGGTTGGTTGAATCTTACTAGTGCATGCAAATTCTTCGGTGACAAATGAGTGGGATGCACCAGAATCAAACAACACTCTAGCAAGTACTGAATTAACAGAAAACATACCCAGCACGACGTCTGGCGCTTCCTGGGCTTGTTCAGCATGCATGAGAAAAAGATGGCCGTTGCGGTTGAGTGAATTCCCTGGGGCAAACCTTCTTCCAGGCTGAACACGACACTGTTGCTGAGCTGGGGCATTTGCATTGGGGGCTGCGGCATTATTCTTGGGGCACTCGTTGGAGTAGTGACCCTTATTTCCACAGTCATAACAAGTCACTTGCGACTTGTCCTTTGCTGCAACAGGCACAACATTGCTTCCAGGGCAGTGTTGGGGTTGGCGGCAGCATTGTTGTTGTTGAACTTGGGTGGTGCACGGTTGAAATTGCCAGAGTTGCCGGGGTTGTTGTGGTTTCCTCCGGGCCTTGGGTTTCCACGGTTGGGATAGGTCGGACGGTTCATCGGGGGTCTGTTGGTTCTCAGGGCAAATCCTGGAGATGGGTTGGGGTGATACTTTGGGGTATGATGGGTTCCTGGCTGATGCATCATGCGGCGCTTGCGGTTCTCATTCTCTTGGTTGATCTTTCCTTCCATCTGGATGGCAGAGTCAACTAGGGATTCAATATCAGCAAAGGGGATATTGACCAACACCGTCTGCATCTCATCGTGCAGACCATTCAGGAATCTTTCTTTCTTCTTGGCTTCGATGTCGATCTCATCCGGGGCATACCTAGCTAATGACAAGAATTTGTCACGGTATTCCACTATGGTCATCCTTACTTGCTTCAGTTCCCTGAATTCATCTCTCATTCTCTTGATCAAACCCGGTGGCACATGGGTTTTGCTGAACTTGACCTTGAATTCCTCCCAGGTCATCATCTGTCCTCCGGTCATTGCACGAACGTTGTTCCACCATGCTCTTGCATCTCCGTCTAGATAGTGGGTGGCGAACAGAAATTTCTCGTTAGCTTCCACTCCGGCAACTTCCAGGTTGTTCTCCATGGTTTGCAGCCAATCATCTGCATCTAGGGGCTCTTCCAACTTAGTGAAAACAGGTGGGTTGGTATTATGGAAATTCTTGAGCTTAGATCCATGGTTGTCCTGATTTCCTTGGCCTTGATTGTTGTTGGCCATCTGAGCTATGTGCTGAAGGGTGGCTAAATTGGCTTGACGTTCGGCTCTTTCAGCTTCGCGATCAGAAACCAACATTTGTAGGATCTGCAACATCGGGTCCGGGGATGAACCATTTCCTCCGCGAGGCATCTAAAGATTGAGAGAGATCATGAGAAAAGAGGGAAATTTCTAAGGTTCAGGGACTTTGAAAAGTTTTTAAAGTTTGACTCAGATTTTCTAGCAACTTGCTTTTCATTCATTCATTCATTCATAGCACACGATACAACACACACCACAACAAAGGAAAAACAGATGGTTTTAAGAACCATTCTGGAAACTACGATACAGTGGGACCGCATACAACTCACTACGCTAGTGCTCAAGTGCTACTACTCCTCGGAGTCGGTGTAATCGTCATCCTCATCGTCATATATGAAGGCGAAATCCTCCTCATCAGTGAAGAAGTCCATGGCCTGATCCTCCAGAAAATCATCATCATCGCTGAGATAGGAGTAGGGGTCTCCACGAAGATCTTCTCCGGCATTCTCCCTTTCCTCCAACTGCATGTCTCTCTCGTGGATGGTCTCCTCCAAATCCGAGATACGGTGGCGAGGACGGGCAATGATGCGCTCCTTCTTGTCGAGCTGGCGGCGACGAGACTTGCGATCCTTCGCTAGCATGGCGATGGTCTGATCCTTCGTCCTGATGATGGCGGACTTGTGATTGGAGTAGTCACGGGCATTGTCTAGTTCCTGCTGACGATCATACATCATGAAGCTAAGGTGGTCCAACTAAGTCTTCAACTCGTGGTGGTGTGGGGCTTCCAGTGGTTGTCCCATAGCATCACGCCTTGGACAAAACTCAAAGCGGGTACCCTTGATTTGGTTGATACTCTGCCCACACAGACGGGCAAGAGCTTCCTGCATGGCCCTGGCGAGTCCATCGAGCCAGTTGTTCTCTCTCAAGGTGAACTGAATTCCCTCAGCAGTGGGAGGTTCAATATTTCCGCGGAGACTTGCAACAACTAGCCATTGCCTATCTTCTCCTTCCTGATCATTGAGCTGAGCTCCGAAGAACTCGGGATGTGGACGCTCCAGAATTTCTGAAAGCTGGTCCAAATCCCACTCAAAGATGAGGTCTCCTCCATTCCCCAGCTGATAAAACTTGTTGTACTTCACGTCCATCTATAAGAGTATAGGACGAGTAAGTTAGTAGTGTGATCAAGTATGTCAAACTTTATGTATTTTGCAAGAGTTTTTGAGGAACATGAATTTTCATGAAAGAATCAAAGTGATAAGAATGGGAATAAGTTTTTGTAAATATTTGCTTCCTTTAGTTTTGAAACTAAGTTTTTGATTCAAACATCCAGTCTAACTAGGGTCTCCTATGGTCAGGATGGCTCTGATACCAACTTGTCAACACCCGGATTTTTAATCCCAGATGCCTGTTATGCCATATATCGCAATCCCAGGATTACCATTTTTGCAAGACATAACAGATTTGGATATCACAGTACATCATCCATTACAAACCATACATAATGTCTTACACAAATAAGGATCTCATGATCCAGTTCTTAATACAACTCAAGCAGCGGAATAACGTAATAATAAAGGTAGCGTAGGCGAAGCTCCATCTTCGGGGTCACAGGCAATGCTGACGATGGGAGATGATCCTAGTTGTCGTAACCTTCCTGCGGTCCATCGTCCTGGTACTCCTCTTCATAGTCTGGCCACGGGAATAGCCAGGGACAAAGCCATGAGTACTCTTTAAGTACTCGCAAACTAATACTAAAAAGTGAAGGGGGGTTTTTGTAGTAGGACACTAAGCTCTAGGGTTGTTTTGCAAAAAGCTAGATTTACCTCTACTAAGTTCAGAAGCAAGAAAAGCTAGTTGAAGTTTTATAACACCTAATTGGGAACTTGAATTTCATATCACAACCCTGTTGTGGTCAACTCAAAGTCTCAATTCATATCACAAGTCATCTTGAAAACATCTGACGGGGGGACAGTATGACCACTCCATATAACGCCCCCGAATCGGGTCTGTGCAGATCTCAGCATTTCCTGCCAAAATCCGCATAGAAGCGATTCAAAGACGTCCACCAGACACTTTCATGTGGGTGGGGTTTGAATACAAGTGGTTACATCATAGTAGTTTACAATAGAGTCCACAAGAACTTATATATACAACAACGACTCAACGAGTCAAGAATACAAAAGGTACAATACGAAGATACAACTCAAGAAGAAAGCAAGATAGTATCCGAGTACGGACAAGATCCAAATGGTACTAAGAGTCCTGAAGAATAACCAAGCGGTGTCCAACCCTGCCCAGGCCAAGCCGGAAGGGTAACCTTGCTAACGTCGTCAATCACATACCTGTCAAGCCAAAAGGGTGTCGGCAAAGGGCAGAGGAAAACAGAAAGAGAGCGGCCAGTACTGAGGCCAGTACACGGCGAGACTAGAATTCGGCGGTCCTCGCCTACATAGGTATGGTGGGCTCAGCGGCAGCAAAGCTTACACTATCTAACTTATAGAGACACGCTACAACTTCGGCTATTAGAGCGAGATAAGAGAGCGTTATACGATAACTTTAGATAACACCAAACATAACCCATCCGAAGATTTCCCCCTCGAAGACCAGTCGAGGAAGTCCCCTTGCGGAACACACACAATGGCAATTTTAGTTAACCAGGTGTTTAGTTGATAAGGCTAATTACTAGTCATATCATTAAAGGCAAAACATTAGTGGCGTTGTCTATGATCATGACACTGTACTCATGAGGCGTCCATAACCGTGCACACACGACTTCTCGAAAAGATTTACCCTGCAGGGATGCACTACTGTACCCAAATGCATGCTCAACCCTTCAAGCAACATATCATGCGTGCCATCCGAATCTCACAACAAAAACTGTCCCATAACTACGCGCATATCCAAAGGCATCACCTACTGTGGGGAACCAACCAAGAGGTATGACGATTCTCAAGGAAGGCACAGCGTTTGCGCCTACTGGTGGATCGGGCCCTGCGGGGTAACTTGTACACACCGTGGGTGCCACCACCGTGTACCGCAATTTATGTATGCAAGCCATGGAAATCCACCAAAATATCAAGTCCGAAGACATATCAACTCACCCATGTCCGAGGACATATTATGCGTATGCACCAAATGGAAAACCAATTTTGTAACCCTCTGGATATACGAATAGCGCCGGTAGTTGAGGGGGGATCCCAGAGGCCCCACGTTTGGTTAGCGCGATCAACTCAGAACTGGTATCATAGAACGAACGGGTCCTAGGTCGGCTCAAGCAGTTCCCAAAGATGGTCCCTGCCGGGGCCTTATCATTAGGTGAAACCATAACCAACAATATCACCAATTTAATTATCTTATCACCAGCAATATCCAAGTAATATGTTCCACCTGTATGAGAGCGGTACTAAGCATGCCTATGACTCTCAAGGACAAACTAGCTACTCAAACAAGGCAATAGGATAACCAAGGCAATATAGTGAAGCAGGTGATAAAGGGATAGTACTATAGCATCGACAATAAGGATAGCAATAGATCAATTGGAGGAAGTAAATACTATAAATACAAAAATAGGTAGAAGGGGGAGAATGCTCGCCTGAAAATATTGTCGAAGGTTCACCCGAAGATCGGGTCGACACTCGCATCAACTCATCGGCCTAGTCCGCGAAGAAGCAAAACACTAGAAGAGGCAACGGATGCAATATTTAATACTAGGCGAAAGATCCGGCATGTTTATGATATGATGCATGGTGGTCCCACTGAGCAATATTAAGCGGAGTCGGAGTCCTGGCAAATAAATATTATGATTCAAGTTGTTTATCTATCCTGCAATTTAAATGTTGACTTAACAAGGCAAAGCATGGCATCGGTTCGCTACACAAGTTTAAATGGAGTCGAGGTAATATAAATATAGCCCGCATATGGTCTCCATATTTAAGTTAGTTGAATCGACAAAATATCCCAAAATAAAGTATGTATGCAAATATGAATAAGATATTAATGCAACAAACTAGATAGCACTTTACAAAAATATGGATATGATTGGGGTCTCACGGTTTGGGACGAAGAGACGGTCTTGGGTTGTAGAGGAAGTATAGGAAGTAGTCGATTTTGCCGAAGTCGCGAATGCCAAGAATATCTTGCTAGAAGGACGACAATGATGGACAAAATGACGCCACACTTGATGAGAAATAGCCTGATGGAGCAGTGACAGATCAAAGGCGTCATCACAAGAAAACCGAGCTTAAATCTCTTAGAAGACTTTCATCGAACACTTGGCGGGTATCACAAGACAAGCGGAGACGGCAAACAGCCTGCCGTTAGACCACTGCACAGGAACAAAATAAATGGATTCTCTTGACAGAAAGACCGATGCTAGCGCCTGCAAAGAAAATCGGCTCATCGATCAGCCGCGGAATGAAACAGACGCGATGGTAGAAACATGTATAATAGGAGTCGATGCAGACCGTGCCGGTCCGGTCCCCTGCGAGCGCAACTAGGATCAGGGGCGGAGCTAGTAGGGTGTAAGGGTGGGGCGAGGACCACCCTAAGATTTGGCCCGTTAGCCTAATACATATCGTCTAAAAAGAATGCAATTGGCCCTGGCCCAGGCGGTGGAAAGCCGTAGGTTTTCTCGATTCCTCTAGTCCTGTTAAACCGTCGGCCACACAAACTCCGTTTCACGATCCGTCCAAACCAAATTCAGAGTCCCGATCGATCTCGATTCAATCCCCTCTAAAATAAAATCTATCGCCAGACTCCTCTACTGATTGATTGCTCGATTGTTGATTCGGTTCATACAGAGTCTGCGGCAAATTAGCCGAAGCTTCAACAATTTCCGATCTGCTAATCAATCGATCAGGTGAGATTCCACCGTGTTAGCTAAGCTATGCGCCTCTTTCTCTTCTCTTGTTCTACTTTAATTGTGAATAGTTTATTCAAAGTAGAAGAGTAAAATTAGCGATAACTTTGAACCAACTTGTATTTTTGTTCTGTATCGATCCATTAGTAGAAGAATATTTTTTTCTCTTTCTCTACTCTTCTCTAACTGTTCTATATTTATTCGGATATAGAAAATTGATTCACTGTAATCTGGAAGTTGATAAATCAGCTGACATTTTTTTTGCATTGCAGACTGACTGAAACATGAAGAAGAGGAATTCGGACATTGCATCACTTTTTCAGAAGCATGAAGCAAAGAAGATCGCATCTTCTGCCTCGACAACTGTCGAAGAGCAAACTGTAGTTCCAACTGAAGATACAGCCTCGCCACCACCGCTCTCATCGTCGCCACCACCGCCGCCACCGCCACCGCCACCGCCGCCGCCACAAGTATATGATATTAATCGTCTTCCACATGATCCAGGAGAAAGATTACCCATTGCAAGCTATACTATTAATGATCAGGATGCAGTTCGGAGAGCATACATCCTTAAAGGTCCATGCCGACCATATGCACATCGGTTTGAATCAAGGAATATTGGAGGTAAAGATCGGCATTTTAGTATTCTTTGGTTTGAGAGTTATAATTGGCTTGAATACAGTATCAAGAATGATGCTGCATTTTGCTTCGTATGCTACTTGTTCAAAGAGAAGAAAAGCAAGGGAAAGGGTACTAGGGTTTTTGTTGATGGTGGTTGGAGAAATTGGAATAGGGATGATGCACTTGACAAACATGTGGGTGGTGTAACAAGTGTACACAATCATGCTCAGGAGAGATATAACTTATTTCTTAATCCCGAAGCGGCAGTTGATAATCTTATTGTGAAGGTAAACCATGAGGAACTATGTCTTTACAAGCTCAGGTTGCTTTATTCTCTTAGATGCTTGAGATTTCTCCTGGGTCAAGGATTGGCATTTCGTGGACATGATGAAAAGGATGATTCTCACAACAGAGGGAACTTTCTTGAGCTTCTGGAATGGCTTGCAGCAAATAATGAAGAAGTGAATAAATTGGTTTTGAAAAATGCTCCAGGTAATTGTACCTTGACTTCCCCTGAGATACAAAAGCAAATTATTCAATGTTGTGCCATACACACGAGGAAGGAAATTATAGAAGAACTTGGTGATGACAATTATGCAATTCTTGCTGATGAGAGTAGTGATGTATCGCATAAGGAACAACTAGCTATTTGCTTGCGTTATGTGGATAAAGTGGGAAGGCCAAAGAAGCATTTTCTTGGAGTTGTTCATGTAGGTGATACTACTTCTTTGTCACTTAAGGATGCAATTTATGGTTTACTCAGTCATCACCATTTGACTCCCACTCAAATCCGTGGGCAAGGCTATGACGGAGCTAGTAACATGAAAGGGGAGATTAAAGGACTGAAAACTTTGATCATGCAAGAGTCACCTTCTGCTTATTATGTTCATTGCTTTGCACATCAACTCCAGCTAGTCCTAGTTGCTGTTGCTAAGGACAATACAGATTGTTCTTGGTTTTTTGCTCAAGTATCTCTCTTGATGAGTATTGTGGGAGTCTCTTGTAAGCGCCATGACTTGCTTCAGAATGTTAGAGCTGTTAACCTCTTGAAATCTCTTGAAATGGGTGAACTAGAAACTGGCAGCGGATTAAATCAAGAGATGGGGTTAGCTAGGCCAGGTGAGACTCGATTGGGCTCTCAATTCAAAACCATTATGCGCATCCTTGGTATGTATGCCACAATTCGAGATGTGCTCATTATTCTTGGAAAAGATCATGGGCAAAAGGGTGATTGGCCAAAAATACATGTTGTGCTTAGAGTGTTTGAATCATTTGATTTTGTTTTTAGTGCGCAGTTGATGGTTGTAATTCTTGGATACACAAATGATTTATCCAAGTGTTTACAAAGGATAGAGCAATATATTGTTAGTGCTATCTCACTTGTTGGTATGGCAAAGAGAAGAATGCAGGAGATGAGGTCTGATGGTTGGGATTCATTCTATGAAAAGGTGATTTCATTTTGCAATGAGCATGGCATCCAAGTTCCTTCAACGAATGGTAATTATGTTCCTTATGGGAGATCAACACGGTTTTCTTCTGATCAAACAAATGATGATCATTTCAGAAGAGAAGTATACATTGGTGTCATTGATAAAATCAGTAAAGAGCTTGACAGTCGATTTGATGAGGTCAACATGGAGTTACTTAGTTCTATGGTAGCCTTGAATCCTGTCAACTCATTTGCTTCTTTTGATGCAAAAAAGGTACGCAGACTTGCTGAATTTTATCCTACTAATATTTTCAAGGTTGATCTGATGAGACTTGAGACACAACTTGTTAACTACATTGATGACATGAGAAAGGATGAAAACTTCAGAGGTCTAAAGAATCTTGTTGAGCTATCAGTCAAACTTATTGAAACAAAGAGACATATTGTTCATGATCTAGTCTACTCTCTTCTCAAATTGGTACTACTTCTACTGGTGGCGATGGCAAGTGTTGAAAGAGTGTTCTCTGCAATGAATTTAGTGAAGCATAAGTTGAGGAATAAGATGGGTGATGGTCTTTTGGATGATTGTCTGGTCACATTCATTGAGCGGGATACTTTTGTCAAGATAAACGATGATGATATAGTTGAGACTTTCATGGCCATGAGAAAACGTTATCCTGAGAAGAATAAGAAGAAATAGTAGTATTGTAGTGGTCTTTAAAATAGCTACGGTATGTTATATTTCTATATACAAATTTGACAATATAATCATTGAATTTATGCTACTTGTGAGACTTTATAAATTTATTTTTGACGTGCCTTTATATATAGTATGCTCAATACATGTACACTGTCCTGTTATTTTTGTAATTCCTGGAAAAAAATATTAATTGACCCACCCTAGTTTAAAATCCTGGATCCACCACTGACTAGGATGACCAGGGGAGATGGGGGTTCGCTTCCCTAGGGATCTTGGTCAGCGGTAGAGCCCCAGGCACCCATCGCTGGCCTGCTGGAGCGGCTCGGTTGGCTGGCGGCATGGTCACTGGATCCACTTTGCTGGTTGCTAGCTGCCTCGCGCGTGCGCTGGTGTGCAGATGAGAGGATTTGGGACATGCCCACGTGGACCAAGGTGGTAGCGATAGGTGAAAATTGGTAAGGGATCAGGTGGTGATAGAAATTGGTGAACGCTTGTGGAGCTTTGTTCGAACTTGATGGAGATAGATTGGGGCAAGGGGATGGATTTGTTGGATCCAGAATTAAGGCACGATGCCATGATGGATTCTAGTGCTCTCGTGTTGTAAAAGGCTTTGAGATGCTTTTTGATGCGTCGTGTGCTGACCAAGAGGAACAGGCATGGGAAAATCGAAGCTAGCTGTTGGCTCACGAAAAAGGAACACGCGGCGGAGAGGAATTTTGGACATCAAGGATTGGGGAATTTTGTACAGGTTTGGTGGCTAGGGTTTTGGTAAGGAAGAAGATAAGGAAAGGACTACTTATCTAGTCCAAAGTAGACTAGATGCGGCTAGTTTTGGGCCAAAATTTGAGA
The DNA here is from genome assembly GCA_916181665.1 of Avena sativa. Classification (NCBI taxonomy): domain Eukaryota; kingdom Viridiplantae; phylum Streptophyta; class Magnoliopsida; order Poales; family Poaceae; genus Avena; species Avena sativa. Next base: position 384,387,614 of record OV702281.1, on the reverse strand, counting down.
CGGGCTTTTAGCCTAATTTTATTTATAAAACAAGAAAAACTTCTGCTGCGAGAAATATTATTTGTTTTAATTTAAAATAAGAACGAGAGACGGGTTTAATAAAACCACATGGATATTTAGTAAAACAAAATATGGTTTGATAAAATAATTTTACGGATAAAATATGCATGATGATGTCATGATGATGCACAAAATAAGATAACAATCAATTCTATTTCGGAATATTTTTGGAGGCATTACACTCCAACTGTCCATAACCGTGAACGCGGCTATTCGAATAGTTTGACACTCTGCAGAGGTTGTACACTTTCATCACAACATTCGATACATCCGTCAGGAACAAATCCTGAATTCACCATACTCAGTATGCAGATAATCAATCCTAACATTTCAATTACACGCCCTAGTATAGGCACCTATCCTGTGAGTTTGGCCTCCCAATCATGACCAACTGTCATCTTGGGTACTGCACAGGTGGACAATCTTCACAAGGTAGCCTCAGCTCAGACCTTGGCCGTGAGGGAACCCATACTAAGGTATATAAATTTCCAGTCAAGCCCTACCCAATTTTCGGGTATTGTGGTTGTACGGTAAAATTGGAATGGTATCGCATCCACACAACCATCAGTTTTATAAAGGGCTAAGGCTCCTGCCTCAACATTTTCATCATCAAAATCATCTGATGTTCAGAAACACATATCAAAACATTTCAGTAGAATGACTCATCATTCCAAGGTTTTCATAACCATTTTCACCAAGTATTCCCATCTAAAGTTGATCAAGTTTTAGGCTTAGCACTAGCATCTACAAGTGGGATAAGTACTAATGAGGGGTGGTAAACAAGTGGAGATTACTTGAGTTCAATCTCATGCCTTAGGATGACATCAAGATTATCTAGCTTAGCCAAATTTAATGCTCTTTATGCAACCTTCAATTATCTTCCTAAAATCTACAAGTCACTTAAGTACTCTCTAAGAAATAGCTTTGATAAAGAAATAAAGTAGAAAGCTTGCAAGTAAAACTAGGATTGGGTATCATCAAATGTGTCTAACCAAGCATGCTTAGTGCATTGCATATGTTATCTAAATTTCATAACTGCAAGTGTTAACTTGCATAGGTCAACTTGGTTAGTAAGGCTTGCCTTATGCAGAGCAGTGGTTAAAGTTCTCCTCGGCTTCTTCTTCGTAGTATCCTCCTTCCTCCTCGTATCCTTGGTCGGTACTAGCGTCTATAAATAAATACGAGGTACACAATTACCAAACAATACTTAACTATTTTCAATCATCACACAAAGGGGTACGATAGATGATCTAGTATCATCACTAACATTACAAGATTAAAGCTTTTGTCTTATTTATTTTATTTTTAGAAAAGTAATTTCTACTCATTGAAAAACTACTTAAGATTTAATATTCTCCAAACCAAACATGGGATCATGTTGACACATGTCATCACCACATATTTCAGTACATGGGAATGTGATTTAAAGTGGTGTCACAATTTAATAAGGTTTAACCTTTTTATTTTAAATAATTAAAGTGACTAGAAATGCCTATGTGGCATTCTTTTATTACTTGAACATTATTTCTGTAAGTAAACCAAAATGTTTTTATATATTCTGAAAGGTATGATCAAATGTGATTTTTGAGAGTTGGAATCAACTCAAAAGCTATTATGGTTGAAATTTGAAAAATGTTTGAATGCAGAAAAACTTCTGACATGTTATTTTTACCAAGGTTGATCTACATATCCAAATGATTTGAATCCAACGGGCTTGGATTAAGCATTTCAGTACCTTTCTAACAAAATTGGTTTCATGCAATTTGGTTCACTGAATCGAGCTGGGTTGATTTTTGAAACTAGGTACAGAATTGAGTTTGAATTAAAATAGAAAAAATCTAAATTCAAACGGTTGGGCGGCGCGGGAAAGGTTAATGGGCCGGCCCAGTGTCACTCCGCAGTGGTGGGCTCAGCTGACAGGGGGTTCCACCCGTCAGTGGCTCATAACACGCGAAGCGGTACGGGGCGATCTCGGCCGCACGATCTAAATCTAATCAGACGGCTACGGCTCATCGTCCACGTCGGGCAGCGCCAGTGAGATAGAACCCTAACGCGGCAGGTAGGGGTCATGGGAGGTTCCCCGGGGCTCAGGCAAGGGTCGGCGATGGGGGCGAACGACGAAGTCGACGACAGCGATTCTCCTGGCACCGGCAGCTCCTCCTGGGGCGGCTCCAATCGACGGCGCCTCTCCTCCTCTACAGCGACAAACTCCGGTGCAATTCTGGCCACCTGGTGCTCGCCTTGCTCCGGGGGTGAGTGAGTGTGATCAGAGCGAGGTGGGTTTCGAACCGGTGTGAAGAAATCGAGCGGGGGAGGCCTCTATTTATAGTGGCGAGGGGGGACCGACGAGCGCGAGCTGAGCTCGTCGTGGTTGACGGTACAGGCAGCTATCGGCGTGGGCGACGGTAGGGGCGGTTCTATGTTCCCTGGCGAAACTCAAAGGCGTGGTGGCGAGGCGTGGGGCGGTGCTGATCAGTCGGAACGCTTCGACTCTCTAGGCGGGTCCGACGGGGTTTTTGATGGCGCACAACGAGCATGGTCCGCGCGGCGGCGAACGGGCATGTCTGGCAGGGTGCTGGGGTGCTGGCGATCACTTACGCACGCGGCAAGGGCGGCGCGCGGTCTGGGGGTGCTGGTCGAGCGTGGCGCACGGGGCGCGCTCTCAGCATGGTCGCGGAGAGGTTTGGCATGGCCTGGGCGTGTGGTCCAGTGGCTGGCATTGCTCGAGGCTGGGACAGGGAGTGACGGTGGGGTGCTGGCTAGCTCCCAGACTAGGTTGGCACAGCTAGTTCTTCCTCTAACTTGTTGTCCACACTGGGGTGACATGGTGAGGCTCAGCCTTCTCACCATTGATGGCAATGGCAAGCTCACAGTGATGCTAAAGGTTAATACCTAAGCTAGATGATCTACTAGATGTTTGCTGTGAGCTAGAGAGGGGACAATGTTGGCCAAATTACTTTTCAAAATAGTGTTTGTGATTTGTTTGATTTGAATCTGCAAGCTGTTTGATGAAATGGCCGCAAGAACTTGAGTTTTGAATTTTGAAAATATTTTTGGTGGGTGTGTTAGGCATGTGCTGGAGATTCTGTGGGTGCTTGGATTTTGAAAATTGAACTTGTTTGAGTGGTTTTTGAATTAGTGGGATCTTCCCATATGAGATAGATTCAATTTTAAACTGTCATTTAAACTTAGCATTTGAATGTTTTTGGATGATCACAAAGTGGGCGTTTGTACCTTATTATGTGTACTAACCATGGATGCAAAGATCCACAAAATTTTATGTTGAGTTTTGAAAACTAGAGATAGCCAAAGTAGGCATGAGAGTTAATTTGGCAAAAATGATAATTTTCACTTCATTTGCTTATTTTGAGTTGTTTGTCTTTGGGAAAAGTTTGGGAATTGTTTAGATGATGTTTATTTCACCTAAGAATCATCTTACAAGCAAAGAAACATAGAACCATGGCAATTTAAAAGAATCCAAATTTTGAATACACACATATGAATGCTTTCACATTTTTAGTTGGAAAAGTTTTTGTTAACCCTGATTTTGATGATTAGAGTTTGATGATCCAAGTTTAATATTTTTGGGATGTTACAATGCAGAACCGATCAGACGCAGATCTGGGCGAAAACAGGGCAGATCGGACTGATCTGAGCGAAATCGGGGCAGATCTGAACCGAAAAAGAAACCGGGCGACGACCGGCGGCGGCGACAACGGCAAGGCCGACGGCGACAGGGACGGTGGTGGCTGCGGCGATGAAGTTGCAAGGAGAGGACGAGACTAACTTGGCTCTGATACCATGTTAGGAATAGACAACTTGTATTCCTCTGGGACCAAAGGCCACAATATATAGTACACGTACAGGTGCAAATATGCAGAAAGCCCCCTAACATATGGGGAAACAATAATATACAAATATATACATCTAACAGCCATGTCCGCGCTCACGTCAGGCGACGCCTCCACGGCGCAACGGTACATAGTGCCACCATGTCCACCCTCATGTCTATGACGCCTCCACGGCTGTCGGCGGAGACATACGGCCGCATAGGCTGCCTCATCTATCCCGCGTGTGACTCGGTCTCTCTTACGCGCGAACAAAAATTTGTGTTGCATGCACGGTGTGTTGGAGATATGCCCTAGAGGCAATAATAAATATAGTTATTATTATATCTTTGTGTTTATGATAAATGTTTACATTCATGCTATAATAGTATTAACAAGGAAACCATTAATACTTGTGTGATTTGTAAACTTAATTTAAAGTCCTAGTATATCCTCTATACTTCACTAGCTTGTTGGTTGATTAATGATTGAGGTTTCCCTATCATGAACATTGAGATGTTATCAACAACAAGATCATATCGTTAGGAGAATGATATGGTGGACATACTCCTATAGATAAGCGTAGCATAAAGATCAAGTCATTTAAATAGTTCAATTGCTATATGCTTTCTGATACATAGTAACCTAATTCCTTCGACCATGAGATCATGCATATCACCTTTACCGGATAGATGCTTTGATGACATCAAACACCACACCGTAACTGGGTGGCTATAAAGGTGGCATTGAGTGTTCGGAAAGTATTGGTTGAAACACATGGATCAAGAGTGGGATTTGTCCATCCATATGACGAATAGATATACTCTGGGCCCTCTCGGTGAAATGTCATCCAATTAGCTTGCAAGCATGTGACTGGCTCACAAGGGATCACATATCACGGGAACGAGAAAAGAGTACTTATCAGTAACGAGGTTGAACTAGGTATGCAGAGATACCGACGATCATAACCTCGGATAAGTAAACTATCGTGAGACAAAGGGAAATTGGTATCGTATATAAGTGGTTCATTCGATCGCAAAGTAATCGTAGAAATATGTGGGAGCCATATGAATTTCCAGATTCCTCTATTGGTTATTGTTCGGAGAAGTGTCTCGATCATGTCCGCATAATTCACGAACCGTAGGGAGACACACTTAAGGATTCGACGTTGTTTGAGTAGTTATGGTATTATGAGAAAGAGACCGAATGTTGTTCGGAGTCTCGGATGGGATCCGGGATATCACGAGGTGATCCGGAATGATCCGGAGAATAAGATTCATATAAGGAAAGTCCCGTTTCGGAGTTCGGGAATGATTCCGGTGTTTTCATCGGGAATGTTCTAGAAGGTTCCGGATTGTCCGGCACTCCGGGGGGGGAGGGTACATGAGTGTGTCATTGAATGATTGCATCATGTACTAAGTGTTCTTGCTGTTCCAAAAACATGAAAGTCAAATTGCCAGTTTGAAAGTCAAACGGCTAAAACAGGAAACTGTGGGAAACAGGAAACTGTGGGAAACAAGCAAGAGGAGTTGGAACCAACTTGGAGGAGGAGTCTCACTCCTCCAAGCCGGCGCCCAGCCCAAGGCCGACTTGGGGAGGGACTCCCCTCCCCTGGCCGCGCCTCCCCATCCATAAAAGGAGGGGCAGGGCTCCCCTCCTAGAACACACAAGTTCCTATCTTCTACCTCCGGTTTAGAGCCGTTTTGGTTTAGAGCTTCTAATTGCTTTAGCCAGCGGTTTAGAGCCTTCTAATTGGTTTAGAGCCTTCTAATTGGTGTGTCTAATTACTAGACCACTAATAGCCTCTCTCATAAGCTCCACCATACTCGCACCGGCTTAAGGCGAAGCCCTGCGGGATCTCCCCTCTACTTCCGGTACCACGCCGTTGTGCTGCCGGAATCGCGAGGAGAGTGCTACAACCTCCGCTGCCTGCTGGAACAAGGGAGAGGAAGGTCTTCGTCAAGTACCGAACGTGTGACCGACTGCGGGAGCGCTGCCGGAACGCAGCGCCGGAAGGATCGTCTACGCGATCTTGAGATCGGAAAGAGTACGACTACATCACCCACGAGAATCTGCTCTCGTTAACCGCTTTGGAATCTTCGAGGGTGAGTTATTCCATCGACTCGTTGCTCCAATCTAGTAGATAGATCTTGGCTTGTTTGTTTGTATGCGATAGAAAATTTTTGTTTTCCATGCTACGAACCCCTACAGTGGTATCAGAGCCGTGTCTATATGTAGATCTGTTGCACGAGTAGAACACAATGGTCATTATGGGCGTTGATGCTTTTATTGTCGATTGCTTCTTGTGTACTTTGTATCTTGCGGTATGTTGGGATGAAGCGGCCCGGGCTAACCTTACATGACATCGTTCATGAGACTTGCTCCACGCTCGACATGCAACTTGTATTGCATAAGTGGCTTTGCGGGTGCCTGTTTCTCCTAGCATAGTTAAGATCCAATTTACAACGGGTGATTAACAATACTAGTATCAATGTTGTGGTTCTTGTTCGTAAGTTAGAACGACACTTATTGAAAGCCCCAAACCACGTAAAATATGCAAAGAAAGTAGAGGCGTCTAACTTTGTTTTGCAGGGGTGTGCTGTGATGTGATATGGCCATGATTGTGATTATATATGATGTATGCAATGTTCCTTATTGTAAGTCGGCAACCGGCAGGAGCCATATGGTTGTCTTTAATTTCTGTTAAGACCCGCGTGTCTATTCAAAGTAGTTGTAATAGTTGAAGCTGGTGGACGACAACCATGAAGAAGCGTCATTGACCTTGATGCTATGCCGGTGATGATGGAGATCATGTTCGTGCTTGAAGATGGAGATCGGAAGCACAAAGAAGAAAGGCCATATCATATCACATATTATGAATTGCATGTGATGTTAATCCTTTATGCATCTTGTATTGCTTAGTAGACGACGGTAGCATTATAAGATGATCCCTCATACACATGAATTTCAAGTTCTAAAGTGTTCACCCTTAGTATGCACCGTTGCTAAAGCTTGTTGTTTCGAAGCATCACGTGATGATCGGGTGTGTTAGATTCCGCAAGTGTATACAACGTAAGCAAGCCAGATTTGCTTATGCGGTAGCTAAGGTTTGATCTTGACGAGCCTAGCATGTACAGACATGGCCTCAGGAACACGAGTTACCGAAAGGTAAAGCATGAGTCATATAGTAGATATGATGAACATGTTGATTGTTCGCCATTGAAGCTATATCAACTCTCGTGATGATCGGTTTTGATGTAGTGGATTTGGTTCGTGTGATCACTAAAACAATGTGAGGGATATTGTTTTGAGTGGGAGTTCACCTAGATTAATTTAATTATTAATTAGAACTCAATTTATCATAAACTAAATCAAAGTGAATTTGCATAGTTGTTGTAGTCATTGGCATCCGTTTACCACCTTGCGCTTAGTTATAATTGAGATGATAGAACTATAGAATTCTGGTTAGTTACTTTACGAACTGGTATCGTATTGTTTTGAAGTGTTAATCTAAAGTTTAAAAGTCCTATTGCAAACTTTCAGTAAGTTCCGGTTACTCCATGAAGTTTAATAATTAGTATTAAATCAAGAGTAACAATTCCAAGTGTTAGTATATAAGTATCATGTTTGTCTCCATGATTCTTGATATTCAAAGGATTCTCCTAATATCAAGGTTATCTAAGGATCTGAAAGAGTTGTTTCAGAAACCATGATTTGTGGAAGATATTGTGATATCTGAAACGAAGTTTTGGTTGCAACATGATAGAGTATAATATGGCTAAAGTCATGTTCTCATATTTGATGAGAATTTGCAAAAGGTTGGAGACACTAGTTGTCCTAGTCGTCCAAAAGGATTTGGAGAGCAACATTATACTCATGATTCACCGTTATAAGCTAAAAGTAGCTTGATCATGGATAAATCCATGATGAGGGTGAATATTTGATGTAGGTAAAATGTTTACTACACCAAGAGATTACTAAAGAAAGGAATTTGAAAGAACACCAAACATTTGATGATGGTGATCTACTTCAAAGTGCAAGTCCAAAGACATTGGTATTTAACTATACACGCTTTGGACTATGTGTCATATATATGACTCCACTATTGATGTTGATAGATTCTTTCAAATAGAAAAGGAAATACTGAAAGAGAATCTCATAAATATATGGCAGAAAAGAAAGGACTAGAATTGTTCAGTTTAAGTATATAGATGATATACATGTTATGGCTATATTCTTTGCTTATTAAACAATGTGGTTATTAAGTATTTGATACTGAATTTGTTGGTGTGAATCGTCATACGAAACAACAGAATTCATGAACTACAATGGCCTAAGTAACTAGCAAAAGAATATGTGATGATGTTCATCGAGAACAAATAAAGGGTTATTGTGTTGCTTATTAAAACATCAAAGCTTGCCTTCAAGATTTGTTTTATCAGGTATTATGAGAACAAAAGGGTTGTTCAAATAATTGCTGTAATCCATAAAAGATGGATGATTCACAAATCTCGTTGGAGAAATCACATCCATAAAACTAGTGCTAAAAATGTCGAAAGACAAATTGATTGAAAGATCACTTAGGAAGTGACATCGCCGTTTAAGTTATATTGGAAAGAAAACATGAAGAAAATCCATATGGATGGAATTTTGGAGTCTATTTGATTTTGATCAAATGACGCTTGTGAAACTTTCCTAGAGATAATTAGAACTTCGTTCATAGGCCAAAAGGGAACGAAAGACTAACTTATTGGAACTTGTACATATTGTTGTACGAAGTCCATTATGTGTAGTCAAGAGCGATGGATTTCAACTTCATTTGCTTTTTCCGAAAATTTGAGTGAATATATGAATATTTACTTAATAAGGATGAAGTGTGAAATATTTGGAAAAGTTCAAAGACTTTCGAGATGAAGTGCAAAATCATTGTAACAAGAATATAATTAGTTTATGATAAGATCATAAAGGAAGATATTTGAGTTACAGAGTTTAGCATAATACCTAAGATTTAAGGAATCGTTCCGTGGATTTGCATTTCCCGAAACACCATAAGAGTATGGAGGATTCGAGATATGTAATTAAACCTTGTTTGACATGGTAAGATCAAAGGTATAATTCATAAAACTGCCATTATATTTTAAAGATTAAAAGCTTTAGAGATTACCGTTTTTCCACTGAAAAGAGCTCCATCATAATCCGTTGAAATGACACCATATGTTATGGTTTGGGATAAAACCCAAGTTGTCCTTTCTTAAACATTGGTATGCTATGCATAAGAAAGATGTTTGCAACCAAAGTCGGATGAACCTGTCTTTGTTAAGTATTCCTCCATAACACCGGAGACAAAAGTGTTTGTCACTTAGAACGTCAAGTTTCTTTTAGAAGGAATTTTTCGTGAAAAGTAAAGTGGGAGGACAATAGAACTTTGATAAGGTTAAAAGAACCTTAGCTATATGTGCAAAGTTGCGCAGCACCGAAAAGTGTTCCGGAGGCAGCAACAATGCTCATGGCTCACATGCCTCAAAGGTTGTGGTCACGGAGATCTAAGTTCCTATTGAAACAAGTAGATCGGGTAAACAATCAAATACCAAGATTTGAGGGTTGAATCATTATTTGAGAATAATGAACCGACTACATACAAAGAAGCGATGATGGGCCCTGACTCCGTCAAATGGCTTAAAGCCATAAAATCCGTGATAGTTCCATACACGAGAAATCAAGTTTTGAACTTGAAGGACCCTCGAGAAAGGTGTAAGACCTTACAGTTGTGTCTGGATCTATAAAGAAATAGACATGGATGTTTTACATCTATGAAATGGTCGACATGTTGGGAAAGAGTTCACAACAATGTTCAAAGGTTGACTATGACAAGATTTGATCTTTCATAGTGATATTTAGTCTAGACGGATTAATGTAGCAACCACTACATATAATTTGTTATATGGTAGTTGAATAAACAAAACAAGTTCTTCTAATAGAATCGTTACCTAGGACATGTGCATAACACGGTCCATAGGGTTTTGTTAATTCAAAGGATGCTAAAAGCATATGCAAACTTCAATGGTTAAAGTGAGCATCGCGGAGTTGGAATCTTCACTGTGATGAAACTGTTAAAGGAGTTTAAAAGTTCATTAGAGACGATGAAGATGCTTGCATTTGCAAGAAATTAAGTGGGAGCGCTAAGACATGTTTCTAATACATTATGTGGAAGACATATTGTTGATTGGAAATAATGTATCTTTTATTAACACATATTAAGAAATTCATCCCGATGAAAGACTTAGGCAAAACCAAAATATTTGGCATCAATAGACGCTAATATGGTTGTGCCGGAAGTACATAGACAAGATATTGAATGAGTTCAATATAGAAACTACAAGAGAGGTTCTTGTCGCACAGAAAGGATTGAAAGAGTTCAATGTTGATGATATATTCAAGTGTATTGACATTTGGCAAGTGAAACAAAGATTCAAGTATAGATTGATACTTGATGTATGAAATCACAAAGAGTATTTATATCAATCATACTGTGATATGTACAAATCCAGATATGTCCTATGCTTTAAATGTTGTGAGCATATACCAGAATGATTCGTAAGATGATCATTGGACAATAGTAAGGATATTCTTATGATCTTTTGGAAGAACTAAGAGTATATTATTTGTAGAAGTGACAAATAGATGGTTAGTTCATTGTAAAAGTACTACATTGATACTAGCTTTGTCACAAAGTACAAATTAAGTTTATCTCAATCTAAACTAAGGGTGGCACAATATAATGGAAAGTGAGTTCCATAATGGATTTGGATGAGTTCCAAAGTTAAGACATTGTGACAGATACTACAACAAAAGGCTAAGTATATGACTGCTATTTTTAGCAGCAAAAGAGGGCATTTGTGTCAAGTAGTTTGTTATCAAACTAGGTGTAGTTCACAGTGGGATAATACTATGAAGATATATTGTGCGACAATATTATCAACATGTTTTAACCCCAAAGAGCTAAAGGTCACACCGAAAGACCAAATTTATACAAAGCCATCTCATTAGAGAATGAGTGATGCGTAGAGACGCAAAGACATGCAATTACACACGGACCTAGATGTGTCAGATCCGGAGATCAGTTGACCACTAGCAATCGTGTACATACAACACTGTAAAGCCATAGGTGTTGAATACACAAAGGTTTGAAACTAGATTATTGACTCTAGTGCAAGTGGGAGACTGTTGGAGATATGCCCTAGAGGCAATAATAAATATAGTTATTATTATATCTTTGTGTTTATGATAAATGTTTACATTCATGCTATAATAGTATTAACAAGGAAACCATTAATACTTGTGTGATTTGTAAACTTAATTTGAAGTCCCTAGTATATCCTCTATACTTCACTAGCTTGTTGGTTGATTAATGATTGAGGTTTCCCTATCATGAACATTGAGATGTTATCAACAACAAGATCATATCGTTAGGAGAATGATATGGTGGACATACTCCTATAGATAAGCGTAGCATAAAGATCAAGTCATTTAAATAGTTCAATTGCTATATGCTTTCTGATACATAGTAACCTAATTCCTTCGACCATGAGATCATGCATATCACCTTTACCGGATAGATGCTTTGATGACATCAAACACCACACCGTAACTGGGTGGCTATAAAGGTGGCATTGAGTGTTCGGAAAGTATTGGTTGAAACACATGGATCAAGAGTGGGATTTGTCCATCCATATGACGAATAGATATACTCTGGGCCCTCTCGGTGAAATGTCATCCAATTAGCTTGCAAGCATGTGACTGGCTCACAAGGGATCACATATCACGGGAACGAGAAAAGAGTACTTATCAGTAACGAGGTTGAACTAGGTATGCAGAGATACCGACGATCATTACCTCGGATAAGTAAACTATCGTGAGACAAAGGGAAATTGGTATCGTATATAAGTGGTTCATTCGATCGCAAAGTAATCGTAGAAATATGTGGGAGCCATATGAATTTCCAGATTCCTCTATTGGTTATTGTTCGGAGAAGTGTCTCGATCATGTCCGCATAATTCACGAACCGTAGGGAGACACACTTAAGGATTCGACGTTGTTTGAGTAGTTATGGTATTATGAGAAAGAGACCGAATGTTGTTCGGAGTCTCGGATGGGATCCGGGATATCACGAGGTGATCCGGAATGATCCGGAGAATAAGATTCATATAAGGAAAGTCCCGTTTTGGAGTTCGGGAATGATTCCGGTGTTTTCATCGGGAATGTTCTAGAAGGTTCCGGATTGTCCGGCACTCCGGGGGGGGAGGGTACATGAGTGTGTCATTGAATGATTGCATCATGTACTAAGTGTTCTTGCTGTTCCAAAAACATGAAAGTCAAATTGCCAGTTTGAAAGTCAAACGGCTAAAACAGGAAACTGTGGGAAACAGGAAACTGTGGGAAACAAGCAAGAGGAGTTGGAACCAACTTGGAGGAGGAGTCTCACTCCTCCAAGCCGGCGCCCAGCCCAAGGCCGACTTGGGGAGGGACTCCCCTCCCCTGGCCGCGCCTCCCCATCCATAAAAGGAGGGGCAGGGCTCCCCTCCTAGAACACACAAGTTCCTATCTTCTACCTCCGGTTTAGAGCCGTTTTGGTTTAGAGCTTCTAATTGCTTTAGCCAGCGGTTTAGAGCCTTCTAATTGGTTTAGAGCCTTCTAATTGGTGTGTCTAATTACTAGACCACTAATAGCCTCTCTCATAAGCTCCACCATACTCGCACCGGCTTAAGGCGAAGCCCTGCGGGATCTCCCCTCTACTTCCGGTACCACGCCGTTGTGCTGCCGGAATCGCGAGGAGAGTGCTACAACCTCCGCTGCCTGCTGGAACAAGGGAGAGGAAGGTCTTTGTCGAGTACCGAACGTGTGACCGACTGCGGGAGCACTGCCGGAACGCAGCGCCGGAAGGATCGTCTACGCGATCTTGAGATCGGAAAGAGTACGACTACATCACCCACGAGAATCTGCTCTCGTTAACCGCTTTGGAATCTTCGAGGGTGAGTTATTCCATCGACTCGTTGCTGCAATCTAGTAGATAGATCTTGGCTTGTTTGTTTGTATGCGATAGAAAATTTTTGTTTTCCATGCTACGAACCCCTACACGGTGCATAGGGCAGCCGCGGAGGAGATGCGGCGGGCACGACGACCCTACTACCGTTCCACTGAAACAGTCTGTTCGAGTACCTCAGGTCCAACCCTTCATCCACGCCACAGGCAAGAAGCTCAGCAGCTACTCATCGTCCAACCGCGGCAGGAACGCCTCTTCTACTGCAACTGCTGCATCTGAATACCAACATGCATGAGTAATGATTCGTTTGTTTCTCTCCTTGATGATTTGCGGTATGACAGTGCGGTGGTGGCGTGCGGAGTGGTGGCCGCGGCGAGAAAGACGAGGAGGGGGTCAGGTAGAAGAGTAGCTATTTTTCTGTGTGGAAAAATATACTTAGTGGACCTTTTCCTAAATATACTATCGATGTGGCAGCGGTTAAAACGCCACATAGATTAATCAAAGCGATCTGACAAAATTAGGACCTCACGTGAACCACTTATCAAAGATTTAAAACCTAGACGTGTAATTTTAAAGAATAAAGACCAAAATAAAGATCGGACAAAAGAATTAGGACCGTCTGTTCAGTTTACTCTTCCTCTCCTGAGTCCACCCACCGGCCACCGAGGCCATGCATCTGCCCCGCTGTGTCGTAGCTTACCGTCGCCGCCGACGCCCCAACCCCCACATCCACCTCTCAATCGTCATCGTCGTTCCGTTCATCCCCCTAGCGACATCGGGTCCCTGCTGTCTCCACCCCGTCTGCGATCTTGGGACATTGGGTTTTCAGGTACGAGCTTCTTTTCATCCAGTGATTTGTTAAAGGACGGTACTACGCGTCCCCCGGGGGATTTGATCCCTCGATCCCCCGGGTCCAGGACCGTAGGATTGAATCGTCTTAGATCGTCAGATCCTACTTACTTGGTCAATCGTCATGTATTCCTTGTTCCCATCTCTTTCTCCCTTCCCTGTAACTACCTACCCATGGCTTCCGCGTCTCACTCCCTCATCCCCACCTCTCTCTCTCCCTCCCTCCTATGCAACTGCGCCATAGCTTCTTTGTCCACAGCAATAAAAATGTCGTAGCCTGAGAAGATGGGTCGCAACTTTGCCAAGGCGGCGGCGCCATCGCTCATATCAACGTCATCCACCACTTGTAGCAAAACTAACCGATGCAGATAGCAAAGACACTCGCCGCATGTAGCAAAAAAGGCGCTCGTAGCACCGCCCCGCCATGGCCGCGTTGCTAGCTCCATGTAGCAAGTCCGACCGCCTCCGGTAGCAACGCCGCCAACTCTATGTATCAAGTCTTGCCGTCTCCGGTAGCAACACCACTAGCTCCATGTAGCAAGTTCGGCCACCTCCGATAGCAACGCCACCCGCCTCCGGTAGTGTGGCATCCCGCAAAACCACTACTAGAAAATCGCGATGTTTTTGTGCATTGCATCATCATGACCGCATGCTCATATCATCATGCCACATTGCATTTGAGCATCGTCATCATCTTGCATTTGTTTGCATAAAACTAATTTCGGAAAAACCTATTTTGTTTTCTAAAACGCCCCGTCTTTGTTCAAACACAAAACCCGGGTCTCCGGATTATTTTGTTTTGTCTGCTATCGGTTTGCAAAAGCCCTGTTTGAAATAAATAAAATATTTAATTATTTTTAGGGGGGAAGTCGAACGGGCCGATTCGACCCATTCGACCACCCCCAGAATAAAACAGTCCACCCCAAACTCTAAATCTATTCCCACCCAATCCTATTCTACCTACCAACCACAGCTCGCCACCTCACCCCTGGACCCAATCCCCACCCACCTTGCCACCTCATCAATCCCAGACTTTTTCCCCCTCTCTCCCTCTCTCACACAGCCCCTCCTACCCCCTCTCCCTTACACCCTGGCCCCACGCCACACACACACAGCAAACACACAACACCACACACCCATGCCACCTCCCCACACCGAATCCCCACCAGCCCCGCCGCCTGGTCCCACCCGTCAGCCACACTCCCACCTGGCCCCGACCCCACTCCCTGGCCACATCTCCCTCTCTCTCCCCTGGTCAACCGCCCCTGCCCGCGGGACCCACCCCAGGTCCCACACCCGCCTGGCCCCAGCACACACCCCAACCGCGCGACCCACCCCCACGTTCTCCTCCCGCTCGCTCCTCTCTCTTCCTCCTTCCTCCTCCTGTGCGCCGCCCGCCGGCGACCACCTCCGCCAGGCTCGCCGTCCCGAGCCCCTCCTCTCCTCCGCGTCGCCCGCCGGAGCCGCCGCGCCTCCCCAACCCCTCCCCGCTCTCTGCTCTCCGCCTACCGTCGCCCCGCCGCCTCTGGCTTCCCTCCCGCCGCCGCCTCGGCCGCGCCCCGCCTCCGGCCGTCTTCGCCTCCGCGCCCGCCGCTCGCTCCTCCGCCCCTCCTCTCCAGCGCGCTCCCTCCCCTCTGCCCTCCGGCGAGCGCGCCTGCGCCGCCCCGAGCGCCTCCCCTTCGCCACCGCCTCTCCTCCTCCCCGGCGCGCCGCCGCCTGCCTCCCTCTCCCGAGCTCGCCCCGCCGCCGATAGCACCTCCACTCTGCGCCTCCTCGCCGTCGGGTTCCCCCACCGCCGACGCGCCCTCGCCTCCTCGCCGTCCGTCGCGGGCCACCGCCTCCGCCCCTGCGTAGGAGCGCCGCCCCGGCGCCATGGCCCCGTCCGCCGCCGGCCCCCTCGATCTCGCCCCGAGCCCGCCGGCGCCCATCTCCGGCCGCCCGCCGACCCTCCTCCGCTGCCTGCGCCAAGTCCGGCCTCCGCCCGGTTCCGGCCGCAGCCCAGGGACCCTCCCCGCCACTGCTGCCCGAGCTCGCCTGTCCGCGTCCGCCAAGCCCGGCCACGTCGCCTCGCCCGACGCCTAGACCACCTCGGCTTCGCCTTTCATCTGCAGAAGGAGGTCGCCAGCAGCTGCCTTGGTGCTCACCTAGGCGCGCGTGCATGTCCTGCTTGTGTGTTTTGGAGACGTCGACGCCAAGACCTACTTCCCTTGGTATAGAAGACCAATTCCAAGGCCATACTCGCCAAGAACAACCTGGTACATCTTCGACGAGACCTCCGTCACGGGTTTGGAGCACTTTGACATGAACACCGAAGGCCGTCGACAAGGACACCAAGATCGCCTTCCCGGGTCCGAAGACCGAAGCCGAACGCCAAGACCGCCGACAAGGCACCGAAGAACGCCGAACGCCAAGTTCTACTTCCCGCACACCAAGATTTTCCCCTCAGAATGCCAAGACCATCTACACGGGTCCGAAGCCCGATCCTGGCGCCCGAAGCCGAGAACCCCAACAAGAACCACGACACGGATACACCGAGTTCTCCAACGAGGACACCAAGGCCGTCGACATGACCCGAAGACCACGGAACGCCAAGATCTACCCCGTTATCTGAGGACGCTCCCATCGAACCTCGCCCCCGTCAAACCCTGAGACCGAACCCCGAACCCCGGAACCCCAAGATCTTCCGAACCCTAATGTGTGACCCTAAGCCCCTATTTTTATAATAATATATACTTGTTGCATATTAAATTGTCATTCATGCATGCATACTTGTCTGTGGTTTGGGGGCATTATGCCGATTCACATCATAATTAAATATGGGATCCATATGCGGGCAAATCTAGTCCAATATTGGTTCCATTTAAATTTGTGCATCGAACCGGTGATATAATTTTGCCTTGTTAAGACAACATTTAAATTGTGGGGTATCTAAATAACTTGAACCATCTAACTAATTGTCGGGACCCCGGTTCCGCTTAATGCGGCCTAATTGCATTGCACCTTTGCCATGCCATACATCACACAGGCATCATGCCCGATCTTTTGCGTAGTATTAAATAGTGCATCCGGTGTTTCTTCTAGTGTTTTGGTTCTTCGCGGATAAGGCCGTTGAGTTGATGCGAGTGTCGACCCGATCTTCGGATGAACCTTCAGCAATGTTTTCAGGCGAGCATCTCCCCCTTTCTACCTATCTTACTTTTATAGTATTTATTCCCTCCTGTTGATCTATTGCTATCTGTGTTGCGATGCTCTAGTTTTCGTACCCGTGATATCCCTTGCAGCCTTATATTGCCTTGGACACATCCTATTACCTGTTGTTTGGTAGATAGTTGGTCTTGCGCATCATAGTCGCTTGCTCAAGTGTTGTTACGTGTCGTCCAGTACCACAGTTGTTGGAGTATTGTCGCATGTTTGATGTTGGAGATGATCATGGCTTTACTTATCATTCACTTTAATTACTGTTTAACAACTAAAATTGGAGTAAGTAAGCAGAGGCACAGGTGGGCAATAGATGTTATTTGGTTGTTAACCGTCCACTTGTGTCCCGTAGGACCCCGAGTACTTGATACCTGTTCCTTGAATATTCGCGCTATCCACATCCGGGAGGATTATGGGACCCCCCTGAGCCAGAGCTTGATTCAGTCTTATTTCTTGGGGCCACAAACTAGTTTGAGGTTTTATTTACGATCCTGTACTTATGCCATGCTTTACTGCTTTATTCAAATTGTGCGATGGATAGCACACTGTACTGTTTAGGAAAGCGGAGTGTTTTCGCGGTATCGACAAGCCCGAGTTTTCGGGTTCCCAGTCATTTACAGCCATTGACGCAAACCTTGAGTCCGTCTCGGAGTCAGCTAGCTTCGTTGCGGGTGTACTCAATGGGGTGGCCCCCTGAAATATTTCTGAATCCTGTGATTGCTTTGTCGTGAAGGCCTCGTTGGGTTTTGATTTGGTTTTTCCGAGGTTGATCGAGTGTGTGTTGCTATTTGTGCACCCCGGCCGGGTAAAACTTTCTGAAAGCCGTGTCCGCGGTTATGGACGACTTGGAGCACAGTATCTCGATCATAGACAACTATAACTAAAGTAGTGCTATAACTTTGACTTTATAATGACTAGTAATCAGCTTCACTATAATGGAATGGCTAAATAAAACTGCCAACAATTGCTTGCTTGGGTTGTCGTTTGCGACCATTGTACCTGACTAGTAAGTATTGCAACTATAACGGAATGGCTAAATAAAAGTACCAACAACTGCTGGGTTTTGGGTTATCTCATGTTAATTGTACCTGACTAGTAAGTGTTGTAACTATGACGGAATGGTTAACTAAAATTGTCCACTGCTTATTATATCAGGATGACTATCTATATCTGACTAGTAATTGGTGCAACGATAACCGAATAAATAAAACTGCCAACTGTGTGAGTTCCTCGGTTGACTTCCTCGTTTGGTCTCGAGGGGGAAACACCAGGATGGGTTTGTTTGATGGTAGTATCAGGTTGGTTCCGAATAGGTCTTTCTTACCCCTCTCTGGTAGCCGCCAATTGTATCGAGTATCTATTGGTTGTTTAGTGCAAGCTGCCGCTGCCGCTTTAGTCCACCATACCTATGTAGGCGAGGACCGCCGAATTCTAGCCTCGCCGTGTACTGGCCTCAGTACTGACGCTCCTCTTTTTCCTTTGCCTTTGTCGGCACCCCTTTTGTTTAAGCAGGTTTTGAGATCGACGTCGTTAGCAGGGTTACCCTTCCGGCTTGGCCTGGGCAGGGTTATGGACGCCATTGGTTATTCTTCAGGGCTTTTAGCCCCATTTGCATCTTGTCCGTAGTCGGACGCTCTATCATTTTCAAGGTGATTTGGATCTTTGTATATTATATCTGTATTCTTGACTCATGGAGTCGTGTTGTATATGTATCTGTTCTGTGGGTCCCGTCGAGGACTGTTGTGTAATGTTATTACTTCATTTTCCACCCGCACGCAAGTGCCTGGTGGACACCTTTGAATCGTTTCTATGCGGGTTTGGCGGGAATCGCTGAAACTTGCATAGGGCCGATTCTGAGGGTGTTACAGGTAGCAACACCGCCTGCTCCATGTAGCAAGCTGTGTCATCTCCTGTAGCAACGCCGCTAGCTCCATGTAGCAAGTCCGGCCGCCTCCGGTAGCAACGCCGCCAACTTCATGTAGCAAGTCTTGCCGCCTTCGATAGCAACGCCGCTAGCTCCATGTAGCAAGTCCAGCAGCCTCGTGTAGCAAGGATAGCCGTCATGCCGTCTAAGCTGATTCCCGCATGAGAGAGACGGGGAGCAGCAGCAGCGGGCATCATTGAGCGTGGGGGAAAGGAGATGCTGGGAGGTGTCGGTGTTGTGGACGAGCAGGGCGGTGCCCGCATGGTGGTGGCACAGGGCACAGCGCTTGGGTGGTGGTCTGGTATGCTGGCATCCGTCGTGGTACATGAGCAGGAGAACCGAGCTGGGAGAAAAAGGAGTTTACGAGAAGAAAGGCTGCGGAAGGGATTAGTACTAGGAAGAGATAAGCAACAGGGTGGAACCGTCGGGGCGTCATTTTCTCCCGGCTCCAGCCACACGGGTGTCGCATGCGGGATGCGGACGATCACGTCGCGCGATCCCCCGGGAAGATGTATCTTTTTCCTTTGTTAAATCTCACGGACCTCAAAAATTTCTGGGTGTGTGTACCGGTGCACACTACTAGTGTTTTTTTTTTGGTTTATAATCACCTCGCTAAGCCTGGGCCGTTCCATTAATCCAACAGGTGGGCTCGAAGGCCAAGCCCACCCGGCGATCTCCTTCCCCACTGAGACCGCCTACTCGCCGCCGTCGCCCCCTTTCGTGCAGCCGCCGGCGCCCGCTCGCAGCTTGGCCTGGCCTCCGCCCGAGCTCTGCCTCCGTCTAGCGCGCGCGTGACCGCTAACCTCCCCGTCTAGCTTCTCTCACCAGGAGCTGCTTCGCTTATCCGCCACTCGCCGCGCGGCTGCCGGCGCTACCACTCAGCACCCGATCCCCCATCTCTCCCCTTCCAAGACGAAGCCGAGCACGCCAGCCTGTCAGTCGATGGGAGATCCTATCCCTCGCCGCGAGATTAGATAAGGATCTCCACGTCCTCGGGAAGACCTAGACTAGATTCCAGCCATGGAGTTGTCAGCTAAGGAAGATACGCAGCCGAAGCCGCGCCTCATCGTCCGCCTTGGGAGATTCCTCGCTTCTCACCACATCCTCTTCAGGTTCGCTCCCATCTCCCTCTTTAGCACCAAGCTTAATCCGTCCTTTTCTTGTTCCCCTGACACATTATTCGCCATTTTGGGGCCAGTGCGTTGTCCTGTTCCGCGGGCATTATTGCACTCCTTTTCCTCCCCGCACTTGCAAAGAACACATACCTCTCAGAGAATGCTCTTATACCAGGTACGCCATCATCTTATTCTTTTACTGCCCTGATTTGGATCTCTGTAAATTTGCAGTACAGCGATGAATACCTTAGCAAGTTAGAGAGTTGAGTATGATATAACGTTGTGGCTTGGGATGGTTATGATTCAATAGTGAATGCAACCTATTCGTATCCACTATGGTTGTAAGAATGCCAATAGTTCATCTTATTGCGCTAGTGGCAATTTATCAGTTCATGTAATGCGGTATGCCACCATAATTTTGATTTGGAACTTTGTGAATTAGGCTCTGCAAATCCATTATTTTCAACTGAAGATGTCGCGGAAGCTAACAAATTTATCAAAGGAATTGAAGCTACCTCGCAGGAATCAAAAGGTGGAAAGTAAGTTATTCTTTATAAATTCCTTGTTTTATGTGCATCTTCCTCTGCTGAAAGTGGACTTTAATAGTAGTTTGCATACGTTCTTTTACACATATTCTTATTGATGTGCAATATATTTCGAACCTGCTGTTAAAGTGCTTCTGTGATGAAATGCTCACTCCACCACTTATAGTAGCAGTTCTAGTAATAGGCATATAGGTGGGTATCGATGCAACTCTAAATTTTGAAGTTCATTTTTAAAGAGTAATGCTTGTAAACAGACATAGAGAACCAGTTTTGCCTTATGTTAGTTATAAACTGAAGTTAAAGACGTGCCATTTTCTGATGGTGATAATGCGCACGTGGAATAAATGTTGATAAATGATACTAACTGAAGGAACAGTACTTTAATATTGGAATGTCCAAGAGTAAATAGTATTTTTTATCTGTGTTAAACATTGCAATGTCACAGGGGAATACCAAAATTCATTATGCAGCAAATGAAAGAGCTGGGTGCAGAAGTGTGTTACCATGAATTCCTCCCTCATAGCAAGCATTTTCATCCTCTGAAATTCTTCACTTCCATGACAAACGATTTGACAATGCATCCTAATGGCACCTACATGAACTCTGGAACAAATACAGTTGGCATTATACGAGCTCCTAGGGGTGATGGAAAAGAAGCAATAGTGTTGGTTACTCCTTATAATTCTCAGAGAGTTCAGGCAAATGAAGTATTATCTCTTGCACTTGGTTTCTCTGTCTTCTCCCTCTTAAGTCAAGCTGCGTGGTTGTCAAAGGATATTGTGTGGTTATCTGCAGACTCACAATTTGGAGAATACACTGCAGTCTCTGCATGGTTAAACCAATACCATAATCCCACATTTGTGGCCGGTGTTGCACATGGACATGATGGTATTGCAGAGAAGGCCGAAATTTCGAATTTCAAACGTGCTGGAACGATGGCCGCTGCTCTCATATTTAAAGTTGGGGAAACCAGGAGCTATGGTGATAGAGACAGTGTAACAATGTACGCAGAGGCATCTAATGGCCAAATGCCAAACTTGGACCTCCTGAATGTGGTGCACTATTTAGCTGTTCATAGGCAAGGTTTTCGTGTGAACATCGAGAGGATTAGCTCTTTATTGACTTCTGCATGGCTTAGGGTTATTGCTGAAGTAATTCAAACCATTGGAAGTTTGTTGAGAAAAATAAACCCGGACTGGAAGCTTGATATTGCAGCCCCTGATTATGTGGAGGGCACCGCAAACCTTGCTAGCTCTATTTATAACCAGGTAACTGAATGGTGTACCTTCAATTTTATCTTGAACGACACTAGCTTTCCAACTGTACTAATCACTTTTTGCTGCCATTTTGGTAAAGTAGGCTCTTGGAGTGCCCACTGGATCTCATGGCGCGTTCCGTGACTACCAAGTTGATGCAGTTTCTTTAGAATTTTCACCAACATTTTATCTCAGAAATGAGAATGCTAAATCTTCATTTCTTGTAAGGGGTGGAAGGTCAGTTCTTATTGGGTTATTTCCATGTTTTAGTTATTGACATTGTGAATATTTTAATTAGAGGAAACGTTTGAGGTCAATGTTCTTGGTTATCAGAGACAAAATAACTTGCCCCTGGTAGTTGTTCATAACAATTCGCTATGGATGGTAAGACTAGGCTTGCTGAGAATCTTATGCTGTTAGTAGGCTTATTGTGTTAAAAAGCTTCACTTTCATTTTTCAGCAAAAGATGCCTTCTCTACTCTTTACAAAGCACATGCTTAAAACATAGTTTCTGCTGATTTCATCTGATCTTTTTTACATGCTGCTTTTGGTTCAGGTTAATTGAAGGGGTGGTCCGATCTGTGAATAACCTGCTTGAGAAGTTCCACCAATCATTTTTCCTATATTTCCTTACTTCTCCAAGCAAGTTCATTTCGGTTGGTGTTTATATGATTCCTTTTGCACTGCTCCTGGTACCCCTCCCAATAGTTGCTGCTGCTCTTGCTGATGGAGCGAAAACTGAGGGAAAATCAATGAATGACCGTAATATGAAGGGTAGTGCTGATATTCTGCAAATTGAGGGTGGATCATGGAAATGGCTTCAAGCTGCAAGAGTATTGCTTGTTATCCAAATTTGGGCAGTGATTGTTTCACTACTACCATACTACATTAGTCAAATTGCCGATGGTATACCAATGCAAAGTGCAGTGATTTGGGTGGTGCTCTCCATTATTTTGTTGATTGCCCTGTACGCCATGTTTGGTTCACCATACTCTGCTGGTGTTGAATGGAAACTTCTAAAGGCCACGATGATCACTTCCATCTCAATAGGGCTGGGGCTGATGTCAATAATTAATTTTGCTACTGCTCAGCTTGGTTCCCTGATTGTGATCCCAATGTGTCTGTTTTGTCGACCGCTGAAAGCACAGCTTGGTATGAATTTCCTCCCACGGACAGTCTTGTTGGCTTCAAATATATTTCTTGCCATCTTTGGTTTCCCTCCAGCCACATTGTTGATTATGAAAGGGCTTTCCAAGGGGGCCTGGACAGCAGACGTTGGAGATTTCTGGGTGTCCATGGAGTTCTTGTGGGAATGGAGTAGCGCCACATATCTTTACATATTTCTTGTCCATCTTCCCTGTTGGCTTTTGTGCATCCACGTGTTGGTGCATCCTTGCCGCCAGGTGACATCAAAGGTTAAGCGGGAGTAGATTGTTTGATCTCAGGTATTGTTTGTAGGTTTAAACTCTAGAGAACAGTGTAACAGATATCTCAATTTCCGTCTTCTTTGATTTGCTTTTGCTCTTTAAAAGAGTTGTTTTTTTTCTGAAATGGAGAGGACCTACAGCAAGTGGGAAAAAATTGGTCGTCTTACTGTCTCCTTTGTAAAAACAGTGTGAGAAACTGACTACTGTACGAAGGCTGCTGTATTGTTGTGCACAAGTAGGCAGTCCAGTGATATGTTGAAAGATACAATGGCCCTAGTGGCCCCTTCTCTACGCTGAAATTTTACATTCCAAAACGTGTATATTTGTGTGTTGCATAAAATAAACTCTAAACGAACATTTGACAGTTTAACATAAACCCTGTTGTTGCTGTGTTCTATGGAAAAAAATGCTTATATTGTTGTGAAATTTTAACTTATATTGTAAATAGCTTCAGATACTTTGGGAGACAAAATTTTGGCCTGGTTCTTCATGGTGATTTTGCACCTTGAAATTAGGAAGTACTACAAACATGCTGCTCGGTTCTTCATGGCGATTTTACACCTTGAAATTAGGAAGTATTACAAACATGCTGATAAATTATAAGTATGTTAGAAATTTTAGTTGGATTTTGCAGGTTCTCAAAGTTGACGATTTTTTCAATTTTTTGAAGCACAAAAATGCAAAATCATTATCATCACAGTTTGCAGATTCACGCCTCAGCCAAAAGCGATAATCTTCCTAGGCACGTTTTGCATCAGCTCCTTGTATCGCAGAGTCAAATCACCTCAGAATGGCATACCATCCCTTACAGCATCCGGTAGGCTGATCTGGACGCCGAAATTACGTCCCGAAAATTGGTCCAGTCGTGTACCCAGGACCTCTTTTCGACCGAATTTAGGCCAACTTTGGTCCGAACTACCCAGGCCGAACCCAGGATCCCGGGTACGCCCTAGGGACGCCGGACGAAGTGAATTGGCCGAGTGGACCAGCCTGTCAGCGACAGAAGCCGAGTCGCCGCCATCCTTCCCGCTGTTTTTCTTTTTCCGCCCTCGCCGCTACACCCCTCCCGCCATTCTTCCTGCCTATAAAAGACGTACATCTCGCCGTCTCTCTTCACAGTCCCTCACACCACTACAACTCCGGCGAACTTCGGACGGTCGCACTTTTCTTCCTCCTCAACTCCGCCGAGAAGCCATGGTCGAGGGCCGACGCACGTTGTCACCGTGGGAAGCCCGGCTGCTACGCGAGGCGCGCTATACGGCGCCGCCGGACACTCGTCTCCCCGTAGGCTGGAAACTCAGCGTCGGCGGGATCCCCGTTCCGCCGGTGCCGGACGGAGAGAACCTCGCCGGAGAGATCCAAGCGGCTACGCCGCCATGCAAGACCCAGAACTCGTCAGAGAGATCCAGGCCGCTATCGTCGCCATGCAAGACCCGGATCCCGGATCTCGCCGAGGATCAGGGCAACCTGGTCTTCTGGAGGCAGTTTTTCGTCGACACCCGACACGACGGACCATCGGGCTCGCCGCCGCTAGTGGAGCGTTCCAAGGCAGACTCTCGTCAAAGTCAACCCCCGCCTTGGCCTGTAGTTGCAGCGTCCAGCGTCAACCACGGCAGCGGCCTTTTCTAGTTATGAATCCGATGTACTATGTGCCCCCTTTGCCCTACTTAATAAAATTCCGCCTATATTCGCCCAGTTTAACTGATTTTAGCCGAACTTGGGAACTCGACCTGGATACACGAGTGAGAAACTGGACACATCCAGGCCGAAAACTTGTTTCGTCAGGCCAAAAATTGGTCCGGTTTTCGGCCTGAGTTCGCCCAACGAGTGGAGATGCCCTTAGCACTCACGAGTATATAAAGAGTACTCTGCCATGCAGAGAGTGTCATACCATACTAACACAAAAAGGAGAACTTGCCCGAACAAAACACAGAACAAGCTAAGCAAAATGGACAGATGAAGAAAACAGTGATCTCCGAAGTACCCATCATTACAAATGTATGCAAGGCAATACAAGGTTACAACGACCAGCAAAGTCAACAGATCTGCATAGGACAGTATACCAACCATTTTAGCACGCCACAACAGTGCACTAGGATCACATCTACAATTCTATATCAGGCCTTGGCGCTGCAGGTCAGTGTAAGTCTTTCTGTTGTAGATGTTGCCATCTGTATCCTCGTACTCTTCTTCCAAGTCTGGCCGCCACTTGTTCAGCCCTTGCTTTGATTGTATTTTCTCCCAGAGTGCCTTTGCCTCCTGCCAAACATGAATCAGGCATGTCAAAGGACTTCAAAGCAAATGACCAAGCAGAAATAGTACACGTGCATAGCCCATGTTCAATGTTTATCCAGATGAATTTATGGAGGGCATTAATTTACATATATACAACTCAACAAGCTAATATATCGACTATTGTGGTATACCTCGATGGATGTGATTTCATTGAAGTTCTTAGTATTAGGAATACCAAGGCATCGCATCCCATGCTGGTGGCGCCACTCCTTGAAATGGCGCTCATAAGCCCTTCTCCCCCAGTAACTGTGGTTGCCACATATCTCGCACTTGAATTCCTGATGACAAATTTTTGCAGTTAAAACATGAGTGCTCTAGTATCAAACATGCTGGTAATATCTGGGCACATAATAGTGACGATGCCATCGATGATCAAATTCAGTCTAAAAGTCGACACATGCAAAATATGGTACCAGGCATTAAAATTAAACATTTATTTTGGTAGCACAACATTTAGTAGCTCTAAATACTGTAATGAAAGAAGGATAGATGATAATTAACTGAGTTAACGACAAGACTGGCTAGTGGTTACCTGACCAAGACCATGAAGCTTATAGAGCCAATAGGGGATAGGTTTTCCGTCCCAACCCATTGGTAACTTGAGAGGGTTGTATATTTGTTGGTCTTCGTCATCACTTTCACTATCAGCTTGTACTTCTTCCTATAAAAAATACAGAAGACAAAAGTTCAGATTATTTTAGAGAGCAGAAGAAAAATATTAGTCGCTAATCATGGGAAGCTAAGTACCTCTTCTCGTTCTGCTTCCATTTCTTCATAAGTCAAAGTCAGTTTCTTCTCCGCATTTTCCTTTGTTCTTACAATGACCTGCACGGAAGATAAACATATTAGCCCCAGGTTAAATTCAAGATACACACAAAGTTACAAGAACACTCGTTGAATGCTGATTATAAGTCCTAGCAACAGTGAGGAACCTTTGTAAACCTTTTTTTGAGAAAACGCAAAAGCTTTGCGTTTCATTATATTGCAAAGGTAGAGTTTGTTACAGCCCACTGAAGGGTTTTACAATCCAGGTACAAAAAGGAAAAACTCAATGCACATCCCAAGTGAAAAGTAATAAACTAAATCCCATACACATTGGAAAGGTGTAGTTTAGTCCTTGTGCAGATGGAGCTTTAGGTAAGGAACATATTGAAAAGGTGTAGCATGGAATTGGTGACAGCGGCACCTGGGTAAAAACAACTTCTGCTATTCATGATCTCACTTGCTGACATTTTCCCCAAATCATACTATGGGCCTCTTTTAGATACATTGTAAATAGTCAAGCTTCTCAGATAAGTAAAGACTGCTACAACACCCATTTGGGTTCAAGTTCTCTCATACACGAGTTTAGGTCTTGCATTTATACTGCTAAGGCTTTTAACGATTTGCCCCGAAGTTGGTATGACCTTGATCATTTGCCAACGTTGGTCTGACTGCATTTAAAATGCACCAAATTTGAGCTGCTTTAATGATTTGCCAGAAGGGGATTTTCTTCAGAGAGAGGTCTTTCTGAAGGATAGCTTAAATTGCGAGTTCGTATGTGCAAAACCCCTCCTAGGGAAAATCATCAGACGTCAGCTCAATTTTGGGGCATTTGAAACCGTCAAACTAACTTGGGCAAATGATCCAAGGCAGACAACCTCGCAACAAATCATAAAAATCTAAAGAAATCTGTTTTGGGACAATGCCAATCCTCACTAAACAGGCATGATCATGTCTAACTTAAAAATGCTGAAATGGGTTAAGAAAATTTGACTGCACATGCTACTGCACCCAAATAAGAAAGAACAGCTCACCTCATCGAGAATCTCACACAGGCGCCTCATCTTTAATTCGATCAAAGCAATTTCCTTCTTCAAATCATCCTTGGAATTGTTGCCATTAGAAGGCCCATTTGAGACAGAACTACGTGAACCTTTTGCAAAATGCTTGCGGTCCAATTGTTCCAATGGTGTATGCTGCAAAATATGATCATTGACAGCAAATTTAGAACTGACAAATAGCCATAAGAAATGACAGCAAGGTTACAATAGAGTTTAATAGTCACCTTCAGCAAGAAAAGTCGCTCCGCACGCTGTTGAACAGTGCCACCAGCTTTCAGTCCACGAGCAGCTAGAGCCTGATAAAAGTGTAATTAGATAAATAGGAAGGCCAAGTGAAAGATGAAACTAAAAAGAATGTTAGCTAATAATACTTTGTTACAAGATCGAACCTCTTTCAACTTTTCAGGACCAAGCTCTACAAGTTCTTCAACCGAATTATAGAAATCAAGGTCAACTTCAGACTCTTGCATCACAGATGCTTTTTCTGTGCCCTTATTCTCCCAGCCAGGTACTTCGCCATTGGCCCACTGTTCTTCAAACTCACTTTCCAACTGCACAGGTGTACATCAAATTTTTGTGTTAGTTTTGTTAACCTATATGAGGATGTCGTAGTTCTATGTCGAACATTTATACCAGCCCCGCCACAAGCAACTCTAAAAGTAGACATAACAGTGAGACATCACGATAGGAACCACTAGCATGTGGATGGTCGGTCTTCCTGACTCTTTGAACTGGAGCTTTGGACTATATGATGTTTTGGGTGCTTGCCCTAATGAGAGTATCCTATATTCTTTCTTGACCAGACAGATAGACAAATAGGCAATCTGATAGAAAGATTATGGCTTCCTTACTATCGGCAAGCTTCCACATGTGATGAACTGCTTTTGACTTCTTCATTTGGTTTGTAGCCATACCGTACGGAGTGCAAAGAGGCTATTTTTGAAGTAGCTAGATTCAA
The DNA here is from genome assembly GCA_916181665.1 of Avena sativa. Classification (NCBI taxonomy): domain Eukaryota; kingdom Viridiplantae; phylum Streptophyta; class Magnoliopsida; order Poales; family Poaceae; genus Avena; species Avena sativa. The sequence continues at coordinate 384,359,297 of OV702281.1, read as the reverse complement.
GCAAGCATCCTAGCAAAACAATCTTTTGACAATGGGTTCTGCCTAACACTGGGGCTGACTGACTTTATGAAGAGATAGAGAAGGCAGCAATCGAAGCTCTTTTTTAATCGGATATTGGATAGGCTAAGCTAGGCGTAGCCCATTTTCTCTACGGTTTTGCAAGTACATAACATGGTCTTAAGTGACCATGTCATCACATAAGCAGGTGGGAGCAAAGAAGGAAGACAAGATACTATAATGGACAAGAAGACCAACCTTTGTAAAGATCTTCTGAAGATCTTGCAATGGCTCTGTGCGACGCAGAAAATATGTCAAATATTCCAAAATATGCTCCAAATATTCTTTGTATTGCCTGTCCAAGAAATCAAACTGGAAGATAAATAATCTTTACAGAAACGTATGATATTCATAAAATATATACAAGAGATCAAATGAATGCTGGATATGTTAAATATTAAATTTTGGATAATCATGTGTAGTTGATACATATCTTACTACAAGTCCACCATTCTACTAATTTCCTGTTAAGTTCTCACTTCCAACAAAGGTGTCCATTAGGGTTGTTAGGTAAATATATGGTATTGTTAGTCCAGTCAATAGGTAATAGACAAAATACAGTTCGGTATAAGTAACAAAATGTTCTTCAGTATGCCAATTTAATGAAGGTCAAGTGAATTATGGGTAAAAAATGTCATCTTTATAACTCTAAGAGCTCGTTTGGCTCCCATCATTTCATTTCATTTGGTGGAAATGAAATAAATTGACATTGATGATATCATTTCATTTGGCAATTCCACAGAAATGACAGGGTACCAAAAGGAATTAAGGTTAGGCATGAAACGAAAACAATGGAATTTGCAAATGAATTCCGTAACCAATTCCGTGGTAGCCAAACAGGTGGATTTCAGGAATCACAAATGAATTCCTTGATTCCAGCCCCAAATGATGGGAGCCAAACGAGCTCTAAAGAAAATGAGACTAAGCAATGAACACGCATACAAGTAATACAACTACAGTCTACACTCTACGAAGTAGTTAAGTAATGGAAACGTAATCCAAAACCACTGCCCCTGCCATGCGTACAAACAGGACATAAACTGACACTAGTGTGAATGCAACATATAGTTCCACTGTACACGGCCTTGTGTGCACACAGGAAGACCACAATCCTTTCCCTCTCACCATCCCACCCACCACCTCATTCCAAACCAAATTGTGTGACTTGTGTCCATGGTGTTCACCACAATGGCCAGGGTCACCCTTGTTGAGGCTCCAGTCCGGCCTATTACATTGTGTCATTTCTTCATACAAATGTGATGTGGGAATGCCTTATAGCAGGCACCCGACCCAGCCAATAGCTCTGCAGTGTATTCTTGGATCCTTTGCTTTTCTTTCCTCTTGCACTTTGCAAATACTACTTTGTTCCGTTATCGGTTCACAGTGGAACCCAGAGTTTCTACTCCGTATGGAAAAAAACTCTGCAGTGTATCAATAGTTGGAACCAGAACAGGAGAGAGGCCCATCGTCTAAAGTTGTATAAACCAAGTCTAGATTGATATCGGATAGATAGGTTTGTATCAGGTTACAATTACAATCGTGTTAGGATTTTGCTTTCCACTTGCATGAAGTTGGAATAAATAAGGAGCTACATGCTGTACGTGGATCTCAAGTTGTCTAAGTGAACTGCCGTATTTCTTGTTGGTCCACTCCTCATCTCTGCACTTATCAATTACAGTTAGATTTGGGAGTTTCCCCAGGGAAGGGACTCAAGTCAGCATCGCAAGGACCAATGAACCAGCAAACAATTATCAAGGCTAGGGTTACTTTGTGTCTTCAAATTTTCATCGCCGCCACTGGTTTTCAACAGTGTCATTAGAGAGATTTTATGGAACTCCAATGTCCCTATTTACACTCACCTTTTACCAAAATAACACAACATCTACATATTAATGTTTCTTTCCGACCATACCGAATACTGATCAAACTGGGTTGACCGATTCGTTTGTTCAAGTTTAGTCAAAAGGTCCCATTACAGCCCGTAGTCCTAACCACCACCAATAGAAAACAAAGAAAATATATCTAAGATGCATGTGACATTTTAAGAGAAGCTCGTGACAAGAGACAGGTCCTTGGTCTTAGAGAAAATGCAAATAGCATACCTGGTAGCTTTTAGACTATGTGTGATCTTCTCTGTCTGAGAAAAGGTGCCAACATATGCCGAGTATTCCATGAGCGATCCAAACTTGGAATTTATGAACTCGTTGTAGAGCTCATGCAAATCCAGGTACCGACCAAATGCTTCCTATCAAAATACAGAAAAAGGTCATTAGCACACTTAAAAGTAACCAAGAAAAGACCACATATAAAATATCAACAACACCAATGGGGTGAACATGCAATGTGGCTATGGCAGGATTAGAACTACACGATAATGCAAATCATAACAATAATAGTACGGAAAATGATTCTCAAATTTTTATGCTCCATCCCAGTATCTTGTCATTAACCTAAAAATCTTACCACGCATAGCACCGTGATCCTACAAGAGGAATCAAATAACCCTGCAGAAATTAAAGTACACGTATCACAATGGAGATACCCTCGAGTTAAAGACTACTGTAGTAAGAAGAAACACAGGGGCACTAGTGGACTCTGCAAAGTTCTTATCATACAGATTTCAGTGATGATTTACCTAACTTGGACACTTTTGAAGCACGAAGCAGGGCTAGATGTAGGACAAAAAGATAAGGTTTCCGTGCATTTAACTTCTCAATAAAGGAATGTATAAACATAGGTACATATACCACAGGAAATTTGCATATGTACATGGAGATAGTGAAGATAACTGTATGCAAGTAACACGAATCAGATCGACAGATGACTCAGGATAAAAACATGCACATATATCGTCTAAGGCAGGATTACAAGGTGAATGTGCTTAGAGAGTACCTCGCCAGAGAATTCAATAGCTGGTTCATCCTTTAGTAGCTCTTCATGATCGTCAGTTTCGCTGACAAAACGAGCGGAGTGATTCCGCCTATGGGATTCACGGATCTGCAAGCATGCACCAAAGTTTGAGTAGAAGAATAAATCAGCACAAATGAAGAAAGAGTACAAGGTTGACTAGAGGGTCATGGTTTTTTTTTTTGAGAGAGACCTAGAGGGTCATGGTTGGGATGAAGTGCAGCACCAACATTGTGTAAAGTAACTGGAAGACTCACCACTAGTATGTAGTTTAATTTCCAAGGATCACTAAAAAACTTGCCCTGCTCATAATTATTTTGCTTTTTTAGGCTAAACATGTATGTGTAAGAAAATGTAACTTGTTATCAAATAATTTGGTTCCCTACTATCCAAACTTGGGCATGCAAGTAGAGAGGTCAAATTCAGTAATAAGCACTCGCCACTAAAGGAACATAGCATGGAATTTTTTTTCACTAGATAGATGGACAGCAGCATCTAGTGCTTGGCTACCGTTTCGCCATTTACAGCTGTTCTGACTCAATGATATGTCTAAGATAGACCATGCATGCATTGTCAGAAGTTATGCTAGCTACGATTGATTACTTACATCTTTGAGCCTATCAAAGAACTTGTGGAAGATGTCATCTTGCACCGGAGCAGTCAAATGGTTAGAGATCTCTTCTTTCCTAGCACCATCCTTGTCTTCATAGATTTCCACCTAGATAATAGTCACAGTAGCAAAATCACCTTAGAACAAAGAAAAGCAGTCGATTTCCAAAATGCATTTCACTCGGAACTGAAAGGGGATATAGCAGCACGAGAATACAATATGTAGAACAGCCAAATATTTTATCTTTCCTCAGGCTTATTTTAGCAACAAAATAAAGCTGCAAAAACAACTGCAGGCCATCCTAAGGCACTCAATTAACCGGACACCGGATATCCCAAGTATTGAGCAAAAACCTAACCTAACTATTTCCTATAGAAAAGCCCGAAGGCCCTGCTATAAACCAAACCTAACTATAGACTGCAGTGATGTGACACCGCCAATCTCTGTCGGAAGCAGGCCAGGCATGGCTACAAAGCTAGAGACTACGGTCACCAAATCAGGAACCAAAACCTAGAGAGAGAGGGAGAGGAGGGGCTTACCAGCCTGTCGGAAGTGGTGACGACGAGGTCGATGATGTTGCGGACGCGGTGGGACTGGAAGAGACGGTCGCGCGCGTTGGCCGGGTCGCGCTGCAGCTCGCGCACCGCCAGGCGCTCTAGCCGCTCCAGGTCCTCGTGCGCCGCCCGCGTGGCCTCTAGCACCGACGACGCCATTGCCGCCGCTTCAGCTAGGGCAACCCTGTCCCCTCCTCTGCTGGTTAGCAGATCCCGCGGGTGACGCCGCGCGGCAGAGTCGCGGCTAGGGTTTGGGGATTCCGCGGTCGGGACTTCGGGAGGGCGAGCAGAACCGAACGGCTGGGTGAGGTCGCTCGAGTCCTTCTCGATGGGGAAACAAACAAGGGTGCGTCTAATATGGCCATATGGGCCGAGAAAAGAGAGGGTCGTCGGTTCTGGAGAAATCAGAAACGTGGCGGTTTCTCTAGGACGGTTTCTTTCTAGTCCACTGTCCAGCCCAGGTTGGGCCTGAAGTGACTAGCCAGGCCTCACTGAGCCCTCTCAACTCGCCCAGCCTAATTCCTCCTCTCGGCTCTTCAGCCCAATGATAAATTTCTGTGCATAACAACATCGCAACAACTCTCTAAGAAAACAGGTCAAAGAAAAACTCTCTAAAAAGAAAGGACATTGCAACATGTGAGCTTGACGAACTATGCTCAGTCCATTGTCTGCAATAGACTGATTCTGTCTTCAGATTGTTCAGACGCTGTCCATTCTATGGTGGAGGGTGGTATATCAGGTCCTGCAGCTACTATATTTGATGACTGCTACCCATGGACGGGTATAGACAATGGGTATTCAACATTAGAAAAAAATACACAGAATCGACATCTACTCCTTGCTGGCTCCGATGTTCCTGCTTTTAGTTTCCTATATGAAGTCTCTGTGCTACTACTAAACTAGTAGAAAATCTACTACTGTTCTGCTGCTATTGCTCCAAAAAATGGATAGCAAGATTAGTTAGGCTAGGTGGTCTGTACATGATTATTTCTTGGCAAAAATAATGGGTATTCAGCTGAATACCCATGAATACACTTGTGCCCGCCTATGCTGCTACCACCTCGCCACTGATTTTCCAAAGATAATTTTCGAACACCGTTATCGAGAGGTGTAAGGGGTTGCTAGATCTCTCGAATAATTTGGTGGAATTGTTCACGCTCGTTCCTCCCAACCACCCACCGAGCGAATTCAAGATACATACGGCACTGCCGTCCAATTCCAGCCAAGCCAAAGCCAACTACTCCCGACTCTAGTCCTGCTATTTATCGTCGACGTTAATTACATGGGCTCAGCCCAGTTCATGGCCTGCAAGCCAGCTGGGTAACTTCCTTGGTCTTGTGGGCCTGGCTCGTGGGCCAGCGTCGGAGACAGGGGTGGTGCCCCCAGGGTCGCTGACATCCCCTCCTCCTTGTGAACCTGCTTGTCCCCAAGCAGGAGCTCGAGGAAACCGCTGCTTCAATGCTTCGAGGTCTTCCCAGGTAGCCTCTGCCTCCGAAGAACCACTCCACTGCACCAAAACTTGAACCATCGTAGCCAGGCCACGAGAACGCACCCGCCGCTGCAAGACCAGAACAGGGACCTGGAATGCTGCATCGGATTGAGGAAGGGTCGGAGTTACCTGTTGTCTGAGGCCCAGGCATTGCTTCAGTTGCGAGACATGAAACACAGGATGAACTCTGCTAGATGCCGGCAAATCAAGTCTGTAAGCCACAGCGCCCACCTTCTCAATGATACGAAAAGGCCCGAAGAACTTAAAGGCCAGCTTGTGATTAGCGCGATGCGCGACAGAGGACTAAATGTAAGGCTGAAGCTTCAAGAACACCCGGTCTCCAGCTGCAAATATACATTCAGACCACTTTTTGTCAGCTTGATGCTTCATTCGCTGTTGCATACGCACGAGATGCTGCTTGACAGATGATAGAACCAATTGCCTCTCCTGGAGCCACTACTGCACATCTAACGGGGCAATATGGCCTGATGCTGAGATGCCAAAATACCTAGGTTGCCGGCCATACAAGACTTCAAAGGGTGACTTCCCCAAGGACGAGTGCCAATTCGTGTTGTACCAGAACTCGCAAAGCTATATCCATTTGGCCCACTTCGTCGGGTGTGCACTGACAAAGCACCGAGGAAAGCACTCAATAGACTGATTGACCCTCTTAGTCTGGCCATCCGTTTCAGGATGATACGCTGTGCTCATGCGCAATTGCGTACCAGTGGATTTGAACACTGCCTGCCAAAATTGACTCGTGAAGACGGGATCTCTGTCTGATACTAGGGACTGAGGCATGCTGTGTAGCTTGTACACATGTCAACGAAGAGCTCTGCCACCTTACTAGCAGTATAAGGATGACGAAGAGGGATAAAGTGAGCGTACTTAGTCAGCTTGTCCACCACCACCAGCAGACAGTTAAAATGGCGCGATGTTGGCAACCCATCAATGAAATCCATCGTCGCCATCTCCCATGGTTCTGAAGGAATCGGAAGTGGCTGCAACAACCCCGGAGGAAGAACATGCTCGGGTTTCGCCTGCTGACAAGTGTGGCACACACGAACATAATCTTTGACGGCTTGCTTCATTCCTTTCCACTTGAACAAGGAGACGAGACGGCGATACGTTACTGGAAACCCAGAATGCCCACCGACCGGACTATCATGAAAAGCAGAAATGATCAAACGTTGCAACGCCGCATCAGCACCAACCTAGACCCTTTTTTTGTAATGAAGGATGCCCGCACTCAACGAGTAATCAGGGTGCGACCGAGGATTCAGGGCTACCTGCTGTAACAACCGTTGCGCCTCCTCATCATGGCTGTAAATCGCGATGACCTGCTCCAACCAGATTGGCTTAACATCTGAGACGCCATCACTTGATTAACATCGATGGGCTTCCTTGACGGTGAGTCTGTAGCCCCATTCAGCGTCCCCTTCTTGTACACAACTCGGAACTGCAGCCCCATCATTTTGGTTAGAGCTTTTCTCTGCCACTCTGTATGTAGCCGCTGATCTGTTAGGTGGATCAAACTCTGATGGTCAGTTCATATCAGAAATTCCCCAGTCTGAAGATATTGCTGTCACTGTTGGACAGCCAACAGAATCGCCAAGTACTCCTTTTCATACACAGACAACCCACGGTTACGCGGACCAAGGGATCTGCTAACATAAGCGAGAGGATGACCATGCTGCGACAAAACTGCTCCAATGCCAGTGTCCGACGCATCTGTCTTCACCACAAACTGGGCAGAAAAATCAGGCAGTGCCAAAATCGGAGCCGTCATTAGTGCCGTCTTCAGGGTCGGGAAAGCTTCCTCCACCACAGCAGTCCAGATAAACAAGGCTCCTTTCTTCAGCAACGCTGTTAAGGGTTGACTGATCACAGCATACTGGCGAATAAATTTGCGATAATATCCAGTGATACCCAAGAATCCTCGCAGTTCCTTCAAATTCTGAGGAACAGGCCAATTTTTGATTGTCTCAATCTTGGAATCATCAGTGGCCACCCCTTCTCCAGAGATCACATGGCCCAGATAAGCAATTCTGTTCTGCGTAAACTCGCACTTGGAGGGCTTCACCTGCCATTTATCTCTTTGCATAATTTCCAGCACCGCCGCCACATGATCAAGATGCTCCTCATACGTTGAACTGTATACCAGGATATCATCGAAGAAGACAAGCGCAAACCTACGCAAAACCGGCGCTAGCGATGCATTCATAGCGTGCTGGAATGTCGCAGGAGCTCCGGTGAGGCCAAACGCCATGACTCTGAACTCAAAGTGGCCACTATGCGTCTGGAATGCAGTCTTAAATTCCCCCCTCGGAGCGAGTCTGATCTGATGATACCCCGCGCGCAAGTCGAGCTTAGAAAACCAGCGCGCACCCGCCAACTCATCAAGGAGCTCATCAATCACCGGAACTGGATATTTGCCTTTGACGGTCAACGCATTGAGGTGGCGATAATCGACCACCAGGCGCCAAGCTTTTGTATGCATCCCTTTCTCCTTCTTTTTAACCAACAACACCGGAGAGGAAAACGAGCTATTACTATGTGTAATCACACCTTGTGCTAACATGTCCTGCACCTGGCGCTCAATCTCGGTCTTCATAGCTGGCGCCACACGGTATGGTCGCATGGACACTGGCCGAGCTCCCGGAATCAAGGGAATCTGGTGATCATACTGCCGCCGTGGCGGTAGCCCCTGCGGCTCTGCAAACACATCCGCAAACTGCTGCAACAATGCACGAATATCCGGAGGCTGCTCCTTCGGTTGTTCCTCTTGCATAGCCTGCACCAGATGTAATTCCAACAACGCATGCGTCACAACTGGTGTGCCCTCACCATGGAGTACGACCAGCTCACCTCAGTGCATAAAGGCCAACCACTGTTGTGCCCAATGCGTGATCATAGTGTAGGGGTTCGTAGCATGGAAAACAAAAATTTTCTATCGCATACAAACAAACAAGCCAAGATCTATCTACTAGATTGTAGCAACGAGTCGATGGAATAACTCACCCTCGAAGATTCCAAAGTGTTTAACGAGAGCAGATTCTCGTGGGTGATGTAGTCGTACTCTTTCCGATCTCAAGATCGCGTAGACGATCCTTCCGGCGCCGCGTTCCCGCAGCGCTCCCGCAGTCGGTCACACGTTCGGTACTCGACGAAGACCTTCCTCTCCCTTGTTCCAGCAGGCAGCGGAGGTTGTAGCACTCTCCTCGCGATTCCGGCAGCACAACGGCGTGGTACCGGAGGTAGAGGGGAAATCCCGCAGGGCTTCGCCTTAAGCCGGTGCGAGTATGGTGGAGCTTATGAGAGAGGCTATTAGTGGTCTAGTAATTAGACACACCAATTAGAGGGCTCTAAACCAATTAGAAGGCTCTAAACCGAATAGCTCTAAACCGGGGTCTAGATCTAGGGTTTAGTTTAGAGGATAGGAAACTTGTGTCTAGGAGGGGAGCCCTGCCCCTCCTTATATAGGTGGGAGGGTGTGGGCGCGCCAGGGGAGGGAGGGAGTCCCTCCCCAACTCGGCCTAGGGCTGGCCGCCGGCTTGGAGGAGAGAAACTCCTCCTCCAAGTCGACTCCAACTCCTCTTGCTTGTTTCCCACAGTTTCTTGTTTTTGGCAGTTTGACTTTCAAACTGGACATTTGACTTTTCTGTTTTAGGATTCAATTTAATCCTATATTTGGGACAGCAAGAACACTTAGTACATGATGCAATCATTCCAATATGTAATGACACATTCATGTACCCCTTCCCCCCCGGAGTGCCGGACAATCCGGAACCTTCTAGAATATCCCCGATGAAAACACCGGAATCATTCCCGAACTCCGAAACGGGACTTTCCTTATATGAATCTTATTCTCCGGACCATTCCGGATCTCCTCGTGATATCCCGGATCCCATCCGAGACTCCGAACAACATTCGGTCTCTTTCTCATAATACCATAACTACTCAAACAACGTCGAATCCTTAAGTGTGTCTCCCTACGGTTCGTGAATTATGCGGACATGATCGAGACACTTCTCCGAACAATAACCAATAGAGGAATCTGGAAATTCATATGGCTCCCACATATTTCTACGATTACTTTGCGATCGAATGAACCACTTACATACGATACCAATTTCCCTTTGTCTCACGATATGTTACTTATCCGAGGTTATGATCGTCGGTATCTCTGCATACCTAGTTCAACCTCGTTACTGATAAGTACTCTTTTCTCGTTCCCGTGATATGTGATCCCTTGTGACCAAGTCACATGCTTGCAAGCTAATTGGATGACATTCCACCGAGAGGGCCCAGAGTATATCTATCCGTCATGTGGATGGACAAATCCCACTCTTGATCCATGTGTTTCAACCAATACTTTCCGAACACTCAATGCCACCTTTATAGCCACCCTGTTACGGTGTGGTGTTTGATGACACCAAAGCATCCATCCAGTAAAGGTGATATGCATGATCTCATGGTCGAAGGAATTAGGTTACTATGTATCAGAAAGCATATAGCAATTGAACTATTGAAATGACTTGATCTTTATGCTACGCTTGTCTATAGGAGTATGTCCACCATATCATTCTCCTAACGATATGATCTTGTTGTTGATAACATCTCAATGTTCATGACAAAGAAACCACATCATCAATCAACCAACAAGCTAGTGAAGTATAGAGGCTATACTAGGGACTTCAAATTAAGTTTACAAATCACACAAGTATTAATGGTTTCCTTGTTAATACTATTATAGCATGAATGCAAACATTTATCATAAACACAAAGATATATAATAATAACTATATTTATTATTGCCTCTAGGGCATATCTCCAACAGTCTCCCACTTGCACTAGAGTCATCTAATCTAGATTACATGGTAATATACCGAACACCCATGGCAGTTTGGTGTTGGTCATGTTTTGCCCTCGGGAGAGGTTTAGTCAACGGATCCGCCACATTCAGATCTGTGTGTACTTTGCAAATCTTTATATCCCCATCCTGGATATGTTCTCGAATAGCGTGAAAACGTAGCTTGATATGCTTCAGCTTCTTGTGTGACCTTGGTTCTTGCGCATTGGCTATGGCGCCCATGTTATCACAGTAGATAGACATTGGGTCCAGCGCACTAGGAACCACACCCAGCTCTGTAATGAACTCTTTCATCCATATCGCTTCTTGTGAAGCCTCCGAAGCAGCCATGTATTCCGATTCAGTTGAAGATCTCGCCACAACGCTTTGCTTTGCACTCCTCCAGCTAACTGCTGCACCATTCAAAATAAATACGTATCCAGATTGTGATTTAGAATCATCTGGATCGGTGTTCCAACTAGCATCGGTGTAACCATTAACAACGAGCTGTTCATCACCTCCATAAGAAAGAACCATATCCTTAGTTCTTCTCAAGTACTTAAGGATGTTTTTGACCGCTGTCCAATGATCCACTCCTGGATCACTTTGATATCTGCTAGTTAAACTAACAGCATATGCGATGTCGGGTCTAGTACATAGCATGGCATACATTAGAGATCCTATGGCTGAGGCATAGGGAGTCTTACTCATCCTTTCTCTATCTTCTGCCGATGTCGGACTTTGAGTTTTACTCAAGGTCGTATTGGGCAACATGGGCAAGAACCCTTTCTTGCTATCTTCCATTCCAAACCTCTTTAGAACTTTGTCCAAATATGTACTTTGTGACAATGATATTTGGCGTTTCGATCTATCTCTATAAATCTTTATGCCTAATATATAAGCTGCTTCGCCAAGATCCTTCATTGAAAAACTATTATTCAAATATTCCTTGACACTATTAAGAAGGTCTACATCATTCCCAATCAACAATATGTCATCCACATACAGTATTAAGAATGCTACAGAGCTCCCACTCACTTTCTTGTAAATACAAGCTTCTCCATAAGTTTGTATAAAACCAAAACTTTTGATTACCTTATCAAAACGTTGATTCCAACTTCGGGATGCTTGCTTCAATCCATAGATGGACCGTTGAAGCTTGCATACCTTGTTAGCATCTTTAGGATCGACAAAACCTTTGGGTTGTATCATATACAACTCTTCATCAATGTCTCCATTGAGGAATGCTGTTTTGACATCCATCTGCCATATCTCATAATCATAATATGCAGCGATTGCTAACATAATCCTCACAGACTTTAGCTTCGCTACCGGTGAGAAAGTCTCATCGTAGTCAACTCCTTGAATTTGTCGAAACCCTTTTGCGACAAGTCGAGCTTTATAGACAGTAACATTACCATCAGCATCTGTTTTCTTCTTGAAAATCCATTTGTTCTCGACAGCCTTCCGGCCATCCGGTAAGTCCACCAAAGTCCATACTTGGTTTTCGTACATGGATCCAATCTCGGATTTCATGGCTTCTTGCCATTTATTGGAATCTGGGCTCATCATCGCTTCCTCATATGTCTCGGGGTCATCGGTGTTGTCCACCAACATGACATTCATAACGGAATCATACCAATCTGGAGTGGTACGAGTTCTCGTTGACCTCCGAGGCTCTGCAGCAACTTCAACCGAAGTTTCATGATCACTATCATTAGCTTCCTCTCTTATTGGTGCAGGCACCACAGGAACTTCTTCCGGTGCTGCGCTACTCGCAATTTCGAGAGAAGGTTCGACAACCTCGTCGAGTTCTACTTTCCTTCCAGTCACTTCTTTCGAGAGAAATTCCTTCTCTAGAAAGGATCCATTCTTGGCAACAAAGATTTTGCCTTCGGATCTATGATAGAAGGTATACCCAATAGTTTCCTTCGGGTATCCTATGAAGACGCATTTTTCCGCTTTGGGTTCAAGATTGTCCGGCTGTAACTTCTTTACATAGGCTTCGCATCCCCAAACTTTAAGGAACGACAATTTAGGTTTCTTCCCAAACCATAATTCATACGGTGTCGTTTCAACGGATTTAGATGGTGCCCTATTTAAAGTGAATGCGGCTGTTTCTAATGCATAACCCCAAAATGATAGCGGTAAATCTGTAAGTGACATCATAGAACGAACCATATCTAAGAGAGTTCGATTACGACGTTCAGACACACCATTACGCTGTGGTGTTCCCGGCGGTGTCAATTGTGAAAGTATTCCGCACTTCTTTAAATGCTCGCCAAACTCGTAACTTAGATATTCACCTCCACGATCAGAACGTAGAAATTTAATCTTCTTGTTACGTTGATTCTCTACCTCACTTTGAAACTCCTTAAACTTCTCGAAAGTTTCGGATTTATGTTTCATAAAATAGATATACCCATATCTACTCAAGTCATCCGTGAAGGTAAGAACATAACGATAACCACTGCGCGATGCTACACTCATTGGACCACACACATCGGTATGTATGATTTCCAATAAGTCCGTAGCTCGCTCCATTATACCAGAAAATGGAGTCTTAGTCATTTTACCCATCAGACATGCTTCGCATCTTTCAAGTGATTCAAAATCAAGTGATTCAAGAAGTCCATCGGAATGGAGTTTCTTCATACGTTTCACTCCAATGTGACCAAGACGACAGTGCCACATATAGGTCAAATTATCGCTTGATTTCAAACGTTTAGCCTCAATGTTATTAATATGTGTATTTCTACTATCGAGATTCAATATGAATAGACCATCTATCAAAGGTGCATGTGCATAAAACACATTACTCATATAAATCGAACAACCATTATTCTCGGATTTAAACAAGTAATTGTCTCGCAATAAACAAGATCCTGATATAATGTTCATGCTTAATGCAGGCACCAAATAACAATTATTTAAGTATAAAACTAATCCCGATGGTAGATGAAGAGGTAGCGTGCCGACCGCGATCACATCAACCTTTGATCCGTTTCCTACGCGCATCGTCACCTCGTTCTTCACTAGCTTCCGTTTATTCTGCAGCTCCTGTTTCGAGTTACAAATATGAGCAACCGAACCAGTATCAAATACCCAGGCACTACTACGAGTACTAGTGAGATACACATCAATAACATGTATATCAGATATACCTTTCTTCTTGATGTTGCCGTTCTTCAAATCCGCCAAGTACCTTGGGCAATTCCGCTTCCAGTGACCTTCTCCCTTGCAGTAAAAGCACTCAGTTTCAGGTTTAGGTCCAGCCTTGGTCTTCTTCGTCGGCGTGGTAACTTTCTTACCACCCTTCTTGAAGTGTCCCTTTTGCTTAGACTTGCCTTTCTTGAATTTGGTGGTCTTATTGACCATCAACACTTGGTGCTCTTTCTTGATCTCCACTTCTGCAGATTTTAACATAGCAAATAGTTCTGGCAACTCTTTGTTCATGTTCTGCATGTTGTAGTTCATCACAAAGTTCTTGTAACTTGGTGGTAGTGATTGGAGGATGCGGTAAACTCCCAAAGTATTAGGAATCACTATACCCAAACTTTGAAGTTTATATGCGTGCCCAGACATCTTAAGCACATGCTCACTGACGGAGCTACCCTCTTCCATCTTGCAGTTAAAGAACTTTTCAGAAGCTTCATAACTTTCAATTGCCGCATGAGTCTCAAAAATTAATTTGAGATCCTCGACAATATCATATGGATCTGACTCTTCAAACCTTTTCTGAAGCTCCGATTCTAAACCATACAAGATAGCACACTGAACTATGGAGTACTGATTCTTCCGAGCAAGGTAAACATTCTTTACTTCATCGGTAGCATCAGCTGCAGGTGGGTCACCTAGCGGTGCATCCAGCACATAGGTCAAATTACCAGCTGTGAGGACAATCCTCAAATTGCGGAACCAATCCGCGAAGTTGCTTCCATTGTTTTTCAACTTTTCTTTCTCTAGGAACGCATTAAAATTGATGGTAGGGGCTGCCATTGATCTACAACATATTTGCAATAGTTTAGACTAAGTTTATGACAAATTGAGTTCAAATTAATTAATGAAATTAAACTAGGTGAACTCCCACTCAAAACAACATCCCTCACATTGTTTTAGTGATCACATGAACCAAATCCACTACATCAACACCGATCATCACGAGAGCTGATATAGTTTTAATGGCGAACAATCATCATGTTCATCATATCTACTATATGATTCATGCTTTGCCTTTCGGCGATCCGTGTTCCTGAGGCCATGTCTGTACATGCTAGGCTCGTCAAGATCAAACCTTAGCTTCCGCATAAGCAAATCTGGCTTGCTTACGTTGTATTCACCCGCGGAATCAAAGACACCCGATCATCACGTGGTGCTTCGAAGCAGCAAGCTTTGGCAACGGTGCATACTAAGGGTGAACACTCTAGAACTTGAAATTTATGTGCATGAGGGATCATCTTATAATGCTACCGTCGTCTACTAAGCAATACAAGATGCATAAAGGATTAACATCACATGCAATTCATAATATGTGATATGATATGGCCTTTCTTCTTTGTGCTTCCGATCTCCATCTTCAAGCACGAACATGATCTCCATCATCACCGGCATAGCATCAAGGTCAATGACGCTTCTTCATGGTTGTCGTCCGCCAGTTTCAACTATTACAACTATTTTGAATAGACACGCAGGTCTTAACAGAAATTAAAGACAACCATATGGCTCCTGCCGGTTGCCAACTTACAATAAGGAACATTGCATACATCAAATATAATCACAATCATGGCCATATCACATCACTGCACACCCCTGCAAAACAAAGTTAGACGCTTCTACTTTCTTTGCATATTTTACGTGGTTTGGGGCTTTCCATAAGTGTCGTTCTAACTTACGAACAATAACCACAACATTGATACTAGCATTGTTGATTACCCGTTGTAAATTGGATCTTAACTATGCTAGGAGAAACAGGCACCCGCAAAGCCACTTATGCAATACAAGTTGCATGTCAAACGTGGAGCAAGTCTCATGAACGATGTCATGTAAGGTTAGCCCGGGCCGCTTCATCCCAACATACCGCAAGATGCAAAGTACACAAAAAGCAATCTACAATAAAAGCATCAACGCCCACAATGACCATTGTGTTCTACTCGTGCAACAGATCTACATATAGACACGGCTCTGATACCACTGTAGGGGTTCGTAGCATGGAAAACAAAAATTTTCTATCGCATACAAACAAACAAGCCAAGATCTATCTACTAGATTGTAGCAACGAGTCGATGGAATAACTCACCCTCGAAGATTCCAAAGTGTTTAACGAGAGCAGATTCTCGTGGGTGATGTAGTCGTACTCTTTCCGATCTCAAGATCGCGTAGACGATCCTTCCGGCGCCGCGTTCCCGCAGCGCTCCCGCAGTCGGTCACACGTTCGGTACTCGACGAAGACCTTCCTCTCCCTTGTTCCAGCAGGCAGCGGAGGTTGTAGCACTCTCCTCGCGATTCCGGCAGCACAACGGCGTGGTACCGGAGGTAGAGGGGAAATCCCGCAGGGCTTCGCCTTAAGCCGGTGCGAGTATGGTGGAGCTTATGAGAGAGGCTATTAGTGGTCTAGTAATTAGACACACCAATTAGAGGGCTCTAAACCAATTAGAAGGCTCTAAACCGAATAGCTCTAAACCGGGGTCTAGATCTAGGGTTTAGTTTAGAGGATAGGAAACTTGTGTCTAGGAGGGGAGCCCTGCCCCTCCTTATATAGGTGGGAGGGTGTGGGCGCGCCAGGGGAGGGAGGGAGTCCCTCCCCAACTCGGCCTAGGGCTGGCCGCCGGCTTGGAGGAGAGAAACTCCTCCTCCAAGTCGACTCCAACTCCTCTTGCTTGTTTCCCACAGTTTCTTGTTTTTGGCAGTTTGACTTTCAAACTGGACATTTGACTTTTCTGTTTTAGGATTCAATTTAATCCTATATTTGGGACAGCAAGAACACTTAGTACATGATGCAATCATTCCAATATGTAATGACACATTCATGTACCCCTTCCCCCCCGGAGTGCCGGACAATCCGGAACCTTCTAGAATATCCCCGATGAAAACACCGGAATCATTCCCGAACTCCGAAACGGGACTTTCCTTATATGAATCTTATTCTCCGGACCATTCCGGATCTCCTCGTGATATCCCGGATCCCATCCGAGACTCCGAACAACATTCGGTCTCTTTCTCATAATACCATAACTACTCAAACAACGTCGAATCCTTAAGTGTGTCTCCCTACGGTTCGTGAATTATGCGGACATGATCGAGACACTTCTCCGAACAATAACCAATAGAGGAATCTGGAAATTCATATGGCTCCCACATATTTCTACGATTACTTTGCGATCGAATGAACCACTTACATACGATACCAATTTCCCTTTGTCTCACGATATGTTACTTATCCGAGGTTATGATCGTCGGTATCTCTGCATACCTAGTTCAACCTCGTTACTGATAAGTACTCTTTTCTCGTTCCCGTGATATGTGATCCCTTGTGACCAAGTCACATGCTTGCAAGCTAATTGGATGACATTCCACCGAGAGGGCCCAGAGTATATCTATCCGTCATGTGGATGGACAAATCCCACTCTTGATCCATGTGTTTCAACCAATACTTTCCGAACACTCAATGCCACCTTTATAGCCACCCTGTTACGGTGTGGTGTTTGATGACACCAAAGCATCCATCCAGTAAAGGTGATATGCATGATCTCATGGTCGAAGGAATTAGGTTACTATGTATCAGAAAGCATATAGCAATTGAACTATTGAAATGACTTGATCTTTATGCTACGCTTGTCTATAGGAGTATGTCCACCATATCATTCTCCTAACGATATGATCTTGTTGTTGATAACATCTCAATGTTCATGACAAAGAAACCACATCATCAATCAACCAACAAGCTAGTGAAGTATAGAGGCTATACTAGGGACTTCAAATTAAGTTTACAAATCACACAAGTATTAATGGTTTCCTTGTTAATACTATTATAGCATGAATGCAAACATTTATCATAAACACAAAGATATATAATAATAACTATATTTATTATTGCCTCTAGGGCATATCTCCAACACATAGGACTATACTGAGCAAGCCAATCTAAACCAACAACGCCATCATAACTATGGAGATCCAACACTCTGAATGAATCTGAAAACACATGCCGAGACAGCTCCAATTAAGTGTTGGAAAGAATTGATTGCAACCTAAAATATCACCACCAGCAACCTGAACTTTAACAGGCATAGACAACTTCTCCTGTCCCTTCAACAACTGAGCTTGTTTGCTATCAATGAAGCATGCCGAACTGCCAGAATCAACAAGAAACACCGATTCCCGCCCTTGGACTTCAACCAAAAGTTTCAGTGCTTTCGTTGCGACAACAGACGGATTGATGGCTGCAGAGGACAACAGTAGCAGATGTTGCTGAGAATGCTCCTCTTCCTGGTCAACTGATTCATCCAAGTCCTGCTCCTGTAAACAATCCAACATCTCCTGCACAATATGCAACTGGATTGACTTACTACTGTAGGGTTCGCAGCATAGAAAACAAAAAATTTCCTACGATGTGAACTATATACCAAGATCTATCTACTAGATACAAACAACGGGCGGATGTATATCCGTAGATAACATACCCTTGAAGACCGACAAAGCTTAACGAGTTCAACTCGTGGTTGATGTAGACGATCTCTTGCCGATCTCAAGATCGAGAGGAAGTCCTAGCGCCGCAAATCAGCAGCGCATCCGTGCTCGCACACACGTTCGAGGCACCGAGCAACCTCCGCCTCCTCGCTCCAGCGATGCAGCGGAAGCACAACTCTTTCTTGCCGAATAGCCACCGGGAACATGTATCTCGCTAGTCCGAGACCATGGGGGATAAATTCTAGAGGGGGAGAGAGATCCTTCACGAGGAGGTGTGTGAGACAAGTGAGGAGGGGGGCTCCTTTTATAGGAGGAGGAGGGAACCCAAGGGAGTGGCCGCCGGCCATGGGGGCTGCCCCCTCCCCTCCTTCATTCATGTGGGTGGACACTCCACTCACAAAATTATGGCATCCCGCAAAACCACTACTAGAAAATCGCGTTGTTTTTGTGCATTGCATCATCATGACCGCATGCTCATGTCATCATGCCACATTGCATTTGAGCATCGGCATCATCTTGCATTTGCTTGCATAAAACTATTGCGGGAAAACCTAATTTGTTTTCTAAACGCCCCGTCTTTATTCAAACGCAAAACCCGGGTCACCGGATTATTTTGTTTTGTCCGTTGCCGGTTTGCAAAAAACCGCTGATTGAAATAAATAAATTAATTAATTATTTTAGGGGGGCAGTCGAACAGGCCGAATCGACCCGAACGACCACCCCCAGAAATTAAATCGGTCCACCCCAAACCCTTTTCTACCAACCTATCTACCCACACCCTCCGGCCACCTCACCAGGACCAGTCCCACGCCGCCACGTCGCCCCTCCCAAAATCCCCCCCAACCACCTTCTGCCACATCACCCCCAACCTCCCCCACTCACCCCACCAACCGCAGCCACCTCCCCTGACCAACCCCACCCCTGGCCCGCGGTCCCACCTGGTCCCAGCCCGACCCGCGCGCTCACCCTCTCTCTCCCCCGCGCTCGTCTTCCTCCTCCCCACCTTCTTCCTCCCAGGCGCCCCGCCTCCCCTCGGCCGGACCCGCCGGCCCGCGCCCTTCCTCCCCAACGCCCTCCGCGCGCCGCCCCGGTGACCCTCGCCCCGCGCGCGCCCCGCCTCCTCTTCTCCGGCCCACCCCGACGCCTCCACCCGCCTCCGGCCGCGGCGCCGCTCGGCTACCCGCCGCCTGCGCCTCGCCCCGGCCGGCTACCTCCTCCCCCACCGCCGTTCCCCAACCCCCTTGTCCGCCGCCCGTGAGCCCCGCCGGCCTCGCCTCCGTGCCGCCGTCGCCGCCTGCGAGACCGCCGCCGCCGGCGCGCGGCCCCGCTCCGGCCGCGTCCTCGCCTCCCCGGGCCGTCCTCCAGCGCCGCTCGCCCGCCGGTCGCCCTGTCTCCCCTTCCCCGTCCGCCCCGCCTCCGGCCTTCATCTCCATCGCCGTCGCCCTCCGCTGCAGCGGGCCGCCGCGGTGCCCCGGCGCCCCCGTCGACCTCCTCCACCGGCCCACCCTCCGTCCGTCCCGCGGCTCCCCCTCGTCGTCCGCCGCCGACCCCGCTCCAGCCGCCTCTGCAAGCCCCGCCGGTCCCCTCTGCCTCGGCCACGTCGTCCTGCGCGGGCGCGCGCGCGTCCGTCGCCGGCTCGTCCTCCAGCGCCGTCCCCAGCTCGCCGATGACCCCTCCTCCGCAACCGTCTCCCTGCCTGGCCCGTGCGCCGCCCGCCGCCGGAGTCGCCCGGCAGCGCGGCCGCGTCGTCCCCCGTGCGCGTCTGCTTGTTCAGGGCCAGCTCGAGGCATGTGCCTGTTTGATCTCCCTGGTACCAAGTTGGGGCATGCTCGGTCCGGCCCTCTGAAGTCGCCAAGATCCTCGATGTCGTGCGGAGTCCAACAACCAAACACGGAGAAGGTTGACAAAGCGTCAAGTTCCCCTTGTCGACAAGATCGACTCGATGATGTTGTATTAGAAGAATGTACTTGGTGGAAAGCGAAGGCTTGACGCAGATTCCAAGCTCGCCACCGGCGAACAAGATGGTACCCAAGGTCGTCGACATAGAAAACCCCAAGATCTCCTTCATGGAAATCGAAGCCGAACCCGGAGACCTCCGTCATGGATCATCGAGCACTCCTACACGGACCCACGGGATGACATGTTCTTCACCCAAGGGCGACAAGGCTCTCTTCACGGATTTCGAGACCCCGACATCGAAACGACAAGATCATCGTCATAGAACCGAAGGCCACATGTGCGACAAGTACTCCCTCGAGGACGCCGAGAGCTTCACCCCGAATGCCAAGACCCGGCCCGACACGAGGACACGACAAGCTCTGCGCGACGACGAGATCGACATCGACCAGGGCGAGTCCGATGCGCCCCGACACCGAATCAAGTCCTTCTTCCCAGGACGCCAAGCTCTCCGCCTTGTATCCGCTCCCGCTGTCCCCGTCGAACCCTGAGACCAACCCCGAACCCCGGAACCCCAAGTTCGTCGAGACCCCCTAATGTGTGAACCCCTTCCCGAAACCCTATTTTATAATAAAATACAACTTGTTGCATATTAATCATTCATCTCGCATGCATATCATTGGTTTGGGGGCCTTATGCCGATTCACCTTATAATTAAATATGGGGCCCATATGCGGGCAAATCTAGTCTTATATTGGCCTCATTTAATCTTGTGTAGCGAACCGGTGCCATCTTTTGTCTTGCTAATGCAACATTTAATTTGCGGGGTAGATAAATAACTTGAACCGTTTAATTAATTGTCGGGACCCCGGTTCCGCTTAATATGGCCTAATCGCATCGTACCTCTGCCATGTCATACATCATACATGCATCATGCCCGATCTTCTGCCGTAGTATTAAATATTGCATCCGGTGTTCTTCTAGTGTTTTGCTTCTTCGCGGATAAGGCCGTTGAGTTGATGTGAGCTTCGACCCGATCTTCGGCTGAACCTTCGGCAATGTTTTTCAGGCGAGCATCTCCCCCTTTCTAACTATCTTACTTTTATAGTATTTATTCCCTCATGTTGATCTATTGCTATCTGTGTTGCGATGCCCTAGTTTTCGTACCCGTGATATCCCTTGCAGCCTTATATTGCCTTGGACACACCCTATTACATGTTGTTTGGTAGATAGTTGGACTTGCGCGTCGTAGTCGCTTGCTCAAGTGCTGTTGCGTGTCGTCAAGTGCCACAGTTGTTGGTGTAATGCCGCATGTTGATGTTGGAGATGATCATGGCTTTACTTTCGTTCACTTTAATTACTGTTTAACAACTAAAATTGAAGTAAGTAAGCAGAGGCATCGGTGGGTGATAGGTAATGTTGGTTTCCGACCGCCCACTTGTGTCCCGTAGGACCCCGAGTTCTTGACACCTGTTCCGAGATCGAGCGCGCTAACCACAGGTGGGGAGATATGGGCCCCCCATTGATTATTACCTGATTTCAAAGTATTGTACTGGGGGCCACAAACTAGTTTGAGGTTTTATTTACGATCTTGTACTTATGCCATGCTTTACTGCTTTATTTACGATTGTGCGAGGAGCACACTGTACTGTTTAGGAAGCGGAGTGTTTTCGCGGTATCGACAGTCCCAGTTTTGGGATTTGCTGTCGTTTACAGCCACTGACGCAAACCCTGAGTCCGTCTCGAAGACCGGCCGACTTTGTTGCGGGTGTACTTAGTGGGGTGGCCCCCCGTGCTTGCTTTGGGTCTGGGAACGTCATGACTTAGGCCCCGCCGACATACCGATGGGTGTATGTTAACTGATCTGGCAAAAAGGGTCGAAGTGCTTGTGGATACTTTGGTGCACCCCTGCAGGGTTTAATCTTTTCGAGAAGCCGTGTCCGCGGTTATGGACGACTTGGAGCACAGTGCTTGATCATAGACAACTATAACTAAAGTTTATTGTTATAAATTGACTTGTATCCGATATGACTAGTAATCAGCTTTATCACAACGGAATGGCTAAATAAAAGTACCAACAACTGCTGGGTTTTGGGATATCTCATGCTATCGTATATTTGACTAGTAAGTGTCGCAACTACAACGGAATGGTTAACTAAAACGGCCCACTGCTTATTTTATCAGGATGATTACCTATACCTGACTAGTAATTGCCGCAACGACAACCGAATAAATAAAACTGCCAACTGTGTGAGTTCCTCGGTTGACTTCCTCGTTTGGTCTCGAGGGGGAATACCAGGATGGGATTGTTTGGTGTTAGTATCAGGTTGGATCCGGCTAGGTCATTCTTATCCCTCTCTGATAACCGCCAGTTGTATCGAGTCTCTATAGGTTGTTTAGTGCATGCTGCCGCTGCCGCTCAGTCCACCATACCTATGTAGGCGAGGACCGCCGAATTCTAGTCTCGCCATGTACTGGCCTCAGTACTGACGCTCCTCTTTTTCCTTTGCCCTTTGTCGGCACCCCTTTTGTTTAAGCAGGTTTTGAGATCGACGTCGTTAGCGGGGTTACCCTTCCGGCTTGGCCTGGGCA
The DNA here is from genome assembly GCA_916181665.1 of Avena sativa. Lineage (NCBI taxonomy): Eukaryota > Viridiplantae > Streptophyta > Magnoliopsida > Poales > Poaceae > Avena > Avena sativa. The sequence goes on along the minus strand of OV702281.1, from coordinate 384,336,654 downwards.
GGGTTATGGACGCCATTGGTTATTCTTCAGGGCTCTTAGCCCCATTTGCATCTTGTCCGTAGTCGGACGCTCTATCATTTTCAAGGTGATTTGGATCTTTGTATGTTATATCTGTATTCTTGAGTCATTGAGTCGCTGTTGTATATATATATCTGTTCTGTGGGTCCCATCGAGGACTGTTGTGTAATGTTATTACTTTGTTTTCCACCCGCACGAAAGTGCCTGGTGGGCACCTTTGAATCGTTTCTATGCGGGTTTGGCGAATTTCGCTAAAACTTGCATAGGGCCGATTCCGAGGGTGTTACAAAATGCCCTTTAAAATCCCTCCACTCAAAAGTCCACTCAAATTCCCATTAAATTTCCACCAAATTTAATGCAAACTCTCATTAAATAAAACTCTTTTATTTTATTCAGAATTTTGTCAATTACTTTAATGACAAACATTCACAAATAACCCCTTGCTAGGATTCTATTTCACATGCATAATCACTTTATGCAATTTCACCCGAAAACCTGTTTCGGTATCTAGTGAAATAAATTCCTGCGCTTGTTCATTCTTTCGGCATGAAACATTTGCTCCAATTGGATGTCGGTGTCTCTTAAGTGTGTCACCCTACGGTTCATGAATAATACGGACATGATCGAGACCCCTCTCGGATCAATAATCAGAAGCGGGATCTGGAGACCCATACTGACTCCCACACATTCAACGATGACTTTCTTGTGATCGTCGGAACCTTTTACGCTAGTATCTTAATCCCTTTGTTTCACGATATATTACATGTCCGAGATTTGATCATCGGTATCTCCATACCTAGTTTGATCTCGTTACCGACATGCACTCTTTTCTCGTTCCTGTGATATAACATTCTAGTGATCAAATCACTTGCTTGCAAGCTAATCAATGTGATATCACCGAGAGGGCCCAGAGTATATCTATCCGTCATCGGGATGAACAAATTCCACTCTCGATCCATGAGCCTCAACATAACACTTTATTAGTTCTGAATCCATCTTTATAATCACCCTGTTACGGTGTGACGTTTGATGTTATCAAGAAACTCTTCCGGTGTTAGTGATTGACATGATCTCATGGTCTAAGGATTAGGATCACTTCGTAAGTTGTTATAGCAATATAAACTCAATGACTTTGATCGTAATGCTATACTTCGGATGAATGTTCATCACACCGTTACACTAATGTTGTGATCCCGTTATTAACAACATCCAATGTCCATGATCAGGAAACCTTGATCATCTTGTTAATCAACGAGCTAGTTTATGAGAGAGGCATAACTAGGAACTTTATGTTTGTTTATTAAACACACATGTATTAACGTTTCCGTATTAATACAATTATAGCATGCAAAATAAACATCTATCATATACTTGGAATACACATAATAAACACTTTATTATTGCCTCTCAGGGCATATTCCCTTCAGTCTCCCACTTGCACTAGAGACAATAATCTAGTTACATAGTGATAAATCTAACACCCATTGAGTTCTGGTGTTGATCATGTTTTGCTCTAGGGAGAGTTTTAGTCAACGGATCTGCTACATTGAGATCCGTATGTACTTTACAAATCTTTATATCTCCATCCTTGACATGCTCGCGGATGGAGTGAAACCGGCGCTTAATATGCTTGGAATGCTTGTGAGACCTTGGCTCTTTGGCATTGGCAATGGCACCATTGTTGTCACAATAGATCACCATTGGGTCCAACGCGTTTGCCACCACTCCTAGTTCGGATATGAACTCCTTCATCCAAACTGCTTCCTGAGCCGCTTCTGAAGCAGCAACATATTCAGCCTCCGTTGTTGATCCCGCTACCACAGGTTGTTTGGAGCTCCTCCAACTAACCGCTCCGCCATTCATGAGAAATATGTATCCGGATTGATACTTAGAGTCTTCCGGATCGGTATCAAAGCTAGCGTCGACATAACACTTAGCGACGAGCTCTTCTTCACCTTCGTATACAAGAAACAGATCCTTAGTTCTTTGTAAGTACTTAAGGATATTCTTGACCGCTATCCAGTGTTCCGAACCTGGATCCGATTGGTACCTACTAGTCAAACTAATAGCATGTGCCACATCCGGTCTTGTACATAGCATGGCGTACATTATAGAGCCTATGGCTGAAGCATAGGGGACTTTGTCCATTATCTCTCTTTCTTCCGCCGAAGCCGGACTTTGAGTCTTACTCAATGTCTTGCCTTGAAACATAGGTAAGAACCCCTTCTTACTTCCGTCCATTTTAAACTTCTTTAAAATCTTATCAAGGTATGTACTTTGCGATATCCCTATTAGGCGCCTAGATCTATCTCTATAGATCTTTATGCCTAATATGTATGACGCTTCACCTAGGTCCTTCATTGAAAATTTGCTGTTTAGATAACTTTTAACACTGTTTAAAAGATCTATATCATTTCCGATCAATAATATGTCATCCACATATAATATCAGAAATGCCACATTGCTCCCACTCACTTTCTTGTAAATACAAGCTTCTCCATAAGTTTGGACAAATCCAAACTCTTTGATCACCTCATCAAAGCGGAGATTCCAACTTCGTGATGCTTGCTTCAATCCATAGATGGATCGCTGAATCTTGCACACCTTGTTAGCATCCTTAGGATCGATAAAACCCTTTGGTTGTATCATATACAACTCTTCTTCAATATTACCATTGAGAAACGCGGTTTTGACATCCATCTGCCATATCTCATAATCGAAATATGCAGCAATTGCTAACATAATCCTAACTGACTTTAGCATCGCTACGGGAGAGAAAGTCTCATCGTAGTCAACTCCTTGAATTTGTCGAAACCCCTTTGCGACAAGTCGAGCTTTATAGATGGTCACATTACCATCAGCATCAGTTTTCCTTTTGAAAATCCATTTGTTCTCCACGGCCTTTCGGTCGTGAGGTAATTCCACCAAGTTCCAAACTTGATTTTCATACATGGATTCCATCTCGGATTTCATGGCTTCTAACCATTTGTTGGAATCCGGGCTCATCATCGCTTCTTCATACGTCGCAGGGTCATCATTTTCATCAACCATGAAATTCATGACAGGATTTCTGTACAGCTCGGGAGCTGCACGCGTCCTGTTTGACCTGCGAGGTTCGGTAGTACTCTCTTTCGGAGTTTCATGATCATTATCATTAGTTCCCTCTTCAACAGGTGGAGCCAACTCCGGAACAACTTCCGGCGCTGCGCTACTCGCCATACTTTGAAGAGAAGGTTCCACAACCTCTTCGAGTTCTACCTTCCGACTACTCACACCTTTCGCGAGAAACTCTTTCTCTAGAAAGGATCCATTCTTGGCAACAAAAACCTTGCCCTCGGATCTGTGATAGAAGGAATACCCAATAGTTTCTTTAGGGTATCCTATGAAGACGCATTTTTCCGCTTTGGGTTCGAGTTTATCCGGTTGAAGTTTCTTCACATAAACATCGCATCCCCAAACTTTAAGAAATGACATCTTAGGTTTGTTTCCAAACCACAATTCATACGGTGTCTTTTCAACGGATTTAGATGGTGCCCGATTTAAAGTGAATGCAACAGTTTCTAGTGCATAACCCCAAAATGACAACGGCAAGTCCGTCAGAGACATCATAGATCGAACCATATCTAATAAAGTACGATTACGACGTTCCGACACACCATTTCGCTGTGGTGTTCCGGCAGGTGTGAGTTGTGAAACAATTCCACACTCTTTCATGTGAGTGCTAAACTCGTAACTTAGATACTCACCTCCACGGTCGGACCGTAGAAATTTGATCTTTCTATTACGATGATTTTCCACTTCATTCTGAAATTCCTTGAACTTTTCAAAGGTTTCAGACTTGTGTTTCATCAAGTAGATATAACCGTATCTACTCAAATCATCCGTGAAAGTAACAAAATAACGATATCCACCTCGCGCCGACACACTCATTGGACCACATACATCAGAATGTATGACTTCCAATAAATCTGTCGCCCATTCCATTGAACCGGAAAACGGCGTTCTAGTCATCTTGCCCATAAGGCATGGCTCACATGTATCAAATGATTCATAATCAAGTGATTCCAAAAGTCCATCCGAATGGAGCTTCTTCATGCGTTTAGCGCCAATATGACCTAGACGGCAGTGCCACATATATGCGGATATATCATCATTAAGTTTAATCCTTTTAGCATCAACATTATGAATATGTGTAACATTATCATCGAGATCTAATAGAAATAAACCATTCATCATCGGTGCATGACCATAAAAGATTTCATTCATATAAATGGAACAACCATTGTTCTCGGATTTAAATGAATAACCACTTCGCATCAAACACGATCCAGATACAATGTTCATGCTCATTGCAGGCACAAGATAACATTTATTCAAGTTTATAACTAATCCCGATGGTAAGTGGAGAGGCAGCGTTCCGATGGCGATCACATCAACGCTTGATCCATTGCCGACACGCATCTTGACCTCACCCCTTGCTAGCGGTCGCTTGTTCCGCAGCCCCTGATTCGAGTTACAAATATTAGCAACTGAACCGGTATCAAATACCCAGGTGCTACTGCGAGCACTAGTCAAGTACACATCAATAACATGTATATCATATATACCTTTGTTTGCCTTGCCGGCCTTCTTGTCTGCCAGATACTTGGGGCAGTTGCGCTTCCAGTGGCCAGTCCCCTTACAATAGCAGCACTCGGAATCAGACTTAGGTCCAACTCGGGGTTTCTTTTCAGGCGCGGCAACCGGCTTGCCGCCCTTACTTCCCTTCCGTTTTCCCTTCTTGTCTTTCTTGAAACCAGTGTTCCTATTGATTATCAACACTTGATGTTCCTTTTTGATCTCCACTTCTGCAGTTTTAAGCATTGACAGAAGCTCGGGGGGAGACTTCTTCATGCCTTGCATATTATAGTTCATCACGAAGCTCTTATAGCTAGGTGGCAGAGACTGCAGAACACGATGGATGCCTAAGTCAATGGTAATCGATATTCCCAAGGACACAAGATTATCGGCGTAACCCGACATCTTGAGTACATGCTCACTAACGGAGCTGTGCTCTTCCATCATGCAACTAAAGAACTTTTATGAAGCGTTGTAGCTCTCTACAGCAGCATGTGTGTCGAAAATCATTTTCAACTCACCCATTTATCAAATGCATTGCTGTTTTCGAAACGCTTTCGAAGTTCCGGCTCTAGCCCATACAATATGCCGCAATGAACTAAGTTGTGGTCCTCCTGACGAGTCTGATAGACATTCTTCTCCTCGTCAGGGGCATCATCAAAAGGTGGGGGCCCTAACGGCGCTTCTAGCACATATTGCTTTTGTGCAGCAGAGAGGAGAATCCTCAAATTCATGGCCCATTCGGTAAAGTTGCTACCGTTCGTTGCTAGTTTCTCTTTCTCCATGAACACATTGAAATTAAAAGCAGGTGGTGCCATCTACAACAGAATTTGTAAAGTTTAGACTAAGTGTATGATAGATTGAGTTCAACTAATCTATATTACGAATGAACTCCCACTCAAAAACGACATCCCTCGTGCCTTTTTGGTGATTACATGAACCAAATCCACTACACCAAGTCCGATCATCACGTGAGTCGGTATAGCTTCAAAGGCGAGCATCAAATGGGCATCATATCAACTATATGACTCATGCTTAACCTTTCGGTCCGTGTTCCGAGGCCATGTCTGTACATGCTAGGCTCGCCAAGTTAGAACCTTAGTATTCGCGTGTGTAACTGTTTTACACCCGAAATATGGTCGTGGATCCAAGAACACCCGATCATCACGTGATGTATTGGAGCGACGAAAACATAATCGGTGCATACTAAAGGAAGAACACATTCTTATCTTGATATTTAAATGAGGGATCATCTTATTATGCTAACAAAGCGCTAAACAAGCAATATAAGATGCTATCAAACATCATATGTTTATTAGTGAAATTATATGGTTCCCGCAGATGATCTCTATCATGTGCATCGTGGTATGATCACTATCATACCTATATGTTTAAATCCAAGGTCTATGGATTTTACACGCTATGTGTGTTGTAAGAGTATCATCTCATACTTCTACTTACAACACTACCATATCATAACACTAGCCCAGCAACAATCTAAACTACACGCCTCTAATTTATCCATTGCAAGTTTTACGTGGCTTAGGGCTTTCGAGAAAGAACCGTACTTACCTACGAACATGAACCACAACGAGGATAATCAAATTGCTGACAACTCGCTTGCAAAATAGATATTGACTATAGTAGGAGAGACAGACACCTGCTAGCCACTCAAGCGTGGAACAGGTCTCATGTGCGAGGACATGTAAAGTTTGTCCGGGCCGCTTCATCCCACTATGCCACCAATATCCAAAATTACAACAAAGGATCAACAACATGATCATCATCGCCCACATACTCATATGTGTACTACCCGTGTAAAGTATCTACGCATAGATCCGGCTCTGATACCACTGTAGGGTTCGCAGCATAGAAAACAAAAATTTTCCTACGATGTGAACTATATACCAAGATCTATCTACTAGATACAAACAACGGGCGGATGTATATCCGTAGAGAACATACCCTTGAAGACCGACAAAGCTTAACGAGTTCAACTCGTGGTTGATGTAGATGATCTCTTGCCGATCTCAAGATCGAGAGGAAGTCCTAGCGCCGCAAATCAGCAGCGCATCCGTGCTCGCACACACGTTCGAGGCACCGAGCAACCTCCGCCTCCTCGCTCCAGCGATGCAGCGTAAGCACAACTCTTTCTTGCCGAATAGCCACCGGGAACATGTATCTCGCTAGTCCGAGACCATGGGGAATAAATTCTAGAGGGGGAGAGAGATCCTTCACGAGGAGGTGTGTGAGACAAGTGAGGAGGGGGGGCACCCAAGGGGGTGGCCGCCGGCCATGGGGGCTGCCCCCTCCCCTCCTTCATTCATGTGGGTGGACACTCCACTCACAAAATGCCCTTTAAAATCCCTCCACTCAAAAGTCCACTCAAATTCCCATTAAATTTCCACCAAATTTAATGCAAACTCTCATTAAATAAAACTCTTTTATTTTATTCAGAATTTTGTCAATTACTTTAATGACAAACATTCACAAATAACCCCTTGCTAGAATTCTATTTCACATGCATAACCACTTTATGCAATTTCACCCGAAAACCTGTTTCGGTATCTAGTGAAATAAATTCCTGCGCTTGTTCATTCTTTCGGCATGAAACATTTGCTCCAATTGGATGTCGGTGTCTCTTAAGTGTGTCACCCTACGGTTCGTGAATAATGCGGACATGATCGAGACCCCTCTCGGATCAATAATCAGAAGCGGGATCTGGAGACCCATACTGACTCCCACACATTCAACGATGACTTTCTTGTGATCGTCGGAACCTTTTACGCTAGTATCTTAATCCCTTTGTTTCACGATATATTACATGTCCAAGATTCGATCATCGGTATCTCCATGCCTAGTTTGATCTCGTTACCAACATGCACTCTTTTCTCGTTCCTGTGATATAACATTCTAGTGATCAAATCACTTGCTTGCAAGCTAATCAATGTGATATCACCGAGAGGGCCCAGAGTATATCTATCCGTCATCGGGATGAAAAAATTCCACTCTCGATCCATGAGCCTCAACATAACACTTTATTAGTTCTGAATCCATCTTTATAATCACCCTGTTACGGTGTGACGTTTGATGTTATCAAGAAACTCTTCCGGTGTTAGTGATTGACATGATCTCATGGTCTAAGGATTAGGATCACTTCGTAAGTTGTTATAGCAATATAAACTCAATGACTTTGATCGTAATGCTATACTTCGGATGAATGTTCATCACACCATTACACTAATGTTGTGATCCCGTTATTAACAACATCCAATGTCCATGATCAGGAAACCTTGATCATCTTGTTAATCAACGAGCTAGTTTATGAGAGAGGCATAACTAGGAACTTTATGTTTGTTTATTAAACATACATGTATTAACGTTTCCGTATTAATACAATTATAGCATGCAAAATAAACATCTATCATATACTTGGAATACACATAATAAACACTTTATTATTGCCTCTCAGGGCATATTCCCTTCAACTACAGACGTGCTCCTTACCCCAGCGCTCTCCACAACGATAACACAATCCTTTAGAACGACGATATTCCTTCAAACTAGTCCACCGATCAGCACTAGGCCGCCCCCTTCTAACTGTTTCTTCTCCTCCACTGATTTAGATACCCAGCGAGCCGGCGGCGGTGGTGGTGTCGCAACAGGCTCGGCTTGGTGATACTGCAAAATGGATTTCCTCGGCACCGAACTGTAACCAGGCGAAACAGACAATTGATCCCCTCCATCAGCCAACTCTTCATACAACAATGCCAGCGATGCAGCCTCATCTAAATCGTCAGGTTTCTGGATAGCCACCAATACGCGTACCGCCGGTTTAAGACCATCAAGGAACCTCGTCAGATAATGCAAAGGATCAAGATGAGAATCATACGCGGAAATGCGATCAATCAAATCAGAAAACCGCTGCACATAGTCTTCAACTGAACCCGTCTGCTTGATGTGGTACAACCTTCGTAACAGCACCTGGTGTTGATCCGCATGAATCGGCCCTGCACAGCCTTCACAAACTCCACCCAATTGGACTGAGAAAATTTGTTCAGATAAGCCTCCAACCAAGTCGCTGCAGCACCCTCAAATTGGCTCGACCCATAAGAAATCCAGAGTGATTCAGGTGTGCCCCATCGTTGAAAATATTCCTCGCATCGCCGTTGCGAGAGCCGAGGATTGGACCCCTCAAACGACGGCAATTCGACGCGCGGAGCTCAAGAAGATTTGTCATGATTCAGGTACGAACAACCAGGGGAGGGGACTGAACTGAAGACGATGTGTGGAAACAATTCATACCTCCTCCCGGAGGAGGCGAGTGAATCTCACAGGCCTGCCCCGGGGTCGCAGATGCAGAGTGGTGCCCATGAGGGCCTGGCGGAACGCCACTTTGTTGCCCCCGAGGAATCGCCTGGATGGCGCGGTCCAGCGAAGATGCGAGGCGAGCGATCTCAGCACGGATCTCCCCTTTCGCCGCCTCCAGCTCCGATCCGAGCCCCGACTTGACCTCCGCCAACTCCGCACCCACATCAGCATGGACTGCGTCGATGTTGCGGTTGATCTCACGAATCTGCCGGCCGGTGTCCTCCGCCGCAGCCCGAACGGCATCCATGACCTCCTTCTTATGCACAAGGAAGCGGGCCTCGTACTCCTCCCTCGACGAAGACTTGATGATCTCGTACAGGGCGCGGGATTCCGCCGACAGCTCCTCCATCACCGCAGCCCGGCGGCGCTCGGCGTAGCGGGTGCGACGATCGTGGGCAGGGAAATCCAGACTGGATCGTGGGTGTATCTGATACCAAGTGTAAGGGGCTGCTAGATCTCTCGAATAATTTGGTGGAATTGTTCACGCTCGTTCCTCCCAACCACCCACCGAGCGAATTCAAGATACATACGGCACTGCCGTCCAATTCCAGCCAAGCCAAAACCAACTACTTCCGACTCTAGTCCTGCTATTTATCGTCGATGCTAATTACATGGGCTCAGCCCAGTTCATGGCCTGCAAGCCAACTGGGTAACTTCCTTGGTCTTGTGGGCCTGGCTCGTGGGCCAGCGTCGGAGACAGGGGTGGTGCCCCCAGGGTCGCTGACAAGAGGCTAATTCCGTAGCTCATGAATTAGCTAGAATAGTGAGAGAATCTAGTGGAATTCCATAGCTCATGAATTAGCTAGAATAGTGAGAGAATCTAGTGGGCAGGTGTGGATAGATGACCCACCTCATTTTATCTTAGCTTTGTTATTAGCCTATGTAACTTTGATCCTGGATAAATAATAAAGTGTTAAAGAAACTATGCTCCTTCACATGTACTCTTTGTTTGAGAGAGTTGTTGTGAAATTATTAGACTAGATCATGCCAAGTGACAAAGTGTCGATATCCTGTCCTGTGATGGCTTGTTATGTCTTGCCACTGTGTTTTCTAACGTGGGTCGACGGCGAACTCGGTAGGAAAGAAACAAAGGGACCGTGCTTTGTATAGGTCGATGTGCGCGTCGAGGGGACGCGAAAAAACGCCAGTGCCCAGCCCAACCCAGCAGCGTCGCCCTTTGGGCACTGGGATGGGTCGCTCAGCCCTCCAGCTGCCACAGCGGCCAGCGACCTACCGTGCTTCCTTTGCATTCTGTTCGTCTGCTTGGCACGCGCACGTAGGCACGTGAAACATGGTTCGGTCAGTTTCCTTCCTGATCTGCTTACTCTGATGTCGAAAGGAGAAGTCAGGTCGCAAAAGCAAGAAAACGGCCGGTGATGCGACGTGGCGAGAATCGAGATTATGGGGTAACGAGATGCATTTTTTTTTTATTCTCCTCCTCGAAACGGTCAATAGCCCAGCTATTATATATTAATATAGCAACAGTTTGAGACTGCTGTAGCCAGACAGCACAACGCCCAAAAGACAAAGACAAAAGAAAACGAAAAAGAAAAAATAAGAAAAAACAAGGCCGATAACAGTGGCTCGACTAAAACAAGGATGACCCGCAACCGCTGCGCCCTCCGGAGAGACCCACCACGCTCCAAGCGCTCCGAAGCGTCGCGTACCAAGCAACACCTCCAAGAAGGGAAGCGACGACAACGACGCTGCTACCCGGACGGACCTAGGGTTTCCCCCGGTACGCTACGGGGAGTGGGGAAAGAGATACTCCCGACGCCCTTCAGGAAGGTCGGCGACACCCGCGGGCGTCACCGCGTCGGTGTCTGGACGACAAGGATTTCTCCCGATCTCTCAAAAAACCACGCTCCCGGACGCTCTGGATGGCTCCACCCAGCTCACCGCCCACCTGCACACGCCACCACGGTCTTGTCGTCACCCCCGCCGTCTCACCGTGAACCACGTTGCGAGGTTGGTACGACCGAGGAGGAGAAACTTCGGCGGGGTCAGCAGTACAGTAACACGCGGGAGGGAACTACCTCCACCGCCAGAGGGCGATAGCCGACCGGATGCAGCAACGAGGGCAAACCAGACCCTTCCTGGCCCGGCCGAGTCCAAGTGGACCTGTAAAGCTCCGTCGCTACATTGCAGCAAGGGTGTCACTGACGCCGCCAACCCAAGCACTAGTCTCTACTCCTCCGTCCACCAATGGATCCGCCGCCACCGCAGATCCCCGCCGCCAAGGGGCAACGCCGTCGACACCGTGTTCACGCGGGGTAGCCGGACCGCCATCGGTCTGAGAAACGCCACCAGGCCACCAACCCTAGTTCCCCCTTCGACGAGCACGACATAGACAGAAGGGGTCGGTACACATTAGCAAAGAGGGGCGGAAGGCGGACCCCACAGCAAGCACGACACCTCCGTGTCGTCGGCGAGTCGCACCCTACAGACCCTGATAGGGTCTGACCGACGACAACCAGCGCTAGGCCCACCTAGCCCAGTACTGGCCCCAGCCACACACGGGCCAGGGGGTGGGCCTGGCCTCCCTGAGAGAGCCAAGGCATGGCCGCCGACCACGGCCCTTCAGGCCCAGATCGGGCCCGCCTGGCCCAGATCTGGCCAACAGGGCCGGCCGCCACCAGCCACCCCGCCGCCCGCTGCTGCCTCGATCCGCCGCCCCGGACCCCCGACCCCGTCGTTCCCCGGATCCGCGAGAGCTGCAGCCCCCCAGGTCGCCCAGCCGTCGCTACAGTCAAACGCCGTCGCTGCTCAAAGCCCCAAGGAGCTCGAGCCCCGTCCGCCGCCGGCTGCAGGGCTGCAAGCACCCACCTCCGCCGCCGCCTCTAGCTGCCAGGAGGCGTCCCCAACGCCGCTCGCCGGCCACTGCTGCGCCAGGCCTCGCCGCCTCCCGCCGAAAGATACCGTGCGCCAAGCTCACGCCGCCCCGTACGGGTTCCCCTAGCGCCGGGTGGAGAACGTCCGCCGCCGCCGCCGCGCGGGTTTTGCTCGGCGGCTCACGTCGGCGACGGCGGGAGGGAGGGAGGGGCAGGGGAGGGCGCGGTCGGTCAGGGCCGTCGCCGCTTCGGTCGCCCACGGGGAAGCGACACGAAGCGTTATCCACCCCGTCGCGGGGTGGATAACGCGACATCCATCGATCCCGGGTAAATTTGTTTATAGATTTTTGACCTAGGGGACACACACTACCCAGAAGAAGAAAAAGCGCACTTCTTTTTGCCTAGCTTAAGCTTAATAAGAGCATCTCCACTAGCCTACCCAGGAGGCCGATCCGGACGCCGAATTTCAGTCCGTACGCCGAAAACTGGCCCAGTCGCATACCCAAGGACCTGTTTTCTGCCGGATTTCGGCCATTTTTGGTCCGGACTACCCAGGCCGAACCCAGGTTTACGGGTACGCCCTGGGAACGCTGGACTCAGCGATATCGGCGAAAAAAAATCAAAGCGGCGCGTGGACCCGCTGAGTCAGAGACGGAAGCCGAGTCGTCGTCATCCTCGGAACCACGCGGCGACCGCCGGGCAATAACCGCTCGTTGCGTCGGCCACGCGTCGCCGATTTACGGCGCCACCGTCGCCGCCTCGGCTCCCGCGACGGAACGGCGGTCACTAACTTCCCGCCGTTTCCACATTTCCCGCCCTCGCCGCGCACCTCGGCCTTTATAAGCCGTACTCCTCGCTGGAGATCTTCGCACTCTCTCACAGCTCCCCCCACCCACAAGCCCAACTTCGGCGAACCTTCTCTCACCTTTCCCCCTTCTCGCACCATGGGCGAACGCTACCCCGGCGACGGCGCTGCGGCGAACGGCTTCGGCCGGCGCACCCTACAAACTTGGGAGGCGCGCATGCTGTACGAGGCGGGGTACATGGCGCCGCCGGACACGCGGATGCCTCCGGGGTGGACGCTGAGCGCCGACGGCATCCCAATCCCGCCGGGGCCGACGCCGGAGGAGCTGCCGTACGATGTACAAGAGTACATCGCCGGCATGGACAACCCCGCCGAAGCGGTGAGCACCGACGACCTCGTCTACTGGGGGAACTTCTTCGAGGAGCGGCGCCAACAGGAGCTCGCTCGCCACGAGGGGCCATCGAACGAGTCCCCGCCGGCGCGCAAAAACTCGGCGGGCGCCGGCGTTGGTGGAGCGCACCAGGGTGGACTCTCGCCGCCGTGCTGGAGCACATCAACCGCGGGAACACTCCGCGGCTCGGCTTCCCGCGCAACCCGACGCCGGCGGCCAGGACGGGTCAGCGTGCACCGGCGAACTGGGCGCCGAGGAGGATGGCGAGCATGAGCTCGTCCTCCTCCGCTTCGGCGTCCCACTCTTTCGGCAGCGCGCCGTTTCGCACGCCGACGGCCATTTAAATTTGATGTAATCCGCCTATATTTCGTCCAACTTAATGAAAATCGCCTAAATTTGATGAATTTTAGCCTAACTTGGGGACTCGGACTGGATACGCGGGTGAAAAAATTGGCGTACCCAGGCCGAAAACAAGTTCGGTCCGGCCAAAAAACAGACCAAATTTCGCCCTGGTTCGGCCAACGAGGGGAGATGCTCTAAGCAACAAAGTGACGTTCTTGGATCACACCGGAGCAGCAGCGGTGTCAACTTGGTGTATCCAGATAGCTTTACCTCATGGTGTCTGCAGTTTTGGCTTTTCCAAGTTCCAACGACACCAACCTTCGGTTCAGCAGCTAGCCTTGGCGCCGAGTCACTTTCTGGCAGTGGCAGAGTGTACATACTATGCGCGAACAATTGATAATTGGTGGATCAACTGTCAAGCCCACGTGCACAATCTATACAGACATACGTCGACTTGATGGCACGTCGGAATCAGACCACCGCTCCTTTTGAAACTGAAACCTACGAGTGTGCCGGTCCGGCGGCTAAGTAATTTACGCACACATACAGCGACGTGACGCTACATCCTTTTTAAAGTTGATCTGGGAAATGATTTGGTGGTAGTAGGTAGGTAAAATAGTTTGCTCGATTTGTTTCTGGTTGGTACCATACCAGCAGGTGATGTTTCTCCCCACCACACGACGAACTTGCATGTATGCTTTTTTAGGGCCTATACTTGCTCCTGAAGGAACCTATATAAACTTTGCAAAAGAGTTGTCTCGGTCCTTTTGGATTGCTAGAGACGGACACCAGAAGTACCATATGATAAAATGGACAGATATCTGTACCCCAAAATCCTTGGGGTTTACGAGTCCTTGATTCTCACCGCTTCAACATGGCCTTACTACTTAAGTGGGTTTGGCGGATCCTCCAAGATGAGGGTGGACTTTGGCTCCAACTCATTAAGGCCAAGTACCTCACTGGCCGTCCCCAAATGACGTGTGAACGCCGTGAGGGGTTTTAGTTTTGGCGGGCCCTCCAAGACATTAAGCATTGTTAGACAATGTAATAGAACTCTATATTTCATGTGTATTTCATATGTAAGTCGATACGTACTAGTTGTATACGTATACGACCCAAACTCGTTGCGACTATATTAACATGCAACTCCGTACGAGGCCAAGTACGGTTCCCCATATTGTTTGATATGGTATGAGAGCCACCTCTTTCGACCTAGCTGCCGAAGCCAAAAAAAATCGCCGCCGCCGCCGCACACACGCAACGCCAATGCCCTTGCTGTCGCCGCAATCTTCTGCCGCCGCTGCTACATCTCCTACAAATCTAGCCAACGACAAAACTGCCGCCGCCGTTGCTGTGATCTGAAATCCAGCTGCCGCCGCTGCTCGAGATCTAAACAATCACCGCTGCCGCCGCTAAGTACCAGCCGCCGCCGCTGAGTACCAGCCGCCGCCGCTGAGTACCAGCCGCCGCCGCCTACAACCAACCACCCAAAACCCTAGTCCACTCAAAACCCTAGATGGCTTCGTCTTCGTCCGCCACATCTCTAGCTGCAGCGCTCCCCTGACGCAGCTGCTCACGAGGGAGAACTCTCTCGTATGGAAGGCGCTGGTTGTTCCTGCGCTCCGTGGTGCCTATGTTCTCGAACTTGTTGAAGGATAAGACAAGGCTCCAGATAAATTGATTGAAGCCGAAGATGCCAACAACAAGAAGGTAACGATCCAAAACCCTGAGTATGCCTCATGGATCGCTCGTGACCAGCAAGTTCTGCGCTGGCTTCTCAACGCGCTGTCACCTGATGTCTTGGCCCATGTCGTCGGTCTTGAGTCATCTGCCGAAGTTTGGGATGCTATCAATGCACACGTGTCTGCTTCCTCCAAGTCTCGAGTTCAACATTTGCGATCTTCCCTAGTTGAAACCAAGAAGAATGACATGTCCTCTGAAAAGTACTTTGCCAAGATGAAAACTATTGCTCAAGAACTTGTTGCTGCTGGGAAACCACTAGATGATGATGAGCTTATTTGGTACGTTCTGAAAGGTCTGGGTAATACATATAATCAACTCATCATCGCTGTTCGTGCAAACCCTGGCACTACACTTAGCGATTTGTTCAGTCAAGTACAAGCCTTTGATCGCATGCACAAGTCTGATGAAACTAGCTTCTCCTCCTCGGCTCACCTTGCTCGCCGTGGTGGCGGTGCCCCATCTCGTGGCCAGGAGCGCTAGCAGGATGATCGAGGTGGCCAGGATTGCTGGCGTCGCCGTGATGATGATCGTGGAAGGCAGCAGCAGGATTATCGTGATCGTCGTTAGGAAGACCGTGGTTACCATGGCCAGGAGGACCGCGGCTACCGTGGCCAGGAGGACCGCGGCTATCGTGGTCGTGATGGAGGGGATAACTATCAAAGTCGCCGCCCTCGTGATGATGATCGCTCACAACGCCGTGATGATGGTGGACGCCGTCCAAATAAGCAACCCACACCATATGTTGACACCACATGTCAAATCTGCAACATACATGGACACCCTGCTAGGGATTGTTGGTGGCGCTATGAAGATGATCGACGTGACAATGGAGACCAGGGAACAAAGGAGCCAACTATGCTGGAGTTGACACAAATTGGTACTATGATACAGGTGCCACCAACCATGTCTCAGGAGAGCTGAACAAGCTCTCTGTTCATGATACTTACAATGGTCAGGATCGTGTCCACACTGCTGCAGGTACAGGTATGAGTATCAGTCATATTGGTCATTCAGTTTTGCGCACTCTTCATAACTCCTTTCAACTCAATGATATCTTGCATGTTCCTAGTTCTTCCAAAAATCTGCTTTCTGTTCATAAGTTCACTCTTGATAATCACGTCTATATTGAATTCCATCCTTTTTTCTTTTTGATCAAGGACCAAGCAACACATCAAATCCTGTTTAAAGGCCCGTGTCATGAAGGTCTTTATCCCTTGATGCCAACTTCCAATGGATCTTCCAAACATGCCTTCATCACAATAAAGCCGTCTTCATCCACATGGCATCGCCGCTTAGGACATCCATCTTCGTTTGTGGTTCAGCAAATTCTTAGGAAACATAAAATAGCTTACACCCCAGAGACTACCCCATATGTCTATGATTCATGTCAATTAGCTAAGAGTCATTAGTTACCATATCTTGTGTTTGTCAGTCGATCTACTATTCCTCTGGAACAGGTGTTTTCTGATGTATGGGGTCCTGCCCCTCTCTCTGCGGGGAAACATGCATACTATGTAAGCTTTATTGATGATTATAGTAAATTCTCTTGGATCTATTTGCTTAAAAAGCGTTCTGATGTGTATCAAGCCTTCCTGAATTATCAACAGTATGTTGAGAGCAAGTTTGATAGGAAAATTATCACTATGCAAACTGATTGGGGTGATGAATATGAGAAACTTAATGCGTTCTTTCAACAAGTTGGCATAACTCATCATGTTTCTTGTCCTCATGCTCACCAGCAAAATGGCTCTGCTGAGAGAAAACATCATCATATAGTTGAGGTTGGCCTTGCTCTCCTTGCCAATGCATCTATGCCTCTAAAGTATTGGAATGAAGCCTTCCTCACAGCCACATTTCTCATTAACTTGCTTCCTAGTAGAGTTATTAATAATGAAACCCCTTGTGAAAAACTCCTTCATGTTGCCCCAAATTATGATGCTCTTAGAACCTTCGGTTGTGCCTGTTGGCCTAATCTTCGTCCTTACAACACACGTAAACTTGCCTTCCGCTCTACACGGTGTGTTTTTATGGGGTATAGTCCTCTTCACAAAGGTGTCAAATGTCTCGATCTATCTACCGGTCGTGTTTACATATCTCGTGATGTTGTGTTCGATGAAAATGTTTTTCCCTTTGCCTCTCTTTGTTGGGCCACGCGGAGATAAAATAAAATTTTCCTCTAACGTGGTGATCCCAAGATCTAGCTGAGGTAGAAGGCCACGGGATTTACCACTAGACGCGTTGTTGCGGATTACTGATGAAGCGCGTCAGTTGATGCAGTGCAGTCCTAACGATCCGATCGTCCTGGTGCTGATCGCACAGCACCTCTGCTGGTATCCACACATACAAGGAGGAGCGCCGGCGGAGAACTGCTAGGTTCGTTACGGCGGCTCGACTGCTGTGGAGCTAGGGTTTCCAACACATGGAATGACCTAACCGAACAACGATTAACCTTTCTGGGTTAAGGTGCTCCACTATATATAGGGAGTGAACGTGGGCTCTGCTCGCGCGACCCATTCACTAAAGCCCATATAACACTAGCGACCGTGAGTCCAACTCACTAACTCAGTCCTAATATGGTTTAGGTCCAACCCAACCAGATTACAGATTCGGATCCAATCCGAACTTGCTCCCGCTCTTAAGTGTGTGACCTCGCAGGCTCATGGTTACTTGGACACGATTGGAGTCCGACTCTCAATCGATCAGTCGGTAGCGGCTCCTAGCAGAACGTGCCGACTCCCAAGTACCAAAGAGTCATGACGACTTGCCTTCCCAATGCAACTTACATCCGAGTCCCTTTTGCCTCACGATATACCTTGTCAGACTATAGGCGAATATATGTCATCCCTTAAATATTCCGACTCTCTTCTCGATCCGAGATAAGTGATTCACCCAACTAACTCTTAGTCGATCGCCTTGGTTAATACTTAACCGAGTCGTGCATGGCCATGCTTTACGAATCATATCTCACGAGAGGGCCCAGAGAATATCTCTCCGAGTGGAGGGGCAAAATCCCATCTTGGTTATTCACATCACGCAGCTTGATTCTCAGTCGACCCGAACCCTGCCTTTATAACTACCCAGTTACGGATCAGCGTTTGACAGAACCTAAGTCGGTGATCCTCAACTCGGACTATGCAACAACCTCAGGTCTAAGGATTACATTGATTGAGATATACAAATGACAGCTAGTTCGTTGTACCTCAATATGGGTCAATCCGACTCGCTAAACTCTTTAGCCGAATCTGTGTAAGTTGGAATAGCATCTCCATGCCCATGACAAGTGGAACCGAGTCATCAAGCCAACTTTCACATTGGTCTAAGTTGTGTGTCCAGCACAACCTCAATGACCAAGGATATTTAGTACAAACAACATGAATGCATAGTTCCACAACCGAATCACATATTCAATGATACACATCAGATGTTTATACAAGGACTACTTAATATCCTTATGAATACAATGGGAAAACTCATCATACATGATTGCCTCTAGGGCATATTCCCAACACTCTTAACCCAAATGCTGGTCCTCTCCTTAGGAAAGAAATCCTCCTTTTACCATCATCCACATGCAACTCTCATGAAGATGCTCAAAATTTTGATGATCATATGCCTGTTATTGTGCCTGTTACTGACGTGTCACAGGTAGCTACACCACCTGCTGCAAATCCTGCTGAAAACGGTGCAGAAATAATCCCGAATTGATTATTGAAGATTTATCACAAAATTCCGAAATTGGCGCTGAATCTGAGGAAGATTTGGAAGAACATTCTCTTGCTGATCCCGAAGAGGATCATCGGTCCACATCGCCGTCGCTGTCTCCTGCGCGGTCCCCCGCGTCGTCCCGTCTCCCGTCGCCATGTGGTGCAACCACCACGTCTCCCGCACATGGATCGACCGCGCCGTCTCCATGCGCCGTCTCCATGCGCCGTCTCCCACGCATGCAGCGACAACGACGTCGTCCCCGGCGCGTGACTCCCCGACAGCGACAGCTGACCCCGCGCGTGACTCGTCCAGTGAGGCGTCGCCACCTGGCTCTCTGTCAGCCGGATCCTCTGGATCTTCTGTGGGTGATGCTGGTGGGGGAATAGATATGCAAACTGCAGAAGAAAATGACACTCCTGTGGTTCAATCTTCTGTACCACTCTCGGGTGTTCGCACTCGACTCCAGAAAGGTATTCGTCAACCCAAGAAATATACTGATGGAACTGTACGCTATGGTATGCTGTCTTCAACAGGTGAACCTCTCACACTAACAGAGGCTCTCAATGATTCAAAATGGCATGAAGCAATGAAGGAAGAATATAGTGCACTAATTGAGAATCAAACTTGGCATCTTGTTCCTCCAAGTAGCAACTAAGAACATTATTGATTGCAAATGGGTATATCGTGTTAAGAAAAGAGCAGATGGTTCCGTTGATCGTTATAAAGCTAGATTAGTTGCAAAAGGATTCAAGCAAAGGTATGGCATTGATTATGAGGATACTTTTAGTCCAGTAGTTAAGATTGCTACTATCAGGACTGTATTAGCTTTATCTGTTTCTCGTGGTTGGAGTCTACGGCAGCTAGATGTCAAGAACGCGTTTCTTCATGGTGTTCTGGAAGAGGAGGTATATATGAAGCAAACCCCAGGTTTTGAAAATCCTCATACTCCACATTATGTTTGCAGACTTGATAAGACATTATATGGGTTCAAAAAAGCACCGAGAGCTTGGTTTTCCAGGCTCAGTTCAAAATTGCATGATCTTGGTTTTATATCCTCAAAAGCAGATACTTCATTATTTCTCTTTTACAGGCCAGATGTTACTATGTTTGTTCTGGTTGATGACATCATAGTCACAAGCTCTTCTGATCATGCCATTACTGCTCTAGTTCGTGATTTGAATAAATTTTTTGCCATCAAGGACTTAGGAGATTTACACTATTTTCTTGGTATTGAGGTAAAGAAAGTAGACAATGGTCTACTTCTAACACAGGAGAAATATGCCTCAGATATTCTTGACAAAGCTGGTATGCGCTACTGTAAGTCGGCTCCTACACCTTTGTCATCTTCAGGACAGTTATCTCTTTCAGTTGGTACACCTCTTGGGACTGAGGACAGTACTCAGTTTCGAAGCATGGTTGGAGATTTGCAATATTTAACTTTGACACGACCAAATCTGGCCTTTTCTGTGAATAAAGTTTGTCAGTATCTTCATGCTCCAACTACTGAACACTGGACAGCTGCTAAACGAATTCTCATATATGTCAAGGATACGATGAAGCTTGGAATTTCTATTATTAAATCTCCCTCCTTATTTCTCAGTGCATTCTCAGATGCAGATTGGGCAGGTTGTCTTGATGACAGGAGGTCTACAGGTGGTTTTGCTATCTTTGTTGGACCAAATTTGGTTTCCTGGAGTGCCAGAAAACAAGCTACAGTGTCTCGTTCTAGTACTTAAGCTGAATACAAGTCTCTTGCCAATGCTACAGCTGAGTTGATATGGGTTGAGGCTCTGCTTAAGGAACTTGGAGTAAAATTGAAGGAAAAGCCAAGTCTTTGGTGTGACAATTTAGGTGCTACCTATTTGTCTGCCAATCCTGTATTTCATGCTCGTACTAAACACATTGAAATTGATTTTCACTTTGTCAGAGAACGAGTTGCAAATAATCAGCTTGCCATCAGGTTTGTCTCCAGTGGTGATCAAGTTGCAGATGGTTTTACAAAGGCACTTCCAGTTCACAAATTGAATGAGTTCAAGCATAATCTCAACCTGTCTACAGGCTGAGATTAAGGGAGGATGTTAGACAATGTAATAGGACTCTATATTTCATGTGTATTTCATATGTAAGTCGATACGTACTAGTTGTGTACGTATACGACCCAAACTCGTTGTGACTATATTAACACGCAACCCCGTACGAGGCCAAGTACGGTTCCCCATATTGTTTGATAAGCACTTCATCCACCGTGGCTCTCTTCTCGTGGTGGGTAATGGTCAGGGAGTCCTATTTTGGATAGATCCCTAGTTATAGGGGGTTCCTCTCAATCAGGAATTCCCCGCGCTATTTGCCATCTGCGCAGCTCTCACGATGTTGGTTGCCAAGGTTGTTCATCAAGGCCGATGGAACATCCCGTTCCGAAGGTCCTTTAATGATGCTGAGGCAGCTGACTTCCTGAGGCTGCGGGGTTCCTTGCCCCTATCCCTCTCCGAGGAGCGGGATAAAGTAACTTGGAACCAGTCTTCTTCGAGAGCCTTCTTTGATAGTTCGGCTTATAGGACTCTCTTTCAGGGCCCTGAGCTGCCTTGGACGTCGCACCTTTGGAAGTCTCCCATCCCCCTGATTGTGCGTATCTTCCTGTGGCAGTTGCTACGAGATCGCCTTCCTTTGGGGATTGAGGTTTCGAAACGCAATGGTTCTGGCAATGGGTTGTGTCCGTTATGTGGGACACTAGGATCGTGCACTCACATCATGTTCACGTGTCCTGCCGCTCAGTTTTTATGGAACTTTATCCGAGAAGCTTTAGGGCCTACTTGGCAGGCCCAAGACCTCGGTGAGTTCCTCGAAATCGAGGCAAACTGTATTGGGAGAAGGCGCCACCTCTTATGGTTGGTGTTTGCGGCCATTACTTGGACCCTTTGAAAGATTAGGAATAAGATGGTGATCGAGCGGATTTTCCTCCGCCGGGCTTCTGACTCTGTGTTTTCTTTGCTTGCCCATCTCCAGTAGTGGTACCCCTGGCTAGACAGCATGTGGACGACATCTTGCAGGCTCTCAGGGCGTCAGCGGAGCTTCGCAGTATCTGCTAGTGCGTCCGCGGCTTCGTAGAAAGAGCTCCTTGCCTGCTCTTCCCGCCTTTTGGCTCTTTTCTTTTATCTTGGGCATGATGCGTTGTGGCCCTGGCAGACTTTTTTCTTTCTTTTAGCGCCTGAACATCGGTGACATATTTATACTCTAGTTGATCGTTTTTTTATTTATAAAGCTAGGCGTAAAGTCTGTTTCAAAAAATACTGGTGACGTGTCGCCCTTTGTTTTCCCAGCGCGCCTTTGAAGGACAGTACAGAAGAAAAAACAGGTGGGGAATTCGTTGATGTCAAAATCGAAATCCCCGTCCATCAGCCCAAGTCAAGATTTTCGGTTCCTTTGTGGCGACAAAGCGTCCTGCTCAACATTAATGTCCCCTTTTTTTTGCGAATCCTCAACATTCCTGTCCCCATGTCAAAAAAAAAAAAATCCTGTCCCAACACGTGACCCGCATGTACATGCTGACACGCCCAGCTCCCGTTGCCTTGCCTCCTCCTCTTTCGGTTTCAGCTAGCACACCATATTGCCTGCTGCAGCACACGGCCGGCAACATTCTTGTGTGCGGACATGGAAGGCAGCAGAAGCCATGATGATTTCTTCTGGCTCCCATAAGGCCCTCCACAACGTGGTGTTTTAGCGGTGTCCAAAATGGTTTGGTGTCTTTGGGCACCGGTGCCCCACACTGCACGTGCCACAAAAATAACGCAAGGAACCGGAGCACCTATGCTCCGATGCCCACTCCACTCCTTCCAATAAAATATTATATTTCCAATTGTATACAGCCAACTTCAATTCATATTTGACCGTTGCACTTGTGCATCAACAACAAAATATGACCGTTTGAGGTAGCAATATCTATATATTGGATACATTTGCTCATATAAGCATTGCAAATTTTGTCCAGCAACAAGGTGAAAAAATTCTGTCCAACCACAAGCTCTCTAGAAAAATGGAGAACTCTTCTTCCCAAAGCTACACAAGCATGATGAACTCATCGCTTTCACCTTCAGATCCACAAAGCCCCCTACAAAATACACAAAACCAAATGAGCCAGCAATATCCAAACTTCCATCCATATCATATGAACTATCCAACACCTCCATTCAATCCTAGTTTCCATCCTCATTACCCACATCATGCAAATTCATATGGTGCTCCAGGAAGCTATCAGCCAATAGCACCGATGCATCCCAGCTATCATGGTGTTCCTTACTATGGCAGCGGGGGGATGTATCCTCCAGGATCACATGGAGCTGGTTCAAGCAACAATCCGTCATCATCGGTTGGATGCATGCCCTTTCTTGGAGCTGTTGGAGGCACTGGTTCACGAGGGGATGAGAGCAGCTCACCTGGAGTAAGTCACACAATGTCACCTCCCTACCCAGTGTCACCTGCATATCCAATGTCTCCTGTTTATCCCATGAGTCAAGATCCTGCTAGCAACAATGAAGAAGGCAGTGAGAGCAGTCCTAATGAGACTGAAAAAAAGGGAAAAAGCAAGAGTTGGAGTAAACATGAGGATGAACTGCTAATAGCTTCTTGGCTTCACAACTCATGTGACTCAATACATGGGAACTCCAAGAGGTCAGAAAACTATTGGAAAGAAGTAGCAGCAGAGTTAAACAAGTATGCAATGAAAGGGGAGAAGAAAACCGTTATGCAATGCAAGAACCATTGGACAAAAACAACAAAGAAGGTAACAAAGTTCAATGGCATCTACAATGTTGAAAGGACTATGTGGCCAAGTGGTGCCAATGACCATGACTTGATGGAGAAAGTTCGTGCAAAATACAAGATTGCTGCCAATACAAAAAGACCCTTTGCATATGAGCACTGGTGGAAACTTGTGAAGAACGAGGCTAAATGGAAAAGTTCATATTCAATTCAAGATATGAACAAGAAAAACATGGTCAAATCCTCGGGAGCCCATAGCTCTTCAAGCCAAGCAACATATGAAGAAGTAGTTAAAAAACCAATGGGTCGCAACAAAGCAAGAGCACAAGAGAAATCTACAAGCAAATCAAAATTCTCATCCGGTAGCATCATAAATGAGACCGTGGACCAGTTTAATGAGATTCAACTAAGAAAAACAGTTGCTGCTGAAAAAATGGCTGGTGCCACCCTTATTCAAGCTGAAACTGAGAAAGGAAGGATTGAAACTGAGAAGGAGAGGATAAAGTTTGAGAAACTTAATAAATACTTGGATCTTCTTCACAAAGATACTTCAGGCTATGATGTTGCTCAAAAGAATAGACATGACCAAGTTGTGGATTTTTTAGCTAGGGAATTGTTCGGTTAAATTTGGTGTATGTTCTAATATACTATGTAATCATTAGTTCTAGCATTTTATGGTTTAGTACGTGACAATCAGTTGTATGCAATTTCTGAGTTATCATGAAATAATTATAATTTAGCCGTTGGAAATCTAGCTGTTGAAAAACTAGCCGTTCGAAACCGCTCCTTATAAGTAGAAGCAGCAACTCCATTCACATAATTACCCCTAATTCTTTCAGCCAATACAGCTTTCACTCACACTCCTTTCAGCCAAGACAGCTTCCACTCACATCATGTCCAGCAATGAGAACCCACAAGCAAACCAACAAGACAATGTTGATGAAGCAATTAGTTTCAAAGCTGCGAGTGAGTTTTTTTGGGACTTCATCAATGACCCAGCTGAAGCCGAGATTGAAGCACAAATCCGAGCCCAATTTGCAGCGCAACAGATAGGTACGTCCAATCAACACAGACGACTACCTAGAAGGCACATTGATAGAGTTAGGGAAGGTGGTCGAGACCGGATAATGGCTGACTACTTCATAGACAACCCAAGGTACACTGACAAGCAATTCAGGCGTAGGTTTCGTATGAGGAAAGATCTATTTCTTCAGATTGTTGAAACCCTTAGTGCGTGGTCTCCATACTTCACTCAAAGGAGTGATGCATTTGGCAAACCTGACTTTTCTCCCTTGCACAAGTGCACTACAGCTATCCGAATGTTGGCCTATGGCACACCTGCTGATTTGTTTGATGAGAACTTACGAATGGCTGAAAGCACAGTTATTGAGTGCATGATCACCTTCTGCAAAGGTGTGATAGCAAATTTTTCTCCAAAATAACTAAGAAGGCCTACTAATGAAGACATAGAAAGGTTACTTGCTGTAGGAAATGCCCGTGGATTTCCTGGCATGTTGGGAAATCTTGATTGCATGCATGGGACATGGAGGAATTGCCCTGTGGCTCATAAGGGAATGTTCACTCGTGGAGATCATGGAGTTGCAACAGTCATGCTCGAAGCTGTGGCCTCTGAGGACCTATGGATATGGCATGCATTCTTCCGGGTTGGTGGATCAAGTAATGATCTGAATGTACTTGACCAGTCTACTTTGTTTACTCAAGTGGTGCAAGGTGCAGCTCCTGAGGTACATTTTGAAGTCAATGGCCATGAGTATAACTTAGGATACTACCTAATAGATGTTATTTATCCAGAATGGGCAACATTTGTAAAATCAATCCCTATGCCTCTAAGTGACGAGGACAAGTTATATAAAGCACACCAAGAAGGAGCAAGGAAAGATGTTGAGCGGACTTTTGGGGTTTTGCAAGCTCGTTTTGCTATAGTTCGTCATCCAGGGTGTATGCACCGCAGGGATACACTTGCTGAGATCATGTATGCTTGCATTATATTGCATAACATGATTGTAGAAGATGAAAGACACACATACAAATGCTATGACAAGTATGATTGCGATTATGAAGAGGCGGACTTCACCATACCTTACATTGCAGCTGAACAAGGGCCAATTGATGGGTTTGATCTGGTTCTTGAAAAAGAGACAGCTATTCGAGATCGAGCCACACATCGCCGTCTCAAGGCTGATTTGGTACAAAATATATGGGACAAGTTTGGCGGCAATGTAGTTTAGTTTTGATTGGATTTCAGAAGTAGTTCATTAGTTCTACCCCTTATGTAATTTAAATTTCTATTCGAGCATATCTATTTTGTATTGTCTAAATCAAGTAAGAATGACACTTTTTGATATTATGTACTGCTGAGTTACGAGCCTCCTCGATCCTTTATAAATTTACAAAATTAACACGTACAACTGCATCTGATAACAACTAACGAGCTAGTACATTGGATGAAACCACCAAGCAACAATAGATCATTCTTTATTGAAAGAAACCATACAATACTCCCTTCTACCCATATTAATTGATTTGGATTTGTCAAAATTTGGATGAACCTATATACTAAATAGTGTCTAGATTCATCTAAATATAGACAAATTTAAGTCAATTAATATGTGTTAGAGGGGGTAGGAAATTTCTCTACGATTTGTGTTGGAACAAGAAAACGTGAACATAATCCTCACCTGCTCGTACGGTGCGCTGCTATGAAGCCAACGGAACCACCGGCCAGTACCTTGTCCAGGGACATCGTACGCGCGCTAGACTTGGCCTGAACGAACTCTGCGCCAAGGATCTAGCCGTCCTCCGCTTCGATTCGCACTGGAAGCTGCCGCCGCGATTTGGGGCGCACGCGGCAACGCTGGGATGATCCCGCTTCCGACCGGCCGGCGAACTTGACCGCTGCCAACAATACCTACCACAACTGGCAGAGCAGCTCGCTGGGAGTGTGGAATCCCGACGGATCTAGGCGAGGATATGCACGAGCAGAGAAGGCAAAAGGGGATCGATAGAACTCGCGGGAAGAAACGGTGAAAGTTAGCTTGGTCAAGGTTTCTTTATCCATATGTGGGTCCTACTAGATATTTTTGGGCACCACCACGCTGTGAGTCCGGTGCCCGTAATATTTCTCGGGGCATCGCTGCCAAGCTAGCCCATCTTTTACGATTTGGGCATCCCTCACGCCGTGGAAGGCCTAAGATGATCCCAGACGACTTCCCGCCTGGAGAACTTTTTGTACCGCAGAGTGACAGGACATAAACGACGCCGCGCGCATGAGCAGATGCGACGAGACGAGGCAAGCCCACGACGTGGACGCCTCCTCGGTCGTGCATGCGCATGTAGCCCAGTCTTGCATATTGGCTCTTGACCAGTAGAGTAGAAAAATGGCAAGGCAACACCAAGTTTGCTTTCCCATTTCCCATGTCACGCATGTGACGTGTGACATGAGGCTCAGTGCTCTCTCTGCTTTGGGTCCAGCCAGCCAGCCAGCTAGCTCGAAACCCAGCTGCAAGATCCGTTGTATGATTGGCGGGTTTCGGTTAGTTATTAGTTGGTCGATTCTACTAGTATCGGCTCTTCCAGTTCTACACGGGGGTGATCGAGTCCGAAGAACCGACAAAGAAATAATGAAAGCAGAGCACCAGGAGAATGTGGACTTGTTGTTTGCTCATCAGGAAAACAGACAGAGATGGTAGAGTGGACTACGTTCGCACTGCGTTGCGTGATATGTCTGACTTGTCTTTCCTTATAGTAATGGAGATCGACCGACATCATATTCATATGCATGGGGTGGCCGTGAGCTCATGGGCTGTCCTTTTCTCTTTCGGCATTTTTTTTTCTCTTTTCAAGTCAAGTCAATGTTCTGGCCCTTCAGGGTGCTATGAAATCGATGTCGTCATGGGATCGGTCTGATGATTATGTTTTGTGTACTAATTTGGAGCTATGCATGGTACTACTCCCTTCGATTCATATTAATTGATTTTGATCTATTAAAATTTGGATGAATATATACTATATAGTGTTTAGATTCATTTAAATCTAGACAAATTTGAGTAAAGACTTTCGGGTAAAGACTTGTCCATGTTTATACAACAGTTTTGTCTTGGCTGGGTTTGTGGGCAAATCAGATGTTCGGATTTACAAGATGCGCTCCCACTTAGCTAGCCAGGTTGCTTTTGCCAACTAAACACTACGACGAGACCGATATCTTTTTCAGCAATCTACTAGGTCGTGTTTGCTAGGTCTTTGTTTCTCGCATCCGGCGGGGAAAAAATAAACCGATTTGCTGTGTTAGGTTGAATACGTTTTTCATATAGTACGATTTTTAAAACAGACCAAAACTTGGATACAACCAAGATACGTAATCTTGCATACTTAACATGGTTAACTTAAGGACAGTGCTACGCGTCTCCCGGGATAAAAACCGAAGACCGTTTAGCAAAAACGTTACGCTATTTTAGTAAAAACGCAAAACGATGGTAGCAAAAAAAGTTGTGCTAATGTAGCAGATCCGACCTCGCCGGAGACTTAGACCTCGTCGGAGATCGTATAGCAAAAACTCAACGCTATTGTAGCAAAATCATAAAACGGATGAGAACCAACCCGTGATTGGATGGTTAGGAGGGCAGTAGTACCCCCAGCCCACCAGAGTTCAAACCCCAGGTTTAACGCTTTGGTGTCTCATAAAGACGGAATATTCTTTCAGTAGGAGGCGACGTTTCCGTCGATAGCGAGGCGCCTGCAGTGACTTCGTTAATCTCAAGA
Source organism: Avena sativa (assembly GCA_916181665.1). Classification (NCBI taxonomy): domain Eukaryota; kingdom Viridiplantae; phylum Streptophyta; class Magnoliopsida; order Poales; family Poaceae; genus Avena; species Avena sativa. Next base: position 384,308,297 of record OV702281.1, on the reverse strand, counting down.
CCCGCCGACTCAGTCTTTCGGAGGTGCTCATAGGGGTAGGGTGTGCGTGCGCGTGTTTATAGGGGTGAGTGTATGACGCATTGTGAGCGTCTATGTTTGTACCGTGTTTCTAATAAAAAACACAAAATGGATGTAGCAAAATGTTTTTCTAATGTAGCAAAGGGGACATCGCCGGAGACATCGTCAGAGACTCTCGCCGGAGACCACGTAGCAAAACCATATAGATTGGTTGTAGCCAAAAAAATATGCGAAAGTAGCAAAAAGAAATACGCGGAAGTAGCAAAAGAGTAGCTAAAAACCATATAGATTGTGTTCTGGACGCACATTGATGGCGCCGGTCGACCGACGACTCGTACGCCTTGGTTTTTTTGGCACATGCACCGATCGATGCTAGTGCATTGGGCTGCTTCATCGGAGACTACTAGCTAGTCTTCCTCTCTTCGACCGATCGGAATCATGAGTGCGCTGCTCCATTGGGCTGCTCCACGCGGCAAGGGCGGTCGCGGCGGAGGGCACGACGGGTGGCGCGCGAGCTGCAGGTCTGCAGCGGCGAGCGGCGCGAGAGTCACGGCGGCGCGGTAAGAGAAGCTACAGGCAGCACGGGAGCTGTAAGAGGACTAGCTGCAGGAGCTCCAAGAGGCCTAGCGGCAGCGCGGGGTTGCAGGAGGCATCGCACGGAGGTTGAAGGACAAAAGAATAAAAGGCTGTTTTGTGGGCCAGCTATGAAACCTATACGTAGCAGCAGGCGTACGTGCGGGCTGTGAACCGTAGGTACGCAGCCGGCCGAGCGACCCGGAAAATCAGTTGGTTTGATCCTTCGGGAAATAGTATCATTTCTCTTAACTTAATCTTCTCTTATCTATATAACCATGCACCAATTTAAAATAAGCTGTACATAAAAAGAATGCGAATCGCGTTGTGGTTCGGTTCCCACAAACAATTTCTAGTTTCTTTGAATTTTTAGTGGTCTATTTTGTATTCATATGTATATATTTTGTGAACAAATTTTGTCAAAGTTATCGTACACAGGCAACCGTTTGAAATTTCCTTTGAGGTGTAGCTTCGTCTCACCGTTTCACACAACTTTCTTGTTGTAAATTTTTTGATTTTGACAATCATAAACGAGTGGATTTAAGCCGTTCTACTATATTATATGTTGATCTAGATCTACTCGTATAGAAATATCAAAACAGAAAACTTTCAACATAGAAGTCGTGTGGAATGATGAATTAAAGCTTCCCTTTAAAGGAAATTAAATGGTCAACTGTGTGTGATGAATTTGAACAAAATCAATCAAAGAAGCTCTAAAAATAAACACGATGTAGAGTTTCAAACACTCAACGAAATTAATATTGTTTGTGGAAAATATCAAGAGGCATATTTTTCATGTAGATATTATCTCGAATGGAGGCATAATCAGTACTACCTTCGATTTCACAATATAAAACTTTTTAGCAAACTATTTTAGCTTTTTAAAAAGACTTATATTATAAAATAGATAGAGTAGATTAGAGAGAATTAAGATTAAATATATTAGTTAAAGCCATAACACTCAATTGCTTCCTGTACACGCCAAGCCAAACAACGAGGCCTTTTTCTTTTTTTTGCTAAAATGATAAAACAGGCTACCAATCAAAATCAAGAGGCCGATGTTGGCCTAAGCCAAATCTCCCCATTCAGCTTCCACCGAACCAAATAGCAAAAAGTAAAAAATATTAGCCCGGCCAAGCAAACACGGCACTAGTGATTGCGGCCAATTGGTACGAGTTTGCTGCCTGCATTTTCTGACGCTAGCTAGCTTGAACAAAAAGAAATAAACGCAACAAAAGTGACACGCGCGAGAGAGAGTCGTCGAGAATACTTGCATTGTAAATGCAATCGTTTTAATCAAGGCATGGTAGTATAGGAGTACTAGGAAATTACGGAGAGCCGGGCAGGGCAGGAAACCGAAGAAACAAAGCAATAGAGTACATGTGGGACAAGCAAAGTCCAGCTCTTCTTTTCTTGTCCATCTTTGTGTCGATCGATGCCCCAGATTGTCCATCAAGTTAGGTCGTTGCCCTCTCGGATCGGTTTGCATCTGTGCTGTAACCGAAAGCAGTCGCCGCCGCTGATCTCAACTTGAGAATTCTTTTTAAAATAGACTTTCGTCCCGCTTTATAGATAAATCACACATGTGAGATCGCTGCTGAGCCAGACAGCACAACACCCAAAGGACCAACACGATACACGGATCGAACAGCAAGTCCAAACCGAAAACAAGAAGAAAGAAAAGAAAACAAAGCCGACAACGGCGGAGCGAAACAGAGAAGATTCGCAACCGTTGCGCCCACCGGAGAAGTACACCACACCGCTAGCAATCCAAAGCGCCGCATACCAAAACAACACCTCCAAGAAGGGAAATGATGATGACGACACTGTTGCCCGGACTAGTCCTAGGGTTTCCCCTGGTACGCCATGGGAGACGCGGAGGAGATGCCCCCAACGCCCTTCAGGAAGGAAGGCGATACCCTAAGGCGTCACCGCGCCGGTGTCAAAGCGACAAAGATTTCTCCCGATCCCTCCAACGACCCTCCTGGCCGCTTTGAATTGCTCCGCCAAGCTTGCCATCCACCTACACGCGCCAACACGGTCTTGAAGTCTTCACCACCGTCACACCGTGGAACTCAGACCGAGGCCGGTAGGAACGAGAGAGTGGGGTCATCGACGAGGATAGGCATGGCATCAGCACGCGGGAGAGAACAGTCTTCACCGTCCGAAGGCGATAGCCGACCGGATGCAGCAGCAGGACATACCAGGCCTTCTTGACCCGACCAAGCCCGTCAAGGCTCGTGAAGTCCCGCCGCCGCACCGCAGCAAGGGTGCCTCCGCATACGCCTCCCCTAGCACCAGGCTCCACTCCTCCCTCCACCAGAAAATCCGCCACCTTGACAAATCTCTGCCGCCAAGCAGCAGCACCATCGCCACCGAGACCACCCAGGCAAGTCGGACCGTTGGCAGTCTGAGGAACAGCGACCGAACCTCGCCACCCCATGGCCGGAGGAACGGCCGCGCAAGCCACCTTCCGGGGCCGCCGCCCCGGCTTCCACGCGCTCGAGCCAAGGCTCCGGCCACCGTAACACCGCACCGCCGCCGAGAGTTCCGGCGAAGGGCAGGACTCGGATTCGCAGTCATTGAGCACACGAGAAACCTAGGGGAGGAGATCATCCCTCCATCACCTTGCGGTGGGTACCGTTCGGACAGGCAGCGACATCCGAAGGGCATAGATCAGGCCCAGATCAGGCCCGGCCAGGCCTAGCTAGGCCCGGATCAGGCCCAGATCTAGCCCGCGGAACCGCCCACCGCTGCTGCAACCAGGTCTCACCACCGCCATCGAGCTGCTCCGCGAGGCGTCCCCGGGTCCCTACTGAAGCCGCCAGGGCCGGGCCGCCGCCACCGAGCCACGCGGTCCTTCGTGCCACCGCGCCGCGCCTCTGCCGCCACCAAGCCACCACACCGTGCGCCACCGCATCCACGCAACGCGCCGCCACTCTGTACTCCTGGCCCACGCCAGACGATGGGGAGCAGGGGGAGAGGGAGGCCCCGCCGCCATTGACGCCGAGCGGCTTTGCCGCCGGCGCTACCCGGTGGCGGCGAGGGGGGGAGGGAGGCCGAAGATGGGGGGGGGAGGGGGTGGCGGCGGTGGGGGCCCCGGTCGCTCGCGGGAGCGACGCGGGAGGCTAGGGTTCTTTTTCTGCTTGGCTCTTTGTGGGCTAATGAATCAACTCAAGAATTCTAATTAAAGTATCAACTTGCTCGGGAGTAAAAGGTGTGCACGTAGCCTTCCCTTCCCTAACCTTATCCTCCTTCCCTCCGCTTGTCCGTCGCCACCCAAAATCCGGGCCGCTCCCGAGCCTCTCCTACCGGAATAGTCGGTCGGAGGTGGCGGAGGAGCGGTGCCGGGGTAGATATAGGTTTTAGGTTTATTAGGGTAGCTAGGTCTTGGCTTTTTTTTGCCATAGTTTGGTTTGTGGCCGTGAGGTGGCTCGGAGTTCTCTTCCCCGAGTCTTGCAGCTGTCGGTGGCGCTTCTCCCTCGACGTGGAGCTCCGGTGGTTGGAGCCTTGGGCGCTGAGATGGAGTGTTGCCTCCTCTCCAAATAAAGGTGCGTTTGGATCTAGGTGCCATCCTAGGTCGCAGAGATTGCATGCGGGGACGCCTCTCCCGATCGGCCGTGGTGGTGAGGAGGAGAGGGGTTGCGGCGTCACGTGTGGTGTGTTGATGTCGCTTCTGGCCGACCGTGGAGGCGAGGGAAAGGTACCCCACACCACTTCGTCCTATGCTACCTGGCAAAGGTAGTATCGATCTCAGGTCCATCGCCGCTGCATCTTCTCCGGTTTCTCCTCCTTATCTCGGGGACATGTGTAGCATGGCGCGTGTGGCCCGGAGTGGACACGGCATGACAATGTGCCGGCACTAGACGCACAAACGTGTGCCAGGAGGGGACATTCATGGCTTGTGGTTGGTCGACGAGGACATCGATCTTCTAAGAGTGGGTGTATGTGAGACCCTGGCGCATGTCTCAATAGGATTGATAGGAAACTCATACCAACAAGTTGCAACTTTTTTTCTAGAAGATCATTCGAAAAGAACTCTAAGGTTAAGCGTGCTTGGCCTAGAGCAATTCTAGGATGGGTGACCGGCCGGAAAGTGGGTAACGGGTGCGCACGAGTGATGACAAAGTGCGCAAAAAAGACTAGTGTTGGTCTGTGGGGTTAGTCTAGATATCCTATTGAGCTACCAGAAGTGACAGCCATCGATCCGGAGTGACCGGGGGTGTTACAGCTGAGGAGAGAACTCGTTTTCTGTGCGCGGCGGCGATGGACTTTGGCTTCTCGTTGTTGTTGCTCCAAGTTTATCCTTCTCGTCCTGGGCTCTATGGTTGCGACTGGATGTTGGGGATCCATGCGGAGTAGCGGCGACGATCGGCCGGTGGCTGCAATTGATGTGTCCGAGGCTTACTCCCAGTGGTCCGACGGCGGCAGCGACACTGCTGGATTGCTGCCTCTTCTTGTCGAATGGCGACTATGGGATCAAACCTCCATCGGAGGCCCTTCTTCTAAGCGCTTGCTCGACATCTCGTTGTCAACAAGTGGTGCGTACCAGCTGATTGCAAGATGGTCGGCGGATTAGCTTCTTCTCCGGAGAGTGGAGCGTCACGAGTAAGAGACTCCCTTGACCCCGCCGTCGGCTGGAGGTCACCGGAGATCGGTGGTGGAGGCGCTGGGGGACTTGATTGCTTTTTATTTTCTAGTCCTAGGGTGCTTTTTGTAAGATAGAGGCCCTTTTCTGTTTTATCTAGTTTTGCTAGGGTGCTTTACGACAAGAGCCTCTGTGCAATTTGTACCTACCACATGTTTCAACATGCAGCTCCTGGGGTCTTTTAGACCTAGTTATCGTTCAAAAAAGAACTCGAGAATTCTGCGTCTCTAAGCTATTGCTAATTAATGGCCGGTGCCCACATGTAGTATCATGACACTAGTTTTTTTAGTAATATATATATATTAATATTACAAAGATATCAGTTACACCCCTATGCAACAACGCATCACCCTAGTGGCAATACGTATACACATAGCCAAACAAAGATTAAAGAAATTATAAAAAAAAAGACCCCGCTGCAACAATCTATTCCTTATAAGAGCAGCACTAACACCACCAAGAGAGGACTAAAAGTCTAGCTTTTTCAAAAGCGTTTCCTCCAAGAAGGAACAGTGCACAAGCGCTCTCGTCGCCCTATCATAGATTTTAGGTTTTCATCCTGAATAAAGTTCTTGCTCTTAAAGCAATGTCTTCCACAAGACCATTGTCAGGCACAACCAATGAATGTTAGACCTTGAATGTTTACCCTCAAAGGCAAAACTTTTAACTTCTCAAGTGTAATTGGCCCTACTTGCAAGCCACTCCTCCAAGTCAAAAAAATGCCAAGCCAATTCCTTATTGCTACAGAGCTTCGTACCACCATTGGTAGTTCTCATATCTCGGCTTCCATGAACTTCTCCGCCATCACCATCTAACGCAAACATGCCCCATGATATTAGCAGTTAGCAGAGCTTCGAAGCGCTCCCCGTGAAACCAAACGACCAGAGTAAAACACGGGTGCGCACAGCCGAATCTCCTGATTCGGCAATCTCCAGGCATGAGTCGCCTAGTGGAGGTCACGGGCGAAAACTTCCGGAACTACAACCGAATCGACAAGGACATGCATCCGTCCAGTCTTCATCTTAGCGGGAGGAAAAATCCTAAGACCGCCACCTTATTCGAGGTCCCGGACGTGCCTGGATGGTGGGATCTAGCCAACCGCCGCCTAGCCGACACCACCATGGTGCCTAGTTGTCGACGCCATAGGTAAGACCGCTCCAACCCGCCACTGAAGCCGAGGAGTCCATACCAGAAATCCGAGCGGGTACAAAGCACCTAGCGCAGCAGCTAGGGCGCCTCCACCACGGGAAGACAACATCACATCCGAGAGAACGGGAGACACGCCATTTGCCGGAACTCCACCGCACCTCGCCGCCAAGATTTCACCGGGAACGAGAAAGGTGTCCATATATAACTATGACCCGAAGGTTCGTTAGAGCATCTCTAACAGTGGCCGAACCTAAAAAGTCTGGCGACAATACGGGTTCGGGTCGAAAGTGGGCCAGAACGGAGCCTGGACTCGCGGCCTGGCCCGTAAAACGAGTTCGGGGGGCCCAAAAACTCGGCGGCCGCCCCGTATTAAAACGGGCCACGGAAGGGAGTTTGGTTTCCAAACCCTACTCCCCTCCGCCGCTACCACTCCCTCCGTCGCCGCCTGCCCCCTCCGGCGAGCAATCCGGCGAGCAATCCGGCTCGCAGCAGCCCCCCATTTTCCCTAGCCCCGCGACGCGATGGCCTACCGTGGTGGCTCAACAGGGTGCGGCGCGGGATTGGGCGGCGGGTACTCGCCTACGCGCCCCCATGTTCCGCACGGACGCGGAACGCCGGAAGTTCAACCAGTCGAAGGGTGCGCGCAAGCGCAGCGCTTGCCGGTGGACGAACTGGGGGCTCACGCCCCGAGGGAAGCTCGCGAAGTACGGCAACTGCGGCGAGGGCTTGTCGTCAGGCGGTTCGAGTCGCCCTCCGTGGCCATCCATCTACGACAGCTCCGACGAGGAGGAGCTCATCCCCGCGCGGGAGCCCACGTTCTCCGCGGGAGATTACGTGCACGGCTCCGACTCGGAGGACGCCGCGGTCGCGCAGGCGGCTGCGATCTCGGAGGCGGAGGCCCGCGCGCGCTTCCGCCGCGATGAGGCGGATGTCGTCCGCCAAGTTCGTGAGTACGAGGCGGCTCGCCGGGAGGAGCGCGTCCGCCGCGTCAAGCTCGAGATAGTCGAGCTTGACGACGAGGAGTGAATCTCTTCACCCGCGTCGACGCCGTCGTCCGCCTCGACGCTCCGCCACCACCGGCACCGCTGCGTGCAGAGGTCAATTTGGCTGCATTTTGCTTCAAATTAGTTAGCGCGGTTAGGTGTAATATGTAATTTAGGTTTGCTAATCCGATTATGTAATTATAATGCTGAATCAGAGCATCAAATGCCATCTATATGTAATTATGATGCTGAATCGGAGCATCAAATGTCATCTATATATATGATCATCGATAAAAATTCCCGCGATATTTGAAATGCATTTTTTCAGTTCGTGTTTTACAGGTTCTGTTCTGCACCTGTCAAATCTTCGCCCCCCATATTTTTAAAAGACTGAATTCTTGTTTTTTGGTTCCGATTTTTTCGATTACCGTTAGAGATGCTCTTAGCGTTGCGTTTCACACCGAGGGCAAATGATACAGCAAGCAGTGCTGCTCCCTTATCACTTATCACGTATGGTAGCTACCGTAGACTGCAGCGAGTCCGACTTATCAACAAACAGCTGAGCTGAGGTACACGTCTTAACAGCTGATTAAACCATCCTACTACACCAACTTGACCAATCAACTTAGTAGTAGAAAAAAAAGGCGCCCTACATGTGTTACAGTAAGCTCATTCGAGGCATCCACTTAAAATCTTACTATTCCAGCAGAACAATTCGAAAATAATAGTAAGTAGCAAATGCTTATAAGCTATTCCGTCTTGGGACATGAAATGTTCTTCACACCAACCCGTGTGGTCACTCGAAACCGAGCCCCCTAATTCCTTACTGGTGCGTTCCGGCATCGTTACTTGAAGAGGGCAGGATGCCAGCGTGCATTTTCAAGTGCCAAGTGGGGGATCATTTTGAAGAGTAGCAATCAACATCAATCGGAGCACCAATGAATCAACAGAAACCGGACAGGTGTATAGCCTAAAGCATCCCCTGGGCAAGATCTAGACTTGCAAGTCAAGGACCGAATAAAGCCATAGGGAAACGGTCTCTAATTCCAGTTGACCTGGGGAACACACCACACGCAGAAAAAAGCGCGGGAAACCCCACTTGTTTGCCGAGCTTAAGCTAAAGCAAAGTGATGTTCTTGGATCACACCGGAGCCGTGTCAACTTGTTGTATCCAAATAGCTTAGCTCACGCTGTCTGCAGTTTTGGCTTTTCCAACGAGACTAACCTTCGGCACCGAGTCACTTTCCGTGGATCAACTGTGAAGTCCACGTGCACAATCTATACATACATGATACATGCGTCGACTTGATGGCACGTCGAAATCAGACCACTGCTCAGGAATTGCACCCGGCTAAATAATTTACGCACACATACAGCGACGTGACGCTACATCCTCTTTAAAGTTGATCCGGGAAATGATTTGGTGGCAATAGGTACTCCCTCCGTGTTTAAAATATAAGATGTTTTAGTTTTGTGAAATAACGTATCTAGACTACTTTTAATATGTAGGTTCACTCAGGTTTAAAGTAAATCTAGACATTAAAAGAAGTGTAGATATTTTTTTTTCATAAACCTAAAACATCTTATATTTTAAAACGAAGGGAGTACTAGGTAAAATAGTTTGCTTGATTTGTTTCTGGTTGGTACCATACGATACCATACCATGTGAGGCTTCTCCACCACACGATGAACTTCCTTTTCCCTACGTGCAGCGTGCAGGTAAAATCGCCAACATTCCTGTCCTAGCACCGTAGCACGTGCCCCGCGCGCGCGTACGTGCTGACGCGCCCAGCTCCCGTTGCCTCCTACTCTTTCGGCTTCACCTAGCAGCCTAGGTAGCACACCGTATCGCCTGCTGCAGCACACGGCTGGGAACATTCTTGTGTGCGGACACGGAAGGCAGCCATGATTTGGCTCCCATAAGATAATCCGAAACGACTTCCGGGAGAACTTTTTGTACCGCGGAGTGACAGGACATAAACGACGCCGCGCGCATGAGCAGCTGCGACGAGACGACGCAAGCCGACGACGTGGACGCGGCGGAACGACAAAGGAAAAAAAAAGCCCGCCGGCGCCTCCTCGGTCGTGCATGCGCATTTTGTCCAGTCTCGGCTCTTGAGCAGCAGAAATGGCAAGGCAACACCAAGTTTGCATTCCCATTTCCCATGTCACGCATGTGACGTGACATGAGTATTTTCTGCAAGCAAGCGAGCTGAAACACGTGGGTCCAGCCAGCCAGCTAGCTAGAAACCCAGCTGCGAGATCCATTGTATGCTTGTGTGCATGATGATTGGCGGTTTTCAGTTAGTTAGTTAGTTAGTTAGTTAGTTAGTTAGTTTGTTTGTTGGTCGATCATCGGCTCTTCAGTTAGCCAGTCAGGAATAATGAAAGCAGAGCACCAGGAGAATGTGGACTTGTTGTTTGCTCATCAGGAAATCAGAGAAAGAGAGACAGAGGTGGTAGTGGACTACATTTGCATTTGCGTTGCATGATAAGTCTGACTTGTCATTCCTTATTGTAATGGAGACCGACATCACATGCATGGGGCTGTCCTTTTCTCTTTCGGCTTTTTTTTCTCTTTTCAATCAAGTCAAGTCAATGTTCTGGCCTTCTGGGTGCTATGAAATCGATGTCATGGGATCGGTCTGATGGTTGTGTTTTGTTATTACTACTAATTTGGAGCTATGCATGGTGTAGTATAGTTATCTACGTATGCGTTGCTAGCTGCTGGTTGGACCTTGGCTGCCTCCAAAGGACGAAGAGGTCGCCCGCCCGAGCCATAAACGAATGATAGAGAATCTCGACTCTTTACACGGTCAGAATCTCCTACATAAATAACGAGTGGTGTAATCTATACTTACTCCGTCGGCAAATAACTGTACTTCTAGCCCTTGTTTTAAGTCAAATTTTACCATGTTTGATTAATTTTTTAGAACAACGTACCAACATTTATGACACTAAATTGATACCATTAGATTTATTTTTAAATCTAGTTTCATAATACGTCAATTTGATATAATATATGTTTTTATATTTCTTTATAAAGTTGGTCAAATTTAATTATCTTTAACTTAGACAAAAACTAGATCTATACTTATTTACGGACGGAGGGAATAGTTTAGATGACAAAGCAAAGCAAGATGTAGTACTACTGTGTATACTTTCGGGTAAAGACTCGTCCACGGTTTTGAGAATGCTAGGCAACACCAGTACGTACTACTAGTAATGTTTACATAACAGTTTTGCCTTGGCTGGTTCGTGGACAAGTCAGAGGTCCGGATTTACAAGATGCGCTGTCCAGTGCCCATTAGCTAGCCACATTGCTTTTGCCAACACAACACTCTGGTGAAACCGATATCTTTTTCAGCAATCTACTAGTGATTCTGGCCAATTGGTACGACTTTGCTGCCTGCATTTTCTGACGCGTGGCTAGCTAGCTAGCTTGAGCAGAAAGAAATAAACGCAAAAAAGGTGGCACGGGGCGAGACAATCTTCGAGAATACCTTGCATATGCAACCATTTTATTCAAGGCATGGTAGTAGTAGGAAAATACCGAGAGCAGGGCAGGAAACCGAAGAAACAAAGCAATAGAGTACATGTGGGACAAGCAAAGTCCAGCTCTTCTTTTCTTGTCCATCTTTGTGTCGATCGATGATGTCCCCCGATTGTCCACCAAGTTAGGTCGTTGCCCCCTCGGATCTGTAATGTAACCGAAAGCCGCCGCCCGCTGATCTCAACTTGAGGATTCTGCATTTCTAAGCTACCTTGTTGCTACTACTACCTCCACTTCAAGGATTAAGAGATATAACTTTTTTAAAAAATCAAACTACTTAAAGTTTGACTAAGTTTTTTTTAAAAATTAATATTTATAATACGTAATTTTTTTATACATCATGAAACATATTTTCATATAGTATCTATATAATATAATAGCATTTTTAAAAGTTTGGTCAAATTTTACATACTTGACTTTTTAAAAAAAATTATAGGCCTTACGGCTTGGGATTTAGTGGCTGACGCGTGCATGTAGTATCATGACATAGTAGTTCTTCTTTCCTGAAACCGAGAAATGCGTCCATATATACTCCTTTGTTTTAAAATATAAGATGTTTGAGTTTTGTGAAGTAAATATATCTAAACTTATTTTAATATGTGAGTGAACCTATCTACTAAAATAAGTTTAGATATACTTTCTTCACAAACCTAAAGCATCTTAGGGCATCTACAATGCGGTGACGTCAGTCTTTTCTTATGTTTTTTAGAGCAACCGATAGAAGCACTGCATTTTCATTAATGTAGAGGAAATGACCCAACAAGATGTACACGCCGGTGGTGCATGCAAAGGTTCATGTCAGAAACAAAAACCCAAGAAACAGAAGGAGAAAGAAAAGAAAAACTACTAGTCTAATCTGGCTCCGCAGGAATTGCCTCTCCACCTGTCGTGAAAGCCCTAGCACGTTGCCTGATGTCTTCCTTGGCAATCTCCACGACCTCAATGTAGGTTAGGCGTTTGCCCATGAATATTCTCTGATTTCTTTCTTTCCAAGCATTTTAGAGAACATAGAGCAGACGCCCACTGATTCTTCGTTGCTCCTTTGCAGGGTGGTCAGCAATGAGGCTATCCCACTAATCCGAGACTGAGGGCATTCCGAGGCCCAGAGCAGCACCACCATTGTTGTCCCCGAGCTGGGCAAGGCTTCAGACTGCAGCGGTGAATTGACAGTCTTTTAGCAGGTGGTTGATCGTCTCGTTGGCACTTAAGCAAAGCGCGCATACTGGATCATGGTCCCAACCACGCGTTGCCAAGTTGTCGGACGTAAGCAGCTTGTCATGCATGGCAAGCCAAGCAAAAAAGCTTGCACTTTGGTTCCGCGTGTGCTTCCCAAATTTTCTCCGTCTTGAAATTAGGGTGACTCCCGTTAAATTGAGCGAGATAGGCTGAGTTGGCGCTGTAGTTGCCATCCTCGGTTAAGGTCCATCTAATAGTGTCGTCTTGGTTCTTCACCAAGGTCGTGGCATGAACGACCTCCCAGAGGCGGAGGTATTAAGTGAGATGTACTGGAGTGCTCAAGCATGTTATGGATCTGATCCAGTTGTTGTCGTTAATCTCTTTAGCCACCGAACGGTTCTTCCTGGTCGCGATTTTGTAGAGGTCAGGCGCAAGGAAGCAAATGGGGCCGTGATCAAACCAATTGTCATGCCAAAATGAGGCGGTCTCTCCGTTGTCAATCTCCACGTTAGATTTTTGCTTAGTTGGAGGAAAGAGAAACAAGAAAAAGAAGGTTGTCTTCCCTTAGCTAAGGGATGATCTCTTAAAAATAAGAGAAGACTAATTTCTCCATTGTAACATATGTTCTCTCTTAGCCAATCAATTTCTTACTAAAAATAGTTAATTCTCATTAATTACTAGAGATAGCAATAAGAGATAATACATTGTATATGCTATATATTATGTCTTCTCTAAATGATGTGGAGAGCTAAGAGAAAACATGCTTTTTCTAGTATTGTACATGGCGTTATATTTTAAAACGAAGTGAGTAACTAAGATCCGAAGGTTCGTTGGCGTTGCCGTTTCACACCAAGGACAACTGATACGGCAAGCAGTGCAGCCCCCTTATCACTTATTAGTTACCACGTATGGTAGCTACTGTACACTGCAGCGGGGCCGACTTATCAACAAACAGCTGAGCTGAGGTGCACGTCTTAACAGCTGATAAATCCATCTTACCACACCAATTTAACTCAACATATAGTAGCAAAAAAAATCAGTACATGTGTTACACTAGGCTCACAGCTCACTTTAGGTATCCACTTAAAGTCTTGCTATTCCAGTACTCGGTCTGAAGGCATAAAATGTTCTTTACACCAACCCGTGGCTTCCCTCGAAACCGAGAGCCCCTCAATTTCTTACTACTCATCTGATCAAATTAATAAAATTAGATTTGTCTAGATTCAAATATATCTAGTCATGATATATTTGAATTTATATAAATCTAAGTCTCGTTAATTTAGATCGGAGGGAGTAGTGCATTTCGGAATCATGACTTGAAGAGGGCAAGATGTCAGGGTGCATTTTCAAGTGCCAAGTGGGGGATCATATATAGCAATCAACATCCATGAGAGCATCAATGAACCAACAGAAACCGGATAGGTGTATAGCCTAAATCATCATTTGAGAATAGCATTGCAGACACTAAGGGAACATAAACTTTATGCTAAGTTCAGTAAGTGTGAATTTTGGCTAGATGATGTAGAATTTCTTGGCCATGTGATCAGTAAAGACGGAATTGTTGTAAATCCATCTAAAGTTTAGTCAGTATTAGAGTGGACTGCACCAACCAATGTAAAGCAAATTCGAGATTTCTTAGGAATGGCTGGTTATTACCGGAGATTCATTGAAAGTTTCTCCAAAATAGCTGGACCAATGACCAAATTGCTAAGAAAGAATACACCATTCAATTGGGATGAGAAGTGTGAAGCAAGTTTTCAGGAGTTGAAAACCAGGTTAACCACAACTCCAATCTTAGCAGTTCCAAAAACAGGAAAAGACTTTACAGTATACTGTGCTGCATCTAAAGAAGGTTTGGTTGTGTATTAATGCAAGATCGGAAAGTCATTGCTTATGGTTCAAGACAACTAAAACCACATAAAGTCAACTATCCAACTCATGATTTAGAGTTAGCAGTAGTGGTTTTTGCGCTAAAAGGATGGAGGCATTTTTTATATGGAGCCAGATGTGAATTATACACTGATCATAAAAGTCTCAAATATTTCTTCACTCAAAAGGAATTGAATATGAGGCAGAAGCATTGGTTGGAACTAATCAAAGATTATGATTTAACAATCAACTATACTCCAGGGAAAGCAAATGTTGTAGCTGATGCTTTAAGCGGAAAGAGTGCAGACATTCAGCCTAGCAATAGGGAGTTACCAAAAGAGTTACAAATGGACTTGGAAAGATTAGAACTTGAATTCATCAGAACAGAGGTTCTTGGAGGATTAGCTACTATGCAGGTAGTTGCAGAGCAGGACAGTGATCTTAAACACGAGATTTTTAGACATCAAGCAGAAGATCCTTTTATTGCTGAGGAAATTCAGAGGATATATCAAGGGCAAAAATCAGTTTTTCGCCTTGGAGATTATGAGTCTTTATGGTTTCAAGACCGTCTATGTGTTCCAGATGTGACCGAGATTCGTGATGTCATACTCCGTGAAGCACATGAAACACCATATTCTATACATCCAGGAAGTACTAAAATGTATATGGATTTAAAAGAACTATTCTGGTGGAATAACATGAAAAGGGATATTGCTAAATATGTATCAGAATGCCATACTTGCCAACGGGTGAAGGCCGAACATCAAAGTCCAGCAGTACCATTACAACCTTTGGAAATTCCTGAATGGAAGTGGGAAGAAATAGGTATGGACTTCATCACAGGATTGCCCATGACACCTAAACGGAAGGATATGATATGGTTTATTGTGGACAGACTCACTAAAAGTGCACATTTTATTCCGGTAAATCAGAAAGATAATGCCAAGAAGTTAGTAGAAGTTTATATCAAAGAGATAGTAAGTAAGCATGGAGTACCCAAAAAGATCGTAACTGACAGGGGATCAATGTTTACTTCAGCATTTTGGAAGCAATTGCATGAAGCACTTGGTTCAAAGTTAGATTTCAGCACAACATATCATCGTGAGACAGGAGGTCAAACAGAGAGAACAAATCAGATACTAGAAGACATGTTAAGAGCTTGTGCATTAGATTTTGGAGGTACATGGGAAGATCATCTACCATTGGCAGAATTTTCCTACAATAATAGCTATCAGAGTAGTCTGAAGACAGCTCCATACCAAGTTCTGTATGGAAGGAAGTGTAGATCACCAATATGTTGGTATGAGCCTGGTAGCAGCAAAGAATTTGCGCTAGACTATATCAAGGAAAGACAAGATATCATTGATAAGATCAAGGATAGACTGAAAATAGCCCAGAGTAGGCAGAAAAGTTATGCTGATCAAAGTCGAAGATCATGGCATCCAGAAGTGGGAGACATGGTATACTTGAAAGTAAGTCCAATGAAAGGGGTGAAAAGGTTCGAAGTTAAAGGAAAATTGAGTCCAAGATGTAGGGGTTCGTAGCATGGAAAACAAAAATTTTCTATCGCATACAAACAAGCAAGCCAAGATCTATCTACTAGATTGTAGCAACGAGTCGTTTGGAATAACTTACCCTCGAAGATTCCAAAGCGGTTAACGAGAGCAGATTCTCGTGGGTGATGTAGTCGTACTCTTTCCGATCTCAAGATCGCGTAGACGATCCTTCCGGCGCCGCGTTCCCGCAGCGCTCCCGCAGTCGGTCACACGTTCGGTACTCGACGAAGACCTTCCTCTCCCTTGTTCCAGCAGGCAGCGGAGGTTGTAGCACTCTCCTCGCGATTCCGGCAGCACAACGGCGTGGTACCGGAGGTAGAGGGGAAATCCCGCAGGGCTTCGCCTTAAGCCGGTGCGAGTATGGTGGAGCTTATGAGAGAGGCTATTAGTGGTCTAGTAATTAGACACACCAATTAGAGGGCTCTAAACCAATTAGAAGGCTCTAAACCGAATAGCTCTAAACCGGGGTCTAGATCTAGGGTTTAGTTTAGAGGATAGGAACTTGTGTGTTGTAGGAGGGGAGCCCTGCCCCTCCTTATATAGGTGGGAGGGCTGGCCGGCCAAGGGGAGGAGAGTCCCTCCCCAAGTCGGCTTGGTGGGGCGCCGGCCAAGGGAGGAACCCTCCTCCAATTCGGCCTCCACCAATCCTCCTCTCTTCCCACTTCCCAAAATTGCCGTTTGACTTTCAAACTAGCCGTTTGACTTTTCAATTTAGGATTTAAATAAACCCTTTATTTTGGACAGCAAGAACACCTAGTACATGATGCAATCATTCCAACTTGCAATGACACATTCATGTACCCTTCCCCTTCCGGAGTGCCGGACATTCCGGGACCTTCTAGAATGTTCCCGATGAAAACACCGGAACCATTCCCCAACTCCAAAACGGGACTTTCCTTATATGAATCTTATTCTCCGGACCATTCCGGATCACCTCGTGATATCCCGGATCCCATCCGAGACTCCGAACAACATTCGGTCTCTTTCTCATAATACCATAACTACTCAAACAACGTCGAATCCTTAAGTGTGTCTCCCTACGGTTCGTGAATTATGCGGACATGATCGAGACACTTCTCCGAACAATAACCAATAGAGGAATCTGGAAATTCATATGGCTCCCACATATTTCTACGATTACTTTGCGATCGAATGAACCACTTACATACGATACCAATTTCCCTTTGTCTCACGATATGTTACTTATCCGAGGTTATGATCGTCGGTATCTCTGCATACCTAGTTCAACCTCGTTACTGATAAGTACTCTTTTCTCGTTCCCGTGATATGTGATCCCTTGTGACCAAGTCACATGCTTGCAAGCTAATTGGATGACATTTCACCGAGAGGGCCCAGAGAATATCTATCCGTCATGTGGATGGACAAATCCCACTCTTGATCCATGTGTTTCAACCAATACTTTCCGAACACTCAATGCCACCTTTATAGCCACCCTGTTACGGTGTGGTGTTTGATGACATCAAAGCATCCATCCAGTAAAGGTGATATGCATGATCTCATGGTCGAAGGAATTAGGTTACTATGTATCAGAAAGCATATAGCAATTGAACTATTGAAATGACTTGATCTTTATGCTACGCTTATCTATAGGAGTATGTCCATCACATCATTCTCCTAATGATATGATCTTGTTGTTGATAACATCTCAATGTTCATGATAGGGAAACCACAATCATCAATCAACCAACAAGCTAGTTTAACAAGAGGCTTTACTAGGGACTCTTATTTTAGTTTACAAATCACACAAGTATTAATGTTTCCGGTTAATACAATTATAGCATGGTATGTAAACATTTATCATAAGTGTGAAGACATGATAATAACCACTTTATTATTGCCTCTTGGGCATATCTCCAACAGTCTCCCACTTGCACTAGAGTCAATAATCTAGTTTCGAACCTTTGTGTATATAACACCTATGGCTTTCCGGTGTTGTATGTACACGATTGCTAGTGGTCAACTGATCTCCGGATCTGACACTTCCAGGTCCGTGTGTAATTTGCATGTCTTTGCGTCTCTACGCATCACTCATTCTCTAATGAGATGGCTTTGTATAAATTTGGTCTTTCGGTGTGACCTTTAGTTCTTTAGGGTTAAAACATGTTGACAATATTGTCGTACAATATATCTTCATAGTATTATCCCACTGTGAACTACACCTAGTTTGATAACAAACTACTTGACACAAATGCCCTCTTTTGCTGCTAATATAGCAGTCATATACTTAGCCTTTTGTTGTAGTATCTGTCACAATGTCTTAACTTTGGAAATCATCCAAATCCATTATGGAACTCACTTTCCATTATATTGTGCCACCCTTAGTTTAGATTGAGATAAACTTAATCTGTACTTTGTGACAAAGCTAGTATCAATGTAGTACTTTTACAATGAACTAACCATCTATTTGTCACTTCTACAAATAATATACTCTTAGTTCTTCCAAAAGATCATAAGAATATCCTTACTATTGTCCAATGATCATCTTACAAATCATTCTGGTATATGCTCACAACATTTAGAGCATAGGACATATCTGGATTTGTACATATCACAGTATGATTGATATAAATACTCTTTGTGATTTCATACATCAAGTATCAATCTATACTTGAATCTTTGTTTCACTTACCAAGTGCCAATACACTTGAATATATCATCAACATTGAACTCATTCAATCCTTTCTGTGCAACAAGAACCTTTCTTGTAGTTCCTATATTGAACTCATTCAATATCTTGTCTATGTACTTCTGGCACAACCATATTAGCGTCTATTGATGCCAAAATACTTGGGTTTTGCCTAAGTCTTTCATCGGGATGAAATTCTTAATATGTGTTAATAAAAGATACATTATTTCCAATCAACAATATGTCTTCCACATAATGTATTAGAAACATGTCTTAGCGCTCCCACTTAATTTCTTGCAAATGCAAGCATCTCCATCGTCTCTGATGAACTTTTAAACTCTTTCAACAGTTTCATCACAGTGAAGATTCCAACTCCGCGATGCTTACTTCAACCATTGAAGTTTGCATATGTTTTTAGCATCCCTTGAATTTTAACAAAACCCTTTGGACTGTGTCATGCACACGTCCTAGGTAACCCTTCTATTAGAAGAACTTGTTTTGTTTATTCAACTACCATATAATAAAATTATATGTGGTGGTTGCTACATTAATCCGTCTAGACTAAATATCACTATGACAGATCAAATCTTGTCATAGTCAACCTTTGAACATTGTTGTGAACTCTTTCCCAACATGTCGACTATTTCATAGATGTGAAACATCCATGTCTATTTCTTTATAGATCCAGACACAACTATAAGGTCTTACACCTTTCTCGAGGGTCCTTCAAGTTCAAAACTTGATTTTCTCGTGTATGGAACTATCACGGATTTTATGGCTTCAAGCCATTTTACGAAGTCAGGGCCCATCATCGCTTCTTTGTATGTAGTCGGTTCATTATTCTCAAATAATGATTCAACCCTCAAATCTTGGTATTTGATTGTTTACCCGATCTACTTGTTTCAATAGGAACTTAGATCTCCGTGACCACAACATTTGAGGCACGTGAGCCATGAGCATTGTTGCTGCCTCCGAAACACTTTTCGGCGCTGCGCAATTCTGCACATATAGCTAAGGTTCTTTTAACCTTATCAAAGTTCTATTGTCCTCCCACTTAACTTTTCACGAAAAATTTCTTCTCAAAGAAACTTGACGTTCTAAGTAACAAACACTTTTGTCTCCGGTGTTTTATGGAGGAACAGTTTATACAAAGACAGGTTCATCCGACTTTGGTTGCACACAACTTTCTTATGCATAGCATACCAATGTTTAAGAAAGGACAACTTGGGTTTTATCCCAAACCATAACTTTATATGGTGTCATTTCAACGGATTATGATGGAGCTCTTTTCAGTGGAAAAACGGTAATCTCTAAAGCTTTTAATCTTTAAAATACAATGGCAGTTTTATGAATTACACCTTTCGATCTTACCATGTCAAACAAGGTTTAATTACATATCTCGAACGCTCCATACTCTTATGGTGTTTCGGTAAAATGCAAATCCACGGAACGATTCCTTAAATCTTAGGTATTATGCTAAACTTGTAACTCAAATATCTTCCTTTATGATCTTATCATAAACTATTTATATTCTTGTTACAATGATCTTGCACTTCATCTTGAAAGTCTTTGAACTTTTCAAGTGTTTCATACTTTATCCTTATTAAGTAAATATTCATATATTCACTCAAATTTTCGGAGAAAGCATATGAAGTTGAAATCCATCGCTCTTGACTACACATAACGGACTTCGTACAACAATATGTACAAGTTCCAATAAGCTTAGTCATTCGTTCCCTTTTGGCCTATGAACGAAGTTTTAATTATCTCTAGGAAAGTTTCACAAGCGTTATTTGATCAAAATCAAATAGACTCCAAAATTCCATCCATATGGATTTTCTTCATGTTTTCTTTCCAATATAATTTAAACGGCGATGTCACTTCCTAAGTGATCTTTCAATCAATTTGTCTTTCGACATTTTTAGCACTAGTTTTATGGATGTGATTTCTCCAATGAGATTTGTGAATCATCCATCTTTTATAGATCACGGCAACTATTTGAACAACCCTTTTGTTCTCATAATACCTGATAAAACAAATCTTGAAGGCAAGCTTTGATGTTTAACGAGCAACACAATAACCCTTTATTTGTTCTCGATGAACATCATCACATATTCTTTTGCTAGTTACTTAGGCCATTGTAGTTCATGAATTGTGTTGTTTCGTATGACGATTCACACCAACAAATTCAGTATCAAATACTTGAGAACCACATTGTTTAATAAGCAAAGAATATAGCCATAACATGTATATCATCTATATACTTAAACTGAACAATTCTAGTCTTTTCTTTTCTGCCATATATTTATGAGATTCTCTTTCAATATTTCCTTTTCTATTTGAAAGAATCTATCAATATCAATAGTGGAGTCATACATATGACATATAGTCCAAAGCGTGTATAATTAAATACCAATGTCTTTGGACTTGCACTTTGAAGTAGATCACCATCATCAAATAATTGGTGTTCTTTCAAATTCCTTTCTTTAGTAATCTCTTGGTGTAGTAAACATTTTACCTACATCAAATATTCACCCTTATCATGGAATCGTCCATGATCAAGCTACTTTTAGCTTATAACGATGAATTATGAGTATAATGTTGCTATCCAAAACCTTTTGGAGGATTAGGACAACAAGTGTCTCCAACCTTTTTGCAAATTCTCATCAAATATGAGAACATGACTTTTGCCATATTATACTCTATCATGTTGCAACCAAAACTTCGTTTCAGATATCACAATATCTTCCACACATCATGGTTTCTGAAACAACTCTTTCAGATCCTAGATAACCTTGATATTAAGGGAATTCTTTGAATATCAAGAATCATGGATACAAACATGATACTTATATACTAACACTTGGAATTGTTACTCTTGATTTAATACTAATTATTAAACTTCATGGAGTAACCGGAACTTACTGAAAGTTTGCAATAGGACTTTTAAACTTTAGATTAACACTTAAAAACAATACGATACCAGTTCGTAAAGTAACTAACCAGAATTCTATAGTTCTATTATCTCAATTATAACTAAGCGCAAGGTGGTAAACGGATGCCAATGACTACAACAACTATGCAAATTCACTTTGATTTAGTTTATGATAAATTGAGTTCTAATTAATAATTAAATTAATCTGGGTGAACTCCCACTCAAAACAATATCCCTCACATTGTTTTAGTGATCACACGAACCAAATCCACCACATCAAAACCGATCATCACGAGAGTTGATGTAGCTTCAATGGCGAACAATCAACATGTTCATCATATCTTCTATATGACTCATGCTTTACCTTTCGGTGATCCGTGTTCCTGAGGCCATGTCTGTACATGCTAGGCTCGTCAAGATCAAACCTTAGCTACCGCATAAGCAAATCTGGCTTGCTTACGTTGTATTCACCCGCGGAATCAAAGACACCCGATCATCACGTGGTGCTTCGAAGCAGCAAGCTTTGGCAACGGTGCATACTAAGGGTGAACACTTTAGAACTTGAAATTTATGTGTATGAGGGATCATCTTATAATGCTACCGTCGTCTACTAAGCAATACAAGATGCATAAAGGATTAACATCACATGCAATTCATAATATGTGATATGATATGGCCTTTCTTCTTTGTGCTTTCGATCTCCATCTTCAAGCACGAACATGATCTCCATCATCACCGGCATAGCATCAAGGTCAATGATGCTTCTTCATGGTTGTCGTCCACCAGCTTCAACTATTACAACTATTTTGAATAGACACGCAGGTCTTAACAGAAATTAAAGACAACCATATGGCTCCTGCCGGTTGCCAACTTACAATAAGGAACATTGCATACATCAAATATAATCACAATCATGGCCATATCACATCACTGCACACCCCTGCAAAACAAAGTTAGACGCCTCTACTTTCTTTGCATATTTTACGTGGCTTGGGGCTTTCAATAAGTGTCGTTCTAACTTACGAACAAGAACCACAACATTGATACTAGCATTGTTGATTACCCGTTGTAAATTGGATCTTAACTATGCTAGGAGAAACAGGCACCCGCAAAGCCACTTATGCAATACAAGTTGCATGTCAAGCGTGGAGCAAGTCTCATGAACGATGTCATGTAAGGTTAGCCCGGGCCGCTTCATCCCAACATACCGCAAGATGCAAAGTACACAAAAAGCAATCTACAATAAAAGCATCAACGCCCACAATGACCATTGTGTTCTACTCGTGCAACAGATCTACATATAGACACGGCTCTGATACCACTGTAGGGGTTCGTAGCATGGAAAACAAAAATTTTCTATCGCATACAAACAAGCAAGCCAAGATCTATCTACTAGATTGTAGCAACGAGTCGTTTGGAATAACTTACCCTCGAAGATTCCAAAGCGGTTAACGAGAGCAGATTCTCGTGGGTGATGTAGTCGTACTCTTTCCGATCTCAAGATCGCGTAGACGATCCTTCCGGCGCCGCGTTCCCGCAGCGCTCCCGCAGTCGGTCACACGTTCGGTACTCGACGAAGACCTTCCTCTCCCTTGTTCCAGCAGGCAGCGGAGGTTGTAGCACTCTCCTCGCGATTCCGGCAGCACAACGGCGTGGTACCGGAGGTAGAGGGGAAATCCCGCAGGGCTTCGCCTTAAGCCGGTGCGAGTATGGTGGAGCTTATGAGAGAGGCTATTAGTGGTCTAGTAATTAGACACACCAATTAGAGGGCTTTAAACCAATTAGAAGGCTCTAAACCGAATAGCTCTAAACCGGGGTCTAGATCTAGGGTTTAGTTTAGAGGATAGGAACTTGTGTGTTGTAGGAGGGGAGCCCTGCCCCTCCTTATATAGGTGGGAGGGCTGGCCGGCCAAGGGGAGGAGAGTCCCTCCCCAAGTCGGCTTGGTGGGGCGCCGGCCAAGGGAGGAACCCTCCTCCAATTCGGCCTCCACCAATCCTCCTCTCTTCCCACTTCCCAAAATTGCCGTTTGACTTTCAAACTAGCCGTTTGACTTTTCAATTTAGGATTTAAATAAACCCTTTATTTTGGACAGCAAGAACACCTAGTACATGATGCAATCATTCCAACTTGCAATGACACATTCATGTACCCTTCCCCTTCCGGAGTGCCGGACATTCCGGGACCTTCTAGAATGTTCCCGATGAAAACACCGGAACCATTCCCCAACTCCAAAACGGGACTTTCCTTATATGAATCTTATTCTCCGGACCATTCCGGATCACCTCGTGATATCCCGGATCCCATCCGAGACTCCGAACAACATTCGGTCTCTTTCTCATAATACCATAACTACTCAAACAACGTCGAATCCTTAAGTGTGTCTCCCTACGGTTCGTGAATTATGCGGACATGATCGAGACACTTCTCCGAACAATAACCAATAGAGGAATCTGGAAATTCATATGGCTCCCACATATTTCTACGATTACTTTGCGATCGAATGAACCACTTACATACGATACCAATTTCCCTTTGTCTCACGATATGTTACTTATCCGAGGTTATGATCGTCGGTATCTCTGCATACCTAGTTCAACCTCGTTACTGATAAGTACTCTTTTCTCGTTCCCGTGATATGTGATCCCTTGTGACCAAGTCACATGCTTGCAAGCTAATTGGATGACATTTCACCGAGAGGGCCCAGAGAATATCTATCCGTCATGTGGATGGACAAATCCCACTCTTGATCCATGTGTTTCAACCAATACTTTCCGAACACTCAATGCCACCTTTATAGCCACCCTGTTACGGTGTGGTGTTTGATGACATCAAAGCATCCATCCAGTAAAGGTGATATGCATGATCTCATGGTCGAAGGAATTAGGTTACTATGTATCAGAAAGCATATAGCAATTGAACTATTGAAATGACTTGATCTTTATGCTACGCTTATCTATAGGAGTATGTCCATCACATCATTCTCCTAATGATATGATCTTGTTGTTGATAACATCTCAATGTTCATGATAGGGAAACCACAATCATCAATCAACCAACAAGCTAGTTTAACAAGAGGCTTTACTAGGGACTCTTATTTTAGTTTACAAATCACACAAGTATTAATGTTTCCGGTTAATACAATTATAGCATGGTATGTAAACATTTATCATAAGTGTGAAGACATGATAATAACCACTTTATTATTGCCTCTTGGGCATATCTCCAACACAAGATACATCAGACCATCCAAGATATTGAGTCAGAATAGAACTATAGCTTATGCTTTAGAGTTACCATCAAGATTGACTCAAGTGCACAATGTTTTCCATGTGTCACAACTTCATAAATTTTTGAAAGTTCCAGATGATGCAATCACACATCAGGAGATAGAACTACAAGCAGACTTGACCTATGTTGAAAAGCCCTGTAAAATTTTGGAAGAAAACCAGAAAAGGTTGAGGAATAGAGCAATCAAGTACTGCAAAGTACAGTGGGAACATCACCCTGAAAGGGAAGCCACTTGGGAGAAAGAAGAGGATTTAAGAAAAGCCTATCCAGAACTATTGAGGTATACCTCAACAAACTTCGGGATGAAGTTTAATTTAAGGGGGGAAGTCTATAACAACCCAACATTTAGGAACTAACGAAGGGTAGATTTAGGAATTTAAGATGTTGCATGCATTCATCTGTGAAAATGTCGGTAAATTTTTCGCCAAATAAAAAACCTAAAGTGATCAAGGTTTCTTTCATACTTTGAGATTAGGTATAGTCTTGAAGGATGATTGTTATAGACTTTGATATGATCTTTGTGGACTTATGTGTTTTGGGAAATCAAATTTGAATTTAAAACTTGAGTGTTTGAATTATAATTCAAAAGAATTTTTGAATAATGTTTGAGTATTTGATTAAGAGCTAACTAATAATAACTCAAACTTTATATAAAGAGAGCAATTAAGAATATGAATCTCCATTTCATAATTTTATTCAATAAATAAGTTACAAAAATGTAACTTATGAAAATCATCAACAATCTTTACAATA
The DNA here is from genome assembly GCA_916181665.1 of Avena sativa. NCBI lineage: Eukaryota > Viridiplantae > Streptophyta > Magnoliopsida > Poales > Poaceae > Avena > Avena sativa. Next base: position 384,283,148 of record OV702281.1, on the reverse strand, counting down.
GCAAATAAATAAAGAACAGTACTTATTTATTGATGATAGTACAATCTTTATTACAAAATAATAAAATAAAGAGTACAAAAGAATAAAATAAAGATTACAATTGAATACGAGAGTTATTACAAGTGAATAATCTATAAAGAAAAATAAAAACCTAAACTAAAGTATTGATCTTCAAATCTGGTACCTGCAAAATAAAAATAAACTTAAAAGAAAAATAAGATTAGGATTAGAATTATTTTTACTCTCAGAAGTTGACAGTGAAGTGCATTGTTCACTTTTTCATCATTGAGTATTTAAGGGGGAAAGTTTCACCAATATGAAAGAATGTATCTTTCATAATTTTAAGCTATAAGTCAAATAAACAGCAAGGAGGGGCAAGTTTCACCAGCCAGGTAAAAAGTAACCTGATAACAGTAACTCTCAAATTCAGAACATATCCACAAGTTGTACAGCAAGCACACAGGCAACATACACACCAAACTGCATGGTGTGTGATGTCAGCACCATAGCAATAGCCCAATCACACAAAACTGCTCAGCACAGCCGTGGGGAAGCACTAGTGCATCTCTTCACTGCTCACACCACACACGAACAGCTAGCTTAGCCAGAGCCAAATAAACCAGCAACACCATCTCACACCAGATCAAGCCACATATCACCTAATGGTGACATAAGGAGGGGAAGGATCAGGTGAATAGCAAGGCCAATCTCACAGGAGCTAGGAGGAGCAGAGTTCCTCAAGTCCAAGCACAAGCATCAAGGGAACACAAGAACAACATCAAGAGGAGAAGGATTGGACCAGACCGGCAACACCACCAGCACATCAAGCCATCACAAGCATAGATTTTGTGGTGAGTATCATAAACAACCATATGATCTGTTTATCTTATCCAAGCAAAATATATGTGCTGATGCATAAGACAACCTCTCAATAATCACCCAAGTGGTGTGAAGCTATCCTAGAGGTTTTAAATATAAAGATCAGGATCAAACTCTATTAAAAACACCAAGTTCTCAGACCAGCCTCACAGAATTGGTGATACCAAAGGCAACCTCCATATTCTATCATTTGTTCTTTCAAAATCTGGGCACATCTCCAAGAAGGAGTAGCACCTCAGATTTTATAAGCCACAAACAAAACCATATATATTTAACCAACTAGGATCCAAGATCTAGTAAGCAGCTGATGTCTTAACCAATTTTTAAAATGACAGCAACATAGGAACTTAGTTCCTAGAGCCTCAGACCAGCATCATTGGCTGGATCAAACAATAAGTTTCCCAACTTATCTATCAACATCCATCAAGTCCCAGAAATGACTATAAGAATAGTCAGTAACAAGATCTACTTAAGTACCATCTCAAGAAGGTTTCATGAGCACTGACCTTATCACAAAGACAATCAAATAGTCCAATCTACACAAATCATCTATCAAATCATCTCCCTGGAACTAGATACAGGGATCATATCCTAATTATTTATTCATGATCAAAGGATCATTAGATTCTATTGAATATAATTCAGACCAAGCATAATCTGGCAAGCCAACAATAACTAGGTCAGTGAATCCTCACTGACTAGATCATGGTCAGTATCAAGATACTGACAACAGATAAACACATCAATTCAGTAGAGTACCAACCAGAGGCAATACTATGCAACCCTAACATTTAATCCAACCTTAGTCACAAACCAACAACAGCAACACACAATCAAAAGGGGGTGACCACAAGCACTGAGGTGCAGAGCACCCAAAACAGCATAACCAGATCATAGGAGCATCTTACAAGCACCAGAGATGAACCCTAGTAGCAATACAAGCACAAACTATAACTGGCCACTAGATACACACAAAGGAATCCAAGGTGATAAGATGAACTAGGATCCACGAAGAAATAACTCACCAGGGTCCTCGCTGACGAATTGAAGAGGAAGCAGAATGGCCGACGAGCTCGGGGCGGCACGGGGAGCACCCCAGAGGGTGCTGCAACCCGCACCAGCCACGGCAGCGACCACAGCAGTACACGAGCACCACACCTCACCACGGGAGGGTCCGCGGCGGTGGCAGCAGCACCATCCCCAAACTCTAGGGTTCGAGAAGGGGATAGCCTGACCATGGTAGGACCCCAGGATCAAATCGAACTAGACCAGATGGACGAGCATGGTCGACAACCTCTCCCCACACCACGGCGGTGGCCAGGATAGTCCACGGCAGCGTGAATCGCCGGCGACAGCATCGCTGACCACGTGGTCGGGAGAGGAGAAGAAGATAGGTGATATCGAGGCAGAGACAGAGAGTGAGTTGGGGTGGGTGGGCCGAAAACCCTTTGGGGTGTTGTTTTGAACTTGCCCTACTGAGCCACAAGGGCCCAATAAACCCAAACAGACAGCCCAAACATTTAGATCCTGTTTTTAATAAATAGGAAAAGACCAAAATGCCCCTGAACTTAAATAAATTCTAGAAAATAAAATAAAAGTTCAAAAATTATAAATAAAATATTTTTGGATTCACAATAATCCAAACTAACCAAATCAATTAAGAAATAAAATTTTAAATGTATAAATTTTATTAATTTCATTAAGAATTTTGTAATTTAAATATTCCTTATGGAATTTTACAAAATTATTGAGAGATGATTAAATTAAATAAAAACCACTTACATTATATATTAATATTGTAGTATTTTAGAAAAATACTAAACAAATATTTAATCACAATTTTTGGTAATTAAATGATAATTCTTAAAGGAATTATCAAATCAATAAAATTCAAATAAAAGGGAAATAAAATAAAAGAATACAATATTCTACTATAAATATTAAAAATTAATATTTATAAATCCTTTATTATTAAAAAAATTATAATAATGGGGAGAATGCATATCAAGTTAAAGGATGCATTACATTACTTCGCATAATTATTTTGCTTCTTTAAATATTGTCCTTATCGGGCAATAATGATGTTTTTGTAGACATAGAAGCTCAAGGTCCAGTGCAAGCATCAGACTTCACTACCTTGCCATCACAAGGCAAGTTCATCACTTGCTCATATCCTTTGAAGAGTCTTTATCAAAGTATTTGCAAATGGTGTGTTATCATATATACTCTAAAGAAAGAAAATATTATTTTCACAAATAAAGAAATCTTAGATATCATCCTAAGTGATGATATAATGGATCAATAGAACTTAGGGTTATAATGGCAATAATGATGATCAATTAGGGACTTAATAACCCCTGACATCAGTGATTCTAGCGCCGTATATTATGCGTTAGCCATGAGATTTTGAATGGGACAGAGAAGTCAGCTGTATCTTCTTCCTCTCGCATGAAGACGGATGTGCAGGTCGTGGCTGTTATCCTCGTAGCGTGCATATTAATTGGTAATTCGTAGAGGATATGCAGCATATGGGTGGGAACCCTCATCGTCCCACGATAGTTCTGGCATCTAACGGTTTGTACAAACCATTGTTGTAATTCAATATGTGGGCATGGTGTTCACCAAGGAGGCATGTGAGGTCGCGAAGGGGGCAGTTATTGGCTTGGACCAACTACTAGGCCCCACATCATGGAATTGTGGACGGGAAAGTACGCCCGGTTGTGCAACAAGGAGTTGATCTCTCATGGGTAAAGTAACACACCTCTGCAGAGTGTAAGAATTGTAACTTGTTACTCCATGTTCCGGGAAGGAGCTACGAACGCGGCAGGAAAGGAACTCCATGAAAGTTCTGGTCAACCTCTGAAGGCTGATGGTCATAGAATTTCTTAATTAAATAAATCTCTGAAGAAAGATTTACAAAAACTGCATAGTGCCAAGGATTTATAATCCAAGGTGGTAGTTAGAGCATGAAACTTCCCACCTTGCATATAATGAACCTTTTGGGTAACGTTGTTACTCATCCTTTCCTTTGATCCCTTGCTTAGACTCTAAGGACCCCGAAGACGTGCCAATGTATGCAGCTAAATTTCAAGAAGATGTGTTCTACGAGGAGCCTGACCTATCAGGAGGTGTTAAAGGAGTGGATTATGAAATCTGCTATGGTGTTGACGATAATGAGTCCAACTAAGTATCCTAGTTAGTAGTAACAAATGGAGCCGAGCAGCATGAACTCTATAGAATAAGCTGCTGAGCTCAACTCCTAGTCGGAGTTGCTACTTTTAAATTCCACTGAAACACTTCATATTTTGGTTTGTAAGTTGAAACCTTTTGAAGTCTTGAACTTCTGGTATTGTAATAATAATAATGTGTGAATGTTTGTAATATGGACCCGCAATGTTTCTGTTGTACCACTCTAAGGGATGTGATATTTACGGAACGGTGTTTTGTGGGTGTCATGTCAACAACTATAGTGTACTACACATGCAGTGGTATGCTGGGTCACCGCAGTTGGTATCAGAGCAAATTGCTTTGACCTTAGGTTGGAAACCTAGTAAAGGGTATTACCCGTAGGAAAGTTTAGCAACGATAAAGAATTCTCTAAAAGTAATATAATGGGTATTCAAATGAGAATATTCTGTTATATGTTTTAGTGTGATAATTCTTTGCTATGATGCAATATATTATTGGTTACTAATCAAAATTATTTTTCTGATATACAGAGCTATGGCACCAAAGTTTTCAAAACAGACTTTGGTAAGGAAAGAGGAGACTCTTGATGATTATCAAGGATCATTCACAGACCAAGTTCGTCAACTTTTAAAGATTTTTAGTTGTCCAACTAGAATTCCAGCGAATAATATAACTTACCTTGATGACCGGATGTTATCCAAGTATCGTGTGAGTATCCAACTTCCAGAGGAGCTTGGATTATATCACGATCTACCTATAGGTGAAGGTAGGAGTCACTTATCAGCATGTCATGTTGTTGTTGTGGAGGCGATAGCTAATATCCGGGAGCATGAAGCCAAGGAGTTAGAAGGTAGCACATTTTCTGTGATACCTCATGATTCTATAGACTCGGAGCCTATACCGGATCATCTTACTTTGGTTAAGAAGCATCATAAGTTAGCTTCCAAGTTTATGGATAGATACCGAACCTCGTTGCGTCTTTTTACAAGACACATCAAGTGATTGTCGAAGATAAAAATGATATGTTAGAGGATCTAACTGATTCGGAAAGGAGGAAGCAGTTAGCAATCCAGTTGGAAAAGGAAGCAAGCAGTAGTAGTGGAATACCTATCTTTAAGGATATACCTATAGATCCTGAATCTTTTATACCATATCCTTATTCACCAAGTCTTGAACCTATACATGATGCTACTATGGATACGAGGTATGCAGTACCACAGGGTTCAGAGGGTGGTTCTGATTCAGAACTTCCAATTGAGAATTCTGATGGTTGGAGAAGGGGATCATATGAAGGATCTCATGAACATCAGATGTCCGCAGATGGTTCTGACAGAAATGTTGGACAATCTAGCTGGATGGGTGAAAGAATTAACCCTAGTAACAGTAGTAGAAATTCCATGTCAATAGATAATCAGGATGAAGAAGAAGATCCCGAGGAGAGAGTGTTTGAATCATCAACATCTTCTCAAAACCCAGGGAATATACATTATCCAATGTTTAACTATCTTGCCCAAAGGAGCACCTGGGAAGCAGCAGGATCTGCGTATCCTGTTGACAACTCAAGGAATGAAGCTCAGGAAATGCAAGCGGGACATAATGTTGAATATGTTTCTGAAGACTTTTCAGCTGAGCTAGAGGGAGTCAATGCGCTCAGGTTAAGTAATGACTCAAGTCCTGACACTTTAGATACTGAGTATGTTCCTTCTAGAAGGACATTTGTTCCACAAACTGTGTGACGAATGATACGTCATCACGGTTGGACATCAGGCATGTATGATGAGCGTGGTTACAACTAGAAGTAGGCAACTATGTAGAGGTATGAAGTATCGTGTATTGTACTCTACGAAATAAGACAGTTAGATAAATAAGGTAGTGTTGTGATTATACCTATATGGTATATGTTGTAATGACTTTGTATTATTATGATATTATGTATAATATGTGAAATGCATATTTGGATTTTCTTTGGATCTTCATTGTGTGACTGGTTCTGTGCGTAAAGTCGAGCTCATAACACATGTGCATGATGTAATTATGAGTATTCGCTTTATGTTGCAGGACTAGAGGGTCATGGATACGGGTGTAAAAATCAAAACTGAGCAGCAGCGGATGGAACGAGAGGCCAAGGAGAAGGCCGATGCAGATGCAGCAAATCAGGGAGCATTGCCACCACCACCAATGAGGTCGTTGATGGAGCCGAATTTTACGCAGTGTATGCAAATGATGCAAGAGACCCAGAATAATTTCATGGAAGAGCTGTTGGGACGAGCAAATCAGAGGGCACCTGAAGGTGGAGGAGTGAGTCTATCTGACTTCCATAATGCAAGGCCGTTACCTTTTGCATCAGCTCCTGAACCAATGGATGCAGAATATTGTCTAGCAGATACAGAAACAAAGCTGAAGACTGTAGGTTGCAATGATGAGGAGAAATTGAGGTATGCGACTCATCTTCTGACTGGACCTGCAACATCATGGTGGGAGAATGAGTTGGCCATGCAACAACCAGGAATGGAGTTTACCTGGAAGGAGTTCAAGCAGAGATTCCGTGAATATCATGTTCCGGAAAGTGTTATGGAGTTGAAGCGGAGAGAATTTGCGGAGCTTCAGCAGGGATATACTAGTGTCATGAAGTATATCCGGGAGTTTAGTCAACTGTCTCGTTATGCTGAGGAGGATGTTAACACGGAAGAGAAGCGGGAGAAACGTTTCCTGCATGGGTTAAACCCATTTGTGAAAATGAAGCTAAGGTTAGCTAATAAGCAAACTTATCAGCAGTTGTTGGATGCAGCCATTACTTTCGAAGATGATTATAAGAATGTCCAAGAGGATAGGAGGAAGAGAGCTAAGAAGGAAACCAAGAGAATTCGGGAAAGTAAACCTAAACCCAATCTGGAGTTCAAACCCCGGAACAAGAACTATGGAAACAATAACAATAACAATAACAATAACAATAACAAGGGCAGTGGTGGAAATCAATCCAATCCTAGAAGGAATGTTATTTGTAACAATTGTGGAATTCCAGGGCATTTCCAGAGAGAATGCAAAAAGACTATAGTGATCTGTTATGGTTGTGGTCAGAAGGGGCATATCAAGCCCGATTGTCTGAGCAAACCACTAGGAGGTTGGCCTACCAAGGGAGGAGGACAAGCCAGTGGAGGAAATGGACAACCCAATAAAGGAGGAAATAATGGCAAGAATAACAATGGCAAGAGGAACAGACCTACCGGGAAACTGAACTGTGCAACCTTCGAGGAGGTGGATAATTCGGAGCATGCAGTGATAGGTACGCTCAATATCCTTACCAATCCCGGCAAAGTTCTATTTGATATTGGTGCAACTACTTCATTCATTTCTGAAGAATTCTATGATAAATTCGGGATTAGAAGGGCAACGTTAGAAAACCCTATGACCGTAGTTATGGCAGGGGGAATGTGATTATACACCACATAAAACAATACCAAATTATCTCGATCTGTGGTTGTACATACTTTGCAGACCTTTATGTGATTCCTTTGAAGGGAATTGCAGTAGTGTTGGGGATGGACTGGATGATGGAACATGGAGCTCAGATAAATTGTGAGGAGAAAACTGTCTCAATCAAAACTCCAAGTGGAGCAAGGATAGTTTACCAAGCAGATAAGCACAGTCATATAATGGTGGATCTGCAGTTGAACTCGATGAAAGAGGTCAAATTGGAAGATATTCATATAGTAAATGAATTTCAAGATGTTTTTCCAGCAGAGCTACCGGGAATGCCACCAGATCGGGAGATAGAGTTCACTATTGATCTAATTCCTGGTACAACACCAATAGCTCAAGCACCATACAAGATGGGACCCAAAGAGTTAAAAGAACTCAAAGAGCAAATTGATGAGTTACCCAGAAAATGATTTATTCAGGAAAGTGTATCTCGATGGGGAACACCAGTAATCTTTGTGGATAAGAGAGATGGTGGAAGAAGGATGTGTGGAGATTATAGAAATCTGAACAACATTACTATCAAGAATAAGTATCCTTTACCAAGGATCCAAGATTTGTTTGATCAAGTAAAAGGAGCCGGAGTATTCTCAAAGATCGACTTAAGATCTGGATACCATCAAATAAAAATCAAACCGGAAGATGTTCCAAAGACAACATTCGTCTCAATATATGGACACCATGAGTATCTGGTAGTACCATTTGGTTTAACCAATGCACCATCAATATTCTTGAAGTTAATGAACAAAATCTTCATGCCATATTTGGATAAGTTCGTCATAGTTTTTATTGATGACATTCTGATATATTCCAAGGATAAGGAAGAACATGCCGATCATTTGAGAATAGCATTGCAGACACTAAGGGAACATAAACTTTATGCTAAGTTCAGTAAGTGTGAATTTTGGCTAGATGAGGTAGAATTCCTCGGCCATGTGATCGGTAAAGATGAAATTGCTGTAAATCCATCTAAAGTTCAGTCAGTATTAGAGTGGACTGCACCAACCAATATGAAGCAAATTCGAGGTTTCTTAGGAATGGATGGTTATTATCGAAGATATTATCGAAGATTCATTGAAGGTTTCTCCAAAATAGCTGGACCAATGACCAAATTGCTAAGAAAGAATATACCATTCAATTGGGATGAGAAGTGTGAAGCAAGTTTTCAGGAGTTGAAAACTAGGTTAACCACAGCTCCAATCTTAGCAGTTCCAGAAACAGGAAAAGACTTTACGGTATACTATGATGCATCTAAAGAAGGTTTGGGTTGTGTATTAACGCAAGATCAGAAAGTCATTGCTTATGGTTCAAGCCAACTAAAACCACATGAAGTCAACTATCCAACTCATGATTTAGAGTTAGCAGTAGTGGTTTTTGCGCTAAAAGGATGGAGGCATTTTCTATATGGAGCCAGATGTGAATTATACACTAACCATAAAAGTCTCAAATATTTCTTCACTCAAAAGGAATTGAATATGAGGCAGAAGCATTGGTTGGAACTAACCAAAAAAGCTTCTGCCTATTTTCGAGCACATGTGCGGCGCCACGACGGACGGCGCCGCACTATGCAACGCCACCAAGCTGCGCGTTGCACAGTGCCGCACCGTCCAGCGTGGCGCCGCATATTGCCTTTGCCCTTTCCTGGGCCCCTTTGCCCAGCACATAGTGCATGTGCGGCGCCACCGTGCATGGCGCCGCACTTTCCTGACTGCTCTTCTTTCTCTGTCTGTCTGTTTGTTTCATCACTTTCAAACATGTTGTTCGAGCATGTTGTTTGAAGTACGGTGATGTTTTTGAGCCCAGGAACCATTACAGATTCATCAAGACAACCATTACAAATATTGTTCGAGCATGTTTGTTTCATCATGACAACCATTACAGATTCAAACAAAGTACCAAGTTCACAACAACACCAAAGTACCAAGTTCACGACAACTACCATTAGTACCAAGTTCAAACAACTACCAAGTTCATGACAACAACCATTAGTACCAAGTTCACGACAACAACCATTAGTAGTGCAACATATACTCTACTTCCCATGGGTGGTCTTCGCCCCTCGGCCCCTTCTCGCGGGCATTTTCCTCCTCCTCCACGGTTCCTCTTCATCCTCCACCTCTAAGCGATATGGATTCTTGGGCTTCTTTGTCTTGGTCGTGGAAGGGTTGGGTGTGTAAGGCTTCTTGGGTTGCCTTGGCTTGAGCACGTAGTCGGACCGCTCGTGGACCTTGTAGCGAGTGTAGTTGCCCAATGTCATCTCGTCGGAGACGCTTTCCTCATCTTGGGGCTATAAACAAAAGAAGATTGGTAAGGACAAATTCAGGAGAAATGCAAGGGAGGGTGGGGAATGCAATGGTTGTACTACCTCGGGTGTGTTCGACTCGTCCTTGGATGTGGAGTGATGATCGCCAGAATTGTCACCTTGGGGCGTGTTGGACAGTGACGCGGACGGTGTTGCCACCTCGGTGTCACGACAACCTAGCAAGTTCGTCAACCGCCTTAACCGTTGGCCCTGCTTCTTAACGAACTCACGAAACAGACCCTCTCCCTTCTCTCCACGAGGGTATGTGTCAAAGCGTCCTCGCATGCATCAGCGGACTTCCTTACCCCCGCGCGCTGTCATAGACAAGAAACTAGTAAGGTGCAAGGTGTGAGCAGCGTCAAGACGGAAACAATATTCGGCACACTTTACCACAAAGTTGACCAAGGGAGCAAACTCGGCTTATCGCCCTTCTCTGACCATGATGTTGTATTGTTCAGTTGAAAGCTCATCAAACACCAATGGCTCCTCCAAGATCGAATCCCGAAATTCCCGTGGGTATATCTCCACCCGCGCGTTGTCAATGAACCATGCGATGTAGTTGTTGAAAGCATCCCGATTGAAGGGCCTATCCTGTGTTCCTTTTGCTTTCTTAGCCTTGATCACACACATCCTGAATTTCTCAAGGTGCTTCCTATGAAGCTTGGGCCAATCCTTCTCCTTCCTCTACTTCTTATTGTCCAAGTTGCACACAACAACAAGTCCTAGAGCGTTATTTGGCGAATGATAAGCACATCACATGGTAAGGCAGTTAATAGCTTACCTATGGAGCCCTAAGTCCGTGTCCTTCCACTCAAGCGGGACAATCTGAAATAACCCAAACTGGGTCATGACACGCTGTGGCTAGTGATACTCAACATCCCACATGCACACCATGGGGCAACACATTAGCCACATACGAGATTCTCTGAGGCAAATAGGGTTAAGGCGATAGTCCTCTGGAACACCAAAGCGGTCCCCTCGACCATATGGCTCCCACGTCACCTGCAGCATACCATACTCATGTCAGGGTCAAAGATTACATGTTCAAGACATATAATTGACCGCACCCGAGGAAATTACCTGATCTATGGTGATCGTGTCAAACTCGTTGGTGTACCTCTTGTACGCCTCCACTGGGTCCGTTGGCGGTTCGGAGACCACATCCCACTTGTAAGACCACATGGGGAGAAGGTAGTCGTTGCTGTTATCAATGTAAGGATTGAATGTCAACAATCTCGGACGTCCAATGGGGAAGCGTTCCCAGCTCCACACCGAAAGAAGGAGCAAACAACCACCAATCCCTGAATCAGCGGCGCTACTAAGCCAAGCATCATCCAGCTGCAGATGAAGTGAACAACCATTTGGTAAGAACAATTTTTTTGAGGTAATGTAGAAATATACAACAATATTTGTAAAGAACTCATTACCTGACGATACAACCAGGCCAACGCCACAGAACCCCAACTGAGGGTAGAGTCAAAAAAAAGAGCAACTTGAGCCAATGCCACTGAGCACGATCCCCACTGCTGTCAGGAAACAGAGTCCTCGTGATAATGTACCACACATACACACGATTGTATGTCTTGATCGTCTCCTCATCGGCATCCTCGGGGCAAATCTTGAAATTCTGGATGATCCAAGTAATAGTAGCCCCGACAGCGACCCTTAGTCTTTCACCCTTCGAGTTTATAGCCTCGGGTGGATCCTTCCCTATAAGGTCGACCATCTGCTCATGCCACCCGTCTGAGTCCGAGCTTATGCACACGGGGTTTCCCTCAATTGGGAGTGCCAGGATCATGCTCATGTCCTGCAAATTGACCGTAGTCTCACCGGTCCTAAGGTGAAAGGTGTGCGTCTCCAGCCTCCACCGGTCCACAAGCGCGATGATAGCAGTAGGGTTGAAGGCTGGTGTGGACCGAGTGACCATGTGGATAAAGGGGAGGAGTCCTAGCTGCTGGATGTACGGAGTGTACCGCACATCATAAGGCATATTGCTGGACGAGACCTCATGGTACCTAAGTCGAAGGGGTTGAAGCTCCTGCAAACATACAATGGAAAATGTTAGATTTCCATCTAAACAAACATGGCATCTTGTTCGACTTGCATGGAAGTTTTTAGTACCTATCTCTTCTCCGACATCTTGTAGGCACGGTGTTGAACATCATAGTGTGCATTGTTTAGAAGGGGGTTTAGAGACATCCTACATATTCAAAACAATAGAGAGAATAATAATAATTACAAAATGTCCATCTTATTCCAACTATAGTTGACACATATAGTTCTAGAATCTAGCATCTAGTTCTACCCTACTCTACCTATAATTCTAACATGAACAAAAATTTCATCCTACTCTACCTATAGTTCTAGCATCTAGAGTTGGTTATATATATTGCCAATAAAATCTAGGGTTTCACTATCCCATAATAACTAGGTGCAACCATACAATTTATCTACCTATAGTTATAGCATCTAGATGCAACCATACAATTTCTCACATAAAACCTATGGTTTCACTATCCCATAATAACTAGGGTTTCACTATCCATCTTACAAGCATTCCTAAACCTAAAGATCAAGTAAACATGGCAATGATTCATACAATCTAGGGTTTCACCATACAATATAGGGTTTGACCAAATATTGCAAATAAGGGACAAAAAAGTAGAAATTTGTGGATGCAATTGAGAGGGATTAGAGAGAATACATGGGGGAGGGGATTGGGAGCACGATTCTTGGAAGAAATCCCTAAATCTGGCCTGGTTGGGGGTGTGTGCATTAGGTGGAGAGCGCCGCCGCCGCCATGCTTCCTTCTCTGTTCTAGGTGGGAGAGGAATGAGGATGGGGCTGGGGAGGGCTGGCGCCGCGCTGGTACAAGACCTAAAGTGCGGTGCCACGTGCAACGGCGCTACACTACACAGTGCGACGCCACACTACAAGGCGCCGCACTAGCGGGACCGGGGCCCACGAGGCCAGAGGCGAGCCACGCTGGCAGGTGCGTGGCGCCAGGCGTAACGGCGCCACTCTTTAGGGTGCGGCGCCAGATTGTATGCGTTGCAAAAAGGGTTAGTTCCGTGAATTTCTTTTGGCCAAAGTTCATTCCGTGAATTTGTTATTTTTATGGGTTATTTTCGTCCATTCTGCCGGGGGGGGGCTCCGCTTCTCTTTATGTGATTGTGTCGGTGCTGTGGCTGAAACACAAGGTGATTAAAGGAAACCCGAATCAGCAATTCGTAGATCCTGTGCAAAAAGGAATCAGTAATAGTAGAGCATGTGCTTCATATAGCATGTAGTATTAGGATTTATTCAAGTAACTTTTCCATACCCGCACACACACACACACACAATGATGTATTTATTTGGGGGGATTTCTCGTTTTGTTTTATGTCGCAAGGCAACACTCTAGCAGAGGAGGTCGTCCAAGGAAGGCAAGAGAAAAAAAATCGAGGTTGACCAGGGAATCCCCACCGCTTGTTGTATTCCATCGAAAGTATTCTGGGAGGCCCAGGTTCTTACAAACAGGTTGGAGAAAATACAAGGTAATACAGGAGAGTAGAAGACAACTAAAAACAGAAAAAACATACTAGAAATAAGAAACACAAAGAGGGAAGGGGAGGTTAGCAACCGACACTAACCGAACCCCTGGGAGTCTAGCATCTCAAAGGACAACCACTAGGACTTGTTAAGGAGAGCGGGGGCGATGACGAGAGACTTGCAGAAACCGACGCCAAGCATAGTCAAAGGGCATCAGATAGTCGAGACTGGGGCGACAACACCGGTGTGCCGACCCCGTGGTCAAAGGTCGAAGCAGAAACAAGTCACGTGTGGCACGGACCGGAGCAAAGTTACAACCTGTTTGCCACCTCGAGGACCTCAAGCAGTCTGCCAGGGAGGATCTCCGGTGAGAACCTCAACGCCGAAGGCAAGCATCCAAAGGAACAAGTAGCGAAATATGTGGAGCTTAGACATGAGCACACCAGGAAGCGTTACCGACACGCTCGAAGGGCGTCAAATAGCCGAGACCATGCAACGACACCGGTGTCATTGCATGTTGCTTTGGTAGATAGTTGGTTTTGCGAGTCGTAGTTGCTTTCTCAGGAGTCGGTTCGAGTTGTCGAGTACCATAGTGTTGAAGGTTGTCACATGATTAATTGTAGAGATGATAATGGTTCTAATTACAACTTGATAATTAAAATGTTAGGAATAGATACAACTAATGTAGAGGCACCGGTGGGCAATAGTTGAGATCTAGCTTTTATCCCGCCACTTGTCTCCACCGAGGACCCCGAGTACTTGATGCTTGTTCTTTGACTATCGCACTATCCGCATGTCGGACCATGAATCCCCTTAGGTTGATCTTGATTCACATCTTATTTCTTAGGACCATAAATTAGTTTGGGGTTTTACTACTATCATGTACTTATGTCATGCTTTATTGCTTTATGTACTACTGTTGCTGAAGGAGCGGTTTACTACTGGACTATTTAGGAATGTGGAATGTTTACGTGGTATCGACAAGCCCATTCACACTTTCAAGTTTCTAGTCGTTTACAGCAATCGACACAAATTCTGGGTCCGTCTCGAAGCCATCCGACTTCGTTGCGGGTAGCTTAGTGGTATGGCCCCCTGAAATAATTTTTGAATCCTATAAATGCTTTGTCATGAGGTCTCGTTGCTTTTTATTTAGTTCTTCCCGAGGTTGATCGTGCGTGTGTGTACCTCCGCAGGGTAAATATTTTTAAAAAGCCGTGTCAGTGGTTATGAAATACTTGGATCACAGTGTCTCGATAATAGAAAACGTTAACTCAAACTAAAGTAGTGCTATAAATTTGACTTTGGCATGACTAGTAGTCAGCTCCATTTCAATGGAATGGTTAAATAAAAGTGCCAACAACTTATGAAAATGGGATGTCTTATGCTATCTATATCTGACTAGTAATTAAGACAACCTCAATGGAATAATTAATAAATATGCCAACTGTGTGAGTTGACTTCCTCATTTTGTCTCGAGGGGGGAAATACCAGGATGGTTATGCTTGATGTTAGTATCGGGATGGTTTCAAATAGGTCTTTCTCATCCCTCTCTGATAGCCGATAGTTGTATCGAGTCACTATAGATTGTTTAGTGCATGCTTCTCTATCATTTTAGTCCATCATACTTATGTAGACGACAACCGCCTAATTCTAAGACTCGCCGTGTACTGGCCTTAGTACTGACCGCTCCATTTTCCTTTACTCTTTGTCGGCACCCCTTTTGTTTTGACATGTTTGAGTTTGGCGACATTAGCAAGGTTACCCTTCCGACTTGGCATAGGCAGGGTTATTAACGCTATTGGTTATTCATCAGGATTCTTAGTGCAATTTGCATCTTATCCGTATTCGGATGTGTATTATTTTTAAGGTGATTTGGATATTTGTACTATATATCTGTATTCTTGACTCATGGAGTTGTTGTTGTATATATATGTTCTTGTGGGTTCTATCGTGAACTATTGTGTAATTGTATTACTTTGTTTCCGCCTGCACACAAGTGCCCGGGGGCATCATCGAATCGTTTCTATGAAGGTTTGGAGGGAATCGCTGAAATCTGCATAGGATCGATTCAAGGGTGTTACATGCAATCTGCTGGTCTCAAGCTATCTGTGGCTATTGTAATTTGACTAAAATTTGAACCCCTCTGCACTGTAATTTGAGTGAGATTTGTACTGGTTTGTATTACTATGATTTATATTGATGTGAGCTATGCACAGGTTTGTATTGATGTGATTTGAGTGCAATACCTACTGTAATTTAACTGTTGTGAGCCATTTTGAAATTTTTACTGATGTAATTTGACTCCTAACAGCCAAATGGCTACTGTAATTTTACTGCTATTATCTTTTATAGGCATTCTCAATAGTGCCTCAAATGGTTGGGTTTTAGAGGAACTCTAGATAGTGCCTCAAATGGTTTGCTTTAGAGACACTTTCAATAGTGCCTCCAATGGTGGACTTTTAGAGGCACGATGGACAGTGCCTCAAATGGTTGGCTTTTAGAGGCAAATGATTAGCTTTTAGAGGCACTCTCAATAGTGCCTCAAATGGTTGGATTTTAGAGATATTTTAGTTTTGGAGGCACTAGGGTTGAAAACGGTAAGGAAACTTTCCGTTTGTTTCCGGAGAAAAAAACGGAGAGCTAAAATGAAAACGGAAACGACATTTTACGGAAAAGAAACAAAAACGGAATATTTTAATGGAAACGAAAAAGGAAATGAGGTAGCCTTTTCCGAACGAAACCGTAAGGAAATTCCGGATAAAAAAATACAGAAACTTCCAAAATAATCAGTTATATAAAAAATTACTTTGCATCAGTTATTTCCCTTGCTCTTGTCGAGCCATAGAATATATGCAAGGTCTATGTAATACATGCAATCCGTCCAGGCTACATACTAATCAAGTGAGTGTCTTAGTATTTATGTAAAACTATTTTATGAATTTATATGCTTATCAAAGTGTTGAATTATGTGTGTTACTTTATGTTTAATTGTCGTTTATCAAAGCTGTGAGCTAACTTTTATCTATTATATGTTTCTTTTAGTATAGAGACCATGATATTATGCCACTATTATATTCTAACAAATGTCCGTTTTCGTATCATATCCGTTCCGTATCCTTTCTATATCCGTCTCAGATGGTTTCCGATTCCGTGTTCGTTTTCGGAGTTTTCTGTTTCTTTTCCGATTCTGACGACACAAGAGGAAACGAAAACGATAATGCATGTTTCCGTACGTTTCCGTTCTGTTTTCAACCTTAGGAACTTTCAATAGTGTCTCAAATAATTGGATTTTATAGAGCATTATGGAGAGTGTCTTAAATGGTTAGCTTTAGATGCATTATGAAAAGTGCATCAAATGGTTAACTTCTAAAGACATTATGAAAAGACATTTTTTTAAACTGCCACTAAAAATATTTCCCTACACAACCGCGACATTTTATATAATACTACAAAAAATCATTTATGACACTAATTTAACTATTGGAGATACTTTTTGAGTGCCTCTAGTTGCCCTAAGTGGTATAGTGCATAAGGGCATCTCCACCGGGCGACCCAAACGGTCTGCGCGTGTCCGAAACTGTTCCACGCGGCGTGCACGGCGCCCCAGCGGGGCGACCCATTCAGCGAAACGCGTCCGACCCGACCCATCAATGCATCTAATCTGGGGCTCGGTTGCGTCGGCCCGGACGCACGCGGACAGCGCGGGGACTCGTCCACAGGCCCACCCGCCAGCCACCGCTTACCGGTGGCATTGATTCAGATGGTCAGCGGCATCGATTCAGACGCAACCGCGGCACCGATTCAGAGACGCAGCACGGGAGGCTGACCCGGCGGCAGCCTGTGCACATCAATGGCGACGAGACGACACGCTGACGCAGCCTGTGTTCCCGCGCCGACATTAATGGCGAAGGAGCTTGAAGCTGCGCGTGTTCACGAGCGGTCGGGCTATTTAACCCTGCGCCCGTCGGTGCTGTCATCCTTACCTCTCGCCATTGCAAAACCTAGCCCCCCTGCCGCCACCAACGCCACCGCCACCATCAACAATGAAGACCCTATCGTAGCTGAAGCGGAGCAAGAACGACCACAAAGCATCTGGCAGCCGTGGCTCTTGGCTGCCGGCGTTCCTCCGCAGCACGTCCTTGCCGCCTCCGCCATGGCCGGAGGAGTTCCGGAGCGACCCCGTGGGTGACTACCTGCCACCGCGGGAACGCCGCACCCGGCGGTACTACCACGTCGGGGCGTGCAAGCGCCTTTGGAGGGAGGGTCACAACATCCAGCGCAGGGATTTCTTCCTCCCCACCGGCTGGTACCTCAACCAGGACCGTGTCCCGGTACCGCCACCGCCCAAGGCGGGCAGAGGCCTGGCGGAGGAGATCCGTCGGCGGATCAACAACCTCTCCTGGGACCAACGGTGGGAGAGGGGCTACCACTCTGAGGACTACTGGGTCAAGTTCGTCGAGTGGGAGCACAAGGCGCGGCGCGCCACCACCGTCTGCCGCGACCTGCAGCTGTGGGAGGTCTACGACATCCCCGACATCGACTCGGACGACGAGAGCTCCCATAACCACTCCGACGCCGACCTCAGCAGCGAGGACGATAACGACGATTACAACGACGACGTCGTCATCAAACAGGAGGCGCAGGATGACGTCGCCGCGAACCTGCCCCTGGAGTACCGCGAGGTGCTGGCTCGGGGCTACGATGAGGACGTCTTCATCGAGCATGCCATTGCGGCCAGCGTGCGCGAGGAGGAGGCCCAGTGGCGTGGCTACGAGGAGGCCCTCCAGCTCACCCGCATGTTAGCGGAGACGAACGCGCAGCTGCCTCCACCACCGCCGGATTGGGCGCCTATGATCACGCCGCAGGTGGGGATGGAGCTGGCGCCCCTCCAACATGGTTGGAAGCCGTGGCCTGGGCGGGTGGTCAACCCGCCTGCTCCCGCTCCCGGCCCTGCCGCCGCCCAACCTCTGGACGCCGCCGGAGTACATTGACCTTGACCCGTAGATGGTCGAGGCGGCACAGGCGCACGTAGTTTAGTACCTAGGGCTAGTAGTAGTTTAAATTCCGTTATATATATTTTGAATATAAATTAAGTTAGCGTGAACTGTTTGTATTTTAAAAAAGGTTGTCTCGCCCAGCGCGAATAAATGGGTCGCGTCGTTAGAAGCGGCTGACCGAATATGCCGACCCCCTACCTATACCGACCGCGGTCCGATCCAAACAAAAACAAACAGTTTGAGATGACCGTTTGGATCGCTTATGTGGAGATGGGCTAATCACATGACCAAGTCAAGATTTTCCGTCTCCCTGCGGCGACAAAGCGTCCCCGCTAGACATTCCAGTCCTAGCACGTGACCCCCGTGCGCGTACATGCTCACGCGCCCAGCTCCCGTTGCCTCCTCCTCTTCTGGTTTCAGCTAGCGGCCTAGTAGGTAGCATACCGTATCGCCTGCTGAAGCACAAGGCCGGGAACATTCCCGTGTGCTGCTCTGGTGATCAAAATCGCACGAACCCCCGACACGAAGGACACGAAAGGCAGCAGAAGCCATGATTTCTTCTCGCTCCCATAACATAATGATCCGAGACGACTTCCTGGAGAACTTTTTTGTACCGTGGAACGACGCAGCGCGCATGAGCAGATGCGACGAGACGAGGCAAGCCGACGGCATGGACCCGGCGGAACGACAAAGGGAAAAAAAGCCTGGCGCCTTCTTGGTTAGGTTGTTAAGTGGGATCCCACCTACATCATATTTTTTAGTTTATTTTAGATTTTATAGTTTAAAATTTTACTAAAATGTTATACTACTAAAAATCTTAAAATAAACTAGAGACGAGATTTAGATGGAGCCCCATTTTGACACCCTGTATATCCTCGATCCTGAATGCGCGTGTAGTCCAGAGTCTTGGCTCTTGACCAGTAGAAAAATGGCAAGGCAGCACCAAGTGCTTTCCCATTTCCCATGTCACGCGTGACATGACATGAGTATTTGTACAAGCAAAGGTAGCTGAACATGTGGGTCCAGCCAGCCAGCCAGCTAGCTCGAAACCCAGCTGCAAGATCCGTTGTATGATTGGCGGTTTTCAGTTAGTCAGTTGGTCGATCATTTGGATCTTAAAAGGAATAATGAAAGCAGAGCACCAGGAGAATGTGGCCTTGTTGTTTGCTCATCAGGAAAACAGAGAGATACGTATAGACAGAGATGGTAGAGTGGACTACATTTGCACTGCGTTGCATGATAAGTCTGACTTGTCTTTCCTTATTATTATTGTAAAATGGATATCGGCCGACATGCATGGGGGTGGTCGTGAGCTCATGGGCTGCCCTTTTCTCTTTTTCTTTCTCTTTTTAAGTCAAACATCGTTCTGGCCTTCTGGGTGCTATCTGCTATGATATCACATGTCATGATATCTGATGGCTGTGTTTTGTTAATTTGGAAGTATCTTGCAAATATTTACGGTTGCTTTGCTGCCCAGTTGGACCCTTGGCTGCCTCCAAAGGATGAAGAGGTCGTCCGAGCTGTAAACAAAAGCGCGCGAGAGAATCTCGTCTCTTTGCTTGCTCGAATCCCCTACTCCCTTTGGTCCATATGAACCCAACTTTAGATATAAATAAATGCATGTAAAATACTACTATCTCTGATCCTCTAGTTTAAAACCGCGACACTTATTTAGGATCGGAGGGAGTACTTATAATTAGGTACAGTATATACAAATCTACACTAAGTTGTGTCTATTAATATGGACCGGATGGAGTAGAAAAATAAGAGTGGTGTAATGCATAATTTAGTTGTCAAAGAAAAGCAAGGCAAGATGAGTAAAGACTCGCGTCCACAGTTTTGAGAACGCTAGACAACACATAGTAAGGTTTACATTACATACTGTTTTGCATTGGCTGGTTATGTGGGCAAATCATTCCCCAACACGGATTTACCAGATGCGCTCCCCCCTAGCTAACCAGACTGCTTTTGCCAACAAAACACTCTGATAAAACAGATATCTTTTTCAGCAATCTACTAGTGATTGCGGCCAATTGGTATGACGACTTTTGCTGCCTGCATTTTCTGACGTGTAGAACGGATCCAAGTTTTCAGCTTTGGGTGTACAAATTTTAAACACGAAATATAAAGGTCAAGTGGTAACATAAGTAAAAGTATAATTTATGTATTGTAGGACAATGTATTAGGATTTTTTTTTGAGAAAAATATCTTACAAGATGACAGAGATTACAGAAAATAAAAATAAAATAGAGTTCTATCGGTTCCACCACTAATTCGAGGCCACCCGTCCCGTGTGATTTTGTTAGTGCAATGCTTGGATCAGTAGTAAGGTTTACATACTGTTTTGCATTGGCTGGTTACGTGGGCAAATCATTTCCCAACACGGATTTACCAGATGCGCTCCCCCTAGCTAGCCAGACTGCTTTTGCCAACAAAACACTCTGTCTTTTTCAGCAATCTACTAGTAGTGATTGCGGCCAATTGGTACTACTACTCCCTCGGTTTCTAAAAAGGATATCTTAAGTTTGTCTAAATTTCAATATATCTAGACACTATTTAGTATATAAATATATTCAAATTCAAACAAACTTGAGACATATTTTTTAGGACGGAGTATGACTTTTGCTGCTTGCATTTTCTAACGCGTAGCTAGCTAGCTTGAGCAGAAAGAAATGAACGCAAAAAAGGTGGCACGGGGCGAGACAATCGTCGAGAATACTTCGCATTGTAAATGCAACCATTTTATTCAAGGCATGGTAGTAGTAGGAAAATACCGAGAGCTGGGCAGGAAACCGAAGAAACAAAGCAATAGAGTACATGTGGGACAAGCAAAGTCCAGCTCTTATTTTCTTGTCCATCTTTGCGTCGATCGATGCCCCCGGATTGTCCACCAAGTTAGGTCGTTGCCCCCTCCGTTTGCATCTTCTGTAATGTAACCGAAAGCCGCCTGCCACCTGCCGCCGCTGATCTCAACTCGAGGGTTCTGCATCTCTAAGCTATCTATACTTTCTTAGTTTTAAAATATACTAAGATGTTTTAGTTTTTATAAAACAACTATATTTAAACATTTTTTAGTGCATAGGTTTGAAGTGAGTCACACACAAAAGTCGTCTAGATACCTCCATTTTATAAGAGCTAAAACATCTTATATTTCTAGCTCCGTTCCAATTTATGTTGCATATAAGGTTTATTAAAGTCAAACTTTACAATGTATGACCAAGTAGTTGATACAACTATGAACTTATACAACACTGAATTTATATTGTTAGAGATCGACCAAGGTTTTATCAAAGTCAAACTTTTCATATTATCTGGAGTTCGTATCATACATATTCATATTATTTTGTATATTTTTTGTCAAACTTTGCAAAATTTAACTTACACGCAAAATTATGCGACATGTTATGGAATGGAGGAAGTATGAAATTATGGATGGAGGGAGTATAAAACAGAGAGAGTAGTTGCTAGTTAATGGCTGATCGCGTGCATGTACTCCCCTCCCCCCCCCCCCCCCCCGCGCGCTCCGGATTAAAGGGCCGCTAGCAAGAAGGGCGTTGTTCCGAATTGTGTTGCCAGAAAGGCTAGAAAGAATTAATTGGCTGCGTTAATCTGGTTCTAAAAACGCTTATTGTTGGAATATTAGACATAATTTTCACGATTAGTTGCAGAATATAAATCATGACAGCACCAACGACAATCACGTAAACCTCTAACATACTAGATGTATTAATTAACATGAACACGAGCATACATATGTGAGCAACTCCCCAGCATGCATATGTGAACACGAGCGAGTTTTTTGAAACACATGCATTGGCCGAGGTGACGTTTTTTCCTTGGCTAAAAGGATCGCTGATTTGCCCTGCCCCTGCCGTGGATCACCTGCATATCGCTAGACCCAATTCCTCGACACCTTGGTCGCGCTGGGTTCTTCTGCCCTGAAACTGAAAGGCGTCCATTATATAACTACGATCCGAAGGTTCGGTGAGTTGCTGTTTCACACCAAGGGCAAATAATACGGCAAGCGGTGCAGCTCCCTTATCACTTATCACATATGGTAGCGGGGCCGACTTATATCAACAAACAGCTGAGCTGAGGTGCACGTCTTAACAGCTGATAAATCCATCTTACCACACCAATTTGACCAATCAACATAGTAGCAAAAAAAAAGCGCCCTACAAGTGTTATAGTACGAGTCTCACTTTAGGTATCCACTTAAAATCTTACTATTTGAGCAGAACAATTCAAAAATTATAAGAAAAAAGATTGGCTTCCTTTGGGGATACCACGCATGGATCCCTCGGATGTGCGTCACGAACTGCACCCAACTCGTAGCTTTGTGGGTGGGCCTCGGTAGCACGTCTTTATCTTCTCCTGTCTCTCTCTCCCGTTTCTTTCCCATAGCGCCGCCTCGTCTTCGCGCCGACGCCGTGCTCTGATTCTCATGTCGCTGAGCCGCCACCGCATGCACCTCCCGCCGCCGCGTTCTGCTGGTCGCGTCGCCGTGCCACCACATGCACCTCCCGTCGCCGCGTTCTCCTGGTTGTGTCGTCGTGCCGCCGCCTGCACCTCCCGCCGTCGCGCCCTGCTGCTCGCGCTGCCGTCGCCCTCGCCACCTCGTCGAAGTCGACGCCTCCCAGCACCTTGCCGGATTCCCCTGGCCATCACCGCCGCTTCCAAGGTCGACTACGCATGCTACATGCGGTCAGTGGCAGTGCTGCAAGCGAGCGTTGGTTTTGCTACATATGGCCGGCTGTGGAGCTACGAGACCTCCGCCGGTGCTATCCGCAGCGTCGATTTTTGCTAAAAAGAATTTGCTACAAAGGCTTTCTTGTTTTGCTACAATAGTATTTATGATTTGCTACAAGATTTTTGGCGTGATCTCCGGCGAGGTCGGATTTGTTACAATAGGATATTTTATTTGCTACATACGTTTTGTGGTTTTGCTATAATAGCGTAAAAATTTTGCTACCCGGTCTCCGACGAGGTCTTCCGGCGAAGTTGGTTTTGCTATATTAGCAAAAAAAAATTGCTACATAGTCTCGGACGAAACTCCGGCAAGATTTGCCTTTTTATTTTTGTCTCGTAAACGAACAATTTTCTGCTACATATAGCAAAATTGAAATGTTTTATAGCAAAAACAGGATTAGGAGTATTTTTTGGAGACACATAGCAGTCTGGAGACCAGGACATTGTGGAAGTTATCTCCGAAGGATGCGTAGCGCAGCCCAAATTATAAGTAGCAAATGCTTATAAGTCATTCGGTCTTGGAACATAAAATGTTCTTTACACCAATCCGTGGGGTCACTCGAAACGGAGCCCCCTAATTTCTTACTAGTGCATTCCGGAATCGTTACTTGAAGATGGCAGGATGCCAGCGTGCATTATCAAGTGACAAGTGGGAAATCATACTAATCAACATCAATCGGAGCACCAATGAATGTATAGCCTGAAGCTAGGGTGCCAGGTGGGATCCCGCCTAAATCCCACTTTTAGTTCATTTCTCAAAATCTAGTGTAAATTTTTGCTTAAAATTTACACTAGAATTTAGCAAATGAACTACAAGTAGGATTTAGATAGATGCCACTTGACATCCTACCTGAAGCATCCCCTGGACAAGATCTAGACTTGCAAGTCGAGGACCGAATAAAGCCATTACAACGAGAAAACGGTCTCTAATTTCACTTGGCCATCCAAGTTTTTTGTTTTTTCATTTTTGTTAAAGTGCCACCTCTATTTTATTCCTAGGTGGGCACCGCTTCTCTTTGCGTGATGGTGTCGGGAATAACTCGGATTCTGTGGCTGAAACACGAGGCGATTAAAGGAAGCAGCCCGAATCACCGATTCGTAGATGGATTCGAAGCAATGAAGTGCTCAAGTGCGCATCTCTTTTGGTTATGGTGTTGGGGAGGCATTTTTCTTGGGGTGTTGCTTTCCTCCACCCACTAGCTAGCACCTTCGAAAGCTCACCGTCTTTTCGCCAAACGAACAATGGAACATGGCATGGACCACGTTTAGTGAGAAGTTTAGATTACTTTTACCTTTTTTTTTAACTCATGTGAGAACAGTCCATGTATTTGCATGGGTGCACATTTTGGATGCTCGGTTTTTAATTTGACATTTTTTCACCCAAAGGTTATGGTATATATGGCGTGGCGGATAACTAGACCAACAACTTATACCCTGTAATTTTTTTTGAACAAGGAGGGGTCCTTAGACCCTGAAGCTGCCATTAAAGAAACTGTCGGTCGGTACATTTTCAAATTAGACCTCAAAAGAAAAAGGAAATGAAAGCAGTCCTGAAAATATGCACACAAGACCCAGATATGTTTGTGGAAAACGCGATCAGGTCCTCCGACCGAACCATCGACGCTGGAGTCTTGCCGCCGGCCATCTTCCTCCCGCTGGGGACGCACCACTTGGCTTGAAGAAGACGAGGGGTGCCGGCGCAGGGCTCCCCAAGGGCCTCCATCATGGAGGTATGAGACACGCCAACGAGGCGTGTATAGTCGCCGCACATGCGGCAAAGGATGCTTGTGGCCAACATGGCCACACGGCGATGAGCTCGAGTTGGCAGCAACCTGTGCAGATCGATAACACCACCAACCTTCACGCCGCCCCCCTCGCCACCTTGTCCGTCCAGGACGATGCTCAGGTTGAAGACGTTGAAGCAACACATGCATGAGTGCTTATTGAGAAGCTCCGTCTCCTCCACACGCATCGGTAATCACCATGGAGACCGGTGCAGAAGCGGAGAAGAACTCCAGCCGGCGCCGCATCCAGACGCCGAACTAAACCAAGAGCTTCGCGAACCGCTAGATCCGGGCACCGGCAGGCTACTTCTCCCCACCCCCTCGCCGCCACGGCCGGCCAGGAAGAGGAGTAGCGGTGCAGTAAACCTGAACCCGAGGCCGCATAGGAAGGCCTTATTGCGGAGATCTTAGAGTGGACGACGCCGCTGATGGCTCTGACCGCCAGAGCACCGTCGATGATGGACGAACTGAACTACCGAGGGACCGGCCAAGAAATCCCCATGCCCTACTCCAACTACACGGCAAAACGTCGGGTAAACTACACCTAATCCTACAAACTACACCGGCGCCTCTCCTCCGTTGTCTCCGGCCGGCAACGCCGATGGAGACAACTCGGGATCGGCCCGGACGCACTGGAACGACTCTCAAGGAGAAGGGGTGGGAGAGAGGGAGAGGGAGAGGGGAGTTTCCCCCCTCTTATACCCTGTATTTGCTACGGTCATATCCAATCAGGTGATGGAACAACATGTTGCAACTCCTCGAAATAGGTTTTCGCGTCGCTATATTAATATAGAAACCACCCAATACAACTTCAAGAACATTGCTGGGGCAAGCAACACACTCATGCCCAAAAGAAAGAAAGAAAAAGAAAAAAAGAGAAAACAATACCGACAATGGATAGATCGACAAAAACAATGATGACTCGAAATCGCTATGCCCTCCGGAGGATTCCCACCTTCAAGAAGCACCAAGCAACACCTTCAAGAAGGAATACGACGATGACGCTGCTGCCCGGACTAGTCTTGGGATTTCCTCCTGTGCACGGGGGAGTGGGGAAGGGATACACCCGACGCCTTTCAGGAGGGACCACCGACACCCGCGGGCATCACCGCGTCGGTGCCGACCACGCTGACAGGGATTTCTCCCGACCCCCAAAAAACCACAACCCCGTACGATCCATTGTGCTCCACCAAACGTGTCGTCCATCAACATGTGCCACCACGATCTCGCAGACACCATTGTCGTCTCACCGTGGCCAACATTGTTGTCGGGGGGAACACCCCTGGGTAGGCTAACCGGACAAGATGCAGGGGAAACGTAACTGCCAGCCGCCTGACCCAGCCGGATGTAAAAACTCAAGAGTAGGTCAGGAAGAAGTCAAGACGCAAAGCAAGCCAGCGAACCAATCAGCCGGATAAGAAGACGCAGGCAATACACCTATCCGGATGGATCTTACTAGCCGGGCAAGGTAGACGACGGGATCAAACCATTCGGAAAACCCAAGACAGACGAGACGGCTAGCCGGCTAGAGCCACCTAGCCGGATAGGCAGGACATACGGATGACGCGGGGCACAACACCCTGCAGCCCTAGAAGACAGAGGCCAGACAGGAGGACAGAGGCAGCGGCACGAACGCCGGAGAAGACGGCCCGTCCCCGTGTCGGGTGGGAACAGGAGCCGCCGCCCGTGTCGGCCGGGGCGGCCTCCACTATTTCTGTGTTGGCCGGGGGGCGCGGCACTATGCAAGACGTGAGGGAGGCTACACACTCTACCGGAATAGTCGGTCAGGCCCGCCTGTGGGACCCGTTAGTCGGTAGAGTCTTTGCCCATGCCGCCTCGGCCTATATAAGGGGCGGCAGGGGCATCATAGCATGGGTTGGTTCCTATTTCTTCTAGCTAGACCACCGATACAGCTCAGGGGGCACTTGTAGTCCTCTGTGTTCATCCAGATAGTCAGATCGGCAGGAGTAGGGGTGTTACCTCACCATGAGGGCCCCGAACCTGGGTACTTCTTGCGTCATCGACAACGCCCGCTGCTTCGCTGGCTCCAGTTTCCTAGTAGGCGGCTCCGTTTTGCTGTTCGGTGACCTGCCAGTCTACATCGCCAGTGTGTCGGAGGATTTCCCTCGGGAGATCGTCTCCTTCGCCGAATCACTGCCCTCAGCCGGCAGCGCGCTCGTCGCACCTCGCAGCGTGGAAGCGATGATGGATGGCTCCGTCCACGGCTGTCGTCCCGCTCTGAGCGCACCAGTGATGTAGCCGGCATGTCCACTCCCCAGTATGGAAAGGGAGTGGTGGAAGAAGTCATCGAGGAACTCCTCGCTCCGATTGATCTAGGAGAAAAGCCGGACGAGGCGGTTGCCAAGATCGAGGCAACGCGAGAGCATTTGCTTCTCCAGGCTCAGGGCTTGGACTCTAACAAGTACCATATGGAGAGCAACATACGCGAGTATCACCGCGCCCATGGCCTCA
This sequence comes from Avena sativa, assembly GCA_916181665.1. Classification (NCBI taxonomy): domain Eukaryota; kingdom Viridiplantae; phylum Streptophyta; class Magnoliopsida; order Poales; family Poaceae; genus Avena; species Avena sativa. The sequence goes on along the minus strand of OV702281.1, from coordinate 384,255,768 downwards.
CCTCGGCTAATCAAGATCCTAGCCAGCTGGGTTCCATGCAGCGTCACGGAGGAGAGCTGGGCTCCCATTTCGAGCAAGACGTCGAGCCGGGCCCTCACACGCACTTCCCGCCGCCTGTGTACGACACCGCGGTCAAGAATGTTCGGGCGGCGCGAGCCGTCACGGAGGACCTACCCCATCTGGAGGGGGAGCAAAAGATGCGGCAGTTTCAGCAGGTGCAACATCTGCTGCGAGTGCCTGACAAGCAGGCTGAGGCCGCTCGGATCACGTATGAGGCAGGATCCGGCTCTAGAGGGAACCATCCGGTTGGAGGTAGCCAGGGAGGCCCTCGCCAGACCGAGTACTCCACATCTCCGGGTGAGCCCCGTGCGCAGCCGCGCTCCAAGCGTCGCCAATCCGGCAGCATCTAACCCTGTGGCAACCAAGGTGCCACGAGTAACCCACCACCGCATCCGGCTGATCAGAACCACCCTCCACCCCCTCCCCCATCCCGTCTTACTAGCCGAGTGGGAGCGCCCAATCCGGTTGAGCCGGACGCACGCGGCATAATTGACCTCCTGGCGCAATCTCGCATCATGGAGGAGGAAGACGCAAACGGACCGGTGTGCTTCGAGCCACGCATCCGGAAGGATCCAGTCCTCGACAAGTTCTCCCTACCACGTGACACCCCCAAGTACGATATCAGCATGAAGCCGGAAGACTGGCTGACCGGCTATGCCACGGCAGTCGGAATCGCCCACGGTAACAAGCGTGTGGCAGTTTGCTACGTGCCCCTCATGTTGACCGGCTCGGTGTTGGCTGGCACGTGGTTGACGTGGAAGTTTCTTCTTTTCTTTCCCTGACAACAGCGCCAGAAAACTTGTTGATGGTGCTTGACGTGGAGCACTTCGTTGGAAACCCCAAGAGCAAGGTGTGATGAGCACAGCAGCAAGTCTTTCCTTAGTAGAGACCGAGATTATCGAACCAGAAGGAGTAAGGAAACATCACACAGGTGTTGCAAGCAACGCGGATCAGTGAGGTTGCCCCAACAAATCAGTGAGGTTGTCAAGCTCACCGGTTTGCCGTAACAAAGGATTAAACGTATGGTGTGGAAGGTAATGGTTTGCAGCAAGTAAACAAGTAACAGTGGAAGATGTATCAATGGTAAAGATTGTACCGGGGTCCATAGTTCACTAGAGTTGCTCTCCTTAGATAAACAACATGGCATGAAGGGTAAAAAAATTACAGCAGGGCAATTGACAGGAACTGAGCAAGGCATAACAATGCAATTACTAGTTAGAAAGACCCTATGAGATTCGATTGGGCAATACAACAAGATACATAGACCGCCATCCAACTACATCTATGACTAGAAGTCCACCTTCAGGTTATCATCCGAACCCCCTCCAGTATTAAGTTGCAAGCAACAGACAACCGCTTTAAGCAAAGTGTGTAAGGTAAACGGTCCATATGTTCCATGAACAAGAGACCGTTGTTTTCTCCCTAGTAGCAACATCACATCTACAAACGAAGAGATTTCTATCACTTCCCTTGGAAACTAGAGGCATGAACCCACTATCAAGCATAAATACCCCCTCTTGGAGTCACTAGCAACTACTCAGCCAAGATAGCTACTAACAACGGAGAGCATGCAAGATCACAAAGAACACAGACATGATAGAATCATAACGACAAAACCATTAATCAAACCAATATAACAATCTCAATATCCATCGAATCCCCGCAAACACAACATGCACGATTACAAATAGAGTAGATCTTGATCATGAACGGAGCTCACAAGATCTATACATGAAATCTCAAAGGAGGAGATACAACCATCTAGCTACTACATGGACCCATAGTCCAAGGTGGAACTACTCACACATCATACTGGAGAGAAGGCCTCCGGGATGATCTCCCCTCCGACAGGGTGCCGGGAAGAACTTCAGATCCCCCTCAATCTAGGGACGATGGTGGCGACGACTACAGACGGTTTCATGGAGATTTGATCGGGTGCTTAGGGTTGCTGCATCGGGTGCTTCTTATAGGCGAAGGGGGAGGAAGAGGAGGCGGCCAGAGGGGGCACACCCCTCCCAGGTGCGGGCCCACCCCTGGCCGCGCCTAGGGGGGTTGGATACCCTGGCACTCCTCTCTGTCTCCCCTCTGGACTTCTTGTTCCCCACGGAAAGTTATTGACTTTGACGTTTTTCCCGTCCAATTCCAAGAATATTTCCTTACTAGCTTTTTTGAAACCAAAAACAGCAAAAAACAAGCAACTGGCACTGTGGCAACTTGTTAATAGGTTAGTACCATAAAACATGTAGAAAGCACCTCAAAGTATAGACAAAGCAGAGAAAAGTAGATACTAACAAGCATGGAACATCAAAAATTATAGATACGTTTCCGACGTATCACTCGGCGAGAACCTGGGTCAACAGCCTCGCGCCCAACAACATCAACGCTTGGCCGGACTTTGAGAAGGTCTTCATCCGGAACTTCAACGGCACATACAAGTGTTCGGGTAGATCTCGCGATCTATCTTTGTGCATCCAAGGGGACCGTGAGTCGGATCACGAGTATCTCGCCCACTGGGCCGAGCTGTGCAACTCGTGTGAAGGGGTGGTGGAGAATCAAGCAATTGGTTTCTTCATCGAAGGGTGTCGAGAGGGCACGATGCTACGTCACCGGTTGTTGTGCGATGAGTCCAAGACCATGGCAGATCTGATGACCGTTGCTGACCAATACGCCACCGCGGACGCGTCAATGATGAAGCCCCTCCGGGTGAATGCGGAAGGCCGACCGGACAAGGCAGAGATGTCGGATCGTCTAGGCGGCCTGGCGGCGACAACCGCTACCAGGGCAAGTGTCCGGGTGAGCAGCAGAACCCCCGCTACCACTAGAGGCAAGTCAACGCGGTGCAAGGCGCACCGGTCGGCAACGACAAGAGGCAGAGGAACACCTTCACCTTCGAGCAGATGTTTGACGGGCCGTGCAAGTACCAGAGTGGTGCCTTCAAGCCGGCTACGCACACCACTCGGCAGTGCAGCTAGACCTGACAGATCAAGGAGCAGGCTGGTCTACCCCCTCTCCCCCACCCCCTCCTAGCGGACCCCCACCACCGGCTAGGGCAGCCGACAACAACAACGGCAACGGGGCCTACCCTCAACAGCACGAGAACTACCGCATCTTTGAGGCCGATCAGGCAAACAGTCGCAGCTGGAAGCAGCACGCCCAGGAGGTGAACGACGTCGTTCCTCCGGCCCCCCTGCGCCTCAACTGGTCCGAGACTCCCATCACTTGGAGCGGAGAGGATTAGTGGGATCTGCTCCTGAATCCCGGGGCTACGGGATGCTGCTAGACCCTCTTCTCATCTCCGTCGTGCGCACCTGTCAATTCTCCCGCGTACTGGTAGACGGTGGGAGCAGCCTCAACCTGCTCTACCGGTCTTCCATGGAGAAGCTGGGCATCCGGGAGTGCGACCTACAGCCCTCGACCACTGTGTTCCACGGCGTCGCGCCTGGGCCACCTTGTCCCGTTGGGCAAGATCCGGCTGGATGTCATATTCGGCTCAGAGGAGAACTTCCGGTGCGAGCCAATCTGGTTTGAGGTGGTGAACCTCGCCAGCACCTACACCGTTCTTCTTGGGCGCCCTGTCCTCGCAAAGTTCATGGTGGTCCCTCACTACGCATACCTCAAGATGAAGTTGTCGGGGCCAAATGGTGTGATCACTCTGGCCGGTTGCTATAAGCGGTCCATGGCGTGCACAAAGGAAGGCGTGAAGACAGCTGAGGCCCTGCTCATTGCCAAAGAGAAGCGCGAGATGATGCACAACATCGCCATGCTGCAGCAAGAAGTGTCGGCTGGCTTGAAGCCGGCAGGGGACATGGCGTTCCAGCCGTCCAAGGACACCAGGAAGATCCCTCTTGACCCGGCTGACCCCTCCAAGTGCGTCACCATTGGTGCCGGCTTGGACAGCAAATAGGACAGAGCACTTGTCTACTTCCTCCGTGAGAATCGAGACATCTTCACATGCTCTACCAATCCAATCAAGCAGCCCCTCCATCGCTTCGCGAGGGACTGATGGCGCCCAATACTTGTCGTGGAACGCTTTGTTGTAAACCCTAAGAGCAAGGTATGAAGCAGCACAACAGCAAGTTTCCCTCAGTAAGAAACTTAGGTTATCGAACCCGTAGGAGGAAGGAAACGTCACTGTCACATCCCAAGATTTTCCAAATCTTGTAATGTGAAAATAAATGAATAAAATAAAACTTTGTTTGATTTTCAGAGCCAGAAGAAACTTTTTGAATTTAATTGGAACTTCAAACCAATTGGATTAAATAAAATCCTAAAGGGATTTAAAAAGATAAACATTTTAAATAAAGGAAAATAAAATATTTAGACTTACTATTTTGGATCTTTTAAATAAAAGGTTTTGTTTTCAAATGAAAGGGTGGATTTATAAATAAAGATTATTTTATAAAGCCAAATTAAACCTTGGCCAAGCTTTTGAATTAAAACATTTTATTTTAAATAAAATAGCAATGGTTTAATTAAAAATAATAAAGGATTGTTTATATAAAATAATAAGGATTTAATATCCAACCTTATTTAATAAAAGGTTTTACCATTTTAATTAAAACATCAAAGCTTATTAAATTATTTTAAATAAGTTTTCTAAGTATTTTATTTTCTTAATTAAAACCTACTAAAGTGTTTTGGCTTTATTTTAGGATTTCAAAATAAATATCTCAATAAAATAAATCCTAATTGTTTTAATAATGAAAGTCTATTATATTTAATTGATAGTAGACCCTAAAATGTTAGTTGTTTTAAAACAAAATTACAAATATTATATACTTTCACAAATTAAACCTACTGATTTGGTTTTGAAAATATTTAGGTTCAAATAAAGATTTTATTAATAAAATCAAACCCTATTTTGATTTAATAGCTAAGGCCCATTTTATTTAATTACTAATGGACCCTAAAATAAGAGGTTATTTTGTTTTAAACAAATTTTCCAAATATTCTGTATTTCCAAATAAACCTACTGATTTAGATTTGAAAGTGTTTGGATTTTAAATGAAGATTATATTAATTAAAACAAACCCTATATTATTAAATAACTAAAATATCCATTTATTTAAATTAAAGAATGGATCTTAAAAAGAATAAAATTATTATTTTGTTTTGAGATTTGGATTATATTGAAAAACAGAACCAAATTCAAAGTAAAGTTGAGTGTTTGTTTGAATTAATTTGAGTGTTGTTTGAATGTGTGAATAATTGTTTGAATTTCAAAACAGAAAAAGAATTAGAAAAGAATAAAACAAATAGACAGAAAAAAATAGAGGAAACAGACCAGCCCAACGAAGTGGCCCAACAGCAGCCCACCTAGCCCATCTGTCCTCTCCCCCGGACCGTTTTTCTTCACCACAGAAACAACCCACGCAGACACCGACTGGTGGACCTCTCCCTCGTTTCTTTTCCCACTGACCAGCGGACCCCACTCCTCCTGTTCTTCCTCTTCACCCGCTCGACCGTTCCTCCCCGTTCCTGGCAGTGATTTCGCATCGTCAATTCGACTTAATGCCACGATTAAACCTCGCAGTGACCACGCGTGATAAATCCCCTCTCCCTCCTCTTTCATTTCCCCCAAACCCCATGCCTCGAGAGCCACCAGGTTGTCGCCAATCTTCTCTGCACCGCCGCCGTCTCCGGCGAGCTGTCGCAGCAATTCCGGCCAACTCCGACCACCCCTCTGCCTCTACTTCACGCGAGTGGACTCCTCTCGACCTCACGCATCTCCTAGTACCCTCTGTTCGACCGCGGGCGCCCCAGAACGTCGCCTACGTCAAGCTCCCGACGCCGCCGCGTCTGCCATCTCCTCCGACGAGCTCCACAGGTAGACTCCGGTCGCCCCTCTTTTTCTAGTTCTCGCACATAACTCTGTCTCGATCTTGCGCGTCTAACCACGTCTTCGCCTTGCCTTGGGGTGATCTATAGCGACGTCCACGACGACCACCCGACGCACCCGACGCCGTCCTCTACTCCGACGAGCAATTGCCGCAGTACCTGAGCGCCCCTTGTCAAGCCAGCAGTACCCTGAGCTTCGCCGTGACCCCCTGAGCCCGGTGAGCATGCCCTTTCTCTCCCTCGCTTCCTACAACGCCAGCTCCGCCGCTAGCAGAACGTCGTCGCCGCACGCTGCCGCTAAGCGCCGCCAGAATTAGGTCAGGCCATCCCCAGCCGTTAGATACAGATCGTAGGGGTATGATAGAATCATTTAACACCGAAGGGGTACGCCTCCAGAGCCGCACGATTAGACTTAATCCAACGCACCAGAGCGTGATCCACACCGAACCGGTACCATCCAATCAGAGTGTGCCGCGTGTCCCTTATTCAGTTTAAAAACAGATTTTAAAACAGAAATGTTTGCAAACTTCAAACCTTTGTAACTTTCAAACCACACGTCCAAATTTTGCAAATTTTATATCAATGGATTCAGGAGAACAAGCCCTAGCTAACCATGGCCTTAGTTTTGAAAATAGTATCTGTTAGCTTGTTTGAATATGCAGAAACTTTTGTGAGCTTGTTTAGAGTATAAAAATTGTTTAAAAATGATTTTTGGATTAAAACCTTTGCAAAATGGTTAGTTGTGACCTTACTGTCCCTAGGAACCAACCCTTGGTATTAAAAATGATTTTTGTAAGAATTAGGTTGGATTACTTGACTTAGCCATTTTCTAGCCAAATAAAAAGAATGGTTTTGTTATAAAAAATGTTTATGAAAAGAAAACTTCAAGGAAATGTTTTGGACCAAACCTACTGACCCAAAAACACCAAGTTTTGCAATAGCAACTCATTTGGTAAACCATATAGGCTAATGCCTTAGTAAAAATATTTCTACACCACATAAAATAACACTTTGTTTTGAAAATGGTTTTAAAGTGAAACCTTTTGCAAATGACTTGTCCACTTTAGAAAATGACCATTAGATGTACCCAAATGTCTATGACCCACTAGGAACCACTTTTTCAAACAAAAACAAAACTTGGCATGCTTGCATGCATTTCTTTGACTTTGTTATTTATGTGTGTTGTTTTGCTTGATTGGTAGATTGAGTTTGTGCCTTGCTTGATTGATTTGTAGTGACTTGAAGAGTGTGATGGTTGCAAAGATCAAGAAGTGAACCTATACCCTACCAAAAAGGCAAGTGATGCTTCATAATTTCTATCCCAATACTTTTATTATGCATTAGTGATTTTGCTAAGTAAAACTTGCATGGATTTTGCTAAGTATAGATCTTGCTATAGGAAAACTTAGTAATGAATCCTTAGTAGGATTTCCTAAGTTAGAGATTCCTACTACTACCAAGCTTAGCCTAGCTAATAGAAAACATGGGTGGAATATATATTCACACCATGGAAAAATATTCTAAGTCTAAGGACTTGTGATTTTGTCTAATAAAACAACTAAGTTAATGAATCACCTGGGTGGAATGGAATAGCTTGGTGGAGAATGGTTGAGTGGTTCACAAGGCCATGGACTTGGATTGTGTATCTCACTTGTGGAATGCCACCCAGGAAACAAAGGGATTTGAGATGTCAAATGTTGAGAAGCTTCAAGTGCAACCACTTGGCAATATGGGCTCTGCCATGATCATATAGGTTGCAAGAACTTAGCCATATGGACAGTTGGTGGTAGTGATTGATAGGTTGGAACGCGTCCATTTTGGTCTAAGGGAAGGCTTCTGAAAGATCTTGTCTTGGGAAACCAAGTCTTGTGGGGAAAGTGCACCACCTCTGCAGAGTGTAAAACCTAAGTACTTAGCCATGTCCCTGGTAAAGGACAATTTGAGCATCAAGACATGGAAGCAATCAAGAATCTCATCATTCAAATTTCTAAATTAAAACTTGTGGATTGAACAAGGGTTGTTTGAATTCTTCAATCATTGATGGAGAGATGGCTTGGTACAAGGATCTTGAAATCTTTGATTGAGAAAAAAAATGATTTTGTCAAGCAAAAACTTAGTATTTTCAAATGTTAAGGAAAAATCTATTTTGAGCAATGCAAGCCTCAACTCCACTTAGCCAAATGCATATAGATGATAGACTCCACTATGCAAATATAGTATCACTTGCCAATACAATTCAAATGTATTGACCCTTGTGGCTGTAACTTGTATGTTGCAGGTCTGATTGTTTTTAGTGAAGATTGATTGATTAGGATTACAAAGTCTACAACCAACATCTGCCTGTGGCACTTTGAAGATGAAGGACCCATGACTATATTTATTCCGCTGCAATGTAATGTAATAGCCATATGAGCCATATGTAATAAATCTATGTTATTCCTGGTTATAAAGTTATATTATGACCTTTGTTTCTTGATATTACATCTTAACTGTGGATGCTAGCTATTGATCCAGGGACTAGCATTGTAAAACACAGGAGGACTCTACCTTATTAGGTTGGGACCCCTACAGATGGTATCAGAGCATTGTGTTGCCTGTAGGATTTGTAAACCCTAGGATTGGACAAAAACCCTTAGAAAAATAGGAGTTGTATTTTGTTCCAAAAACTATTTACAAAAACACTTGTAAACTCTTTCCTCCAACATTTTGGTTTCAACTCTACATCTCTTCTACTTCAACTTGATGGAAAAACCTACCCCATGACCCAAGACTACACCATGTGCAAAGAATGACTTCAACATCTTCAGCATGAACACCAAGGACTTTCAACTTGGAAACTACTAAGGACTACAAGTGAAACAAGGAACTCTTACTCAAGAATTAGAGACTAAGGGAATGCAAAATAAGAAGGAACCATCAACAATTTTGAAGAATTGTGACCAAGAATTTTTCTCAAGGAAACCAAGATCTCAAGTAAGAAGAGTCATGAAGGAAAGAAAGATCACAAGTGAACCATGTAGATGGACCACCATAATTTAGTTAAGTCAAACACACCAACATATGTGGTGTAACAAAAATATTTTGGTTGCCTAAGTTTGTGCTTGAACCTTGTTGTTTGAGTGCAAAGTTGTTTGTGAAATGTTTGTTTGATTGCTTGAACATTGCTTGTGTGAATTGTGATGAGTGTGATTAGAAATAATTTCTTAGAAATATCTTGCCTATTCTAAATCTCCATTCAACCCCAAACAGAGGACTACTCCAAGAGACATCAACACCAACCAAGAAGACAACATGAGAGAACTTATAGCAACCCAAAACCAGTTGAGCCAAGAGACAACTCAGCTTTTAGCCAACAACAATGGACTAGACCCAGCTATACAAAGGATTTTGAAACTTCAATCCCAATTGTTGCAAGGATTGGTTACTCAAATGATCAACATGGGGGAAAACTTTTCCCAAAGAGCTAATGACAACAAGGATGACAAAGATGTTATTCTAGAAGGAATCCAAGCCAGCAATAGTTTTAGAGACAAGGATCATGCATCCAAGGAACATGAAGATCAATGCCTCAAGAAGAGAGAAAGATCTCCCACTCATGAAGAACATGAACTAGAAGAATTCCTAGCTTTGGAAAGACCCAAGAAGAAGAAGAAATGCCCCAACCCAAACAAGAAGGATATTACTCAAGAGCAATGTTACACTTGCAAAGAGATGGGACACTATGCCAATGAGTGCCCAGAAAAGAAGAAGAACCAAGGAAACAAACAAGAGACAGTAATACCAAAGAAAAAGAAAGATATTAGCCAAGTGATGTGCAAACATTGCAAATAGTTAGGACATTATGCAAACAACTGTCCAGAAAAGATGAAGTATAAGATAAACAAGCCTATGAGGGATCTCAGCCTTGTCACATGTTTCAAATGCAAGGAACTAGGCCACTATGCAAACATTTGTCCAGAAAGGATGGAGAACAAGTTAAACAAGTCTATGAAGGATCTCAACCTTGGCTCATAAGTCAAGCATGGAAACCAAGGACACCAAGCAAAAATTTGCTTAGAGAAGTTTTTCCAGGACCCAAGAAGGACAATATGTAATTTTTGTTTGAAAATTTTTAAGGGTGGTAGAACCCTAGTTGTTTTGAACTTGCTTGTAACCCCTAGCCTTCCCAAATCTCGGGACGAGATTTATTTTAAGGGTGGTAGCCTGTCACATCCCAAGATTTTCCAAATCTTGTAATGTGAAAATAAATGAATAAAATAAAACTTTGTTTGATTTTCAGAGCCAGAAGAAACTTTTTGAATTTAATTGGAACTTCAAACCAATTGGATTAAATAAAATCCTAAAGGGATTTAAAAAGATAAACATTTTAAATAAAGGAAAATAAAATATTTAGACTTACTATTTTGGATCTTTTAAATAAAAGGTTTTGTTTTCAAATGAAAGGGTGGATTTATAAATAAAGATTATTTTATAAAGCCAAATTAAACCTTGGCCAAGCTTTTGAATTAAAACATTTTATTTTAAATAAAATAGCAAAGGTTTAATTAAAAATAATAAAGGATTGTTTAAATAAAATAATAAGGATTTAATATCCAACCTTATTTAATAAAAGGTTTTACCATTTTAATTAAAACATCAAAGCTTATTAAATTATTTTAAATAAGTTTTCTAAGTATTTTATTTTCTTAATTAAAACCTACTAAAGTGTTTTGGCTTTATTTTAGGATTTCAAAATAAATATCTCAATAAAATAAATCCTAATTGTTTTAATAATGAAAGTCTATTATATTTAATTGATAGTAGACCCTAAAATGTTAGTTGTTTTAAAACAAAATTACAAATATTATATACTTTCACAAATTAAACCTACTGATTTGGTTTTGAAAATATTTAGGTTCAAATAAAGATTTTATTAATAAAATCAAACCCTATTTTGATTTAATAGCTAAGGCCCATTTTATTTAATTACTAATGGACCCTAAAATAAGAGGTTATTTTGTTTTAAACAAATTTTCCAAATATTCTGTATTTCCAAATAAACCTACTGATTTAGATTTGAAAGTGTTTGGATTTTAAATGAAGATTATATTAATTAAAACAAACCCTATATTATTAAATAACTAAAATATCCATTTATTTAAATTAAAGAATGGATCTTAAAAAGAATAAAATTATTATTTTGTTTTGAGATTTGGATTATATTGAAAAACAGAACCAAATTCAAAGTAAAGTTGAGTGTTTGTTTGAATTAATTTGAGTGTTGTTTGAATGTGTGAATAATTGTTTGAATTTCAAAACAGAAAAAGAATTAGAAAAGAATAAAACAAATAGACAGAAAAAAATAGAGGAAACAGACCAGCCCAACGAAGTGGCCCAACAGCAGCCCACCTAGCCCATCTGTCCTCTCCCCCGGACCGTTTTTCTTCACCACAGAAACAACCCACGCAGACACCGACTGGTGGACCTCTCCCTCGTTTCTTTTCCCACTGACCAGCGGACCCCACTCCTCCTGTTCTTCCTCTTCACCCGCTCGACCGTTCCTCCCCGTTCCTGGCAGTGATTTCGCGTCGTCAATTCGACTTAATGCCACGATTAAACCTCGCACTGACCACGCGTGATAAATCCCCTCTCCCTCCTCTTTCATTTCCCCCAAACCCCATGCCTCGAGAGCCACCAGGTTGTCGCCAATCTTCTCTGCACCGCCGCCGTCTCCGGCGAGCTGTCGCAGCAATTCCGGCCAACTCCGACCACCCCTCTGCCTCTACTTCACGCGAGTGGACTCCTCTCGACCTCACGCATCTCCTAGTACCCTCTGTTCGACCGCGGGCGCCCCAGAACGTCGCCTACGTCAAGCTCCCGACGCCGTCGCGTCTGCCTTCTCCTCCGACGAGCTCCACAGGTAGACTCCGGTCGCCCCTCTTTTTCTAGTTCTCGCACACAACTCTGTCTCGATCTTGCGCATCTAACCACGTCTTCGCCTTGCCTTGGGGTGATCCATAGCGACGTCCACGACGACCACCCGACGCACCCGACGCCGTCCTCTACTCCGGCGAGCAATTGCCGCAGTACCTGAGCGCCCCTTGTCAAGCCAGCAGTACCCTGAGCTTCGCCGTGACCCCCTGAGCCCGGTGAGCATGCCCTTTCTCTCCCTCGCTTCCTACAACGCCAGCTCCGCCGCTAGCAGAACGTCGTCGCCGCGCGCTGCCGCTAAGCGCCGCCAGAATTAGGTCAGGCCATCCCCAGCCGTTAGATACAGATCGTAGGGGTATGATAGAATCATTTAACACCGAAGGGGTACGCCTCCAGAGCCGCACGATTAGACTTAATCCAACGCACCAGAGCGTGATCCACACCGAACCGGTACCATCCAATCAGAGTGTGCCGCGTGTCCCTTATTCAGTTTAAAAACAGATTTTAAAACAGAAATGTTTGCAAACTTCAAACCTTTGTAACTTTCAAACCACACGTCCAAATTTTGCAAATTTTATATCAATGGATTCAGGAGAACAAGCCCTAGCTAACCATGGCCTTAGTTTTGAAAATAGTATCTGTTAGCTTGTTTGAATATGCAGAAACTTTTGTGAGCTTGTTTAGAGTATAAAAATTGTTTAAAAATGATTTTTGGATTAAAACCTTTGCAAAATGGTTAGTTGTGACCTTACTGTCCCTAGGAACCAACCCTTGGTATTAAAAATGATTTTTGTAAGAATTAGGTTGGATTACTTGACTTAGCCATTTTCTAGCCAAATAAAAAGAATGGTTTTGTTATAAAAAATGTTTATGAAAAGAAAACTTCAAGGAAATGTTTTGGACCAAACCTACTGACCCAAAAACACCAAGTTTTGCAATAGCAACTCATTTGGTAAACCATATAGGCTAATGCCTTAGTAAAAATATTTCTACACCACATAAAATAACACTTTGTTTTGAAAATGGTTTTAAAGTGAAACCTTTTGCAAATGACTTGGCCACTTTAGAAAATGACCATTAGATGTACCCAAATGTCTATGACCCACTAGGAACCACTTTTTCAAACAAAAACAAAACTTGGCATGCTTGCATGCATTTCTTTGACTTTGTTATTTATGTGTGTTGTTTTGCTTGATTGGTAGATTGAGTTTGTGCCTTGCTTGATTGATTTGTAGTGACTTGAAGAGTGTGATGGTTGCAAAGATCAAGAAGTGAACCTATACCCTACCAAAAAGGCAAGTGATGCTTCATAATTTCTATCCCAATACTTTTATTATGCATTAGTGATTTTGCTAAGTAAAACTTGCATGGATTTTGCTAAGTATAGATCTTGCTATAGGAAAACTTAGTAATGAATCCTTAGTAGGATTTCCTAAGTTAGAGATTCCTACTACTACCAAGCTTAGCCTAGCTAATAGAAAACATGGGTGGAATATATATTCACACTATGGAAAAATATTCTAAGTCTAAGGACTTGTGATTTTGTCTAATAAAACAACTAAGTTAATGAATCACCTGGGTGGAATGGAATAGCTTGGTGGAGAATGGTTGAGTGGTTCACAAGGCCATGGACTTGGATTGTGTATCTCACTTGTGGAATGCCACCCAGGAAACAAAGGGATTTGAGATGTCAAATGTTGAGAAGCTTCAAGTGCAACCACTTGGCAATATGGGCTCTGCCATGATCATATAGGTTGCAAGAACTTAGCCATATGGACAGTTGGTGGTAGTGATTGATAGGTTGGAACGCGTCCATTTTGGTCTAAGGGAAGGCTTCTGAAAGATCTTGTCTTGGGAAACCAAGTCTTGTGGGGAAAGTGCACCACCTCTGCAGAGTGTAAAACCTAAGTACTTAGCCATGTCCCTGGTAAAGGACAATTTGAGCATCAAGACATGGAAGCAATCAAGAATCTCATCATTCAAATTTCTAAATTAAAACTTGTGGATTGAACAAGGGTTGTTTGAATTCTTCAATCATTGATGGAGAGATGGCTTGGTACAAGGATCTTGAAATCTTTGATTGAGAAAAAAAAATGATTTTGTCAAGCAAAAACTTAGTATTTTCAAATGTTAAGGAAAAATCTATTTTGAGCAATGCAAGCCTCAACTCCACTTAGCCAAATGCATATAGATGATAGACTCCACTATGCAAATATAGTATCACTTGCCAATACAATTCAAATGTATTGACCCTTGTGGCTGTAACTTGTATGTTGCAGGTCTGATTGTTTTTAGTGAAGATTGATTGATTAGGATTACAAAGTCTACAACCAACATCTGCCTGTGGCACTTTGAAGATGAAGGACCCATGACTATATTTATTCCGCTGCAATGTAATGTAATAGCCATATGAGCCATATGTAATAAATCTATGTTATTCCTGGTTATAAAGTTATATTATGACCTTTGTTTCTTGATATTACATCTTAACTGTGGATGCTAGCTATTGATCCAGGGACTAGCATTGTAAAACACATGAGGACTCTACCTTATTAGGTTGGGACCCCTACAGTCACACAGGTGTTGCTGGCAACATGGAGACCTGCACAACACAAACTCAAGACTTTGACCCAACGAATCAGTGAGGTTGTCAAGCTCACCAGTTTGCTGTAACAAAGGTTTAAACGTATGGTGTGGAAGATAATGGTGTGAAGCAAATAAACAAGTAAAAGTGGAAGATGTATCTGAAGGGAATATGCCCTAAGAGGCAATAATAAAGTGTTTATTATGTGTATTCCAAGTATATGATAGATGTTTATTTTACATGCTATAATTGTATTAATACGACAATGTTAATACATGTGTGTTTAATAAACAAACAGAAAGTTCCTAGTTATGCCTCTCTCATAAACTAGCTCGTTGATTAACAAGATGATCACATTTTCCTGATCATAGACATTGGATGTTGTTAATAACAAGATCACAACATTAGTGTAATGATGTGATGAACATTCATCCGAAGTATAGCATTACGATCAAAGTCATTGAGTTTATATTGCTATAAACAACTTACAAAGTGATCCAAATCCTTATACCATAAGATCATGTCAATCACTAACACCGAAAGAGTTTCTTGATGACATCAAACGTCACACTGTAACTGGGTGATTATAAAGATGGATTCAAAACTACTAAAGTGTTATGTTGAGGCTCATGGATCAAGAGTGGAATTTGTTCATCCCAATGACGGATAGATATACTCTGGGCCCTCTCGGTGATATCACATTGGTTAGCTTGCAAGCAAGTAATTTGATCACTCGAATGTTATATCACGGGAACGAGAAAAGGGTGCATGTCGGTAACGAGATCAAACTAGGTATGGAGATACCGATGATTGAATCTCGGATATGTAATATATCGTGAAACAAAGGGATTAAGATACTAGCGTAAAAGGTTCCGACGATCACAGGAAAGTCATCGTTGAATGTGTGGGATTCAGTATGGATCTCCAGGCCCCGCTTTTGATTATTGATCGGAGAAGGGTATCGATCATGTACGCATTATTCGCGAACCGTAGGGTGACACACTTGAGGGACACTGACATCCAATTGGAGCAAAAGTCTCATGCCGGAAAGAATAACAACGCAGGAATTTATTTCACTAGATATCGAAACAGGTTTTCGGGTGAAATTGCAGAAAGTGTTTTTGCATGTGAAATGGAATTCTAGCAAGGGGTTATATGTGAATGTTTGTCATTAAAGTAATTGACAAAATTCTGAATAAATAAAAAGAGTTTTATTTAATGAGAGTTTGCATTAAATTTGGTGGAAATTTAATATCAATTTTGAGTGGGATTTTGAGTGGAGGGAATTTAAAGGAATTTTGTGAGTGGAGTGTCCACCCACATGAATGCGGGGAGGGCAAGGGGGCAGCCCCATGCGCCGGCTACACCCTTGGGTTTCCTCCCTATCCTATAAAAGGCACCCCTCTCCCTCTCTCTCACTCACACCTCCTCGTGAAGGATCTCTCTCTCCCTCTAGAATTTATTCCCCATGGTCTCTGACTAGCGAGATACATGTTCTCGGTGGCTATTCGGCAAGAAAGGGTTGTGCTTCCGCTGCATCGCTGGAGCGAGCAGGAGGAGGTTTCTCGGCGTCTTGTACGTGTGTGCGAGCACGGATGCACTGCTGCTTTGCGGCGCTAGGAGTTCCTCTCGATCTTAAGATCGGCAAGAGATCGTCTACATCAACCACGAGTTCAACTCGTTAAGCTTTGTCGGTCTTCAAGGGTATGTTCTCTACGGATATACATCCGCCCATTTTTTGTATCTAGTAGATAGATCTTGGTACTTAGTTCCCATCGTAGGAATTTTTTTGTTTTCTATGCTGCGAACCCTTAAGTGGTATCTGAGCCAGATCTATGCGTAGATGCTTTACACGGGTAGTACACATATGAGTATGTGGGCGATGATGATCATATTGTTGCTTCTTAGTTGTAATTTTGGATATTGGTGGCATAGTGGGATGAAGCGGCCCAGACAAACTTTACATGTCCTCGCACATGAGACCTGTTCCACGCTTAACATGCAACTAGTTTGCATAAGTGGCTAGCGGGTGTCTGTCTCTCCTACTATAGTCAATATCTATTTTGCAACGAGTTGTCAACAATTTGGTTATCCTCGTTGTGGTTCATGTCCGTAAGTAAGAACGGTTCTATCTTCGAAATCCCTAAGCCACGTAAAACGTGCAATGGATAAATTAGAGGCGTCTAGTTTAGATTGTTGTTGGGCTAGTGTTATGATATGGTGTTGTTGTAAGTAGAAGTATGAGATGATACTCTTACAACACACATAACGTGTAAGTTCCATAGACCTTGGCCTTACACATAAAGGTATGATAGTGATCATATCACGATGCACATGATAGAGATCATATGCGGGAACCATATCATTTCACTAATAAACATGTGATGTTTGATAGCATCTTATATTGCTTGTTTAGAACTTTATTAGCATAATAAGATGATCCCTCATTTAAATATCAAGATAAGAATGTGTTCTTCCTTTAGTATGCACCGATTATGTTTTCGTCGCTCCAAGGCATCACGTGATGATCAGGTGTTCTTGGATCCACGACAATATTTCGGGTGTAAGACAATTACACACGCGAATACTAAGGTTCTAACTTGACGAGCCTAGCATGTACAGACATGGCCTCGGAACACGGACCGAAAGTTTAAGCATGAGTCATATAGTAGATATGATGCCCATTTGATGCTCGCCTTTAAAGCTACATCGACTCACGTGATGATCGGACTTGGTGTAGTGGATTTGGTTCATGTAATCACCAAAAAGGCACGAGGGATGTCGTTTTTGAGTGGGAGTTCATTCGTAATGTGGATTAGTTGAACTCAATTTATCATAAACTTAGTCTAAACTTTACAAATTCTGTTGTAGATGGCACCACCTACTTTTAATTTCAATGTGTTCATGGAGAAAGAGAAACTTGCAACGAACGGTAGCAACTTTACCGAATGGGCCATGAATTTGAGGATTCTCCTCTCTGCTACACAAAAGCAATATGTGCTAGAAGCGCCGCTAGGCCCCCATCTTTTGAGGATGCCCATGACGAGGATAAGAATGTCTATCAGACTCGTCAGGAGGACCACAACTTAGTTCATTGCGGCATATTGTATGGGCTAGAGCCAGAACTTTGAAAGCATTTCGAAAACGGCAATGCATTTGATACAATGGGTGAGTTGAAAATGATTTTTGACACACATGCTGCTGTAGAGAGCTACAATGCTTCAGAAAAGTTCTTTAGCTGCATGATGGAAGAGCACAACTCCGTTAGTGAGCATGTACTCAAGATGTCGGGTTACGCCGATAAGCTTGTGTCCTTGGGAATATCGATTCCTATTGACTTAGGCATCCATTGTGTTTTGCAGTCTCTGACACCTAGCTATAAGAACTTCGTGATGAACTATAATATGCAAGGCATGAAGAAGTCTCTCCCCGAGCTTCTATCAATGCTTAAAACTGCAGAAGTGGAGATCAAAAAGGAACATCAAGTGTTGATGATTAATAAGAACACTGGTTTCAAGAAATACAAGAAGGGAAAACGAAAGGGAAGTAAGGGCGGCAAGCCGGTTGCCGTGCCTAGAAAGAAACCCCGAGTTGGCCCTAAGTCTGATACCGAGTGCTACTATTGTAAGGGGACTGGCCACTTGAAGCGCAACTGCCCCAAGTATTTGGCAGACAAGAAGGCCGGCAAGGCAAACAAAGGTATATATGATATACATGTTATTGATGTGTACTTGACTAGTGCTCGCAGTAGCACATGTGTATTTGATACCGGTTCAGTTGCTAATATTTGTAACTCGAATCAGGGGCTGCGGAACAAGCGACCTGCGGTGACCCAGCATACCACTGCATGATGTAGTATACTATAGTCGTTGACATAACACCAAAGAAACATCGTTCACTAGTATTACATCCCTCAGAATGGCACAACAGAAACACAGCGGGTCCAATACATGGCTTAAAGGTTACAACTCACTCTTTACATAAGATCCAGAGAACACTCTAGGTTAAAGAGAGAGAAAGAACTTCTTTTATGAAGAAGAATCAAAGATAAATAACGCAAAATTATTATACTAAATAATCTAGTAGTTAATTAAGGATTTGGTATTGCTGCTATTGCAATGCACTATAGAGATAGGTTCTTTGGTTAGAGATTGTATTTCTATCTAATTAGTAACTTCGTCTTCACTTGATTTGAGATATATGTTGACTTCATTGTCTTCATTGAAGAGCTTTAGCTGGTCTTGATAAGTCC
Organism: Avena sativa; assembly: GCA_916181665.1. Lineage (NCBI taxonomy): Eukaryota > Viridiplantae > Streptophyta > Magnoliopsida > Poales > Poaceae > Avena > Avena sativa. Next base: position 384,237,124 of record OV702281.1, on the reverse strand, counting down.
TAGAGCATATCTTGATGCAGACATTGTTTTAATGGCTTCGGAGTCTAGCAAGGGTTAAGAAGATACTTTGAGTACGAGCGTACTCAGCAAATTCACTAGAAAAGGAGTGTTTGATGCACTATATCTATAGCCACAGACCATAGGTCGTAGGCAATGCAAGTTTTCATAAACATTTCTTCAAAGGTTGCTTTTATTCTGAAAAGCTATGCCCGTCAGCCTTCACGGGTTTACCAAAATATTCATGGGGTTCCTTTCCCGCCACGTTCGCAGCTCCTTCCCGAAACAGGGAGTAACAAGTTACAGTTCTTACACTCTGTAGAGGTGCGTTACTTTGCCCATGAGAGATCAACTCTTTGTTGCACAACCGGGCAGCTTATTCCCGTCCACAATTCCATGATGTGGGGCCCAGAAGATTATCCAAGCCAATCACTGCCCCCTTCGCGACCTCGCATGCCTCCTTGGTGTACACCATGCCCACATAAAGAATTACGGCAATGGTTTGTACAAACCGTTAGATGCCAGAACTATCGTGGGACGATGAGGGTTCCCACCCATATGCTGCATATCCTCTACGAATTACCAATTAATATGCACGCTACGAGGATAACAGCCACGACCTGCACATCCGGCTTCATGTGAGAGGAAGAAGATACAGCTGACTTCTCCGTCACATTCCAAATCTCATGGTCAACGCGTAATATACGACGCGAGAATCACTGAAGACATTGGTTGTTAAGTCCTAGGTGATATAGTTCTGAGCAGTGGTATCCCAACTGTCAGATCTAATAGATTAGCTGATCACCCTGGATCAGTAATCAATAGTCCTCATTATTATTGAAAATAGTGTTTACGGACCTTTTTCAAATGCAGGTGAAGACAACACTGGATTTTTAAAATACTTTACAGAAAATAAACAAAGGACATGAGCAACTGTGAACTTGCCTTTTGTGATTGCAAGATTATGCACTCACGGTCTTCGAGTCAGTATAAGATCCAAAATCTGAAATCAGCATCATTGGTCCGGTAAGGACTAATGTTTAAAGAAGCAATATGCTTGTATGCATAAGTAATGGGATGCACGATCTATACGCAAATCCCGGGAATAACGTTGTCCCAGGGTTTGGATTCTGGAAATGGTTACTTTGGAATGTGTGGTCCTTTTAGATAAGTTTCATAGTTGTACTTTTATTAGAGTTTATGAGTGGTTGTAAACAACACCTATGTAGGAGTAAAGTATACATATTTATGACATACTAGTTAGGATTACTTATACAAGGTTTCTTATTTAAAGTGGTAAAAGGGATAACCTTCAAAGAAAAGGTTTCTCTTCTAGGGTCTAAATAAACTTTGTGATTAGTTAGTGGTGGTTGATGTCATTTGTTTGCTCAAATGGTTTGGCTTGAGTTGCTTTATAGTTTAACTACTTCAGACCAAAGTTAACTATAAAACATATAATAATGCTTATAGTGTTATATTAGGATTATGTAGACTAAAGTTAACTTTAAAGTATAGATAGTTTTGGAAGTATCGTACTTATACCTTGGCATCTTGTGTATCTGAAATGTGTTCTTTAAGTTACTTAAGAATGTTTATTATGTTACTTGAGTAATGGTTTCTTGATGTGAGTATGGAGTAATATCATTTAGTTAGTGGTGGTTGATGTCATTTGTTTGCTCAAATGGTTTGGCTTGAGTTGCTTTATAGTTTAACTACTTCAGACCAAAGTTAACTATAAAACATATAATAATGCTTATAGTGTTATATTAGGATTTTGTAGACTAAAGTTAACTTTAAAGTATAGATAGTTTTGGAAGTATCGTACTTATACCTTGGCATCTTGTGTATCTGAAATGTGTTCTTTAAGTTACTTAAGAATGTTTATTCTGTTACTTGAATAATGGTTTCTTGATGTCAGTATGGAGTAATATCATTTATATTTTATATATAAGTGAGTATAATTTATGAACCTAACACAATGTTACTTAACTACTTATGGATTTATATAGTGTTATAGTAGTTTTTGTAATTTGGTGATTAATATGGTATAGAAAAGATTTGATTGTTCACAAGTTGTTCTTTAGGGATTTTATTATTAGAGGAATTCTTTTTAGAGATAATCTTCATTTAAGGTTGTGGATTCTTCTAAAATAAGAACATTTATAATGTTTTAAACCATTATGGCATTAGATTATTAATATTTAAGACTAATACTATTTATTAAACTTATTTGACTCACTTAGGAATATTAGTTAATTTTATTTATTTTTATAAGAATTATTAATGAAGTAAATAAGTTTAAATTTGATTTATTAAAATATTTAATTTTCTTATTTTTGTCAAAAGGCGATTATTAGGTTTTTAGCATGTACATAATATTTTTGTGATCATTTTGGTATATCATATTTATTTTTGAGATTTATAAACACTAAGATATAGTTTTTATAATTCTTATTACTTTTATAATTACTTAATAAATATTTAATTAAGTGAAATAATAATACATGATTATAGTTTTAAATTAAATTTTTTATTTTTCTAAGATTCTTGGTATTTTATTACTATTATTAATAGTTATTATTATAAAAATATGAATTATCAAAGTTTTATTACTTATAAAACCTTTATTAAATAATATTTATTTAATAATCATCATAATAATATTTGCTAATAGTTTTAAGTTGTAGATTTTATTTTTCTGAAATTTTTCATATATTATACATATTTTTCAGAATTATAAATCAAAAGTTATTAATTAAACAAGATTTAATTGTTTATTATATTTCTAGAATATTATTAATTATATTATAATATTTTATTCATTTCCTAGTAGAAAAATACTTTTTACACCACGACCAGAGCTAGCCCCAGTCACTGACCTGTGGGCCATTGTCCACCCCAGCTCTTAGATGAAAGAAATGCATTAGTTACAGACTTCCTCTCTACTGCACGAGGCAAAGACTAGTCAAATGGCTGACGTGGCTCGATCATGAGGTAAGCATGGCGTCAGCATCACCACCGCCGTTGGTGAGTGGTCACCGGCGACGATCTACTGCACCCCAGCAAGCGAAATAGGTCTAGTTCGAACAAGCGCAACCTACTGAACCTAATAATGGCAGCGCCGCTAGTAAATGGTCAACGGAGGGTCATTGGCGACGAGCTATTGCGACGACCAGCGGTGGTGCTCAACAAAACTAGACCTACGGTGCGAATCCGCAAACGAAACTAGGGTCCAGAGATGCGTATGCTTACCCTGATGACGATAGAGTGGTCGACGAGGACAGGCGCGGTCTGAATCGAGCTTCCCGACGAGGATTCCGACGAACTGCTGCGAAGGAAAATGATCAAATTTGCCCTCTCCAGTGCTCCCCTTGATCCAAGCTTCTACCCAGAAGATCTACGGAGGACGGCGCTTCTCCATGACGGCTCAGAATGGTGTGGGGAGACGTGGTTCGACGGCGAGAGGTGGCTCCGGCGAGCTAGGGTTTCGGTCTCGTTCGTATCTAAGAGGATAAGGAGGGATTGGGGATAGGGATGGAAGCAATGCGTTGCGGTGGCCTTCTTATCCCCTCTTGGCATCGGTGGCGAGTATCTTGGCGCAACGACGACGATGACGGCATCGGGCGGCGGCGAGCTCCGCCAGCGAGCTGTCTGTGTGCGTGACGATGACGACGATGATCGTTTTGCGGATAACCCCCTGACGTTTTATTTAGATCAACCCACGGTCCTCTCCTGACCCCACTGATCAGTCTCAGATGGAAAAGGACCTGGGCTGGTTACTGGGCTGTTGTGGGCTGCACAGAGCGTCCGATAGGTGTAGGGTGTTGGGCTCTGGCCAGGATTGGTTTTTTTTGTTTTTTATCCTTTTTCTATTTTTTGTTTGATTATTCAGATTTAAATTTGATTTATATTTTGAACCTTTCTTTGTATGATTATTTACTGAATATTTGCAGTAATATTTAAATATATTTGGTAACCTTTGTGAACTTTTATTATGCCTTCTTTTTATATTACTTTTATTTACTCAATAAGAACTCCTTTTTAATAATTGGAAGATACTTCTTCTTATTATTTTTCTCTTCTATTTTTAGTTAGAGATTTATTGAATGATATATTCTTATTTGCTTATCAACTTAATTTTAGTGAGCTCATAGTTTGAATAGAAACTTTATATATAAGTATAATGATTTTACACTATTCTTTGATGCATGAAATATAAAGACATTGATATGATGATTATTACTCCCATTAAATTGGAAATAACAATGTATGTTATAAACAAAGAAGGTTAGGGTTTTGAATTATTAGTACTACCCTTGGCTTTAGGGTTTTATATAAGCTTAGATTCCTTTTAAGAGTTAAGATTTAATAACTAAGTATATTGCCTTATGTGTATAGTATTGGATGAAATCTTCCCTTTTAATAGAAAGTTATAATTAGAGTGTTTTATAGAAGTGAACTTATATGAAGATATACTTAGGCACATATATTTATGAGGGTTGAGATTAACAGAGATATGCTTATGTAATTTGTTATAGGAAAATGTTTTTATAAAGGGTTATAAGCATCAGGTGATGGTTTAACAAGATGAGATGGATATTATGTTTGATTTGAGATATAGAGTTGATTGCTTACCAAGATTAAATAGGAAAAGGATTTATAACATATAATTATATTTCTCAATCTGGAATCTCTAATTAAGGAATTCCATTCCTAGATATAATATCTTTTTCTATCCATTACCATGGTTAGTTTGATGGTCTTCCTTATTAAAATCTTCTTATTCAATATATCATTCTTCTAAACTTATGGATGAATCCAATGAGTTTGATACAAAGACACTTCATAGCTTTCTCATAGCCTTGCTTGATTGCACCTACTATTCTACTATTGATAAACTTCCATCCAATCGGTAGTTCCTTCAACTTCATTCACATTCTTCCTTAGTATTCCATCACTGATCTTTCTCTAAGGTTGATTATATTTTAAGATGAATAACACCACTTTTATGACTCTATGCTACACTAGCTTTAGTTGAATAACACCATTTTATAATTACTTAACCCTCATGACCTACACTTCAATTCCTAGATTATATTTATGTGGTTTGCAAAGACTTCTCTAGGATCACTTATCCTTACTAGGGTTCCAATCATGTTCTACCCACCAGTATTACCTATACTAAATATAAGCATTCCATGTTGGTGGCCAAAACATTACCATTATAATACTTTAATCATTTATTACTGAAGTTCTTAGTTGGCTAAGCAGGGCTTTATCAAACCTTCATTTTATTGTCTGAAAATTATCTTCTTAGTACCTTATATTGTATTAAGGTTATTAATGGACTATGCCCTCATTAGAAGATTTAAGTAGATGTTCTGATAAGCTCAAATAATAGATCAAAGACTAATAGTTAAAGAAGTTGTGAATCAATGGGGAATGATCCAACATTGATGAACAACAGATATTGAGATAAATTCCATGAAGATTGTATAGAAATAAATATATATATATAATGGATGATCTTGACTTAATCTCTTTCCAACTCCAACTCATCAAAAGAGTTTTTAGAATTATGTGTTACCATGATTCTCAGAATGTATGCAAATGGAATTTAAGATATAGTGGTTACATTCTTATTATTTGTTTTATATCCTTAATTTGGTACTTATGAATGGTTATAATGAATAATATAATATGATCACCTAATGATCAAATATAATTCGCATTATATTAAGGTTTAACTTATACTACATTTGATCTACCCTTAGATCAAATCTCTCTTACCCAGAATGAGATTTTAATAAAGGTCTTATTGAAACTTATCGCAGTCAACTTGATGATCTACTTCAATTCCATCAAGCTAAGAGAAGCTTCACTCACTTTGACAAGTTTTGTGTAAAAGCGCGAAAATTATTCGGATTTTCTATGCATGAATGCAATGCACACATCTGGGTTCAAATTATTTCTAGGCTCTAATGCTAGGATGTTACAGTCTCTCCCCCTTAAAATAAACTTCGTCCTCGAAGTTCGCAGACTCTCATGTTTCGGAGTAAGAAATGGTTTTGTAGTGGTTGCTACCCTCTCCACTCCATGATGATCTTTAATGGAATTAATTGGAGTATTCCATAATCTGATTAGATATCCTTATTCAATTCTTTTTCTTGAATCAACAAAATTCATTACTAGATTAAGTATAGTTTAGAGGTTCTCACTACCATGAATTCTTAAGTTTCTATATATGCATTTTAATAGTCAATAGACTATCTTACTATTACTGCCATTTTACCGTTGGTACTGGTATTCCTTCCAGGATTGGATTTGAACTCAATTTGTCCATACCCATTGGAATTTTTCATTGTCGACACTTGTTTAATTAGGGTTCTATATTACTTCTTAAGGGTTACTTAAAAGTTGTTTCTTTTTAAATTTGATTGTTAATTGTATCCTTTATCTCCCTCAAGTTTATACCTTCTTAAGATTTTTAAATAACTTTTCTTTATTCCTACCTTATTCTCTTCAACTTTCATTCCTAATGTTTACTCTCCCCCTTAAGTTTTACTTAATAATTTTGAAACTCCATACATAGAAGCCATTCATTATTGAACTAAAATGTTGGTTCCTGTTCAATTTATATTTTATTGGTTTAAGGTCCACTAAAAGATTATACGATGCATCCACATAGTTGTGGATCTCCGAAGCAAATCTTCCAGCTCTAAATGTCGTACTTACTATTGGGCATTCTTGCTGAATAAACTGGATCTTGCAAAGCATCTTGCCAAGCGATCGTCTTCAAATCTGTTAAACTTTTTTAGGTCTTACTTAACTTAGGCCAAATTTAATGCTCTTTATGCAACCTTTAATAAGATTTGGTTCACTATTTCAACCAAATACCAGCTGCGGACAAAATACCAACTGTGGATTAGTTACTAGCTATGGATCAAATACCAATTGCGAATTATTACCAGTTGTGAACCGTCCTAGGGTGTGTGTATTACCCTATGGTTTCTCACATACCTCTCACATTCTCTCGGAATTGTCAGAGTTTGAATACCATTTTGGTTCTAAAGCTAACTATTTGTACTTATTCATGATACTTCCATGAACTTGGTACAACTATTCCATTACTTCTTAGTAATATTACCCACTTTGATTGAACTTTAAGTTTATTATTTCTTGTGGCTCCCTACATATTCTATAGACAACTTCTTTCTTGGGTCTGGCTAGGAACAATTTATGCTTTACCTATTCTCCAAGAGGTCTTAACACTCCTTATATCTTGCTTCTTCCTTCCAGTAAGTCTTCCTTTTTGATCTCTGAATCGTCGCTCCCTTACACGAATTCCCATCCCTATCTAGGTTTATATCATCAAGTAATAACTGGGTGTTACATCATGCATTTGCACACCTAATTAAACTTCATGTATAGATCTAGTCAATCAAGAAGATCCAATAAGATCCAAAAGTCGATAAACAACAAAGCATATACCCTGTATTACACATAGGTTTTAACTAATTTACAAATCTACTGGATGTTCCAACGGTTTGCTCCATACCTATTTACACAACTATCTTACAAGAACCTCTTGTTCTTGTGGATATATCCTCATTTATTTCGGCAAACCCTGCAAACTACAATACGCATTACCCTCTATGTACATTATTCAATCCCGCATCCCTTGGGATGTTGTTTCTCTCTCACTTTCATCTTCCTCTAGTGCTTCCTGGAGTTCCGTCGAAGTCCTACGACTGCCTTCTGGAGCATAGGAGCATCCAGGAGGTGCGTAATCTTGATTAGAAGTACCGAGACTAAGATTAGTCATTGAAAAATGACTAGAGTTGGCGTATTCTTCCACCGAATAGTTCGGTTTTTCTGGCAACGCTTCCTCATAGTAGGTTGGTTCCTTAGCTTTTTCTCGGATCCAGTCATATATGTTGGTATAGTAGTTATTGGAATACTCTTCTAAGTTGATTGGATTTGTATTACCCCCATATGGTCCATAAGGCTCTCTATGGTTATAATTGGTCTCTTCTTCAATACCTGCATCACAAGGTATAGGATTCCCTATGGTTTTACCTTGAGATTCTATTTCCCATCCATACTTATTAGGCTCAGGTTTATTTGGAATAACTTTATTCCATTCCTGTTGTTCGGAATTGTACATGGTCCATAAGTCTTCAGGTGGCTTGAAATCATACTTGTAATAGGCATAATTTTCTGAGTTTGGGTCATCGAACTCAGTTTCCTCAAACACCTCTCCCGAGGGTATGTATTTGGGATGCCTAGCTTCTTTATCTAACTTCTTCCTACGAGCCATTGCTTTATCAGGATTAGTAAAATCCTCAATTGTCACATCCCAAGATTTTCCAAATCTTGTAATGTGAACAAAATAAATAAACAAAATAAATAATTGTTGAAATTTAGGGTGAAAAGAAACTTTTGTTTCTAAATGGAAACTTAAAATCCCATCTGGAACAAAAATCTAACTAAATTCAAATCAAGTGGAATGCATTCTCTTTAAATGCATCTGGAAATTTAAACACTTGAGAAATAAACTAAAACCCTAAAACCTTAATGGAAGAAAAATCATTTCCAAGTTATCTCCAAGCTTATGGATTTGATCCATATAAAAATTGGCCAAACAAACATTTAAAATTGATCAAGAATGATTATTAGAAACATTATAAAACCATATGAAATGGATTCACTTAATTTGGAGCCATAGATAAAATCTTATGAATTTAATAAGATAAGGAAATTGATTTCCCAAAGCTAATAAAGCAACCACCTAGAAATCCATACCAAATGATGAGCAAATAATCCTAAAGGAATTTAAAAAGATAAACAAATAATAAATAAGGTTATAATAGTTGGAATCACTATTTTTGGGTCTTTAAATAAAAAGATATGGTTTTCAAAATGAAAGGTAGAAATATAAATAAGGCCTGTTTTAAGAAAGTCAAATTTAATCTTGGCCAAGCTTTTGAAATAAAATATTTCTATTTGATAAAATAGAGTAAAGGTTTATTTAAATAAAACAATGAGGATTTATTATTATCCAATTTTGTTTAAGTCAAGACTTTTCCCTTTCAAATAAACATTAAAATTTATTAAAGATTTTAAAATAAGAAATTCCAAGTGTTTTAGTTTTTCAAATGAAACCTACTGAAAAGATTTTGATATTATTTAGATTTCAAAAATAGTTTTAAAATAAATTAAAACCTATTTGAATTAAAGACTATGGTCTATTTATTTAATTATTAATAGATCCTAAAAGAATAAAAGAAATATTTTATTTTGGACTTTGAAATATGTTGATAAACAGAATTAAACACCCAAAGTTTGGTGAAGATTTGAATTCAAATGGAGATTGAAAAATATTATTAAATTTCATTTAATTAATACAAGAACCTACTTTAAATAATTAAAAATACACTAAAAGAATAAAAGATTTATTCTAAATTTGACTTCAGAATGTGGTAATAAACAGGGTTTGATTATTCACAAAATTTGGCAAAGGTTTGGATTCAAATGAGTGCTTGAATTGTTTAATCAAAATCAAACAGAATAAAAGAAGTGGAAAAAGAAACAAAAACAGAACAAAAAAAATGAACAAGGTCAACCCAACTAACCTAGCCCACTAAGGCCCAGCAGCCCACTCCCTTTCTCCCCCGAACCGTTTCTTTTCTCACTCACGTCTGCACCCGCTCAGCAACTGAATAGCTGGACCCACTCCTCCTCTCTCCCTCTCGCTGACAACGGACCCCATGGCCACGTCGTCATCGTTCTCACCCACCGCTGACCGCGCCCTTCCTCTCTCCCGTTACTGCCGATTGATTCGCGTGGTAAATTCTCTTCAATGCCGCGTGATCCTCGCCCCCTGACCACACTCACTTAAGCGCCCGTATCCCCTCTTCCTTTCCCCCCAAACATCACGCCTCAAGAGCCACCAAGCTGCTCGGAATCATCTCCGGACCGCCACTGACTCCGGGGAACTCCACCTCCAATTCCGGCCACTTGCCATCGCCCCTCGCGTCCTCGAGCACACGAGCGTGACCCCCAGTCCCTGGCGCTTCTCTCTGCACCCTCATCTTGCTCGCGCGTGCTCCCCAGCATCGGCAACGACGACGACCAGCAGCGCCGCCGTCTGCCTTTTCTTCGACGAAGCCTCCAGGTAGTAACTGACCACCCCATACCTCTCGTTGATGCACACATGATCGCAGACCCCGTACGCATCTAACGCTACCGTTATTTTTCCTTCCCGTGGCCTGTAGCCTCGCCCCCGTCGACAACTGAGCGAGCCCGACGCCATCACTGACTCCGGCGAGCGATTGCCGTCACCACCGTGCGCCCCTCGACGAGCTGCGGCCACCTTGAGCATCCCCGCACCACGGCGAACTCGGTGAGCTTCTCCCTTCGCTCTCTCGCTTCCTGTAACGTCGACACCGCCACCGTCTGACCGCTCCGCCACCACCTGCCGCCGCCAGCGTCGCCACTCGTTGGCAAGCATGCTGAGCGCCGTTCGATTTCGATCTAATGGCTAGGATAGAATCTAACCCGAAGGGGTAAGTAGTGCCTCTGAGCCGTGCGATGTTACTTAGATCCAACGCACCAGGATAAGTGATCCGCACGAACCGGTATGGGCGAATAGAATCGTGACGCGTGGCCAGTGTGTTATATTAAAAAACAGAATTTGATCTATTGTATTAGTAAACTTGCAAAATTCATAACTTTCAACACACGTCCCAATTTTGCAAATTTTATATCAATGGAATCAGAAAGACAAGTACTTTCTGACCATGCACTTTGTTTAGTAAAATGCTTCTGTTAAATTGATTGTTTTTGCAGAAACTTGTGTATGCATGTTTAGAATATAAAAATTGTTCTAAAATGATTTTTGAGATAAAACCTTTGGCAAATGGATTGTTTTGAACCTACTGACCATATAAATCAATTTGTGGTTTCAAAAATATATTTGGTGAAGCAAAAGAATAAACCTTTGATTTAAACCATTTCTAGTCAAATAAAAATATTGTTTATTTGTTAAAAATGCTTTTTGAAGAAAACCTTTGGGAAATGTTTTGGAATAAACTCTCTGACCCCAAGCACCAAGTTTTATGATTTAAAAATGTATTTGGTAAACCCTATAAAGATTGCTACTTTGATAAAGGCATTTTCAACCACATAAAATAATGATTTGGTTTGAAAATGGTTTATAGGTAAAATCTTTTGCAAATAGTTTTGCCACTTTATAAAATGACCAATAAGTGTTTTATAATGTTTATAACCTATTATAAACCACTTTTGTAAATAAAACAAAGATTGTCATGCTTGCATGCAATGTTTTGTTTCTATTATTTTATGTGATGTTGCTTGAATGGTAGATTGAAATGTTGCTTGCATGATTGAATTGTAGTGATTTGAAGAGTGTGAATATTGCAAAGATCAATGAGTGAACTTATATTCTCTACCAAAAAGGCAAGTGATGCTTCATACTTTTGTCCCATTATTTTCACGATGCATTAGTGATATTTCTAAGTAGGACTTGCATGGAATTTTGCTAAGTGTAAACTATGCCATGGGAAATCCTAGTAGATGAAACCTTAGTAGAATTCTCCTAAGTTAAGATTCCTACTACTATCATGCTTATCTTAGCTAGTTGAAAACAAGGGTGGAATATATATTCATACTAAGGAATATTTCTAAGTCAAGGACTTGTGTTTTGTTTAATAAAACAACTAAGTGAATGAATCACCTGGGTGGAATGGAAGGAATGGTTTGTGTTGAGTGGTTCACAAGGCCCATTTATATGGTTTACCTTGTGTATCTCACTTGTGGATGGCCACCCAGGAACAAAGAGATTTGAGATGTCAAATGTTGAGAAGCTTCAAGTGCAGCCACTTGGCATTATGGGCTCTGCCTGGATCATATAGGTTGCAATAACTTAGCCAAATGGCTAGTTGGTGGTAGGGGTTTGATAGGTTGGAACGCGTCCATTCTGGTCTAAGGGAAGGCTTCTAAAAGATCTTGTCTTGGTGAAACCAAGTCTTGTGGGGAAAGTGCACCACCTCTGCAGAGTGTAAAATCTAAGTACTTAGCCATGTCCCTGGTAAAGGACAATTTGATCATCAAGACATGGAAGCTATCAAGAATCTCCTCATCCCAATTTCTAAGTTAAAAACTTGTGGTTGAACAAGGGTTGAAGGATCACCAATTTCTATTGGGAGATGCCTTGGGTGTTTTTGTCAAGCAAAAACTTAGTGTTTTCAAATGATAAGGAAAACTATTTTGAGCAAAGCAAGCCTAAGCTCCACTTAGCCAAATGCATATGGGTGATAGACTCCATTATACTACCATAGTATCACTTGCCAATACAGTTAAAATGTATTAACCCTTGTGGCTATAACTTATTATGTTGCAGGTTTGTTTGATGTTAGTGAAGTTTATTGATTAGGATTACAAGTCTACAACCAACATGTCTGACTGTGGCACTCTGAAGATGAAGGATCCCATGCTATTGTTATATTCTGCTGCATTGTAATGTGATAGCCAAATGAGCTATGTAAGATGTAATAAATTACTTTATTCCTGGTTATAAAGTTGTATTATGACCTTTGTTTCTTGATATTACATCTGAACTGTGGATGCTAGCTATTGATCCAGGGACTAGCATTGTAAACACAGGGATCTCTACCTTATTAAAGGTTGGGAACCTTACATCAATGACCGTATCCAGCTCCTGAACTAAGACTTGGTGAGTGTTATGACAAGTGTTTAGCAAAGACCGATAACGATCCATATACTCTACAGCTAGAGTAGGTTCAGCTTGAACTAAGGTAGAGTGATCTAACTGATGCTCTAAGTTTGAGGTTTCATGTGGTATAATGGTGTGAGTACTACCTTCTAGAGCTTGGGATTTATGCTCTCGGATCATGGTTATGGCTGCTGCTACGGCAATCTGATATGCAGATGCCATGCACCTTGCCTCTCTTGTTGGCATTTCTCCCTTCAGTCCTAACTTCTTGGGTAACATGATCATGACATGGTATTTAGCTAATACCTTCCCATCATAGTAACGTAAATCTTGACCAGAAATCTTGATTCACATTTTAAACTCCATAGAAGTTGTCGGAGATTGTCTATCCAATCCCCTCCGTAGTCATCCAACGTCCTGTTCATCACTTGAACATTCCGGGGTGGATATCGAGGTGCCATGTGGAACTGTGGATAAGAAATTATCATCAGTCACATAGAGTTAAAACTCTTGGGTTATGATTGGTAATTGCAATCATATAAAAGAGTTATCGCACTAGTAAAATATTAGGATTATTCTCAAGTGAATATCCATCATATCACTAGAGAACTCTTTATTATTGCTAGGATGTGTCCTACAGGTTCTACCCATTTACTAGGTTTCCAACCTAAGGTCAAAGCATATGCTCTGATACCAATTGCGGTGACCCAGCATACCACTGCATGATGTAGTATTCTATAATCGTTGACATAACACCAATGAAACACCGTTCACTAGTATTGCATCCCTCAGAATGGCACAACAGAAACACAGCGGGTCCAATACATGGCTTAAAGGTTACAACTCACTCTTTACATAAGATCCAGAGAACACTCTAGGTTAAAGAGAGAGAAAAAACTTCTTTTATGAAGAAGAATCAAAGATAAATAACACAAAATTATTATACTAAATAATCTAGTAGTTAATTAAGGATTTGGCATTGCTGCTATTGCAACGCACTACAGAGATAGTTTCTTTGGTTAGAGATTGTATTTCTATCTAATTAGTAACTTCGTCTTCACTTGAGTTGAGATATATGTTGACTTCATTGTCTTCATTGAAGAGCTTTAGCTGGTCTTGATAAGTCCTGGAGCATATCTTGATGCAGACATTGTTTTAATGGCTTTAGAATCTAGCAAGGGTTAAGAAGATACTTTGAGTACGAGCGTACTCAGCAAATTCACTAGAAAAGGAGTGTTTGATGCACTATATCTACAGCCACAGATCGTAGGTCATAGGCAATGCAAGTTTTCATAAACACTGCTTCAAAGGTTGCTTTTATTCTGAAAAGCTATGTCCGTCAGCCTTCACGGGTTTACCAGAACCTTCATGGGGTTCCTTTCCCGCCGCGTTCGCAGCTCCTTCCCGGAACAGGGAGTAACAATTTACAGTTCTTACACTCTGCAGAGGTGCGTTACTTTACCCATGAGAGATCAACTCTTTGTTGCACAATCGGGAAGCTTATTCCCGTCCACAATTCCATGATGTGGGGCCTATAAGATGATCCAAGCCAATCACTACCCCCTTCGCGACCTCGCATGCCTCCTTGGTGTACACCATGCCCACATAAAAATTACGGCAATGGTTTGTACAAACCGTTAGATGCCAGAACTATCGTGGGACGATGAGGGTTCCCACCCATATGCTGCATATCCTCTACGAATTACCAATTAATATGCGAGCTACGAGGATAACAACCACGAACTGCACAACCGGCTTCATGCGGGAGGAAGAAGATACAGCTGACTTCTCCGTCTCATTCCAAATCTCATGGTCAACGCGTAATATGCGGCGCAAGAATCACTAGAGACATTGGTTGTTAAGTCCTAGGTGATATAGTTCTGAGCAGTGGTATCCCAACTGTCAGATCTAATAGATTAGCTGATCACCCTGATCAGTAATCAATAGTCCTCATTATTATTGAAAATAGTGTTTTCGGACCTTTTTCAAATGCAGGTGAAGACAACACTGGATTTGTAAAATACTTTACAGAAAATAAACAAAGGACATGAGCAACTGTGAACTTGCCTTTTGTGATTGCAAGATTATGCACTCACGGTCTTCGAGTCAGTATAAGATCCAAAATCTGAAATCAGCATCACTGGTCCGGTAAGGACTAATGTTTAAAGAAGCAATATGCTTGTATGCATAAGTAATGGGATGCACGATCTATACGCAAATCCCGGGAATAACGTTGTCCCAGGGTTTGGATTCTGGAAATGGTTACTTTGGAATGTGTGGTCCTTTTAGATAAGTTTCATAGTTGTACTTTTATTAGAGTTTATGAGTGGTTGTAAACAACACCTATGTAGGAGTAAAGTATACATATTTATGACATACTAGTTAGGATTACTTATACAAGGTTTCTTATTTAAAGTGGCAAAAAGGATAACCTTCGAAGAAAAGGTTTCTCTTCTAGGGTCTAAATAAACTTTGTGATTAGTTAGTGGTGGTTGATGTCATTTGTTTGCTCAAATGGTTTGGCTTGAGTTGCTTTATAGTTTAACTACTTCAGACCAAACTTAACTATAAAACATATAATAATGCTTATAGTGTTATATTAGGTTTCTGTAGACTAAAGTTGACTTTAAAGTATAGATAGTTTTGGAAGTATCATACTTATACCTTGGCATCTTGTGTATCTGAAATGTGTTCTTTAAGTTACTTAAGAATGTTTATTATGTTACTTGAGTAATGGTTTCTTGATGTGAGTATGGAGTAATATCATTTAGTTAGTGGTGGTTGATGTCATTTGTTTGCTCAAATGGTTTGGCTTGAGTTGCTTTATAGTTTAACTACTTCAGACCAAAGTTAACTATAAAACATATAATAATGCTTATAGTGTTATATTAGGATTCTGTAGACTAAAGTTAACTTTAAAGTATAGATAATTTTGCAAGTATCGTACTTATACCTTGGCATCTTGTGTATCTGAAATGTGTTCTTTAAGTTACTTAAGAATGTTTATTCTGTTACTTGAGTAATGGTTTCTTGATGTCAGTATGGAGTAATATCATTTATCTTTTATAGATAAGTGAGTATAATTTATGAACCCAACACAATGTTACTTAACTACTTATGGATTTATATAGTGTTGTAGTAGTTTTTTAAATTTGGTGATTAATATGGTTTGGAAAAGATTTGATTGTTCACAAGTTGTTCTTTAGGGATTTTATTATTAGAGGAATTCTTTTTAGAGATAATCTTCATTTAAGGTTGTGGATTCTTCTAAAATAAGAACATTTATAATGTTTTAAACCATTCTGGCATTAGATTATTAATATTTAAGACTAATACTATTTATTAAACTTATTTGACTCATTTAGGAATATTAGTAAATTTTATTTATTTTTATAAGAATTATTAATGAATTAAATAAGTTTAAATTTGAGTTATAAAAATATTTAATTTTCTTATTTTCCTCAAAAGGAGATTATTAGGTTTTAAGCATGTACATAATATTTTTGTGATCATTTTGGTATCTCATATTTATTTTTGTGATTTATAAACACTAAGATATAGTTTTTATAATTCTTATTACTTTTATAATTACTTAATAAATAATAAATATTTAATTAAGTGAAATAATAATACATGATTATAGTTTTAAATAGAATTTTTATTTTTCTAAGATTCTTGGTATTTTATTACTATTATTAATAGTTATTATTATAAAAATATGAATTATCAAAGTTTTATTACTTATAAAACCTTTATCAAATAATATTTATTTAATAATCATCATAATAATATTTGGTAATAGTTTTAAGTTGTAGATTTTATTTTTCTAAAATTTTCATATATTATACATATTTTTCTGAATTATAAATCAAAAGTTATTAATTAAACAAGATTTAATTGCTTATTATATTTCTGGAATATTATTAATTAGATTATAATATTTTATTCATTTCCTAGCAGAAAAATACTTTTTACACCACGACCAGAGCTAGCCCCAGTCACTGACCTGTGGGCCATTATCCACCTCAGCTCTCAAATGAAACAAATGCATTAGTTACAGACTTCCTCTCTACTCACTGTCGATGACATGCGGGCCCTGGGCCATGTCATCCACCACGCGAGGCAAAGACTAGTCAAATGGCTGACGTGGCTCGATCATGAGGTAAGCATGGCGTCAACATCACCACCGCCGTCGGTGAGTGGTCACCGGCGACGATCTACTGCACCCCAGCAAGCGAAATAGGTCTAGTTCGAACAAGCGCAACCTACCGAACCTAATAATGGCAGCGCCGCTAGTAAATGGTCAACGGAGGGTCATCGGCGACGAGCTACTGCGGCGACCAGCGGCGGTGCTCAACAAAACTAGACCTACGGTGCGAATCCGCAAACGAAACTAGGGTCCAGAGATGCGTATGCTTACCCTGATGATGATAGAGTGGTCGACGAGGACAGGCGCGATCGAAATTGTGCTTCCCGATGAGGATTCCGACGAACTTCTGCGAAGGAAAATGATCAAATTCGCCCGCTCCAGTGCTCCCCTTGATGCAAGCTTCTACCCAGAAGATCTACGGAGGACGGCGCTTCTCCATGATGGCTCAGAATGGTGTGGGGAGACGTGGTTCGATGGCGAGAGGTGGCTCCGGCGAGCTAGGGCTTCGGTCTCGTTCGTATCTGAGAGGATAAGGAGGGATTGGGGATAGGGATGGAAGCAATGCGTCGCGGTGGCCTTCTTATCCCCTCCTGGCATCGGCGACGAGTATCTTGGCGCAACGACGACGATGACGGCATCGGGCGGCGACGAGCTCCGCCAGCGAGCTGTCTGTGTGCGTGACGATGACGACGATGATCGTTTTGCGGATAACCCCCTAACGTTTTCTTTAGCTCAACCCGCGGTCCTCTCCTAACCCCACTTGTCAGTCTCAGATGGAAAAGGACCTGGGCTGGTTACTGGGCTGTTGTGGGCTGCACAGAGCGTCAGATAGGTGTAGGGTGTTGGGCTGCGGCCAGGCTTGGTTTTTTTTGTTTGTTTTATCCTTTTTCTATTTTCTGTTTGATTATTCAGATTTAAATTTGATTTATATTTTGAACCTTTCTTTGTATGATTATTTACTGAATATTTGCAGTAATATTTAAATATATTTGGTAACCTTTGTGAACTTTTATTATGCCTTCTTTTTATATTACTTTTATTTACTCAATAAGAACTCCTTTTTAATAATTGGAAGAAACTTCTTCTTATTATTTTTCTCTTCTATTTTTAGTTAGAGATTTAATGAATGATATATTCTTATTTGCTTATCAACTTAATTTTAGTGAGATCATAGTTTGAGTAGAAACTTTATATATAAGTATAATGATTTTACACCATTCTTTGATGCATGAAATATAAAGACATTGATATGATGATTATTACTCCCATTAAATTGGAAAATAACAATGTATGTTATAAACAAAGAAGTTTAGGGTTTTGAATTATTAGTACTACCCTTGGCTTTAGGGTTTTATATAAGCTTAGATTCCTTTTAAGAGTTAAGATTTAATAACTAAGTGTATAGTATTCGATGAAGTCTTCCCTTTTAATAGAAAGTTATAATTAGAGTGTTTTATAGAAGTGAACTTATATGAAGATATACTTAGGCACATATATTTATGAGGGTTGAGATTAACAGAGATATGCTTATGTAATTTGTTAAGCTTAGATTGCCTTAGATTGCCTTAGATTAACAGAGATTAACATATATATATGAAGAGTTAAGCTTAGATTGCCTTATGTGTATAGTATTCGATGAAATCTTCCCTTTTAATAGAAAGTTATAATTAGAGTGTTTTATAGAAGTGAACTTATATGAAGATATACTTAGGCACATATATTTATGAGGGTTGAGATTAACAGAGATATGCTTATGTAATTTGTTATAGGAAAATGTTTTTATAAAGGGTTATAAGCATCAGGTGATGGTTTAACAAGATGAGATGGATATTATGTTTAATTTGAGATATAGAGTTTATTGCTTACCAAGATTAAATAGGAAAAGGATTTATAACATATAATTATATTTCTCAATCTGGAATCTCTAATTAAGGAATTCCTTTCCTAGATATAATAACTTTTTCTATCCATTACCATGGTTAGGTTGATGGTCTTCCTTATTAAAATCTTCTTATTCAATATATCATTCTTCTTAACTTATGTATGAATCCAATGAGTTTGATACAAAGACACTTCATAGCTTTCTCATATCCTTGCTTGATTGCACCTACTATTCTACTGTTGATAAACTTCCATCCAATCGGTAGTTCCTTCAACTTCATTCACATTCTTCCTTAGTATTCCATCACTGATCTTTCCCTAAGGTTGATTATCTTTTAAGATGAATAACACCACTTTTATGACTCTATGCTACACTAAATTTAGTTGAATAACACCATTTTATAATTACTTAACCCTCATGACCTACACTTCAATTCCTAGATTATATTTATGTGGTTTGAAAAGACTTCTCTAGGATCACTTATCCTTCCTAGGGTTCCCATCATGTTCTACCCACCAGTATTACCTATACTAAATATAAGCATTCCATGTTGGTGGCCAAAACATTACCATTATAATACTTTAATCATTTATTACTGAAGTTCTTAGTTGGCTAAGCAGGGCTTTATCAAACCTTCCTTTTATTGTCTGAAAATTATCTTCTTAGTACCTTATATTGGATTAAGGTTATTAATGGACTATGCCCTCATTAGAAGATTTAAGTAGATGTTCTGATAAGCTCAAATAATAGATCAAAGACTAATAGTTAAAGAAGTTGTGAATCAATGGGGAATGATCCAACATTGATGAACAACAGATATTGAGATAAATTCCATGAAGATTGTATAGAAAGAAAGATATATATATATATATATATATAATGGATGATCTTGACTTAATCTCTTTCCAACTCCAACTCATCAAAAGAGTTTTTAGAATTATGTGTTACCATGATTCTCAGAATGTATGCAAATGGAATTTAAGATATAGTGGTTACATTCTTGTTATTTGTTTTATGTCCTTAACTTGGTACTTATTAATGGTTATAATGAATACTATAATTTGATCACCTAATGATCAAATATAATTCACATTATATTAAGGTTTAAATTATAGTACATTTGATCTACCCTTAGATCAAATCTCTCTTACCCAGAATGATATTTTAATAAAGGTCTTACTGAAACTTATCGCAGTCAACTTGATGATCTACTTCAATTCCATCAAGCTAAGAGAAGCTTCACTCACTTTGACAAGTTTTGTTTAAAAGCGCGAAAATTATTCGGATTTTCTATGCATGAATGCAATGCACACATCTGGGTTCAACTTATTTCTAGGTTCTAATGCTAGGATGTTACACGACCACTAGCAAGGGGTGAGGTCAAGATGCGTGTCGTCAATGGATCAAGTGTTGATGTGATCGCCGTCGGAACGCTACCTCTCCACTTGCCATCGGGATTAGTAATAAACTTGAATACTTGTTATCTGGTGCCAGCACTGAGCATGAACATTGTATCTGGATCGTGTTTGATGCGAAGTGGTTATTCATTTAAATCCGAGAACAATGGTTGTTCTATTTATATGAATGAAATCTTTTATGGTCATGCATCGATGATGAATGTTTTATTTCTATTGGATCTCGATAATAATGTTACACATATTCATAATGTTGATGCTAAAAGGATTAAACTTAATGATGATATATCCACATATATGTGGCACAGTCGTCTAGGTCATATTGGTGTTAAACACATGAAGAAGCTCCATTCGGATGGACTTTTGGAATCACTTGATTTTGAATCATTTGATACATGTGAGCCATGCCTTATGGTCAAGATGACTAGAACGCCGTTTTCCGGTTCAATGGAACGGGCGGCAAATTTATTGGAAATCATACATTATGATGTATATGGTCCAATGAGTGTGTCGGCGCGAGGTGGATATCGTTATTTTGTTACTTTCACGGATGATTTGAGTAGATACGGTTATATCTACTTGATAAAACACAAGTCTGAAACCTTTGAAAAGTTCAAGGAATTTCAGAATGAAGTGGAAAATCATCGTAATAGAAAGATCAAATTTCTACGGTCCGACCGTGGAGGTGAGTATCTAAGTTACGAGTTTAGCACTCACATGAAAGAGTGTGTAATTGTTTCACAACTCACACCTGCCGGAACACCACAGCGAAATGGTGTGTCGGAACACCGTAATCATACTTTATTGGATATGGTTCGATCTATGATGTCTCTGACGGACTTGCCGTTGTCATTTTGGGGTTATGCACTAGAAACTGCTGCATTCACTTTAAATCGGACACCATCTAAATCCGTTGAAAATACACGGTATGAATTATGGTTTGGAAACAAACCTAAGCTGTTATTTATTAAAGTTTGGGGATGCGATGTTTATGTGAAGAAACTTCAACCGGATAAACTCGAACCCAAAGCGGAAAAATGCGTCTTCATAGGATACCCTAAGGAAACTATTGGGTATTCCTTCTATCACAGATCCGAGGGCAAGGTTTTTGTTGCCAAGAATGGATCCTTTCTAGAGAAAGAGTTTCTCACGAAAGGTGTGAGTAGTCGGAAGGTAGAACTCGAAGAGGTTATTGAACCTTCTCTTCAAAGTATGGCGAGTAGCGCAGTGCCGGAAGTCATTCCGGAGTTGTCTTCACCAGTTGAAGAGGAAACTAATGATAATGATCATGAAACTCCAAAAGAGAGTACTACCGAACCTCGCAGGTCTAGCAGGACGCGTGCAGCTCCCGAGCTGTACAGAAATCCTGTCATGAATTTCATGGTTGATGAAAATGATGACCCTGCGACGTATGAAGAAGCGATGATGAGCCCGGATTCCAACAAATGGTTAGAAGCCATGAAATCCGAGATGGAATCCATGTATGAAAATCAAGTTTGGGACTTGGTGGACTTACCTCACGACCGAAAGGCCGTGGAGAATAAATGGATTTTCAACAGGAAAACTGATGCTGATGGTAATGTGATCGTCTATAAAGCTCGACTTATTGCAAAGGGGTTTCGATAAATTCAAGGAGTTGACTATGATGAGACATTCTCTCCCGTAGCGATGCTAAAATCAGTTAGGATTATGTTAGCAATTGCTGCATATTTCGATTATGAGATATGGCAGATGGATGTCAAAACCGCGTTTCTCAATGGTAATATTGAAGAAGAGTTGTATATGATACAACCAAAGGGTTTTGTCGATCCTAAGGATGCTAACAAGGTGTGCAAGCTTCAGCGATCCATCTATGGATTGAAGCAAGCATCACGAAGTTGGAATCTCCGCTTTGATGAGGTGATCAAATATTTTGGATTTGTCCAAACTTATGGAGAAGCTTGTATTTACAAGAAAGTGAGTGGGAGCAATGTGGCATTTCTGATACTATATGTGGATGACATATTATTGATCGAAAATGATATAGATCTTTTAAACAGTGTTAAAAGTTATCTAAACAGCAAATTTTCAATGAAGGACCTAGGTGAAGCGTCATACATATTAGGCATAAAGATTTATAGACATAGATCTAGGCGCCTAATAGGTATATCGCAAAGTATATACCTTGATAAGATTTTGAAGAATTTTAAAATGGACGAAAGTAAGAAGGGGTTCTTACCTATGACACAAGGCACGCAATTGAGTAAGACTATGGCGGAAGAAAGAGAGATAATGGACAAAGTCCCCTATGGCGGAAGAAAGAGAGATAATGGACAAAGTCCCCTATGCTTCAGCCATAGGCTCTATAA
Organism: Avena sativa; assembly: GCA_916181665.1. Classification (NCBI taxonomy): domain Eukaryota; kingdom Viridiplantae; phylum Streptophyta; class Magnoliopsida; order Poales; family Poaceae; genus Avena; species Avena sativa. The sequence continues at coordinate 384,214,575 of OV702281.1, read as the reverse complement.
TGTACGCCATGCTATGTACAAGACCGGATGTGGCACATGCTATTAGTTTGACTAGTAGGTACCAATCGGATCCAGGTTCGGAACACTGGAAAGCGGTCAAGAATATCCTTAAGTACTTGCTAAGAACTAAGGATATGTTTCTTGTATACGGAGGTGAAGAAGAGCTCGTCGCTAAGTGTTATGTCGACGCTAGCTTTGACACTGATCCGGATGACTCTAAGTCTCAATCCGGATACGTATTTCTCATGAATGACAGAGCGGTTAGTTTGAGGAGCTCCAAACAACCTGTGGTGGCGGGATCAACAATGGAGGCTGAATATGTTGCTACTTCGGAAGCGGCTCAGGAAGCAGTTTGGAAGAATGAGTTCATATCCGAACTAGGTGTGGTTGCAAACGCATTGGACCTAATGGTGATCTATTGTGACAACAATGGTTCCATTTCCAATGCCAAAGAACCAAGGTCTCACAAGCATTCCAAGCATATTAAGCGTCGGTTTCACTCCATCTGCGAGCATGTCAAGGATGGAGATATAAAGGTTTGTAAAGTACATACGGATCTCAATGTAGGGGATCCGTTGACTAAAACTTTCCCTAGAGCAAAACATGATCTACACCAGAACTCCATGGGTGTTAGATACATCACTATGTAACTAGATTATTGTCTCTAGTGAAAGTGGGAGACTGAAGGGAATATGCCCTAAGAGGCAATAATAAAGTGTTTATTATGTGTATTCCAAGTATATGATAGATGTTTATTTTACATGCTATAATTGTATTAATACGTAAACGTTAATACATGTGTGTTTAATAAACAAACAGAAAGTTCCTAGTTATGCCTCTCTCATAAACTAGCTCGTTGATTAACAAGATGATCACATTTTCCTGATCATAGACATTGGATGTTATTAATAAAGAGATCACAACATAAGTGTAATGATGTGATGAACATTCATCCGAAGTATAGCATTATGATCAAAGTCATTGAGTTTATATTGCTATAAACAACTTACGAAGTGATCCTAATCCTTAGACCATAAGATCATGTCAATCACTAACACCGGAAGAGTTTCTTGATGACATCAAACGTCACACTGTAACTGGGTGATTATAAAGATGGATTCAAAACTACTAAAGCGTTATGTTGAGGCTCATGGATCAAGAGTGGAATTTGTTCATCCCAATGACGGATATATATACCCTGGGCCCTCTCGGTGATATCGCATTGGTTAGCTTGCAAGCACGTGATTTGATCACTAGAATGTTATATCACGGGAATGAGAAAAGAGTGCATGTTGGTAACGAGATCAAACTAGGTATGGAGATACCGATGATCGAATCTCAGACATGTAATATATCGTGAAACAAAGGGATTAAGATACTAGCGTAAAAGGTTCCGACGATCACAGGAAAGTCATCGTTGAATGTGTGAGTCAGTATGGATCTCCAGGTCCCGCTTCTGATTATTGATCGGAGAAGGGTCTCGATCATGTCCACATTATTCGCGAACCGTAGGGTGACACACTTAAGGGACACTGACATCCAATTAGAGCAAAAGTTTCATGCCGGAAGGAATAACAAGCGTAGGAATTTATTTCACTAGATACCGAAACAGGTTTTCGGGTGAAATTGTAGAAAGTGTTTTTGCATGTGAAATGGAATTCTAGCAAGGGGTTATATGTGAATGTTTGTCATTAAAGTAATTGACAAAATTCTGAATAAATAAAAAGAGTTTTATTTAATGAGAGTTTGCATTAAATTTGGTGGAAATTTAATAGCAATTTTGAGTGGGATTTTGAGTGGAGGGAATTTAAAGGAATTTTGTGAGTGGAGTGTCCACCCACATGAATGCGGGGAGGGCAAGGGGGCAGCCCCATGCGCCGGCTACACCCTTGGGGTTCCCCCTGTCCTATAAAAGGCACCCCTCTCCCTCTCTCTCACTCACACCTCCTCGTGAAGGATCTCTCTCCCCCTCTAGAATTTATTCCCCATGGTCTCGGACTAGCGAGATACATGTTCCCGGTGGCTATTCGGAAAGAAAGGGTTGTGCTTCCGCTTCATCGCTGGAGTGAGGAGGTGGAGGTTGCTCGGTGTCTTGTACGTGTGTGCGAGCACGGATGCGCTGCTGCTTTGCGGTGCTAGGACTTCCTCTCGTTCTTGAGATCGGCAAGAGATCATCTACATCAACCACGAGTTCAACTCGTTAAGCTTTGTCGGTCTTCAAGGGTATGTTCTCTACGGATATACATCCGCCCGTTGTTTGTATCTAGTAGATAGATCTAGGTACTTAGTTCCCATCGTAGGAAATTTTTTGTTTTCTATGCTGCGAACCCTTCAGTATCAATGGTAAAGATTGGACTGGCGTGCATAGTTCACTAGAGGTGCTCTCCTTAAATAAACAACATGGAATGAAGGGTAAACAAATTACAGCGGGGCAATTGATAGGAACTGAGCAAGGCATAACAATGCAATTACTAGCTAGAAAGATCCTATGAGGTTGATTGGGCAATACAACAATATACATATACCGTAATCCAACTGCATCTATGACTAGAAGTCCACCTTCAGGTTATCATCCGAACCCCCTCCAGTATTAAGTTGCAAGCAATAGACAACTGCTTTAAGCAAAGTGTGTAAGGTAAACAGTTCACATGTTCCATGAACAAGAGACCGTTGTTTTCTCCCTAGTATCAACAGCACATCTACAACCGAAGAGATTTTTGTCACTTCCCTTGGAAACTAGAGGCATGAACCCACTACCGAGCATAAATATTCCCTCTTGGAGTCACTAGCAACTACTTTGCCAAGATAACCACTAGCAATGGAGATCATGCATGATCACAAACAACACAGACACGATAGAATCATAAAGATAAAACCATTAATAAAACCAACATAATAATCTCAATATCCATCGGATCCCCGCAAACACAACATGCATGATTACAAATAGATTAGATCTTGATCATGAACGGGGCTCACAAGATCTATACATGAAAGCACAAAGGGGGAGATACAACCATCTAGCTACTACATGGACCCATAGTCCAAGGTGGAACTACTCACGGATCATACCGGAGAGAAGGCCTCCGGGATGATCTCCCCTCCGGCAGGGTGCCGGGAAGAGCTTCAGATCCCCCTGATCTAGGGACAATGGTGACAGCGGCTACAGATGGTTTCGTGGATTTCTGATCGGGTACTGAGAGTTTCTGCATCGGGGGCTTCTTATAGGCGAAGGGGCGAGTCTGGGAGGCGACCAGGGTCGCCAAACCCTAGCCTGGCGCGGGTCGACCTGACCCCGCGCCTGGGGTGGGTCTGCCCCCCTGGCCAGACCCTCCGGCTCTCCTCTAGACTTCTTCTTCCCCACGGAAAGTTATTGATTTTGTCCTTCGTCCCGTCCAATTCCGAGAATATTTCTTTACTAACTTTTCTGAAACCAAAAACAGCAGAAAACATGCATCTGGCGCTGTTGCAACTTGTTAATAGGTTAGTACCAGAAAACATGTAAAAAGCACCTCAAATTGTGGACAAGTAAAGCAAAGTAGATATAAAACAAGCATGGAGCATCAAAATTATAGATACGTTTCCAACGTATTAGCATCCCCAAGCTTAAATCCTGCTCGTCCTCGAGTAGGTAAGTGATAAACAGAATAATTTTTGAGGTGACATGCCCCCTCACAATAAAGATCCAACCATTTGCAAGCATTGAAAGCTGGGATCAAAGAACTCTAAACATGTGCATGAAAGATGGAGTTCTAACAATAGGACATAGTAACTATGCATGCAACATGACAAGCTACAAACAAAGTTCATGAATAATATGCATTGAAAAACGTTTGTTTGTTTCACATGCAGAAAACATAGCATAGTGTCAATCAGCTTGTCCCTCATAGAGTAGAAAACAGATGCATATGACACCTTCAAAGTTCACAAGGGTGACTAGAAACAGATAGCACATGAACAACTAATAACACAATATGCATCAATTAATAAGCTTTGGAACATTGCACACAAAATGACAACTATGCTCTCTTAATGGTGCCTGAAGGTAGAAGGTGGAGACTCAATAATGATGGAAGAAAGGCCTTTTTGTGAAGGAAGCAGGGATTACAAGTTTCAAAAAGAGATTCCAAAAATTATGGTACTAGTTAGCTTTCAGCCCTCGTTGCCCCTATCATAAGCATCTTGAAGTGGTTAAGGTTAAAGTGGCAAAGCTGGAGTATATGCTTGACAATGTATAAGTTGGCAATCTCAAGTCCCTTGACTATGAGGGCTACACCTCATGGACACTCGACTTAGGGCCCAGGTAAGTTCTTGTCACTGTAAGTATTTGCATATCATTGAGAACCGCCAACGGGGTACCCCTTGCACATGGTACAGGTGCTTTCCCATAACCAAAATGACAAGGCAAGCAGACAATGAGCATCTCAGCAATCTTTTTATTTACCATATGCATAGCTTTTTATTTAGGATGCTTCATAGATAGCTCACTATGGTGATGTTGCAAGTTTCCACCATGATTAGGCATGGCTTAGGCTAGCGGCCCAGGCATTTCTCTAACACAGAATACAAACTCCATGGACTTACAAGTTCCCACTTCATTTCACATCGGTAACATCCATAGACAAAAGTGCATGAGATCAATGAAGTACAAAAAGTACAAGTGCAATGTTGAAATCGTTCCCCGTGACAGCATGGTTCTGCTAATCCCAACTTATAAGTGCAAGCATAAACAACAAAGTTGCCTCAATGGTTCAAGTTTATTAGTGGCAAAGAATATAAAGTGTGCCATCAAGTTCGTGAGGGCTTTAATCACTAAGTTTTCACATAACAAAATAGTTTTTAATTGGAAGATAGCTGAAAATAAGAATATAATTGGAATGGTGTAACACACCATGCATAGGAGTTTATAGTGGACACTTTGGAATAACTTGGTTTCTTGCGAGTTGGAAGCATGAGTGGAGCTTATTCATACAAGTGGAAGATGTATCAATGGTAAAGATTGGACCGGGGTCCATATTTCACTAGAGGTGCTCTCCTTAAATAAAAAACATGGCATGAAGGGTAAACAAATTACAGCAGGGCAATTGGCAGGAACTGAGCAAGGCATAACAATGCAATTACTAGCTAGAAAGATCCTATGAGGTTGATTGGGCAATACAACAATATACATAGACCGTAATCCAACTGCATCTATGACTAGAAGGCCACCTTCAGGTTATCATCCGAACCCCCTCCAGTATTAAGTTGCAAGCAACAGACAACTGCTTTAAGAAAAGTGTGTAAGGTAAACAGTCCACATGTTCCATGAACAAGAGACCGTTGTTTTCTCCCTAGTAGCAACAACACATCTACAACCGAAGACATTTCTGTCACTTCCCTTGGAAACTAGAGGCATCAACCCACTATCGAGCATAAATACTCCCTCTTGGAGTCACTAGCAACTACTTGGCCAAGATAACCACTAGCAACGGAGAGCATGCAAGATCACAAACAACACAGACATGATAGAATCATAAAGATAAAACCATTAATAAAACCAACATAATAATCTCAATATCCATCGGATCCCCGCAAACACAACATGCATGATTACAAATAGATTAGATCTTGATCATGAACGGAGGTCACAAGATCTGTACATGAAAGCACAAAGGAGGAGATACAACCATCTAGCTACTACATGGACCATAGTCCAAGGTGGAACTACTCACGAATCATACCGCAGAGAAGGCCTCCGGGATGATCTCCCCTCCGGTAGGGTGCCAGGAAGAGCTTCAGATCCCCCCAATATAGGGACGATGGTGACGGTGGCTACAGACGCTTTCGTGGATTTATGATTGGGTACTGAGAGTTTCTGCATCGGGGGCTTCTTATAGGCAAAGGGGCGAGTCCAGGAGGCGACCAGGGTCGCCAAACCCTAGCTAGGCGTGGGTCCACCTGACCCCGCGCCTGGGGTGGGTCTGGCCCCCTGTCCAGCCCCTCCGGCTCTCCTCTGGACTTCTTGTTCCCCACGGAAAGTTATTGACTTTCTCCTTCGTCCCGTCCAAAATTCCGAGAATATTTCTTTACTAACTTTTATGAAACCAAAAACAACAGAAAACAGGCATCTGGCACTGTTGCAACTTGTTAATAGGTTAGTACCAGAAAACATGTAAAAAGCACCTCAAAGTGTGGACAAGTAAAGCAAAGTAGATATAAAACAAGCATGGAGCATCAAAAATTATAGATACGTTTCCAACGTATCAGGGACAAGAGGAAGGTCATTGGCGCCGAGATCGCCCGACTACTTGTTGCCGGCTTCATCATGGAAGTGTACCATCTGGATTGGCTGGCCAACCCAGTCCTGGTGCTGAAGAAGAACAAGACTTGGCCCATGTGTATCGACTACACAAGCCTGAACAAGGCCTGCCCGAAAGACCCTTTCGCTTTGCCTCATTGACACTATAGCTGGCTGCGATCTGCTTTCCTTCCTTGATTGTTATTCCGATTACAATCAGATCTAGCTAAACCCGGCTGACCAATTTAAAACATCATTCATCACCCCGTGTGGGGCTTACTGCTATGTAACCATGCCATTCTGCCTGAATAATGCAGGTGCTACCTACCAGCGTTGCATGCAGAAATGCTTGCACTCGCAGATCGGCCGGAATGTGCACGCTTGCGTGGATGATGTCGTCATCAAGACGAAGTTGTAGAATACCCTGCTGAAGGATCTCGACGAGACGTTCGGAAATCTTCGCTGGTACCAGATGAAGCTGAACCCATAGAAGTGCGTGTTCGGCGTGCCAGCCGGACAGGTCCTCGGTTTTCTTGTGTCAAGCCAAGGGATCGAGGCCAATCCAGAGAAGATCGCGGCCATCGAGAGGAAGTAGCCGCCTAAGAACTTGCTCAGCGTCTAGAAGTTCACCGGATGCCTGGCCTCCCTCAGCTGATTCGTTAGCCGGCTTGGGTATAAAGCATTGCCGCTGTACTAGCTGATGAAGAAGATGGACAAGTTCACTTGGACTGCGCAGGCGGATGCCGCATTCAACCACCCCAAGCGCATGCTATCCACAGTGCCGGTTCTCGCCATGCCGGCTGAGAAGGAGCTGATGTTGCTCTATATAGCCGCCACAAACTGGGTCGTCAGCATCGTCCTATCGGTGGAGTGTCACAAGGAAGGCAAGGCCTAGTCAGTTCAGCAACCCATCTACTACCTCAGCAAAGTGCTTTCCATCTCCAAGCAGAACTACCCCCACTACCAGAAGATGTGCTATGGTGTCTACCTAGCCTGCAAGAAGCTGAAGCACTACTTTCAGGAGCATCCGCTCACTGTGGTGTCCACCGCGCCGTTGGGAGAGATCTTTGGCAACAAGGACCCCACGGGTCGGGTAGCCAAGTGGTCCATCGAGCTGGCCGCCTACTGCATCCGGTATGAGCCCAGGATAACCATCAAGTCTCATGCGGTGGCATATTTCTTCATCGATTGGGCGGAGAACCAGTACCTGCCACCAGTCTCTAATTCCGACTACTAGAAGCTGCACTTCGATGGCTCGAAGATGCGCGGGGCTTGGGAGCCGGCATTGTGCTCACCTCGCTCAAGGGGGACCTGCTGGAGTACGTGTTGTAGATCCACTTCATTGCTTCGAACAACATCGCTGAGTACGAAGCTCTCACGCACGGGATCTGGCTCGCGAAAGACATTGGCATCCGCCGGATCCTTTGCTTTAGCGATTCAGATCTGGTGGTGCAACAGGTATCCAGCGAGTGGGACGCTCGGGACACCAACATGGCCCTCTTCCGGTTCCACATCCAGCTGCTCAGTGCTGGCTTCGAGGGATGCGAATTCCATCATGTTCCTCATGCCAACAACGAGGCAGCCGACGCGCTCGAGCGAGTCGGATCCACCAGAGCAGCCATCCTGCACGGAGTTTCCTTGGAGCACCTCCGCAAGCCCAGCATCACCCCCTCTCCGGAATCCGAGTCCATCAACTGGGTAGCAGACCCGGGGGCTGCTGGATCGAAAGAGTCAGGCCCTAATGTTGTGCCCTCCGGCTCAAAAAGACCTGGGGGCTGCCTCGTCGTCAAGCGAGGCATCGTTGAGCAAGTCAAAAGGCTCGGGGGCTGCCGACTCAGGCATCCCACCCGGCCGACCCCTAGACAAGCTCCAGATCGTGCCGGCTAGTGTCTTCACTATCCGAGAAGTGCCATCCTGGGCCCAACCCTTCATGAACTACATCCTCAAGGACGAGCTTCAGGCTAACGAGGTGGAGGCAAGGCAGATCCAGCGCCGCACGCACACGTACACCATCATCAACAAGGAGTTGTACAAGCGCAACGTCGCAGGCGTCTTTCAACGCTGCGTTGATGCAAATACCAGCTACTGGCTGCTGAAGGAGGTCCACCAGGGGGAGTGTGGACACCACGCCTCTTCTCACGCCCTGGTGGTGAAGGCAATGCACCACGGGTTCTACTGGCCCACCGCCTCGGAGGACGCGGACCAGCTGGTTCGCGTATGCAACGGGTGCCAGCAGTTCGGTCGGCTAAGGCACATGCCGACCTCAACACTCAAGACCATACCAATCACATGGCCCTTTGCTGTTTGGGGGCTGGACATGGTCGACCCCTTCAAGCGATCCCAAGCCGGCATGACCCACCTGCTGGTGGTGGTGGACAAGTTCACCAAGTGGATCGAGGCGAAGCCGATCCGGAAGCTGGAAAGTGCCACCGTCGTCACCTTCTTCCGGGACATCATCATCCGGTTAGGATATCCCCACAACATTATCATCGACAATGGCACAAACTTCACCATGGGAGCCTTCTGCCACAACAAGGGGATCTGATTGGACATCGTGTCCATCGCGCACCCGCAGTCCAACAGGCTGGTGGAAACAACAAACTGCTTGGTGCTAGCCGGAATTAAGCCCCGGCTGATCGAGCCACTAGAGCGCTCACCCGACTGCTAGATCGAGGAACTCCCGGATGTGTTATGGAGCCTACGCACCACCCCGAATCGATCAACCGGATTCACAACGTTCTTCCTCACCTATGGCTCGGAAGCGGTCCTCGTGGTGGACATCGAGTTCGAATCACCCCGCAAGCTCCTCTACACGGAGAAGGAGAACCAGGAGGCGATGGAGGATAGCGTGGACCTCCTCGAGGAGGCCCGCGAGATGGCCTTATCGAGATCAACCATTTATCAGCAAGGGCCGCGCCCGTATCACTCCAACCGCATCCGGCCCATCGCGTTCTGCGAAGGTGACTTGGTGCTCTGGCTGATACAAGATATGAAGGGCATGCACAAGTTGTCCCCTCCATGGGAGGGCCCCTTCATGATCAGCAAGGCGCTGCACAACAACTCCTACTACCTCATCGACGCAGAGCAGCCACGCAAGAACAAGATGGACAAGTCGAACGAGGAGCCGGAGCGGCCGTGGAACACAGACCTGCTCCGACCATTTTACAATTAGTCGCAAATCAGTGTATGTATCCGGAACGCTGAATGGAAAGATGTGGAACCCTGGCTGATGCTCGGGGGCTCCTTGCCATGCATTTCGTTGTTGTCCGTTTCCGATTAAGTTCTGCAATGTTTTTTTCGGCTTCCGTCGACCCCTAACCACGGGGGCTTGCCGGTTGGCCCGGCCTGCTAATTCTATAAGCCGACTGAGTAGTGTGCGCTGATGTCGGAGGCCCACTCTTCGTCTCAGCTACAAACTGCAACTCGGCTGTCCGGCTAGCAAGAGCATAAGCCCGAGTCGTCCCACATGAAAAACGGTGAAAGATGCGACAGATCGGATAGTCCGACCATGTGCCTAGTTGGTATTTTCCGGCTACAAAGACTCTAGTACCGTGCGCGATTGTCAGCTCCCTTCGGCTCCGGCTCTAGACCACAACCCGGCTGCCCGACAAGGTGCAGCGTAAACAACATCATGCACGAGTGTCGGGGATATTACCCCGGATACCCCAGAGTTAATGTGAAAGCAAACCCTGCAGGATTGATGGAAGTCTCTATAAAAGAATAAGAAGATACATCAATAAGGAATTAAGAGAGAAAGACAAAAAGAAAAGAGGAAAAGAGGACCTGGGCCGAACTGAACCTAATTCGGCCTGGTCCTACCACCCCTCCTAGGCGAAAATAACAATCATGGGCCAAACTGAACGTAATCCGGCCCATTGGCCGAACTACCACCGAGTTCCCGCCAGGTGAACTCCCTGCGCGGACGGCGACTCGTCCTCCCGCCAACTACAATGAGGTCCCTGGCATCTTCCCCCCGGGTGGGCCGGCCGGTGCCAGATTTAGCCTACCCCGGGCTTCAAGCATCTCGCCACAGCGCTACGTACCCGAGTGGGCCGGCGCTGACCTCACCTTAGCCGGCCCACCGCGGGGTCTTCAACCACGCAGGATCCAGCCTTTGACGCTGAGCTACCGAGCCAAGTCACCCCGGGTGGGCCGACATTGGTGAAGTCGGCCCACCACGGGCAAAACAGCCCCACTCCCACGCTGTCCTCTGCGGGTGGGCCAATACGAGAAAGGCTGGCCCACGGCAGGTCCCCATGACCCGGCCTAGCCACAGGGATTGATCCAGTTGGGCTGTACTGACCCGGCTGGACTACATTCAGCCTGGGCCGAATCAAGATAGTCCGACTGGGCCTTTATCTTTTGCAATCAGGACCAGGCCGAATCAACTAAGGAGCAGGCCGAATCACTGCTTCGTCTGGGGCGTCTGGGCCGAGTTATTTCACCTCGTACGCCCTCTTATTTGTCTCCAGATGTGTTCCTAACCTTCACAGCTACACGACATCGGATCAAGACGAGACCAACAAGTATCGTGCCAGTCTTGGGATGCCCATGGCTCAGACTGGCACCTGGGCATATGGAATATGCCCTTGGCATCAAGAGGATGCTAGAGAATATGCCCTTGGCATCAAGAATATGCTAAGGAATATGCCATGGCATCTCCAAAGATGCCAAGGCATATGCTGGGCATCTCTAGAAGATACCCAGAATATGCCATCTAGATGCCAAGCGTGTAGAACAAGTCTTGTCCCCTGGGCTCCCCTTTATAAGGAGCACCAGGGGGATCATTACGAGAGAGGCCCTGAAGGGCTCCTCCCCTCTCTGCTCAATAGGAACTCTCCTTCTTCTTCTTCCTCCATTCTCACAGAGAGATCTAGATAGAGGCATAGGAGATACAGCTCAAGGAGCATGATTGTAGCCACAAGTATGGCAAGATTATAAGAGATTAAATGTAGAGGAAGATGTGTTATCTCCACATGAGAGCCTCAATCCTAGATACATTGTATTTCTCTTTGTTCATACGAGTGCGATCTTCACTGCATCATCCCTCTCCGGATTCCTCCACGTCCATCGGCCCCAACTTTAGCCTACCCATGGCATATGCCGTGATACCACCACGACATTTGGCGCCTACCGTGGGGCATCTTAGTGGCGTTGGTTGGGTTTCCATCCGGACGGGAGCATCTTCATCAACCTCTTCCTCAGAGAGCTCTTTCAGCTCCTCCAAGCAAACAGAGAGCAGAGAGGTAAGCGCGGAGGCTCTCCAAGTCTGACTCAGCAAGGCAGGTAAGACTCAGCAAGAATGACTCAAGAGCTTCTCCAAGCATACCGTAAGTACCAAGTAACTCAGCAGGGCAGGTATGACTTAGTTAGAATGACTCAAACACTTCTCCGAGTATACTGTAAGTACCAGATAACTCAGCCACCAACACTCGATCTTTCACCCCGTGGAGAAAATAAATTAACCCGGGGACTAGCCAACGTATTCGTAGAGTCACCTTTAGATTGAGAGAGCATTATGTTGGTTCAGATAGATTTTGAGTCAGTTTATTTATGCTTTGAATTGACCTGTAACTCAGCTCACCAGCCATCTTATTGATGATTCGGATAGAATTTGAGTCACCTTATTTATGATTCGGATAAGATTTGAGTCAACTTATTTATAATTCGGATAGAATTTTAGTCAGCTTATTTATAACTCGGATAGAATTTGAGTCAGCTATTTATGATTCATATAGAATTTGAATCACCTTATTTATGATTCAGATAAGAATTGAGTCAGCTTATTTATAATTCGGATAGAATTTGAGTCAGCTTATTTATAACTCGGATAGAATTTGAGTCAGCTTATTTATGATTCAGATGGAATTTAAATCACCTTATTTATGATTTGGATAAGATTTGAGTCAGCTTATTTATAATTCGGATAGAATTTGAGTCAGCTTATTTATAACTCGGATAGAATTCGAGTCAACTTATTTATGATTCAGATAGAATTTGAGTCAGTTTATTTATGCTTTGGATTATCCTTTAACTCAGCTCACCAGCCAGCTTATTGATGATTCAGATATAATTTGAGTCAATTTATTTATGCTTCGGATTAACCTTTAACTCAGCTCAGTAGCTTGTCTCTGATTCGGACTAACAGTTGATTCAGCTTGCCAGGGTATATTATAATTCGGATTTGTATTCGGACTCGGCATACTAAGCATATCTCTGATTCGGGCCGGAGCTTGATTCAGCTCGCCAGATTGCCAGGTTATGTTATGACTCGGATTGATATTTCACTACCTTGCCAGGTTATCCCATATCTCGGATGACTATTTGCCAGCTTATCATATCTCGAATCTATATCTCATATCAACATCTCGAATCAGATCTCTTAGCGGTTATCCCTATTATCATATCCCAAAACTTAATCTCAGATCTATATCTCGGATCCATATCAAAGGCAAATTGACATCATCTCACCGGATCAAGTTATATCGTGGCAAATAGATGACTCGGATTTGAGTCATATACCTCGGATTTGAGTCAGGTAACTCAGATTTGAGATGTAAGTCAAAATTGAGTAAAGTAACTCGGATTTGGAAACAAATGACTCGGATTTGAGTCATATAACTCAGATTTGAGATGTAAGTCAAAATTGAGAGAAGTAACTCAAATTTGGAATCAGATGACTCGGATTTGAGTCATATACCTCGGATTTGAGTCAGATGACTCAAATTTGAGATGTAAGTCAAAATTGAGTAAAGAAACTCGGATTTGGAAACAGATGACTCGGATTTGAGTCATATACCTTGGATTTGAGTCAGATGACTCAAACTTGCGACATAAGTCAATTTTGAGTAAAATAACTTGGATTGGGAAACAGGTGACTCGGATTATGACTTACCCAAAGGAGTTATGACCAGTGCCCAAGAAGGCCAGAGGTCCAAAAACTTACCCAAAGAGGTTATGACCAGTGCCCAAGAAGGCCAAAGGTCCAAAAACTTACCCAAAGGGGTTATGACCAGTGCCCAAGAAGGCCATAGGTCCAAAAACTTACCCAAAGAGGTTATGACCAGTGCCCAAGAAGGCCAGAGGTCCAAAAACTTACCCAAAGGGGTTATGACCAGTGCACATGAAGGCCAGAAGTCCAGAAACTTACCCAAAGAGGTTATGACCAGGGCCCAAGAAGGCCAGAGGTCCAAAAACTTACCCAAAGGGGTTATGACCAGTGCCCATGAAGGCCAAAAGTCCAGAAACTTACCCAAAGGGGTTATGACCAGTGCCAAGAAGGCCAGAGGTCCAAAAACTTACCCAAAGAGGTTATGACCAGTGCCCAAGAAGGCCAGAGGTCCAAAAACTTACCAAAAGGGGTTATGACCAGTGCCCATGAAGGCCAGAAGTCCAGAAACTTACCCAAAGAGGTTATGACCAGTGCCCAAGAAGGCCAGAGGTCCAAAATCTTACCCAAAGAGGTTATGACCAATGCCCAAGAAGACCAGAGGTCCAAAAACTTACCCAAAGGGGTTATAACCAATGCCAAAGCAGGCCAGAAGTCAAAAAACTTACCCAAAAGGGTTATGAACCAGTACCTTAGAGGGCCAGAAATCAATGATATATGAAAAGACTATAGGCCGGATAAACAACTCTAGAGATATTTAGTATAAAGCCTATGCACGACTCTACGAGTCCCACATAGCCTCGGGGACTAATGTCGGGGATATTACCCCGGATACCCCAGAGTTAATGTGAAAGCAAACCCTGCAGGATTGATGGAAGTCTCTATAAAAGAATAAGAAGATACATAAATAAGGAATTAAGAGAGAAAGACAAAAAGAAAAGAGAAAAAGAGGACCTGGCCGAACTGAACCTAATTCGGCCTGGTCCTACCACCCCTCCTAGGCGAAAACAGTAATCATGGGCCGAACTGAACGTAATCCGGCCCACTGGCCGAACTACCACCGAGTTCCCACCAGGTGAACTCCCTGCGCGGACAGCGACTCGTCCTCCCGCCAACTACGACGAGGTCCCTGGCATCTTCCCCTCGGGTGGGCCAGCCGGTGCCAGATTTAGCCCACCCCGGGCTTCAAGCATCTCGCCACAGCGCTACGTACCCGAGTGGGCCGGCGCTGACCTCACCTCAGCCGGCCCACCGCGGGGTCTTCAACCACGCAGGCTCCAGCCCTTGACGCCGAGCTACCGAGCCAAGTCACCCCGGGTGGGCCGACATTGGTGAAGTCGGCCCACCACGGGCAAAACAGCCCCACGCCCACGCTATCCTCTGCGGGCGGGCCAATACGAGAAAGGCTGGCCCACGGCAGGTCCCCATGACCCGGCCTGGCCACAGGGATTGATCCAGTTGGGCTGTACTGACCCGGCTGGACTACATTTAGCCTGGGCCGAATCAAGATAGTCCGGCTGGGCCGACTTACAACTCGGCTGGGCCTTTATCTTTTGCAATCACGACCAGGCCGAATCAACTAAGGAGCAGGCCGAATCACCGCTTCGTTTGGGGCGTCTGGGCCGAGTTATTTCTCCTCGTACGCCCTCTTATTTGTCTCCAAATGTGTTCCTAACCTTCATAGCTACACGCCATCGGATCAAGACGAGACCAACAAGTATCGTGCCAGTCTTGGGACGCCCATGGCTCAGACTGGCACCTGGGCATATGGAATATGCCCTTGGCATCAAGAGGATGCTAGAGAATATGCCCTTGGCATAAAGAATATGCTAAGGAATATGCCATGGCATCTCCAAAGATGCCAAGGCATATGCTGGGCATCTCTAGAAGATACCCAGAATATGCCATCTAGATGCCAAGCGTGTAGAACAAGTCTTGTCCCCTGGGCTCCCCTTTATAAGGAGCACCAGGGGGATCGTTACGAGAGAGGCCCCGAAGGGCTCCTCCACTCTCTACTCAATAGGAACTCTCCTTCTTCTTCTTCCTCCATTCTCACAGAGAGATCTAGATAGAGGCATAGGAGATACAGCTCAAGGAGCATGATTGTAGCCACAAGTATGGCAAGATTATAAGAGATTAAATGTAGAGGAAGATGTGTTATCTCCACATGAGAGCCTCAATCCTAGATACATTGTATTTCTCTTTGTTCATACGAGCACGGTCTTCACTGCATCATCCCTCCCTGGATTCCTCCATGTCCATCGGCCCCAACTTTAGCCTACCCATGGCATATGCCATGATACCACCACGACAACGAGAAAGCGACTAAGTGTTCAGAAAAGCACGAGCTAGTTTTCGAAAAACGAAATTTTAGTCGGACAGTGAAAGACACACCCATAATAATGTATTGATAAGAAGTCATTTCTGTGTGTTTTCTTTTGCACAAACCACACCAAGCCAGATCTCAAAGGCGGAGAAGATTCGAAGTACCTACCTGCGGTAGCCACTTCGAATCTCGGGGGCTACGCCCAGTGGGTGCGCTGGCGCGCCCCCACTGGAAGTATGTAGCTCCCGGCTAGAAGATGTTCTAGCCAGTCAGAGAAAGACAGAGCAAGACAGAAAGCAAGGTAGCAAGATCGCCCGAGCCAGGATGCAGTTTCTCCCGTCCGGCTAAATCCATCAGTCAGACAAGAAAGGCAGAGCCAGTCACAAAAGCAAGAATTTTTGGAAGATTCAAAGTACCTATCTGCGGTAGCCACTCCGAATCTCGGGGGCTACACCCAGTGGGTGCACTGGCGCGCCCCCACTAGAAGAGCAAGATTCCCAACTAAGAGATGTCTTAGCCGATCAAGGCAAGAAAGATGAAAGAAATATAGATAGAAAGAGGAAATAAAGATAGAAATACGAAAGAAAGAATGATAGAAAGAGGATAGAAAGAAAGATAGAAATATGAAAGAAAGAGAGAAAGAGGAAAGAAAGAGAGAAAGAAAGGCATACGTAGTAAGGAAAGTATTAGAAAAAGGCCCAAAGTACGGCCGGATAGAGTAGCCAGACCGGGATGCAGTTCCTCCCGTTCGGCCAAGCAAGTCGGAGTCTAAGAGATAAGGTGAGAAGCAAGAAATTTTTGAAGATTCGAAACACCTGGCTATCCTAGTTATTCCTAATCTCGGGGGCTACGCCCAGTGGGTGCGCTGGCGCGCCCCCACTAGAAGTACGTACTTCCTAGCTGGAAGGCATGCCAGCCGGTCAGAGCAAGGTGGCAGATTCCTACCAAGTCAGAAGCGCAAGGTCATAAGAAAGAAAACACAAGGAAAAAAGCCCACGGCCGAGTAAGTCAGAGGCAGTAAGCTACTCAAGTCAAAAACAAGATGAAGCCGGATGGAAGGACCAGCCAAAAGGAACTAATCGGACAAGACCCAGCAAAAACATATGCACGAAGGTGAAAGGCAGCCAGATAATGATTAAAGGACGACAGACAAAGCCCCCGGAGATCCAAGGTTTTGAGGCACGAGTTCACAAGACCAAAAGTTATGTACAGTTACGCCCGGCATCTCGGGGATTCATTCTTCTTCTTCACGCCGTCGACCCCTTGCCGTGTGGAGGAGCTGAGTCGGCCCCGGCCGACTAGGAGGACGCCTCCGCCTTGACTTCCAGCCCGGTGGTTGCCTCCATCTACGTCAACACCTCGTCGATGTCGGCGTAGCTGGAAATCATGATGGCGGCAGAGTGGAGTCCCGGATTGGTCCGGCGCATGACAGGGAGCTCCGCACTGGCTCGGAATCCCTCCTTCAGCTTCTCCATGCGCGCGTCCTTGTACTTGCTCAGCATTAGCGCCAGATCCATCTCGGAGCTGGCACGAGCGGCGAGCTCGCGAAGCCGGTCGATGGCGTTCGGCGCGTCGCCGAGCTTGATGGCAAGGCCCCCCATGGTCTCCGGCAGGATCTCACCCGGCCAGACGAGGTCGTGGATGGCGGCGCCAGCCTTGTGCAGGTTGGCGGAGTCCTCCCCGAGCTGTGCCACAAAATCCCGGGCATAGGCCTTCTCGCCCGGCGCGACCTGCTGCACTCGGTCGTAGGCGAGGGAATCTACTTGCGGATATAGGAATTTTGATCAGGAATGGCAGTCAAAAAGAAAACCCGGCAAAAGCAGTCAGAAGAAGGTGAAAGGAAGAGGCAGTCGGACTTACCCTTGGCGATGTGGCCAATCTTCATCATCTCGTCCTCGAGGAAGGCGACGTGCTCCATCAGCCGGGTGACCTCCTTATCCAGGAGATCAAAGGCGGTGGCCCGGCTGGCGAGGGCTTTGTCGTGCTCCTTCACCGTGGCCTCAAGCTAATCGACCTTGGAGTGCCACTCCTTATTCTGCACGCGGAGCACAGAGTTAGCCTGGCCGAGACGCGCGTTGGAGCGCATCAGCCGGTCAATCTCGCACTGCACACAGACAAGGGTGGTTGCGGTAAGACAAAGAAAAAGAAAGACAAGTGAGAAGGCACTCGAAAAAAGGATGGAGAACTTACTCCGTGCAGTACCCTGTGCCGTAGCCAGCTGCCCCGATGTAGCCTGGTTGGCACTGGCGAACATTGCTCGGAGCTTCCGGCACTCCTTGAGCCTGGCCACGAGGTTGCCCTCGAGGGTTTTCAGCGCAGGCCCCGCCTACACAAGGAGCAGCGTCAAAGGACCGGCTAGAGCATCCGGGGCATCGCGGGCGGCAATCACCCACTGCACCGTCGCCTCCTCATCAGAGTCGACGTCCTCCACCACCACCACATCCCTTCCGGTATGAGAGCTCCCCGTGCCAGCTGAAGAACCCCCACCCAAGTTGGAGGCCGCAGTCAGCTGACCCAACGCGCTCAGGGGCGTGGTGGGCCGGCTGGATCACGACCTTCGACTCAGGCGGGGGCATGATTTCAGGCGGGGGTGGAGGAGCAGTTTTCGACGGCACATCTGGCTGGACAGGGGGGTCGCGAGGCAGCGACATGGAGACATTGCTAGTCGGGCTCGCGGCAAAGGAGAGGAGAGAACTGTGAAGGAAAAAAAGGCAAGTTAAGGCAAGAACAAGAAAAGGAGAAGTGCAAAATGGGCTCACCCCAGCACCACTGGTGCGCCGGTCCTCTTCTGAGCGCCTCCGTCCCGGCCAGGGTGTGGAGGGACGCCTACCCGGCTGCATTTTTGCAGCCAGATCCTCGGGAGCAGCAGCCTGGATCGAGCTACCCTCGCCGGCTCGCTTGCTCGTCGGCTCAGGCGGCGCGGTGTCATCGCTCTCCTCCGGCGCGGGGCCGTGCGGGTCCTTCGCCGCCTCATCGGTCTGGCTGGGGAAGAACCCCTACTCCTCATCCGAACCCTTGCTGGATCGGCGCGGGCGTGGCTCAGTGAGGTCGGCGGTGAAGACCTGGAAGGGCTCTTCGCCCTCCCCTCGGATGATGCATGGGAAGGTCTGCAAAAAGAGAAAAGCAAGTCAAGCCAGATCAAGCGGTGATTTCGGGCGAGGAAAAAGCAAGCGAAAGGCAAAGGAGAGGCAGCAAGGGAACTTACCCGGGGAGGGCGGTTCTCACAGTGGTAGGGAGAAAGGCCGAAGGACCAGCCGGCCTTGATCTCCTCCTTCGTGATCATCCAGACCCACTCGTAGAGGTTGGCGAATGGGGGATCACGGCGGGAGATCCGGGTCGGGTCCAGGCGGCCTCAGTAGTAGCACATCTTGTGTGCTTGCTGCTGGAGGGGCATCATTAGCCGGGAGGACCAGCTGAGCGTCATGTCGACGCCAGTCAGGCCGGCTGTGACCAGCGCCCTCATCCGGTGCAGCATCTCCTCCGCCTCGAGCTTAGAGTTGTAATGCTTCTGCTCCAAGTTCACCCGGGTGGACTCGATGTCCTGGAAGGCCGGCAGGTTGAGGTGGTCATCTGCGTACATGTTACATACATAGAAGTACGTTTTCTGCCACAACTTGACCGTATCGTGCAGCCGGAACTTCTGGTAGCCGGTCTGCGCACGGGAGTAGATGGAGGCGCCGCCGCAAGGCATGAGTGGGCCTTTCGTGTATTGAACTTGGGGCCGGATGAGGAAGAGTCGGCAGAAGAGCCCGAGATCTAGCTGGATCCCGAGGTAGCACTCGTAGAAAGCTACGAAGTGCGCGAGAATGCCGATGGCGTTGGGGCCGAGATGGTGGAGGCGAAGGTCAAAATGGGTGAGGAAGGTGAGTAAGAAGGCGCTGGCCGGGAAGGCCAGGACACGCGCAAGGTGGGCTAGGAAGACAACGCGCTCTCCGGCTTGAGGGTTGGGCGAAATCTCGTCAGCCGGTGCAAGGCGCACCCCGACCTCTCCGGCAGTCGGCAGCAGGCAGGCGCCCAGGTGACATGGTTATACCCCGCGGATACACGACCTCAGCATACCTAGTCCAGCCCAAGGAAGGCCCATGGATAATATACGCCGGCCCATGAAGACTTTCGGGTGGCCAAGGCCCATGACGTTCGGATCCTTGGAGAGCAAGACTAGAGTAGATAGGAAATTCAAAGGGGTAAACCCTAGAACCTGTAACCGACTAGATCTGTGCCTGGGACCTGCCTAAGTCTATATAAAGGCCAGGAGGGCACGACCTAGATCTCTCTCTCTCTCTCATACTTTCGCATACGCACCTCCATGCCAGATTGCATCTGCGCACCCCTGTAATCACCGGTTCCGCCGTAATCAAGAGCAGACAAGCAGGAGTAGGGTTTTCCCTCCGGGGGCCCGAACCTGGGTAAACCTCGTGTCCCGTATTGCTTGTTTGCTAACCGTTCCGCGATCTCTAGCATCCCCATCTTCTCCAAAACCCAAGTCCATAACAATGGGCATTGACGAGATCAAACCTCGTCAATTGGCACCGTCTGTGGGAACTGGGGACGCTGATTGTGCGATCGTGACGGTCCCAACCCGAGTGATCTACAACTCTGCGGCGACGGAGAGTCACCTCCTCTTTAGCGCTTTCGACTTCACCGCCCACACACCGGCCACCATGAAGGACTTCGATCCCGTAGGCGACGGACTCGAGATCCTGTTCGGGAGCTTCTGCTTCCAGGTGGGGCAAACCGGCACCCTCCGCCTCCCAGAGCGGGTGCCCCTACCATCAATCAGGCCCGCTTCATGGAGCCCACACCCTATGCTACGCACATCATCATCAACAGATGAGTCCTACGACAGCAGCAGCTGCAACTCCCATCTATGCGATCCGCCATCGGATGAAGGGACCTACGGTTCTAGATCTGAAAGTTGCGGCAGTAGCGGACCAATCTACGAGCGCTACCAATGCACCGTAGTCATCCAGAGCGACGTGGATCAGCAAGCGCCCAACCCACCACCTAACCCGCAGGACAGAAGCGGCAGGAACAGAAGAAGCCAGTCCCCCCACCCGAAGGGGACAACGCCGACCAGGTCATCCGCCTTTGCAAAGAAGGATGGGCCCAGGCACGCGCTGCCGTGGCGGGCAGCACGATCCTGCCTGCAGATGCCTCACGGGACCTGCTGATGGCATACCACTTGCTCCTGATCGAGGAGCACAAGAAGCAGGTCAAGATGCAAGAGGTGCTTGACAAATGCAAACAAGCAGCCTCAGAGTCCAGCGCGCGACGAGCTGCGCTCTCCGCCATGGGCATCGTCTCCAGCTCGAACGGCAACCACGGTAACAAGCACCGCTCCCGGACGGAGAACATGGACCCCAAGGAGCACCGTGAGGTGACCCGAACCCTCCACGCATCCTTCATGGAGATGGATGACGACGGCAACATCATCCCGAAGACGCCGCAAGCTGCGATCATGGCAGCCACTGCGTACCTCACGTCCCACCCACCTCCGGAGGGGGACCCGAAAAGATCCATGCACAAGTCCGCACTCACCGGACACGGACTCGTCGGAGCTGCGCTCCATCACGAAGCTCCTACGGAGCCGAAAAAGAAAGCTACGGTCAGGTTCGACCGCAGCCCCACTCCTTCATCCGAAGAAGAGGACCATGACCTTCCTCGAAGGCACAAGAGCTCGTGTCATCGCAGCCGTGATTACGACGCCAGAGACGCGCTAACACAGCGCAAAATCGACAAAGCGCGAGCCAAGCGAGCATGCTCGTCTGAATCCGAGATGGACGAAGACGAAGGAGAACTCTGCGGAGCCCGGTTCTTCAGCAGATCTGTCCGACGGACACGGATGCCGCGAAATTTCAAGCTTCCTTCGGATACTCCGAAGTTCGACGGCATACAGGACCCCAAGGCGTGGCTCAGCGACCACCTGTCATCCGTCAAGCTGCACGGTGGAAATAAGGAAACCGCCATGCAATGCCTTCAGCTGCAACTGACAGGCGCAGCCCGAATCTGGCTTAGCAGCCTATCTTCAGGATCCATCCGAAGCTGGGAGGAGCTAGCTTACAGTTTCATTTGAAACTTCAAAGGCACCAGCAAGAGGCCCGCCTCGATCGAGGAGTTGCGAGCCTGTACTCAACGAACGGGCGAATCCATTCGCTCGTACATACTGCGCTGGTCCAACACCAAGAACTCCGTGGCGCACATCTCCGAAGAAAGGGCCATCGACGCCTTCAAGGACGGCGTCAAGCGCCAGGACTTCAAGGAGGAACTTGGGCGCGTCAAGCCCAAGACACTTGACCACCTCATGGACATCGCCAACAGGTGGGCCGACGGCGAAGATTTCGTCCACCGGGCACAATTGGAGGAAGAGGACGATTACGGCCGACGACGGGAACGCCGTAACAAGAGGAGACCGCGCGTCTACGACGATCGCGATGGACCCGACATGGTCACGGCCGGCTACGCCGATCGCCGCAATGATTCCAATCGCAACAGCGGCGGATACCGCGGAGGAAACTTCCGCGATGGAGGACGCCCAGCACAGTCGTGGCAGCACCGCGGTCGCGATGACGGACCCTCGGCATACGAAAAACTGTCGGGTCCATTCACCATCCACTTCTACATCGACAAGCAGGATGGTAAGAAGAAGGCAAGCCACATGCTCAAGGACTGCAGCGAGTTCCAGAAGCTCAGAGAAAGCATGGTTCAGATGAGGCAGCAAGCTCCACCCCCTGGATTCGGGAACGCACTCGCACCAGGAGAGATAGCGCATGGACCTCCTCCACCGCCACCTGTAGGAGGCCCGAACCAACCAGTCGCATCAGCACAGAACAACGCTGGGCACGGGTATCCCCCGCCGAAAGGAGCACTGATGATCCAGAAGGGGCGCCCCACGAATAGGGTGCAGAAGAAAATCACCCGTCAGATCAGCCTGGCCGTGACAACTCCACCCGCCATCCTTGAGTACCTCAGTGGATCGGAGTCCTGCATCACGTTCAGCCGTTTGGATCACCCTTGCCAGATCCCTCGCCCAGGTCATGCGGCCCTGGTGCTGGAGGCGCAGATCGGAGGTTTCGAGATGAGTCGCGTCTTCATGGACGGCGGCAGCGGCATCAACCTGATGTTCGCAAGTACTCTAGCAGCAATGTGAATCCCGCTGTGCATCCTGGAACAGTCAGACACAACGTTCCACAGCATCGTCCCAGGAAAGGGCATATTCCCCCTAGGAAAAATATGGCTCGACGTCATCTTCGGCAAGCCGGACAACTTCCGATGCGAGCGGCTAGAATTCGAAGTGGTGGACTGGCCATCACAATACCACGCCATCCTCGGGCGTGTAGCATTCGCAAGGTTCTTGGCTGTACCACACTACGCGTACCTGCTATTCAAGATGCCAGGACCCAGGGGCGTCATCACGGTCCACGGGAGCTTCACTCGATCGGACCACTGCGATAGGGACTTCAACAGAACCTCCCAGTCATTCGGCATGCAGGAAGAGCTCGTAAGGCTCTGCGAGGTGACGGACAACGGGGCACCCCCAGTCGCACGACAAAACACACTTGATATGTCTTTTGACTCCACCGTCAACACAAAGAAGGTGTACATCCACCCGACGGATGCCTCCAAGACGGCGCTGATCGCTAATGATCTCAGCCCCGCATAGGAAAGCGCGCTCATCGAATTCCTCCGTGAGCGCTGGGAAATCTTCGCCTGGTGTCCTGCGGACATGCCAGGAGTTCCCAAGGAATTCGCCGAGCACGCACTAAACATCTTTCCTGACACCAAGCCCATCAAGCAGTCCATCCGGAGACTGTCCGAACCGCGGGCCGAAGCCATCGGGATGGAAATCAACAGACTACTCGCTGCAAACTTTATTAGAGAGATTAAAGAAAGCGAGTGGCTCGCCAATACAGTGATGGTCCCCAAAAAGGACACGGACATCCTGCGGATGTGCGTGGACTTCACGTCGCTGAACAAGCACTGCCCAAAGGATCACTTCCCTCTTCCTCGGATCGACCATATCATTGATTCGACCGCAGGATGCGAGAAACTCTCTTTCCTTGATGCCTACTCAGGCTACAACCAGATTCGACTCAAGGTCGAAGACAAAGGGAAAATGGTGTTCATCACGCCGTTCGGAGTGTTCTGCTACAACACAATGCCTTTCGGGCTAAAGAACGCAGGTGCCATGTACCAGCGGTGCATGCAGGCATGCTTGAAGGACCAGATCGGTCGCAATGTCCAAGTCTATGTCGATGACATAGTCATCGAAACCAGGGAGGAGAGAACACTCATCGACGATCTCCGCGAGACGTTCGATAATCTCGACCGCTACAGGATCAAGCTCAACCCCGAAAAGTGCGCCTTCGGCGTCCCATCGGGTCAGCTGCTTGGCTACTTCATCTCCCACCGGGGGATCGAGGCGAACCCGAAGAAAATACGGGCCATAATGGCCATGGAGAAACCGAAGAATCTCAAGGGTGTCCAGCAGCTCGCAGGGCGAATAGCGGCATTGAGCAGGTTCATCAGCCGTATGGGCGAGAAAGCCCTGCCATTCTACCAGCTACTACACAAGGCATACAAATTCGAGTGGACACCCGAAGCGGACGACGCATTCGAAGATCTGAAGCGGCTGCTCTCCACCTCGCCCGTCTTGGTTACGCCAAAGGAGCGCGAGCCCCTACTGTTGTACATAGCAGCCAAACACTAGGTGGTAAGCACCGTGCTGGTGGTCAAGCGACCCGAAGAAGGCAAGACCCATGGGGTCCAACGCCCAATCTACTAACTCAGCGAGGTATTGACGCCAACAAAGAAGAGATACCCCCACTACCAGAAACTCGCCTACGGCGTGTTCATGGCGACTCGTCGGTTGAGCCATTACTTCCAGGAGCACCAGGTGATGGTCATCAACGAAGCACCCCTGAACAGCATCCTAAACAACCCGGAGGCCACAGGACGCGTGGCCCTGTGGGGCATCGATATGTCACCCCTAGACATCGTCTACGAGAAGCGACTCGCAATCAAGTCTCAGGTCCTCTTGGACTTCCTTGTACACTGGATGGAGCTGCAGCTGCCAGACACCCCAGACATGTCGCAATCATGGACGATGCATTTCGACGGCTCCAAGCGCGAAGCTGGAGCAGGAGCCGGGGTCATACTGACCTCCCCGCAGGGCGACAAGATGAAGTACGTCCTTCGGATGAAATTACGAGCTTCCAACAACGAGGCCGAATACGAAGCCCTCATCCACGGCATCAGGATGGCAAAGATCTGCGGCGCAACGCGTCTGGTCATCTACGGTGACTCCAACCTCGTCGTCCAACAGACGATGAATGAGTGCGACGAACACGCCGAAAACATGATCGCGTACCATGCACTCTACAACTCACTCGAGGGAGAATTCGACGGCTGCGAGCTTCGGCACGTTGTAAGAGAAAGCAATGAAGAGGCCAACAGACTAGCCAACATCGGCTCCACCTGCGCAAGGGTGCCACCATGTGTGTTCCTCGAACAGATCTGCGTGCCATCCATCAAGCGGAAATTCCCCAAGGGATCACCCGAAGAAGCAGAACACTCGGGGGATACGCTACCCGAAGGTCATGAAGGACCCGAAAAACTAGACACAGAGGTCGCCACGGTCAACCTGATGCAGGTCATGGCAGTCGAAGAAGCTTGGACACGAACGTACCTCCAGTACTTGATAGACAGAGAACTACATGATAGCCCGACAGATGCCCGACGCATATCTCGCCGGTCAAAAGCCTTCACCATCATCAATGGCGAGCTGTACAAGCGCAGAATTTCGGGTGTACTACAAAGGTGCGTCACCATCGGTGACGGGAAAACCATACTTCAAGACATCCACGAGGGCATCTGCGGCCATCACGCAGGCAGTTGCTCCCTTGTCGCCAAAGCTCTACGAGCTAGATTCTACTGGCCAACAGCCATGAACGACGCAAAATACATCGTCCGAAGATGCAAAGGGTGCCAAAGGTTCGCCGACAAACCACACGCACCCGGGTCAGAGCTCAGGCCCATACCTTTGGCCTGGCCCTTCGCCCAATGGGGCCTCGACATGATCGGCAAACTGCCAAGGTCCTCGAAAGGGGGGCACGTCTACCTCCTGGTCGCAGTCGACAAATTCACCAAGTGGATCGAAACAATGCCGGTCACTAACCAAAAGGGCAATACTGCCTTCAAGTTATTTGAATCCATCGTCTACAGGTTCGGCGTACCGCATAGCATCATCACCGACAATGGATCGAACTTCATCTCCAAAGAATTCCAAGACTTCTGCGAAGGCCTCGGAATCAACATCACATACGCCTCTGTGGCGCACCCGCAAACGAACGGGCAGGTGGAAAAGGCCAACGACCTAATCGGCGCTGGCATCAAGAAGCGCCTCATGATCCCACTCGAGCGACTCGCCGGATCCTGGACGAAAGAGCTACCCTCCGTCCTATGGAGCCTGTGTACCACGCCAAACAGCTCCACCGGCTACACGCCGTTCTTCATGGTGCACGGGGCCGAAGCCGTGCTACCAGCCGAAGTACGCCACCAGCCCCCCCGGGTCGTCGCTTATAGCGAAGCCGAATCCACGGCTGCACTCGAAGACGCCGTCGACACACTCGACGAAGCACGAGACATAGCAGCAGCTCGATCAGCGGTGTACCAGCAGAGTCTCCGCAACTACCACAGCCGTCGGCTGCGCCCAAGGTCCTTCGTCGAAGGAGACCTTGTCTTGCGACTCAAGCAAGAGCGACCGAAGAAATTCGATTCACCATGGGAAGGACCCTACATCGTCACCGAAGTCATCCCAGGTGGCGCCTATCACCTCAAGCACGTGGAGTCTGGAGTCGCATACTCCAACCCATGGAACGTCGCACAGCTGCGACGATTGTACCCCTAGCTACCTACCCCTTTACTTTCAATAAGGCTATTCAGCCAAGGCTACTTAGCCGAACAATGTACCTCCTCCATTACGATATAAATAAAGCTAAGTGTCTCGCACCAAAATTTTGTTTTTCTATTCGCACTTTTACTTCATGCTACAAACGCACTCGGGGGATCCCCCCACCTCACGATTTCGTCGACTGAGGATAACACGTGTACACCTGAGTAGCTGACCATGTCAGGCTAACGAAAAGGACACGTACGCGAACAACGCACTAAGTGCTCAAACAACAACCAAACCTTTATAACAAAGGACAAAACACGCCCAGTCAAATATATACAAATTTTATATTTATCTCTTTTGCAGGTACTACCTACTCTGAAGAATAACCTGAGCACGCTGCTCAAACAGATCTATGATCTCTTCGGCATACTGCCTTATAGCCGCGTAATGCGGACGCATATCCCACACACCACCATCTGGTCGAAGGGGTGGCCCAGCCGCTACAGCGGACAGATCTACATCAGGGCGATGCAGCCTCACAAGGGACAGCGCAGCCTTCACCCCTGCAACGAGCTGATGCCGCACCAATTCCTTGACATGATGCATGTTCTGAAACTTCGATAGAAGACCATAGAGGGTTGACGGTGCAGCATCCAGCGGAAACATCACATGCAGAACCGACGCGAGTGAAGTCTGCACCTGATGAAGCACCCATGACACTTGGTGAACGCGATCTTGCACCGTCGCAAGGACCAGAGCACGGTCATGATCCATCCAGAAGAACCCGTCGGCTTCCATGTCCTGTTGAGTCAAGCAATTGACCCTAACAGCAACACGCTCCTTCTCCTCCCTTGGAGCAAGGTTAGCACCTGCAATGCTTGCACAAAAGTAAGATGCAATGCCAGCAGGCGCATCCGAAGAAATGGGCAACAGCTCGAAAAACTTACACTGAAGCTGCTCGGATAATTGAAGCAATTCTGCCATCAAGTACTCCTCTCTGGCAGCACCACGATCCGCCTTGGACTTCCAAACGTCGGCATGGCCACACACCCCAAGCAACTCTTTCTCGAGACTACGAACACGGCCTCGAAGAAACGCAAGCTACGACGAATCATCCAATGATGGCCGCAACCGTGATGCAGGCGAGGTGTCAACGGGATCAGCACCCGAAGGACCCTAGATCAACAGAAAGGCAAAGACATGAACACACAGACGAAGGAGCACATAACTCAACAAATTCATTAAGTGCATCAAAAGCCACTACGTGGCACAAGGATTTGTTCATCAAAATAATTACAACAAAAGAGACTACAACTATCCTACAGCTACAGCGCCTAAGACGCGACACCCTGAGTAGCCTCGGAGTCGGACTGCCTCGCCTTGGCTTCCCCCTGCTGCCGTAGTGCGTACTCGACCAGCAGATCAATCAACTTCGGCCCATAACGCTTACAGCGAGCAGCATAGGTAGTGAAGGCTACCTCGGATCAATCAGCAGTCGTCGGCATTCGGGAAGTGACCTGGGGAAGGTCCAGCTCCGCTCCAGCCGCCAAGGCCATTGCCAGCCCGACGGATGCGCCAATGCCCTTCTGCTTACGCTTGTACGCCGCAGGTGCTTTGGCTGACAGTGCCTCCGCCAGAGCATCAACATCATCAAGGGCCGCGCCCTTGGGGACAAGCTCCTTGTAGAAGTGCCCAAAGACCTCCTTGGCCTTGGCAAGCGAGTTGACGATGGTGCCACAGCGATCTTCAACCGCCACAACAGCATCATCCAGAGCACTCCCGTGCTCCAGAGCACCGCGATCAAACTCGATGTTTGCGGCATCTAAAACAACAAGGAAGAAGAATGAACGACAGCACCGCAAAAGAAAGACAAGGAAATCAAAAGAGGACGGCGAAGATACTCACCCGAAACAGCCTTGGCAGCCGCCATAAGCTTGCCGGCCACCTCTCTTGCGCGCGAAGCCGTGGCGGTGGCAAGCTGCTCCTCGCGGTCCGTGGCCTCCCGCTGTAGGCGCTCCATAGCCTCGGCCGCAGTGGCCAGCTCCAGCTCGAGGCGCTCTTTCGCACCAACGGCGACCTCGGCCTTCTTCTCCGCTTGACCGAGGCTCTTTTTGAGAGCATCAATCTCACGAAGGGAGGTGTTGTGCTCCTCCGCATTCAATTAATACAAACGTCGGATAACAGGACAAGAATAAAAGAAGAAGCAAAGACCAAGGCATAAAAGTACCTTGAAGATGTTTGAGGCTGGCCTCCAGCGCCAGGTGTTGCTGCACCAGCCATTTGGAATCCTGCACAAAAGGCTGCAGGAGAAAGACCTACTAGTCAAAAGAAGGACTCGGGAGCTACGCCCAAAAGAAAGAGCAGAAGCAAACTACACACACGAAAGCGCTCGGGGGCTCCCCTCGAGACCCGAAGGAAGAACAAACAACAAAACTCCTTTATAGATGCTCGGGGGCTTCCCCCGTGGCAGGAAGCAGAACTACTCACATGATCCGATGGCGACTCCGAAGGTCCGCTTGCAGCCTTCTGAGGCGCAACCACCTGAACCTCCTGCGGAGAAGGTTCTAGAGCAGCGCCTTCAGAGGTAGCCACCGTCTGAGGAGGAGGAAATGCGATTTTCGACTCCCCCATCATCTCTCGAGCACCATCACTGGAGGACTCGTTGGAGGAATGGCTGCACAAGGACAAATTAGCACAAGTACAAAGTAAATAGGCAAGAAAAAGCAGTGCAGGACTAAAGAAATTTACGAGTCAAGCTTGCTTAGGTCAAAGACAGGAGGGGTCCTCCGGACTTTCTTCTCCTCTTTCTTCTCTTCCTTCTTTTCTCCCTTCTTCCGCTTCGCCGGCGGGTGCGGTGCCACAGCCCGCACGGGAACGACATGAATCGGAGAAGAAGAGCCTCCATGCCCATCACTGTGGCGTTCAAGACATAGCGGATTCCTAGGAGTCAGCGGAGTCGAGGCATCCGAAGACTCGCTAGAGCTCCGTGTCCGTTTGCGAGTGTGGTCCTCACTCGACTCGTTGGCCTCTTCAGCCGGAGATCGCGCCGATGGCAGCTCGGACATGGAATCCACCACCTCATTATCTGGAGCATCCGGAAATACTTCGGGTAATGGAGGCGACATGCCCGGTACTTTGAAGTCCTGCACAAGAGAAGAAAATTTGTTAGCAAACAAGTGCAAATACAATGCAGTCGAAAATAGCGCTACGCGCACGGATCTACACCTGTGGAACAGGAAGCGAAGCAGAAAACGGAGAAGTCAGCGACTTCCCCGGGATATCCTCTCCAGCCTTGAACTTCAGCAGCGAACGAATGGCCCTGTCGAGATCTCCCTGGGAGAATTTCTCAGCCGAAACCCTAGTCGGATCACGGCGCCCAGCATAAAGGAACATCGGGTGCACCCTATCCTGGAGTGGCTGCACCCGATGCTCAAGAAATGTGCGGATGATATCCACACCGTTCACTTCCTTCTCCGGAATCAACTTGAGATCATCCACTCGACGATAGAGATCCTCTATATCCGCTACCTCGCCATCCAAGATCTGGTTTTTCTAGGACCTCTTCAGCTCGATCTTTTGGGAGGGGTCGAAAGGAGCAAGACCAAAATCCTGCCCAGCCACTGTGGAGTCGCGGATATAAAACCATCGCCTCCGCCAGTACTGGACAGATTCGGACATGGAAAAAGAAAAGAAAAGCAGATTGGGTTTGAGGGAGATGATGCAACCCCCAATGGGATAAACACCATCCGAACCAGATTGCCTCTTCACGGAATAGAGTTTCTGGAAGAGGCCAAAGTGCGGCTCGATACCGAGCCAGCACTCGCAGAAAGTGATAAAACAAGCAATGTGAAGAAGATAATTGGGGGAAAGATGATGCAATTGGACACCGTAAAGAAAAAGTAGTCCACGAAGGAAGTCGTGGACTGGGAAGGAAAATCCGCGAATAACGAAGGCGAGGAACATAACCCGAAACCCAGCGGGGGGATGGGGGATTACCTCATTGCCTGGGAGTTTTACGGCCTCCCTATCCTGTGGGATCAAACCCCGCTCACGAAGTTTGTGGAGATCACTCTCCCGCGTCTCCGATCGCCGCCAGCCACCGTCGGTGACACGGGTAGCGGCGGCACTCTTCTTCCCTCCAGCAGCGCTGGTACCAACTGCAGAAGAAGACTTCTTCGACTTCCCCATTGCGGTACGGCGGCGCCGGCGGCGAGAACGCAGGATGGAAGAAGGAAATGTCAGAGGATATTCCAGCGCGCAGCAAGAACTCTCAGAGAACAAGGAAGCAGTGAAACGAGAATAGCTGTGGTGAAAACAAACTAATGTTTTCCCCAATGATTATGAAGACGAAGACGATGCACGACAACCGTCCATCGAGAAGACCTAACGCCAATGGCAGGATCTGGCCATACACGTGTCAGCATCACAACGAACCGTTGCTAACACGCCGTCCACTACGCGCGGAAATCGAGGCGACGCCGTAATTATCTCCACGCCGCGCATGACCGGTCAATTCAAGGTCAGAAAGTGGGACCCATGTTCGTCCAGTCAAGTCATCTCTGGCGCAGCAGACGCTTGAAGTCATCGGTCGTCAGCACTGACGTCATCAAAAGCTATACTAGCACCAGTCACAATTTCTTCGGCTTCAAAAGCTAAAGAGTACTCACTCGAATCTACGATTCGACTAATTACTCGGGGGCTACTCCTATCAGGAGCGCTGGCCGCGCACCCGAAGAATGAACAACACGTTACAACACTGAACTGTTTCTTCGAGTCCTACGTTGAGTCTACGACTCCACTACGGACTCGGGGGCTACTCCCATAGGGAGGATGGATTTAAGCATCCAAAAAAATTTGTGTCCTACGGACCTAACACTGAACAACGGCTGAATTAAAGTCTCCGCTCGAGTCTACGACTCGAACAGACACTCGGGGGATACTCCCATAGGGAGCGCTGGTCGCGCACCCTATAAAATTTCGATTGCGATCCTTCGGATCAGTACGCAAAAACTTTTCGGCAACTCTGCCCCAATTAAACGCAAAGTGAGTAGCATTCTCCTTGGCTACCCGAAACACCTCCGCGGTGACAAAATTCGGATGCTGTGTCTGCGACGCAAAGATAAGACCTACAGATATCATCTGATGGCCTGGTAACGCACATGACTACGCTCTGCTAGTATAAACCCGTGCCAACAGGCGCGATGAAAAATCCCGACGGAGGCGTTGGGTACATCAATTAAATTCACTAGAATTCCACTCCTGTAAGTCCTCCCCAGCCTGAGTCGAATTACGCCAGCATATGTTCCGGGTTCGAGTCGAGGGACTCGAACCTGAAGAAGATCGTGTTGTTTTGTCCTAAGACAGTTAACTGACCCTGATCTGTCAGAGAGTCAGGCACACGCATCAACAATCCCTACACATTCTCTTGAAAGACAGAGTTGCACCCGAAGGATTGAAGAGTCCTCAGCCGAATCTACGATTCGACTGAACACTCGGGGGCTACTAACATGGTTATACCCCGCGGATACACGACCTCAGCATACCTAGTCCAGCCCAAGGAAGGCCCATGGCTAATATACGCCAGCCCATGAAGACTTTCGGGTGGCCAAGGCCCATGACGCTTTCGGATCCTTGGAGAGAAAGACTAGAGTAGATAGGAAATTCAAAGGGGTAAACCCTAGAACCTGTAACCGACTAGATCTGTGCCTGGGACCTGCCTAAGTCTATATAAAGGCCAGGAGGGCACGACCTAGATCTCTCTCTCTCATACTTTCGCATACGCACCTCCACGCCAGATTGCATCTGCGCACCCCTGTAATCATCGGTTCTGCCGTAATCAAGAGCAGACAAGCAGGAGTATGGTTTTACCTCCGGGGGCCTGAACCTGGGTAAACCTCGTGTGTCATATTGCTTGTTTTCTAACCGTTTCGCGATCTCCAGCATCCCCATCTTCTCCAAAACCCAAGTCCATAACAATGGGCATTGACAAGATCAAACCTCGTCAGCAGGTACTTCTCGATTTGCTCCTCCGTGATGGAGTAGCCTCACCAAGCACCGCGGCTCTCGGCCATCTCTTCATCGATGGCGTGCGGCGGAGAAGCGGGAGGAAAAGGAGGAGAAGAGTGAGCGGCGAAGGAAAAATCGGTGGCCCGTTGCTCCGACAAGAAAAGAATGGGTGGCGCCAGCGAGACGGAGGCGGAGCGAGCTCGTTAGCGGCACGGGCGCGGAAAGGTAGCAAGGTGTAGAGGGGCGGCGAGAAAAGGGGCAACTGGCGAGTGGGGGGTGACTGTGCGGCGTGCGTGGTATTTAAGGACGGGGCAGGGCAACCGCCGGCTGGCCATGTGGCGCTACCGCACACCCCCAGCGGCAGCCGGATCATTTGTGCAGGCACGGAATGCGTAGAATATCCAGGGCGCAGCAGGCGACGCGCCGGCGACGGTTCCTGAGGCGGCGCTTGATACGACGTGTCACCGCACGTCACAATAAAGTCATCATCACGCTTGTGGCTGACGTCCGTGATGACGTAGCCGAGTAACTCAACCGCCAGAACTCGGCCGGGTAGGAATTCAAACTAGCTTTGGAGCCCACGCACATTTATCCTAAGGGTGGAATCTACGCGTGCTCGGGGGCTAGTGTTGGGGGAAACACCCCCGGGTAGGCTAACCGAAAAAGATGCACGGGAAACGTAACTGCCAGCCAGCTGACCTAGCCGGATGTAAAAACTCAAGAGAAGGTCACAAAGAAGGCAAGACGCAAAGCAAGCCAGTGAACCAATCGGCCGGATAAGAAGATGCAGGCAAGACACCTAGCCGGATGGATCTTACTAGCTGGGCAAGGTAGCTGGCAGGATCATACCATCCGGAAAACCCAAGACATACGAGACGAATAGCTGGCTAGGGCCACCTAGCCGGATAGGCAGGACAGACGGATGACGTGGGCCATAGCACCCCGCAGCCCTAGCAGACAGGAGGACAGAGGCAGCGGCACGGACACCGGAGAAGACGGCTCGTCCCGTGTCAGGCGGAAACAGGAGCCGCCGCCCGTGTCAGCCGGGGCGGCCTCCACTGTTTCTGTGCCGGCTGGGGGGCGCGACACTATGCAAGACGTCAGGGAGGCTACACACTGTATCGGAATAGTCGGCCAGGCCCGCCTGTGGGACTCGTCAGTCGGTAGAGTCTTTGCCCATGCCGCCTCGGCATATATAAGGGGCGGAAGGGGCATTGTAGCAAGGGTTGGTTCCTCTTTCTTCTAGCTAGACCACCGATACAGCTCAGGGAGCACTTGTAGTCCTCTGTGTTCATCGAGATAGTTAGATCAACAGGAGTAGGGGTGTTACCTCATCACGAGGGCCTCGAACCTGGATACTTCTTGCGTCCTCGACGTATGCTTGTGCCCAATCCCGCCTGCGGACGCTGTCGCTCGCTTCTCTGCTCGCTCCCACACCTCTATCTTTCCTGCTAAGGCACTGCCGTTTCCATAACAATGACAATCGTGATGCCTACAAGACCAAGAGGAGGCAGCCGAGAACGAGGAGCAGTAGTGATGACCCACAAGTATAGGGGGTGTATCGTAGTGTGGCATCCCGCAAAACCACTACTAGAAAATCGCGTTGAATTTGTGCATTGCATCGTCAGCATCATGCATTGTTTGCATAAAACTATTTTCGTAAAGCCCGTTTTGTTTTCTAAAACGCCCCGCCTTTGTTTAACACGCAAACCCGGGGCTCCGGATTATTTTGTTTTGGCTGCCATCTGTTTGCAAACGGCTCGTTTAAAATAAATAAAATTTTTATTATTTTAGTGGGGCAGTCGAACGGGCCGAATGACCCGAACGACCACCCCAGAAAATATAATCGGTCCACCCCCCTTATTCCTAAACCTACCAACTAATCTACCCACACCCCTTTGGCCACATCACCCCACCCAATTCCCTAGTGACACCTCACCCTCTCTCCCCCTCTACCCAACCAGGAACTGCCACCTGGTCCACCCCCTCTCTCCCTCCAGCCGGCCCCACCCCAGCACACCACTCACGCTCGCACGCACTCACACGCCACACCTGCCTCCCCAATCGACAGCCCCTGGTCGCCCTGGCCCACCGGTCCCACCCTGACCGCCTGCTCCCTCCTCTCTTCCTCCTCCCGCAACTCCCTCTCCCCCGCGTTCCTTCTTCCACCGCGCGCCGCCCCGTCCGCCGCGCCGCGGCCGCTCGGCTTCGCCCGCCTCCAGGCCGAGCTCGCCCCGCCGCCAAGCAGAGCGCGCTGGCCCCGGCCTCCGGCCCCCTCTCAGGCCCGCCTCTCCGCCGCCGTGCCCCGCCTCTGCTCCGCCGGAGCCGCCCCCTCCTCCACCTACCCCGCTCGACCCCCCCTCCTCCGCCCTCTGTCTCGTCACCGCCAGCCTTCGGCCGCCCCGCGCCCTACCAACCCTCCTCGCCGCCGGCCCCGTCGCGCAGCCCCCTACCTCCCCTGCCTGGCCCGCGCCCCACCGCGCACTCGCCCCGCCTCCGGTCTCCTCGCCCCGCGTCGAGCTTCCTCCTCCGGCGCGCCCCCTGCCTCGCGCGTCCCGCGCCTCGGCCCCGCCGGTGCCGCGCGACCCCGCCCTGGCAGGCCCCGTTCGGCTCCGTCGCGCCCCCACCTCCGGCCTTCATCTCCTCTCCGGCGCGTCCTCCGGTCGCCACCGTCCGCCCCGCCCCGGGCTCCCTCCGGCGAGCTCCTGTTGCTGCGGCCCTCCTCCGGCCGACCGCGCGTCGCCGGCTCCCCCTCCTCGAGCTGCGCCGCCCGGCCCGTGCTCGCCGGCCGAACCCGCGCTCACCGTGCCTCCGTCGCCCTCCCCTCCTCTGCTCCGGCCTGCCGCGTCGCCGGCGCCGCCCGTCCGCCTCGCCGGCGACCCCCGTCGGCGTCGACCTCTTCTGCACCTCGCGACCTCCGCACTTTCCTCGCAGTTCAGGTCGCCACCGCCTTCCTCTGTCCTAGCCATCGACCGGACATGCACCTGTACCAAGGCAGCCCTTGCAGTGTTCGACGCCATCATCAACCGTGTTCTCGATGCCTTCCGGAGCAGCCGGCCGCGAGAAGGGCTGGAAGAAGTCGCCGCGCCTCCTTGTGCAAGGTCGCCGCCGTCGCCAAGCCTCGCTGTCGCCGCCCTGACTACCTAGGGCTTCAAGATGGAACTCTCAAGTCTTGAACCCGAGGATGTGACAAGAACTCCGGGCCCGATGGACCACGTCAAGCAACCGCGTGCTCCGTAGTCCGTACCGTACCCGATGGCCGAGACGTTGAAGACCCCGTTCCCGGAGGCGAAGTCCGAACCCTGTCACGCCAAGCACTTCCTCTCGGACGCCAAGGCCCGGACCCGGAAACCGCCAAGATCGCCACCGAACGTCAAGACCTTCTTCCCGGATACGACAAGTACCCTCTCGAGGACGCCGAGATCCACAATCGGATCCGAGGACACCGAGACCCCGATGCGACAAGTACTTCATCCCGAACGCCATGACCGTCAACATGACCCGAAGACCACGGATGCATCAAGATCTACCCCGTTCCCGAGAACGAACCCGTCGGACCCTGAACCCTGAGACCGACCCCGAACCCCGGAACCCCAAGACCGTCGAGACCCCTAATGTGTGAACCCCTTATCCGAGAACCCTAATTTATAAATGTCACCTATATAACTGTTGCATATAAAGTGTTCATGCATGCATCCATATCATGTGGTTTGGGGGCCATACGCCGATTCACCTTATAATTAAATGTGGGGCCCTTATGCGGGCAAATCTCGCCTTGTATTGGCCTCAATTAAACTTGTGTAGCGAACCGGTATCTTATCTTGCCTTGTTATAACAACATTTAAATTGTGGGGTATCTAAATAACGTGAACCACCTAAATAATTGTCGGAACCCCGGTTCCGCTTAATATGACCTGATTGCATCGCATCCTTGCCATGTCATTCATCATGCATGCATCATGCCGATCTTCTGTCGTTGTATTAAATAGTGCATCCGGTGTTTCTTCTAGTGTTTTGCTTCTTCGCGGATAAGGCCGTTGAGTTGATGTGAGCTTCGCCCCGATCTTCGGATGAACCTTCGGCAATGTTTTCAGGCGAGCATCTCCCCCTTTCTACCTATCTTACTTTTATAGTATTTATTCCCTCCTGTTGATCTATTGCTATCTGTGTTGCGATGCTCTAGTTTCCGTACCCTTGATATTACTTGCAGCCTTATATTGCCTTGGACACATCCTATTACCTGTTGTTTGGTAGATGGTTGGACTTGCGCGTCGTAGTCGCTTGCTCAAGTGCCGTTGCGTGTCATCAAGTGCCACAGTTGTTGATGTATTGCCGCATGTTGATGTTGGATATGATCATAGTTTTACTTATCGTTCACTTTAATTCCTGTTTAACAACTAAAATTGAAGTAAGCAGAGGCATCGGTGGGTGATAGATAATATTTGGTTTCCGAACGCCCACTTGTGTCCCGTAGGACCCCGAGTACTTGATACCTGTTCCTTGATTTATCGCGCTATCCACATCCGGGAGGTATATGGGACCCCCCTTAGCCAGAGCTTGATTCAGTCTTATTTCTTGGGGCCACAAACTAGTTTGAGGTTTTATTTACGATCCTGTACTTATGCCATGCTTTACTGCTTTATTTACGATTGTGCGATGGATAGCACACTGTACTGTTTAGGTAAGCGGAATGTTTTCGCGGTATCGACAAGCCCCGTTTGGGGTTCCCAGTCGTTTACAGCCATTGTCGCAGACCTTGAGTCCGTCTCGGAGCTAGCTTACTTCGTTGCGGGTCTACTCAATGGGGTGGCCCCCTGAAATATTTCTGAATCCTGTGATTGCTTTGTCGTGAAGGCCTCGTTGGGTTTTGATTTGGTTTTTCCGAGGTTGATCGAGTGTGTGTTGCTATTGGTGCACCCCGGCCGGGTAAAACTTTCTGAAAGCCGTGTCCGCGGTTATGGACGACTTGGAGCACAGTATCTCGACCATAGACAAGCATAACTAAAGTTTATTGCTATAAATTTGACTTATAATGACTAGTAATCAGCTTCACTATAATGGAATGGTTAAATAATACTGCCCACAATTGCTTGTTTGAGTTGTCGCTTGCGACCATTTTACCTGACTAGTAAGTATTGCAACTACAATGGAATGGCTGAATAAAAGTACCAACAACTGTTGGGTTTTGGGTTTATCTCATGCTATCTGTATCTGATTAGTAATTGTTGCAACTATAACGGAACGGCTAACTAAAAGTGCCCACTGCTTATTTTATCAGGATGATTATCTATACCTGACTAGTAATTGCTGCAACGATAACTGAATAAATAAAACTGCCAACTGTGTGAGTTCCTCGGTTGACTTCCTCGTTTGGTCTCGAGGGGG
The DNA here is from genome assembly GCA_916181665.1 of Avena sativa. Lineage (NCBI taxonomy): Eukaryota > Viridiplantae > Streptophyta > Magnoliopsida > Poales > Poaceae > Avena > Avena sativa. The sequence continues at coordinate 384,176,798 of OV702281.1, read as the reverse complement.
AAAGACCAGGATGGGTTTGTTTGGTGGTAGTATCAGATTAGGTTCCGGATAGGTCCTTCTTACCCCTCTCTGATATCCGCTAGTTGTATCGAGTCTCTATAGGTTGATTAGTGCATGCTGCCGCTGCCGCTTCAGTCCACCATACCTATGTAGGCGAGGACCGCCGAATTCTAGTCTCGCCGTGTACTGGCCTCAGTACTGACGCTCCTCTTTTTCCTTTGCCCTTTGTCGGCACCCCTTTTGTTTGAGCAGGTTTTGAGATCGACGTCGTTAGCAGGGTTACCCTTCCGGCTTGGCCTGGGCAGGGTTATGGACGCCATTGGTTATTCTTCAGGGCTCTTAGCCCCATTTGCATCTTGTCCGTAGCTGGACGCTCTATCGTTTTCAAGGTGATTTGGATCTTTGTATATTATATCTGTATTCTTGACTCATTGAGTCGCTGTTATATATATCTGTTCTGTGGGTCCCATCGAGGACTGTTGTGTAATGTTATTACTTCGTCTTCCACCCGCACGAAAGTGCCTGGTGGGCACCTTTGAATCGTTTCTATGCGGGTTTGGCGAATTTTGCTAAAACTTGCATAGGTCCGATTCTGAGGGTGTTACACGTAGTACTTTTGATAAATAGGAGTGTCGATCCCAACGAGGAGCAGAAGGTGCTGAACAATGGTATGGAGCAGGAAATCCCTGTGAATACTTAGCAAACGGATTTTTAGTGGTTTTCTGACAAGGCAACAAAACAAAGAGCAAGTAATAGAAGTAACGAACAAACGGAGCAAGTGGCCCAATCCTTTCTTAGCAAAGGACAGGCCGGTGGAAATACTTATAAGGACCGAACGTTCTCGAGGACACATGGGAATTCTGTCAAGTGCTTTCGCTTCAAATAGCTGAGTACTCTTCTCTGGTGTTTGTAAGTGTTGTGTGGGTTAACCTGTGATAACATACCGCCTTTCCTAGTACTAATACATACTTGTGATTAAACCGCGTGCAAACATCTGTAATTACAGGAAAGTAATTAATATATAAATCTAACCACAGCCTTAAACTCTGAGATCCTACACTCCCTTGTGCAAAGGTGTCCTAACGGGGGTTCAGGTTTCTGTCACCCCGGCAACCCCACGATTAGTAGCCAAATACACAATGCATTCCCCTAGGCCCGTAAATGGTGAAGTGTCATGTAGTCTATGTTCACATGACACCACTAGAAGAATAGCACCACAACTTAAATACTAAACCATTGAATAATAACTCATCACAGATTCACTACTAACAAAATGACTTCTCCCATGTCCTCAAGAACTAAAGGAACTACTCACAAGACATCATATGGATCAAGATCAAAGATGATATGATAATGGATAACAATCTGAACATAAACAATAATCCAATGGTTCCACTCACAAGCATCAACTACAATAGTAATCAACACCAGGAAAGTTTCCTCTAAGAACTAAAGCAATATCCAACACAATTGTTACAGCAGGACAGAGTAGTGATGATGGTGCTGGTGGAGATGATGGTGTGTATGATGATGATCCCGATGAAGCCTAGCTTGATGGTGGTGTTGATGGCGATGATCTCCCTCTCCGGGAAGGAATTTCCCCGGCAGAAATCTGTCTGCCAGAGAGATCTTTCTCTCTCGGTGTTTTCTGCCCCCAGAGGCGACAAAAATCTATTTGTGGTCGCTCCCCGTGGGTTAGGGTTCTGAAGGGAATATATAGGCGAAGGGAGAGAGTCGAAGGCCGGGCAGGTGGGCCACACCTGCCCTAGGCGCGGCCTCAGGTGGGCCCACGCCTAGGGGGTGTGGCCCCCCTTCGCTCCTCCTTCTGGCTTCCTTCGTCCTCGGGTAAAATAATATGTTTCCATATTTTTCTGATATTCACGAAATTGCACCGAAATGCCTTCTTTTCCATCAGAATCCAGACTCCGTCAGTCCATCCTCTAGGAATCATCCAACATGCATAAACAGATGAAAAGCCATAAGTAATACCTCATAATAAGACAAATATCAATGAATAGAGGTAAATTATGATATAGAATCGTGATGCAAATTGGGCGTATCAACTCCCCCCAAGCGTAGACTTCGCTTGTCCCCAAGAAAAAAATGAGCTCAGTAAACATGTCCACAGGTTTATGGAGTGAAGTGTCGATAAAAGAATACGAACAAGAAGCACGACACTTACCATTGCACAACTCATAGAAGAAAGCAACTCACCATCATATAACTTAGCTTGCAACCAAGTACAGCAGTCACAATAGAGATGCATAAAGATAAATCATAATTGGAATTGGCAAACTTGTTCTTGGTCAGAGAACACCTGGCAAACAGTTTCACAAAAATCTTTTTGTAGAAGTTTCAAAATAGGAGCACTCTTTGCTCAAAAAGGTTTTTCACAAGTGAAGGCTTTCAAAGTAATACTCAATAGATAAGAGTTTTGTGCAAACAAGGAAGATAAAGAACATGATTGAATAAATCACCATATGAATGCTTGAAACACAACAACTCAAATGCTTGCTGGAGATAGAGAGGAAGTAGGTTTACTGACTCAACTTGGAAGTGGGAGAAAGGTCCCTTCTTAGAGGGAAGTAGGGATTACAAGTCATAAAGAGCTTCCAAAAGATTATGGTACTTACTAGCTTTGAGCCCTCATTGCCCCTATCATAGGCATCTTGAGATGATTAAGGTTAAAGTGCACAAAGATGGAGTATATGCTTGACGAAATATAAGTTGGAAATCTCATGTCCCTTGAATATGAGAGCCACTCCTCATGCTACTCAACTTTGGTCACAGTTAAGTTCTTGTCATTGTAAGTATTTGCATATCATTGAGAACCGCCAACGGGGTAGCCCTTGCACATGGTACAGGAGCTTTCCCATAACCAAAATGGCAAGGCAAGCAGACAATGAGCATCTCAGCGATCTTTTTATTTACTATGTGCATAGCTTTTTATTGAGGATGCTTCATAGATAGCTCATTATGGTGATGCTGCAAGTTTCCACCATGATTAAGCATGGCTTAGGCTAGCGGCCCAGGCATTTCTCTAACACAGAATACAGACTCCATGGACTTACAAGATCCCTCTTTATTTCACACCGTTGACATCCATAGACAAAAGAGCACGGTATTAACTGTGTATAGAGTACAAGTGCAATGTTGAAAATGTTCCCCGTGATAGCACGATTCTGCTAATTCCAATGTATAGATGCAAGCATATACAACTTCGATGGCATAATGGTTCAAGTCTATGGGCAAGGAAATAAAGTGTGCCATCAAGTCCGTGAGAGCTTTACTAACTATTTTTCACATAACAAAATACTTTTTAATTTGAAAGGTAGATGAAACTTGAGAATTTGCTTGGAATAGCAAAAATGCTACTAGGTAGATATGGTGGACACAAATTGCAAAGGTTTGGTTCAAAGGATTTGGACATGAGAAGTATGCCTTCTCAAAACAGGTTTTTGGCTAGCAAGGCTGGGTAGCAAGCAAGAGAGTTGAAAGAAACAAGAAAACATACAAGTAATAAAGCCAAACATGCAATCTTCCTTGAAGACAAGAAAGATCTTAAATAGAGAATACTAAGCTTATGAGCCAACAATAAAGAAAACAAATGCTACAAAATACATGTAAGATTTTTCTCATTTTCTCTTTCAAACTAAAGCCACTGACTAGAACTTGGTTTGCCAAAACCAATTTAGATCCAGTTGATGATCCCAAAGTGATGCCAATACTGGACAACAAGATCCATCATATAATAGGGATTGCAAACTAAAAATAAGAAGTGCAAAATATAAAAGATGAGACTTCTCATTAATATTCAATAAAGGCATTCACACCAAGGGATACATAGATAATAAACTAAAGGAGAGATACTTCCACATGAAAACCAAACTATAAGATAACCTCTCTACCATAGATATGATCCACTAAAAAGGTAAAAGATAAAAGATAATGGTGGTGATACCGCGACACTCCCCCAAGCTTGGAACAAGCCAAGGGGATGCCAAACCTGATGACGAATTACTCCTTTGGTGGTGGTGGTGTTCTCTTGATAAGCTCTTCAATAATTTTCTTCAAATCCTCTATATCGAAGGTCAGAGTACGAATTAACTCCGAATTATGCTCAATGCAGCTCATGATCAACTCGGACCGAGGGTCACAGTCCTTGTTATTCTTTCTCCATTCTTCCATATTAGAGTGTTTCTTCCCTGCATGTTTAGAACAAGGGTACTAGGAGGAAGTGTGCGTGGAGCGAGGATGTGACGCGGAGTTCTCCCTCCTATAGACATTTGTGCTGTCCTCCTAAGTTTGGTAGGTCGTACCACCAAACCAATGCTTGCGACGGTAGCACGGGTGTCCGGATGCTTGTCGTCCTCCATGTCACCTTCATACCCTACCAAAATCTCCTCTTCCTCGGGGACTTGAGGTTCTTCTTCCTCGGGCTTCTTGACTTTGTCGTTGGCGGAGGCCATGGTGCTCTAAACTTGAGAACATTTCCTGACAAAAACAGATTGAAACGAAAACACGACGAGAACACAATGCATGAACCTCGGGGGATCTGGGGGGTATATATTACGAAGTTTAAAGGCATAAGGAAGGTACTGACACGGAAACGAGGCGGAGATGGAGTTCGAGGGTGGAACACCCCCCTCAGGCGCGGCCAGGCTGGGCCCGCGCCTGGGGTGGGTTTGTCCACCCCGGGCTTCGTTTCCTCTTCAGTTTCGTGTCGTAACTTCCCTTATGTATTAAAAACATCAAAAATATAAAAAAATTAGGGTTTCACGAATCTTCTGTTTTCACCACTTTTACCTATTCAAAGACGAACTCTATAGATTCCTTTTCTCTTTCTCCTGAGAATTTCCTTCTTACAAAACCTTTGCACAAACTCAAAGACAACATTAGTGTAAGAAAAAACAATAAACCTTTGGTAAACACTTCAACTGAAAAACCCATCAAAACAAAAGCTTCTATAAGAGGCAAATGCAAATGATGGCACAAATCTGTCAAAACAGACCAACAGGTAAAGATTGATTTTTCCGAAGACCTTTTGTTGCTCAAATCAAAAAGTGCAGAACTGATGAAAGTTGCGTAACAACTTGTAGAACAAGCTCAGAGAAATGCAGATCCATCTGAAGAACTGAGCTTCCTCACGAATTTTTACAATACAGCACAAAAAATCTGTCCCAAGACAACCACTTTTCACAAATCCTCTACTTCACAAAAGTAGTTGAACTTGACACAAAAACTAAAACAAAAAGGATAAGGAGCGGTTATTACTGAGGTAATAACTTCCAAGACTCGAAAAAACTCTTGGGTTATCTCCCAACAAGTACTTTTCTTTAATGCCTTTAAGTTAGGCTCGAAATTTCCAAAGATGCTCACATAGGATTTATATATTTGAAATGAAAGAGAGCATCAAGAAGCAAATAACCAACACACTTGAGTATAACCCACTTCCTATGCATGGGAGTATCATGAGAAAACGAATTATTGAAATAAAAAGCCACAAGCATAGGAAGACAAAACAGATGCAACTTTAAAGCTTTCAACATAAAACAGGGAAACTTAACATCATTGAGATGCATAAAACCGTGTTTCCCTCTCTAAAAATAACTTTCAATAGCACTTTGAATAAAGTTTACAATATAACTGTCACTGGAAACAACTTTATCATCAGAATAAGCATACTTACAGTCATCAAAAAGAGGTCCAAGGTCATAGACTGGATCAATAGAAGCAAGTTATTCCATCCTGAAATCTTTATTAGGCAAGCTATTTTCACAAGGAGCTTTAGCAAATTTGCAAAAGTTAAACTCATAAGAATCTCCATCAAACTTAGTTAAATCCTTTTCCTTCTTACAATCAATAATAGCTCCACAAGTGTTCAAGAAAGGTCTACCAAAAATGATAGAACAAGTTTTGCTAGCTGCTGAATTAAGCACTAGAAAATCAGCAAGATATTTAATATTACCACAGATAACCTCTACATCTCTTACAATGCCAATGGGGAAAATGGTCTCCTTGTTAGCAAGGTGAATAACCACATCAATGTCCTCAAGCTCACAAGGTCCAATCTCATGCATAATTTCCCTATAAAGCTCATAAGGAATAGCACTATAACTATGTAACACCCTCATAATCGGCCCTATGCAAGTTTTAGCGATTCCCGCCAAACCCGCATAGAAACGATTCAAAGGTGCCCACCAGGCACTTGCGTGCGGGTGGAAAATGAAGTAATACAATTACACAACAGTCCTCGATGGGACCCACAGAACAGATATATATACAACACGACTCCATGAGTCAAGAATACAGATATACAGAACAAAGATCCAAATCACCTTGAAAACGATAGAGCGTCCAACTACGGACAAGATGCAAATGGGGCTAAGAGCCCTGAAGAATAACCAATGGCGTCCATAACCCTGCCCAGGCCAAGCCGGAAGGGTAACCCTGCTAACGACGTCGATCTCAAAACCTGCTTAAAAAAAGGGGTGCCGACAAAGGGCAAAGGAAAAAGAGAGAGAGCGGTCAGTACTGAGGCCAGTACACGGCGAGGCTAGAATTCGGCGGTCCTCGCCTACATAGGTATGGTGGACTGAAGCAGCAGCGCAACATGCACTAAACAACCTATAGAGACTCAAGATAACTGTCGGCTATCAGAGAGAGGTAAGAAAGACCTATCCGGAACCAACCTGATACTACCACCAAACATACCCATCCTGGTATTTCCCCCTCGAGACCAAACGAGGAAGTCAACCAGGAACTCACACAGTTGGCAGTTTTATTTATTCAGTTATCGTTGCAGCAATTACTAGTCAGGTATAGATAGTCGTCCTGATAGAATAAGCAGTGGGCACTTTTAGTTAACCATTCCGTTGTAGTTGCAACACTTACTAGTCAGATACAATTAGCATGAGATATCCCAAAACCCAGCAGTTGTTGGTACTTCTATTTAGCCATTCCGTTATAGTTGCAATACTTACTAGTCAGATACAATGGTAGCAAGCGACAACCCAAACAAGCAATTGTTGGGAGTTTTATTTAGCCATTCCATTATAGTGAAGCTGATTACTAGTCATTATAAAGTCAAATTTATAGCACTACTTTAGTTATAGTTGTCTATGATCGAGATACTGTGCTCCAAGTCGTCCATAACCGCGGACACGGCTTTCAGAAAGTTTTACCCTGCAGGGTGCACAAATATCAACACACACTCGATCAACCTCGAAAAAACAAAATCAAAACCCAACGAGGCCTTCACGACAAAGCAATCACAGGATTCAGAAATATTTCAGGGGGCCACCCCATTAAGCTACCCGCAACGAAGTTAGCTGACTCCGAAACGGACTCAAGGTTTGGGTGGACGGCTGTAAACGACTGGGAACCCGAAAGTGTGACTGGGCTTGTCGATACTGCGAAATCGTGTCCTGATCCTAAACAGTACAGGTGCAGTACATCGCACAATTTAAATAAAGCTGTAAAGCATGGCATAAGTACAGGATAGTAAATAAAACCTCAAACTAGTTTGTGGCCCCAAGAAATAAGAATGAATCAAGCTCTGGCTCAGGGGGGGTCCCATAATCCTCCCGGATGTGGATAGCGCGAATATTCAAGGAACAGGTATCAAGTACTCGGGGTCCTACGGGACACAAGTGGACGGTTAACAACCAAATAACATCTATTGCCCACCTGTGCCTCTGCATTTACCTACTTCAATTTTAGTTGTTAAACAGTAATTAAAGTCTTGATCATCTCCAACAATAAACACACGGCAATATTCCAACAACTGTGGTACTTGACGACACGCAACAACACTTGAGCAAGCGACTACGACGCGCAGGTCCAACTATCTACCAAACAACGGGTAATAGGAGGTGTCCAAGGCAATATAAGGCTGCAAGGGATATCACGGGTATGAAAACTAGAGCAACGCAACACAGATAGCAATAGATCAACAGGAGGAAATAAAGACTATAAAAGTAAGATAGGTAGAAAGGGGGAGGTGCTCGCCTGAAAAACATTGCCGAAGATTCAACCGAAGATCGGGTCGACACTCGCATCAACTCATCGGTCTAATCCGCGAAGAAGCAAAACACTAGAAGAAACACCGGATGCACTATTTAATACGACGGCGGAAGATCCGGCATGCTTATGATATGATGCATGGCATGGCAAAGATGTGATGCAACTAGGCAATATTAAGAGGAACCGGGGTCCCGACAATTATTCAGATGGTTCAAGTTATTTAACTACCCCGCAATTTAAATGTTGTCTTAACAAGGCAAAATATAGCATCGGTTCGCTACACAGATTTAAATGGGACCAATTTACGACTAGATTTGCCCGCATATGGGTCCCATATTTAATTATGAGGTGAATCGGCATAATGCCCCCAAACCACTGACAAGTATGCATGCATGAACAATTTAATATGCAACAAGTTTAGATATTATTATAAAATAGGGCTCGGGAAGGGAATCACACATTAGGGGGTCGGTGATCTTGGTTCCGGGGGTTCGGGGTTCTGTCTCAGGGTTCAGGGTTCGACGGGATCGGTCTTCGAAGGTCGGATACAAGATGAAGAGCTTGGCGTTCCGGGAAGGAGGACTTGGTGTGGCGTCGGGGGCGCATCGGACTCGCCCTGGTCGGTGTCGATCTTGTCGTTGCGAAGATCTTGTCGGGTCCTCGTATCGGATCGGTCTTGGCGTTCGGGAAGAAGAACTTGTCGTCCTCGTGGCGATCTTGGCGTTCTTCAGGTTCGGGTTTTGGCGTCCGAGGAAAGTACTTGGCGTGTCGGGTTCGGTCTTCGAATCCATGTCAGGGCTTGAGGGTCTTTGGGTCCGTGACGAGGAACTTGCCGTCTAAGAAGGAGAACTCGGGGTATTGCAATTCCGTGTAGAGGTTCTTGGCGTTCGGGATCTCGACGAGCTTGGCGTCCTTGTCAGAGTTCTCGGTCGACGATGTCGGTCTTGGCTTTGGCGCCGGTGGATCTGGGCGATTCCATGTCGAAGGCCCGAGGAATATCATGTCGATACGAAGCATTTTAGCGAGTTGGTCTCGGGCGCCAGATCCCTGTGGACGATCTTGGTTACCACCTAACCGGTGACGGAGGACTTGGCGTGCGACACCATATAGGAGTACTTGGTGTCCCGAGAGAAGAGCATGGGTTCCTTGGATCACACAGACAGAAGCTGTGGATGATACGGCCTCAACCGCGCGGTTGACACATCCAACAGGTACAGCCTAGCACCACCATCAGACAACAACGGCCGGCAAGCATGTACCAAAGCAAAAACAAAGTGGCATGGAATATTACACGAGGACACCATGAGCACCGCTGGGGTGGACACGGGCATGCTCGCTTGAAGGATACGGTGCCGGCGACGCGGTCGGAGAAGGGCGCCAAAGGCGGCCTACAACAAGTACACAAGCGGCAGCACTGCAGGGTCGAGGGGAGGCATAGGCGACGGGCTCCGGGACGGAAAGGCGAGGCTGACGCGGAGAGAAGCGGAGGTGACGAGAATAGGGCGGCCGCGGTGGCTCGGGATGCGTGGCCGAGGGGGAGGCTTCAGGAGGCCAGAGCTCGCGGGTGGGGCGATGAGGCGGCCGACACGAGAGGCGAGGAGGTGGGCCGGGGAACAGGACGACCTCTGGCGGCAGGGTATGAGCCGAGAAGGAGGGCACGGTGGTGGCGGGGAGGGCGGTCACTGGCTTGCGTGATGGGGGCGACGCCGGGAGGAGACCGGCGGAGGCGCTGCGGCCAGCGAGGCGGCTCTGCCTGGGGAGCTTGATGGCATGGGGTTGAGCGCAACGGCGAGGAGGAGCTCTGGGCGGCGGGGACGAGCGGGTAGCAGAGTCCCTGGCCGCGGCAGCAGGGGCTCGCCGGGAGGAGCCTGGGCGGCCTGCACGCGGGGAGGGGAACTCGGGGAGGTTGGCGAGGAAGAGCTTGCGAGGGGCACAGCGCACGCGGAGGACGGCGGTGAGGCAGGGGCAGCGGGCGTCGCCGGAGACAGGAGGCCCGGAGAGAGGGCGCCGCGGCGGCGGTTGACGGCCGGGCTGGAGGTTGGGGACGAGGCAGGGAGGTGGGGCGAGTGGGGAGGTGGGGATCGAGAGGATCCCGTGTGGGGAGGGCGTGCATGCGTGGTGTTGTGTGGTGGGTTGGATCGGGTCAGGGGGGCCTGCAAGGAGTGTGCGGTGGCGGGGTGGGGCCCAGGGAGTTGGTGGGGTCAGGCGGGTGGTGTGGAAGCAGCTGGGTGAGGTGGCAGGTTAGGAGTGGATGGGGGATTGGGCCAGGGTGACGTGTCGGGTGGTGATTGGCCGGGGTGAGGTGGCTGAAGGGTGGGTAGAATAGGACTGGGTAGGAAAAGGGTTTAGGGTTTCTTTAGATGGGCCGGGTGGTAGGTAGTCTGGTCAGGTTGGGCCTCTGGCCTGACTGATCGGACTGCCTCCCCGGACAAAACATTTTATTATTTATTTTATTTGTAAAACATTTTTGTAAATACTTTTTAGACAAATAAAAGATCCGAACCGACCGATGTTTTAATTTGAAATAAAGACGGGGGTTATTTAGAAAACAAAGGTAGTTTTTTTTTAGAAACTAGTTTTTGACAAACATATGCATGATGATGACGATGCTCAAATGCAATGTGGCATGATGACATGAGCATGCGGTCATGATGATGCAATGCACAAAAACAACGCGATTTTCTAGTATTGGTTTTGCGGGATGCCACAATTCGACACCACTAATAATGGATCTCGCCCTCGAGATCCGCCTCATGGTACCGGGAAGAAGGGCGGCGATCTGAATCTTCTCACATCGTGTAGATCCTCGCGACACCACTAACAAGAGGTCGTTGTCCGTGATCGTCGTGGGAACACTCCGGAACAAAAGGTCGAAGGTAGAGGTATCAGCAAATAAAGCCACCTCTAACTCTGATAGATAGAGAGAACCGATGCATTCTCATCCACTTCAATGTACAAAAGCGAATAGAAGGGGTAGTCGGCATGGGGGCCAATCCATCACGCACCCAAACTATTACTCTGCACAATCAGTAGAAAAGCGTGCAACCATTCTCGGAATCAGACTGAAGATCTCGACAATCGAGGTTCAGAAACAAAGGAGTGATGCAGACTCTGCATCAGATCTGGCGTAGATGATGTCGTCGCGTCGGAAAACACCGGAAGGCACGAGAAGGAACAAAGAGAAGTCCACCAGACTAAGGGTTCCTCGGATAGCATGAAGACCAGATGTAGCAACACCGTTACCAAAGGAGGAAGCGAAACCCTGAAGGTACGATGGAACCCAACCACGAGAAATCCTGGACTCGAAGAGAGAGAAGAGAGCGGATTCAAAACACGCAGAGGTGAGAGGAGAGCAGCAGAGGGGTAAGGAGTAAAATCAGACCTAATCAGAACTATCCAACCGATTTTGCAGAAATAGTTTTCACACTCTACTTCGGCCGTTAGCTAGGTTATCCTACAGGCTGGACTTGTGGGGTATCGCAACTGCTGAGCTCTGATACCACTCTGTAACACCCTCAGAATCGGCCCTATGCAAGTTTTAGCGATTCCCGCCAAACCCGCATAGAAACGATTCAAAGGTGCCCACCAGGCACTTGCGTGCGGGTGGAAAATGAAGTAATACCATTACACAACAGTCCTCGATGGGACCCACAGAACAGATATATATACAACACGACTCCATGAGTCAAGAATACAGATATACAGAACAAAGATCCAAATCACCTTGAAAACGTTAGAGCGTCCAACTACGGACAAGATGCAAATGGGGCTAAGAGCCCTGAAGAATAACCAATGGCGTCTATAACCCTGCCCAGGCCAAGCCGGAAGGGTAACCCTGCTAACGACGTCGATCTCAAAACCTGCTTAAACAAAAGGGGTGCCGACAAAGGGCAAAGGAAAAAGAGAGAGAGCGGTCAGTACTGAGGCCAGTACACGGCGAGGCTAGAATTCGGCGGTCCTCGCCTACATAGGTATGGTGGACTGAAGCGGCAGCGCAGCATGCACTAAACAACCTATAGAGACTCGAGATAACTGTCGGCTATCAGAGAGAGGTAAGAAAGACCTATCCGGAACCAACCTGATACTACCACCAAACATACCCATCCTGGTATTTCCCCCTCGAGACCAAACGAGGAAGTCAACCGAGGAACTCACACAGTTGGCAATTTTATTTATTCAGTTATCGTTGCAGCAATTACTAGTCAGGTATAGATAGTCGTCCTGATAGAATAAGCAGTGGGCACTTTTAGTTAACCATTCCGTTGTAGTTGCAACACTTACTAGTCAGATACAATTAGCATGAGATATCCCAAAACCCAGCAGTTGTTGGTACTTTTATTTAGCCATTCCGTTATAGTTGCAATACTTACTAGTCAGATACAATGGTAGCAAGCGACAACCCAAACAAGCAATTGTTGGGAGTTTTATTTAGCCATTCCATTATAGTGAAGCTGATTACTAGTCATTATAAAGTCAAATTTATAGCACTACTTTAGTTATAGTTGTCTATGATCGAGATACTGTGCTCCAAGTCGTCCATAACCGCGGACACGGCTTTCAGAAAGTTTTACCCTGCAGGGGTGCACAAATAGCAACACACACTCGATCAACCTCGGAAAAACCAAATCAAAACCCAACGAGGCCTTCACGACAAAGCAATCACAGGATTCAGAAATATTTCAGGGGGCCACCCCATTAAGCTACCCGCAACGAAGTTAGCTGACTCCGAAACGGACTCAAGGTTTGGGTGGACGGCTGTAAACGACTGGGAACCCGAAAGTGTGACTGGGCTTGTCGATACCGCGAAATCGTGTCCCGATCCTAAACAGTATAGGTGCAGTACATCGCACAATTTAAATAAAGCAGTAAAGCATGGCATAAGTACAGGATAGTAAATAAAACCTCAAACTAGTTTGTGGCCCCAAGAAATAAGAATGAATCAAGCTCTGGCTCAGGGGGGTCCCATAATCCTCCCGGATGTGGATAGCGCGAATATTCAAGGAACAGGTATCAAGTACTCGGGGTCCTACGGGACACAAGTGGACGGTTAACAACCAAATAACATCTATTGCCCACATGTGCCTCTGCATTTACCTACTTCAATTTTAGTTGTTAAACAGTAATTAAAGTCTTGATCATCTCCAACAATAAACACACGGCAATATTCCAACAACTGTGGTACTTGACGACACGCAACAGCACTTGAGCAAGCGACTACGACGCGCAGGTCCAACTATCTACCAAACAACAGGTAATAGGAGGTGTCCAAGGCAATATAAGGCTGCAAGGGATATCACAGGTACGAAAACTAGAGCAATGCAACACAGATAGCAATAGATCAACAGGAGGAAATAAAGACTATAAAAGTAAGATAGGTAGAAAGGGGGAGGTGCTCGCCTAAAAAACATTGCCGAAGATTCAACCGAAGATCGGGTCGACACTCGCATCAACTCATCGGTCTAATCCGCGAAGAAGCAAAACACTAGAAGAAACACCGGATGCACTATTTAATACGACGGCGGAAGATCCGGCATGCTTATGATATGATGCATGGCATGGCAAAGATGTGATGCAACTAGGCAATATTAAGCGGAACCGGGGTCCCGACAATTATTCAGATGGTTCAAGTTATTTAACTACCCCGCAATTTAAATGTTGTCTTAACAAGGCAAAATATAGCATCGGTTCGCTACACAGATTTAAATGGGACCAATTTACGACTAGATTTGCCCGCATATGGGTCCCATATTTAATTATGAGGTGAATCGGCATAATGCCCCCAAACCACTGACAAGTATGCATGCATGAACAATTTAATATGCAACAAGTTTAGATATTATTATAAAATAGGGCTCGGGAAGGGAATCACACATTAGGGGGTCGGTGATCTTGGTTCCGGGGGTTCGGGGTTCTGTCTCAGGGTTCAGGGTTCGACGGGATCGGTCTTCGAAGGTCGGATACAAGATGAAGAGCTTGGCGTTCCGGGAAGGAGGACTTGGTGTGGCGTCGGGGGTGCATCGGACTCGCCCTGGTCGGTGTCGATCTTGTCGTTGCGAAGATCTTGTCGGGTCCTCGTATCGGATCGGTCTTGGCGTTCGGGAAGAAGAACTTGTCGTCCTCGTGGCGATCTTGGCGTTCTTCAGGTTCGGGTTTTGGCGTCCGAGGAAAGTACTTGGCGTGTCGGGTTCGGTCTTCGAATCCATGTCAGAGCTTGAGGTTCTTTGGGTCCGTGACAAGGAACTTGCCATCTAAGAAGGAGAACTCGGGGTATTGCAATTCCGTGTAGAGGTTCTTGGCGTTCGGGATCTCGACGAGCTTGGCGTCCTTGTCAGAGTTCTCGGTCGATGATGTCGGTCTTGGGTTTGGCGTCGATGGATCTGGGCGATTCCATGTCGAAGGCCCGAGGAAGATCATGTCGATACGAAGCATTTTAGCGAGTTGGTCTCGGGCGCCAGATCCCTGTGGACGATCTTGGTTACCACCTAACCGGTGACGGAGGACTTGGCGTGCGGCACCATATAGGAGTACTTGGTGTCCCGAGAGAAGACCATGGGTTCCTTGGATCACACAGACAGAAGCTGTGGATGATACGGCCTCAACCGCGCGGTTGACACATCCAACAGGTACAGCCTAGCACCACCATCAGACAACAACGGCCGGCAAGCATGTACCAAAGCAAAAACAAAGTGGCATGGAATATTACACGAGGACACCATGAGCACCGCTGGGGTGGACACGGGCATGCTCGCTTGAAGGATACGGTGCCGGCGACGCGGTCGGAGAAGGGCGCCAAAGGCGGCCTACAACAAGCACACAAGTGGCAGCGCTGCAGGGTCGAGGGGAGGCGTAGGCGACGGGCTCCGGGACGGAAAGGCGAGGCTGACGCGGAGAGAAGCGGAGGTGACGAGAATAGGGCGGCCGTGGTGGCTCGGGATGCGTGGCCGAGGGGGAGGCTTCAGGAGGCCGGAGCTCGCGGGTGGGGCGACGAGGCGGCCGACACGAGAGGCGAGGAGGTGGGCTGGGGAACAGGACGACCTCTAGCGGCAGGGTACGAGCCGAGAAGGAGGGCACGGTGGCGGCGGGGAGGGCGGTCGCTGGCGAGCGTGATGGGGGCGACGCCGGGAGGAGACCGGCGGAGGCGCTGCGGCCAGCGAGGCGGCTCTGCCTGGGGAGCTTGATGGCATGGGGTTGAGCGCAACGGCGAGGAGGAGCTCTGGGCGGCGGGGACGAGCGGGTAGCAGGGTCCCTGGCCGCGGCAGCAGGGGCTCGCCGGGAGGAGCCTGGGCGGCCTGCGCGCGGGGAGGGGAACTCGGGGAGGTTGGCGAGGAAGAGCTTGCGAGGGGCACAGCGCACGCGGAGGACGGCGGTGAGGCAGGGGCAGCCGGGCGTCGCCGGAGACAGGAGGACCGGAGAGAGGGCGCCGCGGCGGCGGTTGACAGCCGGGCTGGAGGTTGGGGACGAGGCAGGGAGGTGGGGCGAGTGGGGAGGTGGGGATCGAGAGGATCACGTGTGGGGAGGGCGTGCGTGCGTGGTGTTGTGTGGTGGGTTGGATCGGGTCAGGGGGGCCTGCAGGGAGCGTGCGGTGGCGGGGTGGGGCCCAGGGAGTTGGTGGGGTCAGGCGGGTGGTGTGGAAGCAGCTGGGTGAGGTGGCAGGTTAGGAGTGGATGGGGGATTGGGCCAGGGTGACGTGTCGGGTGGTGATTGGCCGGGGTGAGGTGGCTGAAGGGTGGGTAGAATAGGACTGGGTAGGAAAAGGGTTTAGGGTTTCTTTAGATGGGCCGGGTGGTAGGTAGTCTAGTCAGGTTGGGCCTCTGGCCTGACTGATCGGACTGCCTCCCCGAACAAAACATTTTATTATTTATTTTATTTGTAAAACATTTTTGTAAATACTTTTTAGACAAATAAAAGATCCGAACCGACCGATGTTTTAATTTGAAATAAAGACGGGGGTTATTTAGAAAACAAAGGTAGGTTTTTTTTAGAAACTAGTTTTTGACAAACATATGCATGATGATGACGATGCTCAAATGCAATGTGGCATGATGACATGAGCATGCGGTCATGATGATGCAATGCACAAAAACAACGCGATTTTCTAGTATTGGTTTTGCGGGATGCCACAAACTAGCACCAATATCACATAAACCATAGTAGCAATGATCACCAATTTTAACAGAAAGCACAGGGACACTAGATTTTCTAGTCTTACCAGGATGAGAAATAATATTAGAAGCGTCTTCATAGAAAACAATGTGCTCATCCTCTATATTTCTAGTGGCAGTGTCTTCTGCAATATCTACCACAGGTTCATCACTCAAATGCTTACCAGGCTCCATTGTTTTCATTGTACCTTTGCTATTTGCACTAATAATCATAGAATACTCCTTTACCTTAGCTGGGAAAGGCATTTTCTCAACATGGGGTTCAGGCACAATATGATTAGTAGTACAAACTTGAGTACTTCTAACAGGAACATGACTAACAACATCTTTATAAGGAGCATGGTACTTATTCTACTTCTTCTTGGGAATTTCAATATAAGAGGCAAAGGCCTTAAAATAGCTGGCAATACTTTGGGAATCAAGACCAAACTCATTGCTAATATCACATAAGCTATTGGTTCCCATAATTTTTTTAATGCATTCATAATCATAGTTTATACCTGACTTTCTTCCTTTGTCATTCTCCCAAGATTCAGTGTTCTCTTGAATATGGTCTAGTAAATCCCATTTAGCTTCTTCCTTCATACGTGTGAATGATCCAGCATAAGAAGCATCTAGTAAATCTTTATCATGAAGAGGAAGCCTAGCATAAAAGTTATTGAGAATAGAATTGTTAGGGAGTTCATGAATAGGACATTTAAGCATTAGTAACTTCAATCTCCCACAAGCTTGAGTTGTACTCTCTCCATCAAGAGGCCAAAAGTTATATATAAGATTTCTATCCTTATGAATCTCACTGGGAGGATAAAATTTAGAGTAAAAGAGAGATGTCATCTCCTCCCATTCCATGGATTGTCCATTCTTCAGCAGCTTATACCATTCTTCAGCTCTACCTTTCAAGGATATGGAGAGTAACTTCTTCTTCACCTGTTCAGTTGTGATACCTGCACACTTAAACAACCCGCATAATTCATGGATAAAAAGCAAGTGATCACCAGGATGGACAGTTCCATCCCCAAAATAATAATTATCCATAACACGATTAACAATACTTGTAGGTATCTTAAAAGGATCTATCTCAACAGGAGGTGGTTCATCTACTAGCAGTGGTAGTAGTTTTCCCAAACAGAAAACCAAGTGGGTTATCCATATTGGAAACAAAGTAACAAGCAGTAACAAAAGCAATACTCATAGTGAAAGTTTCCCTTACTAGTTCCACTCTTCAATAGCGCTTCACTCCCCGGCAACGGCCCAGAAAATAGTCTTGATGACCCACAAGTATAGGGGGTGTATCGTAGTACTTTGGATAAATAGGAGTGTCGATCCCAACAAGGAGCAGAAGGTGCTGAACAGTGGTATGGAGCAGGAAATCCCTGTGAATACTTAGCATACAGATTTTTAGTGGTTTTCTGACAAGGCAACAAAGCAAAGAGCAAGTAGCAGAGGTAACGAACAAATGGAGAAAGTGGCCTAGTCCTTTCTTAGCAAAGGACAAGCCAGTGGAAATACTTATAAGGACCAAACGTTCTCGAGGACACATGGGAATTTTGTCAAGTGCTTTTGCTTCAAGTAGCTGAGTACTCTTCTCTGGTGTTTGTAAGTGTTGTGTGGGTGAACCTGTGCTAACATACCGCCCTTCCTAGGACTAATACATACTTGTGATTAAACCCCCTGCAAACATCCATAACTATAGGGAAGCAATTAAGATATAAATCTAACCATAGCCTTAAACTCTGAGATCCTACACTCCCTTGTGCAAAGGTGTCCTAACGGGGGTTCAGGTTTCTGTCACTCCGGCAACCCCACGATTAGTAGCCAAATACAAAATGCATTCCCCTAGGCCCATAAATGGTGAAGTGTCATGTAGTCGACGTTCACATGACACCACTAGAAGAATAGCACCACAACTTAAATACTAAACCATTGAATAATAACTCATCACAGATTCACTACTAACAACATGACTTCTCACATGTCCTCAATAACTAAACGAACTACTCACAAGACATCATATGGATCAAGATCAAAGATGATATGATAATGGATAACAATCTGAACATAAACAATAATCCAATGGTTCCACTCACAAGCATCAACTACAATAGTAATCAACACCAGAAAAGTTTCCCCTAAGAACTAAAACAATATCCAACACAATTGTTACAGTGGGACGGAGTGGTGATGATGGTGCTAGTGGAGATGATGGTGTGGATGATGATGATGATCCCGATGAAGCCTAGCTTGATGGTGGTGTTGATGGCGATGGTCTCCCCTCTCCGGGAAGGAAATCCCCCGACAGAAATCTGTCTGCCGGAGAGATCTTTCTCTGTCGGTGTTTTCCGCCCCCCAGAGGCGGCGGAAATCTATCTGTGGTCGCTCCCCGAGGGTTAGGGTTCTGAAGGGAAGATATAGGTGAAGGGGGAGAGTCGGAGGCCGGGCAGGTGGGGCACACCTGCCTAGGCGCGGCCTCAAGTGGGCCCGCGCCTAGGGGTGTGGGCCCCCTGCGGCCCCCCTTCGCTCCTCCTTCTGGCTTCCTTCGTCCTCAGGTAAAATAATATGTTTCCATATTTTTCTAGTATTTTTCTGATCTTCACGAAATTGCATCAAAACACCTCTTTTTCCATCAGAACCCTGACTCCGGCAGTTCATCCTCCAAGAATCATCCAACATGCAGAAATAGAGGAAAAGACATAAGTAATACCTCATAATAAAACAAATGTCAATGAATAGAGGTAAATTATGATATAGAATGGTGATGCAAATTGGGCGTATCAGGTAGTACAACACCCATGCGGGAGGGAACATCCTCCACCGCTAATGGCGGTAACTAGCGAGACATAGCATCCAGAGGAAACTAGGCCTCTTCGACCCGACCGAGCCCAAATCGAGCTCGTGAAGCTCCAGGCACCGTGCTGCAATAGGAATGTTGCCGTCACCACCACCCCAAGCCCGAGCTACTTCTTGGTCCGCTAGAGACAACATAGGCAGGCCCTGGCCTAGTCTGCCCAAACTCAGATGGAGCCCAAATGGGCCCAGATCTTGACCGGGAGGGCTCCGCCACCGCGCCACCCGGAAACACGTTGTAGCCGCAACACTGCCACCTCGCCACCCGGAAACACGTTGTAGCCATTGTTGTCCTAGACGCTCCGTCGCCTGGCCGCACGCCCCCGAGTTGCACCGCCAGCGCGTGGGAACTGGAGGAGCCCGCCACCGCCAGCTCTACCATGGCCCTGCAAGGGCAACGCCTTGCAGCGCCGACGATGGCGGTGAAAGGGGAGGAGGTCGAGGGGGAGAGGTCGCTGGGAGGGGACATGGCAGGGAACGCCCGGCTGCCTCGCTTGGGGAGGCGGCGCGGGGTACGGGGGAGGGAGGGTTCCGACTCGCTCGCCTCTGTTCCATTCCACATTGGTGATGGATTCCTCCTTCAACATGTTGCAACTAACAGGGACACATCCAAATTGTATCTTCAGTCACCTAATATGTCGTCTTAACAAGTGTTACCACTATGTGGTAAGATTAACTGTCACAACTAGAATATACCAAATGTAAAGTGATTGGACAGAATATACCAGCTACTTTTAATGATGACATGATGATGATATGGAGTTGACTGACTGTATATTAAAAGCGACCAAATAACAACCGACCACAATGATTTGACATCATAGTTGATGCGCACATTCATCCACAGCGTCACCAACCAAATTACTTGTCATAACCCAAGAAAATACTAAATTTATATATAACCTCCAAAAATTCTGCAAAACCCACATTATGTTTGCCTGCTCAGTCCATACGCATATAATTTTACACGAGCTAGTGGACAAATATTTAAATTGATCACGTGTACTATGAGCGTTACATCTTTTGACGGCGAAATCACCTTTTTCCAGAGCCCATAAATAATAGTACTTCCTTTATTCGAAAAATAAAACATGTTTTGGCAAGCCAAATTGACTTGCTTAAGCTTCTTATATTTTGTAACAAATGAAGTAGTTTGTGGCAGGGCAGTATATGATGCGCCAACGGCATTAATTTAAGTGACATAAAGAAAATATCGTGCCAATGGGCTGAGATTGGTCTGACATAGTATCTTGATGTTCTGGTGCCCTTTACGCGGTTGGTGGGATACCTTGCAGATGCGGAGTCCCTCCTGGCTCCACTCGACTGAGTTTCAAAGTTTTGTCAAATAACCAATGAGGCTTGAGAAATATGGCTTGTGAGCTGCAAAGTACCAAACACATGATTAAGAGGCGGCTAGGTAGCAACTACTCCCAGGTTGTTGCGAATGAAGAAATCAATCCCAGTTTTTTCTGGAACCATTTGGTGGCAAACGCATTTAGTAACATGAGTAATCACTGAATAGTAACGAGTAGGACAAGCTTTCCTGGTGATATCTTAGTTTGGTAGATGTGAACTTGGTATCTGAAAGATTTCGTAGGAAAGAAGCTAGGTAGGAGAGCAGAGTAGCTTGTGTAGTTTAATTAAAAGAAAAAAGGTTGAATATACATAATGTTGTATGTACGTCATGGTGTGAAAGGCAAAAAAAATGGTGCCTACATGTGTGCTGCTGGAGAAACGAGAGAAGTTGGCCTAATATGTCACTATTTAATTAGAATGATTCAAAAAAGGACAAAAGGAACCTTAAAAGGACAAAAAGAAAATAAAAAAAGATCGGAATGCCATGCTTAGTTGAATCACACATCGAACAATTAGCTCTTACTAAAAGGATGTTGTACCATGTGAGCATACGGGAGTATATAAGTTTTTAGTCCTAGGCCCATGTAAACTTTCTTCAAACATCCTTTTGGTACAAGTTAAATCAGGACGGTGTTTACATGGGACTAGGCGAACCGTCCCGAACCCTCTCGTGCGTCTCCCACCTCCCTCTCTCCCTTGAGAGTCGCCCTCATCGCCCCGGGCCAATCCAAAGCTCCTCCTAGCAGCGATGCCGACCGGAGGGTGCCAAGGAGCAGCGCTGGACCTAGTAGCTTAGGTTTTAGGGTTAGATTTAGTAGGTGTTGTCCCTCAGTGGCGATTTGGAGTAGGACGTTGGATCCCATCGACCGGATCTGGCGCGCCCGATGCTTCTTCTCCCTCGAGGCGCTGTTCCGGTAGCAAGGGCGTTGGCAAGATCGGAGCTTGAAGCTAGGCATCTCCAAGAATAAGGCCGTCCTCTCTGTTCTCTAGAGGTCCTCCGTTCTGACGCTTCTCCACGGCGCCAGGCGGTCCCCGGTAACGCTGTCCGTCGAGTTTCCATGGTGGAATCTAGGCGGCGACAACGAATCCTGAGAGGACTTCTTCAATAAGTGGATCAAGAATGCTCCAGCTCGTCAACACTGCCATCTTCTACGCCCGCCTCCCCGCGTCCGTGGCAGGTTCTTCGGGTCTGATGGTGAGCCGTTTCTCACTATGTGGTGTTTGTGTGCTGTTTCTGCTCTGGATGTGTCCTCCTCTCTATCTTTCCTCTTCTCCTTGATCTCCATGGTGGGGATCAGGAAGAAGCTCACAGAGATGAAGCTCAGCTAGAGTGGATTTGGGATCAAGGAACCGTCTCATCTGGGAGCCCATCTTCTACGTCCAAGAAGACGCCGAAATCCATGGCCAAGAAGGCCTTATTCATGCCGGTATGCTCTGACGACTTTACAACCTCCATCGAGAGGCTCTGTTTGAGCTTAGACGCTGGGCGCCTCGCCGGGCCGGAGGCAAGTGGCATAGTCCCCGTCGCTGTCCATGGTTACAGTGGCCTAAGGTCCATGCTCCGCAGTGGGGAAGAGGAAGGGCCAGGTTGTAATTCCATTTCTTTTAGCAAGGTCCTTTCTACAAATGCCAGGAGCCCATGTGTAATTTTCTATTCTTATGTGGTTCTCTGTATTTTCACTGTACCTCCACTATTATATTAAATGAAGGTTCCAACCCCTTCTGGGGTACTCCGTTGTTCAAAAAAAACATGGGACTAGACCATTGCATCCCTCACAGTTATTAGTTGGACGGTGTGGAAAGAAAGGAAGGCAGAGTTTTTACTAACAAATCGCTCCAACAACCGTCCTCCTTGAGATAATAAAATAAGTCCAAGATTTGGGTCACCGCAGGTGCTAAGCATTTGAGTTATGTAATATCGGGAGAGTAGTCCCATAGGGCCTCCTTTTCCCCTTCTAAACCTTGTCATGCCATGACTCTTCTCCTTATTTTATTGAATGAGACAAATCTTTTGTCTATGTTTTAAACAAAAAATTCTTTAGGAGAAAGCTTAGTCGATTTTTGTATCACAAACAACGTTCCCATGCATTACTTAATGGAAGCTATCATGTGAAGAGAACTTCTAGTCCTACAAGGCTTTGCGGTGTTCTATCGGCCCTGCAACGAAACACATGATCAAATAAAAATGTTATAAGAAAATGCATATCATTAACACAAGATTTAACTATCGTCTAAAAAGTTGTAGTCAAAATTTGGCTTGAACTGTAAAAGGAAAATTTAGCTATAGATAAAAAGATAAATTTTATTATGAATTAGCATGGACATATAGATAAATAGTGAAGTTCTATTAATTGAAAACAATGTCCCTCTTAGTATGTGTTATACTTTGAACTTTTTTTGTAGTGTGCTAGTTTCTTATAGTGTGTCTACACAAGAAGGTATATTGTTTTTTTTTGCAACTTCTTGATAGTGCTAGCTTCCTTGGTACACATGGCAATACGTGTAGCAGTATAACATCGTTGCATAAAACTTCATAATTTAAATAATACTCCCTCCATCTCAAAATAGATGTCACAGATTTATCAAATTTTGGATGAATCTAGACATTGTTTAGTACATAGATCCATTCAAATTTCTGCAAACCTAAGACATCTATTTTGAGATGAAGGGAGTAGCATATGATGGCTGCTCATTTGGAAGACTAGGCCTGGTACACATTTTGTATTCATAAATGAGAAGTATTATTTATCTCGAAGATATCTTGGCAATATGAGAAATATATAGGATTTGTGGAGACATAATTTTCTCTGATAGACATATTGCCCAACTAATTGTATATTGTGTTATTGATAAATACCATCAAAGAATGGCAAAAACTCGGTCTTCAACTTGTTGATCTTGGGCTTTTTGCCTTCCACTCCTCAACTTTCAATGTGACTATATTCTCAATACATATTTTAGAGTTTTTTTTAAAGGATAAAACCTAAAGACTTGAAAGTTCGTACATGACACTGGTTGACACTTTAGTGAACCGCTTTCAAATTGGATATATATTGTTGGTCTTTTCTATGGATACAATGATGTGCCCTCCAAATGGTCCAAGCAAGTTCATCTTACTACAACTTGCGTAATTTACCATTATACTCATCTATCTTTGTGTGTGTCTTTGTGCATGTCTTGCACCATATATTATTATTTATGATAGTGTTTCCTATATTTTGAGTAAAATATCTTCCTAGCACTAACAGAATGTCTTATTAGCAAAAGAAGGTATTTTTTCAAAAGTGATCTACACATTGACCAAGTTTTTAGAACCATATAGTATTATAGATTTTGATATATCATGACATATATTTTCATATTATAACTATACAATATCATAGATTTTGATAGAATTTTCTATAAGTTTAGTCAAACTTTACATTGTTTGAATTTATAAAATAATTAAACACTTTCTTCTATGGGGAGGTAGTAGTTGACATGTTTTTTTCATACAACTATGATTTTGCTAAAACACCACAATGATTATTCTTTTCTTTGTGTTTTTTCAAGCGATTTTCTTGCATATTTAAGTAGCTATCAATTATCAACAAGGAATTTTAGTTTATTTGGTTGGAAGAGTGCGTGTGCAATATAATTGCATGGGTTATATATAAAATTTATTAAAAATATTATCAATTTATGTACTTCGTTTAATAGGTACATGAAAATCAAATTGTTGCTTTTCCTTCTGTATTTTCAATTCATGTGCTATTCTTGATCTGCCTATTAAGTCGCATCACTTCAATGGTGAACAATTTGAAACAATAGAAACTTCGTGTAATTTCCCGCATTTGGTGGTGCGTGTATTATACATTTCTATGTTGAATTTGGTGTTCTAAAAACTTGACCATTACTACCTCCGTTCCTTAAAATAAGGCATGTAAATTTAGTTAAAAGTCAAACAGTGCAAAGTTTGACTAAGTTTATAAAAAAATATATCAATAAATATGATAATAAATAGCTAGAGTACGAAAATATATTTTATAATGTATCTAATAAGATTGATTTGACCCTCTAGAGGTTTATCGTTTTTAAAAAAATTTAATCAAACATTGTAATGTTTAACTTTTAACTAAATTTATACGACTTGTTCTAAGGAATGGATATCAAGTATCATAGATATTTGTGAGGCAACCAACACAGTGCACCTCCTGGTCGTGTAAAGGCAGAGAGATAGAGATGTGTCATATGCTGCCAATAGAGCCCACTGCGCACTCGGCGGTATCCGTAGCAAAATGAGGGAAAGAGCACACCACGTGCACGTCCAGAACGTGTAAAGGCAGAGAGAGAATCTTATTAGTGGTAACCTGTAGCCCACCGCGTCGTAAACCGTGATAATCAAATCAACTTATATAAGCAGTTAGGTTGGGTCAATCTGTGGCAGTTTTCCTTTGGCAGCAACTTGCACATCTACGTTCGGTTGCCGGGAGAGCACGCAGAAGGATTATCCATCAAACTGTATATATACACAGTCGGTTATTTGATGGCAAATTTGCGGCCGGTAATCTTATTTCCTCCATCTTAAAATATATGTTGAAAATTTATCTAAATTTATATGTTGACACTATTTATTATTAGATACCTTTAAATTTACTTAAATTTACGACATCTATTTTGTAACGAAAGGAGTAGAAACCGTTGAAGCCATCGATTTGTAGACACTCACTGGGCTAGCTACCAAAAAAAACTCGCCAACCATATCCCCTCCCTTCTCCACCGCTTTCTGGTTGCACATGCTGACTTCTTCCCGTCACACGTGAGAGGGGGTGTTGAAGTGTATAAGTGGATTGCACTAGCCCTTTTCATCAGTTCGGACTTTTGGTTGCGTTGGCTAGTGCATGAAGCTTGACAGGAACCACGCGGCGACCGTCGGGCAATAACTGCCCCTCGCTTCGGCCACGCGTCGCCGAACTGCCGCGCCACCATCGCCGCCTCGGCTCACACAACAGACCGGCGGGCACTAACTTCCCGCCGTTTCCCCTTTTCCTGCCCTCGTCGCTACACCCCTACCGCCCCTCTCGACCTATATAATCAGGCGTCATTGTCAGCTCATTTCACTCACCTCTGACGCTCCTCCACTTCCCCTCCACAGCTCCCCAACTCCGGCGAACTCCGAGTTCTCCTTTCCCGCAAACCATGGGCGAAAGGTACCCCGGCGACCCGACCGCGGCGAATGGCTTCGACCTCCGCACGCTCCAGCCTTGGGAGGCCCGCATGTTGTACGAGGCGGGCTACATGGCGCCGCCGGACATCCGCCTCCCAGCCGGTTGGAGGCTCAGCGCCGGTGGGATCCCTATCCCGCCGGAATCGAAGCCCGATGAGCTCGACGACAAGATAGCGGCGGCCATTGCCGCCATGGACGACCCTGACCTTGCCGAGGATCCAGGCAACCTCTTCTTCTAGGAGCACTATCTCGCCGAGAGGCGACAGCAGGCGCTCGCCCGCCACGAGGGGCCGCCGGGCTCGCCGTTGAAGAGGAACAACGCGGCTGGGCGCCGCCGCTTTTGGAGCGCTCCCGGGCGCACATTCGCCGCCGTGCTGGAGCACATCCACGCCAGCAACGAGCCCCGCCTCGCCTTCCCCCGCAACCCCATGCCGACGGCTAGGTCGGGGCGGCGCCCTCCGTCCAACTGGCTGCCGAGGAGAATGGCCATCCTCTCCTCTTCATCCTTCCACTCGGCCGGTTCAGCGCCGGTGGCTTCGCCGCCCCTCTGGCCCGTTAAGCGGGAGCCGATGAAGCCCGTCCGTTCGCCGCCGAGGACCAGGTCCCGCGACATCGTCATCAATGAGGGGCGCGCTCCGACGCCGCCCACCGGCCGCCTCCGCCTTCTTAGGCCAAAGCCGGAGCCGCGGGACTGGGCGGTGCCGGTCGACGAGGATGCGTTCGCCGTCAAGATGACAGTGGAGGAGTCCCTCCGGGAGGCGGCGCCGCAACTGCCGGTGGAGCCGTCCTCACCGGACATCCTGGAATGGTCCATGATGGACTGGGAGGAGACGGAGTGGCGACGCGTCCACTGCCTGCAGCAGGAGGCTGAACGCCAGGCATGGTCTGGCCGCGTCCTCGCCTACCAGGGCGGGCCGCTCGTCGTCCTCGATGACGACGACAAAGCCGGACCCTCCTACCAGCCGTGGAGGTGCGGCAACACCGGCCAGGGGAGCTCCCGCCCGCCACAGCCGCCGAGCGACGACGACGACGACGGCGAGGATGATGGCAGGGCCGATCCCGGCTACAAGGCCTGCTATAGCAACTTCGACATGTAGAAGCGGCGACGGCATCGGCGAAGGCGACGACGACGGTCTCTTTTAATGTTTTTAGTTTATAATCTACTACTTTAGTTTAAATTCGATATAATCCGCCTATATTAGCCCATCTTTAATGAAATCCGCCTAAATTTGCCAAACTCGGCTGAAATTTAGCCGAACACGAGAACTCGGTCTGAAAATGCGAGTGGGAAACTCGGCGTTTCCATGCCGATATCAAGTTCTGTCCGGCTAAAATTTACTACAGCCTGGGTTTGTGCAACGAGTGGAGATGCTCTAACCACTACAGGCCCAGGCTCTACCATTTCTCGTGTGGTTGGTGTGCAGCGACTGTGTGGTCCAAGCAAGAGGAGTCTGAGGACAAAGCATGGTGAGTAAATCAAGACGTACATGGGGCCAGGCAGGGCAGGAGGGAGTCACGTGTGTGCGCATCCCCCGATCCCTCTACACAGCTTTTGTGGTCAACTCCACAGCGTACCGCGAACGCTTGCCCCGTTTTCCCAAGTACTACTCACTCAAGCAGCCACGCATGCCAACTGGACCCTGGGCCACCAGGGGAGCCCTGCATAGTTTTCCCTTGCAGCTCACATGTTTGTAGTATGTTGCTGCACAGGGCCCCGAGCCCGACGAGACGAACGCCCCTGGCTCTACTCATTGCTCAAGGGCCAATCAATCAAACTGTAGACGGTTTGGTCAGAATTGTAGAAACATGCAACCACAATGGCGCTCTCGTACTCTCTGTCATGTTGTTACATGGAATGGAATACGCTCAGGTTGGTAGGCCTTCGTGTTCACGACCCCACGAGCAAACTTTTCTAGTACGAGTTTTAGGGCATCTCCCAAGAACGACCCATGCGTGTTCCAAAGGACAGCCGGACCATGAAAATCCATCTTAATGGCAAGACTCAAGGTCGTGTTTGGTCTTGCTCGTGCCTTTTTTAGTTCGTATTGGGAGATTATTGTTTCACCAATGCTGCGTGGCAATGCAATCTCTCGTGTTTAAAGGACCATTCGTTTGGTTTCATGTATTTTCATTTTTCTAGGGGTTGAAAAGCTAAGTTTCAGTCATTTGATTCCATGCATTTTGGGTTTTTAGCAAATTGGTACTTGTTTGGCTAGCTGCATTGTCTTTGATAGCCTTACCTCATAGCTGGTGAGGTAAGCTTATCAAACAGCAAGGACATCTCCCAAGAATGACCCTACGTGTTTCAAAGGACAGTCGGACCATGAAAACCAGTCTTAGTGGCAAGACTCAAACGGTTACATGCATCCAAGCCGACCCATTCGAGACACAAATTCGACAGAGAATGCGGCCGAACGCTCGGCAGACCGTGCACGTGGCCAACCACATCCTCCCTCATTCACACATGACCCATCAGGTAGTGTCCTAAAGGCCGCCGGCCTTTTGTTCGTGGCCATCAATGAAAGTAGACCGACTCCTGTACCGGAAGTAGCCTGACTCGCTGACTCCTGCCCCGACAGGAATGCTAGCCGCTGGCCTTCACCATCAATGCACGCCGGCCTCTCGGTCTCTGTGTCGGCATCCAATGCCATGGCTTGACAATTTCAAGCATGACGCCCACAACAATCTCCCCACGCCACTCTCCATTGCCACTTGTGGCCGCTCCTGCTCACCCACACCATAGCACTCGACAACCATGTACGGAGGCAAATGATCTAGGGGAGGGCGGCTGGGGTGCCTCCCGGGCCGAGGTGAGCCCAAGGTCAAAACTAAGATAGTCATCGTGAATCACGTCTCCGCCACCACCACCGTTCGTCATGGACCTATTCGCTTTTGATGGCATGACCATCCTCCATGGCGGGTCGTGGGAGAAACTTCGACTCCCTGGCAAATATAATTCACGTAGGTGCTCGATGGGCAGGAGCCTACGCGCGTCAGGGTGTGGGAACATAACTTCGGGCGCCGCGCCTAGGATGTGGAGGTGTTGTTCGATGACGAAGGCCACATGTACCTCTATGACAACTGGGATCTGGTCGTCCACGTGCACTACTTGGAGGTTAGGCGCTTCTTCGGCTTCAACTTCGACGACCACGACTTTCTCACCATCAATATCTTACATGGACCATGTGTCGCCGACGGTACCACACCAACGACGAGGACGAGGACTAGGCGACGACGAAATGTGCTAGGGTTTAGCCTAGATTATTACTATGTATTTCTTCACGGGTTCAAAAAATGTAGCTCTAAAAAATGTATGGAAGCCACTGAATATATGGGAAAATTTTGGGTATGGCGGCTGGGCGCATCACCCGATCCAAACAACCACAACCGAAAAAACCTGCCACGGGCCGATCCAAAGGGACCAAAACTGACACTTTTTTGTTTGAAATGAGTAGGCTCACTGCAGACGCCATTATGTTTTGTACAGAGGCGGTTGTTTAATCTTCTATTGTTGAAAATTGCGGTGTGGATCAATAATTTCAATAAAAACAGTAGCAGAAGCTTACTTGTCAAAAGTTCCAAAACAACACTCCTACTTTGTTTACATGCTATGATGACTGAAGGGCATGCATTCTGAAATACTTTCCTCTAGTATATGAGGAGAAGGAGGAAGAAAAGTCCAAACAATGGCATACATGAGTACATGGAATAAACTATCTGAAAGAAGTGCAAGATTTTGCATCTGCAACCATTGCTCGTTGCAAGACACATCTTTGTGCCTTGCATATCTTCTTTATTTAGCTGACGTTGTTGTACTGAGAAGGTTCCAATCTTCCAAAGGATGGTACGTACTGGCAGTTGGTTAGAGCGGTGAGGTCATAGTATGTGTGACAATACCTTGTACGTACATTCCTAAATTTACACTGGATGAGTTAAAAAAAATATCTGATTTAACCTATTGCCATTGTATGCGCTAGCACATTGTTTCTGTCCTACCATACATGCTAGTGCTCATCGCCTTAGTTCACAGCTTTCTAGGGTAAGCTTAATTATGGACAAAAGAAAAATAATCCAATGGTATAGCTGTAGTTATCATGGTTTGACGTGCTAAGTACAAATCTTTTTTTGATGTGCCAGGAGTACCAAAACCATTTGCCATTGGTTTCTCAGGATCCATTGCCATGATGTTAGAAACAA
The DNA here is from genome assembly GCA_916181665.1 of Avena sativa. Lineage (NCBI taxonomy): Eukaryota > Viridiplantae > Streptophyta > Magnoliopsida > Poales > Poaceae > Avena > Avena sativa. The sequence continues at coordinate 384,147,008 of OV702281.1, read as the reverse complement.
TGTTTATTAGCGACAAATTTTTATCTCGGTTCCGTGCCTCGGCGCGTTGCCGCATATAATATAACCAACTTTATGGTGATGCACGCCAAATTATTCAACATAGTTTATTTAGCAATGTCCAACTTGAGCGAGCACAGATGACCAGAAAATAGAGCATATCAAACCAAGTGGTACAAGTTAACAATTACTAGTTGACTTTCACCCTATGTTTTAGTGGTGGAAGATGTGTGCATGTTTCTTTCTATGGAAGAGATATGCGAACCTTAAAGGTTTATTTGACAAACAAATATTACTTTTCCATGCAATCGTATTGACCATATGATTTTACTTATTATATACATGTAAGACGTGGATAGTAGTGATAGCAGTGCACTATTGCACCCCAACGCCATGATAATTAAATCAGAATCCAAAAGTATATGCTATTGGGTGAAACAAATGATGTTCCAAATGTAAAAAACATAATTTTATTTTTATTAAAGATTTACATAAATTGCATGCGTAAATGCAAATTTCATGGATAAATGTAGTATTTATTGACTATATGACAATAAAACAATGGTGCTTCAATTTTTGTATGAGCATTTTCTTGTCCAAGGCACAATATATGAATTTTATCATGAGGTCTTATGACCTTACATTTTATCTTAGGGCGTGTGCACCGTTTAGACGCGAGTCTAGCACTAAAATTGGCCATTGCTACATAGAGCTTGGTATGACAGACAACGGTCCCACCAGCCAGAGTAAAAAGAAAGAATAAAAGCAGTCTTCTTTCCAATGACAAGCGGGCCCTTGTGCCATTTGATTCTCATAGCCTTGAGTCTTGTACTAGACTTACCTCTAAGATTTTATTAGCTAGACTAATCCTTTCCATCGGTTAAACTCAAGTCTAGCTTCCAAAATATTTCCTTAGCACCGAGATTTTTCATACGGTGCACACACTCCTAACAAGAAACATTAGAAACTTTATTGTAAAATTATATTATGAAAAATAATGCACGTGTTAAAAATATAAACATTAAATAATTGATTTCATCACATACTCCAACTCATAATCATGATTTAGTAGATTTACTCTATAGATTTTTTATGCAGTAGATAGTAGGGAAGGGCTCTACTACGTATTACTTATTGAATTGTTTCATCATGGTATAAAAATAGCGAATCACACGACATGATTAGGTCTCTCGTTGTGAAATGAGAAGATACAATATCTTGAACATGTATATTTCTATATCCATTTTTAATGTGCAATAATACTCTGCCCTCTTATGGTGATTTATAAAAAGATATTTCTATTATTTATTACCCCTCTTCTGTTCCAAAATCTAAAATGTTTTGGTAAGCTAAAACAACCTACTACCAAATCTCGAATATTTTGGAAGGGAGGTAGTATTCTGAACAGCAAGGTTGCTGTGGGCGTAGCGTTATTTTGCGGGAGTATCCAGCGTGGCAGCGAACGAACACGTGCAGAAGAAGCTTTCCCCAGAAAGCACCTACCTCGGCCGACACGTGGGTCCGCCCTGCTTGGCTAGGCCGCCTCGCGTATCTTTCCCACCCAGCGGCCTTCCTCGACGAGATCGACATATACGTGGGCATATAATCTATTGGACCAATTAAAGCGGCAGGATTTGGATTCTTGTATACTACTACTAGGGTGGTTATTAGGGTAAATTCAGTTACTATACTATACTATAGCAGATAAAGATAAAATCTTGAGAAGGAAAAGATAAATATAAAAACCACGCGCACGTAACCGGCAACGCGGCTGTGGCTCTCCGCACGGGAAGCGCGCGCGGCTGCAGCTGCCGCGGCGCCTCGCGCCGGCCTGGCCTTGTCCGTCCGATCACGGGCCCCACGCGCCACGGGCGGCCCTGGGTCGCTCGTCGCGGAGCGTGGCCCCTATTCCGTCGCGGTCGCGGCTGATCTGGCCGTGGGCCCGGATCGCCGTGCATCCGCTCGTTTGGACCCGAGCAGGCGGATTAGGAAACACGAACCAACTTCTTTCCGGTGTGCAATTCTTTCCGGTTTTAAATTAATTAAATTCGCTGTCAAGAGAGATTCTCTTTTTGCCCCACGAGGTCCTCGGAGATCTAGGGAATTACACGACCGCCCTGTGTTAGGGGGTCGGTGGTGCTGTGCGCCTGGACGTGAATGGGAGTTGTTGTTTTCTCCGAGGACGTGTACGGAAATACTACTTGCCACGGAGATACCGTCGGTTGGAAACGAACAATGTACTATATAGCAGGTCTAATCTAAGTAATCGAATAATAACAATCGGACGGAAACAGAGGGGCGAAAATATAGTGGGGGTGTGTGTTGTGGGGACGCGAGACGAGGAGGAGAGGCGGGGGTTGGCAGGCAGGCACGGCGGGCGGGCGAGCGACCTCGCTCTTGCCTCTATAAATGCAGGGCCGCCCATCGCCTTAAACGCCCCAATACTCGGAGGAGAGGTCAAGGAGACGGGAAACGAGAGGAGATAGATAGAGGCGGCGCGTTTGTTCTCAATCCGAACGCCCCCTGCCTCCGACGCTGCCGGCCGGCGAGAGGGCCCGTGGGAGGGCCGAATCGGGCGAGAGTTGCCAAGCGAGGAGGAGGAGGAGGAGGAGGGAGATCAGGGGAGTACGCCACGCAGCGCGCGGCCTCGGTCCCATCTCCAGGCAAGGCAAGGCAAGGCCAGGCGGCGGAGAGAGCTATAACAGCGAGAGGTACCCGTCTTCCCAGCTTCTTTTGCCCTGCCCCCAACCCCAACGGGATTCCATAACATAGGGCGTGGATAGAGGCTCTCTGTACCTGCGCGCGTACTTGCTTCGCGGTTGCCGTTTTTCTTCTTTTTTATTATTCGATCTGCTGCCGTTCCGATTCTGCGCCCCCTACCCGTCCGTGCGTGCGTGCGGGCGGTTTCCTGAATCTTCCAAGAGGCGGCGCGCGGAGGAATCTGCGCCGCCGGCCGTGCGTGCGTGCGCTTCCCGTTGGTTGGTAGATCTGTTCGTCTCTGGCCTCCTCCTCTGTTCACGTCGCTGCCTCCGTGTTTGGTCGGGTGATTACTAACTACTTATTTGTTTCTCCTCTTCCTGCCCGCTGTTTCATCGCTGGCTGCTTGGTTTCTCCTTGCTTTCGGTGGTGACATGTGGGGAAGGAGACAGATTTGAGCTTTCTGTTGTTTTTATTAGTATATAAGTTTTTTCCTCTGTCCTGTAGGATTTGTAATTTTTTCTGCTCCCCGTCCCGTATATACAGATGTTATCTCCCCGTCGTCGAGTACAGCCATCTAAAGCTCGTCGTATATGATGATTGTTTGTTTGTTGCATGACAGGTAGCAAGCAGGGCGAGGCGTGGGGTGCAGCAGCCATGTCCACGGCGCAAGGGATAGGAGGTTTGAAGCACGCGGCGCCGCCGGGCGCTGGTCGCAGGGCCCGCCGCGGCCACCCTGCGTCGGCGCCGTGCCGTTCCACCAGGCAGGCGCACGGAGGAGGCAGCGTGTCTCTAGAAGGCGCCGGGTTCCTCGCCGGTGCACAGCGCACGGAGGAACGCGTCGGCCCGCGCCCACCTCGGGCACAGGCGCGCGATGCCGAGCTGGTCAGGCCGCTGTCCAAGCTGCCAGAGAGCAGCATTGGGCTATACAACCCCGCCTTCGAGCGGGACTCCTGCGGCGTTGGGTTCGTCGCCGAGCTATCTGGTGATGACAACCGGGAGACCGTGAGTTCTATCGACAGAGACACCACCTGCAGTTTTCTCTCTGCAATCCACCACGTCTGATAATTATTTTATTATAATTCTGCTTTTGTTTACTCGCCAGGTCACCGATGCCATCCAGATGCTCGAGCGAATGGCTCACCGTGGTGCCTGCGGCTGTGAAAAGAACACCGGTGATGGTGCCGGCATCCTCGTAGCTCTGCCACATAAATTCTTCAGAGAGGTGAGCTTCTTCTCTTCCAAAGTTTCAAGCAAAGTCTGTAATCCTTGTCACATTTATTCATTCATCTCCGGTGTTTCTCTTGTATGTATTCCTCCAGGCCACAAAGGATGCTGGCTTCGAGTTACCTCCACCGGGTGAGTATGCTGTTGGAATGGTTTTCCTGCCAACTGACGAGAAGCGCCGCGAGCGGAGCAAAGCTGAGTTTAAGAAGGTTGGTGGTTGTTGTATAGAAATTTTTAACAGTGCACAGCTTAAGACTGTGATCATAACCTCATGCCTTGGGTTGTTTTTTCTCATCCAGGTTGCAGAGTCGCTGGGGCATTCAATTCTTGGGTGGCGCCAGGTTCCCACTGACAATTCAGACCTGGGTGAAGCTGCACTCGAGACTGAGCCTACGATTCAGCAGGTTTTCCTCACCAAGAGTTCAATCTCGAAGGCCGATTTCGAACAGCAGGTCATCCACGAGTTCATTTTTTTTTCTGAAACACATGTGATGAGCTTTCTTCTTAACTATTTTCCATGAATTATCACAGTTGTTTATCCTGAGGAGGCTCTCAATTGTGTCTATTCGAGCTGTTCTGGATCTTAAGCGTGGAGGAAAGAGAGATTTCTACATGTGCTCCTTATCTTCAAGGTGCTTCCTTCTTCTGAATTTCATATTCACTACACATTTGATGAAAGTTGAAAGGCTAAAAAGATCCAGGATTCCCAATTAAGATCTTCACTGTAACACATATTGGGAACACCAGAAAAATCAATAGGAAAAGGGACCAGGAAAAGAATCCTGGACTTTTCACTTAGGCATAAGAAATCTTTAATCTAAGGACATTCCAGTTTTTCTATGTTCATGTGAGTAATTCTTAATAAATATTCCTTTTGTGGTTTTCCAGGACCATCGTTTACAAGGGCCAGCTTATGCCATCTCAGCTTAAGGGATACTACTATGCAGATATAGGTCATGAGAACTTCACCAGTTACATGGCTCTGGTAAATACAAAACCTTGATACTCTTACACCAAAAGTCATGGTCGTAGTCAGCGGATGGGAATCGATAATAGCAAGCCAGTTGTAAGATCAATACTCGCTCCTGTGCAGCCATCAAAAATTGAATTGTCGTACATTCACTGCTATTCGTACCCTATTTCACTCCTGGTTTGTGATGCCTTTAAGTGAAGTGCTAGAAATCTCTATTGGTTGATATCCAATAACCATCTTGCAGAGTCCAGCTGCAGTTCTGGTATGGCTGACTGCTTGCCGACTCTTGAGGATGTGACCGAAGAAATTGTGTTTGGTTTGAGGTAGCATAGGGCTCCCAACTGTTTTGCATGAAATTATATGCAACTGAAGCCTTTTTATTAGCATCCGTTCTTCATTTGGAATAGTTGTTTTTAAATCGTAGACATGCAAAAGATGATTATGATATGATTTCTAATAGTAATATCGGAACAGGTTCATTCCAGGTTCTCCACCAACACCTTCCCCAGCTGGGACCGTGCACAGCCAATGCGTGTCTTAGGCCACAATGGAGAGATCAATACACTCAAAGGGAACAAGAATTGGTAATCTTGTGAAACCTTTTCCTCTGGTATATCCTAGATGCAATCATCTCCATATGCCTTTGCCGTCTGGATTGATGATCCCAATTGCATATACAGGATGAAAGCTCGTGAGGGTCTTTTGAAGTGTGAGAAGCTTGGCCTATCAGAGGAAGAAATGTCAAAAATTCTTCCAATTGTAGATGCTACCTCTTCAGATTCAGGTCTGCAGTGCAATATGCAATATGGATTTTCACTTGGCAAAGGAAAAAATTTGCCTCAATCTTTTTGAGTTGTTAAGTAAAAAACATTTGAATTTTAGGTGCATTCGATGGTGTTCTTGAGCTTCTTATCCGAGGTGGAAGAAGCCTGCCAGAAGCCGTAATGATGATGATTCCTGAGGCGTGGCAGAATGATGTAAACATGGAGCCTGAGAAGAGAGCCCTCTATGAGTTTTTGTCAGCCCTTATGGAGCCCTGGGATGGACCTGCTCTAATATCTTGTAATTTTCTTAACCCATATCCTTTTTCATACCCCTGATGGATTACTTAAGCTAACTTGGGTTTCACCTGTAGTTACTGATGGCCGTTACCTTGGAGCTACCCTCGACCGCAATGGCCTGAGGCCTGGTCGATTTTACGTGACGCACAGTGGACGTGTAGTCATGGGTAGTGAAGTTGGTGTCGTGGATATTCCTGCCGAAGATGTCCTGAGAAAGGGTAGGCTTAACCCTGGAATGATGCTACTGGTTGACTTTGAGAATCATACAGTAGTGGATGATGAAGCACTTAAGGCACAGTACTCGAGAGCTCACCCGTACGGCGAATGGCTCAAGAGACAAAAGCTGTACCTCAAAGACATTGTAGAATCTGTCCCAGAAACTGACAGAGTTGCTCCAAGCATTTCTGGTTCATTTACAGTAAGTACTTTATATGCTTCAACTTATTATTGTTGGTGAGATCTTGCTCAACGATAATTACCATAGAGATTTTGCTTTCTGTTGCAATTTTCTGTAGCAAAAAAATGAGAACAAGGAATGCGTAGGCATCAATGGAATTGTGACCCCACTAAAGGCCTTTGGGTAAGCAAGGGTTCAACATTGTTGATTATCACTGCTGTTCCGTTTTATGCTGGCTAACTATCCAAAACGGTTAACTCCAGATACACACTGGAAGCCCTAGAAATGTTGCTGCTTCCAATGGCAAAAGATGGAGTGGAAGCTCTTGGATCAATGGGAAATGATGCACCCCTAGCAGTGATGTCAAACCGAGAGAAGCTGACTTTTGAGTACTTCAAGCAGATGTTTGCACAAGTAACAAATCCGCCAATTGATCCAATCAGGGAGAAGATTGTTACATCCATGGAATGCATGATTGGTCCAGAAGGAGACTTGTTAGAAATAACCGAAAAGCAGTGCAACCGCCTTGCACTTCAAGGTCCGTTGGTGTCAATTGATGAAATGGAGTCCATTAAGAAGATGAATTACCGTGGTTGGCGCAGCAAGGTTCTTGACATAACCTATCCTAAGAAGTCTGGAAGGAAGGGGTTAGAAGAAACTTTGGATAGAATTTGTTCTGAAGCCCGGGAAGCTATAAGGGACGGATACAAAATTTTGGTTCTGTCAGACAGAGGTCAGTCATATATTCCATATACAGTACTTTAAACTTTATACTTGGACCTATCAAGTTTTGATGGTACTAGTCACAACTTGGTAAAACTGCTAGCAGCTGGGCCAGGTGCACTCATCACCAGATAGTAACTTGAATACATCATAGTTTTAGTTATTTCACAGCCATTATTTCCATTGCAAAGTGTTGTATGATGGGCCTTCTTTACTTTGTTAGCTTCATCATAGATAGTGTACATTAACGATATGATTTATTTCAGTTTCAGTATATAAAATTTGTTGTATTTTCTTGATACAGGATTTTCTTCCAACCGTGTTGCCGTTAGCTCTCTCTTGGCTGTTGGAGCAGTGCATCAACACCTTGTTGCAAATCTTGAGAGGACACGTGTAGGATTATTGGTCGAGTCCGCTGAACCTCGTGAAGTGCACCATTTCTGCACGCTTGTTGGGTTTGGTGCAGATGCTATATGCCCTTACTTGGCCATCGAAGCAATTTGGTGCTTGCAGACTGATGGGAAGATTTCTCCCACTGACTCGAAGGAGGAACTTGTGAAAAAATATTTTTATGCTTCCATCTATGGAATGATGAAAGTTCTTGCAAAGATGGGAATATCTACCCTTGCATCATACAAAGGCGCACAGATTTTTGAAGCTCTTGGACTTTCTTCTGAAGTGATTCACAAGTGTTTTGAAGGTACACCTAGCAGAATTGAGGGTGCAACATTTGAAATGCTGGCACGTGATGCTCTCCGTCTTCATGAGTTGGCATTCCCATCAAGAGCACCTCCACTTGGCAGTGCAGAAGCAAAGGCCCTTCCCAACCCAGGAGATTACCACTGGAGGAAAAATGGGGAAGTCCACCTAAATGATCCTCTTGCAATGGCAAAATTACAAGAAGCAGCTAAAGTAAACAGCCGGGAGGCATACAAAGAATATTCCAAGCGAATTCAGGAGCTCAACAAGGCGTGCAATCTACGTGGTATGCTGAAATTTAAAGATATTGCTAACAAGATTTCTTTGGATGAGGTTGAACCTGCTAGTGAGATTGTGAAACGCTTTTGTACTGGAGCGATGAGTTATGGCTCTATTTCATTGGAGGCCCATACTGCCCTTGCTGTGGCCATGAACAAACTTGGAGGGAAATCTAATACAGGTATGCCATGCCTTTATTTGGCTGTTACACTTATTAAATGTAACTTATTTGCACATTAGCCTTAGAGCCTTGTTGCATAACTTATTTTTCCTACTGTTGTGACATTAGTATGATGCCTATGTTTGTACTATTTAGGCAGTTTAACTATTTAGACATGCCTTTGCTGTGTACATAATCACTCTACTATTTGTTTTGATGCTATCACAAATGGAAACTATACTGTCTTATATTTACACTCCGGAGAGAAACTTGTACTTTAGCTAATGTGCTAAGATTTTCATCTTGCTGTTGGCCTCAATTTTGCTTTCAAAAACAAATTTTCCCAATTCATAGGAAGATTCAACATTTTTCTGCTTGCATACAATACATACCTACAAAGGGCCTGTATCCAGCATCCTTTTCCTATTTGGACCCCTTTAAATTTCTTTGTATTTCAGATATTTGCTCCCTATACAGTTAAATCTACTGCTATTTTTATCTTGTACAACATATTTTTTAATCTTGGTATTTATTACATTTACTTACAAGTCTAAAATAACTAACTTTACCCATCTTCTACATGGATATGGATGTACTAATTCTAATACGTCTTTGAAGGTGAGGGAGGGGAACAGCCTTCTCGTATGGAACCTCTTCCTGATGGTTCGATGAATCCAAAACGAAGTGCAATCAAGCAAGTTGCCAGTGGACGTTTTGGAGTTTCCAGCTATTATCTTACTAATGCAGATGAGCTGCAGATAAAAATGGCTCAGGTACTTGCCAATATTGTGCACTACGCAATCACTAAAATGATCTCAGCATATAGAAATCACCTGTATCCGATATGTTATGTGGTAGACATTTACTCTTTTATTATAACTATATATAGGGTGCCAAGCCTGGTGAAGGTGGTGAGCTTCCTGGTCACAAGGTTATTGGTGACATTGCGGTTACAAGACATTCTACAGCTGGTGTAGGCCTCATTAGCCCACCTCCTCACCATGATATATATTCTATTGAGGATCTTGCACAACTTATCCACGATCTCAAGGTACATTACTGTGATGCTGTTTCCTATAGCAAAACAAGTTTATTATAGCAAGGTTGTTAATGATTACTTATAGATTAGGTTGGCTCAACACTGTAATTGGCCAACTCACCTGGGAAGTTTGAATCACTTGATATATGACCCATGATTTTACAATTAAACTTGCATGTATGCATATGTCTGCATTTTGCAAATATTGCCCGCTGATCTAGTTATTTTCATGCCTGTCTCCTTTGTAGAATTCAAACCCTCGAGCTAGAATCAGCGTCAAGCTTGTCTCTGAGGCCGGTGTAGGAGTTGTTGCTAGCGGTGTGGTAAAAGGTCATGCAGACCATGTTCTTATTTCTGGCCATGATGGTGGCACTGGAGCATCAAGATGGACAGGTATTAAGAATGCTGGACTGCCATGGGAACTTGGATTGGCTGAGACACATCAAACTTTAGTGGCAAATGGACTTCGTGGCAGAGCTGTTCTACAAACAGATGGTCAGTTAAAAACTGGTAGAGATGTTGCTGTTGCATGCTTACTTGGTGCAGAGGAATTTGGTTTCAGCACTGCTCCATTGATCACACTGGGCTGCATTATGATGCGAAAATGTCATACCAACACTTGTCCTGTTGGTATAGCTACCCAAGATCCAGTGCTTCGTGAAAAGTTTGCTGGAGAACCAGAGCATGTCATTAACTTTTTCTTCATGCTTGCTGAGGAACTAAGAGAAATCATGGCTCATCTTGGTCTCCGCAGCATTAATGAAATGGTTGGACGCTCTGATATGCTTGAAGTCGATCCAGAAGTAGTGAAGAGCAATGAGAAATTGGAGAACATTGATCTCTCACTGATCTTAAAACCAGCTTCAGAGATTCGTCCTGGGGCTGCTCAGTACTGTGTTGAAAAACAAGATCATGGCCTTGACATGGCTTTGGATAATAAACTTATAGCTTTATCAAGGGCCGCACTTGAAAAGGAAGTTAAGGTTTTCATTGAGACTCCGATTAAGAACACTAATCGGGCGGTGGGCACTACACTTAGCCATGAAGTCACAAAACGTTATCACATGAAGGGATTAAAATCTGGAACCATCCATGTGAAACTTACTGGAAGTGCTGGACAGAGTTTCGGTGCCTTTCTTTGTCCTGGAATTACCCTTGAGCTTGAGGGAGACAGTAATGATTATGTTGGCAAGGGATTATCTGGTGGAAAAATTATTGTGTATCCACCCAGGAACAGTACATTTAGTGCAGAAGACAATATTGTCATTGGTAATGTGGCTTTGTATGGTGCTACCAAGGGAGAAGCATATTTCAATGGAATGGCAGCAGAAAGGTTTTGTGTTCGCAATTCAGGTGCTCGAACAGTGGTTGAAGGAATTGGTGATCATGGATGTGAGTACATGACAGGAGGTACTGTAGTTATCCTTGGTAAAACAGGAAGAAATTTTGCTGCTGGCATGAGTGGTGGCATCGCTTATGTTTATGATGTTGATGGAACATTTAGTGCCCGTTGTAACCATGAGTTAGTTGATCTATATCATGTGGAGGAAGAGGAGGATATTACCACATTGAAAATGTTGATAGAGCAACATCGACGTCACACAGAGAGTGTGTTGGCTAAAGATATCCTATCTAAATTTGACAGTCTTCTCCCAAAATTTGTAAAAGTATATCCAAGGGATTATAAGAGGGTTCTGGAAGAAATGAAGGCAGAAAAGGCTGCATCTAGGAACACAAAGGAACCTAAAATGCTAAATGGTGTTTCTGTGACAACTAAGGTACTATATGATTGAAATCTTTATTCTACTTCATAATTCCATTTTTTCTTTTAATATATACATGGATAAAGTGTTCTCCGTCTGTACAAGTTTATCCATGAGAAATTACAATGATATACTACTGTAATATTTTTTTGCGCTAATTAGATAAACTTTGTACAGAAAATACAAACAGAGAAGTCAACCAGCCGACCAACAAGTTCTGCCAACGCCAAAAAGTACCGAGGTTTTATATCATATGAGCGAGAGGGTGTTTCGTACCGTGATCCCAGTGAACGTGTTAAAGATTGGGATGAGGTTGCCATCGAATCAGTTCCAGGGCCGCTACTAAACACGCAGTCTGCTCGTTGTATGGACTGTGGCACTCCTTTCTGTCATCAGGTGACGCACACTTTTTATGTTATATTTATTAATATATCAAACACTTTGATTGGATTTTTGTAAGATTAAGGATTGACATGTGTAGCTATTCAGCTTTCAAGCTCAAGGATAATAACTAATACATTTTTATATCTTATTGAGGAAAAGAGGCTCCTTGCTGTCCTTGATCGCAACTTGTTCAAATCACTACGAGATTGTTGCATATGTTTTATTCAAGACTTGATAAATAGCTAGCTATATCTTTTAGTCATATATGCCTTTTGTGGTGATACCTCTGGTGACTACATATGAAATTTGACCAGTTTTCCGATCCATTGAAATGCTAATACTCCATGATTGTTTGTACAGGAAAGCTCAGGTGCTGGCTGTCCTCTTGGAAACAAGATCCCAGAATTCAATGAGCTAGTTCACCAAAATAGATGGAGGGAGGCACTGGATCGTTTACTGGAGACAAATAACTTCCCTGAATTTACTGGACGAGTGTGCCCTGCTCCCTGTGAAGGGTCTTGTGTTCTTGGTATTATTGAGAACCCAGTATCAATCAAAAGCATAGAATGCTCAATTATAGACAAGGGTTTTGAAGAAGGATGGATGGTACCACGACCACCACTTCAAAGAACAGGGTATTTCTTTTTTACCATTTAATTTATTTTGTGTTTTCCATATTTTAATATCCTTTGCATTTAGTAGGTAACATTTGAGTTGCACTTGCTGAAAGTACGTTGTTCCTTTTGCAGAAAGAAAATCGCCATAGTTGGCAGTGGTCCTGCTGGTTTGGCTGCCGCGGATCAACTAAATAAATTGGGCCATTTCGTAACTGTGTTTGAACGTTCAGATCGTATAGGAGGTCTGATGATGTATGGTGTACCAAACATGAAGACAGACAAGATTGGTGTTGTTCAGCGCCGCGTAAATTTAATGGCTGAAGAGGGTATTACATTTGTGGTTAATGCCAATGTAGGCAGTGATCCTTTATACTCAATTGAACGTCTCCGCTCTGAGAACAATGCAGTTATCCTGGCTTGTGGAGCTACAAAACCAAGGTATCTACATGGAGATATTAAAATTAGGATCTTTTATCTTATGTTACAGAAGTTCACTAGCAAGACTTTGAAAGAAATTTTGAGCAGTTGTGCTTTCTTATCTTTCCGAAAAGGAGGGAATGCCCCTGGCATCTAGACGTGCTTTCTCATAGATGTATAATGACGTGTACTTTCTTATATATGCCTTTTTGATGCTAACATTATGCGGGATATCCTTGAACAGGGATCTCACTATTCCAGGCCGTGAGCTATCAGGAGTTCATTTTGCTATGGAATTTCTCCACGCAAACACCAAAAGCTTGCTTGACAGCAACTTGGAGGATGGTAGATACATCTCTGCCAAGGGGAAAAAGGTGGTGGTTATTGGTGGTGGAGACACAGGCACAGATTGCATTGGTACATCTGTTAGGCATGGTTGCAGTAGCGTTGTAAATCTGGAGCTTCTTACCAAACCACCAATCAAGAGAGCTGCTGACAATCCCTGGCCGCAGGTAAATATGTCAGTACGTGTAATGATTTAGTCAGTACTTCTTGCAAAATAAGGCCCATTTGCAAAAAAAGAAAAGGAATATTGCCTTGCACATGTGAATTGCCATATCATTCCTGCTCCAGTTAAGTTCTTATGGTAGCATTTCCTATTGTTCCCTGCAGTGGCCACGTGTCTTCCGCGTGGACTACGGGCATCAGGAAGCATCTAGCAAGTTTGGAAAGGACCCAAGAACTTATGAAGTCTTGACCAAGCGTTTCATTGGTGATGACAATGGAAAACTGAAGGCTCTTGAGGTGGTGCGTGTGAAGTGGGAAAAGGTAGATGGAAGATTCCAACTGAAGGAGATCCAAGGATCAGAAGAGATCATTGAGGCTGACCTTGTCCTCCTTGCCATGGGATTCCTGGGCCCTGAAGCGGTTAGTTATGCGGCCTCAGATGCCTCTGTTTACCTTCATGATAAATTTTTTGACAACAACCAACTCACTGTTTATTTCTCTGTAGACTATCGCTGAGAAACTGGGTTTAGAGAAAGACAACCGGTCCAACTTCAAGGCCCAATTCGGACACTTCGTGACCAGTGTGGACGGTGTCTTTGCCGCTGGGGACTGCAGACGTGGACAATCACTGGTCGTTTGGGCCATCACCGAGGGGCGAGAAGCTGCTGCTGCGGTCGATAAGTACTTGTCAAGGGATGAACAAAATGCTGCTGAAGACATCACTGCCTCAGGTGCAGGTCTTGTTCAACCAATTGCTGCATAAACAACACAGGCCTTATATAGATTTTTGGGTGCTGATACCAACGTAATTAGGGTCGGTGGTTTTACCTTTTGATGATCATAGCAAATTGTGCTGTAGTTGCATGATAAAGCCAGGCTCAATAGGGAAAGAAAGAGGGGAGGGCCCTTTCATACTTTGGTAGACAAACAATTGGAAATTTTGGTTGGCCATTGATTTCATGGCTCCTCATTGTTTAGCTATAATGTTTTTGTGTGCTGAAATGCGGTTTTGTAGCCTGAATAATGTACAGTATTTTTGGTTAATTAATAGATGCAAATTTGTTACAAGAGTAGTGTGATCCTTTTTTATTTCCTCTCTGTTTGGCTGTGACAATGTTTTTTTTGAGGTAAACTGTGACAGTGTTTGTTTGGTTGTGTGATGAAACTATCCCCATGTGCTATAGCCTCTGTAGTCTTCAAAAACTGTTGGGCTGTTGGTCTTTTGTCCCCGTTTAAATAACTGCTGGTCTTAAAAAAATCCACTAATGACTACTCCCTCTGTTTCAAAAATATAAGATGTTTTAGCTTTATGAAAAAAGTGTATCTAGACCCTTTTTAGTGTGTAGGTTCATGTAGGTTTGGAGTGAACCTATACACTATAATGAGTCTAAATACACTTCTTTCACAAATCTAGAACATTAAACCTACACACTAAAATAAGTCTAAATACACTTCTTTCACAAATTTAGAACATCTTATATTTTGAACAAAAATCTAGAACATCTTATATTATTTTGAAACGGAGGGAGTACATTCTGTTATAGTGCTTATTATGTCTGATGTTTCGGTGGCCGATGGGGAGTCCCGCGCTGGTGCTGAGAAAAATCATCAGCTAATAAGGCTTATCCTGCCGTGTAAGCATTGATGTCGTCCATTTGTCAATTGAGGTAACCAATCATGAATGTCAACACTAGTAACAAGTGACGGTAAAACACATAAATTTTTTGAGCCAAACGATGCAATGTTCTTTCATAGGGGCAGCCTTTTGCCAAAGATCACAACACGAGAAGAACCAGCACGGGTACCCCCAAAACCCAATTATTCAGCTGCAGTAGGTTCATTTGCAGTCTTCTTCTTCTCATGGAACCTCCGCTTGTTCTGCTTCATGCGCTTCTTTAGCTTTCTGTACCAAGACGGCCAACATATCTCTGTGACGAGTCTTGACTCGATGGTTAGACACCAGCTACTTGTAGTGCAGCATGCAAAAAAACTTATCTATCTTGTATTCGTATTTATCTGCGTCATCCAGCAACTTTGTTTGCACGTCTTGCGAAAACATCTGCGACAGACAAGACTCTGTCAGCCCATTACACAAGTGGTGAAAACTGTTACTTACTACTAAGGCCTCGTTTACTTCTCCTGTTTCTTCCGGGATGGGAGGGTATTTTCCCGGCTTACTCGTTAATCCCCGAAAACACCGGCAAGGTTGTTTACTTCGAGTGTTTTTCCGAGTTTAATCCCGGCCCATCCCGAGAAATACCGGCCCAAACCGAACAAAGAACGTGTATTCTCGCACACGAGTCTGGACTCGCGTATTGGCGAGGAAGGAAGCGAGAAGAGTGGAGGCGGCACGGATGGCGCGACGGCGCGGACGTCAACTTGGGGAAGCTACCGACGGGCACCTCCTCCGGCTTCTCTCCGGTGAGTCCCCCCCTCCCCCACCCCCCCCCCACCCCCCCCCCCCCACACACACACACCAAGCCTCTTCCCATCTACTCCCGTCCTAGAATTTCTCGGCCGCCGCCGGCGTCCACCTCCCTCCGGTCTGGTTCTTTAGATCTTGGGGAGAGAAGAGAGAGAGAGACCATACACGACATGGTGGAGATGGATTCGAGGAACATTGGCAGGTCAACCTAGTATGTATCTGCTTTCCACCATGGTGCAGCCTAATTTAGGGTTCTTGATTACCTCAAGCAAGATCCAACACCACCTGTGAGTTTCTTATCTTCCTGACGTTTCCTAACATCAACAAGTAAATCATCCAAAAACTTTGCCATGCAAAAGAAACCCTTTTCCCAGTTGGGGCGCAACTCTGCTACTCTACTGTATAGGGATCTAATTTCCTTGCTCTGTTTTTTTCCTATATTCTGGATCCATCTAGTATAAAGAAGAAGAGTTTTAGACACATCTGGATTCTCTTTTGATGCTTGTGTTGCAGAGATAGGTGGGTTGTTTCATAGTGATTAGCCAAACGACATATCTTAGCGTACTGCAGCAAGCAGTTCCCAACTGAATTCATATGACTTAGATTATAATTTATAAACCATCTGTCGGAGAGCAAGCAAAGGCTCCCTTGCCCATAGATACGACTATGTACATCTAAGAAGATTATCCCAGTCTGTTACTTTCAGAATTTTTGGATCATCTGCACTGAATGATTTATCGAGAAATGACTCGTCTCTCAGCAGGGAGTTGAAGTCTTCCAACTCGCAGATCATGTGGAGCTTTACAAGTAGAGATATGCACACATGTATGAGTCCATACCTGCTGCAGCCAACGGAACAACGCATGTGGAGTTATTGTCCGCCTCTTGCTTGAGGTAAATATACAGTGGAGACGAGTTAGCTTGAGGTAATGTTTGTCCATGGTGATGGCCGTGTATATTACCAAAAAATCATTGTAGTGGATTATATTCAGCCGATTTCTTGAGACAAGAGAGCTAGCTACGGTCGGTCTGGTGTTCTCTACGTGCTCTGGCAGCACATGAAATTTAATCTTAGATTATATATTACTTTACTTTTTTGTGATGCTTGACTACTCGGCACATGAAGTTCTATATCTCTGCCTTTTCGTGTCAACCTCCCGTTTCCACACTTGAGAACTCTCTATATTAAACATTCATCAATAAAACTAGTGATCCACACTTGTAGTTTGGGTGTTCTTTTCAGCTAGGAACTTGTGGCAGTTTATACTACATCACTTATGTTTGTTTCTATCAGTTTTAGTGACAGTTAGTAATAACTAGCTAATACTGGCAAAAATAGTTAGCTCCAGATTTTTTGCCTGAGGTTTTGTCACTCTCTCTGACTACTTACTGAGATTACTGCCTGCTGGCATCAGTTGCTAGAATCGTTCTCTGCTGCTTTGTTATATTTCCTGGGGTTTTCACTGACCAAATAAACTAGACTTCTTTTTTGATATCAGCATAGCTTCTGGATCAGAACTAGTTCTTTGAATGTTTTTCCATGTCAGTGCAATTTAGAGGGTGCTGTTTTTATTTGATCCATGTTTCTTGTTGTTGGCTTAATCCCTTCAACATTTGATACATGGGACCTCCTAGTTAAACAGTGTTTGAGATATACAATGGCCTCTATCTTGCTCTCCTACGATTTATGAAATGCAGTTTTGCTATTGCTTCTGGCTCTATTGTGTTAATTTCTCTATGGTCCAGCATTGTATATTGTAAACTTGCTGCCGCTACAGTTTTCTGGTTTTAGACCGGAAATAGTGTCTCTTTACAAATATAAATAAATAAGTCCTAACTTGTATCTGTTGCCTTGTATAACAGGTTGGTGTTAATGTCATCATTTGGCTGGATCTTGGAAAGAATGGTCCATCATCAGTTGTTTGCTTTTTTAAGCACTAGCATTTGACATGAGGGTAGCATGATGTAATATTTGAGGCCATACTTCAGGCTATATTGAGTAGAGGTTGATGATATATTTAAGCTTCGTTTGTTGATCATATTTCATGTGTTCTTGTAGCCTATGTCATGAGATGGCTAATTCTATGCAAATTTCTTTTGCACTGTATGAAAATTTTACAGGAAATTCAGTTGATGTGTGCATATTTCTTTATTTATTAGAAATGTTGAGTTTTTAGGCTATGTACACTTTCATGTTGTACGTGTAAAGTTCTGCTTTTTATTGTTCAATCTCAATCCTATTACATCCTCTCTGATCCCAAAAATCCTAGTTACCATAGGAGTTTAGAAAATGGGGGGAAAAGTGGGGAAAATTGGGGAAATGTTGGGATTGGGTGAAATGCTGGGATTCACCAAATCCCCTCTCATCCCCAAAACACTAGGGGATGGAAATACCTTGGAGGTAAACAAGGCCTTAAGGTATCGACCAATCGCTCGAAAGCCCGGGTAATGTTTCTCCTCAACAGCGTCACAGTCAAACAAGACAGATGCAGTCACAACAATCTGCTCATTGACCTGGATACAAAAAGGTTGCTGCTTCATCACTAAAATAAGAATGCAATGGCAATTTATTCTACTACTCCAAAGCTTCGCTTCTGTGAAACAAGGGATTCCAGGTTCTGTGCGCACGAGCTATTGCAAAATGTGACACCAAATTGTTAGATGTATATATTTGTATTGTAGTTTTCCCCATATGTTAGGGGGCTTCCTGCATATTTACACATGTATCTGTATTATATATTGTGGCTTTTGCCCCCAGAGGAATACAAGTTATCTATTCCTAACATGGTATCAGAGCCAGGTTAGCCCCATCCTCTTTCCCGCAACTTTGTCGGCCGCCACCGTCCCTGTCACCGCCGGCCTTGCCGTCGTCGTCGTCGCCGGTCGCCGCCCGTTTTGTCTCGTCTCAGATCTGGATTGATTTGGTCGCCGCTTCAGATCGGAATTCTTCTCCAGATTGGTTCCCGTTGTTTCAGATCTCACACCGATCGAGATCCAAATTGGATCGATCTGTGTCCTGTCTCCCTCCAGGCCCCGTATCGCCGACCCCGCCTGGCAACTCCCCGACACCACACGGGACCCCGCCTCTGCTCCCTGACGCCCTGCTCGACGCCCTCCGTCCGTGTCGGTTCCTGACGCCGAGACTCCAGCTCGGCCTCGGTCCACGCGCGGGCCTCCTCCAACGTCCCTGCTGCACGCCTGCCCCCGACAACTGCTGCACGCCCGCCTCCTGCACGCCTGACAACTGCTTCGTCGCTGCACGCCCGCCTCCTGCTGCACACCTCCCCAGATCGACGGGCCACCCCCGAGCGGCGCCCGTCACCCCCGGCCGCCCCCACCTGACGGGCCCCACACCTGCGGGCCACAGGCTGCTGCTCTCCCTGGCCTCGTCTCCCGCCTTGGCCCAGCCGCCCGCCGTTTGCTCTCCTCTTCGCCGGACCTCCGTCGCCGCCGGCCGTCACCGCTGCCAGGAATCGATCCCCGGCGGCTTGAATTGCTCTTTCCCGCCTCTTAGGCGCCGCCTTGTCTCTCGGTTGGCCGGAATTTGGCCGGTATCTGCCTGCAGCTGCCGTTGACCAGATTTGCTTCAAAGACACACACACACACACACACACACACACACACACAGAGAGAGAGAGAGAGAGAGAGAGAGAGAGAGAGAGAGAGAGAGAGAGAGAGAGAGAGAGAGAGAGATGTCTTCTGCATCGGGTTATGTTGCGATTCCTCGCTGCCCGGTGATCTTCGATGGCGCGAACTACCCTGATTTTGCTGCATTTATGCGCGTTCACATGCGCGGTCTCCGTCTTTGGGGGTGTGCTCTCCGGCGAGGTATCCTGTCCGTCGTGCCCCCTGCTCCTGTGGCTCATCTTCCGTCGACGCCGATTGTTCTCGGCGCCGATGCTTCTCAGGAGGCCAAGGATGCTGCTTAGAGTGCCTATGATAGTGTTGTTGCTGCTTATGACCTGAAGTTCAAACAGTACTCTGCTGATCTCGAGACCTATCGCCACGCTCTGACTGCCTACACTCAGTGGGTCGATGAGGATGCTCGTGCTGCTGCTGTTCTCACCTCCAGTGTTCTGCCCCAGTATGCTGCTGAGTTCATGAGTCTCCCTACTGTTGCCGCTCAGTGGGCACATCTTCGTCAGCGCTATCAGCCATCTAGGGATGCTCTTTACCTGTCCGTGGTTCGCCAGGAGCATGTTCTTCAGCAGGGTGATTCCACTATTGATGAGTTCTATACTCAGAGTGCTGCTATCTGGCGTCAGCTTGATTCTCTCCGTACTGCTGTTTGTGGCACATGCTCGTGCTGTCAGATTGTGCCCTCGGATTTGGAGTTTCACCGCATCTATGAGTTTCTGTCTCGGCTCCGCCAGGAGTTTGAGCCCCGGCGTGCTTAGCTGAATGCTCGTGGTCATGTTCCGCTCTCTAAGGTGTTGTCTGAGCTTCGGGCTGAGGAGACCCGTCTCCGTGGTGCTGGTCTTCTTGCAGTTCCGTCTGTGCTCGCTACTCGTGGTCCTCCTCTGCCGCCTGCTCCCTTGACTCAGTCGCGTTCCTCTGTGCCGCCGCCGGTACTACCTACTCCTCTAGGTCAGGGTCAGCTTCAGCACCAGAAGTCTCAAGGTCAGAGTCCGCACCAACAGTCTCAGGGTCAGAGTCAGCACCAGCAGGCTCGTGGTCAGGGTCGCCGTGGTTCTCTTCGTCACTGCTGAAAGGATCGTATGGGCACCTAGAGGGGGGGGGGGGTGAATAGGTGCTACTTCAAATTTTGTTCTTTTTCAAGTTAGGGTTTGACAAGAAAGGTAAATTCTCTAGAATATGCAACTATGGTGAATTTACCTATATGTCAACCAAGCACAAGCTAACACAACACTAAGCAAGAACAAGTAAGTAAAGTGCGGTAAAAGATAGAAGTAACCAAAGGAGTGTACGCGGAGACACAAGGATTTGTTTCTCGTAGTTCCTTCCTTTTGAGGGGAAGTACATCTACGTTTGGAGAGGGGGTGGTTTCAAACCACCAACGCCACGAGAGGCCTCCCTTGTTCTCCGATGAACCTCACCCCAACGGGCTCGATCCACCTTCCACTATATCGGCAACCTTCGAGGTGGAAGCCGGCACCTTTACAACAAGTTCGGGGAACACATCCACAACTTAATTGGAGGCTCCCAAATGCAAGAAAGTTGTCAAGACAGATCAAATACAAGCTTATAAGAACCAAATCCAAGTTAGGGTTTCCAATGAAACACTAGAGCTTAGGGGCCCTCAAGTGAATGAGGGGGAAATGAAGATCTCTCTTGGTGAAGATGTAAATCAAGGCCTCCTCCTTCGATTCTCCAAAGATCAATGACTTTGGATGGTTGGATGAAGAGATCTTGTAGATTTGGTGGCTCTAATGGGGTTGGTGTTCTTGAGCAGCTCGAGCAACTGGAGGAAGAAGATAAGGGTCCCTTTTTATAGGCAGTCCCCTCCACGAAACGTTTTCTGACCGTTGTAGAAAAGTCAGACCAGAGACTCCGGTTTGTAGACCGAAGACTCCGGTCTACACCGAAGACTCCGACCAATCTCCGGACCAGCCTCCGGACTGCCCTTCTGACTGACCCAGACCAATTCTGCCCCAGCAACACCGGAGACTCCGGTCTTCCAACACCGGAGACTCCGGACTGAACAAAGTCCGGAGACTCCGGAGTAACCTCCGGTGCAGGCTCCGGACCCCTATACAGAATGTCCCAGCCAGATCCTGGGAGGCACCACCGGAGCCAGAACCAGAAACTCCGGACCACACCGGAGACTCCGGTCTTGGCAGACTGGAGACTCCGGTCTGGAGTTTCCAGAACAGTGGCATATGAATGTGGTCTTTTCCCAAGAGTGAGGGTGTTGTTCATCTATCATAATACCAACCTGTGGACAATAACAAACTGTAAAATGATCTACTTGTTGTTAACGAACACCAAAAGTGATTATGACAATAAATGCCCTTTCAATCTCCCCCTTTTTGGTGTTCGATGACAACAAGTGATTTGCATGGAATAACATATAAATGTGGCTCCCCCTGACTATGTGCAGCAAGATAATTAAGTAAAACATGTAAGGTGTATAGTATCAACAATAGCACACATAAGTCTCACATGAGTTACAATAGATGGTGCACACAAGCACATAGTCATAGTCACACACATGAACAAAGGATAACACACATAAAGTTCAAGTTCGAAAATGGCAAATAAAAGGCAAATAAGGGCAGATAGTCGCAAATCCCAAATCCCAAGTCCATGCAAACCGATGAGAATGTCTTCTCCCTCTTTGTCATCGAAACGCCGAAAAAGGGAAAAGACCTACACTAGCGCCCCCAACCGCTCAGTAGTCATCGTCATCCTCGTCATCCTCATCCTCCTCCTGGTCACCATCATCCTAATCATAGTCATCATCATCGTCTTCAGGGACAGCAGGCCCTTTGCCGTGAGGGCGAGAAGAGGAAGTACCCTGGTACCCAAACCCTGAGGTGACATCAGCAAACGTCTTCCAATCCACCAGACTATCCTATTGGGCATTCTATGCCCCAAATGAGAGTGTATGATCAGACTCTGTGGACTGCTGAGCCCCATGCTCATCATCGTATTCATCTTCACCTTCCTCATCATCCTCAGCACCCTGTTCCTTAATCTCTTTGAGGAGCTTCTCAATGCGGCGGTTGCTTTGGTAGGATGCATGCTGCTGCTTGCGAATGTCGACGTTCATGCAACAAAGGGTCCTCTCCCAAAAGCTGGCCTTCTTGACCCGCTTATGCACTTAGTCTTGAGTCATAGTAGGCATAGGGGCATTGGAGGCATTCTTCCTCCGAACTCTAGGTAGGGAGGGAGCCCTCTCCGTCTCAATCTCCTCCTCATCATCATCCCCATAGCGATGCCTTGGGGCAGGCCCCATGCGCCCCTTCTGCTGTAGAGAGACCAGAGTGTGCTCAGTGAGGTGTGGTGGTATGCCAATTGGAGAATCATGCTCCTGGGAGTTGATGAGCCTCATCACCAAGGGTGCATATGGAGGAGATTTCTTGTAAAGAATGGCATGGAACATCTCCTCAAAAATGAAGTCCATCACATCAATAGGTGCAGCATCAGCCTCAGGTCTAGCATTGAAGGTCCGGTGAGTATGGTACAGGAGGTTGACAAGCCCACCCCTAATAGCATCATCATTTCTAGCACTTGGAGCAATAGTGTGACGGAAAATCCTCAGCATAAGGTTGTAGAGGGTCTTGAGTCCCTTGGAACCCCCCATAACACCATCATCATACAAAGGTGCCAGCTTCAACTTGTTCTCACCCAAAGCTGCTGAGTGCATGCGCAACCCCACAGGAGTAGATACTCCATGAAAGGTCTCAAAGATGACATTGGCAAAGTCATGAAAAGTAGCCGTGCAGCGAGTGGTGCCAGTCATCCACACCATGGTCCGGTCAAGATCAGACCCAAACACAATTGTGGCATAGAACTGCTGGACAAGATGGACATTGTAGTTTTCACGCAGCTCCATCAAGTTGTAGAGACCCAGATTCTCACAGATCCACAGGGCATCATTGAAGTAAGGGCTCTGGCGCATTTGCTCAACACTCATGAACTTTTGGGGGCAGGCAGGTGATCTGGTGAGTACACCATACACATCCTTCATGAACACAGCCTGTTCTTTCCTCTAGTAACGAGGGTCCTCACTGATACGAGGCAGCGCATAGAAATCTGTCTTTCTCAGCTCACGGTACTCTTCTTTAGACATTTTGGCTAAGGTCTGCAGGTTGTCATACTTGGCCCTCTTGGCACGGTCCTCCCGTTCAGCCCTCTCCTGATCCCTCTTCATGTAAGCTGCATCACGTGCCCGCTGTTTCCGGTTGGACGGAGGCACGATAAACTGACCTTGAGCTTCATCATAATGAGGATTGCCTCTTTGGGACTTGGCCTTGGTACGACGAGGACGACTAGAACCATCACCTGTGAACAGCAGTGAGGGAGATAGCATGGAGATGAGTATATATGTCCTAATGATGCAGTACAAGAGCTTTGATGCATTTCTAGACTATTTTGATTCACCCAAAACCGGAGTCTCCGCACCTTATACCGGAGTCTTCGGCACAGACTGGAGTCTCCGGTCCTGGGGACCGGAGTCTCCGGACCTAAGTCTGGAATCTCCGGTCAGGAGGCTCGGGTATGAGATGGGAAGATGCCGGTGAGGGTGAATCTAGTAGATCGGGCAATGCAACAAGGCTAAAGTACTAGAGTGCACGCAAACAAGTGATTCCAATGGACAAATCAGCAACAATCCTCAAAAACACATCTAGAGGTGAACCCTAGGAGAAAAAAATAGAGGAGAGGTACCAGATCTGTCCATGGGATCAATTCCTCCAGCGGGAATGACCCAATGGAGGTGAGGGGAAGGTTAGCCAGCGGCACGGCGGATCCCGGGGGCTTCTTGACCTCCGGGGAGGATTTTTGGAAGAGGAGGCGACGGGTTTGGAGGTAGGGGACGGGGTGAAGAATGAGGAACTGTTGTACCAGTTCACCCCGTGGCCCTTCTTTAAGTGAGAGACTCCGGTCTACACCGGAGACTCCGGTCTACACCGGAGACTCCGGCCTACACCGGAGACTCCGGTGTATGTACACCGTAGACTCCGGTCCTCCTCAACCAAAAGTTCCAGGAAAAGTGTTTGGGGACATATATGAGAGATAGATGGTCTTTTAAGATAGGGATAGGGCTTGGGTTGAGACATCAAACTGTGAAGAACCAACAAGAGCCATAGGAGTTCGAGAATAATCAAAAAAGCTCCAAGAGACTAAAATCAAGCAAATGACAAACATGATAAAGTGCCAACCTCTCAAATGAGAGAGGGCGGTGGCCTAGGCCACCATATTTGAGTATACTTGGCTTGGCACCACGAATATATATCTTGGGTCCATTACCAAAACTCATCATTAAGCTCACATATCACTGAATGATATTAAGAGGAATGATTTTGATTGCTTTGGGCATAATGGGGGGGGGATGGTACAATCAATTAGGACCGCACTCCCCCTATATCCATCCCTGCACCTAAACCAAATATGAGATGAAACATAGGTGAGAGTGCAAGAAAATCAAGTCAAGCTCCTTGAATCTACGACATTTAGTTCATTCCTCAAGTAGCAAAACCTTGCTTCATCAAGTGGCTTCGTGAAGATATCGGCAAGTTGATCTTTGGTTGATACATATGATAGATCAATATCACCTCGAGCAACATGATCTCTAATGAAGTGATGGCGAATCTCAATATGCTTTGTTCTTGTGTGATCCACCGGGTTGTAGGCAAATCTTGATGGCACTTTCATTGTCACATAGAAGAGGCACTTTGTCACAATGGACACTGTATTCCTTTAAAGTTTGCCTCATCCATAGCAATTGGGTGCAAGCGCTAGCAGCTGCCACATACTCGGCTTCGGAGGTAGAGAGAGATATACAATTTTGCTTCTTGGAAGACCAACATACCAAGGACCTACCAAGGAACTGGCAAGCCCCGGATGTTGATTTTCTATCATCCTTGTCACCCGCCCAATCCGAATCCGTGTATCCACAAAGAGCAAATGTTGAGCCTCGAGGATACCAATGACCATAGAATGGGGTATGAACCAAATATCGAAAGATTCTCTTGACCGCCATTAAATGGCTTTCTTTAGGAGCCGCTTGATATCTTGCACACACACCTACACTCAACACAATATCGGGTCTAGATGCACAAAGGTAAAGCAAAGAACCAATCATAGACCGGTATACCTTTTGATCCACATCTTTACCATTTGGATTTTGTTCTAGATGAGTCTTTTTAGCCATGGGAGTAGGAGCTCCGTTTAAATCTTGCATTTTGAATCTATTGAGCATATCTTGTGTATACTTGGCTTGATTGAAGAATGTCCCTCCTCTAACTTGCTTGATCTCAAAACCAAGAAATACTCTCAACTCCCCCATCAAAGACATCCGGAACCTACTAGTCATAAGCTTTGAGAATTCATCATTAAAAGCTTTGTTAGAAGAGCCAAAGATAATATCATCAACATATATTTGGCATACAAAAAGCTCCCCATTGACTTTCTTAGTAAAAAGAGTGGGATCTATTTTCGCAACTTCAAATCCACGGTCAAACAATAGCTCTCTAAGGTGCTCATACCACGTGCGTGGGGCTTGCTTGAGCCCATAGAGTGCCTTATCAAGTTTGTAGACATGGTTTGGGAAGTTGGGGTCCTAAAATCCCGGGGGTTTCTTAACATATACCAATTCATTTAGTGGACCATAAAGAAATGCACTTTCTACATCCATTTGTTGCAACTTGAAGTTATGATGTGCCACATAAGCAAGAAGGATACGAATGGACTCAAGGCGAGCCACGGGTGCATATGTCTCTCCATAGTCAATGCCTTCAATTTGAGAGAACCCTTGTGCAACCAATCTAGCCTTGTTCCTTACTATGATTCCATGATCATCTTGCTTGTTCTTGAATATCCACTTTGTTCCAATAACATTGCGGCAATCCTTTGGCTTCTCTACTAACTTCCACACTTTGTTTCTCTCAAAGTTGTTGAGTTCTTTGTGCATATCTTCTAACCAATCCGAATCTTCAAGAGCTTCCCACACTTTATTTGGTTCAATCATGGAGATGTGTGCTTTATGTTCACTAAACCTTTTCAATTGTGCTCTTGTGGAAATACCTTTCCTTAGATCACCAACCACATTTTATAGAGAGTGGTATCTTAATTCCAACATTTTTTCCTTTCTAGCTTTGCGACGAGCATGGATCTCCGTGTTGTTTCTTGGGGGACCCTCTTCATCATTTTGATCCTCGTCTTGACCATCATCTTGACCTTGATCATCATTAGAATCATCCTCTACATTGGGAGGCAAGGATTAACCTTGGTCTTGATCAAGTGCTCTTGTAGCGTCAATTTGAGCTTGTCTCAAAGCAGTTTGTATGGATCTTCCTTGAGAAATTGACTTGGCACCACTTGACAACCCATCGAATGGACCAAGCTCCCCTTGACTAGAGTTGACACTTTGATCACCATGTTGAGGGTCCACATCTTGTATTTGGCTTGAGTCAATGTCCTCTTCGGTGGATGAAACATGTTGAGGTTGTGAAGATGAGGGCTCCACTTGAGTGGAGCATAGTTCTTCTTGATCCGCCATAAGGGGTTCCTCAACGGGGCAGATATATCCCACACCCATTCTTCCTATGGCATCCTGAGGCATTTCATCATCTGCATCACAAGCATCAACACGCCCCCCTTGGGGACCATCATATTCTTCGAAGGTCACACTACAAGATTATATGATGGCTCCGGAGAGCTTATCATAGATTATATAAGTGTGAGATTCGAGACCATATCCAACAAAAATACCCTCTAATGCTTTAGACTAGAATTTAGACAAATGAACACCTTTATGAGATATAAACACTTACAACCGAACACCCGGAAGTAAGATATGTTGGGATTGTTACCGGTAATAATTTCATATGGAGTCTTTTTGATTTCTTTGCGGAGGTAGAGCCGGTTGGAAGCATGGCAAGCGGTGGAGATGGCTTCGGCCCAAAAGTTGTATGGAGATTTAAACTCCGCCAATATGGTCCTAGCCATCTCAATAAGAGTCCGATTCTTCCTTTTGGCCACACCATTTTGTTGAGGGGTGTATGCAGTGGAATATTGATGTTTAATCCCCTCATCACTAAGGAAATCATTCAAGGTGTAGTTCTTGAACTCGGTGCCGTTGTCACTTCTTATAATCAACACGGGAACATTGTATTGCCGTTGAACCAAGTTGATGAAGTCGATAAAAGTCTTTTGAGTCTCACTCTTCAACTTGAAGAAATAAACCCAAGAGTATCTTGAAAAGTCTTCAACAATCACCAAACAATATTTCTTCCCCCAAGACTTGCATGAGATGGGGGACCAAATAGATCCACATGGAGGAGTTCTAAGATCTTGGTAGACTTGATTTGGTTCTTAGGCTTGTGAGGGGCGTCATGCATCTTCCCTAGAACACATGCCCTGCAAACACGATCTTTGGTAAAGGAAACATTTTCTTTTAGTCCAACTATATGGCCCTCCTTATGGAGACTTTGCAAAGTTCTCATATTGACATGGGCTAGTCGGCGATGCCATAGCCAACCCACATCGGCCTTTCCGAATAAGCACATCGGACCTGTAGTGGTTTGCTCCGAAAAGTCCACCACATACAAGTCATGTTCGACGTACCCAATGAAAGCGACCTTGAGAGACTTGCTCCACATGAGGACCACAATATCAACATCAATAAAGACGGCAAAGCCCATCTTACCAAGAGAAAGGACTGAAAGTAAATTGTATCCAAGGGTCTCAACAAGCATGATGTTCACGAGTGTAATGTCGTGAGCAACCACAACCTTGCCGAAACGCATTACCTTAGACTTTGATTTGTCGGCATATGTCACAGTGATTTGATCATCATTTGGCTTTAACTCCTTGACAATAGACGAGCTTCCGGTCATATGACTTGTGCAACCACTATCAAGCGCCCACTTTGACCCTCCGGAAGCATAAGTCTACAAAAGATCAAGCTAATTTTTAGGTACCCATTTTTCAATGGGTCCTCTTTTGTTAGCAACAAGGGTCTTGGGAACCCAAATAGACCAAGCAATATAACCATCATATGGGCCAACATATTTTTCATACACATCACCATAATAATCACGCATTAGAACATAGTGAGGGTTAGCACTACCCGCAAAGTCATCACGAGACATAGTTTTACCACTTGTGGTCTTACTATCCACAATGGTCTTGTTGGTCTCTTGTGCGGGCTTGGCCTTCTTCTTCTTATTGTTCTTCTTCTTGGTTTTGGAAACAAAACCAATGCCCCCTTTATCACCACTACGCCTTTGCTTGCTCAAAAGATCATCAATGGACTTGTTGCCTTGTGGAAATGTGGCCTTAGCAAGCTCCCCCTTCAACCTAGCATTCTCTTCAAGAATAGTTGTGCTACTAGATGGAATGAAGTTACTAGGTGAAGGAATATTGGCCAATTGAGTTTGAAGCGTTTCATGGGACTTTGTGAGTGACAAGAGTTCACTCTCCAAGGCCTTGTGAGCCTTGTTAAGCAAACTAAAGTCCTCGGCAAGTTTTTCATGAACCACACGAAACTCAATCTTGTCCTTTTTAGCCCTTTTGTATTTAGCAATAGCATGATCACGCTCTTTGATGAGTTTGTTAACAATAGTGTCATTGGCATCATCAAGCCCTTCAAGTTTTAATTCAAGTGACAACCTAGTTTCTTGTTCTTCTTCTAAAGCATTGTTTAAAGCCTCTAGCTCAATCATATGTTCATGCCCAAGTTTACATCTTACATCTAGAAGCTCTTGAGTATGTGAGAGTTGATCTAAGATGTTCCCAAAATGTAACTTAGCATCTGAAGGAAATATGCCCTAGAGGCAATCATAGAGATGATGATATTTCATATGTATCCATGAGTTATTGTAATGTTCCTTGAATATCCATATCAGGCAACTTGTATTGATTGGCAATTACGTGAATTGTTTGTGAAACTCTATACTTGTATGGTTATTTAAGAGTTGTCCCTAGTCGGAGTTCATGTGAGGACACACGTGAATATTAGACTAGCACATCAATTGGTTGATGACTATGTTTCGCAAGTCATAGACATGGAGATGTCAAACCAATGACGTGGACACATGTTATGAACATGGGGTTGGACTGACCCAACCTGAGACTAGCAATTAGTTACAGCTCTCTCTCTACACATCGTGTACGTTTTGTCCTTAGACCTGAGATTGTCGCATGTACTTGAGATGTGGATCGACCTACTTTGGGGCTATCAAATGCTGCACCGTAACTGGGTAGTTATAAAGGTAGCTTTCGGGTTTGTCCTGAAGCATGCTGCAAGGCATGGTCAATCAAGATGGGATTTGCCCCTCTCTACTTGAGAGAGATATCTCAGGGCCCCTCGAGTGATCGGATCCAGAAATGCATGGCCGTGCTACATATGGTTAAGAGTTAACCTAGTAAAGGGATTCCGAATCACGGTATCGAGAAAGGGAGGTCAGCTTGGAGCTAGACCAAATATCGTGAGGCAAAGGGAAAGACATGTACTAAACCTTGTGATGGTTCGTCCGATATGATCTTTGTATGCGTTTAGGAGTTGGCACGTCTTGCTAGAGGCCGCTACCAACTATTGACAGAATAAGTGTATTCGTGTCATGTCTATACGCATATGAACCTATAGGGTCACACACTTAAGGAGCTGGAAGCCTAATGAGGATTGGACCCAAATTAGACCAGGCTTAGGGTACTAATGGGCTGCTAATGTAGAAGCCCACTAGGGACGCCTATATAAGAGAGGGTGGGGCGAGCTGACCAGGGTTAGACCTTAGACCTCAGATCATTCCCAGTCACCACTCCTCACGCCTGTGTCGCGTGCGCGGACCTAGCAGTCTGGCGTCTGACGCTTCCACCCTGTACGCGTGGATACCTCGGAGGCGCTGCATCTGTAGCACTTGGACGAGCCGTGCAAGGGAAGCTTCTTGTAGGACGAGGACAAGGAGGAGACGTGGAACGTCTGCACTGCCTTGACGCGCTTCATCGGTTCCGCAACTGCGCGTCTAGTGGTAATCCCGTGATCTATGACAACAGTAATCCTGGTATACGCGGTAGAATTTTTTTGATTTGCGCTAGTGTAGCCTACCCGTATCCCTTCAGCATCTCCTTCTAGGTTAGTCATAAACTCATCAAAGGCAATTAATTCCTTTTTAACATCAAGAGACATCTCATCATCAATTTCATCATTATCTAAGGGAGTAGAGTGGGATGATGAGGATACCTCCGTTCCTATTGCATAAGGCAAGTGACGTTCTTGGTGGGAGAGTTCTCATTTGGAGAATCGAAGAGTGAGAATGTCGGAGTAGAAGTGGTGGCTAACGCAGCCACACCATTAGAAGTTTCCTCTTCCTCATCTTCATCATCTTCATTGTCGGAGGAGTATTCTTCGTGAGTGATCAAGACAACTTCCCCCGACTTCTTGTTGATGGGATTCTTCTTGATGAAAGGTTTCTTGTAAGGTGCCTTGAGAGTCTTCTTCAACACAAGTTTACCACCATGATCTTCTCTCTTCTCATAGGGGCAACTTGCCACAAAGTGATAGCGGTCACCACAATTGAAGCAAGTTCTCAACCTAGTGGTATTCTCTCTTTTCCCATTTGGGTTGCTTCTCCGTTGCATTTCCATCTTGTCCTTGGCAGGGTTCTTCCAAAAGTTCTTTGCATAGAAGGCCATATATTGACCATGAGCAATCTTGACTTCATCGGGATGATCCATGGAGAGGCCTTCATCACTATCATCTTCATCCCCATGATCCACAACTTTGGCCTTCAAAGCAACATTGACAACATTACTCATACCAAGGGCACGAGCACGGGCATCTTTGTCATTCTTGGCGGCAACCATGAAAGCGGCCATCTCTTGCATAACTTCATTGGAGGTCATGAGATGGTAGTTGTGTTTACCTTGTAAGCTCTTCAAGTTCGTGGGCTCAAAGGGCATGAGTGCGCTCACATATTTCCTTTTTATCCATGCATCATCCACATGTGAGGCACCCACATTTCTAAAAGCGGTGGCGGTGGTTTTGAGCCTTCGGTACATGTCTTCGTGATCTTCACCTTCTTTCATGTAGAAGCCTTCGGCTTCATTACTTAGAGCATCATATCGGTTCCTCCTCATACTCTCATTCCAACAAACAATACGGTGAGGGCATCCCAAGCTTCCTTGGCAATGCTCAAGTGCTCAATGTGTGGATAGTCCTTTGTCCCCAATCCTTGTTGAATCATATGCAAAGCAGTGGCATTGAGTTGACTATTGACAACCTCTCTTCTTGTCATGTTGTTTGGATCCCCAATAAAGAGTCCATGCTCGATGATGTTCCATAGTTCAATGCAAGAGCTGCGCACATGAGTTCTCATTAGTGATTGCCATTGAGCAAAAGTAGCCGACTCTTCAAGCTTAGGTGGGTCACCCCTATTGTACACATGAGGGTGAGGGATGGGAGGATCGAGAGAGTACCAAGAATCACGGTGCTCACCCTTCCCCCCATCAAGTTGTGTGGAGGAATTAGCGTTGTCATGTTTACCCCCCACCATCATACCCTCGGGGGATACCGACGTATTCCCTTTAGGTAAAATGGATGGTTTATCCTCTTGAGGAGATGCGGGTGATGAGCCTTCTTTGTCTTTAAGAAGTTGCTCAAGCATCTTCTTGACTTCGTTGACCAAGGAAGAGCTCAATCTTGTTTCCAAGTTTTTGAGATCTTCCATGGTCACCGGGGTCGGCTCACTACCACCATCCCCTTTGTTGCTACCCATATTCTCTTAGGCGGTAAAGCCCAAATAAAGAGCCGAGGCTCTGATACCAATTGAAAGGATCGTATGGGCACCTAGAGGGGGGGGGTCAATAGGTGCTACTTCAAATTTAATTCTTTTTCAAGTTAGGGTTTGACAAGAAAGGTAAATTCTATAGAATATGCAACTATGGTGAATTTACCTATATGTCAACCAAGCACAAGCTAACACAACACTAAGCAAGAACAAGTAAGTAAAGTGCGGTAAAGGATAGAAGTAACCAAAGGAGTGGATGCAGAGACACAAGGATTTGTTTCCCGTAGTTCCTTCCTTTTGAGGGGAAGTACGTCTACGTTTGGAGAGGGGGTGGTTTCAAACCACCAACGCCACGAGAGGCCTCCCTTATTCTCCGATGAACCTCACCCCAACGGGCTCGATCCACCTTCCACTATATCGGCAACCTTCGAGGTGGAAGCTGACACCTTTTCAACAAGTTCGGGGCACACATCCACAACTTAATTGGAGGCTCCCAAATGCAAGAAAGCTGTCAAGACAAATCAAAGACAAGCTTGTAAGAACCAAATCAAAGTTAGGGTTTCCAATGAAACACTAGAGCTTGGGGGCACTCAAGTGAATGAGGGGGAAATGAAGATCTCTCTTGGTGAAGATGTAAATCAAGGCCTCCTCCTTCGATTCTCCAAAGATCAATGACTTTGGATGGTTGGATGAAGAGATCTTGTAGATTTGGTGGCTCTAATGGGGTTGGTGTTCTTGAGCAGCTCGAGCAACTGGAGGAAGAAGATAAGGGTCCCTTTTTATAGGCAGTCCCCTCCACGAACCATTTTCTGACCATTGTAGAAAAGTCAGATCGGAGACTCCGATCTGTAGACCGGAGACTCCGGTCTACACCGGAGACTCGGGCCAATCTCCAGACCAGCCTCCGGACTGCCCTTCTGACAGACCCAGACTAATTCTGCCCCAGTAACACCGAAGACTCCGGTCTTCCAACACCGGAGACTCCGGACTGAACAAAGCCTAGAGACTCCGGAGTAACCTCCGGTGCAGGCTCCGGACCCCTAGTCATAATGTCCCAGCCAGATCCTGGGAGGCACCACCGGAGCCAGAACCGGAAACTCTGGACCACACCGGAGACTCCGGTCTTGGCAGACCGGAGACTCCGGTCTGGATTTTCCAGAACAGTGGCATATGAATGTGGTCTTTTCCCAAGAGTGAGGATGCTGTTCATCTATCATAATACCAACCTGTGGACAATAACAAACTGTAAAATGATCTACTTGTTGTTAACGAACACCAAAAGTGATTATGACAATAAATGCCCTTTCAACTGCTCTTACTGCAACAGAGATGGCCACACTTGGGCCACCTGTTATACACGGGATCCCAGTTTACGTCAGCAGCACCAGGATCGTGGGAAGTCGGCTCCTTCCGGATCTTCAGCAGTTGCTCTCTTTGATCAGGACATTATCAGGAGTCTTCGCGGTCTGCTTGCTGCTACAGGCTCTTCTTCGACGGGCACTGCTGGTTTTGTGACTGATTCTTCAGGCACTGCGCGACCACCACCTTCTGCACAATCAGGTACGTCTCCGTGGTATCTGGATTCTGGAGCTTCTTTTCATATGACCTCTGAGTCTTCTTTTCTGTCCGCTCTTTGTTCTCTCCGCTCTCCCGTCCGTGTTCTCACAGCCGATGGTACCTCTCTTCATGTTTCTAGTCGGGGAACCCTTTCTACTTCTTCTTTTTCTGTTCCTAATATTTCTCATGTTCCTCGTCTTAAGATGAATCTGTTCTCTGCTAGCCAGCTTACTAACTCTGGTTGTCGCGTCATTCTTGATGCTGATTCTTGTGTTGTTCAGGACCTTCGCACACATGCCCTGGTTGGAGCTGGCCCTCGCAGCCGTGATTCTTTAGGGCTTTGGGAGTTAGACTGGCTTCGTGTTCCTTCCGCTACCACTTCATCTGCCAGTTCTTCTCCGGTCGTCGCCTCTGCTACCTGCTCCTTTCAGCAGTGGCATCATCGTCTTGGTCACCTTTGTGACTCTCGCCTATCGTCATTAGTTCATCGTGGTCTTCTGGGGTCTGTCTCAGGAGATGGGTCTTTACATTGTCAGGGTTGTAGGTTGGGCAAACAGATTCAACTTCCCTACCCTACTAGCGCGTCTGTATCAATGACCTTTTGATTTAGTTCATTCCGATGTTTGGGGTCCGGCTCCTTTTGCTTCGAAAGGGGGCCATCGCTACTATATTTTATTCATAGATGATTTTTCTCGGTACACTTGGTTGTATTTTATGCGCTCTCGCAGTGAAGTGCTCTCCATATATCAGCGTTTTGCAGCCATGGTATGCACTCAATATTCTACCCCCATTCGTGTGTTTCGTGCTGATTCTGCTGGTGAGTATATCTCCCAGATGTTGCGAGGTGTTCTTGCTGAGAAGGGCACCCTTGCTCAGTTCTCCTGTCCTGGCGCACATGCTCAGAATGGCGTTGCTGAGTGTAAGCATCGCCATCTTCTTGAGACCACTCGTGCCATGATGATTGCTTCTTCTCTTCCGCCGCATTTCTGGGCTGAGGCTGTCGCTACGTCGGCTTACCTCATCAATATTCAGCCTTCTGCCGCTCTGTAGGGTGGTATCCCTCTTGAGCGCATGTTTGGACAGTCTCCAGACTACTCCATGCTTCGCTTGTTTGGTTGTGTTTGCTATGTTCTCCTTGCTCCTTGCGAACGCACCAAACTGACCGCTCAGTCTGTTGAGTGTGTCTTCCTTGGATACAGTGATGAGCATAAGGGCTATCGCTGTTGGGACCCCGTTGGTCGTCGGATGCGTATCTCTCGTGAAGTTACTTTTGATGAGATGCGTCCTTTCTATCCTCGTCCCACCGCTGGTACCTACCCGGTGGAAGATATCTCTTTTCTTCTCTTTCCTGACACACCTCCTTCTACTCCTATTGTGTCTTCTTCAGGATCTCCTCCCTCTGATGTCTCTTCTTCGACACCGTCCTCCTCTATGCCGTCTAGTTCTCCTAGTTCTCCTTGTTCTCCGGAGTCTTCCTCTGCTATTCCTTCTTCTTCATCGTCGTCTCCTGAGTCGTCTTCCTCTGATGAGCTTCCCTCTACTCGTCATGTTCGCCAGCGTCGTGCCCCCAACCGTTACTCTCCTAGTCAGTATGGTCTTTCTGTTGCCTCCGAGCCGACTTCTTATCGGGATGATGAGCATCATCCTGAATGGCAGCTGGCCATGGCTGAGGAGATTGCTGCGCTTGAGCGCACTGGCACCTGGGATCTTGTTTCTCCCCCTCCCGGTGTTCGTCCTATCACGTGTAAGTGGGTCTATAAGATTAAGACCCGCTCTGATGGATCTCTTGAGCGCTATAAAGCGCGTCTTGTGGCTCGTGGTTTTCAGTAGGAGCATGGTCGTGACTATGATGAGACCTTTGCTCCTGTGGCTCATATGACCACTGTGCGTACTCTTCTTGCTGTTGCTTCTGTTCGTCACTGGTCTGTGTCCCAGCTTGATGTTCAGAACGCCTTTCTCAATGGTGAGTTGAGTGAGGAGGTTTATATGCAGCCTCCTCCTGGGTATTCTGTTCCCGAGGGGATGGTTTGTCGTCTTCGACGTTCTCTTTATGGTCTAAAACAGGCCCCTCGTGCCTGGTTTGAGCGCTTTGCTTCTGTAGTGACTGTTGCTGGTTTCTCCCCTAGTGTTCATGATCCAGCGCTATTTGTTCACACTTCTCCTCGTGGACGCACTCTTCTTCTTCTCTATGTTGATGATATGATCATTATTGGTGATGATCCTGAGTATATCGTCTTTGTTAAGGCTTGTCTTCGTGATCAGTTTCTTATGACTGATCTTGGTCCTCTTTGATACTTTCTTGGGATTGAGGTTTCCTCCACTTCTGATGGCTTTTACATCTCTCAGGAAAAGTATATTCAGGATCTTCTTGCTCGTGCTGCTCTTGGGGATGAGCGCACTGTTGAGACCCCTATGGAGCTTAATGTTAAGCTTCAACCTACTGATGGTGATCCTCTTTCTGATCCGACGCGTTATCGTCATCTTGTTGGAAGTCTTGTTTATCTTGCTGTCACTCGTCCTGACATCTCTTA
Organism: Avena sativa; assembly: GCA_916181665.1. Lineage (NCBI taxonomy): Eukaryota > Viridiplantae > Streptophyta > Magnoliopsida > Poales > Poaceae > Avena > Avena sativa. The sequence goes on along the minus strand of OV702281.1, from coordinate 384,111,140 downwards.
TCCTGTTCATATTCTGAGTCAGTTTGTTTCTGATGCTACCACTGTTCACTATAGTCATCTTCTCCGTGTTCTTCGTTATCTTCATGGTACGATCACTCGTCGCCTTTTCTTTCCTCGTTCCAGCTCCCTCCAGCTCCAGTGCTATTCGGACGCTACGTGGGTGAGTGATCCTTCGGATCGTCGTTCACTTTCTGCTTACTGTGTGTTTCTTGGTGGTTCGCTCATTGCTTAGAAGACGAAGAAACAGACAGCGGTTTCCTGTTCGAGTGTTGAGGCTGAGTTGCGTGCTATGACCTTGTTGACTGCTGAGGTGACCTGGTTACGGTGGTTACTTGAGGATTTTGGGGTCTCTATTACCACACCCACTCTGGTTTTGTCTGACAGTACAGGTGCTATTAGTGTTGCACGTGATCCGGTCAAGCATGAGCTTACCAAGCATATTGGTGTTGATGCTTTCTATACACGTGCTCAGGTGCAGGCTCAGGTTGTTGCGCTTCAGTATGTGCCTTCAGATTTACAGTTGACGGATTTCTTCACGAAGGCACAGACCAGAGCGCAGCATGATTTCTTACTCTCCAAACTCAGTGTTGTGGATCCACCATGAGTTTGAGGGGGGGGGGGGTGTTAGATGTATATATTTGTATTGTAGTTTTCCCCATATGTTAGGGGGCTTCCTGCATATTCACACCTGTATCTGTATTATATATTGTGGCCTTTGGCCCCCAGAGGAATACAAGTTGCCTATTCCTAACACAAATGACAGGGTAAACTCACCATCCCTGGTTCAACATCAAAGCCATAACGACTCAATAGCATCTGTAGTCCTTGACTCATAGGGAGGAGATCCTCTTTAGGAAGATCTGATTTTTCTCGGCTCACCAAACTACGCATGAGATGTTTCATCCCCCACATTAGTCACAATTTCATTATGCAGGCAGGGTATTCCCTGATAAGAAGTAGTATATAATATAAAAAAATGGTGCTCAAAGTTATTCACAAATATAAGAAAAAAAGGATCTTATTCTCACCAAGCATGATTCAATTATTGATCTATATTCCGGTTTACCAACAACTAGTTCCTCCCCAGGGCTGCGCGACTTCATGATCATCTCAGTAAGCTGTTTGTTAACACCAGTATCAACATTAATGGCGCTGGACTTTTCGTCAAAAGTTTGGAATTCCTTAAGCCAAACAATTTGATAAGAAGAAATAAACAAATATGGGCATGTGCAGGGGAAAGAAGTCACTATTAATCAAATACCATGCAACATTTCAATCAGGGGAACCTAACGTATTATAAATTCATTAATGTTGTTTCACCCTTTTCTATTTTATTTGCATTTTCCTTCCAGCAGGAAGTGACTTGAGGAATTTCTAGGAAACCCAGACATTACAATAGCCCTGAACATTTGAACGCCTGAATACAAACATTTTCTTGAGGGAACAAAAAGTACAGTTTAATGTGTATAAATACATTTAAGAAGTATCTTATAAATGTTAAAATGTATGAATGTTGTCGATTTTATATATATGTATTTGCATCATATATTGCATTTAAACTCTGAAAATTAAAGCCTTTGCGTGGTGAGACAGAAATAAGAAGTCAAGAACAGAAAAAAAAGGAACACATGTAAAGATTCAGATTTGAAAGATTTATTGGCTCAGCTATTTTTTCTATGCACACTTCATGTCGTTTCTTGTGCTATCTATATTATGTTTAAGTGTTATGTTAGTGGAAATGTACGATTGATGTCTCGTGTCAGAGTAGACAACTATCTTAATTATATCCTGAATAACCGCCATTTTATTGACGTGGTGTCCTGGAATATTCCATCTCAAACGAATGTTATTTTAGTATTAGTAGAAAAACACGTGTTACTACATATTCGCAACATATATGATCATTGTAAGGTTACTCGACATAACCAAAAATTCATGATAGGTAAGGTTTTAGTCCAAAGCAGATTTAGTGTGTGGAGAACACCATCTCTATCTCAAAACAATGACAGTGAAGTGAATAGACCATTTCTATGCCAACCGGTTTGCTTACACCAGTAAACATAAGATGCTGCAGGGTCAACTGTGATCGTTCCGACGGTTGTTTCCCTTGCCCAATTGGACTTCCAAACCGGAATGGAGGTAGTACAAGCGTATTGAATTCACTATCCTATTTCAAACATGTTAAAAAATTCACATGATAAATGTGCTTTGCACGCGCATAATTACTAGTAAGACTGAACTTGGTGGCTTTCTTCACTTCTTCAGTAATAGCACCACATCAAGGCTCAATTGTTCCTAGCTACCAATTAATTGGTGCAAAGAGACCCACCCATGAGGTTGCAGACCACGCATCAATTCTTTACAAATAACCTTGCACCCATCATGACTATTTAGCATTAGCAAAACTATTTGTTGGCCGTATCTAGTGAACAAGCAAGGTACACACTAATTGGAAAAAATGTCAATCAGAAACGATGCAAGGTCGATTTGGATAATTTTGGCAAGGTGAGAATGAGAAGTGAAGGAAAGAAATAGGAGACCACTCACATTTCTCGCTCTAGTATATGTAGTGAAGTTACCCACAAATTCTGAAAGGATGAAATATAGGTTAATATCGATGATAAGAGAACGCAAGACGAAAATACGCAGCAGCACCCGAGCATTTTTTGAAAAATTCAAAATGCTATTCCTAAGTCTCAAAAAATTTGGAGGAAAAATATACAAGTAGGTATACACATCCAGGATGGATGCCAATTTTTTTGTAAAACATTATGTTGTATTGTGGGTTACAAACAAAAAGACAAATTCAGCCAAAAAAATAGTACTACCTCCATCCTAAAAAGGATGCCGTAAATTTGTGCAAATTTAGATTTATCTATATACTACTAAATAGTGTTGAGATACATTTGAGTTCAGAAAAATCTACGACATCCTTTTCATGACAGAGGGAGTAGTTCTTATTCCTATAGCCCAAAATAGAACACCTTTTTTCACCAAAAGAAGTCCCATAGGTTTAACCTACACACTTAAAGAAGTTTAGATACATTTGCTTCACAAAGCTAAAACATCTTGTATTTTGAAACGGAGTGAGTATGATGTATGTGTAGGCATCCGCTGAATTATTTTTGTAGTATTTTGAAAATCAAAAGTACAATTATGAATTTTTAAAAATCCGTCCCATAGGAAGAAAATCACATTACTCGTATTGCATCTGGCGCGTAGAGAAAGAGCCCACAAAAATAGAAAACTGCAAAGCCAGATGGCGTCTCCAATAGCACCGAGACCACCCCATTGTTATTTAGAAAGTCTTCACTTACGAACACAGAAACTGGATTATATATACGAAGGAAAATCGTGAAATCCTTGATCCGAGGCAAAAAAAAAAGTCCCTCCCCTCGGCCTAATAATCCCCCGATGGAGGGTAAGGAGGTTTGTCTCCTCCCCAGGTTTCCATTGTCATGATAAACTGGGTGAGATTGAGATAGAGGATTATGCATGGCGGGTGGCTCACCTACACTGGCGGCTAGCTCCCCGGCGCTACCGGGAATCATCTTTCGTCGACGCGCCGGAGGAGGAGGAGGACGACGGGAAGGGGCATTGCGAGCGGTTCGTTAGAGACTAAGGAGACCCGTTCTAGTCTACAAGAGTTTGATTTTGTTGTTATTTACTTTTAGTCAATTGGTTGTTTTAGGAGTGGTATTGGAGTATATGGTAATGTTGCATGTGCTGGTACCGTGTAGTTTCGAATCAATATATGATAATTTAGGGTTTTAGAGGGGAAAAAGGTCTGATCTTTTTGTAATTTTGGTTGAATCTGTAGAGGAAATAAGTGACAGTTTTACTTTGAGAGTGATTCATGGAGGTTTTTCATTGGTTTTGGTTCCAATCGGGCATATGTAGATGGTACCAAGGTTTGTTATGATGATTGTGAGTGTGATATGTGGTCTGATATGTAGTTAGAAGATGTAATTGAGGATTTAGGATATGAGGCAGCTGGAAGGATAGATGTTTACTGGTTGTTGCCAGGAATGAAAATTAATGAAGATGGGCTTCGGTTGATTGAGAGTGATACGGATGCATTGCACATGGTGGCAAAGGTAAAAGAGGGTATATGTATCTAATGTACCTTGATCGTGATTCAACTAGGAAAGCACTTGTATGGGATGATGTTGTTGCTAATCCAATAGTGCATTTGTCACTTGTAATTAGTCCTAGCTAGTAGTGTGGCACTGTCAGCAATGCAATTGTTTAGATACTAGCCATTGAAGGGCTAGAAATTGTTATTGTCGTTGAAATTGGTGCACTAAGGATATCTAACAGACAAGCATTGGTAGAAGAAGATGGGGATAGTGGCAGTGGCACTAATTCAGATTCAGATGATGTGCCAAATATTCTTGACACTGATAATGACATAGAGGTGGAGACGATGACTTGTAACAGCAATATGCAAATCAAGAACAAAGGGAGGATAAGAAGAATGGAGTTCCAGAAGGTGATATGTCTGATGATGATTTCTTTGAGGTTGCAGATTCAGATAATGAGGCAGAGAAATTCAATAACTTCAAAACATTGAACCCTAGGGAATGATCCCTCGCGGGCTCTACATTGTTAGATAGGTGAGACCTCTCCAGCAGCGAATTATTTGTGCTCGGATAACACCCAGTTTAATTCGGTCCCCATGGGGAATCGAACCCGGGTGGGCTGGCTGCGCACTCGCTAGACTTTCCACCAAGCTAGCGCTTGGTTCTCAAATTAGATAACTTCAAGCCATTTGTGGAAGAAGACATGGAAGTTCCAAAGTTTCACATTGTTCAGTTGTTTGAGTCCATTGATCAGTTGAGAACACATAGTTAGAGAGCACATATGCAAGTAGAGGAAGCAAATTTAAATTTCCTAAGAAAGATAGGACTAGGTTGTTAGCCAAATGTGAACCAGGAGGCCCTTGGGAACAATATGCCTCCTCGGACAGTAGACCAAAGTGCATTATGGTGAAGAGATTTGAACAGAAACACACTTATGAGAGCAAGTAGCAAGTTTGGGCTTTTACATCAAAGAAAATTGGGCAATATGATAAGATAAGAGCCAATGATAAGATGACATTGAAGGGACATGGTCAGTTGGTGCAAAAGGATTGGAGGATGACACCAAAAAGGGGTGAGGTAGGAAGAGCAAGAAAAATTGCATTTGAACTGATATATGGAGATGAGACTGCCCAATACAATCAACTTTGGGATTTTGGGCATGAACTAAGGATATCCTAGGGAGCACTTTTATGTTTTTGTTGGATAATGATGGCCTCTTCTAGAGATGTTATTTCTCATTTGATGCATGCAAGAGAGGGTTCTTAGCAGGCTGTAGGCCCATAATCTTCCTAGATGGATGTCACTTGAAGACAAAATTTGGTGGCATTTTGTTAATTGCAATTGTGATGGATCCCAATGACTGCATCTTTCATGTTGATTTTGCAACTGTGGAAGTTGAGAACACAAGCTCATGGAGGTGTTTCTTGACTTTCCCTAAAACAATATCTTGGCATTGTGAACACATCTCCTTGGACCATCATGTCTCACAAGAAAAATGTAAGCTACTTGTACTACATGTTCTTTATTTTATTTAGTTTGTTTTGTTCAACTTGTATAAATTGAAGGTTTAATTACTTGTATCATTATTGCAGGGATTAAATAAAGGCTATTACAAAATTGTTTTCCATATTCAGTCCATAGATTCTGTGTAAGGCATATTTGGCAAAACTTCAACAAGAAATTCAAAGGGGAAGTTCTCAAGAAGTAGTTGCGGAAATGTGGAAGAAGCACCACAGTAGCTAAATGGCACGAAAACATGGATGTCATGCTGGTTTTAATCAAGACATCACATGATTAGCTAAAGGAGCTTCCACCTGCCACTTGGGTGAAGGCTTTCCAATCTGAAATTCCAAAGTGTGATGTTCTTTTGAACAACAATAGTGAGGTATTTAATAAGTATATCTTGGATGCAAGAGAAATGAATGTACTAGCTATGATTTGAGGTATTTAATAAGTATATCTTGGATGCAAGGAGAAAGAAATAAATGCTGCAATTCAGAAGAAGAAAGTTGAGAGAGAAGCTAAGAAACTTTCTCATGAAGAGAAGAAGAAGGCAGAGAGAGAAGCAAACAGAAAGTTGTTGAACAAAATAAATTGGCTAATGTAGAGAAGAAAAGAAATCACAAGAGGAAACACTTACTCTAGCTGACAAAAAGAAAGTAGATAAAGAAGCTAGAAAAAGGGAGGCAGAGACAACAAAGCAAGTTGAGACAGAGAAGAAAAGAGTAGCTCAATAAGCTAAGAATAAAAAAGCAGAGGAAGCAAAGAAAAAGGAAGAAGATGCAAGAAACAAGCTGAGCAGCGCCAGATCTTAGCAAATGCGAGATGAAGAAGAAGCAAGGCAGAAGACTTGGGAAGAGCACTTGTAGAGAGATGCAATGTCAAAGGAACAATATGTCAAAGATTCTCATGGAAGAGCTGAGGTAGAAAGGGTTCTGACATAGAAGGAGAAGAGGGATTTTGTAGAGGAAGCTAACAAGGCCCAAGATTCTAATTTCAAAGATGAAAAAGCAAAATTGCTAGATGATATGAGGATCCCTAACAACAAGAAGAGGAAATGGGGACATGCAAGCGGCAGGGCAGGTTATAAACAGCCAAGAAAAGCCTCTATGTTCGATTACCTGAAAGGCCCTCCTCATCGAAATTGGCATACACCCAGCTATATTAATATAGCAACCATGATTGCTACTACTGCTGGGCCAAACAACACAACACCCAAAGGAAACTGAAAATAAAACAAAAAAGAAAAATAAGAGAAAACAAAGACGCCGACGGCGGCTCAAAGACCGAGGATGAACCGCAACCGCTATGCCCACCGGAGAATATCCACCATGCTCCTAGCCTCTCGAAGTGTCACGCATAAAGAAACACCTCCAATAAGGCAAGCGACAATGACGATGCTGCTGCTAAGACAAGTCCTAGGGTTTCCCCTGATACGTTACGGGAGATGGGGAAGAGGTACCCCTGGCGCCCTTCCGGAAGGACGGAGACACCCACATGCATCACCATGTTGGTGTCTAGACGACAAGGATTTCTTCCGACCCCTCAAAAAACCACACTCCCGGACGCTTCGAATCTCCCTGCCAAGCTCGCCGCCCACCAACACACGCCACCACGGTCTTGAAGTCACCCCCAACGTATCACCATGACCCACAATGTGAGGCTGGTCCGACCAAAAGGAAGAGACTCTGGTGAGGGTCGGTAGAGGGAACTACCTCCACCGTCGGAAGGCGATAGCCGACCATATGTAGCAACGGAGGCAAACCAGGCCCTCTCTGGTCCGGCCGAGCCCAAATGGACCCGTGAAGCTCTGTCGCCACACTGCAGCAAGGGTGATACCGTCGCTGCCGACCCTAGCACTAGTCCCTACCCCTCCGCTCGCCAAAGGATCTACTTCCACCGCAGATCCCTGCCGCCAAGCAGTAACGCGCTCACCACCATGCTCATTCGGGAATATCGGGCCACTGATATGTTGGAAACGTATCTATAATTTTTGATGCTCCATGCTTGTTTAGTATCTACTTTGCTTTACTTGTCCACACTTTGAGGTGTTTTTTACATGTTTTCTGGTACTAACCTACTAACAATTTGCAACAGTGCCAGATGCCTGTTTTCTGCTGTTTTTGGTTTCAGAAAAGTTAGTAAATAAATATTCTTGGAATTGGACAGGACAAAGGACAAAGTCAATAACTTTCCGTGGGGAACAAGAAGTCCATAGGAGAGCCGGAGGGGCTAGCCAGAGGGGCCAGACCCACCCTAGGCGCGGGTGGGCCCCACCCCGCGCCTGGCTAGGGTTTGGTCGCCCTGGCGGCCGCCTCGGTCTCCCCCTTCGCCTATAAAAATCCCCCGATGAAAAAACCCTGAGAACTCGATCAGAAATCCATGAAACCGTCTATAGCCGCCGCCACCACCGTCCCTAGATCGGGGGGGGGGATCTAAAGATCTTCCCGGCACCCTGCCGGAGGGGAGATCATCCTGGAGGCCTTCTCTCCGGTATGATGCGTGAGTAGTTCCACCTTGGACTATGGGTCCATGTAGTAGCTAGATGGTTGTATCTCCTCCTTTGTGCTTTCATGTATAGATCTTGTGAGCTCCGTTCATGATCAAGATCTAATCTATTTGTAATCATGCATGTTGTGTTTGCGGGGATCCGATGGATATTGAGATTATTATGTTGGTTTGATTAATGGTTTTGTCTTTATGATTCTATCATGTCTGTGTTGTTTGTGATCTTGCATGCTCTTTGTTTTTAGTAGCTATCTTGGCCAAGTAGTTGCTAGTGACTCCAAGAGGGGGTATTTATGCTCGATAGTGGGTGCATGCCTCTAGTTTGCAAGGGAAGTGACAATAATCTCTTCGGTTGTAGATGTGTCATTGCTACTAGGGAGAAAACAATGGTATCTTGTTCATGGAACATGTGGACTGTTTACCTTACACACTTTGCTTAAAGCAATTGTCTGTTGCTTGCAACTTAATACTGGAGGGGGTTCGGATGATAACCTGAAGGTGGACTTCTAGTCATAGATGCAGTTGGCTGGAGGTCTATGTATCTTGTTGTATTTCCCAATCAACCTCATAGGATCTTTCTAACTAGTAATTGCATTGTTATGCCTTGCTCAGTTCCAGTCAATTGCCCTGCTGTAATTTGTTTGCCCTTCATGCCATGTTGTTTATCTAAGGAGAGAACCTCTAGTGAACTATGGACCCTGGTCCAATCTTTACCATTGATACATCTTCCACTATCACTTGTTTACTTGTTTCAAACCATTACCTTCCACACAATACGTTTAATCCTTTGTTACAACAAACCGGTGAGCTTGACAACCTCACTATTCGTTGGGGCAAAGTCTTGAGTTTGTGTTGTGCAGGTCTCCGCGTTGCTTGCAACACCTGTGTAATGTTTTCTTCCTCCTACTGGTTCGATAACCTCGGTCTCAACTGAGGGAAAACTTGCTGCTTGCTGCTTCACACCTTACTCTTGGGGTTCCCAACAGGCTGTGCGTAGACAGTCGTCAATCTTTTCTGGCATCGTTTCCGGGAGGCCAAGGACATCTTCACAAGGGGAGTCCTTCACTTCCTTTCTCTTTACTTTTTTTTAGTTTGCTTTGTTTATTTTGTTTGGTTTTGTTTCCCTCTTTCCAAAAAAACCCAAAAATTAGTCTAGTTTGGTTTGCTTGCTTTATTAAAAAACACAAAAAATTAGTTCCTGCTCTAGTTGCTGGTCTGTTGTTGCTTTGCTTGGTCATGCTTTCTATCAATGGATGGTTTCTTTGAAACTAGTGCTTATTGGCAAGGTGGGTTCATGGAAGAACAAAAGTATTATTATAAGGAACACCGTTTGTCACAAAAAGGGAAACACTTATGGGAACAAATTGATAAGTTGAATACTATTGCTAGAGACGTGTGCTCTACTTATAATGTTACTTATTGCTTTGATAAATATTATTTTTGTAGTAGGTATAAACACCTTCCTTTTCGGTGTGAGTATAATGATAATGTTACCATATCTTCTTATGTTAAGGGAAATTATGACTTTTATGATGTTTTTTGTGTGACCAAGCAAGGCAATAATAGACCAGCAACAAGAGCAGGCACTAAATTTTTTGTGTTTTTGAATAAAGAAAGCAAACCAAACTAGACTAATTTTTTTGGGTTTTTTGGAAAGAGGCAAACAAAACCAAGCAAAAGAAACAAATTAAACTAAAAGCAAAGTAAAGAGAAAGGAAGTGAAGGACTCCCCTTGTGAAGACGTCCTTGGCCTCCCCGGCAACGGCGCCATTAAAGCCTGACAACTGTCTACACATAGCCTGTTGGGAACCCCAAGAGAAAGGTGTGAAGCAGCAAGCAGCAAGTTTTCCCTCAGTTGAGACCGAGGTTATCGAACCAGAATGAGGAAGGAAACGTCATACAGATGTTGCAAGCAATGCGGAGACCTGCACAACACAAACTCAAGACTTTTCCCCAATGAACAGTGAGGTTGTCAAGCTCACCGGTTTGCTGTAACAAAGGATTAAACATATTGTGTGGAAGGTAATGGTTTGCAACAAGTAAACAAGTGACAGTGGAAGATGTATCAATGGTAAAGATTGGACCGGGGTCCATAGTTCACTAGAGGTGCTCTCCTTAGATAAACAACATGGCATGAAGGTTAAACAAATTACATCAGGGCAATTGACAGGAACTGAGCAAGGCATAACAATGTAATTACTAGTCAGAAAGATCCTATGAGGTTGATTGGGAAATACAACAAGATACATAGACCGCCATCCAACTGCATCTATGACTAGAAGTCCACCTTCAGGTTATCATCCGAACCCCCTCCAGTATTAAATTGCAAGCAACAGACAACTGCTTTAAGCAAAGTGTATAAGGTAAACAGTCCACATGTTCCATGAACAAGAGACCATTGTTTTCTCCCTAGTAGCAACAACACATCTACAACCTAATAGATTATTGTCACTTCCCTTGGAAACTAGAGGCATGAACCCACTATCATAATAATATCAATATCCATCGGATCCCCGCAAACACAACATGCATGATTACAAATATATTAGATCTTGATCATGAACGGAGCTCACAAGATCTATACATGAAAGCACAAAGGAGGATATACAACCATCTAGCTACTACATGGACCCATAGTCCAAGGTGGAACTACTCACGCATCATACCGGAGAGAAGGTCTCCGGGATGATCTCCCCTCCGGCAGGGTGCCGGGAAGAACTTCAGATCCCTCCGATCTGGGGACGATGGTGGCGGCGGCGGCTACAGATGGTTTCGTGGATTTCTGATCGGGTTCTCAGGGTTTCTGCATCGGGGGCTTTTTATAGGCGAAGGGGGAGACCGAGGCGGCCGCTAGGGCGACCAAACCCTAGCCAGGCGCAGGGTGGGGCCCACCCACGCCTGGGGTGGGTCTGGCTTCTCTGGCCAGCCCCTCCGGCTCTCCTCTGGACTTCTTGTTCCCCACGAAAAGTAATTGACTTTGTCCTTTGTCCCGTCCAATTCCGAGAATATTTCTTTACTAACTTTTCTGAAACCAAAAACAGCAGAAAACAGGCATCTGACACTGTTGCAAGTTGTTAGTAGGTTAGTACCAGAAAACATGTAAAAAGCACCTCAAAGTGTGGACAAGTAAAGCAAAGTAGATATTAAACAAGCATGGAGCATCAAAAATTATAGATACTTTCCAACGTATCAGCCACCTCCGGTCTGAGGAACACCACTGGGACCGCAAGTGTGAGGAGGGACGAACATAGCGAACACAACACATTTGTGCCGCCCGGGCCACCACTATATGGATTTGGCGGGCAACCACCTGACCTAGGCCCGCCCGACCCAGAACCGGTGCCCTGGCCGCGCCACAGTCGATAGCGTCCGTGCCACCTGACACCTTGCCGGTGGCCGAGAGCCCTAGATGGAGCCCGCCTGGCCTAGATCGGGCCCTGCAGAGCACTCCGCCGGGGGGCACCCGCGGCCCGTTTTGCCGCCCAGGCAGCTGAGATGCCCGCCGCCACCCTACCCAGGGGGGACACACGGAACGCTGCTTCCCAGTCCTGCCACACCCATGCCAAGACCGTTGATAGCTATGAGATTCTACACATTTTTTATGGTTTCTATCAATGGTTTTCGTTTGGATTTGATGGTTTTCTAGCTTTACCTAACGCTAATACTTTGGTAGCAAAGTAAACTTGGTTTTTAATGTGTGTTTCAGGTTATAAACATGACTAGATGGATGTAACAACAAAAACACAATATTCATGCGAAAACAAGCAAGTCCCTTTTTGGAAGAAATCGAGGGGAATTTACTGCAAGCTTAACGACCAACTATACGGGATGTCACCATATAGTTGTCGTTGTATAGTTGCAATCCCCTTCGTCTTATTAAAAGGTACAACTTTCGTGAAGAGGCGAGGTTCGAAAACAGAACACACGAGCCGCCATACCATTCAGAAGGGAGAAAGAAGGGATCCGGAGAAGAAGGGGAAGACGTTCTTCATCTTGCTCCACGATCTTCAATCTCATATCCACCACACCTCCATAGCCACCATTTGTACTTGAGAGAGAGATCTCCACCTTGCAATATTAGGGTTTGAGATTGTTCTTCCCATCTTGAATTGTGTTGGATTTAATTCTATTCCTTATTGTGGATCACCACGGTAATATCAATAAGAACTCCCTTTATTTAATTATATCGATGATGCTTTCTTCTCTCATGTGTGAGTAAGTTCCCTTGGGCGTGGGAGATGTAGGGGATTATGAGATGTGATGTGCCTATATTTTTCAATCAAGTTTGTGGTTAATTCTAATTACTATATTATGTATGCTTGACTATCTGTGGGATGCTAGCTTAATGCCCGTTGTCCAATTAAGGGCCCAGACAACATGATGCTTTGTTCTACATAGATATAATCTTGTTTGCTAGAAGACCGGCGACCCTCGAGTGACACGATGATATCAATGGGAAACTAGTTTGACTTGAGGATAACGAGGAACCGCCGAGCTTATTGCATCAGTCCGATCCAAGGAGCTTAATTGCTAAGCAACCTGAAGGATCTTAATCGTCTAGTGACTGACCATGGTTGTGGTAAACAGGCTAGTAGGATTTTTGAAGTTGGGATGAAATCTACCAAGAGGAGTTCCGGCTAATTATAGGTTGCTCGCCTACACATACTTATAAGATTATAATTGTTACACTTATCACTCATTCACCCAGCACATTCACTATCACCATGAACTGAAACTCCCCGCGCCTACTTTGTCATCTGCAGAAAATAACAACCAAATCGTTCTTTTCTTTTATGTTTTATTTCTGAAGTTTACATTTTAGTTTTATTTAAGTACTTCTGTTTAAATCCAAATTCTATTCCCATTCTCAACGCTTGCAGTCAATTCACTCTAAGACCTATGACAACTTCGGGTGCGACAGGGACTTCATCAATAAACACTTACCTTTGGGCTCCCTGTGGACTAGCTACAAACGATCCGTGCACTTGCAGTCATCAAGCTATTTTCTAGCGCCGTTGCCAGGGAGCCAAGCGCTAAGTGTTTTGTCTCTTGATATTTTAGGTGTTACTATTACAAGATGTTCTCCTTAGGAGAAAAAGGGTCTACAAGCTCTGGTAGGGCTTATCTACCAGATTATTTTGAACGCGTGCCTACTCAGAGGCACGAGGAAATCATTGAAAAACTTTTGAGATCGAACAAAGTTGAAGTTGACAACCTAAGCGACTTCATGGAAATAATGTCCATTCATAGGAAAACACCCAAGAAACCTGAGAAGACTCTCAGAGAATATAGTGCTCCAAACTCTGCATTTCTTAAACAACCAATATAATTTCATAATCCTGGAGTTAGGGTATTGATTTGGTGGTGAAATTATTAAAATTTTGCATGAAAAAGCTTTCAGTGGAAGGGAATATGAGGACCCAGGAAGGCATCTTAGAGAGTTCAACGATGTGATAACATCACTTGGACCAAAAGGTTTGCCAAGAGAATTCTCTCGTCTGAAATTATTTCATTGGTCTCTCAAAGGTAAAGCTCTAAACTGGTTATATTCTCTCCCTCCCCATTATATTAAATGTTGGGAAAACTGCATTGTTAAATTCATAAATAGGTTTAATCCTTTTGCAAAGGTAACAAAACTTAGAAAGAATATAGGAAATTTTAGTTAGAATGTGGGAGAAAACTATCCACAAGCCCGGGAAAGATTTTTTGGAATGATCAATAGTATCCCTAATCATGGCTATTCCGAGTCAACTGTTTGCCACTTATTTTACCATGATCTTAATACCCAATGCAGAGAGTAGATCCATCAGCAGGAGGATCGATAAATACTTTAACTATTAAAGCATGTTTGGAATTAATGGCTACAAGGGATAAGAATGATTATTTATATAATCCTGATTTTGGCACTAAGCCAGAAAAGGGAATACTACGTATAAATCCTGATCTTATGCCTGAAGTGCATAAAGACATGAAAGAAAAAGGTATACCTTCAGAGCTTGTCAAGGAAAACAAAGAAGATTTATTACAAGTTTTAACTAAAGAGGATGAAACTAGAAAAGTTTTTCAAGAATTAAAACATCAACAAACAAAGTCTTATAATAACTTGCATAAGAAATTTCAAAGACATAAAATAGATTTTGGCCGAACTTATAGAAAATTATGAGGAGATTGGCCAAGAAATAAAATTATTTAACAAGTACCTCAGTATGATTGAAACCAAATGTGAAAAAATAGCATCTGGTTATCAAATTTTTCTTCGTGATGATATAAATATTCCTATTTCTACTAATGTTGTTACAAGAAGAGGTGCAGTTGTTAAAGGACCATTAGGACCACCGGAATATGAAGCTGAAAAAGATCGAAAGGAAAAAGCCTTACTTAAAGAAAGTCAGGAAGATGATACATTGGTGGATCCTCAAGATGAAACTGCTCAAGACACACAAGATCAAACCTTGGAGGAGAAGAATGACGCATAGGATGATAGTTATAATTCTGATGCAGAAATTTTTGATCCAGGAGAAGAAAAAGACACAAGCAAAGAAGATAAAGTTGTTGCAATAGATAAAAATAAAAATGATAAGCAACAAAAAAAATAAAGCAAATAAAGAGCCTGATCCTCCACAAAAGATAAACGACAAAGGTAAGAAACCTCCATTTCTAGATCGCAAAAAGAAAGAACCAGATCCAGTAATCTACGATTCTTTCGCAAAGGCACTTAATGCTCTTCGTCTAGAAATTCCATTTGCGGATGCTATAAAAGTGCCTACCTATTCTAAATTTGTTCGTGATATTCTTAATAGAAAGAAAGAAATAACTGAAACCATTGCCATGGTGACTAGTTACCCTACTAATGGGAGACTATTGCCTAAGTCAGGAGATCCCGGTATACCAACTATTTCATGTTCAATAGGCAAAACTGATATTCATAATGTTTTATGTGATTTAGGTGCAGGAGGTAGTGTAATGCCATACTCCCTCTATAAAAAGCTAGGATTAGGAGAACACTCCCCCACCTCTATCTTTTTACAGATGGCCGACAAATCCTCTAAACAACCTGTTGGTATGATTGAGGATGTTCTACTTAAAATATATGAGCATGTTATTACCACTGACTTTATTATTCTTGACATGCCGGAAGATGAAAGATTATCTATAATACTTGGAAGACCTTTTCTTAGAACTGCAGGAGAATCAGTTGATTGTGCTGCAAGGAAAATAATCTTCAATTTTATGATGCTGAAATAATCTGGTATTTTCCAAAGAAACTAGAAGCAGGAGAAATGTATGTTCCACCGGCAAAGCGAGTCATGTGGTAAGTGACTTGATAAAGGGCAACCGAAGGTAAGAATTCGAGAACAGAAAAGGGGTTGAAATATTCAACCATTCTCAATAAAATGCTTAATGGGAGTCAACCCATCATTTCAATAAAATAAATTAAAATTAGATAATAAAGTTGTTCATCGCATTCCTACAACTTTTTCACAAACATTTTTGTGGAAGTGCGCCTGTAAAGATGCAGCTGTCAAAAAGTAGCAGAAATGCCGACTAAACAAGCATAGATTTAGAGTAGAAAATAAAGTTCGAGTTTTATCTTTAGAAACTAGCTCAACATTATTGTCCGCATAAAAAATTCATCTCTAAAAATTTGGGTGAAAAAGCATGCTACAGAAGGTCTAACGACCAACTATATGGGTTGCTGCCATATAGTTGCGGCCGTATAGTTATCGACAAAATTCTCAAAAGTTGGGGTTCAGATACAGAAAAGTTGACGACCAACTATATGGCGGGACCATCTGGTCCGGCCGTATAGTTGTGACCATATAGTTGTGATCTGGCGAAGGGAAACCCTAACCCTCACTGCCGCCACAACTATGCAGCGGGAGCTACCCGGCCCGACCGTATAGTTTGGCCCGACCACTTAAATGGGTCGGGGCAGGGCAAGCTTCTTCCTCCCCTCATTATTTCTCTCAACCTCTCTCTCTCCAAAACGCTCAAAACCTATCAAGAACTCTCAATTCTTTGCAGATTTCGTTCGTTTGAGTGGGGGAATCGATAGATTGGTATGTTTCTCTCCCTATCCATGCTTTATTTTTAGAATTCCATGGTTGAAATCTTCTCATTGAATTAGTGGATGAACTCAAGCTTGATTGATTTTCTCTTTTGATTTCTCACGTTAGGATTGAATTCCTCCACGTAGAATCGTTCAAATATCATGTAGAAACTACATGCCTAAGGTTTTATGTTGAAATTTCTTAGTGTATCAAGATGAACAAGCTCGGTATTATTTTTCACAAGAGCAAGCGCCAACATGGTGAGGGCTCGGGGCTCTGGGATGAGCTCGACAACAAGTATGCCATGATTTTGGCAAGGAAGGTGCTGCCCACACGATGGGCCGATAACGGCTTCCTCAACTCAGCAGAGTTGAAGGGGGACTTCGACTACCTGTGTGCAAATGCAGGGCTCGTCGGCCTCGCCAATGCCAACCACTACACCTATGAATGGCTCGCCCATGAGTTCGTTGCCTCCTTCTACAACGACTACAGGGAGAAAGGTAATGCATGCATGATAAATTTCATCGTTAACCAACGGCCATATCAAATTACCTATCAACAATTTTGCAATGCTTATGGATTCCCTCAAGCAGAAGAACTAACTGTTAGAAACTTGTATAGTGTATCGAGTGCAAATGCTTGGGAGGTTGTTTCTGTTAATGGTGGTAGGGACTTCTACTAGAAGAAGATGTCCACCATTCAGAACCCAACTATACATTACTTTGCTATGTTTCTTGCTAACACCTTGTTAGGAATAGGAGATACCGGCTCGATGGCTAATGCATACGTGGCCATGATCACCAAGGCACTCTTCTCTAATACGCCACATAGTCCCACCCCTGCATCTCTATTTCTCCAGCACCTCCGCCACCAGAGCAATAAAAAGAAAGGTGATATTCGTATCGGTGGAATGGTAACCCACCTAATCCAAGCCCTTGAAACTGCAATTCCTATTGCTCAACCTGTAGATAGCTCCATACTTATAGACGTCAGATATATAATTGCTTGTGGCTTCGGTGTTTACCGAGCTAACAGGAGGCTCCGAGCCTATCAATTTGGTTATCTTAATGATGAGCATGATGGTCAGATGCCACTTCCTTGCCCGCAAGCCTTCGAGGTTTAGGGAAGGGACAAATAGATCCTCACCAAGGATCAAGTGACTGAAATCATGACGGAGCTCTATCATGACTCCGATGAAGAGGAAGAAGGAGGGCTGCAGGATGAGCAGGAGCAGCAGCAAGAGCATGAGTATAACCCTTCTTGGGAGGGACAACAGCAGGAGGAGCAACCTTGGGACCAATGGCCCAATCAGCCACAACAGCAACATGGGTTCAACAATGTCCCCTATCAGGATATTCTGCAGCTCAACCAGCGCGTTGGGGAGATCGACCAGAATCCGCGTGGAGTTAATGAAGATATGAGTGCTTTAACTCAAACCTTTGGTAACTTCATGACCTACTTCCCCGACTAATACCAGCAGCACCACCAACCACCGCCAAATGACGGCAACAACTAAGCATGGCAACAACCTAAGCTTGGGGGAGGTTTTGAAAACCTCCAAACTTGCATTCATATTTTTATTTCTTCTCTTGATTTGTTTTATTTTCTAAGAATAGCATGTTTACTTTCAGTTTGCATTATTAAAACCCAAAACACAAAAAATAGTGTAACTTTCAATTGCAATTTGTTTTCTTTGGTTTTCTCGGAGTTTGCTCAATTTCAGGTGACTTGGCAATAGGGAAATATAGAGAGGATTTGACTCAAGTACAAGAACGAAGCAAGCAAGAGGAGGTATCAAATTCCTTTCATCACCTCTCTTTAAATTTTAAAATTGATCCTATAATTATTTACTCGCTTGCACTTGAGTCACTCCCCACCTAGCTTGTTATCCTATAAATTATATTCCCTTTGTAGTGTCCACTTTTAGCTTTGAAACATTGAGCAATGAACTTGGTTAAAATATTTCTGACATTTTTACAACAATAAAAAAGCATCCAAGAGATGACTTGAGTCCATGTTTAGCCAAAAGATTTCATTTTAGAAACTACTCAACCCCATTGAGCTTAATGTAAATAGACTTGATAGCACCCTTGAATGAAATTGTCTGATAAAATGGATACTTCGAAGTAGTAGAGATTATGCCACTGCTTTTTATAATAATTATAGTAGGATATTGCTTTACGCGTGTCACTACAAATACTGTCGTACTCCATGGGGAACTATTAACTCCGCTGGCCAACGAACTATCTAAATGTGGGAAACCACTTGATTTCGGTTGTGAGTTATGTAAACTTCGGTAGCTGCAAAGCTATGACATGTAAATTTTTTAGTCTCCTCATGGTTTTACGTTCCAAAGTGAAGTTGTAGTACTCCTCTGACACACTATTGCTCAACAACTATCTATTGGCATGGTCACGAGTGCGCAACACAGTGCCAATTAACATGTTAAAACAGTGGCATGATTTCTCTATGAAAGAGTTGAAGTTTTTGAAAAACAAGGAAATGAGAAAGGAGCTTTGAGAGTCTTGAAATTTTGACGTGGGAGTAGATGAGTTGTTCTTAAATTAAATGTTCTTGGTGCAAACTTGAGTACTCTTAATTGATTAAAGTAACAAGAGCAAAATGTTTTCATCCCTCAACAAGAGAGAAGCCAAAAAGATTTGTTTCACTTTCCTAGCTAAAACTTTCGACACTCGCTCGTGCATATGATTTATTTGCTAGAAAGATATGCGTTAGGAAGTGAACTTGGTGCAATATTGTGAATATTTGTATGATCATGTTTAAGATTGCAGAAAATGTGAAGAAAACAATTTGGCACCAATTCAAGCTTGTAAGTTCTTTTATTTCAGTTTCGAATCTCCACTATCCTTTCTTATTTCCTTGTCACTCGAGGATGATCAACATATAAGCTTGTGGGAGTTGATAGCTGTGAGATTCTACACATTTTTGATGGTTTCTATCAATGGTTTTCATTTGGATTTGATGGTTTTCTAGCTTTACCTAACGCTAATACTTTGGTAGCGAAGAAAACTTGTTTTTTAATGTGTGTTTCAGGTTCTAAGCATCACTAGAGGGATTTAACAGCAAAAACACAATATTCAGGCGAAAACAAGCAAGTCCCTTTTTGAAAGCAATCGAGGGGAATTTAGTGCAAGCTTAACGACCAACTATACGGGCCGCCACCATATAGTTGCCGCCATATAGTTGCCATCTCCTTCGTCTTATTAAAAGGGACAACTTTCATGAATAGGCGAGGGTCGAAAACAGAACACACGAGCCGCCATATCATCCAGAAGGGATAAAGAAGGGATCCGGAGAAGAATTGGAAGACGTTCTTCATCTTGCTCCACGATCTTTGATATCCTAGCCACCACACCTCCATAGCCACCAGTTGTACTTGAGAGAGAGAGATCTCCACCTTGCAATATTAGGGTTTGAGATTGTTATTCCCATCTTGAATTGTGTTGTATTTATTTCTATTCCTTATTATGGATCTCCTCGGTAATATCAAGAAGAACTCCCTTTATTTAATTATATCGATGATGCTTTCTTCTCTCATGTGTGAGTAAGTTCTCTTGGGCATGGGAGATGTAGGGGATTGGTGTGATGTGATGTGCCTATATATGTTCCATCAAGTTTGTGGTTAATTCTAATTACTATATTATGTGTGATTGACTATCTGTGGGATGCTTAATGATTGTTGTCCAATTAAGGACCCACACAACATGATGCTTTGTTCTACATAGATAGAATCTTGTTTGCTAGTAGACCAGCGACCCTCGAGTGACACGGGGATATCCATGGGAAACTAGTTTTACTTGAGGATAACGAGGAACCACTGAGCTTATTGCATTAGTCTGATCCAAGGTGCTTAATTGCTAAGAAACCTGAAGGATCTTAATCGTCTAGTGACTGACCATGGTTGTGGTAAACATGCAAGTAGGATTATTGAAGTTGGGATGAAATCTAACAAGAGGAGTTTCGACTAATTATGGGTTGCTCGCCTACATACATACTTATAAGATTATCATTCACCCGGCACATTCACTATCACCATGGACTGAAACTCCCCGCGTCTACTTTTTCATCTGCAGAGAACAACAAACAAATCGTTGTTTACTTTTATGCTTTTTTATTTCTGAAGTTTACATTTTAGTTTTATTTAAGTACTTCCGTTTAAATCCAAATTCTATTCTCATTCTCAACACTTGCAGTCAATTCACTCGAAGACCTGTGACAACTTTGGGTGCGACAGAGACTTCACCAATAAACACTTACCTTTGGGCTCCCTGTGTGATCGATATCTGAACTTTGAAACTAGCTATAAATGATTTGTGCACTTGCAGTCATCACCCGCATGGCGTGCCGCCGCCAACAAGGGGAGCCCCGCGCACCCCTGTTGACATAGGTATGACCTATGGGTGCCTAATGTTTGCCTACCCGGTTCGGCCTTGCAGAAGCTCATACAACTATCCACTCCTGATGACGAAGCCCATGAAGGATTCAGGTGACCCAAGCCCATGAAGGATGTGACTCCTTGAGGAACACGGCTAGCTTTAGATAAAATTCAAAGAGTAAAACCCTAATATGTAACCGACTCGACCTACCCCGAGACCTGGCCTCCCCTTATAAAGGTCAAGAGGGCACAACAAGGAGGAGACTACCCCATAACCTAGCACACAACTCGCCAGATCCAATTTGCGCACCCTTGTAACTTTAGGCATCGCCATCAACAAAGAGAAGACAAGAAGGAGTAGGGTTTTCTCTCCAGGGGCCTGAACCTAGGTAAACCTCATGTCCCCGTGTTGCTTGTCTTTTAGCCGTTCTGTGATCTCCAGCGTCCCCTACTTATCCAAAACCCAAGTCCATAACAATGGGCATTGACAAGTTGAACCCTCTTCAATTGGAGCCTTCTATGGGGTCTGGGGATGCTGATTTTGAGGTCGTGATGGCCCCATCTGCTACAATATTTGAATCCTCTACGATGGAGAACCATCTTCTCTTTGGTACCATCGACTTCACCGTTCACTCGCCGGTGACCCGCCAAGACTTTGATTCTATAGGAGACGGAGTTGACATGATGCTCGGGAACCTATGCTTCCAGGTGGGCAAGGTTCTCACCCTTTGCCTCCCTGAACGGGTGGTGCCTCCAAAAATCGCACCTGCTTCGTGGGTGCCGCCAATCGGTGTCCTAAGCGTGCCCTCGCTGGCGTATAATTCGGATGACAGCAGTAGATGCAACTCTGATCTCTGTGACCCTCCTACGGTTCCGGATCTGAGAGCTACGGGAGTAACAACATCCCCTACCGCTTCATGTGCGCGGCTATCATGGACACTCACGATGATAACAGAGCAAATCCACAGGCTCCCCCAACGCTGCAAACAGAGGACATGTTCCCCTCAAATCCCCCAAATCCTTCGGTAACGAACCGTTACCGAGGTCAAATGGGAGAGGGTCCGAGAGGCCGTGTGGGGCAACCCTCCGCCTATGGATGCTTCTCATGATATGATGATGGGATACCAATGGCTCCTCGTGAAGGAGCACAACCGACACGTTGCGCATCACAAAGAGATCGAGCAGCATCAGAGGGCTGCCGACGAATCAAGCATGCGAAGAGCTATGCTCTCCTCCATCAGCGGATCCTCCTCCAAACGCTACGATGGCCACACCACCCACAAGAGCCATTCTCGGCTGGAGCGCATGGACCCTGCCACTAGACACGAGGCCACCAAGGCACTCGACTTGTCCTTCATGTCGACAGACTCGCAGGGCAACATAATGCCCAAAACACTGCAGGCCGAAGTTATGGCGGCCACCACGTACCTAGCAGCAAACCCACCACCGACCAGGCAACCCAGACACGCACTCCATAAATCAACGATTGTGGGCCTTGGGCTCGTGGGAGCCGCATTGATCGGAGAGAAGACCCGGGAGACGAATAAAAAGGCTGCAGTGAAATTCACAAAGAGCCGCACACCCTCATCCGACGAGGATGAACATGACCTATCGCGGCTAGGCCGCAGCTCGTGGCGAAGGAGCCATAACTATGATGCTCGTGATGAACTCACGCAACGCAAGATTGATAAATTGCGTGAAAGCATGCGTGCTCCACGAAATCGGAGGACGAAGACACGGAGCTCTGCGGCGCCAGATGCTTCAGCAGAGCCATACGGCAGACTCGGATGCCCACGGGCTTCAAGATCCCGTCGGACAACCCAAAGTTTGACGGCCTACATGAGCCGAGATCTGGCTAGATGACCACATCTCATCAGTCAAGTTGCACAGTGGAAGCAATAATACGGCCATGCAGTGCTTTCAGTTGTGATACATTCATTTTTCATCACTATTTTATATCATAGTTTACTATTATTCATTGATATATTTCATATTTAGAGATGATACTTAGGTTATTTCATCTATTTTGCTTGTTTGATGATTCTTGGAGAATTAACTGCTGGAGTCAGAATTCTACTGGAAAATGCGCTGTCCAGATGCAATATTTCCAAAGATCAGAAAATTCTAGAGAATATATGGAAATTCCTATTTCTCTAGAAGACGAAGGTAGCCAGAAGGGGCAGTGGCGATGGGCCACAGGGGGGTCACACCACCCTAGGCGCGGGTCCCCCTAGGCCGCGCGTCCAGGTGGTGTGGCCACCCTGGCCCACCTCTAGCGTCGCTCTTTCGCATATATATTCCTCCCGAAAACCTAAGACGAGGGGAGCCATCACAGAAATATTCCGCCGCCTCTTTTGGACGAAAACCATAGATAGAGAAAGAACTCTCCGGCAGGCAGAAATCTGCTGGGGAAATTCCTCCCCGAAGAGGGAAGATCGTCGCCATCGACACCGTCATCGAGCTGGGCTTCATCAACATCATCATCATCACGACCACCATCACCATCACCACCACGCCATACTGCTGTAAAAATTGGGTTGAATATTGTGTAGTTCATAGGGGAAACTTTCCTAGTGTTGATTACTTGTTGTATTTGATGCTATTGAGTAAAACCATTGGATTATTCTTCATGTTTAGATTGTTACTTATCATTATTTCATCTCTGATCTTGATCCATATGATTTCTTGGGAGTAGTTCATTTAGTTCTTGAGGACGTGGGAGAAGTCATGTTGTTAGTAGTAGAATTACGTTGAGTAATATTTAATGGTTTGATATTTATGTTGTGGTTCTATTCTTCTAGTGGTGTCATGTGAACGTCGACTACATGATACTTCACCTTTATGGGCCTAGGAGAATGCATTGTGTACTTGGATACTAATTGTGGGGTTGCCAGAGTGATAGAAACTTAAACCCCCATTAGGAAACCTTTGCATAAGGAAGTGTAGGATCTCAGAGTTTATTTTTATCTTAATTACTTTCTTGTATTTGCGGATGCTTGCAAGGGGTATAATCATAAGTATGTATTAGTCCAATTTGGGGTAGTACATTAGCATAGGTTCACCCCCATAACGCTTATCCAACCAATGAAGATTAATCGACTATATGAAGCGAAAGCTCTTGACAATATTCCCATGTGTCCTCGAGAACGTTTGGTCATCATAAGTAATACAACCGGCTTGTCCTTTGCTGAAGAAAGGATTGGGCCACTCGCTGCAATTATTATTATTGTCTTTAATTTACTCGCACTTTATTTATATGCATCACCAAAAACTCCTAAAAATTAGTTTGCTAGTATTTACAATGAATCCCTGATCCAAACCGCTTGTCAACACCTTCTTCTCCTCATTGGGTTCGACACTCTTATTTATCGAAAGTACTACGATACACCCCCTATACTTGTGGGTCATCAAGCTGCAGCTAAAGGGCGCATCCAGAGCTTGGCTCAATAACCTTCCCTCCGGATCCATCCGTAGTTGGGAGGATCTGGTCTATGATGACTGGATTCCTGCACCAACAACAGGGTTATTGTAGTACCTGTAGCAACAAATATTTAAGAGTTTTTCCCGATGGGAGATCGACGAACGGAAACAACACAACCTCATAGTCACGTTGTCAATGCGACCACGTTTTGCACACAAACCGTGGTTTGGAAATTGTCTATTCTATAAGTTACTAGAGATAAATAATTGAGAGAGGTTTAAAGTATCTAATAGCAAAGAAATTTTAACAAGAATGAAATAAACCAAGAAGGAAAGTAAACAAGAATATGAACTGAATTAAAGAGATTGTAGTTGTAGGATTGAATGTAATGAAAGAGGGCTTCTAGGCTTCAGTCTCACTAGTACTAGACGGGAAAATATATGTGTGATCTATAAGAGGTTACTCAGACAAATAAACGTTCCCCAATTGATTACCGGGTTGTCACTCTGTGTGCACTATGCATGATTCTCGCGCGTCACCGCAAGGCAAAAGGCATTTCCGGACCAAAGGATCACATAAACTTATCTTATATCACAATAAATTCTAACTTAGCGCACTAGATCATACCTCAACCTAGAATTGAATCAATCACTCACACATGGATGAACGACAAAACATATAAATATATAATGATGTCACAACCGTGTTCAATCTTATAATTACTAAACACGAGAGAGAGAGGGAGGGAGATGGAGATGATGATGGAGATGGAGAACGATGCATGGTGGTGATGTCTTCCTTCTCCTCCTCTTCTTGCTTGGATGGCTTGATGGTGTTGATGGAGATTGGATCTTGGTGGAGCTTGAGAGGCTATGGAGGCGGCACGGCGGCAGAGCGCCGCCGTGGAGGCGGGGATCTAGATCTTGTAAATGGTTGGTGGTTCTCTCTTGGCTCCTCTCCTACTTATATAGGCCTTGGGGGTGCCCTAGGGTACCCCTTAATACCGTCATATGACTTTGGGAAGCTTGTGGAGCTTTTCTGGGGCCAAATCCCGTCGTTCTCTCAGCAGGGAGTTGAAGTCTTCCAACTCGCAGATCATGTGGAGCTTTACAAGTAGAGATATGCACACATGTATGAGTCCATACCTGCTGCAGCCAACGGAACAACGCATGTGGAGTTATTGTCCGCCTCTTGCTTGAGGTAAATATACAGTGGAGACGAGTTAGCTTGAGGTAATGTTTGTCCATGGTGATGGCCGTGTATATTACCAAAAAATCATTGTAGTGGATTATATTCAGCCGATTTCTTGAGACAAGAGAGCTAGCTACGGTCGGTCTGGTGTTCTCTACGTGCTCTGGCAGCACATGAAATTTAATCTTAGATTATATATTACTTTACTTTTTTGTGATGCTTGACTACTCGGCACATGAAGTTCTATATCTCTGCCTTTTCGTGTCAACCTCCCGTTTCCACACTTGAGAACTCTCTATATTAAACATTCATCAATAAAACTAGTGATCCACACTTGTAGTTTGGGTGTTCTTTTCAGCTAGGAACTTGTGGCAGTTTATACTACATTACTTATGTTTGTTTCTATCAGTTTTAGTGACAGTTAGTAATAACTAGCTAATACTGGCAAAAATAGTTAGCTCCAGATTTTTTGCCTGAGGTTTTGTCACTCTCTCTGACTACTTACTGAGATTACTGCCTGCTGGCATCAGTTGCTAGAATCGTTCTCTGCTGCTTTGTTATATTTCCTGGGGTTTTCACTGACCAAATAAACTAGACTTCTTTTTTGATATCAGCATAGCTTCTGGATCAGAACTAGTTCTTTGAATGTTTTTCCATGTCAGTGCAATTTAGAGGGTGCTGTTTTTATTTGATCCATGTTTCTTGTTGTTGGCTTAATCCCTTCAACATTTGATACATGGGACCTCCTAGTTAAACAGTGTTTGAGATATACAATGGCCTCTATCTTGCTCTCCTACGATTTATGAAATGCAGTTTTGCTATTGCTTCTGGCTCTATTGTGTTAATTTCTCTATGGTCCAGCATTGTATATTGTAAACTTGCTGCCGCTACAGTTTTCTGGTTTTAGACCGGAAATAGTGTCTCTTTACAAATATAAATAAATAAGTCCTAACTTGTATCTGTTGCCTTGTATAACAGGTTGGTGTTAATGTCATCATTTGGCTGGATCTTGGAAAGAATGGTCCATCATCAGTTGTTTGCTTTTTTAAGCACTAGCATTTGACATGAGGGTAGCATGATGTAATATTTGAGGCCATACTTCAGGCTATATTGAGTAGAGGTTGATGATATATTTAAGCTTCGTTTGTTGATCATATTTCATGTGTTCTTGTAGCCTATGTCATGAGATGGCTAATTCTATGCAAATTTCTTTTGCACTGTATGAAAATTTTACAGGAAATTCAGTTGATGTGTGCATATTTCTTTATTTATTAGAAATGTTGAGTTTTTAGGCTATGTACACTTTCATGTTGTACGTGTAAAGTTCTGCTTTTTATTGTTCAATCTCAATCCTATTACATCCTCTCTGATCCCAAAAATCCTAGTTACCATAGGAGTTTAGAAAATGGGGGGAAAAGTGGGGAAAATTGGGGAAATGTTGGGATTGGGTGAAATGCTGGGATTCACCAAATCCCCTCTCATCCCCAAAACACTAGGGGATGGAAATACCTTGGAGGTAAACAAGGCCTTAAGGTATCGACCAATCGCTCGAAAGCCCGGGTAATGTTTCTCCTCAACAGCGTCACAGTCAAACAAGACAGATGCAGTCACAACAATCTGCTCATTGACCTGGATACAAAAAGGTTGCTGCTTCATCACTAAAATAAGAATGCAATGGCAATTTATTCTACTACTCCAAAGCTTCGCTTCTGTGAAACAAGGGATTCCAGGTTCTGTGCGCACGAGCTATTGCAAAATGTGACACCAAATTGTTAGATGTATATATTTGTATTGTAGTTTTCCCCATATGTTAGGGGGCTTCCTGCATATTTACACATGTATCTGTATTATATATTGTGGCTTTTGCCCCCAGAGGAATACAAGTTATCTATTCCTAACATGGTATCAGAGCCAGGTTAGCCCCATCCTCTTTCCCGCAACTTTGTCGGCCGCCACCGTCCCTGTCACCGCCGGCCTTGCCGTCGTCGTCGTCGCCGGTCGCCGCCCGTTTTGTCTCGTCTCAGATCTGGATTGATTTGGTCGCCGCTTCAGATCGGAATTCTTCTCCAGATTGGTTCCCGTTGTTTCAGATCTCACACCGATCGAGATCCAAATTGGATCGATCTGTGTCCTGTCTCCCTCCAGGCCCCGTATCGCCGACCCCGCCTGGCAACTCCCCGACACCACACGGGACCCCGCCTCTGCTCCCTGACGCCCTGCTCGACGCCCTCCGTCCGTGTCGGTTCCTGACGCCGAGACTCCAGCTCGGCCTCGGTCCACGCGCGGGCCTCCTCCAACGTCCCTGCTGCACGCCTGCCCCCGACAACTGCTGCACGCCCGCCTCCTGCACGCCCGACAACTGCTTCGTCGCTGCACGCCCGCCTCCTGCTGCACACCTCCCCAGATCGACGGGCCACCCCCGAGCGGCGCCCGTCACCCCCGGCCGCCCCCACCTGACGGGCCCCACACCTGCGGGCCACAGGCTGCTGCTCTCCCTGGCCTCGTCTCCCGCCTTGGCCCAGCCGCCCGCCGTTTGCTCTCCTCTTCGCCGGACCTCCGTCGCCGCCGGCCGTCACCGCTGCCAGGAATCGATCCCCGGCGGCTTGAATTGCTCTTTCCCGCCTCTTAGGCGCCGCCTTGTCTCTCGGTTGGCCGGAATTTGGCCGGTATCTGCCTGCAGCTGCCGTTGACCAGATTTGCTTCAAAGACACACACACACACACACACACACACACACACACAGAGAGAGAGAGAGAGAGAGAGAGAGAGAGAGAGAGAGATGTCTTCTGCATCGGGTTATGTTGCGATTCCTCGCTGCCCGGTGATCTTCGATGGCGCGAACTACCCTGATTTTGCTGCATTTATGCGCGTTCACATGCGCGGTCTCCGTCTTTGGGGGTGTGCTCTCCGGCGAGGTATCCTGTCCGTCGTGCCCCCTGCTCCTGTGGCTCATCTTCCGTCGACGCCGATTGTTCTCGGCGCCGATGCTTCTCAGGAGGCCAAGGATGCTGCTCAGAGTGCCGATGATAGTGTTGTTGCTGCTTATGACCTGAAGTTCAAACAGTACTCTGCTGATCTCGAGACCTATCGCCACGCTCTGACTGCCTACACTCAGTGGGTCGATGAGGATGCTCGTGCTGCTGCTGTTCTCACCTCCAGTGTTCTGCCCCAGTATGCTGCTGAGTTCATGAGTCTCCCTACTGTTGCCGCTCAGTGGGCACATCTTCGTCAGCGCTATCAGCCATCTAGGGATGCTCTTTACCTGTCCGTGGTTCGCCAGGAGCATGTTCTTCAGCAGGGTGATTCCACTATTGATGAGTTCTATACTCAGAGTGCTGCTATCTGGCGTCAGCTTGATTCTCTCCGTACTGCTGTTTGTGGCACATGCTCGTGCTGTCAGATTGTGCCCTCGGATTTGGAGTTTCACCGCATCTATGAGTTTCTGTCTCGGCTCCGCCAGGAGTTTGAGCCCCGGCGTGCTTAGCTGAATGCTCGTGGTCATGTTCCGCTCTCTGAGGTGTTGTCTGAGCTTCGGGCTGAGGAGACCCGTCTCCGTGGTGCTGGTCTTCTTGCAGTTCCGTCTGTGCTCGCTACTCGTGGTCCTCCTCTGCCGCCTGCTCCCTTGACTCAGTCGCGTTCCTCTGTGCCGCCGCCGGTACTACCCACTCCTCTAGGTCAGGGTCAGCTTCAGCACCAGAAGTCTCAAGGTCAGAGTCCGCACCAACAGTCTCAGGGTCAGAGTCAGCACCAGCAGGCTCGTGGTCAGGGTCGCCGTGGTTCTCTTCGTCACTGCTGAAAGGATCGTATGGGCACCTAGAGGGGGGGGGTGAATAGGTGCTACTTCAAATTTTGTTCTTTTTCAAGTTAGGGTTTGACAAGAAAGGTAAATTCTCTAGAATATGCAACTATGGTGAATTTACCTATATGTCAACCAAGCACAAGCTAACACAACACTAAGCAAGAACAAGTAAGTAAAGTGCGGTAAAAGATAGAAGTAACCAAAGGAGTGTACGCGGAGACACAAGGATTTGTTTCTCGTAGTTCCTTCCTTTTGAGGGGAAGTACATCTACGTTTGGAGAGGGGGTGGTTTCAAACCACCAACGCCACGAGAGGCCTCCCTTGTTCTCCGATGAACCTCACCCCAACGGGCTCGATCCACCTTCCACTATATCGGCAACCTTCGAGGTGGAAGCCGGCACCTTTACAACAAGTTCGGGGAACACATCCACAACTTAATTGGAGGCTCCCAAATGCAAGAAAGTTGTCAAGACAGATCAAATACAAGCTTATAAGAACCAAATCCAAGTTAGGGTTTCCAATGAAACACTAGAGCTTAGGGGCCCTCAAGTGAATGAGGGGGAAATGAAGATCTCTCTTGGTGAAGATGTAAATCAAGGCCTCCTCCTTCGATTCTCCAAAGATCAATGACTTTGGATGGTTGGATGAAGAGATCTTGTAGATTTGGTGGCTCTAATGGGGTTGGTGTTCTTGAGCAGCTCGAGCAACTGGAGGAAGAAGATAAGGGTCCCTTTTTATAGGCAGTCCCCTCCACGAAACGTTTTCTGACCGTTGTAGAAAAGTCAGACCAGAGACTCCGGTTTGTAGACCGAAGACTCCGGTCTACACCGAAGACTCCGACCAATCTCCGGACCAGCCTCCGGACTGCCCTTCTGACTGACCCAGACCAATTCTGCCCCAGCAACACCGGAGACTCCGGTCTTCCAACACCGGAGACTCCGGACTGAACAAAGTCCGGAGACTCCGGAGTAACCTCCGGTGCAGGCTCCGGACCCCTATACAGAATGTCCCAGCCAGATCCTGGGAGGCACCACCGGAGCCAGAACCAGAAACTCCGGACCACACCGGAGACTCCGGTCTTGGCAGACTGGAGACTCCGGTCTGGAGTTTCCAGAACAGTGGCATATGAATGTGGTCTTTTCCCAAGAGTGAGGGTGTTGTTCATCTATCATAATACCAACCTGTGGACAATAACAAACTGTAAAATGATCTACTTGTTGTTAACGAACACCAAAAGTGATTATGACAATAAATGCCCTTTCAATCTCCCCCTTTTTGGTGTTCGATGACAACAAGTGATTTGCATGGAATAACATATAAATGTGGCTCCCCCTGACTATGTGCAGCAAGATAATTAAGTAAAACATGTAAGGTGTATAGTATCAACAATAGCACACATAAGTCTCACATGAGTTACAATAGATGGTGCACACAAGCACATAGTCATAGTCACACACATGAACAAAGGATAACACACATAAAGTTCAAGTTCGAAAATGGCAAATAAAAGGCAAATAAGGGCAGATAGTCGCAAATCCCAAATCCCAAGTCCATGCAAACCGATGAGAATGTCTTCTCCCTCTTTGTCATCGAAACGCCGAAAAAGGGAAAAGACCTACACTAGCGCCCCCAACCGCTCAGTAGTCATCGTCATCCTCGTCATCCTCATCCTCCTCCTGGTCACCATCATCCTAATCATAGTCATCATCATCGTCTTCAGGGACAGCAGGCCCTTTGCCGTGAGGGCGAGAAGAGGAAGTACCCTGGTACCCAAACCCTGAGGTGACATCAGCAAACGTCTTCCAATCCACCAGACTATCCTATTGGGCATTCTATGCCCCAAATGAGAGTGTATGATCAGACTCTGTGGACTGCTGAGCCCCATGCTCATCATCGTATTCATCTTCACCTTCCTCATCATCCTCAGCACCCTGTTCCTTAATCTCTTTGAGGAGCTTCTCAATGCGGCGGTTGCTTTGGTAGGATGCATGCTGCTGCTTGCGAATGTCGACGTTCATGCAACAAAGGGTCCTCTCCCAAAAGCTGGCCTTCTTGACCCGCTTATGCACTTAGTCTTGAGTCATAGTAGGCATAGGGGCATTGGAGGCATTCTTCCTCCGAACTCTAGGTAGGGAGGGAGCCCTCTCCGTCTCAATCTCCTCCTCATCATCATCCCCATAGCGATGCCTTGGGGCAGGCCCCATGCGCCCCTTCTGCTGTAGAGAGACCAGAGTGTGCTCAGTGAGGTGTGGTGGTATGCCAATTGGAGAATCATGCTCCTGGGAGTTGATGAGCCTCATCACCAAGGGTGCATATGGAGGAGATTTCTTGTAAAGAATGGCATGGAACATCTCCTCAAAAATGAAGTCCATCACATCAATAGGTGCAGCATCAGCCTCAGGTCTAGCATTGAAGGTCCGGTGAGTATGGTACAGGAGGTTGACAAGCCCACCCCTAATAGCATCATCATTTCTAGCACTTGGAGCAATAGTGTGACGGAAAATCCTCAGCATAAGGTTGTAGAGGGTCTTGAGTCCCTTGGAACCCCCCATAACACCATCATCATACAAAGGTGCCAGCTTCAACTTGTTCTCACCCAAAGCTGCTGAGTGCATGCGCAACCCCACAGGAGTAGATACTCCATGAAAGGTCTCAAAGATGACATTGGCAAAGTCATGAAAAGTAGCCGTGCAGCGAGTGGTGCCAGTCATCCACACCATGGTCCGGTCAAGATCAGACCCAAACA
This sequence comes from Avena sativa, assembly GCA_916181665.1. Lineage (NCBI taxonomy): Eukaryota > Viridiplantae > Streptophyta > Magnoliopsida > Poales > Poaceae > Avena > Avena sativa. The sequence continues at coordinate 384,079,446 of OV702281.1, read as the reverse complement.
CAATTGTGGCATAGAACTGCTGGACAAGATGGACATTGTAGTTTTCACGCAGCTCCATCAAGTTGTAGAGACCCAGATTCTCACAGATCCACAGGGCATCATTGAAGTAAGGGCTCTGGCGCATTTGCTCAACACTCATGAACTTTTGGGGGCAGGCAGGTGATCTGGTGAGTACACCATACACATCCTTCATGAACACAGCCTGTTCTTTCCTCTAGTAACGAGGGTCCTCACTGGTACGAGGCAGCGCATAGAAATCTGTCTTTCTCAGCTCACGGTACTCTTCTTTAGACATTTTGGCTAAGGTCTGCAGGTTGTCATACTTGGCCCTCTTGGCACAGTCCTCCCGTTCAGCCCTCTCCTGATCCCTCTTCATGTAAGCTGCATCACGTGCCCGCTGTTTCCGGTTGGACGGAGGCACGATAAACTGACCTTGAGCTTCATCATAATGAGGATTGCCTCTTTGGGACTTGGCCTTGGTACGACGAGGACGACTAGAACCATCACCTGTGAATAGCAGTGAGGGAGATAGCATGGAGATGAGTATATATGTCCTAATGATGCAGTACAAGAGCTTTGATGCATTTCTAGACTATTTTGATTCACCCAAAACCGGAGTCTCCGCACCTTATACCGGAGTCTCCGGCACAGACTGGAGTCTCCGGTCCTGGGGACCGGAGTCTCCGGACCTAAGTCTGGAATCTCCGGTCAGGAGGCTCGGGTATGAGATGGGAAGATGCTGGTGAGGGTGAATCTAGTAGATCGGGCAATGCAACAAGGCTAAAGTACTAGAGTGCACGCAAACAAGTGATTCCAATGGACAAATCAGCAACAATCCTCAAAAACACATCTAGAGGTGAACCCTAGGAGAAAAAAATAGAGGAGAGGTACCAGATCTGTCCATGGGATCAATTCCTCCAGCGGGAATGACCCAATGGAGGTGAGGGGAAGGTTAGCCAGCGGCACGGCGGATCCCGGGGGCTTCTTGACCTCCGGGGAGGATTTTTGGAAGAGGAGGCGACGGGTTTGGAGGTAGGGGACGGGGTGAAGAATGAGGAACTGTTGTACCAGTTCACCCCGTGGCCCTTCTTTAAGTGAGAGACTCCGGTCTACACCGGAGACTCCGGTCTACACCGGAGACTCCGGCCTACACCGGAGACTCCGGTGTATGTACACCGTAGACTCCGGTCCTCCTCAACCAAAAGTTCCAGGAAAAGTGTTTGGGGACATATATGAGAGATAGATGGTCTTTTAAGATAGGGATAGGGCTTGGGTTGAGACATCAAACTGTGAAGAACCAACAAGAGCCATAGGAGTTCGAGAATAATCAAAAAAGCTCCAAGAGACTAAAATCAAGCAAATGACAAACATGATAAAGTGCCAACCTCTCAAATGAGAGAGGGCGGTGGCCTAGGCCACCATATTTGAGTATACTTGGCTTGGCACCACGAATATATATCTTGGGTCCATTACCAAAACTCATCATTAAGCTCACATATCACTGAATGATATTAAGAGGAATGATTTTGATTGCTTTGGGCATAATGGGGGGGGATGGTACAATCAATTAGGACCGCACTCCCCCTATATCCATCCCTGCACCTAAACCAAATATGAGATGAAACATAGGTGAGAGTGCAAGAAAATCAAGTCAAGCTCCTTGAATCTACGACATTTAGTTCATTCCTCAAGTAGCAAAACCTTGCTTCATCAAGTGGCTTCGTGAAGATATCGGCAAGTTGATCTTTGGTTGATACATATGATAGATCAATATCACCTCGAGCAACATGATCTCTAATGAAGTGATGGCGAATCTCAATATGCTTTGTTCTTGTGTGATCCACCGGGTTGTAGGCAAATCTTGATGGCACTTTCATTGTCACATAGAAGAGGCACTTTGTCACAATGGACACTGTATTCCTTTAAAGTTTGCCTCATCCATAGCAATTGGGTGCAAGCGCTAGCAGCTGCCACATACTCGGCTTCGGAGGTAGAGAGAGATATACAATTTTGCTTCTTGGAAGACCAACATACCAAGGACCTACCAAGGAACTGGCAAGCCCCGGATGTTGATTTTCTATCATCCTTGTCACCCGCCCAATCCGAATCCGTGTATCCACAAAGAGCAAATGTTGAGCCTCGAGGATACCAATGACCATAGAATGGGGTATGAACCAAATATCGAAAGATTCTCTTGACCGCCATTAAATGGCTTTCTTTAGGAGCCGCTTGATATCTTGCACACACACCTACACTCAACACAATATCGGGTCTAGATGCACAAAGGTAAAGCAAAGAACCAATCATAGACCGGTATACCTTTTGATCCACATCTTTACCATTTGGATTTTGTTCTAGATGAGTCTTTTTAGCCATGGGAGTAGGAGCTCCGTTTAAATCTTGCATTTTGAATCTATTGAGCATATCTTGTGTATACTTGGCTTGATTGAAGAATGTCCCTCCTCTAACTTGCTTGATCTCAAAACCAAGAAATACTCTCAACTCCCCCATCAAAGACATCCGGAACCTACTAGTCATAAGCTTTGAGAATTCATCATTAAAAGCTTTGTTAGAAGAGCCAAAGATAATATCATCAACATATATTTGGCATACAAAAAGCTCCCCATTGACTTTCTTAGTAAAAAGAGTGGGATCTATTTTCGCAACTTCAAATCCACGGTCAAACAATAGCTCTCTAAGGTGCTCATACCACGTGCGTGGGGCTTGCTTGAGCCCATAGAGTGCCTTATCAAGTTTGTAGACATGGTTTGGGAAGTTGGGGTCCTAAAATCCCGGGGGTTTCTTAACATATACCAATTCATTTAGTGGACCATAAAGAAATGCACTTTCTACATCCATTTGTTGCAACTTGAAGTTATGATGTGCCACATAAGCAAGAAGGATACGAATGGACTCAAGGCGAGCCACGGGTGCATATGTCTCTCCATAGTCAATGCCTTCAATTTGAGAGAACCCTTGTGCAACCAATCTAGCCTTGTTCCTTACTATGATTCCATGATCATCTTGCTTGTTCTTGAATATCCACTTTGTTCCAATAACATTGCGGCAATCCTTTGGCTTCTCTACTAACTTCCACACTTTGTTTCTCTCAAAGTTGTTGAGTTCTTTGTGCATATCTTCTAACCAATCCGAATCTTCAAGAGCTTCCCACACTTTATTTGGTTCAATCATGGAGATGTGTGCTTTATGTTCACTAAACCTTTTCAATTGTGCTCTTGTGGAAATACCTTTCCTTAGATCACCAACCACATTTTATAGAGAGTGGTATCTTAATTCCAACATTTTTTCCTTTCTAGCTTTGCGACGAGCATGGATCTCCGTGTTGTTTCTTGGGGGACCCTCTTCATCATTTTGATCCTCGTCTTGACCATCATCTTGACCTTGATCATCATTAGAATCATCCTCTACATTGGGAGGCAAGGATTAACCTTGGTCTTGATCAAGTGCTCTTGTAGCATCAATTTGAGCTTGTCTCAAAGCAGTTTGTATGGATCTTCCTTGAGAAATTGACTTGGCACCACTTGACAACCCATCGAATGGACCAAGCTCCCCTTGACTAGAGTTGACACTTTGATCACCATGTTGAGGGTCCACATCTTGTATTTGGCTTGAGTCAATGTCCTCTTCGGTGGATGAAACATGTTGAGGTTGTGAAGATGAGGGCTCCACTTGAGTGGAGCATAGTTCTTCTTGATCCGCCATAAGGGGTTCCTCAACGGGGCAGATATATCCCACACCCATTCTTCCTATGGCATCCTGAGGCATTTCATCATCTGCATCACAAGCATCAACACGCCCCCCTTGGGGACCATCATATTCTTCGAAGGTCACACTACAAGATTATATGACGGCTCCGGAGAGCTTATCATAGATTATATAAGTGTGAGATTCGAGACCATATCCAACAAAAATACCCTCTAATGCTTTAGACTAGAATTTAGACAAATGAACACCTTTATGAGATATAAACACTTACAACCGAACACCCGGAAGTAAGATATGTTGGGATTGTTACCGGTAATAATTTCATATGGAGTCTTTTTGATTTCTTTGCGGAGGTAGAGCCGGTTGGAAGCATGGCAAGCGGTGGAGATGGCTTCGGCCCAAAAGTTGTATGGAGATTTAAACTCCGCCAATATGGTCCTAGCCATCTCAATAAGAGTCCGATTCTTCCTTTTGGCCACACCATTTTGTTGAGGGGTGTATGCAGTGGAATATTGATGTTTAATCCCCTCATCACTAAGGAAATCATTCAAGGTGTAGTTCTTGAACTCGGTGCCGTTGTCACTTCTTATAATCAACACGGGAACATTGTATTGCCGTTGAACCAAGTTGATGAAGTCGATAAAAGTCTTTTGAGTCTCACTCTTCAACTTGAAGAAATAAACCCAAGAGTATCTTGAAAAGTCTTCAACAATCACCAAACAATATTTCTTCCCCCAAGACTTGCATGAGATGGGGGACCAAATAGATCCACATGGAGGAGTTCTAAGATCTTGGTAGACTTGATTTGGTTCTTAGGCTTGTGAGGGGCGTCATGCATCTTCCCTAGAACACATGCCCTGCAAACACGATCTTTGGTAAAGGAAACATTTTCTTTTAGTCCAACTATATGGCCCTCCTTATGGAGACTTTGCAAAGTTCTCATATTGACATGGGCTAGTCGGCGATGCCATAGCCAACCCACATCGGCCTTTCCGAATAAGCACATCGGACCTGTAGTGGTTTGCTCCGAAAAGTCCACCACATACAAGTCATGTTCGACGTACCCAATGAAAGCGACCTTGAGAGACTTGCTCCACATGAGGACCACAATATCAACATCAATAAAGACGGCAAAGCCCATCTTACCAAGAGAAAGGACTGAAAGTAAATTGTATCCAAGGGTCTCAACAAGCATGATGTTCACGAGTGTAATGTCGTGAGCAACCACAACCTTGCCGAAACGCATTACCTTAGACTTTGATTTGTCGGCATATGTCACAGTGATTTGATCATCATTTGGCTTTAACTCCTTGACAATAGACGAGCTTCCGGTCATATGACTTGTGCAACCACTATCAAGCGCCCACTTTGACCCTCCGGAAGCATAAGTCTACAAAAGATCAAGCTAATTTTTAGGTACCCATTTTTCAATGGGTCCTCTTTTGTTAGCAACAAGGGTCTTGGGAACCCAAATAGACCAAGCAATATAACCATCATATGGGCCAACATATTTTTCATACACATCACCATAATAATCACGCATTAGAACATAGTGAGGGTTAGCACTACCCGCAAAGTCATCACGAGACATAGTTTTACCACTTGTGGTCTTACTATCCACAATGGTCTTGTTGGTCTCTTGTGCGGGCTTGGCCTTCTTCTTCTTATTGTTCTTCTTCTTGGTTTTGGAAACAAAACCAATGCCCCCTTTATCACCACTACGCCTTTGCTTGCTCAAAAGATCATCAATGGACTTGTTGCCTTGTGGAAATGTGGCCTTAGCAAGCTCCCCCTTCAACCTAGCATTCTCTTCAAGAATAGTTGTGCTACTAGATGGAATGAAGTTACTAGGTGAAGGAATATTGGCCAATTGAGTTTGAAGCGTTTCATGGGACTTTGTGAGTGACAAGAGTTCACTCTCCAAGGCCTTGTGAGCCTTGTTAAGCAAACTAAAGTCCTCGGCAAGTTTTTCATGAACCACACGAAACTCAATCTTGTCCTTTTTAGCCCTTTTGTATTTAGCAATAGCATGATCACGCTCTTTGATGAGTTTGTTAACAATAGTGTCATTGGCATCATCAAGCCCTTCAAGTTTTAATTCAAGTGACAACCTAGTTTCTTGTTCTTCTTCTAAAGCATTGTTTAAAGCCTCTAGCTCAATCATATGTTCATGCCCAAGTTTACATCTTACATCTAGAAGCTCTTGAGTATGTGAGAGTTGATCTAAGATGTTCCCAAAATGTAACTTAGCATCTGAAGGAAATATGCCCTAGAGGCAATCATAGAGATGATGATATTTCATATGTATCCATGAGTTATTGTAATGTTCCTTGAATATCCATATCAGGCAACTTGTATTGATTGGCAATTACGTGAATTGTTTGTGAAACTCTATACTTGTATGGTTATTTAAGAGTTGTCCCTAGTCGGAGTTCATGTGAGGACACACGTGAATATTAGACTAGCACATCAATTGGTTGATGACTATGTTTCGCAAGTCATAGACATGGAGATGTCAAACCAATGACGTGGACACATGTTATGAACATGGGGTTGGACTGACCCAACCTGAGACTAGCAATTAGTTACAGCTCTCTCTCTACACATCGTGTACGTTTTGTCCTTAGACCTGAGATTGTCGCATGTACTTGAGATGTGGATCGACCTACTTTGGGGCTATCAAATGCTGCACCGTAACTGGGTAGTTATAAAGGTAGCTTTCGGGTTTGTCCTGAAGCATGCTGCAAGGCATGGTCAATCAAGATGGGATTTGCCCCTCTCTACTTGAGAGAGATATCTCAGGGCCCCTCGAGTGATCGGATCCAGAAATGCATGGCCGTGCTACATATGGTTAAGAGTTAACCTAGTAAAGGGATTCCGAATCACGGTATCGAGAAAGGGAGGTCAGCTTGGAGCTAGACCAAATATCGTGAGGCAAAGGGAAAGACATGTACTAAACCTTGTGATGGTTCGTCCGATATGATCTTTGTATGCGTTTAGGAGTTGGCACGTCTTGCTAGAGGCCGCTACCAACTATTGACAGAATAAGTGTATTCGTGTCATGTCTATACGCATATGAACCTATAGGGTCACACACTTAAGGAGCTGGAAGCCTAATGAGGATTGGACCCAAATTAGACCAGGCTTAGGGTACTAATGGGCTGCTAATGTAGAAGCCCACTAGGGACGCCTATATAAGAGAGGGTGGGGCGAGCTGACCAGGGTTAGACCTTAGACCTCAGATCATTCCCAGTCACCACTCCTCACGCCTGTGTCGCGTGCGCGGACCTAGCAGTCTGGCGTCTGACGCTTCCACCCTGTACGCGTGGATACCTCGGAGGCGCTGCATCTGTAGCGCTTGGACGAGCCGTGCAAGGGAAGCTTCTTGTAGGACGAGGACAAGGAGGAGACGTGGAACGTCTGCACTGCCTTGACGCGCTTCATCGGTTCCGCAACTGCGCGTCTAGTGGTAATCCCGTGATCTATGACAACAGTAATCCTGGTATACGCGGTAGAATTTTTTTGATTTGCGCTAGTGTAGCCTACCCGTATCCCTTCAGCATCTCCTTCTAGGTTAGTCATAAACTCATCAAAGGCAATTAATTCCTTTTTAACATCAAGAGACATCTCATCATCAATTTCATCATTATCTAAGGGAGTAGAGTGGGATGATGAGGATACCTCCGTTCCTATTGCATAAGGCAAGTGACGTTCTTGGTGGGAGAGTTCTCATTTGGAGAATCGAAGAGTGAGAATGTCGGAGTAGAAGTGGTGGCTAACGCAGCCACACCATTAGAAGTTTCCTCTTCCTCATCTTCATCATCTTCATTGTCGGAGGAGTATTCTTCGTGAGTGATCAAGACAACTTCCCCCGACTTCTTGTTGATGGGATTCTTCTTGATGAAAGGTTTCTTGTAAGGTGCCTTGAGAGTCTTCTTCAACACAAGTTTACCACCATGATCTTCTCTCTTCTCATAGGGGCAACTTGCCACAAAGTGATAGCGGTCACCACAATTGAAGCAAGTTCTCAACCTAGTGGTATTCTCTCTTTTCCCATTTGGGTTGCTTCTCCGTTGCATTTCCATCTTGTCCTTGGCAGGGTTCTTCCAAAAGTTCTTTGCATAGAAGGCCATATATTGACCATGAGCAATCTTGACTTCATCGGGATGATCCATGGAGAGGCCTTCATCACTATCATCTTCATCCCCATGATCCACAACTTTGGCCTTCAAAGCAACATTGACAACATTACTCATACCAAGGGCACGAGCACGGGCATCTTTGTCATTCTTGGCGGCAACCATGAAAGCGGCCATCTCTTGCATAACTTCATTGGAGGTCATGAGATGGTAGTTGTGTTTACCTTGTAAGCTCTTCAAGTCCGTGGGCTCAAAGGGCATGAGTGCGCTCACATATTTCCTTTTTATCCATGCATCATCCACATGTGAGGCACCCACATTTCTAAAAGTGGTGGCGGTGGTTTTGAGCCTTCGGTACATGTCTTCGTGATCTTCACCTTCTTTCATGTAGAAGCCTTCGGCTTCATTGCTTAGAGCATCATATCGGTTCCTCCTCATACTCTCATTCCAACAAACAATACGGTGAGGGCATCCCAAGCTTCCTTGGCAATGCTCAAGTGCTCAATGTGTGGATAGTCCTTTGTCCCCAATCCTTGTTGAATCATATGCAAAGCAGTGGCATTGAGTTGACTATTGACAACCTCTCTTCTTGTCATGTTGTTTGGATCCCCAATAAAGAGTCCATGCTCGATGATGTTCCATAGTTCAATGCAAGAGCTGCGCACATGAGTTCTCATTAGTGATTGCCATTGAGCAAAAGTAGCCGACTCTTCAAGCTTAGGTGGGTCACCCCTATTGTACACATGAGGGTGAGGGATGGGAGGATCGAGAGAGTACCAAGAATCACGGTGCTCACCCTTCCCCCCATCAAGTTGTGTGGAGGAATTAGCGTTGTCATGTTTACCCCCCACCATCATACCCTCGGGGGATACCGACGTATTCCCTTTAGGTAAAATGGATGGTTTATCCTCTTGAGGAGATGCGGGTGATGAGCCTTCTTTGTCTTTAAGAAGTTGCTCAAGCATCTTCTTGACTTCGTTGACCAAGGAAGAGCTCAATCTTGTTTCCAAGTTTTTGAGATCTTCCATGGTCACCGGGGTCGGCTCACTACCACCATCCCCTTTGTTGCTACCCATATTCTCTTAGGCGGTAAAGCCCAAATAAAGAGCCGAGGCTCTGATACCAATTGAAAGGATCGTATGGGCACCTAGAGGGGGGGGGGTCAATAGGTGCTACTTCAAATTTAATTCTTTTTCAAGTTAGGGTTTGACAAGAAAGGTAAATTCTATAGAATATGCAACTATGGTGAATTTACCTATATGTCAACCAAGCACAAGCTAACACAACACTAAGCAAGAACAAGTAAGTAAAGTGCGGTAAAGGATAGAAGTAACCAAAGGAGTGGATGCAGAGACACAAGGATTTGTTTCCCGTAGTTCCTTCCTTTTGAGGGGAAGTACGTCTACGTTTGGAGAGGGGGTGGTTTCAAACCACCAACGCCACGAGAGGCCTCCCTTATTCTCCGATGAACCTCACCCCAACGGGCTCGATCCACCTTCCACTATATCGGCAACCTTCGAGGTGGAAGCTGACACCTTTTCAACAAGTTCGGGGCACACATCCACAACTTAATTGGAGGCTCCCAAATGCAAGAAAGCTGTCAAGACAAATCAAAGACAAGCTTGTAAGAACCAAATCAAAGTTAGGGTTTCCAATGAAACACTAGAGCTTGGGGGAACTCAAGTGAATGAGGGGGAAATGAAGATCTCTCTTGGTGAAGATGTAAATCAAGGCCTCCTCCTTCGATTCTCCAAAGATCAATGACTTTGGATGGTTGGATGAAGAGATCTTGTAGATTTGGTGGCTCTAATGGGGTTGGTGTTCTTGAGCAGCTCGAGCAACTGGAGGAAGAAGATAAGGGTCCCTTTTTATAGGCAGTCCCCTCCACGAACCATTTTCTGACCATTGTAGAAAAGTCAGATCGGAGACTCCGATCTGTAGACCGGAGACTCCGGTCTACACCGGAGACTCGGGCCAATCTCCAGACCAGCCTCCGGACTGCCCTTCTGACAGACCCAGACTAATTCTGCCCCAGTAACACCGAAGACTCCGGTCTTCCAACACCGGAGACTCTGGACTGAACAAAGCCTAGAGACTCCGGAGTAACCTCCGGTGCAGGCTCCGGACCCCTAGTCATAATGTCCCAGCCAGATCCTGGGAGGCACCACCGGAGCCAGAACCGGAAACTCTGGACCACACCGGAGACTCCCGTCTTGGCAGACCGGAGACTCCGGTCTGGATTTTCCAGAACAGTGGCATATGAATGTGGTCTTTTCCCAAGAGTGAGGATGCTGTTCATCTATCATAATACCAACCTGTGGACAATAACAAACTGTAAAATGATCTACTTGTTGTTAACGAACACCAAAAGTGATTATGACAATAAATGCCCTTTCAACTGCTCTTACTGCAACAGAGATGGCCACACTTGGGCCACCTGTTATACACGGGATCCCAGTTTACGTCAGCAGCACCAGGATCGTGGGAAGTCGGCTCCTTCCGGATCTTCAGCAGTTGCTCTCTTTGATCAGGACATTATCAGGAGTCTTCGCGGTCTGCTTGCTGCTACAGGCTCTTCTTCGACGGGCACTGCTGGTTTTGTGACTGATTCTTCAGGCACTGCGCGACCACCACCTTCTGCACAATCAGGTACGTCTCCGTGGTATCTGGATTCTGGAGCTTCTTTTCATATGACCTCTGAGTCTTCTTTTCTGTCCGCTCTTTGTTCTCTCCGCTCTCCTGTCCGTGTTCTCACAGCCGATGGTACCTCTCTTCATGTTTCTAGTCGGGGAACCCTTTCTACTTCTTCTTTTTCTGTTCCTAATATTTTTCATGTTCCTCGTCTTAAGATGAATCTGTTCTCTGCTAGCCAGCTTACTAACTCTGGTTGTCGCGTCATTCTTGATGCTGATTCTTGTGTTGTTCAGGACCTTCGCACACATGCCCTGGTTGGAGCTGGCCCTCGCAGCCGTGATTCTTTAGGGCTTTGGGAGTTAGACTGGCTTCGTGTTCCTTCCGCTACCACTTCATCTGCCAGTTCTTCTCCGGTCGTCGCCTCTGCTACCTGCTCCTTTCAGCAGTGGCATCATCGTCTTGGTCACCTTTGTGACTCTCGCCTATCGTCATTAGTTCATCGTGGTCTTCTGGGGTCTGTCTCAGGAGATGGGTCTTTACATTGTCAGGGTTGTAGGTTGGGCAAACAGATTCAACTTCCCTACCCTACTAGCGCGTCTGTATCAATGACCTTTTGATTTAGTTCATTCCGATGTTTGGGGTCCGGCTCCTTTTGCTTCGAAAGGGGGCCATCGCTACTATATTTTATTCATAGATGATTTTTCTCGGTACACTTGGTTGTATTTTATGCGCTCTCGCAGTGAAGTGCTCTCCATATATCAGCGTTTTGCAGCCATGGTATGCACTCAATATTCTACCCCCATTCGTGTGTTTCGTGCTGATTCTGCTGGTGAGTATATCTCCCAGATGTTGCGAGGTGTTCTTGCTGAGAAGGGCACCCTTGCTCAGTTCTCCTGTCCTGGCGCACATGCTCAGAATGGCGTTGCTGAGTGTAAGCATCGCCATCTTCTTGAGACCACTCGTGCCATGATGATTGCTTCTTCTCTTCCGCCGCATTTCTGGGCTGAGGCTGTCGCTACGTCGGCTTACCTCATCAATATTCAGCCTTCTGCCGCTCTGTAGGGTGGTATCCCTCTTGAGCGCATGTTTGGACAGTCTCCAGACTACTCCATGCTTCGCTTGTTTGGTTGTGTTTGCTATGTTCTCCTTGCTCCTTGCGAACGCACCAAACTGACCGCTCAGTCTGTTGAGTGTGTCTTCCTTGGATACAGTGATGAGCATAAGGGCTATCGCTGTTGGGACCCCGTTGGTCGTCGGATGCGTATCTCTCGTGAAGTTACTTTTGATGAGATGCGTCCTTTCTATCCTCGTCCCACCGCTGGTACCTACCCGGTGGAAGATATCTCTTTTCTTCTCTTTCCTGACACACCTCCTTCTACTCCTATTGTGTCTTCTTCAGGATCTCCTCCCTCTGATGTCTCTTCTTCGACACCGTCCTCCTCTATGCCGTCTAGTTCTCCTAGTTCTCCTTGTTCTCCGGAGTCTTCCTCTGCTATTCCTTCTTCTTCATCGTCGTCTCCTGAGTCGTCTTCCTCTGATGAGCTTCCCTCTACTCGTCATGTTCGCCAGCGTCGTGCCCCCAACCGTTACTCTCCTAGTCAGTATGGTCTTTCTGTTGCCTCCGAGCCGACTTCTTATCGGGATGATGAGCATCATCCTGAATGGCAGCTGGCCATGGCTGAGGAGATTGCTGCGCTTGAGCGCACTGGCACCTGGGATCTTGTTTCTCCCCCTCCCGGTGTTCGTCCTATCACGTGTAAGTGGGTCTATAAGATTAAGACCCGCTCTGATGGATCTCTTGAGCGCTATAAAGCGCGTCTTGTGGCTCGTGGTTTTCAGTAGGAGCATGGTCGTGACTATGATGAGACCTTTGCTCCTGTGGCTCATATGACCACTGTGCGTACTCTTCTTGCTGTTGCTTCTGTTCGTCACTGGTCTGTGTCCCAGCTTGATGTTCAGAACGCCTTTCTCAATGGTGAGTTGAGTGAGGAGGTTTATATGCAGCCTCCTCCTGGGTATTCTGTTCCCGAGGGGATGGTTTGTCGTCTTCGACGTTCTCTTTATGGTCTAAAACAGGCCCCTCGTGCCTGGTTTGAGCGCTTTGCTTCTGTAGTGACTGTTGCTGGTTTCTCCCCTAGTGTTCATGATCCAGCGCTATTTGTTCACACTTCTCCTCGTGGACGCACTCTTCTTCTTCTCTATGTTGATGATATGATCATTATTGGTGATGATCCTGAGTATATCGTCTTTGTTAAGGCTTGTCTTCGTGATCAGTTTCTTATGACTGATCTTGGTCCTCTTTGATACTTTCTTGGGATTGAGGTTTCCTCCACTTCTGATGGCTTTTACATCTCTCAGGAAAAGTATATTCAGGATCTTCTTGCTCGTGCTGCTCTTGGGGATGAGCGCACTGTTGAGACCCCTATGGAGCTTAATGTTAAGCTTCAACCTACTGATGGTGATCCTCTTTCTGATCCGACGCGTTATCGTCATCTTGTTGGAAGTCTTGTTTATCTTGCTGTCACTCGTCCTGACATCTCTTATCCTGTTCATATTCTGAGTCAGTTTGTTTCTGATGCTACCACTGTTCACTATAGTCATCTTCTCCGTGTTCTTCGTTATCTTCATGGTACGATCACTCGTCGCCTTTTCTTTCCTCGTTCCAGCTCCCTCCAGCTCCAGTGCTATTCGGACGCTACGTGGGTGAGTGATCCTTCGGATCGTCGTTCACTTTCTGCTTACTGTGTGTTTCTTGGTGGTTCGCTCATTGCTTAGAAGACGAAGAAACAGACAGCGGTTTCCTGTTCGAGTGTTGAGGCTGAGTTGCGTGCTATGACCTTGTTGACTGCTGAGGTGACCTGGTTACGGTGGTTACTTGAGGATTTTGGGGTCTCTATTACCACACCCACTCTGGTTTTGTCTGACAGTACAGGTGCTATTAGTGTTGCACGTGATCCGGTCAAGCATGAGCTTACCAAGCATATTGGTGTTGATGCTTTCTATACACGTGCTCAGGTGCAGGCTCAGGTTGTTGCGCTTCAGTATGTGCCTTCAGATTTACAGTTGACGGATTTCTTCACGAAGGCACAGACCAGAGCGCAGCATGATTTCTTACTCTCCAAACTCAGTGTTGTGGATCCACCATGAGTTTGAGGGGGGGGGGGGGGGTGTTAGATGTATATATTTGTATTGTAGTTTTCCCCATATGTTAGGGGGCTTCCTGCATATTCACACCTGTATCTGTATTATATATTGTGGCCTTTGGCCCCCAGAGGAATACAAGTTGCCTATTCCTAACACAAATGACAGGGTAAACTCACCATCCCTGGTTCAACATCAAAGCCATAACGACTCAATAGCATCTGTAGTCCTTGACTCATAGGGAGGAGATCCTCTTTAGGAAGATCTGATTTTTCTCGGCTCACCAAACTACGCATGAGATGTTTCATCCCCCACATTAGTCACAATTTCATTATGCAGGCAGGGTATTCCCTGATAAGAAGTAGTATATAATATAAAAAAATGGTGCTCAAAGTTATTCACAAATATAAGAAAAAAAGGATCTTATTCTCACCAAGCATGATTCAATTATTGATCTATATTCCGGTTTACCAACAACTAGTTCCTCCCCAGGGCTGCGCGACTTCATGATCATCTCAGTAAGCTGTTTGTTAACACCAGTATCAACATTAATGGCGCTGGACTTTTCGTCAAAAGTTTGGAATTCCTTAAGCCAAACAATTTGATAAGAAGAAATAAACAAATATGGGCATGTGCAGGGGAAAGAAGTCACTATTAATCAAATACCATGCAACATTTCAATCAGGGGAACCTAACGTATTATAAATTCATTAATGTTGTTTCACCCTTTTCTATTTTATTTGCATTTTCCTTCCAGCAGGAAGTGACTTGAGGAATTTCTAGGAAACCCAGACATTACAATAGCCCTGAACATTTGAACGCCTGAATACAAACATTTTCTTGAGGGAACAAAAAATACAGTTTAATGTGTATAAATACATTTAAGAAGTATCTTATAAATGTTAAAATGTATGAATGTTGTCGATTTTATATATATGTATTTGCATCATATATTGCATTTAAACTCTGAAAATTAAAGCCTTTGCGTGGTGAGACAGAAATAAGAAGTCAAGAACAGAAAAAAAAGGAACACATGTAAAGATTCAGATTTGAAAGATTTATTGGCTCAGCTATTTTTTCTATGCACACTTCATGTCGTTTCTTGTGCTATCTATATTATGTTTAAGTGTTATGTTAGTGGAAATGTACGATTGATGTCTCGTGTCAGAGTAGACAACTATCTTAATTATATCCTGAATAACCGCCATTTTATTGACGTGGTGTCCTGGAATATTCCATCTCAAACGAATGTTATTTTAGTATTAGTAGAAAAACACGTGTTACTACATATTCGCAACATATATGATCATTGTAAGGTTACTCGACATAACCAAAAATTCATGATAGGTAAGGTTTTAGTCCAAAGCAGATTTAGTGTGTGGAGAACACCATCTCTATCTCAAAACAATGACAGTGAAGTGAATAGACCATTTCTATGCCAACCGGTTTGCTTACACCAGTAAACATAAGATGCTGCAGGGTCAACTGTGATCGTTCCGACGGTTGTTTCCCTTGCCCAATTGGACTTCCAAACCGGAATGGAGGTAGTACAAGCGTATTGAATTCACTATCCTATTTCAAACATGTTAAAAAATTCACATGATAAATGTGCTTTGCACGCGCATAATTACTAGTAAGACTGAACTTGGTGGCTTTCTTCACTTCTTCAGTAATAGCACCACATCAAGGCTCAATTGTTCCTAGCTACCAATTAATTGGTGCAAAGAGACCCACCCATGAGGTTGCAGACCACGCATCAATTCTTTACAAATAACCTTGCACCCATCATGACTATTTAGCATTAGCAAAACTATTTGTTGGCCGTATCTAGTGAACAAGCAAGGTACACACTAATTGGAAAAAATGTCAATCAGAAACGATGCAAGGTCGATTTGGATAATTTTGGCAAGGTGAGAATGAGAAGTGAAGGAAAGAAATAGGAGACCACTCACATTTCTCGCTCTAGTATATGTAGTGAAGTTACCCACAAATTCTGAAAGGATGAAATATAGGTTAATATCGATGATAAGAGAACGCAAGACGAAAATACGCAGCAGCACCCGAGCATTTTTTGAAAAATTCAAAATGCTATTCCTAAGTCTCAAAAAATTTGGAGGAAAAATATACAAGTAGGTATACACATCCAGGATGGATGCCAAATTTTTTGTAAAACATTATGTTGTATTGTGGGTTACAAACAAAAAGACAAATTCAGCCAAAAAAATAGTACTACCTCCATCCTAAAAAGGATGCCGTAAATTTGTGCAAATTTAGATTTATCTATATACTACTAAATAGTGTTGAGATACATTTGAGTTCAGAAAAATCTACGACATCCTTTTCATGACAGAGGGAGTAGTTCTTATTCCTATAGCCCAAAATAGAACACCTTTTTTCACCAAAAGAAGTCCCATAGGTTTAACCTACACACTTAAAGAAGTTTAGATACATTTGCTTCACAAAGCTAAAACATCTTGTATTTTGAAACGGAGTGAGTATGATGTATGTGTAGGCATCCGCTGAATTATTTTTGTAGTATTTTGAAAATCAAAAGTACAATTATGAATTTTTAAAAATCCGTCCCATAGGAAGAAAATCACATTACTCGTATTGCATCTGGCGCGTAGAGAAAGAGCCCACAAAAATAGAAAACTGCAAAGCCAGATGGCGTCTCCAATAGCACCGAGACCACCCCATTGTTATTTAGAAAGTCTTCACTTACGAACACAGAAACTGGATTATATATACGAAGGAAAATCGTGAAATCCTTGATCCGAGGCAAAAAAAAAAGTCCCTCCCCTCGGCCTAATAATCCCCCGATGGAGGGTAAGGAGGTTTGTCTCCTCCCCAGGTTTCCATTGTCATGATAAACTGGGTGAGATTGAGATAGAGGATTATGCATGGCGGGTGGCTCACCTACACTGGCGGCTAGCTCCCCGGCGCTACCGGGAATCATCTTTCGTCGACGCGCCGGAGGAGGAGGAGGACGACGGGAAGGGGCATTGCGAGCGGTTCGTTAGAGACTAAGGAGACCCGTTCTAGTCTACAAGAGTTTGATTTTGTTGTTATTTACTTTTAGTCAATTGGTTGTTTTAGGAGTGGTATTGGAGTATATGGTAATGTTGCATGTGCTGGTACCGTGTAGTTTCGAATCAATATATGATAATTTAGGGTTTTAGAGGGGAAAAAGGTCTGATCTTTTTGTAATTTTGGTTGAATCTGTAGAGGAAATAAGTGACAGTTTTACTTTGAGAGTGATTCATGGAGGTTTTTCATTGGTTTTGGTTCCAATCGGGCATATGTAGATGGTACCAAGGTTTGTTATGATGATTGTGAGTGTGATATGTGGTCTGATATGTAGTTAGAAGATGTAATTGAGGATTTAGGATATGAGGCAGCTGGAAGGATAGATGTTTACTGGTTGTTGCCAGGAATGAAAATTAATGAAGATGGGCTTCGGTTGATTGAGAGTGATACGGATGCATTGCACATGGTGGCAAAGGTAAAAGAGGGTATATGTATCTAATGTACCTTGATCGTGATTCAACTAGGAAAGCACTTGTATGGGATGATGTTGTTGCTAATCCAATAGTGCATTTGTCACTTGTAATTAGTCCTAGCTAGTAGTGTGGCACTGTCAGCAATGCAATTGTTTAGATACTAGCCATTGAAGGGCTAGAAATTGTTATTGTCGTTGAAATTGGTGCACTAAGGATATCTAACAGACAAGCATTGGTAGAAGAAGATGGGGATAGTGGCAGTGGCACTAATTCAGATTCAGATGATGTGCCAAATATTCTTGACACTGATAATGACACAGAGGTGGAGACGATGACTTGTAACAGCAATATGCAAATCAAGAACAAAGGGAGGATAAGAAGAATGGAGTTCCAGAAGGTGATATGTCTGATGATGATTTCTTTGAGGTTGCAGATTCAGATAATGAGGCAGAGAAATTCAATAACTTCAAAACATTGAACCCTAGGGAATGATCCCTCGCGGGCTCTACATTGTTAGATAGGTGAGACCTCTCCAGCAGCGAATTATTTGTGCTCGGATAACACCCAGTTTAATTCGGTCCCCATGGGGAATCGAACCCGGGTGGGCTGGCTGCGCACTCGCTAGACTTTCCACCAAGCTAGCGCTTGGTTCTCAAATTAGATAACTTCAAGCCATTTGTGGAAGAAGACATGGAAGTTCCAAAGTTTCACATTGTTCAGTTGTTTGAGTCCATTGATCAGTTGAGAACACATAGTTAGAGAGCACATATGCAAGTAGAGGAAGCAAATTTAAATTTCCTAAGAAAGATAGGACTAGGTTGTTAGCCAAATGTGAACCAGGAGGCCCTTGGGAACAATATGCCTCCTCGGACAGTAGACCAAAGTGCATTATGGTGAAGAGATTTGAACAGAAACACACTTATGAGAGCAAGTAGCAAGTTTGGGCTTTTACATCAAAGAAAATTGGGCAATATGATAAGATAAGAGCCAATGATAAGATGACATTGAAGGGACATGGTCAGTTGGTGCAAAAGGATTGGAGGATGACACCAAAAAGGGGTGAGGTAGGAAGAGCAAGAAAAATTGCATTTGAACTGATATATGGAGATGAGACTGCCCAATACAATCAACTTTGGGATTTTGGGCATGAACTAAGGATATCCTAGGGAGCACTTTTATGTTTTTGTTGGATAATGATGGCCTCTTCTAGAGATGTTATTTCTCATTTGATGCATGCAAGAGAGGGTTCTTAGCAGGCTGTAGGCCCATAATCTTCCTAGATGGATGTCACTTGAAGACAAAATTTGGTGGCATTTTGTTAATTGCAATTGTGATGGATCCCAATGACTGCATCTTTCATGTTGATTTTGCAACTGTGGAAGTTGAGAACACAAGCTCATGGAGGTGTTTCTTGACTTTCCCTAAAACAATATCTTGGCATTGTGAACACATCTCCTTGGACCATCATTTCTCACAAGAAAAATGTAAGCTACTTGTACTACATGTTCTTTATTTTATTCAGTTTGTTTTGTTCAACTTGTATAAATTGAAGGTTTAATTACTTGTATCATTATTGCAGGGATTAAATAAAGGCTATTACAAAATTGTTTTCCATATTCAGTCCATAGATTCTGTGTAAGGCATATTTGGCAAAACTTCAACAAGAAATTCAAAGGGGAAGTTCTCAAGAAGTAGTTGCGGAAATGTGGAAGAAGCACCACAGTAGCTAAATGGCACGAAAACATGGATGTCATGCTGGTTTTAATCAAGACATCACATGATTAGCTAAAGGAGCTTCCACCTGCCACTTGGGTGAAGGCTTTCCAATCTGAAATTCCAAAGTGTGATGTTCTTTTGAACAACAATAGTGAGGTATTTAATAAGTATATCTTGGATGCAAGAGAAATGAATGTACTAGCTATGATTTGAGGTATTTAATAAGTATATCTTGGATGCAAGGAGAAAGAAATAAATGCTGCAATTCAGAAGAAGAAAGTTGAGAGAGAAGCTAAGAAACTTTCTCATGAAGAGAAGAAGAAGGCAGAGAGAGAAGCAAACAGAAAGTTGTTGAACAAAATAAATTGGCTAATGTAGAGAAGAAAAGAAATCACAAGAGGAAACACTTACTCTAGCTGACAAAAAGAAAGTAGATAAAGAAGCTAGAAAAAGGGAGGCAGAGACAACAAAGCAAGTTGAGACAGAGAAGAAAAGAGTAGCTCAATAAGCTAAGAATAAAAAAGCAGAGGAAGCAAAGAAAAAGGAAGAAGATGCAAGAAACAAGCTGAGCAGCGCCAGATCTTAGCAAATGCAAGATGAAGAAGAAGCAAGGCAGAAGACTTGGGAAGAGCACTTGTAGAGAGATGCAATGTCAAAGGAACAATATGTCAAAGATTCTCATGGAAGAGCTGAGGTAGAAAGGGTTCTGACATAGAAGGAGAAGAGGGATTTTGTAGAGGAAGCTAACAAGGCCCAAGATTCTAATTTCAAAGATGAAAAAGCAAAATTGCTAGATGATATGAGGATCCCTAACAACAAGAAGAGGAAATGGGGACATGCAAGCGGCAGGGCAGGTTATAAACAGCCAAGAAAAGCCTCTATGTTCGATTACCTGAAAGGCCCTCCTCATCGAAATTGGCATACACCCAGCTATATTAATATAGCAACCATGATTGCTACTACTGCTGGGCCAAACAACACAACACCCAAAGGAAACTGAAAATAAAACAAAAAAGAAAAATAAGAGAAAACAAAGACGCCGACGGCGGCTCAAAGACCGAGGATGAACCGCAACCGCTATGCCCACCGGAGAATATCCACCATGCTCCTAGCCTCTCGAAGTGTCACGCATAAAGAAACACCTCCAATAAGGCAAGCGACAATGACGATGCTGCTGCTAAGACAAGTCCTAGGGTTTCCCCTGATACGTTACGGGAGATGGGGAAGAGGTACCCCTGGCGCCCTTCCGGAAGGACGGAGACACCCACATGCATCACCATGTTGGTGTCTAGACGACAAGGATTTCTTCCGACCCCTCAAAAAACCACACTCCCGGACGCTTCGAATCTCCCTGCCAAGCTCGCCGCCCACCAACACACGCCACCACGGTCTTGAAGTCACCCCCAACGTATCACCATGACCCACAATGTGAGGCTGGTCCGACCAAAAGGAAGAGACTCTGGTGAGGGTCGGTAGAGGGAACTACCTCCACCGTCGGAAGGCGATAGCCGACCATATGTAGCAACGGAGGCAAACCAGGCCCTCTCTGGTCCGGCCGAGCCCAAATGGACCCGTGAAGCTCTGTCGCCACACTGCAGCAAGGGTGATACCGTCGCTGCCGACCCTAGCACTAGTCCCTACCCCTCCGCTCGCCAAAGGATCTACTTCCACCGCAGATCCCTGCCGCCAAGCAGTAACGCGCTCACCACCATGCTCATTCGGGAATATCGGGCCACTGATATGTTGGAAACGTATCTATAATTTTTGATGCTCCATGCTTGTTTAGTATCTACTTTGCTTTACTTGTCCACACTTTGAGGTGTTTTTTACATGTTTTCTGGTACTAACCTACTAACAATTTGCAACAGTGCCAGATGCCTGTTTTCTGCTGTTTTTGGTTTCAGAAAAGTTAGTAAATAAATATTCTTGGAATTGGACAGGACAAAGGACAAAGTCAATAACTTTCCGTGGGGAACAAGAAGTCCATAGGAGAGCCGGAGGGGCTAGCCAGAGGGGCCAGACCCACCCTAGGCGCGGGTGGGCCCCACCCCGCGCCTGGCTAGGGTTTGGTCGCCCTGGCGGCCGCCTCGGTCTCCCCCTTCGCCTATAAAAATCCCCCGATGAAAAAACCCTGAGAACTCGATCAGAAATCCATGAAACCGTCTATAGCCGCCGCCACCACCGTCCCTAGATCGGGGGGGGATCTAAAGATCTTCCGGGCACCCTGCCGGAGGGGAGATCATCCTGGAGGCCTTCTCTCCGGTATGATGCGTGAGTAGTTCCACCTTGGACTATGGGTCCATGTAGTAGCTAGATGGTTGTATCTCCTCCTTTGTGCTTTCATGTATAGATCTTGTGAGCTCCGTTCATGATCAAGATCTAATCTATTTGTAATCATGCATGTTGTGTTTGCGGGGATCCGATGGATATTGAGATTATTATGTTGGTTTGATTAATGGTTTTGTCTTTATGATTCTATCATGTCTGTGTTGTTTGTGATCTTGCATGCTCTTTGTTTTTAGTAGCTATCTTGGCCAAGTAGTTGCTAGTGACTCCAAGAGGGGGTATTTATGCTCGATAGTGGGTGCATGCCTCTAGTTTGCAAGGGAAGTGACAATAATCTCTTCGGTTGTAGATGTGTCATTGCTACTAGGGAGAAAACAATGGTATCTTGTTCATGGAACATGTGGACTGTTTACCTTACACACTTTGCTTAAAGCAATTGTCTGTTGCTTGCAACTTAATACTGGAGGGGGTTCGGATGATAACCTGAAGGTGGACTTCTAGTCATAGATGCAGTTGGCTGGAGGTCTATGTATCTTGTTGTATTTCCCAATCAACCTCATAGGATCTTTCTAACTAGTAATTGCATTGTTATGCCTTGCTCAGTTCCTGTCAATTGCCCTGCTGTAATTTGTTTGCCCTTCATGCCATGTTGTTTATCTAAGTAGAGCACCTCTAGTGAACTATGGACCCTGGTCCAATCTTTACCATTGATACATCTTCCACTATCACTTGTTTACTTGTTTCAAACCATTACCTTCCACACAATACGTTTAATCCTTTGTTACAACAAACCGGTGAGCTTGACAACCTCACTATTCGTTGGGGCAAAGTCTTGAGTTTGTGTTGTGCAGGTCTCCGCGTTGCTTGCAACACCTGTGTAATGTTTTCTTCCTCCTACTGGTTCGATAACCTCGGTCTCAACTGAGGGAAAACTTGCTGCTTGCTGCTTCACACCTTACTCTTGGGGTTCCCAACAGGCTGTGCGTAGACAGTCGTCAATCTTTTCTGGCATCGTTTCCGGGAGGCCAAGGACATCTTCACAAGGGGAGTCCTTCACTTCCTTTCTCTTTACTTTTTTTTAGTTTGCTTTGTTTATTTTGTTTGGTTTTGTTTCCCTCTTTCCAAAAAAACCCAAAAATTAGTCTAGTTTGGTTTGCTTGCTTTATTCAAAAACACAAAAAATTAGTTCCTGCTCTAGTTGCTGGTCTGTTGTTGCTTTGCTTGGTCATGCTTTCTATCAATGGATGGTTTCTTTGAAACTAGTGCTTATTGGCAAGGTGGGTTCATGGAAGAACAAAAGTATTATTATAAGGAACACCGTTTGTCACAAAAAGGGAAACACTTATGGGAACAAATTGATAAGTTGAATACTATTGCTAGAGACGTGTGCTCTACTTATAATGTTACTTATTGCTTTGATAAATATTATTTTTGTAGTAGGTATAAACACCTTCCTTTTCGGTGTGAGTATAATGATAATGTTACCATATCTTCTTATGTTAAGGGAAATTATGACTTTTATGATGTTTTTTGTGTGACCAAGCAAGGCAATAATAGACCAGCAACAAGAGCAGGCACTAAATTTTTTGTGTTTTTGAATAAAGAAAGCAAACCAAACTAGACTAATTTTTTTGGGTTTTTTGGAAAGAGGCAAACAAAACCAAGCAAAAGAAACAAATCAAACTAAAAGCAAAGTAAAGAGAAAGGAAGTGAAGGACTCCCCTTGTGAAGACGTCCTTGGCCTCCCCGGCAACGGCGCCATTAAAGCCTGACGACTGTCTACACATAGCCTGTTGGGAACCCCAAGAGAAAGGTGTGAAGCAGCAAGCAGCAAGTTTTCCCTCAGTTGAGACCGAGGTTATCGAACCAGAATGAGGAAGGAAACGTCATACAGATGTTGCAAGCAATGCGGAGACCTGCACAACACAAACTCAAGACTTTTCCCCAATGAACAGTGAGGTTGTCAAGCTCACCGGTTTGCTGTAACAAAGGATTAAACATATTGTGTGGAAGGTAATGGTTTGCAACAAGTAAACAAGTGACAGTGGAAGATGTATCAATGGTAAAGATTGGACCGGGGTCCATAGTTCACTAGAGGTGCTCTCCTTAGATAAACAACATGGCATGAAGGTTAAACAAATTACATCAGGGCAATTGACAGGAACTGAGCAAGGCATAACAATGTAATTACTAGTCAGAAAGATCCTATGAGGTTGATTGGGAAATACAACAAGATACATAGACCGCCATCCAACTGCATCTATGACTAGAAGTCCACCTTCAGGTTATCATCCGAACCCCCTCCAGTATTAAATTGCAAGCAACAAACAACTGCTTTAAGCAAAGTGTATAAGGTAAACAGTCCACATGTTCCATGAACAAGAGACCATTGTTTTCTCCCTAGTAGCAACAACACATCTACAACCTAATAGATTATTGTCACTTCCCTTGGAAACTAGAGGCATGAACCCACTATCATAATAATATCAATATCCATCGGATCCCCGCAAACACAACATGCATGATTACAAATAGATTAGATCTTGATCATGAACGGAGCTCACAAGATCTATACATGAAAGCACAAAGGAGGATATACAACCATCTAGCTACTACATGGACCCATAGTCCAAGGTGGAACTACTCACGCATCATACCGGAGAGAAGGTCTCCGGGATGATCTCCCCTCCGGCAGGGTGCCGGGAAGAACTTCAGATCCCTCCGATCTGGGGACGATGGTGGCGGCGGCGGCTACAGATGGTTTCGTGGATTTCTGATCGGGTTCTCAGGGTTTCTGCATCGGGGGCTTTTTATAGGCGAAGGGGGAGACCGAGGCGGCCGCTAGGGCGACCAAACCCTAGCCAGGCGCAGGGTGGGGCCCACCCACGCCTGGGGTGGGTCTGGCTTCTCTGGCCAGCCCCTCCGGCTCTCCTCTGGACTTCTTGTTCCCCACGAAAAGTAATTGACTTTGTCCTTTGTCCCGTCCAATTCCGAGAATATTTCTTTACTAACTTTTCTGAAACCAAAAACAGCAGAAAACAGGCATCTGACACTGTTGCAAGTTGTTAGTAGGTTAGTACCAGAAAACATGTAAAAAGCACCTCAAAGTGTGGACAAGTAAAGCAAAGTAGATATTAAACAAGCATGGAGCATCAAAAATTATAGATACTTTCCAACGTATCAGCCACCTCCGGTCTGAGGAACACCACTGGGACCGCAAGTGTGAGGAGGGACGAACATAGCGAACACAACACATTTGTGCCGCCCGGGCCACCACTATATGGATTTGGCGGGCAACCACCTGACCTAGGCCCGCCCGACCCAGAACCGGTGCCCTGGCCGCGCCACAGTCGATAGCGTCCGTGCCACCTGACACCTTGCCGGTGGCCGAGAGCCCTAGATGGAGCCCGCCTGGCCTAGATCGGGCCCTGCAGAGCACTCCGCCGGGGGGCACCCGCGGCCCGTTTTGCCGCCCAGGCAGCTGAGATGCCCGCCGCCACCCTGCCCAGGGGGGACACACGGAACGCTGCTTCCCAGTCCTGCCACACCCATGCCAAGACCGTTGATAGCTATGAGATTCTACACATTTTTTATGGTTTCTATCAATGGTTTTCGTTTGGATTTGATGGTTTTCTAGCTTTACCTAACGCTAATACTTTGGTAGCAAAGTAAACTTGGTTTTTAATGTGTGTTTCAGGTTATAAACATGACTAGATGGATGTAACAACAAAAACACAATATTCATGCGAAAACAAGCAAGTCCCTTTTTGGAAGCAATCGTGTAGGGGTTCGTAGCATGGAAAACAAAAATTTTCTATCGCATACAAACAAGCAAGCCAAGATCTATCTACTAGATTGTAGCAACGAGTCGTTTGGAATAACTTACCCTCGAAGATTCCAAAGCGGTTAACGAGAGCAGATTCTCGTGGGTGATGTAGTCGTACTCTTTCCGATCTCAAGATCGCGTAGACGATCCTTCCGGCGCCGCGTTCCCGCAGCGCTCCCGCAGTCGGTCACACGTTCGGTACTCGACGAAGACCTTCCTCTCCCTTGTTCCAGCAGGCAGCGGAGGTTGTAGCACTCTCCTCGCGATTCCGGCAGCACAACGGCGTGGTACCGGAGGTAGAGGGGAAATCCCGCAGGGCTTCGCCTTAAGCCGGTGCGAGTATGGTGGAGCTTATGAGAGAGGCTATTAGTGGTCTAGTAATTAGACACACCAATTAGAGGGCTCTAAACCAATTAGAAAGCTCTAAACCGAATAGCTCTAAACCGGGGTCTAGATCTAGGGTTTAGTTTAGAGGATAGGAAACTTGTGTGTTGTAGGAGGGGAGCCCTGCCCCTCCTTATATAGGTGGGAGGGCTGGCCGGCCAAGGGGAGGAGAGTCCCTCCCCAAGTCGGCTTGGTGGGGCGCCGGCCAAGGGAGGAACCCTCCTCCAATTCGGCCTCCACCAATCCTCCTCTCTTCCCACTTCCCAAAATTGCCGTTTGACTTTCAAACTAGCCGTTTGACTTTTCAATTTAGGATTTAAATAAACCCTTTATTTTGGACAGCAAGAACACCTAGTACATGATGCAATCATTCCAACTTGCAATGACACATTCATGTACCCTTCCCCTTCCGGAGTGCCGGACATTCCGGGACCTTCTAGAATGTTCCCGATGAAAACACCGGAACCATTCCCCAACTCCAAAACGGGACTTTCCTTATATGAATCTTATTCTCCGGACCATTCCGGATCACCTCGTGATATCCCGGATCCCATCCGAGACTCCGAACAACATTCGGTCTCTTTCTCATAATACCATAACTACTCAAACAACGTCGAATCCTTAAGTGTGTCTCCCTACGGTTCGTGAATTATGCGGACATGATCGAGACACTTCTCCGAACAATAACCAATAGAGGAATCTGGAAATTCATATGGCTCCCACATATTTCTACGATTACTTTGCGATCGAATGAACCACTTACATACGATACCAATTTCCCTTTGTCTCACGATATGTTACTTATCCGAGGTTATGATCGTCGGTATCTCTGCATACCTAGTTCAACCTCGTTACTGATAAGTACTCTTTTCTCGTTCCCGTGATATGTGATCCCTTGTGACCAAGTCACATGCTTGCAAGCTAATTGGATGACATTTCACCGAGAGGGCCCAGAGAATATCTATCCGTCATGTGGATGGACAAATCCCACTCTTGATCCATGTGTTTCAACCAATACTTTCCGAACACTCAATGCCACCTTTATAGCCACCCTGTTACGGTGTGGTGTTTGATGACATCAAAGCATCCATCCAGTAAAGGTGATATGCATGATCTCATGGTCGAAGGAATTAGGTTACTATGTATCAGAAAGCATATAGCAATTGAACTATTGAAATGACTTGATCTTTATGCTACGCTTATCTATAGGAGTATGTCCATCACATCATTCTCCTAATGATATGATCTTGTTGTTGATAACATCTCAATGTTCATGATAGGGAAACCACAATCATCAATCAACCAACAAGCTAGTTTAACAAGAGGCTTTACTAGGGACTCTTATTTTAGTTTACAAATCACACAAGTATTAATGTTCCCGGTTAATACAATTATAGCATGGTATGTAAACATTTATCATAAGTGTGAAGATATGATAATAACCACTTTATTATTGCCTCTTGGGCATATCTCCAACAGTCTCCCACTTGCACTAGAGTCAATAATCTAGTTTCGAACCTTTGTGTATATAACACCTATGGCTTTCTGGTGTTGTATGTACACGATTGCTAGTGGTCAACTGATCTCCGGATCTGACACTTCCAGGTCCGTGTGTAATTTGCATGTCTTTGCGTCTCTACGCATCACTCATTCTCTAATGAGATGGCTTTGTATAAATTTGGTCTTTCGGTGTGACCTTTAGTTCTTTAGGGTTAAAACATGTTGACAATATTGTCGTACAATATATCTTCATAGTATTATCCCACTGTGAACTACACCTAGTTTGATAACAAACTACTTGACACAAATGCCCTCTTTTGCTGCTAATATAGCAGTCATATACTTAGCCTTTTGTTGTAGTATCTGTCACAATGTCTTAACTTTGGAAATCATCCAAATCCATTATGGAACTCACTTTCCATTATATTGTGCCACCCTTAGTTTAGATTGAGATAAACTTAATCTGTACTTTGTGACAAAGCTAGTATCAATGTAGTACTTTTACAATGAACTAACCATCTATTTGTCACTTCTACAAATAATATACTCTTAGTTCTTCCAAAAGATCATAAGAATATCCTTACTATTGTCCAATGATCATCTTACAAATCATTCTGGTATATGCTCACAACATTTAGAGCATAGGACATATCTGGATTTGTACATATCACAGTATGATTGATATAAATACTCTTTGTGATTTCATACATCAAGTATCAATCTATACTTGAATCTTTGTTTCACTTACCAAGTGCCAATACACTTGAATATATCATCAACATTGAACTCATTCAATCCTTTCTGTGCAACAAGAACCTTTCTTGTAGTTCCTATATTGAACTCATTCAATATCTTGTCTATGTACTTCTGGCACAACCATATTAGCGTCTATTGATGCCAAAATACTTGGGTTTTGCCTAAGTCTTTCATCGAGATGAAATTCTTAATATGTGTTAATAAAAGATACATTATTTCCAATCAACAATATGTCTTCCACATAATGTATTAGAAACATGTCTTAGCGCTCCCACTTAATTTCTTGCAAATGCAAGCATCTCCATCGTCTCTGATGAACTTTTAAACTCTTTCAACAGTTTCATCACAGTGAAGATTCCAACTCCGCGATGCTTACTTCAACCATTGAAGTTTGCATATGTTTTTAGCATCCCTTGAATTTTAACAAAACCCTTTGGACTGTGTCATGCACACGTCCTAGGTAACCCTTCTATTAGAAGAACTTGTTTTGTTTATTCAACTACCATATAATAAAATTATATGTAGTGGATGCTACACTAATCCATCTAGACTAAATATCGCTATGAAAGATTAGATCTTGTCATAGTCAACTTTTGAACATTGTTGTGAACTCGTTCCCAACATGTCGACTATTTCATAGATGTGAAACATCCATGTCTATTTCTTTATAGATCCAGACACAACTGTAAGGTCTTACACCTTTCTCGAGGGTCCTTCAAGTTCAAAACTTGATTTTCTCGTGTATGGAACTATCACGGATTTTATGGCTTCAAGCCATTTTACGAAGTCAGGGCCCATCATCGCTTCTTTGTATGTAGTCGGTTCATTATTCTCAAATAATGATTCAACCCTCAAATCTTGGTATTTGATTGTTTACCCGATCTACTTGTTTCAATAGGAACTTAGATCTCCGTGACCACAACATTTGAGGCACGTGAGCCATGAGCATTGTTGCTGCCTCCGAAACACTTTTCGGCGCTGCGCAATTCTGCACATATAGCTAAGGTTCTTTTAACCTTATCAAAGTTCTATTGTCCTCCCACTTAACTTTTCACGAAAAATTTCTTCTCAAAGAAACTTGACGTTCTAAGTAACAAACACTTTTGTCTCCGGTGTTTTATGGAGGAACAGTTTATACAAAGACAGGTTCATCCGACTTTGGTTGCACACAACTTTCTTATGCATAGCATACCAATGTTTAAGAAAGGACAACTTGGGTTTTATCCCAAACCATAACTTTATATGGTGTCATTTCAACGGATTATGATGGAGCTCTTTTCAGTGGAAAAACGGTAATCTCTAAAGCTTTTAATCTTTAAAATACAATGGCAGTTTTATGAATTACACCTTTCGATCTTACCATGTCAAACAAGGTTTAATTACATATCTCGAACGCTCCATACTCTTATGGTGTTTCGGTAAAATGCAAATCCACGGAACGATTCCTTAAATCTTAGGTATTATGCTAAACTTGTAACTCAAATATCTTCCTTTATGATCTTATCATAAACTATTTATATTCTTGTTACAATGATCTTGCACTTCATCTTGAAAGTCTTTGAACTTTTCAAGTGTTTCATACTTTATCCTTATTAAGTAAATATTCATATATTCACTCAAATTTTCGGAGAAAGCATATGAAGTTGAAATCCATCGCTCTTGACTACACATAACGGACTTCGTACAACAATATGTACAAGTTCCAATAAGCTTAGTCATTCGTTCCCTTTTGGCCTATGAACGAAGTTTTAATTATCTCTAGGAAAGTTTCACAAGCGTTATTTGATCAAAATCAAATAGACTCCAAAATTCCATCCATATGGATTTTCTTCATGTTTTCTTTCCAATATAATTTAAACGGCGATGTCACTTCCTAAGTGATCTTTCAATCAATTTGTCTTTCGACATTTTTAGCACTAGTTTTATGGATGTGATTTCTCCAATGAGATTTGTGAATCATCCATCTTTTATAGATCACGGCAACTATTTGAACAACCCTTTTGTTCTCATAATACCTGATAAAACAAATCTTGAAGGCAAGCTTTGATGTTTAACGAGCAACACAATAACCCTTTATTTGTTCTCGATGAACATCATCACATATTCTTTTGCTAGTTACTTAGGCCATTGTAGTTCATGAATTGTGTTGTTTCGTATGACGATTCACACCAACAAATTCAGTATCAAATACTTGAGAACCACATTGTTTAATAAGCAAAGAATATAGCCATAACATGTATATCATCTATATACTTAAACTGAACAATTCTAGTCTTTTCTTTTCTGCCATATATTTATGAGATTCTCTTTCAATATTTCCTTTTCTATTTGAAAGAATCTATCAATATCAATAGTGGAGTCATACATATGACATATAGTCCAAAGCGTGTATAATTAAATACCAATGTCTTTGGACTTGCACTTTGAAGTAGATCACCATCATCAAATAATTGGTGTTCTTTCAAATTCCTTTCTTTAGTAATCTCTTGGTGTAGTAAACATTTTACCTACATCAAATATTCACCCTTATCATGGAATCGTCCATGATCAAGCTACTTTTAGCTTATAACGATGAATTATGAGTATAATGTTGCTATCCAAAACCTTTTGGAGGATTAGGACAACAAGTGTCTCCAACCTTTTTGCAAATTCTCATCAAATATGAGAACATGACTTTTGCCATATTATACTCTATCATGTTGCAACCAAAACTTCGTTTCAGATATCACAATATCTTCCACACATCATGGTTTCTGAAACAACTCTTTCAGATCCTAGATAACCTTGATATTAAGGGAATTCTTTGAATATCAAGAATCATGGATACAAACATGATACTTATATACTAACACTTGGAATTGTTACTCTTGATTTAATACTAATTATTAAACTTCATGGAGTAACCGGAACTTACTGAAAGTTTGCAATAGGACTTTTAAACTTTAGATTAACACTTAAAAACAATACGATACCAGTTCGTAAAGTAACTAACCAGAATTCTATAGTTCTATTATCTCAATTATAACTAAGCGCAAGGTGGTAAACGGATGCCAATGACTACAACAACTATGCAAATTCACTTTGATTTAGTTTATGATAAATTGAGTTCTAATTAATAATTAAATTAATCTGGGTGAACTCCCACTCAAAACAATATCCCTCACATTGTTTTAGTGATCACACGAACCAAATCCACCACATCAAAACCGATCATCACGAGAGTTGATGTAGCTTCAATGGCGAACAATCAACATGTTCATCATATCTTCTATATGACTCATGCTTTACCTTTCGGTGATCCGTGTTCCTGAGGCCATGTCTGTACATGCTAGGCTCGTCAAGATCAAACCTTAGCTACCGCATAAGCAAATCTGGCTTGCTTACGTTGTATTCACCCGCGGAATCAAAGACACCCGATCATCACGTGGTGCTTCGAAGCAGCAAGCTTTGGCAACGGTGCATACTAAGGGTGAACACTTTAGAACTTGAAATTTATGTGTATGAGGGATCATCTTATAATGCTACCGTCGTCTACTAAGCAATACAAGATGCATAAAGGATTAACATCACATGCAATTCATAATATGTGATATGATATGGCCTTTCTTCTTTGTGCTTTCGATCTCCATCTTCAAGCACGAACATGATCTCCATCATCACCGGCATAGCATCAAGGTCAATGATGCTTCTTCATGGTTGTCGTCCACCAGCTTCAACTATTACAACTATTTTGAATAGACACGCAGGTCTTAACAGAAATTAAAGACAACCATATGGCTCCTGCCGGTTGCCAACTTACAATAAGGAACATTGCATACATCAAATATAATCACAATCATGGCCATATCACATCACTGCACACCCCTGCAAAACAAAGTTAGACGCCTCTACTTTCTTTGCATATTTTACGTGGCTTGGGGCTTTCAATAAGTGTCGTTCTAACTTACGAACAAGAACCACAACATTGATACTAGCATTGTTGATTACCCGTTGTAAATTGGATCTTAACTATGCTAGGAGAAACAGGCACCCGCAAAGCCACTTATGCAATACAAGTTGCATGTCAAGCGTGGAGCAAGTCTCATGAACGATGTCATGTAAGGTTAGCCCGGGCCGCTTCATCCCAACATACCGCAAGATGCAAAGTACACAAAAGGCAATCTACAATAAAAGCATCAACGCCCACAATGACCATTGTGTTCTACTCGTGCAACAGATCTACATATAGACACGGCTCTGATACCACTGTAGGGGTTCGTAGCATGGAAAACAAAAATTTTCTATCGCATACAAACAAGCAAGCCAAGATCTATCTACTAGATTGTAGCAACGAGTCGTTTGGAATAACTTACCCTCGAAGATTCCAAAGCGGTTAACGAGAGCAGATTCTCGTGGGTGATGTAGTCGTACTCTTTCCGATCTCAAGATCGCGTAGACGATCCTTCCGGCGCCGCGTTCCCGCAGCGCTCCCGCAGTCGGTCACACGTTCGGTACTCGACGAAGACCTTCCTCTCCCTTGTTCCAGCAGGCAGCGGAGGTTGTAGCACTCTCCTCGCGATTCCGGCAGCACAACGGCGTGGTACCGGAGGTAGAGGGGAAATCCCGCAGGGCTTCGCCTTAAGCCGGTGCGAGTATGGTGGAGCTTATGAGAGAGGCTATTAGTGGTCTAGTAATTAGACACACCAATTAGAGGGCTCTAAACCAATTAGAAAGCTCTAAACCGAATAGCTCTAAACCGGGGTCTAGATCTAGGGTTTAGTTTAGAGGATAGGAAACTTGTGTGTTGTAGGAGGGGAGCCCTGCCCCTCCTTATATAGGTGGGAGGGCTGGCCGGCCAAGGGGAGGAGAGTCCCTCCCCAAGTCGGCTTGGTGGGGCGCCGGCCAAGGGAGGAACCCTCCTCCAATTCGGCCTCCACCAATCCTCCTCTCTTCCCACTTCCCAAAATTGCCGTTTGACTTTCAAACTAGCCGTTTGACTTTTCAATTTAGGATTTAAATAAACCCTTTATTTTGGACAGCAAGAACACCTAGTACATGATGCAATCATTCCAACTTGCAATGACACATTCATGTACCCTTCCCCTTCCGGAGTGCCGGACATTCCGGGACCTTCTAGAATGTTCCCGATGAAAACACCGGAACCATTCCCCAACTCCAAAACGGGACTTTCCTTATATGAATCTTATTCTCCGGACCATTCCGGATCACCTCGTGATATCCCGGATCCCATCCGAGACTCCGAACAACATTCGGTCTCTTTCTCATAATACCATAACTACTCAAACAACGTCGAATCCTTAAGTGTGTCTCCCTACGGTTCGTGAATTATGCGGACATGATCGAGACACTTCTCCGAACAATAACCAATAGAGGAATCTGGAAATTCATATGGCTCCCACATATTTCTACGATTACTTTGCGATCGAATGAACCACTTACATACGATACCAATTTCCCTTTGTCTCACGATATGTTACTTATCCGAGGTTATGATCGTCGGTATCTCTGCATACCTAGTTCAACCTCGTTACTGATAAGTACTCTTTTCTCGTTCCCGTGATATGTGATCCCTTGTGACCAAGTCACATGCTTGCAAGCTAATTGGATGACATTTCACCGAGAGGGCCCAGAGAATATCTATCCGTCATGTGGATGGACAAATCCCACTCTTGATCCATGTGTTTCAACCAATACTTTCCGAACACTCAATGCCACCTTTATAGCCACCCTGTTACGGTGTGGTGTTTGATGACATCAAAGCATCCATCCAGTAAAGGTGATATGCATGATCTCATGGTCGAAGGAATTAGGTTACTATGTATCAGAAAGCATATAGCAATTGAACTATTGAAATGACTTGATCTTTATGCTACGCTTATCTATAGGAGTATGTCCATCACATCATTCTCCTAATGATATGATCTTGTTGTTGATAACATCTCAATGTTCATGATAGGGAAACCACAATCATCAATCAACCAACAAGCTAGTTTAACAAGAGGCTTTACTAGGGACTCTTATTTTAGTTTACAAATCACACAAGTATTAATGTTCCCGGTTAATACAATTATAGCATGGTATGTAAACATTTATCATAAGTGTGAAGATATGATAATAACCACTTTATTATTGCCTCTTGGGCATATCTCCAACAAATCGAGGGGAATTTACTGCAAGCTTAACGACCAACTATACGGGATGTCACCATATAGTTGTCGTTGTATAGTTGCAATCCCCTTCGTCTTATTAAAAGGTACAACTTTCGTGAAGAGGCGAGGTTCGAAAACAGAACACACGAGCCGCCATACCATTCAGAAGGGAGAAAGAAGGGATCCGGAGAAGAAGGGGAAGACGTTCTTCATCTTGCTCCACGATCTTCAATCTCCTATCCACCACACCTCCATAGCCACCATTTGTACTTGAGAGAGAGATCTCCACCTTGCAATATTAGGGTTTGAGATTGTTCTTCCCATCTTGAATTGTGTTGGATTTAATTCTATTCCTTATTGTGGATCACCACGGTAATATCAATAAGAACTCCCTTTATTTAATTATATCGATGATGCTTTCTTCTCTCATGTGTGAGTAAGTTCCCTTGGGCGTGGGAGATGTAGGGGATTATGAGATGTGATGTGCCTATATTTTTCAATCAAGTTTGTGGTTAATTCTAATTACTATATTATGTATGCTTGACTATCTGTGGGATGCTAGCTTAATGCCCGTTGTCCAATTAAGGGCCCAGACAACATGATGCTTTGTTCTACATAGATATAATCTTGTTTGCTAGAAGACCGGCGACCCTCGAGTGACACGATGATATCAATGTGAAACTAGTTTGACTTGAGGATAACGAGGAACCGCCGAGCTTATTGCATCAGTCCGATCCAAGGAGCTTAATTGCTAAGCAACCTGAAGGATCTTAATCGTCTAGTGACTGACCATGGTTGTGGTAAACAGGCTAGTAGGATTTTTGAAGTTGGGATGAAATCTACCAAGAGGAGTTCCGGCTAATTATAGGTTGCTCGCCTACACATACTTATAAGATTATAATTGTTACACTTATCACTCATTCACCCAGCACATTCACTATCACCATGAACTGAAACTCCCCGCGCCTACTTTGTCATCTGCAGAAAATAACAACCAAATCGTTCTTTTCTTTTATGTTTTATTTCTGAAGTTTACATTTTAGTTTTATTTAAGTACTTCTGTTTAAATCCAAATTCTATTCCCATTCTCAACGCTTGCAGTCAATTCACTCTAAGACCTATGACAACTTCGGGTGCGACAGGGACTTCATCAATAAACACTTACCTTTGGGCTCCCTGTGGACTAGCTACAAACGATCCGTGCACTTGCAGTCATCAAGCTATTTTCTAGCGCCGTTGCCAGGGAGCCAAGCGCTAAGTGTTTTGTCTCTTGATATTTTAGGTGTTACTATTACAAGATGTTCTCCTTAGGAGAAAAAGGGTCTACAAGCTCTGGTAGGGCTTATCTACCAGATTATTTTGAACGCGTGCCTACTCAGAGGCACGAGGAAATCATTGAAAAACTTTTGAGATCGAACAAAGTTGAAGTTGACAACCTAAGCGACTTCATGGAAATAATGTCCATTCATAGGAAAACACCCAAGAAACCTGAGAAGACTCTCAGAGAATATAGTGCTCCAAACTCTGCATTTCTTAAACAACCAATATAATTTCATAATCCTGGAGTTAGGGTATTGATTTGGTGGTGAAATTATTAAAATTTTGCATGAAAAAGCTTTCAGTGGAAGGGAATATGAGGACCCAGGAAGGCATCTTAGAGAGTTCAACGATGTGATAACATCACTTGGACCAAAAGGTTTGCCAAGAGAATTCTCTCGTCTGAAATTATTTCATTGGTCTCTCAAAGGTAAAGCTCTAAACTGGTTATATTCTCTCCCTCCCCATTATATTAAATGTTGGGAAAACTGCATTGTTAAATTCATAAATAGGTTTAATCCTTTTGCAAAGGTAACAGAACTTAGAAAGAATATAGGAAATTTTAGTTAGAATGTGGGAGAAAACTATCCACAAGCCCGGGAAAGATTTTTTGGAATGATCAATAGTATCCCTAATCATGGCTATTCCGAGTCAACTGTTTGCCACTTATTTTACCATGATCTTAATACCCAATGCAGAGAGTAGATCCATCAGCAGGAGGATCGATAAATACTTTAACTATTAAAGCATGTTTGGAATTAATGGCTACAAGGGATAAGAATGATTATTTATATAATCCTGATTTTGGCACTAAGCCAGAAAAGGGAATACTACGTATAAATCCTGATCTTATGCCTGAAGTGCATAAAGACATGAAAGAAAAAGGTATACCTTCAGAGCTTGTCAAGGAAAACAAAGAAGATTTATTACAAGTTTTAACTAAAGAGGATGAAACTAGAAAAGTTTTTCAAGAATTAAAACATCAACAAACAAAGTCTTATAATAACTTGCATAAGAAATTTCAAAGACATAAAATAGATTTTGGCCGAACTTATAGAAAATTATGAGGAGATTGGCCAAGAAATAAAATTATTTAACAAGTACCTCAGTATGATTGAAACCAAATGTGAAAAAATAGCATCTGGTTATCAAATTTTTCTTCGTGATGATATAAATATTCCTATTTCTACTAATGTTGTTACAAGAAGAGGTGCAGTTGTTAAAGGACCATTAGGACCACCGG
Source organism: Avena sativa (assembly GCA_916181665.1). Lineage (NCBI taxonomy): Eukaryota > Viridiplantae > Streptophyta > Magnoliopsida > Poales > Poaceae > Avena > Avena sativa. The sequence continues at coordinate 384,043,129 of OV702281.1, read as the reverse complement.
AATATGAAGCTGAAAAAGATCGAAAGGAAAAAGCCTTACTTAAAGAAAGTCAGGAAGATGATACATTGGTGGATCCTCAAGATGAAACTGCTCAAGACACACAAGATCAAACCTTGGAGGAGAAGAATGACGCATAGGATGATAGTTATAATTCTGATGCAGAAATTTTTGATCCAGGAGAAGAAAAAGACACAAGCAAAGAAGATAAAGTTGTTGCAATAGATAAAAATAAAAATGATAAGCAACAAAAAAAATAAAGCAAATAAAGAGCCTGATCCTCCACAAAAGATAAACGACAAAGGTAAGAAACCTCCATTTCTAGATCGCAAAAAGAAAGAACCAGATCCAGTAATCTACGATTCTTTCGCAAAGGCACTTAATGCTCTTCGTCTAGAAATTCCATTTGCGGATGCTATAAAAGTGCCTACCTATTCTAAATTTGTTCGTGATATTCTTAATAGAAAGAAAGAAATAACTGAAACCATTGCCATGGTGACTAGTTACCCTACTAATGGGAGACTATTGCCTAAGTCAGGAGATCCCGGTATACCAACTATTTCATGTTCAATAGGCAAAACTGATATTCATAATGTTTTATGTGATTTAGGTGCAGGAGGTAGTGTAATGCCATACTCCCTCTATAAAAAGCTAGGATTAGGAGAACACTCCCCCACCTCTATCTTTTTACAGATGGCCGACAAATCCTCTAAACAACCTGTTGGTATGATTGAGGATGTTCTACTTAAAATATATGAGCATGTTATTACCACTGACTTTATTATTCTTGACATGCCGGAAGATGAAAGATTATCTATAATACTTGGAAGACCTTTTCTTAGAACTGCAGGAGAATCAGTTGATTGTGCTGCAAGGAAAATAATCTTCAATTTTATGATGCTGAAATAATCTGGTATTTTCCAAAGAAACTAGAAGCAGGAGAAATGTATGTTCCACCGGCAAAGCGAGTCATGTGGTAAGTGACTTGATAAAGGGCAACCGAAGGTAAGAATTCGAGAACAGAAAAGGGGTTGAAATATTCAACCATTCTCAATAAAATGCTTAATGGGAGTCAACCCATCATTTCAATAAAATAAATTAAAATTAGATAATAAAGTTGTTCATCGCATTCCTACAACTTTTTCACAAACATTTTTGTGGAAGTGCGCCTGTAAAGATGCAGCTGTCAAAAAGTAGCAGAAATGCCGACTAAACAAGCATAGATTTAGAGTAGAAAATAAAGTTCGAGTTTTATCTTTAGAAACTAGCTCAACATTATTGTCCGCATAAAAAATTCATCTCTAAAAATTTGGGTGAAAAAGCATGCTACAGAAGGTCTAACGACCAACTATATGGGTTGCTGCCATATAGTTGCGGCCGTATAGTTATCGACAAAATTCTCAAAAGTTGGGGTTCAGATACAGAAAAGTTGACGACCAACTATATGGCGGGACCATCTGGTCCGGCCGTATAGTTGTGACCATATAGTTGTGATCTGGCGAAGGGAAACCCTAACCCTCACTGCCGCCACAACTATGCAGCGGGAGCTACCCGGCCCGACCGTATAGTTTGGCCCGACCACTTAAATGGGTCGGGGCAGGGCAAGCTTCTTCCTCCCCTCATTATTTCTCTCAACCTCTCTCTCTCCAAAACTCTGAAAACCTATCAAGAACTCTCAATTCTTTGCAGATTTCGTTCGTTTGAGTGGGGGAATCGATAGATTGGTATGTTTCTCTCCCTATCCATGCTTTATTTTTAGAATTCCATGGTTGAAATCTTCTCATTGAATTAGTGGATGAACTCAAGCTTGATTGATTTTCTCTTTTGATTTCTCACGTTAGGATTGAATTCCTCCACGTAGAATCGTTCAAATATCATGTAGAAACTACATGCCTAAGGTTTTATGTTGAAATTTCTTAGTGTATCAAGATGAACAAGCTCGGTATTATTTTTCACAAGAGCAAGCGCCAACATGGTGAGGGCTCGGGGCTCTGGGATGAGCTCGACAACAAGTATGCCATGATTTTGGCAAGGAAGGTGCTGCCCACACGATGGGCCGATAACGGCTTCCTCAACTCAGCAGAGTTGAAGGGGGACTTCGACTACCTGTGTGCAAATGCAGGGCTCGTCGGCCTCGCCAATGCCAACCACTACACCTACGAATGGCTCGCCCATGAGTTCGTTGCCTCCTTCTACAACGACTACAGGGAGAAAGGTAATGCATGCATGATAAATTTCATCGTTAACCAACGGCCATATCAAATTACCTATCAACAATTTTGCAATGCTTATGGATTCCCTCAAGCAGAAGAACTAACTGTTAGAAACTTGTATAGTGTATCGAGTGCAAATGCTTGGGAGGTTGTTTCTGTTAATGGTGGTAGGGACTTCTACTAGAAGAAGATGTCCACCATTCAGAACCCAACTATACATTACTTTGCTATGTTTCTTGCTAACACCTTGTTAGGAATAGGAGATACCGGCTCGATGGCTAATGCATACGTGGCCATGATCACCAAGGCACTCTTCTCTAATACGCCACATAGTCCCACCCCTGCATCTCTATTTCTCCAGCACCTCCGCCACCAGAGCAATAAAAAGAAAGGTGATATTCGTATCGGTGGAATGGTAACCCACCTAATCCAAGCCCTTGAAACTGCAATTCCTATTGCTCAACCTGTAGATAGCTCCATACTTATAGACGTCAGATATATAATTGCTTGTGGCTTCGGTGTTTACCGAGCTAACAGGAGGCTCCGAGCCTATCAATTTGGTTATCTTAATGATGAGCATGATGGTCAGATGCCACTTCCTTGCCCGCAAGCCTTCGAGGTTTAGGGAAGGGACAAATAGATCCTCACCAAGGATCAAGTGACTGAAATCATGACGGAGCTCTATCATGACTCCGATGAAGAGGAAGAAGGAGGGCTGCAGGATGAGCAGGAGCAGCAGCAAGAGCATGAGTATAACCCTTCTTGGGAGGGACAACAGCAGGAGGAGCAACCTTGGGACCAATGGCCCAATCAGCCACAACAGCAACATGGGTTCAACAATGTCCCCTATCAGGATATTCTGCAGCTCAACCAGCGCGTTGGGGAGATCGACCAGAATCCGCGTGGAGTTAATGAAGATATGAGTGCTTTAACTCAAACCTTTGGTAACTTCATGACCTACTTCCCCGACTAATACCAGCAGCACCACCAACCACCGCCAAATGACGGCAACAACTAAGCATGGCAACAACCTAAGCTTGGGGGAGGTTTTGAAAACCTCCAAACTTGCATTCATATTTTTATTTCTTCTCTTGATTTGTTTTATTTTCTAAGAATAGCATGTTTACTTTCAGTTTGCATTATTAAAACCCAAAACACAAAAAATAGTGTAACTTTCAATTGCAATTTGTTTTCTTTGGTTTTCTCGGAGTTTGCTCAATTTCAGGTGACTTGGCAATAGGGAAATATAGAGAGGATTTGACTCAAGTACAAGAACGAAGCAAGCAAGAGGAGGTATCAAATTCCTTTCATCACCTCTCTTTAAATTTTAAAATTGATCCTATAATTATTTACTCGCTTGCACTTGAGTCACTCCCCACCTAGCTTGTTATCCTATAAATTATATTCCCTTTGTAGTGTCCACTTTTAGCTTTGAAACATTGAGCAATGAACTTGGTTAAAATATTTCTGACATTTTTACAACAATAAAAAAGCATCCAAGAGATGACTTGAGTCCATGTTTAGCCAAAAGATTTCATTTTAGAAACTACTCAACCCCATTGAGCTTAATGTAAATAGACTTGATAGCACCCTTGAATGAAATTGTCTGATAAAATGGATACTTCGAAGTAGTAGAGATTATGCCACTGCTTTTTATAATAATTATAGTAGGATATTGCTTTACGCGTGTCACTACAAATACTGTCGTACTCCATGGGGAACTATTAACTCCGCTGGCCAACGAACTATCTAAATGTGGGAAACCACTTGATTTCGGTTGTGAGTTATGTAAACTTCGGTAGCTGCAAAGCTATGACATGTAAATTTTTTAGTCTCCTCATGGTTTTACGTTCCAAAGTGAAGTTGTAGTACTCCTCTGACACACTATTGCTCAACAACTATCTATTGGCATGGTCACGAGTGCGCAACACAGTGCCAATTAACATGTTAAAACAGTGGCATGATTTCTCTATGAAAGAGTTGAAGTTTTTGAAAAACAAGGAAATGAGAAAGGAGCTTTGAGAGTCTTGAAATTTTGATGTGGGAGTAGATGAGTTGTTCTTAAATTAAATGTTCTTGGTGCAAACTTGAGTACTCTTAATTGATTAAAGTAACAAGAGCAAAATGTTTTCATCCCTCAACAAGAGAGAAGCCAAAAAGATTTGTTTCACTTTCCTAGCTAAAACTTTCGACACTCGCTCGTGCATATGATTTATTTGCTAGAAAGATATGCGTTAGGAAGTGAACTTGGTGCAATATTGTGAATATTTGTATGATCATGTTTAAGATTGCAGAAAATGTGAAGAAAACAATTTGGCACCAATTCAAGCTTGTAAGTTCTTTTATTTCAGTTTCGAATCTCCACTATCCTTTCTTATTTCCTTGTCACTCGAGGATGATCAACATATAAGCTTGTGGGAGTTGATAGCTGTGAGATTCTACACATTTTTGATGGTTTCTATCAATGGTTTTCATTTGGATTTGATGGTTTTCTAGCTTTACCTAACGCTAATACTTCGGTAGCGAAGAAAACTTGTTTTTTAATGTGTGTTTCAGGTTCTAAGCATCACTAGAGGGATTTAACAGCAAAAACACAATATTCAGGCGAAAACAAGCAAGTCCCTTTTTGAAAGCAATCGAGGGGAATTTAGTGCAAGCTTAACGACCAACTATACGGGCCGCCACCATATAGTTGCCGCCATATAGTTGCCATCTCCTTCGTCTTATTAAAAGGGACAACTTTCATGAATAGGCGAGGGTCGAAAACAGAACACACGAGCCACCATATCATCCAGAAGGGATAAAGAAGGGATCCGGAGAAGAATTGGAAGACGTTCTTCATCTTGCTCCACGATCTTTGATATCCTAGCCACCACACCTCCATAGCCACCAGTTGTACTTGAGAGAGAGAGATCTCCACCTTGCAATATTAGGGTTTGAGATTGTTATTCCCATCTTGAATTGTGTTGTATTTATTTCTATTCCTTATTATGGATCTCCTCGGTAATATCAAGAAGAACTCCCTTTATTTAATTATATCGATGATGCTTTCTTCTCTCATGTGTGAGTAAGTTCTCTTGGGCATGGGAGATGTAGGGGATTGGTGTGATGTGATGTGCCTATATATGTTCCATCAAGTTTGTGGTTAATTCTAATTACTATATTATGTGTGATTGACTATCTGTGGGATGCTTAATGATTGTTGTCCAATTAAGGACCCACACAACATGATGCTTTGTTCTACATAGATAGAATCTTGTTTGCTAGTAGACCAGCGACCCTCGAGTGACACGGGGATATCCATGGGAAACTAGTTTTACTTGAGGATAACGAGGAACCACTGAGCTTATTGCATTAGTCTGATCCAAGGTGCTTAATTGCTAAGAAACCTGAAGGATCTTAATCGTCTAGTGACTGACCATGGTTGTGGTAAACATGCAAGTAGGATTATTGAAGTTGGGATGAAATCTAACAAGAGGAGTTTCGACTAATTATGGGTTGCTCGCCTACATACATACTTATAAGATTATCATTCACCCGGCACATTCACTATCACCATGGACTGAAACTCCCCGCGTCTACTTTTTCATCTGCAGAGAACAACAAACAAATCGTTGTTTACTTTTATGCTTTTTTATTTCTGAAGTTTACATTTTAGTTTTATTTAAGTACTTCCGTTTAAATCCAAATTCTATTCTCATTCTCAACACTTGCAGTCAATTCACTCGAAGACCTGTGACAACTTTGGGTGCGACAGAGACTTCACCAATAAACACTTACCTTTGGGCTCCCTGTGTGATCGATATCTGAACTTTGAAACTAGCTATAAATGATTTGTGCACTTGCAGTCATCACCCGCATGGCGTGCCGCCGCCAACAAGGGGAGCCCCGCGCACCCCTGTTGACATAGGTATGACCTATGGGTGCCTGATGTTTGCCTACCCGGTTCGGCCTTGCAGAAGCTCATACAACTATCCACTCCTGATGACGAAGCCCATGAAGGATTCAGGTGACCCAAGCCCATGAAGGATGTGACTCCTTGAGGAACACGGCTAGCTTTAGATAAAATTCAAAGAGTAAAACCCTAATATGTAACCGACTCGACCTACCCCGAGACCTGGCCTCCCCTTATAAAGGTCAAGAGGGCACAACAAGGAGGAGACTACCCCATAACCTAGCACACAACTCGCCAGATCCAATTTGCGCACCCTTGTAACTTTAGGCATCGCCATCAACAAAGAGAAGACAAGAAGGAGTAGGGTTTTCTCTCCAGGGGCCTGAACCTAGGTAAACCTCATGTCCCCGTGTTGCTTGTCTTTTAGCCGTTCTGTGATCTCCAGCGTCCCCTACTTATCCAAAACCCAAGTCCATAACAATGGGCATTGACAAGTTGAACCCTCTTCAATTGGAGCCTTCTATGGGGTCTGGGGATGCTGATTTTGAGGTCGTGATGGCCCCATCTGCTACAATATTTGAATCCTCTACGATGGAGAACCATCTTCTCTTTGGTACCATCGACTTCACCGTTCACTCGCCGGTGACCCGCCAAGACTTTGATTCTATAGGAGACGGAGTTGACATGATGCTCGGGAACCTATGCTTCCAGGTGGGCAAGGTTCTCACCCTTTGCCTCCCTGAACGGGTGGTGCCTCCAAAAATCGCACCTGCTTCGTGGGTGCCGCCAATCGGTGTCCTAAGCGTGCCCTCGCTGGCGTATAATTCGGATGACAGCAGTAGATGCAACTCTGATCTCTGTGACCCTCCTACGGTTCCGGATCTGAGAGCTACGGGAGTAACAACATCCCCTACCGCTTCATGTGCGCGGCTATCATGGACACTCACGATGATAACAGAGCAAATCCACAGGCTCCCCCAACGCTGCAAACAGAGGACATGTTCCCCTCAAATCCCCCAAATCCTTCGGTAACGAACCGTTACCGAGGTCAAATGGGAGAGGGTACGAGAGGCCGTGTGGGGCAACCCTCCGCCTATGGATGCTTCTCATGATATGATGATGGGATACCAATGGCTCCTCGTGAAGGAGCACAACCGACACGTTGCGCATCACAAAGAGATCGAGCAGCATCAGAGGGCTGCCGACGAATCAAGCATGCGAAGAGCTATGCTCTCCTCCATCAGCGGATCCTCCTCCAAACGCTACGATGGCCACACCACCCACAAGAGCCATTCTCGGCTGGAGCGCATGGACCCTGCCACTAGACACGAGGCCACCAAGGCACTCGACTTGTCCTTCATGTCGACGGACTCGCAGGGCAACATAATGCCCAAAACACTGCAGGCCGAAGTTATGGCGGCCACCACGTACCTAGCAGCAAACCCACCACCGACCAGGCAACCCAGACACGCACTCCATAAATCAACGATTGTGGGCCTTGGGCTCGTGGGAGCCGCATTGATCGGAGAGAAGACCCGGGAGACGAATAAAAAGGCTGCAGTGAAATTCACAAAGAGCCGCACACCCTCATCCGACGAGGATGAACATGACCTATCGCGGCTAGGCCGCAGCTCGTGGCGAAGGAGCCATAACTATGATGCTCGTGATGAACTCACGCAACGCAAGATTGATAAATTGCGTGAAAGCATGCGTGCTCCACGAAATCGGAGGACGAAGACACGGAGCTCTGCGGCGCCAGATGCTTCAGCAGAGCCATACGGCAGACTCGGATGCCCACGGGCTTCAAGATCCCGTCGGACAACCCAAAGTTTGACGGCCTACATGAGCCGAGATCTGGCTAGATGACCACATCTCATCAGTCAAGTTGCACAGTGGAAGCAATAATACGGCCATGCAGTGCTTTCAGTTGTGATACATTCATTTTTCATCACTATTTTATATCATAGTTTACTATTATTCATTGATATATTTCATATTTAGAGATGATACTTAGGTTATTTCATCTATTTTGCTTGTTTGATGATTCTTGGAGAATTAACTGCTGGAGTCAGAATTCTACTGGAAAATGCGCTGTCCAGATGCAATATTTCCAAAGATCAGAAAATTCTAGAGAATATATGGAAATTCCTATTTCTCTAGAAGACGAAGGTAGCCAGAAGGGGCAGTGGCGATGGGCCACAGGGGGGTCACACCACCCTAGGCGCGGGTCCCCCCTAGGCCGCGCGTCCAGGTGGTGTGGCCACCCTGGCCCACCTCTAGCGTCGCTCTTTCGCATATATATTCCTCCCGAAAACCTAAGACGAGGGGAGCCATCACAGAAATATTCCGCCGCCTCTTTTGGACGAAAACCATAGATAGAGAAAGAACTCTCCGGCAGGCAGAAATCTGCTGGGGAAATTCCTCCCCGAAGAGGGAAGATCGTCGCCATCGACACCGTCATCGAGCTGGGCTTCATCAACATCATCATCATCACGACCACCATCACCATCACCACCACGCCATACTGCTGTAAAAATTGGGTTGAATATTGTGTAGTTCATAGGGGAAACTTTCCTAGTGTTGATTACTTGTTGTATTTGATGCTATTGAGTAAAACCATTGGATTATTCTTCATGTTTAGATTGTTACTTATCATTATTTCATCTCTGATCTTGATCCATATGATTTCTTGGGAGTAGTTCATTTAGTTCTTGAGGACGTGGGAGAAGTCATGTTGTTAGTAGTAGAATTACGTTGAGTAATATTTAATGGTTTGATATTTATGTTGTGGTTCTATTCTTCTAGTGGTGTCATGTGAACGTCGACTACATGATACTTCACCTTTATGGGCCTAGGAGAATGCATTGTGTACTTGGATACTAATTGTGGGGTTGCCAGAGTGATAGAAACTTAAACCCCCATTAGGAAACCTTTGCATAAGGAAGTGTAGGATCTCAGAGTTTATTTTTATCTTAATTACTTTCTTGTATTTGCGGATGCTTGCAAGGGGTATAATCATAAGTATGTATTAGTCCAATTTGGGGTAGTACATTAGCATAGGTTCACCCCCATAACACTTATCCAACCAATGAAGATTAATCGACTATATGAAGCGAAAGCTCTTGACAATATTCCCATGTGTCCTCGAGAACGTTTGGTCATCATAAGTAATACAACCGGCTTGTCCTTTGCTGAAGAAAGGATTGGGCCACTCGCTACAATTATTATTATTGTCTTTAATTTACTCGCACTTTATTTATATGCATCACCAAAAACTCCTAAAAATTAGTTTGCTAGTATTTACAATGAATCCCTGATCCAAACCGCTTGTCAACACCTTCTTCTCCTCATTGGGTTCGACACTCTTATTTATCGAAAGTACTACGATACACCCCCTATACTTGTGGGTCATCAAGCTGCAGCTAAAGGGCGCATCCAGAGCTTGGCTCAATAACCTTCCCTCCGGATCCATCCGTAGTTGGGAGGAGCTGGTCTATGATGACTGGATTCCTGCACCAACAACAGGGTTATTGCAGTACCTGTAGCAACAAATATTTAAGAGTTTTTCCCGATGGGAGATCGACGAACGGAAACAACACAACCTCATAGTCACGTTGTCAATGCGACCACGTTTTGCACACAAACCGTGGTTTGGAAATTGTCTATTCTATAAGTTACTAGAGATAAATAATTGAGAGAGGTTTAAAGTATCTAATAGCAAAGAAATTTTAACAAGAATGAAATAAACCAAGAAGGAAAGTAAACAAGAATATGAACTGAATTAAAGAGATTGTAGTTGTAGGATTGAATGTAATGAAAGAGGGCTTCTAGGCTTCAGTCTCACTAGTACTAGACGGGAAAATATATGTGTGATCTATAAGAGGTTACTCAGACAAATAAACGTTCCCCAATTGATTACCGGGTTGTCACTCTGTGTGCACTATGCATGATTCTCGCGCGTCACCGCAAGGCAAAAGGCATTTCCGGACCAAAGGATCACATAAACTTATCTTATATCACAATAAATTCTAACTTAGCGCACTAGATCATACCTCAACCTAGAATTGAATCAATCACTCACACATGGATGAACGACAAAACATATAAATATATAATGATGTCACAACCGTGTTCAATCTTATAATTACTAAACACGAGAGAGAGAGGGAGGGAGATGGAGATGATGATGGAGATGGAGAACGATGCATGGTGGTGATGTCTTCCTTCTCCTCCTCTTCTTGCTTGGATGGCTTGATGGTGTTGATGGAGATTGGATCTTGGTGGAGCTTGAGAGGCTATGGAGGCGGCACGGCGGCAGAGCGCCGCCGTGGAGGCGGGGATCTAGATCTTGTAAATGGTTGGTGGTTCTCTCTTGGCTCCTCTCCTACTTATATAGGCCTTGGGGGTGCCCTAGGGTACCCCTTAATACCGTCATATGACTTTGGGAAGCTTGTGGAGCTTTTCTGGGGCCAAATCCCGTCGTTCCCGACCTTTTTGGCAACTATACAGCCAGAGTTATACGGCCTCCGGCCGTATAGTTGGTCATCATACCTTGAGCACTCTTTCGTATTTTGGTCGCCATTTATTCATACAAACTCCATTTTGGGTGTTCTTTGGCTCGTTGGATTCGTATTGAAGAGGGATACAACCCCATGGTCTTGGATCTTTATTTTGAGAAGTTTGAAAAAAATCACCTTTTCAAACTCTCAAATGGCTATGTCTGGCCCCTGCAGCTACTCCATACTATGCTCTCTTTGTCCCTTTTGCCTCTACTTTATCCATAATCATCATCAACACCTACACACATGTCATAGACAAGGAAAGTGATAAAATTCTACGTAAACTACTACAATGTGCAAAGCTCATATGAAAGTAGAATGAAAACTAGAAGTCATGCATATAAGTCATAGCTATAGCTAGAAGAAACATGATATGTGAGATAAATGACACATTTTATATTGCTAAAAGAGGTGTATTTCACAACCATCAACTTCCCCAAGCTATACCTTGCTCGTCCTCGAGCGGGAAGGGTCGATAATAAATTAATGGTTGTGAAATAGCTTATCATTGGAAATTAATGCCTTGTATCCTTATTTCTTCTACAAGCTTGAAGATAGAAAACATGTATTGATACAATGAAACACAATCTCAGTTATAAAGACCACTAAAGTTTCATCAAAACTTATATGCTCCATGTCAATAGTGAATCTAACTTGCAAACAAACTTGTGATCCTCTTATTGCACCTTTTGTATAACTTTTCATATATCATTTATTTTTTTATGAGGCAAAACTTAGTCACAAATAGATGTCAAGCATAAATAGGAATAAATTTATTGATTCTACCCAATCATGTCATTCAGTTAAGGCTCTCAAGTGCAAACATCAGTTATTGAACTTTCAGAAAGTTTATCTCTTAGTAACAAGATTTTTGCCAAAAGGAAATGCGAGATCATGTCAAAAGAAGCATAGCATTAGAGTGTCTAATTTGGTCATCCACATCAATGAATTATGGCTATCAAACACTCATTTCTATTCTTTGTCTTTCTAAAACTTCAATTCATTAGTAATGAGATCATGCCAAAACTTAGTGTGTTTAATCAGACTGTGCAGGCTAAGAATGGATACTCGTGACCATTACCAAGGTTTCCCTTTTCGGTATAATGATTTCTCATAACGGTCAGAGGAGTATTCCCTCTTTTGCTTCAAACGCAGGCCCATGAGAATACCAAAGCATACCCAAATATAGCATTTTTGCTACATATGTTGGGCAACTCATAACCAAACTCCAAGAGTTTCCTCCTTTTGGATTGTTCAAAGGCCAGCAAAGTTGTTAGCATCCCATGTTGTGCGACAATGGTGCAGACACGCGTAAAGCAATATCATACTTTAAATAACATGTCAAGATTTGGCATGCATCTCAATTACCGCTAAATATTAGTTTCTTCAAAAAAATCCTTTCAAAGAGTACTATCAAGTTAATCATCACATCTATGGTGTTAAGTATCTTTAAGGCTGAACTCTTAAGACAATTAAACAACACCTTATTTATCATAGAACTCAAAACTTCGAAATATCATTTCCAATTGACAATTCCTTCCGTAAGCAAACTATCAAGTCTATTGTTTTGACATTATGGTGTCGAGCATAAGCTATTTATTTAAGACAAATCTATTAGGTTACATCCAACAAATTTGTAAAGATATTGATCAAGTATTCATTCTTTCCAAGTGTAGAGATCGTGGCAATGTTTTCTAGAGGATCACAAATATTGTCACAAGCTTGATAAACAATTTGGCAAGATGCATACAAGCTCTAAGTCAACTCCTATGGTGCCTATTATGAGAAAGTGTACCCCCATATAAATACAAAACTAGACTCACTTAAGCAAGCATTCAAAAACAGCTACAAGGAATTTGTTGATACATGACCCTCCATTTTCACTGAATCGTCATTGTCTATAATATATGACGATCTTATGACGAAAAACAGATCGTCAAAAACTGAGCGTCAGTAATTGCACACAGCGACGTTTTCCACGAAATCGTCATAACCGTCTATGACGATATTGGATCGTCATAAACGTTATGATGATCCGATATCATCATGGGCAAACTGGCATGGCCAGGTCAGATCCTACATGGCCAGTCCGACGTGGCACGAAATCAGCCCAGTCCACGTCTGTTGTTTATATGGGCCAAGCCCAACAAATTAGCCCAGCATGTTTTGTTTTCAATTCTGGTATGTTAAATGGGCCAAGCCCAAGATGTTAGTCTTTTATTTTATTTTTATTTTCCACATTTTAATTCTTTTTATATTCTACCTTTTATTTCAGCTGGTCCCACAAGTCTGGTTCCATTTCCGTACACTTCCCACTTAGGTTTTAATTTCCCACAATTTGACAGTAATTAAATAATAAATCATTTAATCAGAACTAAGTACACAAAATTCTTTTGATCACAGTCTATTACAATGTTTCCATGGTTGTAATCACATATATACATTAGTAACCACAAGCTATCTAAATACAACACTAAATGAACTTCTCAAAACTGACTCAAAGCTGCAACTAAATCTAGTCCAGAATGTAAACCCACGACCAGATCCCTACAGCAGGCAACATCCAACATTAGTCGACGTATGGAGAGACTCATGTCTTCCCGCCAGCGAAACTGATTAAAAAGCTAGACTTCTCTACATCATCAGGATGTATTCTCAAGCTCCAGGTCCCTTCTTGCTCTAGGTCCCTTCTTGCTGCTGCATCATCAGGATGTCTTCTCTACACCAACACCATGGCAACCTGTGGACTACTCCCAGCATGTGCCGCTCCCTCCAGCTGCTGCATCATAAAGGATAGCCCATCAAGTGGTTCAACAAGATAAAGGACATCAAGTAGTTCATCACAATTATCCTTGTCTCATGAAATAGTTTTATTCAGAGTTTCCCAGACACATCATACCACAAACTACAAGACATGAGTTCAAGAACTGAAGTACTACACATATCAGCTTACAATGCCACGATGATTAGAGTTAACAATAGTACACAAGTAACAGCAAGGACATCACTCACTTGCTGGGAAGATAAGGGTAACAATGCTGAAGAAGAACAGTCCCAGACGGCCCCTTGTGTTGAAAAGATGAACTCGTCATCGTGCTACTCGGCTGGAGGAAGCATATCATGTTACATCAACAGATATTATTAACATAAGATATAAAAGAAAAGAAAAACCTATTCAAGTTCATTAAGGACACCACACAAATACAACACAAGCTACTGTAGCTTATAAATTCTACTAGACTTAAACTATAGGGGCAACATGGTTCTTCAATGATACACTAATTAGTTCAGGTCCTTCCTTAACCCCTCCCTACAACAACATAAATATAACTATCTTACTACCAGCAACATGTTGTAGCCTGCTTTCAGTTGTAAGCTTCTGATGATATACTTCATGAACCACAGGAATGCAACACATGGATAAGTATTCCACTAGAGGGTAAAACTAGATAAATCATAGATGATTCCCGAACCCCTCCCTAATGTTGTCACTTCCACACATACAAGCATGCATAGATGTTTAACTAATAGCAAAGACAAGTAGGAAATTAGCTTTACAGCACACGTGAATGAAATCAAGTAGCAGACTTCAGAGAAACGAGCTTAGAGGGGGCACCACAGGAAGATTGAGCGCCACTGGACCTCGGTTGAGGTGTTGCACAGCTTGTGGTTCTTTGTCCAGGGAAGGGTATGTTGATGGCTACAGGAGTAGTTGTGACTTGGTGCCACCACCGCAATGATCAACGGTGGCATGCAGCAAAGACAAATTAGGCCAACTGCAGACCATAGTTACAACATGAGAAGCTTTCTCCATGGGATCTGTCCAAGAGAATATAAATCAAATTGATAAATTCATGAACAAAGAAACCAAGAGAATAGAATAGAAATCAAAGCAGGAGAATAATCAGTGATTTGTAGCAGTGCCTCATCAAGCATGAGTTGTACATAAAATGGTAATCAACATGCATATGAAGCAAATTTCCATGCCATGCATAGATAAATATAGGTAGTACACAAGCCAAGAAATCAAGCTTAGCCATATGACTCATATGTGGTCATGCACTTTGTGTTTATTTGATATGAAGTTCCAAGTGATCACTACACTAAACTTCACTAGAAATGAAGCATCGGCACAATAAACTCGACAGGAAATAAAGCTCAGGTGAACACCGCATGATGATAAGTGATAAGAGCATATTAAAAAGCTAGCATTATAGAGAAAGAGTTTGAGTGACACATTTAAATGATATAGTGCTATGCAGTGTAAGATTCAGTTAAAAGAGAATCTACTGTAAGCATGAAAGGTTCTTCAGTTCAACTTAAAAGCTAGGTGGATGAATATTTATACAAATTTCACAGCCAACAACCATAATAACCTAATTTCTACCATAGTTCTCAAAGGTTTTTAGCCACAGACATCTACATTGCCTACAACCACGGGCACTAATAGCCTAAATATGTTAGCAGATTGAAACAGAAACTACTAGTAGTATGAACAAAAAAAAAGCTTTGCACTATCACCATACAAATTGATTGCATTATAAATTTTACTTCTACAAGCAATGACATTTTAGGAAACCACTAACTATGGAATCTAGATCGTCCATGTTATCCATCCGCAAAAAGTAATTACTAAAAAATATAAACAGTTTATGAAAGAGAGCACATCAACAAGTCAATAAAAAGAACAAAAGATTTAACCTACAGAATGAAGCAGCATAACAGAAACCTAAGTGTGACACAACTTCGACTGTCTCAGGCACTATATGAACAACCAGATAAAACATGAGAGAGTCCTAGCTTGAGGACATAGCAAGATGAAAAATGGATCGCGCTTGTAGAATCATGTGGACACGGATGCATTCTAGTCTACTGCTACTGCTACTAGAGGAAGTGCTGCTATATAATATATCTCCAATGACTACAAACCAAGAATATGAGAATACAACTAATCCAATACATAGTACTGCTAGTCAACATAAAATTTCCATTAGCTGTAGGGGAACAAATGACAGATGAATGAGATTAGAATTCCAGCAGAAATCTTCAGGTATATTCAGCTAACATAGGTAAAGGGGCAGAAGAATGCAAGGTACATGCATGTTTAAAGAAACAAACGTGGAAGATTTACCTGTTTAAAGTGTTCTTTGACAACTTGAAAATCTACTTGGCAGTGAAAGACCAGATTCAATTATCATTTCCCCCTCATCGACGGAGATAACCGCATTTGCACATATCTGAACAAAGCCAAGTTCCAAAATCAATTCAGTTTCACTAAATCTAATGGGAAACACTCTAAATGCACTACTTAAGCTCTGCTATTACCGTGACATGGGTTATTATGTCTCACAGAGTAAATATCAGCAACATCTGAGAAGACACAATCGCTTTGTTGCTTATTAATCATTATACAATCATGTTTCTTACGACAAGAACTAGTAGAATTAAGGCACAAATGATATTCTAAGCATAAAAATTAACAGCAGAAAAAAGAGAGTGGGACATACCAAGGACATCCGCAACAAGCTAAAATCTTGTCAGTAATAGTGAGCATACAGGCAATTATTATCATCAACTTCAACAGTTAAAATCTGGTAGTGAGTATACAGAAAATTATTATCGTAATGTACAGTTCTAATCAATTTCTACTTCTAATGTATAGTTCTAATCTAATATTATGCTATGGAAATTTCTAATACTGCTTTGCTACTAATTAGTCAACTAATCTACAAGTAAATGTATATCCAGTAGTTCAATCGCATGCTACTGATCGACTATTTTGAATCTGGGAAAGTGGAGGGATCAGAGAGAGGGGAGGAGGCACTTACTCGCTGGTGATGAAGCTGATGAACTCGGAGACGCACTCCTGGATGGACTCACGCAGACTCCCCGGCAGCATGTCCTCACCTCACGCAGTCGCCCCGACAGCGAGATCTAGGCCACTGGCGCGCGCCGACCGCCTCCATCCTAGCGCCACGCATGAGCGGCTCCCAGAAACCTGCAAACACGGGCCAGATGCGTAATCCGTTAGGACATAGAGGTGGGGAAAGAGCTTGACCACCGCTAGACCGCGTCGCCGACCACCGCCAGACTTGAAAAGGTTGCCCGCCGATGCCACCGCCAGACTTGAAGAGAGGTTGTGGTGCTGGGGGAGTGAGGAGGGCGAGCGGAGATCAGCCAGATGGGATCGGGAGTGATGGGGGTGGGGGTGTCGGCGGAGATAGGAGGGAGTGGCCTGTGCGGCGGTGTCGAGGAGACGGCACTGTGGTGTCGGGGATCGGTAAGGTTTCCGGGAGGCCGCGAGATGAGTCCGTCGCCGTCCGCCTCATCCATCATTCGACTCGTCGTCGGTGGATCTCGCTGGAGGGGGTGTGGATCTCGCTGGAGAATGAGGGAAGTGGCTAGAGCGAGCGGGGAAGAGGATCCCGAACAGAGGGCGGTGGTGGCGCACGCGGATCTCGCTGGAGAAGGAAGGGAGAGGTGTTCGCTGGAGAAGGAAGGGAGAGGGCGGCGACGTTAGCTCACTTTTGTGTGGCGGCGGGCGGTAGGATTAGGGTTGGTGAGCCGAGAAAGGAGGGGAGAGGCGTTCACTGGGAGGGGGACGTGGCGGTTTTGGCTGACACGCGTGCGATGGTGAAATATTCGGTGTCTGCGCGTGTGCATAGGATGGGTACCTTGCCACGTCATCTATCAGTGTCAAGTTCCCACGGATCAACATCTTGTCCGTCCAACCTATACACATCCAATGGCCCATCTTGCTATCCTCCGCATTTAGACCTTTCTAGCTATTATGACGATTTCACCGAAAGAAATTACGATGTTTTGAGCAAAATCGTCACGGTTTATTGAGGTTCTGGCCCTCCCAAGCATCTTGAGACCATCCGGTG
Organism: Avena sativa; assembly: GCA_916181665.1. Lineage (NCBI taxonomy): Eukaryota > Viridiplantae > Streptophyta > Magnoliopsida > Poales > Poaceae > Avena > Avena sativa. The sequence goes on along the minus strand of OV702281.1, from coordinate 384,025,578 downwards.
TGGAATTTTAAGACGATTTTGTAGATGGTCACTACCAAAACGCCACAAGTTAACACATTTCTTGTAGGTGCCCTAGGGTACCCCTTAATACCGTCATATGACTTTGGGAAGCTTGTGGATCTTTTCTGGGGCCAAATCCCGTCGTTCCCAACCTTTTTGGCAACTATACAACCGGAGCTGTATGGCCTCCGGCCGTATAGTTGGTCGTCATACCTTGAGCACTCTTTCGTATTTTGGTCGCCATTTATTCATACAAACTCCATTTTGGGTGTTCTTTGGCTCGTTGGATTCGTATTGAAGAGGGATACAACCCCATGGTCTTGGATCTTTATTTTGAGAAGTTTGAAAAATCACCTTTTCAAACTCTCAAATGGCTATGTCTGGCCCCTGCAGCTACTCCATACTATGCTCTCTTTGTCCCTTTTGCCTCTACTTTATCCATAATCATCATCAACACCTACACACATGTCATAGACAAGGAAAGTGATAAAATTCTACGTAAACTACTACAATGTGCAAAGCTCATATGAAAGTAGAATGAAAACTAGAAGTCATGCATATAATTCATAGCTATAGCTAGAAGAAACATGATATGTGAGATAAATGACACATTTTATATTGCTAAAAGAGGTGTATTTCACAACCATCAACTTCCCCAAGCTATACCTTGCTCGTCCTCGAGCGGGAAGGGTCGATAATAAATTAATGGTTGTGAAATAGCTTATCATTGGAAATTAATGCCTTGTATCCTTATTTCTTCTACAAGCTTGAAGATATAAAACATGTATTGATACAATGAAACACAATCTCAGTTATAAAGACCACTAAAGATTCATCAAAACTTATATGCTCCATGTCAATAGTGAATCTATTTTGCAAACAAACTTGTGATCCTCTTATTGCACCTTTTGTATAACTTTTCATATATCATTTATTTTTTTATGAGGCAAAACTTAGTCACAAATAGATGTCAAGCATAAATAGGAATAAATTTATCGATTCTACCCAATCATGTCATTCAGTTAAGGCTCTCAAGTGCACACATCAGTTATTGAACTTTCAAAAAGTTTATCTCTTAGTAACGAGATTTATGCCAAAGGGAAATGCGAGATCATGTCAAAAGAAGCATAGCATTAGAGTGTCTAATTTGGTCATCCACATCAATGAATTATGGCTATCAAACACTCATTTCTATTCTTTGTCTTTCTAAAACTTCAATTCATTAGTAATGAGATCATGCCAAAACTTAGTGTGTTTAATCAGACTGTGCAGGCTAAGAATGGATACTCGTGACCATTACCAAGGTTTCCCTTTTCGGTATAATGATTTCTCATAACGGTCAGAGGAGTATTCCCTCTTTTGCTTCGAACGCAGGCCCATGAGAATACCAATGCATACCCAAATATAGCATTTTTGCTACATATGTTGGGCAACTCATAGCCAAACTCCAAGAGTTTCCTCTTTTTGGATTATTCAAAGGCCAGCGAAGTTGTTAGCATCCCATGTTGTGCGACAGTGGTGCAGACACGCGTAAAGCAATATCATACTTTAAATAACATGTCAAGATTTGGCATGCATATCAATTACCGCTAAATATTAGTTTCTTTAAAAAAATCCTTTCAAAGAGTATTATCAAGTCAATCATCACATATATGGTGTTGAGTATCTTTAAGGCTGAACTCTTAAGACAATTAAACAACACCTTATTTATCATAGAACTCAAAACTTCAAAATCTCATTTCCAATTGACAATTCCTTCCCTAAGCAAACTATCAAGTCTATTTTTTTGACATTATGGTGTCGAGCATAACCTATTTATTTAAGACAAAGATATTAGGTGACATCCAACAAATTTGTAAAGATCTTGATCAAGTATTCATTCTTTCCAAGTGTAGAGATTGTGGCAATGTTTTCTAGAGGATCACAAATATTGTCACAAGCTTGATAATCAATTTGGCAAGATGCATACAAGCTCTAAGTCAACTCCTATGGTGCCTATTATGAGAAAGTGTACCCCCATATAAATACAAAATTAGACTCACTTAAGCAAGCATTCAAAAACAATGGACATGATTGAATTAAACTTTCATCGAATATGAACATTGCACAAGAATCTACACATGTATAAGTAACATCCCCAAGCTTAGAACTTGGAAAGAACCAAAGTTGAGTATAATACCAAAATAAAAGAGAAAATACAGTTTCCAAAAGAGAGTGTGATAAGTGGTTACCTCCCCAAGCTTAGTTGAAAACAAGGGTGACACACTTTACCGTAGGTACAAGTAACCTCTCTTTTGATGGACAAAGAACTTTTGCTTTAACGTATATTTCTTGATATAGCCTGGTGGATGCCTTCCTTGAAAACCTTATTGGAAACTAAGAAGAAAATAAAACATTTTGTGTTTTTTAAAACACGGGGATTAGCTCACAAGTGATAAAAATACAAGTCCCACTGAGTCGGTTCATCAACCTAAGCCCCACGCTTGTCAACAAACTAGGTCCAAGAGTTGTACATACTCCTAGATTTTGATGAAGTGCAAGTGAGACAAAATATGAAACACGAGTGTGCAACCCCTATGTGCTTTATTAAAAGAGGTTCGAGTTGGAAAGTTTTACCAAACATTAATATGTAGGCATGTTGAATTGAAGCAACCAAGTGGCTCATGCAAGTGTTTGCACGGTTGGCACTAGCGTACACATCGTCACACAAGGTTCAAGTCCCTGTGAAAATAACACACAAAATAAAAGACATCGGTTTGGTATAGGAACGAAGTTCGCACCCAACTGACAAAAAATAAAGTAAAAAGAAAACATGAACTTCTATAGAGAATTACAGTCTAGGAAGTTTCTGAGGTAGAAATTTATTGTTTACATATGCTTGGCTTCTCTAGAACATAAGAGAAGCTCCTAAGTGGTGTTTCGATGTTTTAGAGGAAGAAGAAATGAAAATAGAAGGATTTTTGACCTTTAGTTACCTTACCCAGACCTTGGAATCGTGTTCGTAGCAACTATACGGCCAGGAAATTATTTCCCACCGTATAGTTGATCGTTAAACGTGCAGTAAAATGAAATAAAAATTCGAAGGAGGCATTGATATCTATACGGCCGGACCAAATTAGTCCTGCCATATAGTTGGTCGTTAAACCTTCTGTACCTAGGGAATAAAATTTGACGATGGTATCGATAACTATAAGGCCGCAACTATAAGGCTGTAATTTTTATTCCCGCCGTATATTGGTCATTAAAGGTACTGTAGTCATCAAAAAAATTCCGATTCTTCAAGAATTCTTTCTTAACCTGAAACTTAGCGAAACACCATGTTTTGACAGAAAAATGATAACTTTAATTTTCGACCAACATTAGCATATATAAAACAGGATTTAAGTACAACCAAGTTATACAACACATAGTAACAATAAATTCTACCTTTTGAAAACTTCAACAAGATAACTCCAATATCAATATATGCAAAGAATAAAAGTGCCAATGCAACATGAATGCAACTATACTCAATACACAAAACTAAGAAAGACACCTAGTAACTTCCGGGTTGCCTCCCGGGAAGCGCTTTCTTATAACCAAGTAACCAGGCTTTTATACTCCACATTTATTCAGCAATGGAGGCAGCTATAGGATTAGTTCCAACGAGTGATTTCAGGATTTATATCACATTTTTTCTTCTAAGACGTACCGGTTTGAGGTGCATCGATATCTTGTAAGTGTTCTCATTGCCACATGAGGATGGATGCACCAAGTGCGGTAAATATGTATTCCTTCCCTCCTGCATAGAGGGTGTTAAAGATTTATTACCAAACTTTGAATCTTTACCTTGATTACTATCTTGAGGGTACAACTTATAATGTCCTTTTGGGTCCACTAGCTTGGTCCTTGCCACCGGAATTTCCTCCACCTCATTAGTAAAACAAAAGTCTTAGCAAACATGTATGGGAGGCACATAGGATTCCGTATTTGGCTCATCATAATTGATTTCCCCGAAAAGAGTATTTAAACAAGGGATCCCTTTAAACAAACACTACTAGAATCATCTAAAACTTCTTCAGGGCAATTATCAAGGATTATAGAATAATTGAAGTCCTCATCATCACTAGAGTCAGAAGAATAATAAAGATCAGTAATAGGTAGGGGATAAGGTTTGAGAGATGCTTCCAATTTATTCCATTCCTTGATTTCTTTTTCTTCTTTCTCCTTGATGCGTCTCTGATTTCTCTGATACTCTTCATAATTCCATTTCACTTCATCTGCAGGTGTCAGATATGTGGGATATTCAACACGAGGCTTCTTATTTTTATTTTTCCTGGTCTTAGGCTTCATGGATTTCCCTTTCTTTCCTTCTTAAATGATGAAACAAGTGGAAGATATGGGAGTAACAGTAGGGGGATGTTCTCCATCATTAGTATAAGTAGTTCTAATATGATTAAAATAATCAGCTATGAAAGGCATTGCTTTATAAAGAACATCTCTAATTAAGGTATCATAATAAGGAATTTTTCCTCTTCTATTTTCATCTTTAAGAAATTCATTGACCAAGTTCTCTAGATCAGTAGGGAGAGGTTTTTCTTCATGCACAATTTCACATTGCCATTGATGAAAATTATTATGTATATCTCTTAAGAGTTGCCAAGCTTCTTCCAAAGTTTTTCCAAGGAATGCACCATCACACATCATGTCTAGCTTACCCTTAGAAGAGTGATTTAAGCCTCCATAAAAGTGATTCAACAATAACCAATCAGGTAAATTATGATGTGGACAATCATGCATCAATTTTGAGAACCTACTATAAGCTTGTATTAAATCCTCATTGTTGCTTTGCTTGAAATTCAGGATATGAAGACTACGCTCATAAGTTTGATTTTATGAGAAATACTTACCGAGAAAAGCTTCGGAAATACCTTTCCATGAATTGAAGTGTCCCGTGGGATGCGATTTTAACCAATCTTTAGCTTTTCCTTTCAGTGAGAACCATAACAGATATAACTTAAGCTTATAATTTGTCCATCCATTTGCCTTCACCGTAGAACACAATGTAGTAAATTTGTCAATATGCTTATATGGATCATTGTCCGGATCTCCTACAAAATCTATTTCCATGATCATATTTATCCACATAGGATTAATCTCATATCCATCCACATCAATAGCGGGCTGAACAATAGGAGCATGTAATTGATCAACACTCGGAGAAGCATACTCCGCAAGACTTTTACTTTCCATAGTTCCTATGTTTTTGAATTTCCTATAACTAAAATAAAGAACAAGACTACTAACAAAAGGTAAACTAATTTTTTTGTTCTTTTCAAATAATCAAAAGCATTAAGATAAATAGCAACAAACGGAAATAAACTATGTGCGAGTAGGAAGGTAATAATCGGACGCTTATCTCCCCGGCAACGGCGCCAATTTGATGACTGTATTCCTGCACCAACAATAGGGTTATTGCAGTACCTATAGCAGCAAATATTTAAGAGTTTGTCCCGATGGGAGATCGACGAACGGAAACAACATGACCCCGTAGCCACGTTGTCAATGCGTCCACGTTTCGTACCCAAACCGTGGTTTGGAAATTTTCTATTCTATAAGTTACTAGAGCAGCGATAACTGAGAGAGATTTAAAGTATCTAATAACAAAGAACTTTTAACAATAATGAAATAAACTAAGAAGGAAATTAAACAAAAATATAAACTGAATTAAAGAGATTGTAGTTGTAGGATTGAATGGAATGAGAAAGGGCTTCTAGGCTTCGGTCTCATTAGTACTAGACGGGAAAATATATGTGTGATCTATAAGAGGTTACTCAGACAAATAAACGTTCTCCAATTGATTACCAGGCTGTCACTTTGTGTGCACTATGCATGATTCTTTTTTGAGGGTAAAACACTAGGGGAGAGAACCCCCACTGCAACTTTTTTCGTTATTATATAATCATAGCAACAGAGTACAGGGTACCAAGTACAAAGTTACAAAGGAAGAGATCATTACATATATCACATTGTGTTTACAAGAAGTAACCAACTAATGTACTTGTGTCTGGAACCAGCTATCAAATTGAGGGCCATGCTTCTTTTTTATTCTGATTTTGATCCACCCCATTTCTTGCAGAAAAACTGCCTTCCAGGTAGAGAATTGTGGTGTAACATTCTCAAAGACTTTGTTATTTCTGCATATCCATATTCCCCAAGCAGCTAAAATTATTATCTCCATGGCAAAAGGAAGCTTGAGCCTGATTTTTATGTCCTGGAAAGCTTCAAACACAGAGATTCTATGATCTCTTTGGGGACAAATGTAGTCCCAACATTCAGCAGCAAAAGGGCAGTTCCAAAAAAGATGTATCAAAGTTTCTTATGAGTGGCCGTTTCTGATTGCACAAATGTAGTCTGGTAGAGAGCATTTTTTCCTTTTGATAAGGTTCCTTGTATTTAGCCTATCAGGAAGAAGAGCCAGAAGAAAAATTTATGCTTAGCTTGGCAAGAAGAATTCCATATCCAGGTGAAGTGAGGAGGAGCAGGTTGATAGCCAACCATAACCTCATAGGCTTTCTTAACAGGAAAATTGTCATTGCCCCAAATGTAAGTCCATTTGTCAGGAAGTGCCAACTGATTAAATTGTTGACACCTCAATTCAAGCTGTTCAAACTCAGAAAAAGCTTGTTGTGATAGAGGTAGATTAAAGAGATCCTCAAGATATTCAGTCTGAACAACCTCTTTAACAGTAATTCTGGTGTTCTTTGCATAGGAGAGCAAATGAGGCATCTTAAATTGCATACATTCCTTATCCACAGGTCAGACCAGAAATAGGGCGTTTTTCCATCCCCAGGTTGACATTTAGCCATGGCCTTGTAAGCATCAATGAGCTTCAGATGGGCCTTCCACCAGAAGGATCCTTCTAATTGATAACCAGGGAGTTTACCTTGATTATAATAAGATTCCCAAATAAGATGAACCCACGGGATATCATGGTGGTTAAAAATTTATCAAGATTCGGAGCAGCAGAGCAGTATTTTTTGTTGGGAATATGCCCTAGAGGCAATCATGTATGATGAGATTTCCCATTGTATTCATAAAGATATTAAGTAGTCCTTGTATAAACATCTGATGTGTATCATTGAATATGTGATTCGGTTGTGGAACTATGCATTCATGTTTTTTGTACTAAATATCCTTGGTCATTGAGGTTGTGCTGGACACACAACTTAGACCAATGTGAAAGTTGGCTTGATGACTCGGTTCCACTTGTCATGGGCATGGACATGCTATTCCAACTTACACAGACTCGGCTAAAGAGTTTAGCGAGTCGGATTGACCCATATTGAGGTACAATGAACAAGTTGTCATTTGTATATCTCAATCAATGTAATCCTTTGACCTGAGGTTATTGCATAGTCCGAGTTGAGGATCACCGACTTAGGTTCTGTCAAACGCTGATCCGTAACTAGGCAGTTATAAAGGCAGAGTTCGGGTCGACTGAGAATCAAGCTACGTGATGTGAATAACCAAGATGGAATTTTGCCTCTTCACTTGGAGAGATATTCTCCGGGCCCTCTCGTGAGATATGATTCGGAAAGCATGGCCATCCACGACTCGGTTAAGTGTTAACCAAGGCGATCGACTAAGAGTTAGTCGGGTGAATCACTTATCTCGGATCGAGAAGAGAGTCGGACTATTTAAGGGATGACATATATTCGCCTATAGTCTGACAAGGTATATCGTGAGGCAAAAGGGACTCGGACATAAGTCGCATTGGAAAGGCAAGTCGTCATGACTCTTTTGTACTTGGGAGTCGGCACGTTCTGCTAGGAGCCACTACCGACTGATCGATTGAGAGTCGGACTCCAATCGTGTCCAAGTAGCCATGAGCCTGCGGGGTCACACACTTAAGAGCGGGAGAAAGATCGGATTGGATCTGAACCTGTAATCTGGTTGGGTTGGACCTGAACCGGATTAGGACTGAGTTAGTGAGTTGGACTCACGGTGACTAGTGTTATATGGGCTTTAGTGAATGGGTCGCGCGAGCAGAGCCCACGTTCACTCCCAGAAAGGTTAATCGTTGTTCGGTTAGGTCATTCCATGTGTTGGAAACCCTAGCTCCACAGCAGTCCAGCCGTCATTACGAACCTAGCAGTTCGCCGCCGGTGCTCCTCCTTGTACGTGTGGATACCAGTAGAGGTGCTATGCGATCAGCACCAGGACGATCAGATCGTGAGGACTGCACTGCATCAACTGACGCGCTTCATCAGTAATCCGCAACTACGCGTCTAGTGGTAAACCTCGTGGCCTTCTACCTCAGCTAGATCTTGGGATCACCATGTTAGAGGAAAAAGTTTTGTTTTATCTCTGTGTGGCCCTACAGTGGTATCAGAGCGATAGCTTCTGGTTTTAGGCTCGAGATCTCGCATATGTGATATGCGGTAGGATGTAGATGAGATCTATATGTTGTTTTGGTGGTCGATCTATGAGATAGATCGGTTTTGTACGAGATTGATTGGTTCAACTGTTCTCGGGGAATGGTAGATCTGATTTCCGTGATAATACTGCTGAGGTCGTGGAACGACATACCCCTACCGGTCGGCTTCCGCCATTGGGGTAGACTGTGACACGTAAATCCAGAGGCGATGATCGAAGATCAAAAAGTTTGATCGAATCAGAACAATGGTCGGAAACCATGTCCGGATCGTAGATGAGATCTACGTTTTCGTAAAAATCGTCGGGCGCTGCCCGCACCCGCGAGGGGCGCTGCCCCTTCGATCCCCGCTCGCTATCCGGCTAGCGGGACCGCCGGCTTCGCCCTGTCGTAGCGCCTTAGATGTCGTTGCGAGTTTCACAACGCCGGTAGATATTGTATCTATGCATAACTTGTTTTTGCAGGAATTTGTGAATGGTATGGTTCATGTGCATGTGATGTATGTGTGTAATCCATACGTGATCTGCGAATCACGGTTTTTGTCAACCCGCTGGAGCCTAGGTGCTGTCATTTTATTGTATAACGACCCGCGTGTCGGATTCTCTATGTAATTTACTTTACTAAGCTAGTGTAGCTGTTTGGAGAACCCGGAAGGCATGCAAGGCATTGTACATGTCGGCGACATGGAGTAAGACGACAAGTGACAAGAGTTGGCACGAGTCGGATTACAGGCTTTGTGGAGATGGAGATCGCCATGAAGAGAGCCATACCATTTCACATTATAATTGCTTTATTTTGTGTTATTGTTATGTCTCAGTTTTACCTCTATTAGATAGTCGGTAAAATTTAATCCCTCAAAGAAGGTCTAGTCGGTTTTCCCGCCAGTGTTTGCACCATCACAAGTCGGACATTTTTGGTAGTGGGCTCATAAAATTGAGGTGCTGCCAATTCTTTCCGACTAGGTGGGTTCGAGTCGGACTCTTACTACAGAAACACTCGGTAAGCTAGACGGGTCTATCACAACAGTTGTGGGACTCGGGGAAAAGTCGGATGGGAGCCGGGGCATGTGATGCCACCCGTCCAACAGGAGTCGTATGAGATACGATTGACAAGGAGTTGTCTACCTAGATCACTTGGCGGCTAGCGGTGATGCTAAAGCTCACTAGACAACTTGCTTATTTAGGATCCTGAATCACTAAGCAACCATCAGAGGGGTGTTGGTTCTAGTGGGAGCATAAAATATTAAAATGTTTAATATGCTTGCTCTTTTATGAATACATGTCTTACGTGTTTTGCATATTTTCTGTTGTAGATCATGGCACCAAGTAGCAGTCACTCTCAGATATCCGGTTTTTCGTTGAGAACCATTCTTGAGAAAGATAAACTAAACGACACTAATTTTACCAACTGGTGTCGAAATCTGAGAATTGTTCTCAAACAAGAAAAGAAGGACCATGTCCTAGACAACCCACTTCCAAATGAGCCGAATGAGAATGCGACTGTCGCTGCCACCAATGCCTACCGTCGGGCTAAGGATGAGTCCACGGATATTAGCTGTCTTATGCTTGCTCACATGGAACCGGACTTGCAAAAGCAGTTCGAGCATGTTGAGGCCTACGATATGATCGAAAGCCTCAAAAGTATATTCCAGGCTCAGGCGAAGACTAAGAGGTATCAAGTCTCTCAGGCTTTGCTGAGTTGCAAGCTTAAGGATGGTGATCCACTGAGTCCGCATCTGATCAAAATGGTTGGTTACATGCAGTCTCTGGAGAGGCTTGGCTACCCCATTAGCGAAGAGTTTGCTACGGATATAATTCTGAACTCTCTTCCTAGTGCATATGGGCAGTTCATTTCAAACTACCACATGCATGGTATGGATAAGAAGCTCACTGAATTACATGGGATGCTCAAGCAGGCAGAGGCGGATCTCAAGAAGGGCGCTAGTCAACTGTTGATGGTGCAGAATAAGGCTAAGTTCAAGAAGAGCTCTTGGACTAAGAAGAAGGCGAAGTCAGGAGGAAAGCAGGCTCAGGACCCAGTCCCAAGCGCTTCCTCAGGGACTAAACCATCTCCTTCAGCTGGATCCACTTGCTTCTACTGCAAGGCGGATGGCCACTAGAAGAGGAACTGCAGCAAGTACTTGGCCGACAAAGCCAAGAGTGGAGGTATGACTTCCGACTCGGGTACACTTGTTTGCAATGTTATAGACATATATCTTGCTGATGCACCTAATAGTACTTGGGTATATGATACCAGATCAGTTATTCACATCTGCAACTCGTTGTAGGTACTGGTAAGAACTAGGAGCATAGCAAGAGGCGAGGTTGATATTCGAGTCGGCAACAAAGCAAGAGTTGTTGCATTGGAAGTCGGCACAATGCAACTTCATTTACCTTCCGGATTCATTATGGAACTGAATAATTTTTATTATGTTCCAGTGCTCAGTCGAAACATTATTTCTGCTTCATGTTTGATGAGGCAAGGCTATGAGTCGAATATCAAGAATAATGGTTGTTCTTTGTATTTGAATGATATGTTTCACGGCTTTGCACCCGTCCAGGACGGGTTATTTATTTTGAATCTTGATGGTGAGTCGGTTTATAACATAAATGTTAAAAGGTTGAAACCAAATGATCTGAATATGACTTACTTTTGGCACTGTCGGCTTGGTCATATAAGTTGGAAACGCATGAAGAAGCTCCATGATGATGGACTCCTAACTTCGTTCGACTTGGAGTCGTTCGAGACATGCGAATCTTGCCTACTCGGCAAAATGACCAAGACACCTTTTGCAAAGAGTTGCGAAAGGGCGTCCGACTTGTTGGGACTAGTACATAGTGATGTATGTGGACCAATGAGCACGACAGCCAGGGGTGGTTATGAGTACTTCATTACCTTCACTGATGATTTGAGTAGGTATGGATATATCTACTTGATGAAACATAAGTCGAAAGCCTTTGAAAAGTTCAAAGAATTCCAAAATGAAGCACAAAATCAACTCGGCAAGAAAATAAAGTTTCTTCGGTCAGACCGAGGAGGCGAATACATGAGCCATGAGTTTGATGACCATCTGAAAAGTTGTGGAATAGTTCCTCAACTTACTCCGCCAGGAACGCCGCAAAGGAACGGTGTTTCGGAAAGGCGAAATCGGACCTTGTTGGACATGGTACGATCAATGATGAGTCGGACAGATCTGCCTTTATCATTTTGGGGTTATTGTCTAGAAACAGCAGCGTTCACACTAAACAGAGTACCATCAAAATCGGTAGAGAAGACACCGCATGAGATGTGGACAGGCAAAAAGCCGAGTTTGTCTTTTCTTAAGATTTGGGGTTGTGAAGCATTTGTCAAGCGACTTCAGTCGGACAAGCTTACGCCAAGTCGGATAAGTGCATTTTCGTGGGGTATCCGAGGGAAACCTTGGGTTACTACTTCTACAACCGAGAAGAGGGCAAAGTGTTTGTCGCTCGGAACGATGTCTTCCTTGAGAAAGAGTTTCTCAGTCGGGGAGTAAGTGGGAGCACGGTGCAGCTCGAAGAAATTCGAGAGGAGCCAGCTAGTAGCGAGTCGGCGAAAACCTTGGAGGTTGAGCCGGTCGTGGCAGCTGAGCCGGCAGCAGCACCTGTACCACGAAGATCGACGAGATTACGAAGTGTTCGTGATGTGTTACTGTTAGACAGTGATGAGCCGTCAAATTATTCGGAAGCGATTGTGGGATCTAATTCCGAGTCATGGCTTGGAGCCATGAGATCCGAGATAAAGTCCATGGATGAAATAAAGTTTGGAACTTGGTTGATCTGCCAGACGGTGCAAGACCCGTCGAGTGCAAATGGGTCTTTAAGAAGAAAACTGATATGGATGGAAATGTTTCAATCTATAAAGCACGCCTTGTCACGAAGGGGTTCCGACAAGTTCAAGGAGTTGATTACGACGAGACTTTCTCGCCCGTAGCGATGCTTAAATCAGTTCGGATCATGTTAGCTATAGCGGCCTATTTCGACTATGAGATATGGCAGATGGATGTCAAAACGACTTTCCTTAACGTAAATTTAACCGAGGACGTGTATATGATACAACCCGAGGGTTTTGTCGATCCGGCTAATGCTGACAAGGTGTGAAAACTTCAGAAATCCATTTATGGGTTGAAGCAAGCATCTCGGAGTTGGAATATTCTCTTTGATGAGGTAGTCAAATCATTTGGCTTCATCAAGAGTGATCATGATTCTTGTTTGTACAAGAAGTTTAGTGGGAACAAAGTAAATTTTCTAATCTTATATGTGGATGACATATTACTGATTGGAAATGATGTCCAGATGTTGCAAGAAACCAAAGAATCAGGAAAGGAGTTTCTCAATGAAAGACTTGGGTGAGGCAACATACATCCTCGGAATCCGGATCTATAGAGATAGATCAAGGAGGCTCATTGGATTGAGTCAGAGTACTTATTTCGACAAAGTGTTGAAGAAGTTCAACATGGAATCGTCTAAGAAGGGGTTCTTACCGATGTCCCATGGTGTAAAACTTAGCAAGACTCAGTGTCCTTCGACAACTGATGAGCGAAGTCGAATGAGTGCGATTCCATATGCTTCTGCAGTCGGATCCATCATGTATGCCATGATTTGTACTAGGCCGGATGTTTCCTATGCTCTAAGTGTTGTGAGCAGATACCAGGCTGATCCTAGAGAGATCCACTGGACAGCGGCTAAAAATATCCTAAAGTACTTGAGAAGGACTAAGGATATGTTCTTGGTTTATGGTAGTGAAGATGAACTCAGTGTAAAGGGTTACACGGATGCGAGTTATCTTACCGACTCTGATGATTCTCGTTCACAATCCGGATACGTGTTTATTTTAAACGGAGGTGCTGTGAGCTGGAAGCGTTCCAAGCAAGAGACTGTGTCCGCGTCTACAACAGAGGCTGAGTATATTGCCGCCTCGGAGGCAGCAAAGGAGGCTGTTTGGATGATGAATTTCCTCGTGGATCTTGGTGTGGTTCAGGGCTCGTCCAATCCGTTGTACGTGTATTGTGACAACAATGGTGCTATTGCACAAGCCAAGGAACCTAGACAACACCATTAGAACAAGCACATACTCATGCGGTACCACCTGATTCGCCAGTTTGTGGATCAGGGTGATATCAAGTTATGCAAGGTACACACGGATGCAAATATTGCGGATCCGTTGACAAAGCCGTTACCACAGCCGAAGCATGAGGCGCACCTGAGAGCCATGGGCATTAGATGCTTAGACATGTGATGTCAGAAGATTGACTCTAGTGCAAGTGGGAGACTGTTGGGAATATGCCCTAGAGGAAATCATGTATGATGAGATTTCCCATTGTATTCATGAAGATATTAAGTAGTCCTTGTATAAACATCTGATGTGTATCATTGAATATGTGATTCGGTTGTGGAACTATGCATTCATGTTGTTTGTACTAAATATCCTTGGTCATTGAGGTTGTGCTGGACACACAACTTAGACCAATGTGAAAGTTGGCTTGATGAATTGTTTCCACTTGTCATGGGCACGGAGATGCTATTCCAACTTACACAGACTCGGCTAAAGAGTTTAGCGAGTCGGATTGACCCATATTGAGGTACAACGAACAAGTTTTCATTTGTATATCTCAATCAATGTAATCCTTTAACCTGAGGTTATTGCATAGTCCGAGTTGAGGATCACCGACTTAGGTTCTGTCAAACGCTGATCCGTAACTGGGCAGTTATAAAGGCAGAGTTCGGGTCGACTGAGAATCAAGCTGCGTGATGTGAATAACCAAGATGGGATTTTGCCCCTCCACTTGGAGAGATATTCTCTGGGCCCTCTCGGGAGATATGATTCGGAAAGCATGGCCATGCACGACTCGGTTAAGTGTTAACCGAGGCGATCGACTAAGAGTTAGTCGGGTGAATCACTTATCTCGGATCGAGAAGAGAGTCAGAATATTTAAGGGATGACATATATTCGCCTATAGTCTGACAAGGTATATCGTGAGGCAAAAGGGACTCGGACGTAAGTCGCATTGGAAAGGCAAGTCGTCATGGCTCTGGTACTTGGGAGTCGGCACGTTCTGCTAGGAGCCGCTACCGACTGATCGATTGAGAGTCGGACTCCAATCGTGTCCAAGTAGCCATGAGCCTGCGGGGTCACACACTTAAGAGCGGGAGCAAGTTCGGATTGGATCTGAACCTGTAATCTGGTTGGGTTGGACCTGAACCGGATTAGGACTGAGTTAGTGAGTTGGACTCACGGTGACTAGTGTTATATGGGCTTTAGTGAATGGGTAGCGCGAGCAGAGCCCACGTTCACTCCCTATATATAGTGGAGCACCGTAACCCAGAAAGGTTAATCGTTGTTCGGTTAGGTCATTCCATGTGTTGGAAACCCTAGCTCCGCAGTAGTCCAGCCGTCGTTACGAACCTAGAAGTTTGCTGTCGATGCTCCTCCTTGTACGTGTGGATACCAGCAGAGGTGTTGTGCGATCAGCATCAGGACGATCGGATCGTGAGGACTGCACTGCATCAACTGACGCGCTTCATCAGTAATCCGCAACTACGCGTCTAGTGGTAAACCTCGTGGCCTTCTACCTCAGCTAGATCTTGGGATCACCATGTTAGAGGAAAAAGTTTTGTTTTATCTCTGTGTGGCCCTACATTTTGGATGTTAAGATTAAGAACTTCCAGGCCACCTTGATTTTTGGCCTGCAAACCTTTGTCCAAGCAACCATTGCAGTGCCTTTAGCCTGAACATTAGCAGTTTTTTTCCATAGGCAGTGCCTCGTGTATTTAACCACTTGATCCTTGATTGTAATGGGAACATCAAGAGAGCTCATGAAGAAGAGGGGTAAAGATGATAAAGCAGACTTGACCATTTGTAGTTTTCCCCCATAATTCAAAAAATCTGCAATTTCTCCAAGTCTGAATTGAACCCTCTGCACCATAGGAAGATAGAACTCTAGATAGGGCTTGTTAAGGCCGAGGGGGAGTCCAAGATATGTGCAGGGGAGGCTACCATCTTATAGCCAAAGGTTGTAGAGAAATGAAGCAATCTTTCAGGGTCTAAGTTGATAGGCATCATACTTGTTTTGGCATAATTAACTCTGAGCCGAGTAGAAGAGGAAAAATAGTTCAGCATTGATCTAAGGCAAAGTAATTGTTTTGAATCAGCCTTCATGACAACCAAGGTATCATCAGCATACTGGATCACAGGAAAATCAGGACAAGCAGGGCAATGAATGGGAAGGCTAAAAAGATTCTTATTCATGGAAGAGTCAAGTAGTGTTTGCAAAATGTTAGCTGCCAACACAAACAGAAGGGGTGATAAGGGATCACCCTGCCTGACCCCTCTTCTATAGTAGAACTTTTTCCCAGGTACTCCATTTAAGAGAACAAATGAGTTCCCAAAATTGAAAATCGTATTTATCCAATTAATCCATTTGGTTCCAAATCCTCTTGCTTCCAAAATGCTTATAATGGTGGAGTGTTCAATTCTGTCAAAAGCCTTTTCAAAGTCCAGCTTTAGGATCACAATTTCTTCTTTTGATTGATGATATTGGAAGTGATATTCAAATGCCCAGCCTAGACAATCTTGAATGGATCTATTCTTGAGAAAACCATATTGGTTTTTTATGTACAAGCTTGAGGATGATAGTTTGAAGTCTGTTGGCAAGAAGTTTTTTAATGATTTTGAACACACTGTTCAATAAAGAAATTGGCCTAAAATCATTAGTGTGGACAGGGGACTGGAATGAGAGTGATGAAAGCGGAGTTGATGCTCTCTAGAGAAATATTTTCATGATAAAAATCCTGAATCAACTGAGTAATATCTGCTCCAATAATGGTCCAACAGGACTTGATAAACTCTTTGTTGAAGCCATCAGGACCTGGGGATTTCTCATTTGGTAAATCTTTAATGACATCCTCAATTTCCTTTTCTGTGAAAGGGGCTTCCAGGGCAGCAGAGGTATCAGAGTCCATGTGATCATTGTACAGTTCTGGTAATATGCATGATTCTCGCGCGTCACCGCAAGGCAAAAGGCACTTCCGGACCAAAGGATCACATAAACTCATCTTAAATCACAATAAATTCTAACTTAGCGCACTATATCATACCTACACCTAGAATTGAATCAATCACTCACACATGGATGAACGGCAAAATATATAAATATATAATAATGTCACAACCGTGTTCAAACTTACAATTACTAAACACGAGAGAGAGAGAGATGATGATGATGGAGATGGAGAACGATGCGTGGTGGTGGTGATGTCTTCCTTCTCCTCCTCTTCTTCTTATTGCTTGGATGGCTTGATGGTGTTGATGGAGATTGGATCTTGGTGGAGCTTGAGAGTCTATGGAGGTGGCACGGTGATAGAGCGCCGCCGTGGAGGCGGTAGATGGGATCTAGATCTTGTATATGGTTGGTGGTTCTCTCTTGGCTCCTCCCCTCCTTATATAGGCATTGGGGGTGCCCTAGGTTACCCCTAATACCGTCATATGACTTTGGAAAGCTTCTGGAACTTTTCTGGGGCCAAATCCTGTCGTTCCCGACCTTTTTCGCAACTATACGGCCGGAGCTATACGGCCTCCGTCCATATAGTTGGTCGTCATACCTTCAGCACCCTTTCGTATTTTGGTCGCTATTTCTTCATACGAACTCCGTTTTGGGTGTTCTTCGGCTCATTGGATTCGTATTGACGAGGGATACAACCCCATGATCTTGGATTTTTTATTTTGAGAAATTAAAAAAAAAATCAATTTTTCAACCTCTCAAATGGCTATGTCTGGCCCTTGCAGCTCCTCCATACTATGCCCTCTTTGTTCCTTTTGCCTCTACTTTATCCAGAATAATCATCAACACCTACACACATGTCATAGACAAGGAAAGTGATAAAATTCTACCTAAACTACTAAAATGTGCAAATCTCACATGAAAGTAGAATGAAAACTAGAAGTCATGCATATAAGGCATAGCTATAGCTAGAAGAAACATGATATGAGATATAAATGGCACATTTTATATGGCTAAAAGAGGTGGTATTTCAAAGCCAACAGTCTACAGCTTCATCCACAACTTCAAGGGAACCTGCAAGAGGCCAGCCTCCATCGCAGAGCTACGCGCTTGCTGCCAACGGTCCAACGAGTCGATCCGCTCATACGTCCAACTTTGGTCCGTCATCAATAATTCCGCCGGAAGACATATCGAAGGAGAAGGCAATTGACGCCTTTAATGGTGGCATAAGGCTCCATGAGCTCAGAGAGGAGCTAGGCCGGATCAAGCCCAAAACCATCGACCATCCAATGGACATCGCCAACCGCTGGGCAGATGGCGAAGATGTCGTCAACCGAACATGTTCGGATGAGTAAGACGACCTCGGCCGCAGGCGGTTCCGCCGAGGAAAAATAAGAGCGCGCGTCTACAATGATCACGATGAAGTCGATATGTTTGCGACTAGATACGTCGACAGCCGCAAGGAAGGGATCCACATGAGCGGATACCAAAGTGGCAGCTACCGCGACAGCGGGAAACCCGTGCAATCATGGCAACGCGATACTTGGGATGACGATCCCTCCACATTCCACAAGCTATCGGGTACCTGCACCATCCACTTCTACATTTACAAGCACGATGGCAAGAATAAAGCCAGCCATCTGCTTAAGGACCACAGGGAGTTCTAGAAGCTCCACGAGGGATACACCCAATTGCGGCATGACGCATTGAACCAGGGGTTCGGCTCCGCCCCTGGGCCCATCGCATATGGTGCCCCAACACCACCACCTGGAGGACCCGTGCAACCTACGGCTGCATCATCCTAGAACAATGGAGCAGAACAGTATCCACGAGCGTTGGGTACCATGATGATACAAAAAAGGCGTCCATCCAATATGATCCAGAAGACGATCACATGCTAGATAAACCTGACCGTCACCTCCCCTCCGGCCATACCTGAGTACCTCAGTGGCTCGGAGTCGTGCATCACCTTTAACCAATCAAACCACCCGCGTCAAATCCCTCGCCCAGGCCACTCTGCCCTGGTGCTTGAGGCGTAGATCAACGGATTCGAGATGCGCTGCGTATTCATGGATGGTGGCAGCGGCATCAACTGATGTTCGCCAGCACACTCGAAGCCATGCAGATCCCACTCAGCAGCCTGGAAGCACCCGACACTACCTTCCACGGCATAATCCTAGGGAAGGGAGTCTACCCCCTAGGCAAAATATGGCTCATCATCTTTGGCACCCCTAAGAACTTCAAGTGTGAGCGGCTTGAGTTCGAGGTGGTTTACATGCCCTCGCAGTACCATGCCATCCTTGGTCGTGTGGTATTCGCAAGATTTCTGGGAGTACCGCACTATGCGTGCCTCCTGCTGAAGATGCTAGGACCTGACGGTGTCATCACCTTCATAAGAAGCTTCACCAAGTCCGATAGCTGCGGCAGAGAATTCAATAGAATCTCCCAGTCCTTTGGCATGCAAGAGGAGCTCGCGAGTTTGAAGGAGTCGAAAGATAACCGTCTGCCCCCGGTAACCAAGCAAAATGCACCTGACCTGTCGTTCGACTCCGCAGTCAACACAAAGGCATTGCAGGTCCACCCAACGGACCCCACTAAGATGGCTCTGATCGCTAACAACCTGAGTCCCGCATAGGAATTCGCGTTCATCGAATTCCTCCATGAGTGCTGGGAAATCTTCACTTGGTGTCCTGCAGACATGCGAGGATTTCCTAGTGAATTCATCGAGCATGCACTCAATGTGTACCCAGATGCGTGTCCAGTAAAGCAACTGCTGCATCGACTGTCCGAGGGAAGACCGGAGGCAATCGGTATCAAAGTCAATGGACTCCTCGATGATAACTTCATAAGGGAAATCAAAGAAATTACATGTGTAGCTAACCCCGTGCTGGTCCCTACGAAGGACACGGACATCCTGCGGATGTGTGTGGACTTCTCGCCACTTAACAAGCACTGCCCAAAGGACCACTTCCCTCTACCGTAGATCGATCAAATCATCGATTCCACTATGGGGTGCAAACGAATCTCGTTCCTTGATGCCTATTCAGGCTACAATTAGATTTGACTGAAGGTCGAGGATCAAGAAAAGATGGATTTCATTACGCTGTTCGGGGTGTTCTGCTACAAGGAAATGCCTTTCGGGCTCAAGAACGCATGCGCAACCTATCAAAGGTGCATGCAGGCCTGCCTGAAGAATCAAATTGGTCTGAACATTCAAGTCTATGTCGATGACATAGTAGTCAAGACCAAGGATAGCCGAACATTGATCGACGATCTCCGCGATACGTTTGATAACCTTGGTTGATACAAGATCAAGCTGAACTCAGAAAAGTGTGCCTTTGGTGTCCCATCTGGACAATTGGTCGGGTAGTTCATCTCCTAGAGAGGCATCGAGGCTAATCCAAAGAAAATCAAGGCTACACTAGCCATGGAGAAGCCGAAGAACATTAAAGGAGTCCAGCAGCTAGCTGGGCGAATTGCAGCGCTCAGCATGTTCATCAGCCGCAGGGGCGAAAAATCTCTCCCCTTTTACCAACTGCTCAGCAAGTCAGACAAATTCGAGTGGATGGCTAAAGCCGACGAGGCATTCGAAGACCTCAAACGCATGCTCTCCACATCTCCCATAATGGTGATGCCAACGGATAGAGAATCCATGATGCTCTACAATGACGCAATGCACCAAGTGGTCAGCACAACACTTGTGGTTGAACGACCCGAGGACGCCAAAACCCATGGGGTGCAATGCCTAGTGTACTATCTCAGCGAGGTGCTGACACCAGTGAAGCAGAGGTACCCTCACTTCCAAAAGCTGGCATACGGTGTATTCATGACCGCGCGTCGGCTGCGCCATTACTTCCAGGGGCACCATATAGTGGTCGTCAATGATGCACCACTATCACACATCCTCAATAACCCCGAGGCAACGGGGTAGGTGGCCCTCTAGGGCATCGATCTGTCCTCGTGGGACAACATCTATGAGCGGTGCACCGCCATCAAGTCGCAGGTGCTTCCTGACTCCTTCGTCCACCGGATGGAGCTACAACTCCCGGACACTCCGGACATGTCTTAGATTTGGACAATGCACTTCAATGGATCCAACTGTGGGGAAGGAGCCGGAGCTGGAGTAATCTTGACATCCCCCAAGGGGACAAGATGAGATATGTGCTACAGATGAGGTTCCACACATCCAACAATGAGGCGGAGTACGAGGCGCTAATCCATGACATGCGAATGGTTAAAGTCTATGGCGCCACACGACTAGTCATCTACAGCGACTCAAACCTCGTTGTCCAGCAGACGATAAACCAGTGCGACGCCATCAGTAACAACATGATTTCCTACCGCGACCTCTACAACTCACTCGAAGGAGACTTTGATGGCTACAAACTCCGACACATCAGCCGGGAAATCAACAAGGAAGCCGACAAACTCGCCAACATTGGCTCCACCTGTTCCCTGGTACCACCAGGCGTGTTCCTCGAACAAATCTGCGAGCGCTCTATAAAGTGCAAGACTACCAAGGGCACAACCGATGTCGTGGGACACTCGGGGGTGGCGCCGCCCGAGAAAATGGAGGCATCCGCAGAGCTAGAGGTGGATGTTGAGCTAGTGAGCCTCATGCAAGTCTTGGAAATCGAGCAAACATGGACTCAACCATACGTCAAGTATCTGTTGAGAAAGCAATTGCCGGTTGACCCGATGGATGCCAGGAAGATTGCCCGCCGTTCAAAAGCCTTCACCATCATAAATGGGGAGATGTACAAGCGAAGCATCATCGGTTATCCAACATTGTGTCACCAAAAGCGATGGGAAGAGCATCCTCCTCAACATCCATGAAGGCATATGCGGCCACCATGCTGGCAGCCGTGCCTTGGTCGCCAAGGCTCTGCGAGCTGGCTTCTACTGTCCAACCGCAATGCGCGACGCCAAGGACATCGTCGAGAAGTGCAACGCTTATCAACGGTGTGCCGAAAAACTACATGCACTAGGCTCGGAGCTACGTCCCATACCACTGGCCTGGACTTTCGCTCAATGGGGACTCAACATAGTCGGCAAGCTACAAAAATACTAACCCAGAGGATACGTCTTCCTCCTGGTGGTAGTCGACAAGTTTACCAAGTGGATCAAGGCTACGCCCATCACTAACCAAATCGGCGCCGCCGCTGTCTAGTTCTTCCAGTCCATTGTCTACAGGTTCGGGGTGCCCCACATCATCATCACCGACAACGGCACGAACTTCACCTCGAAGGAGTTCCAAGACTTCTGTGAAGGGCTCGACATCAACATCACGCACGCCTTAGTGGCGCACCTGCAGACTCACGGTTAGGTGGAAAAGGACAACGACCTCGTCTACAACAGAATCAAGAAACGACTCCTACGCCCTCTCGAATGAGTGGTAGGTGCCTAGGAATATGAGCTACCCTCCATCCTCTAGAGCCTGCACACAACGCCAAAAAGCGCCACTGGCTATACACCCTTCTTCATGGTGCACGGAGATGAAGCAATGCTACCCGCCGAGGTACGCTACAAGGCACCATGGGTCATCGCTTACAAGAAAGCTAAATCCATAGCCGCACTCGAAGACACCGTTGACCTGTTGGACAAGGCACGCGACGTCGCCACAGCCTACTCAACGGTGTACCAGCAAAGCCTCGGCAACTACCATAGCTGACGGCTGCGTCCAAGGTCCTTCATCGAAGGAGACCTCGTCATGCGGCTCAAGCAGAAAGGGCACCTGAATCTTTAATCACCCTGGGAAGGCCCCTATATGGTCATTGGAGTAATTCCAAGTGGCGCCTACCGCCTAAAGGACGTCGAGTTCGTAGTAGCATACTCCAACCCCTAGAACGTCGCACAACTGCGACGATTCTACCCTTAGCTATTTTTTCTTACAATAAGGCTTTTTAGACAGGCTACTAAGCCAAACCCTGTACTCTCTACTATGCGATGAATAAAGCTAAGTACCTTGGCCATTATGTCCTTTTCTTATGCAAATTTACATTTGTACAACACACTTGGGGGCTGCATCTCACCCCAACGACTACATCGACTCTTACGTTAACGCATCCACCTGAGTAGCTGACCACGTCAGGCTAACGAAAAGGGCATGCAAATTTTACAACAACAAGCATTACGTGCAACACATTTTACAACTTTTACAAGGGCAGAAAAAGCCCAACCGAAACTATACAGATTTTACACTGCCTTGTACAACACTTGAGGGACTCAACCACGCTGAAGCAAAACGTTCGTCCGCTTGTCGAAGAAATGCACAATATCTTCAGCATGATGAGCCACCACAGCATAGTGCGGGCGCATATCCCACGCCATACCATCCGGAGGAACAGGAGGTCCAGCTGCAATCTCCGCCAAGTCCACGTCTTGATGATGCATCCGAACAAGGGCCAGTGCTTCCTTTGCAGCCACAAAAAGCTATTGTGCACAAGATCCTTCACTGCATCCATGCTCTGAAACTTCCCTAACAGTCCCAGTAAACTGGGTGGAGCCGCATCTAGGGGAAACATGGCAACCCAGATGGACGCGAGTGACAATCTTGCGCGCTTCAAAACCTAAAGCACCTAATGAATATGGTCATGCACCATTGCGACTACGGTTGCTCGATTGCGGTCCATCTAGAAGAATCCTCCAGCCTCCAACTCCTGTTGGCTGAGGCAGTTGAACCGGATAGCAACGCGCTTTTCTCTTCCTACGAAAGAAGATTGACAACTGCAAAAGAGCAACAACTCAGAAGCTACAAATAACAGATGTAGTTGCAAAACAAGTAAAGAGTATCCGGCCGCGACTTACACTAAAGCTGCTCGCCAGTCTGCTGAAACTATCTGAGGACATACTCCTCTCTCGTAGAAGACCGCTCTGTTTTAGACTTCCAAACATCCGCATGGCCACGGATGAAAAGGATGCCCCTCTCCAAGCTTCGGATGCGGTCACGCAGCAAGGGCAACTGCGACGCTTCATTTGTTACCAGCTAGGCAACAGCCAAAGGAACCGACAAAGTCATCGGCGTAACGTTCGAAGGGCCCTAAATAGGCGCACAGATGACAAGGCATCAGGATAAAAAGAGCACCAGGAATAATAGAAGGCGAAGGAATATATTCACATATGGAACCACTACATGGTAACTCCCAAAGTAAATCAGTACAAAATATTACAAGAACTACAACAAAAGCATGACAATCCTACGCAGGCAACTAAGCAGCAGATGAGCTTCAAGGATGCGTCGCATCCGAAGCAGCCCCAGGCTTATGGGCCAGCGCCACAGCCACCTTGTTTTGCTCAATGGCATAATTCGCCAAAAGCTCAATCAGGTGAGGGTCATAGCGCTTGCAGTGCTAAGAGAAGGGGCGAAGGCTACCTCAGCGCCATGCCGCCATCCGCATCGACTGGCATCCCAGAAGTGGCTTGGTTCAGGTCTAGTTGTATGCATGTCGCCAATGCCATAGCCAGGCCAAGGATAGCACCTGCACCTTTCTAGGTCTTCTTGTACTCTAAAGGTGCATCTCCCGCCAGAGAATCGACGTCATTGAGGGCCACGCCCTTCGGGCAGATCTCCTGATAGAAGCTACCGAGAACCCCTTTATCCTTGGCCAAAGTATCTACGGTGTAGCTGCAACGGTCTTCGACCGCGTCAACTACATCCGTGAGGGGGTCCCCGTGGTCTAGGAAAGAGTGATCAAACGCAATACCTGTGGCATCTACAAGTGCGTCAATTCAGGCTTGGATCACAGCAAGGAAAAACGCCAAAGCTCGGATGGAAGTACTCAGGAAAATTTGAATGACCTACTAGCCAATGCATTCACAGCAACCATCAGCTGCTCCGTCATCGCCTTCTCCCGCAAGGCAGCGTCAGCCGCAAGCTTCTCCTCGCGCTTCTTGGCCTCTGCTTGAAGCGCTCGAGGGCCTCCACAACATCTTTTGCTTTGGTCCCCACCTGGCTTCGACTCTTTCCGAGTGAGTCTAACTTGCGGAGAGCCTCATTGTTTTCATCTACAAGAACCACAAGAAGAAAAGTCAAAAGACAAAGCTCCACAACATGCACCCAAAAACACACAAAACAACAAAGTACGTACCCTGGAGCTGTTGGAAGCTTTCCTCCAAGGAAAGGTCTGCCTGATACGTCGTAAACGTATCTATAATTTTTGATGTTTTATGCTTGTTTTATATCAACTTTGTTATGTTTTGTCTACACTTTGAGGTATTTTTATACATTTTCTGGGACTAACCTATTAACAATATGCCGTAGTACCAGTTGTCTGTTTTCTGCTGTTTTTGATTTCAGAAAAGCCAAAAAAGAAATATTCTCGGAACTGGACGGGACAAAAGCCAAAGTCAATATTTTACCGGAGCAGACACGGAGTCTAGGAGAGAGACGAGGAGGCGCAACGAGGCGGCCACACCTAGGGGTGGCATGGGTCCCCCTGAACATGCTAGCCCCTGGTGTGGGCCCCTCGAGGCTCCACCGACCTATCGCTTTCGCCTATATATACGTATCCTCGGGACGTAAACCCTAATGCGGGAACAAATCCACGAGAAGGTCCGCAACGCCGCCACCACCGAAGAGGAGATTCGGTGGATAGAAGTCTCTGTTTCGGCACCCTGTCGAGAAGGGGAATTTCCCCCGGATTCATCTCCATCGATCTCCACCACCATCTCCATCGCCGTTTTTGATTCCCATGATGAGGAGGGAGTAGTTCTTCTTCGAGGCTAAGGGCTCTACCGGTAGCTATGTGTTCATCTCTCTCTATGCGTGATCTTATTATGATCATGAGCTTTGTAATCAAGTAGATGTACTCTGCTACTCAAGTGCTTTAAATAATCTCTGGCTATGCCCACGTGTGTGAAGGTGACAGTATGCACACCGTGTGGCACTTAGGCTAAGGATTACATAAATACATGTCATAAGTTATATCTGGAGTTGGATGTCTCTATGAAATTGTGGTGTTTGTTGGAACCATCTAGCGCTCAAAGTGACAGGGTTGGGGTTATCCAGATGGGGAATGCGAACTTTGAGGTGTGCTGTTATAGCCCTACCGTGGATTAGAGCTGTCCAACCGAAGAGTAGTTTAGAATAGTATCATGAAGAGAAGATGTTTATATGAGAGTGTCCACTAGTGAAAGTATGATCCCTAGGCATTGTTTCTAAGTATTGAAACACTGTTTACAATCAATCCTGCTACATGTTTGCTTGCTTCCATCTTTATTTCAGATTTCCTTTAGTCTCTTCATCCCCGTTAAGCTCTTTTCTGGCACCGTTGTCTTATAATCATCCATATTACTTGTATTTCACTATATCTTCGCCGAACTGGTGTACCGATTGTAAGATCTCACCCAATAAGGTAGAGATCCTTGTGATTGCAGTGCTAGTCCCTGAATCGAATTGCTAGCACCCACAGTTTTAAGATGAAGTACACAAATACAAATGTCATTATTACATCGAAATTCCAGGAGTACAATAGTCCTTACAACTCACTTAGACCAAGGCTAACTTATAAAGAGTTCTCATTACATAGCACATAAAATAAAGTCTTCATCTTCATGTGCCACAGGCAAACATGTTGAGTGTAGACTCATAACCCTACTCACCATCAGAGTAACCTGCAACATAATAAGTTACAACCACAAGGGGTCAATACAGTTGGAATTGTATTGGCAAGTGATACCGTAGATATATAGTAGAGACTAACATCTACATGAATTTGGCTAAGTGTGGATCAGGTTGGCTTTGCACAAAATATTTTTATCCTACTAGTTTGAAAATACTAAGTTTTGTTTTACAAAACACCAAGGCACCACCAATAGACATTGGTGAACCTCTACCCTTGTTCACCCAAAAATTTGAACTTAGAGAAATTGGGATGAGGAGATTCTTGAACCGTTCCAATGTCTTTGATGCTCAAAATTGTCCATAACCGGGGACATGGCTAAGTACTTAGGTTTACCCTCTCGAGAGGTGGTGCACTTTCCCCACAAGACTCGACATGCATCGAGATGAGACTTTTCAGAAGCAATCCCTCAGACCACCATGGACGCATTCCATCATATCTACTCTACCACCATCTGTCCATCTGGCTGAGTTCTTGCAACTTAGTGGGTCAAGGTAGAGCCCATATTCCATGTGGTTGCACTGGAAGCTTCTCAACATAAAAAATATCAAATCTGTTTGTTCCAAGGTGGCCATCAACAAGTGTGATACACAGGGTAGACCATAGAAATGGGCCCTGTGTAACCACTCAACAAAAACCATACAAGTCCCATTCCACCCAGGTATTTCATTAACAAGTTGTTTTCTTAGTCAAAAACACATAGGCATAATCTTTCCATAATATTATAACATGAATTTTCCACCCACTAATTCTAATAGCAAGTCTAAGCATTCTAGTATACCATGAATCCTAACTTAGGAAAAATCCTACCAATATATATTAAACTATATGATCTACCATAGCATAGAAATTTACTTGAAAAATTATCATGCAAGTCCAACGAAAATATCACTAGTGCAATAGGTAAAATAATAGGACATAAGATGAAAATATCACTTGCCTTGGTAGCTAGGAGAATAGGTACAATCCTCACAATCACACACTTCACAATCCACACAATCTACACAACAAAATCATACAACAAAATATACAAATTAATATACACTAAAAAATAATATGAATGCATGAAAAATGCAATTAAGATGATTTGCCACACTTTTAAAACCAAACTCTACAGTAATTAAGACAAAGTACACATTCTAAAGTCCAAATATCATAAAAACCACTTTAAAATAATAATCCAAAATATTTTTATAATCAAAATATCCCTACAAATTTCTTTGCATAAAACTCTAATTTTTCAGAAACAAATGACCAAAGTAAGGTCATAGATGCAAAGTTCACATTTTTGAATCCATAGACATCTAATTTGTATTTTTCTGAAATACAGATCAAAAGTTATGAATTTTACAAGTTAAATCATCTAATAGAATAAAATATGGATTTTAAATTAAAAACCCTGACACGCGGCGCTTCCTGATTGGCCCATACCAGTTCGCGCGGATCACGCGTGTGCACCATCATATCTAAGTGAGATCCAGCAGTCCAGATCTGCCCGTACCCTTTCGCCTAAACTTCTAATCATAGCCAGTCGATATAGATCTAGCGGATCAAAACGCTCTGACCAAAACTAAGCGACGCAAATGGCGAGCATGGCGGCGGCGCGTTTGTCGACGGCGCTTCGGTGAGGCTAGGGGGTAGAGGGGGTGATTCAGTGGTGTTACCAAGTCGCGAAGACGAGGTGGACGCCGTGGTGGTCACGGACGAGGGCAGAGTGCATGGACACGACGTCAATTCCTCGTCGGAGTTGAGCTGGCGTCGGGTGCTTGCAGTCGTCGACGGAGGCGAGGCTCTGGTGCGAAAGAAAAAACGGAGAGTGTCAGGAGGTGCGCAAGCAGATGGAGAGCACAACCGCATGAATCAGAGGGCAAGGGGCACACGGGACTCACCGCAATGGTTTGCCGGAGCTCGTCGGTACAGCGGCGATGCGAGGTGAAATGCGTGGAGCCTGGCGGCGCTCAAAGGCTGTGGTGTGTGGGGAAATGGAGCGCATGCCGAGGGGGTTTAGTAGCAGCACTGGGGGAGAGAATCACACACTCATTCAAGTGCTATTAAGCAAAATCAAACGATGAAGAAACGGCCGAGGAACGGGCTCGGCGCGCATTGATTGAGGACGAAGAGCTGAGGTGGCAGTGGAGGCCATCTGTCAGCGAGGGGGTGCAGTAGCTGAAGGGTTTCGCGGCATAGTAAATCAAAATTTTCTACGGAGCGAACAGAGGGAAAGCCAAGATCTAATCTAGGAGATGCAAACAACGAGAGAGATTGGATTAGATCTTCATACCCTTGAAGATTCGCACAGCGGAACGTTCGTCGGAACGTGGGTGATGTAGTCGTACTCGCTTCTCCTCCTCGCGATACGATCCGATCTAGCACCACAAGTGGCGGTGCCTCCGTGAGATGCACACGTGCAGCACCTCGACGTCTCCTCCTTCCTCGGACCAGCAAGTATGGTGGAGAGATAGATTGGATCTACAACACGACGGCGTGGTGTATATGGTGGAGAATTTCTGCAGCAGGGCTTCGCCTACAAACAGTCGGGAGGGAGAGAGGAAAGCTAGCAAGGCGGCTAGGGTTTGGAGGAGAGGTGTGGGGGGTTGGTGCGCCCCCACCCCTCTTTATATAGAGGGGGGGGGCGCAGCCCTAGCCCCTCCCCCAAGCCCAAAGGATAAGGAGTGGGGGGCATGGACTCTCCCCTCTTCTAGAAACCCTATCTCTAGTTTAAACGATTTAAACTCTCTAGGATTGGCTGGGCCCTATGGGGCCTTGTGCCCCTGGCCCAATGCGGCCAGGACACTCCCTCATAGGCCCATGCCCCCTCCCGGAAGGTGGGGCCACGTTGGTCCCCTTCCGGAAGGTTCTAGAAGCTTCCGGTACAATACCGATTAACCCGGAACAATTCCGAACTCCAAAAACTGCACTGCCTTATATGAATCTTATTCTCCGGACCATTCCAGAACCTCTGGTGATGTCTCGGATCCCATCCGAGACTCCGAACAAAAATTCATAAACCAATTATCCAATCTATCCTAGCGTCAAGATACGTTAAGTGTGTGACCCTGCGGGTTCGAGAATATGCAGACATGATCTTCTATCAATAATCAACAGCGGGGTCTGGGCACCCATATTGACTCCCACACATTCATCGATGATCATATCGGATGAACCACGATGCCAGGATTCAATCAATCCCATATATATATTCCCTTCGTCTCGCGATATTTTACTTGCCCGAGATTCGATCGTCGGTACCGTCATACCTAGTTCAATCTCGTTCACAGCAAGTACTTTACTCATTCCGTAATCCGATATCACTTTGTGATTAACTCCTTAACCACATGCTTGCAAGCGGTGTTGATATCGATTACCGAGTGGGCCCGAAGTATATCTCTCCGACTTGGGAGGGACAAATTCCATCTCGATACATACAACCCAACAGATACTTTCCGATCACCTGAGAGACACCTTTCTGATCACCCTCTCATAGGATGACGTTTGATGACCTCAAAGCTTTCTTCCGGTACCAGGGAGTTGCATTATCTCATGGTCTAAGGAATACAATATTTGACATAGGAAAAGCTTCGCAAAGATGAACACGATGAAACGATCTAATTGCTTCGCTTAGTTTGGGTCTGTCCATCATATCATTCTCCCAATGATATGATCTCATTATCAATTGACAACTCATGTCTATGGTTAGGAAACCTTAACCATCATTGATCAATGAGCTAGTCCTTAGAGGCGTACCAGGGACACGGTGTTGTTCACAAACCACACAAGTATTAATGTTTCCGCTTAATACAATTCTAGCATGGAATATAAACTTTATCATGAACAAGAATTATAATAATAACATCTTTATTATTGCCTCTAGGGCATAATTCCAACAGTCTCCCACTTGCACTAGAGTCAATAATCTAGTTTACATCTGGCAACAATCTCACACCCATGGC
Source organism: Avena sativa (assembly GCA_916181665.1). NCBI lineage: Eukaryota > Viridiplantae > Streptophyta > Magnoliopsida > Poales > Poaceae > Avena > Avena sativa. Next base: position 383,995,575 of record OV702281.1, on the reverse strand, counting down.
ACTGAGGTGTTGATCATGTTTTACACGTGGAAGAGGTTTAGTCAATGGATCTGCGACATTCAGATCCGTATGTACTTTGATAATCTTCAGATCTCCATCTGCTATATAATCTCGGATTATATGAAACTTGCGGTTGATATGCTTGGTCTTTGGATGATATCTTGGTTCCTTAGCGAGTGCTATGGCGCCAGTGTTGTCACACAATATCTCCAGTGGGTCCAATGCACTTGGAACCACGCCAAGCTCAGTGATGAAGTTTCTGATCCAAACTCCTTCACTTGACGCTTCTGCAGCAGCCATGTATTCCGCTTCTACTGTAGATCCCGCGATCACGCTTTGCTTGCAGCTTCTCCAGCTCACAGCTCCTCCTTTCAAAATATAAACGTATCCTGTCTAAGATTTGGAATCATCCTTGTCGGTGTCGAAACTAGCATCGACGTAACCTTTTACGACAAGCTGTTCATCACCCCCATAGACTAAGAACATTTCTTTAGTTCTATTTAGGTACTTTAGGATGTTCTTCACGGCTGTCCAGTGTTCCACTCCTGGATCACTTTGATATCTGCTCGTCAAACTAAGAGCATTGGACACATCCGGTCTAGTACACAGCATGGCATACATGATGGAACCTATGGCCGAGGCATAAGGCACTTTGCTCATAGCTTCCCTATCATTTACCGTAGCTGGACACTGAGCCTTGCTCAATATCTTACCTGACAACATAGGCATTGAACCTTTCTTTGCCTTATCCATTCTGAACCTTTTCAGAACTTTGTCTAGGTATGTACTCTGGCTTAAAGCTATCAGGCGTCTTTGTCTATCTCTATAGATTTTGATGCCCAATATATAAGTAGCTTCACCTAGGTCTTTCATTGAAAAACACTTGTTCAAATAACTCTTCACATCGTTAAGCATGTTGATGTCATTTCCGATAATCAATATGTCATCCACATACAGTACCAGAAACGTCACCGAGCTCCCACTCACTTTCTTGTAGATACAAGCTTCGTAGCAATTTGGAACAAATCCAAAACTCTTGATCACTTGATCAAAACGAAGGTTCCAACTCCGAGATGCTTGCTTCAGTCCATAAATGGAACGCTGAAGTTTGCATACTTTACTAGCATCCTTAGGATCGACAAAACCTTCGGGTTGCATCATATACAACTCTTCATCAATGTTGCCATTGAGGAACGCAGTCTTGACATCCATCTGCCATATTTCATAATCATGAAACGCAACAATTGCTAATAAAATCCGAATGGACTTAAACATCGCTACGGGAGAGAAAGTCTCATCGTAGTCAACACCTTGAACTTGTCGAAAACCTTTCGTGACAAGCCGTGCTTTATAGACGGTAACATTACCATCCGCGTCCGTTTTCTTCTTGAAAATCCATTTGCACTCAACGGCCTTTCGGTCGCTAGGAGGGTCCACCAAAGTCCATACTTGGTTTTCGCTCATGGATCCCAATTCGGATTTCATGGCTTCTAGCCATTTCTCAGAGTCTGGGCTCATCATCGCTTCCTCATAGTTCGTAGGTTCACTGTCTTCTACTAGCAAGACAGTCAAGACAGGGTTGCCGTACCACTCAGGGGGGCACGCGACCTTGTCGACCTGCGACGTTCAGTAGCAGCATCGTCCGAAGCTTCATGATCCTTGTCATTAGCTTCCTCTATTGTTGGTGCAGGCGGCACTGGAACAATTTCAGGTGCTGCGCTACTCTCCAACTCAAGAGAAGGTTCAATAACCTCGTCTAGCTCTACTTTCCTCCCACTCACTTCTTTCGAGAGAAACTCCTTTTCAAGAAAGGAACCGTTCTTTGCGACAAACACTTTGCCTTCGGTTCTGTGATAGAAGGTATACCCAATAGTTTCCTTAGGGTATCCTATGAATACGCATTTCTCCGCTTTGGGTTCGAGCTTGTCCGGCATCAACTTCTTGACGTAAGCTTCGCATCCCCAAACTTTAAGAAACGACAACTTAGGTTTAGCACCAAACCACAGTTCATACGGTGTCGTCTCAACGGATTTAGATGGAGCCCTATTTAAAGTGAATGCAGCGGTTTCTAATGCATAACCCCAAAATGATAACGGCAAATCAGTAAGAGACATCATTGATCGGACCATATCTAATAGGGTTCGATTCCGGCGTTCAGACACACCATTGCACTGTGGTGTTCCGGGTGGCGTGAGTTGTGAAACGATTCCACTTGCTTTAAGATGCGTGAGAAAATCATAACTCAAATATTCACCTCCACGATCGGATCGTAGAAACTTAATCTTTCTGTTACGATGGTTCTCCACTTCATTCTGAAATTCCTTGAACTTTTCAAATGTTTCAGATTTATGTTTCATTAAATAGATATACCCATATCTACTTAAGTCATTGGTAAAAGTGAGGAAATAGCGATATCCACCGCGCGTCGAAATACTCATCGGTCCACATACATCGGTATGTATGATTTCCAACAAGTCTGTTGCTCGCTCCATCATACCGGAGAACGGTGTTTTGATCATCTTGCCCATGAGGCATGGTTCGCATGTGTCAAATGATTCAAAATCAAGAGACTCCAAAAGTCCATCAGAATGGAGTTTCTTCATGCGCTTTACACCAATATGACCTAGACGACAGTGCCACAAATAAGTAGTATTATCACTATCTACTTTGCATCTCTTAGCCTCAATGTTATGGATGTGTGTTTCATCCCTTTCGAGATTTAGAAGAAATAAACCATTTACAAGAGGTGCATGACCATAAAAGATGTTACTCATATAAATAGAACAACCATTATTCTCCGATTTAAATGAATAACCGTCTTGCAATAAACACGATCCAGAAATAATGTTCATGCTCAACGCAGGCACATAATAACACTTATTAAGGTTTAAAACTAATCCCGAAGGTAAAACTAAGGAGAGTGTGCCGACGGCCATCACATCAACTCTTGATCCGTTGCCAACGCGCATCGTCACCTCATCCCTCGCAAGCCGCCGTCTATTCCGTAGCTCCTGTTTCGAGTTACAAATATTAGCAACTGAACCGGTATCAAATACCCAGGCACTACAACGAGGGCTAGTAAGGAAAACATCAATAACATGTATATCAAATATACCTTTGATGGTGCCAGCCTTCTTGTCCGCTAAGTACTTCGGACAGTTGCGCTTCCAGTGACCCTTGTCCTTGCAATAGAAGCACTCAGTGTCGGGCTTAGGACCAGACTTGAGCTTCTTCTCAGCAGGGGCATTGCGCTTGCCGCCGCCCTTCTTGAAGGGTTTCTTTGCTCCCTTACCTTTCTTAAAGGAGGGCTTGTTGACCATCAACACATGATTATCCTTCTTGATGTCCACCTCTGCAGCCTTCAGCTTTGCGAAGAGCTCGGTGATCGTATCAGTGGAACCAATCTGATTATGAGTCACTACAAAACTTTTGTAGCTGGGAGGGAGTGATTGCAGAACCCTGTCAATCTTGAGATCCTCTGGAATCATGCATTCCAGTTGCTCAAGACGTTGAGTGTAGCCCGACATCTTTATGGCGTGCTCACTAACGGAACTCCCTTCCTCCATCTTGCAGTTAAAGAACTTCTCGGAGATCTCATATCTCTCAGAACGGGCCTAAGTCTGAAACATGGTTTTCAGCTCCTCGAGAATCTCTAAGGGCCCGGGATACTCTTCAAAACGATTTTGAAGCTCCGGTTCCATAGCAAACAACATGGTGCTCTTAATCACACCATAATCATCTTTGCGCGACTGATAGACAGCTTTCTCATCAGCCGGCGCAGTTGCAGCAGGGGGGTCACCTAACGCTTTCCCAAGGACATAGTCCTTTTGTCCGCCAGACAGAATGATTCTTAGATTGCGGAACCAATTGGTGAAGTTAGACCCATTGTTTCTAAGATTTTCCTTCTCAGCAAAAACGTTGAAGTTGAAGTTGGACTTGGCCATGTGATCTACAGTATTGGCAAGTACAATTTAGACTATGTTCATGATAAATAGTTCAACTTAATCAAATTACTAGATGAACTCCCACTAAATTCAACATCCCTCAAGTTGTTTAGTGAACACGATCCAAATTCACCACACCTAATCCGATCATCACGAGAAGAGATGTGGTTTCAATGGTGGACAACAAAGTGTCGATCATATCATTCATATGACTCATGCTTAACCTTTCGGTTCTTGTGTTCCGAGGCCATGTCTGTACATGCTAGGCTCGTCAAGCTAGACCCAAGTATTTCTGCGTGTGCAAAACTGGCTTGCACCCGTTGTATGTGAGCGTAGAGTCTATAGCACCCGATCATCACGTGATGCTTGGACACGACGAACTTTCGCAACGGTGCATACTTGGGGAGAACACAGTTTTTATCTTGATCTTTAAGTGAGGAATCATCTTATAATGCTACCGTCGCGATCTAAGCATAATAAGATACATAAAGGGATAAACATCACATGCATATAACTTTATGTGACATGGTATAGCCAATCCTCGCGCAATGATCTCCATCTTGTGCGTTCCGGCATGATCTCCATCACTCCACCATGATTGCCTCCACCACGAATAGCAACTACAACTATTGCTAACTACTTAGCAATAAAGTAAAGCTATTACATGGCGTATAAGAAGTTGACTCGTAGGTCATACACAATTATAAAGACAACCATATGGCTCCTGCCGGTTGTGTACTCATCGACATGCAAGTCGTGAAACATTACAAAACATGATCATCGCATACAATATACACATCACATCTTGGGCCATACCATATCACAGAAAACACTCCCTGCAAAAACAAGTTAGACGCCTCTACTTTGTTGTTGCATGTTTTACGTGGCTTATGGGAGTAGATGCTAAGAACGATTCTTACCTACGGAAAGCCACAACGGTGATATTATGGTTGCCAAACTCCGGTGTTAATCCCATGACAACTATAGTGAGAGAAACTGACATCCACCAGCCGCATGTGTGGAACAAGCCACACGTCAAGTGCGGAGCCGGTCTCGCGAACGACGTCGCGTAAGGTTGGCCTGGACCGCTTCAATCTCACTATCCCGCGTCATCAGAAGAACACAAACAAGAGGCTTGCAACAGAAAACATCAACGCCCGCAACAACCATGTTGCGTTCTACTCGTGAAACACATCTACGCATAGATCTAGCTCTGATACCACTTAAGGGTTTCGCGGCATAGTAAATCAAAATTTTCTACGGAGCGAACAGAGGGAAAGCCAAGATCTAATCTAGGAGATGCAAACAACGAGAGAGATTGGATTAGATCTTCATACCCTTGAAGATTCGCACAGCGGAATGTTCGTCGGAACGTGGGTGATGTAGTCGTACTCGCTTCTCCTCCTCGCGATACGATCCGATCTAGCACCACAAGTGGCGGTGCCTCCGTGAGATGCACACGTGCAGCACCTCGACGTCTCCTCCTTCCTCGGACCAGCAAGTATGGTGGAGAGATAGATTGGATCTACAACACGACGGCGTGGTGTATATGGTGGAGAATTTCTGCAGCAGGGCTTCGCCTACAAACAGTCGGGAGGGAGAGAGGAAAGCTAGCAAGGCGGCTAGGGTTTGGAGGAGAGGTGTGGGGGGTTGGTGTGCCCCCACCCCTCTTTATATAGAGGGGGGCGCAGCCCTAGCCCCTCCCCCAAGCCCAAAGGATAAGGAGTGGGGGGCATGGACTCTCCCCTCTTCTAGAAACCCTATCTCTAGTTTAAACGATTTAAACTCTCTAGGATTGGCTGGGCCCTATGGGGCCTTGTGCCCCTAGCCCAATGCGGCCAGGACACTCCCTCATAGGCCCATGCCCCCTCCCGGAAGGTGGGGACACGTTGGTCCCCTTCCGGAAGGTTCTAGAAGCTTCCGGTACAATACCGATTAACCCGGAACAATTCCGAACTCCAAAAACTGCACTGCCTTATATGAATCTTATTCTCCGGACCATTCCGGAACCTCTCGTGATGTCCCGGATCCCATCCGAGACTCCGAACAAAAATTCATAAACCAATTATCCAATCTATCCTAGCGTCGAGATACGTTAAGTGTGTGACCCTGCGGGTTCGAGAATATGCAGACATGATCTTCTATCAATAATCAACAGCGGGGTCTGGGCACCCATATTGACTCCCACACATTCATCGATGATCATATCGGATGAACCACGATGCCAGGATTCAATCAATCCCATATATATATTCCCTTCGTCTCGCGATATTTTACTTGCCCGAGATTCGATCGTCGGTACCGTCATACCTAGTTCAATCTCGTTCACAGCAAGTACTTTACTCGTTCCGTAATCCGATATCACTTTGTGATTAACTCCTTAACCACATGCTTGCAAGCGGTGTTGATATCGATTACCGAGTGGGCCCGAAGTATATCTCTCCGACTTGGGAGGGACAAATTCCATCTCGATACATACAACCCAACAGATACTTTCCGATCACCTGAGAGACACCTTTATGATCACCCTCTCATAGGATGACGTTTGATGACCTCAAAGCTTTCTTCCGGTACCAGGGAGTTGCATTATCTCATGGTCTAAGGAATACAATATTTGACATAGGAAAAGCTTTGCAAAGATGAACACGATGAAACGATCTAATTGCTTCACTTAGTTTGGGTCTGTCCATCATATCATTCTCCCAATGATATGATCTCATTATCAATTGACAACTCATGTCTATGGTTAGGAAACCTTAACCATCATTGATCAATGAGCTAGTCCTTAGAGGCGTACCAGGGACACGGTGTTGTTCACAAACCACACAAGTATTAATGTTTCCGCTTAATAAAATTCTAGCATGGAATATAAACTTTATCATGAACAAGAATTATAATAATAACATCTTTATTATTGCCTCTAGGGCATAATTCCAACAGTAGCGCGCGGTGAGAAACAGAGGGGAGAGGGGAAAACCCAGGTGGGCTATGTGGTATGCTTGTTGGGCCGCGCTAGTTGGCTGGTTTGCTCCATTTTTTCCTCAAGTCATTTTCTTTTTCTATTTTGATTTTCTAAATATGATTTGAAGTATCAAATGAACTCCAAATCCACTTAGATTTTCACCACATTTTTGTGGGATAATCCTAGTATATAAAAGTGTTTTAAACACACAAACCACTCCAAAACACTTAAGGGGTACTGAAATAAAATAAAAACAAAATCTTTACCCTATCATATAAAGGGGTTTAAAATTAAGGTTTTCCTAGGTTTTGAAATTTGAATTTTTTTGTGCATTGCACACATGGTATGTTGATATGAATGCAATGATGATTTGGTTTGATGATATTTGGTATGTTACACCTATACACCTGACAAGTGTATTGGGTGTGTTGGGGACACAAGAGACTTCTTGTATCTTGGTTACAGGGTTGCTTGAGAGGGATACCTTTGACCACTTCCTCCCTGAGTTCTATAAACCTTGGGTAATCCACTTAAGGTAATCCACTTAAGGGGTTGATTACTCAACATTGATGTTCAACAGATATTAGGATAAGATTCATTAGAGATGATAAGGATTGATATGGAAAGAAAGACATATGATGAATGGTCTTGACTTGGGTTCCTTCCTACTCCATATAACTGAAGAGTTAGGGTGAAGTATTACCATGATCCTCATGGTAGGAATAGATAAGGATAAAATAGGTCAAGAGTTAGTTATTACATTCTTGTTACTTGAATTATATTCATAGCTTGGAATTCATGGGTTATTGCAATGAATACTATGGAATTATCACTTAAGTATCTGATAATAATCATTAAGCAATGTGTGGTGGTTTAGTTTATTACATTTGATCTACCCTTAGATCAAATCATGTTTACCCAAAACAAGGTTTTAGCAAAGGTCATATTGAAACTGATCGCAGTCAACTTGATGATCTACTTCAATTCAATCAAGTTAAGAGAAGCTTCAATCACTTTGACAAGTTTTATTCAAAAGTGCAAAAATTATTCAGATTTTCTATACATGGATGCAATGCACACATCTGAGTTCATCTTATTTCTAAGCTCTAATGCTGGGGTGTTACAATATGGAATATGAGTTGGAGACTGAACGTTGTTCGGAGTCTTGTATTGGATCCAGGACATCACGAGGAGATCCGGAATGGTCCGGAGAATAAGATTCATATAAGGAAAGTGGTTTCCCGGGGTTCGGAAAAAGTTTTGGTGTTTTGATCGGATACTTCTAGAATTTTCTAGAGGGAGCACCAGTGGTTCGACCACCCCGTGAGGGGGTAACTTGGACAGTGGCATGCCCTAGGGTCCAGCCGCACCAAACCCTAAAGGGACAATTCGGCCAAGACTAGTAAAAGGGTCAAACCCTAGTTTGAATAGTCAAATCCTAGTTTGAAAAGTCAAACTCTAGTTTTTGGTAAGAAGGAAGACTTGGTGGAAAGGGTTTCAAGATTTTACCTTGGTGGCCGAGTTGGGGGGAGGGACACGGCCTGGGCTAGGAACCCTTGTCCGGCCGCCCCCACCTATATAATAAGGGGTAGGGACGCACGCCCCCCCCCCCCCCCTCATCCTTGTCCATTGGCGCCTAACCCTAGCCACCCCTTCTCTTCTCTCTCGTGCACTGTCCTGCTCCGGCTTAGGCAAATCCCTATAGAAATATCTCCTCCTCCACCACCACCACACTGTCGTGTTGTTGGGATTCTGAGGAGATCTACAACCTCCACTACCCTGATGGAACAAGGGAGAGGAAGGTATTCATCCACTCCGTATGTGTGATCGACTACGGAAACGCTGCCGGAACGCGACACCGGAAGGATCTTCTACACAATCTTGAGATCGGCAAGTGATCGGCTACATCAACCACGAGAATCTGATCTTGTTAAATGTTTTGGACCTATGAGGGTTAGTTCTGTACAATCTCATTGCACCGATCTCGTAGATTAGATCTTGGCTTTGCCATAGATTAGATCTTGGCTTTGCCATAGATTAGATATTGGTTTTGTGTGTTCACATGATAGATTTTTTGTTTTCCGTGCAACAAACCCTATAGTCGCAGCCTCGGCGCTCACCGCTTTCGACTCCACAGCCATATCTTCAGTTTCATCCTTCATGGATTCGTCTGAAGAAGACCTCCTAGCATAGCATAACAGGAAAGTCATATAAGGCACCAAGCAAGGAAAACTCAACAAAAGTCAAAATATAGAAGCGGTAAAATGCTTACGAAGGGATGTCAGAGAGGTTTAGGAACAACGTCGTATTCTTCATCTTCTTGGCCTTTGTCTAAGGAGCCACAACCCGGATGGGTATCACAGGAATGGGGGAGGTGACATCTCCGCCCGCAGCATGCTGGTGCAAGAAGGCGGGCCCCTTCGGTGTTGGCGATGTCATGGCATCCGAAGATTCTCTTCGGGATCTCTTGCGAGAATTCCCGTCGCTAGGCTCGGGGGCTTCATCCTCTGTCGGCGAGTGAGCAACAAGGACCGTGGACTCCGAATCCACGTCCCCGCCATCTAGAGCAACCGTAAACTCCTTAGGAAGGGGAGGCATCATGTTGTCCACCTTAAGCTCCTACGGAACACCAAAGCGCAAGTCACAAAAAATTATAGTGGACTCAAACAAAGTGCATTGCATGCAAGTAAAGTATTCACCCGAGGAACTTTGTTCTTCGCGTCGAAGGGTGCAGTCGACGACTCCGCTGGAAGCTCGTCATCATCCTTGAAGCACAACAGAAGTCGCAGAGCCCTGTCAAGATCGGATGAGGACAACTCCTCATTCGACACTCTCGTCGGGTCGTTGGCTCCAGCCTACAGAAACATCGGGTACGCCCTCGCTTGTAGGGGTTGCACCCGACACTTGAGAAAGGTTCGGATGATGTCGACGCCGGAGGCCTACTTGCCTCACACCAGCTGGAGATCGTCCACCCGCTTGTACAACCTCTCGACCACTTCGGTTTTACCCACATGAATGTCGTTTGACCACGAACACTTCTGGGTGATCACCTTGCTGGCGTCGAAGGGGGCCAACCCATAGTCCTGGCCGGCTAGCTTGGAGTCGCTGATGTAGAACCACTTGTTCCTCCATCCTTGTACGAAATCGCAAAGGTGGGAGGAGAAGTGTAGGGTTCGTTGCATGGAAAACAAAAAAAATCTATCACAAGAACACATAAAACCAAGATCTAATCTATGGCAAAGCCAAGATCTAATCCACGAGATTGGTGAAACGAGATTGAAGAGAACTAACCATTCCGGCTCCATGTTCCGGCAGCGCTTCCGCACTCGGTCACATGTACGGAGTCGATGAAGACCTTCCTCTCCCCGTTCTAGCAGGCAGCAGAGGTAGTAGATCCCCTCGGAATCCAGTAGCATGACGGTGTGGTGGTGGTGGAGGAGGAGAATCCCTGCAGGGCTTCGCCTAAGCCGGAGCAAGAAGACGGAGGAGGGAGAGAGGTGGCAGCTAGGGTTTAGAGCTAAGGGCAAGGGAAAAGGGGTGGTGCGCCCCCACACCGCTCCTTATATGGAGGGGGAGTGCGTTCAAGGCTTCCCAGCCCTTGACCCACTCCTTCCCAACTCGGCCAAGGGAAGATGTGGGACACTTCCCCTTTCCTTATTTAGGGTTTGACAAACTAGGGTTTGTCCCTAAATCCTTTGGTGGCCGAATTTGCCCCTTGCGATTTGGTGAGGCAGGACCTAGTGCTCCCCCGTGGCATGCCTCAGCCCAAGTGACCCCCTCCTCAGGTGGTGGGCCCACTGGTGGCCCCTTTAGAACATTCTAGAAGATTCCGGTCAAAATACTAAAAACATTTCCGAACCCCAGAAAATGACTTTCCTTATATAAATCTTATTCTCTGGACCATTCCGTATCTTCTCGTGATGTCCTGGATCCAATCTGAGACTACGAATAACATTCGGTCTCCAACTCATATTCCATATCTACTTAAACAACATTGAACCTTAAGTGTGTCACCCCTATGGTTCGCGAACTATGCACACATGATCGTGACACCTCTCCAATCAATAACCAATAGCAGGACCTAGAGATCCATAATGGCTCCCACATATTCAACGATCATTCCATGATTGAATGAACCATTAACATACGATACTGATTCCCTTTGTTGTGTGATACTTTACTCATCCGAGGTTCGATCGTCGGTATCTCCATACCTAGTTCAACCTCGTTATCGATAAGTACTCTTTTCTCGTTCCGTATGACATACCATGTGACCTAGTCAGATGATTGCAAGCCAATTGGATGACATTCCACCGAGAGGCTCTAGAGTATATCTATCAGTCATATGGATGGACAAATCCCACTCTTGATCCATGCTCTTCAACACATACTTTCAGAATAGCCAATGCTACCTTTATAACCACCTATTATGGAAGTGGTGTTTAATGTCATCAAATCACCCGGTGACGGTGATTAACATGATCTCACGGTCGAAGGATTAGGTTACTATGTATCTGAAATCTTGTAGCAAAACAAACTTAATGACTTGATCTTATGCTATGCTTACTTTTGGCGTGTGTCCATCACATCATTCTCCTAATGATATGATCTTTTTATTAATAACATCCAATGTCCATGATCAGAAAACCATGATCATCTATTAATCAACAAGCTAGTTTAACAAAAGTCTTACTAGGGACCCTTTTATGTTTACAAAACACACAAGTATTAATGTTTCCTATTAATACAATTATGGAATGGGATGTAAACATTTATCACAAACACAAAGATATAATAATAACCACTTTATTATTGCCTCTTGGGCATATATCCAACAAGAAGTACTGCTGGTTGGGGCGGATGGATATTCCGCACCCGCGTAGATCATACATCGCTCCTCCATGGCCAGACTTCCTCTTCAAGGAGTAAAGCTTCTTGAAGAGACCAAAGTGTGGCTCGATTCCAAGCTAGCACTCGCACGGCATGATGAAGCACGCGATGTGCAAAAGAGAGTTGGGAAACAACTGGTGAAGTTGAAGCCCATAGAGAAAAGGGAGCCCATGAAGAAATTCGTGGGCAGGAAGCGATAGACCGCAGATGACAAAAGCGTAGAACATTACCCGAAATCCTTTGAGGTGGATATGGGATTACCTTCGACTTGGAGAGTTTGGTGTCGCCCTTATCCTGTGGAATCAGACGCGCCTCACGCAGGCGGCACAGATCCACCTCCCTCATCGTCGACCGCCGCTGACCACCATTGGTGACGCGACCGGCGGTGGTGGTCTTCTTGGCGGTGGCGGCGACGCTCGTCCCAACAGCGGCGGAAGAAGTTTTCTTCGGCTTTCCTATCTTTCCAGCACGGCACGCTGCATGGTGAGCAAGGAGGAAAGAGGACGGAAAGACGCGAAGAATGTCTAGCGCATAAGAAAGTGCGAGCTTTGGAAATGGCGGAGAAAGATTGGCAAAGGTAGTGTGAATGGCGAAGTGGAGAATTGCCGCAGCTCCTAGCGGTATAAAAGGGTTAAAGACGATGAGGCGGAGCCGTTGATTCGCCAAACCTAACACGTGTCAGCCATCATATTATACACGTGGTGGGTACTGCCTCGAACCGTTGCGAGCACGCCATCCACTATGCGCGGAAATCGAGGCGATGCAGTAACTTTTGCGTCAATTACTCGTGACTAGTCAAATCCCAGTCAGAAAGTGGGACCCACAATCATCTAGTTCCATCGTCTCTGCTGCCGCAGATGGTTGAGCTCACCAGGCGTCATCAATGATGTTAGCAACTTGCAAAAGCAAAAGCCACCAACAGCTCTAATCTTTCGAACCAAGTCAAAAGTACTTACTCGAGTCTGTGACTCAACCAACTACTCGGGGGCTACTCCTATCAGGAGCGCTGGTCGCGCACCTAAAAATCTGGTAAGGCCCCTGGGTTAGTCAAAAAAAATCACGAGCTTCGAGTCCTCCTTCGAGTCCACGACTCCATTACGGACTCGGGAACTACTCCCAGGGAGCATTGGCTGCGCATTGGATCATTATAAGTCTCTGCCCGAGTCTACGACTCGAACGGATACTCGGAGGCTACTCCCATAGGGAGCGCTGGTTGCGCACCCTATGAATCATTCGATTGATATCCTTCCGATCATTCACGACTCCAAAAAACATGACTTACTAATAATCGGAAACTTTGCCCAAAACAATGCTGAGAGAGATAATGTCTCCTTAGCCACCCGAAATACCTCCACGGTGATAAATTTTATGAGGTTGTGTCTACGATGCAAAGGTAAGACCTACAAATATAATCTGATGGCCTGGTAACGCATCCGACTGGGCTCTGCTAGTAATATTCCGTGTCAGCAGGCACAATAAAAAATCCCGACGACGCGTTGGTTACATGACTGAAAAACACTTGAATTCGACTCCTGTAAGACCTCTGCGGCCTGAGTCGAATTACGCCAGCAATTTCCAGATTCGAGTCCGAGGACTCGAGTCTGAGTAGATAGCATTGTTTTTCCCAAAGGCAGTTAACTGACCCTGATCCGTCGGGAGAGTCAGGCACGCGTATCTACTATCCCTATGAACCAGCACACTGACCCGAAACTTGTTTGGATGAAAAGCACTCGAAAGACTTAGGAGTCTCCAATCGAATATGCGATTCGACTAAACACTTGGGGGCTACTGACATGAGTATGCCCTACGGGTGTCTGATGTTGGCCTACCCGGTTCGGCCTGGCAGAAGCCCATACAACTATCCACTTCTTATGATGAAGCCCGTGAAGAATTCGGGTGACCCAAGCCCATGAAGGATGCGACTCCTTGAGGAACGCATCTAGATTTAGATAGAAATTCAAAGGGTAAAACCCTAATATATAACCGACTCGACCTACCCCGAGACCTGTCCTCCCCATATAAATGCCAGAATGGCACGGCGAGAAGGAGACTGCCCCATAACCTAGCACACAACTCGCTAGATACAATCTGCGCACCCTTGTAATTTTCGGCATCGCCATCAACAAAGAGCAGATAAGTAGAAATAGGATTTTCCCTTCAGGGGCCTGAACCTGGGTAAACCTCGTGTCCCCGCGTTGCTTGTCTGTTAGCCGTTCCGCGATCTCCGGCGTCTCCTCCTCCAAAATCTAAGACCATAACAATAGGCATTGACGAGTTGAACCCTCGTCACCTGTCGCTGCCGAAAAGAGTGCCCGCCGCCACCGGCCCCGCCCGAGCTTTGCCCGACGGTGCGCGTCGGCAACCGCGGGTGAAGGAGGACGGGAGGCAGGCAGCACGGCTAGCCTTGCCCCGTCGCCCATGGGGGGCGAGACGGAACGAGACAAGCTTTTTTCCTCAACGGAGCTTCTGGCAAAGCCAAAGGCCCTCCTCCTGGCTGCTAATTAAGTGGTATAATGTATTTTGTTTTATTTCATGTTTAGTGCACTTGTAAGCTGTAGGAGCAAACTAGAACATTTGTTATTTCCTTTTGGAGTGAACTGAAGTAGCAACACACACGTTCCTGATAACATGTGCGATTGTCTGTGAGTATTTAGCCGTAGAATGCACATTGCATACCTTCTGTGCTACGTTGCACATTGCAACTTTTTATTCCACAACATTTCATTGTCCATACGGTGGCAAAGATCAATTTCAAAAGGTTCCACTTTTAAGAACAACCAGCACGCACTAACACACTAGTTCAAACCTTTGAAACAATGAGTTTCACCAGGAATACTAAAAACCCTAAACAAGATATTACAAATTTGAGCAGCAGCACAATCTGCTCCAGTTGCATCTGAATGTCAGTACTTGCACTACCGGAAGCAGAGCCACACTCTGATTTCTTGCTCCTTCCATGATTCTGGCTCATTGAGCTACTTCCCTCGTGTTGTTCTTCCAAAATTTCTCCAATTTTCAACAAATGCTCCGGATACACATCGTCCCATTTCTAGAAAATTGCAGCCCTCTTTATGACTCCGAAGCAACTAATCAAAAACATAGAAAAATAAGAAGTTAGCTTACAGACAGATTGCTCGATTTAGTGTTTCGAAATGGGGAATTTTATTAGAACGGTTCACTCACACGCGCGCGTTCGTCCTAGGCCATCCAGAGGCGCCGCCGCGGGTCCACCATGTCTGCCACGTCACACATAGGACCGTACATGGACGGCACAAAAGAAGTCGAGGACTGTTGTGTGATGCATTTTCTTCCCTGTTACCAGATCATTTTTGACATAGCGAGTAAAGTTGTGGGATTGCTGATGCATTTCACTCCTGGAGAGCGAGGTCTAGACCAAGCCCGTTCGCGCAGTATACTCCCCGGTGCGCGTGCGTCCACCCGCCGAGTGAGCCCTCTGCCCTGGTCCAACACGCTCAGCTCCAGTCAGCCCCGCGCGTACGAGTCACTTTTATTTACGCCTTTTGAACGAGTCCCGTATCATCATCACTATCTCACTAGCTCCTCGCCTCGCACGCACGCTATAAATCACCGCGCGCATAAGGCACTCCCTTGCATCTCATCGTATCACTCCAAGGAACCACCACCACCACTGGTCACTGGCCCGGGGCCTCAGCTAGACATCTACGCAAGAACATACGTGCACAGAGTATCATCATACATGGGCAACGCCGCGCCGCGCATCCGCCACGAAGCCACGGCTCCTTTCTCGACGCCTGTCGTAGTACCATCTCCATCCGGACGCACGGCGCGGAGGCACGGCGGGAAGGTGACGAGGCGGGACGCCGTGCGTCGACGACCACGCGGGGCCGAGGAAGAGCATAAGGCGGCAGGCGGCACCGGCACCGGCACCGTAGCGATGACGGTGAAGGTGGTGGTGACGAGGAAGGAGGCGGAGAGGCTGATCGCGCGGCTGGAGGAGCACAGCGCCAAGGAGCGCAAGGCAAAGATCGCCGAGTTCACGCGCCGGCTTAGGGCTGGGGACGGCGGTGAGACCCCGGCGTCGTCCTGCGGGGGAACGTGGAGGCCGAGGCTCGCGCCGATACAGGAAAACTAGCTAGCTATAGCTCATCGTGTGTCCTGGCCTGGCTCACGGGCAGACCGGCCGACGCCTCCGTGGTTTAGTATACTGCCAGTTCTAGTATATGTAACCTTGCGGTGTCAACCAAGCTATAGATAAATCAACACAACATATTTTCTTATCCGGTGTCGTTCTGCATTATTCCTGAGTTACCAATTGTTTTGATACTACTAGCACATATAGTGCCATTACACTGATGAAAAGCACGTAATATCATCAGCTACCTACGACCGCAGCTCCTTCCATGAAAACAAACGATGGAGTACAACAAATAGTGCAGCCAGAAACACGAAAACGATCAAGCCCATGTCGCCCTGTTAGCTTCGCACCATTGCTGCGATAAGATCGCCCATTCTTGGCCGGCAGTCACCCAGCAGCCAGGAAGAGAAGAGGCAACGCAGTCACCCAGCAGCCACTGAGCCACCGCCACTCGTCCACTCGAGCGGAAAGTAACACGTCCGGCGACCCGAGATGCGGCCAATTTTGCGGCGGCGACGTGGTCGTCGCGCCTCTCGCTGCAGGTATGGTGCGCACGGCGCACGGCGCACGCGTCATCGTCTGGTGCAATGCATCACCCCTAACCATCATACCCGATTTCTCTCACTTGCTGTTTTCTCCCTTATCTTTAAGCCCCACACCCATCGTCGATGCAAACGACTTTTACCCCAAAAGTTATACTACACCGATCGAGTAGGTTGATCGAGTCAGATTTGGAGTGACCCAACCAAAGGTACTAGTACTGTAAGAATCTTGAAAATACGGTCACGTCAGGGACGACGAGATTCTTACCTCCGAGACCTGAAGCTGCCGCTATCAGGCTGTCGCAATTGCAGACCCGCTCAAAAGAGTTTTCGTGCGCGTCTTTGAGAAGGCAACGCGAGACTTAGCCACGACCGTTTCGAACAAGGTGAAGGGAGACATCGCTGACGCGTAGGACTTCACTTGATTGGTCTCGGAGAAATTTAGCCCAGCGACTGCCAAAGCAACCTCCACGACGTACTATCAAGCTGGGGCTGTAGCGCCAGTGTGTGTTGCGGCGTGCATGCTACCAGGCTGCTTCGATGGGCCACAACTATCTCAGGAGGCAGCAAGACCATGTCACTGAAAGTAGCTGTGGGTGCAGTCGCTGGTCAGTGTGTCTAAACGAGCCAACAAAGCGCAACATTAAAACAAAACAAATAAACGCAAATAGCCAGGTGAAACTTACATGGAAGTGGCAGCTTACCACATACTCCCTCCGTTTCAAAATATAAGATGTTTTAGATTTGTTAAGAGAATGTATCTAGACTTGTTTTAGTGTGTAAATTCACTCTAAACATGAATGAACCTACATACTAAAAAAGTCTAGATACATTTGCTTCACAAAGTTAAAACATCTTATGTTTTGAAACAGAGGGAGTACTTGTCTGTACTATGCATTTGTACAAATTAAGTTCCTTAATGATTTGATAAAGGCGTCAGGAATTACAACAAAATCCAGCTTCAGGATATGTAGATGTACAACTCCAGCTTCAGGATATGTAGATGTACAACTCCAGCTTCAGGATTAGTGCCTGATGCGGAAGCAACTCCAGAGATAAACAACAAAAAAGACGAGCTGCCAGAAGGAACAACATAGTAATACATACAGATCTCATTCAATTTCCAGTGCCAAAGCAAAATATTTCTCATCACATTACAACAAACCGAGTCTCACACAAGAACTCAGACATTGTATTTTGCTTGCTTAGTAATATAAGTAGTCGTTATTTGTTACTACTACAACTCACTTCCCTCCGGAGTTGGGCTTCGCGAGTAGCTTCTTCGGTAGCTTATCCAGTGGGGTTGTTTTCAGAAGGAAAAGTCTGGCTGCACGCTCTTGTAAGGTTCCACCGCATTTTAGTCCACGAGTCTGGAGCTCCAGCTTAAGCTTCTCCATGCCAAGCGCCTGGATGACAACAGAGTTGATAAGCCACATATACATAATTGCTTCAAAGTTCAAACTTTAGAACGCATAAAGAGTTTTTAATCCAGTGAAGTGTGTATAAACAATCCAGGATTTAGACAAAACAAGCAGCACATTGGAGGATGGTAAACAGATTTTACATAATGAACATAAGAAGAACATTAGAATGAAGAAACTGAGACTCAAGTGGTCAAGGAGTTGGTCAGATATGTCTCAGCACACAACTAGTTTAATGCACAGTAAGCGGTGCATACCTTGAAGAAGACAAGATAATACAACAGGAAGAAATAAACTAGTATAGATGAGAAAGAAGAACTTTGATGGTAGAAAGACTGATTATTATGCAATGCACCAACTATTATAGAGGAGAAACATGCTTATTTGCTCCTTACAAGCGCTCAGTTTTCTCAAGTGTCATCGAAACAAACACAATTTGCTTATTTTTCACCACACAAACACAACTTTTGCTTTTATGCCACTGCAGTGAACTAACTGCCAAAGGGCAATGGGCATCCATTGATTTTACGAAAAGATATTCCTCCCTCAGTCATAAATACAAAAACAACAAAGCCTTTTGTCCCAACCAAGTTGGGGTAGGCTAGATGTGAAACCCAACGGAAACATATGGATACCAAAGAAAAAGCAAGACAAAAAAAGTAAACAGAGTACGAGTAAACTAAAATTGCGGCACATGGATCGCTGACTTCCATGAGGTCCTATCAAACGCCAAATCTCAAGGTACATTCCAATCTCTCAAGTCCATCAGTGACAGATAAAAAAATAAAATCACAGCGGACAAATATGAACCAAATAAATACTTTGGTTAGATATATTTTTCTAACATTCAAATCATTTCTGGAAATATTTGCATTTTGAGGATTTAACAAAGGCCTATTTGATTTTATAGTAAGCATGACTCGTATATAAATCATATTGGATTTTTTGAGTGTTTGGAATTGATTTTAGCCACATTATTTTCCTAAATATTACAATTCCGAAAATCCAAACTATATCTTAGATTTCTGTGGTCCCATGCTCCACACATGACCCTTCCTTTCTATTCTCTCCTAGCTAATCAGACTGTCTTTGACATTCAGCCAATTGCAACATGCATTCTTTTTTTTCTTTCTGTCACTTGCATCTAGGACCCAACTGTGAGATGACACGGCAGCAAAAGCATGCCAGCACTGAACATGATGTTCTTTTCTCCTTTTCTTTAGTAGAGCGAGGGTGGTTTACGGAAGTTCACATACTAAAGGATAACGGCAATGGCATATAGGCAAGAAGTTGGGTTTGTGTGATGGCAAATAAGCAAGGAGCGTTTTTCGACAGCAATTCAGTAAACAGAGGGTTTGTATAAGGGGTTAATAGCAAACTTCTTTTTATAGAACTGAGTTAACTTGTGATCAAAGACTTCCAAACTCCAAGAATCCAATCCAAATAAAACTAACACTAGCCTGCTCATACGTTAGAATTTCTAGGTCGAAATCTTAAAAGATGATTTTCTAATTGAACTACTAGATCAATACTGACACAGACAAGAGGTACCAGGTAACCCTTGCTGCTGTAACTGCAATACAACAGTTAAGAGTACCTGGAAATTACGACACAACTGTTGCTGTAGGTGACAGTCAAACCCCACATTGTATATGAGTTTCTACTCCGGCTGATTATGCATCAATTTTCACATGATTCCCATTTAGCACTTTATGAGTTGGACATATAATAGGATGAGTTTGTGATCCTGAGGGTAATGTAAAACTTGTAACAAACTATTGTGATCTGAACCAGATGATATTGGATGGGCTGAAAGTCTTCTGATCTTTAAAGTGGCGTTGCGCTGTCATTGTGATAGTATGACACACACATACTAATTAAGCTATATTACTACAGTACTACTAATTGTTCCTATCAGCTAGTTTTTATCATGTTACTAAATTTTCACGAGAATCCAGTTATCTAGAGAAAATCTCCTTTTATATGAAAACATCACTAAGCAACTACCGACATGTCAGCACACAGTTATTATGTAACTATGATGATTAATTTGTACCAGGGGTAAAAAAAGAACATACCTCTAATTCTGCTGCTGAACTGAATGTTGTCAGATCCACAGGCTTCTCTGAAAGAAGAGACTTGTTATTTGCATCAGCAGATTGTTCTACTGGGGGCACCTCAGGGTCATCAAGAAGTGATGTAGCTGAACCGGTATTATCCGCATCTGCTTTCTCATCTGATTTGAGAACTTCTTCTGAAAGAGCACTAATACCGTTCTCAGAAGTTCCATTTTCAGAAGTGTTCTCGGGAGCAGGCTGATCCGACGTGCCCCCCTCACACTCCAAAGTACTTGCCGACTCAAAATCACATCCTGATCTAATCACTACTTCCATGGATTCCTGAAGAGCATTTCCATTTTTCTCCGAATCACTGCTCTGGGACTTTTCACCTGAGGACTCCCCTTCTGAATGTGACCCAGAAACTGAAGCCAGATCAACCTTCTCATCCTCACTTTTGTTGGACCCATTTGAGCAATTCCCGTCATCAAGAGCTGCAGGTTTTTCACCTGCATCTTCATCATCATCCACATCACTGTCACTTTCGCTATCACTCTCATCATCTGCTACCTTCTTCTTGCCCATCCTAAAATATTTTGATTAAAGCAGGCAGTTAGCACTATAAAACAACACAGTCCACACCACTCTTCAGTGTAAAATGCTTGTTCACATTAGCTAAGAGGCAGATTCACAAACAGAAAAAACTTTTTTTTGCATGTCTCATCACTCAACTGACTTAAATCAGCCAGTTACAAGAACAAGTTTGTAAATTTCTCCACAAATAGAACATTGAGTATAAAACGCCTCCAATATATCATGTTCACCATATAAAATAAAACATAGAACCTCCACCATACTTAGTTACAATTTTAAGATAAAATAACTACTAGACAGGATACCAAGCATGCAAAAAAGCACAATCTGCATTTATCCTCTGCATCCAGATCCAATTGTACCAGACAAACTACTAGATGTCAACCTGGCAAACTTATTGACCAAACCAAACACCAGAATCCCTGACTAAAACTAACATGTTCATAAGACGAGCTACGAAATTATTCCAACGAACTCAATTGAAGCAACATGCATCAGTTTAGCTAAAATTATCACAATAATTGGTGTATAGTTGGGTATACACCACAACAGATAAGTGGTTCTTGTAGCACTCACCAAATTTTGAGCTTCTTGGCGTCACGTGGCTTGGGGACAGCCTTCCTCTTCCCAAGAGAGGCACGCACGGACTCCTCAACAGCATTGACGCAGCTCTCGGCATCCTTACGGTACTTCTCGAGGTACTTGTCGACCTCGGCAGCCCGGACGCCGCCACGACCCGACTCTTTGGCTTTCTTCTTGAGGAAGTCCTCCGCGAGCTTCTCGAGCTGGCGGTCCCCTGCCTCGGCCTTCCACTCCTCGAGGCGGCGCTCGGCGTTGACGTGGCGCAGCCGGCGGCCGTTTATGTCGCGGCAGGCGTCGAAGTTGCTGGTCTTCTTCTGGCCGGCCTTGGAGGCGGCGCCACGGAGGAGGGATCCGAACCCGCCCTTGCCGCCCCGGAGGCGCAGGAGCGCGGACGCGGAGGGGAATTGGCCGTCGGGGAAGGACGCGAGGAGGGAGGAGGGCGAGATGTCGAGGCGACCGGTGACGAGGCGGAGGGATGCGGCCGGGACGCGGGAGAGCGCGGAAACGGCGTCGAGGAGCGCCGCGCCGGAGACGGTGGGTGTGGAGAAGCGGAGGCAGTGGGTGCGGCCGTCGAGGAGCCGCACCAGGATCTGGTACTGGGAGGCCTCCGCCATGTCGCGCGGTGGTGGTGGTGGTGGTGGACGAAACCCTAGCCTCCTTCCTACCTCTCGCCGACGTCGTCGAAGAGAAGATTCAGAGAAAGAAGAGGGACGGGGGTAAACTTCGGCTATGAAGCGCCTAGGATTGGTCAAGGGTAATTTCCTCCGTCCGATGTCGAGGCTCGGAGTCCATCCGTCCGTCCGTCCGTCCGTTTCCACACGGAGGAGACCTCCACTCCACGCCCTGAAACAGAGCCGAACCCGTTAAGACGGTTTTTTCCTCTCTCTCTCTCTCTCTCTCTTTCTCCTGCCCGTTACGTCTTCTCTCTCTCCCTGTTCTCGTTTACCGTCGAGCCTAGCGCCGGCGCAGCCACCCAGCGCTGCCGGCCCCACGCCGCATCGTGCCATAGCCCCCCCTCTCCCGCTCTCTCCCTCGACCCATCTTCGCGCCCGTTCTTCTGGTCCAGTGAACCCCACCCGAGCCGAACCCTAGGTCCGGCCGGCAGCCAGAAGTGCAGGGCGGCGGACCGTCTCTCGACGTCTTCCACCACACCGCTCCCGTTCTCCTCTCCCGTGCCGCCAGCTTTGCCCGCCCCCGTCCCGCCCGCGGCCCCTGCATCCGGAGCTAAGCCCGAGTCACCGCTGTGACATGAAGCCCAAGGTCGCAGCTGCCGCCGGCGGTGGCGAGAAGGGCCGCGGCGTGGACCCTTTGCTACCGCGGTTCAAGTGCCAGGAGTGCCACCGGGCGCTCGTGGTTGTCGGCGTGGAGTCCTTCCCTGATAAGCAGCCTCCTCAGGCCAACTCTGGTACCTTTCGCTCCCCTTTCGTTTTATGAGTCGGTAATGATTGCATCAGTTGTAGTCAAGCGCACCTTTGTGGTAACATTCTAGGTGTTGGATGATTCGGCACAATTGAATTTGTGTTAGAATTTTAGGTCACTAATTTAGTTTGCCAAAACGTCTTATACTGTATTAGTGAACAGAGGGAGTAGATTCTAATGAATTATTGGCAACTGTTTCTGGAGAAATGTAGCTTTTTACTTCTTTCCAACTGATATTAGAACAGATATCCAGGTATGTGCATGGTTGAGTTGGATTTGTGGTACCATTATGTTTGATATGGTAGTGGAACCTATATGATGCTTTTGGAGATCATGTCCAGGGCTTTAAGTTTTAGCACAACTAAATACCCTCTAACACTTATTTCCTTTACTGTTTCGGATTGAAACTAGAATGTTCTCCCTAGTGGTAGCATATTTAGTTTACACAACATATGTCTCTCTTTACAATCTTATCATGTGGTGAATTACTTGTATTGGCACTCACATTTCAGTAAACCTTGAGCCAGAAAATGCTTGCATATATACATAGGAATATATACATGTAAAGGTGATGTAAGGTGGGAAAATATTGCTACATTGATCATGGTGCTACTGCCAACCGTTCCTTTTTATTTACTTCTGATGATGCTACCTGCCAAATTACTTCCAATTACTGTCAGTTCAAAAACTAACTACTTCATTGCTTAGCCTAAGATAATTGTTGAAATGTTTCCATTTTCTTGTCAACGATAATTAAGTATATCTAAGATTCTATTTTGTGGTAGTAGTGGTTCTTATGTATTATGCCATTAATGGATACAGGTATGCACGCATCCTCTGTTCAGGGCAGTATTATGGGGGCGAGTAGGATGGACAGTTCTTATGTCGTGCTATCCAAGCAGAATAAATCTCAAGCCCCTGGAATTCCCCCACGCCCACCAAGTGCAGCAGCCCGGCATGTCGAACCTAATCAATCAACAAGAGCAATAGAGGGGTCATATATAATGCTTCCACCTGCTGCTGCTTCCATATACAAGACATCTGCCTCTGAAGGAGGTGGTGCACATTTGCCACCTCCGAG
Organism: Avena sativa; assembly: GCA_916181665.1. Taxonomy (NCBI): domain Eukaryota; kingdom Viridiplantae; phylum Streptophyta; class Magnoliopsida; order Poales; family Poaceae; genus Avena; species Avena sativa. Next base: position 383,971,966 of record OV702281.1, on the reverse strand, counting down.
TCTTAACTCCACTAGCCATTCACAAGGAAACAATTCTGGATTTCACTCTAGTGTGACTGTATTAAAACGAGCATTTGAGATTGCTAGTTCACAAACTCAGGTAAAGTAAGTTGCTTAAATTATATCCATATTGAATGTGTGGCGTTTGGATGCATTTGTTACTGTTTCATGTTATGCAGTCAACTTGCTTGTTCACAAACTCAGGTTCATTAAGTTACTTAAAACTGTATATATTGAGTGCATGCACGCATATGCATTTGCTTCTGTTTCATCAGATTTGCATTATTTTGTGCTGCTGCATGTTGTGTACATTGCATCACTACATTTATGAGTGGCTTCATTATTAGAAGCTCATGAGTTTTTACAAAATCAATGCTAACACATGCGTGAATATGAAATATATTTGCAGGTTGAGCAGCCACTCTGTCTGGAATGTATGAGGGTGCTCTCTGACAAGATGGATAAGGAGATTGAGGATGTAAATACTGACATTAAAGCTTATGATGTGTGTCTTCAACGTTTGGAGCAAGAATCCTACAACATCCTTAGCGAAACTGATTTCAACAAGGAGAAACAAAAGGTGCCGATGTCTGTTGCTTATGATGTGTACACGTTAGTGCTATGCTAATTAATAAGTTTACAAGCTGCAGGGTTTACTGTTTAGCTGTTATCCTACATATAGGCCTTTATCATACTGACCTTGGTGTTGTATTTTCTGAAACAGCTAGTTACAACCTGGACAAGTAGATAACAGTTTATTTTCTTAGGGCTGAATTGGTTTCTAATATTTTTACCTAGACTAATAACCTATCTAGGTAAGAGAGATGCTCAGCTCGGGACAAAAAAGCACTGGACGACAGGGAATAGTTTTTATTAATAAAGCATGCATGTAGGAACTGCACAGTACCTTTACATGAAAAATATTTCATTTCCAATACATCAGTATAAGCAATTACATTTATATAAATATATTTAAGTGTAGGAGTTCATGTTGTGCAGTGTTCATGTAGAAGACCTTTCTTATGTCTTCATATTTAAAATGAACATTTTAAGTTTCTTGACTGGTCAATATTCGTTAGTTTCTTATAGGATACACAAATTGTATTTTGTATCATGTATGTTCTTTCATTTCAGATAGAGGAAGAAGAAAAGAAACTAAAAGCTGCTATCGAAGAAGCAGAAAAGCAATATTCAGAAGTTAGTTCTGAGATGAAGGATCTGGAAACAAAGTCTAAACAATTTGAAGAATTAGAAGAGCGGTTTGTGTTTTCTTCACCACGCCACTTTTGGTTCAGGCATAATATTATTACTTCTGCAATCCATCTATAGGAAGAAGGATGCAGTATCAAATCAAGTTTTATTACTCGTGGGTGTAAGCATGCATACTTGGCACTAATTGGAGCATGCATACTGTGGTATTGTTCTAGAGTATAAGTACAATACGGTTACAGTAAAAAGCACGAAGATTACTAAAGGCATCACAACATCATGATAGTGTTATAATGTTTCTAGTATATAACTATATATTATAGTGGAAATGTTTCTAAATAGTAACAACTCACCTTAAAATATGATAGCTTGTATCTATTTGGTAGTCAACTGAAAATAGCTCTCCATATGCTTGGCACCAAAAGACATATCCGTTGGAGAATAATATCACACAGGCAGGGTGATGCTTTTCCAACTACGAAGTGGTTTTGGGCAATCTGAACTGTTCGCTGGCTCCTGTTAAGCTCTAACTAATTTTAACCAAATATAACTTATCATATTTGTATTCAGGTATTGGCATGAATTCAGCAGCTCCTGTCAAGCTCTAACTAATCTCTAACCAAATATAACTTATCATATTTGTATTCAGGTATTGGCATGAATTCAACAGCTTCCAGTTTCAACTGACATCTCACCAGGTATATACGCATTACAGGAAACAGGAACTTCTTCTTGTCAGAATAATAACAGATTAACAGTAATACTGTTCTCTTATCATATCTTCAGATCTCCTACATTCTTGTACAAAATAAACTTAATAGCATTTTTTAAATTATTGTACAATCAGCCATACATCTTGTTCCAGATCAGTGAACTAGGGCTACAGTTTATTTTATGCTCCTTATTTTGTTGGCATAAATAAATATCTTTTGAAAAGCGAGTGTAAGAGAACCTTAACCAATAGGTACTAGCCCCTGTAGCGTTTTTATTAAGAAAAAAACTGTGAGCACACGCTGCAGAGGCCAGATATCGAGTGCAGGTTTGCTGGGCTCATGGACATGTGCAACCTGCCCCCTCTAGCCACTTAGCAACACATGGTTCTCTTTTCAAAAGCCTACATGGTTTACACCAGATTCCGCATTGATATATTTCATTCTTAAAAAAACATCATAACCTTTTCTTCCTTCTGTATGTGCATTCTTTCTTACTCTCCGTTTCAAAATATAATATGTTTTAGCTTTTGTGAAACGAATGTATGGCTGATTGTTTGAACTGATCGGTAACATATTCACATGCTGCAGAGTATGTTTGAACTGTTCGGTAACATATTCCCCTGATGCTTTAAGTCATTTGCCTAAAGATTGCTTATTCCACTTTTTAGGAAGAAAGAGATGCGGTTTTGGCCAAGATAGAAGTATCACAGGTTCACCTGGAATTGTTAAAGCGCACAAACGTTCTCAATGATGCATTCTATATTTCCCATGATGGAGTTATCGGAACAATAAACAATTTCCGTCTTGGTCGTCTCCCTAGTGTACAGGTAACGCTGCAAATTCGCTGATACCACATCAATTCATTCACTGTCCTGTGTGCTTCACTTCTGCTATATTCACTCTGTTTTTGGAGTATACGCATTTTGGCCTATGTACTAACACAAAAATTTCTATTGCTCTGACCTTAGGTTGAGTGGGATGAAATAAATGCAGCTTGGGGTCAGGCTGCTCTTCTTTTGCATACCATGGCTCAGTACTTCCCGAAATTTCAGTATCCTTGGCGCATATGACCTTTTCTTCTTTCAATTTATTTACTGGTTATGAGTGCATATTCTTTATTGCTAAGTAGCATAAATGATACATATTAGTGCTCAAGTACAGTGTACACCACAATTGTTCTAAGAACAGATGATTTTGCTTTCTAGTTCCTGAATTTTTATCTAGATACCGGATCAAGATTCACCCTATGGGAAGCTATCCAAGAGTAACAGACATCAACAATAATACCTATGAACTGTAAGCCTTATCCTGGAAATGTATTCTTTTCCTGTCTAGGAAGATATCTTGGGTCTTCGTCATGAAACAGATCATTTTATACGGCAAAAACATATATGAATTGAACATCCTCTGCCCATTTTAGACTTATTATTTGGTTAATCATTACCAATATACTTTCACTGAGCATCTATTATGTTGGCTAGTGCTGTGGGAGTATATTAAAAGGGTAGTTATAAAGTTCTGGCAGTTTGTTTTGGGTGTTCATTTTGCTTCTTTTTTTCTCCGGTTGTTGGACAGTGCAATTTCATTATGCTTTGGAAGATAAGATGAATTGTTGATGTTCAGGTTTGGTCCTGTGAATTTATTCTGGAGCACCCGATTTGACAAGGCGATGACCTGGTTTCTGACTTGCCTGCAAGAGTTCGCCGAATTCGCCATAAGTTTGGATAAAGAGAACAATGTTCCATCCGATAAGTCATTGAAGCTCCCATACAAGTAAGGTTTCCTGCAACTTCTCTTGGTTCTGTCACTTTCTGAAAGAATTTCATGACGCACCAACCAAAGGTTTTCATATGAGGTGATTTTTGTAGATGGCAACCATACTAACTTGTTATTAGATGCGATGAAGTGATTATGATTTTTTTCCTTTGGTTCATATGACAGCTTAATATAACCAAAAAATTGGAAGACATCTTATGTATACACCAACACTCTGGATATTTGTGTGCAGGCCTGCGTTGTTTAATTTTATCTCTTTATTTTGACAGGATTGATGGTGACAAAGTAGGGAGCTACACGATCTTCCTAAGTTTTAATAAACTGGAGAACTGGACAAAGGCGCTAAAATATATGCTGTGCAACCTAAAGTGGGTTCTCTACTGGTTTATCGGGAATACAAGTTTTGCGGCAGAATCAACATCTTTGCACTTGGCGCAGTCACCAAACAAGAAAGGTTGATGTGATGTTTGAACAGAGATGAAGCCACTGACCTCAGATGCTGAATCGCTGATTGTTGCTACATGTTGACTAAAGGCAGTAACAGTATGCATTTGATGCACATAATTACCAGTCATAGCTACTTGTAAGTAACCGATGTATGTACCTGCCCACTGTGTATATGGACTGCACGAGGTCCATTAGTATGCAATCAGCTCTACATGCACATGAACTAGAATGCCAGCACAATAGAACCGTGTCCATGTGCATCCCTAGAGTGATTTTTTCCCCCCGAGAAGTTGCATTTCCTTGAAAATATAAGTAGTACAAGCATTGACAGGCTGGGTACAAGGCACTCAAAAAAGAAGATTCATTGTACTCCGTACATCCCAGGTGTTGGGTAGGCCGAGCATGGAGCTCCAGCTCGGTTGTGTGCGTCGTCAAAGGTGCACTCCCTGCGTTGCTTCTAGAGCATCAGGAAGTGAGCTGTGTCATCGGCAGGAGGCCCTTGCGCAACGGCTTGGGAGCTTTTGTTATTGATAGGATTTCCTGCGAATCTGCATCGACCATTCTTGATTCTCGTCCGTTTCTTGAGTTAGTACTCCCTCTGATTGTACTAAATCAGAGACATTTTTTAGGATTTCTTTTGTTGTCAGTTTAGGAAGATTCTTCATTATTGATCGAACAGGAGCATTTACCGAGAAAATAAAAAGGTGGATAGAAGCCCCTCTCGCATGAAAGGCATGGCTTGCAAACTCTAATCCATAATCGATCGAGAGCGACGCGTGCCCATTGACGTACGCCACGAGTATGGATTCGATCTGAAGAGAAACAGTACACGTCTACACTACACAGCTGATCATCGCTCTCCACGGGCGTGTTTGAAAGCCTACATCGATTTTCCGCACCGGTCGGTTAGTGATGTGGTGTGCACTGCCACATTTATTTGTCCTCCGAGTCACCTTGTGCATCTTGTTTGATAGTCTGCATTGTATTTGGACAGCAACAAATGCATATTGTTTGATTGCCTGCATCGGATTGCGTGTCACACTAATACTCCTAAACCGTCATTAGCAGCGCTTGTTCTTCGTGTTCATGCCCGGCGACAGAGGGTGGCAGGACAGCTTGTTCTTCGTGTTCATGCCCGACGACAGAGGGTGGCAGGACAACTGTTGCGGTTGTGCCGGTGACGGAGAGTGGCAACACAACTATTGCGACTGCGTCGACGGCAGAGGTCGGCGGGACACCTACTATGCCTGCGCCGGTGACGAAGACCGGCGGACACCTGCTATGGTTGCACTGGCGTCGCAGAATGCAAACATGGCGAGACACAGTACTGGCGCTCGATGGCGTGATGGACTTGGAACTGCTCGATCTTGCTCCATGTCGGCGCCCTTTCCTGCGGCGTCCAAGAACTCGAGCTCGAACACGACGGACTGGACCGCTTGGAACACGTATGCGACGAAGGGGACCTCAGGGCGGTCACAGGCGTGATCGAGAGCGACGAAGGGGAGCTTGGCATGGCCACGGGGAGCTCCACGCGGTAACAGCCGAGGTCGACGACGACGTCCTTGGCCGCCCTCTTCGTGTACATCTTTCTCAACCTCATATTCTTCTTCAACCTCACGGTACAAGTTGAGAAGCTATTCCTCTACCTTCATCACAACGAAAAGTTTGCAACATGAGAGTTGTGGACAATAGTAAGATCAGGCTACTCTTCAAAGGAGAGTTCGAAAGATTGATTGTGTGCAACGAATCTAAAGAAAAATGTCCAGAACTTTGACCACGAATAGGAGAAGATATAGATCACGAACCTCGAAGCCGATGGTCAGAATGGAACCCCATCATCGATGCGCATCTTTTTCATGTACAACTCGACTTGATTTGAAGCTTGTACTCCCTCCGTTTAGAAATATAAGATGTTTTAGGTTTGTAAAAAAGATGTATCTAGACACCTTTTAGTGTCTAGATTCATTTGAACCTACACACTAAAAGGTGTCTAGATACATCTCCTTCACAAACTAAAACATCTTATATTTCCAAATGGAGGGAGTATGTGCTAATCACAAGTGGTTTGGATGAACATGTTTAGGAGAGGAGAGAGAAAGTGGAGAAGGAGACAGAGCTGCACGAGCCGGTGCAGTCATGCTCTCTTTGTGGCCTGCCTCCAGAGGAACGGCTGATTCGAGCGTTCCCAAGGGCATGGTTGCGGGGTGCTTTAAGAAGCGCGCCGACACATCCCAAACATCTATGCAGAAAACTAAATGACCCGTTTTCTGCTCCGTCAGGCCTGTCTGGGCTTCACGCAGGCTACCAAACGCGCCCAAAGAGATGTGTCTGGTCTTCTATTTGACTACATCTTCATCCGGAGTGGGTTGCTCTTGCATCCGCTATGACCTGAGCTCCCCGGTCGCTAGAACCAACCAAACTAGTGGTTGGATGATCAGGAGATAATGATAACCCAATTTACGAGAGATTAAATCTCATGTTTGACGCTTTAGTATCTCATTAAAGATGAAATATTTTTTAGTAGAGATGATGTTTCTGTCATAGCAAGACGTTTGTGGTGACTTTGCCAGTCTCAAAACCTTTCAAATCAATCTCTTAGAGCATCTCCACTCGTCCCTCCCAATACGAGTCTGGCGGATGGCCTTATGGGGGAGCGCCAGCACCAGTTCGACAGATGGGTAGGCACTAGCTCCTAGCCGCAGCCTCCAAACATGCCCCCAAATAGATTGAAAAATTCAAACATAACAAATCGCCGATCACATAGTTTTGGCATGTACAAATCGATCAAATAATCTCGACGATCATGGCATCACAAATCGCTGTGAATCAAAGTCTAGCGAACAAAAAAGGGCACATACCGGCCGGCCTCACATTACATAGCCGCGGAAATCAGATGGCAAGATCATCCGTGGGGTAGAAGGCACCTCCTCTAGGGTAGCCTATGGCGGGATAGGTGTTGCCGGTGGAGCCTCGGTCGATGGGGGCGGTCTCTTCTACCAGAGTTGCTACCGCCGATGGAGCCTCAGTCGCTGCCGGAGTCATTGTCACCGAGGGAGTCGAGGTTGCCGGTGGAGCTATGATCTCGGACAGGATGGCGACGCATTGATCGACGCACCATTCCTTCACCTCGTCGTCCATGCCTATCGTTTCGACCATCAGGGTCGCCAAGTCCTTCCTCCTCTTCTTCACCACCACGATGGCCTTGATCAGGCCAAGCTTGATGTCCTGTCTCTCGATCACCGACGCCCACCTTGACACAGCATTCTCTTCCATATTGGCGGCTTGTTCTGCCCTGATCGCGGCGTGCGATGCGGAGTAGGACATTCACGCCATGATAGGCGAGTGCAGCTTCTCGATGGTCGGTGTTGTTTCCCTCATAGACTTGGCCTTCTTCTGCCTGATGGAGCAGCCTTCAGAGGCAGCCGATGGCGTCGCGTTGGGTAGTAGCCGACATTGTTCTTGGCAAGAACTATCCACGTCTCCGTCCACTTGCCGCACGTATCAATCCGGGCGAGGACATGGATGAACTGAACTCGGCGTCATCGTTGTCCTCACGGTAAGTAGTGATCATGGTGCGCATCTACAATGCAATTGAACACAATGAAGACATCAAACAAAGGGGCTACAATGCACAATGGTCGTCGGCTAGGCTTGCAAATACTTGATCGTCGAAGTTGCTGCTGCTAACGTGCACTCGTCAAACCTCCTCCATGATGCCATGTCGCTTGTTGCAAGCCTGTTGGATCAACGACTAACGGTGTGACATGGCCGAGTCATTGCGATCATGGCGCAAACTATTGAAAGGGATCCAAAAGGTGGCACTTGTAGTACACCGCCTTCACCCTCTTCCAATAGTTTTTGGCGTTTTGGTTGGCATCGATGAAAGGGTCGATGCTCACTATCTTCCACGCCTCGGCGAGGCACTCATCCTCCCTCGAGCTCCACTTCATTCCATGGCTCCTGGCTTTCTTATTCATGCCCGAGGTGGCTGCGACCTTCTTCTTCTTCCCTTTTGGGTCAGCCACCGGCACCTCCACCTCCTCCTCGGCCTCAACATAGGCGTAGGCCTTGTTTTCCCATGGCTCCCTGCCGCCATCCTTGTCGTCGTCGTATTCCTCAACTTCTCCTGCGTGTAGGCATGATGCGAGCCCGTGTTGATGAGGTCAGACATGATGTTGCTGGCATCAGGCATTCCACTGATCGGCCCATGGACGCCCTAAATGATGTTGCCCGCGGCAAACTGGTGGACGCCATTCTGAGGTGGAGGGGTGCCATTGAACAGGGGATGACAGAGTACCGGTCACATGGGTATGCCCTACGTGTACCTAATATTGGCCTATCTAGTTTGGCCCGACGGGAGCCCACGTGATGATCCACACCTGATGACGAAGCCCAGGAAGGATTCAGGTGACCTAGGTCCATGAAGGATGTGATTTCTTTGAGGATATGGCTAGCTTTAGATAGAAAGTTTAAAGGGTAAACCCTAACCTGTAACCGACTCGACCTTATCCCGGGGCTTGGCCTACTTATATAAAGGCTAGGAGGGCACGACGAGGAGGACAATCTCAACCCTAACATACATACCCGTCAAATTTCATCTGCGCACCCCCTATAACCTTCGGTTTTGCCGATAATCAGGAGCAGGCAAGAAGGGGTAGGGGTTTCCCTCTGGGAGCCTGAAACTAGGTAAATCTCGTGTCCCTCATTGCTTATCTGTTAGCCGAACACGATCTCCAGTGCCCCCTCTTCCTTCAAACCCGTCCATAAAAATGGTCATTGATGAGTATAACCCTCGTCAACCAGATATCCAGCTTTGCCACAGCTTATATCCATGGCGGTGAAGCTTCCTAGAGGATCAAACTCATGGAGGCCCGACGAGAAGCGGGAGAGTTGCGGTGTTGTCGTGGTATTGCTGATGAGTACGCCATGGAGGGGTCCTCACAGAGAGTGTTTAGAGAGGTGGGGGAAGGCGGCGAGTTGGCGGGAACGAGGTAACACAACTTACCCAGGTTTAGATCCCACAATGGTGGCGGGATGCTACTCCTGCTATAGATCACTATAATGGCAATACGCCGAGTTACAGGGATCGGTTCACTGTTCACGATGATATGAGTTATGCCCTAAAGGCTCCTAGAGGTCCGGCTTATAAAGGCACCAGAACCTAGGTGAAAGTGCAAAGGAAGTCGCCTAGAGGGGGGTGAATAGGCTTTTAAAAATATTACGGTTTAGGCTCAAGTAAATGCAGAATAAAACTAACGTTTAATGTATTGAGCACAAAACCTAACCACTAGGTTCACCTAAGTGCACTAACAACCTATGCTAAGCAATACAAGCAACAAGGTGATAGCAAGGTATAAATACTTCAAGCACGAAGGCTATCACAAAGTAAAGTGCATAAGTAAAAGGGCTCGGTTGAGAGATAATCGATGGACATGGAGACGAAGATTTGTTTCCCGAAGTTCACTTCCAAAGAAGCTACGTCTCCGTTGGAGAGGTGCGATGGCGCAATGCTCTCCGAACGCCACAAATGGCTCACCTCGAGGTGTGGTGGCTTGATGCTCACCCAACGCCACATAAGGCCTCACCCCGGATGCGGAAGCACGCAACTCACCGACGCCACAAAGGCCTCACCCTATTCTCCCGAGTGCGCACCACAAAAGGCGGGCACTCGCTCCACTATGGGACTCTTGAGGGCGGTCACCGAACCCGTACAAGATTAGGGATATCTCCACAACTCAATTGGAGGCTCCCAATAACAAAGCCACAAAAGGCTACAACGCCACAAAAGGCCGACAAAGCCACAAAAGGCTACAAGACCACAAAAGGTGAACAAGACCACAAAAGGTCAACAATCCAACCACACAACCATCTAGGGTTCCAAGAACCCAAGAGTAACAAGACCACAAGCTTGTACTCGCCGAATCTCTGAGGATAACTCAAACCTATGCAACAAATGCAAGAGACAAGTCCTCTCTCAAATTCCACCAAAGCTACAAAAGCTATTGGGGGAATAAGAAAGGAAGAACGCAAGAGGAGAACACAAAACTCTCCAAGATCTAGATCCTAATGATTCCTCCACAAAGAAGGGATTTAGCTTGGGAGGATTGTAGATATAGATCTCCTCTCTCAAATCCCTCAAAAAGATGCAAGAATCATAGGAAGGGAAAGGGCAGAGGGAAAGCTCTTTAAGGTCAACAATGGAGGAGAGAGAGAAAGCCAAGAACCAACAAAAGAGCTAGTCCCCACAAAGGGGAAGAGGGGCTCCCAGATCTGCCAGTTATGGGCAATCGCGACCCTGGCCGGAACTTACGGTGGGAGGCCGAAAGTTCTGGTGGCACTCAGCCAACGGTCAGAAACTGTGATGCGAAAGACTGAAAACACGAGCCTAGCCGGAACTTCTGCCGGTTCACCGGAACTTCCGGTGGGAGCGGAAATACCAGTAGAAAATCTGACCGAAGTTCCGTCAAATAGAGTACTCAAAAACAGAGAGGTTACTGAACGTGAGCGAAATGAGAACCGAATATTCAACCGGAACTTACAGCGGCAACTAGGCCCGAGCGGAACTTCCGGTTCCTGGCCGGAACTTCCGGCAGGGGCGGTATTACCACTGAAACTTACGACCCAAATTCTGTCAAATACAACAAACCAGATAGAGAGAATACAATACGTGAGCAGAAGAAGAACCGGAACTTCTGGCAGAAAAATGCCCTAGCGGAACTTCCTATGAGTAGCCGGAACTTCCGATCAGGGAAATTCCAGAAACCAAAACTGCCATAACTTCCACATCCGAACTCCAAACGAGATGAAACCAATTTTGTTGGAAAGGTAACGACGAATATTGGGTATCACCTAGGGAGAAAATACCATGAATATATATGTGATGTATCTCCCAAGGTGTGGAGCCAGAAAACTCGCAAGATCAAAAACCGCAATAAGATATGCAAGGGAAATCCTTAGTTGATGAACTAGAGCTCGTTATGATGATGTAAGATCCCACCTTTATAAGGTAAAGATCCCTGTGAATGCAATGCTAGTCCCTGGATCAATTGCTAGCATCCATAGTTTAAGATGAAGTACACAGAAACAAAGGTCATTATTACATCGTCATTCCAGAGATAACATAGTCTTTTACAACTCCATAGCCATAAGCTAGTACAAGAGTTTAACTTAACAATATAAAAATAGTAGTCTTCATCTTCATGTGCCACAAGAAAGCAAGTTGAGTGTAGACTCATAACCCCTAATCACCATCAGAGTAACCTGCAACATCACAAGTTACAGCCACAGTGGGTCAATACATTGGAATAGTATTGGCAAGTGATACCTTAGTAGAATATTAGCATCTAGTTACTACATGAATTTGGCTAAGTGTAGCTTAGGCTTGCTTTGCTCAACATACGTTTTACCTATTAGTTGAAAACACTAGCAAAAACTTACCCAAGGAACCACCAATAGAAATTGGTGAACCTTCACCCTTGTTTAACCACAAGTTTTAACTTAGGAAATTGGGATGAGGAGATTCTTGATAGCTTACATGTCTTGATGCTCAAATTGTCCAATACCAGGGACATGGCTAAGTACTTAGTTTCTTCCATCTGCAGAGGTTGTGCACTTTCCCCACAAGACTTGATTTTCACCAAGACAGGACCTTTCAGAAGCCTTCCCTTAGACCAAAATGGACGCGCTCCAAACCTATCAATCCCCTACCACCAACTGTCCATTTGGCTAAGTTATTGCAACCTATATGATCCAGGCAGAGCCCATAATGCCATGTGGCTGCACTAGAAGCTTCTTAACATTTGGCATCTCAAATCCCTTTGTTCCTGGGTGGCAATCCACAAGTGAGATACACAAGGTAAACCATATAAATGGGCCTTGTGTATCCACTCAACCAAAAACCACCAAGCAATTACCATTCCACCCAGGTGTTTCATTCACTTAGTTGTTTTATTAAGCAAAATCATAAGTCAAAGACTTAGCAATATTTTCCATAGCATGTATATATTCCACCCTTTGGTTACTACTAGCTAGGCTAAGCATGGCAATAGCAAGTATCTTAACTTAGAGAAAATTCTAACAATTCTACAACTACTAGGATTTCCCAAGCATAGCATATAGATACTTAGCAAAATATTCATGCAAGTCCTATGCAAAATATTTCTAATGCATAGTAAAAATATTGGGACAAAAATATGAAGCACCACTTGCTTTGGTAGTTGGGGGAGTAGCAACAATCCTCACAATCACAATCACCACTAGCACCAAAATATACACATAAAATGATAGCACCAAATTCACATATCAAAATAAACAAGCAAAAAATATATGAATGCATGCAAATGCCATGTGATCTAATCGTACCCCTTCGATAAGTGATCTAGTCTAACACGCTAGATCTAGATCCAACGGTCCACGACGGCTTGGCCAAGAACTGGCGGCGCGCGTGGTTGCAACGGCGGCGGCGCTACTGGCGGCGATGGTACGGCGAATATAGGAGGGATGGGGGTGTGGTGTGGCTTACCAGACTCGCAAGAACACGAGGAAGCTCAACGTGTTGCTGGCGTGGACAGGGGCGGGCTGTAGCAGAGGCTAGTGCTCGTCGGAGTTGCGGGCGGCGTCGGGTTCGTGTAGACGGCGAAGTTGATGACGTTCGGGATCGCCCTAGCACAAGCCAGTGGTGTTAGCAGTTGCGCAAGGACAAGGCGAATCTGATAGTATGTACGCGAAGTCAAGGGGCGCTCGGATTTTACCTAAATCGCTCGTTGGAGTCGAGCGGCGGCTCAGGCGTTTGCGGGCGTGAACGGGGACAGCGACCTGGGTCACGAGCAGGAAAACCAGAGGTGTCAGCAGATGCACAAGGGCATGAGGTTCACGCTCGTTTGAACCAGAAGCAAAGGGGCGGTCAGAGCTCACCGTAATCGCTTGCCGGAGCTCGTCGGACAGCGGCGGTGCAATTCGAAATACTGGCAGCCTGGTGGCGAGGTGAGTGTGTTGTGTGGGGGGAAATGACCGCGGCGGCGAGGTGTTAGTAGCCAGGAGGGGCGAGAGAATTACGCAATGGTTCAATGCCAATTAAGCGAGAAATCAACGCGACATTTCTGGAGGAAACGGCGCTGGCGACGGAGTCTTCGCACACGGGGGTGGGGAAGAAGATGCTGACCTGGCTTGGGCCCAGTGGCAGTGTCAGCGGGGCAGAGCTGGTGTGGGTGAGAGAGAGAAGGGGGAACCCGGGTGGGCTGGCTTTTGGGCCGTTTCTGCTGTTGAGCTGGAATGGTGGCGCCGGCCCTTTTCCATTTCTTTTATCTTTTTCTTTTTCTGTTTGATTTTCTAGGAATCCTTTTCAAATGAATTTAAAGTGGTTTGAATTCAAACAACTCCTGGATTTTGGTAAGGTGAAACAAGTACACACTTGGCTATAGAACAATGTTGTACACTTGGAAATGCATTGGCTCCTTGGAATTTAAAAATAAACAATGCCCTTATCAATTGTTTAATAAAGACATATGAATGGTTTTAAATTCATACTTTGTTTTGAAAACTTTGTTTAAGTTTTTATAAAATATCATTCAACCATAGGATCAATTCACTACTGATCAAAACAAGGTCTTCCTTCTAATAATGTAGCAATAAGGCTAATGCCTTGTTTGCATAAAATAATAGATCACAAGGTTTCTGATTTTTTAGGAACTGATCCTAAAATGAGTATAAATGCATGAATGATGTGCAACTGTGAAAACATGATTTTAGGGATGTTACGAATCTAACCCCCTTAAGGTGAATCTCGTCCTCGATATTCGGATTGGCTAGCAAATAGGTGAGGGTGGTCTTTCCGAAGGTCATCTTCTCTTTCCCATGTTGCTTCCTCTTCGGAATGATGGTTCCACTGAACTTTGCAGAATTTGATAGTCTTTGTCCGAGTAACTCTTTCTGTAGTCTCAAGAATCTTGATAGGTTTTTCCTCATAAGTGAGACCACTTTCCAATTGGACCTCCTCCAACGGTATAGTATCCTTCAAAGAAGTCTCTTCCATCTCTGAATGGCATTTCTTTAAATGACTCACATGAAACACATTGTGAACGGCAGACAATGATTCTGGTAATTCAATCTCATATGCTACTTCTCCTTTACGACTCAGAATCTTGAATGGTCCAACATATCTTGGGGCCAATTTTCCTTTGACTCCAAATCTCTTCACTCCACGTAGTGGTGACACTCTAAGATAAGCTCTATCACCCACCTCATAGGTGATCTCTCTACGCTTAGGATCTACGTAGCTCTTCTATCGGGACTGTGCTATCTTCAATCTGTCCTTTACTAGCTTGACTTTCTCTTCAGCCTCTTTGATTAGTCCTGGTCCGAACAAATTTCTTTCTCCCACACCATTCCATAGCAATGGGGTAGTACACTTTCTCCCATAGAGAAACTCAAACGATGCCATCTCAATACTGGCTTGATAGCTGTTGTTGTAAGAGAATTTTGCGTAAGGCAGACTTTCATCCCAACTAGCTCCATAGTCTAGGGAACATACCCTCAACATATCCTCTAGGATCTGGTTGGTCCTTTCTGTTTGTCCATCAGTCTGGGGATGAAAAGCAGTACTGAATTCTAATCTCGTTCCCAATGACTCATGCAGTTGCCTCCAAAAATGAGAAGTGAATTGAGTTCCCCTATCAGACACAATACTCTTGGGTACTCCATGCAGACACACAATCCTATTCATATAGATCTTGGCCAACTTAGCACTTGTATAGGTTGTCTTCACGGGTATGAAATGAGCCACTTTAGTTAGGCGATCCACTACGACCCAAATAGAATCGTATCATGAACTTGTCCTTGGCAGTCCGGTGATGAAATCCATGCCAATCTTGTCCCACTTCCAATCAGGAATAGGTAGTGGTTGTAACAATCCTGCTGGTTTCTGATGTTCCGCTTTTACTCTACTACACACATCACACAAAGCAATATGTTCGGCGATGTCTTTCTTGGGATTATTCCACCAAAATATTTCCTTCATATCCATGTACATTTTGGTGTTACCCGGATGAATGGAATATGGTGAGTTGTGTGCTTCTTGTAATATTAGTTTCCGAAGTTCCGGATCTTGCGGAACGCAGAAATGTTTTCCATACCATAAAGTACCCTGTTCGTCTTCGTGGAATCCTTTGGCTTTTCCTTTGCCAATATTTTCCTTAATCTCTTCAATTTCCTTGTCCGTCTTTTGGGCTTCCTTGATTTTTTCCAACAAGGTGGGTTGTACATCCAATGACATGAGATGTCCCTCAGGCACAATCTCCAATCTGAGGTCTCTAAATTGAGCACACTGATCATCTGGCAACTCTCCCTTAGTGAGGCCATTCACGAATACCTTACGGCTTAGTGCATCTGCTACAACATTTGCTTTACCGGGGTGGTATTGAAAACTCAAGTCGTAGTCCTTGATGAGTTCTAGCCATCTTCTTTGTCTCATGTTGATTTCTTTCTGAGTGAAGATATACTTCAAACTTTTGTGATCTGTGAACACTTCACATCGCTTTCCCAAAATATAATGTCTTCATGTTTTGAGTGCATGGACAACAGAGGCTAACTCCAAATCATGAGTAGGATAATTTACCTCATGAGTTTTGAGTTGTCTCGAGGCATATGCCACAACTTTCCCTTCTTGCATCAGAACTGCACCTAATCCATGATGGGATGCATCACAATACACTTGGAAATCCTTCTCCAAATCTGGCAGACATAGGACTGGTGCTTTCACTAGTCTCTTCTTCAATTCTTGGAAGCTGAGTTCACATCCTTCAGCCCAAGAAAATTTCTTGTCTTTCTTTAGCAACTCCGTCATTGGCTTAGCTACCTTGGATAAATTCTCAATGAATCTTCTATAGTATACTGCCAAGCCAAGAAAACTACGAACCTCTTTCACTGACTTAGGAGATTCCCATTCAGTTACAGCTGACACTTTTGCGGGATCAACTACTACACCATCTCCTGACACGATGTGCCCAAGAAATCCAACTTCATTCAACCAGAATTCACACTTGCTGAATTTAGCATACAACTTATGCTCCTAAGCTTCTCAAGTATCAAACGCAAATGTCCCTCATGATCTTCTTTGCTCTTGGTGTAGATCAAAATGTCATCGATGAAAACAACAACAAACTTGTCAAGGAACTCCATGAACACCTTGTTCATCATATTCATGAAGTAAGCTGGTGCATTGGTCAAACCAAATGGCATCACGGTGTACTCATACAATCCATACCTAGTGGTGAAAGCAGTCTTAGGTATGTCTTGTTCCCTTATCTTAAGTTGAAAATAGCCTGACCGGAGATCAATCTTTGAGAACACACAGGCTCCTTCTAACTGATCAAACAAATCATTGATTCTGGGCAAAGGATACTTGTTCTTGATAGTCACCTCATTGAGTGAACGATAATCGATGCATCACCTTTGAATTCTATCTTTCTTTTCCACAAACAAGACTGGTGCTCCCCAAGATGAAGAACTTGGTTGAATAAATCCTTTCTGCATCTATTCTCCAAGTTGTTTCTTGAGTTCTTTCAACTCATCAACTGACATCTTGTAAGGTCTCTTTGCTATTGGTCCTGATCCTGGCAGCAAGTCAATCAAAAATTCCACGTCTCTATCTGGTGGCATTCCCGATAATTCTTCCGGAAACACATCCAGATATTCTCTCACAATTGCTACACTGTCTATGCTAACCCCCTTAAGAGAATTTAGCTTACTCCCTTTTGATTCAAAGTTATACTTGAATCTTATCCGTTTCTTTTTCGGGGTTATGAGTGCGACAGTACGATTGGCACAATCTAGTACTCCTTCATACTTGGTCATCCGGTCCATTCCCAAAATTACATCCAGTCCTTGGGAATCTAAGATTATCAGACTCACTGGAAACTTATGCTTTCCAAATTCTATCACTAGATCACGACATCCAAGACTTACTATCATATCTCCGTCGGGAGAACTTACTTTTATAGGACACCCAATATTTTTAGTTGGAAACCCATTTCTATCAACAAATGCGTTTGATATGAATGAATGTGATGCACCAGTATCAAAAAGAACAAGTGCTGGAATAGAATTGAGTTTGAACTTAGCAGCCACAGCATCGGACTCCTCATATATCTCTTCCACATTGATGTGGTTTACTTGTCCCTTCTAGAAAGGGTTGGGCTTGGTGGTTCCTTCAACTTTCTTCTCTGGGCATTCATTTGCATAATGCCCCATCTTCTTACACTTGAAACATTCAACCTGACTAATATCTCTCTTTGTAGGTTGACTACCACTACCACTTCCACTTCTACCTCCACTATGGTGACTCTTGTGTCCACTCTTGTAGTTCTTGTACTTGTCATTATCATGACTACGGTGATGCTTGTTGTCATGATGGCGGTTGTGGTTGTGGTGGTTGTTGTACTTTCCATGTTTGTGGGATACAGAACTCCCACTATCATCATGATGGGAACGCTTGTGAGACGATCCCGAGCTGTGCTTGTCAAAGTTGTGCTTCCTCTTTCTGCTTTCAACCTATTTCATCTTGTTCTCCAAGATGGTAGCCTTGTCACAAAGTGATTGGTAGGTTGGGACATAGGCAACAGATAGCTGCAGATTCAGTTCATCATTCAGTCCTTCGAGGAATTTCTCCTTCCTCGGTATCAACTTCATACGGTGCATAACGCGCCAGATTGTTGAATTCTTCAATATATTCAGCCACACTACGGTGACACTATTTCAGATTATGGAACTCCTTCTTCAAATTCATAACTCCGGATGAGATGTGAGCGGTACGGAATCCATCCTCAAAGATAGCCCAAGTCACATCCTCAATGGGAGTGGTGATCTGGAAGTTATCCCACCAAGTTGCCGCTGGTCCTTCCAACAGATGTGCTGCAAACCTGACCTTCTCCTCGTCGGTGCAGCCGACAGTTACCAAATCCTTGTTCACTGAACATAGTCAATCATTGGCCACCATTGGATCAGTGGTTCCTGAGAACTTTGCAGGCCTCAGTCTTAGGAATCTGGTGAGCATGTCAAATCCTGGTGGATTGTTCGGGTTGTTGTTGTTGTTATTCTGATTCTGCATAAAAGTGGTCATCATCTACATCAGTTGTGCCTGTGCTGTCATCAACTGCTGCATCTTGGGGGTGACATTGTTGTTGTTTGGGTTGGGTTGGCACGTCGAGGAGGCATCTGTGGTTTTCATAAGGATAAGAAAGAGATACCCATAGATGCTTAACATGCACAATACATCACATACTCAATCACAATAACCAAGCATCAAAATAACATAGAGTTTGAACGACATAAACAACGAGTTTGGAAATGCAAACACACCATAGCAAGCCACCCACATGTTGGATGGTCATTGCGACTCAATAATCAAAGGTACGATAGATGAAAGATAAATGAGTAGTCATCACTACTCCTCCGCATCAATCTCCACATCAACAAGGGTAAGACCTGAATTCTCCATAGAGGTCTTGTACTCATCAACACTAGTAGTCAAGGCCTCTATCTTGGCCCTAAGAGCCCTCTTCTGTGAGCAAAGCCTCTCGATCACTCCCTGCTGATGCTCAAGCTCGAAGTCTTTGGCCTCTAGCTCTTCCTTCATCTCCCGGATCTTCTTGTTCCTGTCTTGGACTCTCTTCTCCTAGCTCTTGAACTTCTTGTCCTGGCTTTCAAACTTGGCTCCATTTCCTTCACTATCACGTCTTGCTCCGCGAAGAGCTTGTCCTTCTCTCGGAGCTGAAACCTGGAGCTCGGCATTGCTAAACATGACGTTGGTCCTATCAGTATCTAGGTGCCTAATAATAACCTCTAGGTCCTGAAGGTATAGACGAATCGGCTCCACCGTCTCTCTAGCAGCATCCTCAAACTCAATAGCCTCACCCTCCTCGTCGCGTCTCCGAAGGGGTGAAAGTAAAGACCTCTAAGCTCTCTAGAGTGTCTCCCTACCAGACGCCCAAGTAAATCCTGCATGACTACATCTAAGCCTCTCTCCTTGTCGTCATGCATCAGCTTGAAAGTGATAGCCTCCGTGGTTGGCTCTGTCTGGCGTCCCGGCTGAGTAATTCTAAAGCCCCAAATGTCCTTCCTCTCAAACTTGGTGAGGGGAAGCGTCATGATGCTAGGAAGTGGGAGGTTGAGCACACTAGTGAGCTCAATGAGACGAGTACCAAAACGAGTTCCCTTGAACTCTTCGGCCATGCTGATAGTAACATTAGGCATCTATTTTATAAGATAGAGAAAAGTTAGAATCAACATCAATAGAGAAAAATCACAAGACATAATATCACAAGCATATCTTTTCCAACAATCACACAAGTCATGGCATACACAAATCTATTACAAGCATCAAAGGTTCAACATAACTTAGATAACTTTTTGGAAATAAAACGATAAATGTGGTGGTCTAACTAACGGAGTACATTACAATCCCCACTCACTTGCCAAGTTGACTAATAGGGCATCCCTAGAGGCAATCTGTCGATCTTAATTACATGACTCCATGGCTAAGTCTATGATGTCTTCTCTTAAATGTTGGTTAGTAGCCTCTAACTCTTGGGTATGCTTCTTCTCTTCCCTAAGGTCATTTTGGGTGTTGAGCATTCTGCACTTGAGTCTATCACCAAGCTCCTTGATGGCATTCCAAGCTGCATTTCTTGCAGAGTCAAAGAATGTTGTGTGCATTTCTGAGTTGGTGACCATGCAGAATCCTGACTCCTTCTGGTTGTCTTCCTTGTTTTTGTACAAGTGAAGTTGCACCCACCAGTACTCTACTCCTTCATCCATCACGGGGAATCCTATGTACATAGCTGCACCATGTATCCCCATGGTAACCATGAGGTTCTTGAGGGCCTTGGGGAATTCTGTCTCACACTCCAAGGTCATGGTCATGAGTGGTCCCTTCCTCACGACTTCGTTGATGGAATTCATCTACAAATAGAGATGAGAAAGAAGATTAGAAAAGTTTACGAGAAGAAAAAGACAAGTGTGGAAATTGTTGAAAATTTTCCTTAGTGGTTTCTAATCCAATCCTAGGGTCATAATCCTACATGCAACATAGTGCTCTGATACCATCTATAAGATCCCACCTTTATAAGGTAAAGATCCCTGTGATTGCAATGCTAGTCCCTGGATCAATTGCTAGCATCCACAGTTTAAGATGAAGTACACAGAAACAAAGGTCATTATTACATCGTCATTCCAGAGATAACATAGTCTTTTACAACTCCATAGCCATAGGCTAGTACAAGAGTTTAACTTAACAATATAAAAATAGTAGTCTTCATCTTCATGTGCCACAGGCGAGCATGTTGAGTGTAGACTCATAACCCCTAATCATCATCAGAGTAACCTGCAACATCACAAGTTACAGCCACAGTGGGTCAATACATTGGAATAGTATTGGCAAGTGATACATTAGTAGAATATTAGCATCTAGTTACTACATGAATTTGGCTAAGTGTAGCTTAGGCTTGCTTTGCTCAAAATAGGTTTTACCTATTAGTTGAAAACACTAGCAAAAATTTTCCCAAGGAACCACCAATAGAAATTGGTGAACCTTCACCCTTGTTTAACCACAAGTTTTAACTTAGGAAATTGGGATGAGGAGATTCTTGATAGCTTCCATGTCTTGATGCTCAAATTTTCCAATACCAGGGACATGGCTAAGTACTTAGGTTCTTCCATCTGCAGAGGTTGTGCACTTTCCCCACAAGACTTGATTTTCACCAAGACAGGACCTTTCAGAAGCCTTCCCTTACACCAAAATGGGCGCGCTCCAAACCTATCAATCCCCTACCACCAACTGTCCATTTGGCTAAGTTATTGCAACCTATATGATCCAGGCAGAGCCCATAATGCCATGTGGCTGCACTAGAAGCTTCTTAACATTTGGCATCTCAAATCCCTTTGTTCTTTGGTGGCAATCCATAAGTGAGATACACAAGGTAAACCATAGAAATGGGCCTTGTGTATCCACTCAACCAAAAAGCACCAAGCAATTACTATTCCACCCAGGTGTTTCATTCACTTAGTTGTTTTATTAAGCAAAATCATAAGTCAAAGACTTAGCAATATTTTCCATAGCATGTATATATTCCACCCTTTGGTTACTACTAGCTAGGCTAAGCATGGCAATAGCAAGTATCTTAACTTAGAGAAAATTCTAACAATTCTACAACTACTACGATTTCCCAAGCATAGCATATAGATACTTAGCAAAATATTCATGCAAGCCCTATGCAAAATATTTCTAATGCATAGTCAAAATATTGGGACAAAAATATGAAGCACCACTTGCCTTGGTAGTTGGGGGAGTAGCAACAATCCTCACTATCACAATCACCACTAGCACCAAAATCTACACATAAAATGATAGCACCAAATTCACATATCAAAATAAACAAGCAAAAAATATATGAATGCATGCAAATGCCATGTGATCTAATCGTAACCCTTCAATAAGTGATCTAATATAACGCGCTAGATCTAGATCCAACGGTCCACGACTGCTTGGCCAAGAACTGGCGGCGCGTGTGGTTGCAACGGCGGCGGTGCTACTGGCGGTGATGGTGTGGCGAATACAGGAGGGGCTGGGGGGTGTAGTCTGGCTTACCAGACTCACAAGAACACGAGGAAGCTCAACGTGTTGCTGGCATGGACAGGGGCGGGCTGTAGCAGAGGCTAGTGCTCGTCGGGGTTGCGGGCGGCGTCGGGTTCGTGCAGACGGCGATGTTGACGACGTTCAGGATCGCCCTAGCATAAGCCAGTGGTGTTAGCAGTTGCACAAGGACAAGGCAAATCTGATAGTATGTACGCGAAGTCAAGGGGCGCTCGGATTTTACCTAAATCGCTCATCGGAGTCGAGCGGCGGTTCAGGCGTGAACGGGGACGGCGACCTGGGTCATGAGCAGGCAAACCAGAGGTGTCAGCAGATGCACAAGGGCACGAGGGTCACGCTCGTTTGAACCAGAAGCAAAGGGGCGGTCGGAGCTCACCGTAATCGCTTGCCGGAGCTCGTCGGACAGCGGCGGTGTACTTCGAAATACTGGCAGCCTGGTGGCGAGGTGAGTGTGCTGTGTGGGGGGAAATGACCGCGGCGACGAGGTGTTTAAGTAGCCAGGAGGGGCGAGAGAATTATGCAGTGGTTCAATGCCAATTAAGCGAGAAATCAACGCGGCATTTCTGTAGGAAACGACGGTGGCGACGGAGTCTGCGTGCGCGGGGGTGGGGAAGAAGATGCTGACCTGGCTTGGGCCCAGTGGCAGTGTCAGCGGGGCAGAGCGGGTGCGGGTGAGAGAGAAAGAGAAGGGGGAACCCGGGTGGGCTGGCTTTTGGGCCGTTTCTGCTGTTGGGCTGGAATGGTGGCGCCGGCCCTTTTCCATTTCTTTTATATTTTTCTTTTTCTGTTTGATTTTCTAGGAATCCTTTTCAAATGAATTTAAAGTGGTTTGAATTCAAACAACTCCTGGATTTTTGTAAGGTGAAACAAGTACACACTTGGCTATAGAACAATGTTGTACACTTGGAAATACATTGTCTCCTTGGAATTTAAAAATAAACAATGCTCTTATCAATTGTTTAATAAAGACATATGAATGGTTTTAAATTCATACTTTGTTTTGAAAACTTTGTTAAGTTTTTAGAAAATATCATTCATCCATAGGATCAATTCACTACTGATCAAAACAAGGTCTTCCTTCTAATAAGGTAGCAATAAGGCTAATGCCTTGCTTGCATAAAATAATAGATCACAAGGTTTCTGATTTTTGAGGAAATGAGTATGAATGCATGAATGATGTGCAACTTTGAAAACATGATTTTGGGATGTTATAGATGATGACCACAAGCTCTAGATCCTCTCATGGAAAAGAACCAAATAACAACCAAGAAAGATGATGCTATGCATGCAAAGGTTTGAGCTCTCTCCGAACGATGCGAATGAGACACCCGCTTGAGAGCCCCTCTTGATAGTACGACTATCTATCCTAAACCCGGTCTCCCAACTAACAAGACGAGACCGGCAAAAGAGAAGCCCTATCAAGAACATACCTTTTCCTTGAGCATTCCACTTGAACTTGATGTAGGCCGTCTTGTTCTTCTAGAGTGGGAATACCTTTCTTGTTTGCTCTTACTTGATGAAGATGAAGACTTGCAAATTGCTCCCCATACTCCATGGGGAAACCTATTCTTTGAATTTGTCTTCATCACCCCATGAACACGAGGATGGCAAGATTCAATCATGATATCTTCTAGAGATGGCGCATCTTTAGCTCTCCCTTCTTCATCCCTTCTTGAGGTTGATCCATCTTGATGCAACTCTTTGCACATGTCTTGATCAACCTTCAAGCTCCTTCTTTATTCATGATTCCAATGGGCACAAAGCCCTTGGACATTTCTTCATCTTCCAACCTTGAGACCAACACATGGCCCAAGCGATTCCAATGGACAAATCTACAAGTCAAACTCAATTTACACATTAGTCCATAGAGATTGTAATTAATTACCAAAACCACACATGGGAGCATACATGCCCTTGCACTAGGGTTACAGGGAGAAGTCCTAGACGGGCAGGTCACAAAGTTCTACCCTGATATTAACTAGTCTTTGTGTCTTGCCCTCCAAGGCTCCGGGTTGGTCGGTGACTATGTCGTAGCCTTCCTTTATACGGCATGGGCCTTCCTTTGGATCCGTCTAACTGGTCCACCCAGCAGACCATGGGACGCCCAGCTGGCCATGGACCTTGCTACCAACTATGGGACACCCGGGTTAGCCGTATTAGAGACATGCAATGGTGATACCCATTTAGCAAATCCCCAATAGTAGCCCCTGAAGAACTCTGAGATCTTGCATCGTCTTTCCTCTTTAGTTTGAATGATCCGTCTAGGTGGTGTCGGCAATTCATCAAGCAATATATTGCAGTCCTCCAAAGAACCCTGCAATATTCTCCGTCTTCAATACGTAAGTCGGAGAATCACTGAGTCTTCCACCTCACTCTTCTCGTAGCCGGACATGATTCGTCCATGCTAGAATCTTCAGATGGGACTGTTCGTCTGCAACTGTCAGTGGAGTGACGTAGACTGTAGCTAGTGTTGCCTTGAAACAAACATGTGTAGCAAACATAATGATAGCAATTTTCCCGCGCGTGAAATCTGAAACATCGAGCGGAGGCGGAGGGAACATGGAAAAATCTCCATGCACGATCGCATGCACGCTGTCCACGCATCGACAATTGGATCACTTTGCACGAATCTTTATGTCGGGGCTATATAATTTTAACTGTGTGGGTTAATTTCTTTTTACCCGCATTCCCTCCTGTACCGTCTTCTTCCTCTCGCCAAGAACCTCCTTTAGCTCCTCGCGCAGAAAAGACCTAGCTTCCCCCACCTTCCAATCCACTCTCCCACCTCCAATGGCTATCATCAGCACTCCCTCCTCCATGGCGACGACCGGCGATGCCATCTAGCATGGTACAGATCCCACCGGAGGGGGTGGAGGTGCATGTCTCCACGGTGGTGGAAACCACCGGCGGCGACCATAATCCGGTGGCGTTTGAGCCGCTAGAGGAAGAAACGGACTCCCACAAGGGAGTGTGGAGAGGCTCTAATATCTCCGCCGAAGATATCAAAGAGATGATCGCTGAGGGGTCCCTCCCAGCGACGAAGGATCTGGCCTGGCGGCCGATGCTGGCCGACGAGTTGGTCCCTTCTACCCAAGTCAGAGAAATGGTATACCTTAAATCCCAATTGGTATGTGGCATATCCCTGCCAGTCTTCGACTTCTACCTCCAAGTCCTCCAGCACTTCTGGGTTCAACCTTAGAACCTTTCCCCCAACAACATCTTAGCACTTATCAATTATGTACCTTTATGCAAAGGATTCCTAGGGATTAGGCCTAGGTTAGACTTGTTTATTGATGGGGATATGCCTACCGGGGTATACCCAGCAGGACGTTTCCGACTGGCCCAAGAACCGGCGAGTGGGCCTGCAAGACGGCGACTGGATCAAGGCCCGGTGTGGATCCAAGCGACTAGAAGCTGAAGGCCCAGGCGAGTAGATAGGCCCAGTCGAGTTAGGTTAAACGATTACCAAAGCCTTAACTAATTCGGTTGAGATATGTAAACCCTAGGGGAGGTGAGTCTATATAAACCTCCCTACAGGGCGTGTAGGGATACATTCCATCATACACCCAAGCGACTCGCCGCCTTGCTACCGAGCTCGCCCATTGTACCTCCACCATAATACAATCTAGCAGGAGTAGGTATTTACCCTCCGGGGGGACGAACCTGGGTAAAACCTTGTGTCTCCTCCCTCATCTCGCACCGCAGATGGCTGGACGCCCTTGCCCCTCGTTCTAATACTCGCTGCCGATTGCAGCATCTGCCGTGACCATTCCCACGACAGTGGCGCCCACCGTGGGGCCTGGCCGGTCTGGCCGGTGTTCTGCGGCGAGATCCAATCTGCCCATCAACGAGACGGTCGCCACCGGCCGCATGATAGCGATCGGCGAGATGCTCCAGATCTTGCCGAGCAGCTACGTCCCGGCGGCGCGACCCGTCACGCACAGCATGATCCTGCCGGTCGGCACGATCAGCCTCTTCGTCGGCCTCACCGACGTCATCGTCTCGGAGGATTCGGCTCGCATCCGCGAGTCGCCGCCATGCGATCGACTCTCCGAGAGCCAGGTCCGCACGATCCATCGTCTCGCCTCCGAGTACAACTCGGCCCACAGTAACGTGGCCGAAAACTCCACGGCCGCGGAAGACGCGGCCCTCAACGACGACGCCGACTCGGCGACCCCGGCGTCACTCGCCGGATCCATCACCGCGGCTTCACCCGCGGGCTCCATTACCCAGGTCTCCAACGTGGGAGACTTCGAGGATCCCTCCATCCTTGGGATCTTCGACTTCGACTCCGGGTCGGAAAATTCCGCCGACCTCAGCGACGGGACCGGTCGCCACGCCGCGACCTACATGGCGACCGGCACAGATCCGCCAGAGGATCCCTTCTCCACCCCGATCCCTCCTAACGCCACGGCAACGGAGGTTGAGGAACTCCGCCTGAAGCTGGCGGAGGCAGTCCGCAAGGAGCAAGCCGAGCGCGAGAAATTTCGCCTCAAGCAGGTGACGGCGCAGGAGCTGTCGCGCTACCACCAGCAGCGAATCAGGTCGCGCCTGAACCCCACCTTCCAGGGGCGCACCCTGAACTTCGACGACGAAAACGACCCGGCCCGCGCGGCCGAGCGCGCGATCTGCGAGAACGCGCCACCAGGAGGAAGCGCCCGGCCCCCGCCAGGGTCGACGGCGATGGGCGCCCCACCTCCACCCAACCGCACACCCCCCAGGGATCAGCCGCGGATAGTAGTCTCCTCACGGGAGCGAGACACGAACGGCCTCCCACTGTTCTCCACCCCGATGGACAACCTCGTGGCGGGGCGAGCAGCAGCCGACAACATCACGGCAACCGGTGACGGTGCCCTACAGATCCAGGCCCTGCTCGCAAAGGCCGTCGAGCAGCAAAACGCAGGCGCCGACTCGCAGGGTCGAGTGTACTCGCGTTCTTCGGGAAGCAGAGCGCCTCAAGCGGCCGCCCAATGGCGGCAAACACCCTCAACTGCCCGCCACCAGAGCCATTGCAGCTCCAACACCGACCCGCGAACGCGGCACTCTCCACCAACGACCCCAGGCCAGCGACCAACTTCGTCGCCGCCAACGGTCAACCCATCGACGCCCGCACCCACATCATCAACAACCAAAGCTGGCGCGCACGCCAGCCCGACGACCTGCGACACACCCTAACCAATCGCCGCGACGGCGAGACAATGGGGTCGCTAAGTCGACTCGGCCCCAAATGCTTCGGACTGATGATCCGAGGTGAGAAGTACCCGCCGAATTTCAAGGCGCCAAAGGAGATAGAAAAGTATGACCCTTCGTACGACCCCTCCGTGTGGCTCGATACATACCTCATGGCGATGGGGATCGCAGGCCACACCGACCTGCTAGCCGCCCGTTACCTCCCCCCGATGATGGAGGGGACGTGCAGGCAGTGGATCAACACCCTCCCCCAGGATAGATCGACTCCTGGGAGGAGATGCGCGATGCCTTCGTCAGGCACTTCGAGTGCTCCTACACCCGCGCCACCACCATTGAGGACCTGGAGCGATGCGTCCAGGGACCCCGCGAGTCGCCCGCAACTGGGTCCAGCGGTGGCAAGAACTCTGGTACAACGCGGTCGGCATCCACCCGGACACCGCGATCCATTCCTTCAAGACCTCGTGCCGCTACGAGCCCTTGGTCGCCAAGCTCAAGCGACATTCTCGCACACTCGACAACATACCGGATCTCCTCGAGATCGCCAAACGGTACGCGGAAGAAGACCCAAATCAGGAAACCGACGACGAGTCGGGAGGTCAACGCCGCACGAGCGGCAATGACAACGACGGCGGTCCGACCTACGCTACAGCAACACTCGCCTCACTGGCAAGCGCCGCAGTGACGGGCGAGTCGACTTCGTCGCCAACGCCGGGCACGCGCAACGCGAGCCCAAGAGCTTCCGCCGCGACGGAGGACAACGCCGCGACGGCGGCAACTACAAGGCCAAGCCAAGGTTCGACCCCGCGGCCCTCCTTAACCAACCTTGTGCGTTTCACAGCAGGGAAGGGAAACCCGCAATGCACACGACCGCCGACTGCCACACCCTCAAGGAGATCGAGAAGGCACGGCGAGCACGGGAGGACCCCGACAACAACCCGCCAAACGGCGGAAAATTCGGCAACGTGGCCGGCTCGCTCCATACCTTCACAGGCTTCAACACGAAGCGCGAGAAGAAGGTCATCACCCGCGCCGTCGCCGTCAACGCGGTGGCCCAGGTGGACGTTCCCCAGTTCCTCAACTGGTCGGAGCAGCCCATCACCTGGATCCGCCAGGACCACTCGCCGCGCATCGAGTACCCAGGCCGAGTCGCCCTGGTGGTCAAGCCAAAGGTGGGCGACTACTGGCTCCCCAAGACATTGATGGACGACGGCAGCTCCATCAACATCCTGTACTGGACACCTTCAGGCGGCTACGGCTCCCGCAGTCGATGATCGAGACGACCCACACCACGTTCCACGGCATCGTCCCCGGTAGGAAGGCGTACCCAATCGGCAAGGTCACGCTGCCAGTCACCTTCGGAACACCAGCAAACTTCCGCACCGAGCGGATCGTCTTCGAGCTGGTACCCTTCGACAGCCCCTACCATTGCGTCCTGGGGCGCCAGGCGTTCGCCAAATTCATGGCAGCGCCACACTACGCGTACAACGTGATGAAGCTCCCCGGGCCGTGCGGCGTCATCACCATCAACGACGACCCCGACATGGCCGCCGAGTGCGAGGCCAAAGGAGCCGAACTCGCCGATGCCGTCATCGCGGCAGAGGCCAACCACGCCGACGAGCTCGCCAAGTACGCGAGCGGGATGAACAATGACGACCCCACCATACTCAAGAAGCCCAATTCGGAGGGCGCAAACACCTCAGCCTTCGAGGCAACGACGCACACCCGCACCGTTGAGCTGGTCCCAGGCGACTCCAGCCAGACGGTGACGATCGGAATAGGAATGAGCCTAGCCTAGGAAGGCGCGCTCATCGAGTTCCTCCGTGAGAACAGGGACATCTTCGCATGGAAGCCCTCTGACATGCCTGGTGTCCCTAGGGAGCTCACTGAGCACAAACTAAATGCCGACCCCAAAGTGCGACCCGTCAAACAGTCGCTGCGGCCCTTCAATGAAGAGCGCCGCCGAGCCATCGCCGAGGAGGTGCAGCGTCTACTCGCTGCAGGCTTCATCCAGCTAATCAAGTACTCCAAGTGGCTGGCAAATCCAGTCCTGGTCGAGAAGAAGAACGGGACCTGGAGGATGTGTATCGACTACACAAACTTGAACAGCGCCTGCCCGAAGGAGCAGTTCATCCTCCCGCGGATCGACCAAATAATCGACTCCACCGCGGGCTCGGAGTTGCTATGTTTCCTCGACGCCTACTCCGGATACAACCAGATCAAAATGGCTGTCGAGGATGAGGACAAGACGGTGTTCATCACGCCATTCGGAGCCTTCTGCTACACCGCCATGACCTTCGGCCTCAAGAACGCCGGGGCGACCTACCAGCGGTGCATGCAAGAGTACCTCGCGAGCCAAATTGGCCGCAACATCCACGTCTACATCGACGACGTGGTCGTCAAATCCGCTCGCCAGGGTGATCTACTCGCCGACCTGGCGGAAACATTCGCCAACTTGCGAAAATACAAGATAAAGCTTAACCCAGGCAAATGCACCTTCGGTGTACCAGCAGGACAACTACTGGGGTACGTCGTCTCCAAGCGAGGGATCGAGGCAAACCCCACCAAGATCGACACGATCGCCCGACTCAGCAAACCCGAGTGCCTGCGTGACGTCCAGAAGCTGGCCGGGCGAGTAGCGGCTCTCAGTCGCTTCATCCCCCGTCTGGGCAAAAAGGCGATGCCCCTATACCGTCTGATGCGCAAGAACCCCACCTTCCAGTGGGACAAGGAGGCGGACGATGCGCTTCGCGACCTCAAGAAGGTGCTACTCGCCGCACCGCTACTCGCCGCCCCCGCCGACAAAGAACCCATGCTGGTCTACGTCGCGGCTTCCGAGCGCGTCGTCAGCGCCGTCATGGTCGTCGAACGGCCGGAGGAAGGAAAGGAGCGCCCAGTACAGCGATCGGTGTACTACATCAGCGAGGTACTCATCGAGTCGCGCCAACGATACCCGTAGTACCAGAAACTGGTATACGCGGTCTTCAGAGCACAGCGGCGCCTGCCGCACTACTTCTAGGAGCACCCGATCACGGTCGTCTCCTCAGCACCGCTGCAGGACATCATCCGCAACCGTGAGGCGACTGGGCGAGTCGCTAAGTGGGCCGTCGAAATCGGCGTCCATAATATCAAGTACGAGCCACGAAAAGCGATCAAGTCGCAGGCTCTAGCGGACTTCATCGCCGACTGGGAAGAGGCCCAGCAGCCAGAAAAGCTGCCATACCTCCATTACTGGAGCCTGCACTTCGACGGCTCCAAGAACGCGGACGGCGCAGGAGCAGGGATCGTGCTGACGTCACCAAAGGGCGACAAGCTCCGCTACGTCCTCTTCCTCGACTTCACCCCCTGCACCAACAACATGGCCGAGTACGAGGCACTACTCCACGGCATGCGAGCTGCCAAGGAGATGAACGTCAACCGCCTACGCTGCTACGGAGACTCCGACCTTGTCGCTGGGCAAGTCGCTGGCACCTGCGACACCGTCTCCCCCACCATGGCGGCATACCGCCAAGCAGTGGACAAGCTGTGCGGACACTTCGCAGGCTACTCCGTCAAGTGGATTGACAGGCGGAAGAACGAGGAGGCCGACGCACTCTCTCGCATTGGGTCGGCTCGACTCGCACCACCCGCCGGCGTCTTCCTCGACACGATCACCAAGCCATCAGTCTCTCCCCCAAGGGAGATCGACATCGGAGTCCCGCTGCAGCCAGAGGCAGCCCTGGTCGCACTCGTCACCGAGCCAGATGATTGGACCAAGCCCTACGTCGCCTACCTGGAGGTCGGCACCTTGCCGGCAAACGAGACGGTCGCCCGGATGATCGCACGCCGATGCAAATCCTTCACCATCATCGACGGCGAGCTCCACAAGCGCAGCGTCACCGGCGTGTTCCAACGCTTCGTCCAACCCGCCGAAGGACGCAAGATCCTCCACGACATCCACTCCGGCGACTGCGGCCACCACGCCGGCGCCCGCTCTCTGGTCGCCAAGGCCATGCGGCATGGCTTCTACTGGCCTACCGCACACGCTGATGCCGTCGACATTGTCCAGCGGTGCACCGGCTGCCAGAAGTACGCCAACCAGACGCATGTGCCGAGCTCCGTGCTCAAAACAATCCCCATCACCTGGCCATTCGCCGTGTGGGGTATGGACATGGTAGGCCCCTTCAAAAAGTCTCCCTCTGGCTACACCCACCTCCTGGTCACGGTCGACAAATTCACAAAGTGGGTAGAGGCCAAACCAGTCCGAAAATGCGACGGGAAGACCGCCACTAAATTCCTACGCGAGCTCATATATCGCTACGGGTTCCCAAACAGCATTATCACGGACAGCGGCACCAACTTCTCCAAAGGAGCCATGGCTGATTTCTGCGAGGAACACCACATGTGGCTCGACCTCGCGTCAGTCGCCCACCCGGAATCCAACGGCCAGGCGGAACGGGCCAACCAGAGCATCCTCCACGGCCTGAAGCCGCGGCTCCAAGTACCACTCGAGCGCACCGCCGGGTGCTGGGTCGAGGACCTACCCTCCGTCATCTGGGGCATCCGCACCTCGGTCAACAGGTCAACAGGGTTCACCCCCTTCTTCATGGTGTACGGCGTCGAGGCAGTCATGCCCACCGACCTCGAGCACGACTCGCCACGGGTCGTCCACTACACGGAGGCTGCGAACGAACTCGCCCGCCAGGATGGAGTCGATCAACTCGACGAGTCACGTGACATCGCTCGATCACGCACCGCCATCTACCAACAAGGACTCCGCCGCTATCACAACCGGCGGGTGAAAACTCGCACCTTCCAAGAAGGCGACCTGGTGCTGCGCCTCATCCAGGACAAGAAGGGCATGCACAAGCTTTCCCCTCCGTGGGAGGGACCATTCACCATCGGACGAGTACTCGGCAACGACGCCTACTACCTCATCGACGTCCGCGGGGACGGCAAACTCGACGTCAAGCGACCGTGGAATGTAACCCTCCTACGGAAGTTCTACTCCTAGAACCCCACACATGTACCCTCCAGTCGCTATGAAATAAAAAGAATTGGTTACCGCAAATTGCGCCTACTCTTCGTGTCTTGTGCCACTCGCACTCGTAATAACAGCGTCAAGCTAACTGCAGAAGTCAACCTTTGGTACAGCGATCGGCACGGCCAAGTAGTGCGTTACAAGGGCACTGGGTCACCCCAGGTCTTGCAACGTCCACGAAAAATGCCTACCCGGAGCCCCATTGGAGTCGCCTAGCCCGACTTGCTCTACGAGCCAAGACAACTGCCTTCGCTTCTCACAGCGACCATGATCCTCCGCATCCTCGACATAGTGACTCGAACGGCCAAGTACCACGCCCGGGGACTGGCGACCAGTTCAGCGCGAGCGGCTAGGGAAAACGCCAAGTATGAGAGCATGCCCAGGACTCGCCATGCGACTGACCCAACGGGCCAGGCAGGAGTGACGCGCCCAAATTAACGCGCCAAGTCCTCATCCACCCTCGAGTTGCGCCTAGAACAAACAAGTACCACGCTCGGGGACTCGGCCACCCGACCTCGTTCGCGCAAGGGAAAACGGTGAAGTACAGAGCACTCAAGGGAGTCGCCTCGCGACTGGATCTCCGAGCCCGGGTGAGTCGACCACAATAACAAAACATTCAAAAAACCGCAAACACATAACAAACGAGGTAAACCCCATAAAAAGGGCGGACGCGCTCGGGGACTCGTTCAACCCTCAATCGGAAAACACATGTCAAATCACAAAACAAATACGATATCTCGTTAATAGCATTGTGCAATCGTCTCAAAATACAAAATATGCCCAAACGGCAGATCTGCTACTAACGCACCAGGGCAAACTATTCTACTCCGCAGGCTTCGAAGACGACTCGCTAGCACCCTTGCGACTGCGAATGAAGGGCGTGTACGGGTTTGACGGGTAAGTCGTCAGCTCACCCACCATCGCCGCACGAAAGGGTTGCTCGACCTTGAAGTCCCGGTGCTGCGGCTCGGGGTCGTTAGGTGCGACGACCGTCTTCTGGTAAGGAAGGAGATCGCCCATCGCCCAGACGCGCTCAGAGTACACCGCGGCACGATCCGTCAACTTTAGCACCTCAGAGATCTCCACCGAGCCAGTCGACGACGGGTAGCCACTCGTCACGTCGTCCAGGTCGAAGTCCTCCGGGAAGTGGGCGAGCCCAAGGCTAAGCGCCGTCGCCGCTCCACGTCGGAATGCCGATCGCGTCATAAACTCGACGACCGACGGCGCCTTCTCCAAGTACCGCCACACCTCGACGAGGTCGCTGGGAATTACTTCCGTGGGCGACATCTCCTGGAGATAGGCCCGGATGCATGTCACCGACAATGTCGCCGAGTCGACGAGCGTGGCCACACATTGCCGCGCGTCGAACGAGCTCGCCTCTTCCACGCTATCTAGGATGCGACCTGCAGATAGAAGATAATAGTGAGTACATCGGATATTACAAAAATGCACATGCAATAGGCGGGGGCAGACACACTCACCAATCAAGGGACGGGAGAGATCCGTGATGAAGCTCTAAAGAGAAGTGTAATCATCCTGAAGCCCAGCAACAAGGGCGTTAGAAACTTTACGTTCTTCCGCGGCGGTCGTAACGACGGCCTTGGCTCGACCATCCGCCGAACTCGCTTCCTCTTTCGCCTCCCTCAGCTCGCGCTCGAGGTCGGCGATCCGTTTCTCCGCCGAGCTCAACGCCGATTGAGCTGCTGCCAACTCACTCGCTAGGACAAGTCCCTGGCGGGCCTCCTCTGCCTTCGCGGCAATTGCCTGAAGCCCCTTATTTGCCTCTTGGACGGTGGCCAGTTCCTTCTCCGCGTGGCGCATCGCAGCAAGCCGGTCAGCTGACTCACGTTGTAGACCCTGCACACAATTCAAACAGTTAACCAAAGCGGAATCCAAAGTGCCCACCCGCTGAAATTCAGCGAGTGCGCACTCGGGGACTGGCAACCAAAAAATCCTAAGTGCCCACCCGCTGAAATTCAGCGAGTGCGCACTCGGGGACTGGCAACCAAAAAATCCTAAGTGCCCACCCACCGAAATTCAGCGAGTGTGCACTCGGGGACTGGCAATCAAAAAATCCTAAGTGCCCACCCGCTGAAATTCAGCGATTGCGCACTCGGGGACTGGCAATCAAAAAATCCTAAGTGCCCACTCGCTGAAATTTAGTGAGCGCGCACTCGGGGACTGGACGCGAAAAATAAACAACAAGACACTAAAAGAATCAGACCGCTGCAACACACTGGCCTGATCCTCGGGGACTGGACATACCTGGATGGCTGCGCCAAGCATGCCATGAAGTTGTATCGCATCCACGGACACGAGGAGAGCTGGCGTGTGCCCGTGACGCTGCTCGACCTCCGTATCGGTGACCCTAGGAGCATGGCTCGAGGGCGAGGTACCACTCGCTGTAGCCGCTTTGGCCATGAAGCGCGGGAATGTTGCGATGGAGGCACCGGCACCAAAGGAGGCCGGCTCGGCTGCCCCAGGCGAGGGGGCACCCTCCTTGGCGGGTAAGGCTGCCTCCGCTACGGGTTCATTCGGCGCGATCGCCGTGTCGTCGGATACTGTGACGACTTCGTCGCCCTTGGCCTTCTTGGCGCTATCCGCGGGGACGACGACCTCGTCCGCCTTCCTCTTCCGGAAGGGATCCTCTTCGCTGATGACGGGTGGCACCTTAGCCACGGTTGGATGGCCTATCTTCTTCGCTCCGGTCCTACAAATTGATCGCGTGAGCAAGATAATCCAAGTACAATGAAAGACAAAAGAAGGTGAGCAAACTCACTTGGCGACTGGAATGAAGCGTAGCTCCGTGCGGATGCCGGCCGGCTTCTCCAGTTTGGGGCCCAGTCGGCGACTGAGGCCCATTTCCAAGACATCGTGTGCCCAAGACACGGACGGTTTCTTCGTCGTCGAGGCTGCTACGGGAGCCTCTGAGACATCTTCAGCGGGAGCTTCCCTGCGAGGTGAAGCCGCCGCGACCGGAGTGGCCCCTAGCCCAGAGACTGGGGCGAATGGCGGAGGCATCGAGGCCAGTGGTACCTCGCTCAGGACAGTGGCCGTGTCCAGCGCGGTTACCGTCGGCGGCGCCTCGCCCTTGGCCAGGCTGGTGGCGTCGGAGCTTCTCGCCGAGTGCGGCGGGGAGGCCGGTCTCACCGGCTTCATCTTCTTCTTTGGAGGGGCCTTCACCTCCTTCTCCATCTTCTTCTTCTTCTTCGACGGAGTAGCCTGGTGGTGCGAGGTGGTCTCCGGAAGTTCGTCATCATCATCATCATGACGCTCGAGGCTTTTACTCGCCTCAAGTTCACGCTGACGCTGCCCGCGGGTCTTGCGAACCAGCGGGACGACCTCCTCCTCGGATTCGTCGTCGTCGTTGCTCTCGTCGCTCTTGGTGTCGCCCTTGGCGGGAGGCGACTCGCCCATGTCCTGGACGGACGAGCTCGAGTTCTCGTCGTCTGAAGGCGGGAGCCATCCATCCACCACTTGGAATAGCTGTAATGAGCACAAGATGAAATTACAATGACCACGACTGCATAAACTGCGACTGCGAATGATGCAAAGAGACTTACCGTTGGGGTTGGATGCTTCGCGGTGTAGGGGGCAACCCCGGCCTTTGCGTCCAGGTACACCGCCTGTGTGATCTTCTTTAGTGCTGGGATGTAGTCCTCGAGCTTCCACTCGGCGAGGCAGGACTTCGTCGAGTCCTCCCGGCCCGTGTATTGGTACATATAGTGGTCGCGCTGAGCCAGAGGGACGAGCCGCCGCCCGAGCCAGCAGTTGTATAAGTTAATTGTCTGGAGGCCCTTCTTCTTTAGACCGCGGATGGTTTGAAGCATTTCGTCCACGACCATCCGTTGGTCGGTGGGGAGCTTGCCGACTTGGAGTCGGCGCGGTTCGGGCCGGTCGGCGGAGTATCGTGGGATCACCGCCTCGCCCTCCGGAGTCGCCTCGGTAACGTAGAACCAAGACTTCTTCCACTCGCTCGCTGCCTTGGCGGGCAGCATCAAGTCAAAAAACGAGGCCTTCGACTTCAGCTGGAATGTTAGGCCGCCCGCGGCGAGCATTGGGCCGCCCGCTTCCTCGCGACTGATCCGTCTGTGGAACAGATCTTGCCATAGAGGGAAGTAGGGCCGGCAGCCCAGGTAGCACTCGCAGAACGCCACGAAGATGGCGAGCTGCTTGATGCTGTGCGGACCCAGGTCCGACGGTTGGATCCCATAGTAGGCGCAGAAGCGCCGGAAGAACAGGGACGTAGGGAATCCCAGCCCCCGTTCTAGGTGGCTGGTGAAGCAAATGAACTCTCCCTCGCGCGTATCCGGAGTCACCTCTCCGGCCGCGGGGATGCGCCACCTACTGGCGCGTAGGATCCCTGCTTCCTCGAAGGAAGCCAGGAGCGCCCTCGTACACTTGGACCTGCCCCATGGTTCGGTGGAGGGGGCCATTCGTGAGAAGGTTTGGGGAGGTCGGAGGATTTCGGTTCGGCTGGATCGCGACGCGGATGAGAACGAAGGAGCACGCAATCGGAGGGAATGACGAGGAGGTGGTTCTCCGATCGCCTACCATTCCCCTTATATAGCGGTTGTTACCCGCCAAATCAGGGAGCCGTTACTACGTGGTGATTACGCCGAAAGTTACCGTTGGATTACCCCAACGGCTAGTTTGACCACGTTTAACGGTCCAACTTCAGCCACTCGGCTCGCCGACCCGATCACTACGACAGTGACTAAGTATTTTGCTGACTCGACTCACCAAAGCTGCGATCAGAATGACTAATTTTTCCTTTATTCAGGAGCCCGCCGACGATTCGACTGGATGTCTGCTTTGAAGCCGTATACTCCGACTGCCAGCAACCACCTGCGCCCAATCAACGGCGGCCTCGGGGACTACTGATGGGGATATGCCTACCGGGGTATACCCACCAGGACGTTTCCGACTGGCCCAGGAACTGGCGAGTGGGCCTGCAAGACGGTGACTGGATCAAGGCCCGGTGTGGATCCAAGCGACTGGAAGCTGAAGGCCCAGGCGAGTAGATAGGCCCAGTCGAGTTAGGTTAAACAATTACCGAAGCCTTAACTCATTCGGTTGAGATATGTAAACCCTAGGGGAGGTGAGTCTATATAAACCTCCCTACAGGGCGTGTAGGGATACATTCCATCATACACCCAAGCGACTCGCCGCCTTGCCGCCGAGCTCGCCCATTGTACCTCCACCATAATACAATCTAGCAGGAGTAGGTCTTTACCCTCCGGGGGGCCGAACCTGGGTAAAACCTTGTGTCTCCGCCCTCATCTCGCACCACAGATGGCTGGCCGCCCTTGCCCCTCGTTCTACTACTCGCTGCCGATTGCAGCAACTGCCGTGACCATTCCCACAACATTTATGTACTTCTTTACTGTCAAGAGGGAAGCCAGAGTGAGCAAGGACAAACTTAGGGACTATGAAACAATTAGCCTCAAGATCCGGCCTGGCCGGCGGTTCCCCGACATCATGGGACACGAGTCCTGCAAGAACTGGCATCATAGCTACTTCTACGACCCATATATCCCTCTGGCTGGCTGAGAAGGCACGTACCCAGACTTTATCAATGGGGCTGCCGCCGAAGCCACCACATGGAGGTCCCAAGCCATCTTGCCCTTCGACAACGAGGCCTCCCGCACCGGAAGGCGGATCGAGTGGCTCATCGACACGGGTCTGACCGGCTTAGATCTAGCAATGTGCTGGTTTATAAGGCGGATCCAGCCTCTGAAGCACCGCGAAAATATGATGCGCCAGTACACGAAGGACATGAAGGATACCCTCCGGATTTCTGAGGATAACTTCTCCGGTGACTCCATCAAGCTCCGTCTCAAGGACATCGTCAAAGTTAAGGACTGGAAGCATGGCTTCACCATCACTTATGACATGTTTGAGGACGACAAGTGCCCAAAGGTAACTTTTGATTCTTTGGGTTGCTTCGACATATACTCTAGTTTTCTGCCTTTAATGCATCTGCCCGTCTAAAACTATGATCCCTTAACAGCTCGGGGACTTGGAGGAGGCCGACATGGCTCTCCAATTACAAGCCCAATATGAAGGATGCCAATATCGTGTCCGACGTGTAGGGTTATGTAGCATGGAAAACAAAAAATTTCTATCGCATACAAACAAACAAGCCAAGATCTATCTACTAGATTGTAGCAACGAGTCGATGGAATAACTTACCCTCGAAGATTCCAAAGTGTTTAACGAGAGCGGATTCTCGTGGGTGATGTAGTCGTACTCTTCCCGATCTCAAGATCGCGTAGACGATCCTTCCGGCGCTGCGTTCCGGTAGCGCTCCCGCAGTCGGTCACACGTTCGGTACTCGAAGAAGACCTTCCTCTCCCTTGTTCCAGTAGGTAGCGGAGGTTGTAGCACTCTCCTCGCGATTCCGGCAGCACAACGGCGTGGTACCGGAAGTAGAGGGGAGATCTCGCAGGGCTTCGCCTTAAGCCGGAGCGAGTATGGTGGAGTATGAGAGAGCTCCTCGGTGTTCTAGGGTTTAGACACACCAAGGAGGAGGGGCTAGAGCCGGTGGCTAGGGTTCCGAGGACCCCAAGTCGGCGGCTAGGGCAAAACCCTAGGGGGGCGGCGGCTATGGTGGTAGGCGCCAAGCTAGGGTTTGAGGAGAGGTACTTGTGTGTCTAGAGGAGGGAGCCCTGCCCCTCCTTATATAGGTGGAGGGGCCGGCGGCCAAGGGGAGGGAGGGGAGTCCCTCCCCAACTCGGCTTGGAGGGGCGCCGCCGGTTGGAGGAGGGATTCCCTCCCCAACTCGGTTTCCCACTTCCTCCTCTTTTCCTCTTTCCAATTTTAGACGTTTGACTTTTCAAACTAGCTATTTGACTTTTCAAACTAGGATTTGAATTAATCCTTTATTTGGAACAGCGATGACACTTAGTACATGATGCAATCATTCCAATATGCAATGACACATTCATGTACCCCTTCCCCTCCGGAGTGCCGGACATTCCGGAACCTTCTAGAACATTCCCGATGAAATCACCGGAATCATTTCCGAACTCCGAAACGGGACTTTCCTTATATGAATCTTATTCTCCGGACCATTCCGGATCTCCTCGTGATATCCCGGATCCCATCCGAGACTCCGATCAACATTCGGTCTCTTTCTCATAATACCATAACTACTCAAACAACGTCGAATCCTTAAGTGTGTCTCCCTACGGTTCGTGAATTATGCGGACATGATCGAGACACTTCTCCGAACAATAACCAATAGAGGAATCTGGAAATTCATATGGCTCCCACATATTTCTACGATTACTTTGCGATCGAATGAACCACTTACATACGATACCAATTTCCCTTTGTCTCACGATAGTTTACTTACCCGAGGTTATGATCGTCGGTATCTCTGCATACCTAGTTCAACCTCGTTACCGATAAGTACTCTTTTCTCGTTCCCGTGATATGTGATCCCTTGTGAGCCAGTCACATGCTTGCAAGCTAATTGGATGACATTCCACCAAGAGGGCCCAGAGTATATCTATCTGTCATATGGATGGACAAATCCCACTCTTGATCCATGTGTCTCAACCAATACTTTCCGAACACTCAATGCCACCTTTATAGCCACCCAGTTACGGTGTGGTGTTTGATGTCATCAAAGCATCCATCCGGTAAAGGTGATATGCATGATCTCATGGTCGAAGGAATTAGGTTACTATGTATCAGAAAGCATATAGCAATTGAACTATTGAAATGACTTGATCTTTATGCTACGCTTATCTATAGGAGTATGTCCACCATATCATTCTCCTAACGATATGATCTTGTTGTTGATAACATCTCAATGTTCATGATAGGGAAACCACAATCATTTATCAACCAACAAGCTAGTGATGTATAGAGGCTATACTAGGGACTTCAAATTAAGTTTACAAATCACACAAGTATCAATGTTTCCTTGTTAATACTATTATAGCATGAATGTAAACATTTATCATAAACACAAAGATATAATAATAACTATATTTATTATTGCCTCTAGGGCATATCTCCAACAGTCTCCCACTTGCACTAGAGTCATCTAATCTAGATTACATGGTAATATACCGAACACCCATGGCAGTTTGGTGCTGGTCATGTTTTGCCCTCGGGAGAGGTTTAGTCAATGGATCCGCCACATTCAGATCTGTGTGTACTTTGCAAATCTTCATATCCCCATCCTGGATATGTTCTCGAATAGCGTGAAAACGTAGCTTGATGTGCTTCAGCTTCTTGTGTGACCTTGGTTCTTGCGCATTGGCTATGGCGCCCATGTTATCATAGTAGATAGACATTGGGTCCAGCGCACTAGGAACCACACCCAGCTCTGTAATGAACTCTTTCATCCATATCGCTTCTTGTGAAGCCTCCGAAGCAGCCATGTATTCCGATTCAGTTGAAGATCTCGCCACAACGCTTTGCTTTGCACTCCTCCAGCTAACTGCTGCACCATTCAAAATAAATACGTATCCAGACTATGATTTA
This sequence comes from Avena sativa, assembly GCA_916181665.1. Taxonomy (NCBI): domain Eukaryota; kingdom Viridiplantae; phylum Streptophyta; class Magnoliopsida; order Poales; family Poaceae; genus Avena; species Avena sativa. The sequence goes on along the minus strand of OV702281.1, from coordinate 383,931,468 downwards.
GAATCATCCGGATCGGTGTTCCAACTAGCATCGGTGTAACCATTAACAACGAGCAACTAGCATCGGTGTAACCATTAACAACGAGTTGTTCATCACCTCCATAAGAAAGAACCATATCCTTAGTTCTTCTCAAGTACTTAAGGATGTTTTTGACCGCTGTCCAATGATCCACTCCTGGATCACTTTGATATCTGCTAGTTAGACTAACATCATATGCAATGTCGGGTCTAGTACATAGCATGGCATACATTAGAGATCCTATGGCTGAGTCATAGGGAGTCTTACTCATCCTTTCTCTATCTTCTGCCGATGTCGGACTTTGAGTTTTACTCAAGGTCGTATTGGGCAACATGGGCAAGAACCCTTTCTTGCTATCTTCCATTCCAAACCTCTTTAGAACTTTGTCCAAATATGTACTCTGTGACAATGATATTTGGCGTTTCGATCTATCTCTGTAAATCTTTATGCCTAATATGTAAGCTGCTTCGCCAAGATCCTTCATTGAAAAACTATTATTCAAATATTCCTTGACACTATTAAGAAGGTCTACATCATTCCCAATCAACAATATGTCATCTACATATAGTATTAAGAATGCTACAAAGCTCCCACTCACTTTCTTGTAAATACAAGCTTCTCCATAAGTTTGTATAAAACCAAAACTTTTGATCACCTTATCAAAACGTTGATTCCAACTTCGGGATGCTTGCTTCAATCCATAGATGGACCGTTGAAGTTTGCATACCTTGTTAGCATCTTTAGGATCGACAAAACCTTTGGGTTGCATCATATACAACTCTTCATCAATGTCTCCATTGAGGAATGCTGTTTTGACATCCATCTGCCATATCTCATAATCGTAATATGCAGCGATTGCTAACATAATCCTCACAGACTTTAGCTTCGCTACCATTAAGAAAGTCTCATCGTAGTCAACTCCTTGAATTTGTCGAAACCCTTTTGCGACAAGTCGAGCTTTATAGACAGTAACATTACCATCAACATCTGTTTTCTTCTTGAAGATCCATTTGTTCTCGACAGCCTTCCGGCCATCCGGTAAGTCCACCAAAGTCCATACTTGGTTTTCGTACATGGATCCAATCTCGGATTTCATGGCTTCTTGCCATTTATTGGAATCTGGGTTCATCATCGCTTCCTCATATGTCTCAGGGTCATCGGTGTTGTCCACCAACATGACATTCATAACGGGATCATACCAATCTGGAGTGGTACGAGTTCTCGTTGACCTCCGAGGCTCTGTAGCAACTTCAACTGAAGTTTCATGATCATCATCATTAGCTTCCTCTCTAATTGGTGCAGGCACCACAGGAACTTCTTCCGGTGCTGTGCTACTCGCAATTTTGAGAGAAGGTTCGACAACCTCGTCGAGTTCTACTTTCCTTCTAGTCACTTCTTTCGAGAGAAATTCCTTTTCTAGAAAGGATCCATTCTTCGCAACGAAGATTTTGCCTTCGGATCTGTGATAGAAGGTATACCCAATAGTTTCCTTTGGGTATCCTATGAAGACGCATTTTTCCGCTTTGGGTTCAAGCTTGTCCGGCTGTAACTTCTTTACATAGGCTTCGCATCCCCAAACTTTAAGGAACGACAATTTAGGTTTCTTCCCAAACCATAATTCATACGGTGTCGTTTCAACGGATTTAGACGGTGCCCTATTTAAAGTGAATGCGGCTGTTTCTAATGCATAACCCCAAAATGATAGCGGTAAATCTGTAAGTGACATCATAGAACGAACCATATCTAAGAGAGTTCGATTACGATGTTCGGAAACACCATTACGCTGTGGTGTTCCCGGCGGTGTCAATTGTGAAAGTATTCCGCATTTCTTCAAATGCTCGCCAAACTCGTAACTTAGATATTCACCTCCACGATCAGAATGTAGAAATTTAATCTTCTTGTTACGTTGATTCTCTACCTCACTTTGAAACTCCTTAAACTTCTCGAAAGTCTCGGACTTATGTTTCATGAAATAGATATACCCATATCTACTCAAGTCATCCGTGAAGGTAAGAACATAACGATAACCACCGCGCGATGCTACACTCATTGGACCACACACATCGGTATGTATGATTTCCAATAAGTCCGTAGCTCGCTCCATCATACCAGAAAATGGAGTCTTAGTCATTTTACCCATCAGACATGCTTCGCATCTTTCAAGTGATTCAAGAAGTCCATCGGAATGGAGTTTCTTCATACGTTTCACTCCAATGTGACCAAGACGACAGTGCCACATATAGGTCGAATTATCGCTTGATTTCAAACGTTTAGCCTCAATGTTGTTGATATGTGTATTTCCACTATCGAGATTCAATAAGAATAGACCATCTATCAAAGGTGCATGTGCATAAAACATATTACTCATATAAATCGAACAACCATTATTCTCTGACTTAAACAAGTAACCGTCTCGCAATAAACAAGATCCCGATATAATGTTCATGCTCAACGCAGGCACCAAATAACAATTATTTAAGTATAAAACTAATCCCGATGGTAGATGAAGGGGTAGCGTGCCGACCGCGATCACATCAACCTTTGATCCGTTTCCCACGCGCATTGTCACCTCGTTCTTCGCTAGCTTCCGTTTATTCTGCAGCACCTGTTTCGAGTTACAAATATGAGCAACCGAACCAGTATCAAATACCCAGGCACTACTACGAGTACTAGTGAGATACACATCAATAACATGTATATCAGATATACCTTTCTTCTTGATGTTGCCGTTCTTCAGATCCGCCAAGTACTTTGGGCAATTCCGCTTCCAGTGACCTTCTCCCTTGCAGTAAAAGCACTCAGTATCAGGCATGGGTCCAGCCTTGGTCTTCTTCGCCGGCGTGGTAACTTTCTTACCACCCTTCTTGAAGTGTCCCTTCTGCTTAGACTTGCCTTTCTTGAATTTGGTGGTCTTATTGACCAACAACACTTGGTGCTCTTTCTTGATCTCCACTTCTGCAGACTTTAACATAGCAAACAGTTCTGGCAACTGCTTGTTCATGTTCTGCATGTTGTAGTTCATCACAAAGTTCTTGTAACTTGGTGGTAGTGATTGGAGGACACGGTAACTCCCCAAAGCATTAGGAATCACTATACCCAAGCTTTGAAGTTTGTTTGCGTGCCCAGACATCTTAAGCACATGCTCACTGACGGAGCTGCCCTCTTCCATCTTGCAGTTAAAGAACTTTTCAGAAGCCTCATAACTTTCATTTTCCGCATGAGTCTCAAAAATCAATTTGAGATCCTCGACAATATCATATGGGTCTGAATTCTCAAACCTTTTCTGAAGCTCTGATTCTAAACCATACAAGATAGCACACTGAACTATGGAGTACTGATTCTTCCGAGCGAGGTAAACATTCTTTACTTCATCAGAAGCATCAGCTGCAGGTGGGTCACCCAGCGGTGCATCCAGCACATAGGTCAAATTACCAGCTGTGAGGACAATCCTCAAATTGCGGAACCAATCCGCGAAGTTGCTTCCATTGTTTTTCAACTTTTCTTTCTCTAGGAACGCATTAAAATTGATGGTAGGGGCTGCCATTGATCTACAACATATTTGCAATAGTTTAGACTAAGTTTATGACAAATTGAGTTCAAATTAATAATAAAATTAACCTAGGTGAACTCCCACTCAAAACAATATCCCTCACATTGTTTTAGTGATCACACGAACCAAATCCACCACATCAACACCGATCATCACGAGAGTTGATATAGTTTCAATGGCGAACAATCGTCATGTTCATCATATCTACTATATGATTCATGCTTTACCTTTCGGCGATCCGTGTTCCGAGACCATGTCTGTACATGCTAGGCTCGTCAAGATCAAACCTTAGTTTCCGCATGAGCAAATCTGGCTTGCTCACATTGTATACACTTGCGGAATCTAACACACCCGATCATCACGTGGTGCTTCGAAACAACAAGCTTTAGCAATGGTGCTAACTAAAGGGTGAACACTTTATGACTTGAAATTCATGTGCATGAGGGATCATCTTATAATGCTACCGTCGTCTACTAAGCAATACAAGATGCATAAAGGATTAACATCACATGCAATTCATAATATGTGATGTGATATGGCCTTTCTTCTTTGTGCTTCCGATCTCCATCTTCTAGCACGAACATGATCTCCATCATCACCGGCATTGCATCAAGGTCAATGACGCTTCTCCATGGTTGTCGTCCACCGGCTTCAACTATTACAACTACTTTGAATAGACACGCGGGTCTTAACATAAATTAAAGACAACCATATGGCTCCTGCCGGTTGCCAACTTACAATAAGGAACATTGCATACATCAAATATAATCACAATCATGGCCATATCACATCACTGCACACCCCTGCAAAACAAAGTTAGACGCTTCTACTTTCTTTGCATATTTTGCGTGGTTTGGGGCTTTCAATAAGTGTCGTTCTAACTTACGAACATGAACCACAACATTGATACTAGTATTGTTAATCACCCGTTGTAAATTGGATCTTAACTATGCTAGGAGAAACAGGCACCCGCAAAGCCACTTATGCAATACAAGTTGCATGTCAAGCGTGGAGAAAGTCTCATGAACGATGTCATGTAAGGTTAGCCCGGGCCGCTTCATCCCAACATACCGCAAGATGCAAAGTACACAAGAAGCAATCGACAATAAAGGCATCAACGCCCACAATGACCATTGTGTTCTACTCGTGCAACAGATCTACATATAGACACGACTCTGATACCACTGTAGGGTTATGTAGCATGGAAAACAAAAAATTTCTATCGCATACAAACAAACAAGCCAAGATCTATCTACTAGATTGTAGCAACGAGTCGATGGAATAACTTACCCTCGAAGATTCCAAAGTGTTTAACGAGAGCGGATTCTCGTGGGTGATGTAGTCGTACTCTTCCCGATCTCAAGATCGCGTAGACGATCCTTCCGGCGCTGCGTTCCGGCAGCGCTCCCGCAGTCGGTCACACGTTCGGTACTCGACGAAGACCTTCCTCTCCCTTGTTCCAGCAGGCAGCGGAGGTTGTAGCACTCTCCTCGCGATTCCGGCAGCACAACGGCGTGGTACCGGAAGTAGAGGGGAGATCTCGCAGGGCTTCGCCTTAAGCCGGAGCGAGTATGGTGGAGTATGAGAGAGATCCTCGGTGTTCTAGGGTTTAGACACACCAAGGAGGAGGGGCTAGAGCCGGCGGCTAGGGTTCCGGGGACCCCAAGTCGGCGGCTAGGGCAAAACCCTAGAGGGGGCGGCGGCGGCTATGGTGGTAGGCGCCAAGCTAGGGTTTGAGGAGAGGTACTTGTGTGTCTAGAGGAGGGAGCCCTGCCCGTCCTTATATAGGTGGAGGGGCCGGCGGCCAAGGGGAGGGAGGGGAGTCCCTCCCCAACTCGGCTTGGAGGGGCGCCGCCGGTTGGAGGAGGGATTCCCTCCCCAACTCGGTTTCCCACTTCCTCCTCTTTTCCTCTTTCCAATTTTAGACGTTTGACTTTTCAAACTAGCTATTTGACTTTTCAAACTAGGATTTGAATTAATCCTTTATTTGGAACAGCGATGACACTTAGTACATGATGCAATCATTCCAATATGCAATGACACATTCATGTACCCCTTCCCCTCCGGAGTGCCGGACATTCCGGAACCTTCTAGAACATTCCCGATGAAATCACCGGAATCATTTCCGAACTCCGAAACGGGACTTTCCTTATATGAATCTTATTCTCCGGACCATTCCGGATCTCCTCGTGATATCCCGGATCCCATCCGAGACTCTGAACAACATTCGGTCTCTTTCTCATAATACCATAACTACTCAAACAACGTCGAATCCTTAAGTGTGTCTCCCTACGGTTCGTGAATTATGCGGACATGATCGAGACACTTCTCCGAACAATAACCAATAGAGGAATCTGGAAATTCATATGGCTCCCACATATTTCTACGATTACTTTGCGATCGAATGAACCACTTACATACGATACCAATTTCCCTTTGTCTCACGATAGTTTACTTACCCGAGGTTATGATCGTCGGTATCTCTGCATACCTAGTTCAACCTCGTTACCGATAAGTACTCTTTTCTCGTTCCCGTGATATGTGATCCCTTGTGAGCCAGTCACATGCTTGCAAGCTAATTGGATGACATTCCACCAAGAGGGCCCAGAGTATATCTATCTGTCATATGGATGGACAAATCCCACTCTTGATCCATGTGTCTCAACCAATACTTTCCGAACACTCAATGCCACCTTTATAGCCACCCAGTTACGGTGTGGTGTTTGATGTCATCAAAGCATCCATCCGGTAAAGGTGATATGCATGATCTCATGGTCGAAGGAATTAGGTTACTATGTATCAGAAAGCATATAGCAATTGAACTATTGAAATGACTTGATCTTTATGCTACGCTTATCTATAGGAGTATTTCCACCATATCATTCTCCTAACGATATGATCTTGTTGTTGATAACATATCAATGTTCATGATAGGTAAACCACAATCATTTATCAACCAACAAGCTAGTGATGTATAGAGGCTATACTAGGGACTTCAAATTTATTATTGCCTCTAGGGCATATCTCCAACACGACGATCATGCTCCGACGGCACGGAAGCAGAAGAGCTCCATCTCTGATGCTGCTGCCGGAGGCAAGAATAAGAAGACGGAGGGTGGAGTCTCCAATAAATCCACCGCCTCCCTGGAGGCGGAGAAAAGAAAGACAGTTGTCATCCTTCTAACCAAGGCGTCAACTGTTGTGTAAGTCTCTTTTCCTCCGACTTTGTCACTTGTACTGCTTCTTCCTGTACTTATACTTTTCCATTTTGTATGTTTCACGACAAAGACTAATTTGAGTTTGAAGAAGACCTCCAAGACTATTGGGGCTTCTAAAAATATCCGTGACATGATGACCCAAGCTTCTCCCGCCATCGCTCCTCCTACTCCTGCCGTCCAGCCATCTATCGTTCCCGTCGGATGTCCGACCATGGTGGCATCTGATCCCTCTGTTATGGAGGTGGACAACACTCCCTCTCAAGAGGTCCTAGATGTTTCCAAGATGGCCGTCGTTCCTAGCGTCCAGGCAACGCAGGAGAGCACCTCCTCCCAAGTGGCTGAAGCTTAGGCTAAGGATGCCACCGAGAGAGGTAAGGAGCTGGTGGTGGGATACGGATCTGAAGTGAACACGATCTAGGCAGATGCCTTCAAGCCCATGAGCCCGACAATTGTTCCAAGGCCATCTACCTCGGCTTCTGGTGCAGCATCGACTTCTCTAACGTATGACCTTGATGATTAAGTAGGTGGAGATATTCTGACGTAACACAATTGCCTTTGGAAAATTGTACTCGGAAGCCGCCAACAACCTCAAGATCATCGCTTTTGTAAGGTTTTTTTATATATGCGCATTTCACGTATATTATCCCACTGTATCCCCCGAGGACTTAGATGGAAAATCATAGGTCTTTTGGTCTGAGTGCTCTAAGAGTGACTAAGTAAGAAACTTTGTACTGTAGCCCCCAAGTATCTAGTTTGAATGAATAATTCCGAATAAATACTTTTAGAGTAGCATACGTAGTGTTTTTAAAATTCAATACTGTAGACCCCAAGCTTCTAGTTGAAACATAGATAGTTCCGACTATATGATTAAAAGAGGACTAAGCATAGCTTTGAGTTTTCAAAAACTCGTATTGTAGCCCCCGAGCTTCTAGGTTGAACTATATAGTTCCGACTAGATACTCCAAGTAGACTAAGCACTTTATTTCTATAGAATGAGAATGCTCAGAAGGTTGCCGCCAATGAACAGTTTGCCAGGATCCGCGAGGAGCTAAAAACTAAAAAGGGTAAAACTTCCTTATTGAAGGAACAAATCACTAGAAACAAGAGTCTATTTTCTTTTTTATTTCTTTCTCAACTTGGTCTTATTCCTTCCTCCTACGAGTACTCATTATGCTTGTTATTTCTCTGACTTGCAGAAGCTATTGCCAAAGCCAAGCACACTGTCGAGCAATCCAAGCATATCAAGGATCTCGACAGTGAAAATAAAATCTTGAAGCAGGTGAAGTCTACGCACTTATAATCTTGAACAGCAGCAAGTTTCCCTTAAGTGGATTACCCCAAGGTTTATCGAACTCAGGGAGGAAGTGGTCAAAGGTATCCCTCTCAAGCAACCCTCCAATCAAGATACAAGAAGTCTCTTGTGTCCCAACACACCCAATACACTTGTCAGGTGTATAGGTACACTAGTTCGGCGAAGATATAGTAAAATACAAGTGGTAACGGTGCCAGAAAAGAGCTTTTAACTTGTTGTTGACGTGGGAGAGACTAAAGGAAAACTAAAATAAAGATGGAAGCAAGAAAACATGTAACAAATCTAGATGCAAACGGTGTTTCAATGCTTAGAAACAAGGCCTAGGGATCATACTTTCGCTAGTTAACACTCTCATATAAATATCTTCTCTTCATGATACTACCCTGAACTACTCTCCGGTTGGACACTCTAATCCATGGTAGGGCTATAACAGCACTCCTCAAAATCCGCCTTCCCCATCTAGATAACCCACACCATCACCTTGAGTGCTAGACGGTTCCAACAAACACCACAATTTCATAGAGACATCCAACTCCAAATATAACTCATGATAAGTATTTATGAACTCTAGCCTAAGTGCCACCACGGAGTGCACGCTGTCACTTTCACACACGTGGGGAGAGCAGAGATCTATTGAAGCACTTGAGTATTTATGTAGACTCTAGCCTAAGTGCCACCACGGTTTGCACGCTGTCACTTTCACACATGTGGGGAGAGCAGAGATCTATTAAAGCACTTGAGTAGCAGAGTAGATCTACTTGATTACAAAGCTCATGACTACAATATGATCATGCATAGAGAGAGAGAGAGAGAGAGAGAGAGAGAGAGAGAGAGAGAGAGAGAGATGAACACATAGCTACCGGTAGAGCCCTTAGCCTCGAGGAAGAACTACTCTCTCCTCATCATGGGAATCAGCAACGGCGATGGAGATGGTGGTGGAAGTCGATGGAGATGGCTCCGGGGGCACTTACCCGTCCCGGCAGGGTGCCGGAACAAAGACTTTCTGTCCCCCGAATCTCCCCTTCGGTGGCGGCAGTGCTGCGGAACTTTTCGTGGCTTTCTCCCCGATTATTTAGGGTTTTTGGGTCGAGGGCTTCTTATAGGCAAAGGAGGCAAGGTCGGTGGAGGGCCAGGGGGCCCACACCCCCTATGGGTGCCACCTGGGCTGGCCCGCGCCCACCTAGGGTATGGCCACCCTGGTGTCCTCCTCCATCTCTGCTTTGTGGTTCCGTGTCGTGCCGGGTAAAATAATGACTTTGGCTTTTGTCCTGTCCAATTCTGAGAATATTGATTTTCTGCCTTTTCTGGAACCAAAAACAGAAGAAAATAGGCAACTGGCACTGTGGCATCTTGTTAATAGGTTAGTACCAGAAAACATATAAAAACACCTCAAAGTGTAGAAAAAGCAAAGCAAAGTAGATACTAAACAAGCATGGAACATCAAAAATTATAGATACGTTTTCAACGTATCAAGCATCCCCAAGCTTAACTCCTACTCGTCCTCGAGTAGGTAAGTGATAAAAAGAATAATTTTTGAGGTGACATGCACCATCAATATCAAACCATTTGCAAGCATTGAAAGATGGGATCAAAGAACTCTAAACATGAGCATGAAAGATGAAGTTCTAACAATAATACATAGCAACTATGTTGCAACATGAAAGGATACAAACAAAGATTCATGAATAACAATGCATTGAAAGACGTTTGTTTGTTTCACATATAGAAAACATAGCATAGTGGCATTCAGCTTGTCCCTCATGGAGTAGCAAAACATAAATGCATAGGACACCGTCAAAGTTCATAAAGGTGACTAGATACAAATAGTTCAAGAACAAGCAATATCAACATTATGAATCAATTAATAAGTTTTGGGACAATGCACATAGAACTAAGAATGACAACTATGCTCTATTAATTGGTGCCTAAGGATAGAATGTGGAGACTCAATATAAAAGTGGAAGAAAGGCCCTTCATAAAGGAAAGCAGGGATTTCAAGTTTCATAAAGAGCTTCCAAAAATTATGGTACTTGCTAGCTTTCAGCTCTCATTGCCCCTATCATAAGCATCTTGAAGTGATTAAGGTTAAAGTGAACAAACTATGGAGTATATGCTTGACAAAGTATAAGTTGGCAATCTCATGTCCCTTGGATACGAGGGCCGCTCCTCATACTACTCAAGTTTAGTTACCGGTAAGTTCTTGTCATAGTAAGTACATGTGTATCATAGAGAACCGCCAACGGGGTACCCCTTGCACATGATACAGGAGCTATCCCATAATGAAAATGACAAGACAAGCCGACAATGAGCATCTCAGCAATATTCTTAATTACCATGGGAAAATGGTGCTTATTTCTCTCTTTCCTCTTTTCTCATATTTTTTTTCTTTTTCTCAATCTCTTTTTTATAAGAAGAATGCTTCATAGATTTCTCACTATGGTGATGCTGCAAGTTACCACCATGATTAGACATGGCTTATGCTAGCGGCCCAGGCGTTTCTCTAACACACATACATAACTCCATGGACTTACAAGCTCCCCTTTCATTTCACACCGACGACATCCATAAACAAAAGAACATGATATCAACTGTGTACAATGTGCAAGTGCAATGTTGAAAGCGTTCCCCATGACAGCATGGTTCTGCTAATTCCAATGTATAAGTGCAAGCATATACAACATAGATGACACAATGGTTCAAGTTTATTAGGGGCAAGAAAAATAAAGTGTGTCATCAAGTTTGTGAGAGCTTTAATCACTAAGTTTTCACATAAGAAAGAGACTTTTTAATTGGAAGGTAGATGAAAACAAGAATATACTTGGATGGTGTAACACACCATGCATAGGAATTTATAGTGGACACTTTGGAATAACTTGGTTTCTTGGGAGTTGGATGCATGAGTAGAGCTTACTCAATACAAGTGGAGGCTAGCAAAAGACTGGGAGCGACCAACTAAGAGAGCAATAATGGCCATAATCATGCAGAGCGACAAAACATTATCAATTAAAGCATAAAGTGGTACCACAAGTCAAAAACTAAATGATCATAGAGGCTAAGGTGACTGGTTCATAGTCATAACATGGTGTGAGCATGTGCCAAGTCAACCCAAACAAAGCATCAAAGGAGAATACCACAATACTATGCTTTTGTATGCTAAAACAACGCATGATTCTTTCAAGGAACATTAAGCAATCCTAATTATTTGGAACAATTCATGCTACAACAATAATCACTAAACATAAGGTCAAAGCAACATCTATCATGACATGATAATGTCTAAGGCATAGTCAAAACAAGCTCCCTTTTGTACCACTATAAGCATGAAACTTTCTACTCTTTTTCAACACCAATCGACTTATTTGAAACAACTCACAAAGAAAATAATCAATAAAGATCAGTGAGCTTGTCTTGCAAATCCACATATAAGAACTAAAAGGTTCTAAGTTGAACGCATAAGAAAACTAAGGCTAAACACAGTGCTAGCAAAAGTGAACACACATAGAACAATAAGAGTGAAAACTAGAGTGTTCTAGACAATGAAAACAGAGTATGTCTCTCTCCAAAAGAAGTGTGCTGGGATCCAACCAACTTTATTCAAGCAAACTAAGAAAACCAAAATAAAACTAAAAACAAAAACTAAGATGCTCCAAGAACAACACAACAGTGCATGAAACAATAAAAACGAAGTGTCTAGAAAAAGACCTGAGATTTTTATTGATGAAGAAGGGGATGCCTTGGTCATCCCCAAGCTTTGACGCTTGTATCTCTTGAATATTTCTTGGGTGAAATGGGGTGGCATCCCCAAGATTGAGCTTTTTTCCATTCTTCATCTCATTACATCATTCTTTCCTTACACCTGAAAATTTCCTTCATACAAAACTTCACACAATCTTCATTATGAACATTAGTGCATCAAAAGATAATAAACCTTTGGGTTTTAGTTTTAGAACAACAAGAATTTCACTAAAAACACAATATACTGTAGCAATTCCCTCAAAAAGCTCAATTTCCCAAAAATAACCCAAAAGGAATCAATAAAGAGGCAAATGCAAATAATGGCAGAAATCTGTCAAAACAGACCAGCGGGTAGAAACTGATTTTTTCGAAGACCTTTTGTTGCTCAAATCAAAAAGCTTTGAACTAACGAAAGTTAGCTAACATACTGGGGATTTATTCAGAAAATATCATCTCAATCCGAATTACAGAGATTTTACACGAATTTTTATGGTGGAGCACACAAATCTGTTTCAGGACAACAACTCCCCAAATCTTACTTCCCTCTCATTAGAGGTTATTCTTGGCACAAAAAACAAACAAAAAGGATAAGGAGAGGTCATTACTGAGGTAATAACTTACAAGACTCAAGAAAACTTTTGGGTTATCTCCCAATAAGTACTTTTCTTTAACGCCTTTAAGTTAGGCTTGATAGTTTGAGAAGATGCTCACATAAGAAATATGAATTGAAGTAAAAGAGAGCATCAACAAGAAAATTCAAAACACATTTAAGTATAACCCACTTCCTTTGCATAGGAATCTTGTAAAGAAATAAGTCATGAAAGCACAAAACAACAAGCATAGGAAATCAAAACAAGTGCAACTTCAAGACTTTCAACATAAAGAGGGGAAACTTAATATTGTCGAGATACATAAGACCATGTTTCCCTCTCTCATAATAACTTTCAGTAGCATCATGAATAAAATTAACAATATAACTATCACCTAAAACATTCTTATCATAAGCCACATGCATAAAATAATTATTACTCTCCACATAAGCATAGTCATTCTTATTAATTGTAGTGGGAGCAAATTCAACAAAATAGTTATTATTATTATACTCATCACCATAATAATCAAATATAGGAGGCATATTGTAATCATAATTAATTACCTCCTCAATAGTAGGTGGACTGAAAATATCGTATTCATCACTGTAATCATATAAATTGAAGGTTTGGTATCATCATAAGCAATAGAATATCTATCTTCCAAAGCTGGGGAACTAAAAAGATCATTTTCATAAAAACTAGCTTCCCCAAGCTTAGACATTTCCATAGCATTAGCAATAATGGTGTTCAAAGAATTCGTACTAATAACATTGATATTAGCATGCAAATAAAGCTACATAGGTTTTTTAATTTTCTCTTCGAACACTTCATGTCCTAACTCAAGATAAATACTATAAAGATCTCTAATTTTTTTGTTATTTTCCATTAAGCCTAACTAGTGAAAACAAGAAACAAATAGAAAAAATTGCAGAATCTAAAGGAAATAACTTCAAGCACTCACACACCAGGAGGATGTGAGTACCTTTTACCTTACCTCCCCGACAACGGTGCCAGAAAATAGGTTTCTGGCTTGCTGTTGACATGGGAGAGAGTGTGTGAGTGCCTTTTACCTTACCTCCCCGGCAACGGCGCCATAAAATAGCTTGATGTCTATGCACTTCTATTCGTGTAGACAGTTGTTGGACCTCCAAGTGCAGAGGTTTGTAGAATAGCAACAAGTTTCCCTTAAGTGGATTACCCAAGGTTTATCGAACTCATGGAGGAAGTGGTCAAAGGCATCCCTCTCAAGCAACCCTGCAATCAAGATAAAAGAAGTCTCTTGTGTCCCCAACACACCTAATACACTTGTTAGGTGTATAGGTGCACTAGTTCGGCGAAGAGATAGTAAAATACAAGTGGTAACAGTGCCAGAAAAGAGCTTCTGACTTGTTGTTGACGTGGGAGAGACTAAAGGCAAACTAAAATAAAGATGGAAGCAAGCAAACATGTAACATATCTAGATGCAAACGGTGTTTCAATGATTAGAAACAAGGCCTAGGGATCATACTTTCGCTAGTGAACACTCTCATATAAATATATTCTCTTCATGATACTACCCTGAACTACTCTCCGGTTGAACACTCTAATCCATGGTAGGGCTATAACAGCACTCCTCAAATTCCGCCTTCCCCATCTAGATAACCCACACTGTCACCTTGAGCGCTAGACGGTTCCAACAAACACCACAATTTCATAGAGACATCCAACTCCAAATATAACTCATGATAAGTATTTATGAACTCTAGCCTAAGTGCCACCACGGCGTGCACGTTGTCACTTTCACACACGTGGGGAGAGCAGAGATCTATTGAAGCACTTGATTATTTATGTAGACTCTAGCCTAAGTGCCACCACAACGTGCACGCTGTCACTTTCACACATGTGGGGTGTCGTGGTGGTATCACGGCAGATGCCATGGGTAGGCTAAAGTATGGGGCCAATAGATGCTAGAGGGATCTGGGGAGGGAAGATGTAGTTGATTCTACACACAGAAGACTAAGGCAAAGATCTTATTTTCTTCTTCCTTGGGCTACAAGTGCTCCTTGAGCTGTATACAGGGAGAAGAGAAGAACTTTACCAGCCTAACGGCTCTAACTTTAGTCGATCCCCCCTTATGAGTCCAAGCCTCTCCTTATAAAGGAGAGCCCTGGGTTCCTCTAGGGCTGACGTGGCAAGCATATTCGAGGAATATGCTTGTCCCAATATAGTAGTTCGGCGCCCCCCTTTCCCTGTCGCCCCTCTAACGACGACAAGCTTCCAGAGGGCCCCTCCTGTACGCCTCGGTCTTCTGGACTGTCACCTCCGTGACCTCCTCCTGCCTCTCTGTCGCTCTGCGCCTTTTTCCGTAGCGCTTGGCTCCGCTCAGATTCTCCCTAGCTTGCATCTAGGGTTTGACTTCAGGCTTCTCCTTCTCCTGCAAGCTTCATATCACTTGGTCCTTCCTCGCATAGCTCGGATCGTCCTTCACCTGCATCAAGATCACTCAGGCTAACCCGGCCGACTTACGTAATATCTCGGCCGGGTAATGTCTTAATATACATATACGGGTCTCTCGCCTCCATATGTCGGCCGACTTCTACAGGATTCGGCCGACTTAGACTCTAACTCGGAAACCAGACGGGGATCGTACCCTCGTCTTTCCCCGTCTTTAACCTATCCGGGGTCACCCCCCCAACATTAGTCCCCGAAGCTGGTGTGGCCCTGCCGATAACTTCGGCCGGGTCGTATCAGCTTCATCACATTTTTCTGTATTGTTTCCGAGTTATCTTTTTCTCGTTCGAGGTACCCATGTTCCTTCTCTCGTACGCCTTGTCCTACGTGTCACCCCCATCATTGTTCTTCTAGTTTTTTGTTCCTCTACAGTATTTACTGACAGGCTACAGTTAACAGTGTACCTGTCGCGCCGGCGTTGCGACGCCTCGTGTGTCGTTTCCCTTGGGGATCGCAACCTTCTTCGCTGCTGTGTGGCCGTTGGTGCGGTTCCACTTAACGTCGTGCGTTTGTGCTGCACCCACGATCTACACGTTCAACTGCTGCACCCACGATCCCACTACCTCGCTTATGGCTCGATTATAAAGAGGGGCGCGCCGTCTGGGAATTCACTTTTCCCCTTCTCGTTCGCCTGTGCTCTTCTTCTTCCTCTCGCTTCCGCGCCCTCTTGCAGCTCCGCCGCCGCGCACTCATCAGAACTTCCGACGGGAGGACTCCGCCGTGTTGTTCCGTCCGCCTCGCCTGCGCTCGCCAGCTCCGGCACCGTCGCCGGTGAGTTTTTTCCGGCCGCGTTGCCTAGGTTTTATCCTAGATTTCTCCGTTTCGATCTTGTATTCGTGCGGCGGTTCCTCTTCTCCTCCGCCGCCGCTCCCGTGCAAAATCACGACGGGGCCTCATAGCTCTAAACTTCCCTCCGCCGCCAGCTCTTCTTCCGTCGATCTTTCCGGCGAACCCATGTCTAGCTCCTTTAGTGGTGCTCTGGTAGAGGATGATGACGCTGGCTCTGGGCCCGAGCAAGGCTCGTGGCAAGGCTCTTCTGTTACACGCTGCGAGATTGAGTGGCTTATCCGAACTCGGAGGATTCCCGCCGAGGTCTCCTGTCGCTTACCCGGCAGCGAGTCCTCTCCGGATGTTAGGGAGGGCGAGTATGTAGTTTTTATGTCGCACTTCGCGCGTGGCTTTGGTCTCCCTCTTAGCGATTTTGCTAGAGAGTTTCTCGACTACTTCGGCCTTCAGCCGCATCATCTTCCTGCGAATGCCATCGCTTCTCTTTCTGCTTTTATCTCCGCGTCGGAGGGATAATTCGGCCTATGGCCGTCCGTGCACGTCTGGTCGAAGTTCTTCCAGATTCGTTCTAACGTAGTCCCTGACAAGTCTCTGCACCCTTCCGAGAAATTGCTTACTCAATGTGGGGCAGCGTCCATTACACCTCGGAGGAAATCCGTATTTCCTCGTGTCACCGGGTTAGAGTCGTGCAAGAAGTGGCACAAATCCTTCTTTTACGTCAAGAACAGAGGGACGGAGGACAAGATTCGGCTTCCTGCCTTCTCAATTGGTCCGCCTTCTAAGGTGAATTGGACTTACAATCCGAGGAAGAGTCATGCCTTGGTCGAGGCTTTTGAGATTCGGCTTAAAGAGCTGATCCGCGCCGGGTTATGCGGCGAAGACCTGATGGCTACCTTTATCAGTAGCCGAATCTGCCCATTCCAGAAACGGACTCACAAACTGTGCTACATGAGCAGTCCTCTTGACCCTAACCGAGTCTCGACCGTGGAGCTGGACAATTACCTTATCTATAAGCGTGTCCGAGCTATCTTTAAGATGGAGATGCCTGAGGATTAGGCTTGGGGATTGAAACCGTTCACCCACGATCGTCCGCCTCCCGAAGTAAGCTTAATCAATAACGCTCTGCTATTCCATTGTTTTCGTAACGGATTCCGCTAACTTTATTTTTCCTCGTCTTGCAGAGGTTCGCAGAGCAGAAGAATGAGGATGCCGAAGTTTTGTTGCTTCCGTGGCTTGCGGACCGGAGCACCCCGGATACTGGTGAGCCGGACTCGGAAGAGTTCGTCCCTAAGTCGGATCCTGCCCCGGCTCGAGCTCGTGGCAAGACCTCGGCGCACGAGGAGGAAGGTGATTCGGACGAGGTCCAAGTTCTTGAGGTAGTTGCCGCAATGCCTATTTCTTATGCATTTCCGGCTTCTACTTTCCCAGCTAATCCGGCCGGTCAGGTTCATGACGCCGAGCCTATTGCTTCTCGACCCCCTGTTACCTCGGGGAAACGCGGGGCTCCTGCTAGTGCCTCAGAGGCGGTCCCCAAGAAACGAATGAAGAAATCCGCTCTGAATCCTCCCAGGCGTAAGACTATGCCTGGGGTCGCCGGGTAAGTTCCTTTTGCTCGTATTTCTTGTTTCTCTCTTTCCGTTTTTCATACTGACACTCTTTTTTCTTTCTTTTTTTTGCAGTGCTCCGCTTTCTGTTAAGCCCGGCGGTCCTAGCATGACTAGCCGCCCGATTCGGCAGCCGTCTCCTCCGCCCGTCGATGATACTAGGATTCCCAGTCCTGCTCGTGCTGCCTCTCCTCCAGCTCCGAATCCGTCGCCTCCTCGTCGCGACATTCCTGAAACTCCTTTTGTCGACATTGATTCCAATCGGCCCTACGAGATTTTCATCGAACCCGTTGCCCCTTCTGTGGGTCCCAGCGCCGCTACTGAGCCTCTATCTGCCCCAGCAGTTTCTACAGCCACTCCAGCCCCGGCCGAAGAGGTAGTTATCTCGGCGCCTTCTGCGACCGTGACTCCTGCTGCTCCTGAAGACACGGTCCCCATTACCGAGGTATCGCTTCCTGCTGATGCCTCTTCTAAGGCGAGAAAAGCTGTTGCCACCAAGGCTTCCTCTTCCCAGAAAGGTCTTGTCGGCTCTTCTCAGCTGAGTATTGCCGACATGCTGCACAAGGGAACTGCGCCTACCAAAGCCTCCGTTGCCTCGGCTACCAGCACCCAGCTTGCTCTTCATAAGAGCCCTGCGGCTGCAGTGGTTAC
The DNA here is from genome assembly GCA_916181665.1 of Avena sativa. Classification (NCBI taxonomy): domain Eukaryota; kingdom Viridiplantae; phylum Streptophyta; class Magnoliopsida; order Poales; family Poaceae; genus Avena; species Avena sativa. The sequence goes on along the minus strand of OV702281.1, from coordinate 383,913,511 downwards.
ACAACATGTCCGGGGTAAGGTCTTAACTCGGACAGCTAGTGGGAACAGCCTCGGCTCGCTGGTGGAGTATGCCAATAATTGGAATGCTGCTGATCAGTTTGAGGGTAATCCCATCAATCATCCCTTTCAGCTTTCCGACATCAGCGGCCGTTTCGATCAAGCCGCCAAGTTCATCCTTGACACTAACAAGATGAATGAGGTAATTGTTGTTTTGTGGAGTTTAGATTAGTTCCCCAGATGTTACTATATGCTCTAGTCCTCGAAACTTGCAAGGAAATAACTTGTTATATGCTTGGAAGTTTAATGATATTTTACTTAATTTAACTTCATTTCTAGGGTTCGAATATCCGGCCACCTAGATCCGAGTTAAGTTTTGCTTGACTCGGATCTGATTTAGCTTTGAATATCCGGCCACCTAGATCCGAGTTAAGTTTTGATTGACTCGGATCTGATCTAGCTTCGAATTTCCAGCCACCTAGATCCTAGTTAAGTTTTGCTTGACTCGGATATGATTTAGCTTCGAATATCCAGCCACCTAGATCCGAGTTAAGTTTTGCTTGACTCGGATCTGATTTAGCTTCGAATATCCAGCCACCTAGATCCGAGTTAAGTTTTGCTTGACTCGGATCTGATTTAGCTTCGAATATCCATTTATCGTTTTGCTCCATTGCTCAGGTTGCACATGAACGGCGGACTGTTGAATTTCAGAGGTTGCTTTTTTCGCACCGCAAACTGGAAGAAAAGTATGAGAAAATCCTTCCTGTGGTAAAAAAGGCTGGTAAGTCGATAGTTCCTTTTCGTTATTCTCGGCGGTCTTATTGATTTGTCCGCGAGATGCCGGCTCACTTTTTTGGTGAACAGGTAATATCAATAACCTTAACATTCGTCTTGAGAAGAAAGTTAAGAGCTTGGAAGGTTAGTCTCCCTTTCACCTTACCTCTTTTCGCGCTTTAGAATACGTGCTAATTTTTTTTATTTCGTTTGGCTGTGGTAAAGCCGAGTTGCAAACCTTCACAGTATCTCATCAAGACTGCACGCCCATGCCTGACGTGATGCTGCATTTTTTAGAACAAAGCGCTACTCATTTGGTGCAGCTAAAAGAAAAAGACGATGAAATAGCTCGCCTACGGGCCGAGGTGGAGACCCTTAAGATTTCTCAGAAATCCGAACTAGAAAAGGTCGATCAAGAATTCTCCGAAGAGAAGAATCGGCTGGCTTTGGAGCTGCAGAAGAATAAAGAACTCCTCGACGCTGCCGAACTGAAAACTCAGGGAATGAGCGAGGAAATCGCTCGCTTTGAGAAGAGCAAGATTGATTGGGCCAAAGACCTCCAGATCATGATGAGTTACATTCATCGTAAGCTTCTTGGCATGGCCGAATTATATTTTTCTCTTTGTCCTCGCTGCCACCTGACACGTTCGTGTTTTGCGCAGATCATTTTCCCGAAGCTAAACCTGTGAGTTCTAAAGCAGTTCTTGCGGCTCGTGTACGCCGAGGTGTCCCTGTTGCCGCTGATTCGGAGTATTCGATGGAGGATTTTCTGGTTGCTGTTGGTGCTGCGGTTGGTCCAATGAAGATTATGGGCCGGGATTTGATGAAGGCAGCTATTCGAGCTTACCATGTTCTCTGGCCGAACACCTCTGGGACCCCTGATATCAATGAGGTTGAATTACTGGTGAAGAGACTGATGGCATCTGAGAAGCAACTAAGTCTCTAGAGGGAATCAGCCGGGCGAGATGGCGCTGATATGGCTCTCACTGTTATTATGTCATGGTACGAAGACATCTCTCTTGATATCCTGAGAAATCTGCGCACTGGTTCTCGTTGGATTGAAGACCCCACTTTCGTCGCTCTTCGGCAAGCTCGCTCCTTCCAACTCGTCGAGTATGCCGACGTGCATACCTGGAATGAAGGGCCGAGTTTTCTTCCAAACCCGGATGAGGAGGTCGTAGTTGAGGATGCCTCGGATAACAATTCGGCAGAGCAAGGGGAGGGTGAGGATGACTCGGCCACATCTGGCAGCTCCAGTTCAAGCTCGGACAGCGACGGCGATGCGCGGTCCTCCTCCAAAGGTACTGGGCATTCAACTGCACAGACTGATGCTCCTGAGCAGCCTCGGGCTTCCGCTGAAGTTGCACCTGGGTCTATGGAGGGCGAGGCAACCTCGGTCGAAGTTCCTCCTACGTCGGAGTGCCCAGCGCCTGACCAAGTTGCTGCCTCTCCAGCGAACAACGCTTAAGTTATTTCTTATCCCTGGCATGCCGGGCGTATGATGTACGCGAAACATTTGTCCGCTCTCTGTATGATTTGAATTTCTTTTGCCGTGTACTGCTGTGACATATACGCTTGTAGTTGTTATCATTTTGTTTAAGTGGGTGTTCGTCCGAATTCTTGCTTTGATGGCCCGCAATTTCCTGATATTAGGATGTATCCTTGCCTTCGTTTTTTCATCGTTTAGCCGAGTAGTCTAGGCGTGAGCTCTGAATATCATATAATATTGATCTGTTCTGAACAGAGGTTGACTACTACTTTGGAACAATATATGGCAATCCCTGAATCACTGTTTATCGCGCCGAATTTCAATATGTAAACCAAATTTCAGAAATAATATAAGACCAATACCGAGGCGCTGCTCAGGGTAGTGCTCAACATAAAACTGGGGCAGCATATGGCAGTCCCCGAGTCGCTGCTTTGGATGCCGAGGTTCAAATATTTAGTATGAAATGGAAATAATATATGGCAGTCCCCGAGTCACTGCTCTGGGTGCCGAGATTTAGTACATAAGATGACATTGAAATAATAGACGGCAGTCCCCGAGTCACTGCTCTGGGTGCCGAGGTTCAAATATATAACATGATATTGAAATAACACACGGCAGTCCCCGAGTCACTGCTCTGGGCGCCGAGGTTCAAATACATAACATGAAATTGAGATAACATATGGCAGTCCCCGAGTCACTGCTCTGGGTGCCGAGGTTCAAATACATAACATGAAATTGAAATAACATATGGCAGTCCCCGAGTCACTGCTCTGGGTGCCGAGGTTCAATACATCATTGGTTCTTGACCTTGAGATACAATGCTACGAGTAAAATGGTCGAAGCAAAGCTACATTCCATGGACGCTTCGTTTCTTCGCCAGCTTTGTCTGCCTTGTTCCCTCCGGGGGCTGAGCGTCGATTAGATAATAGGCATCATTATGCAATGCTTTGCTCACAATGAATGGTCCCTCCCATGGAGGTGACAACTTGTGCATGCCGGCCGTGCGTTGCACCAGTCGGAGGACTAAATCTCCTTCTTTGAACACCCTTGGATTCACCTTCTTGCTATGATATCGTCGCAGGTTCTGCTGATAAATAGCTGATCGTGATAGTGTCAGTTCTCTGGCTTCTTCTAGCAGGTCTACAGTATCTTGCCGAGCTATCTCATTTATCTCCGAGGTTGTATACTGAGTAACTCTTGGCGAGTCATATATTATGTCGGCTGGAAGTACGGCCTCTGCCCCGTATACCAGAAAGAATGGTGTATAACCTGTTGATCTATTCGGAGTAGTCCTGAGGCTCCATAGTACGGCTGGGAGTTCCTCAATCCAACATCCTGCCGACCTTTGCAACGGTTCGACAAGTCGTGGTTTTATTCCTGATAGCACCAGTCCATTAGACCTTTCCACTTTCCCATTAGATGCTGGGTGAGCCACAAAGGCAATATCTAGTCTTATGTGTTTCTCTCTGCAAAATCTGGCGAAGGCTCCTTCTGCAAAGTTTGTGCCATTATCTGTAATAATACTATGCGGATACCCATATCTTAAGATAATATCTTTGAGAAATTTCACTGCTGTGGACCCATCGCATTTTTTATTGGTTTCACTTCTATCCATTTTGTGAACTTATCCACCATAACCAATATGTGGGTCATTCCTCCTCGTGTCGGCTTAAATGGTCCCACCATATCTAAACCCCATACAGAAAATGGCCAAGTGATGGGTATTGTTTTTAACTCGGCCGATGGCATGTGTATTTTGGTTGTGTATCTCTGCCACCCATTGCATTTTTCAACTAATTCTTTTGCTTCTTTCAATGCCGTCGGCCAATAAAATCCATGCCTAAATGCTTTGGCTACCAAGGCACGAGATGAGGCATGGTGCCCACATTCTCCTTGGTGTATATCTAGGAGGATCTCCTGACCTTCTGCTGAACTCACACACTTCTGCAACACGCTTGTGACGCTTCTTTTATATATCTCATTGTTTATGATTGTATAAGCTTTTGCTATCCTTACAGTTTGTCTAGCTAATACCTCATTACTCGGCAACATCGAGTCTTTTAGGTAAGAGAATATGGGTTGCGCCCATAGCGGTGTGACTTTTTCTGGTGTGATCTCACTGTCTATTTCCATGTTTTCTGCCGACATACCTATCTCGGCTTTCCCCATGATTGTGCTTACTTCGGCTGTCCTCCTCTTGGGGGGTTCCGAGTTATATTGCTGATCTACTTCCATTGGCGCGTTATCTTCTGCTGAATTTGCCGGGATAAAGATAGATTCGGATTCTGGTGATGGGATTATTGATGGTTTCCTGAGGTGTTCCAGGGCAATACCCGGAGGAATTGATTGCCCGGTTGATCCTAGTTTTGACAACGTGTCTGCGGCATCATTTTCTGCCCAAGGTATGTGGTGAAATTCACATCCTTCAAAGTATCCACTGATCTTTTGCACGTGAAATCTGTATAAAGCCATATTAGCATCTAATGCGTCCCAACTGTCTGAGACTTGCTGTACTACCAGATCCGAGTCGCCATAGCACAAGATTCGGCGTATGCCAATTTCTTTTGCTACTTTCAATCCATGGACCAGTGCTTCATATTCGGCTACGTTGTTGGGTGCAGCAAAATGTATTTGTAGCACATACTTCAGTTGGTCTCTTTTAGGCGAGGTTAACACTATTCCTGCCCCAAACCATTCCTTAGTTTGGAACCATCAAAATGCATAGTCCAATAATTTGGGTCTGGCAATGGTGGCTCATACTGCACCTCGGCCCAGTCTACGAAAAAGTCAGCGACCGCCTGAGATTTGATTGCATCTCTCCTATAAAATTGTGGAGCGTATGGTGACAACTCGATTGCCCATTTTGCTATTCGGCCACTTGCGTCTTTGTTGCTCAATATGTCGGCTATGGGCGCCTCACAGATCACTTTGATGGGATGCTCTTCGAAGTAATGTTTAAGCTTTTTCGCCGACATATATACCCCATAAGCCATCTTCTGATAATGTGGGTAATTCTGCTTTGAAGTGGATAACACCTCACTTAAGTAATACACCGGCCTCTGAACCGACTTACCATCTTCAAGTCGTTCCACTACGACTACAGCACTCACTACTTTGTTGGTAGCCGCTACATAGAGTAACATAGGCTCTTTTGATAATGGAGAAGCCAAAATGGGTGCTGTGACCAACATCTTTTTCAACTCATGAAATGCGATGTCCGCTTGTGGAGTCCAAATGAATTTATCTGATTTCTTCATCAGCTGATAGAGTGGTAGCGCCTTCTCTCCTAGCCGACATACAAACCGGCTAAGCGAGGCCAGATAACCCGTGAATTTTTGTACATCATTTAAACATCTTGGCAATTCCATTCTTTCTACTGCCTTTATCTTTGTTGGGTTGGCCTCTATACCTCGGCTGGATACAAGAAAACCGAGTAATTTTCCTGCCGGCACGCCAAACGTGCATTTTTCTGGATTAAGCTTCATTTGGAACCTTCTCAGGTTCGCGAAAGTCTGCCGTATATCTTCCAGTAACGTTTTGCTTTCCTTGGTTTTGATGACCACGTCATCTACATATACTTGTACATTTTTTCCTATCTGATCGTGTAGACATTTTTGCATGCATCTCTGATATGTTGCTCCTGCGTTTCGCAGGCCGAATGGCATTGTGCGATAGCAATAAGCCCCGTACGGGGTAATAAACGCGGTCTTTATCTGATCAGTCGGATTTAACGGTATCTGGTGGAAACCAGAATACGCGTCTACAAATGACAATAACTCACAACCAGCGGTCGAATCAATGACTTGGTCTATTCTAGGCAATGGAAAAGGATCTTCTGGACACGCCTTGTTCAGGTTGGTGTAATCGATACACATTCGCCATACAATGGCTACATTGGGATCATCTTTCTTTTTTTCTACTAGCACCGGATTCGACAACCAATCCGGATACATCACCTCCATGATGAACCCGGCCGCGAGGAGCCGAGCTATTTCATCTCCTATTATTTTTCTCCTGTCTTCGGCGAAGCGGCGGAGAGGTTGCTTCACCGGCCTTGCTCCTGGCCTTACGTTCAAAGAGTGCTCAGCCAACTCCCTCGGAACACCTTGCAGATCCTGAGTTGACCATGCAAATATGTCCCGATTCTCACGGAGGAAGTTGGTGAGCTCGCTTTCCTATTTAGCGTCCAGGCCTGCACCAATAGTAACAGTACGCTCCGGGAATTGCTCATCGATCTGAAATTTCTTCGTTTCTTTAGTCGGCTGAAAAGAGACACTGCCATGCGGGTTGGCTAGCGCCGGCATGTTCAGCTGTGCCGACTGAGCGAGGGCTGCTACCTCTTGAATCCTTCTCTTTTCTCTTGCTATAACCAATGATTCGGCCAAATTTGACCCGACCGAAGCACACTCCATTGACTTCTTGTAATCCCCTGCAACTATTATTACTCCTTGTGGTCCGGGTAGCTTCATTTTCAGATAACTTACATGACAACTGCCCATGAATTTGGCCAATGCTGGCCGTCCGAGTAAAGCATGATAGCAACTTTCTAGATCCACCACCTTAAACTCTAAGTTTTCTGCTCTGCAGTTATCCCTTGTGCCGAATAACACATCCACTCGGACCTTACCAATGGGTTCACATGAAAGCCCTGGCACTATCCTATGGAAAGTGGTCCTCGTGGATTGCAACATGTTCTGTGATATTCCGAGTTTATGCATGGTATCTTTGTACATGATGTTGATACTGCTTCCGTTGTCAATGAGTACTTTTGAGAATTTCACATTGATGCTCGGTCCAACAAATGTTGGGTCTAATACAAGTGCATATGACCCAGGATTCGGCATTATCTTGGGATGATCCTTTATGCTCCAAGTTACTTCTTGATCCGACCAAGGCATATATCTTGGTACTGCCGGCATAACTGCATTTACTTCCATATGCCGGTGCTGCACACTCTGCTTGTCTTGTTGTTCCGTTGTGAACACGCAATAAGACTGATGATGTTCTCTGTAATCATTGCGTCCAGTATTCGCCGGATTCGTCCTTCCATCCTGGACTTGGTTCATCACTTGATGTACCGCGTCTCTCCGATCCGAGTTATCGTACCTCGGGGGAGGGGTACTTGATGGGGTGCCTGAACTTGATGTGCATTTGCTCCAGTCAACTATGGTTGATGCTGCTGATGTACTTGATGGGGTGCCTGAACTCCTGCGGGGTTCCCCATTGCATTTTTCATCCATGCACATTGGCGGGTCGTATGGTTGGCTGGCCTGGATGGGTTTGACATGTGAAATTTGCACGGCTGATCTAACATGGATTTGAACGTGTATTTCGGCCTCTCCTGCCACTGTTTCTTTTGTTCTGGGGTCCACTGCCTTTTTCCTTCATTCTTTGGTGTCCACTGCTGAGGTCCATTCTTCTGCCGTTGAGTTGCTCCGTGACTCGGCTGATCTTGTGCTATTGTCACCACTTGGGCCAAATTATATCTATAATCCGGCCTTTCCTCTCTTCTTCTTCCTCTGAAATCACTGCGCTTGGATGACCCGGCCAAATCTCTTGCATAATGGTCCCGTTGCTCGCGATGATCCGCCGACATTAATTCTGGTTGCGTTGGGTCTCCTAATGCGTAGGAGTCTGCTATTCTGATAGTTTCTGCCAGTGTGGTCGGCATATCTCTTTGCAGACGTTGCCACAATACGCTGCCATAGCGGCATCCTTGCGCGAACCAAGCTATTGCTTGCGATTCTATAACCCCTTCACATGAATTTCTCAGGTTGCACCACCGAGTTAAAAATTCTCTATCTGTTTCATTCGGCCTCTGCTTGCACATGGCTAACTGTTGTGGCCTGTTTGGCCTCTTGTATGTGCTGGTAAAGTTGCTGACAAACATTTCCTCAAAATCCAGCCAACAGTTGATACTGCCCGCTGGTAGATTATTCAGCCACACCCTGGCTGGTCCTTCCAGCATTTGTGGTACGTACCGTACTGCCCATCGTAAGTTTCCACCCGCTATTTTCACAGCAGTGGCATAATCAATCAACCAGTCCTGCGGTTTGGTTCTCCCATTATACGTTTTCGTGCCCCTTGCTAGCTGAAAATTTGGCACAGGCGGTTCGCCCATGATCCGTGGTCCAAAGCATGTCGGCCCTGGTGGACCCTGTTCTTCCAACAGTTCGGACCGGTATAGCCGATCCAGCTTCACTCTTGCATCATTTGATGGCAAATCCCTGTACAGAATTCTATCTTGTACCCCATAGTGTTTGTTTCCGCCATGGATCGCATACTCCATCTCGGAATAACCATCATTGTATCTCTCATTAATTTGATTGTGGCGAGCTGGCCTTGTTTCTCTTTCCTGTCGGGGTTCATGCCTTGGTTGCGGGTTGAGCGGCAGCTCTCTCCTTACTTCGACCAGGGTATTGTTCTCATGATTGCCTCTTGCGGGTTGTCTTCTGCCGAGATCTCCATTGCCTCGGCTTCCACCGTCTTTTTCCACACGGCCATGGTTCCTCTCCCCACTGTTACCTCGGCTTGCATTGCCTCTGTTTTCATTTGCCTTTCCAGCCATTACCGGATCATATGGAACAATTTGCTTGTTCCTCTTTCCTAAGGTTACTGCTTTGTCCCTTCGTGCATTATTTCCGGGTGAAGATGCTGCTGCCACGGATAAGGCAGGTGCTGCCCCTGCCGAGTGAACCATTCGCGAGGCCCCCGGCCTCTCCGGGTTTGTTCTGAGCATTTCTTCGTTTTGCTGGTTCGCGATGTGCACCAGCTCATTCACTCTTTCCTGCTGTTTCTGCCGGGCCTCGCCGGTCAACCCCTCTAATTCTAATGCTGCGGAATTTGCCGCTCTTAGGTTCTTTACCGGGGTACTATACCTCGGCAAGCCCAAATCCACCGATTCTGCTTTATGAGCATCATGCTCTTTGTTGATATCATCCATGAGGTTTTTCCCTCTCAATCTTAATTCGTCCACCCGTTCGGGTGCGACGTCCAGCTTATTAGCTTTGGCATATTCTCGCAGGGTCCTGTTTAAGGACTCCCGCAAGGCCGACACCTTTTTGGCCTCTACTAGCACCTTTTTCCTGGTTTCCTCCAACTCTGCCTGAGCATTTGCCGGATCAAGTATCGGCGCTACAGGCGTAGTCAGGTTTTCTATGGTCGCCTGAAGAATGTTCTCTGGCTTCTCCAGAGGTGGCCCTCTTACTCTTGGTGCTTTTGGGGTGGTGTCCTGCACCTCGGTCGGGTTGGTCACTGGCGGGATTACCTCGGTGGGTTGTGGTGCGGTCTGCCTGGGTGCGCCTTGTACACCTGTTGCGGGTTCCCTGCTTGACCCGGCTGCTGCTGCTCCAGTTTGCACTCCGGCAGCGACCATTACCTCGACGCCGCCTGCAGGATGTGCTCCGGGCGGACGGCTTGCTGCGTTAAGAGGTGGCTCTCCTGCAACAACAACTCGGTGAGGATAAACGCCGGAGATGTCGACGCCGACGTAAACCTTGTGCCCGCCCAGGCTGATGAAGACACCATTACGCGGGGGAGTTTTCCCCCTGAAGCTCCCTGCATTGTCGCTGACATAGTCACAGAGACCAAATCTCTGGACCAAGCCAGAAACAACGCGCTCGCCCGTGTTGATGAAGTTTCCCGTCCGGATCATAACTCCAGCTAGCACCGCTGCTGGCCCCACGATGGGCGCCAACTGTCGTGGTGGTATCACGGCAGATGCCATGGGTAGGCTAAAGTATGGGGCCAATAGATGCTAGAGGGATCTGGGGAGGGAAGATGTAGTTGATTCTACACACAGAAGACTAAGGCAAAGATCTTATTTTCTTCTTCCTTGGGCTACAAGTGCTCCTTGAGTTGTATACAGGGAGAAGAGAAGAACTTTACCAGCCTAACGGCTCTAAATTTAGTCGATCCCCCCTTCTGAGTCCAAGCCTCTCCTTATAAAGGAGAGCCCTGGGTTCCTCTAGGGCTGACGTGGCAAGCATATTCGAGGAATATGCTTGTCCCAATATAGTAGTTCAGCGTCCCCCTTTCCCTGTCGCCCCTCTAACGACGGCAAGGTTCCAGAGGGCCCCTTCTGTACGCCTCGGTCTTCTGGACTGTCACCTCCGTGACCTCCTCCTGCCTCTCTGTCGCTCTGCGCCTTTGTCCGTAGCGCTTGGCTCCGCTCAGATTCTCCCTAGCTTGCAGCTAGGGTTTGACTTCAGGCTTCTCCTTCTCCTGCAAGCTTCATATCACTCGGTCCTTCCTCGCATAGCTCGGATCGTCCTTCACCTGCATCAAGATCACTCAGGCTAACCCGGCCGACTTACGTAATATCTCGGCTGGGTAATGTCTTAATATACATATACGGGTCTCTCGCCTCCATATGTCGGCCGACTTCTACAGGATTCGGCCGACTTAGACTGTAACTCGGAAACCAGACGGGGATCGTACCCTCGTCTTTCCCCGTCTTTAACCTATCCGGGGTCACCCCCCCAACATGGGGGGAGTAGAGATCTATTAAAGCACTTGAGTAGCAGAGTAGATCTACTTGATTATAAAGCTCATGACCATAATATGATCACGCATAGAGAGAGAGAGAAATGAACACATAGCTACTGGTAGAGCCCTTAGCCTCGAGGAAGAACTACTCCCTCCTCATCATGGGAATCAGCAACGGCGATGGAGATGGTGTTGGAAGTCAATGGAGATGGCTCCGGGAGCATTTCCCCGTCTCGGCAGGGTGCCGGAACAGAGACTTTTTGTCCCCTAAATCTCCCCTTTGGTGGCGGCGGCGCTGCGGAACTTTTCGTGGCTTTCTCCCCGATTATTTAGGGGTTTTGGGTCGGAGGATTCTTATAGGCGAAGGAGGCAAGGTCGATGGATGGCCAAGGGGGCCACACCCCCTGTGGGCGCCACTAGGGCTGGCCCGCACCCACCTAGGGTGTGTCCACCCTGGTGTCCTCCTCCATCTCTGCTTCGTGGTTCCGTGTCGTGCCGGGTAAAATAATGGCTTTGGCTTTTGTCCCGTCCAATTCCGAGATATTGATTTTATGCCTTCTCTGGAACCAAAAACAGAAGAAAACAGGCAACTGTCACTGTGGCATCTTGTTAGTAGGTTAGTACCAGAAAACATATAAAAACACCTCAAAGTGTAGACAAAGCAAAGCAAAGTAGAGACTAAACAAGCATGGAACATCAAAAAATATAGATACGTATTCAACATATTAGCAGGAGAGGGCTAACACACTCAAAATGCATGAGGAGGCATTGGAAGCCGTTCAGGAATCTGCCAACATGGAGATTAACCGCCTAAAGTAAGAGATCCAAACCCTCAAGGAGTAGAAGAAAGCTGGCAACGAGCAAAATCTGCGTAACCTTGAGGTGTACAAGGCTCTTCGACAGGAACGGGACTCCTTGGCGCAGGTATGCCAACAAGACGAGAGAAGCATCTTTTGTAAGCTTCTTCCATGTTCATTTTCTCAAAGTCAAGTACTTTGAACTGATTTGTTGAACTCATGACCTCAATTTCTATATTGGAAATGCAGATCCCATTGGCCTAACCAACTTGGGTGAGAATGCTCTGCCGCCAAAAGAGTGCAAGGTTCTTGCAGGTAACTATATCAATATTGCCATCGCCCAGGCCAAAGAGATTGCCAAGCCCTTGGATATCAACATCAAGGCAATGGACTCAGTGATGAAGTACTCAAAAATCCTGCTCCGAGCCCCCGAGCCTATCGCTAGCTGGAAAGCTTATTGTACCAGGGCTGGCGCTAGGATGGTGTTGGCCTTGGTCAAAGCTCACTATGACGATGCTGACATTGACATGGTGACCGCTGGTATCCTCGACGTGGATGAGGACAGACATAAAATCGATAATGATGCAATCTGGTCCTCCCTCGCCGGCTATGATACCAGGGTCGCACAGTTGGTCAAGGCGGATGTCTTTGTGACTTTATAGGTTATCAACAATGACCAAGCAGCTTGCGAATCCTTGAAGACCACCGACTTCGTTGATGAACAAGATGGCTCTCCTGTCTCCGGCAACACAACCTCGAAGTCTTAGAAGAATAAAAAATTCTTTGTAATATTTTTCTCTTCTAGTATGTAATATGCGGAAAACAATGATGTTTGTAAGGCATAAAACTTGGCATGAAGCAGGTGCTGGCTTATCCATTATTCCGGATTTTATGCTTGACCTTTCATGAGTCGGAAGACGATTAGCCAGAACTATGTGCTCATGCAATGATGCCTAATGGCACCGTCAAGAACCTAAGCACAAAATCACCGACTTAGAGTGCTGAAAGTCACTACTTCAGAATCCACATGAAAACAATGGAAAATGTGTAGACCAGAAAACTTAAGCTAATGCCCGTAGGCGGAATTTTCACAAGTGCAATTGAAAAGTTTGTGCATAAAGGGTTTTACATGATCCAAAAATGAACACTAAATGAGGTAAAAGACTCAGGCATATGAGTAAACCAGATTCTTTATTTCATTGATCATATAAAGATACATAGTATATAATAAAATATGCTAAGTGTAAAAGGGACATAGCTGTGCTATGTTCCATGGACGATCAAGCTCCGGGTCATGTCGCTTATGCTTATGATCCTCACTTGGACTATCTTTCAACTTATGTTATCAATAAGGTAATAGGAACCATTAGGTAGCACCTTGCTTACGATGAACGGTCCTTCCCATGGCGGGAATAATTTATGTGACTTTTTCTGCTTAAGTCGGAGCACCAGATCCCCTTCTTTAAAAGAGTTATGCCGACCGCAGCGACAATGGTAGCTGCATAGCTTTTGCTAGTATATGACGGATCTCTGGCAGGCCATAACAAGTTCCTCTTCGAGTAAGTCCACATCTAAGCGTCTGGATTCTTCAGCGTCATCCTCATCATAGGCGGCAACTCTTGGTGCATCGTGAAGGATGTCAGAGGGTAGGACTGCTTCTGCTCCATATACCATGTGACGAGGACGAGCACGATCTGCCACGATGTCGCAAGAGCCCACGGTGCCGCAGCAGCGACTACGGCGCTCGTAACGATCTCACCCAGCGCAAGATCGACAAGGCACGCGCCAAACACGCGTGTTCAACCGAATCCGACGAAGACGATGTTGGAGAGCTATGCAGAGCCATATGCTTCAGCAGATCCGTTCGGCGAACGTAGATGCCGAAAAATTTCAAGCTCCCTTCGGACACTCCGAAGTTTGACGGCACGCAGAACCCAAAGGCCTGGCTCAACGACCACCTCTCATCCGTCAAGCTGCATGGCGGAAACATGAACATCGCCCTACAATGCCTTCAGCTATAGCTGACAGGCGTAGCTCGGATCTGGCTCAGCAGCCTATCCTCTGGCTCCATCCAAAGCAGGGAGGAGCTGGCATACAGCTTTATCCGTCACTTCAAGGGCACCAGCAAGAGGCCAGCCTCGATCGAGGAGCTAAGCCTGCACCCAACGTATCGTCGAATCCATTCGCTCGTACATCCTACGCTGGTCCCACATCAAGAACTCTGCCGCACACATCTCCAAAGAAAGGACAATCGATGCCTTCAAGGATGGTGTCAAACCCCAGACTTCAAGGAAGACTTGGGCGCGTCTAGCCCAAGACTCTCGACCACCTCATGGACATCGCCAACCGATGGGAATATGGCGAGGACTCCCTCCATCGAATGCATTTGGATGACGAGGACGACTACGGACGCAGGCAAGAACGTCGTAGCAAACGAAGATCGCGCGTCTACGACGATCGAGACGGAGTCGACATGGTCGCGGCTGGATATGCCGACCGGCGCAACGACGGCAACCGCAGTAGCGGATACCGCGGAGGAAACTACCGCGAAGGAGGACGACCCACATAGACGTGGCAACATCGCAGCCGCGACGGTGAGCCCTCGGCATATGACAAGTTGTTTGGTCCTTGCACCATACACTTCTACATCGTCAAACAGGATGGCAAGAAAAAAGCGAGCCACCTGCTCAAGGACTGCTGTGAGTTCCAAAAGCTCAGCGAGGGTTTCACCGAAATGCGACGCCAAATCGTGAACCCTGGATTTGGGCCCGCACCTGCACCAGGTTACATCGCCCACGGAGCTCCTCCACCACCACCCGTTGGACCGTCGAATCCAACGATCGCACCTGTGCCAAACAATGGTGCATGAGGATACCTGCCACCAAAGGGAGCCCTGATCATCCAGAAGGGGTGCCCAACAAACAGGATGCAGAAGAAGATCACTCGCCAAGTCATCCTGGCGGTCACCCCCACCAGCCATCCCTGAGTACCTCAATGGCTCGGAGTCCTGCATCACATTCGACCGTTCGGATCACCCACGCTAGATCCCTTGCCCAGGTCATGCTGCCCTGGTGCTCGAGGCATAGATCGGGGGGTTCGAAATGAGTCGCGTCTTCATGGACGGCGGCAGCGGAATCAATCTGATGTTCTCTAGCACACTCGTAGCAATGCGGATCCCGCTGTGCAACCTAGAGCAATCAGACAAGACGTTCCATGGCATAGTCCTAGGGAAGGGCATATATCCCCTGGGGAAGATATGGCTCGACGTCATCTTCGGCCAGCCCGAAAACTTCAGGCGTGAGTGGCTAGAGTTCAAAGTGGTGGACTGGCCATCACAATACCACGCCATCCTTGGACGCGTGGCATTCACACGATTCCTGGCAGTACCACACTACGCGTACCTGCTACTGAAGATGCTAGTACCCAGGGGAATCATCACCGTCCAAGGAAGCTTCACCCAATCCGACCACTGCGACAGAGACTTCAACAGAATCTCTCAGTCGTTCGACATGCAGGAGGAGCTCACGAGGCTCAGAGAAGTGACATACAACGAGGCACCCCCAGTCTCTAGGCAAAACGCACTCGATATGTCGTTCGACTCCACAGTCAATGATACGTCCAAAACGTATCTACTTTCCCGAACACTTTTGCTATTGTTTCTCCTCTAAACTTGTGTGATATGGATACAACTAACACGGACTGACGCTGTTTTCAGCAGAATTACCTTGGTGTCTAGTTTTTGTGCAAAAAATGAACTATCAGGAAAAATCCCGGAAAATATGCCAAAAATTATATTTCACCAGAAGATCCACAGATCCAGAAGACGAGACGGAGAAGGGGCCTAGGGGGCCCACACCCCTGCTAGGCGTGGGCCCACCACTGGCCGCGCCTAGGAGGTGCAGCCACCCTAGGCACCCCCTCGGCCTCCCTCTGCGCCTATAAGTTGCCTCTCAACCTAAAAACCGAGGGGGTTCGATGGTTTTCCAGAAAGAGTTTCGCTCCACCGCCACCACCAGAAACCAAGAATCGGATCCAGAAACTCCGTTCTGGCACTCTGCCGGGACCGGGAATTTGGAGAGGATCATCACCATCGTCATCACGAACGCATCTCCATCAACCACCGATGTTTCTCTCATCCATGAGTGAGTATTCCCCCGCTATAGGCTTGGGGATGGTAGGGACTGGATGAGTTCTATCATGTAATCGAATAAGATTGTTAGGGCATAGTGCCTAGTATCTCTATTAGTGCTATTTGACTTTGTTGCAACTTGTGCTTAATGCTTGTAACTAGGGCCCGAGTGCCATGATCTCAGATCTGAACTTATTATTGAATCATTATGGTAGTATTGTTTGTGATCTTATCTGCAAGTTGTGTACACATATCATTGTCCGGATCCAAAGCCCCCAAAGTGACAATAATTGGGACAACCGGAGGGGATGGCTGTGGTGTGAGGATCACATGTGTTCACGGAGTGTTAATGCTTTGCTCCGGTGCTCTATTAAAAGGAGCACCTTAATTGCCAGTAGTTCCCTATAGGCCCCGCTGCCACGGGCTGGCTGGACAGAAGATGTTATACAAGTTCTCATTGCGAGCACATATGACTATATTTGGAGCACATGCCTAGGATTGTTTAGTACTTGGATGCTTATTATTATTTATCTGCAATGCCCTAGATCTTGAAGTTACATGTTTAGACTCGTCCATGCAATGCCCGTCCATCCATCCCTATGTCTACTGCACTCGAATCCTACTGTTACTGTTACTGTTACTATTGCTCATGTTTCATTGTTATTGTTGCTTTGATGTTGCTACTACAAACTGTTGCTACTGATAAACTTCTGTGAGCAAGAACTATTTCCAGGTGCAGCTGAATTGACAACTCAGTTGTTAAGGCTTGCAAGTTCTTTGGCTCCCCTTGTGTCGAATCAATAAATTGGGTAATACTACCCGCAAAGACTGTTGCGATCCCCTACACTTGTGGGTCATCAAGACTATTTTCTGGCGCCGTGGCGAGGGAGCATAGCTTTATTTGTAAGTTCACTTGGATCTATTATTGTTCACTGCTACTCCTTTCATCATGGGGAAGTCTCGTGATGGAAAGTTCCCTATTTTACCATCCACTACAAGAAGAGGTACAGTCCTAAACACCTCTGTTGCTCTTGATTCACCGTCTGTTATAAGTAAGCTTGTCACACCACCACCACATACTCATGCTACACACACTGCTACTACTGTTGAGTCTGAAACTGCTTTGATGCTCATGATGTTACTTCTACTGTGCTTGATGCGAGTGGTTTATTAGGTCCTTCTCTAGATGCTATTATGGCTAGTCTAGGAAATACCAAAAATCCTAGTGAAGACACTGTTACACCTGTTAGCTCACCTGAGTCTAGTGAGAGTTATGATATTAATGATGGTTACATTGAGTTCACTGATGATTTTGTTGAAGAGTGCCGAAACACACATGGTATTAGTGCTATTAAGAGTCTCCTTGCTAGACATACTATTATGCCTAAACTGTCCTCTGATCCTAAGTTTGCCACCTCTCCCATAGATATTAAGGATAAATATTATGATTTCTCTCTCGATTTATCTTATTTGGATATTAATGAGAAAGAACCTTTCTGTGGGACTGAAATGAGAGTGTTGTGGCTCATATGAATGAGATTTCCACTATGAGTGCTTTATTCTCTGATGATTTTAAGATGCGTAAGTACTTTGTTACTAAGATTTTCCCTTTTTCACTAAAAGGAGAAGCTAGGGATTGGTTTAATAGATTACCTCCTGGTTCCATTGATAGCCATGATTATTTGATTGCTTCTTTCTTCCAAAAATATTTTCCTCCTAGTGCTAGACATGCTGCTTTGCAGAGACTTTTTGATTTTAAACAGGGAGAAGAAGAGAAGTTGCCTGAGTCATGGACAAGGTTCTGTGCCTTGATCCATGCACATCCTGGATGTCCATTACCTAAAAATGAGCTTTTTGATATTTATCATAATGGACTAACTGATGATTCTAGGACCTACCTAGATAGCTTTGCTGATTGTGTTTTCAGGAAAAGAACTGCTACAGATGCTGAAGAATTGATGGCTAAAATAAGCAAGAATTATGATGATTGGACTTCAACTGAGCTAAATACACCTGAACCTATTACTCCTAAACCAGTTATGCCTGAATCGGTTCCAACACCAACACCAAAGAAGAGGGGGGTTATTGCATTAAATGATGAAGTGATGAAGGAAGCTAAGAAGTGTCTAAAGGAGAGAATCTACCTCCTATAGAAAATTATGTAAGCCAATTCCCCATTCATCTACTATTGAGGTACACTCTCTCCAACACTTTGATGAAGGTGATATTCCTTATGGTAAGCCTCCTGATCAATGTTTAGAGGAACTTGACATTTTTATTGTAAAACAAGGTCATTTTAATAAACAAGTTTAGAATCATTTATTGGAAAACTCTAGAGCTATCAATGAGTTGAAAGATATTGTGGAAAGAACTTCTAATGATATTAAAATGCTTTGTAAACACTTTCAAATGGTTCAAACCCAACTTGATCAACTTGCTAAGGTACAAAAGGATATGCTAGTTAATGCTTCACGAGATAAACATGCTTATGGAATTAGAACTACGAGTGGTATAGCTACTCAAGATCCTTTATACCCTGAAGAACACCCTAAAAGAATTAAGCAGGACTCCCAACAAGGTGAGAGTAGTGGTAGTCCTCATAAGAGAAAGAAAAAGAAACATAAGATAGTTGAGGAACCACTTGAACCTGATGTAGATCCTAATAGTATATCTGTCTCTGATGCTGAAACTGAGAGTGGTAATGATAAAAATGATGCTCCTGATAAGCAGGAAGTTGAGGAAGAACCTGATAAGCACACTAAGAACACTAGGTACACAAAGGAAGATTTTATTGCTAATAAACATGGTAAAGAGAGAGAACCTTGGGTGCAGAAACCTATGCCTTTTCCAGGTAAGAAACACAAGTCAAAGGAGGAAGAACACTACAACAAGTTTTGTGAGTGGATGAAACCTTTATTTTTACAAATTCCTTTGACTGATGCTATTAAGTTGCCTCCTTATTCAAAGTATATGAAGGATATTGTCTCTAATAAAAGGAAGATTCCTAATGAGGAGATTTCTATTCTACTTGCTAATTATTCCTTCAATGGTAAGGTTCCAAAGAAACTTGGTGATCCAGGTATGCCAACTATTCCTTGCTCTATTAAGAATAATTATGTTAGAACTGCTTTATGTGATTTGGGAGCTGGAGTTAGTGTTATGCCTTTTTCTCTCTACAAGAGACTCCAGCTAGAAAAGTTGATACCAACTGATATAACTTCGCAAATGGCTGATAAGTCAACTAATATTCCTATTGGTATATGTGAGGATGTTCCTGTTCAAGTTGCTCATAATTGCATGGTTTTAACTGATTTTTTTGTGCTTGAAATGCCTCAAGATGATAATATGTCTATTATTCTTGGGAGACCTTTTCTTAATATTGCAGGTGTTGTCATCAATTGCAATCAAGGAAAAGTAACTTTTAATATTAATGACAAAGAGCATACTGTCTATTTCCCCAAGAAGGTTGCTAAGAGCTATTGCCTGAATTCCATTGAAAATATTGAAAGCATCAAGGTTGGAGAAATGTATTGTCCCATTCCATAAGAAAATTTTGAAACTATTATGATTGGGACCATTGCTATCAAGTATGAGGTAACATAATCACCTTGTGAAAGGCAAAGTTTTGTTTCATATAAGATTGTTTTGGTAACAAGACTTGATCAATCTTGTTAACAAAAGGATTTTAATGAACAAAATAATGTTTCCACTATGGTTATTCTTGCTTTCTTTTACTTTTTCTCCTTCCTAGTCTTTGGCTTTATTTTGCTAGCTTTGGTTTTGTTAGTTGTTTGTTTGTTAGAGTTTCTTAGAGCTCCTATAGTTTGGCTTTTGGTTTGCTTTTGCTTCTTCTGAAAAAACTGTTTCTGCGAGAAAATCAATTTTCATACCCTGAAAATTGGCCAAAAATAAAGTTTCCCGAAAAATCCCAGAAAATTCAAAATTAAATTTTCCTCGAAAAAAGGGGAAGAGGGACACCTGAAGTGACCCAGGGGGCCACCCCAGGCCACCACACCCATGGTAGGCGCGGCCTACCTGTGGGCGGCGCCTGGGGGTCTGGCCCACCTGGTCCCCTCCAGGCTGCCTCCTCAAAGCCATATTCTTTCTCTCTCCCGAAAAACACCGGAAAACTTGCTCAAGCTCGAGTTCTTGCTTTTCTTGCTCATGATTTTCGATCTCCTTGTTCAGCCCATATTAAGTGCTAATTTTTGGAGGGATTGCTCTTTGAAAAGGGAAGTCATGGACCACCACACATTTGGTGAAATGTTTGAGGGTGATGCACCTAGAAGGGCAAGGATTCCAAGATCATCCACCAGTGTCAGGCCCTCATACAATGAGGATCTCATTACTCTGCGATTTGGCGATGAGGGAGATGAGGGGGATGCGCACCCCTCCACCTTTCCTTGCCAAACTTTCTTGCAGGCTGCTGGGATTCTTGATGATTTTATGACCTTGGTTTGGAGGGCAGGACTAACAAGCCTTATGCAGGACGAGAGCGTGCAATATGCTACGCTCACCAAAACATTTGTAGAGAGTTTTTCCTTTACTAACGGCGTGTTCCATCCAGATGTTTCTTTCAAAGTTTATGGCAGGTCTTACCATATGACATTGAAGAAATTTTGTGGGGCTCTGGTACTTGGTACAGCTGGGTCAGCAAAGAAGATTCCAGCTCAACCCGTTGATTTGTTGGAGCTCTATCGCGGAATAACCAATGATGATAGCCGTAGAGATCAACGGGGAAAAATAAGAAACATTCATCTTCCAGCCATCAGGTACTTCGCTTATTATCTTGCCACTAGTGTTCTTGGTAGGGAGAACACTAGTAATATTTCCAGTTATCATTTGGCTTTCTTAGCTGTTCCGCTCAACAATGAAACCAAGTATAATCTTGGTTCTCTCATTGCTCGTCGCCTAACTGCTAAGGGACCCATTTATGGGGGAATTATTGCTACATGTGTTGCTGCTGCCTTGGACATTGCTGTTGATCCAAACAATACAGTCTTGGCTCCTGAGAGGCTTGATCTTGCTGCCATGAAGGCACATCACTTTGTCACCACTAGCTCTACCCTTGAGAACTTGGTTTATAGAATGATGTTTATTGACGGGGAAGAGAGAGAGATCCCTCTCCCCCAAACCACTTTGTTCAGTATTTATCAGGGACCTTTGTCACGCTCCAAGGAGGAGATGGATGAGTTGCTGCACTCTTTTAACTTCCATGGGCACTATCAGGAGGAAGCGCCATCATATGACCCCGTTGTACACTACACAGGGGAGTCCTCGAGCTCGTACCAGGACGAGGGAGCCTCCTCGTCATACTACGGAGGTGCATCTACTTGGGGACCATGGGATTAAGCCCCACTTAGGCAAAAAGCCTAAGGTTGGGGGGAGGTATACCGACGTCACGCTCATCTATATATCATGTTCGGGGTTCTTTGTATATCCATTGTTTCGCTTTCTTTTTTGTTCTTGTTGCTTATTTCTCAAAAACACAAAAATACCAAAAATATTTTCGTTGTTTCTCTTGGTTTGTTTCTTCGCTTTGGTTTGCCTTAAAATAAAAATTCAAAAAGATTTTTGCTTTGTTTGCTTCTTGTTTGGTTTGCCTTTTCTTTGTTTGGTTTTGCTTTGTTTGCTTTCTTTAAAAAATCAAAAAGACCAAAAATATTTGTTGTTCTTCTTTGGTTTTGTGAGTTCTTTGTAGGGTTCAGCCATCTTTAGTGGATTTTGGTTTCATGTTATTATTCAAGTCACACAAGTGAAGGGCAGTAATGAAGATTAAGACAACTTGAGGTGTGGTAAGAGGCTGGTAACGAACTCTATTTGTTTCATTTTTGTACATATACTCATCATTGTGAGCATGCTTAGTTTGTTCGTGTAAGGTGTATGTCATTATGGATACTTAGTAGTTCTTGCTTGCTTGTGATTAGATCCAGCTTGTTAATAGTTTGTAGCATGTCATATGAATGTTTGCTTGCATTGTTTTATTCATATTTTGGTATGATATTGTGGTATCCTCCTCTGACTGTTCATGTGAATCAACTTGGCACATGCTGATGCATGCATATGACTAATCAATAGTTAGTAAACTTCGATGATTTATTTTGCCTCAGAGTTCTTGTGTCACTTTCATGCCATAATTAGTCCTGTTTTGTTGCAGGCATGATTAAGACAGTTATTGCTCTCTCGTTTATCGCTCCCTCTCTATTGCTAGCCTTCACTTGCATTGAGTTTGAGTTCTACCTGTGTTTCCAACTCCCCAAAACCAATATTGTCAGCTGTGTCCACTATACCTACCTATCAGCATCATTTGCTACTTCAGTGCATGTTCTATATGTCGTGTTTTCTTCCAAAATAAAATGTTTGTCTGTTTTGAGAAATATAGTTAGTAAAGCTCTCACAAACTTGATGGCACACTTTATTCCTTGCGCTTAATAATCCTGAACCACTGTGACCTGTCCATGAAAGTTATATGATTGCAAATTATATGCTGGGAGTCAGCAGAACCGTGCTGTCACAGGGAACACTTTCAACACTTTTTTGGATATCTCATCCAGCTAATACCTTGCTCTTTTGTTTGCGGATGTCGACGATGTGAAATAAAAGGGGAGCTTGTGAGTTCATGGAGCCTATACATTGTGTTAGAGAAATGTCTGGGTCGCTAGCCTAAGCCATGCCTAATCATGGTGGAAACTTGCAGCATCACCATAATGAGCATTTATGAAGCATACTCAATAAAAAGCTATACACATAGTAAATAAAAAAGATCGTTGAGATGCTCATTGTCTGCTTGTCTTGTCATTTTGATCACGGGGTTGCTCCTATATCATGTGCAAGGGGTACCCCGTTGGCGGTTCTCCATGATATGCATGTATTTACAATGACAAGAACTTACAGATAACAAAGTTGAGTATCATGCGGAGCGGCCCTCGTACTCAAGGGACATGGGGTTTCCAGTCTATGGTCTGTCAAGCATATGATTAAGAGTGGACCTCACTTTCACCTTAACCACATGAAGATGCCTATGATAGGGGAAATGAGAGCTCAAAGCTAATGAGTACCTTCCTTTCAGCATTGGGAAGCCTTTCAAACCTTTCAAAATTGTGGTGACGCAGCATACCACTGCATGGTGTAGTACACTATAGTCGTTGATATAATACCAATGGAACACTATTCCATCCGCATTATATCCCTCAGAGTGGTACAACAGAAACATCACAGGTCCAAGACAACACTTTATATTACATATAGCATATTACAGAAGATCCAGAGAGCTTCCTCGGACAGTGAGGAATATTATACAGAAAGAACCAGAAAGATCCACTTGGAGTTACTTTAGAAGTACTACTATTAATATATGTATAAGGCTTGAAAGTACTACTATAGTATTATTCTACAGAAGTAGGTTGATCTCCCTTAGATATCTTCAACTCTTCAAGTGACTTATTTCCTAGAAACATCATTGGTTTCTCCGAGATCTAGCAAGGGTTAAGAAGATACGTTGAGTATGAGCGTACTCGGAAAATTCACTAAAGAGGAGTGTTTGATGCACTATCTACAGCCACAGACCATAGGTCGTAGGCAATGCAAGTTTTCGTAAACATTTCTTCAAAGGTTGCTTTTATTCTGAAAAGCTATGTCCATCAGCCTTCACGGGTTTACCTGAACTTTCATGGAGTTCCTTTCCCACAGCGTTCGCAGCTCATTCCCGGAGCAGGGAGTAACAAGTTACAGTTCTTACACTCTGCAGAGGTGCATTACTTTACCCATGAGAGATCTTAGCTTTGTTGCACATCCGAGTTATAGGCTCGTTCACACTTCCTTGGTGTGAGGCCCAGACTAAGATCCAAGCCAATATCTGTCCTTCTCCGCGACCCCGCATACACCACAATTGTTGGATGTCCAAACTCAAGGTAGACTTTTCCCCATATAAAACGGTTATACCTTAGTTGGATACACACAACAACCATTAACACTAGATATCTGTCTTTTGTAAGCCCAGATCCACGGTAGACTTCCCCCGTATAAAACGGCTATATCCACGATCTGCAACTTACAAATGCCCAGAATAGTGTCCAATGCATGCGAAAGGGAGCCAATCTAGCTGACTTCTCCATCCCATTCAAAATCTCATGGTTAACACGTAATATACGACGCAAGAATCACTGGCGACATTGGTTGTTAAGTTCTAGATGATATACTCCTGAGTAGTGGTATTCCAACTACCAGGTTTAATAGATTATCTGATCACCCTAGATCAGTAACCAATAGTTCACATTATTATCAAAAATAGTATTTTCTGACCTTTTTGAAATGCAGGTGATGACAATACTGGATTTGCAAAATACTTTACAGAAAATAGTCAAAGGACATGAGAAAGTGTGAACTTGCCTTTTGTGATTTCAAGATTATGCACTCACGGTCTTCGATATAATAGAAGATCCAATATCTGAAATCAGCAGCATTGGTCCGGTAAGGACTAATGTTTAAAGAAGCAGGATGCCATTATGCATAAGTAATGCTATGCAATTTTATAATTCCCAAAGTGAAACCCTTAGTATTTTGAATAAGTTGATCTTAGGTATCTTCTTTAAGATTGGGTTTATCTTTAAGTTTATTTCATAAGCAATGACATTGATAAGGAACTTAAGTGTTAACAATCCAAATATATAAATACTAATAGAATAATGTGATTATGATTAATTGTTATCTGGTGATTGGGCTAAAAAGTCCTTGAGTTGGGTTCTTAAGATATAAAGGAACTAATATATACTTGTTTGTGTGAAGTGGCAAAAAGAATAACATTTGAAGAAACTAGTATTTAGTTAAGGTTAATTAGTCTTAAGGTTTATTAGGTTTTACA
Organism: Avena sativa; assembly: GCA_916181665.1. Classification (NCBI taxonomy): domain Eukaryota; kingdom Viridiplantae; phylum Streptophyta; class Magnoliopsida; order Poales; family Poaceae; genus Avena; species Avena sativa. The sequence continues at coordinate 383,888,978 of OV702281.1, read as the reverse complement.
TTAGGGTTGGTGATGGTTATGAATGGTGTTAAGTTATAATATTTTAATTGACGATACAAGTGACTAAAGTTAACTTTAAAACATGAATAAACTTCAAATGAGATGTTTATGATTGTTTAAACCAAAGTTAACTATAAAAATAGAAGTGAATGATGAGTTTTAGAATAGCATCTAGTTTTAGGGTTTTGGCAAATATGATTAAGGATGATCCCTTTTAATTTAAGTGAAAGATAAATTTAATAGTATGCAATTTATTAATGGGAGCATAATTAGATTATCTTACAAATTTATTTGAGTTTAAAGTCATTTTTAAGAGTGGTTGAGGGATGGATATTATTCACCCCCTTATACATGAGTGATATATAATATTTATTTAAAAGGAGTTTAATTTGAATTTAAGATTTAAAAACATTTAAAGGCTAATAGTTATATTTAAGTTTTATTTTAATTACGAATTTAGACTTAGTAATCAAACTTTAAAGGTTTTAGTGTTTTTATTTAAGAAATGATTTTAAGAATGAACAAAGTGGGTATAAGTAATGAATTTTATTTATCTTAAAATGTTCTTAAATAATATACATAGTATTTTTTAGTGAAATATACTTATTAAAGATCTTAAAAATGAATTTTATTTATTTTTAAGTCTTACCTTTATTTTCGTAAAATTCTTCAAAGAATTAAGCGTCTTTAAATATTTGATTTATATTTTATTTGTAAAAACTCTAAGTTAATATTTTATAAAATAGTAAAGTTATTTTTATACACAAAAATGATTTTTATTTATTTTTCTGGATTTTTCCTTATTTAATGAAATTTCACTTAAGATTTAATAGTGTTTAATCTTTATTTGCATTTTATTAACTTAAATAAGTAAAGTTATATTTTTCTTAGGTGGATATTATTTTTGTGATAATTTTACTATATTAATTGTATTTTTATAATTTTTCTATAATTTTCTATAGTTGAAAATGTTTAAAGGTTATTTTGGTAATTTATTTATTTTTCTTTTATTTCACTTCTTATTTTATTTTGAAATGGGCCTAGTACCCAACATTGGGCTAAATTAGCCCAGCAGAGGGGGTACTAGATCGGTCAAACCGACCCAGCCCGCACTCGCCTCATTAGTCATTCCCCGCGAAGCTTATCTCCTCCTCTCTCCTTTCTTCTCGCGCTCCTGGGCGCTGCCACCGCCGCCGGCGCCGCCTTCTGTTGCTTCTCCGGCCATCGCCGCCAGCGCCCACCGCCGGCGCTTGCTGGCGCTGCCCTGCCCAATCTCCTTCTGTTGTTCCCTGCCGCCTTGGCATCCTTTAACCCTCGCACGGGCCCCCATTAAGCCTAACCCTAGCCGTGTGGTACGGTGGGTCGCCGGCGCAGTAGGGCTCCTGCGCCATGGCTACTTCCCTCCAGCTCATGAGCCTTCCCTTCCATGCGCAAGCACCTGGTACTCTTGCTGCGCCCCCCTTCACTCTTGACCCCCATAAGCTGCTACCGCCAGGGAGTAGTTGTGGTATCACGGTGGTGATGTTTTGGTGGTGGTGTTTCTGTTGTGATGATGATACGATTCATCCACCACTGTCTTGAGGCCGGTGGGATGGTGCTGCAGCGCAACCCTGGCACCCCCTGGTGGTGGTGTTGGAGTGATGGTTGGAACAATCCTCGTCTTCGTCACGCCTACGCTACAGGTGCTCAGCACCCTCGGTGAGTTATATTCTTTTTGTGACCAGCTTTCGTGCTGATGATGGGCTGATGATAGCACCTAGTGGTAGTTGATTGAGATTCAGAGAACTGAAGATTGATGTGCTTCCCTTCTAGTTATAGATAACACATATGTGGCTATTGCAAGAGAAATCAGTGAAAACATATCTGCTTGACAGTTAGTATATAGAGAAAAATTAAATGATTCCTAGGTATTCATACCAGGAAAATGATTGGTTCTATACTGGTTATTGTTTATTGATGAAAAGGTATATCATCTATGGCTGGTCCATCTGGCAATTCTTTTTAGAATGATTCCTAATGTCTATACTAAGGAAAATGATTTCATTAGAATCCTTTGTCTTCATTTGTTGGTGGTTGCTAAGTAGTACCTTGGGCTTGGTCACTCCAGGCCTGGTAGCTCTTTTGGCTTGGTTGTTACAGAGATCATATTATCTGCTTAGACTTGATAATCTATTTAATGTTTTCTAGTCTCTGGACTAGATGAGTTGCACAGATTGGATAACAAGATGATTTAGTAAACTGCTTGGCTTGCAGATGGTATGATGTGCCATATGTGGATTGCCCATATGACAATAATTTTTATGATTCCTGAATTTATAATCAGGAAGATGATTAGTTGTTGGTTAGACTGCTTTAGTGGCTTCTCTTGACTTGATTATCTTTGTGGCGCCCCATACAGGAGTGTGCACAAAATAACCCCGGGTAGGATGATCTGCTGCTTATACAGCTAAGCAAAAACATTTAATCCTAAATGCTTGTGATGCTGGTCTGAAGCATAGTTCATATTTAAAATAAATGTTTCCCTTTATTACTTAATCCTTCCTAGGATGCAAAAGCTGAGGCTGTGATGATGTTTGGATATAACAATTACTGCTTGCTTATAAAAACTATCCAGTGATGATCTAGTACTCCACTTGAGTACATATCTAAGGATTTTCTATTGCCCCCATCCATTTTCTAAGACGCAATGGTAAGAATAGATACTTAAGCATGATCTTGGTGGTTAACGTGTGATTATGGAGTTGTTGCAGTTGCTGGCTGGTGTTGATCTGAATCAGCCATTGTTACTTAGTGGCATGCCTTCCTCCCTTCTTATGATGCATCTACTGCTGCTACTCTCCTTGGCATCTGGGCATCCTCCTTGTGCTTCTGACTTGGGCTATGGAATCTGCCATTGCTTTTGTTCTGCTGGTGCTCCTAGATCTTGTCTTTTCTTTATTCTAGCTCTTGGATGGCTCCAGTTAGCAACCAGAGCTAGAAATGTGGTGAGATGATGGAGTAATATGTGTGGTTGTTATCCAGTGGTTGGCTTTGTGATTTGTGTTTTCTTGAGAGGGAACTGCTAAGAACAAGAGATGTTCTTTGTGGTGTTCTTGGGCTAGCATAAAATCTGTTGGTCTAGTTGTGTATGTGAAAAGAGGTGGTAGTAGTAGCTCTACTACGGCTGGTGCTTTCTTCTCTGTACTCCCAGTGATGCTTCTGATGTTTGACAGCACATCAGCATGCATGTATGTGTAAGCTGCTTACAGCTGGGCCCCATATGGTGCAGGTTTCCATCTGTGGAACTTGTGCCTATGGATGATCTTGGTTGGAAGATATTTTCCATGGAATACTTTGGCTGGAAGTTTGGTATTATCTTGAATTGGTTTAATAATTTGATGTTGCCTAGTGGATTTCTTAGATAGCCAATGATTTTGTAATGAGGCAAAAATACTGATATGAACAGATGCTACTTTTTTTGGTGAAATTTTCCCCTTACAGATTAGCTCCATGATGAATGTTTAACATTGCATTTCACTGTTCACTTCTGAGAGCAAACTAACCAACTAATCATTCTTTTATTTTGTTTTGGTTTTGTTTTCTTTTTCTTTTTGTTGTGTTTTTAGGAAATGAAGAGAAGAAAGAAAATGTCAACTGTTGAAGGACATAAGAGAACAGTAGCTTAGGAATTTCTTTGTAATAAATATTGTGGTTTATTTTTCTGTTTTATATATTGTAAAAACATTGTATTATTGTATTCAATTCAATAAAGTTTACTTATTTCATTTTTTATTTTACAATTCTTTTGTAAGGACAATGTCATATATATATTGTTGTACTAAAGAATTCTGTTATTTATTTCAATTATGTAATTCTTTTTCCTGCTTATTTGTTTCCTAATACTTTACTTTTATTTAACTATTGTAAAAATTCAATATAATACTATATGTATATAATATAAAGAATCATTTTTATATCATTTTTTGTAATTATTTCATTTCAAGTTATTAAATATTTCCAAATCCTATTTGTGAATTTTATAAATTCATTTGAATTTTATATTTGAAATTCAAATACATGTTTGAACAAAATTTCCTCGAAACAAAGAATTCTACAAAGGTCATGTCGAAATCTATCGCACTTGCCCTGAAGTTTCCTTCAGTACAAGAGAGATCCCGATCCCTCTATAGCTCTTTTAGTTTTGCGCGAAAATTCCCCGGATTTTCTTATGCATCAATGTAATGCACAAACCTGTGTCCTCTCTATTTCGAGGTGTTAATCCTAGAATGTTACAGACTCTCCCCCTTAAAATAAACTTCGTTCTCGAAGTTCGCACCCTCTTACGTTTCGGAAGATAAGATTGACTTCTTCAGATCCTGGTGACTCTTTTCAATCCGGGAGGAAGATAATTGTTATATCTTCATTTAAGCTTTTCCGTGGATCCTCTTCTTATTTGAAGTGAGCCAACTTCTAATTCCATTTGATGTATAAACTTCTTTGGAATCTAGCACTTCAGCCCTGATCAGATCCTCTTGAGTGTTTTCAGATTAGGACATCTATTCAGGAAGTGTCTAAGTTTTTAGAAAGTCTCCTTAAGGTAAGATTTTGGTTTATACTTTGGCTAAATATAGCTTGACTCTATTATTCATTTCTTTATGGTATACTTAGTCCTTATTGCTTACTTTTAACAATGTTTTGGCTTTCCCTAAACCTTACTCCAGATCTCAACTTCTGTGCTTCATTATTCACTCTCCCCCTTGAGATTTTCTAATGGTCTCATGAGGAACAGATGGTACACCCACATACTTGGGAAATAGTGGTGCAAAATCTCTAACTCCTTAAATGCATGTATAAGGTAACTTATACCATTAATACTGTTTTGACTTACCACTTGCTTTGATGTGATTGTTGCTGTTATTGACTTCATTTATGGTTTCATACTTCCGCTTTCCTGAGGATGTATCTTCTTCACCTACACCCTCCTTTTATGGTGATTTTTTGGATGTTATATCTCTTCCCACTGATGTTCCATAATCCTCCTGATGTTCTGGACAACATGATTTCTTGTGTCCTAGGATTCCACACTTATTACATTTCCATTGAAATGCTCCTACATTCCTTTATCCATTTGGATTGGGCGGAATATTTTGAGTAGATGATAACCCCTTTTCTGGTTCTATTACTCCTGTTGTCCATCCATGAGTTAACTGTGGTTTTAGGCAGTTCCTTTTCATGTGTCCTGGTTCTCCACATTGGTAACATAGTATCATAGGTTTTGGACACTCCTTCAAAACGTGGCCCCGAATTCCAAAGTTGTGACATATCTTATCTGGAAAAGGATCCCTGTGATTGCAATGCTAGTCCCTGGATCATTGCTAGCATCCACAGTTTAAGATGAAGTACAGAGATACAAAGGTCATTTATTACATCCATTCCAGAGATAAACATAGTCTTTACAACTCAAGGCCACAGGCCTAATACAAGAGTTTGAATAAGTAAATAAATGTAAGTCTTCATCTTCATGTGCCACAGGCAAACATGTTGAGTGTAGAATCATGACACCTAATCCTCATCAGAGTAACCTGCAACATCACAAGTTACAGCCACAGTGGGTCAATACTTTGGAATAGTATTGGCAAGTGATACCTTAGTAAAATTTAGGTGGACTATATTACTATATGCAATTTGGCTAAGTTTAGCTTGGCTTGCTTTGCTCAAAAATAGGTTTTTCCTATTAGTTGAAATCACTAAGTTTTTCTTTGTCAAAACTTTTCCCAAGGAACCAAAATAGACATTGAGGTCCTTCACCCTTGTTCACCCACAAGTTTTTACTTAGAAGTTGGAATGATGAGATTCTTGATAGCTTCCATTCCTTGATGCTCAAGTTGTCCATTGCAATGGACTTGGCTAAGTACTTAGATTTTTCCATCTGCAGAGGTTGTGCACTTTCCCCACTAGACTTGGTTTCCCAAGACAGGACCTTTCAAAAGCCTTTCCTTAGACCAAATGGACGCGCTCCAACCTATCATTCCCACTACCACCAATTGTCCAAATGGCTAAGTTCTAGCAACTTATGTGATCCAGGCAGAGCACATATTGCCAAGTGGCTGCACTAGAAGCTTCTCAACACTTGGCCTCTAAAATCTCTTTGTCCCTGGGTGGCTTACCACAAGTGAGATACACAAGGCAAACCATAGCCATGGGCCTTGTGTAACCACTCAACCAAACCACCAATCAAGTCCCTTTCCACCCAGGTGATTCATTGACTTAGTTGTTTTATTAGGTAAAACAAGTCCAAAGACTTAGAAATATTTTCATCATAGCATGTATATTTCACCAACCCTTGTTTGCTACTAGCTAGGCTAAGCATGGCATAGATAGTAACTTAACTTAGAAATTTCCTAGCAATTCTACAACTACTTAGGATTTCCCAACATGGCATATAGGCAAAATAATAACATGCAAGACTTAGCAAAATATTTCTAATGCTTAGTATAAAATATAGGGATAGAAATATTCATGAAGTACCACTTGCCTTGGTAGTTGGGAGAGTAGCACTCTTCACAATCACAATCACTAGCACCAAAATCTACACATAGAATATAGCCACAATCACATATAAGATATATTCAACGAAAAATATATATGCATGCATGCAAGATGCTAAGTGATGATTTTTTTGAATTCAACCAAGCAAGTGCATAGTACTGAATCTTAAACAAGTCAAAAACTTTCCAAACCAAGTTTATTTGACACTAAAAACAATTCCTAAACATTTCATATACTCAAATAAGCCCTACACATGTTTCTGCAAATAAAGATATTGTAACAGAAGCAAAACTTTAAACACATTGCATAAATGGAAAGGGCTTGCTCTCCTGATTCCAACGGTATATAATTTGTCAAATTCTAACATGGGGATCAAAAGTTATAGCTAATTCAAAATTGGATATAAATCAGATTCAAAATCTGTTTTAAAATCAAACCCTAGCCACTCGTCTGTTTCCTATTGGCCGATACCGTTTCACTCAGGATCACCCTTCCGCGTCGTCAGATCAAGTCAGATCCAACGCGCCAGATCAAAAGAAAACGTTTCGCTCAGATCTAATTTAAACCGCAAGATTTACATCTAACGGCTGCTGTTGCTTTGACCATAGCCTAGCGGCGCTAGCGGCGGCGACTGGCGGCGGCGTGTCTGTCAGCAGCGGTGCCGGCATTCTAGGTCGCCTGGGGAGGGAAGAGGATGCTCACCAGAACCGCCGTGTCGAGGTGAAGCTCAACGTGTCTCTGGTTGGCGAAGGGGCGCTCGGAGTCGTCGGGGATTCCTCGCCAGAGTTCGCGAACGCGTCGGGTACGGCTGCTGGTCGACGTTGGCGAGGTTCTGCGTCACGCTAAGACAAGAGGAGGGCACCGTTAGACGCGCAAGACATTGGGGATCTTAGGCATATCAAACAGAGGGCAAGGGGCGGCTGGTACTTACGGGGAGAGGTCGCCGGAGTTCGAGCAGAGAGCGGTAGCGTTCAGTCATTGTCGTTGCCGAGGCTACAGACCATGCGCGAGCAAAAGGGAGGTGTCAGTAGATGCGCACGGAGCTGCAGAGCATGCTAGTATGAACCATGGACAGAGGGGGGCACGGTGCTCACCGGAATTCGTCGGCGAGGTCGTCGGAACAGCGGCAGTGTCGGGCGAGTTGCGAGCAGCCTAGTGGCGTGGAGAGGAAATTGAGTGAGGGGAAATGGCCGCGAGAGGGAGGGGCTTAAGTAGGCAGAGGCTCGACAAGAAACGCTCGGCGAATCAATGGCAATTACGCCACGGAATCAACGCAGCAACGGCCAGCGGCGACATGCTCCTCGCGAAATTTGGGGGAAGACGACGATGACGTGGACAGGGCCCGCTTGTCAGCGAATAGAACAGAGAGGGAGTGGGGTCCGAGTGTCAGTGACTCTGGGGGTGCATCTGCGCGTGAGAGAGAGAGAGGGGACCCGGGTGGCCTAGCTGGGCTAGATCTGCTGATGGGCTCAAAGTCTGGCACCGACCCTTTTCTATTTCCTTTCTCTTTTTCTTTTTCTGTTTTGATTTTCTGGATTGATTTCAAAAGCTTTTGAATTCAAACTTTTTCCAGGATTTTGTAGGGTGCAACATTCACAATTCAGGGCATAAAATCAAGTGGTCTCTCTGTTCAAGCTTGGTTCTTTTGAATAAACAAAATAAACAGTGCCATAGCACTTGGTTTGCAAATGTTTGAAAATGGTTTTGAAACCATTTTTATTTTGTATAATTTTGTTCAAACTCCACACTCAAACCAATCAACAAGGAAGCAAACAAACTTGGTTTAAAACACTAAGCTCTCAAATGAGGATGGTCATTTGATTTAAGTTTGCTCACATAAAATGATAGCACTATGTGCTTCTGTTTTCTTGAAATTGGTTTGAAATTGATCTCAAAACTATATGCATGCATGAATGATATGCAATCTTTGAAATCATGAATTTAGGGATGTTACAACACCTTATCGTGAAGGATCTCTCTCCTCCTCTAGAATTTATACCCCGTGGTCTCAGACTAGCGAGATACATGTTCCCGGTGGCTATTCGGCAAGAAAGAGTTATGCTTCCACTACATCGCTGGAGCGAGGAGGCGGAGGTTGCTCGGTGCCTCAGACGTGTGTGCGAGCACGGATGCGCTGCTGATTTGCGGCGCTAGGACTTCCTCTCGATCTTGAGATCGGCAAGAGATCGTCTACAACAACCACGAGTTTAACTCGTTAAGCTTTGTCGGTCTTCAAGGGTATGTTCTCTATGGATATACATCCGCCCGTTGTTTGTATCTAGTAGATAGATCTTGGTACATAGTTGTTCCCATCATAGGAAATTTTTTGTTTTCTATGCTGCGAACACTACAGTGGTATCAGAGCCGGATCTATGCGTAGATGCTTTACACGGGTAGTACACATATAAGTATGTGGGTGATGATGATCATGTTGTTGCTCCTTAGTTGTAATTTTGGATATTGGTGGCATAGTGGGATGAAGCGACCCGGACAAACTTTACATGTCCTCGCACATGAGACCTGTTCCACGCTTGACATGCAACTAGTTTGCATAAGTGGCTAGCGGGTGTCTGTCTCTCCTACTATAGTCAATATCTATTTTGCAACGAGTTGTCAACAATTTGGTTATCCTCGTTGTGGTTCACGTTCGTAGGTATGAACTGTTCTATCTTCGAAAGCCCTAAGCCACATAAAATTTGCAATGGATAAATTAGAGGCGTCTAGTTTAGATTGTTGCTGGGCTAGTGTTATGATATGGTGATGTTGTAAGTAGAAGTATGAGATGATACTCTTACAACACACATAAAGTGTAAGTTCCATAGACCTTGTCCTTACACATATAGGTATTATAGTGATCATACCACGGTGCACATGATAGAGATCATATACGGGAACCATATAATTCCACTAATAAACATGTGATGTTTGATAGCATCTTATATTGCTTGTTTGGTGTTTTATTAGCATTATAAGATGATCCCTCATTTAAATATCAAGATAAGAATGTGTTCTTCCTTTAGTATGCACCGATTATGTTTTCGTCGCTCCAAGATATCACGTGGTGATCGGGTGTTCTTGGATCCACGACCATATTTTGGGTGTAAGATAGTTACACACGCGAATACTAAGGTTCTTACTTGGCGAGCCTAGCATGTACAAACATGGCCTCGGAACACGGACCGGAAGGTTAAGCATGAGTCATATAGTTGATATGATGCCCATTTGATGCTCGCCTTTGAAGCTACACCGACTCACGTGATGATCGGACTTGGTGTGGTGGATTTGGTTCATGTAATCACCAAAAGACACGAGGGATGTCATTTTTGAGTGGGAGTTAATTCGTAATATGGATTAGTTGAACTCAATCTATCATAAAAAATTTCTAAACTTTACAAATTCTGTTGTAGATGGCACCACCTGCTTTTAATTTCAATGTGTTCATGGAGAAAGAGAAACTTGCAACGAACGGTAGAAACTTTACCGAATGGGCCATGAATTTGAGGATTCTCCTCTCTGCTGCACAAAAGCAATATGTGCTAGAAGCGCCGCTAGGCCCCCCACCTTTTGAGGATGCCCCTAACGAGGAGAAGAATATCTATCAAACTCGTCAGGAGGACCACAACTTAGTTCATTGCGGCATATTGTATGGGCTAGAGCTGGAACTTCGAAAGCGTTTCAAAAACGGCAATGCATTTGATACAATGGGTGAGTTGAAAATGATTTTCGACACACATGCTGCTGTAGAGAGCTACAATGCTTTAGAAAAGTTTTTTAGCTGCATGATGGAAGAGCACAGCTCCGTAAGTGAGCATGTACTCAAGATGCCGGGTTACGCCGATAAGCTTGTGTCCTTGGGAATATCGATTCCCATTGACTTAGGCATCCATCGTGTTCTGCAGTCTCTGCCACCTAGCTATAAGAGCTTTGTGATGAAATATAATATGCAAGGCATGAAGAAGTCTCTTCCCGAGCTTCTGTCAATGCTTAAAACTGCAGAAGTGGAGATAAAAAAGGAACATCAAGTGTTGATGATCAATAGGAACACTGGTTTCAAGAAAGCCAAGAAGGTAAAATGGAAGGGAAGTAAGGGCGGCAAGCCGGTTGTCGTGCCTGAAAAGAAACCCCGAGTTGGCCCTAAGTCTGATACCGAGTGCTACTATTGTAAGGGGACTGGCCACTAGAAGTGCAACTGCCCCAAGTATTTGGCAGACAAGAAAGCCGACAAGGAAAACAAAGGTATATATGATATACATGTTATTGATGTGTACTTGACTAGTGCTCGCAGTAGCACCTGGGTATTTGATACCGGTTCAGTTGCTAATATTTGTAACTCGAATCAGGGGCTGCGGAACAAGCGACCGCTAGCAAGGGGTGAGGTCAAGATGCGTGTCGGCAATGGATCAAGCGTTGATGTGATCGCCGTCAGAACGCTACCTCTCCACTTGCCATCGGGATTAGTAATAAACTTGAATAATTGTTATCTGGTGCCTGCACTGAGCATGAACATTGTATCTGGATCGTGTTTGATGCGAAGTGGTTATTCATTTAAATCCGAGAACAATGGTTGTTCTATTTATATGAATGAAATCTTTTATGGTCATGCACCGATGATGAATGGTTTATTTCTATTGGATCTCGATAATAATATTACACATATTCATAATGTTGATGCTAAAAGGATTAAACTTAATGATGATATATCCGCATATATGTGGCACTGCCGTCTAGGTCATATTGGCGTTAAACGCATTAAGAAGCTCCATTCGGATGGACTTTTGGAATCACTTGATTTTGAATCATTTGATACATGTGAGGCATGCATTATGGGCAAGATGACTAGAACGCCATTTTCCGGTTCAGTGGAACGGGCGACAGACTTATTGGAAATCATACATTTTTATGTATGTGGTCCAATGAGTGTGTCGGCGCAAGGTGGATATCGTTATTTTGTTACTTTCATGGATGATTTGAGTAGATACGGTTATATCTACTTGATGAAACACAAGTCTAAAACATTTGAAAAGTTCAAAGAATTTCAGAATGAAGTGGAAAATCATCGTAATAGAAAGATCAAATTTCTACGGTCCGACCGTGGAGGTGAGTATCTAAGTTACGAGTTTAGCACTCACATGAAAGAGTGTGGAATTGTTTCACAACTCACACCTGCCAGAACACCACAACGAAATGGTGTGTCGGAACATCGTAATCGTACTTTATTGGATATGGTTCAATCTATGATGTCTCTGACGGACTTTCCATTGTCATTTTGGGGTTATGCACTAGAAACTATTGCATTCACTTTAAATCGGGCACCATCTAAATCCGTTGAAAAGACACCGTATGAATTGTGGTTTGGAAACAAACCTAAGCTGTCATTTCTTAAAGTTTGGGGATGCGATGTTTATGTGAAGAAACTTCAACCGGATAAACTCGAACCCAAAGCGGAAAAATGCATCTTCATAGGATACCCTAAGGAAACTATTGGGTATTCCTTCTATCACAGAGCCGAGGGCAAGGTTTTTGTTGCCAAGAATGGATCCTTTCTAGAGAAAGAGTTTCTCGCGAAAGGTGTGAGTAGTCGGAAGGTAGAACTCGAAGAGGTTATTGAACCTTCTCTTCAAAGTATGGCGAGTAGCGCAGCGATGGAAATTGTTCCGGAGTTGGCTTCACCTGTTGAAGAGGTAACTAATGATAATGATCATAAAACTACGAAAGAGAGTACTACCGAACCTCGCAGGTCTAGCAGGACGCGTGCAGCTCCCGAGCTGTACGGAAATCCTGTCATGAATTTCATGGTTGATGAAAATGATGACCCTACGACGTATGAAGAAGCGATGATGAGCCCGGATTCCAACAAATGGTTAGAGGCCATGAAATCCGAGATGGAATCCATGTATGAAAATCAAGTTTGGAACTTGGTGGACTTACCTCATGACCGAAAGGCCGTGCAGAACAAATGGATTTTCAAAAGGAAAACTGATGCTGATGGTAATGTAACCGTCTATAAAGCTCGACTTGTCGCAAAGGGGTTTCGACAAATTCAAGGAGTTGACTACGATGAGACATTCTCTCCCGTAGCGATGCTAAAGTCAGTTAGGATTATGTTAGCAATTGCTGCATATTTCGATTATGAGATATGGCAGATGGATGTCAAAACCGCATTTCTCAATGGTAATATTGAAGAAGAGTTGTATATGATACAACCAAAGGGTTTTGTCGATCCTAAGGATGCTAACAAGGTGTGTAAGCTTCAGCGATCCATCTATGGATTGAAGCAAGCATCACGAAGTTGGAATCTCCTCTTTGATGAGGTGATCAAAGAGTTTGGATTTGTCCAAACTTATGGATAAGCTTGTATTTACAAGAAAGTGAGTGGGAGCAATGTGGAATTTCTGATATTATATGTGGATGACATATTATTGATCGGAAATGATATAGATCTTTTAAACAGTGTTAAAAGTTATCTAAACAGCAAATTTTCAATGAAGGACCTAGGTGAAGCGTCATACATATTAGGCATAAAGATCTATAGAGATAGATCTAGGCGCCTAATAGGGCTATCGCAAAGTACATACTTTGATAAGATTTTAAAGAAGTTTAAAATGGACGGAAGTAAGAAGGGATTCTTACCTATGTTGCAAGGCAGGACATTGAGTAAGACTCAAAGTACGGCTACGGTGGAAGAAAGAGAGATAATGGACAAAGTCCCCTATGCTTCAGCCATAGTCTCTATAATGTACGCCATGCTATGTACAAGACCGGATGTGTCACATGCTATTAGTTTGACTAGTAGGTACCAATCGGATCCAAGTTCGAAACACTGGACAGCGGTCAAGAATATCCTTAAGTACTTACGAAGAACTAAGGATATGTTTCTTTGTGTACGGAGGTGAAGAAGAGCTAGTCGCTAAGTGTTATGTTGACGCTAGCTTTGACACCGATCCGGATGACTCTAAGTCTCAATCCGGATACGTATTTCTCATGAATGGCGGAGCGGTTAGTTGGAGGAGTTCCAAACAACCTGTGGTGGCGGGATCAACAACGGAGGCCGAATATGTTGCTGCTTCGGAAGCGACTCAGGAAGCGGTTTGGATGAAGGAGTTTATATCCGAACTAGGTGTGGTTGCAAGCGCATTGGACCCAGTGGTGATCTATTGTGACAACAATGGTGCCATTGCCAATGCCAAAGAACCAAGGTCTCACAAGAATTCCAAGCATATTAAGCGCAGGTTTCACTCCATCCGCAAGCATGTCAAGGATAGAGATTTAAATATTTGTAAAGTACACACGGATCTCAATGTAGTAGATCCGTTGACTAAAACTCTCCGTAGAGCAAAACATGATCAACACCAGAACTCCATGGGTGTTAGATTCATCACTATGTAACTAGATTATTGTCTCTAGTGCAAGTGGGAGACTGAAGGGAATATGCCCTGAGAGGCAATAATAAAGTGTTTATTATGTGTATTCCAAGTATATGATAGATGTTTATTTTGCATGCTATAATTGTATTAATACGGAAACATTAATACATGTGTGTTTAATAAACAAACAGAAAGTTCCTAGTTATGCCTCTCTCATAAACTAGCTCGTTGATTAACAAGATGATCAAGGTTTCCTAATCATGGACATTGGATGTTGTTAATAACGGGATCACAACATTAGTGTAATGGTGTGATGAACATTCATTCGAAGTATAGAATTACGATCAAAGTCATTGAGTTTATATTGCTATAACAACTTACGAAGTAACCCTAATCCTTAGACCATGAGATCATGTCAATCACTAACACCAGAAGAGTTTCTTGATAACATCAAACGTCACATCGTAACAGGGTGATTATAAAGATGGGTTCAGACCTAATAAAGTGTTATGTTGAGGCCCATGGATCGAGAGTGGAATTTTTTCATCCCGATGACGGATAGATATACTCTGGACCCTCTCGGTGATATCACATTGGTTAGCTTGCAAGCAAGTGATTTGATCACTAGAATCTTATATCACGGGAACGAGAAAAGAGTGCATGTCAGTAACGAGATCAAACTAGGTATGGAGATACCGATGATTGAATCTCGGACATGTAATATATCACGAAACAAAAGGATTAAGATACTAGCATAAAAGGTTCGGACGATCACAAGAAAGTCATCGTTGAATATGTGGGAGTCAGTATGGGTCTCTAGATCCCGATTCTGATTATTGATCCGAGAGGGGTCTTGATCATGTCCGCATTATTCACGAGCCGTAGGGTGACACACTTAAGATACACCGACATCCAATTGGAGCAAAAGTTTCATGCCAGAAAGAATAACAAGCGCAGGAATTTATTTCACTAGATACCGAAACAGGTTTTCGGGTGAAATTGCATAAAGTGGTTATGCATGTGAAATAGAATTCTATCAAGGGGTTATATGTGAATGTTTGTCATTAAAGTAATTTACAAAAATTCTGAATAAATAAAAGAGTTTTATTTAATGAGAGTTTGCATTAAATTTGGTGGAAATTTAATGGCAAGTTTGAGTGGGATTTTGAGTGGAGGGATTTGAATGGATTTTTTTGAGTGGAGTGTCCACCCACATGAAGAGGGGAGGGCAAGGGGGCAGCCCCCATGCACCGGCCACCCCCTTGGGTTCCCCCTCCTATAAAAGGCACCCCTCTCCCTCTGTCTCTCTCACTCACACCTCCTCGTGAAGGATCTCTCTCCCCCTCTAGAATTTATCCCCCATGGTCTCGAACTAGTGAGATACATGTTCCCGGTGGCTATTCGGCAAGAAAGAGTTGTGCTTCCGCTGCATCGCTGGAGCGAGGATGCGGAGGTTGCTCGGTGCCTTGGACGTGTGTGCGAGCACGGATGCGCTGCTGATTTGCGGCGCTAGGACTTCCTCTCGATCTTGAGATCGACAAGAGATCGTCTACATCAACCACGAGTTTAACTTGTTAAGCTTTGTAGGTCTTCAAGGGTATGTTCTCTACGGATATACATCCGCCCGTTGTTTGTAACTAGTAGATAGATCTTGGTACATAGTTCTTCCCATCGTAGGAAATTTTTTGTTTTCTATGTTGCGAACCCTACAGTGGTATTAGAGCCGGATCTATGCGTAGATGCTTTACACGGGTAGTACACATATGAGTATGTGGGCGATGATGATCATGTTGTTGCTCCTTAGTTGTAATTTTGGATATTGGTGGCATAGTGGGATGAAGCGGCCCAGACAAAGTTTACACGTCCTCGCACATGATACCTCTAGCAATAAAATCCAATAAAATCCAAATATTACCTCTAGCAATCATACATCAAAAGCCTGTAGAACAGTACTTCGAGTAAAACATCTCTTGTACTTAGGCTTTGATGTTATACACTACAATTTTTATACATTTAGTGTATGGAATTCTACCGTTATATACCTATTTGTATGGCTCATAATGTTCTTGGCCTCTGAAATTACACCATTTGCCCATTTGCAAAGGAATAACTTTTGGTAATATTTGATCCGACTCTAGAGATAGTTGGTTAAATCACTCTATAATTGTTTATAACTTAATTATCCTTGGAGTTACATACTAAACATCATCCTCACATTTATACCCTTTGTTTCTAATCTTAACTTCCCTAAGCACATTTATTATAACAACGAATAATTCTCAAATTTTAACCAGTTTCATAACCTATATAGATCTAATTGTACTACAAGAATACTACCTTGTCATTCATGCCACTATGGATTTGGCATATTACATGGGATTAGATAAGCATAACCCTATTTGTTACTCTCTATAAGATTCTATTCTTCATGGAATAACTTTGAGCTAAACAAAACGTTAGTTTTTCCCCTATCATAGCATGTTGTTTAAGGTTTTGGGGCATACTCCCCTGGTATTTACCACTAGTATAAAGATAATAACAAAGTTTTACTTCATTTCATGGCTTCTCTTAGTAAGATAACACCATGATTAACTACTCCCTTATGAGGTACTCTGACTTTGTGATATACTACTCTAGTTTAGTTATAGTATAGAATAGTCTAATAGAAGATATATTGCCTTCTTACGAAATACTTGATAGGTACTTCCTAAATTAAATAGTAGATAAGTATCATTAATAAGAAAAGAAGTAATCTAAGAACTTTAATAAGGTGTGACAAGGTTATTCTCAAGTGAATATCCATCACATGTATAAGGAAATATAGTGTAGATAAGATGGCTTCCTAAAGTCACTATCCAACCTACAGGTTCTACCCATTTACTAGGTTTCCAACCTAAGGTCAAAGCATATGCTCTGATACCAACTGCGGAGACCCAGCATACCACTGCATGGTGTAGTACACTATAGTCGTTGATATAATACCAATGGAACACCGTTCCATCCGCATTATATCCCTCAGAGTGGTACAACAGAAACATCGTGGGTCCAAGACAACACTTTATATTACATATAGCATATTACAAAAGATCCGGAGAGCTTCCTCGGACAGTGAGGAATATTATACAGAAAGAACCAGAAAGATCCACTCGGAGTTACTTTAGAAGTACTACTATTAATATATCTATAAGGCTTGAAAGTACTACTATAGTATTATTCTATAGAAGTAGGTTCTAGATTCTAGGAGTTTTATTTCTATTCTATGTTTTAGCTTGTCTTCTATAGATTCTGGTAAGGTCTTCGACTCCGTTGATCTCCCTTAGATATCTTCAACTCTTCAAGTGACTTATTTCCTGGAAACATCATTGGTTTCTCTGAGATCTAGCAAGGGTTAAGAAGATACATTGAGTACGAGCGTACTCAGCAAATTCACTAAAGAGGAGTGTTTGATGCACTATCTACAGCCACATACCATAGGTCGTAGGCAATGCAAGTTTTCGTAAACATTTCTTCAAAGGTTGCTTTTATTCTGAAAAGCTATGTCCATCAGCCTTCACGGGTTTACCAGAACTTTCATGGAGTTCCTTTCCCGTAGCGTTCGCAGCTCCTTCTCGGAACATGGAGTAACAAGTTACAGTTCTTACACTCTGCAGAGGTGCGTTACTTTACCCATGAGAGATCTTATCTTTGTTGCACATCCGAGTTATAGGCTCGTTCATACTTCCTTGGTGTGAGGCCCAGACTAAGATCCAAGCCAATCACTGTCCTTCTCCGCGACCCCGCATACACCACAATTGTTGGATGTCCAAACTCAAGGTATACTTTTCCTCGTATAAAATGGCTATACCTTAGTTGGATACACACAACAACCATTAACACTAGATATCTGTCTTTTGTAAGCCCAGATCCACGGTAGACTCCCCCCATATAAAATGGCTATACCCACGATCTGCAACTTACAAATACCCAGAACAGTGTCCAATGCATGCGAAAGGGAGCCGATCCAGCTGACTTCTCCGTCCCATTCCAAATCTCATGGTTAACACGTAATATACGGTGCAAGAATCACTGGCGACATTGGTTGTTAAGTCCTAGATGATATACTCCTGACTAGTGGTATTCCAACTACTAGGTTTAATAGATTTGCTGATCACCCTGGATCAGTAACCAATAGTTCACATTATTACCAAAAATAGTATTTTCTGACCTTTTTGAAATGCAGGTGATGACAATACTGGATTTGCAAAATACTTTACAGAAAATAGTTAAAGGACATGAGCAAGTGTGAACTTGCCTTTTGTGATTGCAAGATTATGCACTCACGGTCTTCGAGATAATAGAAGATCCAATATCTGAAATCAGCATCATTGGTCCGGTAAGGACTAATGTTTAAAGAAGCAGGATGCCATTATGCATAAGTAATGTTATGCAATTTTATAGTTCCCAAAGTGAAACCCTTAGTATTTTGAATAAGTTGATCTTAGGTATCTTCTTTAAGATTGGGTTTATCTTTAAGTTTATTTCAGAAGCAATGACATTGATAAGGAACTTAAGTGTTAACAATCCAAAATATACAAATACTAATAGAATAATGTGATTATGATTAATTGTTATCTGGTGATTGGGATAAAAAGTCCTTGAGTTGAGTTCTTAAGAGCTGAAGGAGCTAATATATACTTGTTTGTGTGAAGTGGCAAAAAGAATAACATTTGAAGAAACTAGTATTTAGTTAAGGTTAATTAGTCTTAAGGTTTATTAGGTTTTACATTAGGGTTGGTGATGGTTATGAATGGTGTTAAGTTATCATATTTTAATTGACGATACAAGTGACTAAAGTTAACTTTGAAACATGAATAAACTTCAAATGAGATGTTTATGATTGTTTAAACCAAAGTTAACTATAAAAATAGAAGTGAATGATGAGTTTTAGAATAGCATCTAGTTTTAGGGTTTTGGCAAACATGATTAAGGATGATCAATTCTAATTTAAGTGAAAGATAAATTTAATAATATGCAATTTATTAATGGGAGCATAATTAGATGATCTTACAAATTTATTTGAGTTTAAAGTCATTTTTAAGAGTGGTTAAGGGATGGATATTATTCACCCCATTATACATGAGTGATATATAATATTTATGTAAAAGAAGTTTAATTTGAATTTAAGATTTAAAAACATTTAAAGGCTAATAGTTATATTTAAGTTTATTTTAATTATGGATTTAGACTTAGTAATCAAACTTTAAAGGTTTTAGTGTTTTTATAAGAAAATGTGATTATTTCTTACTTAAGAAATGATTTTAAGAATGAACAAAGTGGGTATAAGTAATGAATTTTATTTATCTTAAAATGTTCTTAAATAATATACATAGTATTTTTCTAGTGAAATATACTTATTAAAGGTCTTAAAAATGAATTTTATTTATTTTTTAGGTCTTACCTTTATTTTTATAAAATTCTTCAAAGAATTAAGCGTCTTTAAATATTTGATTTATATTTTATTTGTAAAAACTGTAAGTTAATATTTTTATAAAATATTAAAGTTATTTTTATACACAAAAATGATTTTTATTTTTAGGATTTTTCCTTATTTAATGAGATTTCACTTAATATTTAATAGTGTTTAATCTTTATTTGCATTTTATTAACTTAAATAAGTAAAGTTATATTTTTCTTAGGTGGATATTATTTTTGTGATAATTTTAATATATTAAATATATTTTTATGATTTTTCTATAATTTTCTATAGTGAAAATGTTTAAAGGTTATTTTGGTAATTTATTTATTTTTCTTTTATTTCATTTCTTATTTTATTTTGAAATGGGCCTAGTACCCAACATTGGGCTAAATTAGCCCAGCAGAGGGGGTACTGGATCGGTCAAACGGACCCAGCCCGCACTCGCCTCATCAGTCATTCCCCCTGAAGCTTATCTCCTCCTCTCTCCTTTCTACTCGCGCTCCTAGGCGCTGCCACCGCCGCCGACGCCGCCTTCTGTTGCTTCTCCGGCCATCACCGCCAGCGCCCACCGCCGGCGCTTGCTGGCGCTGCCCTGCCCAATCTCCTTCTGCTGTTCCCTGCCGCCTTGGCGTCCTTTAACCCTCGCACGGCCCCCATTCTGGCTAACCCTAGCCGCGCGGTACGGTGGGTCACCGGCGTAGTAGGGCTCCTGCGCCATGGCTACTTCCTTCCAGCTCATGTGCCTTCCCTTCCATGCTCAAGCACCTGGTACTCTTGATGC
Source organism: Avena sativa (assembly GCA_916181665.1). Lineage (NCBI taxonomy): Eukaryota > Viridiplantae > Streptophyta > Magnoliopsida > Poales > Poaceae > Avena > Avena sativa. Next base: position 383,868,850 of record OV702281.1, on the reverse strand, counting down.
GCCCCCCTTCACTCTCGACCCCCATAAGCTGCTACCTCCAGGGAGTGGTTGTGGTATCACGGTGTGATGTTTTGGTGGTGGTGTTTCTGTTGTGATGATGATGCGATTCATCCACCACTGTCTTGAGGCCGGTGGGACGGTGCTACAGCGCAACCCCGGCACCCCCTGGTGGTGGTGTTGGAGTGATGGTTGGAACAATCCTCGGCTTCGTCACGCCTACGCTACAGGTGCTTGGCACCCTCGGTGAGTTATATTCTTTTTGTGACCAGCTTTCGTGTTGATGATGGGCTGATGATAGCACCTAGTGGTAGTTGATTAAGATTCAGAGAACTGAAGATTGATGTGCTTCCCTTATAGTTATAGATAACACATATGTGGCTATTGCAAGAGAAATCAGTGATGACATATCTGCTTGACAATTAGTATATAGAGAAAAAATAAATGATGCCTAGGTATTCATACCAGGAAAATGATTGGTTCTATACTGGTTATTGTTTATTGATGAAAAGGTATATCATCTATGGCTGGTCCATCTGGCAGTGATTCTTTTTAGAATGATTCCTAATGTCTATACTTAGGAAAATGATTTGATTAGAATCTTTTGTCTTCAGTTGTTGGTGGTTGCTAAGTAGTACCTTGGGCTTGGTCACTCCAGGCCTGGTAGCTCTTTTGGCTTGGTTATTACAAAGATCATATTATCTGCTTAGACTTGATAATCTATTTAATGTTTTCTAGTCTCTAGACTAGATGAGTTGCACAGATTGGATAACAAGATGATTTAGTAAACTGCTTGGCTTGCAGATGGTATGATGTGCCATATGTGGATTGCCCATATGACAATAATTTTTATGATTCCTGAATTTATAATCATGAAGATGATTAGTTGTTGGTTAGACTATTTTAGTGGCTTCTCTTGACTTGATTATCTTTGTGCTGCCTCCATACAGGAGTGTGCACAAAATAGCCCCAGGTAGGATGATCTGCTGCTTATACAGCTAAGCAAAAACATTTAATCCTAAATGCTTGTGATGCCGGTCTGAAGCATAGTTCATATTTAAAATAAATGTTTCCCTTTATTACTTAATCCTGCCTAGGATGCAAAAGCTGAGGCTGTGATGATGTTTGGATATAACAATTACTGCTTGCTTATAAAAACTATCCATTGATGATCTAGTACTCCACTTGAGTTCATATCTGAGGATTTTCTATTGCCCCCATCCATTTTATAAGAAGCAATGGTAAGAACAGATACTTAAGCATGATATTGGTGGTTAACGTGTGATTGTGGAGTTGTTGTAGTTGCTGGCTGGTGTTGATCTAAATCAGCCACTGTTACTTAGTGGCATGCCTTCCTCCCTTCTTATGATGCATCTACTGCTGCTACTCTCCTTGGCATCTGGGCATCCTCCTTGTGCTCCTGACTTGGGCTATGGAATCTGCTAATGCTTTTGTTCTGCTGGTGCTCCTAGATCTTGTCTTTTCTTTATTCTAGCTCTTGGATGGCTCCAGTTAGCAACCAGAGCTAGAAATGTGGTGAGATGATGGAGTAAAATGTGTGGTTGTTATCCAGTGGTTGGCTTTGTGATTTGTGTTTTCTTGAGAGGGAACTGCTAAGAACAAGAGATCTTCTTTGTGGTGTTCTTGGGCTAGCATAAAATATGTTGGTCTAGTTGTGTATGTGAAAAGAGGTGGTAGTAGTATCTCTACTACGGCTAGTGCTTTCTTATTTGTACTCCCAGTGATCATGCATGTATGTGTAAGCTGCTTACAGCTGGCCCCATATGGTGCAGGTTTCCATCTGTGGAACTTGTGCCTATGGATGAGCTTGGTTGGAAGATATTTTCTATGGAATACTTTGGCTGGAAGTTTGGTATTATCTTGAATTGGTTTAATAATTTGATGTTGCCCAGTGGATTTCTTAGATAGCCAATGATGTTGTACTGAAGCAAAAATACTGATATGAACAGATGCTACTTTTTTGGTGAAATTTGCCCCTTAAAGATTAGCTCCATGCTGAATGTTTAACAGTGCATTTCACTGTTCACTTCTGAGAGCAAACTAACCAACTAATCATTCTTTTATTTTGTTTTTGTTTTGTTTTCTTTTTCTTTTTGTTGTGTTTTCAGGAAATGAAGAGAAGAAAGAAAATGTCAACTCTTGAAGGACATAAGAGAACAGTAGCTTAGGAATTTCTTTGTAATAAATATTTTAGTTTATTTTTCTGTTTTATATATTGTAAAAACATTGTATTATTGTATTCAATTCAATAAAGTTTACTTATTTCATTTTTTTATTTTACAATTCTTTTGTAAGGACAATGTCAATATATTGTTGTAATAAAGAATTCTTTTATTTTTTTCAATTATGCAATTCTTTTTCCTACTTATTTGTTTCCTAATACTTTACTTTTATTTAACTATTGTAAAAATTCAATATAATACTATATGTATATAATATAAAGAATCCTTTTTATATCATTTTCTGTAATTATTTCATTTCAAGTTATTAAATATTTACAAATCCTATTTGTGAATTTTATAAATTCATTTGAATTTCATATTTGAAATTCAAATACATGTTTGAACAAAATTTCCTCGAAACAAAGAATTCTACAAAGGTCATGTCGAAATCTATCGCACTTGCCCCGAAGTTTCCTTCAGTACAAGAGAGATCCCGATCCCTCTATAGCTCTTTTAGTTTTGCGCGAAAATTCCCCGGATTTTCTTATGCATGAATGTAATGCATAAACCTGTGTCCTCTCTATTTCGAGGTGCTAATCCTGGGATGTTACAAAAACCATTTTCACAACCTTGTTGAGTCACCACTTATTCTATGAGCACCTTCTTGAGAGCATAGTTGTCATTTTTGTGTTTGTTCCAAAACTTGGTTAATTATGTCATGACTTTGATGCTTGTACCTCTGATATCTTTACTTCTAGTCTTCATGTGAACTTCAGAGGTGCCTTGGCATTTATATTGTGCTCTTCAAACAAAGGCAAGCGAGATATCACTCTATCATACCTTACTATGAACATTGCAATGTTGCTTATGTTTATGTTTCATGATACTTATTATTATTGAGTTGGTTTCTCTTCATAGCTTGCAATGATCATTGAGTAGACTTAGTTGCATACTCTTTATTATGAATTGTCTAAGCATCTACTCCTGTGCTGAGAATATTTACATCATATGAAGCAAATGTGTTCATGAAAGTTCTTTTATCGCACTCAGTTTTTAACTAAATTGCTTGAGGACAAGCAATAAGCTAAGCTTGGGGGGAGTTGATACGTCCAAAACGTATCTACTTTCCCAAACACTTTTGCTATTGTTTCTCCTCTAAACTTGTGTGATTTGGATACAACTAACACGGACTGACGTTGTTTTTAGCAGAATTACCTTGGTGTCTAGTTTTTGTGCAGAAAATGAACTATCAGGAAAAATCCCGGAAAATATGCCAAAAATTATATTTCACCAGAAGATCCATGGAGCCAAAAGACGAGACGAAGAAGGGGCCTAGGGGGGGGCATACCCCTGCCAGGCGTGGGCCCACCACAAGTCGCGCCTAGGGGGTGCAGCCACCCCAGGCACCCCCTCGGCCTCCCTCTGCGCCTATAAGTTGCCTCTCGACCTAAAAACTAAGGGGTCCAGAAAGAGTTCCGCTCCGCCGCCGGCACCAGAAACCAAGATTCGGATCTAGAAACTTCGTTCTGGCACCCTGCCGAGACCGGGAATTTGGAGAGGATCATCGTCATCACCAATGCATCTTCATCAACCACCAATGTTTCTCTCATCCATGAGTGAGTAATCCCCCGCTATAGGCTTGGGCATGGTAGGGATTGGGTGACTTCTATCATGTAATCGAATAAGATTGTTAGGGCATAGTTCCTAGTATCTCTATTAGTGATATTTGACTTTGTTGCAACTTGTTGTGCTTAATGCTTGTCACTAGGGCCCGAGTGCCATGATCTCAGATCTGAACTTATTATTGAATCATTATGATAGTATTGTTTGTGATCTTATCTACAAGTTGTGTACACATATCATTGTCCGGATCCAAAGGCCCCAAAGTGACAATAATTGGGACAACTGGAGGGGATGGTGTGGTGTGAGGATCACTTGTGTTCACGGAGTGTTAATGCTTTGCTCCGGTGCTCTATTAAAAGGAGCACCTTAATTGCCAGTAGTTCCCTATAGGCCCCGCTGCCACGGGCTGGCTGGATAGAAGATGTTGTGCAAGTTCTTATTGCGAGCACGTATGACTATATTTGAAGCACATGCCTAGGATTGTTTAGTATTTGGATGCTTATTATTATTTATCTGCAATGCCCTAGATCTTGAAGTTACATGTTTAGACTCGTCCATGCAACGTCCGTCCATCCATCCCTATGCCTACTGCACTCGAATCCTACTGTTACCGTTACTGTTACTATTGCTCCTGTTTCATTGTTGCTATTGCTTTGTTGTTGCTACTACAAACTGTTGCTACTGATAAACTTCTGTGAGCAAGAACTATTTCCAGGTGCAGCTGAATTGACAACTCAGTTGTTAAGGCTTGCAAGTATTCTTTGGCTCCCCTTGTGTTGAATCAATAAATTGGGTAATACTACCCGCGAAGACTGTTGCGATCCCCTACACTTGTGGGTCATGAATCAACACGAAAAAGGTGCAGGTCCACCCGACGGATGCCTCCAAGATGGCGCTGATCGCCAATGACCTCAGCCCCACATAGGAAACCGCACTTATCGAATTCCTCTGTGAGTGCTAGGAAATCTTTGCCTAGTGCCCTACGGACATGCTAGGAGTTCCCAGGGAATTCGCCGAGCACGCACTCAATGTATTCCCTGACACAAAGCCAGTCAAGCAGTCGATCCGACGACTATCCGAGCCAAGAGCTGAAGCCGTTGGAATCAAAGTCAATAGACTGCTCGATGCCAACTTCATCCGTGAAATCAAGGAGAGCGAGTGGCTGGCCAACATCGTGCTGGTCCCCAAAAAAGACACGGACATCCTGCGGATGTGCGTGGACTTCACATCGCTCAACAAGTACTATCCCCAGGACCACTTCCCTCTAACTTGGATCGATCAGATCATCGATTCGACTGCAGGATGCGAGAAGCTTTCCTTCCTCAACGCCTACTCGGGCTACAACCAGATTCGGCTGAAGGTCGAAGACCAGGAGAAAACAGTGTTTATCACGTTGTTCGGGGTATTCTGCTACAACACCATGCCCTTCGGGCTGAAGAATGCAGGTGCCACGTACCAGAGGTGCATGCAGGCGTGCCTAAAAAAACAGATCGGTCGCAACATTCAAGTCTATGTCGATGACATGGTAATCAAGACCATGGAGGTCAAGACGCTGATCGACGATCTCCGCGAGACGTTTGATAACCTTGATCACTACAGGATCAAGCTGAACCCATAAAAGTGTGCCTTCGACGTCCCATCTGGCCAACTACTCGGCTCTCCCAATAGGGGATAGAGGCGAATCCGAAGAAAATCAGGGCCATACTAGCCATGGAGAAGACGAAGAACCTTAAAGGTGTCCAACAGCTAGCTGGGCAGATCGCAGTGGTGAGCAGATTAATCAGTTGCATGGGTGAGAAGGCCCTACCTTTTTTATCAGCTGCTGTGTAAAGCGGACAAGTTCGAATGGACACCCGAAGCAAACGATGCATTCGAGGACCTCAAGCGGCTGCTCTCCACCTCGCCTGTCCTGGTCACGCCAAAGGAGCAAGAACCTCTGCTTCTATACATCGCAGCTACGCACCAGGAGGTAAGCACCGTACTCGTGGTCGAACGACCCAAAGATGGCAAGACCCACGGGGTCCAACGCCCAATCTACTACCTCAGCGAGGTACTGACTCCAACCAAGCAGATGTATCCTCACTACCTGAAGCTCCCCTACGGCATATTCATGACGGCTCATCGGCTGGGCCATTACTTCCAGGAGCACCATATCATGGTGGTCAACGAGGCTCCACTATCCAACATCTTGAACAACCCCGAAGCCACGGGACACGTAGCCCTGTGGGGCATCGAGCTGTCTCCTCTAGACATAGTCTACGAGCAGCGCAAGGCCATCAAGTCTCATGTCCTCCCTGACTTCCTCGTCCACTGGATGGAGCTTCAGCTGCCGGACACTCCAGACATGACGCAATCATGGAGGATGCACTTCGACGGCTCCAAGTGTGAGGCTGGAGAAGGAGCTGGCGTCATACTGACATCCCCTCAGGGCGACAAGATGAAATATGTCCTTCGGATGAAATTTCGCGCCTCCAAAAACGAGGCCGAATTCGAGGCCCTCATCCATGGCATGCGGATGGCCAAGATATGTGGCGCAACACGCCTCGTCATCTACGGTGACTCGAACCTTGTCGTCCAGCAGACGATGAACGAGTGTGACGCTCACATCGCCAACATGATCGCGTATCGCGTGCTCTACAACTCACTCGAAGGGGACTTCGACGGCTGCGAGCTTCGGCACGTCGGAAGGGAAAGCAACGAAGAAGCCAATAGGCTCGCCAACATCGGCTCCACCTGTGCACGGGTGCCACCAGGTGTGTTCCTCGAACAAATCTGTATACCCTCTATCAAGAGGAAATTTCCCAAGGGATCAACTGAATAAGTAGAGCACTCGGGGGCTGCGCCACCCGAAGGACAAGAAGGACCCGAAAATCTCGACACCGAGGCCGAGCTGGTCAGCTTGATGCAGGTCATGGCGGTTGAAGAGACATGGATGCAGCCGTACCTTCGGTACCTGATAAACAATGAACTGCCCGATGACCCGACAGATGCCCGACGCATATCTCGCCGGTCTAAGGCCTTCACCATCCACAATGGTGAGTTGTACAAGCGCAGCATTTCGGGTGTACTCCAAAGGTGCGTCACCATCGGTGGCGGCAAAACCATCCTCCAAGACATCCATGAGGGCATCTGTGACCATCATGCAGGAAGCCGCGCCCTAGTCGACAAAGCTCTACGAGCTGGATTCTACTGACCAACAGACATGAACGACGCCAAGGACATCGTCCAAAGGTGCAACGCGTGTCGGAGGTACGCAGAAAAGCTGCACGCACCAGGATTAGAGCTAAGTCCCATACCATTGGCCTGGCCCTTCGCCCAATGGGGCCTCGACATGATCGACAAACTGCCCAAGTCCTCGAAAGGAGGTCACGTCTTCCTCCTGGTTGCAGCTGACAAGTTCACCAAGCGGATCGAGGCCATGCCCGTCACCAACCAAAGCGGCAAAACTGTCGTCAAGTTCTTCGAGTCCATTGTCTATAGATTCGGTGTGCCGCACAGCATCATCACGGACAACGGCTCGAACTTCATCTCAAAGGAATTACAAGACTTCTGCGAGGGACTTGGCATTAACATATCATACGCCTCCGTGGCGCACCCGCAGACCAACAGACAGGTCAAAAAAGCCAATGGCATCAAGAAACGCCTGCTATGCCCACTCGAAAGGCTTGCGGGAGCCTAGGCAGAGGAGCTACCCTCCGTCCTTTGGAGCCTGCGTATAACGCCGAACAGCTCAACTGGCTTCACGCCCTTCTTCATCGTGCACGGAGCCGAAGCAGTACTGCCTGCCGAGGTACGCCACAAGGCCCCACGGGTCATCGCCTATAGCAAAGCCGAGTCAACAGCCGCACTCGAAGATGTCGTCGACACACTCGACGAGGCACACGATATTGCCACGACTCGCTCAGTGGTCTACCAGCAAAGCCTCCACATCTACCACAGCCGCCGGCTGCGCCCAAGGTCCTTCGTCAAAGGAGACCTCGTCCTACGGCTCAAGCAAGAGCGGCTGAAGAAGCTCAAGTCACCCTGGGAAGGACCCTACATCGTCACAGAATTCATCCCAGGCGGCGCCTACCGCCTCATGGATATCCCATCAGGAGTCGAATACTCCAATCCCTGGAACGTTGCATGTCTGTGACGCTTCTACCCCTAGTTACCTCTTTACTTTCAATAAGGCTACTCAGCCAAGGCTACTCAGCCGAACAATGTACCTCCTTGTTACGCTATGAATAAAAGCTAAGTCCCTTGGCCGAAATTTCTTTTCCTTGCATTACTTATCCTAAAACATGCTCGGGGGCTATGCCTCACCTCACGACTTCGTCGATTGAGAATAATGCATACAACATGAATATCTGACCACGTCAGGCTAACGAAAATGACATGCACATAACAAAGCACCACGTGCTAGTACACATAAAAACTTACAAAGGGCACAACGAGCCCACTCGAGTAAATACAAATTTTACATCAATCTCTTTCTTTACAGGATCTACCTATTCTGGAGCATTACATTCGCCCGTTGCTTAAAAAGATCTACGATCTCTTCAGCATGTTGCCTCACAGTCGCATAATGCGGGCGCATATCCCATAGACTGCCATCTGGTTGAAGGGGCAGCCCAGCCGCCACCTCCGCAAGATTAACATCACGACGATGCAGGCGAACAAGCGACAGGGCAGCTTTCACCCCAGCAACCAGCTGATGTCGCACCAACTCCATAACATGGCACACGTCTCGAAATTTCGATAGAAGGCCCAAGAAGGTGGAAGACGCATCATCCAAAGGGAACATGATGGCTCAAATGGCCGCCGGAGAAGTCCTCGCCTGCTGCAACACTCGAAGAACTTGGTGCATGTGATCTTGCACCGTCGCAAGAACGGTGGCTCGATCACGGTCCATCCAGAAGAAGCCACCAGCCTCCAAGTCCTGTTGCGTTAAGCAATTCATCCGAATCGCGACACGCTCTTTCTCCTCCCTCAGAATGAGATTACCACCTGCACCAAGCACGGAATAAGATGGAACACAAGAAAGGTGCACCCAAAAGAACAGCAGTTCACGAAGACTCACACTACAGGTGCTCGCTCATTTGCCGCAAATCTTCCATCAAGAACTCCTCCCTGGAAGTGGCTCACTCAGCCTTTGACTTCCACACATCTACGTGGCCTCGAATGCCAAGGACGTCCTTTTCCAAGCTACAGACATGATCGTGCAGAAAAACGAGCTGCGACGCATCATCCAAGGATGGTAGCGGCTTAGGAGCATTCGGGGTGACAACATGAACCTCACCCGAAGGACCCTAAAGACAAATAGGCAAGTGTAAACATCTCAAGCACTTCTGACAGCAGCTAAAAAGATAGACTTATATACGTAAATAAAGCCACCTCGTGGCATAACTGAGCTTGTCCATCAGCATGATGTTACAAAAGGAAGCAAAAGGATAAACTATCCTAGCTACAACACATGGGCCTAAGAACCAGCATCCGGATTAGCCTCGGAGCCAGACTGCCTGCTCTTGGCCTCCTCCTACTGCTTCACGGCGTACTCAGCCAGAAGATCGATAAGCTTAGGCCCATAGCGCTTACAGTGAGAGGCAAAGAGGGCGAACGCTACCTATGAGCCATCTGCAGCCATCGGCATCTGGGATGTTATGTGCGGCAGGTCCAGCTGCGCTCCGGATTCCATCGCCATCGCCAACCCCATGGAGGCATTGATGCCCTTCTGCTTGGGCTTATACGCCGCCAGAGCTTCCTCCAACAGAGCATCCGCAAGGGTGTCGACATCCTCAAGGGCAACGCCCTCGGGGACGACCTCCTTGTAGAAGCACATGAGCACTTATTTGGCCTTCGCCAAGGAGCCAGCAACAGTGCCTCAGCGATCTTCGACCGACACGGTAGCATTGGCCAGCGCATCTCCATGCTCCAGCGCACCATGATCAAACGTGATGCCTGAAGCATCTGAACTAAAGAAGAAAAAGTACTCGAATAAGAGCAAGACAAGATGCGGTCGAAAAAACACGAGACCCAAACAAGTCAAGAGAAACTCATGAGAGAAGGCTTTGGCTGCAGCCATAAGCCTATCCGCCATCTCCTTCTCGCGAGCAGCCGCCGCAGCAGCAAGCTGCTCCTCACGATCGGCAGGTTCCTTCTGCAAGCGCTCCTTGGCCTCTGCAGCATCTGCAGCCTTCTTCTCTGCTCGACCAAGGCTCTTCTTGAGAGCATCCAGTCTACGGAGAGACGCACAGTTTTCATCTGCAACATAAAGAACCACTTGATCAATACAAGCAAAATCATTGGAACTATAACAGGGTGAGCAAATTATGTACCTTGAAGCTGCTGCATGCTAGCCTCCAGCACCAGGTGCTGCTGGATAAGAAGGTTGGCGTTGTGCACAAAGGGCTGCAAAAAGAAACAAAAACAAAAGAACAAGAAACCATCAGAAAGGGCTCGGGGGCTCCGCCCCGCAAGAGCAAAATGACCAAGAGGTCACCCAACAAGGGCTCGGGGTCTCCCCCTCAAGGAGTCAAATAGAAAGTACTTACATTTTCAGGTGTGGACTCCGAAGTTCTGCGTTTAGCCTTCTGAGATACGACTGCCCGAGCTTCTCGCTTGGAGAGGTTCGGGCCATCATCCTTAGAGTCGGCCACCACCTAAGGGGGAGGGATCCATCGGCTTCAACTCTGCTATACCCTCCTAAGTGTCCCCATTAAGGGACCCCTCCGAAGAATGGATGCAAGTAAAGTTTTGGTCAACAATAGCTCATATTACTCAGAAGAAAAAGATTCAAGTGAAATCACTTACGACTCGATGTCCGATAAGTCGAAGACGGGAGCCTTCTTATTCTTCTTGGCTAGCGGCTGCGGAGCCACCGCCCGAAGGGGCACATCAGGGAAAGGTGTGGATGATACACCTTCATCCTCGCCATGCTGGTCAAGGAAGGACGGACCCCATGGAGTTGGCGGGGTAGACGCATCTGAATACTCACTCCGGGAGAGCTTTTGGGTCTGCCCTTCACTCGCCTCGGGAGCATCCGCGGTAGGCGACTGAGCTGGAGGAAGCTCGGACTCAGAGTCCACCTACTCATTGTCTGTGTAACACCCTCGAATCGGCTCTATGCAAGTCTTAGCGATTCCCGCCAAACCCGCATAGAAACGATTCAAAGGCGCCCACCAGGCACTTTCGTGCGGGTGGAAAACGAAGTAATACCATTACACATTAGTCCACGATGGAACCCACAGAACAGATATATACAGCAATAACTCCACGAGTCAAGAATACAGATATACAGTACAAAGATCCAAATCACTTTGAAAACGATACAGCGTCCGAGTATGGACAAGATGCAAATAGGGCTAAGAGCCATGAAGAATAACCAATGGCGTCCATAACCTTCCCAGGCCAAGTCGGAAGGGTAACCCTGCTAACGACGTCGATCTTAAAACCTGCTAAAACAAAAGGGGTGCCGACAAAGGGCAAAGGAAAAAGTGAGCAGTCAGTACTAAGGCCAGTACATGGCGAGTCTTAGCATTCGGCGGCTCTCTCCTACATAGTTATGGTGGACTGAAGCGACAGCGAAGCATGCACTAAACAACCTATAGAGACTCGATACAACTATCGGCTATCAGAGAGGGATAAGAAAGACCTATTCGGAACCAACCTGTTACTAACACCAATCATACCCATCCTGGTGTTTCCCCCTCAAGACCAAACGAGTAAGTCATACCGAGGAAACTCACACAGTTGGCAGTTTTATCCATTCCATTATAGTTGCAGCACTTACTAGTCATATATAGATAGTATGAGTCATCCTGATATGAGAAGCAGTGGGCACTTTTAATTAACCATTCCATTGTAGTTGCGATCCTTACTAGTCAGATACATATAACATGAGACATTTAAGAACCCAGCAGTTGTTGGTACTTTTATTTGCATTCCATTATGGTAAAGCTGATTACTAGTCATCACATAGTCAAATTTATAGCACTACTTTAGTTATAGTTGTCTATGATCAAGATACTGTGCTCCAAGTCATCCATAACCGTGGACACGGCTTTTAGAAAGTTTTACCCTGCAGGGCGGCACAAATAGCAACACACGCACGATCAACCTCAGAAAAACCAAATGAAAATCCAACGAGGCATCACGACAAAGAAATCACAAGATTCATATAATATTTTAGGGGGGCACTCCACCATGCTACCCACGACGAAGTTGGCCGGCTCCGGAACGGACCCAGAGGTTTGCGTCAATGGCTATAAACGACTGGGAACCCAAAAGTGTGATTAGGCTTGTCGATACCGCAAAAAACACTCCGCTTACCTAAACAGAACAGGCGCTCCACGCGCAATAGTAAATAAAGCAGTAAAACATGGCATAAGTACAAGATAGTAATAAAGCCCCAAACTACTTTGTGGCCCCAAGAAATAAGATATGACTCAAGCTCATGCTAAGGGGATTCATGGGCCCACATGCGGATAGTGCGAATATTCAAAGAACAGGAATCAAGTACTCGGGGGCCTATGGGACACAAGTGGACGGTTAAAAACCAAATAACATCTATTGCCCACCTGTGACTCTGCATTATTTACCTACTTAAATTTTAGTTATTAAACTGTAATTAAAGCCATGATCATCTCCAACATTAATCATGAGGCATTACTCCAACAACTGTGCATCGACGGCGCAACGCATCACCTGCGCAAGCAACTACAACTCGCAAGGCCGACTATCTACCAAACAACAGGTAATAGGATATGTCCATGGCAATATAAGGGCTGCAGGGAAGTATAACGGGGTACGAAATCTATAGCATTGCAACACAAATAGCAATAGATCAACAGGAGGAAATAAAGACTAAAAATGTAAAATAGGTAGAAAGGGGAAGAATGCTCGCCTGAAAACATTACCAAAGTTTCATAACCGAAGAACTTGTCGAAGCTCACAACATCTCATTGTCCTATTTGGGAAGAAGCAAACACTAAAAGGAACAAGCGATGCAATAATTATAACTAATGCGAAAGAATCGGCATGATCATGATATGATGCATGACATGGCAAGTTAATGATGCAAACTATGTCAAAAAGGTGTTAGAGGCATATCACATTGATGATATAGCATTTGTGAGGCATTATTAATAAGAAACAATTAGTTCCCAATTTTATTTATCATATTTTTCTTGCATAAACATTACTGATTATAAAACTGCTCTTAATGCATGATGCAAATGATAACATGAATATCATGGTTGGAGAGGTCTCGTCACGCTGATCGATTTGGACATATTATTTATCGAATTCGGATTTACGGTTTTAAAGTTATCAATATTTAAGAAAAATCATTTATTAACATTTAATATTTCGAAAATTTTAAAATGCTCAAATGATATTACAAGTAGCATAAATAGATTCCTCACATTTTTCTGATTCAACAACATATATTATTTAAAATTAAAAAAATTAAATTATTATTAAATGCAAAACAATTCAAATTGGGTCAAATGTCAAATGTCTGACTAGATAGAGTCAACCTTGGTTAAGTTTGAAATTAGATTTGAAATCACATTTTAGAAACATTCATATTTGCTTTTGAAAGTTTCAGCAAATTCAAAACTATTTGAAAGATATGGATTAATTTAGATTATATCAATTTATGGAATTCTAATTGGTTTTGAAAATGTCATGGATGCTTTATCACTAAGGGGGATCCTACCCACGGAGAGTGACATGTGGGGAAGAGGGCAAAGGGGGGCCACTGGCGCGCTGCCAGCGGTTGGCTGCCACTTGGGATAGCGAGGGACCGCGGGTTGGGCTGCAGAAAAATCTGGGGGGTTTTCTGCAAAAGAGCAAGAACAAGTCGGGAGATGACTGAATCGTGACTGAATTTTCAGATGGAAAACAGCTAGCTCGGGCTAACTTCTCGGGATGATTCCGAGTGCGTTTTTGATTCGATTGAGGTGACGTTTGTTTCTGTGAGAATAAGGAATATATAAGACTAGATGGACGCGAATAATATCGTCATAGAGGAACTCTGGAGGTCTTGGGATTCTTGGAAACAGAGGGCGAAAACAAGAGAGATGGGCTGATTTTCTGACTGAAATTACGGCGAGGTCGTCTCGACTTTGGAGGATGATGGCGAGAGATTTAGGACACCATTTTACGAGATATTTAGATATTCTTGAAGAGGGTACAAAGGAAAACAATTAAGCATCAAAATATTTTACGTATCTGAACTAAGTTGGATGTGAGCGTGCAGACAACAGAGGAGCAGAAGCGGCTTGGGCGGGCTGACGAACTCCGACAGTTCGATGGCGGAAACTGTGATCTGGCGAGGATGATTCCGGTCATCTTCGGGCACCGTTTGCGGCGAGGTTTGGTTCTGAAGAAAGCTGGTACATCCTGATAGATTTCGGTGGGATCAGCAGCGCTGGAGGCGATCTGGGTCCGAGGCACGCATGATAGGAACAGAGGTAACGTGAGCAGCAAGCTTGGCGCGCGTTCAGGCAGCGTCGTGGGGCGCGCACGTACGGCGCGGCTCGGCTGCTGCGGTGGGACGGCTACGGCGCGGGACAGCGAGGGTAAGGGTATGGAGGTGTATGGTAAAGGGGGAAGGTGCAGCTCACCGAGGTGGCGACGAAGGGGAAGCAGGACGAAGGCGGCGAGGCGGCCGCAGGAGAACGCGATGGCGGTGTCCGGGTGCTGATGCTCCTTCTCCGCTTCCCAAGCACCCGACTAGCGCACCTCCAGGTACCTGGGAAGGGCTCCAGTGACAGGCTCGATGGCGCGGCTTACGGCATGTAGGACAACAGCCAACGAGATTTGTGGTAAAGGAAGGGAATGGCGGCGACACAGAGAGGGAGGAGCTAGGGTTACTGGGGGAGGGGCCTTGATGGGGATTAAAAGGAGGAAAGGGATCACGCGAGGGTGGTGGTGGGGCGTGACGTGGCTGACGGACGAGACGGCCACCTGCCGCTCCGTCAGGTTGTTGTAGAGAGAGGAGCGGCGTCGTGAGAAGAAGAACAGGAGACGGACGGAGCCTTTCCGTGAAGCGGGATCGGGCCAGGCAGGGGTGCAGCAGGGTGTTGCTCTGGTTCAGGGAGAGGGGTGCGACCGTGGCTGGTCTGGAGCGGGAATGTCCTCTTTGGTTTGGGTTGCACCAGGTAAAAAGCAAGGATAATGTCGCCGGGTGTTTATCAAAAGAGAGAGAGGGTGCGAGTGTTGCATCGTTGAGCACCTGGTCAAGAGAGAGATGGGGATGGGCAGGTAGAGGAGCACATAGGAGAGGTGTGCCCACGGTTTGAGAGGGAATATGGAGTGTATGTGTGCCCACATGCACTTGCACGGCAAGGTTAAAGGCTAGATATACTAGCTAGGTTATATGATTTAACTAGCTTAGGACCTTAGATAGATTAGAGAGAGACAAATGGCGAAAGCACAAGTAGATTTTAGAGAAATAATAAAAGAAGGCTAGAATGCTTGATTTGGGGTTGGATACGGCAAGATGGTATGGTCTCACATTATAAAGAAGAGAGGACACATACAAATAAAACTCAAAACCTAACAAGGAGAAAGGGATGATCATGAAAGGGGTATGGTTACATGAGACATGCATTACATTTAATGCACTCCCTAAGAGGATGTATAAGGTATAAGTGAGAAGAAGACCACATGGGATTGAATTAAGATTCAAATAAATGAGGGACCCATATGTAGGGAATTAGAATTGAAGCAAGGGATGATGTTAACATTTTAGTGGTGAGAGAAACAATAAGAGAGATGCCCTCAACTCAATTTGGGCATTCAACAATTTATCAAAAACCAACTACAATATATCAAGAGACAAATACAATTAATAGGACAAATGCATATGAGAGAAGAACCAAATGGAAGGGGTTTTATATGATGCTCAAATGCAATATGGCATGATGACCATGAGGATGATGTCATGATGATGCAATAAATGACATGTAGGATGTAGCAATCTATAGACTAGGCTAGTAGCATTGCAATTGTTAGACAATTGGGATGCTACAGTCTGGCGCCTCCGCATACTTCTTAGGTAGAGGGGGCATCATCCCAGATACCTTGAGGGCCTGCAAAACAATGACAGAAGATCAATAACATTGCAAGCTGAACAAGCCAACACTCGAAAAAAGCGCTACGCGCACGAATAAATATCAATCGAGAAACGACATTCTTGGCACTAAAAGGAGAAGTCAACGACTTCCCCAGGAGATCCTCATTGGCCTTAGCTTTCAACAAGGGCTCTATCTAGATGAAACTCTCGACGGGTCGCTGGGCCGGCGTAGAGGAACATGGGGTGCACCCTCGCTTGGAGTGGCTGCACCCGGCGCTTGAGGAAGGTGCAGATGATGTCGACACCATTGACCTCTTTTATCGGCACCAGCTGGAGAGCCTCCACTCGCTGATAGAGCCCATCTATCTCTTCGGATTCACCCTCCAAGATGTGGTTCTTCCATGATCTCTTACGGATGATTTGTTGAGTAGAGTCGAAAGGGGCAAGCCCATAGTGCTGACCGTCCAGCTTAATGTCACGGATGTAAAACCACTTTCGACACCATTGTTGGACGGACTCGCAGATAGAAAAGGAGAAGAATTGGATGGAAGAACGAACGGAAATGATGCAGCCGCCAAGCGGATAGACTCCACCGGTGCCGAACTGCCTCTTCAAGGAATATAACTTCCGAAAGAGGTCAAAGTGTGGCTCGATACCGAGCCAGCACTCACAAAGGGTGATAAAGCAGGCGATATGAGGGAGAGAATTGGGAGACAGATGATGCAACTGAATCCCATAACAAAAAAGAAGCCGACGAAGGAATTCGTGAGCAGGAAGGGAAAGACCGCTAATGATGAAGGCTAAAAACATCACCCAAAACCCTTCGGGTGGGAGGGGGATTACCTCATCGCCGGGGAGGATGGTGTCCTCCTTGTTCTGGGGGAGCAACCCAGCGTCGTGCAGCTTGCGCACATCACCATCGCGCATCTCCGTGCGCCTCTACCCACCGTCGGTGATGCGGGCAGCAGCAACAACAACCTTCTTGCCACCGCCGGCGATGCTCGAACTGGCTCCGGTGGTAGTTTTCTTCGGCTTCCCCATCACGCGGTGACGAGGGCGGCGGTGCGCGCGGAGAAAAGCAGAGGGAAAAGTACGAAGAATTTCCAGTGCGCACTGAAGGAAAGCAAAGCTCGTGAGGAGGCAATGGCGACGAGCAAATGACGACGGGTAAAAGAAAAATACTGTTTACCTACGGTATAAAAGGAGAAAGACGACGCACATGAGCCGTTGATCCAGAAGTCCTAGCACACATCCTCAATCTAACCATACACGTGTCAGCACAGCAACGAACCGTCGCCAGCACGCCGTCCACTACAGACGGAAACCGAGGAGACACCGTAATTTTTGCCACGTCTGCGCATGACTAGTCAACTTCCGGTTAGACGGTGGGACCCATGAACATCTCGTCGCATCATCTCTGCTGCTGCAGATGGATAAGATCACCAATCGTCAGCACTGATGCCATCAAGGCAAAGATAGCAACAGCTCGACATTTTCGGCTGATCAATTAAGTACTTAATCGAATCTATGATTTGAGAAAATACTCGGGGGCTACTCCTATCAGGAGCGCTGGCCACACACCTGAGGAAAAGACCAAGGTACCCCCATCTCGCAACTTCTTCGAGCCTTACGTCGAGTCTGCGAATCCACTATGGACTCGAGGGCTACTCCCATAGGGAAGATTGGTTCAGCATCCAAAAAAATTGTGTCCTTCAGACCTAAGCTGAAAATAACTGAACTAAAGTCTCTGCTCGAGTCTATGACTCGAACAGACACTCGGGGGCTACTCCCATAGGGAGCGCTGGCCGCGCACCCTAAGAACTCTTCGAGTACGATCCTTCGGATCAAACACGACAAAATCTTTTTGGCAACTTTGCCCAAACCAACGCTAAGTGAGAAGCAATCTCCTTGGCCACCAAAAACACCTCCGTGGTGATAAAATTTTGAATGTTGTGTCTACGACGCAAAGATAAGCCCTACAAATCTCATCTGATGGCCTGGTAACGCACCTGACTGCGCTCTGTAGGGGTTCGTAGCATGGAAAACAAAAAATTTCTACCGCATACAAACAAACAAGCCAAGATCTATATACTAGATTGTAGCAACGAGTCGATGGAATAACTCACCCTCGAAGATTCCAAAGTGTTTAACGAGAGCGGATTCTCGTGGGTGATGTAGTCATACTCTTCCCGATCTCAAGATCGCATAGACGATCCTTCCGGCGCTGCGTTCCGGCAGCGCTTCCGCAGTAGGTCACACGTTTGGTACTCGACGAAGACCTTCCTCTCCCTTGTCCCAGCAGGCAGCGGAGGTTGTAGCACTCTCCTCGCAATTCCGGCAGCACGACGGCGTGGTACCAGAAGTAGAGGGGAGATCCCGCAGGGCTTCGCCTTAAGCCGGAGCGAGTATGGTGGACTATGAGAGAGCCTCGGTGATCTAGGGTTTAGACGCACCAAGTAGAGGGAGCTAGGCCGGCGGCTAGGGCAAGGGGATGCCCCAAGTCGGCGGCTAGGGTTTAGCCCTAGGCGGCGGCAGCAGCAGCAGGAGGTGGCGGCGCCGGCGGCTTGGAGCTAGGGTTTGCAGGGTGCAAGGTGTGTGCTTGGAGGGGCAGCCCTGCCCCTCCTTATATAGGTGGAGGGGGCGCGCCAAGGGGAGGGGAGTCCCTCCCCAACTCGGCTTCCAAGGCCGGCGGTGGAGGGAGAGGGACTTCCTCCCCAAGTAGGTTTCCTACTCTCCCTCCACCAAACAAAATAGCCGTTTGACTTTTCAAATTGGCGTTTGACTTTTCAAACTAGGATTTGATTTAACCCTTTATTTCGTTCAGCGATGACACCTAGTACATGATGCAACCATTCCAACTTGTTATGACACATTCATGTACCCTTCCCCTCCGGAGTGCCAGACATTCCGGAACCTTCTAGAACATTCCCGATGAAAACACCGGAACCATTCTCCAACCCCGAAACAGGACTTTCCTTATATGAATCTTATTCTCCGGACCATTCCGGATCTCCTTGTGATATCCCGGATCCCATCCGAGACTCCGAACAACATTCGGTCTCTTACTCATCATTCCATAACTACTCAACAACGTCGAATCCTTAAGTGTGTCTCCCTATGGTTCGTGAATTATGCGGACATGATCGAGACACTTCTCCGAACAATAACCAATAGAGGAATCTGGAAATTCATATGGCTCCCACATATTTCTACGATTACTTTGCGATCGAATGAACCACTTACATACGATACCAATTTCCCTTTGTCTCACGATAGTTTACTTATCCGAGGTTTTGATCGTCGGTATCTCTGCATACCTAGTTCAACCTCGTTACTGATAAGTACTCTTTTCTCGTTCCCGTGATATGTGATCCCTTGTGAGCCAGTCACATGCTTGCAAGCTAATTGGATGACATTCCACCGAGAGGGCCCAGAGTATATCTATCCGTCATATGGATGGACAAATCCCACTCTTGATCCATGTGTCTCAACCAATACTTTCCGAACACTCAATGCCACCTTTATAGCCACCCAGTTACGGTGTGGTGTTTGATGTCATCAAAGTATCCTTTCGGTGATGGTGATAAGCATGATCTCATGGTCGAAGGAATTAGGTTACTATGTATCAGAAAGCATATAGCAATTGAACTATTAAAATGACTTGATCTTTATGCTACGCTTATCTATAGGAGTATGTCCATCATATCATTCTCCTAACGATATGATCTTGTTGTCAATAACACCTCAATGTTCATGATAGGGAAACCACAATCATTTATTAACCAACAAGCTAGTATTATGAAGAGGCTTTACTAGAGATTTCAATTTATGTTTACAAATCACACAAGTATTAATGTTTCCTTGATAATACTACTATAGCATGAATGTAAACATTTATCATAAACACAAAGATATAATAATAACTATATTTATTATTGCCTCTAGGGCATATCTCCAACAGTCTCCCACTTGCACTAGAGTCATCTAATCTAGATTACATGGTAATATACCGAACACCCATGGCAGTTTGGTGTTGGTCATGTTTTGCCCTCGGGAGAGGTTTAGTCAACGGATCCGTCACATTCAGATCTGTGTGTACTTTGCAAATCTTTATGTCACCATCTTGGACATGTTCTCGAATAGCGTGGAAACGTAGCTTGATGTGCTTCAGTGTGGCATCCCGCAAAAACCACTACTAGAAAATCGCGTTGTTTTTGTGCATTGCATCATCGTGACCGCATGCTCATGTCATCATGCTACATTGCATTTGAGCATCGTCATCATCTTGCATTTGCTTGCATAAAACTATTTTCGGAAAAAACCTATTTTTGTTTTCTAAACGCCCTGTCTTTATTCAAATTAAAACCGGGTCTCCGGATTATTTTGTTTCGTCTACCAACGGTTTGCAAAAGACCTGTTTTAAATAAATAAAATATTTAATTATTTTTAGGAGGCAGCCAAACCGGGCCGATCCGACCCAGTCGGCCACCTCCATATAAAATCCTAACTACCCCAGAGAGACACCCAAACTTTTCCCACCAAAAACTCTACCCACTCTAGTCCTATCCAACCCTCCACCTCACCCCAGCCAATCATCGGTCGCCACGTCACCCTGGCCCAATCCCCCATACAATCCAACACTGCCACCTCACCCAGCTGCCTCCACTCCCTTCACACAGCCACCCTCACCCCTCAGCCGACCCCGCCTGGCCCCACCACTCCCCACGCGGCCCCACCACCTCGCTAGCACCCCGTTCCCCACCTACCGCGAGTCCCTCCCCCGAGCTTCTCTGCGCCGCCGTCGACGCCATCCTGACCGCCCTCGCCCGCGACCTTCCTCGACGGTCCTCCGTCGCCAAGCTCTGCCGCCTGGCCTCCTCTGCGCCGCTCAACACCAGGCGCTCCCGCCACCGGTCCCTCCCCTCTGCCTCTGAGTCGCCCCCGCCATCGAGCTTCCTCATCCGCCGCCAGGGACCCCATCGGGCCCGCTCTCCTCCTCTCTACCCCGAGTCCGGTCGCGCCTTCCTTTTCCTCCATCGGCCTTCCCGCCTCTCTGCACCGTCGCTCCCCAGTACTCCGGTCGCCGTCCCGTGGAGCTCCTCCGGCCTCTCCTCGCTAGCCGGCCACTGGTCTGCGACCTCGCTGACGTCGCTCCTCTCGCCTGCGAGCTCTGCCGCCGGCAGCACCTCTCCATGGTGCTGTCGCGAGCGTTGCTCGGGTCCCCTACCTCGATCCAGCCGCCTGGGCTCGCCTCCTCCTAGGCTTGCCCCTATCGGCCGCACCCTCCTTCGCGCCCCGCTCCTCCTGCGAGTCGGCCGGCAGCCGTCACCCAGGGGTCCCCGCACGCCGCACGCGCTCACCACCGTCGTCTTCAAGATAGCTCGCGAGGCCTTCTTCCTGTCGCGTCGCCTGAGCCCGCACCCCAGCGGCTGGCTTTAATGCCCAAGGCGTCCTCCTCCCGTATATCCCGATGTCGGCTGCCTCCGTACGCTCCTCCAATGTCCTGGTGGCCTGGCCTCACCATACTCGTTGGTTGTTGCCCAGCAGCAAAAAAATGTGGTGGTTTTGTTGTGTTGAGCTTCAGATTCTACCTATGTGTTGATACCTCTTGTTTCCTCTGATGTGAAGTTGTGGTGTGTCGCTACAGCGGTAACCCTGTGGAGATCAGTGCACGTGGAGATGTTGTGTGGGCGATACACTAGACAATGGTACCGAGCAGATTCGATGAACCCCGGGTGCCCATCCGAGTTCGCCATCGACCACAAAGTCGGAGTCCGAAGCTCCCCTTCATGGAAACCAAGATCTCCTCGTGGACATGAAGACCCTCGATCCACGGATCCAAACCCCGATGCTCTGATCCGAAGACCGATCCCGGCGTTGAGACCGAACCAAACCCCCGGAGCCATGATCGTCGAACCCCAATGTGTGACCTCTATTCTGAGACCCCTATATTTTTATCATATATGATATACAATTGTTGCATATTAAATTGATCATGCATGCATACTTGTCTGTGGTTTGGGGGCATTATGCCAATTCATCTCATAATTGAATATGGAGTCGATATGCGGGATATCTTTGTCTTATTCCGGACTCCATTTAAATTTGTGTAGCGAACCGATACCATGATTTGCCATGTTAAGACAACATTTAAAATGTGGGGTATCTAAATAACTTGAACCTATTAATTAATTGTCGGGACCCTGGTTCCGCTTAATCTTGCCTAATTGCATCGCACCTTCGCCATGTCTTACATCATACATGCATCATGCCCGATCTTTTGCCGTAGTATTAAATAGTGCATCCGGTGTTTATTCTAGTGTTTTGCTTCTTCGCGGATAAGGCCGTTGAGTTGATGCGAGTGACGCCCGATCTTCGGATGAACCTTCGGCAATGTTTTCAGGCGAGCATCTCCCCCTTTCTACCTATCTTACTTTTATAGTATTTATTCCCTCCTGTTGATCTATTGCTATCTGTGTTGCGATGCTCTAGTTTTCGTACCCGTGTTATCCCTTGCAGCCTTATATTGCCTTGGACACCTCCTATTACCTGTTGTTTGGTAGATAGTTGGACCTGCGCGTCGTAGTCGCTTGCTCAAGTGCTGTTGCGTGTCGTCAAGTACCACAGTTGTTGGAGTATTGCCGTGTGTTTATTGTTGGAGATGATCAAGACTTTAATTACTGTTTAACAACTAAAATTGAAGTAGGTTAATGCAGAGGCACAGGTGGGCAATAGATGTTATTTGGTTGTTAACCGTCCACTTGTGTCCCGTAGGACCCCGAGTACTTGATACCTGTTCCTTGAATATTCGCGCTATCCACATCCGGGAGGATTATGGGACCCCCCTGAGCCAGAGCTTGATTCATTCTTATTTCTTGGGGCCACAATTAGTTTGGGGCTTTATTACTATTCTGTACTTATGCCATGCTTTACTGCTTTATTTAAATTGTGCGAAGTACTGCACCTGTACTGTTTAGGTAAGCGGAGTGTTTTCGCGGTATCGACAAGCCCAGTCACATTTTCGGGTTCCCAGTCGTTTACAGCCATTGGCGCAAACCTTGAGTCCGTCTCGGAGCCGGCCAGTTTCGTTGCGGGTAGCTTAATGGGGTGGCCCCCTGAAATATTTCTAAATCTGGTGATTGCTTTGTCGTGAAGGCCTCGTTGGGTTTTGATTTGGTTTTTCCGAGGTTGATCGAGTGTGTGTTGCTATTTGTGCACCCCTGCAGGGTAAAACTTTCTGAAAGCCGTGTCCGCGGTTATGGACGACTTGGAGCACAGTATCTCGATCATAGACAACTATAACTAAAGTAGTGCTATAAATTTGACTTTATAATGACTAGTAATCAGCATCACTATAATGGAATGACTAAATAAAATTGCCAACAATTGCTTGTTTGGGTTGTCGCTTGCTACCATTGTACCTGACTAGTAAGTATTGCAACTATAACGGAATGGCTAAATAAAAGTACCAACAACTGCTGGGTTTTGGGATGTCTCATGCTAATTGTATCTGACTAGTAAGTGTCGCAACTACAACAGAATGGTTAACTAAAAGTGCCCACTGCTTATTTTATCAGGATGACCATCTATACCTGACTAGTAATTGCTGCAACGATAACTGAATAAATAAAACTGCCAACTGTGTGAGTTCCTCGGTTGACTTCCTCGTTTGGTCTCGAGGGGGAAATACCAGGATGGGTATGTTTGGTGGTAGTATCAGGTTGGTTCCGAATAGGTCTTTCTTGCCCCTTTCTGATAGCCTCTAGTTGTATCGAGTCTCTATAGGTTGTTCTAGTGTATGTTGCACTGCCGCTTCAGTCCACCATACCTATGTAGGCGAGGACCGCCGAATTCTAGCCTCGCCGTGTACTGGCCTCAGTACTGACCGCTCTCTCTTTTTCCTTTGCCCTTTGTCGGCACCCCTTTTGTTTAAGCAGGTTTTGAGATCGACGTCGTTAGCAGGGTTACCCTTCCGGCTTGGCCTGGGCAGGGTTATGGACGCCATTGGTTATTCTTCAGGGCTCTTAGCTCAATTTGCATCTTGTCCGTACTCGGACGCTGTATCGTTTTCAAGGTGATTTGGATCTTTGTATTGTATATCCGTATTCTTGACTCTTTGAGTCGCTATTCTATATATCTGTTCTGTGGGTCCCATCGAGGACTGTTGTGTAATGTTATTGCTTCGTTTCCACCCGCACGCAAGTGCCTGGTGGGCACCTTTGAATCGATTCTATGCGGGTTTGGTGGGAATCGCTAAAACTTGCATAGGGCCGATTCTGAGGGTGTTACAGAGTGGTATCAGAGCTCAGCAGTTGCGATACCCCACAAGTCCAGCCTGTAGGATAACCTAGCTAACGGCCGAAGTAGAGTGTCAAAACTATTTTTTGCAAAATCGGTTGGATAGTTCTGATTAGGTCTGATTTTACTCCTTACCCCTCTGCTATTCTCCTCTTACCTCTACGTGTTTTGAATCCGCTCTCTTCTCTTTCTTCGAGTCCAGGAATTCTCGTGGTTGGGTTTTCGTCGTACCTTCAGGGTTTCGCTTCCTCCTTTGGTAACGGTGTTGCTACATCTGGTCTTCATGCTATCCGAGGAATCCTTCGTCTGGTGGACTTATCTTTGTTCCTTCTCGTGCCTTCCGGTGTTTTCGGACGCGACGACATCATCTACGCCAGATCCGATGCAGAGTCTGCATCACTCCTTGTTTCTGAACCTCGATTGTCGAGATCTTCAGTCTGATTCCGAGAATGGTTGCACGCTTTTCTACTGATTGTGCAGAGTAATAGTTTGGGTGCGTGATGGATTGGCCCCCATGCCGACTACTCACTCTATTCGCTTGTGTACATTGAAGTGGATGAGAATGCATCGGTTCCCTCTTTCTATCGGAGTTAGAGGTGGCTTTATTTGTTGATACCTCTACCTTCGACCTTTTGTTCCCGGAGTGTTCCCTCGACGATCACGGACAACGACCTCTTGTTAGTGGTGTCGCGAGGATCTACACGAAGCGAGAAGATTCAGATCGCCGACCTTCTTCCCGGTACCATGAGGCGGATCTCGAGGGCGAGATCCATTGTTAGTGGTGTCGAATTGTGGCATCCCGCAAAAACCACTACTAGAAAATCGCGTTGTTTTTGTGCATTGCATCATCGTGACTGCATGCTCATGTCATCATGCCATATTGCATTTGAGCATCGTCATCATCTTGCATTTGCTTGCATAAAACTATTTTCGGGAAAAACCTATTTTTGTTTTCTAAACGCCCTGTCTTTATTCAAATTAAAACCGGGTCTCCGGATTATTTTGTTTCGTCTACCAACGGTTTGCAAAAGCCCTGTTTTAAATAAATAAAATATTTAATTATTTTTAGGAGGCAGCCAAACCGGGCCGATCCGACCCAGTCGGCCACCTCCAGATAAAATCCTAACTACCCCAGAGAGACACCCAAACTTTTCCCACCAAAAACTCTACCCACTCTAGTCCTATCCAGCCCTCCACCTCACCCCAGCCAATCATCGGTCGCCACGTCACCCTGGCCCAATCCCCCATCCAATCCAACACTGCCACCTCACCCAGCTGCCTCCACTCCCTTCACACAGCCACCCTCACCCCTCAGCTGACCCCGCCTGGCCTCACCACTCCCCATGCGGCCCCACCACCTCGCTAGCACCCCGCTCCCCACCTACCGCGAGTCCCTCCCCCGAGCTTCTCTGCGCCGCTGTCGACGCCATCCTGACCGCCCTTGCCCGCGACCTTCCTCGACGGTCCTTCGTCGCCAAGCTCTGCCGCCTGGCCTCCTCTGCGCCGCTCAACACCAGGCGCTCCCGCCACCGGTCCCTCCCCTCTGCCTCTGAGTCGCCCCCGCCATCGAGCTTCCTCATCCGCCGCCAGGGACCCCGTCGGGCCCGCTCTCCTCCTCTCTACCCCGAGTCCGGCCGCGCCTTCCTTTTCCTCCATCGGCCTTCCCGCCTCTCTGCACCGTCGCTCCCCCGTACTCCGGTCACCGTCCCGTGGAGCTCCTCCGGCCTCTCCTCGCTAGCCGGCCCCTGGTCTACGACCTCGTTGACGTCGCTCCTCTCGCCTGCGAGCTCTGCCGCCGGCAGCACCACTCCATGGTGCTGTCGCGAGCGTTGCTCGGGTCCCCTACCTCGATCCAGCCGCCCGGGCTCGCCTCCTCCTAGGCTTGCCCCTATCGGCCGCCCCCTCCTTCGCGCCCCGCTCCTCCTGCGAGTCGGACGGCAGCCGTCACCCAGGGGTCCCCGCATGCCGCGCGCGCTCACCACTGTCGTCTTCAAGATAGCTCACGAGGCCTTCTTCCTGTCGCGTCGCCTGAGCCCGCACCCCAGCAGCTGGCTTTGATGCCCAAGGCGTCCTCCTCCCGTATATCCCGATGTCGGCTGCCTCCGTACGCTCCTCCAATGTCCTGGTGGCCTGGCCTCACCATACTCGTTGGTTGTTGCCCAGCAGCAAAACAATGTGGTGGTTTTGTTGTGTTGAGCTTCAGATTCTACCTATGTGTTAATACCTCTTGTTTCCTCTGATGTGAAGTTGTGGTGTGTCGCTACAGCGGTAACCCTGTGGAGATCAGTGCACGTGGAGATGTTGTGTGGGCGATACACTAGACAATGGTACCGAGCAGATTCGATGAACCCCGGGTGCCCATCCGAGTTCGCCATCGACCACAAAGTCGGAGTCCGAAGCTCCCCTTCATGGAAACCAAGCTCTCCTCGTGGACATGAAGACCCTCGATCCACGGATCCAAACCCCGATGCTCTGATCCGAAGACCGATCCCGGCGTTGAGACCGAACCAAACCCCCGGAGCCATGATCGTCGAACCCCAATGTGTGACCTCTATTCTGAGACCCCTATATTTTTATCATATATGATATACAATTGTTGCATATTAAATTGATCATGCATGCATACTTGTCTGTGGTTTGGGGGCATTATGCCAATTCATCTCATAATTGAATATGGAGTCGATATGCGGGATATCTTTGTCTTATTCCGGACTCCATTTAAATTTGTGTAGCGAACCGATACCATGATTTGCCATGTTAAGACAACATTTAAAATGTGGGGTATCTAAATAACTTGAACCTATTAATTAATTGTCGGGACCCTGGTTCCGCTTAATCTTGCCTAATTGCATCGCACCTTCGCCATGTCTTACATCATACATGCATCATGCCCGATCTTTTGCCGTAGTATTAAATAGTGCATCCGGTGTTTATTCTAGTGTTTTGCTTCTTCGCGGATAAGGCCGTTGAGTTGATGCGAGTGACGCCCGATCTTCGGATGAACCTTCGGCAATGTTTTCAGGCGAGCATCTCCCCCTTTCTACCTATCTTACTTTTATAGTATTTATTCCCTCCTGTTGATCTATTGCTATCTGTGTTGCGATGCTCTAGTTTTCGTACCCGTGTTATCCCTTGCAGCCTTATATTGCCTTGGACACCTCCTATTACCTGTTGTTTGGTAGATAGTTGGACCTGCGCGTCGTAGTCGCTTGCTCAAGTGCTGTTGCGTGTCGTCAAGTACCACAGTTGTTGGAGTATTGTCGTGTGTTTATTGTTGGAGATGATCAAGACTTTAATTACTGTTTAACAACTAAAATTGAAGTAGGTAAATGCAGAGGCACAGGTGGGCAATAGATGTTATTTGGTTGTTAACCGTCCACTTGTGTCCCGTAGGACCCCGAGTACTTGATACATGTTCCTTGAATATTCGCGCTATCCACATCCGGGAGGATTATGGGACCCCCCTGAGCCAGAGCTTGATTCATTCTTATTTCTTGGGGCCACAATTAGTTTGGGGCTTTATTACTATTCTGTACTTATGCCATGCTTTACTGCTTTATTTAAATTGTGCGAAGTACTGCACCTGTACTGTTTAGGTAAGCGGAGTGTTTTCGCGGTATCGACAAGCCCAGTCACATTTTCGGGTTCCCAGTCGTTTACAGCCATTGGCGCAAACCTTGAGTCCGTCTCGGAGCCGGCCAGTTTCGTTGCGGGTAGCTTAATGGGGTGGCCCCCTGAAATATTTCTAAATCTGGTGATTGCTTTGTCGTGAAGGCCTCGTTGGGTTTTGATTTGGTTTTTCCGAGGTTGATCGAGTGTGTGTTGCTATTTGTGCACCCCTGCAGGGTAAAACTTTCTGAAAGTCGTGTCCGTGGTTATGGACGACTTGGAGCACAGTATCTCGATCATAGACAACTATAACTAAAGTAGTGCTATAAATTTGACTTTATAATGACTAGTAATCAGCATCACTATAATGGAATGACTAAATAAAATTGCCAACAATTGCTTGTTTGGGTTGTCGCTTGCTACCATTGTACCTGACTAGTAAGTATTGCAACTATAACGGAATGGCTAAATAAAAGTACCAACAACTGCTGGGTTTTGGGATGTCTCATGCTAATTGTATCTGACTAGTAAGTGTCGCAACTACAACAGAATGGTTAACTAAAAGTGCCCACTGCTTATTTTATCAGGATGACCATCTATACCTGACTAGTAATTGCTGCAACGATAACTGAATAAATAAAACTGCCAACTGTGTGAGTTCCTCGGTTGACTTCCTCGTTTGGTCTCGAGGGGGAAATACCAGGATGGGTATGTTTGGTGGTAGTATCAGGTTGGTTCCGAATAGGTCTTTCTTGCCCCTCTCTGATAGCCGCTAGTTGTATCGAGTCTCTATAGGTTGTTCTAGTGTATGCTGCGCTGCCGCTTCAGTCCACCATACCTATGTAGGCGAGGACCGCCGAATTCTAGCCTCGCCGTGTACTGGCCTCAGTACTGACCGCTCTCTCTTTTTCCTTTGCCCTTTGTCGGCACCCCTTTTGTTTAAGCAGGTTTTGAGATCGACGTCGTTAGCAGGGTTACCCTTCCGGCTTGGCCTGGGCAGGGTTATGGACGCCATTGGTTATTCTTCAGGGCTCTTAGCTCAATTTGCATCTTGTCCGTACTCGGACGCTGTATCGTTTTCAAGGTGATTTGGATCTTTGTATTGTATATCCGTATTCTTGACTCTTTGAGTCGCTGTTGTATATATCTGTTCTGTGGGTCCCATCGAGGACTGCTGTGTAATGTTATTGCTTCGTTTTCCACCCGCACGCAAGTGCCTGGTGGGCACCTTTGAATCGATTCTATGCGGGTTTGGCGGGAATCGCTAAAACTTGCATAGGGCCGATTCTGAGGGTGTTACATTCAGCTTCTTGTGTGACCTTGGTTCTTGTGCATTGGCTATGGCGCCCATGTTATCACAGTAGATAGACATTGGGTCCAGCGCACTTGGAACCACACCGAGCTCTGTAATGAACTCTTTCATCCATATCGCTTCTTGTGAAGCCTCCGAAGCAGCCATGTATTCCGATTCAGTTGAAGATCTCGCCACAACTCTTTGCTTTGCACTCCTCCAGCTGACTGCTACACCATTCAAAGTAAATACATATCCAGATTGTGATTTAGAATCATCCGGATCGGTGTTCCAACTAGCATCGGTGTAACCATTAACAACGAGCTGTTCATCACCTCCATAAGAAAGAACCATATCCTTAGTTCTTCTCAAGTACTTAAGGATGTTTTTGACCGATGTCCAATGATCCACTCCTGGATCACTTTGATATCTGCTAGTTAAACTAACAGCATATGCAATGTTGGGTCTAGTACATAGCATGGAATACATTAGAGATCCTATGGCTGAGGCATAGGGAGTTTTACTCATCCTTTCTCTATCTTCTGCCGTTGTTGGACTTTGAGTTTTACTCAAGGTCGTATTGGGCAACATGGGCAAGAACCCTTTCTTGCTATCTTCCATTCCAAACCTCTTTAGAACTTTGTCCAAATATGTACTTTGTGACAATGATATTAGGCGTCTCGATCTATCTCTATATATCTTTATGCCTAATATGTAAGCTGCTTCGCCAAGATCTTTCATTGAAAAACTATTATTCAAATATTCCTTGACACTATTAAGAAGGTCTACATCATTCCCAATCAACAATATGTCATCTACATATAGTATTAAGAATGCTACAGAGCTCCCACTCACTTTCTTGTAAATACAAGCTTCTCCATAAGTTTGTATAAAACCAAAACTTTTGATCACCTTATCAAAACGTTGATTCCAACTTCGGGATGCTTGCTTCAATCCATAAATGGACCGTTGAAGTTTGCATACCTTGTTAGCATCCTTAGGATCGATAAAACCTTTGGGTTGCATCATATACAACTCTTCATCAATGTCTCCATTGAGGAACGCTGTTTTGACATCCATCTGCCATATCTCATAATCATAATATGCAGCGATTGCTAACATAATCCTCACAGATTTTAACTTCGCTACAGGTGAGAAAGTCTCATCGTAGTCAACTCCTTGAATTTGTCGAAACCCTTTTGCGCCAAGTCGAGCTTTATAGACAGTAACATTACCATCAACATCTGTTTTCTTCTTGAAAATCCATTTGTTCTCGACAGCCTTCCGGCCATCCGGTAAGTCCACCAAAGTCCATACTTGGTTTTCGTACATGGATCCAATCTCGGATTTCATGGCTTCTTGCCATTTATTGGAATCTGGGCTCATCATCGCTTCCTCATATGTCGCAGGGTCATCGGTGTTGTCCACCAACATGACATTCATAACGGGATCATACCAATCAGGAATGGTACGAGTTCTCATTGACCTGCGAGGTTCTGTAGCAACTACAACCGAAGTTTCATGATCATCATCATTAGCTTCCTCTCTTATTGGTGCAGGCACCACAGGAACTTCTTCTGGTGTTGCGCTACTCGCAAGTTCGAGAGAAGGTTCGACAACCTCGTCGAGTTCTACTTTCCTTCCAGTCACTTCTTTCGAGAGAAATTCCTTCTCTAGAAAGGATCCATTCTTGGCAACGAAGATTTTGCCTTCGGATCTATGATAGAAGGTATACCCAATAGTTTCCTTTGGGTATCCTATGAAGACGCATTTTTCCGCTTTGGGTTCAAGCTTGTCCGGCTGTAACTTCTTTACATAGGCTTCGCAACCCCAAACTTTAAGGAACGACAATTTAGGTTTCTTCCCAAACCACAATTTATACGGTGTCGTTTCAACGGATTTAGATGGTTCCCTATTTAAAGTGATTGCGGTTGTTTCTAATGCATAACCCCAAAATGAAAGCGGTAAATCGGTAAGTGACATCATAGAACGAACCATATCTAAGAGAGTTCGATTACGACGTTCGGACACACCATTACGTTGTGGTGTTCCCGGCGGTGTCAATTGTGAAAGTATTCCGCATTTTTTCAAATGCTCGCCAAACTCGTAACTTAGATATTCACCTCCACGATCAGAACGTAGAAATTTAATCTTCTTGTTACGTTGATTCTCAACCTCACTTTGAAATTCCTTAAACTTTTCGAAAGTTTCGGACTTATGTTTCATGAAATAGATATACCCATATCTACTCAAGTCATCCGTGAAGGTAAGAACATAACGATAACCACCGCGCGATACTACACTCATTGGACCACACACATCGGTATGTATGATTTCCAATAAGTCCGTAGCTCGCTCCATCATACCAGAAAATGGAGTCTTAGTCATTTTAACCATCAGACATGCTTCGCATCTTTCAAGTGATTCGAAATCAAGTGATTCAAGAAGTTCATCGGAATGGAGTTTCTTCATACGCTTCACTCCAATGTGACCAAGACGACAGTGCCACATATAGGTCGAGTTATCGCTCGATTTCAAACGTTTAGCCTCAATGTTATTAATATGTGTATTTCCACTATCGAGATTCAATAAGAATAGACCATCTATCAAAGGTGCATGTGCATAAAACATATTAATCATATAAATCGAACAACCATTATTCTCGGACTTAAACAAGTAACCGTCTCGCAATAAACAAGATCCCGATATAATGTTCATGCTTAATGCAGGCACCAAATAACAATTATTTAAGTACAAAACTAATCCCGATGGTAGATGAAGAGGTAGCGTGCCGACCGCGGTCACATCAACCTTTGATCCGTTTCCCACGCGCATCGTCACCTCGTTCTTCGCTAGCTTCCGTTTATTCTGCGGCACCTGTTTCGAGTTACAAATATGAGCAACCGAACCAGTATCAAATACCCAGGCACTACTACGAGTACTAGTGAGATACACATCAATAACATGTATATCGGATATACCTTTATTCTTGATGTTGCCGTTCTTCAAATCCGCCAAGTACTTTGGGAAATTCCGCTTCCAGTGACCTTCTCCCTTGCAGTAAAAGCACTCAGTATCAGGCTTAGGTACAGCCTTGGTCTTCTTCGTCGGTGCGGTAACTTTCTTACCACCCTTCTTGAAGTGTCCCTTTTGCTTAGACTTTCCTTTCTTGAATTTGGTGGTCTTATTGACCATCAACACTTGGTGCTCTTTCTTGATCTCCACTTCTGCAGATTTTAACATGGAGAAGAGTTCTGGCAACTGCTTGTTCATGCTTTGCATATTGTAGTTCATCACAAAGTTCTTGTAACTTGGTGGCAGCGATTGGAGGACACGGTAAATCCCCAAAGCATTAGGAATCACTATACCCAAGCTTTGAAGTTTATTTGCGTGCCTAGACATCTTAAGCACATGCTCACTGACGGAGCTGCCCTCTTCCATCTTGCAGTTAAAGAACTTTTCAGAAGCCTCATAGCTCTCAACTGCCGCGTGAGTCTCAAAGATCAATTTGAGTTCACGGACAATATCATGTGGGTCTGAATTATCAAACCTTTTCTGAAGCTCCGATTCTAAATCATACAAGATAGCACACTGAACTGTGGAGTACTGAGTCTTCCGAGCGAGGTAAACATTCTTTACTTCATCGGTAGAAGTAGCTGCAGGTGGGTCACCCAGCGGTGCATCCAGCACATAGGTCAAATTACCAGCATTGAGGACAATCCTCAAATTGCGGAACCAATCCGCGAAGTTTCTTCCATTGTTTTTCAACTTTTCTTTCTCTAGGAACGCATTAAAATTGATGGTAGGGGCCACCATTGATCTACAACATATTTGCAATAGTTTAGACTAAGTTTATGACAAATTGAGTTCTTATTAATAGTTAAATTAATCTAGGTGAACTCCCACTCAAAACAATATCCCTCACATTGTTTTAGTGATCACACGAACCAAATCCACCACATCAAAACCGATCATCACGAGAGTTGATGTAGCTTCAATGGAGAACAATCGACATGTTCATCATATCTACTATATGATTCATGCTTTACCTTTCGGTGATCCGTGTTCCGAGACCATGTCTATACATGCTAGGCTTGTCAAGATCAAACCTTAGCTTCCGCATGAGCAAATCTGGCTTGCCCACGTTGTATACACTTGCGGAATCTAACACACCCGATCATCACGTGGTGCTTCGAAACAACAAGCTTTAGCAATGGTGCTTACTAAGGATGAACACTTTAGAACTTGAAATTCATGTGCATGAGGGATCATCTTATAATTCTAGCGTCATTAACTAAGCAATACAAGATGCATAAAGGATTAACATCACATGCAATTCATAATATGTGATATTATATGGCCTTTCTTCTTTGTGCTTCCGATCTCTATCTTCAAGCACGAACATGATCTCCATCATCACCGGCATTGCATCAAGGTCAATGACGCTGCTCCATGGTTATCGTCCACCGGCTTCAACTATTACAACTACTTTGAATAGACACGCGGATCTTAACATAAATTAAAGACAACCATATGGCTCCTGCCGGTTGCCAACTTACAATAAGGAACATTGCATACATCAAATATAACCACAGTCATGGCCATATCACATCACAGCACACCCCTGCAAAACAAAGTTAGACGCCTCTAATTTCTTTGCATATTTTACGTGGTTTGGGGCTTTCAATAAGTGTCGATCTAACTTAGGAACAAGAACCACAACGTTGATGTTTGAACTATCAAGTGCCTGTTGTAAATTGGATCTATACTATAATGGGAGAGACAGACACCCGCAAAGCCACTTATGCAATACAAGTTGCATGTTGAGCGTGGATCAAGTCTCATGAACGATGTCATGTAAGGTTAGCCCGGGCCGCTTCATCCCATCATACCGCAAGATGCAAAGTACACAAGAAGCAATTGATAATAAAAGCACCACCGCCCACAATGACCATTGTGTTCTGCACGTGCAACAGATCTACATATAGACACGGCTCTGATACCACTGTAGGGGTTCGTAGCATGGAAAACAAAAAATTTCTACCGCATACAAACAAACAAGCCAAGATCTATCTACTAGATTGTAGCAACGAGTCGATGGAATAACTCACCCTCGAAGATTCCAAAGTGTTTAACGAGAGCGGATTCTCGTGGGTGATGTAGTCGTACTCTTCCCGATCTCAAGATCGCGTAGACGATCCTTCTGGCAGCGCTTCCGCAGTCAGTCACACGTTCGGTACTCGACGAAGACCTTCCTCTCCCTTGTTCCAGCAGGCAGCGGAGGTTGTAGCACTCTCCTCGCGATTCCGGCAGCACGAGTATGGTGGACTATGAGAGAGCCTCGGTGATCTAGGGTTTAGACGCACCAAGTAGAGGGATCTAGGCCGGCGGCTAGGGCAAGGGGATGCCCCAAGTCGGCGGCTAGGGTTTAGCCCTAGGCGGCGGCAGCAGGAGGTGGCGGCGCCGGCGGCTTGGAGCTAGGGTTTGCAGGGTGCAAGGTGTGTGCTTGGAGGGGCAGCCCTGCCCCTCCTTATATAGGTGGAGGGGGCGCGCCAAGGGGAGGGGAGTCCCTCCCCAACTCGGCTTCCAAGGCCGGCGGTGGAGGGAGAGGGACTTCCTCCCCAAGTAGGTTTCCTACTCTCCCTCCACCAAACAAAATAGCCGTTTGACTTTTCAAATTGGCGTTTGACTTTTCAAACTAGGATTTGATTTAACCCTTTATTTTGTTCAGCGATGACACCTAGTACATGATGCAACCATTCCAACTTGTTATGACACATTCATGTACCTTCCCCTCCGGAGTGCCATACATTCCGGAACCTTCTAGAACATTCCCGATGAAAACACCGGAACCATTCTCCAACCCCGAAACAGGACTTTCCTTATATGAATCTTATTCTCCGGACCATTCCGGATCTCCTTGTGATATCCCGGATCCCATCCGAGACTCCGAACAACATTCGGTCTCTTACTCATCATTTCATAACTACTCAACAACGTCGAATCCTTAAGTGTGTCTCCCTACGGTTCGTGAATTATGCGGACATGATCGAGACACTTCTCCGAACAATAACCAATAGAGGAATCTGGAAATTCATATGGCTCCCACATATTTCTACGATTACTTTGCGATCGAATGAACCACTTACATACGATACCAATTTCCCTTTGTCTCACGATAGTTTACTTATCTGAGGTTTTGATCGTCGGTATCTCTGCATACCTAGTTCAACCTCGTTACTGATAAGTACTCTTTTCTCGTTCCCATGATATGTTATCCCTTGTGAGCCAGTCACATGCTTGCAAGCTAATTGGATGGCATTCCACCGAGAGGGCCCAGAGTATATCTATCCGTTATATGGATGGACAAATCCCACTCTTGATCCATGTGTCTCAACCAATACTTTCCGAACACTCAATGCCACCTTTATAGACACCCAGTTACGGTGTGGTGTTTAATGTCATCAAAGTATCCTTCCGGTGATGGTGATAAGCATGATCTCATGGTCGAAGGAATTAGGTTACTATGTATCAGAAAGCATATAGCAATTGAACTATTAAAATGACTTGATCTTTATGCTACGCTTATCTATAGGAGTATGTCCATCATATCATTCTCCTAACGATATGATCTTGTTGTCAATAACATCTCAATGTTCATGATAGGGAAACCACAATCATTTATTAACCAACAAGTTAGTATTATGAATAGGCTTTACTAGGGACTTCAATTTATGTTTACAAATCACACAAGTATTAATGTTTCCTTGATAATACTACTATAGCATGAATGTAAACATTTATCATAAACACAAATATATAATAATAACTATATTTATTATTGTCTCTAGGGCATATCTCCAACACGCTCTGCTAGTAAATCTCCGTGTCAGCAGATACGGTGAAAAATCCTGAGGGACGCGTTGGGTACGTCACCTGAAAACCACTAGGATTCGACTCCTATAATACCTCAACGGCCTGAGTCAAATTATGCCATCAATCGTTCCAAATTCGAGTCCGGGGACTCGAGTTTGATGAAGATCGTTTTGTTTTGTCCTACGATAGTTAATTGGCCATGATCCGTCGGGAGAGTCAGGCACGCGCATCAACAATCCCTGTGAACTAAACATTTTCCTCCCGGTGAAACAGGTTCAACTTAATAGCACCCGAAAGATTAAAGAGTCTCCAGCCGAATCTACGATTCGACTGAACACTCGGGGGCTACTGACATGGTTATACCCCACGGTTACACAACATTGGTATACCTGGTCTAGCCCAAGGGAAGGCCCACGACAAGACATGCGGCCTGTGGAGATTTCGGGTGACCCAAGCCCATGATGTCTTCGGATCCTTGGACAACAAGACTAGAGTAGATAGAATTTCAAAGGGTGTAAACCCAAATCTGTAACCGACTCGACCTAAGCCCGAGAACTGCCTATCTATATGAAGGCTAGGAGGGCACGGCGAGAAGGATCTCTCTCTCTCTCAACTCACCGCATATGCACCCCCACGCCAGATTGCATCTGCGCACCCTTGTAATATTCGGTTCCACCGTAATCAAGAGCAGACAAGAAGGAGTAGGGTTTTCCCTCTGGGGGCCTGAACCTAGGTAAACCTCGTGTCCTGCGTTGCTTGTCTATTAACTGTTCCACGATCTCCAGCATTCCCATATTCTCCAAAACCCAAGCCCATAACAATGGGCATTGACGAGATTGAACCTCGTCACCATGAAGAAGGGGTTGTAGCTGGTGGATCTGTTGGGAGTAGTTCTTAAACTCCACAAAACATATGGTAATTCCTCCGCCCAGGCTCCAGCTGCTCTAAGTAGCGGTGCTTCTAGACGTGGCCTTATTCCCTGCAAAATTAGTCCATTGGCCCGTCCAACTTTACCATTATATTGTGGGCGCGCCACAGATGCTAGGTCAAGGCGGATGCCTTTCTCGTGATAGTAAGCCTCCACTTATCTGAGTGATAAGTTGCTGCCGTTATCGGTGATGATGCTATGTGGGAGACCAAATCTCGCCACTAGATCACGGACAAACATAAGGGTTGTTGCCCATCATTCTTTCTAATGGGTTTAGCTTC
The DNA here is from genome assembly GCA_916181665.1 of Avena sativa. NCBI lineage: Eukaryota > Viridiplantae > Streptophyta > Magnoliopsida > Poales > Poaceae > Avena > Avena sativa. The sequence goes on along the minus strand of OV702281.1, from coordinate 383,831,700 downwards.
TATCCATTTAGTGAATTTGTCAACTGCTACGAGCAGATGCGTAAACCCACAGGGTGCCGTCTGTAATGGCCCAACCATGTCAAGCCCCCAGACTGCAAACAACCAAGTTATCGGTATAGTTCACAATTCTTTCGCTTGAACATGTGTTTGATGTGCATAATATTGACATCCAATGCAAGTTTCAACCAGCTTGTCGACGTCCTCCGTTGCGGTCAGCCGGTAGAATCCCTGCCAGAAAGCTTTGGAGACCAACAATCGGGGAGCGGCGTGATGCCCACAATCTCCGAGATGAATCTCACGAAGGATATTCATACCTTGTTGCTAGGAAACGCACTTTAGGAATACTCCTGTGGTGATTCTTTTGTAGAGCTTCCCATTTATTATGGTATAGCCCTTTGGTTGACGTACTATTTTCCGGCTTTCGACTTCATCGATGGGCAAAGTTCTGTATTTGAGGTAGTCCATGAACGATTTTGTCCAAGCCGGAGAGACTATTGTTACTGTATTAACAAATGGGTCAACTCTATCCGGATTCTCGGGGTCTACCACCTTCACGTATGGAGTTCGTAGATGCTTCAGAATAACGCTTGGCGGAATTGTCCAAGCTTTGACAGTAGATCTGCCGCCTCATTTTCCTCCCTTTTGACATACTTGAATTTGTAGCCTTCGAAGCACCTGGTTATCTCATATATTTTGTCCTGATATGCCGCCATCATAGGGTTTCGTGTGTTCCAGGTGCCATCCACCTGCTGGGCAACCAAGTCAGAATCTCCACAGCAAACTATGCGCTTGATGCCAATATCCTTGGCTACGTGAAGTCCGTGAATGAGTGCTTCATATTCTGCCATGTTATTTGTAGCCTCAAAGTGGATTGGCAGGACATACTGTAGCTTCTCCCCTATTGGTGATTGCAATAATACACCAGCCCCTGAGCCATTGAGTAGCTTATCCATCAAAGTGCATTACCCAATATTCTTGCTCTAGCATAGTGGTATCTTTTGGCAGCTCCGTCCAATCTGCAATAAAATCTGCCAATGCTTGTGACTTGATAGTGTCGCGTCTTTTGTAAGTTATTTTGAAGGCGGCAAGCTCAATTCCCCACTTCGCCACTCTTCCTGTAGCGTCGCCGTTGTTGATGATGTCGGACATTAGAGCCTTGCTCGCCACTTTGATTGGGTGCTCCGGTAAATAATGCCTTAGCTTCCGAGAAGCAAGGAGAACTTTGTAAGCCATCTTCTGGTAGTGCGGGTAACGCTGCTTGGACTCCGTCAAGACCTTGCTTACATAGTAAACTAGTCATTGTATGCCATACTCATGCGTTGGTTCCTTCCACTCTACCACGACGATGATGCTGATAACCTGGTTGGTGGCCGCCATGTAGATTAACATAGGCTCCATTGACTAAGGTGCTGCAAGTATAGGTGTGGAGGAAAGTATCCTTTTTATCTCCTTTAATGCGGCCCGTCCATACAAATTTGTCCACCTTCTTTAGCAACTTGTATAATGGCAGGTCCTTATCTCCAAGTCGGCTGATGAACCGGCTTACTGATGCAATGTAGCCTGTGAGCCATTGAATGTTCTTTAGGCATGTCGAACGATTGATGTTGAGGATAGCCTTGATTTTCTCTGGTTTGACCTCAATTACCTATGGTAAATGATGAAGCCTAACAATTTGCCGGCAGGGACCTCGAAGACGCACTTCTTAGGGTTAAGCATCATGTTAAACTTTCAAAGGTTATCAAAGGTTTACTATAAGTCGGCAATAAGGTCATTTGATTTCTTTGACATCACCGCGATATCATCCATGTAAGCGTGAACGTTCTGAACAATTTGGTCATGGAGGCAACGTTGCATTGTCCGCTGGTATGTAGCACCTGCATTTTAGCCCAAAGGGCATCATGACATAGCAATAAGTGTCATAGGGTGTGATGAACGAAGTGGCCAATTGGTCCTACTTTCACATATTGATCTGATGGTCTCCTGAGTATGCATCTAGAAAACATAGAAGTGCTGACCCAGTCGTCGAGTCAATGACTTGGTCAATGCGAAGCAAAGCAAACGGATCCTTTAGACACATTTTGTTCAAGTCGGTGTAATCAACACACATTCTTAATTCTTTGGCTCCCTTTTTGGGCACAAGTACAAGATTGTCCACCCATCGGGTGTGAAGAACTTCTCGAATAAAACTACCCTTAAGTAACCTAGATATCTCCTTGCCTATGGCACGTCTCTTCTCATCCCTAATGCGTCATAGAGGTTGTTTCACCTGTTTGAATTTAGGATCGATGTTTAAGCTATGCTCGACAAGTTCCCTATGTACACCTTTCATGTCAGCAGGTTGCCAGGCAAAGATGTCCCTATTCTCATGGAGAAACTCGATGAGCGTGCTTTCCTATTTGGGATCCAGGTTCGTCCCAATGGCGGTGGTGTTGGAGGCATCGCCTACCACAAGTTTCACCGTCTTGGTCTCAATGGCGGCCTTGAATGTGGGATCGGAGTCAGAAATCTGCTTCTTCTATGCCGGCATCTCTGAGGCATCAACCTAGGGCTGGATATCCTTGAATTCTTCATCGTAGAGGACGGCTTTGGCAAAGGATTCTTCTCCTATCTCATAATCCCTTGCTTTTGAAAAACTTCTGACAACGGTGATGACACTGTTTGGTTCGGGTATCTTGATCTTGTTGTAAACAAAGCATGGTTTCCATGAAGGAGTGGAATATGTCACGTCCGAATATGACGTGGTACACTCTCCTGAAGGGGACCACTTCTAAGGTCATGCGCTCTTGGCGGTAATTGTTAACATCACCAAAGGCGACTGGAAGGGTGATGCACCCAAGGGATCGAGCCTCCTGGCCAGGAAATACGCCATGAAACACGGTGCTGGTCCTCCTTAGGTTGGTCTCCATCAAGTTCATCTTGTGTAGTGTATCCAGGTACATGATGTTCATGCTGCTTCCACTATCCACAAGGCACTTGGTGAACTCATTACTGTCAATCAAGGGGTCGATGACCATGGATACTAATTCTCTGTTGGAACAAGGTCGGGGTGGTCTGTCCTATCCCAAGTGAGTAGAACTTCCAACCAGCACAAGTATTGAGGAACTGGGGTAAGGTGGCCATCAGTATCCTCAGTGAGGTTTTCTGGGCCCAGATAGTTGGGGTGCCAAGGAAAGTGTGGTAGATGGGGCCTTCTTATCAAAGTGGTTCTTGCCCTTGCCATCACCCTTGTCGGCGTGCTTGGATCCTTGGACTCCTCTTCCTTATTATTCCCTTTGCCCTTGCCTCGCGGTCGGTTCTTCCGGCTTTGCTTGTAGCCGGACTCCGGGTCTTCCTTGAGATCGTTGACGAACTTGCATTAGTGGTTGGTGTGTGTGGCTTTGCTATTGGCATCGAGGTGTATGAAGCACGACATATCGTGGTACTCCTTGTATGATTGGGGAATGCGGGGCGCTGCCGGGGTAGTGTTACTACCACGCTGCTGCCCACGACTAGCCCCCCGGCCTCGGCCACGTTGTCCGCCTCGCCCCTGCCTGCAAACATCATAGAGACCATGTTGGAGGTTGGCTTTTCTTCTGGCGGATTCTTCCGCTTGTTGTTGTTGTTGTTGTTCCTCTTGGCTTGGGTTGGTATCGCTATTACTGGCAGAGAGCCGCGAGCATCATCATCGGCGGCCGCGAACTCACTGTCCAAGGAGATCATCTGATTGAGATCCATCTTGTGATTGTCTTGCATGTGCTTCACTGTATGTCGGAGCAAAGTTCCCTTTTCCAAGTCATCGATGAAGGCGACCATAGCGGTCTGATCATGCACTCCCACCCAGGATTTTTTCATGTCCAGCCAACGAGAGAGGTAGGCTCGGCATGACTCATCCTTTTCCTAGATGCACCGCTGTAGGTCACCCATAGTGTAGGGATGTTTATACGTACCGTCGAAATTCTTGGTGAACGCTTCATGCATGTCCAACCAATTGCATATGGACTTCTTTGGCAAGTCGTCGATCCATTGGCGGGCGGTACTCATTAACATCAGTAGGAGGTACTTGACGGTGACATTGGGGTTGCCCCCTGCGATCTCGATCACTTTGTTGTAATCCTGCAACCACGTAGTTGGCCGGGTGGTGCCGTCATAGGGCTTGATCGTCTTGTTAATCCGGAAACCCTTGGGGGTAAGTTGTGGCCCGTATCACTGGACAAAGCAACATGGTCCCAAGTATTGTCCTTCTCGGGCCTCGTACATCTTGTCCAAGAGTGAACGCGCCTCATACAACTCCTGGTTTGCTTTGTTCTTGTTGCCTCCATGGGAGAAGCTGCGCGAACGACGTGGGCCTTCTCCGCCATGGTGGCTGCTGGGTGGCGACAATGGCGAAGGTGGCGGTGGGTTGGCTTTCTTGTTGTTCCCCTCCTGCGACCCCTCATGCCTGTCGCGGTTGCTTGTCAGACGCAGAGGTTCATGATGCGACCTGCTCCTGTGCCCATGGTTTCCACTGCGCTCTCCGTCATGCCGAGGGTGCTCCACATTGTTGCGGATGACGATGTCGTCCTGGGGCGTCTAGGTGGAGGCATGCTCGTGTGATGGTGAGCCTTGGGGTCTTCGTGATGCCGGGGATGATGGGACGATGGCGGCGAATGCCAGGTATGAGCCTTTCCGCCATGATCGGAGGATATGTGGATAGAGTCAATCCTGTTGCGTGCCTTCCTTCATATTCGTTCTGATGAGCCCGTTTGAGATCTGACATCTTGAGGATATGTTTCCCTGGGCTGCTTAGGAGCGCTAGACTGACAATATGTCAGGTCAGACTCCAGCCTCTGAGTGGTGGCATTTTCCTGATGTGTGACAGTCTTGGCGACAAGGTCATAGACCTGATCCACAGCCGGGAGGGATCTATCCTACTCGAGCAAAGTTTTGGCGATGGACAAGTTTAGGGCGGGTGTGGACATGACTTGCTTTCCATTTTTGTCAATTTGTATGGCTTAGCTTGTGCCGACTTCGTCGGATCCCACCCCAAGTTACGATGTATGCCAGGATCGTTCACAATGTGATCCGGAGCTTTCTTGTTCTTCAGCTGCTTGAGCAGGTTCTTGTACTCCATCTCCATGGCTCTAGCCGCCTCGATTGATTTCTGCGCCTTAGCTAGATCTCTATCTAGCTTCGCGCCTTGCTCCACAATGGCATGCTCCTCCTCCAATAGTTGCTGGCGCTTCTCATCAAGATGTATGATGTTCCGGATACGGGCCACGGTCACGGGCTCGACGAGCAAGTTTTTGTACATCACTCGATCTGCTAGAGTGATCTTGGTGGCCGTAGACGTAGATGGCGGTGGTGGCAAATTTGCGGGACTAGCATTGTTGGGCCCGATGGCCAGTTCCTGCGGCTACTGCACGGAGATAGCCGGAGGAGGCATAGCCTTTGCCAAAGGATCACCAGCATTGACGGTTGGTCCCTTCCTGGTGTCCCGTGGCTTTGGCGGAGCTGCTCCGGTTTGTTGATCTTCTTCTATCACACTCCCGATGGCAACTAGCACCTGGTGGGAATTTACGACCTTGTCGGAACGCTCCTCGCGGTTGATCTCCTCCTCCATCTCCTTCATAGCGGTGTCAAGCTCTTCCGCGTTAACGTCAATCTCCTCCAAGTCCATGCTGATGTCAGCATAAAGTGCGTCCGGAATGGAGTCGGAGGGAGCGGGAGCTTCTTCGATGGCGGAGGACGATGCTGAGTAAGCGGGGCCATTGGGCGATGGCGGCGGTGGCCCGGGTAAAGCGATAGGACCAGCATGGGCCACTTCATCGGCAGCGGCAAAACTGTTAACAGTATTAACCATCTGATCGAGAGTGAGGTTCCCTGTGGCCTGCTGCCTCTTGAGCGTATGCCAGAGAAGAGTGCTGTGCGCAAGCCCTTCGACGAAGTGGTAGATTGCGTCATTGCTGGGATAGCCTTCCAAGTCGGCCCTCAGCCGGAGCCATATATCAAGGTAATCTCGGGGGCTCTCAACATCTCTCTGAACGCAACAAGCCAGATCGAATATGGTCACGACACCGACAAAGTGTGATCGCTGCTTTCCAGGTGCACGGGGTAAGCCGAAGAACTTGCATTGATCTTCCACCATTATATCCCGCACAGGGGCGGTTTGGGTGGGCCTTGATTTTTTCCAGTCTAAGCCAACAAACTCCAAAGAGATATCCGACTTTGACCCCTTCGCGAACGTATCCTGCTCGGAGGCGGTCCGTGCAGGCCTTGACAATCCTCCGACTTCCTAGGAACTAGTGCCCGGGCCGGTTTCGCCGATGAAGAGGTGGATGTCCCCAATTGAGACAATCAAGCAGCAGGTGGGGTTCATCTTCGCTGGGATCCAGAACTCGTCGGGAGGGACGATCAGAACGTTTCCTGAGAAGAGAACACGCCCGATAGCTACGCTGTCGCCAATTCTCGCGAAGAGCTTGGACCTCGCCCATTATAAAGATCAAAGCGCCTCTTGCCCCACGGTGGGCACCAACTTTCGTGGTATTGCCGATGAGTACGCCATGGAGGGGTCCTTACAGAGCGTGTTTAGAGAGGTGGGGAATGCAGAGAGTTGGCGGGTACGAGGTAACACAGCTTACCTAGGTTTAGATCCCATAGCGGTGGCGGGATCCCACTCCTTCTATAAATCACTATAATGACAATACGCCGAGTTACAGGGATCGGTTTGTTGTGCGCGATGATATGAGTTATGTCCTAAAGGCTCCTAGAGGTCCGGCTTATAAAGGCACAAGAACCTAGGGTTATAGGGAGAAGTCCTAGCCGGGCAGGTCACAGAGTTCTACACTGATACTAACTAGTCTTCGTGTCTTGCACTCCAAGGCTCCGGGTTGGTCGGTGACTACGTCATAGCCTTCCTTTATCCGGCACGGGCCTCCCTTCTGGATCTGTCTAACTGGGCCGCCCAGCAGGGCATGGGCCTTGCTACAAACTGTGGGTCATCCGGGTTAGCCGGATTAGAGACATGCAATAGTGATACCCATTTAGCATATCCCCAACAGGTGTACCTTGGCTTTCTGGGAAGCCGGCTGCTTGCGCCGGAGACGAGTATGACGGAGTGGGAAAGGACACGCTGCTTTGGCTCCCTGACGCGTGGTGAATGAACTGGCCAGCCTGAGGTGTTGTCGGCAAAACCATCCTTGCCATCATCGCGGCCCTTTACGCTAGGACCGCATGCGCCTCCATATCCTTTCGCTTCCTCACCTTCAGCTCCCTCTGCCGGCGGCTGGCATTCTCCATCTTGCGGCGCTAGAGGTCGAAATCCCAATCGATGTTGGTCATACCCTCCGGCCGCTCCAGTGGCGGAGCTTGAACGAGAATCAAGGGCGGGCCAACCTGAAAGAAACACAAAAATTTGTTCTCAAACACACCATTTCACTAGACATTAGTCATGAATCGATTATCCTAGAGTATTTGCTGCTATTCTAATTTAAGCAAGGGAACACGATCATTTGCAGGTGTCGAAGGATCTTCAACTTCGCCCTTTTTAAAAACACACACATTTCTTTTAAGTGGAATTTCCCATGGCTTCTCGCATGTTGCAGTTTGCAAATTTGAAGAACAAGTTTGTTAAAAATTATTCCATGCTACTAAAGTAAATCAAGAAATTCACGAACAGAAAGAAAAGCATCTAGGCATGGAAATTGGAGAAGAGAAGTGCTCGATTCGGTAGAGAAGCGTCGCTCGCTGACTCCTCCATCTCCGTCCTGTGCGCGGTGTGGCCGTACCTGCAGGATGGAGCTGCGGCGGTCCCCTGGCCGGCCCTGCTGCAGAAGGCGGCGCAGTCTTATGTGCTCTTTATGGATTTTTCCTGATTCCTCGTGTATCTACATTCTCTAAATTACTAGTAGACCTTTTTTTTTTAACTCAAGGTGCGCATTTTATCAAGCATCCAACAAAATTACATCGTTCAGAACATCAACTAAAACAGATTGTGGAGGAACACCCTTCCACTTGATAAAACTATTTGAATCAAAACTAGATCTAGCAAGGTTATGCGCCGCCTTGTTTGCTTCTCGAAAGCAATGCTGAAAGGAGATATCAATGTGTTGAGCTAATTGAAAACAGTCAGCTAAGATAGCTGTGTAAGGGCTCCATATATCATTAACTCCATTACAAGCGTTGACAAGCTCTAGACCTAGCTAGCTGCAGCGAGGCGTCCCCATCCCCTTTAGCCGTTGTTTATGTTTGTCTGTTAACTGATTGACCGAAGGAGGCTGGTAATATGGAGCGAACAAGGCAGCTAACATCCTACTGGATTGGGCTTTAGATGCGTATACGAGTAGAAGGTTTTTTGCAAAAAACCTGGACGGGCCATGGCCCGGTTTGGCCCCAAGGAAGCTCCGCCAGTGGCTGCTCCTTCTCGGCCTTCCCCCTCTTCTTTGGTGCCGTGTCGATGACGTCACACTACTAGAGAAAAGCCTATGCGAGGCGCACCTAAAAGCTTATACGAGGCGCATATCGATGCGCATATGATATGCGCCTCCTATAGTATCCTATATGCGCCTCCGGTAATATTTTCGAAATTCAAGTTTTACAGACCACTATAAATAATAATATACAGATATTCAAATATACAATATAGTCCAGAATACAGTATAAAGAGCACAGAATTTTTTAGAAACTTGCAATTTGCCAAAGCATAATAGAACCAACATGAATACAATACATTACACATCAATCATGACATACAAGTTCATACATCAAGTGTTTGTGCCACAAGTTCACACCTCCGAGTGCAAGTTCACAATCACATTACACCTTCGAGTACAAGTTCACAATCACATTACAACTCCAACGACGTAGCTCTACCTAGATGAGGTTTAGGGAGAAGTTCAGTGTGATCTATACCGGATTATGCGAGGCGCATATCGCAAAGTGCGCCTCGTATAATATTACGCGAGGCGCATCTGGGCTAAATACGCCCCGTATAATATGCAATCCTAGACAAATAGAGCAGTACACAAGTTTCTGTTAACAAACACACAGCATCCTAGTGGTAACATGCCTTGTCCTATTTCACTGGCCACCCAGGTTCAAATCCTAAGTTTAACAATTTTTTGGATATTTTTTTAAATGCCCATTTTTCATGTAAAAGCATTGTCCAAACACAATATGAACTATAAAATATACTACAAATATTTTAAATATTCAAATATTGCTAAAACAACAAAAGTGAGTATTCTCAATGAATGTGTCTTGTCGATACATAATATTCTCAATGCAATATTATTATAACACAAACATAATGAAAATTAAGAATGTTTTGATACATAATAATAGGCCACACACACGACGGTTCTTGACACAAGTGAGTGGGGTGGTAGTTGGCTCCATGTGCAAAAAGCTGGAAAAAAGTGGTGCCAGGTTATAGGAGGCGCATATTGACCAATATGCGCCTCCTATAATTCAAACTATAGGAGGCGCATATAGCAATATGCGCCTCGCATATGCGCCCACCTATTTCGCTCGGACCCGCAGGAGTTACTTGAGGCACATATGATCATATGCGCCTCGCATATTATCAAATATAGGAGGCGCATATAACCATATGCGCCTCGCATATTCGTGCACCTACCAACACGCGGCCCACACAGATTATGCGAGGCGCATTCTGCCCATATACGCCTCGCCTATCTAATATATAGGAGGTGCATATGAATGGAATGCGCCTCGCATAATATGGGGCTGCTAGATTCAGTCCGTACATGGATTATAGGAGGCGCATTCTTATCATATGCGTCTCGCCTATTTTTATACTAGAGGCGCATGGAGAAAGAGTGTGCCTCGTCTATTTTATAGGAGGCGCATATGGTTCAAATGTGCCTCGCATAAGCATGTCTCCTATAGCCTTTTCTCTAGTAGTGTCAGCTGCGTCGACTGAACGGGAGCGACGTACATCCTCTTTGGCGACATGAGAAAATGGCCATGGCTCGGCTGGTTGGAGGGGGGAAATGGCGGGAGTGGGCAGCCAGACGGGGGAAACGGGGTGATATAGATGACCAAATGGAGGGAAATAAATGTTTTGAAGGGTATGTCGGGGTGTCTCGCTGACAGGGCTGGCCGACGCACTTACTTCGTTCCATCCGGCGCCCCCTAGTCTCCTTGCGCGCCGGGTTCGACCTGGGGGCGACGGATGAAACGGACCGCTGCATCGACGCCAAAACTAAATTGTGTGTGAGGAGGGGGGGGGGGGATTTTTTGCGCCGACGCGCCCCCATAACCGGCTTAAAAAGAAGAAGAGCTCCCCGGTCGGAGTAACTTGCTAATAAGTGATACAAGGTGACAAGAGTGTTTCTCTTGAAAAATGTAAGGAGGTTATCCACGGTGCATGGGAAGTACCTCAACCTCTACGGTCCATGTTATACTTTCATGGTCTCAGCCCACTGCTCTGGTCGCCGCAGTGAAGTACTGTATTATCTGCGGTCATAGTCAGCACGTCCAACATCCAAACTCACACAGAAGAAAACAAAATCTCATAATTTACACGCAGCACCGGCGTCGACGCGCGTGGGCGTGCGCGTGCGCCTGATGTTCATGCACGCGCTGTGCTCTCAGCCTTGCGTTGCGTGCGTCCCACTACAAAGACGAGCAGAGATCTCAGCCTTGCGTTGCGTGCGTCCCACTACAAAGACGAGCAGAGATCTCAGCCCGTTTCCACAGGAGTAGGAACAAACGCGCACAGTGCGCACACACACACACGCGCACGACACACGCCACGGCAGCATGGCGCCGACGCAGGAGCTCGCGATAGACGTGACGAACTACAGCGGCGAAGGGCCGCCGGCGTGGGAGTGGGAGGAGCCGGTGAGCCCGGTGGGACGGCTGTTCCTGGAGCCACACTTGCGCTGCTACGTCGTGTGCGTGATCGGGCTCGGTGCGCCCGTCGACCTGCCGGCTCTGCGGGATGGGCTCCAGGCCACCCTCCTGCGTCACCCGCGCTTCTGCAGCCTCCAGGTATTGTAGCAAGTTCCTAGCTGTACTGGTGCCTGGTGCGGCCGGGATAGTAATCGATCGGAATCTCTTCACTCGGGTCGTCTATATATTCGCACTTTATTTCGAAAAAAAATCAGCAGTTGAATTTCTTTTGGATTTGCAGTTCTCATATGAGAACTTGTTAAATCATTGTCATCTCTCTCACCATTGAATTTGTCTTGTGATTCGTTCGATCAAAGGGTTGTATATGAGTTGGAACTGAGAAAAAACTCATGCAACACAAAAAATATTGTTCACACAAAACTTTTTTTTTTGTTCATGCGGTATAGTTTTATAATTCACAAAGTTAGAATTCATTACTCGCATGAACTATAGACGTTTCCAAAAATATTCACCCATACTCATTGAGCGTCAAACGGGATTCCTCCCACTTCTGGTCTAGTATTTTATGATTTTTAGTTTTAACATTTTGACTTATATATTTTAAATGGGAAATCACAAAATAAACCGAGAAGCCATATTTTGGTCGGATTCCACTTGTACCTCTACCTGGCACGGAATCATCAAATTGCAGATGATGTGTTACAATTGCGACAAGAAGATAACGAAGAACGAAAACGAAAAACACAGCAAGGGGACACAGATTTAACGTGGAAAAACCTCTCCAACAAAGAGAGGAAAAAAACCACGGGCGCCAGCCAGCGAAACTTCACTATATCGAGGAGTGTTTACAAACGCCGGGGATTTCACAGATACAACTCATCCCAACCGGCGGCTTACAAGGGGTTTATATATCGGTGAAAACCTAGGTCTTCGATGATCCGTACCGTACCGCGACGGGCCTCGCTCCACTCGTCAGAAGTTGACCTATACTTTGTAAAATTTGGACCAACATATAACATGATGGACGAGTTTTAAAAACCTAACCGGTTTAGTAGTCCAACCAGAAAAAACCTGGCCTCGCCGATTTTCTAAGAGGCACCGGTCCAACAATTGCTGAGAGGAATCAAACTCGGGACCTTATGCTAGGATGAGATAACACTAAAAACAAGTCCCAATACCGCTGGGACACACACCATGTTTCGTGATTACATATTGAAATATATGTTATATATACCTTTATTTTATGATTATTTTGTTTTAAAATTTTATTAAACTTTGATTAAAAAGAACATTTTTTTGTCGCCATCGAAACCGATAGTGATCCAACCATTAGACCAGTTAACTAGTCGCCTCACCAATCCGGGTTTTAAAACTAACCAAAATATGAAACCTGCTCGCTCTCTCCTTCCTCTGTTCCTGTGCAAGGCGAAAGGGAGAAGCTCCGTTTCCCTCCATCCACTGCCCACGGCGGGCGAGCCGTTGATGGCGGCGGCAGTGCCATGCTGGCGAATAAATCTGCCCCGATCCCCACCATCTCGGCGGCGACGCCGAGGGCTCGGAGGCATAGATTCCTGCCGTCCTTTCCGAGCGGTGAGGTTAGCTAGGGTCTGCGGGGATGGTCGACGAGGCGGTGATGGCGACTCTCCCAGGCAGTTTTGTTCCCCGGTCTCAGCTCCGTCGCGTCGATGCTTCCTCCTGTACCGGCGGGAGACTCGTGGGGAGATGTACAGGAGGCTTTCGTTGTGCTGGTTGCGGCGAGGCTTGGAGTACGGGGCTTCTGGAGCAAGGTATGTGGTTGATGGAGGGCGGCCCTGCCCCTCTTCCTCGACTCTGTCGACGGGAAGCGGCAGAGCTGAGATCCGAGCGGCACCGGGAATCTTCCCGGCCGACGTGCCCCATCGGTGACAGGCCCGATGTTTGCGGCGGGCTACTTGCGAGGCTCACAAAGCAGGATCTGCGAGGGTGCTCTCTCGGAGCTTGGGATCTTGGTAGTTGGCGATCTGCTCTCCGGCCGTCGTGCGTTGACGATGGTTTTTCCAGATCGGTGAAGGGTGGCTGCACAAGGACCTTCAAGGGCTTTAGTTTTATTTTCTTTTCAGTTGGGGCCTTTGTGCAATGTTCCCAGGACACGTATTCTCTGGGTCTTTCTTGATATTTCCCTGCGTGTGTTGTAATCCCGTTTGATTAATATATGGCATGCAGTGAATTCTCAAAAAAAAAACGTGCAGGTGATGGACGAGTCGAGGAAGGCCTCGAGACCAAAATGGGTTCAGACCACGGTGAGCCTCGACGACCACGTCATTGTCCCCGACCTAAACCCCACCGCCACGTCGGCGGAGGCGGACAGGGCCATGGAGGACTACTTGTCGTCCATCTCCACGCTCCCCATGGACCACTCCCGCCCGCTCTGGGAGCTCCATGTCCTCGACTTCCCCACCACTGAGGCAGCCGCCGCGCTTGCGCTCCGCATGCACCACTCGCTCGGCGACGGCGCCTCGCTCATGTCCCTCCTCGTCGCATGCGCCCGCCCCGCCGCCGACCCTACCACGGCGCCACCGACGCTGCCGACCGCCGCCGCCACCCGCCGCGCCATGCCGACGCGCCCGCCGGTTTCCGCCATGCTCGCGTGGGTCATATCCACCCTCGTGCTCGCGTGGCACACGGTCGTGGACCTGGTGTGCTTCGTCGCGACGGCGTCGTCGATCCTGCGCGACCCACCGACGCTGCTCAAGGGGACAGAGGGTGTGGAGTTCCGGCCCAAGCGCTTCGTCAACCGCACGCTTAGCCTCGATGACGTCAAGTACGTCAAGAACGCCATGAACTGTGTAAGTACACCGGCGGCGAGATACTCCACTTTATCTTTTTTTTTCCTTGTAATAAATAGAACTAACAGACCTTTGCAGACTGTCAATGATGTTCTACTTGGAGTGACTTCTGCCGCGTTGTCTCGATACTATTTTCGGAAAACAGGTAAGCTCCAGCAATTTGAGCTGGCTGTGCCGTTAACCTAAATAACTGCTATTCACTCTGATCCACAATAAGTGTCGCCCATTTTATATTAAGCTAGTACAAATTTTGTACCATACGAGCTATATTTATTAGGATCGGACTGAGTACTAGAACATTCGTTACTTCATGTTCAGGTGAAAGTGTGGAAAAGAGCATAAAGGTGCGATCACTTCTTGCTGTCAACTTAAGGAAGACGCCTGGCCTACATGTAAGCCCGGCCTGGCATTTCTCATGCCCGCCTCTTGCTGTCAATTTTAGGTACCTATGCTATGTATGTCCTGTACGTCAGTTAATCTGTGTTGCAGACACTGCAGGCTAGTATGATGGAACCTGGCAAAGCCGACGGCGCGAAGTGGGGCAATCAACTGGGCTACATGATACTGCCGTTCCACATATCCAAGCACGACGACCTTCTCGAGTACGTCCGGGAGGGGACCAAGGTGGCGCGCAGGAAGAAAAGCTCCATGGAATCGGTACTCATCTACAAGAGCCCAGTAACTGTAATGAAAATCTTCGGCGTTAAGGTGCTCGACCCAGCTGTACTGGTTCAGTGGTTCTCATCTCTAACTTGGCTTAAACTGAAGAAAGCACTGGCGATTCAACCTCCCTCGTATATGTGCAGGCAGCAGCTTCTCTGTACTATAACTTGTTCACGAACACCACCTTGGTGTACTCCAACGTGGTCGGCCCAAGTGAGCTGCTAGTCCTGTACGGCCACCCGGTAGTCTACATCGCTCCCAGCGTCTATGGTCTATCAACTGTAAGCTCTCAAGAAATTGCCGAGTTCATAATTGTTTTTTTTTTCTGTTCTTCCCCTCGATACATCGTGTTTTTAGCTGTTTCACAACATGTCATTATTGCATTTTGAGGGTGTAGGTTTCTCGATATACAGCTAGTCAACTACTGATCGTTTCGTCTCAATGTGTACTACAGGGATTGACTATACATTATCAGAGTTACATGAACATTATCAAGCTAGTCCTGGCTGTAGATGAAGCACAGTTTCCAGATGCTCATGACCTTCTGGACGACTTCGCCCAGTCTCTCAAGCTCATTCGGGACGCGGCTTAAGGAAAGACAGGGTCTACGCGTTCCAGCCAGAATCAATACATAGCTATGAGCGCTTGAACCTCCATTTGATGGTGTTCTTCAAACCCATAGCAAGACATAAAATTTCATGTTTGGTCCATAGGGATAAGAGTTGTTAGGTAGTTATAACCTCTCTAGTGTAAACGTGGGAAAAATAAACACTCAATTCAAAACTTGCCACACCCAAACCCAACTAAAGTACCTTCAGAGCCAGAAAGACGATTTTCCAAATGGAACACAATGAGGACATGGTTTTCCAGTTGAGTTTTTACTAGAATTTCAGGGATGCCATCGAATCAAACATTTTACGGAGTAGATTTGTTCGGCTTCCAAGCTGGACAACTAAATCTGTTTTGCCTAAATTTTGGTGAGATCATTTTACTACCTAAGGTTAATGGGCAGAAATGGTCCAACAATATAGGCCTATATATGTCTCATTAAAGTTAATTTTAAAATATTCACAAAAATAGCAACAGTTAGGCTAAACTCAATGGCCGATCATGTGGTTTGTTCCACACGGACAGTATTCATGCAAGGAAAAAAGCTTCCTAGTTAGAGTAGCAATTCTGCATGAAACACTACATGTATAACTTAACCGGCAGTTTCCATATCGTGGGCTGGCACTGACTCGGTCGTGGACTGTTGCCCCACGTCCTACCCGACCCGCACTATATAGAAGGCAGACGCAAACCGTAGTAGGGACAAGCAATTAGATTGCATCTGTCTACTTGCGCATCGCCGTTCTATCTCTTTGTGCTGCCCTCTGCCACTCTATCCCGCCGGCTGCGTGCACGGTCGTCCGGGAGAGCAGGCCTCCGGAACCCCGTCTCTCTGATCCTGCACCAGGAGAGAGGCGATAAGGTTTTTGGGGAGCGTCTAGACGCGACTGCTCAATCTTTTCCTCGACTTCATCGCCATGTCTGACGACGCTGCTGCTGGTGGTGGCTCCACTTCTGTTGCGCCGTTGGTCAATATTTATAGATCCTTGAGCAATACTTCTAAGAGAGGAAGTGCCCGCATACAACTTGTGACGTTTATCCTTTGCGCATAAACGATATCACGACAGGTGTATTCTAGCTGCAACGTGATGCACAACGATGGTGATTGATGCAGCGCTGAGTTGATGTAGGAGCGCTTCGTTGAAAACCCGAAGAGCAAGGTGTGAATCAGCACATCAGCAAGTTTTTCCTCAGTAAAAAACCGAGATTATCGAACCAGTAGGAGGAAGGAATAGTCACACGGGTGTTGCAAGCAACGTGAAAACCTGCACAACACAAACTCAAGGCTTTGCCCCAACGAATCAGCGAGGTTGTCAAGCTCACCAGTTTGTTGTAACAAAGGATTAAACGTATGGTGTGGAAGGTGATGATGGTTTGCAACAAGTAAACAAGTAACAGTGGAAGATGTATCAATGGTAAAGATTGGACTGATGTCCATAGTTCACTAGAGGTGCTCTCCTTAGACAAACAACATGGCATGAAGGGTAAACAAATTACAGCAGGGCAATTGACAGGAACTGAGCTAGACATAACAATGCACACTACAAGAGATGTGATATACAGTGACGAAAATCCTCATGACGATGGTCTGTAACGTCACGCAATATTGTAATGAGTGACGTCTTACCCCTAGTGTCATGGAATTCATGAAATCCATGACGATCACACAATCACCGTCACACATAAGCACATTCAGTGACGATCAGATAGCCTCAATGACGAATGCAGAGGGGTCACAGAAAAATTTGAAGAAATTAGAATGATATGTATGATAGGTATTAAAAATTATGTTTTCAGGACTCAAACCTAGGCCATACGAGCTGCACCGGCGTACCTTTACCGGTAGGTCAATGTTAGATTGCTGATAAATTTGGTTTATAAATTTATTTTTTATAAGGCTGTACTGAATGTAACTAGAAAAAAGTAATCGATCTTGCTTTTCAAAAGTTATTATCAGTCTAAAATTGTGAAAGGAACTATTTTCGACGCTTAGTGATACCAGTAGGCCTCTTCAAGATTTGCGTTGACGAGTTTATTTGATTGATCAGTGTTGTATACTTACCATATGGAAGATAAGAAACAGAGTTCTCTTTAATCTAGATAGTACGTAAACAGAGTTCTATACGGAGTCATATAAGAGAGCTATATAAGACTAGGAGAGGAGACCGACTTAACTTTAACCATTGGGTACTACTGATATACAGCCTCCTCTCCGCGTGCCATCATCGGTGACGCAGGTGGCCTCCTCTTCTCTGCATCACGGGCGCGCTGCTCGTCCCGGCTGCCGGGTCGCGGTACGTGCCGTCGCTCTTCCGAAGTTTACCTCGTAGATTGATTCTAGAGAATTAATCTTGGTGGCTGAATTCAGAGTATTAGTATTTCCTTTGACTCATATTAGTTGATTTAATTTTGTCTAGATACGGATGTATCTATACTAGATACATATAAATCTAGACAAAATTGAGTCAACTAATATGGATTTGCGTTTGAATCATCAATTTTTTATATGTTGCATTGCCTGAACCTAGTTCTATCCGTATTTATTCGAGGAATCAGGGAACTTTATTTTATTACTCGTAAATAGGATTACAATCAAGAACAATAGCTGTAGACGCAAAGTCAGGTACACGATGTCACAATTAGATTGTACATCCATTAACCCAAACATAGTTTGTTACTAGTAGAAAACTTAGATATCGTGTAGTTAGATACAGATCTGCAGCCTTATTTTGATTACAGTAAAAAAAATTTGAGTGACAACTTCTACTATTTAACACTACTAAAATAAATATATATAGTTAACTAATTAATTCTATAAAAGAGTTTTCATAAAAAATATATACCTCCAAATACGATTGTTATGGTTCCTCGTTCGTTCTCTATTTATCCTCGCGACTATTTTGCGATTATACTAACGAGATCACTTACATAAAAAAATTGCGGCCTGCGGGCGAGCGCGGCGGCGTGGCAAGCTGCTAATGCTGCTTGGCGGCGCCGATGTAGGTGGGACGATCTGGGCCACGAGTGCTCTTCCATTCTTTGTCGGCATGGTGCTCGATCAGCAGGACTTGACGGCTCGTGTGGCGTCCGACAGTCATGTGCCCGGTTGACTGTGGTTGATTTGGCGCGTCCAGCCGGAGTTGGGGTGAAGTGGGAGTTTCTGCCGCCACTACTAGGAAAATGGCCTTTAGTGGCGCACCATGAAACATCATCTGTGGCGCACTAGCAGTGCGCCACGTGCCTTGCGCTACAGAAGTTTAAACTTCTGTGGCGCACTGTCTAGTGCGCCACAGAAGTTTAGAGACAGGCGTGGCGCACATGCCAGTGCGCCACAGAAGTTTGGGCAGGTGCGCCACGCGTATGAAACGATAACCGTGGCGCACTAGGTGCTGTGCGCCACGGATGTAAATTTCAAAATTCAAAAAAAAAGCAGCAGATCTGGATCTCGTCGTCAGTGCGGCCGCGCGTCGGTGCAGGTCGCCATCGCCGTCAGTGCGGTCGCGCGTCGGTGTCGTCGCCCTGTATTTTTTTTTCTGCAGGAAAAACGGTTTTTTGACCGTAACTTTTTACTCTTTTCAAATTTTGAAAATCTAAATAATCGCTAAACGACCGTAGGTCGTTGCGAGCGGATGCGAAATCTCGTTCTCGTCATTTTGGTATATTATACGTTTTTTTCGATATCGTATGCAAAAGTTACGGCCTTTTTACCGTGGCATAACTTTTTTTTGCAAATAAAGTCGAAACTCATTTTTGTTAATTTTACTAGAAGCTATATCACATTACCTACCTAAATATGAAAGGATTTAATTTTTTGAAGTGTTTATCATTTTCTTTTATTTTTTGCAAACCCTAAAAAGGCGATCCACGGGGGGTGGAGTTGGTGCATGCCACTACATCTGTGGCGCACATGTCATAGTGCGCCACAGAGAGTACAAACTTCTGTGGCGCACTATGCCATGTGCGCCACAGATGCTTGCGGATGGTTCACATCAGAGAGGGGCGTGCGCTTAGGCGTAGCGCACCCCCCCATATGCGCCACAGATGACACTAACAACCGTGGCGCACATGACTATAGTGCGCTACAGATGTTTGGCGTGCGGCCAACAGGGCCCTGGCCCACACACATCTGTGGCGCACTACAGTCATGTGCGCCACGGTTGTTCTAGTTACTAGTAGGGCACTGCCCACAGGTGAGCCACGCCTGTTTTAGCCGTGGGGCACTTCAACCATGTGAGCCACGGATGTGCTAATTACCTATAGCTGTTTTCCTAGTAGTGCGCGTTGTGCTAGTGGCAGCGAGGCCTTGTGTCGGGGCGAGTGGCAACGATGCCCTGCATGGGCGGTTCGATCGCGAAGGTATTCATCGATGTGAGTCTTGCCCATCTCCTTTTTGGAGCTCATCATTAGAGTCGGAGTTGCCGGCCATATATGTGAGGGGTTAACTGTTCCACATAGGCTGGTGTGGGCTTCACGAGGTCGTTACGGTGATGACTTCTTAGATGGTCGTTCTTCGGTGGAGTCGGAGTTGCTGGATCTTGGAGGAGTGATGACGATGGCACCGGTGGGCAGCCTCGACGATGGTCCTCGCTTCGATGGTGTGTGTGCGTTTTTTTTTGAAAGTCAAGCAACTGCTGGCTTTCGATTTCATTAGTAGCAGAATATGTACAAGCTCGCACTAGGTGAAAAGGAAGAAAAAGAAGAGAAAATGAAAAAAAGATGACAAACTAGCCACCCTAGTGGCACTAGTTCGACACCCCTAAACCGCAGGCCACTGCCCCGCCTCATAGAGCCATGACCACAAGCGCTTTCCGAGGCCGCCGCCTCGGCACACGACCACCGTCCGGAGCCGTCGCCCCGGCATCCACTGCGCTGACAACAGAATCACCACACAAGGCAGGCACGACCATGTCAGCACCGCGAGAAAAAGTTCTCCAAAGGCGACGCCTCCAAGGAGGTAACGACGATGGGCCGTCGTCCGCTCCAGAGGAGCTTAGGTTTCACCCGGAGAAACTTAGGACACTCGTGCCAGTAGAAGATCGCAACTCCCAGACAACGCGAAAAGAAGGAGAACGGCACCCTAGGGCGCCGCCGCCGTCAGCACCTAAGTGCGAGGTTTTCACCTGGACTTGCGAGCATCTAGGGCCGCGACCGACCCGCCAAGACGGTGGTCAAGCAACGCCCAGGCTGAGTACACGCAGTCCCAGCAGATCTACGCCGCCAGCCACTCCATGGCGCGTCGCCGTCCACGCCTTGCCGGAGACACGCTAGGGGCCGCGAAGCCCAGATCGGGTAGCCATGTTGCCCATGTGTGCCCTCGAGGTGGTCATGTTTCGTGACAGTCGGCGAGGGTGTCTGTATCGGTTTTAGGTTGGTTTCCCGTTAATTAACCAATCAATTCTTTTTTGTTTTTAAAATAAAATAAGGCAATATTGTTCGTTTTGTCTAAAAAATTTAATACTCTTTGTCCTAAAATAGATGTCTCAGATTTGTTAAAATTTAGATAAATTTAGACACTATTTAGTATATAGATTCACTTAAATTTTGATAAATTTAAAACATCTAATAATTTTTCCTCCACCGAATTACCTACTCCCAATTTTCCCACCAAAAGTTATATGTTCCCTCCGTTTTTTGCTCTGGGCGGTCACTTGAGAATTTACCAACCGTTTCTAATCCTGCGGGGAGCCAGCGCCCACTTCCCCTTATTTCTCCTCATCTTCCCCGTTCTTGCCACAAACCAGATCGGGTCGCGCTCCGATCCATCCGCCCCAACCAGGTAGAACGGCGCTGTCCTCTTCATCTCCGCGATCGGGGCCCGCCGACCTCATCACCGTTCTTCTGACCGCAGATCGCTCGGGCGCCGCCGCGCGCCCCATCCCGCTCGAACGCCACCGCCCTCCTCATCGGCGGGATCGGAGCCGTCGGCCTCACCCACGACGTCCTCCGTCGCACCCCTTCTCTTGTTTCCTCCCACGAATGCTGCTTCGTCCTACCACGCCTCCACGTGAACGGCGCCGCCTGCAACCCGTGAAAACTCCATCGCCCGCACACGCCCCAACTGCATGTATTTCTTCTGAATTGCATGTACTTTGTGTATTGGTTGCTCTGTACGAGGATTTGGATTGATTCTAGGTCACGATTGGGATTTCTGGCTATTAAAGAAAAGTTTATATGCATAAATTAATATCGTCTGTCTAGGATCACCAAGTTTAGACTATGGATCACGGCACACAAATCTAATTTGTCTAGATTTGGATGAATCTAGACACTATTAGTATATAGGTTCATCCAAATTTTGCCAAATCAAAGTCAACTAATATGGTTCAAAGGGAGTACTATTTTTTATCTTCATCTTTTTTGAGCTGAAAAATTATCATCTGTGTGCAATCTTTTTCCCTTTCATTGTTCTGATTATTGCGTGACAGTAAATTATGTTCTTCGGAAGTATACAATTGTTCATTGATTTTTTCGTTTTTGCAGTAAGACACTGTAGTTTAATCATGATGAATCAACTAGTTATGAACCAAAAATTGGTATTTCTGCAGGTGCTTACTTTGATTGATCTTTTGTCCTCGAGATCAATCAGGAAATCTGCTGTTCCAGCCTCGATTTTCTCTTCAGGCTTTGATAAATATGGCTTTGCTTCTTCACAATCATTTGGCTCATCTGTATATCGAAAAGATATTAAGACCGATAGCTCAGGTTTAATCTTGGAATTAATGATAGAAATGGTCCATTGATCTGAGTATTTGACCAGTAGTAGCAAGTACCTTCTTTGAGTAGGTGTCTAGTGAGCTCTTCTTTAGCAGTGTTCCTGTGAGGAATTTTAACAAGTGTTCTTCAGATACAGTATACTGCAATGGGATAATACTGACACTGCAGGTATCTAATCATACAGTACTTTAAGGCCATGCATGAAAAATTAATGCAGAGTTCCAGCTAGAAACATATTAGATCTAGATGTGTACAAGTATCAGAAACATCAAATACGTACATGTTTAACTTATATCTATCCTTTTTATATAGAGTAGTTAATTAAAAAAATTGGTTCCTATGCATTTTAATGACAGCTACTTGTATGCATTGTTTGCTGGATTAGCTCGGTGCGATTGTGACATATGCATTTGAAGACAAACTTAATTATTTGCCTAAATCTCAACATGACTACTATTGGATTACTACATTGTGTTCTTGTACAAAGCGAGTAGGTTCTGTCTTGACTGAAAAAACTGCATGTATAGATGCCTTCTCTCTAATTTTTAAGTAACTTGATTCAACATTTTTATTTAAACCTACTTAGACACGAGCATTTAATGACTTTGAATAGATTCTGTAAGACATCAACAGTAGCCATGTTATGTAAAAAACAGGGACTTGCAAATGAAACAAGTCCATTTTTTAAACTGAATAAAATAAGTTCTAGGCTGTTATTTGTCTTTGACTATGGACCTGATTTAAAGAAATTTGGCCAGCAGCAACTCATGTATGATAAGAGGTCGTAAATTAATCAAAGTCATTAGTTTCCATTCTCATATGTTTGTGCAACTTTTATTTATGTATGCATAATATTGGTTTTCTAATGTTTCATGATATCCTTCTTTTCTAAGGTAGTACAACCATGCCAGAAATTCCGCAGTATGAGAGGAACAGGTTGGCAAGGGTTGCGAGGCTTAGAGCTGAAGCGGCAACGCCACTTATGGAGATACATAAAATAGCCGGGCAATTGGTATATGGTGAGAGTGGCCATGACAAACAGATGCGCAAAGGTGAGAATGGTGGCAGTGGCTCCGAATATGAGCCAAATGATGATGAGGAGGCCGACGATGCAGATGAGGTTTCTGGAGAAGAAGATGAGCAGGAGCCAACTGTACATATCTCAAAGGAAAATGTACCATATCTTTGTCTATCAAAACAGAATATATATAGATCATTTATAATTATCCTTGATAGGTTTTTAAGCATATAGAGAATATGCAGTGATTCTTAGATCTTAAAATCACCTTTAGCTAACTAAAATCAAGTGAGGTTGTTCTATTCTAAATGTATTGCTAGCATGCTTGTGATTTTAAATTGGAAACACATGTGACATTAAATGTAGAACTACTGGCATGATTATTATTTTTTGTCTTACTACTAAATGCAAATTTCAACTTGCTAAGTCAAATATAAGTCAATGTTAATTCACTAACTTGTTTTTTCCCAACTTGTTTGAACCAGGCAAAGCAAGCTTCTAGAAAGCCACACGGGAGAAAGCGTGCTCGGTCCAGAACTACTGTACCTACTACC
This sequence comes from Avena sativa, assembly GCA_916181665.1. Lineage (NCBI taxonomy): Eukaryota > Viridiplantae > Streptophyta > Magnoliopsida > Poales > Poaceae > Avena > Avena sativa. The sequence goes on along the minus strand of OV702281.1, from coordinate 383,808,484 downwards.
ACAAGAACAACAAGAGCATCAGCATCTAGACTTAACCAGAAGACCATACCCCACCTAATGACAACAACACATCACCTCACCAAACTTCCAACGATACTAACTCACTTGATGCCGATACAGGGATGCAACATTCTCAAGACATGATAGACTCTTTGTGCCAAATTGATAACATGGTTACACTACGTGGCCAAGGTATATGTAGCATCATCTTCTAACTCTGTTTGCTTTATAGTTTCCACTTGAAATAATGAACTTCCACTTTTTATGCTACCTTGTGATGTAGATGCTTTAGTATGCTCAAGTGGTCCAAAAGTCCAGAAAACTCAATGAGAAGTAAACTTAGACCAACCATGGGGCATGGTTTAGATGATTATGCAAAAAGAAACGGAGGGAGGAAGATGAAGATTGATTTCTCAGCTGGTAGAGTGAGGCCTCTTGACCCTATCCAAGCAGCCAAGCTTGCTTCTCAGTGTGGTATACATGTTCGCAGCAACATCATGCATGTTGCTACACATTGGAATGATTACAGCAAAGAAGGCCTAGAACGCCATATTCCTAATGCTATTGGTCATGTTGCGGTGAGACATTTTCCTTCTTTCTTTTCATTCCAATTTTTACATGTTGCGTTGTCTATTTATTGATGTATCCAATCATTTCTTGCTTTTAGAAAAACTTTGAAATGGATCCAAAAGAGGAGGTGGCTAGAGGTGTATGCACAAAGATACTCCAGAAAGGTGTTCGACAACGTCGATACATCTTGAAGAGGGATTATTTCATGGCACGCACTGTTGATGAAGCATTATCAAATAAGACACCCAAAGTTACTCAACCAAATTGGGAAGCTCTTGTCAACAAATGGTCAGATGAAAGAAACAAGGTTTGTATCAAAATAGACCACCAACAATACATAAAATGAATCTGAAGTTGCATACTACTTTTGTTTTATTTTGTCACTAGTTTGTCAGGTTTATTAGACACTTTTTGTTGTATTATTTTGCCTGAAGTTTTTAGGACAGAGCAAGGTAGAAATGTTCTTACTGATATCTTAGACATAGTAAGGGAGGGACAAAGTAAGATGATAATACTAGTGTTAGTAGCATAATTGGCAGTATCTAATGAACATGTTTTTTGTTTTAGTAAATAATCATTGCTACTGATAATACTAATATTCGTTTGCTTCATTTAGAAACTTTGCGCAAAGAACAAGAAGAACCGAGAAGCTGTCAAGCATCAGCAAACTACTGGCTCTAGGTCGTATCCTGCCCATTTTCACCAACTTGTAAGTATTCTACCAAACTAAATACCGTACCATGTCTAATGTAACATGTCTTCATATATTGAATACTAATTATATGAATTCCTAAATCTTGTAGAAGAAAGACAAGTACAACCATGAGGACCCTAGTCCAATTGAGTTCTTCAAAGAGACCCATACCAACAAAAAGACGGGATGCATGAGCGCGGCTGCATTTGATGCTTATGTGAGATTTCTTTATCCTTTTGGACATGAACACATATTGTTGATGGCAGTAGTTTTCATTCTTGCATATATAAATGCATGCATGCAACTACCATATCCTGTATTTACTTCTGTGCATATATATAAAAGGGTAGATGTGATGAGTATTCCCCTCAAAAAAATATGTTTGAATCAGGACTTAAACTATATACTTAATTCTGACTAATTTTATGGTATGGCTAGCAAGTTCGTACGGGTACATGTATGGTGGTGCATTATATATATTAATGAAATGGTGATGTGCATGCATACTATGCTTCAGTACTAGGTCATCAAATTATTTTTTCACTCTTAGGACTAGATATTATGTTGGGTGCTGGCCTTGCTTGCTACTTATTGTGCCATTGGATATTATTGTGCCGCTGGCTACTTGTTTTGTTACATATTCTGTTGGCATTTGTGACTCTTATCTATGATATTTATATTCTTTTGTAATTTTTATTGAACCTATCATCTTTCTCTAACTTGAGCCACGATAAATGCTTTCTTCTACAGACCGCGATGGCAAATAAAAGGACTGAAGCACAACCAGCAGATGAGATGCTATTGCCTGATACACAGATTGTGGCTGAAGTTCTAAAGAAGCATAGCTCTTCAAGCACCTTCCTCTCTAGCATGGGGTGCCAATCAAGATCTAGGAGGTCTAGAACATCTGCTTCTGAAGAACGTGTCCGAGAATTAGAAGAACTAGTAGAGCAACAAAGGAGAGAGGCAATAGATGCACGTGAGATGTACCAACAACAATCAATTGAGAGAGCAAAAGAGCAAGAGGAAGCACTTGAAGAGATGCAAAGGAAGCAACATCAAGAATGCATATGAAAATAAGCAAAAGAGCAGGACGGACTTCTTAGTTTCCTCTTACGAAAACATGCAACTCAAAACTAAGCACCATATTTGATGGTGCGTGAAGAACATTAGTATATCATAGTGCTTTTCTAGCATTAACCTAGTTTGCTAGTGTTTAATTATGTCAATTTTACATTGCAACTTTTTTAGTTATGTATGATGATATTCAATTGTGTGTCGCAGATATATATTATGATTTTGATTGCAATTGAGTATATCTGGCCATATGTATATCAGATTCAAAAATATTAATAGTTAAGAATTTAAATTAAATTTACATAAAAAGGGAATCAATATCACAAGCAAAAATAATTCTAGAAAATAATACCCGCAAAATAGGGTAAACAATGATTTATTGCAAAAAATAATCGGGAAAAGTTCTACACGTAATAAATTTTAATTTTTAGAAAATATCATAAAAGGGAAAAATCTAGAAAAATAGGTTTTTTTCTTAATTAATAAAATGAAATCACATATGATGTCATCAACAACTGTGACGCTAATCCATGACGTTTTCACGCTATGAGATGGTCTCGCAGGTGCTTACATCACATATGACATCATCAATATTCGGTGACGTTCTTTTGCGCGCCGCGTCACGAGCGGGAATCTGTGACGGGGATTCCATGACGATGCCCGTGACGCTCGAAAAATGTCACACAGGGGTATTCTGAGACGTTATTTGCTATTCCATGACGTTTCGAGCTCGTCACAGTATATCAGATCTCTTGTAGTGGCAATACCAGGCAAAAAGATCCTATGAGATTCGATTGGGCAATACAACAATATACATAGACCGCCATCCAATTGCATCTATGACTAGAAGTCTACCTTCAGGTTATCATCCGAACCTCCTCTAATATTAAGTTGCAAGCAATAGACAACTGCTTTAAGCAAAGTGTGTAAGGTAAACAATCCACTTGTTCTATGAACAAGAGACCGTTGTTTTCTCCCTAGAAGCAACAACGCATCTACAACCGAAGAGATTTATGTCACTTCCCTTGGAAACTAGAGGCATGAACCCACTATCGAGCATAAATACCCCATCTTGGAGTCACTAGCAACTACTTGGCCAAGATAGTTACTAACAACAGAGAGCATGCAAGATCACAAACAACACAGACATGATAGAATCATAAGACAAAACCATTAATCAATCTGACATAGTAATCTCAATATCCATCGGATCTCGCAAACACAACATGCATGATTACAAATAGATTAGATCTTGATCATGAACGAAGCTCACAAGATCTATACATGAAAGCACAAGGAGGAGATACAACCATGTAGCTACTACACGGACTGACGCTGTTTTCACCAGAATTACCTTGTTGTCTTGTTTTTGTGCAGAAAATGAACTATTAGGAAAAATCCCAAAAAACATGCAAAAAATTATATTTCACCAGAAGATCCACAGAGCGAGAAGACGAGACGGAGAAGGGGCCTGGGGGCCCACACCCATGCCAGGCGCGGGCCCACCACTGGTCACGCCTGGTGGGTGCAGCCACCCCAGGCACCCCATCGGCCTCCCTCTGTGCCTATAAGTTGCCTTTTACCTAAAAACCGAGGGGGGTTCGATAGTTTTCCAGAAAGAGTTCCGCACCGCCGCCGCCAGAAACCAAGATTCGGATCCACAAACTCCGTTCTGGCACCCTGCCGGGATGGGGAATTTGGAGAGGATCATCGCCATCGTCATCACCAACGCATCTCCATCGACCATCAATGTTTACCTCATCCATGAGTGAGTAATCCCCCATTGTAGGCTTGGGGATGGTAGGGATTGGATGAGTTCTATCATGTAATCTAATAAGATTGTTAGGGCATAGTGCCTAGTATATCTATTAGTGTTATTTGACTTTGTTGCAACTTGTTGTGCTTAATGCTTGTCACTAGGGCCTGAGTGCCATGATCTCAGATCTGAACTTATTATTGAATCATTATGATAGTATTGTTTGTGATCTTATCTGCAAGTTGTGTATACATATCATTGTTCGGATCCAAAGGCCCCAAAGTGACAATAATTGGGACAACCGGAGGGGATGGTTCTGGTGTGAGGATCACATGTGTTCACGTAGTGTTAATGCTTTGCTCCGATGCTCTATTAAAAGGAGCACCTTAATTGCCAGTAGTTCCCTAGAGGCCCCGCTGCCACGGGCTCGCTGGACAGAAGATGTTGTGCAAGTTCTCATTGCGAGCACATATGACTATATTTGGAGCACATGCCTAGGATTGTTTAGTACTTGGATGCTTGTTATTATTTATCTGCAATGCCCTAGATCTTGAAGTTACATGTTTAGACTCGTCCATGCAACACCCGTAAATCCATCCCTATGCCTACCGCACTCGAATCCCACTGTTTACTGTTACTATTACTATTGCTACTGTTTCACTGTTGTTGTTGCTTTGCTGTTGCTACTACCAAACTGTTGCTACTCATAAACTTCTGTGAGCAAGAACTATTTCCAGGTGCAGCTGAACTGACAACTCAGTTGTTAAGGCTTGCAAGTATTTGATACGCCCAATTTGCATCACCATTCTATATCATAATTTACCTCTATTCATTGATATTTGTCTTATTATGAGGTATTACTTATGGCTTTTCATGTGTTTATGCATGTTTGATGATTCTTGGAGGATGGACTGTCGGAGTCTGGATTCTGATGGAAAAGAAGGCGTTTCGGTTCAATTTTGTGAAGATCAGAAAAATACCAAAAAAATATGGAAACATATTATTTTACCAGAAGACGAAGGAAGCCAGAAGGAGGAGCGAAGGGGGGGTGCAGGGGGCCCACACCCCCTAGGCACAGGCCCACCTGAGGCCGCACATAGGGCAGGTGTGGCCCACCTTCCCAGCCTCCGACTATCCCCCTTCGCCTATAACTTCCCTACGGAACCCTAACACCAAGGGAGCGACCACAGATAGATTTCTGCCGCCTCTGGGGGGCGGAAAACACCAAGAGAGAAAGGTCTCTCTGGCAAACAGATTTCTACCGAGGGAATTCCTTCCTGGAGAGGGTATACCGTCGCCATCAACACCATCATCAAGCTAGGCTTCATCGGGATCATCATCATCATCCACACCATCATCTCCACCAGCACCATCATCACCACTCCGTCCCACTGTAACAATTGTGTTGGATATTGCTTTAGTTCTTAGGGGAAACTTTTTCGGTGTTAATTACTATTGTAGTTGATGCTTGTGAGTGGAACCATTGGATTATTTTTTATGTTCAAATTGTTATCCATTATCATATCACCTTTGATCTTGATCCATATGATGTCGTGTGAGTAGTTCGTTTAGTTATTGAGGACATGGGAGAAGTCATATTGTTAGTAGGAATCTGTGATGAGTTATTATTCAATGGTTTAGTATTTAAGTTGTGGTGCTATTCTTCTAGTGGTGTCAACGTCGACTACATGACACTTCACCATTTATGGGCCTAGGGGAATGCATTGTGTATTTGGCTACTAATTGTGGGGTTGCCGGAGTGACAGAAACCTGAACCCCCGTTAGGACACCTTTGCACAAGGGAGTGTAGGATCTCAGAGTTTAAGGTTGTGGTTAGATTTATATCTTAATTACTTTCATGTAGTTGCGGATGTTTGCAGGAGTTTTAATCACAAGTATGTATTATTCCTAGGAAGGGCGGTATGTTAGCACAGGTTCACCCACACAACACTTACAAACACCAAAGAAGAGTACTCAGCTATTTGAAGGAAAGCACTTGACAGAATTTCCATGTGTCCTCAAGAACGTTTGGTCTTTATAAGTATTTCCACCGGCTTGTCCTTTGCTAAGAAAGGATTGAGCCACTTGCTCCGTTTGTTCGTTTCTTATGTGACTTGCTCTTTGTTTCTTTGCCTTGTCAGAAAACCACTAAAAATCCATTTGCTAAGTATTCACAGGGATTTCCTGCTCCATACCACTGTTCAGCACCTTCTGCTCCTTGTTGGGATCGACACTCCTATTTATCGAAAGTACTACGATACACCCCCTATACTTGTGGGTCATTAAGACTATTTTCTAGCGCCGTTGCTGGGGAGTGAAGCGCTATTGAAGAGTGGAACTGGTAAGGGAAACTTTCACTGTGAGTATTGCTCTTGTTACTGCTTGTTACTTTATTTCCAATATGGATAACCCACTTGGTTTTCTATTTGGGAAAACTACTACCACTGCTAGGGTAGTAGATGAACCACCTCTTGTTGAGATAGATCCTTTTAAGATACCTACAAGTATTGTTAATCGTGTTATGGATAATTATTATTTTGGGGATGGAACTGTCCATCCTGGTGATCACTTGCTTTTTATCCATGAATTATGCGGGTTGTTTAATTGTGCAGGTACCACAACTGAACATGTGAAGAAGAAGTTACTCTCCATATCGTTGAAAGGGAGAGCTGAAGAATGGTATAAGCTGCTGAAGAATGGACAATCCATGGAATGGGAGGATATGTCATCTCTCTTCTACTCTAAATTTTATCCTCCCAGTGAGATCCATAAGGATAAAAATCTTATATATAACTTTTGGCCTCTTGATGGGGAGAGTACAACTCAAGCTTGGGGGAGATTGAAGTTACTAATAAATGTCCTATTCATGAACTCCCTAACAATATTATTCTCAGTAACTTTTATGCTAGGCTTTCTCTTTATGATAAAGATTTACTAGATGCTTCTTGTGCTGGATCATTCACACGTATGAAGGAAGAAGCTAAATGGGATCTACTATACTGTATTCAACATAACACTGAAGCTTGGGAGAATGACAAAGGAAGAAAGGCAGGTATAAACTATGATTATGAATGCATTAAATCTTTTATGGGAACTGATAGCTTCTGTGATATTAGCAATGAGTTTGGTCTTGATTCTCAAAGTATTGCCAGCTATTTTAAGGCCTTTGCCTCCTACATTGAAATTCCCAAGAAGAAGTGGAATAAGTACCATGCTCCTTATAAAGATGTTGTTAGTCATGTTCCTATCAGAAGTACTCAAGTTTGTACAACTAATCATATTGTGCCTGAACCCCATGTTGAGAAAATGCCTTTCCCAGCTAAGGTAAAGGAGTATTCTATGATTATTAGTGCAAATAGTAAAGGTACAATGAAAACTGTGGAGCCTGGTAAGCATTTGAGTGATGAACCTGTGGTAGATATTGTGAAAGATACTATCACTAGAAATATAGAGGATGAGCATATTGTCTTCTGTGAAGATGCTTCTAATATTATTTCTCATCCTGGTAAAGTTATAAAATCTAGTGTCCTGCTTTCTGTTAAAATTGGTGATCATTGCTACTATGGTTTATGTGATATTGGTGCTAGTTCTAGTGCTATTCCTTATGAGCTTTACAGGGAAATTATGCATGAGATTGGTCCTTGTGAGCTTGAGGACATTGATGTGGTTATTCACCTTGCTAACAAGGAAACCATTTGCCCCATTGGCATTGTAAGATATGTGGAGGTTCTATGTGGTAAGATTAAATATCCTGCTAATTTTCTAGTGCTTAATTCAGTAGCTAGCAAAACTTGTCCTATCATTTTTGGTAGACCTTTATTAAACACTTGTGGAGCTATTATTGATTGTAAGAAGGAAAAGGTTTTAACTAAGTTTGATGGAGATTCTTATGAGTTTAAATTTTCCAAATTTGCTAAAGCTCCTTGTGAAAATAGCTTGCCTAATAAAGATTTCAGGATGGAACAACTTGCTTCTATTGATCCAGTCTATGAACTTGGACCTCTTTTTGATGACTATAAGTATGCTTATTATGATGATAAAGTTTTTTCTAGTGACAGTTATATTGTCAACTTTATTCAAAGTGCTACTGAAAGTTATTTTGAGAGAGGGAAACATGGTTTTATGCATCTCAATGATGTTAAGTTTCCTCGTTTTATGTTGAAAGCTTTAAAGTTGCATATGTTTTGTCTTCCTATGCTTGTGGATTTTTGTTTAAACAATTCGTTTTCTCATGATACTCCCATGCATAGGAAGTGGGTAAGACTCAAGTGTGTTGGTTATTTACTCCTTGATGCTCTCTTTCATTTCAAATATATAAATCCTATGTGAGCATCTTTGGAAGTTTCAAGCCTAACTTAAAGGCATTAAAAAAAGTACTTGTTGGGAGATAACCCAAGAGTTTTTTTGAGTCTTGGAAGTTATTACCTCAGTAATAACCTCTCCTTATCCTTTTTGTTTTGGTTTTGTGTCAAGTTCAACTACTTTTGCGTAGTAGAGGAGTTGTGAAAAGTGGCTGTCATGGGACAGATTTTTGTGATGCATTGTAAAAATTCGTGAGGGAGCTCAGTACTTCGGATGGAGCTAAATTTTTCTGAGCTTGTTCTCCAAGTTTTTACCCAACTTTCATCAGTTCTGTACTTTTTGATTTGAGCAACAGAAGGTCTTCGTAAAAATCAATCTTTACCTGCTGGTCTGTTTTGACAGATTTCTGCCATCATTTGCATTTGCCTCTTACAGAAGCTCTTGTTTTGATGGGTTTTCAGTTGAAGTGTGTACCAAAGGTTTATTGTTTTAGCCTACACTAATGTTGTCATTGAGTTTGTGCAAAGGTTTTGTATGAAGGAAATTCTCAGGAGAAAGAGGAAAGGATCTGCAGGTTCATCTTTGAATAGGTAAAAGTGGTGAAAACAGAAGGTTCGTGAAACCCCAATCTTTTTATATTTTTGATGTTTTTAATACATAAGGGAAATTACGAGACAAAACTGAAGAGGAAATGGATCCCGGGGAGGACAAACCCACCCCAGGCGTAGGCCCAGCCTGGCCGCGTCTTATGGGGGTGTTCCACCCTCGAACTCCGTCTCCGCTTCGTTTCCATGTTGAAACCTTCCTTATGCATTGAAACTTCGTAATATATAACCCCCCGGATCCCTCGAGGTTCGTGCATCGTGTTCTCGTCGTGTTTTCGTTTCGATCTATTTCTGTCAGGAAATCTTCTCAAGTTTAGAGCACCATGGCCTCCGCCGACGACAAAGGGAAGAAGCCCGAAGAAGAAGAACCTCAAGTTCCGAAGGAGGAAGAGATTCCGGTAGGTTATGAAGGAGACATGGAGGAGGACAAGCAACCGGACACTCACGGTACCGTCGCAAGCATTGGTTTGGTGGCACGACCTACCAAGCTTAAGAGGACAACACAGATGTCTACAGGAGGGAGAACTCCGCGTCATATCCTTGCTCCACGCACACTTCCTCCTAGTACCCCTTGTTCTAACCGTGCAGGGAAGAAACGCACTAATTTGGAAGAGTGGAGAAAGAATAACAAGGACTGGGATCCTCGGTCCGAGTTGATCATCTGCTGCATTGAGCATAATTCGGAGTTAATTCGTACTCTGACCTTCGACATGGAGGATTTGAAGAAACTTGTTGAGGAGCTTATCAAGAGAACACCACCACCACCAAAGGAGCAATTCTTCCTCAGGTTTGGCATCCCCTTGGCTTGTTCCAAGCTTGGGGGATTGCCGCAGTATCACCACCATTATCTTTTATCTTTTACGTTTTTAGTGGATTCATATCTATGGTAGAGGGGTTATCTTATAGTTTGGTTTGCATGTGGAAGTATCTCTCCTTTAGTTGATTATCTATGTATCCCTTGGGTGTGTGAGTGCCTTTATTGGAATATTAATGAGAAGTCTCATCTTTTACTTTTTTGCACTTCTTATTTTAGTTTGCAATCTCTATTATATGATGGATCTTGTTGTTCAGTATTGGCACCACTTTGGGAGCACCAAGTGGATCTAAATTGGTTTTGGCAAACCGAGTTCTGGTCAGTAGCGTTACTTTGAAAGAGAAAAAGAAGAAAATCTTACAGGTATTTGGTATCATTTGTTTTCTTTCTTGTTGGCTCATAAGCTTAATATTATTTATTTAAGATCTTTTGTGTCTTCAAGGAAGATTGCATGTTTGGCTTTATTACTTGTATGTTTGCTTGTTTCTTTCAACTCGCTTGCTTGCTATCCAGCCTTGCTAGCCAAAAACCTGTTTTGAGAAGGCATACTTCTCATGTTTCCAAAATCCTTTAAACCCGAAACTTTTGCCACTTGTGTCCACCATATCTACCTAGTAGCTTTTGCTATTCCTAGCAAATTCTCAGGCTTCATCTACCTTTCAAATTTAAAAGTATTTTGTTATGTGAAAACTAGTTAGTAAAGCTCTCACGAACTTGATGGCACACTTTATTTACCTGCCCCTAATAGAATTGAACCAGTGTGGACATCGAAGTTGTATATGCTTGCATCTATACGTCGGGATTAGCAGAACCGTGCTGTCACGGGGAACGTTTTCAACATTGCACTTGTACCTTGTTGTACATAGTTGATATCGTGCTCTTTTGTCTATGGATGTCAACGGTGTGAATAAAGAGGGAACTTGTAAGTCCATGGAGTCTGTATTCTGTGTTAGAGAAACGCCTGGGCCGCTAGCCTAATCCATGCTTAATCATGGTGGAAACTTGCAGCATCACCATAGTGAGTCATCTATGAAGCATCCTCAATAAAAAGCTATACACATAGTAAATAAAAACCACTAAAAATCCGTTTGCTAAGTATTCACAGGGATTTCCTGCTCCATACCACTGTTCTACACCTTCTGCTCCTCGTTGGGATTGACACTCCTATTTATCGAAAGTACTACGATACACCCCCTATACTTATGGGTCATCGGTATTTTTTGGCTCCCCTTGTGTTGAATCAATAAATTGGGTAATACTACCCGCGAAGACTGTTGTGATCCCCTATACTTGTGGGTCATCAAGACTATTTTCTGGCGCCGTTGCCGGGGAGCATAGCTTTATTTGTAAGTTCACTTGGATCTATTATTGTTCACTGCTACTCCTTTCATCATGGGGAAGTCTCGTGATGGAAAGTTCCCTATTTTACCATCCACTACAAGAAGAGGTACAGTCCTAAACACCTCTGCTGCTCTTGATTCACCGTTTATCATAAGTAAGCTTCTTACTCCAGCACCACATACACATGCTAAACACACTGCTACTACTGCTGAATCTGAAACTGCTTTTGATGCTCATGATGTTACTTCTACTATGCTTGATGCGAGTGGTTCATAAGGTCCTTTTCTAGATGCTACTCTGGCTAGTCTAGGAAATACCGAAACTCCTAGTGAAGACACTGTTACACCTGTTAGCTCACCTGAGTCTAGTGAGAGTTATGATATTAATGATTGGTTACATTGAGTTCACTGATGATTTTGTGGAAGAGTGCCGAAACACACATGGTACTAGTGCTATTAAGAGTCTCCTAGCTAGACGTACTATCATGCCTAAGTTGTCCTCTGATCCTAAGTTTGCCACCTCTCCCATAGATATTAAGGATAAAGATTATGATTTCTCTCTTGATTTATCTTATTTAGATATTGTTGAGAAAGAACCTTTTTGTGGGACTGAAAATGAGAGTGATGTGGCTCATATGAATGAGCTTTCTACTATGAGTGCTTTGTTCTCTAATGATTTTAAGATGCGCAAGTACTTTGTTACTAAGATCTTCCCTTTTTCACTAAAAGGAGAAGCTAGGGATTGGTTTAATAGATTACCTTTTGGTTCCATTGATAGCCCTGATTGTTTGATTGCTTCTTTCTTCTAGAAATATTTTCCTCCCAGTTCTAGACATGCTGCTTTGCAGAGACTTTTTGATTTTAAACAGGGAGAAGAATAGATATTACCTGAGTCATGGACAAGGTTCTGTGCCTTGATTCATGCACATCCTGGATGTCCATTACCTAAGAATGAGCTTCTTGATATTTATTATAATGGACTAACTGATGATTCTAGGACCTACCTAGATAGCTTTGCTGATTGTGTTTTCAGGAAAAGGACTCCTACAGATGCTGAAGAATTAATGGCTAAAATAAGCAAGAATTATGATGATTGGACTTCAGCTGAGATGAATACACCTGAGCCTATTACTCCTGAACCAGTTATGCATGAACCAGTTCCAACACCAACAACAGAGAAGAGGGGAGTTATTGCATTAAATGATGAAGGAAGCTAAGAAGTGTCTAAAGGAGAAAGGTATTAGAGCTGAATATGTGAAGAATCTACCTCCTATAGAAGAATTATGTAAGCCAATTCCCCACTCATCTACGATTGAGGTACACTCTCTCCGACACTTTGATGAAGGTGATATTCCTTATGGTAAGCCTCCTGATCAATGTTTAGAGGAACTTGACATTTTTATTGTTAAACAAGGTAATTTTAATAACCAAGTTCAGAATCATTTATTAGAAAACTCTAGAGCTATCAATGAGTTGAAAGATATTGTGGAAAGAACTTCTAATGATATTAAAATGCTTTGTAAACACTTTCAAATGGTTCAAACTCAACTTGATCAACTTGCTAAGGTACAAAAGTATATGCTAGTTAATGCTTCAGGAGATAAACATGCTTATGGAATTAGAACTAGGAGTGGTATAGCTACTCAAGATCCTTTATATCCTGAAGGACACCCTAAAAGAATTGAGCAGGACTCTCAGCATGGTGAAGATAATGGTAGTCCTCGTAAGAGAAAGAAAAAGAAACATATAATAGTTGAGGAACCACTTGAACCTGCTGTAGACCCTAATAGTATATCTATCTCTGATGCTGAAACTGAGAGTGGTAATGATAAAAATGAGTCTCCTGATAAGGAGGAAGGTGAGGAAGAACCTGAGAAGCACACTAAGAACACTAGGTACACAAAGGAGGATTTTATTGCTAATAAACATGGTAAAGAGAGAGAACCTTGGGTGCAGAAACCTATGCCTTTTCCAGGTAAGAAACACAAGTCAAAGGAGGAAGAACACTACAACAAGTTTTGTGAGTGGATGAAGCCTTTATTCTTGCAAATTCCTTTGACTGATGCTATTAAGTTTCCTCCTTATTCAAAGTATATGAAGGATATTGTCTCTAATAAAAGGAAGATTCCTAATGAGGAGATTTCTACTTTGCTTGCTAATTATTCCTTCAATGGTAAGGTTCCAAAGAAACTTGGTGATCAAGGTATAACAACTATTCCTTGCTCTATTAAGAATAATTATGTTAGAACTGCTTTATGTGACTTGGCAGCTGGAGTTAGTGTTATGCCTTTTTCTCTCTATAAGAGACTCCAGCTAGAAAAGTTGATAACAACTGATATATCTTTGCAAATAGCTGATAAGTCAACTACTATTCCTATTGTTATATGTGAGGATGTTCCTGTTCAAGTAGCTCATAATTGCATGGTTTTAACTGATTTTGTTGTGCTTGGAATGCATGAAGATGATAATATGTCTATTATTCTTGGGAGACCTTTTATTAATACTGCAGGTGCTGTCATCAATTGTAATCAAGGAAAAGTAACATTCAATATTAATGACAAAGAGCATACTGTCTATTTCCCAAAGAAGGTTGCTAAAAGCTATTGCCTGAATTCCATTGAAAATATTGAGAGCATCAAGGTTGGAGAAATATATTGTCCCATTCCACAAGAAAATTTTGAAACTATTATGATTGGGACCATTGCTATCAAGTATGAGGTAACATAATCACCTTGTGGCATGCAAAGTTTTGTTTCATATAAGATTGTTTTGGTAACAAGACTTGATCAACCTTGTTAACAAAAGGATTTTAATGAACAAAATAATGTTTTCACGGTGGTTATACTTGCTTTCTTTTACTTTTCTCCTTCCTAGTCTTTGCCTTTCCTTTCCTAGCTTTGGTTTTCTTGTTTGTTTGTTTGTTTGTTTGAGTTTCTTAGAGCTCCTGTAGTTTGGATTTTGGTTTGCTTTTGATTCTTCTGAAAAACTGTATCTGCGAGAAAATCAATTTTCATACCTTGAAAATTGGCCAAAAATAAAGTTTCCCGAAAAATCCCAGAAAATTCAAAATAAATTTTTCCTCGAAAAAAGGGGCAGAGAGACACATGAAGTGACCCAGGGGGCCACCCCAGGCCACCACACCCATGGCAGGCGCGACCTACCTAGGGGTGGCGCCTAGGGGCGTTTGGCCCACCTGGGCCCCTCCAGGCCGCCTCCTCAAAGTCACCTTCTTTCTCTCTCTCTCAAAAAACACCGGAAAACTTTCTCAAGCTCGAGTTCTTGCTATCCTTGCTCGTGATTTTTGATCTCCTTGTTCAGCCCATCTCAAGTGCTGATTTTTGGAGGGATTGCTCCTTGGTATGTGCCTCCTCCACTTGTCCAATTAGATTTGTGACTGATAGATTGTATCTTGAGTATTTTGCTACTATAGGTGTCAGGTTGTGTGAGCTTGCATGCTTGTTCTATGCTTAGAAACTTTATTTTTGATGCATGTGTAGCCCTCTAGCAAGTTCCTATAGTAGTTGCTCATCATTTATCAACTTAGAAATCACTTGGTTTGATGGTTGTCTAAAAATTTCAGCAAGGAAGATGAGTGCTTATCCACTGAACCAATATGATTTGATGGTGCCTGAGCCAATGAAGGTTCATCGTGAGGAGGCAGTTTTTTCTTGCATATATCCATGCCAGGAATTTATGAGAACTGCGGGGATCCTCCAAGATTTCCAAACTATGGTCACAAATGCAGGGTTGGAACACTTTGTTGAAGGTAAACCATTCCAATATGTTAAGCTAACCATGGATTTTGTGCAGGACTTTCGGTTCACATAGTCTACATCTAATCCCATGGTCCATTACAAAATATATAATATATCTATCGACCTGCCTTTTGCTGATTTCTGTGCAGCAATTAGAGTACCTCAGTGGGTATCTTGTGAGAAGATCAAGGAGAGGCCCAAGTCACTTATGGATTTATATGCTGAGATTTGCCAAGGTTTCGACTTCTCAAAGGAAAGTGGTAAAATTCGGAACATTCAGTTCCCAGCCATTAGATATTTTGCCTATTTTATTACCAAGTGTGTTCTTGCTAGAAATATTGCTAGGAAGTTATCTTCTTTTGATCTAGCTTTTATCGCAGCTGCTCTAAATAGGAATAGATCTTATAGCCTGGGAGCGCTGATAGCTCATCGTCTCACCACCAACCGCGAGAAGGGTGGAATTTGTGGAGGTCTCATTGCTTCTAGGTTGCTAGATTTCTATGGTTTAGAGCCTCATTATTCAGATTATCAGTTCCCCATAGAGAGGCTTGATATTGAATCCATGATTCGGCATGGTTTTGTTTCGTTGGGGGATAATGTGAGAAGTTTACCGTATGAATTATCTTTTGCCCAGCAAGGTCGGAGAAAGGGTAGGACTGAGAAAATAGTTTACTTGCCTACACCTGCCTTGTTTAATTTTGATAACAGGCAAGGATGGTCGCTTACGGAGGAGGAGGTTGACACATATGTGGAGGAGCTCTCCTAGCAAGAGGAGAATGTTGAAGAGGATTCCTAAGACAATTCGATTCAGCCCTCCAACTTGGGAGAGTCTTCATACCAGCTACCCTCATTTGATTGGGGCGCGTCTTCTTCTTCTTCATCGCAAGCGCCTGACTATGATCATTCCTATGATGACCCACCGACATGGAGTTACTACCCGCGCTATTGAGCCCCACTTAGGCCAACAGCCTAAGCTTGGGGGGAGGTATACCTACATCACACTCATATATATATATCATGTTCAGTCGGTTCTTTGTATATCCATTGTTTCGCTTTCTTTTTGGTTCTTGTTTCTTCTTTCTCAAAAACACAAAAATACCAAAAATATTTTCGTTGTTTCTCTTGGTTTGCCTTAAAATAAAAAAAATCCAAAAATATTTTGCTTTGTTTGCTTCTTGTTTGGTTTTCTTTTTCTTTGTTTGCTTTCTTTAAAAAAACGAAAACACCAAAAATATTTGTTGTTCTTCTTTGGTTTTGTGAGTTCTTTGCAGGGTTTAGCCGTCCTCAGTGGATTTTGGTTTCATGTTATTATTCAGGTCACACAAGTGAAGAGCAATGAAGATTAAGACAACTTGAGGTGTGGTAAGAGGCTGGTAACGAACTCTATTTGTTTCGTTTTTGTACATATACTCATCATGGTGAGCATGCTTAGCCTGTTTGTGTAAGGTGTATGTTATTATGGATGCTTATTAGTTTTTCCTTGTCTATGATTAGCTCCGGCTTGCTAATAATTTGTAGCATTGATACGTTGGAAACGTATCTATAATTTTTGATGCTCCATGCTTGTTTAGTATCTACTTTGCTTTAATTGTACACACTTTGAGGTGCTTTTTACATGTTTTTTGGTACTAACCTACTAACAAGTTGCAACAGTGCTAGATGCTTGTTTTCTGTTGTTTTTGGTTTCAGAAAAGTTAGTAAAGAAATATTCTCGGAATTGGACGGGACAAACGTCAAAGTCAATTACTTTCCGTGGGGAACAAGAAGTCCAGAGGGGAGCGAGAGGGGCAATCCAGGGGGGCCAGACCCACCCCGGGCGCGGGCAGGCCTAGCCCCGTGCCTGTCTAGGGTTTGGCTACCCTGGCCACCTCCTCGGCCTCCCCATTCGCCTATAAGAAGCCCCCGATGCAGAAACCCTGAGTACCCGATCAAATATCCATGAAACCGTCAGTAGTCGCCGCCACCATCGTCCCTAGATCGGGGGGATCTGAAGTTCTTCCCGGCACCCTGTCGGAGGGGAGATCATCCCGGAGGCCTTCTCTCTAGTATGATGCGTGAGTAGTTCCACCTTGGACTATGGGTCCATGTAGTAGCTAGATGGTTGTATCTCCTCCTTTGTGCTTTCATGTATAGATCTTGTGAGCTCCGTTCATGATCAATATCTAATCTATTTGTAATCATGCATGTTGTGTTTGCGGGGATCCGATGGATATTGAGATTATTATGTTGGTTTAATTAATGGTTTTGTCTTTACGATTCTATCATGTCTGTGTTGTTTGTGATCTTGCATGCTCTCCATTATTAGTAGCTATCTTGGCCAAGTAGTTGCTAGTGACTCCAAGAGGGGGTATTTATGATCGATAGTGGGTTCATGCCTCTAGTTTCCAAGGGAAGTGACAATAACATCTTCGGTTGTAGATGTGATGTTGCTACTAGGGAGAAAACAACGGTCTATTTTTCATGGAACATGTGGACTGTTTACCTTACACACTTTGCTTAAAGCAGTTGTCTGTTGCTTGCAACTTAATACTGGAGGGGGTTCGGATGATAACCTGAAGGTGGACTTCTAGTCATAGATGCAGTTGGATGGCGGTCTATGTATATTGTTGTATTTCCCAATCGAATCTCATAGGATATTTCTGACTAGCAATTGCATTGTTATGCCTTGCTCAGTTCCTGTCAATTGCCCTACTGTAATTTGTTTACCCTTCATGCCATGTTGTTTATCTAAGGAGAGCACCTCTAGTGAACTATGGACCCCGGTCCAATCTTTACCATTGATACATCTTCCACTGTTACTTGTTTACTTGCTGCAAACCATTACCTTCCGCACCATACGTTTAATCCTTTGTTACAGCAAACCGGTGAGCTTGACAACCTCATTGATTCATTGGGGCAAAGTCTTGAGTTTGTGTTGTGCAGGTCTCCGCGTTGCTAGCAACACCTATATGACGTTTCCTTCCTCCTACTGGTTCGATAACCTCAGTTTCTTACTAAGGGAAACTTACTGTTGTGATGCTTCATACCTTGCTCTTGGGGTTTCCAACGAAGCGTCCCACGACAAGTGCTGGGCGCCATCAAGCTTTTTCTGGTGCCGTTGCCGGGGAGGCTAAGGACGTCCTCACTAGGGGAGTCCTTCACTTCCTTTCTCTTTACTTTGTTTTTAGTTTGCTTTGTTTCTTTTGTTTGGTTTTGTTTGCCTCTTTCCAAAAAAACCCAAAAAAAATTAGTCTAGTTTGGTTTGCTTGCCTTATTCAAAAACCCAAAAACTTAGTTCTGCTCTAGTTGCTACCATGTCTGGTTTTGGATCAACTTCTGTTTCCCCTATGGTAGAAATCTCCACTTTTAAGCAAAAAAGTGAAGAAAGTTTTAAGGAAGCTTGTTCTAGAATCTCTGCTTTCCAGAGGGAAACTGAGACTGAGGTAAGCCTCAGCTTGGTTATTGATAGTTTCTACCGCGGTATTGCTCTTCGTTATAGATATGCTTTAGATGTTGTGGCTGAGATAGATTTTTTGCTATGTACTGAGGATGAAGCTTTTGATGCCATAAGGAAATTAATCATGATCTATGGTACACCTAGCAAGTCTGATTCCTCTTTCACAAATATTTTTGCTAGGTTAAACACTCTTGAGACCGGTATTGCTGCTATGAATAGTTGCTATCACACGCTTAGGGCTTACCATGATTATGTTCCCATAAATTCTGAGCCTTCAAAGTGGTTTCCCACAATCAAAGTCTCAATAAACACTACACTTTTTGATGCTCGCCCCAAGAGTTCCCTTGAGTCTTGGAAGTTATTACTTCAGTAATTACCTCTCCTTATCCTTTTTGTTTGCCTTTTGTGCCAAGAATGACCTCTAATGAGAGGGAAGTAAGATTTGGGGAGTTGTTGTCCCGAAACAAATTTCTGTCCTCCACCAAAAAAATCATGAGGAGTCTCTGTAACTCGGATTGAGCTCAAATTTATGAATAAATCCCCCAGTATGTTAGCTAAATTTTGTTAGTTCAACACTTTTTTATTTGAGCAACAGAAGATGTTCGAAAAAATTGGTTCATACCTGCTGGTCTGTTTTGACAGATTTCTGCCATTATTTGCATTTGCTTCTTATTGATTCCTTTTTGAGTTCTCTTTAGATGAATTGAGCTTTTTGAAGGAGTTACTACAGTAGCTTGTGTTTTTAGTGAAAAGCCTTGCTGTTACAAAGCTTTGCCAGAGTTCTAATATCTTTTGAATAAGCTAATGTTGCTAATGAAGATTGTGTGAAGTTTTGTATGAAGGAAAAAATTTAGGTGTAGCGAGAGAATGATGCAATGAGATGAAGAATGGACAAAAGCTCAAGCTTGGGGATGCCACCATGGTGTCACCCCAAGAAATATCCAAGAGATACAAGCGTCAAAGCTTGGGGATGCCCAAGGCATCCCCTTCTTCATCAATAAAAAGCTCAGGTCTGTCTAGACACTTCGTTTTTATTGTTTCATGCACAGTTGTGTTGTTCTTGGAGCGTCTTAGTTTTCATTTGCTTTGCTTAGGTTGTTTAGTTTGCTTAAATAAAGTGGTTTGGACCCCCGTTCTCGCCGTGTTCTTTTGCAAATAAGTTTGCTTGGTGTTGGAAAGGAGTAGTAAGTTCTTGCTTGAAGTGCAAGAGGAGCTTGCATTGACTGTGACTTAGACTTTAGAATGACATGCTAGGTGTTTTTTTAGCATTATGCTTAGTGATTATTGCTGTAGCATGTCTTGTTCCAAACAATTGGGATTGATTAGTGTGCCTTGAAGAAATTGTGCGTTGTTTTAGCATGCAAAAGCATAGTATTGTGGTATTCTCCTTTGATGCTTTGCTTGGGTTGACTTGGCACATGCTTACACCATGTTATGACTCTCACAAAGTCACCATTAGCCTCTATGATCATTTAGTCCTAGCTTGTAGTACCACTCTTTGCTTTGATTAGTATGCTTTGTTGCACTGAATAATTTTGGCCATTATTGCTCTCTTAGTTGGTTGCTCCCAGTATTTTGCTAGCCTCCACTTGTATGAGTAAGTTCTACTCATGCTTCCAACTCCCAAGAAACCAAGTTATTCCAAAGTGTCCACTATAAACTCCTATGCATGGTGTGTTACACCATTCCAAGTATATTCTTGTTTTCAGCTATCTTCTAATTAAAAACTATTTTGTTATGTCAAAACTTAGTGATTAAAGCCCTCACGAACTTGATGGCACACTTTATTCTTTTACCCTAATAAACTTGAACCATTGTGATAACTTTGTTGTATATGCTTGCACTTATAAGTTGGAATTAGCAGAATTGTGATGTCACGGGGAACATTTTCAACATTGCACTTGTACTCTGTACTTAGTTGATATCATGTTCTTTTGTCTATGGATGTCACCGGTGTGAAATAAAGAGGGAACTTGTAAGTCCATGGAGTTTGTATTCTGTGTTAGAGAAACGCCTGGGCCAGTAGCCTAAGCCATGCCTAATAATGGTGGAAACTTGCAGCATCACCATAATGAGTTATCTATGAAGCATCCTCAATAAAAAGCTATGCATATGGTAAATAATAAAAATGATTATTGAGATACTCATTGTCTGCTTGCCTTGTCATTTTGGTTATGGGAAAGCTCCTATACCATGTGCAAGGGGTACCTCGTTGGCGGTTCTCAATGATATGCAAATACTTACAATGACAAGAACTTACATGGACCCAAAGTTGAGTATGCATGGGGTGTGGCCCTCGTATTCAAGGGACTTGAGATTGCCAACTTATACTTCGTCAAGCATATACTCCAGCTTTGCCACTTTAACCTTAACCACTTCAAGATGCTTATGATAGGGGCAATGAGGGCTGAAAGCTAACAAGTTGTCGGGGGGACTGCCCCTAGGTAGGCTAACCGGACAAGATACAAAGCACCAACACGTTAGCCGGCTGAGGACAGCCGGACGCAAAAACTCCAAGACAGATCGGAAGAAGGAACAAACCAAGACCCGACTGGCAAACCAGCCAGCCATAAGAAAACCATCGGCAAGAGCGCCAGCCGGCTGGATCAAGATAGCCGGCCGGAGCAAGACAGATCAAGAGCCAACCAGCGGAAGAACCAGCCGAATGAAGCAAGCAAGGGCAGAAGAGTATCCGGATGGATCCGACCATCCTTCCCAGGAATGCCAACCGGCTAGATCACTCTAGCCGGCCACTCAAGATAGGCAAGGTACCAGATGACGTAGGGCACAGTGCGCAGTACGCCTAGGACAGCAGACAAGACAGAAAGGAGACTCAGATACTCGGCCCATACCGATGACTTTACCGATGACGGTTGCAACAGTAGACGGTAGGTGGCACTGTGCGTAACTACCCGCACGGCGGCCAATGTAGATGGCGTGGCGGCATGGGCTTGACTACGAGTACACACTCCCCATGCCAGCCACTGTAGATGACCTAGTCGGCTGGGGCCCGCCTGTGGGACTCGCCAGCCGGCCAGGTCGTTGCCCACGCCGCCTCGGACTATATAAGGGGCAGCAGGGGCAACTAGGCAAGGGTTGGACTCTCACTCACTGGCTAGACCCTATACAGCTCGAGGAGCCTTGTAGTTCTCTGTGATTCATACCTATAGTCAGATCGGCAGGAGTAGGGGCTTTACCTCAACCCCGAGGGCCCCGAACCTAGGTACTACTTGTGTCCCTGACGCTTGCTTGTATCCCGCCTACAGACGCTGTCGCACGCTTCCCTCCTTTGCTCCCACACCTCTATCTAGCCTGCTTAGGCTCTGCCATTTACATAACGACGACAGTTGGCGCCCACCGTGGGGCCGTGATGGCGGCGACCGGAGTGACGTTACGCACGGGACCCCGCTCCTCGTCAAGCGAGCACGTGGCTTCCGGCCTCGTGCTCACGCTCGGCCAGTTCGACTGCGTCATCGACAACGCCAGCTGCTTCGCCAGATCCAGCTTTCCGGCAGGCGGCTCCATCCTGCTGTTCCGCGATCTGCCCGTCTATGTCGCCACCGTGCCGGAGTGTTTCCCTCGGGAAATAGTCTCCTTCTCCGAGTCGCTACCCTCAGCCGGCAGCACGCTCACCGCGCCCGACGCCATAGAGGTGATGATGGCTGGCTCAAGCAACTGCCGCCGTCCTCCCCTCGAGCATGGCACCGACCAAGCCGGCCCATCTACCCCGGTGCGCGAAAAGGGCGCAGTGGACGAGGTCATCGAAGAGCTCCACGAGCCGGTGCACCCTGGGGACGACCTGGATGCGGCCATGGCCAAGATCAAGGCGACGCGTGAGCGTCTGATCCAGAAGGCCCAAGGCCTAGCCTCCACCAAGTACCGGATGGAGAGCAACATCCGCGAGTATAATCACGCGCACGGCCTCACCCCGACTAACGAGGATCCTAGCCGGCTGGGCTCCGAGCAACGCCGCGGGGGAGAGCTGGGCGCCGTTTCGAGCATGACCTCGAGCCGGCTTCCCGCACCTACTTCCCCTCGCCCGTCTATGACACCGCGGTCAAGAATGTCCGGGTAGCGCGAGCAATCGCGGAGGACCTACCCCACCTCGAGGGGGACGAGATGCTGCACCAGTTCCAGCGTGTACATCACCTGCTGCGCGTGGCTGACAAGCAGGCTGAGGCTGCTCGGATTGCGTTCGAGGCTGGAGCCGGCTCCAGGGGGAATCCCCCGGCTGGCAACAGTCGGGGCGGACCTCGTCAGATCGAGTACTCCGCCTCTCTGGGCCAGCAGCCTCCGCTCTCCAAGCGTCGCTAGTCCGGTAGCAGCCAGCCTCGCGGCGAGAAGGGCGCCACGAGCCACCCTTCCTCGGCTAGCCAGAACCCCCCTCCACCCCCTCCACCATCCCGCCTCACGGACCGGGTGGGAACTCCCAATCCGGTTGAGCCAGATGCGTGCGCTCGCATCGACCTTCTGATGGAAGCTCGACTCACCGAGGAGGAGGATGCAACCAGCCCCGTGTGTTTTGGACCACGCATCTGGAAGGAGCCCTTTCCCGACAAGTTCTCCCTGCCCCGAGACACCCCCAAGTACGACAGCTGCATGAAGCCGGAGGACTGGCTGACCGACTATGTCACCGCAGTCGGCATCGCTCATGGCAACAAGCGTGTCGCGATCCGCTACATCCCCCTCATGCTGACCGGCTCAGCAAGAACCTGGCTCAACAGCCTCGTGCCCAACAACATCAAAGCTTGGCCAGACTTCGAGAAAGTCTTCATCCGTAACTTCAACGGCACATACAAGCGCCTAGGCAGGCCCCGTGATCTTTCTCTGTGTGTCCAGGGAGACCGCGAGTCGAATCGCGCATACCTCGCCCGCTGAACCGAGTTGCACAACTCCTGCGAAGGGGTGGTGGAGAACCAGGCAATCGGTTTCTTCATCGAAGGGTGCCGCGACGGCACGATGCTGCGCCACCGGCTGCTGTGCAACGAGCCCAAGACCATGGCGGATATGATGAACGTCGCCGACCAGTACGCCACCGCGAATGCGGCAATGAAGAAGCCCCTCCGGGTAAACGCGGAAGGACGCCCGGTTCCCACTAAGCCGGCTAGGGAGAAGCCTGCCGGCCAGAGCGGTGATGCTGGCTCATCCAGACGGCATGGCAACGACAGCCGCTACCAGGGCAAGCGCCCGGTTGAGAAGCAGAGCTCGCGCTACCACCAGCGGCAAGTTAACGCGGTGCAGGGCACGCCGGCTCACAACGACAAGAGGCAGAGGAATGCCTTCACCTTCGAGCAAATGTTCGACGGGCCCTGCAGGTACCACAGCGGCACCAAACCGGATATGTACAACACTCAGCAGTGCAGCTGGACTAGGCAGATCAAGGAGCAGTCCGGGTTACCCCCTCTCCCACCACCCCCTCCCGACGGTCCCCCACCGCCGGCTAGGGCAGCCGGCAACAACCGCGGCAATAGAGGCTATCCCCAGCAGCATGAGAACTACCACATCTTCGAGGCTGAGCCGATTGATAATCACGGGCAGAAGCAGCACAACGCGAAGGTGAATGCCTTCGTCCCTCCGGTCCCCTGCATCTCAACTGGTCTAAGAATCCCATCACCTGGAGCCAGGCAGACCAACCGGATTCGCTCCTGAATCCCAGGGGCTACGCGATGGTGCTCGACCCCCTCGTCGTCTCCGACGCGCTCTCCTGTCGGTTCTCGCGCGTACTGGTAGATGGTGGAAGCAGCCTCAACCTTCTCTACCGGTCCTCCATGGACATGCTGGGAAACCGGGAGTGCGATCTGCATCCCTCGACCACTATGTTCCACGGCATCGCGCCCGGGCCACCATGCGTCCCTCTCGGCAAGATCCGGCTGGATGTCATATTCGGTTCGGAAGAGAACTTCCGGCGTGAGCCAATCTGGTTCAAGGTAGTCAACCTTGCCAGCACCTACCATGTCCTTCTTGGGCGCCCTGCCCTCGCAAATTTCATGGCGGTCCCCCACTACGCATACCTCAAGATGAAGTTGTCAGGGCCGAATGGTATGATTACTGTGGCCGGCTGCTACAAGCGGTCCATGGCTTGCGCGAAAGAAGGCACCCAGATAGACGAGGCCCTGCTCATCACCGAGGAGAAGCACGAAATGTTGCGCAATGTTGCCATGCTGCAGCAAGAAGTGTCGGCTGGTATGAAGCCGGCTGGGGACACGGCGCTCCAGCTGTCCAAGGAGACCCGCCGATCCCGCTCGAACTGGCTGACTCCTCCAAGTGCGTCACCATCGGTGCCGGCTTGGACAACAAATAGGAAAGCGCGCTCATCAACTTCCTCCGTGAGAATCGGGACATCTTTGCATGGTCTCCCAAAGACATGCCAGGTGTGCCGAGGGAGTTCGCCGAGCACTCCCTTCATGTGCGTCCGGATGCCAAGCCGGCCAAGCAGCCCCTACGTCGCTTCGCGGAGGAAAAGAAGAAGGTCATCGGCGACGAGATCACCTGGCTACTTGTTGTCGGCTTCATCATGGAAGTGTACCACCCGGACTGGCTGGCCAACCTAGTCCTGGTGCTGAAGAAGAACAAGACCTGGCGCATGTGTATCGACTACACGAGCCTGAACAAGGCCTGCCTGAAAGACCCTTTCGCTTTGCCCCGTATTAATCAAGTGATTGACTCTACAGCCGGCTGCGACCTGCTTTCCTTCCTCGATTGTTATTTTCGCTATAATCAGATCCGGCTGAATCCGGCTGATCAACTGAAAACATCGTTCATCACCCCGTACGGGGCTTACTGCTATGTAACCATGCCATTCGGCCTAAAGAATGTAGGTGCTACTTATCAGCGTTGCATGCGGAAATGCTTGCTCTCGCAGATCGGCCGGAACGTGCACGCGTACGTGGGGTATGTCGTCATCAATACGAAGGAGAAGCAGACCCTGCTGGAAGATCTCAGCGAGACGTTCACGAACCTCCGATGGTACCAGATGAAGCTGAACCCAGAGAAGTGCGTGTTCGGCGTGCCAGTCGGACAGCTCCTCGGTTTCCTCGTGTCAAGCCGGGGAATCGAGGCCAATCCGGAGAAGATCGCGTCCATCGAGAGGATGCAGCCACCCAAGAGCTTGCTCGGTATCCTGAAGTTCACCGGCTGTTTGGCTTCCCTCAGCTGATTCGTCAGCCGGTTGGGAGAGAAAGCCCTGCCCCTGTACCAGCTGATGAAGAAGACAGACAAGTTCACTTGGACGGCTCAGGCGGACATGGCCTTCCACGACCTCAAACACATGTTATCGACAGCACTGGTTCTCGCCATGCCGGCTGCGAAGGAGCCAATGCTGCTCTACATAGCCGCAACCAACCGGGTCGTCGGCATCATCCTGGCGGTCGAACGTCCCAAGCCAGGAAAGGCGCAGCCGGTTCAGCGACCCGTCTACTACCTCAGCGAGGTGCTGTCCCTCTCCAAGCAGAACTAC
Source organism: Avena sativa (assembly GCA_916181665.1). Taxonomy (NCBI): domain Eukaryota; kingdom Viridiplantae; phylum Streptophyta; class Magnoliopsida; order Poales; family Poaceae; genus Avena; species Avena sativa. Next base: position 383,782,679 of record OV702281.1, on the reverse strand, counting down.
CCCCACTACCAGAAGATGGCTACGGGGTGTACCTGGCCTGCAAGAAACTCAAGCACTACTTCCAAGAGCATCCGCTCACCGTTGTGTCCACCGCGCCGCTAGGCGGGATCTTCGGCAACAAGGATGCCACCAGTCGGGTGGCCAAGTGGGCCATCGAGCTGGCCATCTACTGCAGCCGGTACGAACTCCGAATCACCATCAAATCTCAGGCGGTGGCGGACTTGTTCGTCGACTGGGCTGAGAACAGGTACATGCCGCCGGTCCCAGACTCCGACTACTGGAGGCTGCACTTCGATGGTTCGAAGATGCGTGGGGGCTTGGGAGCCGGCATCGTGCTCACCTCACCCAAGGGAGACCGACAGGAGTACGTGTTGCAGATCCACTTCACCGCGTCAAACAACGTCGCCGAGTACGAGGCCCTCGCGCACAGGCTTCGGCTTGCAAAAGACATCGGCATCCGCCGGATCCTCTACTTCGGCGACTCGGACCTGGTGGTGGAGCAAGTATCCGGTGAGTGGGACACCAGGAACGCCAACATGGCTCTATACCGGTTCCACATGCAGCTGCTAAGCGCTGGATTCGAGGGGTGTGAATTCCACCACGTCCCCCGCGCCAATAACGAGGCCGCCAACGCGCTCGCGTGAGTCGGATCCACCAGAGCCGCCATCCCGCCCGGAGTATCCTTGGAGCATCTCCGCAAGCCCAGCATCACTCCCTCTCCGGAGTCCGAGTCCATCATCTCGGTAGCAGACCTGGGGACTGCCGGCTCGAAAGAGTCGGGCCCCGCTATTGTGACCTCCAGCTCGAAAGACCCGGGGGGCTGCCTCCTCTTCAGGTAAGCCATCGGCGAGCAAGGCAAAAGGCCCGGGGGCTGCCGACTCGGGTATCCCACCTGGTCATCCTCCGGATGAGCTCCAGATCATGTCGGCCAATGTCTTCACCATCCGGGAAGTTCCTTCCTGGGCCCAGCCCTTCATGAACTACCTCCCCAACGATGACCTTCCGAATGACGAGGTGGAGGCAAGGCAGATCCGGCGCCGCGCGCACACGTACACCATCATCAACAAAGATTTATACAAGCGCAATGCTGCGGGCGTTTTCCAGTGGTGCGTCGATGTGGATACTGGCTACCGGCTGCTGAAAGAGATCCACCAGGGGGAGTGCAGTCACCACGCCTCCTCCCAGGCCTTGGTGTCAAAAGCGATGCGCCCTGGATTCTACTAGCCAACCGCTTCGGAGGACGCGGACCGGCTGGTTCGCGCATGCAATGGGTGCCAGCAGTTCGGCCGGCTAAGGCACATGCTGGCTTTCGCGCTCAAGACAATACCGATTATCTGGACCTTTGCGGTCTGGGGGTTGGACATGGTCGGCCCCTTCAAGCGAGCTCGAGCCGGCATGACCCACCTGCTGGTGGCGGTGGACAAGTTCACCAAGTGGATCGAGGCGAAGCCGATACGGAAGCTGGACGGGGCCACGGCCGTCACCTTCTTCCGCGACATCATCATCCGGTTCGGCTACCCCCACAGCATCATCACCGATAACGACACGAACTTCGCCAAGGGGGCCTTCGCCCGGTTCTGTCACAACAAAGGGATCCGACTGGAACTCGCATCCGTCGCACACACGCAGTCCAACGGGAAGGTGGAAAGAGCCAACGGCTTGGTACTAGCCGGAATCAAGCCCCTGCTGATCGAACCATTAGAGCGATCACCCGGCTGCTGGATCGAGGAGCTGCCGGATGTGCCATGGAGCCTCCGCACCACCCCGAATAGATCAACCGGCTTCACCCCGTTCTTCCTCACCTATGGCTCGGAGGCAGTTCTCGCGGCGGACATCGAGTTCGACTCACCCCGCAAGCTCCTCTATACAGAGAGGGAGAACTAGGAGGTGATGGAGAACAACGTGGACCTCCTCGAGGAGGCCCGCGAGCTGGACTTATCCAGATCGGCCATCTACCAGCAAGGGCTGCGTTGGTACCACTCCAGTCGCATCCGGCCAGTCGCATTCCGGGAGGGCGACCTGGTGCTCCGGCTGATACAAGATACAAAGGGCATGCACAAGATGTCCCCTCCGTGGGAGGGCCCCTTCATCATCAGCAAGGCATTGCACAACAACTCCTACTACCTCATGGACGCGCAGCAGCCGCGCAAGAACAAGATGGACAAGTCGGACGAGGAGACCGAGCGGCCATTGAACGCAGACCTTCTCCAACCGTTTTACACCAAGACACAAAAATCAGTGTATGTATCCGGATCCCTGAATGAATGAAAGATGTGGAACCCCAGCTGATGCTCGGGGGCTCCTTGTCGGATAGTCAGATTGTCGTTCTTATCTGATTAAATTCCCGCAATGATTTTTTCGGCTTCCGTCGACCCCTACCCGGGGGCTCGCCGGTTGGTCCGCCCTGCCAATTCTGTAAACCGACTGAGTAGTGTGCGACGATGCCAGAGGCCCACTCTTCGTCTCAGCTATAGACTGCAACCCGGCTGTCCGGCTAGCAAGAGCAAAAGCCCAAGGGCATCCCACACGAAAAACGGCAAAAGATGTGTCAGATCAGGCATCTCCGGCCATGTGCCTAGTTGGTATTTTTCCGGCTACTAAGCCTCTAGTACCGTGCGGAAATGTATTGTCAGCTCCCTTCGGTTCCGGGTCATAACCGCAGCCCGGCTGTCCAGCAAGGTGCAGCGTAAACAACATTGCGCACGAGAAAGTGACTAAGTGTCCAGAGGAGCACGAGCTAGTTTTCAAAAAAAGAAAAACTCTAGTCGAGTAATAAAGAGACATTTAACAAGGCAACATATTCACGAGGAGTCATTTTTGTATGTTTATTTTTTGCACAAATCGCACCGAGTCGAAAATCAAGAACAGTGACGATTCGAAGTACCTATCTGCGGTAGCCACTCCGAATCTCGGGGGCTACACCCAGTGGGTGCGCTGGCGTGCTCCCATCGGAAGCAGGCGGCGTCTGGCTGAAGGGTGCGTCAGCCGGATGAGGAGAAAGATAAAGGCGGACAGAACACAAAGGCACCACCCGCCCAAGCCGGCTAGACGCATCTATTCGGGCACATCAGACAAACCTAGTCAGAAAGAAGAAAGAAAGAAAGAGAAAGAAAGAGGAAAGAAAGAAAGAGAAAGACAGAAGGAAAGATAGAAAGAGAGGAGAAAGGAAAGTAATAGAGAAAATCAAGTCAGATATGCTTAGCCGGACCGCGGTGCAGCTCCCCGGCCCGGCTAAGCAGGTCACATTCGGCAAAGTAAGGATAAAGAAAAGAATTTTTTGAAGATTCGAAACACCTGGCTACTCTAGCCGTTCTGAATCTCGGGGGCTACACCCAGTGGGTGCGCTGGCGCGCCCCCACTGGAAGGATGTAGTATCCGGCTAGCCGATGTGCCAGCCGTCCAGAGCAAGTCGGCAGACCGTCAGTAAGCCAGAAGAGACAAAACGCAAGAGAAAAAGGCTCACAAAGAGTGCAAGGCAAAGGCAGGATAATTCCGGCTGGAGAGGACCAGCCGGAAAGACTAGTCGACCAAAGCATAAGCATAAGTGGGGGAACGAAGGCAAACCCAACCAGACAGTTACTTAAACATTGGGGAAAGAAGCCCCCGCACATCCAGATTGTTCAGACAATGCAAGTACCAAAAGCAGAAAGACATCTACAACTTCACCCGGCATCCCAGGGTCTTCACCTTCAAGTGGCCGGACCCTTGCCGTGAGGAGGAGCCACGCCGGCTCCGCCATCCTGGGAGGACGCCTCCGCGCCATCCGCTCCCGCTCCATCGGCCCCCATACTCCCCTCGACGTCCGTGAGCAACTCGTCGATGTCGGCTAGCTGGCAATCGTGATCGCGGCGGTGCGGAGGTCCGGGTAGGCCCGGCACACGGCTTCGAGATCCGCGCCGTCTCGGAAGCCGTCCTCCAGCTTGTCGAGACGGGCGTCCTTGTACCACGAAAGCATCAAGGCCAGCGCCATCTCAGAGCCGACGCGAGCAGCCAGATCGCGCAGCCGGTCGATCACGTTCGACGCGCCACCTAGCTTGATCGCCAGGGCCCCCATGGTCTCCGGCAGGAGCTCCCCCGGGAAAACCAGGTCATGGATGCCGGCCGCCTTGCGCAGGTTGGCAGCGTCCTCACCGAGCTGGCCCACTAGGTCCTTGACGCCTGCCTTCTCACCCGGCGCAACTTGTTTCACCCGGTCATAGGCAAGAGCGTCTACTTGGGGGTAGAATCCTTGTGATCAGAAGGGCAAGTCAAAAGGCGACCCATAAAATGCAGTCGGATAAAAACATTCGGCACCAGGGGAGGGACTCACCTTTCGCCAGAAGGCCGATGTCCATCAGCTCGTTGTCAAGCATCTCGGCGTGCTCCTTCAGCCGGGTGGCCTCCTTGTCTAGAAGGTCAAAGGCGTTGACCCGGTTGGCGAGAGTCGCCTCCTGCTCCTTAATGGTGGCCTCCAGCTGGTTGTCCTTGTTGTGCCATTCTTTATTCTGGAGCCGGAGGGCGGCATTGTCCCGGCTAAGGCGCACATTGGAGCGCTTCAGACGGTCAATCTCCCGCTGCCCGCAAACCATAATGGCTATGGGTGAAGGAAAGGAACGCAAATGAGAAAGCCAAAGCCGAAAGCAAAACAAGAAGAAAAGGAGCGCAAGACGAAACCTTACTTCGCGCAGTCCCGCGCGCCGCTGCTAGCTGCTTGGCGGCCTCCTCGTTGGCGCCGGCTAGCGTAGCCCGGAGCTGCTTCACCTCTGCCAGTCCGACCTCGAGGTTGACCTCGAGGGTTTGCAGCGAATCTCCCACCTCCGCGGGCAGAGGCGCCAGCGGGCCGGCTAGAGCGGCCGGGGCATCACGGATTGTCGCCTGCCACTACGTGGTCGCCTCATCGTCGGAGTCCATGTCCTCGGCGAAGACTGTGTCCCTGCTGGCACCGGAGCCCCCCGTGTCGGCTGATGAGCCCCTACCCGGCCAAGAGGCCGCATTCGACCGGCTCTCCGTGCGCTCGGGCGCAGAAGCGGTCGGCTGGACCTTGGTCGCTGGCTCTGGCGGGGGCATGGTCTCGATCGAAGGGGGCGGGGTAGCCACCGAGGGGGCAGCCGGCAGAGGAGGAAGGTCGCGGGGCGGTGAAGCGGCAGGCGTGCTGCAAGCCGGGCTCGCAGCGAAGGAAAGAATGGCGCTGCGCAAACACAAGAGCAAGGTCAAGACAAAACAAGATCAAAGCAACGCCGGAGGCCGATGCGAAGAAAAAAACGAACGAGAAGAAGGAGAAGGTGGAGGACTTACCCCTGCACCACTGGCGCGGATCTTTTCCGGCCGCCCGCGGTCCGGCCAACGCGGAGGGACCCCCGCTGCCCGGGTGCGCTTGGCAGCCAGCTCCTCAGGCACGACGCTGCTACTAGAGGTACCTTCGTCGGCACGCTTCCGGACAGGCTCGGGCGCAGCGGTGTCGTCGCTCTCCTCCGGCTCGGGGCCATGCAGGTCCTCCACCGCTTCGTCACCCCGGCTAGGGAAGAATCCCTCCTCGCCGTCCGAGCCCTCGCCGTTTTTTCGGCGCAGGAACGGTGTAAGATCCCTCCTTTATAAAGGAAAAGGATCCCTGTGATTGCAATGCTAGTCCCTGGATCAATGCTAGCATCCACAGTTTAAGATGAAGTACACAGAAACAAAGGTCATTATTACAGTCATTCCAGAGACAAACATAGTCTTTACAACTCCAAGGCCACAGGCCTAGTACAAGAGTTTAAATAAGTAAATAGATAAAAGTCTTCATCTTCATGTGCCACAGGCAAACATGTTGAGTGTAGACTCATGACTCCTAATCCTCATCAGAGTAACCTGCAACATCACAAGTTACAGCCACAGTGGGTCAATACATTGGAATAGTATTGGCAAGTGATACCTTAGTATAATTTTGGTGGACTAGATACTATATGCAATTTGGCTAAGTGTAGTTTAGGCTTGCTTTGCTCAAAATAGGTTTTGCCTATTAGTTGAAATCACTAAGTTTTTCTTTGTCAAAACTTTTCCCAAGGAACCACCAATAGACATTGGGGCCCTTCACCCTTGTTCAACCACAAGTTTTACTTAGAAATTGGGGTGAGGAGATTCTTGATAGCTTCCATGTCTTGATGCTCAAGTTATCCAATACCAGGGACATGGCTAAGTACTTAGATTCTTCCATCTGCAGAGGTTGTGCACTTTCCCCACAAGCCTTGTTTTTCACCAAGACAGGACCTTTCAGAAGCCTTCCCTTAGACCAAATGGACGCGCTCCAACCTATCATCCCACTACCACCAACTGTCCAAATGGCTAAGTTATTGCAACCTATATGATCCTGGCAGAGCCCATATTGCCAAGTGGCTGCACTAGAAGCTTCTTAACATTTGGCCTCTCAAATCCCTTTGTTCCTGGGTGGCTTTCCACAAGTGAGTACACAAGGTAAACGATAGAAATGGGCCTTGTGTAACCACTCAACATAAACCATTCCTTCCATTCCACCCAGGTGTTTCATTCACTTAGTTGTTTTATTAAGCAAAACAATAAGTCCAAAGACTTAGAAATATTTTCCATAGCATGAATAATTCACCACCCTTGGTTGCTACTAGCTAGGCTAAGCATGGCATAGATAAGCATCTTAACTTAGAAATTTCTAGCAGTTCTACAACTACTAGGATTTCCCAAGCATAGCATATAAGCAAAATACAACCATGCAAGACTAGCAAAATATTTCTAATGCATAGTAGAAAACATAGGGATAAGAATATCATGAAGCACCACTTGCCTTGGTAGTTTGGAGAGTAGCTACACTCCTCACAATCACAATCACTATTGGCACCAAAATCTACACATAAAATCATAGCAACAAATCACATACAAAATAAATACAAGAAAAATTATATGGATGCATGCAATATGATATGTGATGATTCCCTAACTCAACAAGACAAGTGGACAGTACTGGTTTATAAACAAGTTCAAAACTTGCCAAACCACATTTATTTAAACACTAAAACATTTCTTAAATAATTTATATACACAAAATAGGCCTACACATGTTTCTGTAAATAAAACCATTTTAACAGAAACAAAACATTAAAAACATTGCATATTTGGAAAGGGCTTTCTCTCCTGATTCCATTGATATAAAATTCATCAAATTTGGACGTGGGGATCAAAAGTTATGATTAAAAGAAGTTTAAACATTCAATAGATTCAATTTCTGATTTTAAATCTAAATCCTAGCCACGCGTCATGTTCTGATTGGTGCGTACCGGTTCGCTCAGGATTACGCAAACAAGCCGTTAGATCTAACTTAATCTGCACGACCCAGATCTACTCGTACCCCTTCGCTTAAGTGTTCTATCTAGCCCGTCAGATCTGGATCCAATGGTGCGCGATCAAACGACCACACTCTGGCGACGCTAGCGGCGACGACTGGCGGCGGCGGCTCTGTCTACGGCGGCGTGGTGGCTACAGGGGGCTCTGGGGTCGTCGGAGGTGCTTACCAGACTCATGGCGATGTGCTGAAGCTCAACGTGGCGATGGCTTGACAAGGGGCGCACGGACACGGCCGCACAAGCTCGTCGGAGTTGCTGACAGCGTCAGGTGTTCGGTGACGAAGTCGTTGGCGGCGCTCCGGGTCACCCTAGAACGAATCAAAGGCATCAGGGGGTGAGCAAGGCTACGGCGAACACGCTCGTGTGAATCAGAAGCGAAGGGGAACACGGGGCTCACCGAATTTAGTCGCCGGAGTTGAAGACGTCGTCGGGAGCTTGCAGTGCTTGATGAAGTCGATGACTGGGGCAGTATAGGATGAACCAAGGACATCAGAAGAAGCGCAAAGATGTTGCGAAGCAGTCTGCATGAACTAGAGGGGAAGGGGCGCACGGAGCTCACCGGGATTGGTCGCCGGAGAGGGTTCTGCCTGCGGCGGTGCAAGAGCGATTGCGGGCAGCCTGGGGGCGCTTTGTGCTTAGGGTCTGGGGGAAAATGGAGAGGGGGCAGAGGGGGTTTAAGTAGCATGGTCGCGAGCATGATTTACTCCGGCATTCAACATGAATTGACGCCGCGAATCAATACAGAGAACGGCCGGCGTAATTTGGGGATTGAGCTGTTCGCGGGGTGGAGACGATGACGTCGTGTGGGCCGCGGTTGTCTGCGAGAGAAAGATAGAGGGGGTGGGGTCCTTGCGTCAGCGACTCTGGGGGTATGTCCGCGGGTAAGGAAAACGGTTCGCGGGAGGGTAGCTGGGCTAGGCTGGGTCGAACTGGGTTGGTTGGGCCTGATAGGCTGTTTGGTTTATTTTTTTCTCTTTTAACTTTTTCTTTTTCTATTTGATTTTCTAAACTGATTTCAAAACTCCAATTCAAATCTGTTTGATTTCAAAACTACTATGTACTTTTGTACAATAAATCTTGTACCCAAATAAGTGTCAAACACAACTGTTCACTCAAACTTACTTGGGTCATTTGAAAAATAAAAATAAAACCAAGCCTTTATGTGATATAAACCATAGGCATAATATTGGTTTTATTTGCACATTTTGTTTTGAAAACTTTGCTCAAGCTTTGGAAAGTACTTAAGTTTGAATTCAAACCTTACTGAACAATACAAGTACTCTTCTCATTGGAAAATAGCACTAAGGCTAGAGCATAACTACATAAAATAATGAGCATATAAGCTCCTGTTTTGAAATGATTTTTGAAAATGGAATCTTATATGATCATGGATGCATGGATGATATGCATGAGTTTGAAACATGATTTTAGGGATGTTACAAGCAGCTCGGAAAGGTCGGTCATAAAAACCTGGAGGGGCGCGTCGCCCTCCTCCCGGATGATGCAGGGGAACATCTGCGTAGAACAAAGCGTAAGTTAGACCAGATAAGGGAGTTAGCCGGACAATGCGAGAACGAAAAGAGGAAAAGAGGCGAGCGAGTATACTCACCCGGGGCATGCGGTTCTCATGCGTGTAAGGGGCGATGCCAAACTTCCGGTTGGAAGTGATCTTCTCCTTCGTGATCATCCAGATCCACTCATATAAGTTGGCGAAGGAGGGGTCGCGGCGGGAGAGCCGGGTGGGGTCGAGCCGCCCGTAGTAAGCTCGCTGCTGTAGGGGCATCATGAGCCGGCTGGCCCAGCTCGGCGTCACGTCGACGCTGGTTAGACCAGCCGTCACCAACCCTCTCATCCGGTGGAGGAGCACGTCCGATTCCGTCTTGGAGCCGAAGATCTTCTCCTCCCAGTGCGCCTGGCTGGACTCGGTGTCCTGGAAGGCCGGGAGGTTCAGTCGGTCCTCAGACCCCATGTTCTGTACATAAAAGTACGTATGCTACCACAGTTTGACCGTGTAATGGAGTTTGAACTTGGGGTAGCCGGTCTGCAACCGGCTATAGATCGAAGCGCCACCGCAGGACACCAGTGGACCCTTGGCAAACTGCACCTGGGGGCGGATGAGGAAAAGCCGGCAGAAGAGCCCGAGATCCAGTTGGATCCCGAGATAGCATTCGCAGAAGGCGACGAAGTGGGACAAGGTGCCAATTGCATTTGGCCCGAGATGGTGGAGGCGAAGATCGAATTGGGCAAGGAAGGACAAGAAGAAGGCGCTGGCCGGAAAGGCCAGGCCTCGCGCCAGATGCGCGAGGAAGACAACGCGTTCGACGGCTTACGGAGCCGGTGAAATCTCATCGGCCGGGGCCAGCCAGACCCCAACCTCGCCGGAGGTCGGCAAGAGGCGTGACCGCCGGTATTTCTCCACTTGCACCTCTGTCACGGAGGAACCGCACTAGGCGCCTCGGCTTTCGGCTATGGCAGCGATGACGGAGCACGGGGGAGAAGGAGAGCGAGGGGAGAAGGTGGAGGAGGAGCGGAGGAGGAGCAGCGCTTGCCCGTTGCTCCGGCAAGGAAAAGGACTGGCGTCACGGGCGGAGCGGACAGCGCGAGCTCGCCGGCGGCATAGAGAAAGGGCAGAGGCAGAGAGGTAGCAAGGGCACTGGGCGTCGAAGGAAGGAAGAAGGGTGCAAATGGCTCGTAAGGGGAGGCGGGGCACCGCGGTCCCTACTTAAAGGGGCCGGGGAGGCAAACCGCCGGCCTGCCACATGGCGACCCCCACGGCTCCCACGGCGTCCGGATCCTTTGCGGCCACGCACCACGCACAGAAAACCCCAGCGCGGGAGGCGAGGCACCGGCGAAAGTTCCCGAAGCAACAACCGACGCGACCCCACGACACATGACCTCCCACGCCCATCATCACGCGTGGATAATGTCAGTGATGACGCAGCCGGGGCAGCTTAACCGCCAAGATTCAACCGGGCAAAATTTCAAAATCCTAGCCTTTTTTGAGCCCGCGCACATTTCGCCTGAGGGCGGAATCTACGCGCGCTCGGGGGCTAGTGTCAGGGGGACCGCCCCCAGGTAGGCTAACCGGACAAGATACAAAGCACCAACACGTTAGCCGGCTGAGGACAGCCGGACGCAAAAACTCCAAGACAGATCAGAAGAAGGAACAAACCAAGACACGACTGGGAAACCAGCCAGCCGGATGAAAACCATCGGCAAGAGCGCCAGCCGGCTGGATCAAGACAGCCGGCTGGAGCAAGACAGATCAAGAGCCAACCGACGGAAGAACCAGCCGGATGAAGCAAGCAAGGGCAGAAGAGTAGCCGGATGGATCTGACCATCCGGCCCAGGAAGGCCAACTGGCTAGATCACTCTAGCCGGCCACTCAAGATAGGCAAGGTACCATATGACGTAGGGCATAGTGCGCAGTACGCCTAGGACAACGGACAAGACAGAAAGGAGACTCAGACACTCGACCCATACCGATGACTTTACCGATGACGATTGCAACAGTAGACGGTAGGTGGCACTGTGCGTAACTACCCGCACGACGGCCACTGTAGATGGCATGGCAGCATGGGCTTGACTGCGAGTACACACTCCCCATACCGGCCACTGTAGATGACCTAGCCGGTCAGGGCCCGCTTGTGGGACCCGCCAGCCGTCCAGGTCATTTCCCATGCCGCCTCGGCCTATATAAGGGGCGGCAGGGGCAACTAGGAAAGGGTTGGACTCTCACTCACTGGACAGACCCGATACAGCTCGAGGAGCCTTGTAGTTCTCTGTGATTCATCCCTATAGCCAAATCGGCAGGAGCAGGGGCTTTACCTCAACTCGAGGGCTCCGAACCTAGGTACTTCTTGTGTCCCTGACGCTTGCTTGTATCCAATCCCGCTTGTGGACGTCGTCACACGCTTCACTGCTTTTCTTCCACACCTCTATCTAGCCTGCTTAGGCTCTGCCGTTTCCATAACGACGACACAAGTACCATAATTTTTGGAAGCTCTTTTTGAAACTTGTAATCCCTGCTTCCTTTACAAAAAGGCCTTTCTTCCACCATTATTGAGTCTCCACCTTCTACCTTTAGGCACCATTAAGAGAGCATAGTTGTCATTCTGTGTGCAGTGTTCCAAAGCTTATTGATTGATGCATATTGTGATATTACTTGTTCTTGTGCTATTTGTTTCTAGTCACCCTTGTGAACTTTGCAGGTGTCCTATGCATCTATATTCTACTCTATGAGGGACAAGCCGATTTCCACTATGTTATGTTTTCTGTATGTGAAACAAACAAATGTTTTTCAATGCATGTTATTCATGATCTTTGTTTGTAGCTTGTCATGTTGCATGCATAGTTACTATGTCCTATTGTTAGAACTCCATCTTTCATGCACATGTTTAGATTTCTTTGATCCCAGCTTTCAATGCTTGCAAATGGTTGGATCTTTATTGTGAGGGTGCATGTCACCTCAAAATTATTCTGTTTATCACTTACCTACTCGAGGACGAGCAAGAGTTAAGCTTGGGGATGTTGATATGTTGGAAACGTATCTATAATTTTTTATGTCCATGCTTGTTTAGTATCTACTTTGCTTTACTCGTCCACACTTTGAGGTGCTTTTTACATGCTTTCTGGTATTAACCTACTAACAAGTTGCAACAGTGTCAGATGCCTGTTTTCTGCTGTTTTTGGTTTCAGAAAAGTTAGTAAAGAAATATTCTCGGAAATGGACGGGACAAACGTCAAAGTCAATTACTTTCTGTGGGGAACAATAAGTCCAGTGGGGAGCCGAAGGGGCCGCGCCTGGCTAGGGTTTGGCTACCCTGGCCGCCTCCTCGGCCTCCCCCTTCTCCTATAAGGAGCCCCCGATGCAGAAATTCTGAGTACCCGATCAAGTATCCACGAAACCATCTATAGCGGCCACCACCATCGTCCCTAGTTCGGGGGGATCTAAAGTTCTTCCCGGCACCCTGCCGAAGGGAGATCATCCCGAAGGCTTTCTCTCTGGTATGATGCATGAGTAGTTCCACCTTGGACTATGGGTCCATGTAGTAGCTAGATGGTTGTATCTCCTCCTTTGTGATTTCATTTATAGATCTTGTGAGCTCCGTTCATGATCAAGATCTAATCTATTTGTAATCATGCATGTTGTGTTTGCGGGGATCCGATGGATATTGAGATTATTATGTTGGTTTAATTAATGGTTTTGTCTTGATGATTCTATCATCTCTGTGTTGTTTGTGATCTTGCATGCTCTCCGTTGTTAGTAGCTATCTTGGCCAAGTAGTTGCTAGTGACTCCAAGATGGGGTATTTATGCTCGATAGTGGATTCATGCCTCTAGTTTCCAAGGGAAGTGACAATAATCTCTTCGGTTGTAGATGTGTTGTTGCTACTATGGGAGAAAACAACGGTCTCTTATTCATGGAACATGTGGACTATTTACCTTACACACTTTGCTTAAAGCAGTTGTCTGTTGCTTGCAACTTAATACTAGAGGGGGTTCGGATGATAACCTGAAGGTGGACTTCTAGTCATAGATGCAGTTGGATGGCGGCTATGTATATTGTTGTGTTGCCCAATCGAATCTCATAGGATCTTTCTGACTAGTAATTGCATTATTATGACTTGCTTAGTTCCTGTCAATTGCCCTGCTGTAATTTGTTTACCCTTCATGCCATGTTGTTTATCTAAGGAGGGCACCTCTAGTGAACTATGGACCCCGGTCCAATCTTTACCATTGATACATCTTCCACTGTTACTTGTTTACTTGCTGCAAACCATTACCTTCCGCACCATACGTTTAATCCTTTGTTATAGCAAACCGGTGAGCTTGACAACCTCACTGATTCGTTGGGGCAAAGTCTTGAGTTTGTGTTGTGCAGGTCTCTGTGTTGCTAGCAACACCTGTGTGACGTTTCCTTCCTCCTACTGGTTCGATAACCTCAGTTTCTTACTGAGGTAAACTTGCTATTGTGCTGCTTCATACCTTGCTCTTGGGGTTTCCAACGAAGCGTCCCACGACAAGTGTTGGGCGCCATCAAGCATGTCATATGAATGTTTGCTTGCATTGTTCTATTCATATTTTGGTATGATATTGTGGTATTCTTCTATGACTGTTCATGTGAATCGAATTGGCACGCATGCATATGACTAAACAATAGTCAGTAAGCCTTGGTGATTTATTTTGCCTCAGAGTTCTTGTATCACTTTCATGCCATAATTAGTCTTGTTTTGTTGCAAGCATGTTTATGACAATTATTGCTCTCTCGTTTGTCGCTCCCTCTCTATTGCTAGCCTTCACTTGCACTGAGTATGAGCTCTACCTGTGCTTCCAACTCCCAAAACCAATATTGCCAGCTGTGTCCACCATACCTACCTATTAGCATCATTTGCTACTTCAGCGCATATTCTATATGTCGTTTTCTTCCAAAATAAAATGTTTGTCTGTTTTGAGAAAGTTAGTTAGTAAAGCTCTCACGAACTTGATGGTAGACTTTATTACTTGCACTTAATAATCCTGAACCATTGTGACCTGTCCATTAAAGTTATATGCTTGCAAATTATATGCTGGGAGTCAGCAGAACCGTGATGTCACGGGGAACGCTTTCAACACTTTTTGGATATCTCATCCAGTTGATACCTTGCTCTTTTGTTTGCGGATGTCGATGATGTGAAATGAAAGGGGAGCTTGTGAGTTCATGGAGTCTATACATTGTGTTAGAGAAATGCCTGGGCCGCTAGCCTAAGCCATGCCTAATCATGGTGGAAACTTACAGCATCACCATAATGAGCATTTATGAAGCATCCTAAATAAAAAGCTATACACATAGTAAATAAAAAAGATCACTGAGATGCTCATTGTCTGCTTGCCTTATCATTTTGATCACGGGATCACTCTTGTATCATGTGCAAGGGGTACCCCGTTGGCGGTTCTCTATGATATGCATGTATTTACAATGACAATAACTTTCAGGTAACCAAAGTTGAGTAGCATGCGGAGCGACCCTCGTACTCAAGGGACTTGGGATTTCCAGTTTATGGTATGTCAAGCATATGATTCAGAGTGGACCTCACTTTCACCTTAACCATATGAAGATGCCTATGATAGGGGCAATGGGAGCTCAAAGCTAATTAGTACCTTCCTTTCAGCATTTGGAAGCCTTTCAAACTTTCCAAAACCATTTTCACAACTTTGTTGAGTCACCACTTATTCTGTGAGCACCTTCTTGAGAGCATAGTTGTCATTCTTGTGTTTGTTCCAAAACTTGGTTAATTATGTCATGATTTTGATGCTTGTATCTCTGATATCTTTATCTCTAGTCTTCAGTTGAACTTCAGAGGTGCCTTGGCATTTATATTGTGCTCTTCAAACAAAGGCAAGCGAGATACCACTCTATCATACCTCATTATGAGCATTGCAATGTTGCTTATGGTTATGTTTCATGCTACTTATTATTATTGAGTTGGTTTCTCTTCATAGCTTGCAATGACTATTGAGTAGACTTAGTTGCATACTCTTTATTATGAATTGCCTAAGCATCTACTCTTGTGATGAGAATATTTACATCATATGAAGCAAATGTATTCGTGAAAGTTCTTTTATCGCACTCAGTTTTCAACTGAATTGCTTGAGGACAAGCAATAAGCTAAGCTTGGGGGAGTTGATACGTCCAAAACGTATGTCGGGGATATTACCCCAGATACCCTAGAGTTGGGGTATAAAGAGACCTTTGAAGGTTTACAGACGTATTTATAAAGGAATACAAAGATATAAAGACATACCTAGAAAGATACAAGACTTAAAGGAGAAGAAACAAAAGGGAAAAGAGGAAAGGAGGACTCGGGCCGAACTAAAACTGATTCGGCCTGGTCAATCACTCCTCCTAGGCCAAACAGCACTAACGGGCCGAATTAAATATCAATTCGGCCCACCTAGCCGAGTCACCGCCGAACCACCTCCACTCCACCAGGTCAGCGCTCCCGCCAGCATCGCCAATTCTCCCGTCGAACTACCTCCACCCCCGCCAAACATCGCCAGCGTCCCGCTCTGCCTCGTCGAGCTCCCCCGGGTGGGCCGACTATCGGCATACTCGGCCCACCACGGATGACAAAGCCATAAGGCACTCCAGCACCGAGCTCCCCCGAGTGGGCTGGCATCACCGACGACCTGGTCGGCCCACCACGGGCCAACGTCCCGCCCGGACGTCCCCAAGCCACCAGACCCCGGCTGGGCTCCTCACCTCGCTGTCCCACATGGGCCGAGAGAAGAAGAGATCGGTTGGGCTGCAGTCACCCCGGCTGGGCCGGACTCAGCCCCAGGCCGGCTCCCCTCTAGGCCGACTAAAGACTAACCCGCCTGGGCCGTCAGGTAATCTGGCCGGCCTCCGTTTTCTGTTATCTGGAACAGGCCGAATCAGTTACGTAGCAGGCCGAATTATCTCTTCGTTAGGGACATCTGGGCCGTGGTATTTCACCTCATATGCCCCCATATTCATCTTCGGGTACATCCGCAACTTCCACAACAATACGCCATCAAGTCACGACAAGACCAATAAGTCTCGTGCCAGTCTTGGGATGCCCCAGGTATAGTTTGGCACATGGCAAATGGAATATGCCCTTGGCATCCAAGAATATGCTAAGGAATATGCCGTGGCATCTCCAAAGATGCCAAGGCATATGCTGAGCATCTAAGAAGATGACAGGAATATGCTGTCTAGATACTAATCGTAGGGAACAAGTTTTGTCCCCTGGACTCCCCTTTATAAGGAGCACCAGGGGGATCGTTCTCAGGGAGGCCCTGAAGGGCTCTTCTCCTCTCTGTTCACTAGGATCTCTCCTTCTTCTTCCTCCTCCACTCTCACAGAGAGATCTAGATAGAGGCATAGGAAATACAGCTCAAGGAGCATGATTGTAGCCACAAGTATGGCATGAATATAAGAGATTAGATGTAGAGAAAGGGGTGTTATCTCCACATGAGAGCCTCAATACTAGATACATTGTATTTCTCTTTGTTCATACGAGTGCGGTCTTCACTGCATCATCCCTCCCCGGATTCCTCCACGTCCATCGGACCCAACTTTAGCCTACCCATGGCATATGCCGTGATACCACCACAACATTTGGCGCCCACCGTGGGGCCTTTTAGTGTCGTTGGTTGGGTTTCCATCCGGACGGGAGCATCCTCATCAACCTGTTATTCATAGAGCTCCTTCAGCTCCTCCAAAGGAACAGAGAACAGAGAGGTAAGCACAGGGATCTCCAAGTCTGACTCAGCAAAGCAGGTAAGACTCAGCAATAATGACTCAAACTCTTCTCCAAGCATACCGTAAGTACCAGATAACTCAGCTACCAACATTCGATCCTTCACATCGGGGAGAAAATAACTCAACCCGGGGACTAGCCAACGTATCCATAGAATCACCTTTAGATAGAGAAAACATTATGTTGATTTGGGTCTGTATTTGACTATCTTATTGATGATTTGGATAGAATTTGAGTCAGTTTATTTATACTTCGGATTAACCTTTAATTCAGCTCACCAGCTTATTGATGATTCGGATAGAATCTGAGTCAGTTTATTTATGCTTCGGATTAACCTTTAATTCAGCTCACCAGCTTATTAATGATTCAGATAGAATCTGAGTCAGTTTATTTATGCTTCAGATTAACCTTTAACTCGGCTTACCAGCTTACTTATGATTCGGATAGAATTTGAGTCAGCTTATTTATGCTTCAGATTAACCTTTAACTCAGCTTCCAGCTTATTGATGATTCAGATAGAATTTGAGTCAGCTTATTTATGCTTTAGATTAACCTTTAACTTAGCTTACCAGCTTAATGATGATTCAGATTGATTTTGAGTCAGTTTATTTATGCTTTGGATTAACCTTTAACTTAGCTCACCGGCTTATTTATGATTCAGATTGAATCTGACTCAGTTTATTTATGCTTCGGGTTAACCTTTAACTCAGCTTAGTAGCTTATCTCTGATTCGGACTAACATTTGATTCAGCTTGCCAGGGTATATTATAATTCGGATTTGTATTCTGATTCAGCTTACTATCTTATCCCTGATTCGGACTAAAGTTTCATTTAGCTTGCCAGATTGCCAGGTTATGTTATGACTCGGGTTGATATTTAACTCGTCTTACCAGGTTATCTCATATCTTGGATGACTATTTGCCGGCATATCATATCTCGAATCTATATCTCAGATCTACATATCGAATCATCTCTCAGCGATTAGCCCTATTATCATATCCCAAAACTTTATCTCAGATCTATATCTCGGATCCATATCAAAGGCAAGTTGCCATCTTCCCATCAGATCAAGTTATATCTCAGTAAGCAGATGACTCGGATTTGAGTCATATACCTCGGATTTGAGTTAGATGACTCAGATTTAAGACATAAGTCAAATTTGAGTAAAATAACTCAGACTTGGAAACAGATGACTCGGATTTGAGTCATATACCTCGGATTTGAGTCATATGACTCAGATTTGAGACATAAGTCAAACTTGAGTAAAATAACTCGGACTTGGAAACAGATGACTCGAATTTGAGTCATATACCTCGGATTTGAGAAGATGCCTAGATTTGAGACATAAGTCAAACTTGAGTTAAATGCCTCACATTTGAGTCATATAACTCCGATTTGAGACATAAGTCCAAATCGAGTAAAATAACTCGGATTTGGAATCAAATAACTCGGATATGAGTCAAATACCACGGATTTGAGTCAAATAACTCAGATTTGAGACATAATTAAAAATTGCGTAAAATAACTCGGATTTGAGTTAAATGCCTCGGATTTGAGTCATATAACTCAGATTTGAGACATACGTCCAAATCGAGTAAAATAACTCAGATTTGGAATCAGATAACTCGGATTTGAGTTAAATACCTCGGATTTGAGTCAAATAACTCAGATTTGAGACATAAGTATAAATTGAGTAAAATAACTCAGATTTGAGTTAAATACCTCGAATTTGAGTCATATAACTCAGATTTGAGACATAAGTCAAAATCGAGTAAAATAACTCGGATTTGGAATCAGATAACTCGGATTTGAGTCAAATAACTCAGTTGAGACATAAGTAAAAATTGAGTAAAATAACTCGGATTTGAGTTAAATACCTCGGATTTGAGTCATATAACTCAGATTTGAGACATAAGTCAAAATCGAGTAAAATAACTCGGATTTGAGTTAAATACCTCGGATTTGAGTCATATAACTCAGATTTGAGACATAAGTCAAAATCGAGTAAAATAACTCGGATTTGGAATCAGATAACTCGGATTTGAGTTAAATACCTCGGATTTGAGTCATATAACTCAGATTTGAGACATAAGTCAAAATTGAGTAACATAACTCGGATTTGGAATCAGATAACTCGGATTTGAGTTAAATACCTCTGATTTTGAGTCAGATGACTCGGATTTAAGACATAAGTCAAATTTAAGTAGAATGACTCGGAAAAGGTAATAGATGAGTCGGATTTGAGTCATATAACTCATATTTGGAATCAGATGACTCAAATTAGAGTCATATAACTCGAACTTTAAGTCAGATTTGAAGCATAAGTCGAATTAGAAATGTGTAACCCAAATGAGATAACTCGGATTATAACTTTCCCAAAGGGAGCTATAAGACCAGTGCAAAAGAAGGCCAGAAGTCATAACTTACCAAAGGGAGTTATAAGACCAGTGCCAAGAAGCCCAGAAGTCATAACTTACCCAAAGAGGTTATAAGACCAGTGCCAAAAATGGCCAGAAGTCACAACTAACCAAAAAGGGATATGAGACCAGTGCCAAAAATGGCCAGAAGTCATAACTTACCCAAAGGGGTTATAAGACCAGTGCCAAAAAAGGCCATAAGTCATAACTTACCAAAAGGGGCTAAAAGAGCAGTGCCCAAGAAGGCCAGAACTCATAACTTTCCAAAAAAACCTTAAAAGAGCAGCGCCAAGAAGGCCAAGTTTCCCAAAGGAGTTAAAAGAGCAGTGCCCAAGAAGGCCAGAACTCGAAATTTATCCAAAGGGGATAAACAGGCCAACACCCATAAAGGCAAGATCCCGCAAACTTACCTAAAAAGGTTATATGACCCAGAGATATTTGACGAAGAGATTATATGTCTGAAAACAACTACGTGAATATTTTAAATATAAAGCCTATGCACGACTCTACGAGTCCCCCATAGCCTCGGGGACTAATGTCGGGGATATTACCCCAGATAACCTAGAGTTGGGGTATAAAGAGACCTTTGAAGGTTTACAAACGTATTTATAAAGGAATACAAAGATATAAAGACATACCTAGAAAGATACGAGACTTAAAGGAGAAGAAACAAAAGGGAAAAGAGGAAAGGAGGACTCGGGCCGAACTAAAACTGATTCGGCCTGGTCAAACACTCCTCCTAGGCCAAACAACACTAACAGGTCGAATTAAATATCAATTCATCCCACCTAGCCGAGTCACCGCCGAACCACCTCCACTCCACCAGGTCAGCGCTCCCGCCAACATCGCCAATTCTCCCACCGAACTACCTCCACCCCCGCCAAACATCGCCAGCGTCCCGCTCTGCCTCGCCGAGCTCCCCCGGGTGGGCCGACTATCGGCAGACTCGTCCCGCCACGAGCAACAAAGCCACAAGGCTCTCCAGCACCGAGCTCCCCCGGGTGGGGCGGCATCACCGATGACCCGGCTGGCCCACCACGGGACAGCATCCCCCCCCCCGGACTTCCCCAAGCCACCAGACCCCGGCTGAGCTCCTCACCTCTATGTCCCGCGTGGGCCGAGAGAAGAAGAGCTCGGCTGGGCCGCAGTCACCCGGCTGGGCCGGACTCAGCCCCAGGCCGGCTCCCCTCCAGGCCGACTAAAGACTAACCCGGCTGGGCCGTCGGGTAATCCGTCCAGGCCTCCGTTTTCTGTTATCTGGAACATGCCGAATCAGTTACGCAGCAAGCCGAATTATCTCTTCATTAGGGACGTCTGGGCCGAGGTATTTCACCTTGTATGCCC
Source organism: Avena sativa (assembly GCA_916181665.1). NCBI lineage: Eukaryota > Viridiplantae > Streptophyta > Magnoliopsida > Poales > Poaceae > Avena > Avena sativa. The sequence goes on along the minus strand of OV702281.1, from coordinate 383,762,327 downwards.
CCATATTCATCTTCGGGTACATACACAACTTCCACAACAATACGCCATCAAGTCAGGACAAGACCAATAAGTCTCGTGCCAGTTCATGGACGCCCCAGGTACAGACTGGCACATGGCGAATGGAATATGCCCTTGGCATCCAAGAATATGCTAAGGAATATGCCGTGGCATCTCCAAAGATGCCAAGCCATATGCTGATCATCTAAGAAGATGCCAGGAATATGCTGTCTGGATACTAATCGTAGGGAACAAGTTTTGTCCCTTGGGCTCCCCTTTATAAGGAGCACCAGGGGGATTGATCTCTAGGAGGCCCCGAAGGGCTCTTCTCCTCTCTGCTCACTAGGATCTCTCCTTCTTCTTCCTCCTCCACTCTCATAGAGAGATCTAGATAGAGGCATAGGAAATACAGCTCAAGGAGCATGATTGTAGCCACAAGTATGGCACGAATATAAGAGATTAGATGTAGAGAAAGGGGTGTTATCTCCACATGAGAGCCTCAATCCTAGATACATTGTATTTCTCTTTGTTCATATGAGTGTGGTCTTCACTGCATCATCCCTCCCCGGATTCCTCCACGTCCATCGACCCCAACTTTAGCCTACCCATGGCATATGCCGTGATACCACCACGACAACGTATCTACTTTCTTGAACACTTTGCTATTGTTTCTTATCTAAACTTGTGTGATTTGGATACAACTAACACGGAGTGACGCTGTTTTCGGCAGAATTACCTTGGTGTCTTGTTTTTGTGCACAAAATGAACTATTAGGAAAAATCCTGGAAAATATGCCAAAAATTATATTTCACCAGAAGATCCACGGAGCCAGAAGACGAGACGGGGAAGGGGCCTGGGGGCCCACACCCGTGCCAGGCGCGGGCCCACCACTGGTCGTGCCTAGGGGGTGCAGGCACCCCCTAGGCCTCCCTATGCGCCTATAAGTTGCCTTTCGACCTAAAAACTGAGGGGGGTTCAATAGTTTTCCAGAAAGGGTTCTGCTCCGCCACCACCACCAGAAACCAAGATTCGGATCCAGAAACTCCGTTCTGGCACCCTGCCGGGACGGGGAATTTGGAGAGGATCGTCGCCATCGTCATCACCAACGCATCTCCATCGACCATCAATGTTTCTCTCATCCATGAGTGAGTAATCCCCCGCTGTAGTCTTGGGGATGATAGGGATTGGATGAGATTTATCATGTAATTGAATAAGATTGTTAGGGCATAGTGCCTAGTATCTCTATTAGTGCTATTTGACTTTGTTGCAACTTGTTGTGCTTAATGCTTGTCACTAGGGCCCGAGTGCCATGATCTCAAATCTAAACTTATTATTGAATCATTATGATAGTATTGTTTGTGATCTTATCTGCAAGTTGTGTACACATATCATTGTCTGGATCCAAAAGGCCCCAAAGTGACAATAATTGGGACAACCGGAGGGGATGGATGTGGTGTGAGGATCACATGTGTTCGTAGAGTGTTAATGCTTTGCTCCGGTGCTCTATTAAAAGGAGCACCTTAATTGCTAGTGGTTCCCTAGAGGCCCCGCTGCCACGGGCTGGCTGGACACAAGATGTTGTACAAGTTCTCATTGCAAGCATGTATGACTATATTTGGAGCACATGCCTAGGATTGTTTAGTACTTGGATGCTTGTTATTATTTATATGCATTGCCCTAGATCTTGAAGTTACATGTTTAGACTCGTCCATGCAACGCCCATACATACATCCCTATGCCTACCGCACTCGAATCCCATTGTTTACTGTTACTATTACTATTGTTACTGTTTCACTGCTGTTATTGCTTTGCTGTTGCTACTACCAAATTCTTGCTACTGATAAACTTCTGTGAGCAAGAACTATTTCTAGGTGCAGCTGAACTGACAACTCTGTTGTTAAGGCTTGCAAGTATTCTTTGGCTCCCCTTGTGTCGAATCAATAAATTGGGTAATACTACCCGCGAAAACTGCTGCGATCCCCTATACTTGTGGGTCATCAGCGGCTATAGACGGTTTCGTGGAGTTTTGATTGGATCCTAGGGTTTTTGCATCGGGGGCTTCTTATAGGCGAAGAGGCGAGGCTGGGAGGCGACCAGGGGGCCCACACCCTGCCTAGGTGCGGGCCTACCCTGGCCGCGCCTAGGGGGTGTGGCAGCCCTGGCTCGCCTCTCCGTCACTCCTCTGGACTCCGTGTCGCCCATGGTAAAATATTGACTTTGTCTTTTGTCCAGTCCAATTCCGAGAATATTGATTTTCTGCCTTTCTAGAACCAAAAACAGAAGAAAATAGACAACTGGCACTCTGGCAACTTGTTAATAGGTTAGTTCCAGAAAACATATAAAAGACCTCAAAGTGTAGACAAAGCAAAGCAAAGTAGATACTAAACAAGCATGGAACATCAAAAATTATAGATACGTTTCCGACGTATCAAGCATCCCTAAGCTTAATCATGCTCGTCCTCGAGTAGGTAAGTGATGAAAAGAATAATTTTTGAGGTGACATGCACCATCAAAACCAAGATCAAACCATTTGCAAGCATTGCAAGCTGGGATCAAAGAACTCTAAACATGTGGATGAAATATGGAGTTCTAACAATAAGACAAAGTAACTATGCATGCAACATGAAAGGCTACAAACAAGATCATGAATAACATGCATTGAAAAATATTGTTTGTTTCACATATAGAAAACATGGCATAGTGGCATTTAGCTTGTCCCTCATAGAGTAGCAAATAGATGCATATGACACCTTCAAAGTTCATAAGAGTGACTAGATACAAATAGCACAAGAACAAGTAATATCACAATATGCATCAATTAATAAGTTTTGGGACACTGCACACATAATGGCAACTATGCTCTCTTAATGGTGCCTAAAGGTAGAAGGTGGAGACTCAACAATAGTGGAAGAAAGGCCCTTCATAAAGGGAAGCAGGGATTTCAAGTTTCAAAAGGAGCTTCCAAAAATTATGGTATTCGTTAGCTTTCAGCCCTCATTTCCCATATCATAAGCATCTTGAAGTGATTATGGTTAAAGACTTAAAGTGAACAAACTATGGAGTATATGCTTGACAAAGTATAAATTGGCAATCTCAAGTCCCTTGAATACGAGGGTCACACCTCATGCTACTCAACTTCAGTAACCTATAAGTTCTTGTCATTGTAAGTACATGCGTATCATAGAGAACCGCCAACGGGGTACCCCTTGCATATGGTACAGGAGCTATCCCATAACCAAAATGACAAGGCAAGTAGAGAATGAGCATCTCAACGATCTTTTTATTTACTAGGTGCATAGCTTTTTATTGAGGATGCTTCACAGAATGCTCATTATGGTGATGCTGCAATTTTCCACCATGATTAGGCATGGCTTACGTTAGCGACCCAGGCGTTTCTCTAACACAAAATACATAACTCCTTGGACTTACAAGATCCCTCTTTATTTCACACTGGTGACATCCATAGACAAAATAGCATGATATCAACTGCGTACCAAGTACAAGTGCAATGTTGAAAATGTTCCCCATGACAACATGGTTCTGCTAATTCCAACGTATAAGTGCAAGCATATACAACATAGACGACACAATGGTTCAAGTTTATTAGGGGCAAAGAATATAAAGTGTGCCATCAAGTTCAAGAGGGATTTAATCACTAAGTTTTCACATAACAAAATACTTTTAATTGGAAGATAGATGAAAACAAGAATATACTTGGAATGGTGTAACACACCATGCATAGGAATTTATAGTGGACACTTTGGAATAACTGGGTTTCTTGGGAGTTGGAAGCATGAGTAGAACTTACTCATACAAGTGGAGGCTAGCAAAAGACTGGGAGCAACCAACTAAGAGAGCAATAATTACCATAATCATGCAGAGCGAAAAAACATTAGTAATCAAAGCATAGAGTGGTACTACAAGTCAAGGACTAATTGATATTAGAGGCTATGGTGACTTGTTCATAGTCATAACATGGTGTGAGCATGTGCCAAGTCAACCCAAACAAAGCATCAAAGGAGAATACCACAATACTGTGCTTTTGCATGCTAAAACAACGCATGAGTCTTTCAAGACACACTAAGCAATCCCAATTGTTTGGAACAAGACATGCTACATCAATAATCACTAAGAATAAGGTCAAAACAACACCTAGCATGTCATGCTAAAGTCTAAGTCACAGTCAATGCAAGCTCCTCTTGCACTTTCAAGCAAGAACTTCCTACTCCTTTCCAACACCAATTGAATTATTTGAAACAACACAGCGACAATGGGGATCCAAACTAATTTATTCAAGCAAACTAAACAAACTAAGCAAAGCAAACGAAAACTAAGACGCTCCAAGAACAACACAACAATGCATGAAACAATTAAAACGAAGTGTATAGACAGACCTGAGCTTTTTATTGATGAAGAAGGGGATGCCTTGGGCATCCCCAAGCTTTGACGCTTGTACCTCTTGGATATTTATTGAGGTGAGACCGGGGTGGCATCCCCAAGATTGAGCTTTTGTCCATTCTTCATCTCATTACATCATTCTTTCTCTACACCTGAAATTTTTCCTTCATACAAAACTTCACACAATCTTCATTAACAACATTAGTGTATTCAAAAGATAATAGACCTTTAGAATAAGCTTTGGAAAAACAAAACTTTTCACTAAAAACACAAGCTACTGTATAAAGTCCTTCAAAAATCTCAATTCCCCAAAAGAGAACTCAAAAAGGAATCAATAAGAAGCAAATGCAAATAATGGCAGAAATCTGTCAAAACAGACCAGCATGTAAAACCGATTTTTTTCGAAAATCTTCTGTTGCTCAAATCAAAAAGTGTTGAACTAACAAAAGTTATCTAACATACTGGGGGATTTATTCGTAAATTCTCAGCTCAATCCGACTTACAGAGACTCCTCACAAATTTTTATGATGGAGGACAGAAATCTGTTTCACGACAGGAACTCCTCAAATCTTACTTTCCTCTCATTAGAGGTCATTCTTGGCACAATAAGCAAACAAAAAGGGATAAGGTTTAACATCCCAGCATTTAGGAACTAACAAAGGGTATATTTAGGAATTTGATATGTTGCATGCATTCATCTGTGAAAATGTGGGTAAATTTTTTCGCCAAATAAAAACCTAAAGTGATCAAGGTTTCTTTCATACTTTGAGATTAGGTATAGTCTTAAAGGATGATTGTTATAGACTTTGATATGATCTTTGTGGATTAGAGTGTTTTGGGAAAAGAAATTTGAATTTAAAACTTGAGTGTTTGAATTATAATTCCAAAGGATTTGAATAATGTTTGAGTATTTGATTTAATTAAGAGTTAACCAATAATAATTTAAACTTTAAATGAAAGAAGATAATCAATAAAATGAATATTCCAAAATTTCACTCAATAATGAGTTACAAAATGTAACTTATGGAAATGAGCAACAAAATTTACAATAGTAAAGAAATAAAAGAATAATCTTTATTTATTGAATAATAGTACAATCTTATTACAAAAGAATGAAGAATAAAAAGTACAAAAGAATAAATTAAAGATTACAATTGAATCAGAGAGAAATTACAAGTGACTATTCTATAAAGAAAAAAGAAAAGACCTAAACTAAAGTTTTGATCTCCAAATCTGGTACCTGCAAAAATAAAAAGAAACTTAAAAGAAAAAGAAAGTTAGGATTAGAATTATTTTACTCTCAGATTTGACAGTGAAGTGCATTGTTCACTTTTTCATCATTGAGTAATTTAAGGGGCAAGTTTCACCAATATTAAAGAATATATCGGGAGGGAGAGAGAGAGAGGAGGGCAGCAGGGCGACTAGGCTTGAGGGGAAGGTGTGGGGGGGTGGTGTGCCCCAGCCCTCTATATATAGAGGGGTGGGCGCCTGCCCTAACCCCTCCCCCAAGCCCTAGGCCGGCGGCCAAAGGAGGGAGGAGTAGGGGGCAAGGAAACCCCCCCCCTTCTAGAAGCTCCAATTAGGGTTTATCCCTTGGTTGGCCGGCTGGGCCCTATGGGGCCTTGTGCCCCTGGACCAATGCGGCCAGAGCACTCCCTCATAGGCCTATGCCCCCTCCCGGAAGGTGGGACCATGTTGGCCCCCTTCCGGAAGGTTCTAGAAGCTTCCGGTACAATACCGATTAACCCGGAACAATTCCGAACTCCAAAAACTGCACTGCCTTATATGAATCTTATTCTCCGGACCATTCCGGAACCTCTCGTGATGTCTCGGATCCCATACGAGACTCCGAACAAAAACTCATAAACCAATTATCCAATCTATCCTAGCGTCGAGACACGTTAAGTGTGTGACCCTTCGGGTTCGAGAATATGCGAACATGATCTTCTATCAATAATCAACAGCGGGGTCTGGAAACCCATATTGACTCCCACACATTCATCGATGATCATATCGGATGAACCACGATGCCAGGATTCAATCAATCCCATATATATATTCCCTTCGTCTCGCGATATTTTACTTGCCCGAGATTTGATCGTCGGTACCGTCATACCTAGTTCAATCTCGTTCACAGCAAGTACTTTACTCGTTCCGTAATCCGACATCACTTTGTGATTAACTCCTTAACCACATGCTTGCAAGCGGTGTTGATATCGATTACCGAGTGGGCCCGAAGTATATCTCTCCGACTTGGGAGGGACAAATCCCATCTCGATACATACAACCCAACAGGTACTTTCCGATCACCTGAGATACACCTTTATGATCACCCTCTCATAGGATGACGTTTGATGACCTCAAAGCTTTCTTCCGATACCAGGGAGTTATATTATCTCATGGTCTAAGGAATACAATATTTGACATAAGAAAAGCTTCGCAAAGATGAACACGATGACACGATCTAATTGCTTCGCTTAGTTTGGGTATGTCCATTATATCATTCTCCCAATGATATGATCTCATTATCAATTGACAACTCATGTCTATGGTTAGGAAACCTTAACCATCATTAATCAATGAGCTAGTCCATAGAGGCGTACTAGGGACACGGTGTTGTTCACAAACCACACAAGTATTAAAGTTTCCGCTTAATACAATTCTAGCATGGAATATAAACATTATCATGAACAAGAATTATAATAATAACATCTTTATTATTGCCTCTAGGGCATAATTCCAACAGTCTCCCACTTGCACTAGAGTCAATAATCCAGCTTACATTTGGCAACAATCTCACACCCATGGCACTGAGGTGCTGATCATGTTTTACACGTGGAAGAGGTTTAGTCAATGGATTTGCGACATTCAGATCTGTATGTACTTTGCTGATCTTCAGATCTCCATCTGCTATATAATCTCGGATTATATGAAACTTGCGGTTGATATGTTTGGTCTTTGGATGATATCTTGGTTCCTTAGCGAGTGCTATGGCGCCAGTGTTGTCACACAATATCTCCAGTGGGTCCAATGCACTTGGAACCACGCCAAGCTCAGTGATGAAGTTCCTGATACAAACTCCTTCACTTGAAGCTTCTGCAGCAGCCATGTATTCCGCTTCTAATGTAGATCCCGCGATCACACTTTGCTTGCAGCTTCTCCAGCTCACAGCTCCTCCATTCAAAATATACACGTATCCTGTCTGAGATTTAGAATCATCCTTGTCGGTGTCGAAACTAGCATCGACGTAACCTTTTACGACGAGCTGTTCATCACCCCCATAGACTAAGAACATTTCTTTAGTTCTATTTAGGTACTTTAGGATGTTCTTCACGGCTGTCCAGTGTTCCACTTCTGGATCACTTTGTTTCATCCCTTTCGAGATTTAGAAGAAATAAACCATTCACAATAGGTGCATGACCATAAAAGATGTTACTCATATAAATAGAACAACCATTATTCTCCGATTTAAATGAATAACCGTCTTGCAATAAACAAGATCCAGAAATAATGTTCATGCTCAACGCAGGCACATAATAACACTTATTAACGTTTAAAACTAATCCCGAAGGTAAAACTAAGGAGAGCGTGCCGACGGCCATCACATCAACTCTTGATCTGTTGCCAACGCGCATCGTCACCTCATCCCTCGCAAGACGCCGTCTATTCCGTAGCTCCTGTTTCGAGTTACAAATATTAGCAACTGAACCAGTATCAAATACCCAGGCACTACAACGAGTGCTAGTAAGGAAAACATCAATAACATGTATATCAAATATACCTTTGATGGTGCCAGCCTTCTTCTCCGCTAAGTACTTCAGTAAGTTGCGCTTCCAGTGACCCTTGTCCTTGCAATAGAAGCACTCAGTGTCCGGCTTAGGACCAGACCTGAGCTTCTTCTCAACAGGGGCAACGCGCTTGCCGGCGCCTTTCTTGAAGGGCTTCTTTGCACCCTTACCTTTCTTGAAGGTGGGGGGCTTGTTGACCATCAACACATGATTATCCTTTTTGATGTCCACCTCCACAGCCTTCAGCTTTGCGAAGAGCTCGGTGATCGCATCAGTGGAACCAATCTAATTATGAGTCACTACAAAACTTTTGTAGCTGGGAGGGAGTGATTGCAGAACCCTGTCAATCTTGAGCTCCTCTGGAATCTTGCAGTCCAGTTGCTCAAGGCGTTGAGTGTAGCCCGACATCTTAATGGCGTGCTCACTAACGTAACTCCCTTCCTCCATCTTGCAGTTAAAGAACTTCTCAGAGATCTCATATCTCTCAGAACGGGCCTGAGTCTGAAACATGGTTTTCAGCTCCTCGAGAATCTCAAAGGGCCCGGGATAGTCTTCAAAACGATTTTGAAGGTCCGATTCCATAGCAAACAACATGGTGCTCTTAATCACACCATAATCATCTTTGCGCGACTGATAGACAGCTTTCTCATCAACCGGCGCAGTAGCAGCAAGGGCGTCACCTAACGCATTCTCAAGGACATAGTCCTTTTGACCGCCAGAGAGAATGATTCTCAGATTGCGGAACCAGTTGGTGAAGTTAGACCCGTTGTTTTTAAGCTTTTCCTTCTCAGCAAAAACGTTGAAGTTGAAGTTGGACTTAGCCATTTGATCTACAATATTTGCAAGTACAAATTAGACTATGTTCATGATAACTAGTTCAACTTTTAATCAAATTACTAGATGAACTCCCACTAAATTCAACATCCCTCAAGTTGTTTAGTGAACACGATCCAAATTCACCACACCTAATCCGATCTTCACGAGAAGAGATGTGGTTTCAATGGTGGACAATGAAGTGTCGATCATATCATTCATATGACTCATGCTTAACCTTTCGGTTCATGTGTTCTGAGGCCATGTCTGTACATGCTAGGCTCGTCAAGTTAGACCCAATTATTTCCGCGTGTGCAAAACTGGCTTGCACCCGTTGTATGTGAACGTAGAGTCTATAGCACCCGATCATCACGTGATGCTTGGACACGACGAAACTTTCGCAACGGTGCATACTTGGGGAGAACACAGTTTTTATCTTGATCTTTAAGTGAGGAATCATCTTATAATGCTACCGTCGCGATCTAAGCATAATAAGATACATAAAAGGATAAACATCACATGCATATAACTTTATGTGACATGGTATAGCCAATCTTCGCGCAATGATCTCCATCTTGTGCGTGCCGGCATGATCTCCATCACTCCACCATGATTGCCTCCACCACAAATAGTAACTACAACTATTGCTAACTACTTAGCGATAAAGTGAAACTATTACATGGCGTATAAGAAGTTGACACACAGGTCATACACAATTATAAAGACAACCATATGGCTCCTGCCGGTTATGTACTCATCGACATGCAAGTCGTGAAACATTACAAAACATGATCATCGCATACATTATACACATCACATCTTGGGCCATACCATATCACAGAAAACACTCCCTGCAAAAACAAGTTAGACGCCTCTACTTTGTTGTTGCATGTTTTACGTGGCTTATGGGAGTAGCATGCTAAGAACGATTCTTACCTACGGAAAGCCACAACGGTGATATTATGGTTGCCAAACTCCGGTGTTAATCCCATGACAACTATAGTGAGAGAAACTGACATCCACCAGCCGCATGTGTGGAACAAGCCACACGTCAAGTGCGGATCCGGTCTCGCGAACGGCGTCGCGTAAGGTTGGCCTGGACCGCTTCAATCTCACTATCCCGCGTCACAAGAAGAACACAAACAAGAGGCTTAAAACAGAAAACATCAACGCCCGCAACAACCATGTTGCGTTCTACTCGTGAAACACATCTACGCATAGATCTAGCTCTGATACCACTGAAGGGTTTCGCGGCATAGTAAATCAAAATTTTCTACGGATGCGAATAGAGGGAAACCAAGATCTAATCTAGGAGATGCAAAAAACGAGAGAGATTGGATTAGATCTTCATACCCTTGAAGATTCGCACAGCGGAACATTCGTCGGAACGTGGGTGATGTAGTCGTACTCGCTTCTCCTCCTCGCGATCCGATACGATCTAGCACCGCAAGTGGCGATGCCTCCGTGAGATGCACACATGCAGCACCTCGACGTCTCCTCCTTCCTTGGTCCAGCAAGTATGGTGGAGAGATGGGTTGGATCTACAACGCGACGGCGCGGTGCAATTGGTGGAGAGTTTCTGCAGCAGGGCTTCGCCTACACGCAGTCGGGAGGGAGAGAGAGAGAGGAGGGGCAGCAGGGCGACTAGGCTTGAGGGGAAGGTGTGGGGGGGTGCGCCCCAGCCCTCTATATATAGAGGGGTGGGCGCCTGCCCTAACCCCTCCCCCAAGCCCTAGGCCGGCGGCCAAAGGAGGGAGGAGTGGGGGCCAAGGAACCCCCCCCTTCTAGAAGCTCCAATTAGGGTTTATCCCTTGGTTGGCCGGCTGGGCCCTATGGGGCCTTGTGCCCCTGGCCCAATGCGGCCAGGGCACTCCCTCATAGGCCCATGCCCCCTCCCGGAAGGTGGGACCACGTTGGCCCCCTTCCGGAAGGTTCTAGAAGCTTCCGGTACAATAACGATTAACCCGGAACAATTCCGAACTCCAAAAACTGCACTGCCTTATATGAATCTTATTCTCCGGACCATTTCGGAACCTCTCGTGATGTCTCGGATCCCATCTGAGACTCCGAACAAAAACTCATAAACCAATTATCCAATCTATCCTAGCGTCGAGGCACGTTAAGTATGTGATCCTTCGGGTTCGAGAATATGCGGACATGATCTTCTATCAATAATCAACAGCGGGGTCTGGAAACCCATATTGACTCCCACACATTCATCGATGATCATATCGGATGAACCACGATGCCAGGATTCAATCAATCCCATATATATATTCCCTTCATCTCGCGATATTTTACTTGCCCGAGATTTGATCGTCGGTACCGTCATACCTAGTTCAATATCGTTCACAACAAGTACTTTACTCGTTCCGTAATCCGACATCACTATATGATTAACTCCTTAACCACATGCTTGCAAGCGGTGTTGATATCGATTACCGAGTGGGCCCGAAGTATATCTCTCCGACTTGGGAGGGACAAATCCCATCTCGATACATACAACCCAACAGGTACTTTCCGATCACCTGAGATACACCTTTATGATCACCCTCTCATAGGATGACGTTTGATGACCTCAAAGCTTTCTTCCGATACCAGGGAGTTGTATTATCTCATGGTCTAAGGAATACAATATTTGATATAAGAAAAGCTTCGCAAAGATGAACACGATGACACGATATAATTGCTTCGCTTAGTTTGGGTCTGTCCATCATATCATTCTCCCAATGATATGATCTCATTATCAATTGACAACTCATGTCTATGGTTAGGAAACCTTAACCATCATTAATCAATGAGCTAGTCCATAGAGCCGTACTAGGGACACGGTGTTGTTCACAAACCACACAAGTATTAAAGTTTCCGCTTAATACAATTCTAGCATGGAATATAAACATTATCATGAACAAGAATTATAATAATAACATCTTTATTATTGCCTCTAGGGCATAATTCCAACAGAGCGGGGCCGACAACCTCATCCTGCACCACAGCGGTGGCCAGGAAGGTCCATGGCGGTGCGAATCGCCGGCGACAGCATCACTGACCACGGGGTCGGGAAGGAGAAAGAGAGAGGTGAGCGAGCGAGAGAGAGAGAGAGAGAGAGAGAGAGAGAGAGAGAGAGAGAGAGAGAGAGAGAGAGAGAGAGAGAGAGAGAGAGAGATGGGCTGGGCTGGGCCAATACCCCTTCGGGGTGTTGTTTTGACTATGTCCTACTGGGCCACAAGGGCCCAATAAACCCAAGCAGAAAGCCCAAATCTTTTACAGCCTATTTTAATAATTGGAAAAGACCAAAATGCCCCTGAACTTAAATAAATTCTAGAAAATAATATAAAAGTCCAAAAATTATAAATAAAATATTTTTGGATTCACAATAATCCAAACTATCCAAATAAACTAAGAGATAAAAAATTTAACATATAAATTTTATTAAGAGTTTTATAATATATATATTCCTTATCGAATTTTACAAAATTATTGAAAGATGATAAAAACACTTTCATTATATATTAATATTGTAGTATTTTAGAAAAATACCAAACAAATATTTAATATCCATTCTTGGTATTTAATGATAATTCTTAAAGGAATTATTAATTAAATAAAATACAAATAAAAAGGAAATAAAATAAAAGAGTACAATATTCAATAAAATATTAAAAAAATATTTATAAATTCTTTATTATTAAAAGAATTTCTATAATTTAAATAAATGGGGGAGAATACATATAAAGCTAAATGATGCATTACATTACCTTGCATAATCATTTTGCTTCTTTAAATATTGTCCTTACTGAGCAATAATGATGTTTTTGTAGACATAGAAGCTCAAGGTCCAGTGCAAGCATCAGACTTCAGTACCTTGCCATCACAAGGCAAGTTCATCACTTGCTCATATCCTTTGAAGAGTCTTTACCAAAGTATTTGCAAATTGTGTGTTATCATATATATTCCAAAGAAAGAAAATATTATTTTCACAAATAAAGAAGTCATAGATATCATCGTAAGTGATGATATAATAGAGCAATAGAACTTAGGGTTCTATTTGCAACAATAATGGTCAATTAGGGACTTAATAACCCCTGACATAAGTGATTCTAGCGCTGTATATTATGCGTTAGCCATGAGATTTGGAATGGGATAGAGAAGTCAGCTGTATCTTCTTCCTCTCGCATGAAGCCGAATGTGCAGGTCGTGGCTGTTATCCTTGTAGCGTGCATATTAATTGGTAATTCGTAGAGGATATGCAGCATATGGGTGGGAACCCTCATCGTCCCACGATAGTTCTGGCATCTAACGGTTTGTACAAACCATTGCCGTAATTCAATATGTGGGCATGGTGTACACCAAGGAGGCATGTGAGGTCGCGAAGGGGGCAGTGATTGGCTTGGACCAATTACTGGGCCCCACATCATGGAATTGTGGATGGGAAAGTACGCCCGGTTGTGCAACAAGGAGTTGATCTCTCATGGGTAAAGTAACGCACCTCTGCAGAGTGTAAGAATTGTAACTTGTTACTCCCTGTTCCGGGAAGGAGCTACGAACGCGGCAGGAAAGGAACTCCATGAAAGTTCTGGTCAACCTGTGAAGGCTGATGGTCATAGATTTTCATAATAAAATCAATCTTTGAAGAAATATTTACAAAAATTTCATAGTGCCAAGGACTTATAGTCCGAGGTGGTAGTTAGAGCATCAAACTTCCCACCTTGCATATAATGAACTTGTTGGGTAACGTTGTTACTCATCCTTTCCTTTGATCCCTTGCTTAGACTCCGAGGATCCCGAAGACGTGCCAATGTATGCAACTGAATGTCAAGAAGATGTGTTCTACGAGGAGCCTGACCTGTCAGGAGGTGTTGAAGGAGTGGATTACGAAATCCGCTATGGTGTCGATGATAATGAGTCCAACTAAGTACCCTAGTTAGTAGTAACCAACGGAGCCGAGCAGCATGAACTCTATAGAATAAGATGCTGAGCTCAACTCCTAGTTGGAGTTGCTACTTTTAAATTCTGCTGAAACACTTTATATTTTGGTTTGTAAGTTGAATCCTTTTGAAGTCTTGAACTTTTGGTATTGTAATAATAATGTATGAATGTTTGTAATATGGACCCGCAATGTTTCTGTTGTACCACTCTGAGGGATGTGATATTTATGGAATGGTGTTTTGTGGATGTCATGTCAATGACTATAGTGTACTACACATGCAGTGGTATGCTGAGTCACCGCATAAGGAGATGTCATTACATAAGTAATAACTTCCAAGACTCAAGGAAACTCTTGGGTTATCTCCCAACAAGTACTTTTCTTTAACACTTTTAAGTTAGGCACAAGAAGCAACAAATCAAGTATTTTCAAATGAAGAAGCATTAACATCAAACCTTGCTTTCAAAGGAGGAGCAAAAAGCAACTTCTCTCTCCTCATAGGGAAGTGTTCAATACCTTTCTTGAATGGAAAATGATATTTAATGGTGCCTTCTTTCATATCAATGATGGCACCAATAGTTCTAAGAAAAGGTCTTGTTACCATGTGGAGCTCTCTTAGTTTGCCATTCAGAGTAGTTAACCATCATATTATCAAGGAGCTTTGTTGTAGCACCCAAAGTGATGCCCATAAAGGTACCTCCGGCAGCTGAATCCAACATGTTTCTTGAAGAGAAGTTCAAACCTGCATAAAAAGTCTGGATAATCATCCAAGCAGTGAGTCCATGAGTGGGACAATTCTTAAACAAATATTTCATTCTTTCCCAAGATTGAGCAACATGTTCATTCAAGTTATTTAAATTTCATAATGTCACTTCTCATAGATATAATCTTAGCAAGAGGGTAGTACTTTCAAATAAAAGCATCTTTGCACTTAGTCCAAGAATCAATACTATTTCTAGGCAAGGATAACAACCATTCTTTAGCTTTTCCTCTCAAGGAGAAAGGAAACAACTTGAGCTTAATAATATCTCCATCTACATCCTTATACTTTTGCATCTCACAAAGTTTAACAAAGTTATTGAGATGGGCAGCAGCAGCATCAGAACTAGCACCAGAAAATTGCTCTCTCATCACAAGATTCAACAAAGCAAGCTTAATTTCATTAAAGGTAGCATCAGGAGCAGGTGGAGCAATAGGAGTGCTAAGGAAATCATTTTTGTTTGTGCTAGTGAAGTCACACAACTTGGTGTTCTCAGCAAAGTTCATTTTGGCAAAGGTGGGCAAGCCAAAAACACCAGCAGCAGCAGCTAGAGAAGGAACTAATTTTTTTGTATTTTTTAATAGGGAAAGTAAACCAAACCAAACTAATTTTTTTGGAGTAAAAGAGGCAAACAAAACCAAGCAAAAGAAACTAAACAAACTAAAAACAAAGTAAAGAGAAAGGAAGTGGAGGACTCCCCTTGTGAAGACGTCCTTAGCCTCCCTGGCAACGGCGCCAGAAAATCTTGATGCAGCGCTGAGTTGATGTAGGAGCGCTTCGTTGGAAACCCCAAGAGCAAGGTGTGAAACAGCACAGCAGCAAGTTTTCCCTCAGTAAGAAACCGAGGTTATCGAACCAGTAGGAGGAAGGAAACGACACACAGGTGTTGCAAGCAACGTGGAAACCTGCACAACACGAACTCAAGACTTTGCCCCAACGAATCAGTGAGGTTGTCAAGCTCACCGGTTTGCTGTAACAAAGGATTAAATGTATGGTGTGGAAGGTGATGATGGTTTGCAACAAGTAAACAAGTAACAGTGGAAGATGTATCAATGGTAAATATTGGACCGGGGTCCATAGTTTACTAGAGGTGCTCCCCTTAGATAAACAACATGGCATCAAGGGTAAACAAATTACAGCAGGGTAATTGACAGGAACTGAGCTAGGCATAACAATGCAATATCAGACACAAAGATCCTATGAGATTCAATTGGGCAATACAACAATATACATAGACCGCCATCCAAATGCATCTATGACTAGAAGTCCACCTTCAGGTTATCATCCGAACCCCCTCTAGTATTAAGTTGCAAGCAACATACAACTTCTTTAAGAAAAGTGTGTAGGTAAACAATCCACTTGTTCCATGAACAAGAGACCGTTGTTTTCTCCCTAGTAGCAACAACACATATACAACCGAAGAGATTTCTGTCACTTCCCTTGCAAACTAGAGGCATGAACCCACTATCGAGCATAAATACCCCCTCTTAGAGTCACTAGCAACTACTTGGCCAAGATAGCTGCTAACAATTGATACGTCGGAAACATATCTATAATTTTTGATGTTCCATGCTTGTTTAGTATCTACTTTGCTTTGCTTTGTCTACACTTTTGAGGTGTTTTTATATCTTTTATGGAACTAACCTATTAACAAGTTTCCACAATGCCAGTTGTCTGTTTTCTTTTGTTTTTGGTTCCAGAAAGGTAGAAAATCAATATTCTCGGAATTGGACGGGACAAAAGCCAAAGTCAATATTGTACGTGGGTGACACGAAGTCCAGAGGAGAGACGGAGAGGCGAGCCGGGGCCGCCACACCCTCCTAGGCGTGTCCAGGATGGGCCCGCGCCTAGGCAGGGTGTGGGCCCACTGGTCTCCTCCCAGCCTCGCCTCTTCGCCTATAAGAAGCCCCCGATGCAGAAACCCTAGGAACCCAATCAAAACTCCATGAAACCGTCTGTAGCCGCCACCACCGTCGTCCCTATATCGGGGGACCTGAAGTTCTTCCCGGCACCCTGCCAGAGCGGAGATCATCCTGGAGGCCTTCTTCTCCGATATGAAGTGTGAGTAGTTCCACCTTGGACTACGAGTCCATGTAGTAGCTATATGGTTGTATATCCTCCTTGTTCTTTCATGTATAGATCTTGTGAGCTCCGTTCATGATCAAGATCTAATCTATTTGTAATCATGCATGTTGTGTTTGCGGGGATCCGATGGATATTGAGATTACTATGTTAGATTGATTAATGGTTTTGTCTTATGATTCTATCATGTCTGTGTTGTTTGAGATCTTGCATGCTCTCCGTTATTAGTAGCTATCTTGGCCAAGTAGTTGCTAGTGACTCCAAGAGGGGGTATTTATGCTTGATAGTGGGTTCATGCCTCTAGTTTCCAAGGGAAGTGAGAGAAATATCTTCGGTTGTAGATGTGTTGTTTCCACTAGGGAGAAAATAACAGTCTCTTGTTCATGGAACAAGTGGATTATTTACCTTACACACTTTTCTTAAAGTAGTTGTCTGTTGCTTGCAACTTAATACTGGAGGGGGTTCGGATGATAACCTGAAGTTGGACTTATAGTCATAGATGTAGTTGGATGGCAGTCTATGTATCTTGTTGTATTGCCCAATCGAATCTCATAGGATATTTCTGACTAGTATTGCATTGTTATGCCTAGCTCAGTTCCTGTCAATTTCCCTGCTATAATTTGTTTACCCTTCATGCCATGTTGTTTATCTAAGGAGAGCACCTCTAGTGAACTATGGACCCCGGTCCAATCTTTACCATTGATACATCTTCCACTGTTACTTGTTTACTAGTTGCAAACCATCATCACCTTCCACACCATGCAGTTAATCCTTTGTTACAACAAACCGTGAGCTTGACAACCTCACTGATTCGTTGGGGCAAAGTCTTGAGTTTATGTTGTGCAGGTTTCCACGTTGCTTGCAACACCTGTGTGTTGTTTCCTTCCTCCTACTAGTTCGATAACCTATGTTTCTCAATGAAGGAAAACTTGCTGCTGTGCTACTTCACACCTTGCTCTTGGGGTTTCCAACGAAGCGCTCCTACATCAACTCAGCGCCGCATCAAGCTTTTCTGGCGCCGTTGCCGGGAAGGCTAAGGACGTCTTCACAAGGGGAGTCCTCCACTTCCTTTCTCTTTACTTTGTTTTTAGTTTGTGTAGTTTCTTTTGCTTGGTTTTGTTTGCCTCTTTTCAAAAACTCTATAAAAATGGTTTAGTTTGCTTTGCTTTCTCTTATCAAAAACACACAAAAAATTAGTTCCTGCTCTAGTTGCTTCCATGTCTGGTTTTTGTTCCAATCTCTGTGACACCAATGGAAGAGATCTCCACTTTTAAGCAAAAAAGTGAAGAGAGTTTTAAATAAGCTTGGTCTAGAATCTCTGCTTTATAAAGGGAAACTGAGCCTAAGATGAGTCTTAGCTTGGTTATTACTAGTTTCTACCGCGGTATTGCTCTTTGTTATGGATATGCTTTGGATGCGGTGGATGAGAAAGTTTTTTTCTATGTACTGAGGATGAGGCTTTTGTTGCCATAAAGAAATTGATTATAATTTATAATACGCCTGGCAAATCTGATTCCTCTTTCATAAATATTTTTGCTAGGCTGAACACTCTTGTGTCCAGTACTGCTGCTTTGAACAGTTGCTATCACACTGTTAGGGCGTACCATGATTATGTTCCAATAAACTTTGAGCCTTCAAAGTGGTTTCCCACAATCAAAGTCTCTATAAATACTACACTTTTTGATGCTCGATGTGCTATCATGTCTGAATTTTGCCTTATGCCTAAAGATATTTATGATTCTTTGAGTCTTTGGGGGCTTTCTGAAGGAGGAGAGGAAATCTCTCTTACTAATAATGCCACTTTATTACCCATTGGAATAGCTAAAGGTGTGTTTACAAAAATCTCAGGGAAAATGGTGTCTACTGATTATCTTGTTATTGAATGTGTAGGCAAATGACAGATCACACTTGGAAGATCCCTACTGAAACACCTTGGAGCAATAGTAGATGTGGAAAAAACCATTCTGAATTTTGCTCCTCCAGTAAGCAATCATATTTTCCCTAAAGAGAAGAAGAAAGGTAAGAAAGGAAAGAACAAGAGGGTTAATGCTTCATTTGAAAATACTTGATTTCTTGCTTCTTATGCCTAACTTAAAGGCGTTAAAGAAAAGTACTTGTTGGGAGATAACCCAAGAGTTTTCTTGAGTCTTGGAAGTTATTACTTCAGTAATGACCTCTCCTTATCCTTGTTGTTTGCTTTTTGTGCCAAGAATGACCTCTAATGAGAGGGAAGTAAGATTTGGGCAGTTGCTATCCCGAAACAGATTTCTGTCCTCCACCATAAAAATATGTGAGGAGTCTCTGTAAGTCAGATTGAGCTGGAAATTTACGAATAAATCCCCCAGTATGTTAGATAACTTTCGTTAGTTCAACACTTATTTATTTGAGCATCAAAAGATTTTCGAAAAAAACGGTTTCTACCTGCTGGTCTGTTTTGACAGATTTCTGCCATTATTTGCATTTGCTTCTTATTGATTCCTTTTTGAGTTTGGGGAATTGATCTTTTTTAAGGATTTGCTATAGTAGCTTGTGTTTTTAGTGAAATTTTTTCTGTTCTAAAGCTTAGCCTAAAGGTCTATTATCTTTTGAATACACTAATGTTGCTAATGAAGATTGTGTGAAGTTTTGTATGAAGGAAAAATTTTAGGTGTAGAGAGAGAATGATAATGAGATGAAGAATGGACAAAAGCTCAAGATTGGGGATGCCACACCGGTGTCACCCCAAGAAATATCCAATAGATACAAGTGTCAAAGCTTGGGGATGCCTAAGGCATCCGCTTCTTCATCAATAAAAAGCTCAGGTCTGTCTAGACACTTTGGTTTCATTGTTTCATGCATTGTTGTGTTGTTCTTAGAGCGTCTTAGTTTTTATTTGCTTTGCTTAGTTTGTTTAGTTTGCTTGAATAAATTAGTTTGGACCCCCGTTCTCGCTGTGTTGTTTCAAATAAGTCAATTGGTATTGGTATTGGAAAGGAGTAGGAAGTTCCTGCTTGAAAGTGCAAGAGGAGCTTGCATTGACTGTGACTTAGACTTTAGCATGACATGTTAGGTCTTGTTTTGACCTTATGCTTAGTGATTATTGCTATAGCATGTCTTGTTCCAAACAATTGGGATTGCTTAGAGTGCCTTGAAAGAATTATGCGTTGTTTTAGCATACAAAAGCATAGTATTGTGGTATTCTCCTTTGATGTTTTGTTTGGGTTGACTTGGCACATGATCACACCATGTTATTACTATGAAAAGTCACCATATCCTCTATGATCATTTAGTCCTTGACTTGTAGTACCACTCTATGCTTTGATTAGTAATGTTTTGTCGCTCTGCATGATTATGGTCGTTATTGCTCTCTTAGTTGGCTGCTCCCAGTCTTTTGCTAGCCTTCACTTGTATGAGTAAGTTCTACTCATGCTTTCAACTCCCAAGAAACGCAGTTATTCCAAAGTGTCCACTATAAATTCCTATGCATGGTGTGTTACACCATTCCAAGTATATTCTTGCTTTCAGCTATCTTCCCATTAAAAAGTATTTTGTTATGTGAAAACTTAGTGATTAAAGCCCTCACGAACTTGATGGCACACTTTATATTCTTTGCCCCTAATAAACTTGAACCATTGTGTCGTCTATGTTATATATGCTTGCACTTATATGTTGGAATTAGCAGAACCATGATGTCATGGGAAACGTTTTCAACATTGCACTTGTACTTTGTACACAGTTGATATCATGCTCTTTTGTCTATGGATGTCACCGGTGTGAAATAAAGAGGGAGCTTGTAAGTCCATGGAGTTATGTTTTTTGTGTTAGAGAAACGCCTGGGCCGCTAGCCTAAGCCATGCCTAATCATGGTGGAAACTTTTAGCATCACCATAATGAGCATTCTGTGAAGCATCCTCAATAAAAAGCTATGCACATAGTAAATAAAAAGATCGCTGAGATACTTATTGTCTACTTGCCTTGTCATTTTGGTTATAGGATAGCTCCTGTACCATGTGCAAGGGGTACCCCGTTGGCAGTTCTCTATGATACGCATGTACTTACAATGACAAGAACTTACAGGTGACTGAAGTTGAGTAGCATGAGGTGTGGCTCTCGTATTCAAGGGACTTGAGATTGCCAACTTATACTTTGTCAATCATATACTCCATAGTTTGTTCACTTTAACCTTAATCACTTCAAGACGCTTATGATAGGGGCAATGAGGGCTGAAAGCTAACAAGTACCATAATTTTTGGAAGATCTTTTTGAAACTAGAAATCTCTGCTTCCCTTTATGAAGGGCATTTCTTCCACCATTATATTGAGTCTCCACCTTCAACCTTTAGGCACCATTAAGAGAGCTTAGTTGCCATTCTGTGTGCAGGGTCCCAAAACTTATTGATTGATGCATATTGTGATATTACTTGTTCTTATGCTATTTGTATCTAGTCACTCTTATGAACTTTGAAGGTGTCATATGCATCTATTTGCTACTCTATGAGGGACAAGTTGAATGCCACTATGCCATGTTTTCTATATGTGAAACAAACAAACATTTTTCAATGCATGTTATTCATGACCTTTGTTTGTAGCCTTTCATGTTGCATGCATAGTTACTTTGTCCTATTGTTAGAACTCCATTTTTCATGCACATGTTTAGAGTTCTTTGATCCCAGCTTTCAATGCTTGCAAATGGTTTGATCTTGGTTTTGATGGTGCATGTCACCTCAAAAATTATTCTTTTATCACTTACCTACTTGAAAACGATCAAGAGTTAAGCTTGGGGATGCTTGATACGTCGGAAAAGTATCTATAACTTTTTATGTTCCATGCTTGTTTAGTATCTACTTTGTTTTTCTTTGTCTACACTTTGAGGTGTTTTTATATATTTTCTGGAATTAACCTATTAACAAGTTGCCATAGTGCTAGTTGCCTGTTTTCTTCTGTTTTTGGTTCCAGAAAGGCAGAAAATCAATATTCTCGGAATTGTACGGGACAAAAGCCAAAGTCAATATTTTACCGTGGGCGACACGAAGTCCAGAGGAGAGACGGAGAGGCAAGCCAGGACCGCCACACCCGCCTAGGCGCGGCCGGGGTGGGCTCGCGCCTAGGCAGGGTGTGGGCCCCCTGGTCGCCTCCCAGCCTCGCCTCTTCGCCTATAAGAAGACCCCGATGCAGAAACCCTAGGAACCCGATCAAAACTCCACGAAACCGTCTGTAGCCGCCGCCACCATCGTTCCTAGATCGTGGGGATCTGAAGTTCTTCCCGGCACCCTGTCGAAGGGGAGATCATCCCGGAGGCCTTCTTCTCCGGTATGAAGCGTGATTAGTTCCTCCTTGGACTACGGGTCCATGTAGTAGCTAGATGATTGTATCTCCTCCTTGTGTTTTCATGTATAGATCTTGTGAGCTCCGTTCATGATCAAGATCTAATCTATTTGTAATCATGCATGTTGTGTTTGCAGGGATCCGATGGATATTGAGATTACTATGTCAGATTGATTAATGGTTTTGTCTTATGATTCTATCATGTCTATGTTGTTTGTGATCTTGCATGCTCTCCTTTATTAGTAGATATCTTGGCCAAGTAGTTGCTAGTGACTCCAAGAGGGGGTATTTATGCTCGATAGTGGGTTCATGCCTCTAGTTTCCAAGGGAAGTGACGGAAATATCTTCGGTTGTAGATGTGTTGTTGCCACTAGGAAGAAAACAACGGTCTCTTGTTCATGGAACAAGTGGATTGTTTACCTTACACACTTTGCTTAAAACAGTTGTCTGTTGCTTGCAACTTAATACTGGAGGGGGGTTCGGATGATAACCTGAAGGTGGACTTCTAGTCATAGATGCAGTTGGATGGCGGTCTATGTATCTTGTTGTATTGCCCAATCGAATCTCATAGGATCTTTCTGACTAGTATTGCATTGTTATGCCTAGCTCAGTTCCTGTCAATTGCCCTGCTGTAATTTGTTTACCCTTCATGCCATGTTGTTTATCTAAGGAGAGCACCTCTAGTGAACTATGAACCCCGGTCCAATCTTTACCATTGATACATCTTCCACTGTTACTTGTTTACTTGTTGCAAACCATCATCACCTTCCACACCATACAGTTAATCATTTGTTACAGCAAACCGGTGAGCTTGACAACCTCATTGATTCGTTGGGGCAAAGTCTTAAGTTTGTGTTGTGCAGGTTTCCATGTTGCTTGCAACACTTGTGTGACGTTTCCTTCCTCCTACTGGTTCGATAACCTCGATTTCTTACTTAGGAAAAACTTGCTGCTGTGCTGCTTCACACCTTGCTCTTGGGGTTTCCAACGAAGCGCTCCTACATCAACTCATCGATGCATCAACAACGGAGATCATGCAAGATCACAAACAACACAGACATGATAAAATCATAAGACAAAACCATTAATCAATCTGACATAGTAATCTTAATATCCATCGGATCCCAGCAACACAACATGCATGATTACAAATAGATTAGATCTTGATGATGAACGGAGCTCACAAGATCTATACATGAAAGCACAAGGAGGAGATACAACCATCTAGCTACTACATGGACACGGTCCATCTTGGAACTACCCACGTATCATACCGGAGAAGAAGGCCTTCGGGATGATCTCCCCTTCGGCAGGGTGCCGGGAAGAACTTCAGATCCCCCCAATCTAGGGACGATGGTGGCAGCGGCTACAGACGGTTTCATGGAGTTTTGATCGGGTCCTGGGGTTTCTGCATCAGGGGCTTTTTATAGGCGAAGAGGCGAGGCTGGGAGGCGACCAGGGGGTCCACACCCTGCCTAGGCGCGGGCAGGGTGGGGGGTGTGGCGGCCCTGGCTCGCCTCTCCGTCTTTCCTCTGGACTTCGTGTCGCCCACGGTAAAATATTGACTTGGCTTTTGTCCCGTCCAATTCCGAAAATATTGATTTTCTGCCTTTCTGGAACCAAAAACGAAATAAAACAGGCAACTGACACTGTGACAACTTGTTAATAGGTTAGTTCCAGAAAAGATATAAAAATACCTCAAAGTATAAACAAAACAAAGCAAAGTAGATACTAAACAAGCATGAAACATCAAAAATTATAGATACGTTTCCGACGTATCAGTGATTCAAGAATAAGTAGAAAAACCTTTTCTATTTTTATTCTTGCAAGATACACCGTCACAAAGACAAATACTTAACCAAGAAAAGCTTCAAATTCTCCTCTTTTTGTGTATCTTGTCGTTTGTATAGCTACCAAATAAAGCTATGCTACAAAATGTATGTAAAGATATGATGTATCCGATGTGAAATAATCAAATAAAATTGATATTTGGTACTATATTTGCATATCTACCACATGAGTCCGTACTAGAGACGGTTTAGAGTAAAACTGTTTGCAAATGTCTGGAATCACTAATAGTTAATTATAAATAATTTCGTGAGAAATTAGCTGAACACGTACCTAGACACAACATAAGTCGTTTTCAATCATGCGGAAATGCAAAAGGTTAATAAAGAAACATGTTTGTAGTGATGCGGTCGAAAAGGAAAGCACCTTTACGTATGACATTGCAAACGGTCGATTTTCCAGAAATATATGCACATTCGCACATGTCTCGATAAACCGTTTGCACAGTAAAGACTCATCACCCATCCTCGCGTAACGTTTATTCAGTTCATCGTGTGTAAAGGATGATTTTCACGAAGACCCTATCTATACTAGCGGGGTGGCATTTTTCCTCATAATTTGTTAAGAAAATGCCAAAATGGTCTATCAACTTGTCGCGTACAGTGGTTTGGTCACCAACTCACGAAGACGCAAAAGCTGCTGCAGATGAGCATTTTAGTCACTCCATAACAAAATCAGTTAGTTTGCTCACGTGGCAGCTATCCTTTTGCGATTCACCCTTTAAAAGTTTGGTCGTTCTCATTATTCATCGTATAGACTATGTAGGTATTATATCAAACATAACACCTCCACGCTATCGTGGACGCGGGATCCAGCCCAATTAAAAAAACCCTCTTATCCCTCGTCTCCCCAACCCATTAACCACATAGTAGTCACCACCGTCTCCTTTCTCGCGAACTCGCCAACTCACTGGTGAGCTTGCCACCTCCTCCTCCGCACCCTCTTCGGAGAACTATTCGTACATCCCTGATGCAGCGGCTCAGAGGAGGGCTCCAGCACGGGACGTTGTGTCGGCTCTGGGCGGGGCGAGCTCTGATGCGGGACGGGCGGCACTGCACGGGGCGAGCTTCGACGTGGAATGGCTCTAGGTGGGGCGAGCTCCAGTGCGGGACGAGTTCTGCCGTGGTATAGGGGGCGTGGGGCGAGCTTCGACGTGAGATTAGTGGCACTACGTGGGGCGAGCTTTGACGCGGGACGGGTGGTGCGGGACAGGCGGTGTGGCGCGAGGCGGCTTTGGGCGGGGCAGCGGCAGACTAGAGGGAGGGCAGCGGCGGCCTGCCTCATCAGGCAGAGCGGTGGTCGGCCTCACCAAAATGCGCGGTGGCTTGCCTCATCGGCGTGTAGGGGCGACCTGCCTCGCCGGACTATGGCCACGGTGGACGGGTCTCGGGACGGGATGGGAGACGTGGTCTCGGGCTGCCTACCACTTTTTTGTTAGATTTTCACTTTTCTTTTTCTTTCTCAAGGTACTTAGATTTTCTTGCTAGGCTGACAAGTGGGTCCCATCCATTAGATTCCTAAACAATTTGAGAACAATTTGAGTTTGGCGCAAATTGCAAAAAGAAGGATGAAAATATGGTGGAATTGAAAGTTACGGGGGTATATACACTTCTTCGAGGTAGAAACTTATGTTTAGAGGGCAGATCTGTCACGATTAACAAACTAACAGAACGCTCGTCCGCAACAAGTTTCTGTCTTGCTTTTATGTTTTCGCGAGTTGATAACCAAAACGCTTGTACACGACAATTTAATTGATCATTTTGACGTTTTTTTCTATTTCATTACAAGATAACACCATATTCCACCATAGCTTTGATATTAGATGTTGTTGATCCGCATATATATATATAGAAACTCTATTCAGCACCTACGGTGCAGAATAGTTATTTTGCACCCAACATATTTTTACGTTGTTAGATTAAAAAAATTATGTTTTATATACGAATAATTATGTTCATCTATTCACCACAACCAAAAAATTTGACAAAAAAATAATGTTTATGAGTCATTGTAGTGTAAAAAACACCAAAAATATGTATTTTATGTCCAATTTTTTTACGGAATAAAAATAATTATGTCATTTCTTAATTTTATTATGTTCTTCTCGACTTACAAAGTAATACAAAATTTACGTGACGTAAAAATAATATACGGTTCTAAAGATAGTTATTCTACACCCTGTGTGTCAAATAGCACCACTCTCTATCTTTAGAACCGTATATTATTTTTACGTCACGTAAATTTTGTCTTACTTCTTAAGTCGAGAAGAACATAATAAAATTTATAAATGACATAATTTCTTTTGTTTACATGATGTATAAAAATTTGATGTAAAATACATATTTTTAGTGTATTTTACACTATAATGACTCATAAAATCTATTTTTTTTATCGATTTTTGTTGTTGTGCTGAATATATGAACATAGTTATTCGTATACAAAACATAATTTTTTCAATATAACAACGTAAAAATATGTTGGGTGCAAAATAACTATTCTGCACCCTGGGTGCTGAATAGGGTTATATATAGAAACCCTATTTGACACCCAGGGTGCAGAATAGTTATTTTGCATCCCACATAATTTTATGTTGTCACGTTTAGAAATTTATGTTTTGTATACAAATAATTATGTTCATATTCATCCACAACGCAAAAAATTGACATAAAAATAATTTATGAGTAATTATAGTGTAAAATCACTAAAAATACATATTTTATGTCGTATTTTTATACAGCATGTAAACAAAAAAAATTATGACATGTCTATATTTTCTTACGTTCTTCTCAACTCTCAAGGTAAGACAAAATTTACGCAATGTAAAAATAATATACAGTTCTAAAAATAGAGGGTGGGTATAGAATAACTATTCGCGCTACCCTATATATATATATCCATTAAAATACGTCTAGAATATCCCCTCTATAGTACTCGGAGAGCGATTTGTGAGCGACCAAGAGAAAGCCACCTTGCCGTCGCCGAATCGTCGGCTGCCCTGCCCTTTGCCGGTCGCTCCGGCGGCGGGAGGACAGGGGAACCCCGATTCACGACGTGCACATAGTGTAGGTTGTCTTTGGTGGCCAACCGGCAGCGTCAAAGAGGAGGTGCGTCTGGAGTGGCTTTTGTAGGTGGTGGACTTCCTCTTCGTCGACGGCGCTCCGTGGAGTTCTGCAGGTGACCTACCATCTCCGTCGCGTTTGCAGCTCCTCGGAGTTGGCGTGGGCGACTTCCCCTTGCCGGAGGCCGTGGGACGGCGGCTTCGGCTCCCGAAGAAATCGTGGAAGAGGATGGTGAGTTTCAGTTCGATGACGATGGCGGCGTTCGGTGTAGGTCCTTTGCGGCCTGTGCTCGGCGACTTCCCGCCAACCAGGGAATGCTCCTGATCCAAGGCGTTAAGGGAAGCAGAGACGGGGCGCGCCACCGACAGCGCCATGTCGCCATTATCATTGAGTTGCAGGAGGACTTGTTTGTAATATTTGTTCTTATGTGAACCTTTCTGTAACTTTGCCGGATTAATATCAGCTTTTTTACCTGCAAAAAAATACGTCTAGATATATTTAAATATAATTCTAAAAAAATATTCAAATATTTTTTCGGAGAGGAGTAAAGGTAGATAGATGCATCGAGTTGGCAGAAACATCGCGACCATAGAGCACGATAATTCAGCCTGCTAAGGATAGTGGTTTTCGGTCTTCTTGTGGTTTTGGGCCTCCATCAATTCATCAAACTCAGCTTCAGTAACTTTATGATATCAAGTCTCGGCGTAACTTGATAGCCACATTCACCATTAACTTCAGATCGGACGGGTAAGGAGTAGTGAAAAAAAAAGTTACAACTCTTAGCCAGCCATTTCTCATCTTCAAATGCCTCCAGTTTACAAACCATATGCTCAAATAGCCTGAAATTTTCTCGAAATGGATGATATAATATGTATATGGATTTCCCTTGTTATATTCTATCAGGACTTAGAGCGGTTATAGTTACAGTCTACTACTTGCATAGTAAATCAATGACTTAGCTAGCAAAAAACTAACTAAAAATAGTGCAAGAAT
The DNA here is from genome assembly GCA_916181665.1 of Avena sativa. Lineage (NCBI taxonomy): Eukaryota > Viridiplantae > Streptophyta > Magnoliopsida > Poales > Poaceae > Avena > Avena sativa. The sequence continues at coordinate 383,734,359 of OV702281.1, read as the reverse complement.
GTTGTTGAAATACTACTCCCTCTGGCCCATATTAGTTGACTTAGATTTATTTAGATAGAATCTATCTAAATAAATCTAAGTCAACTAATATGAGTCGGACGGAGTACAAAAAAGCTACAATAGCTAGAAGTGGTTCAAAATTCAAAATTTTCAGAAAAAGAAATGAAAAAATTACAGTAAATCATATACTCCCCCCGAACCAAACTAGTTGAATTAGATTGTCTAGATTCGATTATATTTGAACATGATTTAATATTAGATACATATACCTTAAAAAATTTGAGCCAACTAATTTGAATCGGAGGGAGTACATTATCATGCATTTTGGAAAAATTTCAGCCGTTTTGAACATACGATTTGTGAATAAGAATCATTTTAATTTTTGTCCGAAATTTGAACTTGAAATTCAAACTTTTTAGAAAAAATCAAAACAATTCCATTAAATCATATACATTATATCATCCATTCTGAGAAATTTTCAGGCTATTTAAGCATATGGTTTGTGAACAGGAGGCATTTGAAGATGAAAAATGGCTAAGAGTTGTAACTTTTTCTTTCACTACTTCTTACCCGTTCGATCTGGAGTTAATGGTGGATGTGGCCACCAAGTTACGTTGAAGCTGAGTCCCATTCCATCACCGCGCCGCAACCCTCGCCGCCACCGCTGCCACGCCCAACTTGCACCGGACAGGGACGGACATGGCGGAGGTCGTCACGAAGGCGGTGCAGGCGCCCACTTTGCTGTCGCTGTGCTTGAAGGCGGTCGCAGCCCATATGACCGCCGACGCAGCAGGCGCGGGTCGATCTGGTGGGTGCGCTAATCATTTCGAGGGGTTCGCCCAGGAGCACGAGGAGGGGGATGGCCACCTGTCGCCGGAGCAGGTTGCGAAGGCACTGCCTTGGGAGCTTCTCCACCAGCTGGCGTCTTCTCTGCCGCCATTCGCTCTTGAATCGCTCCATCACGCCGCCCATGCCCGGTATCCTACTCTTCTCCTCTCATCCCCTCTCAATGTCCTTGCCTCCCCCCTTCTTCTGTATGTGGAGTAACATCTGATAAGCAGTAGTAGTCAGTATGACCTCTCCCGTTGCGCTGATGAGGGCCGCGAGTGTGCTGCTCCAGCGGCGCCCGTGCTAACTGACGTAACGCTGCTCAGCGTCGTTCAGGCAGATACTGCCGGCAGAGACGGAGGAGGTTGAGGGCGGTGGCGGCATCCGGAGTGATTAGTGTAGGCGGGGTGGGATGCTGGGGTTAGAGCATTTCTAGCAGATACTTTATAACGCGAACCCTTATAACGCGGATAAAGGCTGGCTTTTTGGTCTTTTGCGGTCTCAAATTTCGTCTGCAGAACAGAAACATCAAAAAACATCAAACCGAACCTTTAAATACAAAATTCAAACATTCCCAGGAGATTCATACAGGGATTGCATAGTTCTTGCGATTAACAGGCATCGATCATAAGCAGAGACAGCAAAAATAAGCAGTGAGGGGAATCTACACGCATCGCCGCGCCACCTCAGCTATCAGTTTCAGGCAAACACTCAAAACTAATTTGGGCTTTCACCTGCAGAAGTTTGGAGGCCTATATATATGCACTTCTGGAGTTTAAAACATACTTAAACTACCCCTCATCTTAATTTTACTCCTTTTACTATTTTCTTACACTTTGCATTTCTGGTTTCCCATCCTAGATGCTGCTCTTCTACTCCCATTACTGTTCGATTTGGAGGGCCTGACTGCAATAGACGTGGGACAAAACGTTCGAGGTTACGTTCATCTACACACCGTTAAGTCATTTGTGTTTGTCAAAAGACATCGGACAAGATAATACACTTAAAGTATTTAACATTTTTGTTGTATCGATGTTTGCAGGTGTGAAGACTTCAACACCGTTTGGCAGGCATTGTTCAAATTTCGCTGGCCCTTTGATGATAACACTGGACATGATAACTTGGTTACTGTAGATTGGCAGCAACAGTACTGGGAAATGCATTTGCAAGAGTGTGTTATCAAACAATTACAGCTGTGTTAATCATCAATTAATCAATTCTTAGGACTGACTTCGTCACTTCTTTTTATCCTTCGACAGGTGCCTGGATGAAGCTGCAGAGGCTGCATTACTTCCTTTATTTCGTGGGAGTATTCGTGAAATAAGTATGTCAGGTGAATATAGAAAACCCCTCAACACGCCTACTTCATTATTTTTTATGCTTGACATTGTATTACAGTAAACAACTATCTTACAAACATAGGGCCGTGGGCTGATTACTTTCTAGCCAAGAAAAGTTGCATGTTATGCTTCCAGTTAGCTGTAACTGCACCTGCTGGAGCGATTGAAATTACCTTCGAGTCTAACAATGATCTATGCAGCTAAAATCATGAGTTCTGTTTACCTCAGTGAGGACATTGTTCAGGAGTATTCAAGACTATCATATCATTGGACCAGACTTGGATCCTATGCAAGGTGGGATCATATGACATTAGTTGGATATAGTATGTTCCTCTTTAACTCGTTTTTAACCTTATCATGGAGAACTGCTTGGTGCTACTTTGCTAGTGATTTATTTTCAATCAAAGAAATTCACACTTGTCCTTAATGGCCGTTGAGACCGATGATAATTCTTACTGTAGTTTTTCTTCTTATTTTCAGTAGCTTGAGACTTCAAAATGTGCTTTGCACAGCTGAAGTTTGTGTAAGTGCTCAATCAGTACCTTGTTCTTAACTTTCTACTGTCTATGATTAATGATCTATGGTTCTTAACTTGTGTTGTTTCAGTTGTGCATTTGCATTGCTTATATACTGTTATATGTGATATCTCCATCATCCATACGACAATGAATATGCACTAAATTCCATAATAATTTGTCCTTCATGTTATATATATGTATATGTATGGCATGGAAAATGTGATTCCATTGTGTAAAGTTTAGACTTAAGACAGTTATAGTTGACTGCTGAAATCCTTTGTTTTTCAGGACATGTTGCAACCTAGCAGGCTAGAAACTTTAGTGTTTGTAAGGATCATATCAGAGCCTGAGGTAATATTATGCCGGTGATATTACATTTTCCATTGCATAAAATAAGCTTTACAAAACAAGCTTGCAGAGTCTCATGATCATTTGCTACAACTCGGTTAAAATGAATATTATGTTCAATAGTAAAAGTTTCCATGTTCTGTAAACTACATATCTCTGTACCGCAAGAGAAATAGGGAAAAGAAATGTTGAGGCAACCTAGTTAAGAAGCATACCAAAGAAAAAATTGACTAGGGAAAAAAAAAGTTACGCGGAAGATAAGCTACACGCTTCTACTGTTAGTATACTTCTCTGCATGATGACCCATATTGTTGCTTCCGTCTGTTTTGTTAGCTGATAGCGAGTGAGAAATAGTTACAATTTTCTAAGCCCCTTTTTAATTTTCACTGACAGGTTAATTTTCACTGACAGGTCAATGGTGTATGCCTGCTCCTGAGCTGCCATGCAAAGACACTGTTATCTCTTGAATTTATCCACTGCCAGCTTTATCCTGCAGTCATGGATAAAGTCTGCAGTAGTCTTTGCCAACTAGTATCCCAAAACCATGAGATCCAGTGCCTTATTATTAAATCATCCCGCGTTGGTGAAAGCAAGTCTCTAACCGTCTCTGCTGGTCTATTAAATTTTCTTTCATATGCAAAGTAAGTTGCATGCCCTTTTATTCCCCCTTTGGTTTTGTTTTCGAGCAGATGCTGGGGAATACCCAGAAGAATCCAACCTTTTGCTTCATTATTCTATTTTTTTAGCGAGTGTCGTTGTATTTGCACTATTCTGTACAATGGCCCTCTAATTAGATGCCCAGTCAATCTTGTTCAGCCATTTTATACCATGATTTCACAATCTAATTTAGGGAGGAGACATGCATCCAGTCTTGTAGAGTATATCTACAGATTATTCCTACTTGCAGCAGCATCCCAAATAATTAGGAGAAATTGCAAACATTATGAAGAATTTCCAGTTTATGACTAGGAGATGATGCCATTATCCTTAGTTTCAAAAGAAATTCACACTTACCAAATGTAACAGAGAAATCTTTCAACTATTGTTTCCGAGTTGTATTTATTAGCTTCAAAGAATTTATTAAAATAAATATCTCTCCTAACACTATGGAGAGATTGACTCCATTTTGAGGGCTGTGTGGAGTGGGCACTGCTTGTTTCACTGTTCAAGGTCCTGATAAAACCCCCGGACATGACTATGGGTTCAACGGGAAACCAAAAAAAGGTGCAAGATCCAGTCATCTTGAACTTTTACATGTTTTAGATAATAAACCAGTAAAACACTATTTTATTCAGAGTACATACGTGTAGACAATTTTATTTTTCTTTTGAAGGATGTACGTCAGTTCATTCATCTTAAAAATAATCATGGTAAGAACAATTCAGTTGTCTGGGATTTCAAAATTAGGTTGCGCAGCGCACTGGTTATGCTGCCTGTCTATAAGCATACATGGTGTAGTGTTGATACTTTGTTACTGATCGTTCGCCAAAAAGATTGGGTGCACATCATCACTGTGTTGTATTCTTACTATTTTTCAGGTCGCTGCAGTTGCTATCACTTAACGATGCTAAGATCCAGCCATCGTTTGCTAAAATGATTATTCATACTCTCCTTGAATCTTCTTGCTGCTTACAAACGCTTGACATATCAGAAAACAATGTGGGTTCACACGAGAACCTTTCCTTCTCTGATATTTGTCTCTTGGACTGCAAATAATAAATCTCTAATAGATTTCAGGCTGGCTTTCAACTGTAGACAGAAGTTCTACAAGTTTCTCATCAGCACTGGAATCAAATACATCCTTGAACTCCTTGACTGTTCTTAACCTAAGGTATTTACCTTTTCCTTTTCATAATCCACCAAGTCGCCAAACCTTTGTCACCACTTCTCTTTTAAAGTTGGCATGACCTCTGTATTTAAACATATTATAATCCTTATTATGCCAGGGGAAATAATTTGCAGGAAAGTGACATGGAGGATCTATCCAATATTCTAGCAAAAATGTCTAATTTGAGAAGTTTAGATATAAGTGACAATCCAATCACTGATGAGGGTATCAGGTACCTGTCTTTTGTGAATATTGTACATGATCAACTGTATCCTGCTGATTGTAGACGATAGAGTTAGACTACCTCACTACCTGTTTGTCTTCGTTTTATGTAGATTTGCATCAATCATGAGTGCATAGTAGTTCTTCCATGTCTGTGATTCTACTTCAAGTTCAAGACAGTTTCTTCTTATTTTATGTTCTATCAGTAAGCACTCAGGAGTTGCATATAAAAATTGCAGATTTCTTATTCCTTTCTTTGAATGGGCTCTTCAACGGGAGAATCCGCTTTGGAGATTAATAGCAGATAACTGTGATTTGTCCAGTGTTGGTGTGACTAAACTTCTTGAGTGCCTCACATCTGTTAATAAACCACTTGATATGCTTTCTATAGCAGATAATCATCTTGGGAGGTAAGTCTTTTTTCACTGTGCAGAGTTTCTGTTTAATTAGCTTGGGTGACGTTTTGAACTGAGATGAATTTGCAGTTCTGTGGCAGCAAAATTAGTGAAATTCCTGGGTTCACATGTAAGGGAGCTAAATGTTGAAGATATTAGCCTAGGACCACTAGGCTTCCAAATACTTGAGGAAGCATTGCCAAGGAAAGTACATCTCTCCCACATCAACATCAGGTATAAATAAACGCTGCCTGTGTGACAGTGATGCATGCTTAATGTGCCAGTTTCCTTAGCCACTTTGTATTTTTTATTTTGCAGTAAGAACCGCGGTGGGATTCAAACTGCACACTTCATTTCCAGACTAATACTGCAAGCGCCAAACCTTGTCTCAGTCAATGCAGGATCTAACCTTCTACCTCCTGACTCGTTGGAAGTAATTTGTAACGCATTGAGGCAAACAGCATGTAAGAAATATACTTCCTGGTATTTTCTTTAACCATCTTTAAGGTAGACCTAATGGGCGTATACCAATAGAGATTAGTGGATGACCAGTGAGCTTATTATAGGTAACTTGACGCGACTGGACCTGATGGGGAATGTGCATTTGTCGAGTGATGTCTTTCCTGCAGCCTTTGAGTTCAAGACGCATGGAAAGCCAATCCTGCTTATTCCATCGCAGCAAGGTAGCTGCTCTCCCTACGATGCTGACCCGTAACCGTTAAGTAGCACTTACTGTATCGAGAATTGTGAAACATTGCTCGTCTTTGAGATGGAACTAGGGGCTGATTGGGTTTATGACCCATTTTGCATTGCTAAAAAGTATGGCCTTTGGACTGTTTGGGGTGCAATCCTTTTTGGCAAATTTTCCATAAGAAAATAGAGGATGGTTTTGCATCAATAAGTGGATGATGTGGGTCCTGTTACACTTGTGAATTGTTCCTTCGCAAGTTTGGATGAAACCTCCCGTTTGCATGATCAGGGGATGAATGGTGCTTTTGTTGTAATAGTACAAATTACGGTCAGTGAACAGAAAGTTTTGGTTATTGATTGAGGAGAACTTTGTTGATTGAGTCAACACTTATGCTCATTCCCTCATCACACAAGTAGAAGGAACTCCAAGGTCAGTTTGATCATTATTGGTTCCATACCAATCCAAATCTGAGGTAATAGTACTAGGCGCGTGTCACTCCCAGGAGGGGCGGCTCGGATGGTACCCTTCCCTTCCACCCTTGATCCCCCTGCCGATGCTGAAGAATGCCACCGGTCAAAGATCGTGTGGCTAGCGGTGGGGCCCCCATCCTCCTCGCGTGGTGGGATCTCTAGCCGGAGCCTTGCGGGTGCCTTGGACAGAGCGGCTCTTCCGGCGGAGATGGACGCTGGGATGGTGACCCCGCACTTCTTTGGCGACATTGGTGGCTACCTTGGTCGTGAGGAGGGCATGATAGCTGGTTGTGGGGGCTCCGTGTGGCTCAACACCTCGTATTCACGTGGTGTGGGTGGTGGCGGCGGTAATCGCTGAGATCTCTGGCCTGATATTGGAAGTCGACGGGCGGCGGAGTGGGGGTCTGACGATCTGCCTAATAAAGAAGGTGGTCCTTGGATTCCTATCGCGTCAAGACAGTGTTCTGCTTGATGCCTGGCCTTGTTGATTTGGCCAATGATGAGTTTTGGAAGGCTCCGGTGGAGATTTCCACTTGGCGCTCCATGCCTATAGATTGCTGGATCTGATGAGAATTGGTCGTGCGCACCCCTATTTCTGGCCGTGCGGCTTTAGCAGGGTATGGTGTGAAACTTCGTTGTTTGTTGTCATCATGGGTTCTTCTGTGAGTGCTTCGATTTCTATGGCGAAGATAGTGTGGAGAGTGTCATGACGGTTGAGGTCTGAGGTATAGTAATGATGGACCTAGTCTTCGAGGCTATGAGGACTTTACTTCACAATTCTTGACTTGTAGCAGCGGCATCGGCAAGCGGGGACGACAACACAGGACGGGCACAAAGTCTTATCTTTCAGGGTAAAAATCAAAGGTCTGACTTTAATTGGTTGTGCCTGACAATGGTTTGTTTGTGTTTTGAGAGTGTGAACTTTTTTCAGGATGAAAACCTTAGATCTATGATCGGCACTGACTTTATTGGAGACGTCACTTTTAGAAAATTTGGACTCCAGGTGTTGTCTTGGCAGGATTTGTGTTGCAGCTATAAGGTTTTGATCACTGTAGCAGGATATTTTTATTTTTAGTCCTATGTATCCATAATGTTTTTGAAATATTTCGGTATTGCAATTCCCGGGTGTAAATGAATATCTCCGTGATAAAAATAAATTTTTTATCTAAAAAATACCAATCCAAATATGATTTGATTTGAGAAATAGTGTGCCGACCAGCTTGCTATGTCCCCGAGCCTGGAAAGCAGGTGGTCGAGACTGTTCAGAAGCAGGGCATAAGCAGCTTGTTGGAGGAAACATCTACGGTTCCTATGCAAGTACTTCCTTTGTTTTTAAATATAAGATGTTTTAGTTTTGTAAACCAAATGTATTTATACTTATTTTAGTATGTAGATTCACTCCAAACCAAGTGAACCTACATATTAAAGCAAGTCTACATATATTTTCGTTACAAACCTAAAACATCTTATATTTTTAAACGGGGAAGTATCCGTCATTGTTTTAGCGCATCTCTATCGGCTCGTGGCATTTTTATGGTTTCCGCGGCAAGAACAGCTTCCACTAGATCCCACACAAACATTGAAACCATATTTTTTTCTGTGCCTCATAGATTCACCCCATGATGCGGTGCATCCTTAGTTTTCACGAGCGAACCGAGCGGCCCCTGTATAGGCGACGCATTTCAGCTATCTCGCTCATCTGGCTTTCGCCATGCCGCCGCCAATCTACTCGCTTTGTAGCCGCCTGGCCTCGTCGTGTCGCCCTAGCGCCGCCATGGATCCATCCGAGCTCCCACTCGTGGTTGTGCAGGTCGCATGGGCCCAATCGATCATTCCTCTTGCACCCTAAAGAATGCGTCAGTGAAGTCAGCTGTCACGGCCCAACTATGCGTGCTATAGCAGCTCGCGGCGCCTCGGGATCTCGTGGGGCTCCTCCCGCAGCCACTGGCATACCAGGCAGAAGTGGAAGCACATGGGGACCAACGGTCGCCGCGTGCAAAGAGGCAGACCCAATACCGCCATGCTCCCTGCTCGTGATGCCTCTCCCACACGGGTGCCGCATCCCAAGAGCATCCACACTAAGAATCCGCCTCGTCGCGTGCAAGGAGGCGGACCCGCTGCCCCCATGGCCCCGACCGCCCTGGCTAGGTATGAAATTTCCCCATTTTGGATGTGTATGAAATTCCTCAATTTTGGTTAGGTAAATTTTGGAATTTGATTACATGTAGCTACGATTTGCATGAGGTACCAACCTCGTTTGTCAACATGTTGAACTCGGGCTTGGTTGACATTGACAATGCGCTGCTAGAGTCGTTCGATTTTGGAATGCCCGTTGATCAAGAAGGAGCCGAGAGTGAGGGTGATGAAGAGGAGGGTGAGGGTGAGGACGAACATGGTGTCGAGGGTGATGGCGATGAGGTGTTTGATGGCTCGCAACCAACCCAAAGAAGATCCTTAAAATATCAAGAAGTCAAAGATCAATGCTTGTGTAGGGCATGGGATGTGGTGTCATTTGATGCGGTGGGCAAATGATCGAGGATAAGTTTTGCCATTACCTAGCCATGGTATCAACCAAACCATCCACACGCACGGCCAAGTAACTTCAAGGGCGTTGGGATGTGATCAAGCTTGTTGTAGCCGTTGGAGTGCTTGCTTGGAACAAGTAAGAAATGCACCTCCAAGTGGAGTAAGCATTGATGATTATGTGAGTATTTTGTGCTTTTTATTTTCCTTTATTTGTGAGGTGGTTTGTAGGATAAATTGCTCACAAATCCATTGTTCTGCATGTAGGATAAAATTGCAATGTTAAGGTACAAAGATATGGTGGCTTCCAAGGGAAAGCATTTGTGCTTCAACATTGCTAAACTTTGACTCATCATTGTGAAAAGTGGAGGCTGAGGGATGAAGAAGCTCCACCAAAGAAGCGAGCTTTCACCCAAATGGACGTTGGTGGCGATGAGAGTGACAAGGAGGAAGGAAGAAACAAGGGCAAGCCCGATGGCCACAGCATGAAGGAGTCCGAGAAAAGGAGGGCCGAGGACGCATGCTTGACGACCAAGATCGATGACATGGTGATAAGAGGAGGTTTTAATGAGGGAGACCTTGCAAGCAAAGATGATCATATCCGAGTAGAAGCTCGAAGAAAAGAAAGAAATGGTGGCAAGCACTTGCAATTATCGAGAAGCGTAAGTCCGACTTGGAGGAGAAGAGGATCTAACTAGAGGAGAAGAAGGCAATGAAGAAGCTCATTGTCGAGGAGACCAAGACCATGATGATGGATCCGAGCAAAATAGACTCACACCAATTAGAGTGGTGGAAACTAGCAAGAATGGAGGTCTTGCAAAGAAGAAAGCAAGCGCTTCTAGGTGTTGGTGTTCCGACAAGTGGTGTGGATCGGCTAGTGGTATTGGTGAGTCTCTGATGAGTGGTGGTGGCGATGGAGATGCCTTCAATGAGCTTGGTGTCCACGGTGTTGCTTGATCTTCTTCGGCTTTGATGCGGTGATGGTGCAACTTTTTGAAGGGTTTCGCGGCATAGTAAATCAAAATTTTCTACGGATGCGAACAGAGGGAAAGCCAAGATCTAATCTAGGAGATGCAAACAACGAGAGAGATTGGATTAGATCTTCATACCCTTGAAGATTCGCACAGCGGAACGTCCGTTGGAACGTGGGTGATGTAGTCGTACTCGCTTCTCCTCCTCGCGATCCGATCCGATCTAGCACCACAAGTGGCGGTGCCTCTGTGAGATGCACACGTGCAACACCTCGACGTCTCCTCCTTCCTCGGACCATCAAGTATGGTGGAGAGACGGATTGGATCTACAACACGACGGCGTGGTGTATATGGTGGAGAATTTCTGCAGCAGGGCTTCGCCTACAAGCAGTCGGGAGGGAGAGAGGAGGGCAGCAGGGCGGCTAGGGTTGGAGGGGAAGGTGTAGGGGGTTGGTGCGCCCCCACCCCTCTTTATATAGAGGGGGGGGGCGCAGCCCTAGCCCCTCCCCCAAGCCCAAACCGGCGGCCCCAAAGGATAAGGAGTGGGGGGCAAGGAAACCCCCCCTTCTAGAAGGTCTATCTCGAGTTTAAAACTCTCTTGGCCGGCTGGGCCCTATGGGGCCTTGTGCCCCTGGCCCAATGCGGCCAGGGCACTCCCTCATAGGCCCATGCCCCCTCCCGAAAGGTGGGGCCATGTTGGTCCCCTTCCGGAAGGTTCTAGAAGCTTCTGGTACAATATCGATTAATCCGGAACAATTCCGAACTCCAAAAACTGCACTGCCTTATATGAATCTTATTCTCCGGACCACTCCGGAACCTCTCGTGATGTCCCGGATCCCATCTGAGACTCCGAACAAAAACTCATAAACCAATTATCCAATCTATCCTAGCGTCGAGACACGTTAAGTGTGTGACCCTGCGGGTTCGAGAATATGCAGACATGATCTTCTATCAATAATCAACAGCGGGGTCTGGAAACCCATATTGACTCCCACACATTCATTAATGATCATATCGGATGAACCACAATGCCAGGATTCAATCAATCCCATATATATATTCCCTTCGTCTCGCGATATTTTACTTGCCCGAGATTCGATCGTCGGTACCGTCATACCTAGTTCAATCTCGTTCACAGCAAGTACTTTACTCGTTCCGTAATCCGATATCACTTTGTGATTAACTCCTTAACCACATGCTTGCAAGCGGTGTTGATATCGATTACCGAGTGGGCCCGAAGTATATCTCTCTGACTTGGGAGGGACAAATCCCATCTCGATACATACAACCCAACAGATACTTTCCGATCACCTGAGAGACACCTTTATGATCACCCTCTCATAGGATGACGTTTGATGACCTCAAAGCTTTCTTCCGATACCAGGGAGTTGTATTATCTCATGGTCTAAGGAATACAATATTTGACATAAGAAAAAGCTTCGCAAAGACGAACACGATGACACGATCTAATTGCTTCGCTTAGTTTGGGTCTGTCCACCATATCATTCTCCCAATGATATGATCTCATTATTAATCGACAACTCATGTGCATGGTTAGGAAACCTTAACCATCATTAATCAATGAGCTAGTCCATAGAGGCGTACTAGGGACACGGTGTTGTTCACAAACCACACAAGTATTAAAGTTTCCGCTTAATACAATTCTAGCATGGAATATAAACATTATCATGAATAAGAATTATAATAATAACATCTTTATTATTGCCTCTAGGGCATAATTCCAACAGTCTCCCACTTGCACTAGAGTCAATAATCTAGTTTACATCTGGCAACAATCTCACACCCATGGCACTGAGGTGCTGATCATGTTTTACACGTGGAAGAGGTTTAGTCAATGGATCTGCGACATTCAGATCTGTATGTACTTTGCTAATCTTCAGATCTCCATCTGCTATATAATCTCGGATTATATGAAACTTGCGGTTGATATGCTTGGTCTTTGGATGATATCTTGGTTCCTTAGCGAGTGCTATGGCGCCAGTGTTGTCACACAATATCTCCAGTGGGTCCAATGCACTTGGAACCACGCCAAGCTCAGTGATGAAGTTCCTGATCCAAACTCCTTCACTTGACGCTTCTGCAGCAGCCATGTATTCCGCTTCTAATGTAGATCCCACGATCACGCTTTGCTTGCAGCTTCTCCAGCTCACAGCTCCTCCATTCAAAATATACACGTATATCCTGTCTGAGATTTAGAATCATCCTTGTCGGTGTCGAAACTAGCGTCGACGTAACCTTTTACGACGAGCTGTTCATCACCCCCATAGACTAAGAACATTTCTTTAGTTCTATTTAGGTACTTTAGGATGTTCTTCACGGCTGTCCAGTGTTCCACTCCTGGATCACTTTGATACCTGCTCGTCAAACTAAGAGCATTGGACACATCCGGTCTAGTACACAACATGGCATACATGATCGAACCTATGGCCGAGGCATAAGGCACTTTGCTCATAGCTTCCCTATCATTTACCGTAGCTGGACACTGAGCCTTGCTCAATATCTTACCTGACAACATAGGCACTGAACCTTTCTTTGCCTTATCCATTCTGAACCTTTTCAGAACTTTGTCTAGATATGTACTCTGGCTTAAAGCTATCAGGCGTCTTTGTCTATCTCTATAGATTTTGATGCCCAATATATAAGCAGCTTCACCTAGGTCTTTCATTGAAAAACACTTGTTCAAATAACTCTTCACATCGTTAAGCATGTTGATGTCATTTCCAATAATCAATATGTCATCCACATATAGTACCAGAAACGTGACCGAGCTCCCACTCACTTTCTTGTAGATACAAGCTTCGTAGCAATTTGGAACAAATCCAAAGCTCTTGATCACTTGATCAAAACGAAGGTTCCAACTCCGAGATGCTTGCTTCAGTCCATAAATGGAACGCTGAAGTTTGCATACTTTACTAGCATCCTTAGGATCGACAAAACTTTCGGGTTGCATCATATACAACTCTTCATCAATGTTGCCATTGAGGAAAGCAGTCTTGACATCCATCTGCCATAGTTCATAATCATGAAACGCAGCAATTGCTAATAAAATCCGAATGGACTTAAACATCGCTACGGGAGAGAAAGTCTCATCGTAGTCAACACCTTGAACTTGTCGAAAACCTTTCGCAACAAGCCGTGCTTTATAGACGGTAACATTACCATCCGCGTCCGTTTTCTTCTTGAAGATCCATTTGCACTCAACGGCCTTACGGTCGCTAGGAGGGTCCACCAAAGTCCATACTTGGTTTTCGCTCATGGATCCCAATTCGGATTTCATGGCTTCTAGCCATTTCTCAGAGTCTGGGCTCATCATCGCTTCCTCATAGTTCGTAGGTTCACTGTCTTCTACTAACAAGACAGTCAAGACAGGGTTGCCGTACCACTCAGGAGGGGCACGCGACCTTGTCGACCTGCGACATTCAGTTGCAGCATCGTCTGAAGCTTCATGATCCTTGTCATTAGCTTCCTCTATTGTTGGTGCAGGCGGCACTGGAACAATTTTAGGTGCTGCGCTACTCTCCAATTCAAGAGAAGGTTCAATAACCTCGTCTAGCTCTACTTTCCTCCCACTCACTTCTTTCGAGAGAAACTCCTTCTCAAGAAAGGAATCGTTCTTTGCGACAAACACTTTGCCTTCGGTTCTGTGATAGAAGGTATACCCAATAGTTTCCTTAGGGTATCCTATGAAGACGCATTTCTCCGCTTTGGGTTCGAGCTTGTCCGGCATCAACTTCTTGACGTAAGCTTCGCATCCCCAAACTTTAAGAAACGACAACTTAGGTTTAGCACCAAACCACAGTTCATACGGTGTCGTCTCAACGGATTTAGATGGTGCCCTATTTAAAGTGAATGCAGCGGTTTCTAATGCATAACCCCAAAATGATAACGGCAAATCAGTAAGAGACATCATCGATCGGACCATATCTAATAGGGTTCGGTTCCGGCGTTCAGACACACCATTGCGTTGTGGTGTTCCGGGTGGCGTGAGTTGTGAAACGATTCCACTTGCTTTAAGATGCGTGGGAAAATCATAACTCAAATATTCACCTCCACGATCGGATCGTAGAAACTTAATCTTTCTGTTACGATGGTTCTCCACTTCATTCTGAAATTCTTTGAACTTTTCAAACGTTTCAAATTTATGTTTCATTAAATAGATATACCCATATCTACTTAAGTCATCGGTAAAAGTGAGAAAATAGCGATATCCACCGCGCTTTGAAACACTCATCGGTCCGCATACATCGGTATGTATGATTTCCAACAAGTCCGTTGCTCGCTCCATCATACCGGAGAACGGGGTTTTGATCATCTTGCCCATGAGGCATGGTTCGCATGTGTCAAATGATTCAAAATCAAGAGACTCCAAAAGTCCATCAGAATGGAGTTTCTTCATGCGCTTTACACCAATATGACCTAGACGACAGTGCCACAAATAAGTAGTATTATCACTATCTACTTTGCATCTCTTAGCCTCAATGTTATGGATGTGTGTTTCATCCCTTTCGAGATTTAGAAGAAATAAACCATTCACAAGAGGTGCATGACCATAAAAGATGTTACTCATATAAATAGAACAAACATTATTCTCCGATTTAAATGAATAACCGTCTTGCAATAAACACGATCCAGAAATAATGTTCATGCTCAACGCAGGCACATAATAACATTTATTAAGGTTTAAAACTAATCCCGAAGGTAAAACTAAGGAGAGCGTGCCGACGGCCATCACATCAACTCTTGATTCGTTGCCAACGCGCATCGTCACCTCATCCCTCGCAAGCCGTCGTCTATTCCGTAGCTCCTGTTTCGAGTTACAAATGTTAGCAACTGAACCGATATCAAATACTCAGGCACTATAACGAGGGCTAGTAAGGAAAACATCAATAACATGTATATCAAATATACCTTTGATGGTGCCAGCCTTCTTCTCCGCTAAGTACTTCGGACAGTTGCGCTTCCAGTGACCCTTGTCCTTGCAATAGAAGCACTCAGTGTCCGGCTTAGGACCAGACTTGAGCTTCTTCTCAGCAGGGGCAGTGCGCTTGCCGCCGCCCTTCTTGAAGGGCTTCTTTGCTCCCTTACCTTTCTTAAAGGTGGGCTTGTTGACCATCAACACATGATTATCCTTTTTGATGTCCACTTCCGCGGCCTTCAGCTTTGCGAAGAGCTCGGTGATCGTATCAGTGGAACCAATCTGATTATGAGTCACTACAAAACTTTTGTAGCTGGGAGGGAGTGATTGCAGAACCCTGTCAATCTTGAGCTCCTCTGGAATCGTGCATTCCAGTTGCTCAAGGCATTGAGTGTAGCCCGTCATCTTAATGGCGTGCTCACTAACGGAACTCCCTTCCTCCATCTTGCAGTTAAAGAACTTCTCAGAGATCTCATATCTCTCAGAACGGGCCTGAGTCTGAAACATGGTTTTCAGCTCTTCGAGAATCTCAAAGGGCCCTGGATAGTCTTCAAAACGATTTTGAAGTTCCGGTTCCATAGCAAACAACATGGTGCTCTTAATCACACCATAATCATCTTTGCGCGACTGATAGACAGCTTTCTTATCAGCCGACGCAGTTGCAGCAGGGGGGTCACCTAACGCTTTCCCAAGGACATAGTCCTTTTGACCGCCAGAGAGAATGATTCTTAGATTGCGGAACCAATTGGTGAAGTTAGACCCATTGTTTTTAAGCTTTTCCTTCTCAGCAAAAACGTTGAAGTTGAAGTTGGACTTGGCCATGTGATCTACAATATTTGCAAGTACAAATTAGACTATGTTCATGATAACTAGTTCAACTTAATCAAATTACTAGATGAACTCCCACTAAATTCAACATCCCTCAAGTTGTTTAGTGAACATGATCCAAATTCACCACACCTAATCCGATCATCACGAGAAGAGATGTGGTTTCAATGGTGGACAACGAAGTGTCGATCATATCATTCATATGACTCATGCTTAACCTTTCGGTTCTTGTGTTCCGAGGCCATGTCTGTACATGCTAGGCTCGTCAAGTTAGACCCAAGTATTTCCGCGTGTGCAAAACTGGCTTGCACCCGTTGTATGTGAGCATAGAGTCTATAGCACCCGATCATCACGTGATGCTTGGACACGACGAACTTTCGCAACGGTGCATACTTGGGAAGAACACAGTTTTATCTTGATCTTTAAGTGAGGAATCATCTTATAATGCTACCGTCGCGATCTAAGCATGATAAGATACATAAAGGATAAACATCACATGCATATAACTTTAATGTGACATGGTATAGCCAATCTTCGCGCAATGATCTCCATCTTGTGCGTTCCGGCATGATCTCCATCACTCCACCATGATTGCCTCCACCACGAATAGCAACTACAACTATTGCTAACTACTTAACGATAAAGTGAAACTATTACATGGCGCATAAGAAGTTGACACACAGGTCATACACAATTATAAAGACAACCATATGGCTCCTGCCGGTTGTGTACTCATCGACATGCAAGTCGTGAAACATTACAAAACATGATCATCGCATACATTATACACATCACATCTTGGGCCATACCATATCACAGAAAACACTCCCTGCAAAAACAAGTTAGACGCCTCTACTTTGTTTTTGCATGTTTTACGTGGCTTATGGGAGTAGATGCTAAGAACGATTCTTACCTACGGAAAGCCACAACGGTGATATTATGGTTGCCAAACTCCGGTGTTAATCCCATGACAACTATAGTGAGAGAAACTGGCATCCAGCAGCCGCATGTGTGGAACAAGCCACACGTCAAGTGCGGAGCCGGTCTCGCGAACGACGTCGCGTAAGGTTGGCCTGGACCGCTTCAATCTCACTATCCCGTGTCATAAGAAGAACACAAACAAGAGGCTTAAAACAGAAAACATCAACGCCCGCAACAACCATGTTGCGTTCTACTCGTGAAACACATCTACACATAGATCTAGCTCTGATACCACTGAAGGGTTTCGCGGCATAGTAAATCAAAATTTTCTACGGATGCGAACAGAGGGAAAGCCAAGATCTAATCTTGGAGATGCAAACAACGAGAGAGATTGTATTAGATCTTCATACCCTTGAAGATTCGCACAGCGGAACGTTCGTCGGAACGTGGGTGATGTAGTCATACTCGCTTCTCCTCCTCGTGATCCGATCCGATCTAGCACCACAAGTGGCGGTGCCTCCGTGAGATGCACACGTGCAGCACCTCGACGTCTCCTCCTTCCTCGGACCAGCAAGTATGGTGGATAGACGGATTGGATCTACAACACGACGGCGTGGTGTATATGGTGGAGAATTTCTGCAGCAGGGCTTTGCCTACAAGCAGTCGGGAGGGAGAGAGGAGGGCAGCAGGGCGGCTAGGGTTGGAGGGGAAGGTGTAGGGGGTTGGTGCGCCCCCACCCCTCTTTATATAGAGGGGGGGCGCAGCCCTAGCCCCTCCCCCAAGCCCAAACCGCGGCCCCAAAGGATAAGGAGTGGGGAGCAAGGAAACCCCCCCTTCTAGAAGGTCTATCTCGAGTTTAAAACTCTCTTGGCCGGCTGGGCCCTATGGGGCCTTGTGCCCCTGGCCCAATGCGTCCAGGGCACTCCCTCATAGGCCCATTCCCCCTCCCAGAAGGTGGGGCCACGTTGGTCCCCTTCCGGAAGGTTCTAGAAGCTTCCGGTACAATACCGATTAATCCGGAACAATTCCGAACTCCAAAAACTGCACTGCCTTATATGAATCTTATTCTTCGGACCACTCCGGAACCTCTCGTGATGTCCCGGATCCCATCCGAGACTTCGAACAAAAACTCATAAACCAATTATCCAATCTATCCTAGCGTCGAGACACGTTAAGTGTGTGACCCTGCGGGTTCGAGAATATGCAGACATGATCTTCTATCAATAATCAACAACGGGGTCTGAAAACCCATATTGACTCCCACACATTCATCGATGATCATATCGGATGAACCACGATGCCAGGATTCAATCAATCCCATATATATATTCCCTTCGTCTCGCGATATTTTACTTGCCCGAGATTCGATCGTCGGTACCGTCATACCTAGTTCAATCTTGTTCACAGCAAGTAATTTACTCGCTCCGTAATCCGATATCACTTTGTGATTAACTCCTTAACCACATGCTTGCAAGCGGTGTTGATATCGATTACCGAGTGGGCCCAAAGTATATCTCTCCGACTTGGGAGGGACAAATCCCATCTCGATACATACAACCCAACAGATACTTTCCGATCACCTGAGAGACACCTTTATGATCACCCTCTCATAGGATGACGTTTGATGACCTCAAAGCTTTCTTCCGATACCAGGGAGTTGTATTATCTCATGGTCTAAGGAATACAATATTTGACATAAGGAAAAGCTTCGCAAAGACGAACACGATGACACGATCTAATTGCTTCGCTTAGTTTGGGTCTGTCCACCATATCATTCTCCCAATGATATGATCTCATTATTAATCGACAACTCATGTGCATGGTTAGGAAACCTTAACCATCATTAATCAATGAGCTAGTCCATAGAGGCGTACTAGGGACACGGTGTTGTTCACAAACCACACAAGTATTAAAGTTTCCGCTTAATACAATTCTAGCATGGAATATAAACATTATCATGAACAAGAATTATAATAATAACATCTTTATTATTGCCTCTAGGGCATAATTCCAACACTTTTTGTGTCACTCGATGCTTGAACATTGTCCATGTGTTTGGGTCTCATTGATTGGAACAATTGGATGCAAACTATTGACTATTTCATCCATTTGTGTATCCATTATCAAATTTGTTGAAATAGCTGAAAATAGATCAATTTATAGGGCTACATTTTGGAATTCGATTACATGTAGCTACGATTTGCATGAGGTACCAACCTCGTTTGTCAACATGTTGAACTCGGGCTTGGTTGACATTGACAATGCGCTGCTAGAGTCGTTCGATTTTGGAATGCCCGTTGATCAAGAAGGGGCCGAGAGTGAGGGTGGTGAAGAGGAGGGTGAGGGTGAGGAGGAACATGGTGTCAAGGGCGATGGCGATGAGGTGTTCGATGGCTCGCAACCAACCCAAAGAAGACTCTTAAACTATCAAGAAGTCAAAGATCAATGCTTGTGTAGGGCATGGGATGTGGTTTGCTTGTGTAGGGCATGGGATGTGGTGTCATTTGATGCGATGGGAAAAGGATCGAGGATAAGTTTTGCCATTACCTAGCCATGGTATCAACCGAACCATCCACACGCACGGCCAAGTAACTTCAAGGGCGTTGGGATGTGATCAAGCTTGTTGTAGCCGTTGGAGTGCTTTCTTGGAACAAGTAAGAAATGCACCTCCAAGTGGAGTTAGCATTGATGATTATGTGAGTATTTTGTGCTTTTTATTTTCCTTTATTTGTGAGGTGGTTTGTAGGATAAATTGCTCACAAATCCATTGTTTTGCATATAGGATAAAATTTCAATGTTAAGGTACAAAAATATGGTGGCTTCCAAGGGAAAGCATTTGTGCTTCAACATTGCTAAACTTTGACTCATCATTGTGAAAAGTGGAGGCTGAGGGATGAAGAAGCTCCACCAAAGAAGCGAGCTTTCACCCAAATGGACGTTGGTGGCGATGAGAGTGACAAGGAGGGAGGAAGAAACAAGGGCAAGCCCGATGGCCACATCATGAAGGAGTCCGAGAAAAGGAGGGCCGAGGACGCATGCTTGACGACCAAGATCGATGACATGGTGATAAGAGGAGGTTTTAATGAGGGAGACCATGCAAGCAAAGATGATCATATCTGAGTAGAAGCTCGAAGAAAAGAAAGAAATGGTGGCAAGCACTTGCAATTATCGAGAAGCGTAAGGCCGACTTGGAGGAGAAGAGGATCTAACTAGAGGAGAAGAAGGCAATGAAGAAGCTCATTATCGAGGAGAACAAGACCATGATGATGGATCCGAGCAAAATAGATTCACGCCAATTAGAGTGGTGGAAACTAGCAAGAATGGAGGTCTTGGAAAGAAGAAAGCAAGCGTTTCTAGGTGTTGGTGTTCCGACAAGTGGTGTGGATCGGCTAGTGGTATTGGTGAGTCTCCGATGAGTGGTGGTGGCAATGGATATGTCTTCAATGAGCTTGGTGTCCACGGTGTTGCTTGATCTTCTTCGGCTTTGATGCGGTGATGGTGCAACTTTTTGTGTCACTCGATGCTTGAACATTGTCCATTTGTTTGGGTCTCATTGATTGGAACAATTGGATGTAAACTATTGACTATTTCATCCATTTGTGTATCCATTATCAAATTTGTTGAAATAGCTAAAAATAGATCAATTTATAGGGCTGCATTTTGGAATTCGATTACATGTAGCTGCGATTTGCATGAGGTACCAACCTCGTTTGTCAACATGTTGAACTCGGGCTTGGTTGACATTGACAATGCGCTGCTAGAGTCGTTCGATTTTGGAATGCCCGTTGATCAAGAAGGGGCCAAGAGTGAGGGTGGTGAAGAGGAGGGTGAGGGTGAGGAGGAACATGGTGTCGAGGGTGATGGCGATGAGGTGTTTGATGGCTCGCAACCAACCCAAAGAAGACCCTTAAACTATCAAGAAGTCAAAGATCAATGCTTGTGTAGGGCATGGGATGTGGTGTGCTTGTGTAGGGCATGGGACGTGGTGTCATTTGAGGCCCAGTTATTATATGTTGGCGCAACGTGGCTTGGTAAATCTGCCAGTATTTATAGATTTGAAAGACAAAATCGAGAGCAACACATTGCTTTGTCGACGTCCACAGGGGATCGAGAGAAACACATACTACCTTGTCGACGTCCACAGGGGATCGAGAGCAGCACATACCTTGTCGATCGACGTCCACAGGGGGACCCCCTGATTTTTGATTTTTTTAGAACAAAGCCAATCGAACGAATTTCTTTGGTCTAACCGCCAGCGGGGGTGATCTATTGGATGCGACCTGCTGCTATGCTACAAACAAAACGACGACTCAATCACGCACTGAAAGCACGCTCCGAGTAGAGTCTTGCGAGTTCCGGCAGCCGAACTCACACGGAAGTCTTCCTCGAAACTCAACACGAAAGCCCAACACACATGTTACCCGAAAGAAAGAAAAACCCAAGGCACGGCAGCGACGCGCGCGCGCGCGATGTCCACGCACGTGCACTGGCGCGCTGCCCCGCCACGACCCGCCACCGGTGACCGGCCCGTGCATTATTACGACTACAAATACGATCGAGCAGTCCACGGAGGCGCAAACAGGTAGTAGCGGAAGGAAAGATGGATCGCCGCCGCGGCAGCGCCATGCGGAAGCCGTCGCTGGAGATAGACGCGACGCGCGCGGAGACGGCGGAGATCAACAAGGTGGGCGAGGAGCCGGTGAGCCCGACGGGGCGGCTGTTCCGGGAGCCGCACTTCAGCTGCCACATCGTGTCCGTGTTCGGCCTCGGCGGGGCGGTGGACCTGCCCGCCGTGCGCGCCGGCCTCGAGGCTACCCTCGCGCGCCACCCGCGCTTCTGCAGCCTCCAGGTACGCTGTTAATTGCTGTAGCCGCCACGCGCGGCACGATCAGTTCATTTCGATTCGTTAACCGCTGCGCACGCAGTGCTTCTCATGCACCGTGCGTAGAAGGTTCAAAATCGTTTGTTCAATGGTGATTCGCTTCATGGGCTGGGCACAAACGGACAATCCGGTGCCTCAGAATCAGACCAGACCATGCATAGTGCTGCTGTGCCGTTGACCTAGAGCTTATGGTACGTTTTTTCGGTATATAGATACGCGTGAATCTATACGAAGTTGAGAACTTGAGACACTAATTTGGACAGAGGCAATACTTCAAATGGAAAAGTAAAGCGACGAAAACTAACTATTCAAGAGTTCCTTTTTTTATGAGTGAATAAAAAAGAAAAATACCAATTTAGGCCTAGTTTGGCAACAAAATTTTTCTAAAACTGAAGTATTATCAATACCATAGTATTCATGTGTCTAGCAAAACAATACTTCAGTTTTTCTCTTTTCTCAGTTAAAAAAAAAGAGAGTCTGACTTCTTTCTCAAACACTTAAAAAAAATCATAGTTTTGGACAATACTTCAGCTTTGAAACCATATTATTTGAAGGTGTTGTCTTGGTACTGGGCCTATTGGTGTGCTAGAAGCGTGGTGGGACAATTCCTAATGGCACAGCGGTGACAGGTCACCCTAGTCTTGTCGAATCATCTTTCATTTCTTTTCTTTTTGCGCGTGTTTTAGTTGATGCCCTATCATTTTTGGTTGTTCGAACTCTTGTATCGGTGTGGTTGCTTTATTTATAAAGTGGGACGAAAGCCTATTTCGAGGAGGGTGTGGAGTTGGGTAGGCCGAACTTAGGGATCTCCAACACTAAGGCTATGGATTGGAGCTCTTTCATTCTGGTGTTCTATTGTAATGTTGGACGGTCCTCACTGAGCTTCTCCGACTCTCTTACGAGGAGGAGGGCAAAAGAGGATACAATCGGTATAGGCTCCCTCAATAAGTGATGTTATCTCCAGTCCCGCGGTTTTTGTGTAAGGCTCTTTCTCTTGGTCGGCCTCGATGGCGATGGGGGGAGAACATCTTGATGGCTATCGGATTTAGACAGTGGCGGGGGAATTTTATGTTGCAGAAAAGAGCTCTCTCACGGTGGTCCTATGCAGACCACCGATCCTTGATGCCGACGGATGGAAACTCTCGATGTTGATGATGAGGCGTATGCCCAGCCTCAAGGTGAGCCCCTTCTTTGATGGATCGACGACGGCGTTTCACTTCTCTTCCATACCAAGTGGTTTGTTCCACGACGACGGAGGCTGAGGGGCAATTTTGGCATGGAAGCATGGTGTAGATGACCAAGGACCTGATTATGTTTTCTGATTTAGTTTCAAGGTCATCGGTGCTAAGTTTCAAGACTAAGTCGTAATTGTCTAGTTCATTGGGGTCCTTTATGTAAATGTAATACCATCACTTTTAATGCAGTGCTTTTTCTCGGTTACTCGGGACCATTCGCCGTTAAAAAAGCTAGTACTATATGTGTGTGGTCGATATTATTTGGACGGCGAGTTAGTCCTGTCGGTAATAACTTGTGATAGTTCAGTGAAGTAATTGGGTTTGCAGTCTCTGCAGCATTAACTGATCGTCCCATCGAGCCAAATTGATCAAATCAAGTTGGAGCTTGGCAGACTTCTATTCAATCGCAGTATCTGACTAACGTGCCTATTAGAAAGGAAAATGATACCTATCCCCGGACGACCATCGCCCGGGTCAAGGGTAACCGCTCGCACGCATCGTCCGGGTCGCGGGTCCATCATGTGACGCCTCTTTCTCTCCCTGGCTTTGTTTTCTTTTTCTTCTCCCCGCACCAACAGCCATGGAGGAGCTTGCGCTGGCCACCGCCGTCCGCTCCCTGGCGTCCTAGCCCGCCGCCGTGGCCCAAGCACCTGCATCCAGATCCGTGCCGACGACCTCCATCCAGATTCGTGCCGGCAACCTCCGACCACCTCCCATCCCGACGACCTCCGTCCAGATCCATGCTGGTGACCTCCGCCCACCTCTGTCGCCGCCCTGGGCCTGGCACCTCACGCCGGCCGTGAGCCCCGCGAGGCATGTGCAACAAGGGGAGGCCGCCATGGATGCGGGGCTAGGCCAATGATGGAGAACAGGGGCGAGATAAAAGGCCATGGATGGGGGATGGAGGTTTTGCCACGGGAAGATGCTACTGACGACGGGCGGCTTTGCTTCCGACGACAGGCAACGTTGCTACAAGCGGCGGCTAGAGTTGCTCCCTGCTGAGGGCGGCGCTGCTCCATGTGACGACCAACCTAGTTTTTTGATTTTGCTACATTGATATATTCTTTTTGCTATCTCTGTTTTTTTGTTTTGCTACAATACCATAAATATTTTGCTACAATTTCTTCGACGAGGTTTTCCGGCTAAATTCTTCGGCGATGTCTCCGACGAAGTAGGATTTTTGCTACATTAGAAGAACTTTGTTGCTACAACCGTCTTGTGATTTTGCTACAACAGTGTCAACTTTTTGCTACAAGGTCTCCGACGAGAGTCAGCGGCGAGTTTTTTCCGACGATGTCTCCGGCGAAGTTGGTTTTGTTGCATTAGCACAATTTGGTTGCTGCGTGGTCTCCGACGAGATCTTCGACCAGACGTTCTATTTATAAAACGAACCGATTTTTTTTTTGCTTCGAAAACAAAAGCGAGGACATATATAGAAAACGCGAGATGTTTTGCAGCAAATAAACACACGTGGGAGCTCCTATCGTGCGAAGAACGCATAGCGCTTGCCTATTAGAAAGCCAAACTCGGCTCTGAAGAAACTAACTTATGTGCAGTGCAGGTTGTGGACGAGCAGGAGGAGGATGCTGCCCCGAAGTGGGTCCGGACCAGGGTGAACATCGACGACCACGTCATCGTCCCTGACCTGGATCCCACCGCCACGTCGTCCGACCCGGACAGGGCCCTGGAGGACTACGTGTCGTCCCTGTCCACGCTTCCCATGGACCAGTCCCGGCCGCTCTGGGAGCTTCACGTCCTCGACTTCCCCACCTCCGAGGCCGCCGCCGCCGTCGTGCTCCGCGTGCACCACTCCGTCGGCGACGGCGTCTCGCTGCTGTCGCTCTTCATCGCGTGCACGCGACGCGCCTCCGACCCAGCCACGCTGCCGGCCCTGCCGACCACCGGCGGCCGTCGCGCCGGCCCCGTGTACGCCCTCTCGTCGCGCCCGCGGCTCTCGCCTTCTTCGTGGCGCGCCCTGGCTGCTCTCGCCGCGTGGGTGATGTCGTTGCTCGTGCTCCTGTGGCACACGGTGGTGGACGTGGCGTGCTTCGCGGCGACGGCGACGTCGGTCCTGGGCGACCGGCCAACGCTGTTCAAGGGCGCGGAGGGCGTGGAGTTCCGGCCCAAGCGGTTCGTGAACCGCACGCTCAGCCTCGACGATGTCAAGTACGTCAAGAACGCCATAAACTGCGTACGTGAATTAATCCTCGTCATATCGATCTTGGCTACATGTCAAAGATAATTAAGCTCTGAGATGCAATTCCTCTCCCCATGTGCAGACTGTGAACGACGTGCTGCTTGGAGTGACTTCGGCCGCATTGTCTCGGTATTATTTTCGGAAAACAGGTGAGCTCGGGTAATTTGAGCTGGTTGTTGTGTCTTGTTTTTCTATTTGAGATTCCCATGAGATTGTTGTAACCGAGCCTTAATTGTGTTTTAGGAGAAAGTGGCAGAGAGACCATCAAGGTGCGGTCCACTCTTCTTGTCAACCTAAGAAAGACGCCTGGCCTTCATGTAAAGAACCTTCTTCCCAAGTATCCTCTCTCTGATCATAATATCTTCTTAGTTCAGAGAAGAAAAAAACACTACACATGCTTCATTATGCCAATTATTAATTCGTGTTATGCGCAGACACTGGCTAGCATGATGGAGTCTGGCAAAGACAACGGTGCGCAGTGGGGGAATCGGCTCGGCTACATGATACTGCCGTTCCACATAGCCAAGCACGACGACCCTCTGGAGTACGTCCGGAAGGCGACCCGGGTTGCGCGCAGGAAGAAGAGCTCCATGGAGTCGGTCTTCACGTTCTGGAGCGGGTCGGCCGTATTGAAAATCTTCGGCATTAAGGTGCCCCATCGTCTCTTGGTGGTGTTTCTCATCTTGACTGTTAGCTACTGTAATAGCTTTGTGTTGATCAATCGTATACTTTCCGCAGGCCGCAGCTTCTCTATGCTACGGCATGATGAGGAACACCACTCTATCCTTCTCCAGCGTGGCCGGGCCAACCGAGCAGGTGGTGTTCTACGGCCACCCCATCGTCTACATTGCCCCCAGCGTCTATGGCCATCCACATGTAAGTTCCAGCCAACAACTTTCCGATCGAGCCCATTATCTTTCGGATTAGCTGGCTCAAATTATGCACTAGCTAGTGTTCTTCAGTTGTTTCGTAGGATACCACCAGTCGTTTTCTCCTGGAATGTGATATCCTTTATATACGGCTATTAATTTGGTTTCTACTATATGTGTACTGCAGGCCCTGACTATGCATTATCAAAGCTACGCCAACATTATCAAGCTTGTCCTAGCTGTTGACGAAGCACAGTTCCCAGATGCTCACCATCTTCTGGATGACTTCGACCAGTCTCTCACGCTCATTAAGGAGGCAGCTTCACAAAAACAAAAGGACACATGAAAAAAGGTTCCACAATAGAAACATTTTTCTACTGTGAAAAAATTCAAAAGATTCTTGATGTGACTGGAATGTTAGGGAGACAGGGAGTAGGGACCGACCATATAATAAGTTCCGAACATTCTTGACGCAACAAGGTAGGGAATAGGGATACACAATGGAGTAGGTGATAGACATTAGGTGGGAGAAACAGAAGTTGAAAGATTTCCCTATATGTGTACAAACTAGTACTGTATGTGTGTAGTGCATGCTTTTCCTCCTCTTCGATCGGCAGCAGGGGAGAAATCCTAGCCGTTGCTGCTTCTGTCCCCTACCCTCCTCCTCTCCTCCCCGCCGCTGCCATGTGGCAGCGAGGCTATCAGTCATGGCAGACGATGATGAAGGATGTGCTTGCACTATCTCATTCCATAAATCAAAACAATCAGGACTTTTTAAAAATTGGATGCAAATTACTAAGTCATGATCTGGCATTTTTTATGGAAGCGTTTCACTTGCTTCTCTTCCGCAAGTTCATTTTTCCAGAATATATCCTAATTTAAATAATTGTTGGCCTAATTCTTCATCTAATTATCGATCCAACCTCTAATCAAAAAGGTCGGCTGCAGCGCTCTCATGGTATTTATACAGTTTGATTAAGGCTCTCCTCAAGAATCTAGAGTCACTAGTGATAGGCGACATTAGGGATGCAAGAGTGAGTTAGACTAATCTTCACTCAACTCTACGAAAATTCAAACAAACTTAGACTAAGTTGAATTATTGATAGAGTTGTAAAATTGGTTCATACTCAACTTGTAACGATCTCCAGCTAGTTTCAAACTAAGGAAAACAATTTTGGGACTCAATGCTGCTTGTATATAGAGGGAGCAAATCCCATCAACAGCATATAGAATAAATAAATTAACCTTCTGGATTTTCTTGATTAAGTCCCATCCAAAATAGAAGGAATAAATCCCATCTACAACATATAAGGTAACAAATGTCATTTTCCCTTTTTAATATATAACATAACTATTATAATTTATTTTTTCGAGATCTTGAGCTAGATCGACTAAGTTAGTGTTAGCTCAAGATCAACTCATTTTTCAATTGAGTTATATAAGACATTCATACTCAGCTCATTTCTTTTCGAGTTGAACTTTGAGTCAAGCTAAAAAATGATTTTGTGCCACATTCATATATGGACTCGCTTGACGGTAGTCACATCAGTTCATGTGTGGATTAGCGGGGTCTTATGCCACATTAGATGTCCGCCATCATAGACAATGTGGAATGGGAGGTTGAAGTAACGAGATTCGAATTTCAGTAGTCCCACGGAATAAATCAAGCCATTTCGGTTCTACTCGGAAACAGGTCCAATCTCACGATAGCGACTGGATCACCGCTGGAGCACAAAAACCCTAGCGGGAGGGTATGTCTGACTTCTAAGGATTAATATAACCATTCCCACGAACAAAATCAAGGTATTGAAGTTGTTTGCCTCTTAGTTGATGGTATTGTATTTTGTTTAAATATTATAGATTTGATTTGACCGGTCATCCAGGATGAAAATCATTATCCTAGCTTTCACGTGCTAAACCCTTTGACATTGACGTGAGTGGGTTCTACCATATCTAAAAGGCTCTGCGTCACTCCGGGGGGCGGTTCAAGAGAAACCCTAGCCACCGCCCCTCCTCCCCTCCAACTCACCGCCACCACCGAAGGAAGCCGTCAAACAAAGCCCCTATCGACGAAACGTTGCCAACAAGGTCTCGTCTCCTCTTATGTTCCTTCAACAAGAGATCTCTGGCCTGGATAGTGGTGTTGACACTGCATGTTGGTTGCATGCATGTGGATCATGAATTCTCAGGCGCTTCCCTAGGATTGTGATGGTCGGGGTGTCGATGGCTACGAGGGAAGCCAGTGATCGCCTGGCGACGACGTTGAGGTCGTGATGGCCTTGTCTCTTCGGGATAACGGGCCTAGATAGGGGTTGGTATAAAGCATCTTGCTATGATGAGGTGTTGATTGACGGGCGCTATTACCAGGTGCCAGCTAATGTCCCAAGTGTAGGAGATCGATGAATCTTCTGTGGAAGTATAACCCAAATTTATAGTTCGACATAATGGGAGCACAATAATGGCAATAAGACTATAGCAGTTGAAACATCACTCTCAACCACACATGTGTATCAATATTCTCAAAAGAAAGTGGTGAATACAATAGTTGAATCAGAACATCAAAGTAAAACAGAAAACTATAGAACCAGATTTCCAGCTTTCACCGGAAAGAATTAAGTTGTAACTTTTAGTGGCTAAAAACTTAGACATGAGGTGATAAGCAAGACGTTGCATGGGTGAGAGAAATTATGTAATACAAATATAAGTTCCATAGTGCTTGGCCGTATTGTGATGTGTAGGTGTGTATTCCTAATATTGTTGTTTGTGTTTACTTAGGAACTTGCACAAAGCCTATTGTCCTGCCCTCCCATTTTACCCCGGCCAACTTGGAACTTAGGCTAATTAAGGATGATCTTTTTCAATCACCCAGAACACTGCATTAACACTCCATGAACACACAAACTCCTCACATTACAACATAACCCCCTTGTTTGTCCTAGTTGTCACTTTAGGGTCTGTAGATTCAGTGCTATAATAGGTAATACACTATGTAGATAAATATCAAACTCAAATATATGATCAGACAATAAAAGTATGGTACTGAAATCATGTCACTCGGGCCCTAGTAACAAACATTACACAAACAAAAAGTGCATTAACATCCATACTAAAATATCTTCAAGACAAGAACCTCAAATCCTGATGGTTATGCATTATTAGATGATCAATCTCATCCATTTCCTATACACCTCACCATGATGATGAAGGATATGCACATGGTCGATGGAGACAGAATTGGCGATGTTGGCGGTGAAGAGGTGTCTAAATTACCCTCTCTAGCATGGACATGAAGACCAATCTCATCTTCAAAACGAAAATCGCAGTGGTGTTGATGCTCTACTTCGTGAAAATCTCCATGACCCTGGGAAAATAGTTTTTTCTAGCATATGTAGGTCTATGTGAAAGTAGGCGGTGAGATGAGGCTCGAGGGGCTAGGGGCCCACTATGGCACGGGAAGAGAATATGGCCGCTCCATGGGCCCTCTCGGCCATCTCGTTAGCCTCCTGGCCCACATCTGCAGGGCTTCTTTTCCACAAAAATCTTATGTGGAATTTTTTCGAAATTTATTTTCTATGTTTTCTTCACAAAAAGATACATAAATAAATTTTCCTAAAAATATCATTAGTCCTGATAGTTCCATTCCAAGTTTGATGAGATTCTAGACCAAATCAATGAGAAAGTACTTAGAAAGGTAAATAAAGTGCAAAAGGGGTGTCAGACAAGGAGATCCTCTACCCCAATACCGTTTGTGCTTGTAGCTGAATTATTACAAATTGTTATCAATAAAGCTTGGCTTGAAAATGAAATCACTCTGCCTCTGGATAACTCTTTTGGATAAGAATATCTTGTGTTGTAGTATGTAGATGACACATTAATCATTCTCCCTACAGATCCTACTCAACTAAAAGTTAAAGGAAATTTTGGAAAAAAATTCAGACTCTACAGGATTTAGAGTAAACTACCATAAGACATCAATGGTACCAATCAACATAAGAAATGATAGATGCCAAGAGCTAGATGACATTATTGGATATAAAATTGAGAGCTTACCCTTCACCTATCTAGGGTTACCAATATGAACTACAAGGCCAAAAATGGATGATATGGTTTACTTGCTTGATAGGGTTGATAAAAGGTTAGCTGGAATATCAAACATCATGTCATACTCTAGTAGAATGTTAGTCATCAAATCTACTGTCTCACCCATACCAATATATGCAATGTGCATTATTATGTTCCAGTTATAAGTTATTGACCATATGGAAAAGTCATGTAGAAGTTTTCTATGGAACAACAGAGATATTGAAAAAAGGCAAATGCTTATCCAAATGGGAACTGGTATGGATAGAAAAATGGAGGACTAGGTGTTCTGAATCTGAAAGCTCAGAATGAAGCTTTAATGGTCAAGTTCTTGTATAAATTTTACAACAATAAAGATATACCCTGGGTATAGTTAATATGGGAAGAACACTACAAAGATGGAAAATCCCCCTAGTAAAATTTTCTAAGGGATCATTCTGGTGGAGAGATTGTTCAGCATTCATTGATTTCTTTAAGCAAAATGTTATATGCAATGCAAAAGCAGGAAACTAAGTAATATTATGGAAGGATACATGGAAGGAGAACCAATTGGCTCTAGAATTTCTGCAAATTTTCTCTTTTGCCAGAGATAAAGAGATAACAGTTAAAAAGCAACACAACAATATCCAGACGACATACCTGATCTCTTTTATCTACCTTTGTATAGGATAGCAATGCAACAATGCAATGAACTCCAGGTGATGCTACAGGATAATCATGGAAAAATGGAGATTCACATGGGAGAAATATTTTCAACCAAAAGAATATATGAAATTATACTGGATCCTCCTGAAGCCCCCATCGCCTTTCAAATGGATTTGGAAATCATGTTTTCTATCTAAGCATAAATTTTTCTTCTAGTTACTACTTTTAGACAGACTGAATACTACGGATCTTATGACCAGGAAGAACTTTTATGTGGAAAACACTAAATGTGTCCTATGCAATGATGAATCAAATGAATCACTTATTCATCTATTCTTTGGATGTGAATTTAGTCAGATATTCTAGTGGAGTCTGAATTATGAATGGGATACCAGCAGAAACTTAATGGATATGCTGATTGAAGGAAAACAAAGACATAATAGTATATGCTTTAAAGAAGTACTTATAGTGGGACATTGGAGTTTATGGAACCACAAAAACATGATCATCTTTGATAATGAGGATATTAATCAGGGCAGATTTCTATATATGTTTAAGGAACCCTTCTTTCTTATTATGCGTAGGGCCAAACCTGGTTTGAAAGAAGGAATGCAAAAATGGACAGATACTTTATGAAACATGCTACATCCATGTAATAAACTTGTAAATATCATCCATATTTCTCAAAAAAACATAAGGGACATCCATTCCATAGATCTCGGGTTGCTGCCTAGGAACCCCAAACTACTGGTGGATGTCAGCATAGAAACCACCACCGGACGGAGCAATGTCTATGTAGCAATAGCACAAACGAAACAAGGATGAGTACATGATGTACTCTGCAAGACTTAGATAACCTAGTAGCTATATGCTCGGGTACGAGAGGCTTTCTTTAGAGGTACTTTTGTGTGAAGCAAACTTTATTTATAAACAAGTAAGGAAAGATGTTTGTCTACTCAGAATCCTTTAAAAGGGGATAAGAGAGCGATATCTTTCACTCTATTGATCATTTCATGATATCCACTGAATCATTATCACCTGAACCTACCAACAAGAATAACCCCTCGATCATCCCGATGAAACAATTCTGAACACACTTTAGTTTCCAAATTTTATGATTAGGTTAATGTTCTCTATCATCTTGAAATATGTGACCAAATTGTTCATAATGGTGGAAACGACTTTTAGAAAAGATTTAACCCTATAGGGGTGTACAACTTTACCCACAAGTGCCGAATGACTCTTAGCGCCACTTGGCACACTTTGCTTGGTGTCCTGACAAAGGGTGTTTGACCAAAACCTTTCTCTTACTTTTGCTAATCCATATGATTCACTCATAGAGGGATCTCTGTATGCTATAGTTGGTCGTACTCTCAGCTCACTCCAAGTCTTCGTGTATGATGATACTTAGTGTATTACCACAATACCGATAACCTTGGCCACACCCTATATGTGATCCAACCATCTTCAAACCATTCCAACTGTGAATTCCAAATGGAAAACTCAAACTATGGACTCATTTATCAAACTAGGTGAGTTGGAGTTAAGGGGGGTCCTATAGGTCCCCGTGTGGTTGTACGCTCAGGCTTGGTTCCAAAGAGAGGAACTCTGATCCTAGTGGTGGCAAGCATGGGACAGCGATAATCACAACCCAATGTGGCCTCTTGTACAAACCTTAGCATGTTCAACTCTCATCACTGATAATATGACATCATCCTATAATAATAGATTCATCCGCATCTTAGATTTATCAACCAAATGGATCAGACGTAACAGCTAAGCATGACACATGCAAAAGCTCTAGACACTCTCACAAGCCAAACCTAGTTATGCTAAGCAACTAGAAGAAACCTGCAACATATATGATACTCTGTCTACAGATAAATACCACATTGAAATCGAATGCACATAGCAAGAATTTAAATACTTCGAAAACATAGGTCCAGAATGATGGGGCTACACTTGCCTTGTTCGTTGGCAACCAAAAGTAGATCTTAAAGAATCATGTGATTGACTTCTTTCTAGATGATCAAGTATTGCTTTTCGATGTTGTTGATCTTGATCTCGAATTCCACTGAGAAGAACCAAACACCGAGAAATAGAACACATTCAATACATGGCATCGATGCAATGCGCACAAGGTATGATATGGCATATTTAGACATTTAGCATGTTTAGACATTACAACTTAAACCCTAGAGAATAAGGAACAATTTAAATGGAGTTGAATGACTAAGATATGGCAAATCCATTAACTCCATATTATATATTATGAGAGAGTGTATTACTGTTCCACTTCCGAGATCACTTTAATTGTTGCAAACGTACATGATTTTGATACCAAAATTATAGATCTCATTTTTCTTAACATTTTGATATATTATTTGTATTTTTATAATTTAAAATGAATTAGTTATGTATTTTCCAATTTTAGTTCATTTTAAATAATTTTAAAACATTTTTGGAAATTATAAAATATTTTCTACCCAGACCTACATTTCATAGTTTTATTTATTTCAGATTTTTTTTAGAAAAAGATTAAAATTCTGACAAGCAGCCCCGACATGAATTTAATAAATTACAAAAACGAATTAGAGAAATGAATAAAAGTATTTTTGATGCCATGCTCGCATCACACTAACATCAACATAGGTGACATCCTAGTGATGTCATGACGACATCATCATTGGAGGATCCCATTAGGTCGAGCACAAATACAACGGTGGAGCACACGCGGACACGAGACTGAGCATGATCGATGTAGGGGATCATGGCGAACCATAAGAGGGCAGCGGTGAACGGCATGACAGCACACGGATTCCTACCTGGCGGGGTGATGACCCACAAGTATAGGGGATCACAACAGTCTTCGAGGATAATATAACCCAATTTATTGATTCAACACAAGGGAAGTCAAAGAATATTTATAAGCCTTAACAACTGAGTTGTCAATTCAGCTGCACCTAGAAATAGTCTTGCTCACAGTAGTTTATCAGTAGCAACAGTTTTGTAGTAGCAATAGCAAAGTAACAGTAGCAGTAAAACAAAGACAGTAGTAACAATAATAGCAAACATCATGATTTGAGTGCGGTAGACATAGGGATGGACGGGCTATTCATGTAATATCAAGATCTAGGGCATTTGCCGATAAATAAGATAAAGCATCCAAGTACTAAACAATCATAGGCATGTGTTCCATATATAGTCATACGTGCTCGCAATGAGAACTTGCACAATATCTTTTGTCCTGCCAGCCCGTTGCAGCGGGGCCTCAAGGGAATCTACTGGAAATTAAGGTACTCCTTTTAATAGAGTACCGGAGCAAAGCATTAACACTCTGTGAACACACGTGATCCTCATATCACAGTCATCCCCTCCGGCTGTCCTAATTTCTGTCACTTCGGGGCCTTTGGTTCCGGACAATGATATGTGTAAACAACTTGCAGATAAGATCACAAACAATACTATCATCATAAATCAATAACATGTTCATATCTGAGATCATGGCACTCGGGCCCTAGTGACAAGCATTAAGCACAACAAGTTGCAACGAATTCAAATAGCACTAATAAAGATACTAGGCACCGTGTCCTAACAATCTTATTCGATTACATGATAGATCTCATCTAATCCCTACCATCTGAAAGTGCAATGGATGTCGCCTAGAGAGGGGTAAATAGGCTTTTAAAATATTATGGTTTAGACTCAAGTAAATGCGGAATAAAACTAGCGTTTAATTTATTAAGCACAAAACCTAACCACTAGGTTCACCTAAGTGCACCAACAACCTATGCTAAGCAATACAAGCAACAAGGTGATAGCAAGATATAAATACTTCAAGCATGATGGCTATCACAATGTAAAGTGCATAAGTAAAGGGATCGGTTGAGAGATAACCGATAGACGCGGAGACGAAGATTTGTTTCCCGAAGTTCACTTCCAAAGAAGCTATGTCTTTGTTGGAGAGGTGCGATGGCGCAATGCTCTCCGAACGCCACAAATGGATCACCTCGAGGTGTGGTGGCTCGATGCTCAACCAACGCCACACAAGGCCTCACCCCGGATGCGGAAGCACGCAACTCACCGACGCCACAAAAGGCTCACCCTATTCTCCCGAGTGCGCACCACAAAAGGCGGGCACTCTCTCCACTATGGTACGCTTGAGGGCGGTCACCGAACCCGTACAAGATTGGGGCTATCTCCACAACTCAATTGGAGGCTCCCAACAACAAAGCCACAAAAGTCTACAATGCCACAAAAGGCCAACAACTCCACAAAAGGCTATAAGACCAGAAAAGGTCAACAAGACCACAAAAGGTCAAACAAACCAACCACACAACCGACTAGGGTTCCAAGGAACCCAAGAGTATCAAGTCCTCAAGCTTGTACTCGCCGAATCTCTGAGGAGAACTCAAACCTATGCACCAAATGCAAGCGCAAGTCCTTCTCTCCCAAATTCCAACAAAGCTACAGAAGCTATTGGGGGAATAAGGGAGGAAAAACACAAGAGGAGAACACAAAACTCTCCAAGATCTAGATCCCAATGATTCCTTCACAAAGAAGGTATTTGACTTGGGGAAAAATGATGCTATGAATGCAAAGGTTTGAGCTCTCTCCGAACGATGCGATCGAGACACCCGCTTGAGAGCCCCTCTTGATAGTACAGCTATCTATCCTAAACCCGGTCTCCCAACAACACAAAACCGGCAAAAGAGAAGCCCTATCAAGATCATACCTTTGCCTTGAGCAATCCACTTGAACTTGATGTATATCGTCTTGTTCTTTTCAAGTGGGAACACCTTTCCTGATTGCTCTTGCTTGATGAAGATGAGGACTTGCAAATTGCTCCCCCATACTCCATGGGGAAACTTCTTCTTTGAACTTGTCTTCATCACTCCATGATCACGAGGATGGCAAGCTTCAAGCATGAGGTCTTCTAGAGATGGCGCATATTGAGCTTGACCTTCTTCATCCCTTCTCCAGGTTGATCCATCTTGATGCAACTCTTTGCACTTGTATTGATCAACCTTCAAGCTCCTTCTTTCTTCATGATTCCAATGGCACAAAGCCCTTGGACATTTCTTCATCTTTCAACCTTGAGACCAACACATGGCCCAAGCGATGCCAATGGACAAACCTACAAGTGAAACTCAATTTACACATTAGTCCATATAGATTGTCATTAATTACCAAAACCACACATGGGGGCATACATGTCCTTTCACCATCCCCATAGCCTACAGCAGGGGATTACTCACTCATGGATGGGGGAAACATGGATGGTTGATGGAGAGGCGTCGGTGATGATGATGGCAATGATCTCCTCCAATTCCTCATCCCGGCAGGGTGCCAGAATGGAGTTTCTGGTTCTGAATTGCAGTTTCTGGTGGGGGGGCGCAGCGGAACTCTATCTGGAAAAACGTCGAACCCCCCTCTATTTTTAGGTTAGAAGGCTTTATGTAGGCGAAGAGGGATACCGAGGGGGTGCCCGAGGTGGCCTCACCACCCCCAGGCGCGGCCTGGCCTGGACCATGCGGCCAGGGGGTGTGGGCCCCTTGTGGCCCTCCTCCTTCTGGTCTAATGGCTCCGTGAGTCTTCTGGTAAAATAGGAGTTTTGCCATATTTTCCGGGATTTTTCCTGAAAGTTGATTTTCTGCACAAAAACGAGACACCAAAGCAACTCTGCTGAAAACAACGCCAGTCCATGTTAGTTGTATCCAAATCACACAAATTAGAGGAGAAACAATAGCAAAAGTGTTCGGTAAAGTAGATACGTTTTGGACGTATCAGCTCCGCCCAAGCTTAGCTTATTGCTTGTCCTCAAGCAATTCAGTTGAAAACTGAGTGCGATAAAAGAAACTTTCACGGACACATTTGCTTCATGTAATATAAATATTCTCATCATAAGATCAATACTTAGACAATTCATAATAAGGAGTATGCAACTAAGTCTACTCAATAGTCATGCAAGCTATGAAGAGATTCCAACACAATAATATAAAGTAGCATGTAACATAAGCATAAGCAACATTGTAATTCTCATAAGAAGGTATGATAAAGTGGTATCTCGCTTGCCTTTAATTGTGGAGCAAAACATAAATGCCAAGGCACCTCTGAAGTTCAAGTGAATACTAGAAGTAAAGATATCAAAGATACAAGCATCAAAGTTATGTCATAATTAACCAAGTTTTGAGACAAGCACATTCCACTAAGAATGACAACTATGCTCTCAAGAAGGTGCTCATAGAATAAGTGGTGACTCAACAAGGAAGTGAAAAGGTTTTGAAAAGTTTGAAAGGCTTCCAAATGCTGAAAGTATGGTACTCATTAGCTTTGAGCTCTCATTGCCCCTATCATAGGCATCTTTAAGTGGTTAAGTTTAAAGTGAGGTCCAATATGAGTTATATGCTTGACAAACCATAAACTGGAAATATCATGTCCCTTGAGTACGAGGACCATTCCTCATGCTACTCAACTTTAGTTACCGGTAAGTTCTTGTCATTGTAAATACATGTGTATCATAGAGAACCGACGATGGGGTACCCCTTGCCCCATGATACAGGAGCTATCCCATATCAAAATGACAAGGCAACAGACAGTGAGCATCTCAGCAATCTTCTTATTTACCATGGGAAAATGATGCTTTTTCTCTTCTTTCCACTTTCTCTCTTTTTTCTCTTCTCTTTTTCTATCTCTCTCTTTTTTATAAGAAGAATGCTTCATAGATTGCTCACTATGGTGATGCTGCAAGTTTCCACCATGATTAGGCATGGCTTAGGCTAGCGTCCCAGGCGTTTTTCTAAGACATATACATAACTCCATGGACTTACAAGCTCCCCTTTTATTTCACACCGCCGACATCCGTAAACAAAAGAGCATGATATCAACGGGATAATATTTACAGGTGTTGAAAGTGTTCCCCGTGACAACACGGTTATGGTAACTCCCAGCCTATAATTTGCAAGCATATAACTTTCATGGACAGTCACAATGGTTTAGATTTATTAAGTGCAAGAAAATAAAGTGTGCCATCAAGTTCATGAGAGCTTTACTAACTAACTTTCCCATAACAAGCAAACATTTTATTTGGAAGAAAATGAGGCATAGTAAATGCATGGAATAACAATGATGCTAATAGGTAGATATGGTGGAAACTTTTTGACAATTTTGGTTATGGGGAGTTGGAAGCACAAGTAGAGCTCATACTCAGTGCAAGTGAAGGCTACCAATAGAAAGGGAGCGACAAGCGAGAGAGCAGTAACTGTCATAATCATGTTTGCAACAAAACAAAATTAATTATGGCATAAAAGTGATACAAGAACTCTGAGGCAAAATAAATCATCGAGGCTTAACTGACTTTTGATCAGTCATATGCATGCGTGAGCATGTGCCAAGTCGATTCAAATGAAACATTTAGAGGAGGATACCACAATGTCATACCAAGTTATGAATTAAACAATGCAAACAAACATTCATATGACATGCTACAAACTATTAGCAAGTTGGATCTAATCATAAGAGAGAAAGAACTACTAAGCATCCATTAAATAACATACACCTTACATGAATAGACTAAGCAGGCCCATAATGATGAGTATATGTACAAAAATGAAAACAAATAGAGTTCATTACTAGCCTCTTACCACAGCTCGAGTTGTCATTAATCATCATTATTGCGTTTCACTTGTGTGACTTGAATAATAACATGAAACCAAACTCCAAAAGAGTCACTGAGGACCGCTAAACCCTGCAACGAACTTAACAAAACCAAAGAAGAACAACAAATATTTTCGGGTTTTTGATTTTTTTAAAGCAAGCACTCAAAGCAAAAACAAACAAATAAAAATCTTTTTGGATTTTTCTTATAGAAAACCAAAGTTGAAAGACAAAGAAACAAACAAAGATAAACAACGAAAATATTTTTGGGAAAGCAGAAACAAAAACTAAAAAGAAAGTGAAACATGGATATACAAAGTACCGACGAAACATGATATGTAGATGAGCGTGATGTCGGTATACCTCCCCCCAAGCTTAGGATTTTGGCCTAAGTGGAGATCTATCAAAATGCGGGTAGTAACCCCAAGCTGGTGGATCATCATAGGAATGATCATAATCAGTCCCTCGCGATGAAGGAGAAGTGCCCCAATCATAAGAGGGATGCTAGTATGAAGACTCCCCCATGTTGGGGGGGGTGAATCGAATTTTCTTCGACATACTTTCCAACATTCTCATCTTGTTGGGAGAGCTCAGCCATGTATGTGTCAAGTTCTTCCTCCGTGAGTGACCATCCTTGCCTGGTATCAAAGTTAAACAAAGCAGGTGTAGGCAAAGGGACTACTTTCTCAGACTTACACCCTCTCCAACCACTCTTGAGAAAGGTTATTTCATAAGGTAAATCGCTCAAACTAGCCCAAGAAGAAACAAATTTATGTTGTACCATGGAATTGAGATCAAGCCTCTCCATGGGGAACTGAAAATCTGAACGATGAGGCGCTAAACCATGCAAGCTAGCAAACGAGAGGCAATGGGGCCTCCACAAATTCCACCTTTCTCGCGGTTAGCAGCAAGATGGAAAGCTATCAAGGTACCCAAGTTATAAGTTCTATCCCTATTCAAAGCAGCTGAGATAAAAGCTAGATCAAATGAAGATAAATTACTAGCAGTCTTCCTAGTAAGAACACATGATACGTCGAAAACGTATCTATAATTTTTGATGTTCCATGCTTGTTTAGTTTCTACTTTTCTTTGCTTTGTCTACACTTTGAGGTGTTTTTATATGTTTTCTGGAACTAACCTATTAACAAGTTGCCACAGTGCCATTTTCCTATTTTCTTCTGTTTTTGGTTCCAAAAAGGCAGAAAATCGATATTCTCGGAATTGGACGGGACAAAAGCCAAAGTCAATATTTACCGTGGGCAACACGAAGTCTAGAGGAGAGACGGAGGGGCTCCATAGGGCGGCCACACCCCCTAGGCGCGGCCAATCCTGGCCCGCGCCTGGGCAAGGTGTGGGCCCTCTGAGCACCCCCCTGGCTCACCTCCTCGCCTATAAGAAGCCCCCGATGCAGAAACCCTAGGCACCCAATCAAAACTCCACGAAACCTTTTGTAGCCGCCGCCACCATCGTTCCTAGATCAGGGGGATCTGAAGTTCTTCCCGGCACCCTGCCGGAGGGGAGATCATCCCGGAGGCCTTCTTCTACCGTATGAAGCGTGAGTAGTTCCACCTTGGACTACATGTCCATGTAGTAGCTAGATGGTTGTATCTCCTCCTTATGCTTTCATGTATAGATCTTGTGAGCTCCTTTCATGATCAATATCCAATCTATTTGTAATCATGCATGTTGTGTTTGCGGGGATCCGATGGATATTGAGATTATTATGTTAGATTGGTTAATGGTTTTGTCTATTTGATTCTATCATGTCTGTGTTGTTTGTGATCTTGCATGCTCTCCGTTGTTAGTAGATATCTTGGCCAAGTAGTTGCTAGTGACTCCAAGAGGGGGTACTTATGCTCGATAGTGGGTTCATGCCTCTAGTTTCCAAGGGAAGTGACAGAAATCTCTTCGGTTTTAGATGTGATGTTGCCACTAGGGAGAAAACAACAGTCTCTTGTTCATGGAACAAGTGGATTGTTTACCTTACACACTTTGCTTAAAGCAGTTGTCTGTTGCTTGCAACTTAATACCAGAGGGGGTTTGAATGATAACCTGAAGGTGGACTTCCAGTCATAGATGTAGTTGGATGGCGGTCTATGTATCTTGTTGTATTGCTCAATCGAATCTCATAGGATCTTTCTAGATAGTATTGCATTGTTATGCCTTGCTCAGTTCTTGTCAATTGCCCTGCTGTAATTTGTTTACCCTTCATGCCATGTTGTTTATCTAAGGAGAGCACCTATAGTGAACTATGGACCCCGGTCCAATCTTTACCATTGATACATCTTCCACTATTATTGTTTACTTGCCGCAAACCACCATTACCTTCCACACCATACAGTTAATCCTTTGTTACAGCAAACCGGTGAGCTTAACAACCTCACTGTTCATTGGGACAAAGTCTTGAGTTTGTGTTGTGCAGGTTTCCATGTTGCCTACAACACCTTTGAGACGTTTCCTTCTTCCGGTTCGATAACCTCGGTCTCTACTGAGGGAAACTTGCTGCTATGCTCATCACACCTTGTTCTTGGGGTTTCCAACGAAGTGCACCACGCACAGCCAACAACCCACTTGGCAATGAAATAAGCAAAATAACGAATAGATGGGAGATGAATATTCCGAATTTTACCACTCTCCTTTGAGAAGCTGCATCCTTGGAAAATCTCCGCATATAAGTTCATGAGTGGAGTAGGCCTATCTCTAATCTTCTCACATGAACCCCACTGTGGCACTCTGATAGTTGCACAAAAATCATCAAAAGGGAGGTTCACAGCTATATTGTAAATTTTGTAGTGAACCATGGGGTTAGGCAAGGACCAACTAAATTGAAAGTCCTGCACCACAAACATAGTTAATTTCACATATTGATAAGGTTCTTCTCCAACAAAATGCTCCAGCCCTGCATTCGAAATTAGAGTTTGGAAATCTTGAAATATCCCTGAAGCTCTCATGAATTCTGGGCATGGATAAATGGAGGAGAAGACTTCCTCCTCGCGGTGAACTTTCATAACCTCCGATACCCTTAGTTCATGTTGGTTCAGCTGGTATTCACTCATCTTCTTTTCTGAAATTATTAGGCAAACATCAATCCAAGTGATTTCCAAGTTAATAAATGAAGGGGAACTACTATAGGAACTTGCTAGAGGGCAAAACATGCATTAAAATGAAATCTCTAAGCATAGAACAAGCATGCAAGCTCACACAACCTGTCACCTACAGTAGCAAAATACTCAAGATACAATCCAACAGTCAAAAAATCTAATTGGACAAGCAGAGGAGGCACATACCGGAGAGAAATCCCTCCAAAAATCAGCAGCAAAGATGGGCTGAGCAAGGAGATCAAAATCGGGAGCAAGAACAGCACGAACTCGAGCTTTGAGAAATTTTCCGGTGTTTTTCGGGAGAGAGAAAGAAGTGGCTGGAAGGAGGCAAGTTGGAGGGCCAAGGGTGGACCACACCTGGGCCAGGCGCGACCTAGGGCTACCGCGCCACCAGGGGTGTGCTGGCCTGGTGGGTTCCCCTGGGTCACTCCAGGTGCCCGTTTGCCCCTTATTTCGAGGAAAAATTTAATATGAATTTTCTGGATTTTTTCGAGAAACTTTATTTTTGGCCAATTTTTAGGTTATGAAAATTGATTTTCTCGCAGAAAAAGATTTTTGAAATACGCAAAAGCAAACCAAAACCAAAACTACAGAAGTTCTAAGGGCACTCTAAAAAACAAACAACTAGAAAAACTAAGACGAACAAATCGAAGATCAAAGATTGGAAAGGAGAAAAATAAGAGTGAGCAAGGATAATCATTGTGAAAACATTGTTTTGTTCATTAAAATCCCTTTGTTAACAAGGTTGATCAAGTCTTGTTACCAAAACAATATTATATGAAACAAAACTTTGCATTTCACAAAATGATTGTGTTACCTCAATCTTGATAACAATAGTCCCAATAATAATAGTTTCAAAACTTTCTTGTGGAATGGGACAATATATTTCTCCAACTTTGATGCCTTCAATATTTTCAATTGAATTTAGGCCATAACTCTTATTAATATTCTTTGGGAAGTAGACAGTATGCTCTTTGTCATTAATATTAAAAATTACTTTTCCTTTGAAAGGACATTTATTGTCATAATCACTTTTGGTGTTCGTTAACAACAAGTAGATCATTTTACTATTTGTTATTGTCCAAAGGTTGGTTTTATCATAGATAAACATCACACACACTCTTGGGAAAATACCACATTCATTTGCCACTGTTCTGGAAACTTCAGACCGGAGTCTTCGGTGTGGTCCGGAGTTTCCGGTTCTGGCTCCGGTGGTGCCTCCCAGGACCTGGCTGGGACATTCTGACTAGGGGTCCGGAGGCTACACCGAAGGTTACTCCGGAGTCTCCGGACTTTGGTCAGTCCGGAGTCTCTGGTGTTGGAAGGCCTGAGTCTCCGGTGTTGCTGGTGAAGAATTGGAATGGGTTAGTCAGAAGGGCAGTCCAGAGGCTGGTCCGGAGATTGGCAGGAGTCTCCGGTGTAGGCCGGAGTCTCCGGTGTAGACCAGAGTCTCCGCTCTACAGACCGGAGTCTCCGGTCTGACTTTTCTACAACGGTCAGAAAACGGTTCGTGGAGGGGGCTGCCTATAAAAAGGGACCCTTATCTTCTTCCTCCAGCTGCTCGAGCTGCTCAAGAACACAAACCCCATTAGAGCCACCAAATCTACAAGATATCTTCATCCAACCATCCAAAGTCATTGATCTTTGGAGAATCGAAGGAGGAGGCCTTGATTTACATCTTCACCAAGAGAGATCTTCATTTCCCCCCCATTCACTTGAGGGCCCCCAAGCTCTAGTGTTTCTTTGGAAACCCTAACTTTGATTTGGTTCTTACAAGCATGTCTTTGATTTATCTTGACAGCTTGCTTGTATTTGGGAGCCTCCAATTCAGTTGTGGATGTGTGCCCCGAACTTGTTGTAAAGGTGCCGGCTTCCACCTCGAAGGTTGTCGATATAGTGGAAGGTGAATCGAGCCCATTGGGGTGAGGTTCATCGGAGAACAAGGGAGGCCTCTCGTGGCGTTGGTGGTTTGAAACCACCCCCTCTCCAAACGTAGACGCACTTCCCCTTAAAAGGAAGGAACTACGGGAAACAAATCCTTGTGTCTCCGCGTCCACTCCCTTGGTTACTTCTATCCTTTACCGCACTTTACTTACTTGTTCTTGCTTAGTGGTGTGTTAGTTTGTGCTTGAGTGACATATAGTTAAATTCACCATAGTTGCATATTCTAGAGAATTTACCTTTCTTGTCAAACCCTAATTTGAAAAAGAGTAAAATTTGAAGTAGCACCTATTCACCCCCCCTCTAGGTTCCCATACGATCCTTTCAATTGGTATCAGAGCCTCGGCTCTTTATTCGGGCTTTACCGCCTAAGAGAATATGGGTAGCAACGAAGGGGATGGTGGTAGTGAGCCGACACCGGTGACCATGGAAGATCTCAAAAACTTGGAAACAAGATTGAGCTCTTCCTTGGTCAACGAAGTCAAGAAGATGCTCGAGCAACTTCTTAAAGACAAAGAAAGCTCATCACCTCCATCTCCTCAAGAGGATCAACCATCCATTTTACCTAAAGGGAATACATTGGTATCCCCAGAGGGTATGGTGGTGGGGGGTAAACTTGACAATGTTAATTCCTCCACACACAATGATGATGGGAAGGGTGAGCACCGTGACTCATGGTACTCTCCCGACCCTCCAATCCCTCACCCTCATGTATACAATAGAGGTGACCCACCTAAGCTTGAAGAATCTGCTACTTTTGCTCAATGGCAACCACTAATGAGGACTCATATGCGCAGCTCTTGCATTGAACTATGGAACATCATCAAGCATGGACTCTTTATTGGGGATCCAAACAACTTGACAAGAAGAGAGGTTGTCAATAGTCAACTCAATGCCACTGCTTTGCATATGATTCAACAAGGATTGGGAACAAAGGATTACCCACACATTGAGCACTTTAGCATTGCCAAGGAAGCTTGGGATGCTCTCACTGTGTTGTTTGTTGGAAATGAGAGTATGAGGAGGAACCGATATGATGCTCTAAGCAATGAAGCCGAAGGCTTCTACATTAAAGAAGGTGAAGATC
Source organism: Avena sativa (assembly GCA_916181665.1). Taxonomy (NCBI): domain Eukaryota; kingdom Viridiplantae; phylum Streptophyta; class Magnoliopsida; order Poales; family Poaceae; genus Avena; species Avena sativa. Next base: position 383,689,847 of record OV702281.1, on the reverse strand, counting down.
ATGAAGACATGTACCGAAGGCTCAAGACCATCGCCACTGCCTTTAGAAATGTGGGTGCCTCACATGTGGATGATGCATGGATAAAAAGTAAATATGTGAGTGCACTCATGCCTTTTGAGCCCACCGACTTGAAGAGTCTACAAGGAAGACACAACTACCATCTCATGACCTCAAATGAAGTTATGCAAGAGATGGCCGCTTTCAAGGTTGCCGCCAAGAATGCCAAAGATGCCCGTGCTCGTGCCCTTGGTATGAGCAATGTTGTCAATGTTGCATTAAAGGCCAAAGCTGTGGACCATGGGGATGAAGATGATAGTGACGAAGGGCCTTCCATGGACCACCCCGATGAAGTCAAGATTGCTCATAGTCAATATATGGCTTTCTATGCAAAGAACTTTTGGAAGAACCCCGCCAAGGCCAAGATGGAAATGCAAAGAAAGAGCAACCCAAATGGGAAAAGAGAAAACACAACGAGATTGAGAACTTGCTTCAATTGCGGTGACCGCTATCACTTTGTAGCAAGTTGTCCCTATGAAAAGAGAGAAGATCATGGGGGTAAGCTTGTGTTGAAGAAGACTCTCAAGGCACCTTACAAGAAACCTTTCATCAAGAAGAATCCCATCAACAAGAAGTCGGGAGAAATTGTCTTGATCACTCATGAAGAATACTCCTCCGACAATGAAGATGATGAAGATGAGGAAGAGGAAACTTCACATGGTGTGGCTGCTCTAGCCACCACCTCTACTCCGACATTCTCACTCTTTGATTCTCCAAATGAGAACTCTCCCAATAAGAACGTCACTTGCCTTATGGCAAGAGGAACGGAGGTATCCTCATCATCCCACTCTACTCCCTTAGATAATGATGAACTTGATGATGAAATGTCTCTTGATGTTAAAAAGGAATTAATTGCCTTTGATGAGTTTATGCCTAACCTAAAAGGAGATGCTAAGTTACACCTTGGAAACATCCTAGATCAACTTTCACATACTCAAGAGCTTCTAGATGTTAGATGTAAACTCGGGCATGAACACATGATTGAGCTAGAGGCTTTAAACAATGCTCTAGAATAAGAACAAGAGACTAGGTTATCACTTGAGCTAAAACTTGAAGGGCTTGATGAGGCCAATGACAATATTGTTAACAAACTCATCAAAGAGCGTGATCATGCTATTGCTAAATACAAAAGTGCTAAAAAGGACAAGATTGATTTTGGTGTGGTTCATGAAAAACTTGCCGAGGACTTTAGATTGCTTAACAAGGCCCACAAGGCCTTGGAGAGTGAACTCTTGTCACTCACAAAGTCCCATGAAACGCTTTAAACTCAATTGGCCAATATTCCTTCACCTAGTAACTTCATTCCATCTAGTAGTACAACTATTCTTGAAGAGAATGCTAGGTTGAAGGGGGAGCTTGCTAAGGCCACATTTCCACAAGGAAACAAGTCTATTGATGATCTTTTGAGCAAGCAAAGGCCTAGTGGTGATAAAGGGGGCATTGGATTTGTCTCCAATTATAAGAAGAATAAGAACAACAAGAAGAAGAAGGCCAAGTGTTGGAGATATGCCCTAGAGGCAATAATAAATGTAGTTATTATTATATCTTTGTGTTTATGATAAATGTTTACATTCATGCTATAATAGTATTAACAAGGAAACATTGATACTTGTGTGATTTGTAAACTTAATTTGAAGTCCCTAGTATAGCCTCTATACATCACTAGCTTGTTGGTTGATAAATGATTGTGGTTTCCCTATCATGAAAATTGAGATGTTATCAACAACAAGATCATATCGTTAGGAGAATGATATGATGGACATACTCCTATAGATAAGCGTAGCATAAAGATCAAGTCATTTCAATAGTTCAATTGCTATATGCTTTCTGATACATAGTAACCTAATTCCTTCGACCATGAGATCATGCATATCACCTTTACCGGATGGATGCTTTGATGACATCAAACACCACACCGTAACTGGGTGGCTATAAAGGTGGCATTGAGTGTTCGGAAAGTATTGGTTGAGACACATGGATCAAGAGTGGGATTTGTCCATCCATATGACGGATAGATATACTCTGGGCCCTCTCGGTGGAATGTCATCCAATTAGCTTGCAAGCATGTGACTGGCTCACAAGGGATCACATATCACGGGAACGAGAAAAGAGTACTTATCGGTAACGAGGTTGAACTAGGTATGCAGAGATACCGATGATCATAACCTCGGATAAGTAAACTATCGTGAGACAAAGGGAAATTGGTATCGTATGTAAGTGGTTCATTCGATCGCAAAGTAATCGTAGAAATATGTGGGAGCCATATGAATTTCCAGATTCCTCTATTGGTTATTGTTCGGAGAAGTGTTCGGAGAAATATGTGGGAGCCATATGAAGACCACACAAGAAACTAACAAGGCCATTGTGGGTAGTAAGACCACAAGTGGTAAAACTATGTCTCATGATGACTTTGCGGGTAGTGCTAACTCTCACTATGTTCTAATGCGTGATTATTATGGTGATGTGTATGCACAATATGTTGGCCCATATGATGGTTATATTGCTTGGTCTATTTGGGTTGCCAAGACCCTTGTTGCTAACAAAAGAGGACCCATTGAAAAATGGGTACCTAAAAATTAGCTTGATCTTTTGTAGACTTATGCTTCCGGAGGGTCAAAGTGGGTGCTTGATAGTGGTTGCACAAGTCATATGACCGGAAGCTCGTATATTGTCAAGGAGTTAAAGCCTAATGATGATCAAATTACCGTGACATATGCCGACAAATCAAAGTCTAAGGTAATGGGTTTCGGCAAGGTTGTGGTTGCTCACGACATTACACTCGTGAACGTCATGCTTGTTGAGACCCTTGGATACAATTTACTTTCTGTCCTTGCTCTTGGTAAGATGGGCTTTGCCGTCTTCATTGATGTAGATATTGTGGTCCTCTTGTGGAGCAAGTCTCTCAAGGTCGCTTTCGTTGGGCACGTCGAACATGACTTGTATGTGGTGGACTTCTCGGAGCAAACCACTACAGGTCCGATGTGCTTACTCGGAAAGGCCGATGTGGGTTGGTTATGGCATAGCCGACTAGCCCATGTCAATATGAGAACTTTGCAAAGTCTCCATAAAGAGGGCCATATAGTTGGACTAAAAGAAAATGTTTCCTTTGTCAAAGATCGTGTTTGCAGGGCATGTGTTCTAGGGAAGATGCATGACGCTCCTCACAAGCCCACGAACCAAATCAAGTCTAACAAGATCTTGGAACTCCTCCATGTGGACCTATTTGGTCATCCATCTCATGCAAGTCTTGGAGGGAAGAAATATTGTTTGGTGATTGTTGACGACTTTTCAAGATACTCTTGGGTTTATTTCTTCAAGTTTAAGAGTGAAACTCAAAAGAATTTTATCGACTTCATCAACTTGGTTCAACGGCAATACAATGTTCCCGTGTTAATTATAAGAAGTGAAAATGGCACCGAGTTCAAGAACTACACCTTGAATGATTTTCTTAGTGATGAGGGGATTAAACATCAATATTCCGCTGCATACACCCCCTCAACAAAATGGTGTGGCCGAAAGGAAGAACCGAACTCTTATTGAGATGGCTAGGACCATGTTGGCGGAGTTTAAATTTCCATACAACTTTTGGGCCGAAGCCATCTCCATCGCTTGCCATGCTTCAAACCGACTCTACCTCCGCAAGAAAATCAACAAGACTCCATATGAGATACTTACCGGTAACAAGCCCAACATATCTTATTTCCGGGTGTTCGGTTGTAAGTGTTTCTATCTCATCAAAGGTGTTTGTTGGTCTAAATTCGAGTCTAAAGCATTAGAGGGTATTTTTGTTGGCTATGGTCTCGAATCTCACACTTATAGAATCTATGACAAGCTCTCCGGAGCCGTCATAGAATCTTGTAGTGTGACCTTCGAATAATATGATGGTCCCCAAGGGGGGCGTGTTGATGCTTGTGATGCAGATGATGAAATGCCTCAGGATTCCATAGGAAGAATGGGTGTGGGATATATCCGCCCAATTGAGGAACCCCTTATGGTGGATCGAGAATAACTATGCTCCACTCGAGTGGAGCCCTCATCTTCACAACCTCAACACCATCTACCGAAGAGGACATTGACTCAAGCCAAAGACAATATGTGGACCCCCAACATAGTGATCAATGTGTGAACTCTAGTCAAAGGGAGCTTGGTCCATTCGATGGGTTATCAAGTGGTGCCAAGTCAATTTGTCAAGGAAGATCCATCCAAACTATTTTGAGACAAGCTCAAATTGACGCTAGAAGAGCACTTGATCAAGAACAAGGTCAATCCTTGCCTCCCAATGTAGAGGATGACTCCAATGATGATCAAGGTCAAGTTGATGGTCAAGACGAGGATCAAAATGATGAAGAGGGTCCTCCAAGAAACAACACGGAGATCCATGCTCGTCGCGAAGCTAGAAAGGAAAGAATGTTGGAACTAAGAGATCACACTCTCCAAAATGTTGTTGGGGATCTAAGAAAAGGTATTTCCACAAGAGCACAATTGAAGAGGTTCAGTGAACACCAAGCACACATCTCCATGATTGAACCAAAGAAAGTGTGGGAAGCTCTTGAAGATTCGGATTGGTTAGAAGCTATGCACAAAGAGCTCAACAACTTTGAGAGAAACAAAGTGTGGAAGTTAGTTGAGAAGCCAAAGGATTGCCGCAATGTTATTGGAACAAAGTGGATATTCAAGAACAAGCAAGATGAGCATGGAATTATAGTAAGGAACAAGGATAGATTGGTTGCACAAGGGTATTCTCAAATTGAAGGCATTGATTATGGAGAGACTTATGCACCCGTGGCTCGCCTTGAGTCCATCTGTATCCTTCTTGCTTATGCGGCACATCATAACTTTAAGTTGCAACAAATGGATGTAGAAAGTGCATTTCTTTATGGTCCTTTAAATGAATTGGTATATGTTAAGCAACCCCCGGGATTTCAGGACCCCAACTTCCCAAACCATGTCTACAAACTTGATAAGGCGCTCTATGGGCTCAAGCAAGCCCCACGCACGTGGTATGAGCACCTTAGAGAGTTATTGTTTGACCGTGGCTTTGAGGTTGGGAAAATCGATCCCACTCTTTTTACTAAGAGGGTCAATGGGGAGCTTTTTGTATGCCAAATATATGTTGATGATATTATCTTTGGCTCATCTAACAAAGCTTTTAATGATGAATTCTCCAAGCTTATGACTAGTAGGTTCCGGATGTCTTTGATGGGGGAGTTGAGAGTATTTCTTGGATTTGAGATCAAGCAAGTTAGAGGAGGGACATTCTTCAATCAAGCCAAGTATACTCAAGATATGCTCAAGAGATTCAAAATGCAAGATTTGAATGGAGCTCCTACTCCCATGGCTACAAAGACTCATCTAGAACAAAATCCAAATGGTAAAGATGTGGATCAAAAGGTATACCGGTCTATGATTGGTTCTTTGCTTTACCTTTGTGCATCTAGACCTGATATTGTGTTGAGTGTAGGTGTGTGTGCAAGATATCAAGCGGCTCCTAAAGAAAGCTATTTAATGGCGGTCAAGAGAATCTTTCGATATTTGGTTCATACCCCATTTTATGGTCTTTGGTATCCTCAAGGCTCAACATTTGCTCTTTGTGGATACACGGATTCGGATTGGGCGGGTGAAAAGGATGATAGAAAATCAACATCCGGGGCTTGCCAATTCCTTGGTAGGTCCTTGGTATGTTGGTCTTCCAAGAAGCAAAATTGTATATCTCTCTCCACCGCCAAAGCCGAGTATGTGGCAGCTGCTAGTGCTTGCACTCAATTGCTATGGATGAGGCAAACTTTAAAGGAATACGGTGTCCATTGTGACAAAGTGCCTCTTCTATGTGACAATGAAAGTGCCATCAAGATTGCCTACAACCCGGTGGATCACACAAGGACAAAGCATATTGAGATTCGCCATCACTTCATTAGAGATCATGTTGCTCGAGGTGATATTGATCTATCATATGTATCAACCAAAGATCAACTTGCCGATATCTTCACGAAGCCACTTGATGAAGCAAGGTTTTGCTACTTGAGGAATGAACTAAATATCGTAGATTCAAGGAGCTTGACTTGATATTATTGCACTCTCACCTATGTGTCATCTCATATTTGGTCTAGGTGTGGGCATGGATATAGGGGGAGTGCGGTCCTAATTGATTGGACCATCCCTCCCCCCATTATGCCCAAAGCAATGAAAATCATTCCTCTTAATATCATTTAGTGATATGTGAGTTTAATGATGAGTTTTGGTAATGTACCCAAGATATATCTTCGTGGTGCCAAGCCAAGTATACTCAAATATGGTGGCCTAGGCCACCACCCTCTCGCATTTGAGAGGTTGGCACTTACTCATGTTTGTCATTTGCTTGATTTTAGTCTCTTGGAGTTTTTTTGATTATTTTCAAACCTTATGGCTCTTGTTGGTTCTTCACAGTTTGATGTCTCAACCCAAGCCCTTTCCCTATCTTAAAGACCATCTATCTCTCATATATGTCCCCAAACACCTTTCCTGGAACTTTTGGTCGAGGAGGACCGGAGTCTCCGGTGTACAAACACCAGAGTCTCCGGTGTAGGCCGGAGTCTCCGGTGTAGACCGGAGTCTCCGGTCTAGACGGTTTCTGTCACTTAAAGAAGGGGGCACGGGGTGAACTGGAACAACAGTTCCTCATTCTTCACCCTGTCCCCTACCTCCAAACCCGTCGCCTCCTCCTCCAAAAATCCTCCCCGGAGGTCAAGAAGCCCCCGGGATCCGCCGTGCAGCCGGCCAAACTTCCCCTCTCCTCCATTGGGTCATTCCCACCGGAGGAATTGATCCCATGGACAGATCTGGTACCTCTCCTCTCCTTTTTCCTCCTAGGGTTCATCCCTAGATGTGTTTTTGAGGATTGTTGCTGATTTGTCCATTGGAATCACTTGTTTGCGTGCACTCTAGTACTTTAGCCTTGTTGCATTGCCCGATCTACTAGATTCACCCTCACCAGCATCTCCCCATCGCATACCCGAGCCTCCTGACCGGAGATTCCGGACTGAGGTCCGGAGACTCCGGTCCAGGCCGAAGACTCCGGTCCCCAGGACCGGAGACTCCGGTCTGAGCCAGAGACTCCGGTATAAGGTGCGGAGACTCCGGTGTTGGGTGAATCAAAATAGTCCAGAAATGCATCAAAGTTCTTGTACTGTATCTTTGGGACATATATACTCATCTCCATGCTATCTCCCTCACTGCTGTTCACAGGTGATGGTTCTAGTCGTCCTCGTCGTACCAAGGCCAAGTCCCAAAGGGGCAATCCTTGCTATGATGAAGCTCAGGGTCAGTTTATTGTGCCTCCGTCCAACCGGAAACAGCGGGCACGTGATGCAGCTTACATGAAGAGGGATCAGGAGAGGGCTGAACGGGAGGAATGTGCAAAGAGAGCCAAGTATGACAATATCCAGTCCCTAGCCAAGATGTCTAAAGAGGAGTACCGTGAGCTGAGGAAGACAGATTTCTATGCACTGCCTCGTACCAGTGATGACCCTCGTTTTTGGAGGAAAGAACAGGCTGTGTTCATGAAGAATGTGTATGGTGTACTCACCAAATCACCTGTCTGCCCTCAGAAGTTCATGAATATTGAGCAAATGCGCCAGAGCCCTTACTTCAATGATGCCCTGTGGATCTGTGAGAAGCTGGGTCTCTACAACTTGATGGAGCTGCGCGAAGACTATAGTGTGCACCTTGTTCAGCAGTTTTATGCCACAATGGTGTTTGGGTTTGATCTTGACAGGACCATGGTGTGGATGACTGGCACTACTCGCTGCACGGCTACCTTTCATGACTTTGCCAATGTCATCTTTGAGACCTTTCACGGAGTATCTACTCCTGTGGGACAGCGCATGCACTCAGCAGCTTTGGGTGAGAACAAGTTGAAGCTGGCACCTCTGTATGATGGTGGTGTTGTGGGGGGCTCCAAGGGACTCAAGACCCTCTACAACCTTATGCTGAGGATTTTCCGTCACACCATTGATCCAAGTGCTGGAAATGATGATGCTATAAGGGGTGGGCTTGTCAACCTCTTGTACCATACTCACCGGACCTTCAATGTTGGACCAGAGGCGGATGTTGCACCCATTGATGTGATGGACTTCATTTTCGAGGAGATGTTCCATGCCATTCTTTACAATAAATCTCCTCCATATGCACCCTTGGTTATGAGGCTCATCAACTCCCAGGCGCATGATTCTCCACATGGAATACCACCACACCTCACTGTGCACACTCTGGTCTCTCTGCAGCAGAAGGGGCACATGGGGCCTGCTCCAAGGCGTCGCTATGGGAATGATGATGAGGAGGAGATTGAGACAGAGAGGGCTCCCTCTCCACCTAGAGTTTGGAGGAAGAATGCCTCCAATGCCCCTATGACTACCATGACTCGAGACTATGTGCATGAGAGGGTCAAGAAGGCCAGCTTTTGGGAGAGGACCCTTTGTTGCATGAACGTTGACATTCGCAAGCAGCAGCATGCATCCTACCAAAGCAACTGCCGCATTGAGAAGCTTCTCAAAGAGATCAAGGACTAGGGTGCTGCGGATACTGAGGAAGGTGAAGATGAATACAATGATGAACATGGGGCTCAGCAGTCCACAGAGTCTGATCACACTCTCTCATTTGGGGCATGGAATGCCCAACAGGATAGTATGGTGGACTGGAAGACGTTTGCTGATGTCACCTCAGGGTTTGGATACCAGGGTACTTCCTCTTCTCGCCCTCACGGCAAAGGGCCTGCTGTCCCTGAGGATGATGATGATGACTATGACCAGGATGAGGGTGACCAGGATGAGGATGCCGAGGATGACGATGACTATTGAGTTATTGGGGCGCTAGTATAGGTCTTTTCCCTTTTTCGGTGTTTCGATGCCAAAGGGGGAGAAGACATTCTCATCGCTTTGCATGGGACTTGGGATTTGCGACTATCTGCCTTTATTTGCCTTTTATTTGGATATTCGAACTTGAAATTTATGTGTGTTATCTTTCTTATGTGTGTCTATGACTATGTGCTTGTGTGCAACTATTGTAACTCATGTGAGATCTATGTGTGCTATCGTTGATATTATTTTCCTTACATGATTTACTTCATTATCTTGCTACACATAGTCAGGGGAGCCACATTTATATGTTATTCCATGCAAATCACTTGTTGTCATCGAACACCAAAAAGGGGGAGATTGAAAGGACATTTATTGTCATAATCATTTTTGGTGTTCATTAACAACAAGTAGATCATTTTACTATTTGTTATTGTCCACAGGTTGGTTTTATCATAGATAAACATCACACACACTCTTGGGAAAAGACCACATTCATTTGCCACTATTCTGGAAACTCCAGACCGGAGTCTCCGGTCTGCCAAGACCAGAGTCTCCGGTGTGGTCCGGAGTTTCTGGTTCTGGCTCCGGTGGTGCCTCCCAGGACCTGGCTGGGACATTCTGACTAGGGGTCCGGAGGCTGCACCGGAGGTTACTCCGGAGTCTCCGGACTTTGTCCAGTCCGGAGTCTCCGGTGTTGGAAGGCCGGAGTCTCCGATGTTGCTGGTGAAGAATTGGACTGGGTCAGTCAGAAGGGCAGTCCGGAGGCTGGTCCGGAGATTGGCCGGAGTCTCCGGTCTGACTTTTCCAACGATCAGAAAATGGTTCGTGGAGGGGGCTGCCTATAAAAATGGACCCTTATCTTCTTCCTCCAGCTGCTCGAGCTGCTCAAGAACACCAACCCCACTAGAGCCACCAAATCTACAAGATCTCTTCATCCAACCATCCAAAGTCATTGATCTTTGGAGAATCGAAGGAGGAGGCCTTGATTTACATCTTCACCAAGAGAGATCTTCATTTCCCCTCATTCACTTGAGAGCCCCCAAGCTCCAGTGTTTCTTTGGAAACCCTAACTTTGATTTGGTTCTTACAAGCTTGTCTTTGATTTGTCTTGACAGCTTGCTTGTATTTGGGAGCCTCCAATTCAGTTGTGGATGTGTGCCCCGAACTTGTTGTAAAGGTGCCGGCTTCCACCTCGAAGGTTGTCGATATAGTGGAAGGTGAATCGAGCCCGTTGGGGTAAGGTTCATCGGAGAACAAGGGAGGCCTCTCGTGGCGTTGGTGGTTTGAAACCACCCCCTCTCCAAACGTAGACGTACTTCCCCTCAAAAGGAAGGAACTACGGGAAACAAATCCTTGTGTCTCCGCGTCCACTCCCTTGGTTACTTCTATCCTTTACCGCACTTTACTTACTTGTTCTTGCTTAGTGTTGTGTTAGTTTGTGCTTGAGTGACATATAGGTAAATTCACCATAGTTGCATATTCTAGAGAATTTACCTTTCTTGTCAAACCCTAATTTGAAAAAGAGTAAAATTTGAAGTAGCACCTATTCACCCCCCCCTCTAGGTGCCCATACGATCCTTTCATCATTGATTATAATTGATGATAGCACCTGCAGTATTAAGAAAAGGTCTCCCAAGAATAATAGACATGTTATCATCTTCAGGCATCTCCTGTACAACAAAATCAGTTAAAACCAAGCAATTATGAGCCACTTGAACAGGAACATCCTCACATATACCAACATGAATAATACTAGACTTATCAGCCATTTGTAGATATATATATATATATCAGTTGGTATCAATTTTTCCAGTTGAAGTCACTTGTAGAGAGAAAAAGGCATAACGCTAACTCTAGCTGCCAAATCACACAGAGTAGTTCTAACATAATTATTTTTAATAGAGCAAGGAATAGTTAGAATACCTGGATCACCAAGTTTCTTTGGAACCTTACCATTGAAGGAATAATTAGCAAGCAAAGTAGAAATTTCCTCATTAGGAATCTTCCTTTTATTAGAGACAATATCCTTCATATACTTTGAATAAGGAGGCAACTTAATAGCATCAATCAAAGGAATTTGCAAAAATAAAGGTTTCATCCACTCACAAAACTTATTATAGTGTTCTTCCTCCTTTGATTTGTGTTTCTTATTGGGAAAAGGCATCGGTTTCTGCACCCAAGGTTCTCTTTCACTACCATGTTTATTAGCAATAAAATCTTCTTTAGTGTACTTAGTGTTCTTAGTGTGCTTTTTAGGCTCTTCTTCAACTTCTTACTTATCAGGAGCATCATTTTTATCATTACCGTTTTCAGTTTCAGCATCAAAGACAGATATAGTATTAGGATCTATAGCAGGTTTAGGAGATTCTACAACTGTTTTATGTTTCTTTTTTCTTTCTCTTAGAAGAAGTAACTCTATTTTCAGCTTGTTGAGAATCCTGCTCAATTCTTTTAGGATGTCCATCAGGATATAAGGGATCCTGAGTGGTAGAACCACTCTTGGTTCTAATTTCATACGCATGTTTATCTCTAGAAACATTGACTAGCATATCTTTTTGTACCTTAGCAAGTTGATCAACTTGAGTTTGAACCATTTGGAAATGTTTAACAAGCATTTTAACATCATTAGAAGTTCTTTCGACAATATCTTTCAACTCATTAATAGCTCTAGAGTTTTCCAATAAATGATTCTGAACTTATTTATTAAAATTACCTTATTTAACAATAAAAGTATCAAGTTCCTCTAAGCATTTATCAGGAGGTTTACCATAAGGAATATCACCTTCATAAAAATGTTGGAGAGAGTGTACCTCAATAGTGGATGAGTGGAAGATTGGCTTACATAATTCTTCTATAGGAGTTAAATTCTTCACATCTTCAGATCTAATACCCTTCTCCTTAAGACATTTCTTAGCTTATTTCATCACTTCATCATTTAGTTCAATCACTCCCCTCTTCTTTGGTGTTGGTATTGGTGTTGGTTCAGGCACAATTGGTTTAGTTGTAATTGTCTTAGGTGTAATTGGCTCAGTTATAGTCCAATCATCATAATTCTTGCTTATTTTAGCCATTGATTCTTCAGCTTCTGCAGGAGTTCTTTTCCTGAAAACACAATCAACAAAACTATCCAGGTATGTCCTAGATTCATCAGTTAGTCCATTATAATATATACCAAGAAGCTCATTTTTAGGTAATGGACATCCAGGATGTGCATGAATCAAGGCACATAACCATGTCTAGGACTCATGCAATTTCTCCTCTTCTCCCTGTTTAAAATCAAAAGGTTTCTACAAAACAACATGTCTACACTAGGAGGGAAATATTTCTAAAAGAAAGTAGCAATCAAGTAATCATGGCTATCAATGGATCCAGGAGGTAAACTATTAAACCAAGATTTATCTTCTCCTTTTAGTGAAAAAGGGAAAATTTTAGCAACAAAGTAGGTGCGCATCTTAACATCATCAGAAAATAAGGCACTAATAGTAGAAAGCTCGGTCATATGTGCCACAGCCCTTTCATTCTCAGTCCCACAAAAAGGTTCTTTCTCAACAATGTTTATATAGGATAAATTAAGAGAGAAATCATAATCATTATCTTTAATGTTTATGGGAGAAGTAGCAAACTTAGCATCGGGAGATAGTTTAGGTATAATAGTATGTTTCTCAAGGAGACTCCTAATAGCACTAGCACCACGTGTGTTTCTATATTCTTCAATAAATTCATCAGTCATTTCAATGTAACCATCATTAATATCATAACTCTCTTTAGACTCGCGTGAGCTAACAAGTGTAATAGTGTCTTCACTAGGACTTTCAGTATTTCCCAATATAGTTATAGCAATAGTAGCATCTAGGAAAGGACCTAATGAACCACTCTCATCAAGCACAGTAGAAGTAACATCATGAGCATCAGAAGCAATTTCAGATTTAACAGTAGTAGCAGTGTGTGTAGCATGTGTATGTGGTGGTGGTGTAACAAGCTTACTTATAACAGATGGCGAATCAAGAGCAGCAGAGGTGTTTAGAACTGTACCTCTTCTTGTAGTGGATGGTAAATTAGGAAGCTTTCCATCACGAGTTTTCCCCATGATGAAAATAATAGTAGCGAACAGTAATAAATCCAAGTGAACTTACAAATAAAGCTATGCTCCCCGGTAACGGCGCCAGAAAATAGTCTTGATGACCCACAAGTATAGGGGATCGCAACAGTCTTCGAGAGTAGTATAACCCAATGTGGCATCCCGCAAAACCACTACTAGAAAATCGCGTTGTTTTTGTGCATTGCATCATCATGACCGCATGCTCATGTCATCATGCCACATTGCATTTGAGCATCGTCATGTCACCTTGCATTTTGTTTGCATAAAACTAATTTCGCAAAGCCTGTTTTGTCTTCTAAATATTCCCGTCTTTATTCAAATTAAAACCCGGTTCTCCGGATTATTTTGTTCTGTCTACCAGTGGTTTGCAAAAGTCCCGTTCTAAATAAATAAATTGTTTAATTATTTCTAGGGGGCAGCCGAACCGGGCCGATCCGACCCAGACGGCCACCCCCAGTATAAAAACCAGCCTACCCCAGAGAGACACCCAAACTTTTCCCACCAAAAACTCTACCCACTCTAGTCCTACCCAGTCCCCAGCCACATCACCCTGACCAATGCCCTCTCGCCACCTCATCTCTCATCTCTCTCCCAACCTATCACACGCTGCCACCTACCCTGGAGCCAAACCCACACACACCCACCACTCACACAACACACCCACTCCTGCCTCTCTCCCTGGGCCCACCCGCGGGTCCCACACGCCACACACGCGACCGACCCCCACGCATCGCTCGCCACCCCGGCCCCACCTCCCCACGCGTCCTCTCTCTCGCGACCCCGTCTCTCCCCCACCCGACGCCGCCGCCTTCTCTCATCCTCCCGTCGGCCCCGCTCACCACCACAGGCCGCCGCCGCGACCCTCCTCCCGCTCCCCTCTCGCGTCCCGCCGCCACCGCGGCCCCTCCTTCCCCACCTCCGGCCGACGCTCGCCTCAGCAAGCCGCCGCCTTCCCCGCGACCTCCCTGCGGCGCTCCGCAGCCGCCGGCTTCCCCTTTCCGAGCTCCTCCCCCTCTCAAGCCACGCGCCTCGCCACCTCGCGGCCAGCAACCACCGTCGGCCTCCGCTGCCGCGCCTCCCTTCTCACCTCCGTCGCCGCCTCCACGATGATCCCCACCCCGCGACCAGCACCCCTCCCCGACCTTCTCTCGTGCGCCCATCTCCCCACCTCCTCTCTGCCGGCCGTCTTCCTCACCTCCGTCGCCGCGCCGCCCTCTGCAGGGCCCCGCCCGCATCGTTCCCGTCGCCTGCAGGTCCACACCAACCGCTCGGCCTGACCCGCAACACTAGCGAGCTCGCGTAGCCCATCTGCATCGCGCCCGCGGTCGACCTCGAACCACTTCGCGTCTGCCCCTTCTCCGTGCTTTGCATCGCCTCTAGGGACGCCTTCTGCCGGCCTTGGTCGTTGTCGCCTTCTGCCCAACACGTGCTGCCTCCCTGCTCCTTGAGTTCCATGCCAAGCTCATGGGGTCCCCTCCCCTCTTCATGTCGCTTGTGCCTTGTAATCTGTTGGTTTTTGGAACAGCCGCGTATGGTGGGTGTTCGACGATATGTCTGAATGAGACATGTCCTTTGCATAGTTGATGCATGCTCTTTGGCCTTGCGCCCTGCTGCCGTGAAATGTTGTCGCCGCGGCCAACTATGGCACTACATATATTTCTTTCCTGTCGATACAAGATCTACGAGTTAACATCAAGACCTTCCTCACGGATCTGACGCACTCGGCGCCAAACCCCGAAGAACGATCCGGATATCCTCGACAAACGCCAAGGTCTCCTTCTCGGACGCCAAGTTCGTCTACCCCGGACACCGTGCGACAAGATCTACTTCACGGATCCGAAGACCCCGGTACCCGATCCACTCAAGTCCGCCATCGACATCAAGATCGGCACCAACCAGGGCGGATCCGATATGCCCCGACGCCAACCAAGTCCTGCTTCCCGGATGCGACAAGTTCTCCTTCCCGGATGCGAGCCCCGGATCCGAAGGCCGCCAAGTCCTTCCCGAATGCGAGATCGATTCCCGTCAAACCCTGAGACCGAACCCCGCACCCCATCTAACCCAAGTTCTTCCGAACCCTAATGTGTGACCCCTTTCTCGAGCCCTATCTTATAAATGTAATATAAACTTGTTGCATATTAAATTATCATGCTTGCACGCATATCATGTGGGTTTGGGGGCCTTATGCCGATTCACCATATAATTAAATATGGGGCCCATATGCGGGCAAATCTAGTCTTATATTGGCCCCATTTAAATTTGTGTAGCGAACCGGTGATATAATTTTGCCTTGTTATTACAACAGTTAATTTGCGGGGTAGATAAATAACTGGAACCGTTTAATTAATTGTCGGGACCCCTGTTCCGCTTAATATGACCTAATTGCATCGCAGCTTTGCCATGTCATACATCATACATGCATCATGCCCGATCTTTTGCCTTAGTATTAAATAGTGCATCTGGTGTTTCTTCTAGTGCTTTGCTTCTTCCCGGATTAGGCCGATGAGTGGATGCGAGTGTCGACCCGACCTTCGGATGAACCTTCGGCAATGTTTTCAGGCGAGCATCTCTCCCCCTTTCTACCCATCTTACTTTTATAGTATTTATTCCCTCCTGTTGATCTATTGCTATCTGTGTTGCGATGCTCTAGTTTTTTTCGTACCCGTGATATCCCTTGCAGCCTTATATTGCCGTGGACACCTCCTATTACCTGTTGTTTGGTAGATAGTTGGACCTGCGCGTCGTAGTCGCTTGCTCAAGTGCGGTTGCGTGTCGTCAAGTACCACAGTTGTTGGAGTATTGCCGCATGTTTATTGTTGGAGATGATCAAGACTTTAATTATTGTTTAATAACTAAAATTGAAGTAGGTAAGCAGAGGCACAGGTGGGCAATAGATGTTATTTGGTTTTTAACCGTCCACTTGTGTCCCGTAGGACCCCGAGTACTTGATACCTGTTCCTTGAATATTCGCGCTATCCACATCCGGGAGGATTATGGGACCCCCCTGAGCCAGAGCTTGATTCATTCTTATTTCTTGGGGCCACAAACTGGTTTGAGGTTTTATTTACTATCCTGTACTTATGCCATGCTTTACTGCTTTATTTACGATTGTGCGAGGAGCACCTGTACTGTTTAGGATCGGGACACGTTTTCGCGGTATCGACAAGCCCGAGTTTTCGGGTTCCCAGTCGTTTACAGCCGTCCACCCAAACCTTGGGTCCGTCTCGGAGTCAGCTAACTTCGTTGCGGGTGTACTCAATGGGGTGGCCCCCTGAAATATTTTTGAATCCTGTGATTGCTTTGTCGTGAAAGCCTCGTTGGGTTTTGATTTGGTTTTTCCGAGGTTGATCGAGTGTGTGTTGCTATTTGTGCACCCCTGCAGGGTAAAACTTTCTGAAAGCCGTGTCCGCGGTTATGGACGACTTGGAGCACAGTATCTCGATCATAGACAACTATAACTAAAGTAGTGCTATAAATTTGACTTTATAATGACTAGTAATCAGCTTTACTGTAATGAAATGGCTAAATAAAACTGCCAACAATTGCTTGTTTGGGTTGTCGCTTGCGACCATTGTATCTGACTAGTAAGTATTGCAACTATAACGGAATGGCTAAATAAAAGTGCCAACAACTGCTGGGTTTTGGGATATCTCATGCTAATTGTATTTGACTAGTAAGTGTCGCAACTACAACGGAATGGTTAACTAAAATTGCCTACTGTTTATTATATCAGGATGACTATCTACACCTGACTAGTAATTGGTGTAACGATAACCGAATAAATAAAACTGCCAACTGTGTGAGTTCCTCGGTTGACTTCCTCGTTTGGTCTCGAGGGGGAAATACCAGGATGGGTTTGTTGGTGTTAGATTCAGGTTGGATCCGAATAGGCCTTTCCTACCCCTCTCTGATAGCCGCTAGTTGTATCGAGTCTCTATAGGTTGTTTAGTGCATGCTGCCGCTGCCGCTTCAGTCCACCATACCTATGTAGGCGAGGACCGCCGAATTCTAGTCTCGCCATGTACTGGCCTCAGTACTGACCGCTCTCTCTTTTTCCTTTGCCCTTTGTCGGCACCCCTTTTGTTTAAGCAGGTTTTGAGATCGACGTCGTTAGCAGGGTTACCCTTCCGGCTTGGCCTGGGCAGGGTTATGGACGCCATTGGTTATTCTTCAGGGCTCTTAGTCCCATTTGCATCTTGTCCGTAGCTGGACGCTCTCTCGTTTTCAAGGTGATTTGGATCTTTGTTCTGTATATCTGTATTCTTGACTCATGGAGTCGTGTTGTATATATATCTGTTCTGTGGGTCCCATCGAGGACTGTTGTGTAATGTTATTACTTCGTTTTCCACCCGCACGCAAGTGCCTGGTGGGCACCTTTGAATCGTTTCTATGCGGGTTTGGCGGGAAGCGCTGAAACTTGCATAGGGCCGATTCTGAGGGTGTTACAGAGTGGTATCAGAGCTCAGCAGTTGCGATACCCCACAAGTCCAGCCTGTAGGATAACCTAGCTAACGGCCGAAGTAGAGTGTCAAAACTATTTTTGCAAAATCGGTTGGATAGTTCTGATTAGATCTGATTTTACTCCTTACCCCTCTGCTGCTCTCCTCTCACCTCTGCGTGTTTTGAATCCGCTCTCTTCTCTCTCTTCGAGTCCAGGATTTTTCGTGGTCGGGTTCCATCGTACCTTCAGGGTTTCGCTTCCTCCTTTGGTAACGGTGTTGCTACATCTGGTCTTCATGATATCCGAGGAATCCTTCGTCTGGTGGACTTCTCTTTGTTCCTTCCCGTGCCTTCCGGTGTTTTCCGACGCGACGACATCCTCTACGCCAGATCCGATGCAGAGTCTGCATCACTCCTTTGTTTCTGAACCTCGAATGTCGAGATCTTCAGTCTGATTCCGAGAATGGTTGCACGCTTTTCTACTGATTGTGCAGAGTCATAGTTTGGGTACGTGATGGATTGGCCCCCATGCCGACTACTCACGCTATTCACTTGTGTACATTGAAGTGGATGAGAATGCATTGGTTCTCTCTTTCCATCAGAGTTAGAGGTGGCTTTATTGTTGATACCTCTACCTTCGACCTTTTGTTCCCGGAGTGTTCCCTCGACGATCACGGACAACGACCTCTTGTTAGTGGTGTCGCGAGGATCTACACGGTGCGAGAAGATTCAGGTCGCCGCCCTTCTTCCCGGTACCATGAGGCGGATCTCGAGGGCGAGATCCATTGTTAGTGGTGTCGAATTGTGGCATCCCGCAAAACCACTACTAGAAAATCGCGTTGTTTTTGTGCATTGCATCATCATGACCGCATGCTCATGTCATCATGACCGCATGCTCATGTCATCATGACCGCATGCTCATGTCATCATGCCACATTGCATTTGAGCATCGTCATGTCACCTTGCATTTTGTTTGCATAAAACTAATTTCGCAAAACCTGTTTTGTCTTCTAAATATTCCTGTCTTTATTCAAATTAAAACCCGGTTCTCCGGATTATTTTGTTCTGTCTACCAGTGGTTTGCAAAAGTCCCGTTCTAAATAAATAAATTGTTTAATTATTTCTAGGGGGCAGCCGAACCGGGCCGATCCGACCCAGACGGCCACCCCCAGTATAAAAACCAGCCTACCCCAGAGAGACACCCAAACTTTTCCCACCAAAAACTCTACCCACTCTAGTCCTACCCAGTCCCCAGCCACATCACCCTGACCAATGCCCTCTCGCCACCTCATCTCTCATCTCTCTCCCAACCTATCACACGCTGCCACCTACCCTGGAGCCAAACCCACACACACCCACCACTCACACAACACACCCACTCCTGCCTCTCTCCCTGGGCCCACCCGCGGGTCCCACACGCCACACACGCGACCGACCCCCACGCATCGCTCGCCACCCCGGCCCCACCTCCCCACGCGTCCTCTCTCTCGCGACCCCGTCTCTCCCCCACCCGACGCCGCCGCCTTCTCTCATCCTCCCGTCGGCCCCGCTCACCACCACAGGCCGCCGCCGCGACCCTCCTCCCGCTCCCCTCTCGCGTCCCGCCGCCACCGCGGCCCCTCCTTCCCCACCTCCGGCCGGCGCTCGCCTCAGCAAGCCGCCGCCTTCCCCGCGACCTCCCTGCGGCGCTCCGCAGCCGCCGGCTTCCCCTTTCTGAGCTCCTCCCCCTCTCAAGCCGCGCGCCTCGCCACCTCGCGGCCAGCAACCACCGTCGGCCTCCGCTGCCGCGCCTCCCTTCTCACCTCCGTCGCCGCCTCCACGATGATCCCCACCCCGCGACCAGCACCCCTCCCCGACCTTCTCTCGTGCGCCCATCTCCCCACCTCCTCTCTGTCGGCCGTCTTCCTCACCTCCGTCGCCGCGCCGCCCTCTGCAGGGCCCCGCCCGCATCGTTCCCATCGCCTGCAGGTCCACACCAACCGCTCGGCCTGACCCGCAACACTAGCGAGCTCGCGTAGCCCATCTGCATCGCGCCCGCGGTCGACCTCGAACCACTTCGCGTCTGCCCCTTGTCTGCGCTTTGCATCGCCTCCAGGGACGCCTTCTGCCGGCCTTGGTCGTTGTCGCCTTCTGCCCAACACGTGCTGCCTCCCTGCTCCTTGAGTTCCATGCCAAGCTCATGGGGTCCCCTCCCCTCTTCATGTCGCTTGTGCCTTGTAATCTGTTGGTTTTTGGAACAGCCGCGTATGGTGGGTGTTCGACGATATGTCTGAATGAGACATGTCCCTTGCATAGTTGATGCATGCTCTTTGGCCTTGCGCCCTGCTGCCGTGAAATGTTGTCGCCGCGGCCAATTATGGCACTACATATATTTCTTTCCTGTAGAGACAAGATCTATGAGTTAACATCAAGACCTTCCTCACGGATCTGACGCACTCGGCGCCAAACCCCGAAGAACGATCCGGATATCCTCGACAAACGCCAAGGTCTCCTTCCCGGACGCCAAGTTCGTCTACCCCGGACACCGTGCGACAAGATCTACTTCACGGATCCGAAGACCCCGGTACCCGATCCACTCAAGTCCGCCATCGACATCAAGATCGGCACCAACCAGGGCGGATCCGATATGCCCCGACGCCAACCAAGTCCTGCTTCCCGGATGCGACAAGTTCTCCTTCCCGGATGCGAGCCCCGGATCCGAAGGCCGCCAAGTCCTTCCCGAATGCGAGATCGATTCCCGTCAAACCCTGAGACCGAACCCCGCACCCCATCTAACCCAAGTTCTTCCGAACCCTAATGTGTGACCCCTTTCTCGAGCCCTATCTTATAAATGTAATATAAACTTGTTGCATATTAAATTATCATGCTTGCACGCATATCATGTGGGTTTGGGGGCCTTATGCCGATTCACCATATAATTAAATATGGGGCCCATATGCGGGCAAATCTAGTCTTATATTGGCCCCATTTAAATTTGTGTAGCGAACCGGTGATATAATTTTGCCTTGTTATTACAACAGTTAATTTGCGGGGTAGATAAATAACTGGAACCGTTTAATTAATTGTCGGGACCCCTATTCCGCTTAATATGACCTAATTGCATCGCAGCTTTGCCATGTCATACATCATACATGCATCATGCCCGATCTTTTGCCTTAGTATTAAATAGTGCATCCGGTGTTTCTTCTAGTGCTTTGCTTCTTCCCGGATTAGGCCGATGAGTGGATGCGAGTGTCGACCCGACCTTCGGATGAACCTTCGGCAATGTTTCCAGGCGAGCATCTCTCCCCCTTTCTACCCATCTTACTTTTATAGTATTTATTACCTCCTGTTGATCTATTGCTATCTGTGTTGCGATGCTCTAGTTTTTTTCGTACCCGTGATATCCCTTGCAGCCTTATATTGCCGTGGACACCTCCTATTACCTGTTGTTTGGTAGATAGTTGGACCTGCGCGTCGTAGTCGCTTGCTCAAGTGCGGTTGCGTGTCGTCAAGTACCACAGTTGTTGGAGTATTGCCGCATGTTTATTGTTGGAGATGATCAAGACTTTAATTATTGTTTAATAACTAAAATTGAAGTAGGTAAGCAGAGGCACAGGTGGGCAATAGATGTTATTTGGTTTTTAACCGTCCACTTGTGTCCCGTAGGACCCCGAGTACTTGATACCTGTTCCTTGAATATTCGCGCTATCCACATCCGGGAGGATTATGGGACCCCCCTGAGCCAGAGCTTGATTCATTCTTATTTCTTGGGGCCACAAACTAGTTTGAGGTTTTATTTACTATCCTGTACTTATGCCATGCTTTACTGCTTTATTTACGATTGTGCGAGGAGCACCTGTACTGTTTAGGATCGGGACACGTTTTCGCGGTATCGACAAGCCCGAGTTTTCGGGTTCCCAGTCGTTTACAGCCGTCCACCCAAACCTTGGGTCCGTCTCGGAGTCAGCTAACTTCGTTGCGGGTATACTCAATGGGGTGGCCCCCTGAAATATTTTTGAATCCTGTGATTGCTTTGTCGTGAAAGCCTCGTTGGGTTTTGATTTGGTTTTTCCGAGGTTGATCGAGTGTGTGTTGCTATTTGTGCACCCCTGCAGGGTAAAACTTTCTGAAAGCCGTGTCCGCGGTTATGGACGACTTGGAGCACAGTATCTCGATCATAGACAACTATAACTAAAGTAGTGCTATAAATTTGACTTTATAATGACTAGTAATCAGCTTTACTGTAATGGAATGGCTAAATAAAACTGCCAACAATTGCTTGTTTGGGTTGTCGCTTGCGACCATTGTATCTGACTAGTAAGTATTGCAACTATAACGGAATGGCTAAATAAAAGTGCCAACAACTGCTGGGTTTTGGGATATCTCATGCTAATTGTATTTGACTAGTAAGTGTCGCAACTACAACGGAATGGTTAACTAAAATTGCCTACTGCTTATTATATCAGGATGACTATCTACACCTGACTAGTAATTGGTGTAACGATAACCGAATAAATAAAACTGCCAACTGTGTGAGTTCCTCGGTTGACTTCCTCGTTTGGTCTCGAGGGGGAAATACCAGGATGGGTTTGTTGGTGTTAGATTCAGGTTGGATCCGAATAGGCCTTTCCTACCCCTCTCTGATAGCCGCTAGTTGTATCGAGTCTCTATAGGTTGTTTAGTGCATGCTGCCGCTGCCGCTTCAGTCCACCATACCTATGTAGGCGAGGACCGCCGAATTCTAGTCTCGCCGTGTACTGGCCTCAGTACTGACCGCTCTCTCTTTTTCCTTTGCCCTTTGTTGGCACCCCTTTTGTTTAAGCAGGTTTTGAGATCGACGTCATTAGCAGGGTTACCCTTCCGGCTTGGCCTAGGCAGGGTTATGGACGCCATTGGTTATTCTTCAGGGCTCTTAGCCCCATTTGCATCTTGTCCGTAGCTGGACGCTCTCTCGTTTTCAAGGTGATTTAGATCTTTGTTCTGTATATCTGTATTCTTGACTCATGGAGTCGTGTTGTATATATATCTGTTCTGTGGGTCCCATCGAGGACTGTTGTGTAATGTTATTACTTCGTTTTCCACCCGCACGCAAGTTCCTGGTGGGCACCTTTGAATCGTTTCTATGCGGGTTTGGCGGGAAGTGCTGAAACTTGCATAGGGCCGATTCTGAGGGTGTTACACCCAATTTATTGATTCGACACAAGGGGAGCCAAAAAATATTTATAAGCCTTAACAACTGAGTTGTCAATTCAGCTGCACCTGGAAATAGTCTTGTTCACTGTAGTTTATCAGTAGCAACAATTTTGTAGTAGCAATGGAAAAGTAATAGTAGAAGTAAAATAAAGGCAGTAGTAACAATAATAGAAAACAACAGGATTTGAGTGTGGTAGGCATAGGGATGGATGGACGGGCGTTGCATGGACGATACTATTCATGTAATATCAAGATCTAGGGCATTTGCAGATAAATAAGATAAAACATCCAAGTACTAAACAATCACATGCATGTGTTCCATATATAGTCATACGTGCTCGCAATGAGAACTTGCACAACATCTTTTTGAAGGGATATGAGTAGGCTACACTAGCGCAAATCAAAATTTTCTACCGCGTAAATCAGGATTACTGTTGTCATAGATCACGGTATTACCACTAGATGCGCAGTTGCGGAACTTAATGAAGCGCGTCGAGGCGGTGCAGACGATCTATGTGTCCTCCTCGTTCTCTTCCCACGAGCAGCTCCCCTTGCGCGGATCGTCCAAGCGCTACAGATACAACACATCTGAGGTATCCACACATACAGGGTGGAAGCGTCAGACGCCGGACTGCTAGGTCCGCGCGTGCGACACAGGCATGAGGAGTGGCGGCTGGGTGGAATGGTCTAACTCTGGTCAGCACGCCCCACCCTCTCTTATATAGGCGTCCCTAGTGGGCTTCTACATTAGCAGCCCATTAGTAGCATAAGCCTGGTCTAATTCGGATCCAATCCTCATTAGGCTTCCAGCCCCTTAAGTGTGTGACCCTATAGGTTCATATACGTATAGACATGACACGAATACACTTATTCTGTCAATAGTTGGTAGAGGCCTCTAGCAAGACGTGCCAACTCCTAAACGTGTACAAAGATCATATCGGACGAACCATCACAAGGTTTAGTACATGTCTTTCCCTTTGCCTCATGATATTTGGTCTAGCTCCAAGCTGACCTCCCTTTCTTGATACTATGATTCGGAATCCGTTTACTAGGTTAACTCTTAACCATATGTAGCACGGCCATGCATTTCTGGATCCGATCACTCGAGGGGCCCAGAGATATCTCTCTGAAGTAGAGAGGGGCAAATCCCATCTTGATTGACCATGCCTTGCAACATGCTTCAGGACAAACCCGAAAGCTACCTTTATAACTACCCAATTACGGAGTAGCGTCTGATAGCCCCAAAGTATGTCGATCCACATCTCAAGTACATGCGACAATCTCAGGTCTAAGGACAAAACGTACACGATGTGTAGAGAGAGAGCTGCAACTATTTGCCAGTCTCAAGTCGGGTCAGTCCAACCCCATGTTCATAACATGTGTCCACATCATTGGTTTGACATCTCCATGTCTATGACTTGCGAAACATAGTCATCAATCAATCGATGTGCTAGTCTAATATTCGCATGTGTCCTCACATGAACTCCGACTAGGGACAACTATTAAATAACCATACTAGTAAAGAGTTTCACAAACAATTCACATAATTGCCAATCAATATAAGTTGTCTGATATGGATATTCAAGGAATAATACAATAACTCATGGATACATAAGAAATACAATAATCTCTATGATTTCCTCTAGGGCATATTTCCTTCAGTCTCCCACTTGCACTAGAGTCAATCTAGATTGAATCTAATACCTATTTCTCTTGCGTGCGCCTCATGCGCAGGCTGCGGGAGTGGCTTTGTAAAAGGATCAGCAACATTTGAGTCCGTATGTATTTTGCATATCATGACACTACCATCCTCAACGAACTCACAAATCTGATGGTAACGCATGCGAATATGTTTGTTCTTCTGGTGCTGTTTAGGTTCCTTGGCTTGTGCAATAGCACCATTGTTGTCACAATAAACGTCCATGGGTTTGGACGCGCCCCGAACCACACCAAGAGCGATCAGGAAATTCCTAATCCAAACAGCTTCCTTTGCAGCCTCTGAGGCGGCAATATATTCAGCTTACATTGAAGAGGAGGCCACCGTATCTTGCTTAGAACTTTTCCAACTCACAACACCACCATTCATGACAAACACATAACCAGATTGCGATCTGGAATTATCTGAGTCATTAAGGTAACTCGCATCTGTGTAACCCCTTACACTGAGTTCATCCTCACCTCCATAAACTAGGAACACATCCTTAGTCCTTCTCAAGTACTTAAGGATATTCTTTACCGCTGTCCAGTGACCTTCACCTGGATCAGCCTGATATCTACTCGTAACACTTAGAGCATAGGAAACATCTGGGCGATTACATATCATTGCATACATGATGGATCCAATAGCCGAAGCATATGAAACCCTACTCATGCGCTCACGCTCATCAGTAGTCGAAGGACACTGAGTCTTGCTGAGTTTAATGACGTGAGACATGGGCAAGAACCCCTTCTTAGCCTCTTCCATGCTGAACCGTTTCAACACTTTGTCAATGTATGTACTCTGGCTTAATCCAATTAGCCTCCTTGATCTATCTCTATAGATCTTGATGCCCAGAATATATGCCGCTTCTCCTAAGTCCTTCATCTAAAAACTATTTTTCAACGAGGTCTTAACATACTCGAGCATAGAAATGTCATTTCCAATCAGCAATATGTCATCTACATATAAGATTAGAAATACCAGCGCTCTCCCACTTTCGTTCTTGTAAACACAAGCTTCTTGTTCGTTTTTGATGAAGCCAAACTCCTTTACAACTTCATCAAATTGAATGTTCCAACTCCGAGATGCTTGCTTCAGCCCATAAATAGACTTTAGAAGTTTGCATACCTTTCCAGCATTGTTTGGATCGACAAAACCTTCGGGCTGCATCATATACACGTCCTCAGTTAGGATTCCATTTAGGAAAGCCGTGTTGACATCCATCTGCCATATTTCATAGAGCGAAATGTGCAGCAATGGCTAGAATGATCTGTATAGATTTAAGCATCGCTACGAGCGAGAAAGTCTTGTCGTAGTCAACTCCTTAAACTTGTCGAAAACCTTTTGCGACAAGTCGAGCTTTATAGATGTGAACATTTCCATCCATATCAATCTTCTTATTTTCACTCGATGGCTTTAAAACCATCAGGCAGGTCGAACAAGTTCCAAACTTGATTGTCTCCCATGGACTCTATCTCGGATCTCATGGCGATCAGCCATTTATCAGAATCTGGGTCCACCATCGCTTCTGCATAGGTCGCAGACTCATCATTGTGTAACAATAATAATTCCCGTGTTTCACGGAGCCTCGCCGATCTTCGTGGTTGTGGTGCTTCTATTGCCACGGGTTCCTCAACTTGGTCTGCTATAATAGCATCACTGTAGAAGCATCCCCAACTGGCTCATCTTGAACTTCTTCAAGTCGCACCGACCTTCCACTCGTTCCCTTTGTGAGAAACTCTTTATCTAGGAAAACACTGCTACGAGCGACAAACACTTTGCCCTCTTCTCGGTTGTAGAAGTAATACCCTAAGGTTTCCCTCGGATATCCCATGAAAATGCACTTATCCGATTTGGGTGTTAGCTTGTCCGACTGAAGTCGCTTGACAAATGCATCACATCCCCAAATCTTTAGAAAAGACAAACTGGGATTCTTTCCAGTCCACATCTCATATGGTGTCTTAATTACGGATTTAGATGGTACCCTGTTAAGTGTGAAAGCTTACGTTTCTAGAGCGTAACCCCAAAATAATAATGGTAAATTCGGCTGGCTCATCATCGATCGAACCATGTCCAACAAAGTTCGATTGTGTCGTTCGGAGACCCTGTTTATTTGAGGCGTTCCGGGCGGCGTGAGCTGTGGAACAGTTCCGCAACTCTTAAGATGATTGCTAAATTCGTGACTCAAATATTCACCTCCGCGATCAGATCGCAAGGCCTTTATTTTCTTCCCATGTTGATTCTCTACCTCATTTTGAAACTCCTTGAACTTTTCAAAAGTTTAAGATTTATGCTTCATCAAATTGACATAACCATATCTACTGAAATCATCAGTGAAAGTAATGAAGAAGTGATATCCTGCTCTGGCTGTCGTGCTCATTGGTCCACATACATCAGTATGTATGAGTTCCAACAAGTCTGTCGCTCTCTCGGGTAAACCCGAAAAAGGCGATTTGGTCATCTTTCCAAGTAAAAAAGCCTGACATGTCTTGTATGATTCAAAATCAAACGAAGTTAGAAGACCATCACCATGGAGCTTCTTCATGCGCTTTTCACTTATATGCCCCAAACGACAATGCCATAAATAGGTAGGACTCAAATCATTAGGCTGAAGCCTTTTAGCACTAACATTGTAAACAAATGCATCATCAAGATTTAAAATAAATAACCTATTCACAATGGGAGCATCAGCCATAAACATATCATTCTTAGAGATTACACAACCATTGTTTGCACTCGCGAATGAATAACCATCCCTCATCAAACATGAAGGTGATAAAATGTTTCGACCCATACTAGGAATGTAATAACAATTATTCAACTCCATAATAAATCTTGACGGAAGGTGAAGTTGCATGACGCCGACGAACAATGCAGAAACCCTTGCTTTATTTCCGACGCGAAAATCCACTTTGCCTTTCAGCACTTCTCTAGTCCTTATTAGCCCCTGCATCAAATTGCAAATATGAGCAATCGATCTGGTATCAAATACACAAGAGTTAACATAGGAATCAACGAGAAGAATGTCTATAACATTTACAACAAGCGTACCTGAGTGGGAAGTACTCTTACTTCCACTCTTCTTCAAAGAAGCCTGGTACTTGCTGCAGTTTCTCTTCTAGTGGCCATGTTTATGACAAAAGAAGCACTCGGTGTCTTCTACAGGTCCAGCCTTTTGCTTGGGTGCAAGATTAGGGATCATATCCTTAGCCTTGCCCTTCTTCTTCCAAGAAGTACACTTTTTCTTGAAGCTAGGCTTGTTCTGCACAACCATCACATGGCTATGCCCTGCACACTTCTTCATGTCACTTTCTGCTATTTTTAGCATCCCGCATAACTCATTAAGGCCCTTCTCCACCCCATGCATATGGTAGTTCGAAATGAACTGCCCATAGATGGATGGAAGAGACGCCAAAATGAAGTCAGTGGCCAACTCTTGGCCTAGTGGAAAACCAAGCTTTTCCAAAGTCTGACTGTAACCAACCATTTTGATCACATGGGGGCCTACAGCTGCTCCCTCTTCTAGCTTGCATTCGACAAAGGACTTGGCAACATTGTACCTCTTAGTCCTTGCCTGATCTTGGAACATGTCCTTAAGCGCGACGATCATATCGTACGCATCCTGATTCTGAAACTTCTTTTGGAGTTCAGGTTCCATGCACGCAAGCATAAGACAACTAACCTCAAGAGAATCATCACATGCTCTCTTGTAGGCGTTCTTTAGGGCAACAGATGCATTATCAGCAGGTTCATCGGGGATTGGGGTATCCAGAACCGCTTTCTTTTTATCAGACCTGAGAACAATTCTCAGGTTACGGACCCAGTCTGAATAGTTTGTTCCATTTAGTTTATCTTTGTCAATAATCAAACGCAAAGAAAAAGGTGATGCAGTGTTTGGTGCCATTGATCTACAACAGAAAACATGACAAATACTAAGCCATGTAACCATGAAAGAGTAAAACATATTAAAAAATTTAATAGCATATACTCCCACTTAAATCAATATCCCTCTATTGATACTAAGTGATTCAAGATCCACAATTAACAAGTCGACTAGTGAGCTTTAGCATCACTGCTAGAAGACAAGGTAAATCGGTAAGCAACACTTGCTAATCATATCGCATATGACTCTTGTTGTTGGGTGACATCTCTATGTCAAAACTAGGCGCCCAACCTTTATGCCCCAAGGTCCTTAACTGTTAAGATGACCTTGTCAAGCTCACCAACCCTTATGCATGTAGGTATCCGATACAAACCCATCCAGCCAAGGAAAACCGCGACACCCTAATTTCATAGGCCCACCAAAGATTGTACAGGGCATAGGATGGTGCAAGGTTTGGTTGGGAGGGCATGGTTTAACTTAAACTTTGTGAGGGATCGTTCTACTTCTATCATCTAAGCATGCATAGAGTAAAACACATAAGAATAGCATTCACATAGTTGTGACACAGTATGGCCCATTTTCTCATGGTGATCTCTATTGCCATAGAACCTGTCCACCATGATGATGTCCAGCTTCATGTTCCATGTAAGCCACCCTCCAAGTGATGAGTCCTCCAAGAACTAATATAAGCTATTACCCCTAACAGCTAGTAATCAAAATTACATAGAATTGGGATCATCAGAAGTTGGCACGCATGCCATTACAATAATTGACAACACACATGTCTCCAGCCGTGTTGCCCTACTCACGACACGCATGTCATGATAAATTTCATACATGCATCACATACATATATGGGCCATACTGATCACATACATCCTGCAAAAACAAGTTATGTATAGAATCGTATTCTACCGGATCATGTGACCTTGCAGCACCTAGTTACTTTAACGAGATACAAAAATGTGCTACGACTAGGGGTCTCCCCCTGCGGGGTTCGAAGGGGCAGCGCCCCTCGCGGTACATCGAATGAGAGATCGAATCTACACAATTTTATTTAAGGATTATGGTCGGCAAATCAAATTTACCATAAACCGTATGTTGTTCCGATCTGATCAAACTCCTTTGATCACGGTACATCTATTTTAGATATAGGTTCCGATTCGATCAATCATATTGATATTTGCGTTATTCAACATGATTTATGTGTCATTGTCTACCCCGATGGCGGAAACCGGCCAGTAGGGGTAAGTCGTTCGACTACCTTAGAATCATGATCACGGAAAGCAAGATCATAGATAAATCCTGAACCACCGCAATATAAACGATCACATCATTCATATCAATCTGCATATCACCATATGCAAACATCCCAAATCTATAACTGAAAAGCATCGGCTCTGATACCACTGAAGGGATACGGGTAAGCTACACTAGCGCAAATCAAAATTTTCTACCGCATAAACCAGGATTACTGTTGTCATAGATCACGGGATTACCACTAGACGCGCAGTTGCGGAACTTGATGAAGCGCGTCGAGGCAGTGCAGACGATCTACGTCTCCTCCTTGTTCTCGTCCCACGAGCAGCTCCTCTTACGCGGCTCGTCCAAGCACTACAGATGCAACGCCTCCGAGGTATCCACACGTACAGGGTGGAAGCGTCAGACGCCGGACTGCTAGGTCCGCGCGTGCGACACAGGCGTGAGGAGTGGCGGCTGGGTGGAATGGTCTAACTCTGGTCAGCACGCCCCACCCTCTCTTATATAGGTGTCCCTTGTGGGCTTCTACATTAGCAGCCCATTAGTAGCCTAAGCCTGGTCTAATTCGGATCCAATCCTTATTAGGCTTCCAGCCCCTTAAGTGTGTGACCCTATAGGTTCATATACGTATAGACATGACACGAGTACACTTATTCTGTCAATAGTTGGTAGCGGTCTCTATCAAGACGTGCCAACTCCTAAACGTGTACAAAGACCATATCAGACGAACCATCACAAGGTTTAGTACATGTCATTCCCTTTGCCTCACGATATTTGGTCTAGCTCCAAGCTGACCTCCCTTTCTCGATACTGTGATTCGGAATCCGTTTACTAGGTTAACTCTTAACCATATGTAGCACGACCATGCATTTCTGGATCCGATCACTCGAGGGGCCCAGAGATATCTCTCTCAAGTAGAGAGGGGAAAATCCCATCTTGATTGACCATGCCTTGCAGCATGCTTCAAGACAAACCTGAAAGCTACCTTTATAACTACCCAGTTACGGAGTAGCGTCTGATAGCCCCAAAGTATATCGATCCACATCTCAAGTACATGCGACAATCTCAGGTCTAAGGACAAAACGTACACGATGTGTAGAGAGAGAGAGAGCTGCAACTAATTGCCAGTATCAAGTTGGGTCAGTCCAACCCCATGTTCATAACATGTGTCCACATCATTGGTTTGACATCTCCATGTCTATGACTTGCGAAACATAGTCATCAAACAATCGATGTGCTAGTCTAATATTCACATGTGTCCTCACATGAACTCCGACTAGGGACAACTATTAAATAACCATACAAGTAAAGAGTTTCACAAACAATTCACATAATTGCCAATCAATACAAGTTGCCTGATATGGATATTCAAGGAACAATACAATAAATCATGGATACATAAGAAATATAATCATCTCTATGATTTCCTCTAGGGCATATTTCCTTCACTTTTGTCCTGCCAGCATGTTGCAGCGAGGCCTCAAGGGAATCTACTGGCAATTAAGGTACTCATTTTAATAGAGTACCAGAGCAAAGCATTAACACTCCGTGAACACACGTGATCCTCATATCACAACCATCCCCTCCGGCTGTCCCAATTTCTGTCACTTCGGGGCCTTTGGTTCCGGACAATGATATGTGTAAACAACTTGCAGATAAGATCACAAACAATACTATCATCATGAATCAATAACATGTTTAGATCTGAGATCATGACACTCGGGCCCTAGTGGCAAGCACCAAGCACAAAAAGTTGCAACAAAGTCAAATAGCACTAATAAAGATACTAAGCACCATACCCTAACAATCTTATTCGATTATATGATAGATCTTATCCAATCCCTACCATCTCCATAGCCTACAGCGGGGGATTACTCATTCATGGATGGGGGAAACATGGATGGTTGATGGAGAGGCGTCGGTGATGATGATGGCGATGATCTACTCTAATTCCCCATCCTGGCAGGATGCCAGAACGGAGTTTCTGGTTCCGAATTACGGTTTATGGTGGTGGCGGCGCAGCAGAACTCTATCTAGAAAAACGTCGACCCCCCTCTGTTTTTAGACCATAAGACTCACGGAGCCAGAAGACGAGACTGAGGAGGGCCACGAGGGGCCCACACCCCCTGGCCAAATCACACAAATTAGAGGAGAAACAATAGCAAAAGTGTTCGAAAAAGTAGATACGTTTTGGACGTATCATGGGAAAGGAAGGAGACAAACATGAAAGGAAATTTTGTAGAAAATCGCCTGGGTTTCCCGGAATTCAACCCGCGATACTTAAACGATGACCACTTGCATTTTGGAAATAAGCCCTTGGCTTTATGGTTTTTTGAAAAGAAATAGAAAACACTCTATTTTCCAATAGGACTATGTTTTGAATTATTTGAGAGTTCAAACTAACTCCAAAAATTATTAAACTTGACAACGAGGTTCTTCATTTCCCATAGAACATCCCCACGTTTTACTTCAATTTTTCAAACACTTTTGCGAGAAATAAAAATAGAGAGAGAAATTGAGCATATGGTTTTCTCTTTCTTTTCAATGCAACATTTTTCTCATGTTCAAAAATAATGCATGCCATGCTCATGATGCACAAATCAAATACCTAATTAGCATTAACTAATACTAGGGATATTACAAACCCCTATCTACTTTGGTTGGAGATGGATTGGTGGTTGGCACCGATGATGAAGGCTCATGTAGCCCTACTCTCTCCATGGTCACTAAAAAGAGGTAAAATGGGAGTAACAAAGCTAAGTATATGAGGCCAAAAGGAGGAGACAATATGTACAAAGAGCCATTGATGGCAATGAGGAAGGAGCTTGCCTTCGAAAGGAGGGAGATGAGGAACAAAGAAATGAAGGAGAGGAAGGAGGCCGAGCTGAGGAACATGGCCGCCAAGGAGAGGAGGGCGTTGGCCGGGGAGAAGCTTGTCGAGGTCGAGGAGAGGAAGGTGGAAAATGAGGCATTAATCAAGAGGATGGAAACCGAGCAAATGATCATGGTCATGGATCCATGTGGTCTAGATGAGAAGGGGTCAAGCATACTTGGAGCTTTGCCATGATCAAGAGTGTACGTGGGAGGCAATGGAAGCGGCGCCAATGGAAGCGGTGCTGCCATTTGAGAGATATTTGTATGCAATGGTGGTGTTCTATGCACCGATGAACTTTTATTTTGTAGCGTTTTCTTATGCGCCGATGGGCTATTATTTTGTTTTACACCGGTTCTATGCCTGAAATATGCACTTTTATTATGGATATGTAATGTTTCTATTTATGATGAATTTTTTAATTATCGTCTGCAGAATTTTAGTTAGTTCTGATGATATATGCAATATGTAAAAGAGTACTAGAGAGAAGGAAATTCTCAAAATTGGCAATCCTGTTATTGGGTAAGCTGGAAATGTTTTTGGAAAATTGGTTACCCATATCGTCTTTCCTATATTCAAACCCAATTTAGATACCTAAATTATAGGAAATTTGTTGAAGATGCTCCCAAGAGCCCTAGAATAGTGAGTGTGCAGGTTCCTAGCACCCCGTTTTCTGCAAGATCAACATAGGAAACACGATAATTTCCGCGAAAACTCGCCCGAGAAACACTTTAGACATCCTTGCGCTTTTTTATGGGAGCCGATCGAGGCAAGCGGACGCCTGGGAGAAAAAGGCAAAGTAGCGGGCGCATGCGCACACATGGGATGGCAGTCTTGTGTGCTGGTTTGGTTCCAGATCCAGCGAGTGACAGTGCTCACAACTCACAAGACAAAAGTTCTCTGCCTCCAAGCCCAGCTCACCAGCGAAGCAAAGAATATCTTAAGAACAACGACATGCTACACACGTCCAGTTGCAGTTGCCAACCACCCCCACCACTACCATCCCAATCCAAACATAGAGACAGAATTGAAAAGAATCAGCGCTTTGCTTGATGATTGCTCTCGGGCAGGAGCCTAGCTAGTGAATTCAGCTTGCCATTTGCCTGTTACTACTAGCTCCGAGGTAATACGACGGACGCGTAGCAGTAGATCCTTCGCGCCGCCTGGTCGGCACTGCTAGTAGCAATGGCGCGCGTGCTGCTCGTCGCCGTGCTCGCCGCCGTGTCGGTCTTCCTCGTGCCGGCTGTAACCGGCAGCTGCGACGATGCGCTGCCGACCGAGCTCGCCGGCAACTACTCGGGGATGGCCTGCCGCCCCGTCTGGAACAACTTCGTGCTCCGGGTACGTCACGCCAATGCTCTCCGTCAGTTCTTCCATCCTCCCGCCGCGACCCAGTAGGCTAGATCCGCGGTGATCTTACTCTTAGGGGTTAGGAGTTTTTCTCGCACTTGATTTCCTCTCACCGAGCCGAATCTGCTTGCCGTCTCCTCCAGTACGCGCAGGACGGGGACAACGTGCTGCGGGTGGTGCTGTCGGCGATGTACAGCTCGGGCTGGGTGGGGATGGGCTTCTCCAAGGACGGCCTGATGGTGGGTTCCAGCGCCATGGTCGGGTGGGTCGGCAAGACGGGGCAGGCCCACGTCAAGCAGTTCGCCCTCAACGGCAAGGCGCCCTCGCTGGTCATCGCCGACAGGGGTTTCCTCATCTCCAACAACGGCGACCACACCGTCGTCGTCAAGGAGGCCAAGATCTACCTCGCGTTCCAGCTCAGGTTCACCTCGCCGCTCAAGCAGCAGCAGGTGCTCTTCGCCTTCGGCTCCGCCATCCCCGTCAACGACCGACTCGCCGAGCACCAGGACAAGACGTCCATGAACTTTGATTTCACCACTGGTGAGTCGCCTCCTCATCTTCAGTTCTTCTGCTAACCATCTAATGCCAAACGGTATCCTGATTGAACGAAAATGGGAATAGATTCTACTCTGTCCCTCATATTCACGATTAATGCACAAACGTGGTAGTATCTCGGTAGCTGTTTAAGCTGTATGTCTGAAACTGATGCTTAGTATCTCAGTACCTGTATGTCTGAAACTGCTGCTTCGGTAAAGTTAATTACTCAGTACCTCAGGGATTACTGAAGAAAAAATTCAAGCTAAATTGTACTGTAAGAAATTGCTTGTGACAGTGAAGCGTGATCTGATCTGCGCTGATCGATCAAATAAGATACCATATCTTGTACAAATCATTTGAGGATCTAGTTTTACCAGAAGTGATGTGATGACTGATGACTCACTCAATCACCAATTCATTCTTTTCTTCAGACTTACGCCGTCAGTTCAGTTTGCAAAATCAGCAATTCGGAAGATCATCAAACAATTTGAAACTTCCTTGTTTTGCAGGCAGCTCTTCAGGCTCCTCCTTTCCGAGTGGCCTGAAAAGGACTCATGGAGCACTCAACCTCTTCGCTTGGGGTGTCCTCCTGCCTATCGGAGCCATTATCGCTCGGTACTGCAGGGGCTGGGATCCATTGTGGTTCTACCTTCATGGTGGTATCCAGTTTGTGGGCTTCATCCTCGGTCTGGCTGGTGTTGTGGCTGGAGTGTCGCTATACGGCAAGATCCAAGCAGATGTTCCGGCACATAGAGGCCTTGGCATATTTGTGCTTGTGCTAGGTATCCTCCAGGTATGTGCTCTCGGCTTGCAATAATCATGTCAGTTTCAGTGTCATACTTCCAATTCAGTTTTGTGTTTGTATGTCATTAGTGAAGCAAAGTTCGAAAAATGTTAATATCTGCTTTTATGAACAAAAGGAACTGTACAAGGATCTGAATGTATGTGTCACTTTGCAGATTCTAGCATTCTTCCTGCGACCCAACAAAGACTCAAAATACCGGAAATACTGGAACTGGTATCACCATTGGGTAGGCAGGCTTGTGCTCTTCTTTGCAGCTGTCAACATTGTCGTGGGGATCAAAGTTGGAGGTGCTGGTAACTCCTGGAAGGTCGGCTACGGTTTCAACCTGGCCATCCTTCTTATCACCATTATCACCCTGGAAGTCCTGCTGTGGACAAGGTGGAAAAACAACAGCAACTCCACAACGACATACTAAATATGCTTGATTAGATTCCTGTCATGGGTGATGCTGAAGGCCGTATTATTCACATGTTTGTGATGATGTTGTAACTTGTAAAACTACAAGATCCTTTAGCGAAGATCTACAAGATTAGCCATCGACCATGAGTTTTTGATGCGTAATGTGTAAAGCGTCCAGATGTACCACCCCCGTTGTATTTTCTTGCGAGATTCAAGGTGGTAGTACAATTTAAGGGGCTGTTTAATTCAAAGGATTTCCAAAGGTATTGTATAGCATTCTTACACATAGGATTTATTCCTATAGAGGCCATTTGATTTAAAGGATTGAACCCCTATGGATTGCTTTCCTATACTACAATCGCATAGGAGGTTAGACCTCTTGGAAAATTTCTGCGTGTCCATGACAACTATGATATGCACTTAATCTCTATAGAAATTTTCAGCATTTTTCTTATGGTGCAACCAAACGACTTATGCAACTAATTCCTATATTATTTATTCCTGTAGGATTTCACATGTCATGACATAATGTTCCTGTTGGAAAAAATAGCACAAAACCTAGACCAATTATGCGAGAAGGGGAAGCAACAAAGCCTACCCTCGAAGATTGATCTAGTGAAAGTTGTCGATGATGAGGTTGATGAAGACGAACGCCGATCCCTGCAACGAGACTTATCAATTCGCGAGGAGATGCATTATCTCACGATCTAGTATCGCACTTGCAGCACCTCCATTCGTATCCACACATACGGGATCAATAACACCGCGTAAACGTGCGATCACGTGCACCATTCGAAGCAACAGTGTGTCGATAAAGATTTGGCAGCGCTTCCGTAGTCCTGTCTAGATTAGATCTAAACGGGGGCATGACTTGGACATCGCTCCAGCATCGGTGAAGTAGATCTCTGTCTGGCATCGATGGCATCAACACGGGAGAGAGAGGAAGGGGCAGCGCAATGGCGAGAGGCGACACACGGCGACGGCTTGGGCTGGGCGGGGTGGCTAGGGTTGGCAGTGCCCTCCCCCACCCCTTCTTATATAGGAGTCGGTCGGCTCCCTCCTCCAAACAGCGTAGGGGAGGAGGTCAAGTCCCGGCAGGACTCCCTCCTCCCCAAAATCGCCTTAGGGGGATTCCAGTCCAACACGGAGTCCCCTCCCAATCTGATTGGGGAGTTGGGGTCCAACTCGGACCCCTCCTCCCCTTACCCGTCATTCTAGGGGGTGCCCTAGCCGACTCAGCTAGGGTTCCCCCTCTTCTCGTGCGCAAGCCATAGTAGGCCCATGGTGCCCACTAGGTATTAATAATACTTATATTAAATATTTATGATTTTTATGAAGTCTGGAATAATTACGGACACCTCCGAACTTATTCTGGAACATTCCTAAATCATTTGGATACCTTCCATATAGTGTCCGGGAACCATTCCTTCCACTCTAAGTTATATTCCGAACACTTTCATTAAATTCCAAGACCTTTTGAACATCTATTTGGAATACTTCATTCACATATTTTTCAATCGCACTCATATTCTATATGTCGCTAAACATTATTGTATTACTTATCGATACCCATTGTATTGCTTCTCGATACATTTACATATCTTGAGGTGAAACTATTAGGTTATCCTCGTTACCCCATAAGTACTCTTGTTGTTATGGTGATGGCACGGCAGATGCCATGGGTAGGCTTAAGTTGGGGTCCAATGTGTGCTAGTGGGATATAGGGAGGGAAGATGTAGTGATTTCTACACACAGAACACAAGAATTAGATCTTTATTCAACACCAGTGGAGCTACACTTGCTCCTCGAGCTGTTTGAGCGAGAGGAAGAAGAAGCTACTACTAGTGCTAAGTAAGAAATGGGTCGATCCCTCTCTCAGGAGGCCATGACCCTCCTTATAAAGGGGTGACCAGGTTACATCTAGGGCTGACGTGGACAAGCATATTCGTGGAATATGCTTGTCCCAAAATAGTAACTTGGCGAGCGCCTTTTCGTGTCCCCCTTCTATCGCTAGCAATAACCCAGATCCCACGACTTGTGAGCCTCGGGCTCGAGGACTGTCACCTCTGTGAACTTCTTCTGATCCTCTCTCCCTCTGTCTCTTGTCTGTAGCGCTTGGCACTGTACAAATTCCTGAGGGAGAGACAGCGCACAGTGTTGACTTCGGGGTTGGCCCTCTCCTTCTCGAGCAAGCTTCCCCATGACTCGGCCTCGCCTTGTATGACTCGGCCAAGCCCTAACCTGCAGATACAAAGAGTAGTACTTGTATGTGGACGTAACCCATATGTCGGCCGAGTCAGGTTTTAGTTATCTGACTTGGGTTAAGCCAGGCCTTATTCAGCCAACCTCTATATTAATTATGTCGGGTCATTCTTTGACCCGGTCTAGATCTTTGAGGGCTTTTCCCTTTTACCTTAGCTCAACCCTACCCGGGGTCATCCCCCCGACACTTGTACTCATAATGTATTGTCGACATTCCTGTAATTGACATCTCGATCACTTGTCCAGACAGACCATGATGAACATCATAATACATGAGTGGGTCTAGAGTGTATCTCTCCATCGCCTCCATCCTGAGGAGTAGCAGTTCCGATAACTACACCATATGTAACATTGGCATATCATCCGGTAAGAACAAAGATTTACATTATGATTACCCTATCACGAATTAACATTTGAAGGTCTCGCCACTTCCTTATTGTATCCAACTTAATATGTGTCTTCTGGTCCAACGATCTTTTAGTAACTGTAATACTTGTAGATGAGAAACTACTAATAAAAATATGGACGATATGTTTCACGGTATATCAAACTGTGTCTATCCATCGTCGATATTTTCATAACAACTCTGATCTCATGTACCACCGGCAGTCATTACAACACTTTGTATTTGACCTATAGTCAGGAAAGTAGGACAACCAATAATACATGAACTAGTTTTAGAGGTAAGACTAGGGATATCTAAATGGTGTTTATAATTCCACACATGTATTTAGTGTTTTCCTCAAAAACTTATTATATCGAACTAATACAATTATAGCATAGAACAATAAAATCAATTATGAAATAGAAAAATAATAATAATCCATTTATTATTGCATCTAGGGCATATTTTCGTCAGTCTCTCACTTGTACTAGAGTCAATAATCTAGTTTATATTTAGGAGTATAACACCTATAGATTCCCGGTGTTTCTCGTGCTTTTCAAGCATGAGTAATTTTGTCAAAGGATATGACACATTCAGGTCCATATGAATTGTGTACATCTTGATATCCACCTTCATTCACAAATTGACGTATGAGATGGAATCAACACTGCACATTCTTGTTCTTCTGATGGGACCTTGATTCTTTATTTTGTGCGATGGCACCATTGTTGTCACAATGAATATTCATATGCTCTAACGCACTTGGAACCACACCAAGTTATGTAATAAAGTTCTTCATCCAAACACCCTCTTTTGCAACATTTGATGCTGCTATGTACTCTGCCTCCCTTGTAGAATCTGCAATTGTATCTTTCTTAGAACGCTCCTAGCTCATCGCTACCCCGTTCAAACTAAACACATAGCCAATTGAGATTTGAAATCATCAAGATTAGTGGTAAAGCTAGCATTGGTGTAAGCTCTTGCAATGAGCTCTTTATCACCTCCATATATGAGAAACATATTCTTAGTCCCTCATAAATACTTAAGTATATTTTTCACTGCTTCCCATTGAGCCTTTCCAGGATCACTCTGTATCTTATCACAACACTTAGAGCATATGATACATCTAGTATTATACATATCATGGCATACATTATTGATCCAATTGCTGAAGCATGTGTAACAATATTCATATAGTCTTGCTCAACCAATGCCGTGGGACAATGTTTCTTGCTTAATTGTTGGGGGGATGACCCCAGGTAGGGTTAAGCTAGGGTAAAAGGGAAAGTCCCAACAAGATATTGACTGGGTCAAATGACCCGGCCGAGTAATACAAATGTCGGCTGAATAAGGACCTGACTAACCCGAGTTAAGCAGTTAAGGCTTAATACTATGCTTTATACTTGCAGGTGTGATCTTGGTCGAGTCATACTGGGCGAGGGCGAGTCATAAGGAAATTTGCTTGAGAAGGAGAGGATGAGCCCCGAAGTCAACACTGTGCGTTGTCTCCCCCCAGGAATCTGTGCAGTGCCAAGCGCTATAGACAACGGTTAAAGGGACAGAATAGCATAAGAGGCATCACGGAGGTGACAGTCCTAGAGCCTGACGCTCACATGTCTTGGGGCTCTGGGTTATTGCCGTCGATATAAGGGATACAAGGAAAGGCTCCCACCGAATTAACACTTTGGGATGAGCATATTCGTGGAATATGCCATCCATGTCAGCCCTAATGTAACCTGGACACCCCTTTATAAGGTGATCCAGGGCCTCCTAGTAGGGGGGTCGATTCATTTTACACTTAGAGGGTAGTTGAGTGCTTCTTCCTCCTCTCCCTCTAATACAGCTCTAGGAGCAAGTGCAACCATTGTTGATCTAAGAAAGGATCGTGAGTGACTTCTTCGTGTGTAGAAACCACTACATCATCCCTCCCTGTATCCCACTAGAACACATTGGCCCCATCATTAGCCTACCCATGGCATCTGCCGTGCCACCACAACAACAGTTGGTGCCCACAATGGGGCCAGCAGTGGTGCTAGCTGGAGTCAAGATCCAGACGGGAAACTTCATTGCCACCAGTGAGCGCATCATCTTAGGGATCGTGCAGCGCTTTGACATGTGGGACTACGTCAGCGACAACGCGCACCACTTCGTTAGGCGCTCTCCTCCGCGCAATGGAGTCTTCATCAACCAAGGCACGCACAAGGTGTACATCGGCGTCGACGTCTCCTTCGTTTATCCATAGCGGGTCATCTTCACGGGAGAACTCCCCTCGGAGCTTCTAGCGGTCCCCGTATCACTCGGCCCGCAGGCAGCGTCGAGGTGATGATGACCGCGCCCGCACCAGCAGCAGGCGCAGGAGCTGGGCCAAGCAAGAACCTGGCAGCAGCAGATCTGGTAGCAGCAGATCCGTCGGTCACAGATCCGGCTAAGGCTCATAATGTAACCCCTAAGGCAACTCGTATCACAGGGCCGCCCTTAGATAGGCCAGAGAACATATTGCAGGAAGCGATAGAAAACTTAACCACTCATGTAGCTCCTATTGTAGTCCCAGCTCAGGCATAGGCCGAGCTTGAGGAATCTCTGTTGAAAATGTTAGAGGATGCTAGGAGAGTAGCAGATCTGCAACAGTCGCTTAACAACACTTTGTGTGAGTATGCTAGGGCAAACAAGCTTAACACTAGCCCAACTCGGCTAGATGGTGTTAGGATAAGGGGAAGAATATCCTCAGTGACATCAACAAGGAACATGTGTCTAAGCAGGGTGACTCGGCTGACCCAGGGTTGCCGAGGTATAGCACGCCTGCGAAGAACCTTAGAGCTGCAGATGCAGCAGCTACCGAGATAGATGACCTGGCCGGTGAAGCCCGACAGAGGCAACAAGAAAGAGTCATTGAGCCGATGCGTATAGCAAACCAGCAGAATGAGGAACTGCTTAAAAACAACCCGACAAGACCCGGTCTCGTGTCGTTCATTCGGCTGGAGTTGCCACGACAGTATTCTTCCACAACATCTTCACCCGACGGAGGATCAAGGAAAGACAAGGCAGTAACCTCAGGGAGAAGGGATAAGCAGATGGTCCCATATGACCCAGTAGGGTGACACAGCTGACCCAGGGCTGCCGAGGTATAGCACGCCTGGGAAGAACCTTAGAGCTGCAGATGCGGCAGCTATCGAGATAGATGACCTGACCGGTGAAGCCCGACAGAGGCAACAAGAAAGAGTCATTGAGCTGGTGCGTATAGCAAACCAGCAGAATGAGGAACTGCTCAAAAACAACCCGACAAGACCCGGAGGGTCTCGTGTCGTTCATTCGGCTGGAGTTTCCATGGAAGTATTCTGCCACAGCATCTTCACCCGGCGGAGGATCAAGGAAAGACAAGGCAGTAACCTCAGGGATAAGGGATAAGTAGATGGTCCCATATGACCCGGCAGTGGCTGGAAAAGGAAATGTGAACCAAGGCAATGAAAGCCGAGGTAATAGTGGAATAGAAACCCCGGTCATGGCAACGGTGGTCAAGGAAACAACGGGCAGGGTAACCCTGATCCACATCACTTATCTGGAGGAGGGAAACAACATCCTCCACAAGAGCTCCAACCGAGGTATGAATCTCGACAAGAAAGGGATGTAGGACCAATTTCGCATAACCCAGAACATAACAGATACAACGATGGTTATTCGGAGATGGAGAATGCCGGATTTGCCAGACCAAACTACCATGAGATAGGAGAAAGGATGGGACATAGAAATTTGCAACCGGATGATGCAAGATTGAAATGGACAGGATATACAGATCCGAGTTGTTGGAAGAGAAAGGTCCCCTGGGTCCAGCATGCTTTGGACCTCGAATCATGAGGGATCCACCTGTGCCGAACTTCCAGTTGCCAAAAGGGACAAAAACATACAATGGAAGCACAAAGCCGCAAGATTGGTTGATTGACTATGCTACTGCAGTGAAAATTGCAGAAGGCAACCTTAGGTGGGCAGTGAGATATGCGCCGCAAATGTTAGAAGGGCCAGCAAGAGTGTGGTTGAATAACTTGCCAGCAGGAAGTGTCAACTGCTGGTTAGATTTCGAGGAGATGTTTGTGAGCAAATTCACGAGCAAATATAAGAGGCCGAATAGGCCTCAATAGCTCACCATGTGCAAGCAGAGACCAAATGAGACTGGCCGAGAATTTCTGACTCGGTGGTGTAACCTGAGGAACTCGTGTGAAGGAGTGATTGAATGACAAGTGATTGCTTGGTTTGCACAAGTGTACAGGTATGCAAGTGTGTTGTGGCAGAGGTTGATATGCCAACCACATTGGCCAAAACAATTCAAATAGCTGACTCATATGCATTGGGAGATCCGACTCAGCCAGAGCTTATGCCAGCATATCAGAATGATCAGCATGAGCATTATGCTCGTGATGCTGTCGGGTCATCCCGGAGGAATGAATTCTGAGGTAGGCGAAGAGATGATAGGCCGAATTATCGGTACAATTCGAGTCAAGTCACAGTTGTAACCCAAGATCAGCCGAGTGCTGGGGAATCAACGTCAAAAGAACAGTTCACATCAGTTACTTCGAGAAATGAAGGCAAAAATCAGTGGACCCGTGAGCAAAACAAGCAGTGGCAAGAGAGGCCAAAGTACACATATGAATCCATGTTGGATCAGCCCTGTAAGTTTCACGCTCCTAACCTGGCAAATCCTGCAAATCATACAACTTGACAATGTGCTTGGATGAAAATGACGATGGGCGGTGCAGAGCCAAATCAGCCGAATCAAAGACCTCAGCTCACATGAGGCAATGCGCAACAACAATTGGCTCTACCTCTGCCACCATCGAGGTATGAAAACCAACCACCGCCGAGGTACGGAAACCATGATAGAAGAGAAGCAGTACACCAAGTGGTGAATCCGAACCAGGAGAACCGTGGAGACCCTAGTCAAGGAGGCAGAAATGAGTACATAGAGCATCATCATGCCTACTGTGTGTTTACAACAGAGCTAACGGATAAGAAAAGTAAGCATAGGAGGCATATGGAAGTGAACATAGTTATGCCGGTTGTGCCGAGATACATGAACTGGTCAGATCAAGAAACAAATGGAGTATAAGGGATCACCCCAAGATCATGCCGAACCCCGAATCATATGCCTTAGTGCTAGATCCGACGTTCATTGGGTCAAATATCAATGTCAAGTTCTCTAAGGTGCTGATTGACAATGGCAACAACATAAACATATTGTACAAGGACACGATGCACAAGCTCAGTATCAACGAGAACATGTTGCAGGCGACTAAGACTACCTTCCATGTCATTGTGTC
Organism: Avena sativa; assembly: GCA_916181665.1. Lineage (NCBI taxonomy): Eukaryota > Viridiplantae > Streptophyta > Magnoliopsida > Poales > Poaceae > Avena > Avena sativa. Next base: position 383,646,484 of record OV702281.1, on the reverse strand, counting down.
GGGGTTGTCTTGTGAGCCAATTGGCAAGGTCCAGATCGATGTGTTATTTGGCACAAGGGAAAACTGCAGGACTAAGAATTTGGAGTTCGAGGTTGTAGATTTGGAAAGTTGTTACCATGCACTACTGGGAAGGCCATCATTATCAAAGTTCATGGCTAGTTCTCACATCAGTTACTTGAAGATGAAGATGCCAGAACCCAATGGGGTCATCACCATTGCTAGATATTACAGAAGATCGATAGAGTGTGCCTCGGTCGGGTCAAACCTAGCCGATTCATTGGTAATTGCAAGAGAAAAGAGAAGGATTCAAGAAGTGGCATCTTTGGCTCAGTCAGCACAGCTGAATATGCCGGCACTTGCCAACCGACATGGCAGTGTTTCTTTTCAGCCTACTAAGGACACCAAGAAGATTCAAATCGATGACCAGTTCCTAGAGCACACCGTCACTATTGGTGCTGGCCTAAATGCTAAATAGGAAAGTGAGCTTGTTAGTCCTCCATGAGAATCGGGATATCTTTGCTTGGTCGACTCAGGATTTGCAAGGTGTGCCGAGGGAGCTGGCAGAGCACTCTTTACATGTGAGGCCAAATGCAAGGCCGGTGAAGCAACCTCTCTACCGCTTCACCGAGGACAGGAGAAAAATAATTGGGGATGAGATAGCTCGGCTCCTTGCATCCGGGTTCATTATGGAAGTACTTCATCCGGATTGGTTCTCTAATCCGGTGCTGGTTGAGAAGAAAAAATATGATCCGAATGTAGCTGTGGTGTGGCGTATGCGTATCGACTACAACAACATGAATAAAGCATGTCCAAAGGATCCATTTCCTTTGCCGAGAATATATTAGGTTATTGATTCGACCGTTGGTTGTGAGTTACTATCATTTGTATACACGTACTCTGGTTTCCACGAGATACCGTTAAATCCGGCCGATCAAATAAAGACTGCATTCATTACCCCGTACGGGGCTTATTGCTATCGTACCATGCCATTCGGCTTACGTAATATAGGAGCAACATATCAAATATGCATGCAAAAATGCTTACATGATCGAATTGGCAAAAATGTCCAAGTATATGTTGATGACATGGTAATAAAAAACAAAGAAAGTCACACACTGCTAGATGATATCCGATAGACATTCGCGAATCTAAGAAGATTCCAAATGAAGGTTAAGCCGGAAAAATGCACCTTTGGAATACCGGCCGTAAAATTACTCAGTTTCCTCATGTCAAGCCGAGGTATCGAAGCAAATCCAACGAAGATTAAGGCGGTATAACGCATGGAGATGCTGAAGTGTCTCAACGATGTCCAGAAGTTCACATGTTGCCTGGCCTCATTGAGTTGATTCGTAAGTCGGCTAGGAGAAAAGGCATTGCCCTTATATAAATAGATGAAAAAATCAGATAAATTCACTTGGACACCACAAGCTAATAATGCTTTCCATGAGCTAAACAGAATCCTAGCCTTCGCACCTGTTTTAGCTTCACCACTATCAAAAGAGCCGATGTTGCTCTATATAGCAACAACCAATCGAGTCGTAAGTGTTGTGGTAGTAGTGGAATGTGACGAGGAAGGTAAGTCGGTGCAGAGGCCAATATATTACCTAAGCAAGGTACTCTGAGCCTCCAAACAGAAATATCCCCATTATCAAAAGATGGCATACGAAGTATATATGTCGGCGAAAAAGATGAAGCACTATTTTGAGGAACACCCTATAAAGGTGATATGTGAGGCACCAATCGCCAAGATAATGGGTAGCAAATATGCAAGTGGCCGAATAGCCAAATGGGCAATTGAGCTAGCCCCTTATGCTCCACAATTCAATAGAAGAGATGCAATTAAATCTCAAGCAGTGTCCGATTTTCTTGTTGATTGGGCCAAAATGCAATATGAACCACTCTTAACCGATCCGAATTATTGGAGAATGCACCTTGATGTCTCAAAGTTGAAAGATGGATTAGGTGCTGGCATAGTCCTCACCTCACCCAAAAAAGATCTGCTAAAAATATGGGGATTTTTAACTTGCGGCCCGAAAGTTGAAGCGCCAAGGCTACACGGGGTCCGACTTCGTCGGTATTGGATCGCGAAACCCAGATTTGGCATGCCAAATGCTTAGAGGGTCTTTTTTGGCACGAATTCAACAAACTGTTTAAACACGGGAAAACTTGCTAACGCCCGTCAAATTTGGCCTTGCTTGTCACTTTTGACCGTTAAGTCGCTGCCATCCTGACTGCCATGTAGACTTGCAGCGCTAGTGCCCTCGTGTTCAAATGGTCTTTTTGACCCGGCCTTCTTCTTCCCCAAAGGGGTGATCTGTGGTCACCGCCATGGCGCGGAGCTAGGAGGGAATTCCTTCAGCGGCGAGATCAGGCACCTGGCTGAACCTGATCGGTCTCGCCCTCCTCCTCCCAAACCGGAGCTCGACCCATGGCACGGCAACACCCATGACACGGCACCGGGATGAGATTTCGGTCCCGTTGTCCTCCTACAAAATCCGAGCTTGCCGTCGCCGTGGTTGCAGCCACACCAGCCAAGGCGCCTTACTCTCCGAACCCCAAGGCCACATCCACTCTGTTCGGCACAATGCCAACAAGGTGAAATTCCATCCAGTTTTCTTCTTGTGATTGTGGTAGAAAACATGTACCGATATGTTATTTACTAGACTTTCATTTGAAATTAGTAGCTCCATGATGAAGAAAAACAAAGAAACTAAATGGGATAACAATGAATACCATAGTCTGTACTTTGCATTGCATCAAAAAGGGCTCATTGACGAAGCATGTTACCAAGAGAGTGGAGTTCATCAGCCATTGCCAAAAAATATGGGAACAAATCCATGAGCGATTGAATGCAAATACGCGAAGAGAAGCTAGATCCATGTCATCAATCATTAATAGGTGGCACATTATAGTGATGCGTTCAAATACGTACACATTCATAACAATAACACCGTCGACAGTGTTGCTATAGTTTGTATGAGCTATTCATTTTATATGATCGTGGCACCTTACTTTCCTGGATAGTAAACTTGAAACTGCAACCCCCCGCATTAACTTGCCCTTGTAGCAACCCCCCGCATTAACTTGACAGGAACCTAACCGAAGAGAGAGATTGCGTGCGGGATGGGAAATAATCATTGGCGGTTGGGCTTGCGGTTGCTGTGTGCATGCGGTCGTTTGATTTCCACACGCTTCCCTTGAAATTCCCAGGCCTTCTTTAATAAATGTCTGTCTCTGGAACCGCTTCCTCTGCCATCCGACGGGACTGAGACCACACGAACACCATCATCCATGGCCGGCAACAAGCAGCAGGATTCGCCGTGGGATGATCTCCCTGAGGGAGTCGTGCATAAGATAGGTGACATCTTCCTGTCGACGGACGACTTCGACTACTACGCCACCTTCCGGGAAGTCTGCAGTGCCTGGCGCAGCTTCACAGAGGAGCGCTTTATACCAGCCAACTGGATTGTTCTAGAGCACCAGTTGTCGCAGGAGTATGGGGTAGAAACGTCGCCATCACGTTAATTAACATGAGAACCGGTCGCCACCTTGAGAAAAAGATTAGTCGGGTTATTCGCAGGTGCTTTATTGATATTCATCTGTATATGTGCGATCCTTTTTTTGTGTTCACCTCCTATACGATATGTTTTTCAAGTTTTGTTTCTCCATCTACTTGTTTAACTTGATTGAATCTATGTCTGTTTACCTTGACTAAATCTCTGCTTCTCCTCTCTCTCTCTCTCTCTCTCTCTCTCTCTCTCTCTCTCTCTCTCTCTCTCTCTCTCTCTCTCTCTCTCTCTCCCTCTCGGTGTCTCTGGAAGGTACTTTTACGTCGGTAGCACAACCAGCGGCCTCCTTGTGCTTGGATATAGGGTGCAGCCGTACAATACACGGTTGTACAAGCCCTTCTTGGGCGCTATCAAGCGCCTGAGGGTGGAGATACCGACCGAGCAGGTGGCTTCTGTCGATGTGACGATGTTCCCATCGTTGATGGTGTTTACATCAAACCTTCACCATCATTCGGTGGGCAGATGAGGGAACGGAGGAAGGAAGTCGCCCGATCTTTGGTGAAGGGTGGTACACGCCGAATGACTTCGCGAAACTCCGGAGCATGACTTCTTACGCGAGTGATGTTTTCTTCGCAGACAGATACGGGTCTGTCCTGTCGACTATGTCTGGTGCTGCTCATGGAGATGTCCAAATGCAGCGCTCCGCATGGACCCTAAAGATGCATGCCACCGTCACGGGCCCTATTCTGGGCTGCCGGTACCCAGAGAATCATTTTTACCTCGTCGAGTCCGACGGGGAGTTGTTGTTTGTTGTGAGTGGACCGGTCTACGGTGGCAGGCCCGTTGTTTACCGGGTTGATACAAAGAACCATGTCCTTCAGCTGGTCAGAGGCATCAGAAGTCGTGCTCTCTTCGTTGCTGACAATCGTGCATCTGTGTCGACAATGCCAGGGTACCCACGGTGCATGCCGACAGCATCTACTATCCGGACCTATCCCAGATTAGATCTTACAACTTTGAGGCTCTTGCTTGGGAAGAGGAGCCAAGGATTGTCCATGGGTATGGAGTAGGAGCATTATGGATCAATGACCATCCTTTCGAACTCGATCGATTGCTGGCAGAGTATTGCAGAACCGTCGAGCATTCTGAGTTGCAGATGGTGCCGCCTTATGGGGAATATGGCACCACCCACTACGATTACTATGACGGCTACCCGTCAGATTAGATTGATGGATCATGTGGTTATGATCCTGTTGGATTCTCTGTCTGTGAATTATATGCAAGTGCAAGTTGTATAGTGTGTGATGAGCTAGATCACTGTAGAGCTTCATTGGGAAACCCCAAGAGGAAGGTGTGATGAGCACAGCAGTAAGTTTTCCCTCCGTTCTGAAACCAAGGTTATCAAAACAGTAGGTGGAAGGAAACAACTCCAAGGTGTTGCTAGGAACTTGGAATCCTGCACAACTCAAACTCAAGACTTTGCCCCAACTTACAGTGAGGTTGTCAATCTCACTAGTTTGCTGAAAACAAAGGATTAAACGCATAGTGTGGAAGGTAATGGTTGCTTGTAGAGAGTAACTGTAACAATAGATGATATATCAATGGTAAAGATTGGACTGGGGTCCACAGTTCACTAGAGGTGTTCTCCTTAAGAAAGATAAGATAACATGCTGGGTGAACAAATTACAGCGGGGCAATTGACATGACTGAGCAAGGCATAACAATGCAAATACTAGACATCATGATTCCTATGAGATTTGATTGGGCATTATAACAATATACATAGACCGCCATCCAAATACATCTAGGATTAGTAATCCACCTTCAGGTTATCATCCGAACCCCCTCCAGTATTAAGTTGCAAGCAACGGATAACTGCATTAAGCAATGTGTGTAAAGTAAACAATACAATTGTTCCATGAACAAAAGATTGTTGTTTTCTCCCTAGTGGCAACAGCACATCTAAAACCTTAGAGATTCTTGTCACTTCCCCATATTACTAGAGGCATGAACCCACTATCGAGCATAAATACTCCCTCTTGGAGCCACTAGCATCTACTTGGCCAAGATAGCTACTAGTAATGGAGAGCATGCAAGATCACAAACAACACATACATGATAGAATCAATAATCAATAAGACATGATAGAATCAATAATCAATCTGACAAAGAAATCTCAATATCCATCGGATACCCGCAAGCACAACATGTATGATTACAAATAGATGATCTTGATCATGAACAGAGCTCACAAGATCTAAACATGATAGCACAAAGGAGGAGAATCAACCATCTAGCTACTGTATGGACCCATAGTCCAAGGGTGAACTACTCACGCATCATACTGGAGGCTGGCATGGTGATGAAGAAGGCCTCCGGGATGATCTCTCCCCTCCGGCAGGGTGCCGGGAAGAGCTTCATACCCCCCCGATCTAGGGACAATGGTGGCGGCGGCTACAGACTGTTTCATGGAGATCTGATTGGGTCCTTAGGGTTTTGGCATCGGGGGGCTTTTATAGGCGAAGAGGCAAGACAGGGAGGCGCCCAAGGCGCCCACACCAGGTGGCGGCGCGCCCGAGGGGGGCCTGTGCCACTCTAGGGTGTGGCGGCCTCGTGGCCCTCCTTCGGTCGCCCTTCGGTCTCAGTGTTCTCCTCGTTGAAATATTGACTTTGGATTATGTCCCGTCCAATTCCGAGAATATTTCCTTACTAGCTTTTCCAAAATCAAAAACAGCAGAAAACAGGCAACTGGCACTACGGCATCTTGTTAATAGGTTAGTCCCAGAAAATGTATAAAAATACCTCAAAGTGTAGACAAAGCATAGCAAAGTTGATACTGAACAAGCATGGAACATAAAAAATTATAGATACATTTACTGTAACATGAAAAGATACAAAAATTATAGATACGTTTACTGTAACATAAAAAATTATAGATAATTATGCTGTAACATGAAAAGATACAAACAAAGATCATGAATAACAATGCATTGAAATACGTTAGTTTGTTTCACATATAGAAAACATAGCATAGTGGCATTCAGCTTGCCCCTCATGGAGTAGCAAAACATAAATGCATAGGACACCTTCAAAGTTCAGAAGGGTGACTAGATACAAATAGTTCAAGAACAAGCAATATCAACATTATGAGTCAATCAATAAGTTTTGGGACAATGCACATAGAACTAAGAATGACAACTATGCTCTCCTAGTTGGTGCATAAAGATAGAAGGTGGAGACTCAATATAAAAGTGGAAGAAAGGCCCTTCAAAGGGAAGCAGGGATTTCAAGTTTCATAAAGAGCTTCCAAAAATTATGGTACTTATTAGCTTTCAGCTCTCATTGCCCCTATCATAAGAATCTTGAAGTGATTAAGGTTAAAGTGAACAAAGTATGGAGTATATGCTTGATAAAGTATAAGTTGGCAATCTCATGTCCCTTGAGTACGAGGGTCGTTCCTCATGCTACTCAACTTTAGTTACCGGTAAGTTCTTGTTATTTTAAGTATATGTGTATCATAGAGAACCGCCAACGGGGTACCCCTTGACCCATGACACGGGATCTATCCCATATCAAAATGACAAGGCAATGAGAATCTCAGCAATCTTCTTATTTACCATGGGAAAATAGTTCTTTTTTCTCTTTCCACTATTTTTTATTTTTCTCTTCTCTTTTTTCTATCTCTTTTTTATAAGAAGAATGCTTCATAGATTTCTCACTATGGTGATGATGCAAGTTTCCACCATGATTAGGTATGGCTTAGGCTAGCGGCCCAGGCGTTTCTCTAACACATATACATAACTCCATGGACTTACAAGCTCCCCTTTTATTTCACACCACCGACATCCATAAAAAAAAGAGCACGATATCAACTGGGTAGATATTTACAGGTGTTGAAAGCGTTCCCCGTGACACCACGGTTCTGCTAATTCCCAACTTATAAGTGCAAGCATATACAACATAGATGACACAATGGTTCAAGTTTATTAGGGGCAAGAAAAATAAAGTGTGCCATCAAGTTTGTGAGAGCTTTAATCACTAATTTTCACATAACAAGTTTAATTTGGAAGATAGATAAAACAAGAATATACTTGGAATGGTGTAACACACCATGCATATGAATTTATAGTGGACACTTTGGAATAACTTGGTTTCTTGGGAGTTGGATGCATGAGTAGAGCTTACTCAATAAAAGTGGAGGCTAGCAAAAGACTGGGAGCGACCAACTAAGATAGCAATGTAGAGCAACAAAACATTATCAATCAAAGCATAAAATGGTATCACAAGTCAAAAAATAAATTATCATAGAGGCTAAGGTGACTGGTTCATAGTCATAACATGGTGTGAGCATGTGCCAAGTCAACCCAAACAAAGCATCAAAGGATAATACCACAATATTATGCTTTTGTATGCTAAAACAACACATCATTCCTTCAAGGCACATTAAGCAATATCAATTGTTTGGAACAAGTCATGATACATCAATAATCACTAAGCATAAGATCAAAGCAACATCTAGCATGACATGATGAAGTCTAAGCCATAGTCAAAACAAGCTCCCTTTTGTACCACTATAAGCATGAAACTTTCTACTCTTTTCCAACACCAATCAACTTATTTGAAACAACACAGCGAAAGAGGGGGTCCAACTACTTTATTAAAGCAAACTAAGCAAACAAAAACCAAAAACTAAAACTAAGATGCTCCAAGAACAGCACAACAGTGCATAAAACAATAAAAACGAAGTGTCTAGAAAGAGACCTGAGATTTTTATTGATGAAGAAGGGGATGCCTTGGGCATCCCCAAGCTTTAACACTTGTACCTCTTGAATATTTCTTAGGGACACGGGGTGGAATCCCCAAGCTTGAGCTTTTGTCCATTCTTCATCTCATTATATCATTCTTCCCCTACACTTGAAAATTTCCTTCATACATAACTTCACACAATCTTCATTAGCAACATTAGTGCATTCAAAAGTAATAAACCTTTGGGGTTTAGTTTCAAAACAGAAAAACTTTCATTAAAAACACAAGCTACTATAGCAATTCCTTCAAAAATCTCAATTCACCAAATAGAACTCAAAAAGAAATCGATAAGAAGCAAATGCAAATAATGGCAGAAATCTGTCAAAACAGACCAGTAGGTAAAAACCGATTTTTTCGAAGACCTTCTGTTGCTCAAATAAATAAGTATTGATCTAACAAAATTTATATAACAACCTGGCGGATTTAATCGGAAAATTACAGATCAATCCAACATATAGAGATTTTTAAATAATTTTTACAGTGAAGCACAAAATTCTGTTTCGAGACAACAATTTCCCCAAATCCTACTTCTCTCTCATTAGAGGTTATTCTTGGCACAAAAATCAAACAAAAAGGATAAGGAGAGGTTATTACAGAAGTAATAACTTCCAAGACAAAAGAAAACTATTGGGTTATCTCCCAAGAAGTACTTTTCTTTAACACCTTTAAGTTAGGCACAAGAAGCAAGAATCAAGTATTTTCAAATGAAGAAGCATTAACATCAAATTTTGCTTTCAAGGAGGAGCAAAAGGTAACTTCTCTATCCTCATAGGTAAGTGTTCAATACCTTTCTTGAATGGGAATTGATGTTTAATGGTGCCTTCTTTCATATCAATGGTGGCACCAAAAGTTCTAAGAAAAGGTCTTCCCAAAGTAATAGGACAAGAAGCATTGCATTCAACATCCAAAACATAGAAATCAACAGGGACATAGGCATTGTTAACCATAATAAGAACATCATTAACACTCCCCATAAGTTTCTTGTTAGCATTATCATCAAGTGGGACATCTAAATAGCAATCTTCCAAGGGTGGCAAATCAAGCATTTCATAAATCTTTCTAGGCATAATAGAGACACTAGAACCAAGGTCACATGAAGCTTTGAGAACAAAGTCATTCACTTGCATATTAATGATGGGTTCCCAACTATCTTCTACTTTCCTAGGAATAGAAGCTTTGTGTTTCAATTTTTCTTCCTTAATTTTAATGAGAGCATATGTAATGTGTTTGGTGAAAGCCATATTCATAGCACTAGCATTAGGAATTCTAGCAAGCTTTTGTAGGAACATAATCACTTCATAAATATTGCAACCATCAAGATCAAAATCAAACTTAGCATCACAGGTAGAAGACCTATTGGGTTTAGGCATTGTTGTAGGAGGAATGAGACTTCTATGGTTTGTTAGCATTATCATTGGTGGTAGTAATAGTACAAATACTATTGTTTCTAGCTATTTATTCTTATGTTTCCCACTTAGCATGCAATTTAGCTAATAATCTAACATTTTCATCAATAGTAACTTGTATGGCATGAGTAGCAGCAAAGGTACTTTCCAAGGTTTCAGGTTTAGCAGCCATTTTATTAATCAAAGAGGATTGTGCTTCATACAAAGATGAAATATTTTTCTCAACATTCAAAAGCTTTTCCTCCACAGTCTTGTTGAAAGTAGTTTGTTTACCAATAAAGTCTTTAAGCATGACTTCAAGTTCAGAGGGAGCATGTAAGGTTCCCAACCTTTAATAAGGTAGAGATCCCTGTGTTTACAATGCTAGTCCCTGGATCAATAGCTAGCATCCACAGTTAAGATGTAATATCAAGAAACAAAGGTCATAATACAGCTTTATAACCAGGAATAAAATAATTCATTACATCTTACATAGCTCATTTGGCTATCACATTACATTGCAGCAGAATATCTATAAGCATGGGGTCCTTCATCTTCAAAGTGCCACAGGCAAACATGTTGGTTGTAGACTTGTAATCCTAATCAATAAACTTCACTAACACCAAACAAACCTGCAACATAATAAGTTACAGCCACAAGGGTCAATACATTTGAATTGTAATGGCAAGTGATACTATGGTAGAATAGTGGAGTCTATCATCTATATGCATTTGGCTAAGTGGAGCTTAGGCTTGCATTGCTCAAAATAGATTTTCCTTATCATTTGAAAACACTAAGTTTTTGTTTGGCATAAATCACCCAAGGCATCTACCAATCAAAGATTGAAGATCCTTTAACCCTTGTTCAATCCACAAGTTTTTAACTTAGAAATTTGGATGATGAGATTCTTGATTGCTTCCATGTCTTGATGCTCAAATTGTCCTTTACCAGGGACATGGATAAGTACTTAGATTTTACACTCTACAGAGGTGGTGCACTTTCCCCACAAGACTTGGTTTCCCAAGACAAGATCTTTCAGAAGCCTTCCCTTAGACCAAAATGGACGCGCTCCAACCTATCAAACCCCTACCACCAACTGTCCATTTGGCTAAGTTATTGCAACCTATATGATCCAGGCAGAGCCCATAATGCCAAGTGTGTTGCACTTGAAGCTTATCAACATTTGACATCTCAAATCTCTTTGTTCCTGGGTGGCTTTCCACAAGTGAGATACACAAGGTTCACTAGTCCCCTGGCCTTGTGTAACCACTCAACACAAACCATTCCTTCCATTCCACCCAGGTGTTTCATTCACTTAGTTGTTTTATTAAACAAAACACAAGTCCTCAGACTTAGAAATTTTCCATAGCATGGATATATATTCCACCCTTGTTTTCTATTAGCTAAGCTAAGCATGATAGTAGTAGGAATCTTAACTTAGTAAAATTCTACTAAGGTTTCATCTACTAGGTTTTCCCATAGCATGGTTTATACTTAGCAAAATTCCATGCAAGTCTTACTTAGAAATATCACTAATGCATAGTGAAAATAATGGGACAAAAGTATGTAGCATCACTTGACTTTTTGGTAGAGTATAAGTTCTCTCCTTGTCCTTGCTACAATCACATTCTTCAAGTCACTACAATTCAATCAAGCAAGGCACAAGTTCAATCTACCATTCAATAAATTCATCACATAAAATGATAAAATCAAAGTAAACATTTGGAAACACCTATTGGTCATTTTATAAAGTGGCAAAGTCATTTGCCATAGGTTTCACTTTATAAACCATTTTCTAAAACAAGGTGTTATTTTATGTGGTGTAGAAATGTTTTTAATAGGGCATTAATCTATAGGGTTCACAAAATATGTTTTCAAACCATAAATCCTTGTGTTTAGGGTAAGAGAGTTTAAAACAAAACATTTCCCAAAGGTTTTCTTCCAAAACCATTTTTAATAAATAAACCATATCTTTATTTGACTAGAATTGGGTTTAAATCCAAAGTTCATTCTTTTGTTTCACCAAATACATTTTTGAAACCACAATTTGTTTCCTAGGGTCAGTAGGTTCAAAACAAACCATTTGCAAAAGATTTTATCCCCAAAATCATTTTAGAACAATTTTTATAATCTAAACAAGCATACACAAGTTTATGCAAAAACAAACATTTTACCAGAAACTTTTTACTAAACAAATGGCATGGTTGTCTAGGGCTTGTTTTTCTGAATCCATTGATATAAAGTTTGCAAAATTTGGACGTGTAGATTTAAAGTTATGGAATTTACAAAATCACATATCTAATAGATTCAATCTGTTTTTAAAACCAGAGTCTAGCCACGCGTCTTATTCCTATTCGTCGAAAACGTTTCGCGTGGATCAAGCGATGCAGGACGTTGGATTTAAGTCATATCGCACGGCGCGCAGGTGCTACTTACCCCTTCGTCTAGCTTCTATCCTAGCCGCTGGATCCTAATCGCACGACACCTAGCACACTTGCCAGAGACGGGCGGCGCTGCCGGCGGCTGGTGGTGGCGGAGCGGTCAGACGGCGGTGGAGTCGATGCTATAGGAAGCGAGGGAGGAAGGGGATATGCTCACCATGTTCGCAACGTCGTGGGGAAGATCAAGGCGGTTGTTGTTGCTGAAGGGGCGCACAGAGTCGACCGGGATTCCTCGCCGTAGTTCTGCCTGGCGTCGGGCTTGCACTGGCGTCGTCGAGGACGTTGCTACAGTGCACGGGAGAGGGTACAGAGAGTGCTATTAGATGCGTAGAAGGGTAGAGAATACGGGTGCATCAAAGAGAGGGAGCGGCGTGGTCGGACGTTACCAGTAGAGCTCGTCGGAGTTGGAGCAGACGGTGGCGCTGTGGGCTGTTGTCGTTGCCGACGCTAGGGAGCTTGCGCGGCTAAGATAGGAGTACTGGGGGATGCGCCAGAGTCTGTGGGACATGATTGTGTGGTCGAGGAGGCGAGGGGCGGTGTCTACTGGCCGGAATCGTTTGCGGAACTCGCCGGAGACAGTGGTAAAGCGAGGCAAAATTGTCGCAGCCTGGTGGCTCCGGGGAAGCGGGGACTGAGGGGAATCAGAGAGGAGGCGAGGGTGTTTAAGACAGCGTGGTCGCGGGGTGGAGTAATGCGGGCAATAACGAGTATTCACGTGAGCGCTTAACGGCATAAAACCGCCGGCGAGGTTTGCGCGCGGGTGAGGAATAAGAGGGCCGGTGGTGGGGTCTGGCGTCAGTGAGAAAAGGAGAGGGAGAGCGGGGTCCATCTGCCAGCGTCTGTGTGGGTCGATTTGCGAGTGAGGAAAACGTTTCGAGGGAGGGGGATAGGTGGGCTTGCTGGGCCTAGTTGGGTTGGCCGGCTGGGCTGGCTCCCTTTTGTATTTTTTTGTTCTGTTTGTTTTTTTTCTTTTTCTCTTTTGATTATTCTGATTTGATTTTGTTTGGCCAATTCAACATTCATTTGAATTCAAAACCTTGCCAAATTTTGTGTATGTTTAAATATTGATTTGTAAAACATTCTGATATCAATTTTGGGAATTTATTTTAATCCTTTTTGGGGTCTTTTTAATTAATAAAAAGGGCCCTTGTTTTAAATCAAAATAGGATTTAATAATGTTTTTAGTTTCTATTTGATTTCTAAATTCTTCCAAAACCTTTCAGTAAGTTTTGTTTACTAAAAAGGGTGTCAAATAATTCATCTTGAATTATTTTGGAAAGATTTTTAATATGATTCATTAATCATTTAAAATTGGGATTTGTCTTTATACCAATAGGGTTTGGTTTATGCCATTTATTTTATTTTGGAAATTTCTTTATCCAATAATTGATTTGGATTTGGGTTATAATTCATTCCACTTGTTTAAAGATTTGTCCAAGATTTGGTTTGATCTTTGAATATTCTTTAATTAATATTTCTTTCTTCTTCTTATAAAATCCATATCTTTTTATTTAGAGATCCAAACTTGGGAATTCCAATTTGTGAAATCTTGTTTTATTTTGTTTATCCTTTTAAATCATTTTAGGATTAATTTCTCACCATTTGGTATGGGTTTAGATAAGGGCTTTAATAGCTTTGGGAATTCAATTCTTTTATCTTGTTAAATTCATAAGATTTTATTTATGGTTCCAAATTGAGTGAAACCAATTTATATGGCTTTATTATTTCTATTTGTCTTTCTTGATCATTTGTGAATGTTTGTTGAAATTTTTTATATGGATCAAATCCATAGGCTTGGAGATAACTTTGGAAATGATTTTTATTCCATTAAGGTTTAGGGTTTGGATTTATTTTCCAAGTGTTTAAATTTCCAGATACATTCATTGAGGAATGCATTTACCTTGATTTGGATTTTTGTTGGATTCAAACTTTTATCAAATTTTGTTCAAGATGGGGTTTTAATTTAAAAACAAAAGTTTCTTTTCACCCTGATTTTCAACAAAAAATTATTTTGTTTATTTTATTTTTCACATTACAAGATTTGGAAAATCTTGGGATGTGACAGGCTACCACCCTTAAAATAAATCTCGTCCCGAGATTTGGGAAGGCTAGGGTAACAAGTAGGCTCAAAGCATCTAGGGTACTACCACCCTTAAAAATTTTCCAACTAGATTACATATTGTCCTTCTTGGGATCTTGTTGAAATCTCTCTGGGAAAACATCTGCATAGTGTCCTTTGTTTCCACATTTGAAACATGTGACAAGGCTGAGATCCTTCATAGGCTTTATCTTAGGTTTCATCCTTTCTGGACAGTTGCTTGCATAATGTCCTTGGTTACCACAACTGAAGCATGTGATAAGATTGAGTTCTTCACGTATCTTCTGTGGACAAGTTGCTACATAATGTCCTAGCTCTTTGCAGTTGTTGCACCATACTTGGCTAATATCTTTATTTTCCTTTGGTATCATTTCCTCTTGTTTGTTTCCTTGGTTCTTCTTCTTTTCTGGGCATTCATTGGCATAGTGTCCCATTTCTTTGCAAGTGTAACATTGCACATGGCTTTTGTCCTTCTTTTTCTTGGGTTTCTCCAAAGCTAGGAGTGCTTCCAGTTCATGTTCTTCATATGTTATCTCATAGGTAGGAATGTCTATTGGTTTCTTTGACCTTCTATTGCTCCTTGGATAATTCATATGCCTCTTCTTTGGTCCTTTAAATTGGGTCATATTGCATGGAGGCACAAGTGGAGATTTTCCTTTGTCTTCATCCTTCTTGGTGGACTTGGCTCTCTCTTGATAGTCTGCAATCAGTTGTTGCACTCCACCTTGTTTCCTTTGTTCAACTATGGAATAGATGGGGCATTGGATAGGGACATGATTATTTCCTTCACATAGGTAACAAGTATCTTGAGATGTGGGGCATTGGTTTGTTGGATGTTTCTTTTCACAATTGGGGCATTGATCTCCATGCTCCTTGGAAGTGTGATCCTTGTCTCCACAAATATTGCAAGCTTTGGTTCCCTCTATAATAACATCTTTGTCATCTTTGTTGTCACAAACTCCTTTGGAAGAGTTGCCTTCCATGTTGATCATTTGATCTGTCACCTTAAGCAACAATTGGGCTTGGGTTTCCAAAAACCTTTGCAGGGTTGGATCTTCCCCACTGGTGTTGGCTATGTATTGAGCTATCATTTGGTTCAACTGGTTTTGGGTTGCTATAAGTTCTCTCATGTTGTCTTCTTGGTTGTTGTTGGTGTCATCCACCTTGATGTTGGAGTCTCTTGGAGTAGTCATCTGTTTGGATTGGATTGGGATTAGAATAGGTAAAATATCTCTAAGGAAATAATTCTAATTACACACATCACAATTCACACAAGCAATGTGCAAGCAATCACAAACAAACATTCTACTCAAACAACAAGTTTCAAGCATATTTTTAGGCAACCAAAAATATTTTTGTTACACCACATAAGTTGGTGGGTTTGACTTAAACTAAATATGGTGGTCCATCTATATGGTTCACTTGAAATCTTTCCATCCTTCTTGCTTGATTCTTCATGAATAAGATCTTTGTATCCTTAGAGAGTTTCTTGCATCTTGGTCTTAAACTTCAAGGTGATGATGGTTCCTTCTAAGTTGTGTTTCTTTAGTCTTCAATTCTTGAGCAACATTTCATGTCACACTTGTAGTCTTTAGTAATATCCAAGGTTGAAGTCCTTGGTGAAAATGCTGAAGATGTTGAAGTCATTAGAGTTGATGATGTTGAAGTCATTAGAGTTGATGAAGTCCTTTGCACATGATGAAGTCTTTGGCCATGGGGTAGGCTTTATCCATCAAGTTGAAATTAGAAGAGATGTAGAATCAAAACCAAAATGGTTGAGGAAAGTGTTTACAAGATTGTTTGTAAATAAGTTTTGGAACAAATACAACTCCTATTTTCCTAAGGGGTTTTGTCCAATCCTAGGGTTACAAATCCTACAGGCAACACAATGCTCTGATACCATATGTAAGGTTCCCAAGCTTTAATAAGGTAGAGATCCCTGTGTTTACAATGCTAGTCCCTGGATCAATAGCTAGCATCCACAGTTAAGAGGTATCAAGAAACAAAGGTCATAATACAGCTTTATAACCAGGAATAAAATAATTCATTACATCTTACATAGCTCATTTGGCTATCACATTACATTGCAGCAGAATATCTATAAGCATGGGGTCCTTCATCTTCAAAGTGCCACAGGCAAACATGTTGGTTGTAGACTTGTAATCCTAATTAATAAACTTCACTAACACCAAACAAACCTGCAACATAATAAGTTACAGCCACAAGGGTCAATACATTTGAATTGTAATGGCAAGTGATACTATGGTAGAATAGTGGAGTCTATCATCTATATGCATTTGGCTAAGTGGAGCTTAAGCTTGCATTGCTCAAAATAGATTTTCCTTATCATTTGAAAACACTAAGTTTTTGTTTGGCATAAATCACCCAAGGCATCTACCGATCAAAGATTGAAGATCCTTTAACCCTTGTTCAATCCACAAGTTTTTAACTTAGAAATTTGGATGATGAGATTCTTGATTGCTTCCATGTCTTGATGCTCAAATTGTCCTTTACCAGGGACATGGCTAAGTACTTAGATTTTACACTCTACAGAGGTGGTGCACTTTCCCCACAAGACTTGGTTTCCCAAGACAAGATCTTTCAGAAGCCTTCCCTTAGACCAAAATGGACACGCTCCAACCTATCAAACCCCTACCACCAACTGTCCATTTGGCTAAGTTATTGCAACCTATATGATCCAGGCAGAGCCCATAATGCCAAGTGTGTTGCACTTGAAGCTTCTCAACATTTGACATCTCAAATCTCTTTGTTCCTGGGTGGCTTTCCACAAGTGAGATACACAAGGTTCACCAGTCCCCTGGCCTTGTGTAACCACTCAACACAAACCATTCCTTCCATTCCACCCAGGTGTTTCATTCACTTAGTTGTTTTATTAAACAAAACACAAGTCCTCAGACTTAGAAATTTTCCATAGCATGGATATATATTCCACCCTTGTTTTCTATTAGCTAAGCTAAGCATGATAGTAGTAGGAATCTTAACTTAGGAAAATTCTACTAAGGTTTCATCTACTAGGTTTTCCCATAGCATGGTTTATACTTAGCAAAATTCCATGCAAGTCTTACTTAGAAATATCACTAATGCATAGTGAAAATAATGGGACAAAAGTATGTAGCATCACTTGCCTTTTTGGTAGAGTATAAGTTCTCTCCTTGTCCTTACTACAATCACATTCTTCAAGTCACTACAATTCAATCAAGCAAGGCACAAGTTCAATCAACCATTCAAGCAATTCATCACATAAAATGATAAAATCAAAGTAATGCATGCAAGCATGCAATAGGTTTTTTATTTGTAAAAGTGGTTTCTAGTAGGTTGTAAACATTTGGAAACACCTATTGGTCATTTTATAAAGTGTCAAAGTCATTTGCAATAGGTTTCACTTTATAAACCATTTTCTAAAACAAGGTGTTATTTTATGTGGTGTAGAAATGTTTTTAATAGGGCATTAATCTATAGGGTTCACAAAATATGTTTTCAAACCATAAAACCTTGTGTTTAGGGTAAGAGAGTTTAAAACAAAACATTTCCCAAAGGTTTTCTTCCAAAACCATTTTTAATAAATAAACCATATCTTTATTTGACTAGAATTGGGTTCAAATCCAAAGTTCATTCTTTTGTTTCACCAAATACATTTTTGAAACCACAATTTGTTTCCTAGGGTCAGTAGGTTCAAAACAAACCATTTGCAAAAGATTTTATCCCCAAAATCATTTTAGAACAATTTTTATAATCTAAACAAGCATACACAAGTTTCTGCAGAAACAAACATTTTACCTTAAGCTTTTTACTAAACAAATGGCATGGATGGCTAGGGCTTGTTTTTATGAATCCATTGATATAAAGTTTGCAAAATTTGGACGTGTAGATTTAAAGTTATGGAATTTACAAAATCACATATCTAATAGATTCAATCTGTTTTTAAAACCAGAGTCTTATTCCTATTCGTCGAAAACGTTTCGCGTGGATCAAGAGACGCAGGCCGTTGGATTTAAGTCATATTGCACGGCGCGCAGGTGCTACTTACCCCTTCGTCTAGCTTCTCTCCTATCCGCTGGATCCTAATCGCACGACACCTAGCACACTTGCCAGAGACCGGCGGCGCTGGCGGCGACTGGTGGTGGCGGAGCGGTCAGACGGCGGCGGAGTTGACGCTACAGGAAGAGAGGGAGGAAGGGGAGATTCTCACCGTGTTCGCAACGTCGTGGGGAAGCTCAAGGCGGTTGTCGTTGCTGAAGGGGCGCACGGAGTCGACCGGGATTCCTCGCCGTAGTTCTGCCTGGCGTCGGGCTTGCACTGGCGTCATCAAGGACATTGCTACAGCGCACGGGAGAGGGTACAGAGGGTGCTATTAGACGCGTAGAAGGGTAGAGAATACGGGTGCATCAAAGAGAGGGAGCGGCGTGGTCGGACGTTACGAGTAGAGCTCGTCGGAGTTGGAGCAGACGGTGGCGCTACGGGCTGTTGTCGTTGCCGACGCTAGGGAGCTTGCGCGGCTAAGCTAGGAGTACTAGGGGATGCGCCAGAGTCTGTGGGACATGATCGTGTGGTCGAGGAGGCGAGGGGCGGTGTCTAATGGCCGGAATCGTTTGCGGAACTCGCCGGAGACAGTGGTAAAGCAAGGTGAAATTATCGCAGCCTGGTGGCTCCGGGGAAGCGGGGACTGAGGGGAATCAGAGAGGAGGCGAGGGCGTTTAAGACAGCATGGTCGCGGGGTGGAGTAATGTAGGCAATAACGCGTATTCACGCGAGCGCTTAACGGCAGAAAACCGCCGGCGAGGTTTGCGCGCGGGTGAGGAAGAAGAGGGCCGGTGGTGGGGTCTAGCGTCAGTGAGAAAAGGAGAGGGAGAGCAGGGTCCATCTGCCAGCGTCTGTGTGGGTCGATTCGCGAGTGAGGAAAACATTTCGGGGGAGGGGGATAGGTGGGCTTGCTGGGCCTAGTTGGGCTGGCCGGCTGGGCTGGCTCCCTTTTGTATTTTTTTTGTTCTGTTTGTTTTTTTCTTTTTCTCTTTTGATTATTCTGATTTGATTTTGTTTGGCCAATTCAAACATTCATTTGAATTCAAAACCTTGCCAAATTTTGTGTATGTTTAAATACTGATTTGTAAAACATTCTGATATCAATTTTGGGAATTTATTTTAATCCTTTTTGGGGTCTTTTTAATTAATAAAAAGGGCCCTTGTTTTAAATCAAAATAGTATTTAATAATGTTTTTAGTTTCTATTTGATTTCTAAATTCTTCCAAAACCTTTCAGTAAGTTTTGTTTACTAAAAAGGGTGTCAAATAATTCATCTTGAATTATTTTGGAAAGATTTTTAATATGATTCATTAATCATTTAAAATTGGGATTTGTCTTTATTCCAATAGGGTTTGGTTTATGCCATTTATTTTATTCTGGAAATTTCTTTATCCAATAATTTATTTGGATTTGGGTTATAATTCATTCCACTTGTTTAAAGATTTGGCCAAGATTTGGTTTGATCTTTGAATATTCTTTAATTAATATTTCTTTCTTCTTCTTATAAAATCCATATCTTTTTATTTAGAGATCCAAACTTGGGAATTCCAATTTGTGAAATCTTGTTTTAATTTGTTTATCCTTTTAAATCCTTTTAGGATTAATTGCTCACCATTTGGTATGGGTTTAGATAAGGGCTTTAATAGCTTTGGGAATTCAATTCTTTTATCTTGTTAAATTCATAAGATTTTATTTATGGTTCCAAATTGAGTGAAACCAATTTATATGGATTTATTATTTCTATTTGTCTTTCTTGATCATTTGTGAATGTTTGTTGAATTTTTTTGTATGGATCAAATCCATAGGCTTGGAGATAACTTTGGAAATGATTTTTATTCCATTAAGGTTTAGGGTTTGGATTTATTTTCCAATTGTTTAAATTTCCAGATACATTCATTGAGGAATGCATTTCCCTTGATTTGGATTTTTGTTGGATTCAAACTTTTATCAAAGTTTGTTCAAGATGGGGTTTTAAGTTAAAAACAAAAGTTTCTTTTCACCCTGATTTTCAACAAAAAATTATTTTGTTTATTTTATTTTTCACATTACAAGATTTGGAAAATCTTGGGATGTGACAGGGCACTTCTATTGTTGTTGTAGGGATTTCCATGTGTATTACCATTGTTGGGAGGATATGGCCTATAATAATTATTACCAAAATTATTCCTATAGGCATTGTTGTTGAAATTGTTATTTCTAATGAAGTTCGCATCAACTTGCTCTTCTTGAGCAACCAAAGAGGCTAAATAAACATTATTTGGATCAATATGAGACTTTCCATTAACAAGCATAGACATGATAACATCAATTTTATCACTCAAGGAGGAGGTTTCTTCAACAAAATTTACCTTCTTACCATGTGGATCTCTCTCAGTGTGCCATTCAGAATAGTTGACCATCATGTTATCAAGGAGCTTTGTTGAAGCACCCAAGGTAATGGTCATAAAGGTACCTCTAGCAGCAGAATCCAACATATTTCTTGAAGATAAGTTTAACCCTGCATAAAAAGTTTGGATAATCATCCAAGTAGTCAGTCCATGAGTGGGACAATTCTTTACCAAAGATTTCATTCTTTCCCAAGCTTGAGCAACATGTTCATTATCAAGTTGTTTAAATTTCATTATTACACTTCTCATAGATATAATCTTAGCAAGAGGATAATATTTTCCAATAAAAACATCTTTGCCTTTAATCCAAGAATCAATACTATTGCAACCATTCTTTAGCTTTTCCTCTCAAGGAGAAAGGAAACAATTTGAGATTAATAATATATCCATCTACATCCTTATATTTTTGCATCTCACAAAGTTCAACAAAGTTATTAAGGTGGGCAGCAATATCATCAAAACTAGCACCAAAAAATTGCTCTTTCATAACAAGATTCCACAAAGCAGGCTTAATTTCATAAAAGGTAGCATCGGGAGCAGGTGGAGCAATAGGTGTACTCAGGAAATCATTGTTGTTTGTGCTAGTGAATTCCCACAACTTGGTGTTCTCAGCAGAATTCATCTTTGCAAAAGTGGAGCAAGCCAATAGCAGCAACAACTAGAATAAGAACTATTTTTTTGTATTTTTGATAAGAAAAGGCAAACCAAACAAAACTATTTTTTTTGTAATTTTTGATAAAAATAAGCAAGCAAAACAAAGCAAAAGGAACTAAGAAAAACAAAATCAAAGTAAAGAGAATAGTTGTGAAAGACTCCCCTTGTGAAGCTGTCCTTACTCCCCGACAATGGCGCCAGAAAAAGTCTTGATGAGCTCAGATCACTGTAGAGCTTCGTTGGGAAACCCCGGGAGGAAGGTGTGATGAGCACAACAATAAGTTTTCCCTTAGTTATGAAACCAAGGTTATCGAACCAGTAGGAGGAAGGAAACAACTCCAAGGTGTTGCTAGCAACTTGGAATCCTACATAACACAAACTCAAGACTTTCCCCCAACTTCGAGTGAGGTTGTCAATCTCACTGGTTTGCTGAAAACAAAGGATTAAACGTATAGTGTGGAAGGTAATGGTTGCTTGTAGAGAGTAACGGTAACAGTAGATGATGTATCAATGGTAAAGATTGGATCAGGGTCCACAGTTCACTAAAGGTGTTCTCCTTAAGAAAGATAACATAACATGCTGGGTGAACAAATTACAGGGGGGAAATTCACAGGACTGAGCAAGGCATAACAATGCAAATACTAGACATCATGATTCCTATGAGATTTGATTGGGCATTACAACAATATACATAGACCGCCATCCAACTACATCTATGACTAGTAATCCACCTTCATGTTATCATCCGAAACCCCTCCAGTATTACAATTGTTCCATGAACAAAAGATTGTTGTTTTCTCCCTAGTGGCAACAACACATCTAAAACCTTAGAGATTCCTATCACTTCCCAGATTACTAGAGGCATGAACCCACTATTGAGCATAAATACTCCCTTAACTACTAGCAACGGAGAGCATGAAAGATCACAAACAATACATACATGATAGAATCAATAATCAATAAGACATGATAGAATCAATGATCAATCTGACATAGAAATCTCAATATCCATCGGATCCCCGCAAACATAGCATGTATGATTACAAATAGATGATCTTGATCATGAACGGAGCTCACAAGATCTAAACATGATAGAACAAAGGAGGAGAATCAACCATCTAGCTACTGTATGGACCCATAGTCCAAGAGTGAACTACTCATGCATCATACCGGAGGCTGGCATGGTGATGAAGAAGGCCTCCAGGATGATATCTCCCCTCTGGCAGGGTGCCAGGAAGAGCTTCAGATCCCCCCGATCTAGGGACGATGGTGTCGCCGGCTATGGACTATTTTGTGGAGACATGATCGGGTCCTTAGGGTTTTGGCATCGGGGGGCTTTTATAGGCGAAGAGGCGAGGCAGGGAGGCGCCCGAGGCGCCCACACCTGGTGGCGGCGCGCCCTAGGGGGGGCCGCGCCACCCTAGTGTGTGGCGGCCTCGTGGCCCTCCTTCGGTCGCCCTTCGGTCTCTGTGTTCTGCTCGGTGAAATATTGACTTTGTCTTTTGTCCTGTCCAATTCCGAGAATATTTCCTTACTAGATTTTCTGAAACCAAAAAACAGCAAAAACCAGGCAACTGGCACTGCGGCATCTTGTTAATAGGTTAGTCCCAGAAAATGTATAAAAATACCTCATAGTATAGACAAATCATAGCAAAGTTGATACTAAACAAGCATGGAACATCAAAAATTATAGATACGTTTATGACATATCAGTGTGCCTATAATACAATGGATGAACTTGTTTCAAAAAATATCATGTGTTGTACCTGTTTCAATTTCACTGTTTTTCTATATACATGTCATATTTCTGATACATGAGCGGTTGAATGCAAATAAGCGAAGAGAAGCTAGATCCATGTCATCAATCATCAATAGGTGGCACATTCTAGTGATGCATTCAAATACGTACACATTCATAACAATAACACTATCGATAGTGTTGCCAACTGTTTGTATGAGCTATTCATTTTATATGATCGTGGCACCTTATTTTCCTGGATAGTAAACTTGAAACTGCAATTAACTTGAAGTGGTTGTTATCCCAAGCAAAATGCCTGGTATACACATGACCCTTGTATGTTCTATGCTGCAATTCGACTGTTGTGGGCATGGAAAGAAAAGCTGGGATTCACTTAATATTACGCAGTTAGGCATAACTTAGTCTTACACACATAGGCTTAACTTGTTCTTGCACAAATAAGCAAAGCAGTCTTACACAAATAAGCGTAACTGATTCTTGACCAAAGAACCATTTACTTTGTAGAACTAGGGGGGAAACTAAAGATAAAGATAAATGGTTCATCTGATCTGGAAGTTGAGCACTAGGTCCCAGGAGCTGGTGGCATCGTCGGAATGAACTAGAGTGCTGCGTTTGGCTGTCTCTCATTCTCTATCAAATTGTACGACCCCACTGATGAGCCAATGGCGGCCCCCTCCCCCCGACATGGATTCGGCTCCAGGTCGGATCTGGAGTGTCAACATAATAGACGTGTGAGTGCACAGCAAACACACGGTCTGCTACCAACACTAGAAGTGCTGGCACCTCAACAACAACACCAGCATGATCTCCCTGGGCTCGAGCAGCAGCCTCAGCAAGTATTTCGTCAGCTTCACCAGCAGCAGCAGCAAGTATTTCATTAGCTTCACTAGGAGCAGCATCAGCAAGCATTTCGTCAGCTTCACCAGGAACAACAGCAACTAGTTCTTCATCAACTCCACCACCAGCAGCAGTAGCATCATCAGAAGCTGGGGCTGCCTAAGCAATTACAGGTTCAACAACTTTAGGGGCTTTGACGAAGAAAGGGTAGTTAATCCCAAGAAACAGATATTGTCCCTTCAGATTGTCGACTCTCCTCTAGACCTGTTATAATGGGTCTTTTGATTGACACGCGGACCTCGAGAAAATGTGACACCGCAGCGATGGCTATGAATAAAGTTGTGTCCCCATATGTTCTATTGTATCACCAACGCTGTTTAGTGCTCTCCTGATATGAATCCACATGAGTTCAGCATCCTGGTTGATATCGCCTCTAAGAGGTTCAAGGAACCAGCGCCGTGATACAAGATCAGCATCTACTACTGCATCTTTGATCACCAGAGCTGGAATGACGCATGGGGCTGCGTGTGTACCTGCGTGTTACCTTCAGTCAGTAAGCAGAATTTTGAATGGGAATTTACATGCTATATTCAGTATTACCTCCATGACTCACCCCAGGTGAACGGCTCCCAAACACGCACGTCGCCGCAAGGTTCAGTGACCGCGTAAATGCGTTGCGGTGTGTCGTCATACCAGCTGGTGGTGAATACGGATCGACATACTTCTCTGGCTACATATGGTCGTCTTGCAAGACTATCCATTCATTGTCATGTGGGCATCTAATGAATGTGATTTCCTTTTCAAACACCGCTAAGAGGTTGTAGTGCCAACTCTTCCACACCAGGAGAGGCTTCTGTGGGAGTTGTACCTTCAGGAGCTCAAGTTCTGCCATGTTGAACCTATAAGCGAATTCAGATTTTGGCAGCGGACACCCGTGGTTGAATGCAGTAATGCCGACACCCACTACAGATGGCGGTGTATGTCTCAACAATGTGTAGACATTTTTTAAAGTCCAAGTACTCCCGTCCTGGGATAAAAAGACCAGCCACTCGCCGTTGCCACCCACACAGTTCCGCTCATCATTAATTTCCTCCTCCTCTGTCTCCTTGATATTCACCACTACCGATTGCGACCACTTATCCAGCAGCATCAGTTTTGTATAAACATTCTATAAAGTTTATTGTCAGTTGGTAGAATCACCTATCATGGATTCAATTGCAAAATACAATTTGACACCTAGGCGCTCAGATTAAAGTATTATATACGACTGTCTCCTCAGCTCTCACCTAAATTGTGCCTGTGTCACTATGAAAATAACCAATATATCAAGTAGGAGCAGAGCTTCCCCCGAACAAACTCTTGACGGTGATTATAAACAACTAGGGACATAATAGTCTTAAATCGTCTAGTTTGTTTATTTTTTTAGAAAACAGAATATCACCTACCAGGCATTCCATTGCAAATCCAAATTGACACCTCAGCTATCACCTAAATTAAGACTGTATCACTATGAAAATACCAAAATATCAAGTACGAGCAGAGCTCCCTCTATACAGAAAAGCCTTAAATGGCACGATTTGTTCAAACGGCGCGTACACACAACACATTCGACGGAAGGAACATAGGATTCCGACGAAAGTTCAGCACGTATGAATCAACGATATGACTGAATCAATAAGCAAGATACTGGAACTTACATGGCCATCACGTTCGTTTGGCCATACGCTGGTATCAGGGTAAAGAAGGCCTGGCATGCCGAACGGTTGTTCTTCCATTTCCCGGATCAGCGGGCGAAAGCCAGGGATGCAGCGACCGAGGCGATCAGCGGTGATGATTTCCAACTCCTTGGCGACCCTGCACACGTTCGCAACACTGAGGTTCGTCCATCCCCAATCCTCGCAGTGGCGGTCACCATGGTCAGATGCGTCGTCGTTGTCGTCTGCCTTACGCTTCAGCCTGCTGCTAGCCCAACCCTACTGTTTACCGATGGCGGCAAATGGAGGCTGGAATCAGGCAGATTAATGGAGGCAGTGTGATCTAGAGGCGGATGGATTCATGAGGGGGTGGAATCATGGAGGGAAGCAGTTGTTCGAGTAGGGATTGAGGAACCTCCGCTGCCGGTCTTGTCCGCGTGGAATACAAGGAGGGGGCGTAATTAGTGAGGGTGGGCACGTAGACCGTCTAAAGGGGATGCAAAAATTAATCGTGAGGGGAAATGTATGGTCCCACCTGTCGGTGAGGGAAGGTCAGCACACGCAAACGTGAGTATGTTTGACTTGGATCGTGCATGTCGGACCTCTATTCCACAACATGCAAGTGGCGTAGAACCAATTTCATCCAGTTCTAGGGTCTCCATGTAAAGAGCATCAACTAGCAATGCAACTGCCACATGGAAATATGGAATGATGCACTAGTGTGACAGAAGCTACATCACCATATCCATTGGAGTGTACGTGTGGTCGTGTGGATCATTTTAGTTTGGTAAATAACACATGAAATGACTCTGGGGACTCCATATGTTAAACCATATCCAGAAAGCCCCAGGAATGGAACCGCCACATGGAATGATGCGTCGATGTGACATAAGTTGCATCCCCCATCAACTTGAGTGTGTGTGGTCATGTTTATCATTTTGGTTTGGTAATGAACACATGATTCGACTCTAGGGACACCATGTATCAAACCATGGCCAAAAATCCTCATAAAGTCCATGGAATGCAGTTGCCACATGGAATGATGCACCAGTGTGATAGAAGTTGCATCAGCACATCCACTTGAGTGTTTGTGGTCATGTGGACCATTGTGGTTTGGTAAAAACACATGTTATGAATCTATGGACTTCATGTGTCAAACCATGGTCATAAATCCCTAGAAAGCCACTCGAATGCAACTGCCACTTGGAATGATGCACCGGTCTAATAGAAGTTGCATCACCACATCCATTGTAGTGTGTGTGGTCGTGTGGATCATTGTGGTTTGAAAATAACATACGCAATGACTCTATGGACTCCATGTGTCAAACCATGGTCATAAATCCCCAGAAAGCCATTGCGATGTAGCTGCCACATGGAATGATGCACTAGTGGGACATAAGTTGCATCACCACATCCACTTGAGTGTTTGTGGTCATGTGGATCATTGTGGTTTGGTAAAAGTATCTAATAATTACATTTGATCTTCTGTGGTCCCAATGTGATGTAAAACCACACAAGCATGCAACTAGAAGGTTTCAAATTGTAGTTTTGGTACTTGCTTCACAAATGAAAGTCCTTTTTGAGTTTGAGGGTGAAAATTTTGAAATTTTCAAACCAAAATGGCTAGATACAATGCTACCATCATTAGGAATGTGGTGATACCTCCCTGTGCCAAATTTGAGTCCATTTGAAGAAAGGTAGATGAAAACATGGTACACAAGTTGCTCTTTCGAGTAGTCGGACATGATCGTTGACCTAACTACGCCCACATTTCAGAGAGGACTGCTAGGGGGCATTTTTCCAAAGATTGTCATTTTTATTCAATGTATTGCCACGCAATGAAAAAATTTGAAGGTTTCCAAGAGAATTTCTCAATTTATTATGAAATTTACAAGGCTTGGTCAACCCAGGGTTGACCAGAGTCTTTCGAGAGATTTTGAAAGCATCGAAAAGTACAAGTGATGTTATGTGGTCCCAATGTGATGTACAACCACACAAGCAACTAGAAGGTCACAAATTTTAGTTTTGGTACTTGCTTGACAAATGAAAGCATGTTTTTGAGTTTGAGGGTGATTTTTTTTTCAAATTTTGAAACCATAATGGATAGATAGAATGCTAGCATCATTAGGGACATGGTGATACACCCTCGTGCCAAATTTGAGTCCATTTGAAGAAAGGTAGATGAAAAAATGGTACACAAGTGGCTCTATCGCGTAGTCGGACTTGCTCCTTGACCTAACTACCCTACATTTGATAGTGGACTGCTAGGGGGCATTTTTCCATGTTTGTCATTTTTCTTGCAAAGTATTTGCCACACAATGACCAAATTTTAAGGTTTCACAAGAATTTGATAATTTATAATTTTATTATGAAATTTAGAAGGTTTGGTCAAATCAGGGTACAAATGTGATGTACGACCACACAAGCATGCATCTAGAAGGATTCAAATTGTAGTTTCTGTACTTGCTTCACAAATTAAATCCTGTTTTTGAGTTTGAGGGTGAACATACTATCATCATTACGTACCGTGGTGCAAACACAACTATATAATTACACAATAAGTCCAGACGATTCTCATACATATTAAACATGGTCCGTACACTAATAATTCCACAGGACCAACAGAAGTTCTTGACAAGCTACTAGACATATAAAGAAACATAACTGAAAGAAGTAAAATTTAATTCACTTCTCATCAGACCACTTGATGCGCTTGCCATCTTTCCTAGGAGACCAACGGCCATCATTTCATCTGTCGCTTGTGTTATTGGCCGCCCACCGCTGAAGATATGAAAGTTCATCCTACCTAGAAGGGCCTTGGGTTCCCTATCTTCAGCTGCAGCCTCTCTGTTTGCGGCTTCAATAGTAACCTCTCTGTTTGCGGCATTAGATGCAGCCTCTCTGTTTGCGTCTTCAGCTGCAGCCTCTCTCTTTGCAGTTTCAGCGTCACGCTCAGTTTTGCTGCATTTCCGACAAAGGGCTCCCCTTTCCTTGTCTTCCATCTTGCAACTGGGGGAAAACACGAGGAAAGTTTGAAAGAAATGGATCTGAGCATACAGCTGGTAGGTCACGTAAGCATCTATGGCTGCATACTTCAGGTTTATATCAGACAACGGTCTCTCCTCCCAAAAATCGTGCCTATCTTCAGGGAAATCTTCCTTCATTTTGGTGTACGACGGATCGATGATTCTAGCCGCGAGACTAGCCATTCCATCCCTCCTCCAGCCCCCTTTGATCTTGACAAGATGTTGAATATTGATCCACTTGAGCTCAAGAATTTTGATTCCCGCATGAGAAAACTTGACAGAATCAGATCTTTTGTCGACCGTGCAGAAAAAAATTCCTTTATGCACATGGAATTGGCGCAGCGCCGGACACTTCTTGTCAGTCCTAGAAGTATGTAGTTTGTCATCATAAAATGCATGACCAAAAAATGACAAAATGAGTAACTACAAATGTTTTCCATGCAAGATCATCATCTCTAGATATATTTTTATGGATTTCTATTTTGTGCCCCTGGTTCGTTAGTTATACTCACTTTTCCCCAGACGCTTAGTTTTTCCTTACTTTTGCCCATCTTCTATTATGGAACTCTCGCACAGTATGAAACTTGCTCTCCGTCAGCCTTGCCGTTAGATGCTGACAACTGCGGCCGCATTCAGTCGGGTCTCGTAGTGGACTCTCGCCGTTACGTGCTAACAAGTGGGGCTGCGGTCTGTCAGGTCCCATAGTAGACCCTTGCCGTTACATGCTAACAAGTGGGGCCGCGTTTAGTTGGTTCCCATAGTGGACACCTCTCTCGACTTATCCAGATCAGCATGGGACCCACAGCTTATCCATCTGAGCGTGGGACCCATAGCTTATTCACGTGAGCCAGCCCCGTGCCTGCTCCCATGCCGTTTCCTCCCCTTTCTTCTTCTTCTTCTCCGGCGATAGTGGCCCTTCTTCGGCGACGACGACCTTTTGTCGAGCTTTACTTCGGCCTCCCGTTCGTCCTGGACACAGTATGGTGCCGTCCCGTTGACCTATACGAAGGATGACAATGTCAACTATGCGCAGAGAAGGTTAGATTTCGCACCAAAATGCACCAAAATATCGCACCAAAATGGCAATTAGGGCGCTTGATGTGGAGAATGCGGTCGGCGAGCCGTTCCGATGATTTAATTGGTTTATCGAGTTAATGTCTCGGCTGCAATCAAGTGAAAGAGTTTTTATAATTAAAAATTAGGGACATGGATGTATAATAAATAAGAAAATGACACAAACCTTGAACACTTCCAAATTAAAAAAATTATACAACTCTTAATGTACAAAAGTGTTTATAAATGACACAACTCTTGAACACTTTCAAATTAAAAAAGTATACTTGACACAACTCTTGAACACTTTCAAATTAAAAAAATTATACAACTCTTAATGTAAAAGAGTGTTTATAATTGACACAACTCTTGAACACTTTCAAATTAAAAAAAATCATACAACTCTTAATGTAAAAGAATGTTTATAATTAACACAACTCTTGAACACTTTCAAATTAAAAAAATCATACAACTCTTAATGTAAAAGAGTGTCAATAATTGACACAACTCTTGAACACTTTCAAATTGAAAACATTATACAACTTTTAATGTAAAAGAGTCTCTATAATACACTACTCTTAAACACTTTCAAATTTAAAAAATCATACAACTCTTAATGTAAAAGAGTGTTTATAATTGACACAACTCTTGAACACTTTCAAATTGAAAAAATTATACAACTCTTAATGTAAAAGAGTGTTTATAATTGACACTACTCTCGAACACTTTAAAATTAAAAAAATATACAACTCTTAATGTAAAAGACCATTCACTAATATTACATCCCTTAGAGTAGTACAATAGAAACATAGCAGGTCGAAGACATGACTATAGGTTACAACTCAACTCTTTACACAAGATCCAGAGAACACTCTAGGTTAAAGAGAGAGAAAGAAACTTCTTACAAAGAAGAATCAGAAATAAACAACTCATAACTATGATGCTAATAAAATTAGCATCTAACTATTTGGCTTGTATTGCTGCTATTGCAGTACTCGACAGAAGTAGGTTCTATGGGTAGAGATTCTATATCTAATCTGCAACTTCGTCTTCACTTGAGTTGATATATATGATGACTTCCTTGACTTCGTTGAAGAGCCTTAGATTTTAATGATGATTCCTGGAGCATAACTTGATGTGGACATCATCTATACTGGCTTTAGAACCTAGCAAGGGTTAAGAAGATACTTGGAGTACGAGCGTACTCAACAAGTCCACTAGAAAAAGAGTGTTTGATGCACTATAACTACAGCCACAGGCCGTAGGTCATAGGCAATGCAAGTTTTTGTAAACATTTCTTCAAAGGTTGCTTTTATTCTGAAAAGCTATGTCCGTCAGCCTTCACGGGTTTTCCAGAACTTTCATGGAGTTCCTTTCCGCCGCGTTCGCTTCTCCTTCCCGGAACAGGGAGTAACAAGTTACAATTCTTACACTCTGCAGAGGTGCGTTACTTTACCCATGAGAGACCTTAGCCTTGTTGCACAACCAAGTCATGACCTTGTCCATACTTCCTTCGTATGGGGCCCAGTCTAAGATCCAAGCCAATCACTGCCCTCTTCGTGACCTCATATGTCTGCACGATCCTTCGGGGCCGGCTCACCTCCCTTAGTCCCCTTTCGGGAAGGCTATAACCATGATGAGTTCCTGAAGACTCTATGACCTGGTGCTGCCCTCACAAGTTACATATTAAATGGTCCATCAACTAAGCACCATCCATAGATAATCTAGACACCAAAAGTGTGGGGCATAAGGGTGCCCACCCATATGTTGGATCCGTACAAGGAATCACAACGTCACGTTAAGGTCGTCTTGCCTCCATACGAGAGGGAAAGGATACAGCTAACTTCTCCGTCCCATTCCAAATCTCATGGTTAACTCGTAATATACTGCACAAGAATCACTATCGATATTGGTTGTTAAGTCCTAGATATTATGTTCCTTTACTACCAGAACTTTTATAGTAAGTTATTACCCCATGGTAATAACTTATAATCACATTATTATGAAAATAGTGTTTTTGGACCTTTTTCAAATGCAGGTGATGTCCACATTGGATTTATAAAATACTTTACAAAAAATAATCAAAGGACATGAGCAAGTGTGAACTTGCCTTTTGTTATTGCAAGATTATGCACTCACGGTCTTCAAGACAATATAAGATCCAATATCTGAAAGCAGCATCATTGGTCCGGTAAGGACTAATATTTAAAGGAGCAAGATGCTATTATGCATAAATAATGTAATGCAATTTCATAAACTCGAATCCCGGGGATAGCTTTGTTCTAGGGTTTGGACACTGGAAATGGTTACTTTAGAATGTGTTGTCCTTTTAGATAAGTTTTATACTTGTGCTTCTTATTAAGGCTTGTGAGTATGTGTGAAACCACATGTAAACATAATGGCATACAATAATAAGATATACTAATGAGATGTGCTACTCAAGGACTGCTTATATGTGAATTATCTTATCTTCAAGTTTTACCTTGCAAGTGATGACATTTATAAGGAACTGAAGTGTTTACAATCCTAGGTATATAAGTAAATCTTAATGTAATGTGATTATTATTAATTGTCATTTGATGTTTGAAGTGGCAAAAAGAATAACATTTGAAGAAAACCTTACTTAACTAAGCAGAGGCATTTAAGCTTTTAAGTTAACCTTATGAGGCTTTCTAGTTATAATCTTTAAGTAAGAAAGAATTACTTCACTTGAATAATGACAACATTAGTATTTGAGACTTATCTATCTTGGTTTTTAACTTGGTTGGTTTGGTATTAAGATACTTTATAAATTAATTATAACAGACCAAAGTTAACTATAAAGCATATAATAAAGTCTTTAGCATTATTTGAAGTATTATAGACTAAAGTTAACTTTAAAGACATATATGGACTTAAGGTATTATGCTTATAATATTTGTAGCTTATTTACTTTATAATGTTTTCTTTAGAGTTAGTTAGGAAAGATTATACTTTTATTTAGTAGTGGTTTCTTTACATTGTAAATGTATAAAGGGATTTATTTCCCGATAAGGATGTGGTTATGGTTTATGAATAAGTAAAAAATATTGTTTACTACTTAAGAATTCACTATAATGTTTTGATTTGTTTGTAAACTTGTGGTTAAAATAGTGGTAATAGACTTTATGAAGTCAAAGTAATAATCTTGAGAATTTAATATTTGATAACTCCATTTGAATAATAATATACATTAATGTTGAATGATAAATCAAATAGAATTGTATTTAAAATGTGTTAAATCATTTTAACTTCCTATTATCAATATTTAAGACTAATACTATTTATTAGATTTTAATTATTTAATTTTAGAATATTAGCAAATTTTATTCACCCTTATATGAATTATTAACTAAAGAAATAGGTTTAAATCCAAGTTATTAAAGTGTTTAACTTTTTATTTAACTTAAAAGTGGAATATTATAATTTTAATATGTAGATATTATTTTTGTGATCATTTTGGTATATTATATTCATTTTTTGTGATTTATAAATAGTAAGATATGATTTTAAAAAGGTTTATTACTTTATAAACACTTAATAAACAATAAATATTTAATTAAGTGAAGTAAGAACGTAAGATTGTAGTTTTAAAGTATTGTTTTTATTTTTCTAAGATTTTTGGTATTTTATTTATATTTTTAGTATTTATCAATATTTAAATATGAATTAACTAAGTTTTATTACTTATAAAACCTTTATTAAATAATATTTATTTAAATAATTACCATAGTAATATTTGATAATAGTTTTAAGTTGTAGATTTTATTTTTCTGAAAATTTTCATATATTAAACATATTTTTCTAAATTATAAAACAAAAGTTATTAATTAAACAAGATTTAATTCTTTTATTTTATTTCTGTAATATTAATATTTGAATTCATATTGTGTTTATCAATTTTTACTAAACAGCTAATACTTTTCTTACCGAGGCAAGACTTACCCAAGGTCACTGACCAGTGGGGCCTGTGCCATGTCATTTCCAGAAATAATAAACAAATCAATAAAAAGCATTATGATGTAAGAATGATGTCACTGTGACCTCAACACAGTTTTCGAACTGTTTTCTACTAAGACTGGGCTAGCCCCAGTCGCTGACTGGTGGGACACCAGCCACGTCACACGCCAACGAGGCAGGTGACCCAGTCAACCCGAGGACCTAGTCACAGATGACGTCGGTCGCCGGATTGATGAGGTCAGCACGACGGCACGCGGCGGCGCGGCCAATTTGTGGCTTCCCGTGGCATTTGAACGCTTGTGTTCCAGTCGACTCACGCTGCTGAGTCGAACCAGAGTATTTGCATGAATGGAGGTTCACCGGAAATAGCTCCGGTGCCCGCCGGCCTCTCGACGAACTCGGGCTAGAGGAGGAATTAGGAAACGATATTAAGGCCAGAGATGCGTGAGTGTACCCTGAGTGTAGTCGTGTGATCATTGTCGACGATGGTGACCGGAGATGAGCGCAAATTTGCGGATTCCGACGACCATCGTGGAAAGGGATTTGAGAAATTCGCCTCCATCTGAGCTCCTCCGGTTGCGGTGCTCCACCTAGAGGATGTCGGAGACACCGCGCTTCTTCTCGATCATCCCATGGTCCTCGAGATGGCCTGCATCAGTGGCTAGTCGGAACTCGCTGGCGGTGACTTTGGTGTTGTGAATGAAATTAGAGAGAGAGAGAGAGCACGCGCGAGGAATGGTCAGTATTAGGATTAGGGCGTCGTCGTGTCGTTCTTATCCTCGCGGAGGCCTCGGTGGTGGCGACACGTCAACGACGGCATTGGGTGGTCATCGACCCTCTAGCGAGCTGCTTGTCCAGGGGAGGAAGACGACGGATTAGATTGCCAAAAGGTATGTGGGCTTGGGCCGTTACTGGGCTGCGGTGAATTGAGCAGGAGAAGAAAAGGTTGCTGTGGGCAGTAGATAAGTGGAGAAGAAATGGGCCGGCCTGGCTGTTACTCTGGCTCTATTTTTTTATTAAACAGAACCTTTTTATTTTCTGTTTTCTTTAAACCCCTTTAAGTATGAATTTTTATATGGATTTAAATATCCAGAATTGTTATAGAGCACATTAGATAATACATGAATATTGGAAAATAAGTGGTGTTGATATCTTTCTTGATTTCCTTATAATTTTAAACTAATAGGAAACTATTTTATTGAGTGTAATATTCATCACTTAGGTTTTTAGAGATTTGCCTTTTAATATAAATATATATATTTATGGAGAACTTATAAAATGATTTTTATTTCTTCTTTATAAGTGTAATTGTAATGGTTTAATATAACTAAGTATATGCATTTAATTTATCTCATATTCGTAAACTTATTAAAGAATGTATTAATATTAATCCATGAGTTCTGATTCTTGTTGATTTATAATATTGAAGAAACTTTTATATATATGGATCCTTCATAATAATTTGATACATAAAGTTCTAATTACTAATAGTGTTTGAAATTATAATTTCTTGCCCTAGGGTTTTAGGGTTCTTGATACATTTGTATTCTTTTGTTGATATGAATAAAGATTAATGGCTAAACACATTGTCTTTATGTTTGTGATCAGAATGATGTTACCTTTTACAAACAGTGGGATGATCCATTAGAATGACTTATGGGAAATAATTGATAAAGATACTCCTAAGCACATATGGTTATGATAATTGGAATTGAGAAAAGATGTGCTTAATTGATTTGTTATAGGGAAATATTCCTATAAAGCATTGTGGAAACAAGATGATAGATCAACCATAGAAAGTGGATATTAGGTTTGGTCTTAGATTTAGGGTTTAGTGTTTAGCGAGGATTCCTATATTCCATATTTCATAATTCTGGACTTCTGATTAAGGAATTCGTTTCCTATATATATTACTTCTCTATGTCCATCATCATGTGCTAACATGATGAGCTTTGCTTTACAGAATATTCTTATCCACCTTTTATTCTTCTAAATCCATTTGTAAATCCAATGAGCTTGACACTAAAGCTTTCATAATCTTCTCATACTCTTCCATAATCACCCACCACTAATACTACCCCAGTAGATGTATATATCAAATTCTACTCTCCTTAAGTGTTTAGTATTTCCCAAGAGAAAACTACTACTTCTATAATCCAATGTTACTCTAGCATCATCTTATTCATAATATCTTGTCTCTTCTTAACTCCAGTATCTAACATTCCAACCTCACATTATATTAATGTGACTTGTAATGACTAATCTAGGATAATATATCTATACTATGGTTCAATCATGTTTTATCCACCAATGTCACTTATACATGGTATAAGCATTCAATATTGGTGAGTAAGGCATGATCATTCTAATCCTTTGATCCTTTATGGTTCAGGTTTCCAGTTGGCTAAACAAGGCTTCCATCCATACAACATTACAGTTGTATTAATAATTATCTTCTGTTTAGCTCTATTGGATCAAGAGATATAATTTATTGACTATACCTACTTGATCCAATAGGACTACTCCTGGTAACTTATCTTCAGACTTCATCCTTGTAATCTTCTTTGTTACCATATTGATTTGATTTCCTCCAATTACTCCCATCCTATAGATGACATCTAGAACTAGCATCACTATTTACCTCTTCTTACTTCTTTCTTTATAAGCCTTAAGTGAATGCTATAATAAGGACAAGAGTTGATAGGTCAAGGATTGATAAGTTAAGAATTGGTGAATCAATAATTGATTCCTCAATATTGATGAAGAACAAATATAAGAATAGGATTCAATAGAGATGATAAGGATTGATATGGAAAGAAAGATATATGGTGAATGATCTTGACTTTGGTTTCTTTTCTACTCAATCTCACTAGAGAGTTAAAGTTAGGTATTTCCCTAATACTCATGGTATAAGTAGATGAGATTAAGATATAGTTGTTACATTCTTATTATTTGTGTTATATCCTTAACTTGGTACTCATGAGTGATTATAATGAATACTATGATATGATCACCTAAGGATCAAATATAAATCACTAAGTAATGTATTAAGGTTTATTTTTATTACATTTGATCTACCCCTAGATCAAATCATGTTTACCCAAATAAGGTTTTAGCAATTGTCATATTGAAACTTATCCCAGTCAACTTGCTGATCTACTTCAATTCCATCAAGTTAAGAGAAGCTTCAATCACTTTGAATAGTTTTTTATTTAAAAGCGCGAAAATTATTCGGATTTTCTATGCATGAATGCAATGCACACATCTGTGTTTCAGCTTATTTCTGAGCTCTAATGCTGGGATGTTACACTATTAATGTAAAAGAGTGTTTATAATTTACACAACTCTTGAACACTTTGAAATTGAAAAATTATACAACTCTTAATGTAAAAGGGTGTTTACCATTTTTATAGTGTGAAAAGTGATCCCTAAACTTGCCTATACGAAAATTATAAACCTTTGAACACTGTGAAATCGCACTTAATACGTGATAATGATGTGCTAAGAAAATCTTGAGAGATACAGGGGTGGCAAACACTGTGAAATTGCACTTAGGACATGGAATGAAATATAATGCAAAAATTATACACCTTTGAACACTTTCCCTTCAAATTATATTCAAAATCATTTGTTTATGGAGTTAAAGCATCGGTGGCAAACTCGTTATTTTGCATGGATAGAGGGTGCCCCCTCGACAGATACATGGGTTATGTTGTCCGCTAAATCACAGAGGATCAATCAGAGGATCAACGGTTGGTGGGTACGATCCGCGTGAAAACTGTCTCGACCAATCAAATTGTAGCAGCCAAGATGAGCAGAAGTGTGAGAGTTTGTGACTAAGAGGGAGGAGAAAACTGAGTAGAACTTAAAAACCAAGGGCAAAACTGAGTAGAACTTTAAAACCAGGGGCAAAACTGACAAGGGGTTCAAATAGAAAACAAAAAGAGATTCAAAAAATGGAAAATGATTCTTTTATACAATAAAATACATATTGGCATACATCAAACTATTTGAAATTCAAATATATATCAGTTTGATAATTATTGCCTCATTTAGACAAATTATGTTTTGGGGAGAGGCTTGAGTAGAAAGCCATGAACCTTCATAGATAGTAGGTGATTTGAGAAGTGGTGATTTAGGTTAAAACTTGATTTATATACATTTCTTATGGTGGCAGGTCACATAATAAGACTCCCTAGGTAGATGCCACTATGTTTTGATCTTTTTGAATTTGTTATGCATAAAATGACTCAATTAGCTAGCTAAAACCCATTCATTGACTCTCTATTGACCAGCTACCAGAGGGTAAACGTGAGTATATTGCACACAGCAGTGTTAGTACTGGAGGGAAAAACTGAGTACAACCAAACTGATAGTGCTACACTCGAGGGTATAACTGAGCACAACTAAGTGGCCAAGGTTAGACATGAGGGGGAAAACGTGATGCACGGTACGCGTTTCGCAGTGCACGGGGTGGTAGCGGACGCGTGTGTCCATGCACGATGCAGTAGCGTACGCGGTTACATGGTGTACGTTGGTGCAAAGAAATGTCTCCTCCCTTCACCTTTATAGAGGCCTCATCACTCTCACTCATCACTCACTTGCTCACTCACTCACACAACCATCTCCACTATCCCATCACCTTCTGCAAACCCCCAAGAAAACCCTAACCATGCCGACGAGGAGGCCCCTGTCCCCGTACAGGCCCCCGTCGAGGCATTGAAGGCAGCCGCCATCCCCGTCTAGACCCCCGTCCCTGCTTCCGCCGTAGTCGCCGGCGAGGAGGCCCCCTTCCCCATACATGCCCCGCCGTTCTCCTGCAGACCCCGCATGGCTGGGACCCCTACGTGGACAATGATTACATCAGGCCGGCTAACCCCTTTGACAACAGCTTAGCCGACCCATGGTCGGAGGTAACTAGGGTTTTCTCCCCTTCCTTTGTTCTTCCCCCATTCCCATCGTTGGATGCTAGATCGTGTGTTATTAGGGCTCGGTTGTTCATGTTTTCAATCGTTGGATGCCAGGTATTTTCACAGTAGCTAATCCTCTTGTGTTAGATCTCGTATTTTGATGTATGCCCTAGTTGGGATCAGTACTAACACCAATCTATAGTTGGGATCAGTACTATCACCAATCTGTAGTTGGGATTAGTACTAGCATCGATCTGTAGTTGGGATCAGTACTCGATTTGGTTTGAGATTTGAGGATTGGGGAATAATCAGGGGATGCCAATCGGTTAATTTATGCAATTAATCAATCCCGATAATCATAGTATCTCAATCATGTACTTATTGCACGCTACTGTTTTTTGTAATAGGTGGATAGCAGCGATGTTTGCAGGGATGACAAGTCCAAAGACACCAAGACTCGCCAGGTGCTTAGGAAGCTAAAGTCCCGCCAGTTCAACGCCTTCTTCGCCGGTGACGTCTACAGGTGCCCCTTCTGCACCAGGGGCCTCGCCACCAACTTCAACTCCCTCATGAGGCATTCCGAGGACGTGAAGACCTACGGCTTGTCAAAGAACATGAACGCCTTCAGAGCCTAGCACCAGGCGCTCGGTTTTCACCTCCGCAACCTCCAGAAGGTGGACATCAAGGAGGGTCGCATGCCCCCGATCAAGCCCAAGGCGCCCAAGGTCAAGGGACTGGGCAGCAGGAAGTGGAGGAAGCGCCAGATGGAGGAGGCGGAGGCCATGAGGGGCCACTGATCTTTTGCTGATGCTGATGCTGTAAAGCAGCTTCTTTTGTTTTGTTGTCTATGTTGAATTTGTAAGCTGCTGCTGCTAAGCAGCCTAATTGCCGAACCTGGTTTAAGTATCGTACTATATAATCCTTTATTAGCTGTTTTATCTACATCTGCTCTATTTATCTACATATTTATGGTGCTAGTTAGATTTGCTGCTAGATTGGGAAAATACGAGGGCCAAAAGGAACCATGAATGAAGAGAGAAGTTGCTCTAGATTCGCTGCCTTTTGGGGCAAAAATAACAACTGTTAGCGACATAAAGGATAAAATGCGCTCTTAAAAAGGCCAATCATAAAAATAACAAAAAATAAATCTTCCAATTTAGGCGACAGGGCGCACATAATTACCAAACGCGCCCCACATGGTCCCAGACCACATCCCCCAAAACGTGTTCCCAACAAGCCGGCCCCACGCACTCCTACATGTGGGGGGTCCTACTACGGGACCCGACTGAACGTGGCCTCACCTATCAGCATGTAACGGGGGGTCCTACTTGTCAGCACGTAACGGCGAGGGTCCACTATGGGACCCACCTGAATGTGGCCCCACTTGTCAGCACGTAACAGCGAGGGTTCACTAACGGGACCCGACGGAGAGAGAGTTTCAGACCGATGTGAGAGTTTCGGACAAGGAGCTAGATAAAAGTGATGAAAATTTAAGCGGCTGGGGAAAAGTGAGTACACCTAACGAATCAGGGGCACAAAAATAGAAATCCCATATTTTTAAGGTACAAAATATTAGTAAATGCAAAATTAAGACTCTTAACATTGGCTTGTCATAATTTTTTTGGTCCTAATAAAATTCAGTAGTTGCAACATGAGAAAATGGATAGATTCCATACGCAATAATATTCACTAGTTGCAAAAATGCGGTACTTGCAAAATCCCCACTATAATAAAATTTGGGACTATGACTATTTAGACAATGCAATACCATATCCTGAATAAAATTTGAAGCTACAAAATTTTAGTAAATCCAAGGTGAACACTCTGAAAGTTGTATAGTCGTAATTCATTTGGTACTAACAGAATTCAGTAAGTGCAATATGAGCATACAGAAATATTGCAGTACTTGCAAGAACAACATTTGAGCAAAATTTGGGACTAAGACTATTTGGTAAAGGAAAGATCAACTGATTAAAATCATACAAGTGACCATTAAAAGTAAGAAAACCCTGAAAGTGGTAAACTAAAGAGATTAGATCTACAAACCAGAAGTAGTTGTAGATGAGGACGTGTTGCCTCATTGCCAGTTGAACGACGGCGACATCGTTGTCGTATACTTGCTCCTCCTTGGTGTACTCTAGGTCTAATCCGACAAATTTGTCCTCGCCTTTCTCAAGCCATTTCTCATACATCCTCAGGACTCGCACAACTATATCCTCCTGGTTGGTGTAGACGACATGTATCTTTGTATTGCCATGGGTAGTGAAGCTTGTCTCTCGAGTGTAACCTTCCATGGCGGCAAGGAGTAGACAGAAAGAACAACAGATAGGATGCAGAAGATAGAGGACATGAGTAAGAAGAAGGCTTTAAGCGAAACAAGGGAAAGATGGAACCGTCGCTGTGATTCAGACGTCCTTGTGGATAAGCATGGCGACGGCAAGGAGAAGACAGAAAGAACAATAGATGGGAAGCAGAAGACATAGGACATGAGGAAGAAGAAGTGGGCTTTCTTCCAAACAAGGGATATGCTGGACCGTCGCTGTGATTCAGATGTACTTGTGGAGACGCGTGGCGGCGGATATATGCGTCTTGTGCTGTCACGTCAATTCAAGCTATCGGTCGTTTAGTCATGTCCATTGCGTCACCTATAGCTCATGTGCTCTGCATCACTACTTATCACGTGTCAAATCCTAGCATGCAATTTTATTGCGTATACACATATCTCGTCCGTGTGGAAGGCAAAGAAGGGGGCCGTAATTAGTAAGGGTGGGCACGGGGATCGTCTAAAGGAAGTGAAAAAATTAATCTTGAGGGGAATGTAGGGCCCCACCTGTCAGCGAGTGAAGGTCGGCATGCGCAAATGTGAGTATGTTTGACTTGGATCGTGCATGGAGGACCTCGATTCCACTGCATGCAAGTGGCGTAGAACCAATTTCATCCAGCGCTAGCGTTGCCATGTAAGAGCATCACTAGCAATGCAACTACCACATGGAAATATGGAATAATGCACCAGCGTGACAGAAGCTACATCACCACATCCATTGGAGCGTATGTGTGGTCATGTGGATCATTGTGGTTTGGTAAATAACACATGAAATGACTCTGGGGACTCCATGTGTCAAACCATGTCTAGAAATCCCCAAAAAGCCCCTGGAAAGGAACCGCCACATGGAATAATGCACCGGTGTGACAGAAGTTGCATCCCCACATAAACTTGAGTGTGTGTGCTCATGTGGATCATTGTGGTTTGGTAAACAACACATGATACTACTCTAGGGACACCATGTATCAAACCGTGGCCAGAAATCCTCAGAAAGCCACTGCAATGTAGTTGCCACATCGAATGATGCACCGGTGTGACAGAAGTTGCATCACCATTGGAGGATGTGTGGTTGTGTGCATCAAGGTGGTTTGGAAAAAAACACATACATTGACTATATGTACTCCCATGTGTCAAACCATGGTCAGGAATTCCTAAAAAGTCCCTGCATTGCCACTGCCACATGGAGTGATGCACCGGTGTGGCAGAAGTTGCATCCCCACATCCATTTGAGTGTGTGTGCTCATGTGGGTCATTATGGTTTGGTAAAGAACAGATGCAATGACTCTATGGACTCCATGTGTTAAACCATGGCCAAAAATCCGCAGTAAGCCCCTGCATTACCACTACAACATGGAGTGATTCATCGGTGTGACAGAAGTTGCATCACCACATCCACTTGAGTGTGTGTGGTCATGTGGATCAATGTGGTTTGCAAAAGAACACATGCAATGACTCTATGGACTCCATGTGTCAAAACATGGCCATAAAACCCCAGAAAGCCACTGTAATGTACCTGTCGCATGGAATGATGCACTGGTGTGACATAAGTTGCATCTCCACATCCATTGTAGTGTGTGTGGTAGCGTGGATATGCAAATGAATCTAGGGACTCCATGTGTGAAACCATGGTCAGGAATCTCCAGCAAAGCCACTGGAATGCATAGTTGAACTTTTGAACCTTATGCTTGGCATAAATAGCAACACGTAAGGCCCAATACCACTTGGACACGCCGTGTTTTTTTATTACATATCGAAATATACATTATATATACCTTTTATGGCCATTTTGTTCTAAAATTTTCTTAAATTTTACGAAAAAGAAATGTTTTTTCGCCATCAAACCCAGTGAACCAGTGGTCCGATCCAGCAAACCAGTGAACCAGTCGCCTCACCGATTCACTTAGTCCGTTTTTTAAA
The DNA here is from genome assembly GCA_916181665.1 of Avena sativa. Lineage (NCBI taxonomy): Eukaryota > Viridiplantae > Streptophyta > Magnoliopsida > Poales > Poaceae > Avena > Avena sativa. Next base: position 383,603,666 of record OV702281.1, on the reverse strand, counting down.
ACTATGCTGGAATGTGACTATCAAATGTAGGGTCCCACATGTCAGAGAGTGAAGGTCGGAACACGACTACGTTTGACTTAGATTGTGCATGGCAGACCTTGATTCCACTGCATGCAAGTGGCGCGGAACCAATTTCAGACAGCGCTAGCGTCGCCACGTAGAACCGTCGTTTTCCTCCACTTCCACCCCACTACGAACGGTCGTGCACAGTACCACATACTAGGAAGGGCGGTTGCAATTTTGCAATAAGTAGTTTCACTCTTCTCCGTTTCCTTTCCTCCTCCACGGCCTCATCATCTTCCTCCTCCACGGCCCATTCATTTCCACTGCCACGACATCACCCTCTTCCTCCGTGTCCTTTCCCTCTTACCTATAGTCATGTACCAGCGGGATGTCCGAAACGACGTCATGATAGGGACTGCGTACTTAGACATAGAAGTCCACGGCGGGAAGAAGCTCAGTGTTGTCCACACCACCGACTCTGATATGGTGAAGCGCACTATTGCCCATTACAAGAATTGGATGCCGTCAGAAGAAAGCGGGTTCAGGTTCGTGGGTCTCGACCTCAAGTACAGCCGAGATCGCCGTAGGATCACCATGCTGCAACTCTCCATGAAGGATCATGTCCTTGTTTTCCAGCCTTTTTGCAAGAAGGGGGTTATGGGAAGAGGTACATGTTGCTGCCATTTTGTCCCTGAGCCATTTGTTTGCAAAAGTTCTTGCTACATTATTTGTCTGAATTCATTTTTATGCAGGTGGGGGGAAAGAATTAGGTCGCTCTTTGGTGAATTTCTCGTGAACCACCAGATAACATTTACTAGTGTTGACACCAAGTCCGACACTGGCCTGCTTAATAGCCTGATTGTCAGAATTTTCATTCCAAAGGAGTACAGAGTGGACATCCAGGATATTTACTGGATCCCAGGGACGAGTGGCAGCAGGACTGGGATGGCCGATCTTGCCGCCGATCTCATCGACCTGTGGTACGCTGACATGAAGGACAAATTCCCGAGATGTTGGTGGAGGTGTTTAGGGCATGATTACTGGGAGGATAAGCCACTTTCTGAACCTAACCTGTAGTACGCTGCTATTGATGGGTATATCAGCCACGAGCTCTACCGCCAGATCAAAGTGTTTTGTTCTAGGCAACGTACCCTTGAACCACCACCAAAGCAAGTGGTTTACCGCAGATACCAGGATGGAGAGGAATCTAACAGCTGGTGCAAGCACCCGAAGACATCCTAGGATCAGTCACCTTCTCTGCTAATCATTCCAATAGGCAGGGATGTCCAGTTTTAGTGCATGATTGTTGTGTTTGTATGGGGCTTGTTATGTTTACGAAAACATGTTCTTTCATAAGTGCAACATGTGATAGCTATGTGTGAGCACTTTCGAATTGTTGTGTATTACCTTTAAGAACTATAATCTGGGTGTGTTTACGACTGTAACCTTCGTTATAACAACAATTATGTCTGTGCCACTATAGCCAAGCATGATGTGCCAAGTTTTCTAGCATCTTATATTATGAATGTGTCCTTAGATTGTGCCCGTTTGTGGACAACGACATCTGATCTTGTGGATCCCACCACAATCTCATGTTACTATATTTAGTAATACTCCCTCTATCCCAAGGCTTAAGTCCTATATATATTTATTTATTTTGAAAGGTCAAGCCACAGAAAGTTTAGCCAAAATTTTAAAAAAGTCAAGCCACGGAAAGGAAACACAGGCACTGCATGGCAGTTCTGGATGCCGCCGCATGCAAAGGGAACATACAGAATTTGCACAGCGCAGGGCTGAGGGGCCGGGAGGACCTTCATTAAAAGGGGAGGGGGCGGAGGGCCGGGGAGATCGCATTTACCATCACTACGGTCTTTACCTATCAGTAAGCAAGTTTGACTGCTCGAGTGCCATCGGTTTCGACATCGCAGGGCTACGATTGCGTGGTCAAGCCGGACAGGAAGGGTGTGTGTGCGACTTGGAGATAGTGTGGGGATCGAGAGGGCGGCGACACAGATACCATGAGAACGCACCATAGAGTCCACATGTCCCGCTGCCGCTGTGCGGCGGGTGCGTAGTGCTGACGCGATGTAACTGCAACTTGACAGAACGTAGAGCTAAATTAATCTGTCATCATCAATACTACCTCTGTTTTAGGGCTTAAGGCGCACACGCTTTCCAAAGCAAACTTTGACCGAAAGAATTGAGCAACAAAATCTTGATTATATTGTACATAATTAGTACCGTTGGATTCATATTGAAAAATACTTTCCAGTGATACTAGTTTTATACCAAAACTCTTTACGTATTTAGAGTAATTCTTGGTCAAAGAAAAGCACGCAAAACGAGGACGCCTTAAGCCCTGAAACAGAGAGAGTATGCTCCGCGGAATTTATTCGTGATTGTTATGCAAGCATGATCAAACAAGGATGCAACACACACACACACACACGAAGACATTGTGTCCAGTCCAACACACCAAATATAGTATCATGTTCTAGAAACAACAGAAACAACTTAAAATTATTAGGTTCCGTAGGAGGCAGCAAGGTCACTTCTTGGCCGGCTTGGAACGGCGGATCTCGATCCCGAAGGATGGGGATACAAGGCCGGTCCTGACGTACTCTCTCGGGAATTTGCCATACCCAGCATGCTTAGCCTTGGTCGCTGGCTTGTGTGAACCCTTGAGGATTTTACCAATGCCAACCGCATGCGGAATCATGCTGCCAATCCTTGGGTTGACTCTTTTGCTACAGAAGGGGCACCTAAGATCCCCACTTAGAGTGCGGAAAGGGACCTTCCCGCTCTTGATACTCTTCAAGACATGGCGGCACTTGTCATCCCTATACTCCTTGTCAGAGTCCACATCACTTGATTCAACCTGTAATATGCAAAAAATGCAAAAGGAATAAGCAAAATAAATTTACTTAGTCTACTTGTTCTCAAAAATTGCACAAAATAGTAGTGCATTTACCGGTCATGCATAGATATTCGAACAAACATTTCAAGTTATTTTGAAAACCACAGCATAATTTTACAGGTTTATTACGGCTGTCTCCACAACTCGCTCCTAAATCTAGAATATGGAGTAATTCAGAACAGACTAAATCTCTGCATGCAGCGGGTTGTTTGGTGCATATAATCATGATCGGTAGAATAAGGAGTACTTGAACAGATTCAGTACTAGTACATCTACAACCCGACCAGAAAATATGAACAGTAAACTAGAAATACGGAGAACTAGAAAGACGCAGAACGTGCTCGTCGAACTCCTCGCCCTCATCGAGGACTCCGAAGTCTTCTGCACCCGCAAGCACATAGTCCTCATAAGGGTCGAACTGGACGTCCTCCTCGCCCTGGGCAGCATGCATCTCCTCCAGATCTGCGGTGGGAGGCGCCCCATCGCTCGTGGCAGGCGCATGCATCCCGGCAGCAACACCCAAAGACTCACCTACAAGCACTCGCTTCATGGCTTCAGAAGGGAGAAGGTGGATGTTCGGCCTCGAGCTGTACGATGAGGTTTGTGGGTTTTGCTAGATCGGGGAGAATGGCTCAATGTGTGGTAGGGAAACGATGCAAAGGATTAGGTTTTATATACGAGGCATTGTTAAGTCTCCTCATGGGGCCCTCCGCCTTGAGGCTCAATCTGGTGCCCCGGTAGGGCTTCTGGATGACACGTGGACGGTTCGTGCCATGGGCCCCAGCTATAAGTGAGATTTCAGGTGCAGTACTATGAGGCCCGTTCCCATTTGCAGCTGGAGCAGTAGTAGGCTTTTCATAGGCGTGAAATGACCACTCGACGGATTCTTTAATCTACGTCTCGATCGATTGCTTCTCGTAGAAGGGTCGAAAGGAGGGACGCCTAAAAACACAATGGTTAAAGCATGGCTAGCCAGACCCGTGCGTTGTCACGCTCTAATGTGAAGGGTACGATGCATGCAGAGGATGCATCTTTCGACCCCCGCTAACACGACATTACAGTGCACCGTACTTGTGCCATGGTGAACGCGTTGCAACCGGTTAGACGAGCGTGCCGCCGCGTTTCCCCCTCACTGCACTAGAAAACACACACAATTTTTTATATTTTATCTACCCTCGTGTATATAAATTCAAATATTTTATAATTTTCAGAGAATAAAAGGAAAAGCATAGACACGCATATACGAAAATTATACGCCTTTGTACACTTTCCTTGTAGATTATGGAAGTAAAGTATCGGTGGCAAACTCGTTATTTCACGTGGATAAAGAGGTCTGTCTCCATAGAGAGAGAGAGAGAGAGAGAGAGAGAGAGAGAGAGAGAGAGAGAGAGAGAGAGAGAGGGAGAGAGAGAGAGAGAGAGAGAGAGAGAGAGAGAGAGATAGGGAGATAGAGAGGCTATCTTGCCCGTTAGATCACAGAGGATCAACGTTGGGTGGGCACGATCCGCGTGACACCCATCTCTACCAATCAGGGCATACCAATCAAAGTGAGGAAGAGTTATGATGAGAGGGGGAAAACTGAGTACTACCATTTTCATATCAATCCTAGACACAACACACACAAACACACACTAGACCTCCCCCTCACTGCCGAGAACATGGATCCACTGTACGGATTGAGCCCAAACCTGACACCTAGCTCCCTCTTGGCATTCTAAGCAACTTCTCCAACTAGAGATTCTAGGTTTCCATGCAGAAATCCAGAGTTTCCATTTACCGACTCCGAAAAACCAGGGATTCTGCAAAGGAGGTGCGAGAATTGAGCGCTCCCTAGCACCCTAGGCAATTTACACGCATGCTACATCATGGCAGACCGCCATCCCTGGGAGGTTGGTACTCATCTCGTGGTGCAAGAATATACTGTATTTTTTCCGAGTTATGCCCCGGTAATTGTGGGTTCTAACTTCAGGTACCCTAGAAATGGCCCTCGATTTTCGGGAAAAAATGTTTTGGGGTGCCCCATGGGGTACCTAGGCTGGGCACGTGTCTAGGTTCAAGGTTGCAATGGACCTCGCGTGCCTGCGCACGCCGGTGGGTTTGCCTATTTTGCCCACCCCCCGAACCCCGGCAATGGGAAATTCATCAAAAATCAAAATAATATGAAACCAGCTCGAAGCGCTTGTGTGTCACCCACTACCAACAAAAAATCATAAACAAGACAAACTGGGACTTTTGGCACACGACACACCCCCGAATGGCTATCGAGTAGGAGTTAGCATGGCTTTCAACCCTAGACCTCCCCCTCACTGTCGAGAACATGGATCCGCTGTGTGGATTGAGCCCAAACCCGACACCTAACTCCCTCTCGGCATTCTAAGCAACTTATCCAACTAGAGATTCCAGGGTTCCATGAAGAAATCCAGAGTTTCCATTTACCGACTCTGAAAAACCGGCGATTCTGCAAAGGAGGTGCGATAATTGAGTGCGCCCTAGGCCCCGAGGCAATTTACACGCATGCTACGTCATGTCAGGCTGCCATCCCCTAGTGGTTGGTACTCATCTCGTGGTGCAAGCATATACTGTATTTTCCCGAGTTACGCCCCGGTAATTGCGGTTTCAACTGCAGGTACCCTAGAAATGGCCCTCGATTTTCAGGAAAAAATGTTTTGGGGTGCCCCATGGGGTACCTAGGCTGGGCACATGCCTAGGTTCAAGGTTGCAATGGACCTCGCATGCCTGCGTGCGCCGGTGGGTTTGCCGATTTTGCCCACCCCCCGAACCCCGGCAATGGTAAATTCATCAAAAATAAAAAAAAAGTATGAAACCAGCTCGAGTAGCCCTTGTGTGTCACCCACTACCAACATAAAATCATAAATAAGATAAACCGGCACTTTTGGCACACGGTGCACCCCCCGAATGGCTATCGAGTAGGAGTTAACATGGCTTTCAACCTTAGACCTCCCCCTCACTTCCCAGAACATGGATCCTCTGCACGGATAGATCCCAAACCCGGCACCTAGCTCCCTCTCGGCATTCTAAGCAACTTCTCCAACTAGAGATTCCAGGGTTCCATGAAGAAATCTAGAGTTTTCATTTACCGACTCTGAAAAACCGGCGATTCTACAAAGGAGGTGCGAGAATTGAGCGCGCCCTAGGCCATGAGGCAATTTACACGCATGCTATGTCGTGGCGGACCGCCATCCCCGGCAGGTTGGTACTATTCTCGTGGTGCAAGCATATACTGTATTTTCCCGAGTTACGCCCCAGTAATTGTGGTTTCTAATTGCAGGTACCCTATAAATGGCCTTCGATTTTCAGGAAAAATGTTTTGGGGTGCCCCATGGGGTACCTAGGCTGGGCACGTGCCTAGGTTCAAGGTTGCAATGGACCTTGCGTGCCTGCGCGTGACGGCAGGTTTGCCAATTTTGCCCACCCCCCGAACCCGGCTATGGGAAATTCATCAAAAATAAAAAATGAAACCAGCTCGATTAGCCCTGGTGTGTCACCCACTACCAACATAAAATCATAAACAAGACAAACCGGGAATTTTGGCACACGGCACACCCCCCGGATGGCTATCGAGTAGGAGTTAACATGGCTTTCAACCCTAGACCTCCCCATCACTTCCCAGAACATGGTTCCGCTGTGCGGATTGATCCCAAAATCGGCACCTAGATCCCTCTCGGCATTTTAAGCAACTTCTCCAACTAGACATTCTAGGGTTCCATGAAGAAATCGAGAGTTTCCATTTACCGACTCCGAAAAACCGGCGATTCTGCAAAGGAGGTGCGAGAATTGAGCGGGCCCTAGGCCCCAAGGAAATTTACATCCATGCTACGTCATGGCGGACCACCATCCTCAGGAGGTTGGTACTCATCTCGTGGTGCAAGCATATATTGTATTTTTCCTGAGTTACGCCCCGGTACTTGCGGTTTCTAACTGCAGGTACCCTAGACATGGCCCTCGATTTTTGGGGAAAATGTTTTGGGGTGCCCCATGGGGTACCTAGGCTGGGCACGTGCCTAGGTTCAAGGTTGCAATGGACCTCGCGTACTTGAGTGCTCCAGCGGGTTTGCCGATTTTGCCCACCCCCCGAACCCCGGCTATGGGAAATTCATCAAAAATAAAAAAAAATATGAAACCACCTTGTGTAGCCCTTGTGTGTTACCCACTACCAACATAAAATCATAAACAAGACAAACCGGGGCTTTTGGCACACGGCGCACCCCCCGGATGGCTATCGAGTAGGAGTTAACATGGCTTTCAACCCTAGACCTCCCCCTCGCTACCAAGAACATGAATCTGCTACGCGGATTGAGCCCCAACCCGACACCTAGATTCTAAGCAACTTCTCCAACTAGAGATTCCAGGGTTCCATGAAGAAATCCAGAGTTTCCCGTATTGTAACCGTAACGACTAATAGCAGCCATCGGATCATAACCCTAGTGCCCAAAGGCGACCGTTATATCGTCTATTCTAGAAGACTCGGCCCCCTTCCCCCTTCCTGGGGCGCTGGTTCTGCGTGCCGATGGTTACAGACCATTCGATCGGGCCATGTGGACGCTAGGATGTTTCTTTGTAAGGCCGATCCGCGAGTAGGCTATTCTATGACATGATTCGCCGCACTTATAATATTCAAATATATTACTATATGCATCTCCATCTTCCCTATATCAATAGGAGATCATGACTGAGCACGTCTCTTTCACAGCCATAACCCCTTCTCCACCACAACTCGCCGTGTCGGACGACACCACCGGCTTTCGTGCGTCGTTCCCCGACGACAGCAACTGACTTGAACCTTAAGGTAGGAAATCATTTGACTAGAGTTTGAATTTATCTTACAAATTCCTGCTATCGGCTTAACTAACTACACATATATTCTCTAATTTCTCGACGAACTTCAGATGTTGGAGCCGCGCAGCAAGGAGTACTCAGATCGCCAGCCCTTGAATCTGGAGGAGATCCTCTTGCGCAACATCCTGGCGACGTACGGGATCGAGTGCTCCCACCATGGATGCTCTCTCTATTACCCCTACTACGTGCTCCTGGGGCACGAGCTCGCATGCCGGCACGGTAGTGCGGCTGCATGGAGCCCAGCTTCAACTACACCGGCTCGCCAACAAAGCTTGTGGTCCACCTTGCAAGGGATCACCCAATCGAAGTGATTAGGATCTCCTATGTCTACTCCATTCTTCTCCAAGAGCAGGTGTTGTTCCCTGAGCCGGCATGCCGCCGGCTCATTTTGCAGGGGGCAGCTCTGTTTTTGTCTTGACCATCACCGCTCGCGTTCCGGGAACCGTCCCTGGGCCCACTAATACGTCCAAAACGTATCTACTTTCCCGCACACTTTTGCTATTGTTTCTCCTCTAAACTTGTGTGATTTGGATACAACAAACACAGACTGACGATGTTTTTAGCAGAATTAACTTGGTGTCTAGTTTTTGTGCAGAAAATCAACTATTAGAAAAAATCCCGGAAAATATGCCAAAATACTATTCACCAGAAGACTCACGGAGCCAGAAGATGAGGCGGAGTGGGGCCCTGGGGGCCCACACCCCCCAGCCGCGCGGGCCAGGCTTGGCCACTCCTGGAGGAGTTGTGGACACCCCAGGCACCCCCTCGGCCTCCCTCTTCGCCTATAAGTTGCCTCTTGACCTAAAAACCGAGGGGGTTCGATGTTTTTTCATAAAGAGTTCCGCTGCGCAGCCACCACCAGAAACCGCGATTCGGAACCAGAAACTCCGTTTTGGCACCCTGTCGGGACGGGGAATGTGGAGAGGATCATCGTCATCGTCATCACCACCGCCTCTCCATCAACCATTCATGTTTCCCTCATCCATGAGTGAGTAATCCCCCGCTGTAGGCTATGGGGATGGTAGGGATTGGATGAGTTCTATCATGTAATCGAATAAGATTGTTAGGGCATGGTGCCTAGTATCTCTATTAGTGCTATTTGACTTTGTTGCACCTCGTTGTGCTTAATGCTTGTCACTAGGACCCGAGTGTCATGATCTCAGATCTGAACTTATTATCGAATCATTATGATAGTATTGTTTGTGATCTTATCTGCAAGTTGTGTACACATATCATTGTCCGGATCCAAAGGCCCTGAAGTGACAGAAATTGGGACAACTGGAGGGAATGGTTGTGATGTGAGGATCACATGTGTTCACGGAGTGTTAATGCTTTGCTCCAGTGCTTTATTAAAAGGAGCACCTTAATTTCCATTAGTTCCCTTGAGGCCCCGCTGCATCGGGCTGGCAGGACAAAAGATGTTGTGCAAGTTCTCATTGCGAGCACGCATGACTATATATGGAGCACATGCATATGATTGTTCAGTACTTGGATGCTTATTCTTATTTATCTGTAATTGCCCTAGATCTTGAAGTTACATGTTTAGACTCATCCATGCAATTCCCATCCATCCATCCCTATGCCTACCGTGCTCATATCCTAATGTTTGCTACTATAGTTACTATTGCTCTTGTTTTACTGCTGCTGTTGCTACTACCGAACTATTGCTACTGATAAACTTCTGTGAGCAAGAACTATTTCCAGGTGCATCAGAATTGACAACTCAGTTGTTAAGGCTTGCAAGTATTCTTTGACTCCCCTTGTGTCGAATCAATAAATTGGGTAATACTACCCTAGAAGACTGTTGCGATCCCCTAAACTTGTGGGTCATCACCCACCATCACCGCTGGCGTTCCAGGAACCATCCCTAGGCCCACCTTCATGTCTGCAGTATGCGTCAGGTCGGTCTCGTGCGCATGGCTGATGTACACTGTGAGTATGTGGTCGCACGCCTGTCGTGGGAATGACCACGACAGATGCTGCAATCGGCAGCGAGTAGTAGAACATGGGGCAAGGGCGGCCAGCCATCTACGGTGCGAGATGAGGGCGGAGACACAAGGTTTTACCCAGGTTCGGCCCCCGGAGGGTAAAGACCTACTCCTGCTAGATTGTATTACGGTGAGAGTACAAGGGGCGAGCTCAAGGACTAGGCGACGAGTCGCTTGGGTGTATGGTGGAACGTGTCCTCTATGCGTACCCTAGGGAGGTTTATATAGGCTCACCTCACTAGGGTTTACAGATTACAACCGAATTAGTTAAGGATTCGGAGGTTCTTTGACCTAGTCCGACTGGGCCTAGCTACGCTTCTGGGCCTCCAGTTTCCAGTCGCCTGAGTCCTCGCCAAGTCTCGATCCAGTCGCCGTCCTGCAGGCCCACTCGTTGGCGGCTTGGGCCAATAGGAAACGTCCTCCTGGGCATACCCCGGTAGGCATATCCCCATCAGTAGTCCCCGAGGCCGTCATTGATTCGTTGCAGGCGTTTGCTGGCATTCGGAGTATGCGGGTCCAATGCGGATGCCTAGTCGAATCGGCGGAGGACTCCTGAACAAAGGAAAGAACTAGTCATTTTAGTCGCAATAACGACGACTAATCATATCGCAGCTCGGCGAACGGGTCGGCGAATCGTAGAGTCGCCGGAGGTAGCGAGTCGAGTAGACGAAGTTGGACCTTCAGTTTTGGTCAAACTAGCCGTTGGGTAACCCAACGGTAATATTGGCGTAATTACCGCATAGTAACGGCTCCCAAAAATGGCGGGTAACAACCGCTATATAATGAGAGTGAAGGGCGAACAAGGAAAACGCTTCCCTCACTTCCTCCGATCTCGCGCATCCTTGTTTCCTCATTCCGCGCAGCGACCAGAACGATCCAGAGAGTTTCGAATCCCACGATCCCCCGGCCGATGGCTCCTCCCACCGAACCATGGGGCAGATCCAAGAGCACGAAGGCACTGCTAAAGTCATTCGAGGAGGCGGGGATCCTCCGCGCCAGGAGATGGCGCATCCCCGCGGCTGGAGAAGTAATTCCGGATCCGAGCGAAGGGGAATTCATCTGCTTCACTAGTCACCTGGAGCGGGGGCTTGGCTTCCCAACCTCCCTCTTCTTCCGGCGTTTCTGCGCCTTCTACGAAATCCAGCCGTCAGATCTGGGTCCACACAGCATCGAGCAGCTCGCCATTTTCGTGGCATTCTGCGAGTGCTATCTAGGCTGCAGGCTCTACTTCCCCCTGTGGCAAGATCTATTCCACGGGAGAATCAGCCACGAGGAGACAGGCAATCCAATGCTAGCCGCGGGCGGCTTGACTTTCTAGCTGAAATCGAAGGCATCGTTCTTCGATCTGATGCTGCCCCCAAAGCAGCGAACGAGTGGAAGAAGAGCTGGTTCTACGTCACCGAGTCGACTCCAGGCGACGAAGTGGCGCTTCCAAGGTACTCCGCCGACCGACCCGAGCCGCGTCGGCTCCAGGTTACCAAACTCTCGCTGGAGCAATGGATGGTCGTTGACGAAATGCTGCAGACCATTCGAAATTTGAAGAAGAAAGGCCTTCAAACTATCAACCTCTACAACTACTGGCTCGGGCGATGGCTTGTGCCCCTGGCCAGCCTTGACCATTACATGTACGAATATACGGGCAAGGACGACCCGCCGAAATCCTCCCTCATTGAGTGGAGACTCAACGATTACACCCTGGCCCTGAAGAAGATTACCCAGGCTGTGTATCTCGACGCGAAGGCCGGGGTCGCACCCTATACTGCGAGGCTCCCAGCTCCAACGGTAAGTTGTTATTCCTTTTACACTCGCAGTCGCAGTTTGTGCATTCGTGGTTGTGCTAATGTCGTTTGTTTTGTGCAATTGTTTCAAGTGGTGGAAGGGTGGATTCCACCCGCAGATGACGAGGACGGGAGCGAGTCATCGCCCGACAAGGGCAATGCCGAGAGCGACGAGGGCGGTAACGACAAACTGAAGACGACGACCCTATGGAGGTTGCTGCCCCCACGGTTCACAAGACTCGCGGGCAGCACCAGCGCGAACTCAAGGCCAGCAAGAGCCTCGAGGCCCACGATGATGACGACGACGAGCTCCCTGAGCACACCTCACACCGTGAGGTTACGTCGTCAAATAAGAAGAAGCAAGCTCCGCAGAAGAAGAAGAAGGTGAAGCCGGCGTCTCCACCTCGGTCTGCGAGCAGCTCCGACACCACCGGCTCGGCCGAGGAAACAACGGCGCTCGCGGCCGCGGCGACTGGTGCCGCTGCCACAATGGACCGAAGTGCCACTGGTGTCGTTGCCACCGTCGTTTGCTCTAGTCACTAGCTTGGGGGGCGCTCCAGCCGCAGGGGCCTCGCCGCCAAGGGGGGCTCCCACAATGATTGCCACGGAGGCTCCCGTCGCGGCTTCATCTTTGAAGAAACCATCAGTGTCTTGGGCACACAACGTGTTCGAGAAGGGCCTCATTCGGAAGCTGGGGCCAAAACTAGAAAAGCCGGCCAGCATCCGCACTGGCCTACGATTTCTTTCGGTCGCCAAGTGAGTGCTCCTTGATCTTTTACTCGTCTGCTTGCCTTGTGTTTTAATCGGAGAGCTTTATTGACGGAATTGTTTCGCAGTACTGGGGTTAAGAAGATAGGCCATCCTTCAGTGGCCAAGGTTCCGCCAGTCGCCATAGAGGTGCCAGCTGATCCCTCGCGGAAGAGGAAGGGCGGCGAGGTCATTGCTCCCGCCGAAAGAACCAAAAGGACAAAAGGCGACGACGTCGTCACGGTCTCTGACGAACCGGCGGATGCTCCGAGCGAGCCTCTAACCGCAGCGGAAGCGGCTTTGAAGGCCATGGAAGATGTGGGGTCGCAATGTACGGTGCTTGCGGGCTCAACCGATGCGGCCGAGCCGACCTCGAGTGGCGCAGTGGCCGCAGCGGCGACTTTCCCTCGCTTCGTGGCGAAGGCCGCCGCGGCGAGTGCCTCAGTGCCATCGAGCCAGCTTCCTGGGGCCGCCGGTGTGGAGGTTGAACAACGTCGTGGCCACACCCCGGTTGTGCTCGCGTCGGTGGATGCGATGGAACTTCATGGCATGCTAGGTGCTGCCATCCAGGTATATCCAGTCCCCGAGGATCTGGCCACTGAATTTCAGTGGTCAGATTCTTAATGTTTTTTATGTGATCCAGTCCCCGAGTGCCTAGTCGCTGAATTTCAGCGGGTGGGCACTTAGGAATTTCGTAGTCCAGTCCCCGAGTGCCTAGTCGCTGAATTTCAGCGGGTGGGCACTTAGGAATTGTTTGTTGTTGACGCTGTGCTTGTTGCACAGGGCCTGGATCACGGGGGTTGAGCGCTTCCTCCTGGCGGCGCGTTCTCGCAGATCGCGCGCTCGGCCACGCGAGCCGGGTCGTTCTCATCGTCGAAGTTCAAGGCGCCCCTGGACGGCTGGGTTTAGGCGCGACCTGATTCGGAGTTGGTGATAGCGCGACATCTCCTGCGCTGTCGCCTGCTCGAGGCGAAATTTTTCGCGCTCGGCTTGCTCCTTGTGGACTGCCTCCGCCAGCCACATGCGGAGTTCCTCGACCTCCATTGCCGTCACGTTTGGTGGGATCGGTGTGGAAAAGGGGTCTTCCGGGGGGTCGGCGCCAGTCGCCATGTAGGTCACGGCGTGGCGACCGGTTCCGTCGTGGAGGTCGGCGGAGTTCTCTGACCTGGAGTCGAAGTCAAAGATCCCAAGGATGGAGGGGTCCTTGAAGTCTCCGACATTGGAGACCTGGGTGATGGAGCCTGCGGGCGACGCGGTGATGATGGATTCGGCGGCCGTCGTCGGGGTCACCGAATCGGCGTCGTCGTTGAGGGTCGTGTCATCCGTGGCCGCGGTGGTTTCAGCCACGTTGCTGTGGGCCGAGTCATACTCGAAGGTGAGGCGGTGAATCGTGCGGACCTGGCTCTCAGAGAGCCGATCGGGTGGTGGCGACTCGCGGATGCGAGCCGAGTCCTCCGAGACGATGACGTCGGTGAGACCGACGAAGAGGCTGATCGTGATGACCGGCAGGATCACGCTATGTGTGACCGGTCGTGCCGCCGGGACGTAGCTGCTCGGCAAGATCTGGAGCATCTCGCCGATCGCGATCATGCGGCCGGTGGCGATCGACTCGTTGATGGGCAGATTGGATCTCGCCGCAGAACACCGGCCTGACTGGCCAGGCCCCATGGTGGGCGCCACTATCGTGGGAATGACCACGGCAGATGCTGCAATCGACAGCGAGTAGTAGAACATGGGGCAAGGGCGGCCAGCCATCTGTGGTGCGAGATGAGGGCGGAGACACAATGGTTTACCCAGGTTCGGCCTCCCGGAGGGTAAAGACCTACTCCTGCTAGATTGTATTACGGTGAGAGTACAAGGGGGCGAGCTCAAGGACTAGACGGCGAGTCGCTTGGGTGTGTGGTGGAACGTGTCCTCTATGCGTACCCTAGGGAGGTTTATATAGGCTCACCTCGCTAGGGTTTACAGATTACAACCGAATTAGTTAAGGATTCGGAGGTTCTTTGACCTAGTCCGATTGGGCCTAGCTACGCTTCTGGGCCTCCAGTTTATAGTTGCCTGAGTCCTCGCCAAGTCTCGATCTAGTCGCCGTCCTGCATGCCCACTCGCTGGCGGCTTGGGCCAATAGGAAACGTCCTGTTGGGCATACCCCGGTAGGCATATCCCCATCAACGCCCAGCCGCCGTCGTCCAATGCAGTGCATGTGAGGGTCGTGTTGCCGAGATGCCCGACGCCGGGCGAGGTGGACTTTACGGACCTGAGGTCGGTCCTTTGTGTGCCATCCAAGTACCTTGTTGATGCTGGACCGGCCAAGCAGATCAATTTCTGCATTCGCATTAAGAAGACCGACAGGGACTTATAGAACTTATGCTTTGCTTAAATGTAAGCCGTAATCTATACTAGTTAGGTGTGGAGAGCATACTTGTCGTACAAATGTGTGTTAGTCGCAGTTCTGTAATACTCCTTGGTGTAATACATGTTGTTATATTTATCTATAAATTTGGTCAAATTTGATAAAGTTTGACTTAAGAAAAAGCTAGAAGTACACTTATTTGCGGACGGAGGGAGTATTCCTTAATAATCGTGCGTGCTCCACCTGCCAGTGTCACGCTTTCCGTGTGCCACGCATAGAAGACGTTAGATGTGTTCGTGTTATAAAATCTGTTGGATTTTGTTGGTAGGGTTGCCATTCTTTAATTCTCTTCCTTCCCCTCGAAGCCACTGTCCTCACTACATCCCTTAACCGCTAGCAGGTGGCGCGCCACCCCACTAGCGACCTCTCTTACCACCACCCCGCTCCTCCACCTCCTTCTCATCATGGTTTCGTGGCGAGACGGCCAGGAAACACATGAAGATCATAGAGACGGTGAAAGCGACATGAGTCGTCTCATACCTTACATTTTATGGGGATTTCTTTATTTTGAGCTAGATCTACTCTGATTACTCATGTACGTCTAGTGTGCTAGGCCGTCGCGACATTGTACGACTTTGATTATCACGGTTTAGCAGAGGGAGAGAGTCCTCCCTGCTGTAAAAACATGATCTTGTGGCCACTAAATTTGTAGCATTCAAGGGACGCAACACAGGCAGGAGGTTTTTAGGGTGTGGGCAGGGTGAAGCGTGGCCAACCAAAAGTTGCAGCGTAGTCAAATGGGTAGATCCAGAGTGGCCACTGTCTATGCAGAAATCGCTAGAAAAACTATGGGAGAAGAATGCTGAAATGAAAGAAGCGTTAGTCAGCTCACTTCTTGAGAGTGCTGAGATGAAGTTAATGGCCCTTGATGATACACCAACCCTTTGTCGTGAAATCCGTAGGTTGGAAGCCAAGGTTACCAAAGTCGGGAAGGAGAGGGACGTGGCGATGGCCCTAAAGGCTAAATCAGAGAAAGACCTGACTGCATCAAGGATTGAACTGCGTGAGAAGAAAGTCCATGATGTCACAACTACCAATATGCACAGGTTCCTGAGGATCAAGGCAGAGAAAGAACTGACCAAGTGCAAGAAGGACGCCAAAAAGATGGCGCTGACGATTCAAACCCTGGAGTGGCAGAATGAAGGGCATCGTGCTAAGGTTAGGAAGATAATGGTGTGTGTGAAAACTAGGTTTGTTCAGATTGAGCTCCCTACTATTAATTGTAATAGTATTTGTCACCCAAGTGGTCTGAAGTCTGAACTAGTAGGAGCCCAAGATGAAGCATGTCCGTGGATTTTCAGTTGTGTGTGGGAATGCTCGGAACAAAATGTAATAGTATTTGTCGACCAAGTGGTCTGAAGTCTGAACTAGTATTGTCTGCTCAGAACAAATTGGGTGTCTATTCGTCTATCTTATGCCTTTCTTTGTTCATTTTGTCCGATGGTAGTAATCTGACTTTGTTGGTTTGTTTAAGCGGAATCTACGTGGATTCTGCCACATGCAAAGGGCACATACACAATTTCTATTGTGGAAGCATGAGCACCTATTATTGCGCTGAACAAAGCTATCCATAATTCCCATTGTAGTCCTCCAAACCCATTATAATAAGTGTACTCGCATTAAACTGAACTAAAATTGCAACCAACCTAAACAACATCTAGACCTAGATCGCGCCACTGTCGTCGGAGTCCACCTTGATTGGTGACCCTTCCACGCCCTTCCCAGCGACATCCACTCCCGCCCGTGGCTTGCCCTTTGCCAAGGAGGCTTCAATGGCATTCTGCATTGCTTCCTCGTTGTCCTCATTCTTGTCGGAATCGACAATGATGAAGGGGACGGGGTGGCAACGATTGAGCCCCTTCGCGCCTGGCGGCTCCTGCTCGAGCTCGACACCGCAGCAGTGCGTCTATAATAGGAGGGGCCGAGCTCAGAGGCGCAGCATAGCCATTCGGTTCAAGAAACCATGGCCATTTTATACTGCGACGGTAGGATCTAGGGGTGGATCCGCCACGGCGAGCCCGACCGCGAGCGCTGGAGTGGATGGATCTGCAAACGCGAGCCATGAAGGCAGATTTTTCCTGATACAGGGTGTACAGGTAGGGTGGAAAACTGTGGGACTAGGCGTGTGACGGCTACTCGGCAAGGCCTCCCAGCGATATGTAGGCGGGCATGACGCCAAAAAATTTCGGTCAATGAGTGCGAAAGGGCCTTTGAACAATGAAGGTGCGAGCTTTCGAGGAGCCCCACCTGTCATCCCAAAGTGGACGGTAGGATTCTCCTCGAGTTACTAGGTGGTATAAATCACACTTCATCGTTTCCCTGCTCTAACATCCAAGGCTCCTCTGCCGTCCCCTATTTCCTCTGCCCTCGCTCCCCTTGCCCATGGCTCGCATCTCATGTAGTTCATCTTGGGAGGAATCAGGGTCGGCTCAACGCTGCAAGGCGGGTGCCTGTAACATCCCAAAAATATTGAACAAGGTTATCAAATTCCAATCACCAAATTTAGGTTTAACAAAAACTTTTGTTAATAAAAATCATATGAATGCATGTGTGCATGTGATGATTGTATGAATGCATGAATGGACTTGTGTGATTGTTCTGAAGAGCAAGGAATGGTTTAAAGATGAAAACAACATCATCTAAAAAAATTCCAAGCAGAAACAAATCAAGAGAAAAATCAAAAACAAACAAAACAAGCCAATGGTCATTTTTGCCAATCTTGCTCACTAGGCCACTTTGAGTGTTTCTAGTACAATATTTCAAACAGAAACAATTCCATTTCTTTTCACCCCTTGCTAGACTAAGTAAAAGTGAACCCAAGCCCACCTTTCAAACTTACAGAAACATTTGGCAACTTGATTCAAATGACAATTCAAAATTGAATCTTTAACATATGTGAAGATCACCAATTCTCAAAAACCCATCAAACCAATTCACCTTGACCTTTCCAACTAACCATAGACTACCTAGTATGTGACTAGTGCACCCACCAAGTTTGAACCAAAAATTCAAATTCAAATCTCTTTTGGGCATTTCATCAAACACCTTGCAAACACAAATCAAACAAACAACAAACATTATAGTGAGCGGTGATTTGGGCCTAACTTGTTCCCTCTCTGGCTCACAACAAGCTATTAGTAGATCATCTAGCTTAGTTATCAAGCTCTAGCACCACTTTGAGCTTGCCATTGCCATCAATGGTGACCATGTTGAGCCTCACCTTGCCACCCCTTAGTCGATAGCAAGCTAGGAGCAGCACCAAGCCTAGCCACCTTGTCTAGGACATTGACCACCGTCCACCGCCACCGCATGTCCAACGTCAATAATCAGCAAGCCACTAGACTACTCTAGAAACGCCACGCCCTATGCCTCTAAGACATGCCGAGAGCGTGCCAGAGCGCCGCACTCGACACGCGCCCACATACCGCGCGCCGCCCTTGCCGCGTGTAAGCATGATCACCATTGTCCCAGGAGACCGCCAGACAACCCCGTTCACCGCTGCGTGTCCTGTAGCCGCGGTGTGCCATTAAAATGCCCGTCGGACCCGCCCAGAGCACCGCAATGTTCCGACCGTCTCGCACCGCCCCACTCCTCGATACCACACCATTGAGCTTCGCCAGGGAGCACAGCACCGCCCTCTACCATCGCCCATGCCATTAGCCCACTGTGCCGACGACCACGATGAGCTCCACCCACGCCCTTCGGTCCCCTCTTGGCACTATAAATAGAGGCCACCCCCGCTCGATTTCTTCACACCATCTCACTCCCCTCTCTCTCAGAACCACCTCACCTCATTCTCGGAGCAAGGCGAGTAGCACAACTCCGGAATTTGGACGGAGTCTGCCGCGGAGGAGGAGAAGAGGAGCTAGCGATTGGAACCGCCCTAGGAGGAGATGTCGGTACCAGGAGGTTCGCTATTGTCGAGTTCGTCATTCGCCCCCATTGCCGACCTTTGCCTGAGCCCCAGTGAGCCCCCGTAGACCCCCACTGGCCGCGCTAGGGTTTTGTCTCGCCGGAGTTGCCCGACGGAGACGATAGGTTGTAGTCATTGGATTAGAAGTTAATCGTGCGGTCCACATCACCTAGTACCGCTTCGCACCCCCCTTTCTCATTGACTGGTAGGGACACCCACTTAAACCCACCCTCGCATGCGCTGTGCACCGTGGCCCGGCCCATTTTCATTCCCGCGCCAGTAGTTTGAATTTAGGTTTATTCATTTAGTTTCAAACATAGTTTTATACCTAGATTCAAAAATCAACCCAGGTTGATTCACTGAACCAAATTGCATGAAACCAATTTTGTTAGGAAGGTACTGGAATTCTTAATCCAAGCCCGTTGGAATCAAACCATTTAGATTTGTAGATCACCTATAGTAAAAATAACAAGGCAGAAGCTTTTATGCATTCAAACATTTTTCGAAATTCAACCACAATAGCTTTTGAGTTGATTCCAACTCTCAAAAATCACATTTAACAAGACCTTTATGAATATATAAAAATATCTAGGTTTACTTGCAGAAATAATGGTCAAGCAATAAAAGAATGCCTCATAGGCCATTCTAGTCACTTTAATTAATTAAAATAAAAAAGGTTAAACCTTATTAAATTGTGACACCACTTTAAATCACATTCCCATGTACTGAAATATGTGGTGATGACATGTGTCAACATGATCCCATGTTTTGGTTGGGAATATTAAATCTTAAGTAGTTTTTCAATGAGTAGAAATTACTATTCTAAAATGAAATAATCCAAACTTTGCCTTAATGATTGTAATGTTTCTGAAGATGCTAGATCATCTAGTGAAAACATTGGTGTGATAAATAAAAGTAGTTAAGTATTGTTTGGTGATTGTGTACCTCGTATTTATTTATAGACGCTAGTACCGACCAAGGATACAAGGAGGAAGGAGAATACTACGAGGAAGAAGTCGAGGAGAACTTTAACCACTACTCTGCACAAGGCAAGCTATTAACTGAGCAAGCTACTGACTATGCAAGCTTATACTAAGATCCTTCCAAGCCTAATACTACCAGTTGACTTGGCAAGCTAATACTTACAAATATGCAAGCTAATCCTTGCAAGCTTACACCACTTGATACCCAATCCTAGTTTTACTTGCAAGCTTAGTATTTTTTTTCTTTATCAGAGCTTTCTAGTAAAGTTTACTTGGTAAATTGTAGAGCTTGGAAAGATGTTTAAAGGTAGCATAAAGAGCATAAACCTTGATCTAAGTTAGATAAATCTTGATGTCATCCTGAGGCATGAGATTGAACTTAGATCATTCACATTTGTTTACCCCCCTCATTAGTGTCTATCCCCTACTTGTAGTTACTAGTGCTAAGCATAAAAATTGATCACTTTAGATGGGAATACTTGGTGAAAATGGTTATGAAAACCTTATAATGATGATTCATTCTACTGAAATGTTTTGACATGTGTTCGTGAACACCATATGATTTTTGATGATGAAAATGTTGAAGCATGAGCCTTATCCCATTATAAAACTGATGGCTGTATGGATGCGATACCATTCCAATTTTACCGTACAACTACAATACCCGAAAATTGGGTAGGGCTTGACTGGAAATTTATATACCTTAGTATGGGTTCCCTTGCGGGCAAGGTTTGAGCTGAGGCTACCTTGTGAAGATTGTCCACCTGTGCAGTTCCCAAGATGACAATTGGTCATGGTTGAGAGGCCAAACTCATAGGAGAGGTGCCTATACTAGGGCATGTAATTGAAAGGTTAGGATTGATTATCCGCATACTGAGTATGGTGAATTCAGGATTGTTCCTGACGGATGTATCGAATGTTGTGGTGAAAGTGTACCACATGTGCAGAGTGTCAAACTATTCGAATAGCCGCGTCCGCGGTTATGGGCAGTTGGAATGGCCATACTGTTCCGTCGTCAGATGTTTTCAAAATGACTTATGAAATGATTCGTGACTTTGACTTGACCACAACAGGGTTGTGATATGAAATTCAAGTTCCCACTTAGGTGTTATAAAACTTTCAACTAGCTTTCTTTGCTTCTGAACTCAGCAGAGGTAAAACTGGCTTTTTGCAAAACAACCTAGAGCCTAGTACTTCCTACTCAAAAACCACTTCACTTGTTAGTATTAGTTTGCGAGTACTTAAAGAGTACTCATGGATTTGTCCCTGGCTATTCCTATGGCCAGACTATGAGGAGGACTACCAGGAGGACGGACAGCAGGAAGGTTACGATAACTAAGATCATCTCCCATCGTCAGCATTGCCTATGACCATGAAGGTGGAGTCTCTCCTACGCTACCGTTATTATTACGTTATTCCGCTGCTATGATTGTATTAAGACTGGATCATGAGATCCTTTTTTGTTGTAAGACCTTATGTATGGTTTGTAATGGATGATGTACTGTGATATCCAATCTGTTATGTCTCACAAGAATGGTAATCCTGGGATTGCGATGTATGGCATAACAGGCATCTAGGATTAAAAAATCGGGTGTTGACAGTGCCCCCATTAGGTACCGGAAGATGCCCTACGATTACTACCCCGAGATGTTGTGTTTGTGCGGTGAGAAGATTCCGTGATGGATTTCTTGGACCGACGAAAATACTGCAGGAAAATTCAGCAACTATGGCATCAGAGCGGTAACCTCGTATGATATGCGCAGTTGGTAACCCTGATCCTGGAACCATCATGTAATTTTGTGTTTGCTTGCTTCGATTGTTCGCAGGAAGGGAGGGGACCAGGATGTGACAAGTTTGTGTGGATCGAAAAGCCCCTTAAAGGTTTTCACAAGGAGCTTGTTCAGGATCTTCGTGATGTTGTGTGGGATAAGAAGAAGGAGATTCATGCGCTAGAGTGAGCCGGGAGCTTCGCCAGATGAAGGGGAGGCAGGAGCAGGGAGGAGGCGTGCAGGCTAAGTTGCGAAAGCAAGCTGGTGAGATATGCGAGCTAAATATTAGGCCGAAAAGTGGAAAAAAATTCCTCATTATCTGGGCATTATCTGTTTCCTTTGTTGTTTATGTTTCCATGGCGTTTTCCAGCAGCTGAAATAAATTGCTGCTTCGTGGGATTGTAGCAGCTTAGAACTTGTTTTTCAGCTCAGAACCTTTTAATAAGTGTAATTCTAAAAACAGGGATTTAATCTGACTGGCGCAACCAATAAGCGCTTATGTAAATTATGTCTGTGCCACTACCATCGATCGAACTGGAGAAACAATCCCCATCGGCTTCGGTGCTGCGATTGTATAGATAGTAGTGGCACATTCACAATTTCGGCTTCAACAAGTGTCTTCATCCATTACCAAATATCAAGTCGCTACGAGAGCGGGATGACATAGTCAATGAACGGATAAGTACGAGAACATGAAATAACTCATATTGTCTTAGACACCACTACACGCTTGTTTCGCCCGACAATTCCCACGAACACAGCTCCAGAATTTTACAGAATACATAGACAGGTTCGACATCAACACATTATTGTTCTTCTTCTTAGCCAGCCTTCTTACCCTTCCTGGGTGCCACTTCTTTACCTCGGTGTTGATGATGCTCGACGTGGCACTTCGTTGGTAACCCCAAGCGTAGGGCGTGAAGAGCAAGCAGCAAGTTTTCCCTCAGTTGAGACCGAGGTTATCGAACCAGAAGGAGGAAGGAAACGTCACACATGTGTTGCAAGCAACGCGGAGACCTGCACAACACAAACTCAAGAGTTTGCCCCAACGAATCAGTGAGGTTGTCAAGCTCACCAGCTTGCTGTAACAAAGGATTAAACATATGGTGTGGAAGGTAATGGTTTGCAGCAAGTAAACAAGTAATAGTGGAAGATGTATCAATGGTCAAGATTGGACCGGGGTCCATATTTCACTAGAGGTGCTCTCCTTAGATAAACAACATGGCATGAAGGGTAAACAAATTATAGCAGGGCAATTGACAGGAACTGAGCAAGGCATAACAATGCAATTACTAGTCAGAAAGATCCTATGAGATTTGATTGGGCAATACAACAAGGTACATAGACCGCCATCCAACTGCATCTATGACTAGAAGTCCACCTTCAGGTTATCATCTGAACCCCCTCCAGTATTAAGTTGCAAGCAACAGACAACTGCTTTAAGCAAAATGTGTAAGGTAAATAGTCCACATGTTCCATGAACAAGAGACCGTTGTTTTCTCCCTAGTAGCAACAACACATCTACAACCGAAGAGATTATTGTCACTTCCCTTGGAAACTAGAGGCATGAACCCACTATCGAGCATAAATACCCCCTCTTGGAGTCACTAGCAACTACTTGGCCAAGATAGCTACTAACAACGGAGAGCATGCAAGATCACAAACAACACAGACATGATAGAATCATAAATACAAAACCATTAATCAAACCAACATAATAATCTCAATATCCATCGGATCCCCGCAAACACAACATGCATGATTACAAAATATATTAGATCTTGATCATGAACGGAGCTCACAAGATATATACATGAAAGAACAAAGGAGGAGATACAACCATCTAGCTACTACATGGACCCATAGTCCAAGGTGGAACTACTCACGCATCATACCGAAGAGAAGGCCTTCGGGATGATCTCCCCTCTAGCAGGGTGCCGGGAAGAACTTCAGATCCCCCCTCCCCCCGATCTAGGGACGATGGTGGCGGCGGCTACAGACGGTTTCGGGGATATTGGGTCAGGTGCTTAGGCTTTCTGCATCGGGGGCTTCTTATAGGCGAAGGGGGAGGCCGAGGCGGCGGCTAGAGGGGCCACACCCCTCCCAGGCGTGGGGCAGGGCCCATCCGCGCCTAGGGTGGATCTGGCCGCCCTGGCTTGCCTCTCTGGCTCCCCTCTGGACTTCTTGTTCCCCACGGAAAGTAATTGACTTTGACGTTTGTCCCGTACAATTCCGAGAATATTTCTTTACTAACTTTTCTGAAACCAAAAACAGAAGAAAACATGCATCTCGCACTGTTGCAACTTGTTAATAGGTTAGTATCAGAAAACATGTAAAAAGTACCTCAAAGTGTAGACAAGTAAAGCAAAGTAGATACTAAACAAACATGGAGCCTCAAAAATTATAGATACGTTTCCGACGCATCAACATCCCCAAGCTTAACTCCTGCTCGTCCTTGAGTAGGTAAGTGATAAAAGAATAATTTTTGAGGTGACATGCACCCTCACAATAAAGATACAACCATTTGAAAGCATTGAAAGCTCGGATCAAAGAACTCTAAACATGTGCATGAAATATGGAGTTCTAACAACAGGACATAGTAACTATGCATGCAACATGAAAGGCTACAAACAAAGATCATGAATAACATGCATTGAAAAACGTTTGTTTGTTTCACATACAGAAAACATAGCATAGTGGCAATCAGCTTGTCCCACATAGAGTAGCAATATAGATGCATAGGACACCTTCAAAGTTCACAAGGGTGACTAAAAACAAATAGCACAAGAACAAGTAATATCACAATATGCAACAATCAATAAGCTTTGGAATGCTGGACACTGAATGACAATTATGCTCTCTTAATGGTGCCTAAAGGTAGAAGGTGGAGACTCAATAATGGTGGAAGAAAGGCCTTTTGTAAAGGAAGCAGGGATTACAAGTTTCAAAAAGATCTTCCAAAAATTATGGTACTTGTTAGCTTTCATCCCTCATTGCCCCTATCATAAGCATCTTGAAGTGGTTAAGGTTAAAGTGGCAAAGATGGAGTATATGCTTGATGAAGTATAAGTTGGCAATCTCAAGTCCCTTGAATACGAGGGCCACACCTCATGCATACTCAACTTTGGGTCCAGGTAAGTTCTTGTTATTGTAAGTATTTGCATATCATTGAGAGCCACCAATGGGGTACCCCTTGCACATGGTACAGGAGCTTTCCCATAACCAAAATGACAAGGCAAGTAGACAATGAGCATCTCAGCAATCTTCTTATGTACCATGGGAATATGGTGCTATTTTCTCTCTTTCCTCGTTTCTCAATGTGTCCTTTTTTATAAGAAGAATGCTTCATAGATGTCACTATGGTGATGTTGCAAGTTTCCACCATGATTAGGCATGTCTTAGGCTAGCGGCCCAGGCGCTTCTCTAACACAGGATACAAACTCCATGGACTTACAAGTTCCCTCTTTATTTCACACCGGTGACATCCATAGACAAAAGAGCATGATATCAACTGAGTACAAAGTACAAGTACAATGTTGAAAACGTTCCCCGTGACAGCATGGTTTTACTAATTCCAACTTATAAGTGCAAGCATATACAACAAAGTTTTCACAATGGTTCAAGTTTATTAGGGGCAAAGAATATAAAGTGTGCCATCAAGTTCGTGAGGGCTTTAATCACTAAGTTTTCACATAACAAAATAGTTTCTAATTGGAAAATAGTTGAAAACAAGAATATACTTGGAATGGTGTAACACACCATGCATAGGAGTTTATAGTGGACACTTTGGAATAACTTGGTTTCTTGGAAGTTGGAAGCATGAGTAGAACTTACTCATACAAGTGGAGGCTAGCAAAAGACTGGGAGCAACCAACTAAGAGACCATAATGGCCATAATCATGCAGAGCAACAAAGCATAATAATCAATGCAAAGAGTGGTACTACAAGTCAAGGACTAAATGATCATAGAGGCTAATGGTGACTTGTCATAGTCATAACATGGTGTGAGCATGTGCCAAGTCAACCCAATCAAAGCATCAAAGGAGAATATCACAGTACTATGCTTTTGCATGCTAAAACAATGCATAATTTCTTCAAGGCACACTAAGCAATACCAATTGTTTGGAACAAGACATTATACAGCAATAATCACTAAGCATAAGGTCAAAATAACACCTAGCATGTCATGCTAAAGTCTAAGTCACAGTCAATGCAAGCTCCTCTTGCACTTCAAGCAAGAACTTACTACTCCTTTCTAACACCAAGCAACTTATTTGAAAAACAACACAGCGAGAACGGGGGTCCAAACTTCTGAAGAAAACTAAACAAACTAAGCAAAGCAAACAAAAACTAAGATGCTCCAAGAACAACACAATTGTGCATGAAACAATAAAAACGAAGTGTCTAGACAGACGTGAGCTTTTTATTGATGAAGAAGGGGATGCCTTGGGCATTCCCAAGATTTGACGCTTGTACCTCTTGGATATTTCTTGGGGTGACACCATAGTGGCATCCACAAGCTTGAGCTTTTGTCCATCCTTCATCTCATTGCATCATTCTCTCTTTACACCTGAAATTTTTCCTTCATACAAAACTTCACACAATCTTCATTAGCAACATTAGTGTATTCAAAAGATATTAGACCTCTGGCAAAGCTTTGGAATATCAAGGCTTTTCAATAAAAACACAAGCTACTGTAGTAACTCCTTCAAAAATATCAAATTACCTAAAGAGAACTCAAAAAGGAATCAATAAGAAGCCAATGCAAATAATGGCAGAAATCTGTCAAAACAGACCAGCAGGTAGAAACCTATTTTTTCGAACATCTTATGTTGCTCAAATAAAAAAGTGTTGAACTAACTAAAGTTAGATAACATACTGGGGGATTTATTCGTAAATTTATAGCTCAATCCGAGTTACAGAGACTCCTCAAGAAAATTTTTGGTGGAGAACAGAAATCTTTTTCGGGACAACAACTCCTCAAATCTTACTTCCCTCTCAATAGAGGTCATTCTTGGCACAAAAAGCAAACAAAAAAGGATAAGGAGAGGTCATTACTGAAGTAATAACTTCCAAGACTCAAGGAAACTCTTGGGTTATCTCCCAACAAGTACTTTTTTTAACGCCTTATCTTAGGCACAAGAAGCAAGAAGAATGAAGTATTTTCAAATGAAAAAGCATTACCCCTCTTGTTGTTTCCTTTCTTATCTTTCTTCTTATCTTTAGGGAAGATATGATTGCTTACTAGAGGAGCAAAATGCATAATGCTTTTTCCCACATCTATTACTGCCCCAAGGTGTTTTAGTAGGGATCTTCCAAGTGTAATTTGTCCCTTGCCTACACATTCAATAACAAGATAATCAGTAGACACCGTTTTTCCTGAGATTTTTGTAAACACACCTTCAGCTATTCCAATGGGAAATATAGTGGCATTGTTGGTAAGATAGATTTCCTCTCCTCCTTCAGTAAGCCCCCAAAGACTCATAAATATCGTTTGGCATGAGGCAAAATTCAGACATGATATCACAGCGAGCATAAAAAAGTGTAGTGTTTATTGAGACTTTGATTGTGGGAAACCACTTTGAAGGCTCAGAATTTATGGGAACATAATCATGGTAATCCCTAAGCATGTGATAGCAACTACTCATAGCAGAAATACTAGTCTCAAGAGTGTTCAACCTGACAAAAATATTTGTGAAAGAGGAATCGGACTTGCCAGGTCTATTATAAATTGCAATCAACTTTTTTATGGCATCAAAAGCTTCATCCTCAGTACATAGAAAAATATATTTTTCAGCCACAACATCCAAAGCATATCTATAACAAAGAGCAATACCGTGGTAGAAACTATCAATAACCAAGCTAAGACTCATCTCAGGCTCAGTTTCCCTTTGTAAAGCGGAAATTCTAGACCAAGCTTCTCTAAAACTCTCTTCACTTTTTTGCTTAAAAGTGGAGATCTCTTCCATAGGTGAAATAAAGATTGGTCCAAAACCAGACATGGTGGCAACTAGAGCAGGAACTAATTTTTGTTTGTGTTTTTGAATAAAGAAAGCAAACCAAACTAGACTAGACTAATTTTTTTGGGTTTTTTGGAAAGAGGCAAACAAAACCAAGCAAAAGAAACAAAGCAAACTAAAAGCAAAGTAAATAGAAAGGAAGTGAAGGACTCCCCTTATGAAGACGTCCTTAGCCTCCCCGGCAACGGCGCCAGAAAGTCTTGATCATGCTCGACGTGGCACTTCGTTGGTAACCCCAAGCGTAGGGTGTGAAGAGCAAGCAGCAAGTTTTCCCTCAGTTGATACCGAGGTTATCGAACCATAAGGAAGAAGGAAATGTCACACAGGTGTTGCAAGCAACACGGAGACCTGCACAACACAAACTCAAGACTTTGCCCCAACGAATCAGTGAGGTTGTCAAGCTCACCGGTTTGCTATAACAAAGGATTAAACGTATGGTGTGGAAGGTAATGGTTTGCAGCAAGTAAACAAGTAAGAGTGGAAGATGTATCAATGGTAAAGATTGGACCGGGGTCCATAGTTCACTAGAGGTGCTCTCCTTAGATAAACAACATGGCATGAAGGGTAAACAAATTACAGCAGGGCAATTGACAGGAACTGAGCAAGGCATAACACTGCAATTACTAGTCAGAAAGATCCTATGAGATTCGATTGGGCAATACAACAAGGTACATAGACCGCCATCCAACTTCATCTATGACTAGAAGTTCACCTTCAGGTTATCATCCGAACCCCCTCTAGTATTAAGTTGCAAGCAACAGACAACTACTTTAAGCAAAGTGTGTAAGATAAACAGTCCACATGTTCCATGAACAAGAGACCATTGTTTTCTCCCTAGTAGCAACAACGCATCTACAACCGAAGAGATTATTGTCACTTCCCTTGGAAACTAGAGGCATGAACCCAGTATCGAGCATAAATAACCCCTCTTGGAGTCACTAGTAACTACTTGTCCAAGATAGCTACTAACAACGGAGAGCATGCAAGATCACAAACAACACATACATGATAGAATCATAAAGACAAAACAATTAATCAAACCAACATAATAATCTCAATATCCATCGGATCCCCGCAAACACAACATGCATGATTACAAATAGATTAGATCTTGATCATGAACGGATCTCACAAGATCTATACATGAAAGTACAAAGGAGGATATACAACCATCTAGCCACTACATGGACCCATAGTCCAAGGTGGAACTACTCACGCATCATATCGAAGAGAAGGCCTCCGGAATGATCTCCCCTCCGGCAGGGTGCCGGGAAGAACTTCAGATCCCCCCGATCTAGGGACGATGGTGGCGGCGGCTACAAACGGTTTCGTGGAGATTTGATCGGGTGCTTAGGGTTTCTGCATCGGGGGATTCTTATAGGAGAAGGGGGAGGACGAGGCGGCGGCCAGAGGGGCCACACCCCTCCCAGGCGCGGGGCAAGGCCCACCCGCGCCTAGGTGGGTCTGGCCGCCCTGGCTTGCCTCTCCAGCTCCCCTCTGAACTTCTTGTTCCCCATGGAAAGTAATTGACTTTGACGTTTGTCTCGTCCAATTCCGAGAATATTTCTTTACTAACTTTTCTAAAACCAAAAACAGCAGAAAACAGGCATCTGACACTGTTGCAACTTGTTAATAGGTTAGTACCATAAAACATGTAAAAAGCACCTCAAAGTGTAGACAAGTAAAGCAAAGTATATACTAAACAAGCATGGAGCATCAAAAATTATAGATACGTTTCCGACGTATTAGGTGTCCTCTTTCTTCTTCATTGCCCGCCTTCCTCCTCTTCCTGGGTGCCAGCTTTCTTACCTTCACATACTCTGCATCTCTGGGTCGAGGGAAGTCAGGCCAATCAGCATCAGAATCGTGTTCAGCCTCATCACTCCACTCGTTTTGATTTTCTTCCCGCAGCAAAATCACTGAGTCTGCAGTCATGTTTCTTACCTTGCGCTTCCTGTCAAAAAACAGGACACAGTTAAGCACCTAATATCTACAGAGTACGACTGATTGTTTTTTGTATAGGTACCATCTCATACCTAGGTTTGGGTGCATTAAGTGGACACCCCGCTGCTCTATGGCCTATAAGACGGCAGGTCTTGCATCGGTTTTTGCCCTTCTTGCTACCACTAAAAGTTGAACCCGCCCTCTCCAGAAAATTCTTAAACCTCTTCACATGTGGTCTATCTCTGCCCCTTTTTTTACTGGTTGGCACAGATCAAAACTCAGTTGGACTTGAGGCCACTGAGATGGGTCTATACAGGGCTCGACGGAACCAGTGTACACAACTTTGAACTTTTCCAGAGAGAAGTAGTCAGACAAATATTGATCCAAATGTGGTAGAGTTCTTTTCTGCACCAAGAAGACCAATGCGTGGTCGCATGGTTTCCCGGTATGCTTCCACTCTAAGGAGGTGCATTCCCACCGCTCAATGTTCACAACATCCATGTGGCCGTTTTTGGACATATCAACCACCTCACAGCTACTGCTGTTTGACGGGAGAACCCTAAGATGACCAAGCCCTCGGCTTCTCTTATGCAGTTGTTGTACAATAGGCGGTAGCATATGGCCTCTAAGTCTCTGACCAATCTCTCTCCTTATATTTAACAGCTTCATGATCACACCCTGTATGCCATCCATCAACATATGAACAGGACAAACTTTTATGTCCTTGACCCAGTTATTCAGGCGTTCAGCTAGGTTGTTGTTTATGTAATCAACTTTAATGTCAAGGTTGAACTGACTCCACTTTCATAGCTGCGAATGATGTGCGGCCAAGTACTAGGGAAGATCTGGGGCTTCCGCAAAAATCTTCCTCATGAAATATTCGCAGCGCCCAGCTCTGTAAGATCTAGCAGCAGCAAACATGTAATCAAATACGTTTCCTGCGTAGTGCCTGTACAGGTTGAGCATCAGGTGGGCATGGCATTCTCTACCCTTAGCTTGCGGGAACACCTCCAATGCATTCGTCGGCCCTTTGCATGCATCTGTGGATATAGCCAATGGATCCATTTGTCATATTGATCTCCTAAGATGCCTCATAAACCAGACCCAGTTTTCTTCTATCTCTATATTAAACAACCCGAATGCCACTAGGAACATCCAGTTGTGACCATCCAATGTTTTAGCAGATGCCAGGTAGCCTTTCCATTTTCCAATTAAGACAGTATTGTCTATGCTCAGATATGGCCTACATCCGTCCTTGAATCCGTGGATGCAAGGTCTAAGCGCCATGCAAAAACTATTGAAATAAATTTTACCACCTACCAATTTAGTGTCGATCTCCACAACACTCCCTAGACACCTAGCCTGTACCTCAGCCTTGAAGTTGTACAGTATCCTGAAGCTATTAGTCCAATCCCCATGCAAGATTTTCAGAGCTTTCTCTTTACCTTTCCAAACCGTGTAATATGGTAGGACAATGTTGTACTGAGCAACGAGTTTATTCTGAATATTCTTCACGGTCTCCCTAGGGTTATGATTTAGTATGGACATATCTTGTAAGTCCACCCACTCCGTATCAGCCATCGAGGATTTCAGCATGCTCTTTGTCACACACATGTGGGGAGGGCCCAATTTTTTCACCTGTAACACAAATTAATTTACAGCATAAGCGGAGTTGCTAGATAGATTTTGCACATCAACTTTACTTATATTATAGAGTGAAAAATGATAAAGTTGAAATGGTTCGCTCCATTCATTGCCAGAATACCCTAATTGCCTTTGACATGGGTAGGGCTCTGGCTGCGATCCTCCACGGACAAGGTATCACCACCTGTCCATTCTTCCACTTTAACCTGCAAACGGCCTCATGCCTCTGGGCAGTATTCTTTAGTGTATGAACATCGAACTCCCCCTTGATACAAAAATGCCGGAACAACATCCTGAACTCATGCATGTTGCTAAACTCGGTGCCAACCGAAATTATAGGATCCTCGTGGTCATGTATCACCTCCTCTACATCGGGACCCAAGTCATCAACTGCAATTCCAGCCACATCCATAAGTGCCTTGTCGATCTCATCATCACCGGATTCTTGATGATCCACAGTGCCATCTTCTATATCTGATTCAGAATCTTCACCATCCTCACCAATGCCTAGCATTACACACATCGTATTGACTCCCAGGGGTGGGGCTGCACCATCATTTGCACCTACATGGACTAGAACATTGGCCCAATCTACCGCCCCGGCTACTCTATTTTCTCCCAAACGCTCTGTTGGTGCTGCTGCAACCACAGGGGATGGTCTTACACTATCATGCATCACATGTTCGTTGGCAGACAAACAGTAATCGGATTCTATTTCATCTCGATTGTACAGAACCCTCTTGCTCTTCTTATGTACATCCTCCTACCTGATGGAATCCTTCATGATGGTATCATTCATGATGGTAGCCCCATTCGGGCTTGACCTCTATGCTGTGTTCCTCACCGAACTAACATTTTTGCTGCTACTCCTCGGTGTGATCTCCTTCTTGTTTCCCCTCACGGGTGTGAGCTCCTGCGTGCCGGAATCATCGCCTGACCTTTGCGGCGTGTTCCCCTTTGAATTAGCCCTTTTGCTGCCACTATTGGGTATTTTCTCCTTCCTGTCGGCATTATTGCTGGACCTCTGCAGCATGTTCCCCGTCAAGCTAGCATTTTTGCCGCCACTATTGGGTGTGTTCTCCTTCGCGTCGGCATTATTTTCGGACCTCTGCGGCGTGTTCCTCTCCAAGCTAGCATTTTTGCCGCTACTATTGGGTGTGGTATCCTCCGTGCGAGCCACCTTAGCGTTTTTGTTGCTGCTCCTGGGTGTGTTCACCACCTCGTTCACCATCGGTCTAGCCCTCTTATCTTTTTTGCTGCTACTGTTCGGTGTTGCATTATGACCGGATCTCAGGGGTGTACTCTGTGGCGTGGTGCCTTTTTTCATGCAACTCTTGGGTGTCCTCTCCTCTGGCGTGGTCTGCTTGGTGATGCCCTTCTTCGGGGTGCTCTTTTTGGGGATGCTCTTCCTGCTCCTCTCTAAGTTTCTCCTCTATTCAAAGCCACTGACACTCGAACCATGTCGAGAGAGGTCCTCCATCAGGTCAATCATGTTTTCTACAAGTTCGTCTTTATCATTTCCAACCTCAAATTCCTGTCCAACCGTCAGCAGGCGTGCGAACATGTATACTTCTCGTCTAGTTCGACTCATCCTACTTATCGGTATGGCTAACTCACTGTCAACTTTTAATTCTATAGCCTTTTTGTTGTTGTAAGCAAAAAATTCCAAATGTGCTTTCAGGGAGGACCCCGACTCCACCTTCTCATGTAACGCTGCTATCAGTTCAGATATCTGTACCATTTCAGGATGGTATGTGCCAACGGATACATCAATGTCGTCGACGATTTTTTTTGTGCCATCATCTAATTTTGCAGTGAACTTCTCGACACCGATACGAAAGTGTACATTGCCATCACCAGTTTCCTCATGACCGAGACCACCGAGAGGTTCGATGACAGTATCAGAGTCCATACCATGGGCTTTCTCCTCAACAACTGGTCTTTGATTAGCCTCGACGGTAGCAGCAGCATGCTAAACTTCACCACGGGTTCGAGGAGGACCAGCGCCCAAGACAACAGTTCTGGAAACATCAGCAGGGATTGGCTCAGTAGCAGGCTTAGCAACAACACCAACAGTTCTGGCAATAGCGGGGTGGCCTCCTGAAGCCTTAGTTTGCGCAACAGCAGCAATGTTTGGTTTAGTAGCAGGCTGACCAACAACACCGGCATATTCCACAACAGCGGGACGACCGCTCGAAGCCTTAGTTTGCGCAACAGCAGGCGGGATTGGGTCAGTAGCAGGCTGAGCAACAACACCAGCAGTTATGGCAACATCAGGACGGCCTCCCAAAGCCTTAGTTTGCACAACAGCAACAGGGATTGGTTTAGTAGCAGGATGAGTAACAACACCAGCAGATTCCATAACAACGGGCAGCCTCCCGAAGCCTTAGTTTGCACAACACCAATAGGGATTGGGTAAGTAGCAGGCTGAGCAACAACACCAGCAGTTCTGGCAATAGTGGGGCGGCCTCCCGCAGCCGTAATTTGCGCAATGGAAGCAAGAATTGGTTTAGTATCAGGCTGAGCAACTGATGGTGGCTCAGATCAATGTAGAGCTTCGTTGGGAGACCCCAAGAGGAAGGTATGATGAGCACAGCAGCAAGTTTTCCCTCAGTAAGAAAACAAGGTTATCGAACCAATAGGAGGAAGAAAATTACTCAAAGATGTTGCTAGCAACTTGGAAACCTGCACAACACAAACTCAAGACTTTGCCCCAATGAACAGTGAGGTTGTCAATCTCACTGATTTGCTGAAAACAAAGGGCTAACTGTATGGTGTGGAAGCTAATAGTGGTTTGCAGAAAGTAAATAGTAGTAGTGGAATATGTATCAATGGTAAAGATTGTACCGGAGTCCATAGTTCACTAGAGGTGTTCTCCTTAAGATAAACAAAACATGGCATGCTGGGTAAACAAATTACAGCAAGGCAATTGACAATACTGAGCAAGGCATAACAATGCAATACTAGACATTCATGATCCTATGAGATTTTATTGGGAAATACAACAAGATACATAGACCGCCATCCAATTGCATCTATGACTAGTAATCCACCTTCAGGTTATCATCCGAACCCCCTCCAGTATTAAGTTGCAAGCAACGGATCACTGCTTTAAGAAAAGTGTGTAAGGTAAACAATCCACTTGTTCCATGAACAAGAGACCGTTGTTTCCCCCTAGTAGCAACAACACGTCTACAACCTTAGATATTTCTGTCACTTCCCTTAGATTAAATAGAGGCATGAACCCACTATCAAGCATAAATACTCTCTTGGAGTCACTAGCATCTACTTGGCCAAGATAGCTACTATAAACGGAGAGCATGCAAGATCACAAACAACACAGACATGATAGAATCAATAAGACAAAACCATTAACCAAACTGACATAGTAATCACAATGTCCATCGGATCCCCGCAAACACAACATGCATGATTACAAATAGATGGAGCTCACAAGATCTAAACATGGTAGCACAAAGGAGGAGATACAACCATATAGCTACTACATGGACCTGTAGTCCAAGGTGGAACTACTCACGCTTCATACCGGAGGATGGCATGATGATGAAGAAGGCCTCCGGGATGATCTCCCCTCCGGCAGGGTGCAGGGAAGAGCTTTATATCACCCCGATCTAGGGACAATGGTGGTGGCGGCTACAAACTGTTTCATGGAAGATTGATCGGGTTACTTAGGGTTTTGGTATCGAGGGGTATTTATAGGCGAAGAGGCAAAACAGGGGCACCCAGGGCGGCCGCAAACCCCTAGGTGTGGGCTAGGGTTAGCCGCGCGTCTAGGGGTGTGGCCCCCTGGTGGCTCCCCTCCGTTTGTATTCTGGCTCCGTGTTCCCCACGGTAAAATATTGACTTTGCCTTTTGTCCCGTCCAATTCCGAGAATATTGATTTTCTGCATTTTCTGGAACCAAAAACAGAAGAAAACAGGCAACTGCTACTGTGTCATCTTATTAATAGGTTAGTCCAGAAAAACATATAAAAACACCTCAAAGTGTAGACAAAGCAAAGCAAAGTAGATACTAAACATGCATGGAACGTCAAAATTTATAGATACGTTTACGACGTATCAAGCATCCCCAAGCTTAACTCCTGCTCGTCCTCGAGTAGGTAAGTGATAAAAAGAATAATTTTTGAGGTGACATGCACCATCAAAATCAAGATCAAACCATTTGCAAGCATTGAAAGCTGGGATCAAAGAACTATAAACATGATCATGAAATATGGAGTTCTAACAATAATACAAAGTAACTATGCATGAAACATGAAAGGTTACAAACAAAGATTCATGAATAACATGCATTGAAAAACGTTTGTTTATTTCACATATAGAAAACATAGCATAGTGGCATTCAGCTTGTCCCTCATGGAGTAGCAAATAGATGCATAGGACACCTTCAAAGTTCATAAGAGTGACTAGATACAAATAGTTCAAGAACAAGCAATATCAACAATATCAATCAATCAATAAGTTTTGGGACAATGCACATAGAACTAAGAATGGTAACTATGCTCTCTTAATTGGTGCCTAAGGATAGAAGGTGGAGATTGAATATAATTGTCGAAGAAAGGCCCTTCATAAAGGGAAGCAGGGATTTCAAGTTTCAAAAAGAGCTTCCAAAATTATGGTACTTGTTAGCTTTCAGCTCTCATTGCCCCTATCATAAGCATCTTGAAGTGATTAAGGTTAAAGTGAACAAACTATGGAGTATATGCTTGATAAAGTATAAGTTGGCAATCTCATGTCCCTTGAATACGAGGGCTGCTCCTCATGCTACTCAAGTTTAGTTACTTGCAATTTCTTGTCATAGTAAGTACATGTGTATCATAAAGAACCGCCAACGGGGTACCCCTTGCACATGATACAGGAGCTATCCCGTAATCAAAATGACAAGGCAAGCAGACAATGAGCATCTCAGCAATCTTCTTATTTACCATGGGAACATGGTGCTTTTTCCTCTATTTCCTCTTTTCTCATATTTTTTTCTTTTTCTCAATCTCCTTTTCTATCTCTATTTTTTATAAGAAGAATGCTTCATAGATTGTTCACTATGGTGATGCTCCAAGTTTCCACCATGATTAGGCATGGCTTAGGATAGCGGCCAAGACGTTTCTCTAACACACATACATAACACCATGGACTTACAAGCTCCCCTTTCATTTCATACTAACGACATCCATAAACAAAAGAGCATGATATCAACTGTGTACAATGTACAAGTGCAATGTTAAAAGCATTCCCCGTGACAGCATGATTCTGCTAATTCCAACGTATAAGTGCAAGCATATACAACATAGACGACACAATGGTTCAAGTTTATTAGGGGCAAGAAAAATAAAGTGTGCCATCAAGTTCGTGATAGCTTTAATCACTAAGTTTTCACATAACAAAATACTTTTTAATTGGAAGATAGATGAAAACAAGAATATACTTGGAATGGTGTAACACACCATGCATAGGAATTTATAGTGGACACTTTGGAATAACTTGGTTTATTGGAAAATGGATGCATGAGTAGAGCTTACTCATACAAGTGGAGGCTAGCAAAAGACTGGGAGCGACCAACTAAGAGAGCAATAATGGCCATAATCATGCAGAGCGACAAAACATTACTAATAAAAGCATAAAGTGGCACTAAAAGTCAAGGACTAAATGATCATAGAGGCTATGGTGACTGGTTCATAGTCATAACATGGTGTGAGCATGTGCCAAGTCAACCCAAACAAAGCATCAAAGGAGAATACCACAATACTATGCTTTTGTCTGCTAAAAGAACGCATGATTCCCTCAAGGCACATTAAGCAATCCTAATTGTTTGGAACAAGTCATGCTACAACAATAATCACTAAGCATAAGGTCAAAACAACATCTAGCATGACATGATAAAGTCTAAGTCACAGTCAAATCAAGCTCCTTCTTGTACTATTCAAGCAAGAACTTTCTACTCCTCTCCAACACCAATCAACTTATTTGAAACAACACAGCGAGAACATGGGTACAAACTACTTTATTCAAGCAAACTAAGCAAAAAAAACTAATACGCTCCAAGAACAACACAATAGTGCTTGAAACAATAAAAATGAAGTGTTTAGAAAGACCTGGGTTTTTATTGATGAAGAAGGGGATGCCTTGGGCATCCCCAAGCTTTAACACTTGTACCTCTTGAATATTTATTGGGGTGACACGGGGTGGCATCCCCAAGCTTGTGCTTTTGTCCATTCTTAATCTCATTACATCATTCTTACTCTACACCTGCAGATTTTTCTACATACAAAACTTTACACAATCTTCATTAGCAACATTTAGTGTATTCAAATGATAATAAACCTTGGGATTTAGTTTTAAAATAGAAAAACTTTCACTAAAAACACAAGATACTGTAGCAATTCCCTCAAAAAGCTCAATTTCCCAAAAAGAACCCAAAAAGGAATCAATAAGAAGCAAATGCAAATAATGGGCAGAAATCTGTCAAAACAGACCAGCAAGTAGAAACCGATTATTTCTAAGACCTTATGTTTATCAAATAAAAAAGTGTTGAATTAACGAAAGTTATCTAAGAACCTGGGGGATTTATTCAGCAAATTACAGCTCAATCCGACTTATAGATATTTTACACAATTTTTTACGGTGGAGCACAAAAATCTGTTTCGGGACAGCAACTCCCCAAATCTTACTTCCCTCTCATTAGAGGTTATTCTTGGCACAAAAAAGCAAATAAAAAGGATTAGGAGAGGTCACTACTGAGCTAATAACTTCCAAGACTCAGGAAAATTTTGGGTTATCTCCCAATAAGTACTTTTCTTTAACGTCAAGTTAGGCACAAGAAGCAAGAATCAAGTATTTTTAAATGAAGAAGCATTAACATCAAACCTTGTTTTCAAAGGAGGAGAAAAAAGAAACTTCTCTCTCCTCATAGGGAAGTGTTCAATACCTTTCTTGAATGGGAATTGATATTTAATGGTGCCTTCTTTCATATCAATGATGGCACCAACAGTTCTAAGAAAAGGTCTTTCCAAAGTGATACGACAAGAAGCATTGTATTCAACATCCAAAACATAAAAATAAACAGGGACATAAGCATTGTTAACCATAATAAGAACATCATTTGTCGTGGTATTGCCGATGAGTACGCCATGAAGAGGTCTTCACAATGCGTGTTTAGAGATGTGGGGTAAGGCGGAAGGTTGGCGGGTACGAGGTAACACAGCTTACCCAGGTTCAGATCCCACGACAGTGGCGAAATCCTACTCCTCCTATAAATCACTATAATGGCAATACGCCGAGTTACAGGGGTTGGTTCGCTGTGCGATGTGTATGTTGAATCATTCTGACTTGTTCCCTAAAGGCTCCCATAGGCCCGACTTATATAGTCGCTAGATCCTAGGGTTATAGGCAAAGTCCTAGTCGGACAGGTTACAGAGTCCACCACGGTATATAACTAGTCTAACGTGTCTTGCACTCCAAGGCTCCGGGTACATTGGTAACTCCTCTGTAGCCTTCCTTTATCCGGCATGGGCCTCCCTTCTGGATCCATCTAACTGGAACGCCCAGCAGGACATGGGCCATGCTACCAACTATGGGTCACCCAGATTATCCGGATAGGAGACATGCTATGAGGATACCCATATAGCATATCCCCAAAATTAGCCCCCAGAGAACTCTGAGATCTTGCGCCGTATTGCCTCTTTAGGTTGAATGCTTCGTCTAGATGGATGTCGGCAAATAGTCAAGCAATATCTTGTACTCCTCCCAAGAACACTGCAAGGTTTCTCCGTCTTCAACTTATAAGTCGGAGAACTGTTGAATCTTCCATCGTACTCTTCTCATAACCGGACTAGATCCGTCCATGCCAGAATCTTCCGATGGGATAGTTCACCTTCCCGTGTCAGCTAGAGTGACGTAGACATAGGTTAGCGGCGCCTTGTAACTCACACATGCAGGAAACGCAATCATGTCTGTTTTTCCCGCGTGAAGGATACGAACCGTTGGCGGCGGCTGTTTGGGAATGTGTCGAAATTTCCGCGCACGCGCCCGCACACGTCGTCCACGCGCCGACCATCCGATCACTTTGCACAAATCTTGATGCTGGGGGTTATAAATTTCAAACGTGGTGGATTTTTATCTCTTCACCTCATTCTCCTCCTGCATCATCTTCTTCCTCCTGCAAGCATCTCCTCGAGCCCTCTGCACGTACGCGAAAAACCCTAATCTCCCCAATATTCCCATTCACACCTCTCCCTTTCCAATGGCGAGCAGAAACTCCAACCCATCCATGGCGGCAGTGGTCGATGCTGCGGCGAAGCCGGCGAGCTCTGTCCTGGTGCCTCCAGAAGTTCTAGTTCTGCCACGGTCCGCGGTGGTGGAATCCACCGGCGACGACCATATTCCAATGGCGCTGGAGCCGCTGGAGGAGGAGGGTGACTCCCATAAGGGGGAGTGGCGTGGCTCTGATATCACAAACAACGATATCAAAGAGCTGCTCGATAAAGGCTACCTTCCCGCGACGGAGGGGCTTATCTAGCGGGCGGCGCCGGCCGGCGAGGTCATTCCTTCGCCCCAAGCCAGAGAGAAGGTATACCTAAAGGTGTAACTAGTATGTGGCGTCTCCCTCCCGATCTCCGACTTCTTCCTTGCTGTCCTCAAGCATTACCGGGTTCAACCTTATAACCTATCCCCCAACAGCATCCTAGCGCTTAGCAGTTACGCAGCACTTTGCGAGGGTTACCTAGGGATTAGGCCTAGGTTAGATATCTTTATTTATTTCTTCACCGTCAAGAGGGAAACCGGAGCGAGCAAGGATGAGCTTAGGAATTGCGGAATGATTAGTTTTAAGATCCGGCCTGGACGTCGGTTCCCTGACATCGTCGGCCACGAGTCTTGCAAGAACTGGCAGCGTACGTACTTCTACGGCCCAGATATCCCTCTAGCTGGCCGAGAAGAGACGTACCCGGATTTCGTCGATGGAGCCACCGCCGAAGCCTCGACATGGAGATCCCAGGCCACCCTTCCCTCTGACAACTACGCCTCCCGCGCCATAAAGCGGATAGAGTGGTTCGTAGAGACGAGTCTAACCGGATTGGACCTGGCCATGTGTTGGTTCATTAGGCGGATCCAGCCTCTGCAGCACCGCTCGAAGCTAATGCATGAGTACACCAAGGAGAGGAAGGATAGCCTCCGCATCTCCAAGGATAATTTCTCGAGTGACTCCATCAAGCCCTGCCTCAAGGACATCGTCAAGGTGAAGGATAGGAAGCACGGCTTCACCATCACCTACGACATTTTCGTCGAAGGCACGTGCCCAAAGGTATGTGTTTATTTTCCGTGTATGACATATACTCCAGTTCTTCCGTCTAACCATTACCATCTCATCTAACACTTTGGGATTTTACTTAACAGCTCAGCAGTCTAGAGGAGGATAGGCGATTGGGTCCTTCCCATCCTCTGCGATGCCAGTCTCTTTGTCATTATTTCACCCAAAAAAGTAGCGAAGTTTTTTGACTCAAGATCCAATTCATCAATCATTTGAGTTGGTACGAACATAGGAATCCAGACTCCTAAGGTTCGATCTTCAGTTTCGACCTTCATCAGTCAGGAAAAAGAAGAAGGACCCACTTATTCCACTCAGAGAGACCGAACCAGGCAACAAAAAGTCTGAAGGAAGTTCTCTTTCCATTCCAACTAAACTAAGTGAAAAAAGGGGAGAGCAAAACAGAAAGTTGTCCAAATCTATGACCCTAAGATGAAGGAAGTCACCGTCGTGTCCGACGACGATGTCTCGCTGGCGTGTAAGCGGTAGAGCTCCACCTCTGACGCTGCCGATGGAGGCAAGAAGAAGAAGACGGAGGGTGGATCCTCCAAGAAGTCCACTACCTCCCTGGAGGCGGAGAAAAGAAAGATTACCGGGGATCCCTTTTACCAAAGAACCCACTGTTTTGTAAGCTCCTTATCCTCCGACATTGTCCATTACTCGTCTTATTCCTGTACTTATACTTTTGTATGTTTCAGGAAGAAGGCCAGTATCATTTTGAAGAAGACCTCCAAAACATCGGGGGCTTCTAAAAACATTAGAGATATGTTGCACTGAGATGTGTTGGACCAAGCATCTCCCGCCATCGCCCCTACCACTCCTAGCAGCCAGCCTGCTGCTGAGCTGACAAGCTCTCAAGCTAAGGATGCATCTGGCCCTTCCGCCATGGAAGTGGACCCAGGTGTCTTCGAGGAGCTCGTCGTTACCGGTGAACAGGCGACACAAGAAAGCACCACAACCAAAATGGCTGAAGCTCTGGCTAAGGATGCCATCGGTATTGGCAAGGCGATGGTGGTAGGCGGAACTTTTGTCGAAGGCGGCACCTCTGCACCCAGGACGTCAATAGAGTTTCCAAAGATAGTCTACCCGATACTCACGCCGAGTAGCTCTACTCTGGCTCCTGGTGCAACCCTGACTTCTCTGACTTGTGGCCTTGAGGAGCTTCTCAAACAAGCAGATATCTTGCGAGGAAATAGCCTTTCCTTCAGCAAGATATTTGCCAAGAGCGCTACCAACCTCAAGATCATCACACTTGTAAGTTTTTGCTTGCCTTTTGCATTTCATAAGTAGTATCCCACTGTAGCCCCTGAGCTTTTAGACGGAAAACCATTGGTCTTTGCATCTGAATGCTCTAAGAGTGACTAAGCTAGAAAACTTCACTGTATCCCTTTAACATCCCAAAAATCATAATTTGAAAAGTTTGCATATCATTCATGCATTCATAAGCATTTGGTTATTTCCAAACTAGATTTCAAAATGAGAAACCATTCTTTTGCCTATTATTTTATACTAGAAAGGCAAGGGTTCTATTTTACTCTCAAAGTATGAGAATACCTTGTTATGATCAGAAATATTTCAAATATGAATACAAAGCTTGCAAAAAATTCTCAAAACAAAATTCAAATATAAAACTACTTTATGCTTATTATCTATAATCATAGTAAGGCATGGTTTTATTTTATTTTCCTTTATGTCAAAGTACCTTGGACTAAATAGTAAAGTTTTACACTCATTTGAGTACAAAGTTTTCACTGCAAAAATCCAAAAGAAATTTGAATTCAAACTCATTTGAAAAGCATTTGAAAATGATTTCACAAAATCAAAACAGAAATAGAAAAGGAATAAAGAAAAAGA
This sequence comes from Avena sativa, assembly GCA_916181665.1. NCBI lineage: Eukaryota > Viridiplantae > Streptophyta > Magnoliopsida > Poales > Poaceae > Avena > Avena sativa. The sequence goes on along the minus strand of OV702281.1, from coordinate 383,561,518 downwards.
AAAGGGCTTGTGCCAGCCTTTCGGCCCAGCAACAGAGCCAGACCAACAACCAGCCCACCCGGGTTCCCCTCTCCCCTCAGATTCTCACCCGCGTGCGCACCCCCCTCTCACTGATGCTCCAGTCCCACCTACCCCGTCATCATCGTCCCCAAACCCCGCCCACGACAGAGCCCTCCGCCATTTCCTCCCAGTGTCACTGCCATTGATTGCGCGAGTTATTGTCGTTGATTTTCCAAGTAACTCCTCGCCCAGCTCCAGCTACTTAAACCCCATAGCCCCCGCTCCATTCCCCCCCCACTCAATTTCCTCTGAACGCCTCCAGGCTGCTCGCCTTTCTCTCCACATCGTCATTGTCCCGACGAACTTCGGCGACCGATTGTGGTAGGCCTCGTGCGCGCCTTGCTCTCTGGTTCATGCAAGCTTGTCCGCTATCACCTTGCGCATCTCCTGACGTTCGTCGTTTTCTTTATTTCGCACCAGAGCGTCGCCATCGACGACGACCGTGAGCACCCGACGCCAGGCTTCACTCCGGCGAGCGATTCCGTCCATGTTCGTGCACCCCACCCTCGTCAATGACCACATCGAGCTTCACCTCGTCTTTGCGACCTCAGTAAGACCCTAAACCCCCTTCCTTGCTCTCTGGCCTCGCTGGAACGCCGTCGCCAGACACGCAGCCGCCGCTCTAGGATCAATGGCTAAGATTAGAAACTTAGGCGAAAGGGTACAGTCAGATCTGGACCGGAGGATCTCACTTAGATCCAGCGGCTCGCGAGTGCGATCCGCACGAAGTGGTACGGGCCAATCAGATGGCGCCGCGTGTCAGGATTTTTGTTTTAAAATTTAGATTTGAATCTATTAGTTATTCAAACTTGTAAATTCAATAACTTTTGTTCTGTTTATCCAAAAAATACAAATAATATATCATTGGAATCACAAAAATAACTACTACACATCTATAGGCTTAGTTTTGTAATTTGCTTCTGTTAAAATGGAATTTTATGCAGAGACATTTGTAGGGCTATTTTGTGTATAAAAATTATTTGAGAAATGTTTTAAAAGCTAAATTAAGTTTATTTGGTGTATAAATGCTTAGTTCATTGTTCAGTACTGTTTCACTTGTCTTGTTTGGTTTAGAAAAAATCATCACATGGCATTTTCATGCATTCATATATTTTTGCTTGATTATTTGAAATATGAATTTGGTGCTATCATTTTATGTGTAGATTTTGGTGCTAGTGGTGATTGCGACTGTGAGGATTGTTGTTACTCCCCCAACTACCAAGGCAAGTGGTGCTTCATATTTTTGTCCCAATATTTTGGCTATGCATTAGTGATATTTTGTATAGGGCTTGCATGATAAGTTTTGCTAAGTATCTATATGCTATGCTTGGGAAATCCTAGTAGTTGTAGAATTGTTAGAATTTTATCTAAGTTAAGATACTTTCTATTGCCATGCTTAGCCTAGCTAGTAGCAACCAAGGGTGGATTATATATATATGCTATGGAAAAATATTGCTAAGTCTTTGACTTGGGTTTTGCTTAATAAAACAACTAAGTGAATGAAACACCTAGGTGGAATGGTTGTTTGGGTTATGTTGAGTGGTTACACAAGGCCCATATCTATGGTCTACCTTGTGTATCACACTAGTGGAAAGCCACCCAGGAACAAAGGGATTTGAGATGCCATATGTTAAGAAGCTTCTAGTGCAGCCACATGGCATTATGGGCTCTGCCTGGATCATATAGGTTGCAATAACTTAGCCAAATAGACAGTTGGTGGTAGGGGTGATAGGTTTGGGAACGCGTCCATTTTGGTCTATGGGAAGGTTTCTGAAAGGTCCTGTCTCGATGCATGTCGAGTCTTGTGGGGAAAGTGCACCACCTCTGCAAAAGGAAGAAACTAAGTACTTAGTCGTGTCCCCGGAAATGGACAATTTGAGCATCAAGACATGGAAGCTATCAAGAATCTCCTCATCCCAATTTATAAGTTAAAAACTTATGGTTGAACCGGGGTAAAGGTTCACCAATGTCTATTGGTGGTTCCTTGGGAGTTTTTGCCAAACAAAAACTTAGTGTTTTCAACTGATGGTAAAACCTATTTTGAGCAAAGCAAGCCTAAGCTACACTTCGCCAAATTCATGTCGAAGCTAGATACTATTATTCTACTAAGGTATCACTTGCCAATACTATTCCAATGTATTGACCCACTGTGGTTGTAACTTGTGATGTTGCAGGTTACTCTGATGAGGATTAGGGTTATGAGTCTACACTCAACATGCTTGCCTGTGGCACATGAAGATGAAGACTTTTATTATATTTTTTTAAGTTAAACTCTTGTACTAGCCTATGGCTATGGAGTTGTAGAAGACTATGTTATCTCTGGAATGACGATGTAATAATGACCTTTGTTTCTGTGTAATTCATCTTAAACTATGGATGCTAGCATTTGATCCAGGGACTAGCATTGCAATCACAGGGACCTTTACCTTTATAAAGGTGGGGTCTTACAAGCCCCCAAGTATGTAGTTTGAATGAATTATTCCGACTAGATACTTCTAGAGTAGCATACACAGTGTTTGCAAATTTCAATACTGTAGCCCCCAAGGTTCTAGTTGAAACTGAACTAGTTCTGACTAGATGCTAATAGAGAGACTAAGCACATGACTGAGTTAAAAACTTTATAGTGTAGCCTCCAAGCTTCTAGTTGAAAACTGAATTAGTTCCGACTAGATGCTTAAAGAAAGACTAAGCATATTACCAAGTTTAAAAACTCTCACTATAGCCCCCAAGCCTCTAGGTGGATATGTTGGAGATATGCCCAAGAGGCAATAATAAAGTGGTTATTATCATATCTTCATACTTATGATAAATGTTTGCATACCATGCTATAATTGTATTAACAGAAACATTAATACTTGTGTGATTTGTAAACATAAAAGAGTCCCTAGTAAATCCTCTTGTTAAACTAGCTTGTTGGTTAATATATGATCATGGTTTCCTGATCATGAACATAGAGATGTTATTGACAACAGGGTCATATCATTAGGAGAATGATGTGATGGACATACTCCTATAGATAAGCGTAGCATAAAGATCAAGTCATTTTTATAGTTCAATTGCTATATGCTTTCTGATACATAGTAACCTAATTCCTTCGACCATGAGAAGATGCATATCACCTTCACCGGAAGGATGCTTTGATGACATCAAACACCACACCGTAACTGGGTGGCTATAAAGGTGGCATTGAGTGTTCAGAAAGTGTCGGTTGAGACACATGGATCAAGAGTGGGATTTGTCCATCCATATGACGGATAGATATACTCTGGGCCCTCTCGGTGGAATGTCATCCAATTAGCTTGCAAGCATGTGACTGGCTCACAAGGGATCACATACCACGGGAACGATAAAAGAGTACTTATCAGTAACGAGGTTGAACTAAGTATGCAGAGATACCGACGATCAAAACCTCGGATAAGTAAACTATCGTGAGACAAAGGGAAATTGGTATCGTATGTAAGTGGTTCATTCGATCGCAAAGTAATCGTAGAAATATGTGGGAGCCATATGAATTTCCAGATTCCTCTATTGGTTATTGTTCAGATAAGTGTCTCGATCATGTCCGCATAATTCACGAACCGTAGGGAGACACACTTAAGGATTCGATGTTGTTGAGTAGTTATGGAATGATGAGTAAGAGACCGAATGTTGTTCGGAGTATCGGATGGGATCCGGGATATCACGAGGAGATCCGGAATGGTCCGGAGAATAAGATTCATATAAGGAAAGTCCTGTTTCGGAGTTGGGGAATGGTTCCGGTGTTTTCATCGAGAATGTTCTAGAAGGTTCCGGAATGTCCGGCACTCTGGAGGGGAAGGGTACATGAATGTGTCATTACAAGTTGGAATGATTGTATCATGTACTAGGTGTCATCGCTGTACAAAATAAAGGGTTTAATCAAATCCTAGTTTGAAAAGTCAAACGCCAATTTGAAAAGTCAAACGGCTATTTTGGAAAGTGGAGAAGAAGTGGGAAACCGAGTTGGGGAGGAGTTCTTCCTCCACCGCCGGCCCACTAGGGATCCGAGTTGGGGAGGGACTCCCTCCCCTTGGCCGGCGCCTCCCTCCACCTATATAAGGAGGGGCAGGGCTCCCCTCCTAGACACACAAGTTGCCTCCCTCTAAACCTAAACCCCAGCCACAGCCTAGGGATTTCTCCCAAGCCGCCGAGTTAGAGCTTCTAATTGCCCTAGCCGCTGGTTTAGCCCCTTCTAATTTGTGTGTCTAAACCCTAGATCACCAAGGCTCTCTCATAGTCCACCATACTCGCTCCGGCTTAAGGCGAAGCCCTGCGAGATCTCCCCTCTACTTCCGGTACTACGCCGTCGTGCTGCCGGAATCGCGAGGAGAGTGCTACAACCTCCGCTGCCTGCTGGAACAAGGGAGAGGAAGGTCTTCGTCGAGTACCGAACGTGTGACCGACTGCGGGAGCGCTGCCAGAACGCAGCGCCGGAAGGATCGTCTACGCGATCTTGAGATTGGCAAGTGTACGACTACATCACCCACGAGAATCTGCTCTCGTTAACCGCTTTGGAATCTTCGAGGGTGAGTTCCTCTATCGACTCGTTGCTACAATCTAGTAGATAGATCTTGGCTTGTTTGTGTGCATGCGGTAGAAATTTTTTGTTTTCCATGCTACGAACCCCTACAGTGGTATCAGAGCCGTGTCTATATGTAGATCTGTTGCACGAGTAGAACACAATGGTCATTGTGGGCGTTGATGCTTTTGTTGTCGATTGCTTCTTGTGTACTTTGCATCTTGTGGGATGGTGGGATGAAGCGACGCGGGCTAACCTTACATGACATCGTTCATGAGACTTGCTCCACGCTTGACATGCAACTTGTATTGCATAAGTGGCTTTGCGGGTGCCTGTTTCTCCCAACATAGTTAAGATTCAATTTACAACGGGTGATTGACAATACTAGTATCAATGTTGTGGTTCTTGTTCGTAAGTTAGAACGACACTTATTGAAAGCCCCAAACCACGTAAAATATGCAAAGAAAATTAGAGGCGTCTAACTTTGTTTTGCAGGGGTGTGCTGTGATGTGATATGGCCATGATTGTGATTATATTTGATGTATGCAATGTTCCTTATTGTAAGTTGGCAACCGGCAGGAGCCATATGGTTGTCTTTAAATTCTGTTAAGACCCGCGTGTCTATTCAAAGTAGTTGTAATAGTTGAAGCTGGTGGATGACAACCATGGAGCGACGTCATTGACCTTGATGCAATGCCGGTGATGATGGAGATCATGTTCGTGCTTGAAGATGGAGATCGGAAGCACAAGAAAAAAGGCCATATCATATCACATATTATGAATTGCATGTGATGTTAATCCTTTTATGCATCTTGTATTTCTTAGTTCACGACAGTAGCATTATAAGATGATCCCTCAAGCACACAATTTCAAGTTTTAAAGTGTTCATCCTTAGTAAGCACCATTGCTAAAGCTCGTTGTTTTGAAGCACCACGTGATGATCGGGTGTGTTAGATTCTGCGAGTGTATTCAACGTGAGCAAGCCAGATTTGCTCATGCGGAAGCTAAGGTTGATCTTGACGAGCCTAGCATGTACAGACATGGTCTTGGAACACGGATCACCGAAAGGTAAAGCATGAGTCATATAGTAGATATGATGAACATGTTGATTGTTCGCCACTAAAGCTACATCAACTCTCGTGATGATCGGTTTTGATGTGGTGGATTTGGTTCGTGTGATCACTAAAACAATGTGAGGGATATTGTTTTGAGTGGGAGTTCAATGGCAATATGATTAAAAGTTGAACACTATTTATCATAAATTAAATCAAAGTGAATTTGCATAGTTGTTGTAGTCATTGGCATCCGTTTACCACCTTACGCTTAGTTATAATTGAGATGATAGAACTATAGAATTCTGGTTAGTTATTTTACGAACTGGTATCGTATTGTTTTGAAGTGTCAATCTAAAGTTTAAAAGTCCTATTGCAAACTTTCAGTAAGTTCCGGTTACTCCATGAAGTTTAATAATTGGTATTAAAACAAGAGTGACAATTCCAAGAGTTAGTGTATGAGTATCATGTTTGTTTCCATGATTCTTGATATTCAAAGGATTGTCTTAATATCAAGGTTATCTAGGATCTGAAAGAGTTGTTTCAGAAACCATGATGTGTGGAAGATATTGTGATATCTGAAACGAAGTTTTGGTTGCAACATGATCTTTACTATTAAAAGCAAAACGGTGGTGTCACACGGTGTCACACTTCGACATAATTACAAGAAAAATACCACCGCAACAACAAACTAACACGTTCCTACTTTTTAGCTCATATCTACTTAACCGTATATGGCTAACAAACTTTTCTTATCTCAACAAACAATTCAGACTTCCTAAAAATACGCTCGTCCATGACTCGTCGACCATCCTACAAATCCGAACCTGAGTGGCAGATCCAAATCATCTCGAGACTCGAGCGATCTAATCCACCGGTCCATATTACCAGAAATTCAATGTTAGAGGTTGAATCTCACATCGAGCAGTCAAACATCCAACGCCTTTGATTATTACCCCTCAATCAATTCCCTCAATCTGCTAACAGCCAGAAATCTTCCATCGACACGTGCACCTCTCTCTTGTTTTCCAAGCGCCACCAATCGGAGAATCCCTAACGCACCTCTCTGACCCTCAGTTTGTTCGACTACAACCGGAAGTAAGCGCACCCGCGTGCCCCATCGCTCCGTACCTCCGGATGCACTCCAGCCTCGAGGAAAAGCCGTCGCCGTCGTATCGCCTCCAACTTGCCATTCATCCGAGCACCGCCGTTTTCAAACCAGGCTGATGAAGGACGCGCCAGACCCGACGTTCCAGTAAGCGTTGTGCGGATCCTCTGAGCGTTGCCGCCGTCTAAACACTGCCGCTGCTACCCCTCCTTGATGCCCTTCATGATACGTCTGCGTTGACGTCCTCTTCAGTTACATGGATTGGTCTACTCAAGTGTCTATTCCTGAAATGCCTATAGATGGACCCAACGCCAACCATTGTTTCAGATGATAACTTCTCAACCATGGTGACTTCCCGGTTTGAATCTAACTGATAGTGTTTTTTAATTTCAGGTGAAGGGGGCCAGGTTCAGCATGCACTGCCGAATGGATGAAACAAGCCAAAAGAGCGACATCATCCTAAGAAAGTTTTTTCTCGAAGTATTCAAGCACATTCTTCTTTTATTTCCTGACTAACACCATCTATGGACTTTCCGTCCATCTTCTGTAATGAAAGGGCGTTGAACTTTCAAATTTGTTTAAGTGTAGAAATTGATCCTGGTAGCAGAACGAAATGCGAAAAGACATGCATGTATTTTTATTGATTGGTTAACTAAAACTCAAAAGAATAATGCATGATTTACCACAACAATTTTCTCTCGACGAAGGTCCGATTGGAAGTGTTCAATTCATGACCATAGTGGATAGTGTTTTGCCTAAGGATATCATCTGTATACTCAGATGATGTTGCACTAAAATAAATTTATTTTTGGCGACACCGCTAAAATGAAGCGAAGGTATATTTAAGGGGTATCATTTTGGATTAGCAATTTGATTTTTCTGTCCGGTAATATTGTTAGTGGTTCCATATGAAGTAATCAAAAAGGACTTCTTGTCCAGTACATGGTGGCGTGGCAGAAAAAAGCGATGGAACCATGCAAAGGAGGTTTCCACCATATATACGAATTGGATTGTGATGTCCAACCGTTTGAAGTTTGTGTTGTCCAATAAATCATCTAGAGACGTTTTTTTGGTTGCAGTGTGAGGACATGTGACAAATCTATATTTGACGAAACAACATCTTAAGGAGGTGGTTAACCTGGAATGAGGTAGTGTACTCTAAAACTTTTTAAACCACTATATTTATAATATTGTGCTTTAAGATTTGTATTTTAAGCCTTGCAACTATTACTTTCATACCAAATAAGGCCTGGTCAAATCGTCCCTGGCCCCTCCCCCGATTATCTATTTGACTTTAGAAACAGTCATTTGATCTCAGCTCGGTTGGTGTCGCGTTTGCTTGATCCCGTGGCCAAATCTTAATGTGGTGTTTGTAAAATAATTTGAATGATCACTTTCAATTATAAGCGACCTATGACAAACTTTTTTCCACCGTCATTTCGAGAGAAATATCTCTGGTTTCTATCTCTAATTGTTGTTTGTGCCTAATGGTGGACTACCAAAGTAAAAAAGGACTCACCGCGATGAATGGTCTTTTTTTTTTGCTTTTTTTCAAAATGGGACGCACCCGGCCTCTGCATCAATTGATGCATACGGCCTTTTATTACTTTATTGGACAAGATTTACAAAGTTTTACAAATCACGGGTCACACAACGTGGGCACAAAAATCAGCCAACAGAACAATAGAAACAACATGCAGCGCCTTTGCATGAACATGTTAATCTTCTATCAAAAGACTAACCGTATTGGTTGTAGATAGCATGTGCGACCAACTTCAAGTTGGTACACCCAAAAACCATGGTTTGGCGCTGCTCCACATGCTAGACAAAGGACCACATATGGATCCAGTGGGTGGTCAGAGGAATAACCCGCAAAAATGAAGGAAACTTGATTTGTTAAAGATAAAATTATTACAAACATGCCAGATAGCCCATAGTAAAGCACACACACCCACTCAGATATGAGATTTGTCTTTCTTTTGAACGCCATTCAACCAATTACCAAAAATATTTGTTACATCTGACAGTGGAGTAATATTGAAAGCAAAATGAACAATTCTCCACACTACTTTGGCAAAAGGACAATCAAAGAAAAGATGTTGTATTGTTTCATTTTATCAAAGAAGCAACATTTCATACAACCTTGAAAATTTCTCTTTGCAAGATTATCTTTCGTGAGGATAACATTTCTATTTAGGAACTACATGAAAATTCTAATTTTTAGTGGCATCTTTATTTTCCAAATATATTTTCGTAGAAACCTGGTGTGACCGTTGATCATATCAAGGTACATAGACCAATGCTAGATTTATTTTTGCTGCTTGGAAGAATACACCATTTTGTTTTAAAACCAATGATATACTATATATTCATGTCCAGATAAACCATGCACATGCACCTGGTCTTTTTGAAAATATCCATAACCTCGATTGTGCCTTTTCACAAGTGCATGAGTTGATGAAGAGAAGTTTAGATGGAAACCAAAAAAAATTAATAGTATGGAGTTTTTGGTGTGCCTTTTAAATCTACACTCTCCAGGTTGCCACCAACTATGAGTTCCGCGTACACAATGGAGGTCGGAGCTTTTCAAGACAGACCGGTTATATTGTTCTAAGAAATCTATTGCATTGAGTTGCACCTGCAACTAATGCAGATACCGAGGATAACAAGTTCCATATTGGGTTTAGACCCCAAGTATCTTTACGAGTCTATGAAAAAAAAAGGTATCTTTACGAGCGAAGCTACCAGTACGATCGTGCTAAAGTGTAACGTCTCAACTCCCAAGCCTTCTAGCATCAAGCGAGCATGTAAGAAGTGTGTAGCAATTAAGAACATATCATTTGAAAGTCCTTGCCAAGATACTTGATCATGAAATTTATTTCTTATAAAAGATAACACGATAGTTAGTCTCTATAACTGATTTACTACCATGTAAGGCAAAATTCTCTAGCCCGGGTGGGTGGATGACCCACACCTTGCCATGTACCTATTTTAGTCGATGATGTAACTTGGATTATCTACTACTAATAAAGAGGTATATGTGTGGTAATAAAAAGAGTAGAATCTTAGTCAATATAATAAGAGATAATAGTTGAGTTGAATGTTATTCAAATATATTTTAAACTAAGTAGCATTTTTTTGTGAAGGGAGCATATACACTTGGGATCAAAAGTGGATTTCCATTCTTGTTTTCCTAATAATATGAGTCTTTATGTGTATTTTGTTGACCTGTGCAAACAAAAATATTTTAAGGGGACCGTAGCAACGCACGGGTATTAAACTAGTAGAGTGTAATATGGCAAAAGTCATGTTCTCATATTTGATGAGAATTTGCAAAAAGTTGGAGACACTAGTTGTCCTAATCCTCCAAAAGGTTTTGGAGAGCAACATTATAATCGCGATTCACCGTTACAAGCTAAAAGTAGCTTGATCATGGATAAATCCATGATGAGGGTGAATATTTGATGTAGGTAAAATGTTTACTATACCAAGAGATTACTAAAGAAAGGAATTTGAAAGAACACCAAACATTTGATAATGGTGATCTACTTCAAAGTGCAAGTCCAAAGACATTGGTATTTAACTATACACGCTTTGGACTATGTGTCATATGTATGACTCCACTATTGATGTTGATAGATTCTTTCAAACAGAAAAGGAAATACTGAAAGAGAATCTCATAAATATATGGCAGAAAAGAAAAGACTAGAATTGTTCAGTTTAAGTATATAGATGATATACATGTTATGGCTATATTCTTTGCTTATTAAACAATGTGGTTCTTAAGTATTTGATACTGAATTTGTTAGTGTGAATCGTCATACGAAACAACACAATTCATGAACTACAATGGCCTAAGTAACTAGCAAAAGAATATGTGATGATATTCATCGAGAACAAATAACGGGTTATTGTGTTGCTCGTTAAACATCAAAGCTTGCCTTCAAAATTTGTTTTATCAGGTATTATGAGAATAAAAGGGTTGTTCAAATAATTGCCGTAATCCATAAAAGATGGATGATTCACAAATCTCGTTGGAGAAATCACATCCATAAAACTAGTGCTAAAAATGTCGAAAGATAAATTGATTGAAAGATCGCTTAGGAAGTGACATCGCTGTTTAAATTATATTTGAAAGAAAACATGAAGAAACTCCATGTGGATGGAATTTTGGAGTCTTTTGATTTTTGATCAAATGACGCTTGTGAAACTTTCCTAGAGATAATTAAAACTTCGTTCATAGGCCAAAAAGGAACGAATGACTAGCTTATTGGAACTTGTACATATTGTTGTATGAAGTCCATTATGTGTAATCAAGAGCGATGGATTTCAACTTCATATGCTTTCTCCGGAAATTTGAGTGAATATATGAATATTTACTAAATAAGGATGAAGTATGAAACATTTGAAAAAGTTCAAAGACTTTCAAGATGAAGTGCAAAATCATTGTAACTAGAATATAAATAGTTTATGATAAGATCATAAAGGAAGATATTTGAGTTACAAGTTTAGCATAATACCTAAGATTTAAGGAATCGTTCTGTGGATTTTCATTTCTCGAAACACCATAAGAGTATGGAGCGTTCGAGATATGTGATTAAAACCTTGTTTGACATGGTAAGATCAAAGGTATAATTCATAAAACTGTCATTATGTTTTAAAGATTAAAAGCTTTAGAGACTACCGTTTTCCACTGAAAAGAGCTCCATCATAATCCGCTGAAATGACACCATACAAAGTTATGGTTTGGGATTAAACCCAAGTAGTCCTTTCTTAAACATTGGTATGCTATGCATAAGAAAGATGTTTGCAACCAAAGTCGGATGAACCTGTCTTTGTATAAATGTTAAGTATTCCTCCATAAACACCGGAGACAAAAGTGTTTGTCGCTTAGAACGTCAAGTTTCTTTGAGAAGGAATTTTTCGTGAAAAGATAAGTGGGAGGACAATAGAACTTTGATAAGGTTAAAGGAACCTTAGCTATATGTGCAAAGTTGTGCAGCGCCGAAAAGTGTTCCAGAGGCAGCAACAATGCTCATGGCTCACGTGCCTCAAAGGTTGTGGTTACGAAGATCAAAGTTTCTATTGAAACAAGTAGGTCGGGTAAACAATCAAATACCAAGATTTGAGAGTTAAATCATTATTTGGCAATAATGATCTGACTACATACAAAGAAGCGATGATGGGCCCTGACTCCGTCAAATGGCTTGAAGCCATAAAATCCGTGATAGTTCCATATACGAGAGATCAAGCTTTGAACTTGAAAGACCCTCTAAAAAGGTACAAGACCTTACAGTCGTATTTGGATCTATAAAAGAAATAAGACATGGATGTTTCACATCTATGAAATAGTCGACATGTTGGGAAAGTATTCACAACAATGTTCAAAGGTTGTATATGACAAGATTTGATCTTTCATAGCGATATTTAGTCTAGACGGATTAATGTAGCAACCACTACATATAATTTTGTTATATGGTAGTTGAATAAACAAAACAAGTTCTTCTAATAGAATTGTTACCTAGGACGTGTGCATGACACGGTCCATAGGGTTTTGTTAAATCAAAGGATGCTAAATGCATATGCAAACTTCAATGATTGAAGTAAGCATCGCGGAGTTGGAATCTTCACAAATGATGAAATTGTTAAAAGAGTTAAATTCATCAGAGACAATGAAGATGCTTGCGTTTGCAAGAAATTAAGTGGGAGCGCTAAGACATATTTCTAATACATTATGTGGAAGACATATTGTTGATTGGAAATGATGTATCTTTTATTAACACATATTAAGAATTTCATCTCGATGAAAGGCTTAGGCAAAACCCAAATATTTGGCATCAATAGACGCTAATATGGTTGTGCCAAAAGTACATAGATGATATATTGAATAAGTTCAATATAGAAACTACAAGAAAGGTTCTTGTTGCACAGAAAGGATTGAATGAGTTCAATATTGATGATATATTCAAGTGTATTGACACTTGGTAAGTGAAACAAAGATTCAAGTATAGATTGATACTTGATGTATGAGATCACAAAGAGTATTTATATCAATCATACTGTGATATGTACAAATCCAGATATGTCCTATGCTCTAAATGTTATGAGCATATACCAGAATGATTCATAAGATGATCATTGGACAATAGTAAGGATATTCTTATGATTTTTTGGAAGAACTAAGAGTATATTATTTGTAGTAGTGACAAATAGATGGTTAGTTCATTGTAAAAGTACTACATTGATACTAGTTTTGTCACAAAGTACAAATTGAGTTTATCTCAATCTAAACTAAGGGTGGCACAATATAATGGAAAGTAAGTTCCATAATGGATTTGGATGAGTTCCAAAATTAAGACATTGTGACAGATACTACAACAAAAGGCTAAGTATATGACTGCTATAATAGCAGGTAAAGAGGGCATTTGTGTCAAGTAGTTTGTTATCAAACTAGGTGTAGTTCACAGCGGGATAATACTATGAAGATATATTGTACGACAATATTATCAACATGTTTTAACCCCAAAGAACTAAAGGTCTCACCAAAGGACCAAAATTATACAAAGCCATCTCATTAGAGAATGAGTGATGCGTAGAGACGCAAAGACATGCAATTACACACGGACCTGGAAGTGTCAGATCCGGAGATCAGTTGACCACTAGTAATCGTGTACATACAACACAAGAAAGCCATAGGTGTTGAATACACAAAGGTTTGAGACTAGATTATTGACTCTAGTGCAAGTGGGAGACTGTTGGAGATATGCCCAAGAGGCAATAATAAAGTGGTTATTATCATATCTTCATACTTATGATAAATGTTTGCATACCATGCTATAATTGTATTAACAGGAAACATTAATACTTGTGTGATTTGTAAACATAAAAGAGTCCCTAGTAAAGCCTCTTGTTAAACTAGCTTGTTGGTTAATATATGATCATGGTTTCCTGATCATGAACATAGAGATGTTATTGACAACAGGGTCATATCATTAGGATAATGATGTGATGGACATACTCCTATAGATAAGCGTAGCATAAAGATCAAGTCATTTTTATAGTTCAATTGCTATATGCTTTCTGATACATAGTAACCTAATTCCTTCGACCATGAGATCATGCATATCACCTTCACCGGAAGGATGCTTTGATGACATCAAACACCACACCGTAACTGGGTGGCTATAAAGGTGGAATTGAGTGTTCAGAAAGTGTCGGTTGAGACACATGGATCAAGAGTGGGATTTGTCCATCCATATGACGGATAGATATACTCTGGGCCCTCTCGGTGGAATGTCATCCAATTAGCTTGCAAGCATGTGACTGGCTCACAAGGGATCACATACCACGGGAACGAGAAAAGAGTACTTATCAGTAACGAGGTTGAACTAAGTATGCAGAGATACCGACGATCAAAACCTCGGATAAGTAAACTATCGTGAGACAAAGGGAAATTGGTATCGTATGTAAGTGGTTCATTCGATCGCAAAGTAATAGTAGAAATATGTGGGAGCCATATGAATTTCCAGATTCCTCTATTGGTTATTGTTCAGAGAAGTGTCTCGATCATGTCCGCATAATTCACGAACCGTAGGGAGACACACTTAAGGATTCGATGTTGTTGAGTAGTTATGGAATGATGAGTAAGAGACCGAATGTTGTTCGGAGTATCGGATGGGATCCGGGATATCACGAGGAGATCCGGAATGGTCCGGAGAATAAGATTCATATAAGGAAAGTCCTGTTTCGGAGTTGGGGAATGGTTCCGGTGTTTTCATCGAGAATGTTCTAGAAGGTTCCGGAATGTCCGGCACTCTGGAGGGGAAGGGTACATGAATGTGTCATTACAAGTTGGAATGATTGTATCATGTACTAGGTGTCATCGCTGTACAAAATAAAGGGTTTAATCAAATCCTAGTTTGAAAAGTCAAACGCCAATTTGAAAAGTCAAACGGCTATTTTGGAAAGTGGAGAAGAAGTGGGAAACCGAGTTGGGGAGGAGTTCTTCCTCCACCGCCGGCCCACTAGGGATCCGAGTTGGGGAGGGACTCCCTCCCCTTGGCCGGCGCCTCCCTCCACCTATATAAGGAGGGGCAGGGCTCCCCTCCTAGACACACAAGTTGCCTCCCTCTAAACCTAAACACTAGCCACAGCCTAGGGATTTCTCCCAAGCCGCCAAGTTAGAGCTTCTAATTGCCCTAGCCGCTGGTTTAGCCCCTTCTAATTGGTGTGTCTAAACCCTAGATCACCAAGGCTCTCTCATAGTCCACCATACTCGCTCCGGCTTAAGGCGAAGCCCTGCGAGATCTCCCCTCTACTTCCGGTACTACGCCGCCGTGCTGCCGGAATCGCGAGGAGAGTGCTACAACCTCCGCTGCCTGCTGGAACAAGGGAGAGGAAGGTCTTCGTCGAGTACCGAACGTGTGACCGACTGTGGGAGCGCTGCCAGAACGCGGCGCCGGAAGGATCGTCTACGCGATCTTGAGATCGGCAAGTGTATGACTACATCACCCACGAGAATCTGCTCTCGTTAACCGCTTTGGAATCTTCGAGGGTGAGTTCCTCTATCGACTCGTTGCTACAATCTAGTAGATAGATCTTGGCTTGTTTGTGTGCATGCGGTAGAAAATTTTTGTTTTCCATGCTACGAACCCCTACAGGATATTTATCCAGCTAGATGCTCCAAGTAGACTAAACAGCTTTAAATTTCTTTCCAAAGAATGAGAATGCTCGGAGAGGCATCGCCAACGAGAAGTTCCACAAGATGCGCGCAGAGCTGGAAGCCGAAAAGGGTAAAACGTCCTTCTTGAAGGAACAAATCACCAAGAGCAAGAGTCTGTTTTTACTTTCGTTTTTGTACTCAAGCTTGGTCTTGTGTCATCATTCTCTGACTACTCATTGTGTGTTGTTATTTCTCCGACTTGCAGAAGCTATCGCTAAGGCCAAGGATATTGTCGAGCAATCCAAGCACATTGAGTTGCTGGATAGCGAGAACAAAATCCTTAAGCTAGAGAGGACAGATACTCTGAAGATGCACGTGGATTCCATGAAGGCCCTGCAGGAGTCCGCCAACACAAAGGTGAACCGCTTGAAGGAGGAGATTGGAATGCTCAAAGAGCAGAAGAAAGTTGCCGATGAGCAGAAACAACGCAATCTTGAAGCATACAAGATCCTACGACAAGAGCGGGATTCCAGGGCGGAGACACTCCAGCAAGCTGAGGCGAGCATCTTTGGTAAGCGATCTCCGTCTTGTACTATGCGTTTGATGCCAATATCCTTGGCTACGCATAGTCCGTGAATGAGCGCTTCGTACTCCACCATGTTGTTCGTAGCCTCGAAGTGGATCTACAGAACGTAGTGTAGCTTTTCCCCGGTTGGTGACTATAACAATACACCAGCCCCCGAGCCATTGAGTAGCTTTGATCCGTCAAAGTGCATCACCCAGTATTCTGGCTCTGGTATAGGGGTAGCATCTGGCATCTCCGTCCAATCTGCGATAAAATCCGCCAAGGCCTGTGACTTGATAGCGTCGCGTCTCTTGTAGGTGATCTCGAAGGCGGCAAGTTCAATTCCCCACTTCGCGACTCTTCTTGTAGCGTCGCTGTTGTTGATGATGTCGGTCAATGGAGCTTTGCTCACAACTATGATAGGGTGCTCCTGGAAGTAGTGCCTTAGCTTCCGAGAAGCAAGGAACACTCCATAAGCTAGCTTTTGGTAGTGCGGGTAACACTGCTTGGACTCCTTCAAGACCTCGCTTACATAGTAAATTGGTCGTTGAACTCCGTACTCATGCCCTGGTTCTTTCCGCTCTACCACGACGACGATGCTGATTACCCGGTTGGTGGCCGCCATGTAAATTAACATAGGCTCCATAGGCTTGAGTGCTGCAACGTAGGCGCCGAGGAAAGTATCTCCTTTAGTTGCTTCAATGCTGCATCTGACTCGTCCGTCCATGTAATTTTGTCTGCCTTCTTCAGCAACTTGTACAGCGGCAGAGCCTTCTCTCCAAGTCGGCTGACGAACCGACTAACTGCTGCAACGCAGCCTATTAGCCGTTGTATGTCCTTCAGGCATGTCAGACGGTTTATGTTTAGGATGGCCTTGATTTTCTACGGGTTGACCTCGATTCCTCGCTGGGAAACGATTAAGCCCAACAATTTGTCGGTTGGAACCCCGAAGACGCACTTCTTTGGGTTAAGCATCATGTTGTATTTCCGGAGATTATCAAAGGTTTCTTTTAATTCAGAGATTAAGTCATTTGACTTTTTAGACATCATCGCTATATCGTCCACATAGGCATGAACGTTCCGACCAATTTGATCGTGTAGGCAATGCTGCATTGTCCGCTGGTACGTAGCACCTGCATTTCTCAGCCAAAGGGCATCATGACATAGCAAAACGTGCCATAAGGTGTGGTGAACGAAGTGGCCAATTGGTCCGACTTCCTCATCTTAATATGGTGGTATCCTGAGTATGCATAGAGAAAACACAAAAGCTCCGAGCCAGCCGTCGAGTCAATGACTTGGTCAATGCGAGGCAAAGCAAACGGATCTTTGGGACATGCTTTGTTCAAGCCGGTGTAATCAACGCACATTCTTAATTCTTTGGTTCCCTTTTTGGGGACAAGTACAGTATTGGCCACCCATCGGGTGTGAAAATCTCGGATAAAACTAGCCTTAAGTAACCTAGCTATCTCTTTGCCTATGGCGCGTCTCTTCTCATCTCCGAAGCGTCATAGAGGTTGTTTCACTGGTTTACATTTTGGATCAATATTCAAGCTGTGCTCGGAAAGTTCCCTAGGTACACCTTTCATGTCGGCAGGTTGCCAGGCAAAGATGTCCCTATTCTCACGGAGGAACTCAACGAGCGCACTTTCCTATTTAGGGTCCAGGTTCGTCCCAATGGCGGTGGTCTTGGAGGCATCGCCTACCTCAAGTTCCACCGGCTTGGTCTCGATGGCGGCCTTGAATGCTGGGGCGGAGTCAGAATTCTGCTTCTTCGACGTCGGCATCTCCGAGGCATCAACCTTGCTCTGGATCTCCTTGAATTCTTCGCTGTAGAGGATAGCTTCTGCAAAGGCTGCTTCTCCAATCTCGCAGTCCCTTGCCTTGGTAAAGCTTCCGGATACGGTGATGACACCGTTTGGTCCGGGTATCTTGATCTTGTTGTAGACGAATCATGGCTTGGCCATGAAGGCGTGGAAGATGTCGCGTCCGTACACGCTCTTGAAGGGGACCACCTCGAAGGTCATGTGTTCTTGGCGGTAATTATCGACATCGCCAAAAGCAACCTGAAGTGTGATGCACCCAAGGGACCGAGCCTGCCGACCAGGAACTACGCCATGGAAGATGGTGCTGGTCCATCTTAGGTTTGCCTCCATCAAGTTCATCTTGTGCAGTGTATCCAGGTACATGATGTTGATGCTGCTTCCACTATCCACCATATATTTGGTGAACTTGTTGCCGTCAATCAGGGGGTTGATGACCATGGCGTACTGGTTCTCCGTAGGTATGAGGTCTGGGTGATCCTTCCTGTCCCAAGTAATTGGAATCTCCGACCAGCGCGGGAACTGGGGAACTGGGGGTAGAGTAGCCATTAATATCCTCATAGAGGTTTTCTATTGTCGGACAGTGGGAATGCCAAGGAAAGTGTGGAAGACGGACGCCTTCTTCTCGAAGGGGTTCTTGCCCTTGACATCGCTCTTGGCGCCGTGCTTGGGGTCAACATCCTCATCCATGTCACTTGAATCCTTGGAATCCTCTTCCTTCTTCTTCCCCTTTCCCTTGCCTCGCGGTCTGTTCTTTTGACTTTGCTTGTAACCGGACTCTAGGTCCTCCTTGAGATCGTTGACGAACTTGCAATGGCGATTGGTGTGAGTGGCTTTGACATTGGCGTCGAGGTTTATGAGGCACGGCATATCGCGGTACTCCTTGTAGGTTTGGGGAACGCGGAGCGCTACCGAGGTTGTTTCACTACCTCGCTGCTGCCCACGACCAGCCCCCCGCCCTCGGCCACGCTGTCCGCCATCACCTCGTCCTGCAAATGTCATGGCGACCATGTCGGAGGTTTGCTTTTCTTCTGGCGGGCTCTTCCGCTTGGTGCTGATGTTCCTCCAAGCTTGAGTTGGAACGGCCGTTGCCGGCAGGGAGCCGCGAGCATCGTCGTCGGCAGCCACGAACTCACTAGCCAGCTGGATCATCTGGTTGAGATCTAGCTAGTGATTGTCCTGCAGGCGCTTCAACTTATGTCGGAGCAACGTACCCCTTTCCAACCCATCGATGAAGGCGGCCATGGCAGTCTGGTTGTGCACTCATGCGCAGGAATTCTTCATATCCAGCCAGCAGGAGAGGTAGGCGCGAGATGTCTCGTCTTTCTCCTGCACACACCGCTATAGATCGCCAATAGTACAGGGACGTTTGTACGTACCCTAGAAGTTCTTGGTGAACGCTTCCTGCATGTCCAACCAGTTGCAGATGGATTTCTCCGGCAAGTCATCGATCCATTGTCGGGCCGTGCCTTCCAGCATCAGCGGGAATTACTTGACGACAATGTTGGGGTTATCCCCGGCGATCTCCACCGCGTTGCCATAATCTTGCAACCATGTAGCTGGCTTGGCGGTGCCGTCATAGGGCTTGATGGTCTTGTCAATCCGGAAACCCTTGGGGTAAGTTGCGGTCTGTATCATAGTTCCAAAGCAACATGGTCCCAATTATAGTCCTTCCTGGGCCTCGTGGATCTTGTCTAGACGTGAACGTGCGTCATATGGCTCCGGGCTTATTTCTTCTTCTTCTTGCCATCAGGGGATGGGCTGTGTGAACAACACGGGCCTCCTCCGTCATGGTGGCTGCTAGGGGGCGACAGAGGCGGAGGTGGTGGTGGGTTAGCCTTCTTGTTGTTACCCTCCTACGATGCCTCACGCTTGTCGCGGTTGCTTGTCGGATGCGGAGGGTCATGGTGCGACCAGCTCTTGTGTCCATGGTTGCGCTCTCCATCATGACGGGTCTGCTCTGCGTTGTCGCGGATGACGATGTCGCGTTGTCTTGGTGGAGGCATGTCCGAGCGATGGTGAGCCTTGGGGTCTTCGTGATGTCGGGGAGACCGGTGCGGTGGAGATGTGTGACGAGGGTGAGCCTTACCTGCGTGGTCGGAGGATATGGGGATGGCGTCTTTCCTGTTGTGTGCATCCCTATGTCTTCGTTCTGATGAACCCGTCTGGCACTCGACATCATGAGGAGATCGGTCCCTTGGCGGATTAGGCTGGCTAGACTGGCAAAACGCTGGGTTAGACTCAAGCCTCTGAGAGGTGGCCTTTTCCTGCTGTTTCACCGCCTTGGCCACAAGGTCATAGACCTGTTCCACAGCTGCGGGTGATCTTTCCTGCTCCAGAAGGGTCTTGGCGACGGTGAGGTTAAGAAGAGGAGTGGGCATCACCTGCCTGCCTTCGCTGTCAATGTATGGCTTTGCTTGTGGCGGCTTCGAGGGGGCCCATCCTAGTTTTCTCTGTACACCAGGATCGTTGATGACGCGAGCTGGAGCTTTCTTAGCCTTCTGTTGCTGGAGCAGAGTCTTGTACTCGGCCTCCATGGCTCTAGCTTTCTCTATTGGCTTCTGCGCGTTGGCCAGATCTCGATCCAGCTTAGCGCCTTGCTCCGCGATGGCATGCGCTTCCTCCGGCAACTGCTGGCGCTTCTCGTCAAGCTGGACTACGCTCCGAATATGAGCTACAGTCATGGGATCGATGAGGAGGTTGCCGTACATCACCCTATCAGCTGGAGTAATTTGGACAGCAGCAGACGTAGATGCCTGAGGCGGCGGGTTTGCGGTGTTGTTGTTAGTCGGACCGATGTTGAGTTCCTGTGGTTGCTGCACTTGGTTAGGCGAAGGGGGCATGACCTTTGCGCAATCATTGTCGGCAGCAACAGGTGGTCCCTTCCCCTTGTCCAGCGCTTTAGGCGGAGCTTGTTCGTGTTGATCTTCTTCCATCACGGTCCCAATGGCGACGAACACCTCTCAGGACGTGGTGGCCTTGTCGGCCTGCTCGTCGCGTTGGAAATCTTCCTCCATCTCCTGCATAGCAGAGTCTAGCTCCTCCGGGCTGAAGTCTATCTCCTTCGAGTTAGCGCTGATGTCGGTGTAGAGCGCGTCAAGAACAGAGTCGGAGGGTGTCGAGGCTTCCTCGACGATGGGCGATGGCGGTGTGACAGCGGCGATGATGACTGGGGGTGGGGTGCAGCTACTGCGACGAAGATTGGAGGCGGTGGTGCCGCTGCAGCGACAACGACTGGAGGCGGTGGTGGCAGTGGCTGAGGCGGAGGGGCGCCGTCTAAGAGCGCAAGCGCTGTCTAGGCTGCCTCCTCAGCCTCCACGTAGTTGTTGACGGTGTTCACCATGCCTTCGAAGGTGAGGCGTCCTGAAGCCTGCTGCCGCCTTAGCAAATGTCGGAGAAGTGTTCCTTGTTCCAGTCCTTCCACAAAGTGACACATGGCATCAGCATTGGGGTAATGCACCAGGTCGGCCCGTATATGGAGCCACTTGGCCAGGTAATCGCGGGGGTTTTCTCCCTCTCTCTGAATGCAACGCGCCAGATCGAAGATGGTAACCACGCCGACGAACTTTGATCTCTATTGTCCAGATGCATGGGCGAAGCCGGCGGACTTGCAGTGACCTTCCACCGTTATATCCTGCACAAGGGCGGTTTTGGTGGGCCTTGAATTTTTCCGATATTTGTTGGCAAACTCCAAAGAGAGATCCGACATTGATCCTTCCGCGAACGTATCCTGCCCGTAGGAGGTCCGTGCGGGTCTTGATGCTCCTCCGACTTCTAGGGAACTAGTGCCTGAGTCGGTTTCGCTGATGAAGAGGTGGATGTCTCCGATGGGGACGATCGAGCATCGAGTAGGGTTTGTCTTTGCCGGGATCCAGAACTCGTCGGGAGGGATGATTGAAACATTGTCGGAGAAGAGAACATGACTGATGGATACGGTCTCGCTGATTCCCGCGAAGATCTTGGTCGTCGCCCGTTGTAGAGCCTGAAGCGCCTCTTGCCCCATGGTGGGCGCCAACTGTCGTGGTATTGCCGACGAGTACGCCATGGAGGGGTCCTCACAATGTGTGTTTAGATACGTGGGGTAAGGTGGAAGGTTGGCGGGTACGGGGTAACACAGCTTACCCAGGTTCAGATCCCACGACGGTGGCGGAATCCTACTCCTGCTATAAATCACTATAATGGCAATACGCCGAGTTACAGGGATTGGTTCGCTATGCGAGGTGTATGTTGAATCATTCTGACTTGTGCCCTAAAGGCTCCCATAGGCCCGACTTATATAGTCGCCAGGTCCTAGGGTTACAGGCAAAGTCCTAGCCAGACAGGTTACAGAGTCCTACATGGTATACAGCTAGTCTAACGTGTCTTGCACTCCAAGGCTCCGGGTACGTCGGTGACACCTCCGTAGCCTTCCTTTATCCGGCATGGGCCTCCCTTCTGGATCCATCTAACTGGGCCGCCCAGCAGGCCATGGGCCATGCTACCAATTGTGGGCCACCCGGGTTATCCAGATAGGAGACATGCTATGAGGATACCCATATAGCATATACCCAACATCATTAACACTCCCCATGAGTTTATTTTTAGCATTATCATTAAGCAGGACACCCAAATAACAATCTTCCAAAGGTGGCAAATCAAGCATTTCATAGATCTTTCTAGGCATAATAAAGACACTAGAATCAATGTCACATGAAGCTTTGAGATCAAAGTCATTCACTTGCATATTAATAATGGGTTCCCAACTATCTTCTACTTTCCTAGGAATGGAGGCTTTGTGTTTCAACTTTTCTTCCTTAATTTTAATAAGAGCATCAGTAATGTGTTTTGTGAAAGCTACATTCATATCACTAGCATCAGGACTTCTAGCAAGCTTTTGTAGGAACATAATCACTTCAGAAATATTGCAACCATCAAGATCAAAATCAAACTTAGCATCACTAGTAGTAGACTCATTGGGTTTAGGCATTGTGGCAGGAGGAATAGGGACTTCTTGTAGTTTAGTGGCATCCATATTGGTGGTAGTAATAGTGCACACACTATTGTTTCTAGCAATTTCAGCTTCTCTTTCCCACTTAGCATGTAGTTGGGCTAACAGACTAACATTTTCATTAATAGTAACTTGTATGGCATGAGTAGCAGCAAAGGTACTTTCCAAAGTTTCAGGTTTAGCAGCCATTTTATTAACCAAGAGGACTGTGCTTCAGACAAAGAGGAAATATTTTTCTCAACATTCAAAAGCTTTTCCTCCATAGTCTTGTTGAAAGTGGTTTGTTTACTAATAAAGTCTTTGATCATGACTTCAAGTTCAGAGGGAGCATTTCTAGTATTGTTGTAGGAGTTTCCATAGGTATTGCCATTATTAGGAGGATAATGCATATAATTTTTGTTACTACCAAAATTATTCCTATAGGCATTATTGTTGAAATTTTTGTTTCTAATGAAGTTCACATCAACTTGCTCTTCTTGAGCAACCAAAGAGGCTAAGGGAACATTATTTGGATCAATAGGAGATTTTCCATTAACAAGCATAGCCATGATAACATCAATATTATCACTCAAAGAGAAGGTTTCTTCAACAAAATTTACCTTCTTACCATGTAGAGCTCTCTCAGTGTGCCATTCAGAATAATTGACCATCATATTATCAAGGAGCTTTGTTGCAGCACCCAAGGTAATGGTCATAAAGGTACCTATAGCAGCTGAATCCAACAGGTTTCTTGAGGAGAAGTTTAAACCTGCATAAATAGTCTGGATAATCATCCAAGCAGTAAGTCCATGAGTGGGACAATTCTTAACCAAAGATTTCATTCTTTCCCAAGCTTGAGCAACATGTTCATTATCAAGTTGTTTAAATTTCATTATTTCACTTCTCATAGATATAATCTTAACATGAGGATATTATTTTCCAATAAAAGCATCTTTGCACTTAATCCAAGAATCAATACTATTTCTAGGCAAGGATAACAACCATTCTTTAGCTTTTCCTCTCAAGGAGAAAGGAAACAACTTGAGCTTAATAATATCTCCATCTACATCCTTATATTTTTGCATCTCACAAAGTTCAACAAAGTTATTGAGGTGGGCAGCAACAGCATCAAAACTAGCAACAGAAAATTGCTCTCTCATCACAAGATTCAACAAAGCAGGCTTAATTTCATAAAAGGTAGCATCAGGAGAAGGTGGAGCAATAGGAGTACTTAGGAAATCATTGTTGTTTGTGCTAGTGAAGTCACATAACTTGGCGTTCTCAGCAGAGTTCATTTTGGCAAAAGTGGAGCAAGCCAACAGCAGCAGCAACTAGAGCAGGAACTAAATTTTGTGTGTGTTTTTGATAAGAGAAAGCAAACCAAACGAAACTATTTTTTTGGAGTTTTTGATAAAAAGAGACAAACAAAACCAATAAAAAGAAACTAAGTAAAACAAAAACAAAGTAAAGAGAAAGGTTGTGAAGGACTCCCCTTGTGAAGACGTCCTTAACCTCCCCGGCAACGGCGCCAGAAAATCCTTGATGGTGGCTCAGATCAATGTAGAGCTTCGTTGGGAGACCCCAAGAGGAAGGTATGATGAGCACAACAGCAAGTTTTCCCTCAGTAAGAAACCAAGGTTATCGAACTAGTAGGAGGAAGAAAACGACTCAAAGGTGTTGCTAGCAACTTGGAAACCTGCACAACACAAACTCAATACTTTTCCCCAACGAACAGTGAGGTTGTCAATCTCACTGGTTTGCTGAAAAAAAAGGATTAACTGTATGGTGTGGAAGGTAATAGTGGTTTGCAGAAAGTAAACAGTCACAGTGGAAGATGTATCAATGGTAAAGATTGGACCGGGGTCCATAGTTCACTAGAGGTGTTCTCCTTAGATAAACAAACATGGCATGCTGGGTAAACAAATTACAGCAGGGCAATTGAGGACTGAGCAAGGCATAACAATGCAATACTAGACATTCATGATCCTATGAGATTTGATTGGGCAATACAACAAGATACATAGACCGCCATCCAACTGCATCTATGACTAGTAATCCACCTTTAGGTTATCATCTGAACCCCCTCCAGTATTAAGTTGCAAGCAAAGGATAACTGCTTTAAGCAAAGTGTGTAAGGTAAACAATCCACTTTTTCCATGAACAAGAGACCGTTGTTTCCCCACTAGTAGCAACAGCACATCTACAACCTTAGAGATTTCTGTCACTTCCCTTAGATTAAATAGACGCATGAACCCACTATCAAGCATAAATACTCCCTCTTGGAGTCACTAGAATCTACTTGGCCAAGATAGCTACTTGAAACGGAGAGCATGCAAGATGACAAACAACACAGACATGATAGAATAAATAAGACAAAATCATTAATCAATCTGACATAGTAATCTCAATATCCATCGGATCCCCGCAAACACAACATGCATGATTACAAATAGATGATCTTGATCATGAACGGAGCTCACAAGATCTAAACATGGTAGCACAAAGGAGGAGATACAACCATCTAGCTACTACATGGACCCGTAGTCCAAGGTGGAACTACTCACGCTTCATACCGGAGGCTGGCATGATGATGAAGAAGGCCTCCGGGATGATCTCCCCTCCGGTAGGGTGCCGGGAAGAGATTCAGATCCCTCGATCTAGGGACGATGGTGGCGACGGCTACAGACTATTTCGTGGAAGACTGATCGGGTTAGTTAGGGTTTATGTATCGGGGGTATTTATAGGCGAAGAGGCAAGGCAGGGGGCACCCAGGGCGGCCGCACCCCCCAGGTGCAGGTTAGGGTTAGCCATGCGGCCAGGGGTGTGGCCCCCTAGTGGCTCCCCTTTGACTTGTATTTTGGCTCTGTGTTCCCCATGTTAAAATATTGACTTTGGCTTTTGTCCCGTCCAATTCCGAGAATATTGATTTTCTGCCTTTTCTGGAGCCAAAAACAGAAGAAAACAGGCAACTGGCACCATGGTGTCTTGTTAATAGGTTAGTCCAGAAAAACATATAAAAACACCTCAAAGTGTAGACAAAGCAAAGCAAAGTAGATACTAAACCAAGCATGGAATATCAAATATAATAGATATGTTTACGACTTATCAGCAACAACAGCAGTTCTGGCAACAGAAGCATGACCTGCATCCACAACAGGGTCTTCCACCATGGCAAAATGGGCACTCCTTCGAGGAGGTTGAGCTGCAGAAGCATGGCGCAGACGAGGAACCACATTTTGCTTAACATCAGCGGGGCTTCGAGTCAGACCACCCTAAGCTTGAGTAGCAGGGCCACCAGGAGTGGAAGCAGCTTCCACATCCATCATTCTACATTCCAGGAGAAACATTCGAGCAAGCGGACACCATTTCATCAACCCGGACATCTGACTATCACGCTTTATAGTAACCTTTCTGCGTTGTTCATCCATGAAGCTGAACCGTGCAGTCTGCGTTGGCCCCATTTCAATATGTTTACGCAGAGCAGCAACCATACCAGGGATAGTGCAAATCTCTGTTGGTGCTTCTTTAATCGCGACATAAGTACCATAAATCCACTTGGCCTTCACATTTGGTATTTGTGGTTGGTATCCATTGACGCGTACCAAAACCACGTAAGGGCCTCTAGGGGGCCCTAGTTGACTGAAATTTGGGGGGGAAATAAGAACTTGTCTGTCAGCATTCGGCCAGCAAACAATTCTAGGTTTGATCTATCTCTTTCAGGTCAATAGAAAGATTGCAGCTATAGTTAGTGCGAAAAGCAAAGATAAGAGTATCTCACCCGCATGTATCCAACACTTCTTTCAGGGTATGATGATCTGCCATCCTCCATGCTGCTCAGCTCGTCCGACGGCGGAGGCGGGCTAGATCCTTGGAACGGTGGGCACAACATGCGGCATTAGAGCTCGGGATCAGCGAGAGGGCACAACAACTTGGCACCATAAGGCAAATGTCCCAAGGGATCATTCTGGGTGGAGGGTTGATTTCGCCGCCGGCGGCTCTAGGGTTCATGCGAAGGAGTGAGTGAATTTGTGAATTTTGTCAACGTTGTGTGGGGGTCTAGTTCCTCGTTTTGCCTACGTGGGTGCCGACTTGGCGCTCGCGTCACAGACAAAGTAGTGACATGGAGGTCCCGAACGTCTCCTTCATGGGGCAGTTGACATAAAGTTTGTATTTGGCAGGGCTGGGACGAATTCGGCTCGGGGCCTTCTGAGTGATTGGCAGCCCAAGTTTGCGAAACCCAGCAATTACACGGAACTTGGACCCCGCGTTGCACTCGCACGGGAAGTCGAACCCCGCGAGTTGAAATCCCCTACTCTCATGGTTCTCCGTGATTTTAATAAGCATGTTGTTTTGCTCGGTTTGAGCTTGTATAGAAGTTCTAACATTTTGTTCCAACGAGATATTGCCATGATTTGCTCCATTATCATTACCATAACTATTATAAGGATATCCTGGGGGACTAGGATAATGTTTTTGAACATTAGAAGCATAATGATTTTTTCATGTAGGATTAAAAGGAGTGTGAGCTATAAAATTCATATCATTAACATCAATAGCGATAGCATTAACTTGGGTATCATCTTTACCTTTTACTATGCTAAGAAACTCGTCTACCTTAGATGTAAGCTCTTCATTATTTACCTCAGTGATTTAACTTACTCTCTTCGAGGTTCTTTACACATGCCATTGTGCATGGTTATTTTGCATATCATCAAGAAGTTTCTTTGCAACACTCACTTGCTTTCCCATGATCGTTACTCCTGCTGCAGTATCTAGCATAGACTTAGACATTGGGTTAAGACCACTATAAAACAAATGTAATATAAGACATTCTTCCATCCCATGACTAGGACAGTTCATTATGGCTTCTTTCATCCTTTCCCAAGAAAGTGCTAGTGGCTCACGGTCTTCTTGTCTAAAGCTTGTAATGTTGGATCTTAGCTACATAGTCTTAGCTAGGGGAAAAAATTAGTTATAAACAAATTAGTACATTACTCCCAAGATTTAATAGTGCCCTTTGGTAGAGCTAGCAACCAATCCTTAGCCTTTCCTTTAAGAGAGATAGGAAACAATCTTAATTTAATAGCATTTGGATCTACATTCTTAATACGCATCATGTCGCAAATTTCAGTAAAAGTGTATAACTGCAATCCTGAATCCTTAGAGGATGAGCCCCCAAATTGGTTCTGTTGAACCAAGCTTAAAAGGTTAGGCTTAATTTCATAAGTTTCCGCATCAACAACAGGCTGAGTGATAGGTGCACGAATAAACTCATCAGTGGGAGTAGCATACTCCCCAAGTCTATTTTGAGCCATGGCTCTTATATTTTTGGTAATTTTTAAGTAATGAAAACAAATAACAAGTAACTATTTTTTTGGGTTTTCAAATAGATAGCAAGAAAGTAAATTAATAACAAGAATAAAACTGCAAACTAATAATAAAACTAAAAACAAGGTCTCTAGTGACCTCACCAGGATAGCGAAATTGCTTCTCTGGCCATGGCGCTAGAAAAAGGGTTTATACCTTCGATCTGGATTCACGGATGTAGTATAATAGCTTTTTCCCTAGAAGACCTAGGTTTAATCAAACCTTGGAAAGCAATGCTAAAAGGAAATAAAAAGGATACATCTACAAGACTTTGTTTATTTATTTTACCTTAGTTTACTAGACCAATCTAGTTTACTTTTATAGTGGGTTGAATCAATGGATGGAGATAGGCCAGGGTTGAAGATCCACCTGCAGCTGCACATCATATGGGATAAAATATAATAATAAGCATAGTCATGTGTAATACTTTAACGGAGATAATCTCTTGTGGGCAACATATCCTAATATACTAGAGCCCCAGTGATGCAGCGGGTATAACAATAGTCTTTTAATCCAACCGAGTGCACACTGAAGCCACGGGTTACAAACGATTATTAATTGTAGAACACATATTAAAGCATTAAGTGGTGATGTTGTTGTGATCCCGAATGGGTCGATAAGCGAAGACCGTACTACCCTTTATGTCACTAGGGTTCCTATGAGATCGTCGCTAGCCAAGTATCTCACCTCAAGCCTTTATTAATCTATGGGATCTTGGGTACCTACAAGTCCACAGATCAAGATAAGGGACAAAGAAACAAAAGATACAAATCTCAATAGCAAACAAAATAATATACTCCCATGATTAGATGCACATAGTTGCCGTGAGGTCTCTCCCCAACCCGTATCCTGCAAGGACTACTCACTCATAACAAATAGATCAATGATAGAAACATTGTGCAAAATACTTAGATTGAAATCAAATATTCTTATAATGGTCGCCAAATCATAAGGATATCTGAAGTATAAAGCAATGGTTATGGCTAATAGAGGTATGGATGGTGGAATGGATGAACAATGGGTGAAGAACGGATGAACAATGATGTGGATCTACTTTGGTGGTGTTGTGATGAAATTTGAGAATGGCGGCCCTCTGGACAACGGTTGGAGCCTCAAAATATATAGGCATCTTCACGAAGGTAGTACAGTTTGACGAGACGGAGCCGCCGCCACCCAGCACGGGCAGACCGTGTGGGCATACTTTGCCCATACCGCGGGTCATTACGCGCACTATCGCCTAAAATTTGCTTCTGAATTACTTGGTTGTGTAGACTTCCTCCAAATCCTTCATTATGACTCCTGATTTCGCATTAAAACTTGTGATTTCTTGTGCAACATAATTTAAAGCAAGTTTTTACATATCTTTGCAATTATGAGTCATTAGTGGTAGAGATTGAGAGTTTCTTGTCAATTGCTTGACTAAAAACAGTGTTTAAACATAGAGAAAGATGGCAAATATTGGATCCACCAATAATCGTCCGAGAAGTTATTCTCGGGTGTGCACAGAAAAGACTAGTGTTGGTCTGTGGGGCCAGTCTTGAGATCCTAGTAAGCTACCAAGGGTGACAGTCGTCAGTCCGGAGAGGCCGGGGTATTACAAGTGGTATCAGAGCCAGGTCTCATGGTTACACGGGCATGTGGGGTCAGTGGAGCATGGCACATGTGGACCAGAGTGGACACAACATGATATGTGTGCCGGCACTAGACGCATAAGGCGTCGATCTTCTAAGAATGGGTGTATGTGAGATTCTGGCGCATGGATTAATAGGATTGATAGAATACTCATACCAACAAGTTGTAACTTCTTTTAGAGAAGCTTATATGAAAAGAAATGTAAGGTTAAGCATGCTTGGCCTAGAGCGATTTGAGGATGGGTGACCGACTAATAAGTTCTTCCCTGGTGTGCACTGGTGAGGACAAAGTGCGTTGAAAAGACTAGTGCTGATCTATGGGACTAATCTTGAGATCCTAGTAATAAGATGCTAAGGGTGATAACCACCAGTCCGGAGAGGCCAGGCCGTTACAAGTGTTCCCTCTTAGTCCTTATATGGGGAGGCTAGGTCTGAGGTACCATCCGAGTTGGTTACAATGTATTATCTAGTCTAAGCTTTCCTTGTTTAAAATCATCTTCTTGCTTACCACACCGGGAGTCGGTGTCCTCATGTGCTTTGTATCACCTGAATCTTCATGGGCTTCATGGATCTTTTAGCATATTGTATCGTGGGCCTCCAGCTGGGTCGAACCGGATAGGCTAAGGGTGAGTGCCCGTTGGGCATGCCTATGTCAGCATCACTTTAAGTTCTCTATGGAGAATCGGTTGGTGAAAGCTTGTGTGCTTGTTAGTCTTGGGTTATTGGAACCCTGGAAAGTTGTGGCCTTGGTGATGTTTCTTTGGGCCTCCAATTTGATTGTGAAGATTACCTCAAGCTTGTGGCCTTTTGTGGCATTATCTTGGGAGCCTCCAATTGAGTTGTGGAGACTGGTCCAAACTTGTACATGTGCGGTGACCATCCTGAAGTGTACCATAGTGGATCAAGGTCTTCTCCTTTTTGTGGGAGGACTCGAGAAGAATACGGTGAGCCACTGTGGCATTTGAGGAGCCTATCTTACACCTCCACACCGCTCCAACAGAGACATAACTTCTTTAAACCTGAACTTCGGGATAAAATCACAGTCTCCACGTGCCTCGTTTATTTCTATACCCGAGCTCTTTACTTATGCACTTTACATTGTGATAGCCTTCGTTCTTGAAGTTATATATATTGCTATCATCTTGGTGCTTGACATGCTTAGTATAAGTTGTTGGTGCACTTAGTTGAACCTAGCGGATTTAGATTTTCTGCTTGATAAATTAAATGCTAGTTTTATTCTGCATTTATTATAGCCTTAACTGTAATAGTTTTAAAACGCCAATTCATCCCCCCTCTAGGCGACATCCGTGTTCTTTCAACGGGGTTCTATGGTTGCAAATATAATCGTGTAATATAACTTACATGGTAAGTAAGCATCATGATCATTGTTTGCTATTTAACTTATGCGGGATGTGTTACCCAAGAGCCAACACTAGACTTCGTCAGTACGCATGATACCGTGCGGAATTCAACTGAATCCGCAAAAGTACAATGTGAAAAATATCTTTCCCGACTACTGCGAAGAAACCGACACCCGATAAAGTTGTTTCGTGTACCCGGAGTCGGAGTACCGATCTTAATCCAAAGATCGTAAAGTTGGCTCGGATCGATAATCCAATAATACCGCCAAGATCAAATTTGAAACAATTGGAAAGCAGGAACAAATCAACAATACCAGAATTCTTTGATTCCTCTATCCTACATGTGCAACATGAGGGTGATGTTATTGCTGTGTAAACATATTTAGTATTACCATTAGTAGTTTGAGTGTAGATTATAAGCGCAAGTCATTTGTAATGAAATTATATTGTTCAGAACAATTCAGTGAAATTATTGTTGCTATTGTACAACCTTTTAACTTGTTATATGCATATATACTCTATATATGTCATATGTTAAGTTTCCAAAATAACTACACATAATATGTTTAAACTAAAAAAATAGCTTTGTTCATTTTAGCTCAAGTATACTCTATGAGAATTTGGCTAGCCATGAAATTTTGTCAAAGTTCTTGGCCTTGATCATAGCAATATTGAAAATAACACAAGTATCTTTGGTTCAAAGATTTATACTCCCTCTATCTTAAAATAGATGTCTTAGATTTATTAAAATTTAGATAAATCTGGACACTATTTAGTATATAGATTCATCCAAATTTTAAAAAATCTACGATTTCTATTTCAAGACGAAGGGAGTACTAAATTTTCAAAGGAAATCCTTAAGGCTTTTCCTCACTCTAAGTGTTGTTTGATTGGTAGGATTGCAACTCATATAAATATTTTGTAGAATTAAGTATAGAATTTCCGATCCATTTCATTGGTAGCAATTCTTTCTTATTTTTGCATTTCAGGAACTCGCACATAGAAGATGTCGTATTAATTGAGTAGGACGACATTGCGAAAAAGTGTTGCCTACTTCCTTCTATTTCTGATTTCAACTCCGTGCATCTCTTGGGATCCAGTTGTTTTTTCTAATTCATTGGTGTTGTTTGATGTCATTCGCCTTCGATCTACGTTGTTATCTTCGACGATGGTTGTGCTGGTCTTTTGGGGTCTTAGCGCGATAATTTTTCGTGTGTCTATTACAAGAATCTCTACTAAGACAATATTGCCCGTCTGGGTTGATGGAGGGGTGAGGATGTTGACACACCTCCGACCCGTGCTAGTGTATGTACTTGTTATGTGGTCCAATGATATATGTATTTTTTAGTATTTTTTCCAACCCATATTAGTTGACTCAAAATTTTCTAGATAGCACTAAAATTTAACTAGATACATTTATATCTAGATTAATATAAGTCAACTACACGTCTATACCGCCGTTATCAATGCGGAATTTTGGAGTAATATGAATTGGAGGGATTATTTTTTAGTTCGTTTGTACCGCCGTTATCAATGCGGAATTTCGAAGAAAAAACCCAGATCTGTGCCGCTCACCACGATCACAAACCGACGACATCTTCACGTCTTGCTTCCGCTATTTATGCGGTTGGGTCGCACCACCGTATGCGTGGCGATCAAATTCTTTTTAAGTGTCGAACGTCTTTTTGCATCCGCTCGTTTGAAACCAAATCGGCGCCCTCTGGTTAGTGGGCACACTCAACTGCAGGACCCACAGATCAGTGACCATGTAAAGGAGGTGCCTTCACCGTACATGTGGCACAAGATCGCACGGATAGCACACCAAATACGATTATTCAAAATCCTACAAGCATAAGTCACTGCCATGTGGGGCGCACGCACACGCATGGCCCACCGGCAGTAAACTTCTCGATTTAGGTTTCCCGTGACGTCCATTCGCGAGGAGATCTGCCTCTGGCTTGAGGTGCAAGAGAGGAGACCGCACGGATCTCCCCGGCCTTCCTAAATAAAAGCACCCGGAATTCTGCACTAATCACCACACTGCCACGACGCCCGCGGGGGCAGTTTGGGCAACACAGAAACGGTGGCAGAATGGTGGATAGGCATCACTACTCGAGGGCAGAAAAGGAACACCGCGAAAGATAAAGCCTCTATTTGGACCCTCGGCTCTGCTCCCATCGCCATTGCTGCTCTCTTCTTCCTCCTCCCTCCCTCCCTTCTTCTTCTCACAATTTCCCTTGTAAATTTCCTCTTGTTCGTTCCGTGTACTGAGACGTAAACGAACGGCAGAGGCAGAAGAGAGTGATTGGTGAGCGGTAGGAACCGGACCTCTGCGGTTGACGGAGGCCAATTTTGATGCGTGGCCTCCTCGAGGTCCATGCGATTGGCAGAGACGCCGCGTCGAACAGCTCCTTGAAACTGAAAGCCGTTCCGGCATTGGACATGATGAGGTAGCAGGCAGATCTCCGGGCTCTCTCCTTCCCCCTCCTCCTCCGTGCGGTTCTTCGTTTCTTCCGTGTCTGTTTGTGTTCAGATCGAAGCGTGCGCTGTTTATATCTTGCGTGCGTTTGATTTTTTTGGTTTCTGCTTCCGTTTCGCTTCGGTTGGTGACGGATTTCATCGGTTCGCCCGCCGGCCGGAACTGGCCGGCTTTGTAAAAATTTCACGTTTTGTGCGTTTACTTTGTTAATCTGGCCGATGCATCCCCCTGTCTAGTTTGTTGGATTCTCCTCTCTTCCTCCGGCCTTGTTGATCTGTGCTTTGGTATTTCGGTTCCGACTGTGCCAATTTGCCCGGTTGGTTTTGACTCCCGATTCGGTGTTCTTAATCGCTATGTTTTGCAGACTTCTGCTTGTACTCTGAAGGTCGTCTTCCAAATTTCTCTCTTTCCAATGCTTTTCCGGCTATTTCATCTGGATGAACAGCATCCTGCCGTTTCTTCGTTTTTGCATCCTCGGGTTCTCTTCGTGTGAAGATTGGACTTCATAGAAGTATTTTCTTCTTCTTCCCATCCCTTATCTGTCGGTCGCGTTGTTTGTTCATCTTATCTGCTAGTGATCGTTGAATTTTGCGGTCATTTTGTTGTCGATTTCATCATATCTTATTGCGGTCGATCGATCCGTGTTCTTCTTCGTATCATTTCACTCCAAGGCGACCGATTTGCTACTTACATTTTGCAGCAGATCCCTTTGTCCGGTCAAATCGCTAATCTTCCCCGTTTCAGGTACCAAAGACTCAGCCCGGACTGCCTCCCGCTAACGAACGGTGGCGGCAGCGGCGGCGTGGCCCGCAAGCCGGCGTCGAGATCCTTCAGAGACGATGACGCCCCGGCCGCTGCCACCGACGGTTCCAGAGTGGCCTCGTACCTCACCTCCTCCCACCCAGACTCGAAGCCGGCGCGCCCGCGTGCGCCGCAGCCGCCGTCATCGTCGGCCGCACGGAGCCCGGCGCGGGACCATGGCCATCACCACCCTTCCGACTCCTCCGACACGGCCTCCCCGAGCTCCACCGGCGGCGCGGTCGGTGGCGACGTGCTGCTGCAGTGGGGACACAACAAGCGATCCCGCTGCCGGCGCGACTCCTCCGCGGCGTCCTCGTCCGCATCGCCGTCCTCGCAGCGCCGGCAGACCCTCGGCAGCGGGAAGATCCAGCGCCGCGCGTCGGCGCCCGCGGAGAAGCTCATGCCCCCTCCGGCCGCCACCGTCACGAGGGGGTCGAACCTGAGGTCTTCTTCCTCGTCCTTCCCGGCCCGTCCTGCCGGAGGAGACGCCAACCACCAGCCTCCTCCTCCCCACCACAGCAGGTACGGCCTCCTGTCCCCGTCTCGTCTCGTATCCTGCGTGAGAGCTCTCCGCTCGCTCGCTCCCCATTTGTCGCCGGTTTCACGCGGTGACTTTTTTTCCGGTTTCCGCTTCTACCCCCAAGCAGAAACTACCGGGCCACATCTTGTTCTTGTTGTGGAGTCGTGGGATCGTGGCCTTCGCGGCGTTATTTATTCGAGGAGAGGTTTTTTTGGTGCTCGGGGTTGGGTCTATTTGGTTTTTTTGGTGAGCTGTACCGCCCAGGCGCCCACCCGTCTTTTAGCAGCACCGAGACGAGAGCTTGTAGTTGGACAAAAGATTCCTTCCTCTCTATTCTTTCCTTTTCTCCAAATTCAAAGTAGGTTTTTGATTATTTTTTGTTCATATTTTTATATTCTGTATGTACTGCCGGTTAGAGGTCCGGATCGCGTCGTGGATAGGTTTCCTAATTTTCGTTGTATTTTTCGGTTTATATTAAAGTTATTTTTCGGTGGAAAGTTTTGTGTCTGGATCTGAATGGGTGGTAACTTTACCCCCCCCCCCCCCCCCCCCCCCCTGACTGCTAATCCGTGGACGCAGGGGTCACGTAGGCAGCCTGTATTTGTCACACATTGCGTGATGCAAGGGGGACCCAACTAGATTTCCATATCTGCTCAAATTCCTTGATGACAGCAGTACTCTTTCGTTAGTAGTATCAAGAAGCAAATTCAGTTTCCCTCCTTGGAATCCTCGGTTTCATATACATCCTGTGGATATCCGGTGTTTAGCTTGTGCATGATGATGATCTGAGTTGCAGCATCGAGAGAGGAGGTGCAGAAGGGAAAGGGCCTAGTACTACCGGTAGGGCAGATGGTCATAAATATGTGTGCACATCTCGACACCCCCATCTTTTTTTTTCCTTTTACTTTCTATATGGACATCAACAACTGTAGCCCTAGGACGGAGGAGTAGCTTTGCTTAGTTTTGCATATATTGTATCCATCTTGTTGTGGTAAGTCTCTACTGGTAGAGACCAGTACCAGCACCGATCCACCCCTACCCACCCTTCTTCCCCTTCCCAACCACCACCACGATCCCATGATTGACGCCATGTTTTCTCCCTTGTTGTACGATCAGGTCCATCGCGGTGGAGGAGCGATCGGGCGGTGTGCAGAAGCGGTCGTCCCCGGACAAGGCGCACCACACCAACAAGCCCAGCGTGGACGCTGTGCCGCATCATCATCAGCAGCATATGGAATCCAAGAACAACCCATACCACCACCACCACCACAGCAACGACTCGCCGCTGGTGCACGCCAACGGCACCGGCACCGTCGCCGTCGCCGGCGAGAAGCTGGGAGGGGAGCGGTTCGAGCTCCCCCGGATCTACATCTCGCTGTCCCGCAAGGAGAAGGAGGACGACTTCTTGGCCATGAAGGGCACCAAGCTGCCGCAGAGGCCCAAGAAGAGGGCCAAGAACGTGGACAAGTCGCTCCAAGTATGCATCATCCCCCTGCAACTGCAACCCACTGGTCCGATCGGATCTAGGAGTATTTCTCCGTCTGCTCTGATATACTAACATGTGTTTTTGTTTGTGCTCCAGTTCGTCTTCCCAGGGATGTGGCTCTCAGATTTGACCAGGGGCCGCTACGAGGTGCGAGAGAAGAAATGTGTGAAGAAGGTATAAACCATTAATCCCCTCCTGCTCTGCCGTTTCCATTGACAGGTTCAACTCGTGCCTGTTGTTCTTTCTTTTTGTGCTCACGAAAAATTAGTAGTACACGTAGATTGATTGATTGATTCACGGCATGCGACTGATGGGCTGCGATGCAAATTAAAGCCTTAATAAAGTGGGTTAATTAGTTGCCGCTTTAGTTTTCTTTTCTTTTCTTTTCTTTTGGGATG
The DNA here is from genome assembly GCA_916181665.1 of Avena sativa. Classification (NCBI taxonomy): domain Eukaryota; kingdom Viridiplantae; phylum Streptophyta; class Magnoliopsida; order Poales; family Poaceae; genus Avena; species Avena sativa. The sequence goes on along the minus strand of OV702281.1, from coordinate 383,524,705 downwards.
GTCACGTGGGGCCCATGACCCCTGATGTCCTCATTCATGATGGTACCGAGTTAATTTCCCTCGGCTTTATTGCTGTGGACGTGGAATGCAAGGCCGCGATCTTCTCTTGCCCTAACCGGAGGAGTCTTCTAGGTTTAGCAGATTCAGCCACTGTCATGTGGTGCTTTGCCAAACCAGAGACCCCAAAACGTTGGACAACCCAACTGCTGCTACCAGTAGCCACAAAAGAAAAAATCCCGTGGCCTCTTTGGGCTGGGGGCCACCTGTCAGCGTCATGTCCTCCTCGGCCCACCCTTGCAAATCGTGTGTGTTTGAACATCAGCCGCTGACTAGCGGGGCCTGTGGAGGAGAGGTGTATCTGTCGCCTGCTAGGACCACATGATGGCGCGCCTGGATAGAGCTTGGAATCATAACCATGAAAAAAAAAGATAAAAATAAATAAATCTGTTGATCTAAAAAAAATGAATAAATCCTTCGATCTATTTATCTGTTTTTGGTTAGAGTTTTGCTACATCTACGGAATGATTCTACGGACAAATCTTACGGACACGACGTGGTTGAGCATGATTGGAGACGTAGCAGCAGTTGCTCCTATTTTTTCTCACCCAGATTCACGGTTCAATGGCACATCAGCACGTAAGGTCAGTCCGTAACAAATTCATCCGTAAGTGTAGCTTTATTGTTTTGGTTATTGCCATTTCAGAGTTCCATCTCTGCGGCATGCGTGTCCTGTCGATAGGAACAAGGCAACGGCCCCGGATCATGTAGCGATTTGGTGGAAGGAATCTCGTAACATGGACTCCTCTGTTTAGGTTGCTACTACTATTATTAAATCCCAAAACACTGAAAGAGGACTAGATCGTGCTTGGCCTTGGATACTCCCGTTTATTATTGGACACGCACATGCTCTTATAAGCACCTAGTAACAGTATTGCTATTTCTTAAACTCGTCATCAAATCAAGCTTTCCTCTTGAGCTCTGCACTAACCGAAACCTCTTTCTCGATATGAAATGCAGAGGCGAAGAGGTCTGAAAGGGATGGAGAGCATGGACAGCGACTCGGAGTGAAGAACAAAGGGAGAAGATGGGTTTGGGATGTGTGGTCGGTCATTGACCGGTGGTAGAACTTATAGGCCAAAAAAAGAAGAAGGGTCGTGTCTTTTGTAAATGGAGGATGGAGAAGAGGGGCAAAGAGTGGGCTTGCCTTGCCTTGCCTTGCAGACGATGCCCCGGCTGTTTTTTTCTTTCATTTATTATTTGGGGGTTGGTTTGAAATACGTATCATTTTGGTGGGGCTGTCACGTGGATGGCTTGCGTGGCGCCTTGTTGAGTTCCTACACGTAACTAGGAGGAGGTGGACGATACGCTAGGCCATTTCGTTGCCGTGGAGCGTGGGAAGGTGCTTGGTGGTATCGCTTGGCGCATCGTTCTTCGCCAATTTCTTATTCTGTCTCCTACCCTCTCTCGTCCTGTGAGTGAGTCGATAGCTTTAGGATGAAGGATGATCTTATATTAGTGGGACGAAAAGAGATTGGCTGCTCGGGCTGGGCTTTGCTTGAACGAGTTGGGCTATGGCCCTCCAGGCATTGGGCCTGGTGCCAGCGAAATGTTACGGAAATAGAGAGGCCTCCTAGTGGCCGCATCGCACTGATCAAGTGGTCTCTAAAGACGTTTTCTTTTTTCCTGCTTTCCTCTTGAACGTGATAACTGTAGTTGAGGTGGTGAAACTAGGAGAAACTGCTCCCCCCACCCCCAAATTCAGCTCACCAACAACCTTTCTAGCAAGTGCTCTTCCTGTGGCCCTTTGACCCGACGGAGGTGTTTGGTTCAGGAATGGTAACGTAAACCTAATCAGATGACAGTGGTACTGTCAGCGGAATGGCTAAAAAAACAGAACGTTTTGCTGCAACTAAATGTATCATATCCATTTGAAGATTTCCAAGTGGTAGGAAATGATGCTCGGAAAAATACCCCGAAATCACCTAGTACCAAAAAAATCTGGAAACTTGTCACAAATCGATTGGATCTGGACAAATTTTACAGCAAATCTACACACGGCTGACCCAATCAAGAAAAAAACAGGCTTGACACCCGATTGAAGAGAACACTAGCACAAAAAGTGCAAAAATACCCTGTCCAGGCTCCTGCGTCTGAGCCAACTATTGACACGATAATGTGCTTCCAAATCTGAAGTTACAGAAAAGCAGGTGATCGGTCAGGGGAGCCGTGCTTCTCATTAAAAAAATCTTGTTTCTATCAAAGTCGGTAAGAACTCTAAGTTCCAAAGCAGGGCCTAGCTTAACTAAGCTGTTCCGCATTCAGGTGCGTGTTGCTAGCACACGTAGGTCGCCGGCAGTTGTTCCGGCCACGCATTTCAAGAAAAGAGGCGCCGGCGCAGGCGTCTATGTATTGAAGCGAATACCTCTTTTGTTAGTTCAGTGATCAGGTTTGAACAAGCTTCTATGTACTTCTTCATTTTAATAGCCCCAATTTTATCTAGACCATATTGAAGCAATCACCCTGACAAAGGAGACGCAGGACGTCCTCAAGTGGAACTGGGACCCAAGCAACTGCTACACAGCACGATCATGCTACCAGGCACTCTTTGTCGGGCGAACTGCAAGGTGACCCTTTGGTTAGCCGTGAGGAACAGGTGCTGGACCGCCGATCGGCTCAGCCGGCGTGGCCTCCAACATCCGACAGTCTGCCCCTTCTGTGACCAGTGTGAAGAGACCATCGATCATCTTTTCATGGGTTGTGTCCTGGCCCGCGAGGTTTGGGCAGCCTGCCTGGGCTGGTGGGACAGGAGACACTAGATGCCGGAACATGATTCCAAGTTTGTTGATTGGCTCCAAGATAGGCGAGGCGGCAAGGGCCGCGAGCGCGACCTCTGGACAGGGATTGCTTTGGTTTGCTGGACGCTTTGGCGCCACCGAAATGACGTGGTCTTCGAAGGGGCCGCTCTTTCTCCCAGAGAGGTCATCCATAGAATCACCACGGAGGCAGACCTCTGGAGGACTGCACGGCTTTTCCGCGATTGTCTAGGAGAGGTAGATAGGTGAAGGTGCCGCGAGTAGTTGGGTAGGATGTGTGTGTGCCGTCTTCATGACGGTGTGGATTTGCACCCGTGGCGTCTGTGCCACGGGACGTTGTAAAACTTGGCCTCTTGGCCCTTCTTCTATGAAAACGATACGTCTCCCAGGACGTATCCTTGAAAAAAAAAATCTAGATTCACATGTATCTAATTAATATTTTGACTAGATACATTCGCATTTACACAAAGTTGAGACATTAATATAAATCGGATGGATATGATTTGTGTTTTATACTCCCTCCGTCCAAGAATATATGTCTTAGGTTTTTTAAATTTTGAATGAATCCATATACGAAATAGTGTCTAGATTCATTCAAATTTTAACAAATTTAAGACATCTATTTTGAAACGGAGGGAGTATTTGGAATGGATTATCTTCTGCGTATGTCAAACTAATTTGATTATGTGGTTACTTATCTATACAATACTATTGCAATTCGAAATTCACGAGCGACCACAAACTGAATATAATCGGGTCTGTGTAAATCATTCGGGCGAGCAGAGCGCACGACCGACGAGCGCGCACGCACGCACGCACGCAAGCAAGCAAAGGACAACATAGCTAGCTCCGCTGTCAGTCGTAGCTACCTCGAGTACTCGCGCGAAGTTAAGTAGCGGGGGACGCTGGCTCCAAGTGATGCAGCCGCTCGCGCTCTGTGCCAACGAACACCCCTTGAGAAGCTTCGGTGCTGTTTTTTTTTTTTTGAACAGATTCGGTGCTGTTAACCTGGGCGGGTGGGAAACGAACGACAGCGCGAGCGAGCGAGCGGCACGCGCATGCGTGGTGGCTTCGTACTCGGGCGTGTACGCACTGTACCTGCGATCTGGAGTCGACCAGGCCGGCAGTGACGTGCCCAAGCACGTAGGAGGGGCGTCACAGGACGACGCTACGAGCGAGGAGGAGGAATCTGGTGCTCTTTTTTTATGGCAAATTTTGGTGCTTATTAGTGACGGACCGATCCGCGTGGTAGAACTCCTGCAGTCCAGAGGGTTAACCTGGTCCTCTTGCTACTCCACAAGCCTCTTCTTGCTTGAGCAAACAATGGTTGTGGTTCTGTCAACTTGCCGTCCTACTCTTCTTGCAGGGGGTTTGTTTTCTCGTCTTACTTTTTTGCCTGCAACGGTTGTTGGGGCCTGGGGGTGAAAGGTACAGCGGGACGCGCCTTGCCTTGGCTTTGCGGCATTATTAAAGCCGGATAGAGGAGGAGGAGCGTGGCTAGATAAACTAAAAACTTGCCGTCGCTTTTCTCCAATATAATCTCAGGCGGTGGTGCTTCACTGCAGTGCTTGTCTCCTTCAATCAGGCTCCTCCTCTTCTCGCTCTGACCGTAAAACGTAGTTTCCTCAGGTGCTCGTCTTGCTCTTCCCTAATCGGCCGTCTCGGTATGTGGCATCACCAACCGAACAGTCCTGGTCTCTTGATCTCGAAGCTGATCAAGGGACATGGGTTGCCCAACCAAGGGACCCGTCCTCTCTGCGAGCGCCATGCGGAAAACACCAACCATCTCCTGCGTGCTCGCCTGCCCCTTTTCACGTCTCGTGTGGGCTAAGGTCCTTCGTCCGGCCGGACTAGTCACGGCGGCGGTGATGTCTGATTGGTGGCCGGATGCGGCTGCTAAGGTGGCGGCCAAGGACCGGCGAAAGGCCAACTCCAGGTGCTCGCTAGTTATGCGTAGAACGCAACGCCCGTATTTTCGACGGGCAGGCATGCGCCGCCACGGTTCTAGCAACGCGCGTCAAGGATGAGTGGCAAGAGAGTGGCTTCTTTGCCATGGCTTTAGTGGGTCAGCGAGGGGCATAGGCTATGCTAGCTTGTGTTGTGGTGGTACGCGGTGCTGCTAACCAGCCTGGCTGGCTTGTTGTCAATGTCGTGGTATTGCCGATGAGTACGCCATAGAGGGTCTTCACAGTGTGTGTTTAGAGACGTGGGGTAAGGCGGACGGTTGACGGGTACGAGGTAACACAGTTTACCCAGGTTCAGATCTCACAACGGTGGCGGAATCCTACTCCTGCTATAAATTACTATAAAGCAATACGCCGAGTTAGAGAGATAGGTTCGCTATGCGAGGTTGTATGAATCGATGCCCTAAAGGCTCCCATAGGTCCGACTTATATAGTCGCCAGGTCCTAGGGTTACAGGAAAAAGTCCTAGCCGGACAGGTTACATAGTCCTACACCGTCTATCACTAGTCTTGTGTATTTTGTACTCCAAGGCTCCGGGTACGCTGGTGACTCCACCGTAGCCTTCCTTTATCCGGCATGGGCCTCCCTTCTGGATCCACCTAACTGGGCCGTCCAGCAGGCCATAGGCCATGCTACCGACTATGGGCCACCCGGGTTAGCCGGATAAGAGACATGCTATAAGGATACCCATATAGCAATATCCCCAACAGTAGCCCCCGGAGAACTCCGAGATCTTGCGTCGTCTTGCCTCTTCACGTGGAATGCTTCGTCTAGATGGATGTCGGCAGATCGTCAAGCAACATCTTGTAGTCCTCCCAAAGAACCCTCCAAGGTTTTCTCCGTTTTTGATTTGTAAGCCGGAAAAATGCTGAATCTTCCATCGTACTCTTCCGTAGTCGGATTGAATCCGTCCATGCCGGAATCTTCGATGCGACGGCTCATCTACTCGTGTCAGCTAGGACGACGTAGGCTTAGATCAGCGACTCCTCGTAACTCACACATGCAGAGAACGCAATCATATCCGATTTCCCCGCGCGAGCGATACGAACCGTTGGCGGCGGCGGTTGGAGATGACGAAATTTCCGCACACGTTCGCGAACACGTCGTCTACGCGGCAACCGTCCGATTAGCTGCACGAATCTTGACGCCGAGGATGATAAATAGTAACCGTGGGGCATTTTCCACTTTTTATCTCATTCTTCTCGCGTCATCGTCTTCTTCCTCCAGCCGCACGTCTCCTCGAGCTCTCCACGAGAAACCTCGAAAACCCTAGCTTCCATCTGTGTCAGTCACACCCGTCCTTCACTCCATGGCCAGCAGCAGCACCTCCCCGTCGATGGCGGCGTCGAGCGAAGCCGCGACGAAGCCGGCGAGCTCCGTCGTCGTGCCCCCAGAGGGCTTGGTCATCCCCGCATCGGCGGTGATCGAGTCCACCGGCGGCGACCACAATTTGGCGGCGCTGGAACCACTGGAGGAAGAGCCAGATTCGCATAAGGGCGAATGGCGCGGCTCGAACATCACCGACCGCGAAATCCAAGAAATGGTCGCCGAAGGCTACCTTCCCGCGACGAAGGGGCTCGCCTGGCGGGCGGCGCCGGCCGGCGAGGTGACACCTTCTCCCAAGACGGAGAAAAGGTGTACCTTAAGGCTCAGCTGGTACGCGGCGTTTCCCTGCCCATCTCTCACTTTTTCCTCTCCGTCTTGAACCACTACAAAGTCCAACCCAGTAACCTCTCCCCAATAGCATCTTAGTGCTTAGCAACTTCGCGGCACTTTGTGAGGGTTACCTAGGGATTAGGCCTAGGTTAGACTTGTTCGTGTACTTTTTCACCGTCAAACGTGAAGCCGGACATAGTAATGAGGAGCTTAGGAACTGCGACACCATAAGCTTCAAGATTCGACCTGGCCGGCGGTTTCCCGACATCGTCGGCCACGAGTCCTGCAAAAACTGGCAGCGGACGTACTTCTACGGCCCCGACATTCCTTTGGCGGGCCGAGAAGTAACGTACCCGGACTTCGTGGATGGAGCCGCCGCTGAAGTTTCCACATGGAGATCCCATGCCTCCCTTCCCTCCGACCTCGACGCTTCTCGCGCAATAAGGCGGATCGAATGGTTCGTAGAGACGGGTTTGACCGGCTTGGACCTAGCCATGTGTTGGTTCATCAGGCGAATCCAACCTCTGCAGCACCGCGTGAAGTTCATGCATTAGTATACCAGTGATCGAAGGGATACCCTTCGGATCTCCGTGGATAACTTCTCGAGCGACTCCGTCAAGCTCCGCCTGAAGGACATCGTCAAGGTGAAGGATAAGAAGCGTGGCTTCACCATCACCTACGACATGTTCGTAGACGGCAAGTGCCCAAAGGTAGGTATTTATTTTCCGTGTACGACATATGCTCCAGTTTCTCCGTCTTGCCAACATCATCTTATCTAACACGGTGATTTCTTACTTAACAGCTTAGCGATCTAAATGAGGACAACCTGGCTGCCCAAATCTACGATCCAAAGATGAAGGAAGTCACGGTCGTGTCCGACGACGATGTCCCGTTGGCGCGAAAGCGGAAGAGCTCCACCTCTGACGCTGCCGACGGAGGCAAGAAGAAGAAGACGAAGGGTGGAGCCTCCAAAAAGACTACCGCCGCCCTAAAGGCGGAAAAGAGAAAAGCCACCGGGATTTTTGCCAAAGCACCCCCCTAGTGTAAGCTTCTCATTCTCCGACATTGTCTATCTGTCTGTCTTGTTCCTGTACTTATGCATTTTGCACGTCTCAGGAAGAAAGCCACGACCAGCCTCAAGAAGACCTCCAAAACTTTGGGGGCTTCTAGAAATATCAAGGTTATGCTGCATCGCGACGCCTCCCCCGCCATCGCCCCTGCTACTCCTGTCGTCAAGCCTTCGTCTGCCCCGACAAGCTCGCAGGCTAAGGAGGCACCAGGCCCTTTCGTCATGGAAGTGGATTCTGGCGCCTCTATCGAACTCGCTGTTGTCGGCGAGCAGGCAACGCAGGAGAGCACCGCTCAATAAATGGCTGAAGCTCCGGCTAAGGATGTCATCGGTGGCGGCAAGGCAGTAGTGGGAGCTGGTACCTCTGCCGAAGGCGGCGCCCTCGCTCCCCAGAAACCCTTCGAGTTCCCGAAGATAGTTTACCCGGCGCTCACGCCGAGTAACACAACTCTGGTTCCTGGAGGAGTACCGTCATCTCCGACGTATGGTATTGAGAAGCTTCTCTGACAAGCGGATATCTTGTAAGGAAATAGCATCTCCTTTGGCAAGCTGCTAGTCGAGAGCGCTACAAACCTCAAGATTATTGCACTTATAAGTTTTACTTTGCCTTTTGCATTTTATATGAGTATCCCACTGTAGCCCCCGAGGATGTAGACGGAAAATCATAGGTTCTACATCTATATGCTCTAAGAGTGACTAAGTTAGAAAGAACTCTCACTGTAGCCCCCAAACATTTAGATGGAAGAATATTCCGACTAGATGCTTTAAGAGTAGCATACGCAGTGTTTATAATTTTCAATACTGTAGCACCCAAGCCTCTAGTTGTAACTGAATTAGTTTCGACTAGATGCTTAGAGAAAAGCTAAACATTTTCCGAGTTAAAATTTTATACTGTAACCCCCAAGCTTCTAATCGAGAACTAAATTAGCTTCGACTAGATGCTTAAAGAAAAGCTAAGCATATTGCTAAATTAAAAACTCTCGCTATAGTCCACTTAATTCAATAACACACGGATCTTCCGCGAGTTCTTGAAAAAAAAACATGAGAATCATGCCATGCCGCTTATTAGCAGGACCCAGCAAGGCAACGCACATGCCTGTGAATGTGAGCCTCGTAATACTCTGTTGGGGACTTGGGGGTTTCTGGTTTCTTCCTATCAGCTCTGTAGGTATGTGGCATATGAACCGGTGAATAGACGAGCAAATTACTGACCCGCGGCATCCCAGGCGAGGGTGAGGACTCAGGAGACAGAGCAGATGGTTTCTCCACCAAATCCGCCGCGTCTCTTTATTCTAAAATCAACGGACAGAGAAGGCCGACGCTGCTGAGCGGACTTCTCTCTTGGGAGCCTTGAACGAAAGAGAGCTGTTTGGCCAAGCCAATACCTGACGCTTATTACTTATTCCCCAGGTTCAGGAGTACTACTCTGACGAGCAACACGCAGCCGCGAACACGCATATTTCTGAATGCGCGTGAACAGCATGTCTGTCGGCGTCACAATTTGGTAAAGCTTTTCCAATCGGGAAGCAAAGTCAAGGGATATTTGTCGGTATTTTCAGTTCAGCCACAGTCGTGGGAGGTTGGCACGGCACAGGTTGCTATGAAATCAGGGCAATAACCGCATGCCAAATACGAGAGTGATGGGTTTCGCAAAAAAAAAAAAAAAAAAACTAGTGTGATGGCGAGCTGACAAACACAAACTCGACAACCCAAAACTGTAAACGAGTCACACCACTGGCTGGCGCAACAGGTCACGTCTGTTTCTGGATTTTGCACACCTTCATTCAGGTTTTGCACACATTCGTTCAGGTTTTGCACAGCAGTAAGAATATCAGTAAATCCACACATTTAAGTGTCACGATAGCACAGCTGAAATTAAATTAATCGACTCAGCTGACATGGGAGCGTCATTTAAACTAACAAGGGACGGGTACCATAACCGGAAAATGACTTGAGTTCAGATAAAGCAGAAGCTGTCGTCACAAATATGCAACATTGGCATTGCCTACATCTCCATGTGAAAACTCAGGTTGCAATACTTCAAACTAAATGCCGCGATGACTTCATGCTCCAAGTAACTCAACCTTCTCCTAATCAAAGCTAGAAGTAACAACTTAACCTGAAATGCAAAAGAATTTTACACTTCAGAGCGTGGAAACCAAAGCCACTCACCACAGAATATAACCTGGTACTCACATGGTACAGAAATGCATAATTTCTTCACAGTTACTCAATTACTCATGGAAATGGAGAAATATAATATAATCATAATTCAGGCATTCTAAAGTAACCAGGTATCACTTTTGCTTTGGTGTCCCTCCTCTCCTCTTCAAACTTTGACAAACAAAAACTTAATTCTGCTTCGTTTCAAAGACCATACGAACCTGCCCAACTCGTATGGTCCTCCTGGGAGATATATAGCAGCAGCGACAAAATTTTAAAACGTGGCATGCAAAGATGTAGATCACGATAACGGAAGGTGTGATCAGCTGGCGGAAACGTGAAGTATAACCAGCTCAACCTAGTACACCTATACAGAGGTATACATGGCCTGGATATGGGTTTCAACAGGTCAAAAAAAAACTGGCCCAAGCAAACTTAAGTTTAAAAGAGAGGGGGGGGGGGGCACCGAAGTACACGTCACCAAATATTTGGCGCATTCAGCACAATGTTTAGTTTAGAAAATCCAATAGCACTTAAGTTTGTTATCAAATTGACATAACTGAAGATAATATATCGAGTTAAATTTACATTTCATTGGTGCAAACCATGAACCAAGATATAGTTAAAAACAAACTACAAATCATAAAAATCAACCGAAGCAACATCTTTTTTCTAGGGGGACTGAAGAAACACCCAAGAATTTACGTGTTGAGTATATATAAAGTAATTTATACATGACTAAATCATGCAACCAGCAAGCAAAAATCAATTAGTTATCACCAGCACCATTTCCTATTTCTAAGAAATTAAACATTTTCCCCTTACAAGTTACAACACTTTATTCACATGCTTGATTGTGACTGTATGTACTATGTAGTTTCTGAGAAAATTGAACAATTGTAAGAGCTCGTTTGGCACCCAGGTATTCATTTCATTTGGATTCATTTCATTTATATTGTGATTCCAAAACCACCCACATGTTTGACTGCCACCAAAATTTGAAAATAATTACGGAATTCAAAATGGAATTTCAAAATAGCTGCCATGTACTAGAATAAAAACACATGCATCAAGTGATTGCAATGGTACTTCTCATAAGTTTTGGACCTCAAAACACACATCATCCATGTTTCAAAGTTCTAGTCCATGTTCAGTCCATAAAACAAAGATACATTGAAATAATAAATACAAGTTCTAGAGTTTAAATAAGTTAAGCAAGATGAAATGGCATACTGCTACAACACAAAGGAAGATACTAATCACGCGTTTATCTGCTTGAGCACCCACTTCTTCTTCATCCGTTCATACGGTGTCACTAAATACTTGAACTTGCGATCATCGGCTACAAGAACATCATATATTGCCAACTACTGATCATCTTCTAGATCTGGTATGCCATCAAGAACAGCACAGATTTCTTCAGGATATGCTGGCTTTGGTGGAGGCTCGGGAACATCGGCAATGAAGTTATCTAACTTGTCACCAAGCATGGTTGTTGTTGAGTCATCCGATCAATACCTCTTCTTCGGACGATCTTCATCGGCTTGAGTTGATGAATTGACATCTTTATTGTTGGCAGTGGTGTTAGCATTCTCCTTCTCCATTTCAGTTGCGCTTTCATTAGCTGTCCTTGCACCCACGACGGTGGCACGGTCTCTACAGTATAGTCTGCTAATCATGTCCCAAAATTTAATTGACTTGTACCTATATGAAGTGGCATCCTTGTTGGCATGCAAATAAATCACAGGAAAACTCTAATCACCTAGGAAAACATCGGTACATGAGAAAGGATAAATTCTACAGATACAAGACAATATCATTTTAAGTTATAGATAAAAGATACAGATAAAAGATACAAAGACAGTACATGCTAATATGAACAACATTTTAGATTTAGAGCATATATGAACAATAGTTCAGATTTACCCAAAATCTAGCTATGCATAAACTTCTGCTTCGATCAGTGTTGCGCATATCGAAGTAATGACTAGACTGTTAATTCCCTAAACTAGATCAACGGTGTGAAACAGAAACTTCCAAACTAACGGACAACAAAAATACAGTAAAAGGGAGAGAGTAATTAGCAAAGATCAAATCATCAGGGTTCCACCTTAAGAGCTTCAATTGCGAAACTTGTTTTAATCTGGAGTAAGTGTGATATTTAATCGGCTTACATTCTAACCTACCGAGCGAACCTAGAACATCCCTCGCTACAATTGTAAACTCCAATCCCACATCCACTTATTTACTCTAATTATAAACTGGGCAATCAATTTCCAGTTTGAGAACAGATACGCATAGTATGTAGCTTGCAAATGAATTCAGAGATGCGTGTTATGGTCTGTTGCACTTGTAAATTAAATAAGCAAGCATGGCCTCATTACCTATAGGGCAGCACCACAACCTAGATCAACACATCAGAAACAACACAATTCGCTTATCACACCAAAATCTCTCTCTCTCTCTGCTGTTCACAATCACACGAGCTTGCACTACTAGCTGCTAACTTAGCCTGCTCATCCATGGCCAAAACAAAAAGGAAACCTATCTTGCACAAGGATCAATCGGTTCTAGCAGGATCATGGATACCTGGAGAAAACGGTGCTGCGGTCGCACTTGTACTCGCGTGTGCCGCAGATCTTGGAGTGCGCCTTCCAGTCGAACTGCACGATTTCTTGAGATTCCTGTGATCCAAACCTACAGGCATTGTCGGTTAGGGTTAGGGTTAGGGTTACAGGGGACGAGAAAGAGAGAGGTGGAGGGAGATATGGAGGCTTGCCTGTGGTGGTGAAGGGAGGAGGAGGCTGTGAGGTGGAGAAAGGAGGAGGAGGCGAGGCGGTGGGAGGAGGAGCGCCAAGATGAGATCGGGGAGGGAGGCGACGAGGATGAGGGAGGAGGATGCAGCGAGGCGGAGGGAGAAGGATGCATCAAGGCGAAGGGGGAAGGAGGCGGCGTCGGGGACGAGGAGGGAGGCGGCGTGCGGTGGCGAGGCGGAGTCGGGGAGGAGGACGAGGCGACCGAGATATTTCGTAAATGACGGGTCATAGACATGAATTGGGTTTACACACCGGGATATTTGAATGGAATTATCAAATGAAATGACGGCCTAATTCCGACAACCAAACAGCATAGACATAGAATTGTAAAATGAATTTCAGAATTTCTGGCCCAAATGATGGATACCAAACGAGCTCTAAGTCAAACAACCAAGCAGTTCTATACTTCTATTATAATTTTACAAGCAGTATATGGATGTCTCAATAAATAAGATAGAGTTACAACTTGATCCAATCGATTAGGCAATCGAGCCACAAATAAGGAAAGTAGCTTTACAGATGAGGATGAGATCTAGGTAAATTTTCCTCTCATATCGACATAGTACCAAAGCCCCTTCTTCCACCGATGTCTAGCAAGATCAATCCAAACTCCAAAACCCCAATGATATGATTGTTGTGTGTCCATCGATCTACCTCACACATCCGCACAACTTTGATCATCGGTTACAATCCTTGATCACATGAAATCTCCCCTTCCTCCCCATGGCGACCTCCTCCGCCCAATCGCTGGCGGCGGCTCTTGGAGTTCCCCCCCTCAGAGAAACTCTCCAAGGAAAATTACCTACTGTGGAAAGCCCAGATGCTTCCTGCTGGACGTGGTGCCCAAGTTATGGCGCTGCTCGACGGCACCAACCACATACCCGCAAGAATTCTAGAGGTCGAAGGAGAAAATAATACAAGCAGCCAAGTCCCAATCCAGCATATGGCCATTGGGTTTCGAGGGATCAGCAAGTCTTGCGATATCTGCTTAATTCTATGAAGCCCGAAGTACTCTCTCAGGTTCTCTCCCTACACGATGTTTTTTTTTTGAGATTCAAAGCTGCATATATATTAATCAACCCGCACCCTCAGATGCTAACAAGTCTACAATCACTCCTGGTGGAAAAGACGACCAAACATTACAGACTTTATTCATGCAGCCCTCTCTAGATAGGATATGTGCGACTTCGTTGCCAGATCGCTTTACGTGCTGAACCAAGTGGTCCGCAAAACCTCTCGGTAGCTCCTTCACCTCCTCAACAAGAGGCCCATGGACAGAGCGATTCTTGTCCTTATTCTGAAACTTTGACACTACACCCAGGCAGTCAGACTCTAGGCAGATTTTGGTGACTCCCTCCTGCTTAGCCAGTTCCACTGCATGCTTGCAGGCTATGATCTCAGCTCTTTCTGGGTTCGGCACCGAGGTCAAAAAATGGCTTGCTCCTGATATGAACTCGCCATGGTGATTTCGAAGAACCACGCCACACCCTCCGATGTTCGAATCCGCAATGAAAGCCCCGTCCGCATTCACCTTGTGCCAGCCCACGTCAGGGGGAAGCCAGTGCTCCTCCGCCCTTAGTGCCTCGGTTCTATTCAGTTCTCTCGTTGCCCACCATTCCTCTACCAGGTGGATGGATCGTCGAGCAACATGTTGCGGATCATCGATCTTCACCTCCTCTCGTGCGTCGTTTCTGGCTAGCCACAGCTGATACAACACCATTATCCCTATCGCCAGCTCCTTCTCTTCTAGACCACCAAGCCAGTCGAGAATCCAACCTGCCAGTTCCCTGTGTTGCACACCCGACGCGCCAGGGCTCATCAGTTTTAGACTCAGTTGATCACGGACCGCGTCCCATGTCAATCTGGAGTGAGGGCACATCCAGAACCGATGCAGCAGGGTCTCTTCCCGGTTGCACACAATGCAGTTTACTCCATCTTTGATATGTCTTCGGCTCAGCTCCTGTCCCACCGCCAGACCGTTTTTTATGAGTCTCCAAACATGTATTTTTGCTTTACCTGGTACGTCAGCTCCCCACAGAGCTAGCCATCCTTGGTGTTCCTCTAGAGTCAACGATGAGCTCGCTCTTCCCGCTTTTGAGTTCCTGATTTGCATATTCAAGTGGTAAGCCGATTTAACGCTGAAAATCCCATTTTTGGTGTAGTTCCATGCGGCATAGTTTTATGTTCCAGCATAACCCACAGGGATTCTCAGTATGTCCTCGACATCGCACTCAAAAAACAACTCTTGCAACTTCTCTTCATTCCAGCCCTGGCCATTAGGAAGAAGCAATTCACTCACATAGTTGACTTCCTTATTCGGCTTGATTCCCCAGGGTCGCCTTAGGCCCGACCTAGGGATCCAGTTATCTTCCATAACTTTGATGCCCATGCCGTCCCCTATCCTCCAAATGATACCATCCTTCAACAGATCTCTCCCATGCAAGATACTACGCCAAGTGTATGATGCACCACTAGGGCATGTTGCTGTCAAAATGCCACCATCTTTAAAGTATCTAGCACGGAGGACTCGAGCGCATAGGGATTGAGGGATTGTTAGCAGCCTCCACGCCTGTTTGGCTAACAAAGCTTGATTAAAAGCCTCAAAGTTCCTAAAACCCATCCCCCTCTCTTCTTAGGCAGACACATCTTGTCCCATGCAATCCACGGGACTTTCCTCTTGCCGTCTGCTTCCCCCCACCAGAATCTTGATGATACAGATTTCAGAGCATTACACATCTTCTTTGAGAGCCAGAAACAGCCCATCGGATATGTGGGCATCGCTTGGAGGACAGATTTGATCAAAGTTTCTTTACCCTCCATCGATAGTCCCTGCCCCTTCCAACCCTGAAGCTTACTCCAGGATCGATCCACCACATGCCGTTGAAGCTGTTGCTGATGTATGGGCTGCCGTTGAAGCTATGTTTGCTAAGGCTTAATGCTTGCATCACGGTCCAAGGCCCGTGTCTCCATGCTCCACGATGTCCTCGTCAACAGCAAGAAACTCGATATATCCGCGGAACAATTTATTGGCAAGATGAAAGGCTTTGCCTCTGAACTTGCTGCAGCAGGTCGGATGATTGTTGATGAAGAACTCAAGGAATATATTCTTGGTGGTCTCCTTGGTGAATATAATTTATTGGTTGCCTCAAAAAAGATGCTTGCTGAAACCGATCAAAATATGGGGATTTTTCAAACTTCTGCCAACACCGCCCGACGTGGTGCTCATTGCCCGCAACAAAATGTTCAGGGTAGTGATGGCCGAAACCGTGGACAACAATATGGTCGTTCTACTGGTCATTATACTGGGCAAACTCAAGGTCGTGGTGTGCAAAAAGGAAGCCGTGGTCGTACACCTTCACCACGCCAAGATGTCACATGTCAAATCTGCAAAAAAGTATGGTCATCCGGCAAATGAATGTTGGTGGCAATATTCTGGCAATAATGATGACAATTCTAGCTCTGGAGACAAGGGAGCTCATATTGCTTCCTATGGTGTGGACACAAATTGGTATCCGGACATGCGTGCCACTCATCATCTCACTAGTGAACTCCACAAATTAACAGAGACAGAGCAGATGGTTTCTCCACGAAATCCGCAGCGTCATCGACGTATGTCTCTTTATTCTAAAATCAAGGGATAGAGAAGCGCACGAGGCCAACGCTGACAGGATTACTATCTTGGAGCCTTAGAACCAAAGAGAGCAGTTCGGCCACGCCAATACCTGAATGCGCTTGAACAGCATTGTTGCAGTGCAAAGATAGTCGCGGCACAATTTGCTCAAGCTTTTCTTACCGGTAAGCAAAGTCAAGGACAGCTTGCTATGAAATCAGGGCAATAGCCGCATGCCAAATACTGTACGAGTGTGATGGCGAGCTGACAAACACAACAGCCCAAAACTGCAAACGAGTCACTACTGGCTGGCGGAACAGGTCATCGTCTGTTTCTGGATTTTGCACACCCTTCATTCAGGTTTTGCACCTCAGCTAAGCATACAGTACGACACATAATATAATCTGCAGGCATAAAGACAGAAAAGAACTCTACTGCAGAGCAGTAAGAATCTCAGTAAATCCACATATGTAAGCATCACGATAACGCAGCTGAAATTAAATTAATCATCTCAGTTGACATGAGGGCTTGACTTCAAAACTAACAAGGGGTGGGTACCATAACCGGAAAATGACTTGAGTTCAGATAAAGCGGAAGCTGTCGTCACAAATATGCAGCATTAGCATGCCAACATCTCCATGTCAAAACTAATATTGCAATGCTTCAAACTAAATGTTGAGATGACTTCATGCTCCAATTAACTTAACCTCTCCTAATCAAAGCTAGAAGCAACAACTTGACCTGAAATGCAAAGAAATACACTTACTTGAGAGCGTGGAAACCAAATCCACTCACCACCGAATATAACAAGTCACTAACCAACTGGTACTCACATGGTACAGAAATGCATCATTCCTTCACAGTTACTTAATTACTCATGGAAATGGAGAAATATAATATGATCATAATTCAGGCATTCTAAATTAACCAGATATTTGGCGCATTCACCACAATGTTCAGTTTAGAAAATCCAATAGCACTTAACTTTGCCAATCAAATTGACATAACTGAAGAGAATATATAAAGTTAAATTTACATGTCATTAGTGCAAACCATGACCCGATACATAGTTAAAAACATGCAACCAGCAAGAAAAAATCAAATTATCACCAGCACCTTTTTCTCTTTCTAAGAAATTAAACATTTTCCCCTTACAACACTTAACTCGCAAGGTTGATTGTGACTATGTAGTTTCTGAGAAAATTGAACAAATGTAAGTCGAACAACCAAGTAGTTCTATTATAATTTTACAAGCAGTATATGGATGTCCCAATACATAAGATGGAGTTACACTTTAATCCAATCAATTAGGTAATCAAGCCAGAAATAAGGAAACTGGTTTTACATATGACGGTGAGATCGAGGAAAATTGGTTAGGAGAAAGTGCATGATAACACAGCGTACGAGTAACAAAAACCATAAGCATTAGAGTTAGAGCTCGTTTGGCAGTCATCATTTAGTGCCAGAATCATAGAATTCAACTGAGATTCCATAACAAACGTTATCGTGTAGTAGCTTCATTGGGCACCAAACAGTTATATAAGAAGCAATCTACATCAGTAATTAAGTAGCTAAATCAAGAAAGTAGGAACAGAAGAAAATAAGTCCTATTAACTAATGGATCAGATGGAAGTTACCTACTCCATTGTATTAATCACCACGAAGTTTCTTGTCATCAACTGAAGCAGGCAGAGGTGCGAACCTCGTGAAGAACGGAAAGGCAGGACCCCTGTAAGGCTCGGTAGACTGGTTGCGGAACATTTGCAGCTTGTTGGTGTTCAGATTGAGCACAAGAAGATAGGAATGAGGCTTCCTTATGGACCAAAACTCCATGTACACATAGCCAGCCTTCATTGCCAGGATGCGCACCCTCTTCATCCACTCATCACGACGAAGCATCTTCAAATACCCAAACTGATTCAGCAACGAGACCTCCTTCTTGAGGATCCACTCTCCGCTGCTGTTACGGACCCAGAGCTTTATGCATTGTTCCTTGCTGGACACAATGCAGAGCCCACCATGCTTCGCCATGTCCGCGATGCAGTACGATTCGCCACAAGGGAATGGAGGATTGACAACCGACCACACCATCGTTTCGGTGTCGAGCACCAAGATCTTCTCTTCGTTCTTGCGATACTTTACCGTCTTGGTGTCCGACCGCCAGTACACGAACCGGCCCGCGGGAATGCCATCGCTCCGGACTCGATTGAAGTTACGCACGACACGGTCAGCATCAGAGTCAATCATGACCCATTTGCCGTTGCTGGAGGAGAAGACGGCGGATTCGTCACCCCATCCCCATTGCTGCAAGCCGATGACCTGGAAGGAGGAGTCGGTCTCGGTCGCCACGATGGCGTAGCGTACCATGGGGAACCAAAGGCGCCAGACTTGAGGCGCGCGGAAGAAGACGGCGGTCCGCGCGAGGGGATCATAGACGGCGAGATCAACCGAGTCCCGGCTGCGTGAGAGGAGGAGGAGGCCGCCGTCGCAGCCGCGGAGGCGCCACTCGTCCTCGTAGTACTCCTCGTCGTCCGAATCAATTTCCGGGAGGTCTTCGAAGAAGAAATCGCCGTCAGCGACCGCGGTGGCTAGATTGCGGTTACCAGATCCGGCGGAGATGAACCGGAGGTCGGGGCAGTGGAGGGGAATGTGCCGGTTGTCGGTGAGGATGAAGCCGACTAGTGGGGGCCTGCGGAGGGACAGGAAGTGACGGAAGATGGCGGGGGCGGAAGCCACTCGGGCCCAGCTCTTGCAGACGAGAGCAGCGCTGGCAAGAGACGCCATGTCGGGGAGGCGGAGGAGGATCTCACCAAGGAGATCGTCACCAAGGGAGTCCACCGGCAGCGCCGGCGAGATCGTCGGCTTCTTGACGCTGGCTGTCCTGCTTCTCTCCCATGGTTCCATTTCTCTCTCCATAGAAATCAGAGTTTGCCTCTTCGATTGCATCGCATCTTTAGACCACCATGTCTCATAGATTTCACTTGTTAAGATTTTTCGCGCCACACATATCAGTTTACCGCCAAAAAACTGTGATTTCACTTTTTCGCGCCAAAATCATTTTGGAACCTTTGCCCTTAAGAAATCAGAAACTGAAATCTTTCATGTTTTGGACACAGAACCCCCTAACTAGAAGCTAGAAGCACATAAGAGCATCTTCAATCGTTTGGGTGAACCCGGCCGAAAACCGGACTTTTTTTTGGTGGGACGGTTTTTGTCTGGATACGTCCAGTTCCCCGCTCGCGTACCCAGGCCGAGTTCCCACGTTCGGCTAAATTTCATTAAAGGTGAGCGAATTTCACTAAGATGGGCGAATATAGACGAATTACATCGAATTTAAACTAAAGTAGTACATAATAAACTAAAAAAAGGCCGCCGCCGTGGCCTTTGCCGTTTTACGTGCCAAAGTTGTTGTAGAACACCGTGTAGCCGGGATCGGTCCAGCCATCATCCTCGTCGCCGCCGTCGTCGTCGTCGCTCGGCGGCTGGTGCTGGCGGGAGCTCCCTTGGCCTGGGTCGCCGCACCTCCACGGCTGGTAGGATGGGCCGTCATCCTCATCGTCGTCGAGGACGTAGAGCGGGGCGCCCTGCTAGGCGAGCTTGCGCCCGGACAACGGCCGTCTCCGGGCCGCCTGATCCTCGGCCTGCTGCTGCAGGCGGTGGACGCGCTGCCGCTCTTGATCCTCCCAGTCTTTTCTGGACCACTCCAGAATGTCCGGCGATGACGACTCCACCAACGGCGGCGCCGAGTCGCGGAGTGACTGCTCCAGCGCCATCCTCAAGGCACTGTCGTCGTGTGGCGCCGAGCCTTCAATCTTCGGGCGCCGAAGTCGCAGGTGGCCGATTGGTGACGCCGTCGCGCGTGGCTCGCCGATGACGATGCCACGCGAGCGTGTCCGCGGCGGCGAGCGCACAGGCGAGCCTGCCTCGCGCTTGACTGGGCTCAGCCCCGGCGAAGGCGCAGTTGGCGTGCGCAGCGGCGCGGAGCCCGAGGAGTGGGAGGCCGAGGCGGAGGAGGAGGAGCTCATGCTGGCCATCCTCCTCGGCATCCAGTTCGCCGGAGGACGCCGCCCTGACCTGGACGCCGGTGTGGGAGTGCACGGGAAGCCTAGACGCGGCGTGTTCCCGACGTTGATGTGCTCCAGCACCGCCTTCAGCGTGCGACCTGGCGCACTCCACCAACGCCGACGACCCGCCGAGTTGTTGCGCTTCGTCGGCGACTCGTTGGGCGGCCCTTCATGGCGGGCGAGCTCCTGGGCGCGGCGGTCCGCGAAGAACTCCTCCTAGTACAGGAGGTTGTCGGGCGACTCGGCGGTGGAGGGGTCGTCCATGGCGTCGATGAACTCCTGGATCTCGTACGGGAGCTCCTCTGGCGTCAGCGCCGACGGGATAGGGATGCCGCTAGCGCTTAGCTTCCACCCCGGAGGGTTCTGCGTGTCCGGCGGCGTCATATACCCGGCCTCGTACAGCAGGCGTGCCTCCCACGCCTGGAGGGTGCGCCAGCCGAAGCCGTTCGCCGCCGTATCGTCGCCGGGGTACTGCTCGGCCATGGCTGGGGAGGTGAGCTGTGAGGGAGTGTTCGCCGGAGTTCGGGTTGGTGGGCTGGGGGAGCTGTGAGAGAGTGTGAGAAACTCCGGCGATGGGTACGGCTTATATAGGCCGAGGTGGGCGGCAAGGGCGGGAGGGGTGTAGCGGCGAGGGCGGGAAAAGGGGAAACGACGGGAAGTTAGTGCCCGTCGGTCCGTCGCGGGAGCCGAGGCGGCGACGGTGGCGCCGCAATTCGGCGACGCGTGGCCGACGCGACGGGCAGTTAATGTCCGACGGTCGCCCCGTGGTTCCGAGGATAACGACGACTCGGCTTCCGTCGCTGACTCGGCGGGTCCACGCGCCGTTTTGTTTTTTTTTTTTCGCTGAGTTCGCTGCGTTCGGCGTTCCTAGGGTGTACCCGGGAACCTGGGTTCGGTCTGGATAGTCCGGACCAAAATTGGCCCAAATCCGGCCAAAAACAGGTCTCTGGCTACGCGACTGGGCCAATTTTCGGCGTTTGGACCGAAATTTGGTGGCCGAATCGATGCCCTGGGTAGCCGAGTGCAGATGCTCTAACCCCATATATTTGCAAAACCGGACAATAAGCTGTTTTGCTAGGCAGGTTTGTTTGCATGGCCTGTTGACGTGGCAAAGTGAGTTCGGCTTGGTCCAAATAACTTAACGTGTACTTGTTCCATTTCAAAATATAAGATGTTTTCATTTGCTCTCGCGAGCCGGCGGCGGCGGCGAAAAAAATCCTCCCGATCTCATCCGGCCAGGGCATTGACATTGGTCCCTTCTCCCTCCGCCTGCCGCTCCGGCAGCGGCAGGAGGGAGGGGGGCTCGTTCCTCCGGTCTAGCCTAGTAGTTAGGGTTAGGTTTTGTCTTCTTTGGTGCGTCATTAGGATGGTGGGAGCGGCGCCCATGCGAATAAATCTGCCTCAACTCTACTTCCACACCGGCGACGACCTTCGAGCCGGCGCCTCGGAGTTAATGGCAACGTGTGCTGATCGGTCCTTCGAATCGACGGATTGGTCTTCTCGTCGTTCTTTAGGTCTCGCGAGAACAGTTTCTCGGTGTGTCGCTGACGTTCGTTGTTATCCGTGACGGCGCTGGCGGCCGGGACGGGGTGGTTCTTCTGGAACGGGGATGTTCGTCCAGAGATGGTGGATTTGCCGTTCTTCTCCGCCTTCATCAATGGGAGGCGGCGAATCTTGGTCCAAAACAGCACAACGTCCCTCGGTCGACGTGCCACAACGACATGTGCCTCCCTGCATGCAGCATGCCTGTTTATCGACCCATAAAGCCTCGTTGGTGACGGTGCGATTTTGGATCTTGCAATGGTGGAGGTTCAGCGTCTCTTCCGGCGTCCGCCTTGGCGGCGCTGGTGTTGGGCGGCGTCCGCTGGCTATGGTGGTTACGGGAAATTCTAGAGATAGTTTTGTATTTCTCGATTTCTTAGAATTTATCTGCATATTCAGGATAATTAGTTTATCCCGATTTGTCTTTTAGTTTCCATGTATGCTGCGTCATGTAACTCGATTTTCTATTAATGAAATACGTGTGTTGCTTCCAGAAAAAACTTTATAAAACAAATATATCTAGACATCTTTTAGTGTGTAGATTCGAAGTGAACCATATACTAAAATGCATCTAGATACATTCATTTTACAAAAGATAAAACATATTTATATTATGGAATGGAGGGAGTACTATGAAACGGGGCACTTCATGCGCCTCTTCACGACAACAAAGCTCCAGTCTAGCAAACTCCAGCTACTGTTCCTAATCAAGTTCCAACAAAGAGAAGATCCCATGAGAAGGACTAGTCAAGCTGAAAGGAACTCCGAGGTTGCTCCAGTTCATACATTAGCTCAGACTTCAAGTTCTCATAATAGCGTCCTCTTCAGTCGCCTTATCAGGATCCTTCATCTGGAGCCATCAGTGGGGTGGGCTTTCCCCCCGGTCCTCGGGGGATGATGCCAATATAGCAGGTGCAGGGGGCCCACCGCCGGGCCATCAGTTTGCTGTCGGGGTTGGTGCTGCGGCAGCGACTGTGCCAAAGAGGAGGAGGAAGAAGAAGCAACCTCAACTACTGAATTAGGGCGTGGTGTCTCATCAATTCCAGTCGGATCAGTAGTTGTTCCAGTAGTCCTCAGGGAAGTATGGGTATCCTCAGTCGGAGGTTCCAGGGTCTTTTGCTCCTTCCTTCACGGCTCAGGGTCAGCAGGTGTAGTAGCACTATGATATGCAGGGACAACAGTAGCATATTTAGGGGCCTACCCTCCGCCACATGTTGTGGCTTAACAGGTTCCAAATGTTGCACCTCCGACTGCTGCTACCGGTAAGAAGAACCAAAAGTTTGTACATTGCTGGAAGTGTGCGGTCAATACTCACACGTCGAAGGACTGTAAGGTGGTTTACTATTGTTATATTTGTGTTAACTCTGCCCAACATACCTTGAGATGCCCTATGCTGAAGCAACCACGCCTCACTCCATATATGGCTGGTATTTGCAACAAAGATACTTTGTTTACTCAGATTCCTGATGTGGTTGTTCGTGATCATTTGGCACCTAGTCAAACTCCTATTGCTCTGGTGCAAGTTTCTGGACAGACGGTGTCCGCGGATATTGTTCAGCGACAGATTACAAGGAGATGTCCTGTTTGGTATCAATGGAAGTGGGAGGCTTTGCCGTACGGTGAGACGGCCTTCTTAGTGAGCTTCCCGTCCTTTGATGACCTGAACGGAGTTGATGGGATTCAGATGTCGGTGCGGCTTAGTACCTCTCAACTTACTTTTACTGCTTACAGGACGCAGGAAGTGTCGCATAAATATGATCTCCAGCGGGTTTGGTTACATGTTGAATAGGTTCCACACACTTTGCGATCTTTCTTGGGTCTGTGGGATGTTGGAGGTCTCATGGGAACTGCTTTGGATGTTGATTTGTTCAGATTGCGGACGCGTGGGGTAGTCCGTATTCTTGTCGATATGTTTGATACTAAGGTCTTTGTTGAAGCTGCTTGATTCGTTGGGTTATTATATCTTGTCATATGCAATGGTTAAGCATAAGGCCTATGAGTTTCGCTTCCGGTTAGAGCCTAAGGGATATATTCTAGAGCCGGAGTTTGTTCCTTTCTTATGGAGGAAAGGGGATGTTGATGCGAATGGAAAGCCCTTAGAGGATGTTATGGATACTTCTAATCCTGTCATTGCTACTCAGGATGCGGGGTCTGGTTCCTCTTCGGCCGCGCCTGGGCAGGGGGCTTCGGCGTCGCCCACTTTTGGACAGGGGGCGCAGAGAGTGTTTGTTGTCACTCCTTTCAATGCTAATCCGTCTACCCCTCGTGGAAGGGAACTTGTGGATGCATTACCCATGGATTGTCCCCTTCGTGGAAGGTATACCTCCTCAGCACCATGTGTTTCACAGGCTCAGTTATAGGAGGCTATTCTGTCAGCCTTTGCGACTGTTCAGAGGGCTCGTTCTGCTTCTCCGGCGAGGTCTAGGACGCATGTTATGGGTAGGTCTATTCCTCGCAACCACCCTCAGCCGGTGATTGAGGAGGTTGTCCCAGTGGAGTACTCGCGGAATCTGTCCCAGGAGGGGTCGGCTGACCACGTCGTTCGAGACCAGGACGTGGATGTTGTCTATGCAGGGCCGACCCAGGAGGGGTTGGCCGTCCGAGACGTTGAGGTTGGTCGCGTGGCTTTGGTCAGGGAGGACCAGGAGCTGCAAGATGACGAGGGGCCTCCATTGGGGCCCCAAGTGACCCAGTCAAGGTCATTGGTTGATGGAGGTGGCTGTACCCAGGAGGGGTCACGGATGCCCTGTCTCTGACGCGTTCTTCTTCTCATGTTGATGATTTACCGACCGCTGCGCTGGGTGGTGGTACTCCTTTCAGGCGGATCACTCACCATGGGGTTGATGCCTCTGGTGCGTCAGCGACAAATGAGGATTATTTGGTCAAGATGATGCGTCGTAAGGCCGAGAAAAACTTAGATTCGTCTGGTATAATGAGTTCTTCTAAATCCTTTCTTTCTTTTTCCACCCATGTTATTACTTCTAAGTTGGCCAATTTTGGCGTTATCTTGGGTAGCTTTGTATAGGACGTTATTTTTTCTTCTAATGTTTTGAGACACATGGATGTTGACCGTCTAACGGTTACTCCTAAGGTCGCTATTGTTCCTGATTCTTCACCAATGGAGAAGGAGGAGTTGCATGCCATAGTAGATGGTCAACTCTTTTTTCACTTAGTTGGTAAAGTGTCGGAAGTGGACTTTGATGAGACTGGGCTTGCCTTTGTGTATGAGTTAAAAGCATCTGGTCGTAAATCAAAGATCCAGAAGTCTCGCAAGAGGCCCCGTATCCAAAATTTCTATAGTTTCTCAATGAATGGAATATTTTCAAATAGAAGAGGTCTTCAGGACTTGGCTAAACATTTGTTTTTTATTGATTGCCTAAGAGATTATAAGTTGGATTTTCTGGGTATTTCTGAGACTGGTAGACGTGATTTTTCACAAGACTTACTTAATCGCCTATCTGGTGGAGTAGACTTTACGTGGATATCATGTCCGCCGCGTGGTCGTTCTGGGGGGCTCATGTTAGTTGTATGTGATGAGACTATAGAAGTTTTAGCTAGTTCGGTTGGAGATTTTTTCATCAAACTCCATATACGGAACAAGACTATAATTTCACATGGTCTCCATTCGTTGTTTATGGAGCCGCCCAGGATGTATATAAAGCTGACTTCTTGTGTGAGCTAGTGAAGCTGGCAAAAGATAATCCATATCCTATTCTTATATGTGGTGATTTTAATTTGCTAAGATTTCCTCACGAGAAAAGTAGGGGCCGTTTTGACGAACATTGGCTGTTCTTGTTCAATATTGTCATAGACAGTCTGGACTTAAGAGAGGTTGCAATGTTAGTAAGACAATTTACCTCGGCTAACAGTCTTCCAGACCCTACATACGAAAACTAGATAGAGTGCTTATGGATACCGAGTGGGAAGAGAAGTTCCCTATGATAACTGTTCATTCTCTAGAGCGTATTGTAGCTTTGTCGGATCATGCTCCTTTGCTTTTATCTGTTGGATCACCGCTACGTAAGTCTACGAATGAGTTCAAATTTGAACTCGGATGGATGATTCGTGATGGTTTCTACGAGATGGTCAAGACTAGTTGGGAGAAACCTGTCAGTGGTTAAACGCCTATACTGCGATGGAACAATAAAATACGTGCTTTACATAAGTTCCTTCGACGTTGGGCTAGATACACTGCTGGTATTTACAAAAAATACGTTGTTTATCTATTATTGATGACTTAGAAGCTTTTGTGAAAGTTAGGTTGTTATCTGCACAAGAAGTTAAGCTTAAAAGCTGATCGAATGCGGAGATATTCCGACTACTGCGTGAAGAGGAACTCAAATGGTACCAATGCTCTAAACCAAAATGCATTCTTGAAGGAGATGCGAATACAAGATATTTTCATGTTGTTTCCAATGGCAAGCATAAGAAGAAACTTATTCAGGAAGAAGGTATGAATGAGGGACAGAAGCAACTAAAATCTTATATTACTACTTATTATAAATCCTTGTTTGGAGCTCCTGTTGGGGATATGCTATATAGGTATCCTCATAGCATGTCTCCTATCCGGATAACCCGGGTGGCCCATAGTTGGTAGCATGGCCCATGGCCTGCTGGGAGGCCCAGTTAGATGGATCCAGAAGGGAGGCCCATGCCGGATAAAGGAAGGCTACGGTGGAGTCACCAGCGTACCCGGAGCCTTGGAGTGCAAGACACGTTAGACTAGTAATAGACAGTGTAGGACTCTGTAATCTGTCCGGCTAGGACTTTTCCCTGTAACCCTAGGACCTGGCGACTATATAAGTCGGGTCTATGGGAGACTTTAGGGCATCGATTAATATACACCTCGCACATCAAACCTATCTCTGTAACTCAGCGTATTGCCATTATAGTGATTTATAGCAGGAGTAGGATTCCGCCACCGTTGTGGGATCTGAACCTGGGTAAGACGTGTTACCTCATACCCGTCAACCGTCCGTCTTCCCCCACGTCTCTAAACACGCACTGTGAGGACCCCTCCATGGTGTACTCATCAGCAATACCACGAGAGTTGGCGCCCACCGTGGGGCTAGAAGCGCTTTAGGCTCTTCAGCGGGCGAGGACCAAGATCTTCGCGGGAATCGGCGAAACAGTAGCCATCGGTCGTGTTCTCTTCTCCGGCAACGTTCCAATCGTCCCTCCCGACGAGGTGTGGATCCCGGCAAAGACGAGCCCTACGCAGTGCTCAATCGTACCTATCGGAGACATCCACCTCTTCATTGGCGAAACCTACTCGAGCACTAGTTCCCTTGGAGTCGGAGGAGCATCAAGACCCGCATGGACCGCCTATGGGCAGGATACGTTCGCGGAAGGATCGATGTCGGATCTCTCCTCGGAGTTTGCCGGCAAAGATCAGAAAAATTCAAGGCTCACCCAAACCGCCCATGTGCAGGATATAACGGTGGAAGATCGCTGCAAGTCCGTCGGCTTCGTCCGTGCGTCTGGACAGCAGAGATCCAAGTTCATCGACGTGGTTACCATCTTCGATCTGGCACGTTGCATTCAGAGAGAGGGCAAAAACCCCCGCGATTACCTTGCCAGGTGGCTCCGTATACAGTTCGATCTAGCACATTACCCCAATGATGATGCTATGTATCACTTTGTGGAAGGACTGGACCAGGGAACGCTTCTCTGGCAGTCTCTAAGGCAGCAGCAAGCTTTAGGACGCCTCACCTTCGAAATCATGGTGAACACCGTCAACAGCTACGCGGAGGCAGAGGGAGCAGCTCAGGCGCTCATTGACGGAGCGCCACCGACTCAGCCACCACCACCACCGCCTCCGGCCACCATCACCGCAGTTGCACCACCACCTCCAGTCATCGTCGCACCTCCACCCCCCGTCATCAAGGAAGCCCCGACACCCTCCGACTCTGTGATTGACGCGCTTTATGCCAACTTCAGTGCAGATTCAGAGGAGATAGATTTTAGTCCAGATGAGCTAGACTCTGCCATGCAGGAGATGGAGGAAGATTACCAACACGACGAGCAGGCCAACAATGCCGTTGCGTCCCGAGAGGTGTTCGCCACCATTGGGACGGCGATGGATGAAGATCAACCCAGGAGAGCTCCGCCTATAGTGCTGGACAAGGGGAAGGGACCACTTATTGCTGCTGACAATGATTGCACAAAATACATGTCCCATCCGCCTAACCCAGTGCAACAGCCACAGGAACTCGGCACCGGCCCGAGCAACAACAACACCGCAAACTTGCCGCATCCGGCATCTACGTCTGCTGCTGCCCAAGTCACTCCAGCTGATAGAGTAATGTACGACAATATCCTCGTCGAGCCCATGACCATAGCTCATATTCTCAATGTAGTCCAGCTTGACGAGAAGCGCCAACAACTGCTAGAGGAAGCGCAGGCCATCGCGGAGCAAGGCGCAAAGCTAGATCGAGATTTGGCCAACACGCAGAAGTCAATAGAGAAAGCTAGAGCAATGGAGGACGAGTACAACACTCTGCTGCAGCAGCAAAAGGCCAAGAAAGCTCCGGCTCGCGTAATCAACGATCCGGGTGTACGACGAAACCTAGGATGGGCTCCCTCGAAGCCGGCACAGGCCAAGACATACATTAACAGTGAAGGCAAGCAGGTGATGCCCACTCCCCTCCTCAACCTCGCTGTCGCCAAGACCCTTCTGGAGCAGGATAGATCACCCGAACCGGTGGACCAGGTCTACGACCTAGTGGCCAAGGCAGTAAAACAGCAGGAAAAGGCCACCTCTCAGAGGCTTGAGTCCGACCCAGCGTTGTGCCAGTCTAGCCAGCATAAGCCGCCAAGGGATAGATCTCCTCTTGATGTCGGGTCTCCGATGGGTTCGTCTGAACGAAGATGGAGGGATGCACGCAACAGGAGGGATACTATCCCCATATCCTCCGACCATGGAGGTAAGGTCCAACCTCGTCGCCCATCGCCACCACCCCACTCCCCGCGACATCGCGAAGACCCCAAGGCTCACCGTCGTACGGATATGCCTCCGCCAAGGCAGAGCGGCATCGTCATCCGCGACAACGCGGAGCAGACCCATCATGACGGAGAGCTCAACCAAGGACACAAGAGCAGGTCACGCTATGACCCTCCGCGTTCGACAAGCAACCGCGACAAACGTGAGGCGTCGCAGAAGGGTAACAGCAAGAAGGCTAACCCACCGCCACCTCTGCCTCCGTCGCCACCCAGTAGCCACCATGGCGGAGGAGGCCCGCGTCGTTCACGCAGCCCATCCCCTGATGGCAAGAAGAAAAGAAGCCCGGAGCCATACGACGCACGTTCGCGGATAGACAAGATCCACGAGGCCCGGGAAGGACCATACCTAGGACCACGTTGCTTTGGACCTGTGATACGGTCCGCAACTTACCCCAAAGGTTTCCAGATTTACAAGACCATCAAGCCCTATGACGGCACCGCCAAGCCAGCCACATGGTTGCAGGATTATGGCAACGCGGTGGAAATCACCGGGGGTAGACCCAACGTCGCTGTCAAGTACCTCCCATTAATGTTGGCGGGCACGACCCATCAATGGATTGAAGACTTGCCACAGAGATCCATCTGCAATTGGTTGGACATGCAAGAAGCGTTCACCAAGAACTTCAAGGGTACGTATAAGCGTCCCTGCACTGTTGGCGATCTACAGCGGTGCGTGCAAGAGAAAGACGAGACATCTCGCGCCTACCTCTCCCGCTGGCTGGATATGAAGAATTCCTGCGCAGGAGTGCATGCTCAAACCGCCATGGCCGCCTTCATCGATGGGTTGGAAAGGGGCACGTTGTTCCGACATAAGCTAAAGTGCTTGCAGGACAATCACCAGCTTAACTTGAACCAAATGATTCAGTTGGCTAGTGAGTTCCAGCTGCCGACGACGATGCTCGCGGCTCCGTGCCGGCAACGGCCGTTCCAACTCAAGCTCGGAAGAACAGCAGCACCAAGCGGAAAACCGCACCAGAAGAAAAGCAAACTCCCGACATGGTCGCTATGACTTCCGCAGGACGAGGTGATGGCAGACAACATGGCCGAGGACGGGGAGCTGGTCGTGGGCAGCAGCGAGGAAGTGAAACTACCTCGGCAGCGCTCTGCGTTCCCCAAACCTACAAAGAGTACCGCGATATGCCGTGCCTTGTACACATCTGTGCCAATGGCAAGGCCACCCACACCAATCGCCACTGCAAGTTCGTCAACGATCTCAAGGAGGACCTGGAGTCCGGCTACAAGCAAAGTCAGAAGAACAGACCGCGAGGCAAGGGCAAGGGGAAGAAGAAGAAGGAGGAGTCCAAGGATTCAAGTGATATGGATAAGGACATTGACCCAAGCACTCCGCCAAGAGCGACGGCAAAGGCAAGAACCCCTTTGAGAAGAAGGCGACAGTTTTCCACACTTTCCTTAGCACCCCCACCGTCCGACAACAGAAGACCTATATGAGGATCCTGATGGCTACTCTACCCCCAGTTCCTCAGTACCTGCGCTGGTCGGAGATTCCAATTACTTGGGACAGGAAGGATCACCCAGACCTCATCCCTACGGAGAACCAATAAGCCATGATCATCAACCCCCTGATTGACGACAATGAGTTCACCAAATGTATGGTGGATAGTGGAAGCAGCATCAACATCATGTACCTGGATACACTACAGAAGATGAACTTGACGGAGGCAAACCTAAGGCGGACCAACACCATCTTCCACGGCGTAGTTCTTGGTCGGGAGGCTCGGTCTCTTGGGTGCATCACACTTCAGGCCGCCTTTGGTGACATTAATAATTACCTCCAAGGTGGTCCCCTTAAAGAGCGTGTACCATGTCATATTCGGCCGCGACATATTCCACACCTTCATGTCCAAGCCATGCTTCGTCTACAACAAACTCAAGATATCCAGACCAAATGGTGTCATAACGTATCTGGAAGCTTTGCAAAAGCTAGGGACTGCGAAATTGGAGAAGCAGCCTACGCAGAAGCTGTCCTCTACAACGAAGAATTCAAGGAGATCTAGAGCAAGGTCAATGCCTCAGAAATGCCCGCCTCGAAGAAACAGATTTCTGTCTCCGCCCCAGCATTCAAGGCCGCCATCGAAACCAAGTAGGCGGAACTTGTGGTAGGCGATGCCTCCAAGACCACCGCCATTGGGACGAACCTGGATCCCAAATAGGAAAGCGCGCTCGTCGAGTTCCTCCGTGAGAATAGGGACATCTTTGCCTGGCAGCCTGCCGACATGAAAGGTGTACCTAGGGAACTTGCCGAGCACAGCTTGAACATTGATCCAAAATGCAAACCAGTGAAGAAACCTCTACGACGCTTTGGATATGAGAAGAGACGCGCCATAGGCAAAGAGATAGCTATGTTACTTAAGGCTACTTTTATCTGAGAAGTCCTTCACACCCAATGGGTGGCCAATCCTATACTTGTCCCCAAAAAGGGAACCAAAGAATTAAGAATGTGCGTTGATTACACCGTCTTGAACAAAGCATGTCCCAAAGATCCGTTTGCTTTGCCTCACATTGACTAAGTCATTGACTCGACGGCTGGCTCGGAACTTTTGTGTTTTCTCGATGCATACTCAGGATACCACCAGATCAAGATGAGGAATTCGGACCAATTGGCCACTTCGTTCACTACACCCTACGTCACGTTTTGCTATGTCACGATGCCCTTTGGGCTGAAAAAGGCAGGTGCTACGTACCAGCAGAATGCAGTGTTGCCTGCACGATCAAATTGGCCGGAACGTTCACGCCTATGTGGACGATATAGCGGTGATATCTAAAAATTCAAACGACTTAATCTCCGACTTAAAAAAACCTTTGATAATCTCCGGAAATACAACATGATGCTTAACCCCAAGAAGTGCGTCTTTGGGGTTCCAGCCGGCAAATTGTTGGGCTTTATCATTTCCCAGCGTGGAATCGAGGTCAACCCAGAGAAAATCAAGGCCATCTTAAACATAAACCGTCCGACATGCCTAAAGGACATACAACGACTAATAAATTGTGTTGCAGCAGTTAGTCGGTTCGTCAGCCGACTTGGAGAGAAGTCTCCGCCGCTGTACAAGTTGCTGAAGAAGGCGGACAAATTCACGTAGACGGACAAAGCATATGCAACATTGAAGTAGCTCAAGGAGATTCTTTCCTCAGCGTCTATCCTTGCAGCACCCGAGCCTAGAGAGCCCATGTTAATTTACATGGCGGCCACCAACCGGGTAATCAACATCGTCGTCGTGGTAGAGCGGAAGGAGCCAGGCTATGAGCACGGAGTTCAACAACCAGTTTACAATGTAAGCGAGGTCTTGACGGAGTCCAAATAGCATTACCCGCACTACCAAAAGATAGCTTATGGAGTATTCCTTGCTTCTCGGAAGCTGAGGCACTACTTCCAGGAGCACCCAATCATAGTGGTGAGCAAGACTCCACTGTCCGACATTATCAACAACAACGACGCTACAGGAAGGGTCGCGAAGTGGGGCATTCAACTTGCCGCCTTCAAGATCACCGACAAGAGACGTGACGCTGTCAAGTCACAAGCCTTGGCGGATTTTATCGCAGATTGGACGGAGATGCCAGATGCTACCCCATTGTCGGAGCCAGAATACTGGGTGATGCACTTTGACGGATCAAAACTGCTCAACGGCTCGGGGGCTGGTGTACTGCTACAGTCACCAACTGGAGACAAGCTACACTATGTTCTGCAGATCCACTTCGAGGCTACGAACAACATGGCGGAGTATGAAGCACTCATTCACGGATTACGCATAGCCAAGGATATTGGCATCAAGCGCATAGTTTGTTGTGGAGATTCCGACTTGGTTTCCCAACAGGTGGCTGGCACCTGGAATGCGCGGAACCCTATGATGGCGGGATATCGAGACGAAGTAGACGAGATAGCCAAGTGCTTCTTGGGCTACGAGGTCAAGTATGTACCTAGGGAGCAAAACAAGGCGGCAGATCTGCTGTCTAAGCTTGGATCAGGTCACAAACAAATTCCGCCTGGAGTTTGCCTGGAGCATCTACGGACACCCTCTGTGAAGGGAGCATACATCGACAACCCGGATAAAGTTGACTCTTTCATCCACATGGTGGCTAAGGTCCCTCCGGCTTGGACAAAACCGTTCATGAAATATCTCGAACACGGAACTTTGCCTGACGACAAATTCGAAAGACGACAAATAGTACGACGAGCAAAGGGCTATACCATAGTCAATGGATAGCTCTACAAAAGGAGCACTACTGGTGTATACCTTAAGTGTGTTTCCCAGCAACAAGGTATTGAAATCCTACGTGAAATCCATCTCGAAGATTGCGGACATCACGCCGCTCCTCGATCTTTGGTCGCTAAAGCCTTCCGGCAAGGATTCTACTGGCTGACCGCAAAGGCGGACGCCGATAAGCTGGTTGAGACATGCATGGGATGCCAGTATTATGCCCGACAACCACATGTTCCTGCTGAAGAATTGCGAACAATACCAATAACTTGGCCGTTTGCAGTCTGGGGGCTGGACATGGTGGGTCCGTTACAAACAGAACCATGTGGATTTACGCATCTGCTAGTAGAAGTTGATAAATTCACAAAATGGATAGAAGCTAAACCCATTAGAAAGCTCGATGGGGCAACTGCCCTTAGGTTTGTCCGAGATCTAGTGGTGAGATTTGGTCTCCCACATAGCATTATCACCGACAACGGCAACAACTTTTCACTCGGAGAAGTGGAGGCTTATTGTTGGGACAAAGGCATCCGACTTGACCTTGCATCTGTGGCACACCCACAGTCCAATGGTCAGGTTGAGCGAGCCAATGGATTAATTCTACAGGAAATCAAGCCACGTCTTGAGGCACCACTACATAGAGCAGCTAGAGCCTGGGCGGAAGAATTGCCATCTATGCTGTGAAGTTTATGAACTACACCCAACAGATCCACCGGCTACACCCCTTACTTCATGGTATATGAAGCAGAAGCCATCCTACCTTCCGACATACTTCACGATGCACCAAGGGTTGCCGCCTACGACGAAGATGACGCTGAAGAATCCAGACGCCTAGATGTGGACCTTCTCGAGGAGGAGCGTGTTTTGGCATGCCAAAGATCCGCCATCTACCAGCAGAAGCTACGCAGTTACCATAGTCGCCGCGTCCGGCATCACTCGTTTAAAGAGGGGGATCTGGTGCTCCGACTTGAGCAGAAGAAGTCACACAAATTATCTCTGCCATGGGTCTTACTACCTCGTTGACAATCGTGAACTGAAAGATAGACCCAACGAGGATCATAAGCGTAAGCGACGTGACCCAGATGTGACTACCCGGAGCTTGATCGGCCATGGAACATAGCACGACTACGTCCTTTTTACACTTAGCATTTTTTATCTATTGTGTACCTCTTATATGATCAATGAAATAAAGATCTTTGGTTCACTCATATTCTTGAGTATTTTACATCCTTTAGTGTTCATTTTTGGATCGTATAAAACCTTAATGCACAAGCTTTGCAATCGCACTTGTGAAAATTCCTCCTACGGGCGTTAGCTTAAGTTTTCTGGTCTACACGTTCTTTGTTGTTTTTATGTGGATTCTGAAGTAGTGACTTTTGGCACTTATTGTCGGTGATTTTGTGCTTAGGTTATTGACGGTGCCATTGGGCATCATAACCTGAGCGCATGGTTCCGACAACGAGTCTTCTGACTCACGAAAGGTCAAGCATAAAAACCAGAGTAATGGATAAGCCAACACTTGCTTAAAAAATATATACATGCTCGAACTAATTTTTGAGTAGCAGGAAATAACAACCATTATTTTCCGCCTTAAGTTAACACATAGTTTTTCCGCATACGCATTACAGAGGAAACAAATATTACAAATTGTTTTTTTCATTCCTCTGGCGCAGGCGACTTGAATGCAGCATCATCAGCAACAGGAGAATCGCCTTCCTCGAAGTCGGCAGTGTTGAGGGATTCGGAGGAGCTTTGGCTGTTGCCGTCAATGGTTTTCATAGGCACAAAGACGTTAGGGTCGACCAACTCGGCGACTCTGGTGTCAAAACTCACGAGCGACGCCAGGATAGCTTCATGATCTATCTTTTGGTCTTCGTCGTCTATGTCAGGGATGCCAGAGGTCACCGTGTCGATGTCGGCATCTTCGTAGTGTGCCTTGACCATTGACAACGCCATCCTTGCATCAGCCCGTGCACATGAAGCTTTCTAGCTTGCAATACGCTTGGGGGCTCGGTGCAGGATCTCTGATAACTTCGCCACAGATTCCACTGCCTTGATGTTAATCTGGAGGGGCTTGGCAATCTCTTTGGTCTGCATGATGGCGGTGTTGATAAAGTTGCCGGCAAGGACCATACATTCCTTTGGCGGATGAGGCGACCGGGTTAAACCCATAGGAGCTGCAAATTTCCGACAAAGGAGCGCATGAGTTCTACAACACAAAAAAGTTCAAAGTATCTAACTTACAAAAATACAAGGCGGAGAATCACTTACCGAAGATGCTGATTTTGGCCTGCCGGAGAGTTTCCGCCATGGAGTCCCGTTCTTGTCGGAGGATCTTGTACGCGTCATGATGGCGTTGATTTTGCTCATCGGCAGCTTTCTTCTGCTCCTTCAAGATCGTGATCTCCTCCTTCAAGCGGTTCATCTCCGTGTTGGCGGACTCCTGCAGGACATTCATGGAGTCCTCGTGCATCTTCAGCATATCCTTCCTCTCCTGCTTAAGGATCTTGTTTTCACTATCCAGTTGCTGAATATGCTTGGATTGTTCAACAATATCCTTAGACTTGGAAATGGTTTCTGCAAGTCGGAGAAAGACAGTACACAATGAGTACTCGGAGAATGTTGGCACAAGACCAAGTCGAATGCGAAAAAGAAAGGAAAAACAGACGCTTGCTCTTGGTGATTTGTTCCTTCAAGAAGGCAGTTTTACCCTTTTCGGCTTCCAAGTCAGCGCGCATCTTCTGGTACTTGTCGTTGGCCATGCCTCTCCGAGCATTCTCATTATGTGGAAAAAAGAAAGTTAAACGTTGTTTGGTCTACCTAGAGAATCTAGCCGGAAAATTTCCACCTATAAACTCGGGGGCTACAGCGAGAGTTTTTTAACTTAGCAGTATGCTTAGTCTTTCTTTAAGCATCTAAGTCGGAACTAACTCAATTTTCGATTAGAAGCTTGGGGTCTACAGTATAAAGTTTTTAACTCAGGCATATGCTTATCTTTTCTTTAAGCATCTAGTCGAAACTATTTCAAGTTACAACTAGAAGCTTGGGGGCTACAGTATCGAAATTTACAAACACTGCATATGCTACTCTTAAAGCATCTAGTCGGAATAGTTCATTCAAACTAAATGCTTGGGGGCTATAGTGAGAAGTTTTCTAGCTTAGTCACTCTTAGAGCATTTAGATGCAAAGACCTATGGTTTTTGTCTAAATCCTTGGGGGCTACAGTGGGATACTCATATGAAATGCAAAAGACAAATAAAACTTACAAGTGCAATGATCTTGAGGTTGGTAGCACTCTCAGCCAGCAACTTGCCGAAGGATACACTGTTTCCTTGCAAGATTTATGCTTGCCAGAGAAGCTCCTCAAGACCGCATGTTGGAGATGTCGGCGCTACACCAGGAACCAGAGCAGTGCTACCCGGCGTAAGTGTCGGATAGACTATCTTCGGGAACTCTATGGTATTCCTGGGGGCGAGGATGCCACCTTCGGCAGACGTACCACCCTCCACCACCGCCCTACCACTACCGATGGCATCCTTAGATGAAGCTTCAGCCATTTGGTTTGCGGCACTTTCCTGCGTCGCCTGTTCGCCGACAACAGCAAGCTCTGTGGAGGCACCTGAGTCCACTTCCATGGCGGAAGTGCCAGATGCTTCTTTGGCTTGAGAGCTTGTCGGAGCAGACGTGGGCTGGACAATGGGAGTGACAGGGGCAATGGCGGGAGATGCGTGGGGAGATGCATCGCAATGCAGCATATCCTTAATGGTTCTAGAAGCCCCAAAAGTTTTGGAGGTCTTCTTCAAACTGGTTGTGGCTTTCTTCCTAAAACGTGCAAAATGTATAAGTACGGGAATAAGACAGACAATGGACAATGCCGGAGAGAAAGAAGCTTACACAAGAGGGGTGCTTTGGCAAAGGGGATCCCAGTATTCTTTCTTTTCTCTGCCTCCAGGGCGGCAGTAGTCTTCTTGGAGGCTCCACCCTCCGTCTTCTTCTTGCCTCCGTCGGCAGCGTCAGAGGTGGAGCTCTTCCGCTTTCGTGCCAACGGAACATCATCGTCGGACACGACCTTGACTTCCTTCATCTTAGGATCAGAGATTTGGACAGCCATGCTATCCTCCTCTAGATCGCTGAGCTGTTAAGTGAAAAACCACAGTGTTAGATGAGATGGTAATGGCTAGACGTAAGAACTGGAGTATATGTCATACACGGAAAATAAACAAGTACCTTTGGGCACTTGCTCTCTACGAACATGTCGTAGGTGATGGTTAAGCCACGCTTACTATCCTTCACATTGACAATGTCCTTGAGGCGGAGCTTGACGGAGTCGCTCGAGAAATTGTCCTCGGAGATGCGGAGGCTATCCCTTCTCTCGTTGGTATACTCGTGCACCAACTTCAAGCGGTGCTACAGAGGCTGGATCCGCCTAACGAACCAGCACATGGCCAGGTCCAATCCGGTCAGACCCGTATCTACGAACCACTCTATCCGCCTTATAGCGTGGGAAGCGTCGATGTCGGAAGGAAGGGAGGCCTAGGATCTCCATGTCGGGGCTTCGGCGGTAGCTCCATCGACGAAGTCCGGATACGTTACTTCTCGGCCGGCCAGAGGGATATCTAGGCCGTAGAAGTACGTTTGTTGACAGTTCTTGCAGGACTCATGGCCGACGATGTCGGGGAACCGCCGTTCAGGCCGGATCTTAAAACTAATGGTGCCACAATTTCTGAGCTCGTCCTTGCCAGATCCGGCTTCGCGCTTGACGGTGAAGAAATAGATGAAGAGATCTAGCCTAGGACTAATCCCTAAATAACCCTTGCAAAGCACCGCGTAGTTGATAAGCGCTAAGATGCTATTGGGGGAGAGATTCTGAGGCTGTACTCGGTAATGGTTGAGGACAACAAGGAAAAAGTTGGAGATGGGCAGAGAGACGCCGCGTACCAGTTGAGCTTTGAGGTACACCTTCTCTTAGACTTGGGGAGAAGGAGTGACCTTGCCGGTCGGCGCCACCCGCCAGGAGAGCCCCTCCGTCGCTGGGAGGTAACCCTCGTTGATTAGTTCTTTGATATCGCGGTCCGTAATATCCGAACCGTGCCAGTCGCCCTTGTGGGAGTCATACTCCTCCTCCAGCAGCTCCAACACCACTGGGTTATGGTCGCCGCCGGTGGCTTCGATCACCACGGACTTGGGAATAACCAATCCCTCTGGGGGCACGATGACGGCGCTCGCCGGCTTCGCCTGACGCCGCCATGGAGGGAGAGGAGCTGCTGCTGGCCATTGGGAGTTTCTGGTGGTGACTGGGAGAAGGTTGGGGAGCTAGGGTTTTTTCGCACGTTGCGTGGAGAGCTCGAGGAGGCAATCACTGGACGAAGAAGACAATGCAGAGGAGAATGAGGTGAAAAGTAAATTTTCCATCGTTGTTACTATTTATAACCTCCGGCATCAAGATTCGTGCAGCATGATCAAACGGTTGCCGCGTAGGCGACGTGTGGGGGGGAGTGTGCGGAAATTTCGCCACGTTACCAACCATCACCGCCAACGGTTCGTATCGCTCGCGCGGGAAAAACGGACATGATTGTGTTCTCTGCATGTGTGAGTTACGAGGCGTTGCTGACCTATGTCTATGTCGCCCTAACTGTCATTGGCAGATGAACCATCACATCGGAAGATTCTGGCATGACGGATCCAGTATGGCTATGGAAGAGTACGATAGAAGATTCAGCAATTCTCTGACTTACAAATTGAAGATGGAGAAAACCTTGCAGGGTTCTTCGGGAGGACTATAAGATGTTGCTTGACGATTTGCCGACATCCATCTAGATGGAGCATTCAACGAAAAGAGGCAAGATGACGCAAGATCTCGGAGTTCTCCGGGGGCTACTGTTGGGGATATGCTATATAGGTATCCTCATAGCATGTCTCCTATCCGGATAACCCGGGTGGCCCACAGTTGGTAGCATGGCCCATGGCCTGCTAGGCGGCCCAGTTAGATGGATCTAGAAGGGAGGCCCATGACGGATAAAGGAAGGCTACGGTGGAGTCACCAGCATACCCGGAGCCTTGGAGTGCAAGACACGTTAGACTAGTAATAGACAGTGTAGGACTCTATAATCTGTCTGGCTAGGACTTTTCCCTGTAACCCTAGGACGCGGCGACTATATAAGTCGGGTATATGGGAGCCTTTAGGGCATCAATTAACATACACCTCGCACGGTGAACCTATCTCTGTAACTCAGCGTATTGCCATTATAGTGATTTTTAGCAGGAGTAGGATTTCGCCACCGTTGTGGGATCTGAACCTGGGTAAGCTGTGTTACCTCGTACCCGTCAACCGTTCGCCTTCCCCCACGTCTCTAAACACGCACTGTGAGGACCCCTCCATGGCGTACTCGTCGGCAATACCACGGCAACTCCACTGTAAAACTCTTTCTCTATGGACGAGTCCCAAACGACAGATATACCACAGGTTCTGTTGAGGAAAACAACTTCCTAACTGTTTCTCATACCGAGGAGGTGGTTAAGAAATCTATTTTTCCAAATGGAACATAATAAAGTGCCAAGGTCGGATGGTTTCCCAGCAGAATTTTATCAAAAATTCTAGGACATCATCAAGGAGGACCTTATGAATTTGTTTGGATTTTTACATGTCGGTCAATTGGATATTTTTAGATTAAATTTTGGCAACATAATTTTACTATCTAAGGTTAATAATGCAGAACGTATACAACAGTATCGTCCAATCTGCCTTCTTAATGTTAGTTTTAAAATTTTCACAAAATTTGCCACGATTAGACTAAATATAGTAGTTGACCATGTTGTCAGTCCTTCTTAAATTGTGTTCATGCAAGGTAAAAACATCCTAGATGGTGTAGTAATATTGCATGAAACAATCCATAAACTACACTCGAAAAACTAAATGGTGTACTGTTCAAAATTGACTTTGAAAAGGTCGTATGATAAAATTAATTGATATTTTCTCCACAAACACTCCATATGAAAGGTTTTTCTGAGGAGTGACGCTCTCTCATACAGTCTTTTGTATTTGGGAGTAGTGTTGCCATTAAAGTAAATGATGATACTGACAAATACTTCCATACCAAGAAGGGACTAA
Source organism: Avena sativa (assembly GCA_916181665.1). Taxonomy (NCBI): domain Eukaryota; kingdom Viridiplantae; phylum Streptophyta; class Magnoliopsida; order Poales; family Poaceae; genus Avena; species Avena sativa. The sequence continues at coordinate 383,484,684 of OV702281.1, read as the reverse complement.
GACAGGGGACCCACTATCGCCTATACTATTCAATATAGTGGCTGGTATGTTGGATATCCTTATTAAGGGAGCCAAGGTTGATGTCCAAATTGAAGGACTAGTTCCACATCTTGTTGATGGCAGACTCTCTATTCTTCAGTATGCTGATGACACAATCCTATTTATGGAACACGATCTGGAGAAAGCTAAGAATCTGAAATTAATATTATCAGCATTCGAGCAGCTCTTTGGACTGAAAATAAACTTCCATAAGAGTGATTTATATTGTTTTGGCGAGGCTCAAAACGAGGCCCACCTATATGCTGAACTTTTCGGGCTGTGGTCATGGGCATTTTCTAATCGACTATTTGGGAATACCGATTCACTATCGACGCCACATAATTGCTGAATGGAAACTTGTTGAGGAAAGACTCCAAAAACGTCTAAATAGTTAGAAAGGAAAATTGCTATCCCTCGGGAGAAGACTTGTACTCATAAATTCAGTAATCACCAACATGGTACTATATATAATCTCGTTTCTCCAGTTACCAAAAGGTGTCTTAAATAAAGTAGATTACTTCCGACCAAGATTCTTTTGGCAGGGGGATAGTGAAAAAAAAATCATCTGGTCAGATGAAATGTGGTTTGCCGACCGAAATAATACGGTGGACTTGACATACATGATTTGCAAGTCAAAAATACCGTGCTCTTGGAAAATAGCTTTTTAAACTACTGACAGAAGATGGTGTATGACAAACCATTATATGGAGGAAATATGTGGGATTCAAAGTTGTGTCTCAGGTGGTTTGGAAACCCGGTGATTCACATTTTTGAACGGGACTAATGGCGTCTAAAAATATTTCTCCCATTGTGGTGCTTTCAATATTAAGGATGGATCGCAGATTAAATTCTAGGAGGATAAATGACTTGGCCAAACTTCTCTTCACGAACAATATTCAGCTCTATATTCGATTGTTAGGCACAAAGAAACACTTTCCACAATAATGGAATCTAATCCTTCTAATGTGTTTTCATATGAAGGCTCATAGGTCCTCGACTGGCATCTTGAAATAATATTTTATTACGATTATCCATGATACAACTGTCGGACGGTGTGGATGGGTTCAAATGGAAATTACTAGAAAGTGGTAAATTTTCTGTTGATTCATTCTATAGAGCATTGGTTCAACCTAATATTCTGGTCGATGATAATACTAAAGTTTGGAAAATGAAAATACCCCTAAGTACGAAGATATTTGCTTGGTATCTCCGTAAGGGAGTAATTCTATCAAATATAATCTTGTAAAGAGAAATTGGCATATGAGTACACAATGCATTTTTCATACCATGATGAGACAATACATCATTTATTCTTCCATTGTAGATTTGCTCGCTCTATATGGTCATTCATCCAAATAACCTCTAGTTTATCTCCTCCATGGTTGGTTGCCAATGTTTTTGGTAACTGGTTGTATGTGATAGATAATAAATACAATACTTTGTTCAGGGTGAGAGCGCTTGCCATCATCTGGTCGCTATGGCTATATAGAAATGACAGGATTTTTAATAATATTGTGTCTTCTTCCTTCCAGGTTATATATCGGGCAATGACTATCCTCTGATCATGTACTATTCTCCAACGTATGGAGTTTTAAGACTTGTTTATGGAGGGGTGTACGCGATTGGAGGACACAAAAAGGGATATTTTCTCCCGACATGGATGGCCGCGTGATTTGTGGATTAATCTGCCATAGTCTGTAGCCGTTGTTTTATTCACGATTTTTGTAATTTTTCTAAATCTTCCGTTTTCTCTTTCTTTGTGGTTTGTGCGACTGTGTGCATCCTAATTATGTAAAGGCCGGGTATAAACTTTTACTCATAGTAATAAAAGCGCCCATTTTTAAAAAAGAATTATGTTTCCGTTCATGTTTCAAATTCTCAGTCAAAGCACAGGCTTCAGGTCCAGAAGAATAGGACACGAGAAGGGTAGATTTAGAAATTATGCATTTGCATAGCATTCATCTAAAATTGAGGGGGAAATTTTCTCTTTTGAATTGAAATGACTAAAGTGTTTGAAATCTTGTTTAAGGGTTTAAAATTCAAAGGTATTGTTGAATATGATCTTTTTTTACCACTTTACCGCAGTGGAAACCTCTACGGTGTAAATTTTACAATATAGGAGAAAAAATTGTACAAACAAAGTCAGGAGAATTACATCAAAGGGGAGAGAAGAAAGAGGTTTTTTTGAAAGGAGTATATATTAATATTACGGAGATACTAACTACATCCAGCCTCTGCAATAACGCATGTCTTAACGGCCTTACGGATACACAGCCGTAAAGCTACACAAAAATATTAAGCAACCAGTTAATAAAAGGTTGAACCAACATTGCCTTCGCTTTGAACGTATGAAGCAGCATATCATGCTGACATCTCACTCCAGCGACCAAACGAAAAAGGCTGATGTAAAAAAGATAACTTCATTTCTCTCCTTCCATATACTCCAGGCTGCACATGCCACCACTTTCATAAAGCAAGGACCAACGAAAGACTGTTTGGCTGAAACGTATCGGTCACTTAGAGGCAGGGTCGGATCCCAATGAATATCTAGAAAATCCCAACATTGTTTGGCAAAGGAACACTCAAAAAAACATGGTCCCTAGTTTCAAGAGTTTGAGTGGCACAAAGAACAGAATCATGCGTTGAATTCAGATGCCATTATTTCCACAACATCAAGTCTCTAGTGTTTAGCCGGTTAAGCATAAGAAGCCATACAAAAACTTTCAGTTTGTGAAGCGCCTTTGATTTTGCATTCAGAGCAATATCCTTTGGAAGCCGGCCACAGAGAAAATTGTAGAATTTTGAAGGAGCATAGTTTGAGCCTCCCCAAACAAAAATTCTTTGGTCCATCACGGTTACCTCAATCGGAAAGTCCAAAAGTAGCTAGGAAGCTAGTTGAAACTCTTGGTATACCTCAACAGAAAGGGGGAGTGCAAATCGCGAGAAAAGATCAGTAGACGAAGCCATGGTGGCAACGGCGACATCCTCATCGAGAACATACGAAAAGAGCCAAGGAAATTTGTCACACAAAATTTCCTCATTTGCCTAAAAATCTTTTCAAAATAAAATAGTGGCTCCATTTCCCACGGTACACTGAGTGATGCTTCGATACTCCTCCACAAGGTTGTATATATCCCTCCACCAAAATGAGCCTTGCTTAGAGCATCCCCACTCGTTGGCTATTTCTAGGCCGAAATTCGAACCTATTTTTGGCCGGACGAAACTAGATTTTAGCCTGGAAACGCTGAGTTTCTCACTCGTGTTCCCAGGGCGAGTTCCCGCGTTCGGTAAAATGCAGTTAAACACGGCGAAATTTAGGCGAATATAGGCAAATAGGGCGAGGACATATATATTACATCGAATTTAAACTAGTAAAACATAAAAAGGCCGCCGCAGATATCAATGCTAGACGCCGCTTCTACATGCCGAGGCGGGGGTTTATTGCTGGCGTGGATGTGCTCCAGTGATACCTCGTAAACGTATCTATAATTTTTTATGGCTTTATGCTAATATTATGCTTTTGATACTTGTTTTTATATAAAGTTTATGATTTATTTGGACTAACCTACTAATAGTTGTAGAAGTGCACAATATTCTTGTTTTACACTTTGATGTGTAGGAATTATCAAGAATATAAGAGGAAACCTTGTTAGAGTCAAATCGACTTTCCAGAAATCTGTCCCAGAACCTTTTTCGAAGATGGTCATGTTACGGGTCGAAGACGGCATCAAACGGAAAACTCCCCTACTACAAAGTTGTTGAAAATTTTGCGAGGAACGTTCTGGACATAAAATTTAACTGATTCCGATCCCGGACGGCCGAGATAATCCCGATTCACTGGAACCCTAGATTGGGTGACAGAAATCCGAGAAGCTATATAAAGGGAGGAAACCTAACTCGTGGGGAACTCCTCCACCCACGAATTGCAGCCGCCAAAAGCCACATTTTTGCCTCACCCATGGATCCCATATCCATGGGAGAGGGCTCCCAAGAAGCCATGAAGGAAGGGGCTAAGGGGCGGCGCTCCCCCAATGATGCCGACGGCAGGGAAGGAGCTCCCCGCGCCGCCGCCGCCCTGCACCTCTCGCTGCCCCTGATGACCCACAAGTGTAGGGGGTGTATCGTAGTACTTTTGATAAATAGGAGTGTCGATCCCAACGAGGAGCACAAGGTGCTGAATAGTGGTATGGAGCAGAAAATCCCTGTGAATACTTACCAAACGGATTTTTAGTGGTTTTCTGACAAGGTAACAAAACAAGGAGCAAGTAACAAGAGTAACAAACAAATGGAGCAAGTGGCCCAATCCTTTCTTAGCAAAGGACAAGCCGGTGGAAATACTTATAAGGACCAAACGTTCTCGAGGACACATGGGAATTCTGTCAAGTGCTTTCGCTTCAAATAGCTGAGTACTCTTATTTGGTGTTGTAAGTGTTGTGTGGGTGAACCTGTGCTAACATACCGCCCTTCCTAGTACTAATACATACTTGTGATTAAACCCCCTGAAACATCCGTAACTACAGGAAAGTAATTAAGATATAAATCTAACCACAGCCTTAAACTCTGAGATCCTACACTCCCTTGTGCAAAGGTGTCCTAACGGGGGTTCAGGTTTCTGTCACTCCGGCAACCCCACGATTAGTAGCCAAATACACAATGCATTCCCCTAGGCCCATATATGGTGAAGTGTCATGTAGTCGACGTTCACATTACACCACTAGAATAATAGCACCACAACTTAAATACTAAACCATTGAATAATAACTCATCACATATTCACTACTAACAACATGACTTCTCCCATGTCCTCAAGAACTAAACGAACTACTCATAAGACATCATATGGATCAAGATCAAAGATGATATGGTAATGAATAACAATATGAACATAAACAATAATCCAATGGTTCTACTCACAAGCATCAACTACAATAGTAATCAACACCGGGAAATTTTCCCCTAACGAACTAAAGCAATATCCAACACAATTGTTACAGCGGGACGGAGTGATGGTGCTAGTGGAGATGATGGTGTGGATGATGATGATGATCCTGATGAAGCCTAGATTGATGACGGTGTTGATGGCGACGGTCTCCCCTCTCCAGGAAGGAGTTCCCCCGGCAGAAATATATCTGCCGGAGAGATCTTTCTCTCTCGGTGTTTTCCGCCCCCAGAGGCGGCGGAAATCTATCTGTGGTCGCTCCCCGAGGCTTAGGGTTCTGTAGGGAAGATATAGGCGAAGGGGCGGAGTCGGGGGCCGGGCAGGTGGTCCACACCTGCCCTAGGCGTGGGGTCAGGTGGGCCCACGCCTACGGGGGTGTGGGCCTCCTGAGGCCCATCTCCGTCCCTCCTTCCGGCATCCTTCGTCTTCTGGTAAAATAATATGTTTCCATATTTTTCTGGTATTTTTCCGATCTTCGCGAAATTGCACCGAAACGTCTTCTTTTCCATCAGAATGCAGACTCCGGTAGTCCATCCTCCAGGAATCATCCAACATGCATAAACAGATGAAAATCCATAAGTAATACCTCATAATAAGACAAATATCAATGAATAGAGGTAAATTATGATATAGAAAGGTGATGCAAATTGGGCATAGCAACTCCCCCAAGCTTAGACTTCTCTTGTCCCAAGCGAATACTAAGCTCAGTAAACATGTCCACAGGTTTATGGAGTGAATTTTCGATAAAAGAATACGAACAAGAAGCATCACACTTACCGTTGCACAACTCATAAAAGAAAGCAACTCACCATTATATAACTTAGCTTGCAGCCAAGTACAGCAGTCACAATAGATATGCATAAAGATAAATCATAATTGGAATTGGCAAACTTGTTCTTGGTCAGAAAACACCTAGCAAACAGTTTCACAAAAGTTTTTTGTAGAAGTTTCAAAACAGGAACACTCTTTGCTCAAAAAGGTTTTTCACAAGTGAAGGCTTTCAAAGTAATATTCAATAGATAAGAGTTTCGGGCAAACAAGGAAGATAAAGAACATGATTGAATAAATCACCATATGAATGCTTGAAACGCAACAACTCAAAAGCTTGTTGGAGATAGAGAGGAAGTAGGTTTACTGACTCAACTGGTAACTAGGAGAAAGGTCCCTTCTTAGAGGGTAGCAGAGATTAAAAGTCATAAAGAGCTTCCAAAAGATTATGGTACTTACTACCTTTGAGCCCTCATTGCCCCTATAATAAGCATCTTGAGATGATTAAGGTTAAAGTGAACAAAGATGGAGTATATGCTTGACAAAATATAAGTTGGCAATCTCATGTCCCTTGAATATGAGGGCCACTCCTCATGCATACTCAACTTTGGGTCCAGGTAAGTTCTTGTCATTGTAAGTATTTGCATATTATTGAGAACCGCCAATGGGGTACCCCTTGCACATGGTACAGGAGCTTTCCCATAACCAAAATGATAAGGCAAGTAGACAATGAGCATCTCAGCAATCTTTTTATTTACCATGTTCATAGCTTTTTATTGAGGATGCTTCATAGATGACTCACTATGGTGATGCTGCAAGTTTCCACCATGATTTAGCATGGCTTAGGATAGCGGCCCAGGCGTTTCTCTAACACAGAATACAAACTCCATGGACTTACAAGTTCCCTCTTTATTTCACACTGTTGACATGCATAGACAAAAGAGCATGATATCAACTGTATATAGGGTACAAGTGCAATTTGAAAACGTTCCCCGTGACAACACGGTTCTGCTAATTCTAACATATAGATGCAAGCATATACAACTTTGATGTCCACAATGGTTCAAGTTTATTAGGGGCAAGGAAATAAAGTGTGCCATCAAGTTCGTGAGAGCTTTACTAACTAGTTTTCTCATAACAAAATACTTTTTAATTCGAAAGGTAGATGAAGCTTGAGAATTTGCTAGGAATAGCAAAAGTGCTACTAGGTAGATATGGTGGACACGGATGGCAAAAGTTTTTGGTTCAAAGAGTTTTGGAAACATGAGAAGTATGCCTTCTCAAAACCTGTTTTGGCTAGCAAGGCTAGGTAGCAAGCAAGAGAGTTGAAAGAAACAAGCAAACATACAAGTAATAAAGCCAAACATGCAATCTTCCTTGAAGACACAAAAGAATCTTAAATAAAGAATACTAAGCTTATGAGCCAACAAGAAAGAAGACAAATGATACAAAATACCTGTAAGCTTTTTCTTTCTTTTTCTCTTCATAGTAATGCTACTGACCAGAACTCGGTTTGCCAAAACCAATTTAGATCCACTTGATGATCCCAAAGTGGTGCCAATACTGATCAACAAGATCCATCATATAATAGGGATTGCAAACTAAAATAAGAAGTGCAAAAAGTAAAAAATGAGACTTCTCATTAATATTCCAATAAAGACACTCACACCAAGGGATACATAGATAATCAACTGAAGGAGAGATACTTCCACATGCAAACTAAACTATAAGATAACCTCTCTACCAAAGATGCGAATCCACTAAAAAGGTAAAAGATAAAAGATAATGGTGGTGATACCACGACACTCCCCGAAGCTTGGAACAAACCAAGGGGATGCCAAAACTGATGACGAATTACCCCCTTGGTGGTGGTGGTGTTCTCTTGATAAGCTCCTCAATCAGTTTCCTCAACTCCTCGAACTCAAAAGTAAGAGTACGGATTAAATCCGAGTTTTGCTCTATACGGTTCATGATCATGTCAGTCCGAGAATCCCAGTTCTTATTATTCTTCCCCCACTCTTCATCCTTAGCATGATCCTTCTCTGCATTGTTAGAACGAGGAAAATCCCAAACCGAGGGCAAATTCCCTTTGGGCACATGTTGATATTGATATTCATGCATAAGTGTACGGAAGGGTCTCTTGTCTTTGTCGTTGGAGGAGGTCATGGTGATCTAAACTTGAGAAGATTTCCTGAAAGAAATAGGTCAAAACAAAAACACGGCGAGAACACTATGCAAGAACCTCGGGGAACCCGGGGGGGTTATATATTACGAAGTTTCAATGCATAAGGAAGGTTTTGACATGGAAATGAAGCAGAGACGGAGTTCGAGAAGGGGACACCCCCCTCAGGCGTGGCCAGGCTGGGCCTACGCCTGGGGTGGGTTTGACCACCCCGGGCTCCGTTTCCTCTTCAGTTTCGTCTCGTAACTTCCCTTATGTATTAAAAACATCAGAAATATAAAAAAATTGGGGTTTCATGAACTTTCTGTTTTCACCACTTTTACCTATTCAAAGACGAACTATGCAGATTCCTTTTCTCTTTCTCCTGAAAATTTCCTTTTTACAAAACCCTTGCACAAACTCAATGACAACATTAGTGTAAGCAAAAACAATAAACCTTCAATACACACTTCAACTGAAAGCCCATCAAAATAAAAGCTTCTGTAAGAGACAAATGCAAATGATGGCAGAAATCTGTCAAAATAGACCAGCAGGTAAAGATTGCTTTTTTCGAAGACCTTATGTTGCTCAAATCAAAAAGTGCAGAACTAATGAAAGTTGGGTAATAACTTGGACAGAAAGCTCAGAAAAATTCAGCTCCATCCGACATACTGAGCTTCCTCACTAATTTTTACAATACAGCACAAAAATCTGTCCTAGGACAGTCACTTTTCACAACTCCTCTACTTTACAAAAGTAGTTGAACTTGACACAAAAACCAAAACAAAAAGGATAAGGAGCGGTTATTACAGAGGTAATAACTTCCAAGACTTGACAAAACTCTTGGGTTATCTCCCAACTAGTACTTTTATTTAATGCCTTTAAGTTAGGCATGGAACTTCCAAAGATGCTCACAGAGGAGATATATATATCTGGAATGAAAGAGAGCATTAAGAAGCAAATAACCCACACACTCGAGTCTAACCCACTTCCTATGCATGGGGGTATCATGAGAAAACGAATTATTGAAACAAAAATCCACAAGCATAGGAAGATAAAATAGATGCAACTTTAAAGCTTTCAACATAAAACGGGAAAACTTAACATCGTTGAGATGCATAAAACCATGTTTCCCTCTCTAAAAATAACTTTCAGTAGCACTTTGAATAAAGTTGACAATATAACTGTCACTAGAAACAAATTTATCATCAGAATAAGCATACTTACAGTCATCAAAGATAGGTCCAAGGTCATAAACCGGATCAATAGAAGCAAGTTGTTCCATCCCGAAATCTTTATTAGGCAAGTTATTTTCACAAGGAGCTTTAGCAAATTTGGAAAAGTTAAACTCATAAGAATCTCCATCAAACTTAGTTAAAACTTTTTCCTTCTTACAATCAATAATAGCTCCACAAGTGTTTAAGAAAGGTCTACCAAAAATGATAGGACAAGTTTTGCTAGCTGCTGAATTAAGCATTAGAAAATCAGCAGGATACTTAATCTTACCACAAAGAACCTCCACATCTCTTACAATGCCAATGGGTCAAATGGTTTCCTTATTAGCAAGGTGAATAACCACATCAATGTCCTCAAGCTCACAAGGACCAATCTCATGCATAATTTCCCTGTAAAGCTCATAAGGAATAACACTAGAACTAGCACCAATATCACATAAACCATAGTAGCAATGATCACCAATTTTAATAGAAAGCACAGGAACACTAGATTTTCTAGCCTTACTAGGATAAGAGATAATATTAGAAGCGTCTTCACAGAAGACAATGTGCTCATCCTCTATATTTCTAGTGTCAAGATCTTTCACAACAGCTACCGCAGGTTCAACATTCAATTGCTCATCAGGCTCCATAGTTTTCATTGTACCTTTATTATTTGCACTAATAATCATAGAATACTCCTTTACCTTAGCTGGAAAAGGCATTTTCTCAACATGAGGTTCAAGCACACCGTGATTAGTAGTACAAACTTGATTACTTCTAACTGGAACATGACTAACAACATCTTTATACGGAGCATGGTACTTATTCCACTTCTTCTTGGGAATTTCTATGTAAGAGGCGAAGGCCTTAAAACATTTGGCAATACTTTGGGAATCAAGACCAAACTCATTGCGAATATCACAGAAGTTATCAGTACCCATAAAAGATTTAATGCATTCATAATCATAGTTTATACATGATTTTCTTCCTTTGTCATTCTCCCAAGCCTTAGTGTTATCTTGAATACGGTCTAAGAGATCCCATTTAGCTTCTTCCTTCATACTTGTGAATGATCCAGCACAAGAAGCATCTAGTAAATCTTAATCATGAAGAGAAAGCCTAGCATAAAAGTTATTGAGAATAATATTGTTAGGGAGTTCATGAATAGGACATTTAAGCATTAGTAACTTCAATCTCCCCCAAGATTGAGCTGTACTCTCTCTATCAAGAGGCCAAAAGTTATATATAAGACTTCTATCCTTATGGATTTCACTGGGAGGATAAATTTTAGAGTAAAAGAGAGATGTCATCTCCTCCCATTCCATGGATTGTCCATTCTTCAGCAGCTTATACCATGCCTCAGCTCTCCCTTTCAAGGATATGGAGAATAACTTCCTCTTCACCTGTTCAGTTGTGATATCTGCACACTTAAACAACTCGCATAATTTATGGATAAAAAGCAAGTGATCACCAGGATGGACAGTTCCATCCCCAAAATAATAATTATCCATAACACGATTAACAATACTTGTAAGTATCTTAAAAGGATCGATCTCAACAGGAGGTGGTTCATCTACTACCCTACCAGCGGTAGTAGTTTTCCCAAACAGAAAACCAAGTGGGTTATCCATATTGGGAACAAAGTAACAAGCAGTAACAAAAGCAATACTCACAGTAAAAGTTTCCCTTACCAGTTCCACTCTTCAATAGCGCTTCACTCCCCGGCAACGGTGCCATAAAATAGTCTTGATGACCCACAAGTGTAGGGGGTGTATCGTAGTACTTTAGATAAATAGGAGTGTCGATCCCAACGAGGAGAAGAAGGTGCTGAATAGTGGTATGGAGCAGGAAATCCCTGTGAATACTTAGCAAACGGATTTTTAGTGGTTTTCTGACAAGGCAACAAAACAAGGAGCAAGTAACAAGAGTAATGAACAAACAGAGCAAGTGTCCCAATCATTTCTTAGCAAAGGACAAGCCGGTGAAAATACTTATAAGGACCAAACATTCTCGAGGACACATGGGAATTCTGTCAAGTGCTTTCGCTTCAAATAGCTGAGTACTCTTCTTTGGTGTTGTAAGTGTTGTGTGGGTGAACCTGTGCTAACATACCGCCCTTCCTAGGACTAATACATACTTGTGATTAAACCCCCTGAAACATCCGTAACTACAAGAAAGTAATTAAGATATAAATCTAACCATAGCCTTAAACTCTGAGATTCTACACTCCCTTGTGCAAAGGTGTCCTAACGGGTGTTCACGTTTCTGTCACTCCGGCAACCCCATGATTAGTAGCCAAATACACAATGCATTCCCCTAGGCCCATAAATGGTGAAGTGTCATGTAGTCGATGTTCACATGACACCACTAGAAGAATAGCACCACAACTTAAATACTAAACCATTGAATAATAACTCATCACAGATTAACTAGTAACAACATGACTTCTCCCATGTCCTCAAGAACTAAACGAACTACTCATAAGACATCATATGGATCAAGATCAAAGATGATATGGTATTTGATAACAATCTGAACATAAACAATAATCCAATGGTTCCACTCACAAGCATCAACTACAATAGTAATCAACACCGGGAAAGTTTCCCCTAACGAACTAAAGCAATATCCAACACAATTGTTACAGCGGGACGGAGTGATGGTGCTGGTGGAGATGATGGTGTGGATGATGATGATCCCGATGAAGCCTATCTTGATGACGGTGTTGATGGCGACGGTCTCCCCTCTCTGGGAAGGAATTCCCCTGGCAGAAATCTATCTACCGGAGAGATCTTTCTCTCTTGGTGTTTTCTGCCCCCAGAGGCGGCAGAAATCTATCTGTGGTCGCTCCCCGAGGCTTAGAGTTCCGTAGGGAAGATATAGGCGAAGGGGCGGAGTCAGGGGGCGGGCAGGTGGGCCACACCTGCCCTAGGCGCAGGGTCAGGTGGGCCCGCGCGTAGGGGGTGTGGGCCCCCGGAGGCCCATCTTCGTCCCTCCTTTTGGCTTCCTTCGTCTTCTGGTAAAATAATATGTTTCCATATTTTTTTGGTATTTTTCTGATCTTCGTGAAATTGCACCGAAACGCCTTCTTTTCCATCAGAATCCAGACTCCGGCAGTCCATCCTCTAGGAATTATCCAACATGCATAAACAGATGAAAATCCATAAGTAATACCTCATAATAAGACAAATATCAATGAATAGAGGTAAATTATGATATAGAAAGGTGATGCAAATTGGGCGTATCACCCCCCTTCATCGTCTTCACTGCCATCTCCATCACCAACTCCTTGTATACAGTGGTTCATCCTTCCACAGACCTCTGCACCGTTCTATGTAAACATGGTGTTTGATGCTATAACTTATAATCTTATGATCTATGTCATGTTTGTGTAGTTTATTTGTATTTTTGATTGCTTGGTTGAATGTCTTTGGTTCATTAGAGTTGTATGTTGATATGGTACAGTCCTTTGTGTCCTTATATTTGTGCGCGCATGGATTAAACATCATAGGGTTTGTAGTATGTGTAAGAGGAAGTGGGAAGTTCTGCCAGAGTGACAGAAACCCGAGGACGCGAACCGGAACGTTGCACGTATGGAAGTAAGAGGACCATTAACTTAAGGCTATGGTTGGTGAAACCTTAGTACATTGTTAGTATTTGTGGATGCTTGCTAACAATACAATCATATAGTACTTGTAATTCCAAGTAGTGAAGTGCATGTATATTTAGCCTCTCCCACATATAAAACGGTATCAAAGACAATGAACCCGATTTATTCGCTAATTAAACTTGGACAAAGCCACCAAAATTACCACCACCTTTTCACACTCATGGTACTGTTAGTTTATGGTTACTTAGAATATTTTATTGTTGCAGCACTAACAATTACTTTCTTGTATTTATTATCTTGCAAAGCTATCTCTCATACCCATATTGTTGCTCTAGTTTAGTGTGCGTAGAGTTGTATCAGCGGTTGATAGAACTTGAGAGAACATTTTATCCTACCTTTAGATCCTCGTTGGGTTCGACACTCTTACTTATCGAAAAGGATACACACGATCCGCTATACTTGTGGGATATCATCCATCATGACGAGAGCGTTTGTACGGGAGCGCTCCACCAGCGGCGGCACGACGCCGCATTGTTGCGCTTCGACGGCTAGCCCGGCGGCCCCTCTTGGTGGGCAAGATCCTGAAGTTGCCTGTCGGCAAAGAACTGCTCCCAGAAGACCAGGTTTCCTAGATCCTCGGTGACATTCGGGTCTTCCATGACAGCGAGAGACGTCTAGATCTCGTCGCCGATGTCCTCATTAGCCGGCACCGGCAGAATCGAGGTCCCATCAACGCCGAGATTCCAGTCGAGAGGGAGACGAACGTCCGGCGGCGCAATATAGCCCGCGCCGTGGAGCATCCGGGCCTCCCACGGCTGCAGCGTGCGGTGGCCAAAGCCGTTCTTCGCCGAAGTGTCCCCGGGGAATCTCTCGGCCATGGCTATTCGCCGGAGTTGTGGAAGTGGAAAGGTGGGGGCGTTTGGAGTTCGCCGGAGTTGGGAGTGTTGTGAGAGAGTGTGAAGGGAGACGGCGAGAGGTACGGCTTTTATAGACCGAGGTGGGTGGCGAGGGCGGGAGGGGTGTAGCGGCGAGGGCAGGAAAAAGGGAAACAGTAGGGAGTTCGGCCTTCTCTCGCTGAAAGAGTTGTACCACGCCCATTTTTGCTTTGTCCGGCGTTCCCAGGGCATTCTCGGGATACTGGGAATGGCCTGGAAAGTCCGTACCAAAGTTGGCCCAACTCCGTACGAAACCGGGGTCCTAGGAACACGACTAGGCCAATTTTTGGCGTCCAGACCTAAAATTCGCATTGGGATCGATGTTCTAGGAATGTGAGTGGAGATGCTCTTAGATTGGCCATGTGGAACCCTATCCCCATACAAGGACCAAACCAAATGTACCCATGGCACTTTAGAATTTGAGTGGAATTTATAGAGTTTTTTAAGAAGCAATGCCTTGTTCTGTAATTTCAAATTGAGCACCCCGAGCCCTCCATGTTTTTTGGGTCTGCAAACTAAAGACCAAGCAACCAAGGAATGAGTAGAAGATGATCCCTCCGGTTTTGTACATAGGCAATGCCTACAATATCGATCAATAATATTAAGGACTTTCCTCTGAACTTTTAGGGAGAATAGATAGAAAATAGAGAGGGGGGATATAACCGATTTTACATATTGTAATATGCCTCCATAATTTAGGAACCGACCACTAGCGTTCAACCTTCTTTATGTAATTTGATTTATGGCGTATGTTACACCGTTGAGGTCCACCGTAAGTGTTTATATAGCCTATTAACCTCAACCACCGGAAGGGATATACATGAGTTTGTTACAAGACCTCATCTCTACTTATCCCTACTAAACTGATACCTCATAACTTGGTTCGGTGTATAATTGATACGATAATATCGAGACATATACAACTACTCAAATACTCGTCGTTATCTTTCCATACCTTGGATTCTTCTCATCGTTATCTTTCCAATAAAATTGGTTTCATCTCGTTTGGAGTTCAGATGCGAAAGTTATTGCAGTTTTAGCTTCTGAAATTTCCTTGGACGGAAGTTCCGGCCGCCACCAGTAGTACCTCTAGGGCATTTTGCCATCGGTAGTACTGGTGGAAGTTCTGGAGCTTCTTCTGCTCATCCCGAGTTTGGCTCAGTAACCTCTCTGTCTGGTTTATTCTATTTGGCGGAATTTTGATCGGAAGTTTAGGCGGTAGTACCGCCCCCGCTAGAAGTACCGCTCGGGCATAATTGCCGCCGGTAGTACCGGGTGAAATTCCGGCTCTACTTCTGCTCGACCTCAGTAACTTCTCCGTTTGGTATGCTCTATTTGGCGGAACTATGGTTGGATTTTTAGGCGATAGTAGCGTCCTCACCGGAATTTCTGGTGGACCGGCGGTAGTACCGGCCAGACTGGTTTCTCTGTGTTTCACAATGAAGTTTTGTGACCGTTGGTTGGGTCCCATCGGAAGTTCCGCCCACCCACCGGAAGTTCTGGCCAGGATCGTGAATGTGCCCAAACGGTCAAATCCGAGGGCCCTTTAAAAGGGGCATCTCTTCCCCTTCGTGGGCACTTGATCTTTTCTTGGTTCTTGGCTTTCTCTCTCTCCTCCATTCTTCACCTTGAAGATCTTGACCTCTCCCTTTCCCCCTATGAGTCTTGCATATTTTTGAGGGATTTGAGAGAGGAGATCTAGATCTACAATCCCCCCAAATCAAATCCTTTCTTTGTGAAGGAATCCTTGGGATCTAAATCTTGGAGAGTTTTGTGTTCTCCTCTTGTGTTCTTCCTCTCTCATTCCCCTAATATATTTTTTAGCTTTTTTGGAATTTAGGAGTGAAGGACTTGCCCTTGCATTTGTTGCATAGGTTTGAGTTCTCCATGGGTATTTAGTGAGTACAAGCTTGTGGAATTGTTACTCTTGGGTTTTTGGAACCCTAGACGGTTGTGTGGCTGGTGTGTTGATTTCTTGAGGCCTCCATTATGGAGTGGCCTCAAGCTTGTGGACTTTTGTGGCTTTGTAGCCTTTTATGGATTTATTGTTGGGAGCCTCCAATTGAGTTGTGGAGATATCCTATAACACCCCCGGGTTTAGGGATAAACAAACCTCAGATCACCATCTAAGGTAAGCTCAACTCCAAGCTCTGAAGATCACAGTATAAGAATCAGTAACATTACAGAACACAAGGATTCAACAGCAAAAGTTTAAACCCTGAACAAAGTACGATATTAGATTATTAAAAACCAGAGGTTATAGACCCAACACCACATCAAACATCGAAAGAAAATTATGTTTTTCTACACAACAACTTATCAAAGGGCCTAAGAGGCCATAAACATAAGCGATGTCCATCCCATAGTCATCAGGCTGCTACCTGGGACCCCTAACTATTCTTCAATGTTAACATAGAAGCCACCTTCAGTTGCAACTAGATCATCCGTAGAAAAACAACAATGGCTCAAGGCTGAATACGAGAATGTACTCCGCAAGACTTAGATAACCTAGTATCTACATGCTCTGGCTAGAGAGGCTTTCTTATGGATTTACTTTTGCGTAAAGTGATATTTGTTTGTAAACAAGAGAGAGAAGAGGCTCGTCTACTTAGTGTATTTTAAAAGGGGTAAGAGAACGAATTCTTCATCTTGGATATCATCTCTTGAGAACCACCAGCTTTATCAGAACCTCCTATCTAGGATCACCCCCTCAAGCCCAGAGGAAGCATACTTAAGCACACATGGGTCAACAAGTTTGGTAGTTGGTTAATATTATCTATGATCTTAGAATTCAGTCACCAAGCATTCATAACCGTGAACACAGCTTTTCGAAAATATTAATAGCCTGCAGGGGTGTACAACTTTACCCACATGTACCAACCGACTCTTAATGCCAAATATTATTAGCCCTCTTCCTTGGAAGACCAGCAGAGGGTGGTTGACCACGACATTTACCTTGCTTTCGCCGAGTCCATGAGTCACGCCCTAAGGATGGTTCCATCGTAACGGGTCAAGTCCCAAAGCCGGTCCCTAGAGATGTGAGGCGAGGTTGGTTTACCAGGGGCTCCATTGACCCTAAGCAACCCAATCCATGCTTTCCTACCTGTTATGATGCACCTCCTTCTCCTCCTCTTTCAAAAACATTTTTAATGTTTATGCCAAATGGAAAGCCCGAACTATGTGACTCATGGAATCTACTAGGCAAGTTAGTCAATCGAGGGGGTTCCCAAGCCCTGTGTGGTTGTACGCTCGTCTCGGTTCCAAAGGCAAGAACTCAGTTGCTAAAGGTGGCAAGCATAGGACTACAAAAACCACACCCAACGTGGCCTCCCATGCAAGCCTTAGCATGTTTAGTTAACTCCCCAGATCATATCTCCATCTCCTACCTTTCTAGATTCCTTGGCATCTCCGATTCATCATCCGAATGGATCAGACGTTACTGCTAAGCGTGGCTAAGATGTCGGTCGTAGAAGATCTAGCAACGCTCACATGCCAGACCTAGGTATGCTAGGAGCAGTGGATCAGGAGTGTAAGGCTACAAGAGTGAAACTATGTAGCGGATACGTAACTCTAGCTGCTGACAAAAGACCACATTGGAACCATATGCATCATAGCGAGAAAGTAAAATACTTTGTAAAAGTAGGTTCAGAATGATAGGCTACACTTGTCTTGTCCTTCGGTAGACAGGTATGGATCTGTGTTGTCGTTAACTTCGGCCTCGGGCTCGTATCCTATCACGAAGAACCAAATTCAAGAAAAAAGAGGCAACAATCAAGACATGGCATAATGCAATGCGCAATCAATATGTATGACATGTCATAATTAGAGATTCTACACTAATCCTACGTGCAACATTGATTTAAGAGGGTTCAGGATGCCCTGGCGAAGGCACACCGTCGAACCCACATTTACATAAGGGGTGTCGATGTTCCTTTACATAAACTAGGGTTTTGAGTTGCTTAATAATCTATTATTATAGCTTAGATAGGTATATCTAATTTTTTGAACATTTTGATATATTATACATATTTTTCTGATTAAATATGAATTAGTTATGAATTTTACAAGTTTAATTTAATTTCTTCCATTTTTAAACATTTATGAAAATTACTAAAGGTTTATTACATCATCCTGACGTCAGCAACCCTAACCCTAATCTTTTCTATACCGCAGTGGTGTCTACCCGTAGTCACTGACAAAGGGGGCCTAGGCCACACTGGGTCCACCCTACGGCCACGTGGTGGCCACACCAGACTCGATGGTGGGACGCGGCAGGCGTTGGTCATGGGCGATGTTCCCGGTGGTTCCAGGAAGCGTCGTTGGCTGAGTTCGAATCGCGCGAGCGAGAGGAACCTAAGGCACCTAGTGCTGGTATCTAAAGGTCGTCGGAGCAAGCGCGATGGCGAGCGGCGGCAGCGGAGCTCTCAGGCGCATGGCAAGAAGCGGCTACACGGGGAAAACAACAAGGAGAGAGGGTGCTAGGTGATGAGTGGGTTCTACACCAAAACAGGGTTATTGCAGTACTTCTAGCACCAAATATTTAAGAGTTTGTCCCGATGGGATCTCGGCGAACATGACCCTACATCCACGTTGTCAATGCGGCTACGTTCGCACAAACCATGGTTTGGAAATAGTCTACTCTATAGGTTGCTAGGATAAATGAATTTACGATGATTGTAACAACTACTACTAGAACTGGAAGAAAACTAGAGAGAGGTGAATGCAATGAGATGAAATATTAATGCTATGATTCCTCAAGTAATGTTGTGTATACCAGTGTGTATGATAAGTTCTTATGGAATAGATATAAATTGTACTTGTGGCAGTCCCTCAAATGCCATTGTCTCCCACCATTGGTAAGCGGCAACTAGAGAACTCAATTGTCCACACCCTTTTCGGACATGGGTCATCTCGTAAAAGAATAGTGTATTAAGGTAACAAGACCAATCAAGGTAAACCAGAGCAAATGCATTAAGTTCTATGGACAATAGTACTCCTAAGCAAGTAGCGTGCTAGTCACAAGATATCCCGTATGTCACTTTGGGGTCAAGAAATTCGCAACACTATACCTATCTATATCATGAGTGATCTTGGGGAACTCTGGGCGGTGCATCCTAAGCTCCTATTGCCTCCGCAAATCACTTATAGCAAATAGCCTATTAGTTCTACCCATGGACTTGTCAGTTCCTATGGAAGAGTAGAGACTAATGATAAGTTTTGTGAAACTCTATGAATCCCTAGTAAACTTCTCAACAATGGATTGGACGTCTCCAATCACTAGAATAATATCATGAATATAACAATGTAAAGAGAAAGCATAAACATATTAATTAACAAGAACACACCACACTTCAATTACTCAAATCATCATAACATAAATAAAAGGAGGTTCAAGCCATGTTACAACCCATCACGGAGACCATGATGGGGAAGGATGAAGGAGTAGCGGCGATGGAGATGGTGATGACGACGCGGTGATGGTAGCATCGGCGTGGTGATGGCGGCGTCCTCCTTCTCCTACTCTTCTTTCTTGGATGGCTTGATGGTGTTGATGGAGATTGGATCTTGGTGGATCTTGAGAGGCTATGGAGGCAGCATGGTGGCAGGGCGCCGCCGTGGAGGCGGTAGATGGGATCTAGATCTTGTATATGGTTGGTGGTGCCTTCCTCCTCTTTTCTTTGAATCCTCCCTCCTTTATATAGGCCTTGGGGTGCCCTAGGGTTCCTCCAATACCGTCATATGACTTAGGGAAGGTTCTAGAGCCTTTATAGGGCGAAATCCCGTCATTTGCAACCTTTTTGGTAACTTGCTCCGGCCGTATAGTTGGTCGTTGAGCTTGCAGACTCTTTCGTATTTTGGTCGCCATTTCTTCATATGAATTCCGTTTTGGGCATTCTTGGGCTCGTTGGATTCGTATCATCGAGGGCTAAAACCACATGCTCTTGGATCTTTATTTTGAGAAGTTAGAAAATTTCAATTTTTCCAACACCTCAAATGGCTACGTCTGGTCCTACAGTTCCTCCATACTATACTCTCCTTGTTCCTTTTGCCTTTGTGTTATACATAATCATAATCAACACCTATACACATGTCAAAGACAAGAAAGATGGATAAAATTATACCTAAACTACTAAATGTGCAAAGCTCATATTGAATGTAATGAAAACAAGTAATCATGCATACTAGGCATTACAATAGTTAGATGAAGCATGATATGATAGGCAAATGACACAATTTATATAGCTAAAAAGTGTTGTATTATCACATCCATCAACTTCCCCAAGCTAGATATTGTTCGTCCTCGAGCAAAAGGGATCGATAACTTAATGGATGTGATCTTGCTTATCATTGAAAATCAATGCACCGTATTCTTGTTTTTCCTGCAAGCTCAAAGCAAGAGTGGACATAATCATACAAGGCAATATAATCTCAGTTATATTATTCCAAACAGGGCTGGATCTGACCCTAGGCGACCCTATGCAACCGCCTAGGTCCCACGATTGGGAGGGGCCCATCCTCTAGACTATAGAGCTATACATGTTTTATTATTTTTGGTTTGAAAAAATTAGAGAGAAGACATATATAGCCTATAAGAGAGACTTATAATTCTACAGTTGATTTTCCTCTTCGGATCTTCATCTACATCCCTACAAGTCGGTGACCTTTCCTCGGCTGCCTCGACAACTCGCTCTACTCGTCC
The DNA here is from genome assembly GCA_916181665.1 of Avena sativa. Taxonomy (NCBI): domain Eukaryota; kingdom Viridiplantae; phylum Streptophyta; class Magnoliopsida; order Poales; family Poaceae; genus Avena; species Avena sativa. Next base: position 383,464,315 of record OV702281.1, on the reverse strand, counting down.
CTGTCCGTTAGGCCTCAATTTTTCTCTGGCTCTCCCTCACGACCCTGCTCGTCCCTCCGACCCTAACCCCGGTACCTGGTACGTGTTCATTCATCGGACTAATGACCCTTGTCCCCGACTCTTTACATAATCATGAAGCATCAAGCATGTTACATGTTAGATTAGGGTTCTAGCTTCATGTATATTTATTTATTTCACAATTTTAGGTGTTACAATATCGAAACATAAGTCCATGTTGCAAAAAGGAATAAAACAAAACTGAGAGAATCAACCCATTGGGTCACAAGGAGGTGGTTTAAGAATTGTCGACAATCAAACTAGTAGAGAATATTACTTTTTTTATTTTGCTACTCTTTTAGTTTTTATGTGGAAGTATGACATTTCTTAAGTGCTTAATAATAATTTACATCTTAGACTAAGAATGTGTGGTTGGATGTTAAATTTTAATATTTTACAAGTGAAGTAGATACACAAAATTTCTAAATATGCTTACATATTTTAGCCTTGGGGCCCACAACATCAATTTCTCCTAGGGACTCGCAAAATGTAGAGCTGTACCTGATTCCAAACCACTAGAGATTTAGTCAAAAACTTCTATGCCCCATGTCAAAGTTAAATCTAGCTTGCTAGTAAACTTGTGATCCTTCTATACACACTTTATTGTATTTTTGTATTTTTATTTGTATAAGGCAAAGTTGAGCATGGTTAGTTGTCAATCATAAATAGAGATAGAGTTTTCCAATGCTGCCCACTCATTCCGTCTATTAAAGTCTCTCAAGTGCAAACTTCAATTGTTGAGATCATAGAAAATGTATTTCTTAGTACGAGACCATGCCAAAAGAGTGGTATATGTTCAATCGAGACTGTGTAGGCTAGGAAGGACACTCATGACCATTGCCAGGGTTTCCCTTTTCGGTATAATGATTTCTCATAACGGTCAGAGGAGTATTCCAACTTTCTCTTGCAACGCAGACAACTGAGGGAGCAAAAGCTCTTACCCATCATAACATTGATGTTAAACATGTTTAATCAACTCACAGCCAAAATTTGAGATTTCTCTCTTGGAAATAATTTATAGGCCAGAGGAGTTGTTAGCTCCCCATGGAGTGCGATAGTGGTGCAAGACACGCATAAAGCAATGTCCAATTCCGAGAATATTGATTTTCTGCCTTTCTAGAACCAAAAACAGAAAAAAACATGCAACTGGCACTGTGGCATCTTGTTAATAGGTTAGTTCTAGAAAAGATATAAAAACACCTCAAAGTATAGACAAAGCAAAGTAGATACTAAACAAGCATGAAACATCAAAAATTATAGATACATTTCCGACGTATCACATGATATGATAGGAAAATGACACAATTTATATAGATAAAAAGTGTTGTATTATCACAACCATCAACTTCCCCAAGCTAGATCTTGCTCGTCCTCGAGCAAAAGGGATCGATAACTTAATGGATGTGATCTTGCTTATCATTGAAAATCAAAGCACCATATTCATGTTTTTCCTGCAAGCTCAAATCAAGAGTGCACATAATCATACAAGGCAATATAATCTTAGTTATATTAATCCAAACCACTAGAGATTTAGTAAAAAACTTCTATGCCCCATGTCAAAGTTAAATCTAGCTTGCTAGTAAACTTGTGATCCTTCTATATGCACTTTATTGTATTTTTATTTTTATAAGGCAAAGCTGAGCACGGTTAGTTGTCAATCATAAATAGAGATAGATTTTTCCAATGCTGCCCACTCATGCCGTCTATTAAAGTCTCTCAAGTGCAAACTTCAATTGTTGGGCTCATATAAAATCTATTTCTTAGTAACGAGACCATGCCAAAAGAGTGGTATATGTTCAATCGAGACCATGTAGGCTAGCAAGGACACTCGTGAGCATTACCAAGGTTTCCCTTTTCGGTATAATGATTTCTCATAACGGTCGGGGGAGTATTCCAACTTTCGCTTGCAACACAGACCCATGAGGGAGCAAAAACTCTTACCCATCATAACATTGTTGTTATATACGTTTAATCAACTCATGGCCAAAATCCGAGATTTCTCTCTTGGTAGATCAATTATAGGCCAGCGGAGTTGTTAGCCCCCCATGGAGTGCGATAGTGGTGCAAGACACACATAAAGCATTATCTCACTTTGATTTCTAAGACAAAATTTTGCATATGTAATCTCGAAACTTTGAAACGTCATTTCTTGTTTGACAACTCACTTAGTAAGCATCTATTAAGACCATCATTTCCAACACTATGGGGTCGTTCTACTCCATAACCATTCACTTAAGACAATTCTGAACAATGACAACTAGCAAGTTTCAAAGAACTTTTTTTTCAAAATGTAGAGAACATGGCAATGTATATTTAGAGGATCACAATATTTTTCACAAGCTAGATAAAAGTTGAACAAGGTGCATCAAAGCTATTGCTTGTATCCTATGGGGCTTAACATGAGAAAGTATATCCCTTATATAAATATGAACAAAAACTCACCTAAGCAAGCATTAAAAAACAAAGGGATACATAATAGCATGAAAACTTTTTAAGATAAAGAACATTGCACAAGACTCTATGCATGAAAAATAATATCCCCAAGCTAATAACTTTTCAAATACCAACTCAAGAAGATCATGAAAACAATAGAGAAAATGCAGTTATCAGAAGAGGGTATAAGAAGTGGTTACTTCCCCAAGCTTAAGTTAAAGCAAGGGTGACTCATTTTACCGTTGAGGTACTAGTAACCTCTCTTTCGATGGACAAAGAACCTTTGCTTCAACATGTGTTTCTTGATATGGCCTGGTGTGCCTTCCTTGAGAACCTGCTTAGAAACTAAAAAGAAAACGAAATATTTTTGTGTTTTTAAAGACACGGGTTTAGCTCACAAGTGATTAAAATACAAGTTCCACTGAGTCGGTTCATCAACCTAAGCACCATGCTTAACTCAACAAACTAGTTCTAGAAGATGCCTCTCCTAGATTGTGATGAGGTGCAAGTGGAACAGGATACGAGACACGAGTGTGCATCTCCTATGTGCTTATTAAAAGAGGTTCGAGTTGGAAAGTTTTACCAGGCATTACTAGGTAAGCATATTGATTCGAAGCAACCAAGTGGCTCATGCGATTGTTTGCACGATTGGCACTATCGTACACGTCGTCACACAAGGTTCAAGTCCACGCAAAAATAACACACAAAATAAAATACATTGGTTTGGTATACGAGAATAGTTCGTTTACCCTACCGATAAAAGGAAAGTAAAAAATAAAACATGAACTTATATAAAGAATTAGAGTCTAGGAAGTTTCTGAGGTAGAACTTTTATTGCTTACAGATATTCGGCTTCCCCTAGATCAAGGGAGAATATCCCATATGGAGTTTCGAGGTTTTAGAAGAAGAAAGAATAAATTTTTGAGCAATGGCTACCATCTAGTTGGCGTTTGAGGGGTTTCCCCAACTATACGGGCACAACTATACGGCCGGAGTTTTTGCTCACGCCGTATAGTTAGTCGTTAAACTTACTATACCTTAAATTAAGAATTCGAGGCAGGTGTCGATATCTATACGGCCGGAATTTTTATTCCTGCTGTATAGTTGGTCGTTAAGCCTTATGTATACTTTGAAAGAAATTTTACGAAGGCATCGATAACTATACAACCGCAACTATACGGCCGGAATTTTTATTCCCGCTGTATAATTGGTCATTAAACTTTCCGGAGTCGCCAAAATTTACCTGTTTCTTCGAGAATTCTTTCTTAACATGAAACTTAGCGAAACACCATGTTTTGACAGTAAAATAACAACTTTAATTTTGGACCAATATTAACATGTATAAAACGGGATTTAAATACAACTGAGTTATGTAACGCATAATATAGTGACAAAAAATTCTATCTTTCGAAAACTGCAACAAGATAACTCTAATAGCAAGACATGTAAAGAATAAAAAGTGCCAATGCAACTAGACTCAAGACACAAAACTAAGAAAGACGCCTAATGACTTCCGGGTTGCCTCCCGGGAAGCGCTCTCATTAAATCCATAAAGCCAGGTTAGGATGCTTCATACATTACCCACGTGATCCCAAGGGATATCGACTCGAGGTGAGGTTATACATACCAGTTTGGAGCATCTTGAAGTAGATTTCGGTCAGAGTCGTACCCGCTTACGGTGCATCGGCATCATGTAGATGAACAAGTTCTCGCTTTCAAGCGAGCGTTGATGCACCAAGCTTGCTGAACATTCCTCCGTGTATAGCTTCAATGAGAGGATTTGAGATTCATATAAAATTCTTAAATCTTTACCTTGGTTACCTGTGTAGGGGAACACTTTATAGTAGTCTTCCTTCAAAGCAGGGAGTTCAGGACCCTGCATGTTAGTATAGCAAGGTTCTATCTCTAGTTCATTATTATTAATGCTCTCCATATGAGTGTCTAGGCACAAGGCCTCCGTAAAACAATTATCAATAGTTTTAGAATCATAAAAATCACTACTAGAGTGAGAGGCATCACAAACAAAAGTTGTAGTGTGAATCTCTTTGTCAACCTCACCTTTTTGTTCCTCCTTTTCATCGACTAGTGTTTTAATAGCAATGATATAATAAAAAGTAGGAGTTGAAGGTGTGAGCGGGTGATCAATCCGTTCTTCCTCCCCTTCCTTGTGCTCCTTTTTGTCACCGTTCTTTAGCGAGTCCTGCAAAAGGTTATCTTTCTCCATGGAAGTTTTAGACCGCTTCAAATAATATAATACAAATGCATTATTACTTAAATTATTGTCGCAAAATAGGAATATGAGGTATACTAAATTAAAAAACCCATCAAGTGCTTCACTTTCAACATCAATACTTCCTAGTCTAAATACCATTTCAGATGCACCTTTGAAAAGAACATATTCTAATATTTCCAAACTAGCATAGGATTTATCTCAATTATAATTTGCTAGAGTAGGATTATTGGAACACTTACATTGACAATTAAGGTGGTCATCTGTTATACAAATTGTGCAACAAGATCCATCATTAGCACACAACCATAATGAATGCTTTTCCAATTGGTCCAGCAATTTCTTTATCAGCTCATGTCTAGCAACCAGGCATGATGAACTTGAATCATTTATCTCCTCCAATGCTTGTATTATCTGTTGAACAAAATTTACCTCAGAAGACATGATTAGTAGCAACAGTTTTTATAAATTTTTGGTTTTGTAATTTTTTATTATTTTCAATATAAAAGAAAGTAGTAAGATAACAAAAACAAACAGAAATAAACTATGTGCAAGTAGATAACCGAACGCTTTGCTCCCCGGCAACGGCGCCAATTTGATGAGTGGGTTCCTGCACCAAAACAGGATTATTGCAGTACTTGTAGCAGCAAATATTTAAGAGTTTATCCCGATGGGAGCTCGGCGAACACGACCCCGAAGCCACGTTGTCAACGTGGCTACGTCGCACCCAAAACGTGGTTTGGAAATAGTCTACTCAATAGGTTCCTAGGATAATTGAATTTAAGATGATTGTAACAACTACTACTAGAACTAGAAGAAAACTAGAACAAAAGTAAAACTGGAAAGAGGTGAATGCAATGAGATGAAATATTAATGCTATGATTCCTCAAGTAATGTTGTGTATACCGGTGTGTATGACAAGTGCTTATGGAATAGCTATAAACTGTACTTGTGGAGGTCCCTCAAATACCGTTGTCTCCCACCGTTGGTAAGTGGCAACTAGACAACTCAATTTCTCACACCCTCTTCAGACATGGGTCATATCGTAAGAGAGTAGTGTATTAAGGTAACAAGACCAATCAAGGTAAACCAGAGCAAAGGCATTAAGTTCTATGGACAACCGTACTCCTAAGCAAGTAGTATGCTAGTCACAAGATATCCCATATGTCACTTTGGGGTCAAGCAATTTGCAACACAACATATCTATATCATGAGTGATCTTGGGGAACTCTGGCCGGTGCATCCTAAGCTCCTATTGCCTCCGCAAATCACTTATAGCAAATAGCCTATTAGTTCTACCCATGGACATGTCAGTTCCCATGGAAGAGTAGAGACTAATGATAAGTTTTGTGACACTCAGTGAATCCCTAGTAAACTCCTCAACAATGGATTGGACGTCTCCAATCACTAGAATAATATCATGAATAGAACAATGTAAAGAGAAAGCACAAACATATTAATTAACAAGAACACACCACACTTCAATTACTAACCTCATCATAACATAAATAGGGGGTTCAAGCCATGTTACAACCCATCATATGGAGACCATGATGGGGAAGGATGAAGGAGTAGCGGCGATGGAGATGGTGATGACGGCACGGTGATGGTGGCGTCGGCGTGGTGATGGAGGCGTCCTCCTTCTCCTTCTATTATTGCTTGGATGGATTGATGGGGATTGGATCTTGGTGGAGCTTGAGAGGCTATGGAGGAGGAACGATGCCTCCGTGGAGGCAGTAGATGGGATCTAGATCTTGTATATGGTTGGTGGTGGCTTCCTCCTCTCTTCTTTGAGTCCTCCCTCCTTTATATAGGCCTTGGGGTGCCCCAGGGTTCCCCCAATACCGTTATATAACTTAGGGAAGGTTCTGGAGCCTTTCTAGGGTGAAATCCCGTCGTTTGAAACCTTTTTGGCACTATACGGCCGGAGCTATACGGACGGAATTTTTGCTCCGGCCGTATAGTTGGTCGTTGAACTTGTAGACCCTTTCGTATTTTGTTTGCCATTTCTTCATACGAACTCCGTTTTGGGCGTTCTTGGGCTCGTTGGATTCATCTCGTTGAGGTATAAAACCCCATGGTCTTGAATATTTATTTTGAAAAGTTTAAAAATTTCACTTTTTCCAACACCTCAAATGGCTAAGTCTGGTCATGCAGTTCCTCCATACTATACTCTCTTTGTGCCTTTTGCCTTTATTTTATACATAATCATCATCAACACCTACACACATGTAAAATACAAGAAAGAGGGATAAGATTCTATCTAAAAAACTAAATGCGCAAAGTTCATATTGAATGCAATGAAAACAAGTAATCATGCATATTTGGCATAGCAATAGTTAGATGGAGCATGATGATGTCCACACAATTCTATTCTTGTAGACAGTTGTTGGGCCTCCAAGTGCAGAGGTTTGTAGAACAGCAGCAAGTTTCCCTTAAGTGGATTACCCAAGGTTTATCGAACTCAGGGAGGAAGTGGTCAAAGGTATTCCCTCTCAAGCAACCCTGCAATCAAGATACAAGAAGTCTCTTGTGTCCCCAACACACCTAATACACTTGTCAGGTGTATAGGTGCACTAGTTCGACGAAGAGATAGTGAAATACAAGTGGAAACGGTGCCAGAAAATAGCTTCTGACTTGTCGTTGGTGTGGGGTAACGGTGCCAGAAAAGAGCTGATGGCATGGAGGAAAGGTAAAATCCCAAAACCTCCCCGGCAAACAGAACAAAGATGGAAGCAAGCAAACATGCAACAGATCTAGTAGCAAACGGTGTTTCAATGTTTGGAAACAAGGCCTAGGGATCATACTTTCACTAGTGAACACTATCTCATATAAATATCCTCTCTTCATGATACTACTCTTAACTACTCTCCGGTTGGACACTCTAATCCACGGTAGGGCCTTCCCCAATCTAGATAACCCCACACTATCATCTTGAGCGCTAGATGGTTCCAACAAACACCACAATTTCATAAAGACATCCAACTCCAAATATAACTCATAACAAATATTCAATCTAGCCAAAGTGTCACACACGGTATGCACGCTATCACTTTCACACACGTGGGGAAAAGCATAGATCTATTAAAGCACAAAGAGTATTTATGTAGACTCAAACCTAAGTGCCACCATGGCGTGCACGCTGTCACTTTCACACACATGGGGAGAGCAGAGATCTAATGAAGCACTTGAGTAGCAAGGTAGATCTACTTGATTACAAAGATCATGATCACAACAAGATCATGCATAGAGAGAGAGAGATGAACACATAGCTACTGGTAGAGCCCTTAGCCTCCAGGAAGAACTACTCCCTCCTCATCATGGGAATCAGAAACATTGATGAAGATGGCAATGGAGATCGATGGAGATGGCTCCAGGGGCACTTCTCCGTCCCGGTAGCGTGCCGAAACAGAGACATTCTATCCCCCGAATCTCCCCTTCGGTGGCGGTGGCGCAGCGGAGGTTTTCGTGGATTTTCGCTGGATTATCTAGGGTTTTCCCATCGGAGGCTTCTTATAGGCGCAGGAATCAAGGTCGGTGAGGGTCTAGGGGGCTCACACCCCCTCTAGGCGCCTTCAGGGCTTTCCCGCGCCTACGAGGGTTTGGCCACCCTGTGCCCCCCCTCCGGCTCTGCTTTGTGGTTCCGTGTTGCTCCGGGAAAATAATAACTTTGGCTTTTGTCCCGTCCAATTCCGAGAATATTGATTTTCTGCCTTTGTGGAACCAAAAACAGAAGAAAACAGGCAACTGGCACTGTGGCATCTTGTTAATAGGTTAGTTCGAGAAAAGATAGAAAAACACCTCAAAGTGTAGACAAAGCAAATCAAAGCAAAGTAGATAATAAACAAGCATGGAGCATCACAAATTATAGATACATTTCCGACGTATCAAGCATCCCCAAACTTAACTCCTACTCGTCCTCGAGTAGGTAAGTGATAAAAAGAACAATTTTTGAGGTGACATGCACCCTCACAATAAAGATCAAACCATTTGCAAGCATTGAAAGCTTGGAACAAAGAACTCTAAACATGTGCATGAAAGATGGAGTTCTAACAATAGGACATAGTAACTATGCATGCAACATGAAAGGCTACAAACAAAGATCATGAATAACATGCATTGAAAAATGTTTGTTTGTTTCACATACAGAAAACATGGCATAGTGGCAATCAGCTTGTCCCTCATAGAGTAGCAAATAGATGCATAGGACACCTTCAAAGTTCACAAGGGTGACTAGAAACAAATAGCACAAGAACAAGTAATATCACAATATACATCAATCAATAAGCTTTGGAACACTGCACACAGAATGACAACTAAGCTCTCTTAATGGTGCCTAAAGGTAGAAGGTGGAGACTCAATAGTGGTGGAAGAAAGAACTTTTATAAAGGAATCATGGATTTCAAGTTTCAAAAAGAGCTTCCAAAAATTATGGTTCTTGTTAGCTTGCAGCCCTCATTGCCCCTATCATAAGTATCTTGAAGTGATTAAGGTTAAGTGAACAAAGATGGAGTATATGCTTGACGAAGTATAAGTTGGCAATCTCAAGTCCCTTGAATACGAGGGCCACACCTCATGCTACTCAACTTTGGGTCCAGGTAAGTTCTTGTCATTGTAAGTATTTGTGTATCATTGAGAACCGCCAACGGGGTACCCCTTGCACATAGTACAGGAGATTTCCCATAACCAAAATGACAAGGCAAGCAGACAATGAGCATCTCAGCAATCTTTTTATTTACCATATGCATAGCTTTTTATTGAGGATGCTTTATAGATAGCTCAATATGGTGATGTTGCAAGTTTCCACCATGATTAGGCATGGCTTAGGCTAGCGGCCCAGGCATTTCTCTAACACAGGATACAAACTCCATGGACTTATAAGTTCCCTCTTTATTTCACACCAGTGACATCCATAGACAAAAGAGCATGATATCAACTAAGTACAAAGTAAAAGTGCAATGTTGAAAACGTTCCCCGTGACAGCACGATTCTGCTAATTCCAACTTATAAGTGCAAGCATATACAACAAAGTTGTCACGATGGTTCAAGTTTAATAGGGGCAAAGCATATAAAATGTGCCATCAAGTTCGTGAGAGATTTAATCACTAAGTTTTCACATAACAAAATACTTTTTAATTGGAAGATAGCTGGAAACAAGAATATACTTGGAATGGTGTAACACACCATGCATAGGAATTTATAGTGGACACTTTGGAATAACTTGGTTTCTTGAGAGTTGGAAGCATGAGTATAACTTACTCATACAAGTGGAGGCTAGCAAAAGACTGGAAGCAACCAACTAAGAGAGCAATAATGGCCATAATCATGCAGAGCAACAAAACATTACTAATCAAAGCATAGTGGTACTAGAAGTCAAGGACTAAATGATCATAGAGGCTAATGGTGACTTGTCCTAGTCATAACATGGTGTGAGCATGTGCCAAGTCAACCCAAGCAAAACATCAAAGGAGAATACCACAATACTATGCTTTTGCATGCTAAAACAACGCATAATTTCTTCAAGGCACACTAAGCAATCCCAGTTGTTTGGAACAAGATATGCTACAACAATAATCACTAAGCATAAGGTCAAAACAACACCTAGCGTGTCATGCTAAAGTCTAAGTCATAGTCAATGCAAGCTCCTCTTGCACTTACAAGCAAGAACTTACTACTCTTTTCCAACACCAATCAACCTATTTGAAACAAGTCACAAAGATAATAATCAATAAAGACCAGTGAGCTTGTCTCAGAAATCCACAAAGAAGAACTAAAAAGTTCTAACTGAAAGCACAAGAAAACTAAGGCTAAACACGGTGCTAGCAAAAGAGAACACTCACAAAACAATAAGAGTGAAAACTAGAGTGTTCTAGGCAATGAAAACAGAGTGTATCTCTCTCCAAAAGAAGTGTGATGAGCTCCAACCAACTTATTCAAGCAAACTAAAACCAAAAACGAAAACTAAGACGCTCCAAGAAAAACACAACTATGCATGAAACAATAAAAACGAAGTGTCTAGAAAGACCTGAGCTTTTTATTGATGAAGAAGGGGATGCCTTGGGCATCCCCAAGCTTTGACGCTTGTACCTCCTGGATATTTCTTGGGGTGAAACCATGGTGGCATCCCCAAGCTTGAGCTTTTTTCCATTCTTCATCTCACTGCATCATTCTCTCTCTACACCTGAATTTTTTCCTTCATACAAAACTTCACACAATCTTCATTAGCAACATTAGCTTATTCAAAAGATATTAGACAACTGGCAAAGCTTTGGAACAACAAGACTTTTCACTAAAAACACAATCTACTATAGTAACTCCTTCAAAAAGCTCAATTTACCAAAAAGAACCCAAAAGAATCAATAAGAAGCAAATGCAAATAATGGCAGAAATCTGTCAAAATAGACCAGCAGGTAGAAACCGATTTTTTCGAAGACCTTCTTTTGCTCAAAGCGAAAAGTGTTGAACTAACGAAAGTTATCTAACATACTGGGGATTTATTCGTAAATTTTCAGCTCAATCCGAGTTATAGAGACTCCTCACGAATTTTTATGGTGGAGGACAGAAATCTGTTTCGAGACAGCAACTCCCCAAATCTTACTTCCCTCTCATTAGAGGTCATTCTTGGCACAAAAAAAAGGATAAGGAGAGGTCATTACAAAACTAATAACTTCCAAGGCTCAAGAAAACTCTTGGGTTATCTCCCAACAAGTACTTTTCTTTAACGCCTTTAAGTTAGGCTTGATAGTTTGATAAGATGCTCACATAAGAAATATGAACTGAAGTAAAAGAGAGCATCAAGAACCAAATTTAAAACACATTTAAGTCTAACCCACTTCCTATGCATAGGAATCTTGTAAAGAAACAATTCATGAAAGCACAAAGCACCAAGCATAGGAAAGCAAAACAAGTGCAACTTCAAGACTTTCAACATAAAGAGGGGAAACTTAATATTATTGAGATGCATAAAACCATGTTTCCCTCTCTCATAATAACTTTTAGTAGCAGCATGAATAAAATTTACAATATAACTATCACATAAAACATTCTTATCATGAGCCACATGCATAAAATTATTATTACTCTCCACATAAGCATAGTCATTCTTATCAATTTTAGTAGGAGGAAATTCAACAAAATAGCTATCATTATTATTCTCATCACCATAATCATCAAATATAGGAGGCATATTGTAATCACAATTAATTTTCTCCTCAATAGTAGGTGGACTGAAAATATCATACTCATCACTGTAATCATCATATATTGGAGGTTTGGTATCATCATAACCAATACAATAGCTATCTTCCAAAGCCGGGGGACTAAAAAGATAATTTTCATAAAAACTAGCTTCCCCAAGCTTAGACTTTTCCATAGCATTAGCAATAATTGTGTCCAAAGAATTCATACTAATAACATTGCTATTAGCATGCAAATAAAGTTCGATAGGTTTTTTAATTTTCTCTTCAAACACTTCATCTCCTAACTCAAGATAGACACTATAAAGCTCTCTAATTTTGTTGTTGTTTTCCATTAAGACTAACTAGTGAAAACAAGAAACAAAAAGACAAAACTACAGGATCTAAAGGAAATAACTTCGAGCACTCACACCGGAGGATGTGAGTACCTTTTACCTTACCTCCCTAGCAATGGCGCCAGAAAAGAGCTTGATGTCTACGCACTTCTATTCTTATAGACAGTTGTTGGGCCTCCAAGTGCAGAGGTTTGTAGAACAGTAGCAAGTTTCCCTTAAGTGGATTACCCAAGGTTTATCGAACTCAGGGAGGGGTCAAAGGTATTCCCTCTCAAGCAACCCTGCAATCAAGATACAAGAAGTCTCTTGTGTCCCCAACACACCTAATACACTTGTCAGGTGTATAGGTGCACTAGTTTGGTGAAGATATAGTGAAATACAAGTGGTAACGGTGCAAGAAAATAGCTTCTGACTTGTTGTTGGCGTGGGGTAACGGTGCCAGAAAAGAGCTGATGGCGTGGAGGAAAGGTAAAAGCCCAAAACCTCCCCGGCAAACAGAACAAAGATGGAAGCAAGCAAACATGCAACAGATCTAGTAGCAAACGGTGTTTCAATGTTTGGAAACAAGGCCTAGGGATCATACTTTCACTAGTGAACACTCTCTCATATAAATATCCTCTCTTCATGATACTACTCTTAACTACTCTCCGGTTGGACACTCTAATCCACGGTAGGGCCTTCCCCAATCTATATAACCCCACACTATCACCTTGAGCGCTAGATGGTTCCAACAAACACCACAATTTCATAAAGACATCCAACTCCAAATATAACTCATAACAAATATTCAATCTAGACAAAGTGCCACACACGGTATGCACGCTATCACTTTCACACATGTGGGTAAAAGCATAGATCTATTAAAGCACAAAGAGTATTTATGTAGACTCAAACCTAAGTGCCACCATGGCGTGCACGCTGTCACTTTCACACACATGGGGAGAGCAGAGATCTAATGAAGCACTTGAGTAGCAAGGTAGATCTACTTGATTACAAAGCTCATGACCACAACAAGATCATGCATAGATAGAGATATGAACACATAGCTATCGGTAGAGCCCTTAGACTCGAGGAAGAACTACTCCCTCCTCATCATGGGAATCAGCAACGTTGATGAAGATGGCGATGGAGATCGATGGAGATGGCTCCGGGGGCACTTCCCTGTCCCGGCAGGGTGCCGGAACAGAGACTTTCTGTCCCCGAATCTCCCCTTCGGTGGCGGCAGTGCAGCGGAGGTTTTCGTAGATTTCCGCTAGATTATCTAGGGTTTTCCCATCGGAGGCTTCTTATGAAGGGTTTCGCAGCATAGTAAATCAAAATTTTCTACGGATGCGAACAGAGGGAAAGCCAGGATCTAATCTAGGAGATGCAATCAACGAGAGAGATTGGATTAGATCTTCATACCCTTGAAGATTCGCACAGCGGAACGTTCGTCGGAACGTGGGTGATGTAGTCGTACTCGCTTCTCCTCCTCGCGATCCGATCCGATCTAGCACCACAAGTGGCGGTGCCTCCGTGAGATGCACACGTGCAGCACCTCGACGTCTCCTCCTTCCTCGGACCAGCAAGTATGGTGGAGAGATAGATTGGATCTACAACACGACGGCGTGGTGTATATGGTGGAGAATTTCTGCAGCAGGGCTTCGCCTACAAGAAGTCGGGAGGGAGAGAGGAAGGGCAGCAGGGCGGCTAGGGTTGGAGGGGAAGGTGTGGGGGGTTGGTGCGCCCCCACCCCTCTTTATATAGAGGGGGGGCGCAGCCCTAGCCCCTCCCCCAAGCCCAAAGGATAAGGAGTGGGGGGCATGGACTCTCCCCTCTTCTAGAAACCCTATCTCTAGTTTAAACGATTTAAACTCTCTAGGATCGGCTGGGCCCTATGGGGCCTTGTGCCCCCTGGCCCAATGCGGCCAGGACACTCCCTCATAGGCCCATGCCCCCTCCCGGAAGGTGGGGCCACGTTGGTCCCCTTCCGGAAGGTTCTAGAAGCTTTCGGTACAATACCGATTAACCCGGAACAATTCCGAACTCCAAAAACTACACTGCCTTATATGAATCTTATTCTCCGGACCATTCCGGAACCTCTCGTTATGTCCCGGATCCCATCCGAGACTCCGAACAAAAATTCATAAAACAATTATCCAATCTATCCTAGCGTCAAGACACGTTAAGTGTGTGACCCTGCGGGTTCGAGAATATGCAGACATGATCTTCTATCAATAATCAACAGCGGGGTCTGGGCACCCATATTGACTCCCACACATTCATCGATGATCATATCGGATGAACCACGATGTCAGGATTCAAACAATCCCATATATATATTCCCTTCGTCTCGCGATATTTTACTTGCCCGAGATTCGATCGTTGGTACCGTCATACCTAGTTCAATCTCGTTCACAGCAAGTACTTTACTCGTTCCGTAATCCGATATCACTTTGTGATTAACTCCTTAACCACATGCTTGCAAGCGGTGTTGATATCAATTACCGAGTGGTCCCGAAGTATATCTCTCCGACTTGGGAGGAAAAATTCCATCTCGATACATACAACCCAACAGATACTTTCCGATCACCTGAGAGACACCTTTATGATCACCTTCTCATAGGATGACGTTTGATGACCTCAAAGCTTTCTTCCGGTACCAGGGAGTTGCATTATCTCATGGTCTAAGGAATACAATATTTGACATAGGAAAAGCTTCGCAAAGATGAACACGATGAAACGATCTAATTGCTTCGCTTAGTTTGGGTCTGTCCATCATATCATTCTCCCAATGATATGATCTCATTATCAATTGACAACTCATGTCTATGGTTAGGAAACCTTAACCATCATTGATCAATGAGCTAGTCCATAGAGGCGTACTAGGGACACGGTGTTGTTCACAAACCACACAAGTATTAATGTTTCCGCTTAATACAATTCTAGCATGGAATATAAACTTTATCATGAACAAGAATTATAATAATAACATCTTTATTATTTCCTCTAGGGCATAATTCCAACAGTCTCCCACTTGCACTAGAGTCAATAATCTAGTTTACATCTGGCAACAATCTCACACCCATGGCACTGAGGTGTTGATCATGTTTTACACGTGGAAGAGGTTTAGTCAATGGATCTGCGACATTCAGATCCGTATGTACTTTGCTAATCTTCAGATCTCCATCTGCTATATAATCTCGGATTATATGAAACTTGCAGTTGATATGCTTGGTCTTTGGATGATATCTTGGTTCCTTAGCGAGTGCTATGGCGCCAGTGTTGTCACACAATATCTCCAGTGGGTCCAATGCACTTGGAACCACGCCAAGCTCAGTGATGAAGTTTCTGATCCAAACTCCTTCACTTGACGCTTCTGCAGCAGCCATGTATTCCGCTTCCACTGTAGATCCCGCGATCACGCTTTGCTTGCAGCTTCTCCAGCTCACAGCTCCTCCATTCAAAATATAAACGTATCCTGTCTGAGATTTGGAATCATCCTTGTCGGTGTCAAAACTAGCGTCGACGTAACCTTTTACGACAAGCTGTTCATCACCCCCATAGACTAAGAACATTTCTTTAGTCCTATTTAGGTACTTTAGGATGTTCTTCACGGCTGTCCAGTGTTCCACTCCTGGATCACTTTGATATCTGCTCGTCAAACTAAGAGCATTGGACACATCCGGTCTAGTACATAGCATGGCATACATGATGGAACCTATGGCCGAGGCATAAGGCACTTTGCTCATAGCTTCCCTATCATTTACCGTAGCTGGACACTGAGCCTTGCTCAATATCTTACCTGACAACATAGGCACTGAACCTTTCTTTGCCTTATCCATTCTGAACCTTTTCAGAACTTTGTCTAGGTATGTACTCTGGCTTAAAGCTATTAGGCATCTTTGTCTATCTCTATAGATTTTGATGCCCAATATATAAGCAGCTTCACCTAGGTCTTTCATTGAAAAACACTTGTTCAAATAACTCTTCACATCGTTAAGCATGTTGATGTCATTTCCGATAATCAATATGTCATCCACATACAGTACCAGAAACGTCACCGAGCTCCCACTCACTTTCTTTTAGATACAAGCTTCGTAGAAATTTGGAACAAATCCAAAGCTCTTGATCACTTGATCAAAACGAAGGTTCCAACTCCGAGATGCTTGCTTCAGTCCATAAATGGAACGCTGAAGTTTGCATACTTTATCAGCATCCTTAGGATCGACAAAACCTTCGGGTTGCATCATATACAACTCTTCATCAATGTTGCCATTGAGGAAAGCAGTCTTGACATCCATCTGCCATATTTCATAATCATGAAACGCAGCAATTGCTAATAAAATCCGAATGGACTTAAACATCGCTACGGGAGAGAAAGTCTCATCGTATTCAACACCTTGAACTTGTCTAAAACCTTTCGCGACAAGCCGTGCTTTATAGACAGTAACATTACCATCCGCGTCCGTTTTCTTCTTGAAGATCCATTTGCACTCAACGGCCTTTCGGTCGCTAGGAGGGTCCACCAAAGTCCATACTTGGTTTTCGCTCATGGATCCCAATTCGGATTTCATGGCTTCTAGCCATTTCTCAGAGTCTGGGCTCATCATCGCTTCCTCATAGTTCGTAGGTTCACTGTCTTCTACTAACAAGACAGTCAAGACAGGGTTGCCGTACCACTCAGGAGGGGAACGCGACCTTGTCGACCTGCGACGTTCAGTAGCAGCATCGTCCGAAGCTTCATGATCCTTGTCATTAGCTTCCTCTATTGTTGGTGCAGGCGGCACTGGAACAATTTCAGGTGCTGCGCTACTCTCCAATTCAAGAGAAGGTTCAATAACCTCGTCAAGCTCTACTTTCCTCCCACTCACTTCTTTCGAGAGAAACTCCTTCTCAAGAAAGGAACCGTTCTTTGCGACAAACACTTTGCCTTCGGTTCTGTGATAGAAGGTATACCCAATAGTTTCCTTAGGGTATCCTATGAAGACGCATTTCTCCGCTTTGGGTTCGAGCTTGTCCGGCATCAACTTCTTGACGTAAGCTTCGCATCCCCAAACTTTAAGAAACGATAACTTAGGTTTAGCACCAAACCACAGTTCATACGGTGTCGTCTCAACGGATTTAGATGGAGCCCTATTTAAAGTGAATGCAGCGGTTTCTAATGCATAACCCCAAAATGATAACGGCAAATCAGTAAGAGACATCATTGATCGGACCATATCTAATAGGGTTCGATTCCGGCATTCAGACACACCATTGCGCTGTGGTGTTCCGGGTGGCGTGAGTTGTGAAACGATTCCACTTGCTTTAAGATGCGTGAGAAAATCATAACTTAAATATTCACCTCCACGATCGGATCGTAGAAACTTAATATTTCTGTTACGATGGTTCTCCACTTCATTCTGAAATTCCTTGAACTTTTCAAATGTTTCAGATTTATGTTTCATTAAATAGATATACCCATATCTACTTAAGTCATCGGTAAAAGTGAGGAAATATCGATATCCACCGCGCGTCGAAACACTCATCGGTCCGCATACATCGGTATGTATGATTTCCAACAAGTCCGTTGCTCGCTCCATCATACCGGAGAACGGGGTTTTGATCATCTTGCCCATGAGGCATGGTTCGCATGTGTCAAATGATTCAAAATCAAGAGACTCCAAAAGTCCATCAGAATGGAGTTTCTTCATGCGCTTTACACCAATATGACCTAGACGACAGTGCCATAAATAAGTAGTGTTATCACTATCTACTTTGCATCTCTTAGCCTCAATGTTATGGATGTGTGTTTCATCCCTTTCGAGATTTAGAAGAAATAAACCATTTACAAGAGGTGCATGACCATAAAAGATGTTACTCATATAAATAGAACAACCATTATTCTCCGATTTAAATGAATAACCGTCTTGCAATAAACACGATCCAGAAATAATGTTCATGCTCAACGTAGGCACATAATAACACTTATTAAGGTTTAAAACTAATCCCGAAGGTAAAACTAAGGAGAGCGTGCCGACGGCCATCACATCAACTCTTGATCCGTTGCCAACGCGCATCGTCACCTCATCCCTCGCAAGCCGCCGTCTATTCCGTAGCTCCTGTTTCGAGTTACAAATATTAGCAACTGAACCGGTATCAAATACCCAGGCACTACAACGAGGGCTAGTAAGGAAAACATCAATAACATGTATATCAAATATACCTTTGATGGTGCCAGCCTTCTTGTCCGCTAAGTACTTCGGACAGTTGCGCTTCCAGTGACCCTTGTCCTTGCAATAGAAGCACTCAGTGTCCGGCTTAGGGCCAGACTTGAGCTTCTTCTCAGCAGGAGCATTGCGCTTGCCGCCGCCCTTCTTGAAGGGCTTCTTTGCTCCCTTACCTTTCTTAAAGGAGGGCTTGTTGACCATCAACACATGATTATCCTTCTTGATGTCCACCTCCGTAGCCTTCAGCTTTGCGAAGAGCTCGGTGATCGTATCAGTGGAGCCAATCTGATTATGAGTCACTACAAAACTTTTGTAGCTAGGAGGGAGTGATTGAAGAACCCTGTCAATCTTGAGCTCCTCTGGAATCGTGCATTCCAGTTGCTCAAGGCGTTGAGTGTAGCCCGACATCTTTATGGCGTGCTCACTAACGGAACTCCCTTCCTCCATCTTGCAGTTAAAGAACTTCTCAGAGATCTCATATCTCTCAGAACGGGCTTGAGTCTGAAACATGGTTTTCAGCTCCTCGAGAATCTCAAAGGGCCCGGGATAGGTTTCAAAACGATTTTGAAGTTCCGGTTCCATAGCAAACAAGATGGTGCTCTTAATCACACCATAATCATCTTTGCGCGACTGATAGACAGCTTTCTCATCAGCCGGCGCAGTTGCAGCAGGGGGTCACCTAACGCTTTCCCAAGGACATAGTCCTTTTGTCCTCCAGACAGAATGATTCTTAGATTGCGGAACCAATTGGTGAAGTTAGACCCATTGTTTCTAAGCTTTTCCTTCTCAGCAAAAACGTTGAAGTTGAAGTTGGACTTGGCCATGTGATCTACAGTATTTGCAAGTACAATTTAGACTATGTTCATGATAAATAGTTCAATTTAATCAAATTACTAGATGAACTCCCACTAAATTCAACATCCCTCAAGTTGTTTAGTGAACACGATCCAAATTCACCACACCTAATCCGATCATCACGAGAAGAGATGTGGTTTCAATGGTGGACAACAAATGTCGATCATATCATTCATATGACTCATGCTTAACCTTTCGGTTCTTGTGTTCCGAGGCCATGTCTGTACATGCTAGGCTCGTCAAGCTAGACCCAAGTATTTCCGCGTGTGCAAAACTGGCTTGCACCCGTTGTATGTGAGCGTAGAGTCTATAGCACCCGATCATCACGTGATGCTTGGACACGACGAACTTTCGCAACGGTGCATACTTGGGGAGAACACAGTTTTTATCTTGATCTTTAAGTGAGGAATCATCTTATAATGCTACCATCGCGATCTAAGCATAATAAGATACATAAAGGATAAACATCACATGCATATAACTTTATGTGACATGGTATAGCCAATCTTCGCGCAATGATCTCCATCTTGTGCGTTCCGGCATGATCTCCATCACTCCACCATGATTGCCTCCACCACGAATAGCAACTACAACTATTGCTAACTACTTAGCGATAAAGTGAAACTATTACATGGCGTATAAGAAGTTGACACACAGGTCATACACAATTATAAAGACAACCATATGGCTCCTGCCGGTTGTGTACTCATCGACATGCAAGTCGTGAAACATTACAAAACATGATCATCACATACAATATACACATCACATCTTGGGCCATACCATATCACAGAAAACACTCCCTGCAAAAACAAGTTAGACGCCTCTACTTTGTTGTTGCATGTTTTACGTGGCTTATGGGAGTAGATGCTAAGAACGATTCTTACCTACGGAAAGCCACAACGGTGATATTATGGTTGCCAAACTCCGGTGTTAATCCCATGACAACTATAGTGAGAGAAACTGACATCCACCAGCCGCATGTGTGGAACAAGCCACACGTCAAGTGCGGAGCCGGTCTCGCGAACGATGTCGCGTAAGGTTGGCCTGGACCGCTTCAATCTCACTATCCCGCGTCATAAGAAGAATACAAACAAGAGGCTTGCAACAGAAAACATCAACGCCTGCAATAACCATGTTGCGTTCTACTCGTGAAACACATCTACGCATAGATCTAGCTCTGATACCACTGAAGGGTTTCGCAGCATAGTAAATCAAAATTTTCTACGGATGCGAACAGAGGGAAAGCCAGGATCTAATCTAGGAGATGCAATCAACGAGAGAGATTGGATTAGATCTTCATACCCTTGAAGATTCGCACAGCGGAACGTTCGTCGGAACGTGGGTGATGTAGTCGTACTCGCTTCTCCTCCTCGCGATCCGATCCGATCTAGCACCACAAGTGGCGGTGCCTCCGTGAGATGCACACGTGCAGCACCTCGACGTCTCCTCCTTCCTCGGACCAGCAAGTATGGTGGAGAGATAGATTGGATCTACAACACGACGGCGTGGTGTATATGGTGGAGAATTTCTGCAGCAGGGCTTCGCCTACAAGCAGTCGGGAGGGAGAGAGGAAGGGCAGCAGGGCGGCTAGGGTTGGAGGGGAAGGTGTGGGGGGTTGGTGCGACCCTACCCCTCTTTATATAGAGGGGGGGCGCAGCCCTAGCCCCTCCCCCAAGCCCAAAGGATAAGGAGTGGGGGGCATGGACTCTCCCCTCTTCTAGAAACCCTATCTCTAGTTTAAACGATTTAAACTCTCTAGGATCGGATGGGCCCTATGGGGCCTTGTGCCCCCTGGCCCAATGCGGCCAGGACACTCCCTCATAGGCCCATGCCCCCTCCCGGAAGGTGGGGCCACGCTGGTCCCCTTCCGGAAGGTTCTAGAAGCTTCCGGTACAATACCGATTAACCCGGAACAATTCCGAACTCCAAAAACTGCACTGCCTTATATGAATCTTATTCTCCGGACCATTCCGGAACCTCTCGTTATGTCCCGGATCCCATCCGAGACTCCGAACAAAAATTCATAAAACAATTATCCAATCTATCCTAGCGTCAAGACACGTTAAGTGTGTGACCCTGCGGGTTCGAGAATATGCAGACATGATCTTCTATCAATAATCAACAGCGGGGTCTGGGCACCCATATTGACTCCCACACATTCATCGATGATCATATTGGACGAACCACGATGTCAGGATTCAAACAATCCCATATATATATTCCCTTCATCTCGCGATATTTTACTTGCCCGAGATTCGATCGTCGGTACCGTCATACCTAGTTCAATCTCGTTCACAGCAAGTACTTTACTCGTTCCGTAATCCGATATCACTTTGTGATTAACTCCTTAACCACATGCTTGCAAGCGGTGTTGATATCAATTACCGAGTGGGCCCGAAGTATATCTCTCCGACTTGGGAGGGACAAATTCCATCTCGATACATACAACCCAACAGATACTTTCCGATCACCTGAGAGACACCTTTATGATCACCCTCTCATAGGATGACGTTTGATGACCTCAAAGCTTTCTTCCGGTACCAGGGAGTTGCATTATCTCATGGTCTAAGGAATACAATATTTGACATAGGAAAAGCTTCGCAAAGATGAACACGATGAAACGATCTAATTGCTTCGCTTAGTTTGGGTCTGTCCATCATATCATTCTCCCAATGATATGATCTCATTATCAATTGATAACTCATGTCTATGGTTAGGAAACCTTAACCATCATTGATCAATGAGCTAGTCCATAGAGGCGTACTAGGGACACGGTGTTGTTCACAAACCACACAAGTATTAATGTTTCCGCTTAATACAATTCTAGCATGGAATATAAAATTTATCATGAACAAGAATTATAATAATAACATCTTTATTATTTCCTCTAGGGCATAATTCCAACATCTTATAGGAGCAGGAATCAAGGTCGGTGGGGGTCCAGGGGGCCCACACCCCCTCCAGGCGCCTTCAGGGCTTGCCTGCGCCTAGGGGTGGTTTGTCCATCCTGTGGCCCCCCTCCGGCTCTGCTTTGTGGTTCCGTGTTGCTTCGGGAAAAATAATAACTTTGGCTTTTGTCTCGTCCAATTCCGAGAATATTGATTTTCCGCCTTTCTGGAACCAAAAACAGAAGAAAACAAGCAACTGGCACTGCGGCATCTTGGTAATAGGTTAGTTACAGAAAAGATATAAACCACCTCAAAGTGTAGACAAAGCAAAGAAAAGTAGATACTAAACAAGCATGAAGCATCAAAAATTATAGATACATTTCTGACGTATCACATGATATGATAGGAAAATGACACAATTTATATAGATAAAAAGTGTTGTATTATCACAACCATCAACTTCCCCAAGCTAGATCTTGCTCATCATCGAGCAAAAGGGATCAAGAACTTAATGGACGTGATCTTGCTTATCATTGAAAATCAAAGCAGCATATTCTTGTTTTTCCTGCAAGGTCAAATCAAGAGTGCACATAATCATACAAGGCAATATAATCTTAGTTATATTAATCCAAACCACTAGATATTTAGTCAAAAACTTCTATGCCCCATGTCAAAGTTAAATCTAGCTTGCTAGTAAACTTGTGATCCTTCTATATGCACTTTATTGTATTTTTGTATTTTTTTGTATAAGGCAAAACTGAGCACGGTTAGTTGTCAATCATAAATAGAGATAGAGTTTTCCAATGCTTCCCACTCATGCCGTCTATTAAAGTCTCTCAAGTGCAAACTTCAATTGTTGGTCTCATAGAAAATCTATTTCTTAGTAACAAGACCATGCCAAAAGAGTGGTATATGTTCAATCGAGACAGTGTAGGCTAGCAAGGACACTCGTGATCATTACCATTGTTTCCCTTTTCGGTATAATGATTTCTCATAATGGTGAGGGGAGTATTCCAACTTTACCTTGCAACGCAGAACCATGAAGGAGCAAAAACTCTTACCCATCATAACATTGCTGTTATATATGTTTAATCAACTCATGGCCAAAATCCGAGATTTCTCTCTTGGTAGATCAATTATAGGCCAGCGGAGTTGTTAGCCCCCCATGGAGTGTGATAGTGGTGCA
The DNA here is from genome assembly GCA_916181665.1 of Avena sativa. NCBI lineage: Eukaryota > Viridiplantae > Streptophyta > Magnoliopsida > Poales > Poaceae > Avena > Avena sativa. Next base: position 383,440,941 of record OV702281.1, on the reverse strand, counting down.
AGACACGCATAAAGCAATATCTCACTTTGATTTCTAAGACAAAATTTTGGCATATGTAATCTTGAAACTTTGAAACATCATTTCTTGTTTGACAACTCACTTAGTAAGCATCTATTAAGACCATAATTTCTAACACTATGGGGTCGTGATACTCCATAACAATTCACTTAAGACAATTATGAACAGTGACAACTAGCAAGTTTCAAAGAACTTTTTTTTTCAAAATGTAGAGAACATGGCAATGTATATTTAGAGGATCACAATATTTTTCACAAGCTAGATAAAAGTTGAACAAGGTGCATCAAAGCTATTGCTTGTCTCCTATGGGGCTTAACATGAGAAAGTATATCCCTTATATAAATATGAACAAAAACTCACCTAAGCAAGCATTAAAAAACAAAGGGATACACAATAGCATGAAAACTTTTTAAGATAAAGAACATTGCACAAGACTCTATGCATGAAAAATAATATCCCCAAGCTAATAACTTTTCAAATACCAACTCAAGAAGATCATGAAAACAATAGATAAAATGCAGTTATCACAAGAGGGTATAAGAAGTGGTTACTTCCACAAGCTTAAGTTAAAGCAAGGGTGACTCATTTTACCGTTGAGGTACTAGTAACCTCTCTTTCGATGGACAAAGAACCTTTGCTTCAACATGTGTTTCTTGATATGGCCCGGTGTGCCTTCCTTGAGAACCTGCTTAGAAACTAAAAAGAAAACGAAATATTTTTGTGTTTTTGAAGACACGGGTTTAGCTCACAAGTGATAAAAATACAAGTTCCACTGAGTCGGTTCATCAACCTAAGCACCATGCTTAACTCAACAAACTAGTTCCAGAAGATGCCTCTCCTAGATTGTGATGAGGTGCAAGTGGAACAAGATACGAGACACGAGTGTGCATCTCCTATGTGCTTATTAAAAGAGGTTCGAGTTGGAAAGTTTTACCAGAAATTACTAGGTAAGCATATTGATTCGAAGCAACCAAGTGGCTCATGCGATTGTTTGCACGATTAGCACTATCGTACACGTCGTCACACAAGGTTCAAGTCCATGCAAAAATAACACACAAAATAAAATACATTGGTTTGGTATACGAGAATAGTTCGTTTACCCTACCGATAAAAGGAAAGTAAAAAAAAACATGAACTTATATAAAAAATTAGAGTCTAGGAAGTTTCTGAGGTATAACTTTTATTGCTTACAGATATTCGGCTTCCCCTAGATCAAGGGAGAATATCCCATATGGAGTTTCGAGGTTTTAGAAGAAGAATGAAGAAGAAAGAATAAAATTTTGAGCAATGGCTACCATCTAGTTGGCATTTGAGGGGTTTCCCCAACTATACGGGCGCAACTATACGGCCAGAGTTTTTGCTCACGCCGTATAGTTGGTCGTTAAACTTACTATACCTTAAATTAAGAATTCGAGGCAGGTGTCGATATCTATACGACGGCAACTATACGGCCGGAATTTTTATTCCCGCTGTATAGTTGGTTGTTAAGCCTTATGTACACTTTGAAAGAAATTTTACGAAGGCATCGATAACTATACAACCGCAACTATATGGCCGGAATTTTTATTCCCGCTGTATAGTTGGTCATTAAACTTTCCGGAGTCGCCAAAATTTACCTGTTTCTTCGAGAATTCTTTCTTAACCTGAAACTTAGCGAAACACCATGTTTTGAAAGTAAAATAACAACTTTAATTTTCGACCAATATTAGCATGTATAAAACGGGATTTAAATACAACTGAGTTATGCAACGCATAATATAGTGACAAAAAATTCTATCTTTCGAAAACTGCAACAAGATAACTCTAATAGCAAGACATGTAAAGAATAAAAAGTGCCAATGCAACATGAATGCAACTAGACTCAAGACATAAAACTAAGAAAGACGCCTAATGACTTCCGGGTTGCCTCTCGGGAAGCGCTCTCATTAAATCCATAAAGCCAGGTTAGGATGCTTCATACATTACCCACGTGATCCCAAGGGATATCGACTCGAGGTGAGGTTATACATACCAGTTTGGAGCATCTTGAAGTAGAGTTTGGTCAGAGTCGTACCCGCTTACGGTGCATCGGCATCATGTTGATGAACAAGTTCTCGCTTTCAAGCGAGCATTGATGCACCAAGCTTGCTGAACATTCCTCCGTGTATAGCTTCAATGAGAGGATTTGAGATTCATATAAAATTCTTAAATCTTTACCTTGGTTACCTGTGTAGGGGAACACTTTATAGTAGTCTTCCTTCAAAGCAGGGAGTTCAGGACCCTGCATGTTAGTATAGCAAGGTTCTATCTCTAGTTCATTATTATTAATGCTCTCCATATGAGTGTCTAGGCACAAGGCCTCTGCAAAACAATTATCAATAGTTTTAGAATCATAAAAATCACTACTAGAGTGAGAGGCATCACAAACAAAAGTTGTAGTGTGAATCTCTTTGTCAACCTCACCTTTTTGTTCCTCCTTTTCATCGACTAGTGTTTTAATAGCAATGATAGAATAAAAAGTAGGAGTTGAAGGTGTGAGCGGGTGATCAATCCGTTCTTCCTCCTCTTCCTTGTGCTCCTTTTTGTCTCCATTCTTTAGTGAGTCCTGCAAAAGGTTATCTTTCTCCGTGGAAGTTTTAGACCGCTTCAAATAATATAATACGAATGCATTATTACTTAAATTATTGTCGCAAAATAGGAATATGAGGTATACTAAATTAAAAAACCCATCAAGTGCTTCACTTTCAACATCAATACTTCCTAGTCTAAATACCATTTCAGATGCACCTTTGAAAAGAACATATTCTAATATTTCCAAACTAGCATAGGATTTATCTCAATTATAATTTGCTAGAGTAGGATTATTGGAACACTTACATTGAAAATTAAGGTGGTCATCTGTTATACAAATTGTGCAACAAGATCCATCATTAGCACACAACCATAATGAATGCTTTTCCAATTGGTCCAGCAATTTCTTTATCAGCTCATGTCTAGCAACCAGGCATGATGAACTTGAATCCATTATCTCCTCCAATGCTTGTATTATCTGTTGAACAAAATTTACCTCAGAAGACATGATTAGTAGCAACAGTTTTTATAAATTTTTGGTTTTGTAATTTTTTATTATTTTCAATATAAAAGAAAGTAGTAAGATAACAACAACACACAGAAATAAACTATATGCGAGTAGATAACCGAACGCTTTGCTCCCCGGCAACGGCGCCAATTTGATGAGTGGGTTCCTGCACCAAAACAGGATTATTGCAGTACTTGTAGCAGCAAATATTTAAGAGTTTATCCCGATGGGAGCTCGGCGAACACGACCCCGAATCCACGTTGTCAACGTGGCTACGTCGCACCCAAAACGTGGTTTGGAAATAGTCTACTCTATAGGTTCCTAGGATAATTGAATTTAAGATGATTGTACCAACTACTACTAGAACTGGAAGAAAACTAGAACAAAAGTAAAACTGGAAAGAGGTGAATGCAATGAGATGAAATATTAATGCTATGATTCCTCAAGTAATGTTGTGTATACCGGTGTGTATGACAAGTGCTTATGGAATAGCTATAAACTGTACTTGTGGCGGTCCCTCAAATACCGTTGTCTCCCACCGTTGGTAAGTGGCAACTAGACAACTCAATTTCTCACACCCTCTTCGGACATGGTTCATATCGTAAGAGAATAGTGTATTAAGGTAACAAGACCAATCAAGGTAAACCAGAGCAAAGGCATTAAGTTCTATGGACAACCGTACTCCTAAGCAAGTAGTGTGCTAGTCACAAGATATCCCATATGTCACTTTGGGGTCAAGCAATTTGCAACACAACATATCTATATCATGAGTGATCTTGGGGAACTCTGGCCGGTGCATCCTAAGCTCCTATTGCCTCCGCAAATCACTTGTAACAAATAGCCTATTAGTTCTACCCATGGACATGTCAGTTCCCATGGAAGAGTAGAGACTAATGATAAGTTTTGTGACACTCAGTGAATCCCTAGTAAACTCCTCAACAATGGATTGGACGTCTCCAATCACTAGAATAATATCATGAATAGAACAATGTAAAGAGAAAGCACAAACATATTAATTAACAAGAACACACCACACTTCAATTACTAACCTCATCATAACATAAATAAAAGGGGGTTCAAGCCATGTTACAACCCATCATATGGAGACCATGATGGGGAAGGATGAAGGAGTAGCGGCGATGGAGATGGTGATGACGGCACGGTGATGGTGGCGTCGGCATGGTGATGGAGGCGTCCTCCTTATCCTTCTATTATTGCTTGGATGGATTGATGGGGATTGGATCTTGGTGGAGCTTGAGAGGCTATGGAGGAGGAACGATGCCTCCGTGGAGGCGGTAGATGGGATCTAGATCTTGTATATGGTTGGTGGTGGCTTCCTCCTCTCTTCTTTGAGTCCTCCCTCCTTTATATAGGCCTTGGGGTGCCCTAGGGTTCCCCCAATACCGTTATATGACTTAGGGAAGGTTCTGGAGCCTTTCTAGGGTGAAATCCTGTCGTTTGAGACCTTTTTGGCACTATACGGCCGGAAATTTTGCTCCGGCCGTATAGTTGGTCGTTGAACTTGTAGACCCTTTCGTATTTTGTTTGCCATTTCTTCATACGAACTCCGTTTTGGGCGTTCTTGGGCTCGTTGGATTCATCTCGTTGAGGTATACAACCCCATGGTCTTGGATATTTATTTTGAAAAGTTTGAAAAATTCACTTTTTCCAACACCTCAAATGGCTAAGTCTGGTCATGCAGTTCCTCCATACTATACTCTCTTTGTGCCTTTTGCCTTTATTTTATACATAATCATCATAAACACCTACACACATGTCAAATACAAGAAAGAGGGATAAGATTCTATCTAAACAACTAAATGCACAAAGTTCATATTGAATGCAATGAAAACAAGTAATCATGCATATTAGGCATAGCAATAGTTAGATGGACCATGATGATGTCTACAAACTTCTATTCTTGTAGATAGTTGTTGGGCCTCCAAGTGTAGAGGTTTGTAGAACAGCAACAAGTTTCCCTTAAGTGGATTACCCAAGGTTTATCGAACTCAGGGAGGAAGTGGTTAAAGGTATTCCCTCTCAAGCAACCCTGCAATCAAAATACAAGAAGTCTCTTGTGTCCCCAACACACCTAATACACTTGTCAGGTGTATAGGTGCACTAGTTCAGCGAAGAGATAGTGAAACACAAGTGGTAATGGTGCCAGAAAATATCTTCTCACTTGTTGTTGGCGTGGGGTAACGGTGCCAGAAAAGAGCTGATGGCGTGGAGGAAAGGTAAAAGCGCCAAACCTCCCCGGCAAACAGAACAAAGATGGAAGCAAGCAAACATGCAACGGATCTAGTAGCAAATGGTGTTTCAATGTTTGGAAACAAGGCCCAGGGATCATACTTTCACTAGTGAACACTCTCTCATATAAATAACCTCTCTTCATGATACTACTCTTAACTACTCTCCGGTTGGACACTCTAATCCACGGTAGGGCCTTCCCAATCTAGATAACCCCACACTATCACCTTGAGCGCTAGATGGTTCCAACAAAAACCACAATTTCATAAAGACATCCAACTCCAAATATAACTCATAACAAATATTCAATCTAGCCAAAGTGCCACACATGGTATGCACGCTATCACTTTCACACATGTGGGGAAAATCATAGATCTATTAAAGCACAAAGAGTATTTATGTAGACTCAAACCTAAGTGCCACCATGGCGTGCACGCTGTCACTTTCACACACATGGGGAGAGCAGAGATCTAATGAAGCACTTGAGTAGCAAGGTAGATCTACTTGATTACAAAGCTCATGACCACAACAAGATCATGCATAGAGAGAGAGATGAACACATAGCTATCGGTAGAGCCCTTAGACTCGAGGAAGAACTACTCCCTCCTCATCATGGGAATAAGCAACGTTGATGAAGATGGTGATGGAGATCGATGGAGATGGATCCGGGGGCACTTCCCTGTCCCGGCAGGGTGCCGGAACAGAGACTTTCTGTCCCCCGAATCTCCCCTTCGGTGGCGGCGGCGCAGCGGAGGTTTTCGTAGATTTCCGCTAGATTATCTAGGGTTTTCCCATCGGAGGCTTCTTATAGGAGCAGGAATCAAGGTCGGTGGGGGTCCAGGGGGCCCACACCCCCTCCAGGCGCCTTCAGGGCTTGCCTGCGCCTAGGGGTGGTTTGGCCATCCTGTGGCCCCTCCGGCTCTGCTTTGTGGTTCTGTGTTGCTCCGGGAAAAATAATAACTTTGGCTTTTGTCCCGTCCAATTCCGAGAATATTGATTTTCCGCCTTTCTGGAACCAAAAACAGAAGAAAACAAGCAACTGGCACTGCGGCATCTTGTTAATAGGTTAGTTCCAGAAAAGATATAAAACACCTCAAAGTATAGACAAAGCAAAGCAAATTAGATACTAAACAAGCATGAAGCATCAAAAATTATAGATACATTTCTGACGTATCACATGATATGATAGGAAAATGACACAATTTATATAGATAAAAAGTGTTGTATTATCACAACCATCAACTTCCCCAAGCTAGATCTTGCTCGTCATCGAGCAAAAGGAATCGAGAACTTAATGGACGTGATCTTGCTTATCATTGAAAATCAAAGCAGCATATTCTTGTTTTTCCTGCAAGCTCAAATCAAGAGTGCACATAATCATACAAGGCAATATAATCTCAGTTATATTAATCCAAACCACTAGATATTTAGTCAAAAACTTCTATGCCCCATGTCAAAGTTAAATCTAGCTTGCTAGTAAACTTGTGATCCTTCTATATGCACTTTATTGTATTTTTGTATTTTTTTTGTATAAGGCAAAACTGAGCACGGTTAGTTGTCAATCATAAATAGAGATAGAGTTTTCCAATGCTTCCCACTCATGCCGTCTATTAAAGTCTCTCAAGTGTAAACTTCAATTGTTGGGCTCATAGAAAATCTATTTCTTAGTAACAAGACCATGCCAAAAGAGTGGTATATGTTCAATCGAGACAGTGTAGGCTAGCAAGGACACTCGTGACCATTACCATGGTTTCCCATTTCGGTGTAATGATTTCTCATAACGGTGAGGGGAGTATTCCAACTTTCTCTTGCAACGCAGAACCATGAAGGAGCAAAAACTCTTACCCATCATAACATTGTTGTTATATATGTTTAATCAACTCATGGCCAAAATCCGAGATTTCTCTCCTGGTAGATCAATTATAGGCCAGCGGAGTTGTTAGCCCCCCATGGAGTGTGATAGTGGTGCAAGACACGCATAAAGCAATATCTCACTTTGATTTCTAAGACAAAATTTTGGCATATGTAATCTTGAAACTTTGAAACATCATTTCTTGTTTGACAACTCACTTAGTAAGCATATATTAAGACCATAATTTCTAACACTATGGGGTCGTGATACTCCATAACAATTCACTTAAGACAATTATGAACAGTGACAACTAGCAAGTTTCAAAGAACTTTTTTTTTCAAAATGTAGAGAACATGCCAATGTATATTTAGAGGATCACAATATTTTTCACAAGCTAGATAAAAGTTGAACAAGGTGCATCAAAGCTATTGCTTGTCTCCTATGGGGCTTAACATGAGAAAGTATATCCCTTATATAAATATGAACAAGAACTCACCTAAGCAAGCATTCAAAAAACAGAGGGATACACAATAGCATGAAAACATTTTAAGATAAAGAACATTGCACAAGATTCTACGCATGCAAAATAACCTCCCCAAGGTAAGAAATTTTCAAATACCAACTTGAGAAGATCATGAAAACAAAAGAGAAAATGGAGTTATCAGAAGAGGGTATAAGAAATGGTTACCTCCCCAAGCTTAAGTCAAAGCAAGGGTGACTCATTTTACCATTGAGGTACTAGTAACCTCTCTTTCCATGGACAAAGAACCTTTACTTCAACATGTGTTTCTTGATATGGACCGGTGTGCCTTCCTTGAGAACCTGCTTAGAAACTAAAAGGAAAATGAAAATATTTTTGTGTTTTTGAAGACACGGGTTTAGCTCACAAGTGATAAAAATACAAGTTCCACTGAGTCGGTTCATCAACCTAAGCACCACGCTTAAGTCAACAATCTATTTCTAGAAGATGCCTCTCCTAGATTGTGATGAAGTGCAAGTGAAACTGGATACGAGACACGAGTGTGCAACCCCTATGTGCTTATTAAAAGAGGTTCGAGTTGGAAAGTTCTACCATACATTAATAGGTAAGCATATTGATTCGAAGTAACCAAGTGACTCATGCGAGTGTTTGCACGGTTGGCACTATCGTATATGTCGTCACACAAGGTTCAAGTCCCTGCGAAAAATAACACACAAAATAAAATGCATCGCTTTGGTATACGAACATGGTTCATTTACCCTACCAATAAAACAGAAGTAAAAAATAAAACATGAACTTCTATAGAGAATTACAGTCTAGGAAGTTTCTAAGGTAAATTTTTATTGCTTACAGATATTCGGCTTTCCCTCGATCAAGGGAGAAGATCCTATGTGGAGTTTCGAGGTTTTAGAAGAAGAAGGAATAAGAAAGAATAAAATTTTGAGAAATGGCTACCTTCTAGTTGGCGTTTGAGGGGTTTCCCCAACTATACGGGCGCAACTATAAGGCCAGAGTTTTTGGTCCCGCCGTATAGTTGGTCGTTAAACTTACTGTACCTTGAAATAAGAATTCAAGGTAGGTGTCGATATCTATACGGCGGCAACTATATGGCTAGAATTTTTATTCCCGCCATATAGTTGGTCATTAAGCCTTCTGTATACTTTGAAATAAATTGGACGAAGGCATCGATAACTATACGACCGCAACTATACTGCCGGAATTTTTATCACCGCCGTATAGTTGGTCGTTAAACCTTCTGGAGTCGCAAAAATTTACCTGTTTCTTCAAGAATTATTTCTTAACCTGAAACTTAGCAAAACACCATGTTTTGACAGTAAAATAACAACTTTAATTTTCGAACAACATTATCATGTATAAAATGGGATTTAAGAACAACCGAGTTATGCAACACATAATATAGTGACAATGAATTCTATCTTTCGAAAACTTCAACAAGATAACTCTAATAGCAAGACATGCAAAGAATAAAAAGTGCCAATGCAACATGAATGCAACTAGACTCAAGACACAAAACTAAGAAAGACGCCTAACGACTTCCAGGTTGCCTCCCGGGAAGCGCTCTCTTTAAATCCATAAAGCCAGGCTAGGATGCTCCATACATTACCCACCTGGATCCCAAGGGATATCGACTCGGGGTGAGGTTATACATACTAGTTTGGAGCATCTTGGAGTAGAGTCCGGTCGGAGTCGTACCCACTTATGGTGAATCAGCATCATGTAGATGAACAAGTTCTCGCTTTCAAGCTAGTGTTGAAGCACCAAGCTTGGTGAACATGCATCCGTGTATAGATTCAATGAGAGGATTTGAGATTCATATAAAATTCTTAAATCTTTACCTTGGTTACCTGTATAGGGGAACACTTCATAGTAGTCTTCCTTCATAGCAGGGAGTTCGGGACCCTGCATGTTAGTATAGCAAGGTTCTATCTCTAGTTCATTATTATTAATGCTCTCCATATGAGTGTCTAGGCACAAGGCCTCCGCAGAACAATTATCAATAGTTTTAGCATCATAAAAATCACTACTAGAGTGAGAGACATCACAAACAAAAGTTGTAGTGTGACTCTCTTTGTCAACCTCACCTTTTTATTCCTCCTTTTCATCGACTAGTGTTTTAATAGCAATGATAGAATAAAAAGTAGGAGTTGAAGGTGTGAGCGGGTGATCAATCCGTTCTTCCTCCTCTTCCTTGTGCTCCTTTTTGTCTCCGTTCTTTAGTGAGTCCTGCAAAAGGTTATCTTTCTCCGTGGAAGTTTTAGACCGCTTCAAATAATATAATACGAATGCATTATTACTTAAATTATTGTCGCAAAATAGGAATATGAGGTATACTAAATTCAAAACCCCATCAAGTGCTTCACTTTCAACATCAATACTTCCTAGTCTAAATACCATTTCAGATGCACCTTTGAAAATAACGTATTCTAATATTTCCAAACTAGCATAGTATTTATCTCAATTATAATTTGCTAGAGTAGGATTGTTAGAACACTTACATTGAAAATTAAGGTGGTCATCTGTTATACAAATTGTGCAACAAGATCCATCATTAGCACACAACCATAATGAATGCTTTTCCAATTGGTCCAGCAATTTCTTTATCAACTCATGTCTAGCAACCAGGCATGATGAACTTGAATCCTTTATCTCCTCCAATGCTTGTATTATCTGTTGAACAAAATTTATCTCGGAAGACATGATTAGTTGCAACAGTTTTTATAAATTTTTGGTTTTGTAAATTTTTATTATTTTCAATATAAAAGAAAGTAGTAAGATAACATCAACAAACGGAAATAAACTATGTGCGAGTAGATAACTGAATGCTTTGCTCCCCGGCAATGGCGCCAATTTGATGAGTGGGTTTCTGCACCAAAACAGGGTTATTGCAGTACTTGTAGCAGCAAATATTTAAGAGTTTGTCCTGACGGGAGCTCGGCGAACACGACCCCGCAACCACATTGTCAATGCGGCTACGTTTGCACCCAAATCATGGTTTCGAAATAGTCTACTCTATAGGTTGCTAGGATAAATGAATTTAAGATGATTGTAACAACTACTACTAGAACTGAAAGAAAACTAGAACAAAAGTAAAACTAGAAAGAGGTGAATGCAATGAGATGAAATATTAATGCTATGATTCCTCAAGTAATGTTGTGTATACCGGTGTGTATGACAAGTGCTTATGGAATAGCTATAAACTATACTTGTGGCGGTCGCTCAAATACCGTTTTCTCCCACCGTCCGTAAGTGGCAACTAGACAACTCAATTGTTCACACCCTCTTCGAACATGGGTCATATCGTAAGAGAATAGTGTATTAATGTAACAAGACCAATCAAGGTAAAACAGATCAAAGGCATTAAGTTCTATGGACAACCGTACTCCTAAGCAAGTAGTGTGCTAGTCAAAAGATATCCCGTATGTCACTTTGGGGTCAAGCAATTTGCAACACTACCTATCTATATCATGAGTGATCTTGGGGAACTCTGGCTGGTGCATCCTAAGATGCTATTGCCTCCGCAAATCACTTATAGCAAATAGCCTATTAGTTCTACCCATGGACTTGTTAGTTCCTATGGAAGAGTAGAGACTAATATTAAGTTTTGTGACACTCCGTGAACCCCTAGTAAACTCCTCAACAATGTATTGGACGTGTCCAATCACTAGAATAATATCATGAATAGAACAATGTAAAGAGAAAAAACAAACATATTAATTAACAAGAACACACCACACTTCAATTACTCAAATCATCATAACATTAATAAAAGGGGTCTCAAGCCATGTTACAACCCATCATGGAGACCATGATGGGGAAGGATGAAGGAGTAGCGGCGATGGAGATGGTGTTGACAGCGCAGTGATGGTGGCGTCGGCGTGGTGATGTGATACGTCCAAAACGTATCTACTTTCTCGAACACTTTTGATATTGTTTCTCCTCTAAACTTGTGTGATTTGGATACAACTAACATGGACTAACGTTGTTTTCAGCAGAACTACCTTGGTGTCTTCTTTTTGTGCAGAAAATCAACTATCAGGAAAAATTCCAGAAAATATGCCAAAAATTATATTTCACCAGAAGACCCACAGAGCCAGAAGATGAGACGGAGAAGGGGCCTAGGGGGCCCACACCCCTACCAGGTGCGGGCCCACCTCTGGCCGCGCCTAGGGGGGTGCAGCCACCCTAGGCACCCCCTCGGCCTCCCTCTGCGCCTATAAGTTGCCTTTCGACCTAAAAACTGAGGGGGGCTTCGATAGTTTTCCAGAAAGAGTTCTGCTCCGCCGCCGCCACCAGAAACCAAGATTCGGATCTAGAAACTTCGTTCTGGCACCCTGCCGGGACGGGGAATTTGGATAGGATCATCGCCATCGTCATCACCAATGCATCTCCATCAACCACCGATGTTTCCCTCATCCATGAATGAGTAATCCCCCGCTGTAGGCTTGGGGATGGTAGGGATTGGATGAGTTCTATCATGTAATCGAATAAGATCTGTTAGTTGCATAATGCCTAGTATCTCTATTAGTGCTATTTGACTTTGTTGCAACTTGTTGTGATTAATGCTTGTCACTAGGACCCGAGTGCCATGATCTCAGATCTAAACTTATTATTGAATCATTATGATAGTATTGTTTGTGATCTTATCTGCAAGTTGTGTACACATATCATTGTCCGGATCCAAAGGCCCCAAAGTGACAATAATTGGGACAACCGGAGGGGATGGCTATGGTGTGAGGATCACATGTGTTCACGGAGTGTTAATGCTTTGCTCCGGTGCTCTATTAAAAGGAGCACCTTAATTGCTAGTAGTTACCTAGAGGCCCCGCTGCCATGGGCTGGCTGGACAGAAGATGTTGTGCAAGTTCTCATTGAGAGCACATATGACTATATATGGAGCACATGCCTAGGATTGTTTAGTACTTGGATACTTGTTATTATTTATATGCAATGCCCTAGATCTTGAAGTTACATGTTTAGACTCATCCATGCAACGCCCGTCCATCCATCCCTATGCCTACCGCACTCGAATCCCACTGTTACCATTACTGTTACTATTGCTCCTGTTTCACTGTTGGTGTTGTACTACAAACTGTTGCTACTGATAAACTCCTATGAGCAAGAACTATTTCCAGGTGTAGCTGAATTGACAACTCAGTTGTTAAGGCTTGCAAGTATTCTTTGGCTCCCTTGTGTCGAATCAATAAATTGGGTAATACTACCCGCGAAGACTATTGCGATCCCCTACACTTGTGGGTCATCAAGACTATTTTCTGGCGCTGTTGCCGGGGAGCATAGCTTTATTTGTAAGTTCACTTGTATCTATTATTGTTCACTGCTACTCCTTTCATCATGGGGAAGTCTCGTGATGGAAAGTTCCATATTTTACCATCCACTACAAGAGGAGGTACAATCCTAAACACCTCTGTTGCTCTTGATTCACCGTCTGCTATAAGTAAGCTTGTCACACCACCACCACCACATACTCATGCTACACACACTGCTACTACTGCTGAATCTGAAACTGCTTTTGATGCTCATGATATTACTTCTACTATGCTTGATGCGAGTGGTTCATTAGGTCCTTTTCTAGATGCTACTATGGCTAGTCTAGGAAATACCGAAACTCCTAGTGAAGACACTATTACACTTGTTAGCTCACCTGAGTCTAGTGAGAGTTATGATATTAATGATGGTTACATTGAGTTCACTGATGAATTTGTTGACGAGTGTCGAAACACACATGATACTAGTCATATTAAGAGTCTCCTTGCTAGACGCACCATTATGCCTAAACTATCCTCTGGTCCTAAGTTTGCCACCTCTCCCACAGATATTAAAGATAAATATTATGATTTCTCTCTTGATTTATCCTACTTGGACATTGTTGAGAAAGAACCTTTTTGTGGGACTGAAAATGAGAGTGTCGTGGCTCATATGAATGATCTTTCTACTATGAGTGCTTTGTTCTTTGATGATTTTAAGATGCGCAAGTATTTTGTTACTAAGATCTTCCCCTTTTCACTAAAAGGAGAAGCTAGAGCTTGGTTTAATAGATTACCCCCTTCCAGAAATATTTTCCTCCCAGTGCTAGACATGCTGCTTTGCAGAGACTTTTTGATTTTAAACAGGGAGAAGAAGAGAAATTGCCTGAGTGATGGACAATGTTCTGTGCCTTGATTCATGCACATCCTGGATGTTCATTGCCTAAGAATGAGATTCTTGATATTTATTATAATGGACTAACTGATGATTCTAGGACATACCTAGATAGCTTTGCTGATTGTGTTTTCAGGAAAAGAACTCCTACATATGCTGAAGAATTAATGGCTAAGATAAGCAAGAATTATGATGAGTGGACTTCAACTGAGCTAAATACACCTGAGCCTATTACTCCTGAATCAGTTGTGCATGAACCAGTTCCAACACCAACACCCAAGAAGAGGGGAGTTATTGCATTAAATGATGAAGTGATGAAGGAAGCTAAGAAGTGTCTAAAGGAGAAAGGTATTGGAGCTGAAGATGTGAAGGATCTACCTCCTATAGAAGAATTATGTAAGCCAATTCCTCACTCATCTACTATTGAGGTACACTCTCTCCACTTTAATGAAGGTGATATTCCCTATGGTAAGCCTCCTGATCAATGCTTAGAGGAACTTGACACATTTATTGTTAAAAAAGGTAATTTTAATAAACAAGTTCAGAATCATTTATTGGAAAACTCTAGAGCTATCCATGAGTTGAAAGATATTGTGGAAAGAACTTCTAGTGATATTAAAATGCTTTTTAAACACTTTCAAATGGTTCAAACCCAACTTTATCAACTTGCTAAGGTACAAAAAAATATGCTAGTTAATGCCTCAGGAAATAAACATGCTTATGGAATTAGAACTAGGAGTGGTATAGCTACTCAAGATCCTTTATATCCTGAAGGACACCCTAAAAGAATTGAGCAGGACTCTCAGCAAGGTGAGAGTAGTGGTAGTCCTCGTAAGATAAAGAAAAAGAAACATAAGATAGTTGAGGAACCACTTGAACCTGCTGTAGGTCCTAATAGTATATCTGTCTCTGATGCTGAAACTGAGAGTGGTAATAATAATGATGCTCCTAATAAGGAGGAGGTTGAGAAAGAGCCCGAGAAGCACACTAAGAACACTAGGTACACAAAGGAAGATTTTATTGCTAATAAACATGGTAAAGAGATAGAACCTTGGGTGCAGAAACCTATGCCTTTTCCAGGTAAGAAACACAAGTCAAAGGAGGAAGAACATTACAACAAGTTTTTTGAGTGGATGAAACCTTTATTTTTGCAAATTCCTTTGACTGATGCTATTAAATTGCCTCCTTATTCAAAGTATATGAAGGATATTGTCTCTAATAAAAGGAAGATTCCTAATGAGGAGATTTCTACTTTGCTTGCTAATTATTCCTTCAATGGTAAGGTTCCAAAGAAACTTGGTGATCCAGGTATACCAACTATTCCTTGCTCTATTAAGAATAATTATGTCAGAACTGCTTTATGTGATTTGGGAGCTAGAGTTAGTGTTATGCCTTTTTCTCTCTACAAGAGACTCCAGCTAGAAGTGTTGATACCAATTGATATATCTTTGTAAATGGATGATAAGTCAACTACTATTCCTGTTGGTATATGTGAGGATGTTCCTATTCAAGTGGCTCATAATTTCTTGGTTTTAACTGATTTTGTTGTGCTTGAAATGCCTAAAGATGATAATATGTCTATTATTCTTGGGAGACCTTTTCTTAATACTGCAGGTGCTGTCATTAATTATAATCAAGGAAAAGTAACATTCAATATTGATGACAAAGAGCATACTATTTATTTCCCCAAGAAGGTTGTTAAGAGATATTGCCTGAATTCCATTGAAAATATTGAGAGCATCAAGGTTGGAGAAATATATTGTCCCATTCCACAGGAAAATTTTGAAACTATTATGATTGGGACCATTGCTATCAAGTATGAGGTAACATAATCACCTTGTGGAATGCAAAGTTTTGTTTCATATAAGATTGTTTTGGTAACAAGACTTGATCAACCTTGTTAACAAAAGGATTTTAATGAACAAAATAATGTTTTCACTGTGGTTATACTTGCTTTCTTTTACTTTTCTCCTTCCTAGTATTTGCCTTTCTTTTGCTAGCTTTGGTTTTGCTAGTTGTTCGCTTGTTAATTGTCTTAGAGCTTCTGTAGTTTGGCTTTTGGTTTGCTTTTGCTTCTTCTGAAAAAACTATTTCTACGAGAAAATCAATTTTCATACCCTGAAAATTGGCCAAAAATAAAGTTTCCTGAAAAATCCCAGAAAATTTTAAATAATTTTTTCCTTGAAAAAAGGGGCAGAGGGACACCTGAATTGACCCAGAGAGACACCCTAGGCCACCACACCCATGGTAGGCGCGGCCTACCTGTGGGTGGCGCCTAGGGGGGTCTGGCCCACATGGTCCCCTTCAAGGTGCCCCCTCATAGTCATCTTCTTTCTCTCTCCCGAAAAACACCAGAAACTTGCTCAAGCTCGAGTTCTTGCTATTCTTGCTGTTCTTGCTCGCGATTTTCGATCTCCTTGCTCAGCCCATATTTGCTGCTGATTTTTGGAGAGATTGCTCCTTGGTATGTGCCTCCTCCACTTGTCCAATTAGATTTGTGATTGGTAGATTGTATCTTGAGTATTTTGCTGCTATAGGTGACAGGTTGTTTGAGCTTGCATGCTTGTTCTATGCTTAGAAACTTTATTTTGATGCATGTGTAGCCCTCTAGCAAGTTACTATAGTAGTTGCTCATCATTTATCAACTTGGAAATCACTTGGTTTGATGTTTGTCTAAAAATTTCAGAATAGAGTGGTCATGGATAACCACACATTTGGAGAGATATTTGAGGATGATGCACCTAGAAGGGCAAGGCTTACAAGATCATCCACCAGTGTCAGGACCTCATACAATGAGGATCTCATCACTCCACGATTTGGTGACGATGGAGATGAGGGGGATGCGCATCCCTCCGCCTTTCCTTGCCAAACCTTCTTGCGGGCTGCTGGGATTCTTGATGATTTTATGACCTTGGTTCGGAGGGCTGGTCTAACAAGTCTTATGCAGGATGAGAGCGTGCAATATGCTATGCTCACTAAAACATTTGTGGAGAGCTTCTCCTTCACTAATAGCTTGTTCCATCCAGATGTTTCTTTCAAAGTTTATGGCAGGTCTTACCATATGACTTTGAAGAAATTTTGTGAAGCTCTAGGACTTGGTACAGCTGGGTAAACAAAGAAGATTCCAGCTCAACCCACTAATTTGTTGGAGCTCTATCGTGGAATAACCAACGATGATAACCGTAGAGCTCAATAGGGAAAGATAAGAAACATTCAGCTTCCAGCCATCGGGTACTTCACTTATTATCTTGCCACTAGTGTTCTTGGTAGGGAGAACACTAGTAATATTTCTAGTTATAATTTGGATTTCTTAGCTGCTGCACTCAACAATGAGACCAAGTAAAATCTTGGTTCTCTCATTGCTTGTCGCTTAACAGCTAAGGGACCCATTTATGGTGGAGTTATTGCTATGCGTGTTGCTGCTTCCTTGGACATTGCTGTTGATCCAAATGATACAATTTTGGCTCCTCAGAGGCTTGATCTTGCTGCCATGAAGGCGCACCACTTTGTCACTAATGTCTCTACCATTGAGAACTTGGTCTATAAAATGTTGTTTATTGACAGGGAAGAGAGAGAGATCCCTCTCCCCCAAACCACTTTGTTCAGTATTTCTCAGGGACCTTTGTCACGCTCCAAGGAGGAGATGGGTGAGATGTTGCACTCTCTTGCCTTCCATGGGCACTATCAGGATGAAGCGCCCTCTTACGACCCCGGGGTACACTACACAGGGGAGTCCTCGAGCTCGTACCAGGACGAGGGAGCCTCCTTGTCATACTACGGAGGTGCACCTACTTGGGCACCATGGGATTGAGCCCCACTTAGGCCAGAAGCCTAAGCTTGGGGGGAGGTATACCAACATCACGCTCATCTATATATCATGTTCGGTCGGTTCTTTGTATATCCATTGTTTCGCTTTCTTTTTGGTTCTTGTTGCTTCTTTCTCAAAAACACAAAAATACCAAAAATATTTTCGTCATTTCCCTTGGGTTGTTTCTTTGCTTTTTTTGCTTTGGTTTGCCTTAAAAGAAAAATCCAAAAACATTTTGCTTTGCTTGGTTTGTTTTTGCTTTGTTTGCTTTCTTTAAAAAATTGAAAACACCAAAAATATTTGTTGTTATTCTTTGGTTTTGTGAGTTCTTTGCAGGGTCCAGCCGTCCTCAGTGGATTTTGGGTTTCATGTTATTATTCAAGTCACACAAGTGAAGGGCAATAATGAAGATTGAGACAACTTGAGGAGTGGTAAGAGGCTGGTAACGAACTCTATTTGTTTCATTTTTGTACATATACTCATCATTGTGAGCATGCTTAGTCTGTCCATGGTAACGAGTGTGTTACTGATGGATGATTAATAGTTTTTGCTTGTCTATGATTTGCTCCAGCTTGCTAATAGTTTGTAGCATGTCATATGAATGTTTGCTTGCATTGTTTTGTTCATATTTTGGTATGAAATTGTGGTATCCTCCTCTGGAAGTTTCATGTGAATCGACTTGGCACATGCTCACGCATGCATATGACTAATCAATAGTCAGTAAGCCTCGATGATTTATTTTGCTTCAGAGTTCTTGTATCACTTTCATGCCATAATTAGTCATGTTTTGTTGCAAGCATGATTATGAAAATTATTGCTCTCTCGTTTGTCGCTCCCTCTATTTTGCTAGCCTTCACTCGCACTGAGTATGAGCTCTACCTGTGCTTCCAATTCCCCAAAACCAATATTGCCAGCCGTGTCCACCATACCTACCTATTAGCATCGTTTCCTATTTTAGTGCATATTCAATATGCCTTGTTTTCTTCCAAATAAAATGTTTATCTGTTTTGAGAAAGTTAGTTAGTAAAGCTCTCATGAACTTGATGGCACACTTTATTCCTTGCACTTACTAATCCTGAACCATTGTGACTTGTCCATGAAAGTTATATGCTTGCAAATTATATGATGGGAGTCAGCAGAACCGTGCTGTCACGGGGAATGCTTTCAACACTTTTTTTGGATATTCTATCCAGTTGATACTTTGCTATTTTGTTTAGGATGTCGACGATGTGAAATAAAACGGGAGATTGTGAGTTCATGGAGTCTATACATTGTGTTAGATAAACGCCTGGGCCGCTAGCCTAAGCCATGCCTAATCATGGTGAAAACTTGCAGCATCACCATAATGAGCATTCTATGAAGCATCCCCAATAAAAAGCTATGCACATAGTAAATAAAAAGATCGCTGGGATGCTCATTGTCTGCTTGCCTTGTCATTTTGATCACGGGATAGCTCATGTATCATGTGCAAGGGGTACCCCGTTGGTGGTTCTCTATGATACGCGTGCATTTATAATGACAAAAACTTACAGGTAACCAAAGTTGAGTAGCATGTGGAGCGGCCCTCGTACTCAAGGGACATTGGATTTTTAGTCTATGGTCTGTCAAGCATATGATTCAGAGTGGACCTCACTTTCACCTTAACCACATGAAGATGCCTATGATAGGGGCAATGAGAGCTCAAAGCTAATGAGTACCTTCCTTTCAGCATTAGGAAGCCTTTCAAACTTTTCAAAAACCGTTTTCATAACCTTGTTGAGTCACCACTTATTCTATGAGTACCTTCTTGAGAGCATAGTTGTCATTCTTGTGTTTGTTCCAAAACTTGGTTAATTATGTCATGACTTTGATGCTTATAACTCTGATATTTTTACCTCTAGTCTTCACTTGAACTTCAGAGGTGCCTTGGCATTTATATTGTGTTCTACAAAGAAAGACAAGTGAGATACCACTCTATCATACCTTACTATGAGCATTGAAATGTTGCTTATGTTTATGTTCCATGCTACTTATTATTATTGAGTTGGTTTCTCTTCATAGATTGCAATGACTATTGAGTAGACTTGGTTGCATACTTCTTATTATGAAAGGTTTAAGCATCTAATCCTGTGCTGAGAATATATACATCATATGAAGCAAATGTGTTCGTGAAAGTTCTTTTATCGCACTCAGTTTTCAACTGAATTGCTTGAGGACAAGAAATAAGCTAAGCTTGGGGGAGTTGATACGTCCAAAACGTATCTACTTTCTCGAACACTTTTGCTATTGTTTCTCCTCTAAACTTGTGTGATTTGGATACAACTAACATGGATTAACTCTATTTTCAGCAGAACTACCTTGGTGTCTTGTTTTTGTGCATAAAATAAACTATCAGGAAAAATCCCGGAAAATATGCCAAAAATTATATTTCACCAGAACACCCACGGAGCCAGAAGATGAGATGGAGAAGGGGCATCGGAGGCCCACACCCCTGCCAGGCGCGGGCCCACCCGCGCCTAGGGGGGTGTAGCCACCCCAGGCACCCCCTCGGCCTCCCTCTGCGCCTATAAGTTGCCTTTCGACCTAAAAACTGAGGGGGGGTTCGATAGTTTTCCAGAAAGAGTTCTGCTCCGCCGCCACCAGAAACCAAGATTCAGATCCAAAAACTCTGTTTTGGCACCCTGCCGGGATGGGGAATTTAGAGAGGATCATCTCCATCATCATCACCAATGCAAGTTGTTTGTGATCTTATCATTATGATAGTATTGTTTGTGATCTTATCTGCAAGTTGTGTATACATATCATTGTAGGGGTTCGTAGCATGGAAAACAAAAATTTTCTATCGCATACAAACAAACAAGCCAAGATCTATCTACTAGATTGTAGCAACGAGTCGATGGAATAACTCACCCTCGAAGATTCCAAAGTGTTTAACGAGAGCAGATTCTCGTGGGTGATGTAGTCGTACTCTTTCCGATCTCAAGATCGTGTAGACGATCCTTCCGGCGCCACGTTCCAGCAGCGCCCCCGCAGTCGGTCACACGTTCGGTACTCGACGAAGACCTTCCTCTCCCTTGTTCCAGCAGGCAGCGGAGGTTGTAGTACTCTCCTCGCGATTCCGGCAGCACAACGGCGTGGTACCGGAAGTAGAGGGGAGATCCCGCAGGGCTTCGCCTTAAGCCGGTGCGAGTATGGTGGAGCTTATGAGAGAGGCTATTAGTGGTCTAGTAATTAGACACACCAATTAGAGGGCTCTAAACCAATTAGAAGGCTCTAAACCAAAATAGCTCTAAACCGGGGTTTTAGATCTAGGGTTTAGTTTAGAGGGTAGGAAGTAGTGTTGTGTAGAGAGGGGAGCCCTGCCCCTCCCTTTATAGGTGGGAGGGCCGGCGGCCAAGGGGAGGAGTTCCTCCCCAACTCGGCCTTGGGAGGTGCGCCGGCCAAGGGGAGGAACCCTCCTCCAACTCGGCCTCCACCTCTCCTCCTCTTTCTCCTCTTTCCGAAAACTGGCAGTTTGACCGAAAACTGGCAGTTTGACTTTTTCAATTAGGATTTGAATTAACCCTTTATTTCGGACAGCGAGAACACTTAGTACATGATGCAATCATTCCAACATGCAATGACACATTCATGTACCCCTTCCCCTCCGGAGTGCCGGACATTCCGGGACCTTCTAGAATGTTCCCGATGAAAACACCGGAATCATTCCCGAACTCCGAAACGGGACTTTCCTTATATGAATCTTATTCTCCGGACCATTCCGGATCACCTCGTGATATCCCGGATCCCATCCGAGACTCCGAACAACATTCGGTCTCTTTCTCATAATACCATAACTACTCAAACAACGTCGAATCCTTAAGTGTGTCTCCCTACGGTTCGTGAATTATGCGGACATGATCGAGACACTTCTCCGAACAATAACCAATAGAGGAATCTGGAAATTCATATGGCTCCCACATATTTCTACGATTACTTTGCGATCGAATGAACCACTTACATACGATACCAATTTCCCTTTGTCTCACGATATGTTACTTATCCGAGGTTATGATCTTCGGTATCTCTGCATACCTAGTTCAACCTCGTTACTGATAAGTACTCTTTTCTCGTTCCCGTGATATGTGATCCCTTGTGACCCAGTCACATGCTTGCAAGCTAATTGGATGACATTTCACCGAGAGGGCCCAGAGAATATCTATCCGTCATGTGGATGGACAAATCCCACTCTTGATCCATGTGTTTCAACCAATACTTTCCGAACACTCAATACCACCTTTATAGCCACCCTGTTACGGTGTGGTGTTTGATGACATCAAAGCATCCATCCAGTAAAGGTGATATGCATGATCTCATGGTCGAAGGAATTAGGTTACTATGTATCAGAAAGCATATAGCAATTGAACTATTGAAATGACTTGATCTTTATGCTACGCTTATCTATAGGAGTATGTCCACCATATCATTCTCCTAACGATATGATCTTGTTGTTGATAACATCTCAATGTTCATGACAAAGAAACCACATCATCAATCAACCAACAAGCTAGTGAAGTATAGAGGCTATACTAGGGACTTCAAATTAAGTTTACAATTCACACAAGTATTAATGGTTTCCTTGTTAATACTATTATAGCATGAATGCAAACATTTATCATAAACACAAAGATATAATAATAACTATATTTATTATTGCCTCTAGGGCATATCTCCAACAGTCTCCCACTTGCACTAGAGTCATCTAATCTAGATTACATGGTAATATACCGAACACCCATGGCAGTTTGGTGTTGGTCATGTTTTGCCCTCGGGAGAGGTTTAGTCAACGGATCCGCCACATTCAGATCTGTGTGTACTTTGCAAATCTTTATATCCCCATCCTGGATATGTTCTCGAATAGCGTGAAAACGTAGCTTGATATGCTTCAGCTTCTTGTGTGACCTTGGTTCTTGCGCATTGGCTATGGCGCCCATGTTATCACAGTAGATAGACATTGGGTCCAGCGCACTAGGAACCACACCCAGCTCTGTAATGAACTCTTTCATCCATATCGCTTCTTGTGAAGCCTCCGAAGCAGCCATGTATTCCGATTCAGTTGAAGATCTCGCCACAACGCTTTGCTTTGCACTCCTCCAGCTAACTGCTGCACCATTCAAAATAAATACGTATCCAGATTGTGATTTAGAATCATCCGGATCAGTGTTCCAACTAGCATCGGTGTAACCATTAACAACGAGCTGTTCATCACCTCCATAAGAAAGAACCATATCCTTAGTTCTTCTCAAGTACTTAAGGATGTTTTTGACCGCTGTCCAATGATCCACTCCTGGATCACTTTGATATCTGCTAGTTAAACTAACAGCATATGCAATGTCGGGTCTAGTACATAGCATGGCATACATTAGAGATCCTATGGCTGAGGCATAGGGAGTCTTACTCATCCTTTCTCTATCTTCTGCCGATGTCGGACTTTGAGTTTTACTCAAGGTCGTATTGGGCAACATGGGCAAGAACCCTTTCTTGCTATCTTCCATTCCAAACCTCTTTAGAACTTTGTCCAAATATGTACTTTGTGACAATGATATTTGGCGTTTCGATCTATCTCTATAAATCTTTATGCCTAATATGTAAGCTGCTTCGCCAAGATCCTTCATTGAAAAACTATTATTCAAATATTCCTTGACACTATTAAGAAGGTCTACATCATTCCCAATCAACAATATGTCATCCACATACAGTATTAAGAATGCTACAGAGCTCCCACTCACTTTCTTGTAAATACAAGCTTCTCCATAAGTTTGTATAAAACCAAAACTTTTGATTACCTTATCAAAACGTTGATTCCAACTTCGGGATGCTTGCTTCAATCCATAGATGGACCGTTGAAGCTTGCATACCTTGTTAGCATCTTTAGGATCGACAAAACCTTTGGGTTGCATCATATACAACTCTTCATCAATGTCTCCATTGAGGAATGCTGTTTTGACATCCATCTGCCATATCTCATAATCATAATATGCAGCGATTGCTAACATAATCCTCACAGACTTTAGCTTCGCTACTGGTGAGAAAGTCTCATCGTAGTCAACTCCTTGAATTTGTCGAAACCCTTTTGCGACAAGTCGAGCTTTATAGACAGTAACATTACCATCAGCATCTGTTTTCTTCTTGAAAATCCATTTGTTCTCGACAGCCTTCCGGCCATCCGGTAAGTCCACCAAAGTCCATACTTGGTTTTCGTACATGGATCCAATCTCGGATTTCATGGCTTCTTGCCATTTATTGGAATCTGGGCTCATCATCGCTTCCTCATATGTCTCGGGGTCATCGGTGTTGTCCACCAACATGACATTCATAACGGAATCATACCAATCTGGAGTGGTACGAGTTCTCGTTGACCTCCGAGGCTCTGTAGCAACTTCAACCGAAGTTTCATGATCATCATCATTAGCTTCCTCTCTTATTGGTGCAGGCACCACAGGAACTTCTTCCGGTGCTGCGCTACTCGCAATTTCGAGAGAAGGTTCGACAACCTCGTCGAGTTCTACTTTCCTTCCAGTCACTTCTTTCGAGAGAAATTCCTTCTCTAGAAAGGATCCATTCTTGGCAACGAAGATTTTGCCTTCGGATCTATGATAGAAGGTATACCCAATAGTTTCCTTTGGGTATCCTATGAAGACGTATTTTTCCGCTTTGGGTTCAAGCTTGTCCGGCTGTAACTTCTTTACATAGGCTTCGCATCCCCAAACTTTAAGGAACGACAATTTAGGTTTCTTCCCAAACCATAATTCATACGGTGTCGTTTCAACGGATTTAGATGGTGCCCTATTTAAAGTGAATGCGGCTGTTTCTAATGCATAACCCCAAAATGATAGCGGTAAATCTGTAAGTGACATCATAGAACGAACCATATCTAAGAGAGTTCGATTACGACGTTCGGACACACCATTACGCTGTGGTGTTCCCGGCGGTGTCAATTGTGAAAGTATTCCGCACTTCTTTAAATGCTCGCCAAACTCGTAACTTAGATATTCACCTCCACGATCAGAACGTAGAAATTTAATCTTCTTGTTACGTTGATTCTCTACCTCACTTTGAAACTCCTTAAACTTCTCGAAAGTTTCGGACTTATGTTTCATGAAATAGATATACCCATATCTACTCAAATCATCCGTGAAGGTAAGAACATAACGATAACCACCGCGCGATGCTACACTCATTGGACCACACACATCGGTATGTATGATTTCCAATAAGTCCGTAGCTCGCTCCATTATACCAGAAAATGGAGTCTTAGTCATTTTACCCATCAGACATGCTTCGCATCTTTCAAGTGATTCAAAATCAAGTGATTCAAGAAGTCCATCGGAATGGAGTTTCTTCATACGTTTCACTCCAATGTGACCAAGACGACAGTGCCACATATAGGTCGAATTATCGCTTGATTTCAAACGTTTAGCTTCAATGTTATTAAGATGTGTATTTCTACTATCGAGATTCAATAAGAATAGACCATCTATCAAAGGTGCATGTGCGTAAAACATATTACTCATATAAATCGAACAACCATTATTCTCTGATTTAAACAAGTAACCGTCTCGCAATAAACAAGATCCCGATATAATGTTCATGCTCAACGCAGGCACCAAATAACAATTATTTAAGTATAAAACTAATCCCGATGGTAGATGAAGAGGTAGCGTGCCGACCGCGATCACATCAACCTTTGATCCGTTTCCCACACGCATCGACACCTCGTTCTTCGCTAGCTTCCGTTTATTCTGCAGCTCCTGTTTCGAGTTACAAATATGAGCAACCGAACCAGTATCAAATACCCAGGCACTACTACGAATACTAGTGAGATACACATCAATAACATGTATATCAAATATACCTTTCTTCTTGATGTTGCCGTTCTTCAAATCCGCCAAGTACTTTGGGCAATTCCGCTTCCAGTGACCTTCTCCCTTGCAGTAAAAGCACTCAGTTTCAGGCTTAGGTCCAGCCTTGGTCTTCTTCGTTGGCATGGTAACTTTCTTACCACCCTTCTTGAAGTGTCCCTTTTGCTTAGACTTGCCTTTCTTGAATTTGGTGGTCTTATTGACCATCAACACTTGGTGCTCTTTCTTGATCTCCACTTCTGCAGATTTTAACATAGCAAATAGTTCTGGCAACTCTTTGTTCATGTTCTGCATGTTGTAGTTCATCACAAAGTTCTTGTAACTTGGTGGTAGTGATTGGAGGATGCGGTAAACTCCCAAAGTATTAGGAATCACTATACCCAAACTTTGAAGTTTATTTGCGTGCCCAGACATCTTAAGCACATGCTCACTGACGGAGCTACCCTCTTCCATCTTGCAGTTAAAGAACTTTTCAGAAGCTTCATAACTTTCAATTGCCGCATGAGTCTCAAAAATTAATTTGAGATCCTCGACAATATCATATGGATCTGACTCTTCAAACCTTTTCTGAAGCTCCGATTCTAAACCATACAAGATAGCACACTGAACTATGGAGTACTGATTCTTCCGAGCGAGGTAAACATTCTTTACTTCATCGGTAGCATCAGCTGCAGGTGGGTCACCTAGCGGTGCATCCAGCACATAGGTCAAATTACCAGCTGTGAGGACAATCCTCAAATTGCGGAACCAATCCGCGAAGTTGCTTCCATTGTTTTTCAACTTTTCTTTCTCTAGGAACGCATTAAAATTGATGGTAGGGGCTGCCATTGATCTACAACATATTTGCAATAGTTTAGACTAAGTTTATGACAAATTGAGTTCAAATTAATTAATGAAATTAAACTAGGTGAACTCCCACTCAAAACAACATCCCTCACATTGTTTTAGTGATCACACGAACCAAATTTACTATATCAACACCGATCATCACGAGAGCCGATATAGTTTTAATGGCGAACAATCATCATGTTCATCATATCTACTATATGATTCATGCTTTGCCTTTCGGCGATCCGTGTTCCTGAGGCCATGTCTGTACATGCTAGGCTCGTCAAGATCAAACCTTAGTTACCGCATAAGCAAATCTGGCTTGCTTACGTTGTATTCACCCGCGGAATCAAAGACACCCGATCATCACGTGGTGCTTCGAAGCAACAAGCTTTGGCAACGGTGCATACTAAGGGTGAACACTTTAGAACTTGAAATTTATGTGCATGAGGGATCATCTTATAATGCTACCGTCGTCTACTAAGCAATACAAGATGCATAAAGGATTAACATCACATGCAATTCATAATATGTGATATGATATGGCCTTTCTTCTTTGTGCTTCCGATCTCCATCTTCAAGCACGAATATGATCTCCATCATCACCGGCATAGCATCAAGGTCAATGACGCTTCTTCATGGTTGTCGTCCACCAGCTTCAACTATTACAACTATTTTGAATAGACACGCAGGTCTTAACAGAAATTAAAGACAACCATATGGCTCCTGCCGGTTGCCAACTTACAATAAGGAACATTGCATACATCAAATATAATCACAATCATGGCCATATCACATCACTGCACACCCCTGCAAAACAAAGTTAGACGCTTCTACTTTCTTTGCATATTTTACGTGGTTTGGGGCTTTCCATAAGTGTCGTTCTAACCTACGAACAAGAACCACAACATTGATACTAGCATTGTTGATTACCCGTTGTAAATTGGATCTTTACTATGCTAGGAGAAACAGGCACCCGCAAAGCCACTTTATGCAATACAAGTTGCATGTTAAGCGTGGAGCAAGTCTCATGAACGATGTCATGTAAGGTTAGCCCGGGCCGCTTCATCCCAACATACCGCAAGATGCAAAGTACACAAAAAGCAATCTACAATAAAAGCATCAACGCCCACAATGACCATTGTGTTCTACTCGTGCAACAGATCTACATATAGACACGGCTCTGATACCACTGTAGGGGTTCGTAGCATGGAAAACAAAAATTTTCTATCGCATACAAACAAACAAGCCAAGATCTATCTACTAGATTGTAGCAACGAGTCGATGGAATAACTCACCCTCGAAGATTCCAAAGTGTTTAACGAGAGCAGATTCTCGTGGGTGATGTAGTCGTACTCTTTCCGATCTCAAGATCGTGTAGACGATCCTTCCGGCGCCACGTTCCAGCAGCGCCCCCGCAGTCGGTCACACGTTCGGTACTCGACGAAGACCTTCCTCTCCCTTGTTCCAGCAGGCAGCGGAGGTTGTAGTACTCTCCTCGCGATTCCGGCAGCACAACGGCGTGGTACCGGAAGTAGAGGGGGGATCCCGCAGGGCTTCGCCTTAAGCCGGTGCGAGTATGGTGGAGCTTATGAGAGAGGCTATTAGTGGTCTAGTAATTAGACACACCAATTAGAGGGCTCTAAACCAATTAGAAGGCTCTAAACCAAAATAGCTCTAAACCGGGGTTTTAGATCTAGGGTTTAGTTTAGAGGGTAGGAAGTAGTGTTGTGTAGAGAGGGGAGCCCTGCCCCTCCCTTTATAGGTGGGAGGGCCGGCGGCCAAGGGGAGGAGTTCCTCCCCAACTCGGCCTTGGGAGGTGCGCCGGCCAAGGGGAGGAACCCTCCTCCAACTCGGCCTCCACCTCTCCTCCTCTTTCTCCTCTTTCCGAAAACTGGCAGTTTGACCGAAAACTGGCAGTTTGACTTTTTCAATTAGGATTTGAATTAACCCTTTATTTCGGACAGCGAGAACACTTAGTACATGATGCAATCATTCCAACATGCAATGACACATTCATGTACCCCTTCCCCTCCGGAGTGCCGGACATTCCGGGACCTTCTAGAATGTTCCCGATGAAAACACCGGAATCATTCCCGAACTCCGAAACGGGACTTTCCTTATATGAATCTTATTCTCCGGACCATTCCGGATCACCTCGTGATATCCCGGATCCCATCCGAGACTCCGAACAACATTCGGTCTCTTTCTCATAATACCATAACTACTCAAACAACGTCGAATCCTTAAGTGTGTCTCCCTACGGTTCGTGAATTATGCGGACATGATCGAGACACTTCTCCGAACAATAACCAATAGAGGAATCTGGAAATTCATATGGCTCCCACATATTTCTACGATTACTTTGCGATCGAATGAACCACTTACATACGATACCAATTTCCCTTTGTCTCACGATATGTTACTTATCCGAGGTTATGATCTTCGGTATCTCTGCATACCTAGTTCAACCTCGTTACTGATAAGTACTCTTTTCTCGTTCCCGTGATATGTGATCCCTTGTGACCCAGTCACATGCTTGCAAGCTAATTGGATGACATTTCACCGAGAGGGCCCAGAGAATATCTATCCGTCATGTGGATGGACAAATCCCACTCTTGATCCATGTGTTTCAACCAATACTTTCCGAACACTCAATACCACCTTTATAGCCACCCTGTTACGGTGTGGTGTTTGATGACATCAAAGCATCCATCCAGTAAAGGTGATATGCATGATCTCATGGTCGAAGGAATTAGGTTACTATGTATCAGAAAGCATATAGCAATTGAACTATTGAAATGACTTGATCTTTATGCTACGCTTATCTATAGGAGTATGTCCACCATATCATTCTCCTAACGATATGATCTTGTTGTTGATAACATCTCAATGTTCATGACAAAGAAACCACATCATCAATCAACCAACAAGCTAGTGAAGTATAGAGGCTATACTAGGGACTTCAAATTAAGTTTACAATTCACACAAGTATTAATGGTTTCCTTGTTAATACTATTATAGCATGAATGCAAACATTTATCATAAACACAAAGATATAATAATAACTATATTTATTATTGCCTCTAGGGCATATCTCCAACAATCATTGTCCAGATCCAAAGGCCCCAAAGTGACAATAATTGGGACAATCGGAGGGGATGGCTGTGGTGTGAGGATCACATGTGTTCACGGAGTGTTAATTCTTTGCTCCGGTGCTCTATTAAAAGGAGCACGTTAATTGCTAGTAGTTCCCTAGAGGCCCCATTGCCACGGGCTGGCTGGACAGAAGATGTTGTGCAAGTTCTCGTTGCGAGCACATATAACTATATATGGAGCACATGCATAGGATTGTTTAGTACTTGGATGCTTGTTATTATTTATCTGCAATGCCCTAGATCTTGAAGTTACATGTTTAGACTCGTCCATGCAACGCCCGTCCATCCATCCCTATGCCTACCACACTCGAATCCCACTGTTACCGTTACTGTTACTATTGCTCCTGTTTCACTGTTGTTGTTGCTACTGATAAACTCCTGTGAGCAAGATATATTTTTAGGTGCATCTGAATTGACAACTCAGTTGTTAAAGCTTGCAAGTATTCTTTGGCTCCCCTTGTGTCGAATCAATAAATTGGGTAATACTACCTGCGAAGACTGTTGCGATCCCTACACTTGTGGGTCATCATGATGGCGGCGTCCTCCTTCTCCTCCTCTTCTTGCTTGGATGGCTTGATGGTGTTGATGGAGATTGGATCTTGGTGGAGCTTGAGAGTCTATGGAGGCAGCACGGCGGTAGGGCTCCGCCGTGGATGCGGTAGATGGGATCTAGATCTTGTATATGGTTGGTGGTGGCTTCCTCCTCTCTTCTTTGAGTCCTCCCTCCTTTATATAGGCCTTGGGGGTGCCCTAGGGTTCCCCCAATACCGTCATATGACTTAAGGACGGTTCTGAAGCCTTTCCGGGGCGAAACCCCATCGGTTGTTACCTTTTTGGAAACTATACGGCCGGAGCTATACATGCGGAATTTTTGCTCCGCCCGTATAGTTGGTCGTTGAACTTGCAGACCCTTTCATATTTTGGTAGCCATTTATTCATACGAACTCCATTTTTGGCGTTCTTAGGCTCGTTGGATTCGTCTCATTGAGGGCTACAACCCCATTATATTTGATCTTTATTTTGAGAAGTTGAAAAAATTCACTTTTTCCAACACCTCAAATGGCCAAGTCTGGTCCTGCGGTTCCTCCGTACTATACTCTCTATTCCTTTTGCCTTTGTTTTATACATAATCATCATAAACACCTACACACATGTAAAAGACAAGAAAGAGGGATAAAATTATACCTAAACTACTAAATGTGAAAAGATCATATTGAATGTAATGAAAACAAGTAATCATGCATATCAGGCATAGCAATAGTTAGATGGAGCATGATATGATAAGCAAATGACACAATTTATATAGATAAAAAGTGTAGTATCATCACAGCCATCACTAGGGAACCAGGGGCTCACCCTGAAGCGATTAGGGTAGACGACGAGGCAGGGCGAGGCTCGGAGCGACGGCGAGGCAAGCGATAGAGCTCGTCGGGGTCGAGGAAGAAGCGCTCGATGCGGGCGATTGAGGGCATCCCGGCCCTATTCAACCAGCAAGGAGGAAGACGTCGATGCGGAGCTCGTGGTGAGGTCATCAGGGCTCGGGGAGGGCAGCAACGGCGGCTAGGGTTCGGGACCTCGTGGAAGAGGAGATAGAGAGGGAGAGGGACAACACTGGGGCGAGTGAGAGGATAAGGAGAAGGAAGAGCACGTCTCGGTGATCTTATTCCCTCTCCAAAGCGGCGGACGGGCGGGAATCGTGGCATGGCAGTCGATAGTGGCGGCGGCACGCAGCTGCTTCCATTCGGAGGAAGACAAAAACATCTTTTTCAAAAAAAAACCCTGGGAAACTTGGAAACCAACCCGCGGTCCAGAGAGCACTCTCCAGGGGCTAAAACTTGCAGAGAACCCCTGGGATTTATTTAAACCTGGATTTTATTAATAAAGGCTCTATTTAAATGATTTTTAAGCCATTTTAAATGGAGGGAGGTAAGGGCACTTTGCTAAATACCAGAATATTCCAAAATTTGATTTTGTAACACATTTGAAACCATTTTCGATATTGTTAGGGTTTTGTTCTTGCATTTGTTCAAATACTTGCTCACATGCATATACTTTACAATTAATACAAAGTTGGGTTGTTACAGCTCTACCCCCTTACAAGAATCTCGTCCCGAGATTCCTAATTTTAGAAAAGAAGGCAGGGTACTCAGATCGAAGGCGATCTTCTCGTTCCCAGGTTACTTCGTCCTCAATGTGATGAGACCACTGAACTTTCAGGAACTTGATGTACTAACGACGAGTCTTGCACTCGGTTTCATCAAGGATATGAATAGGATACTCATGATAAGTCAGATCCTTTTGAAGGTTAAGAGTTTCGTGATCAACACCACGAATGGGGTCTTTGAAGAAACGCTTGAGTTGAGACATATGAAAGACATCATGCACCTCGGGAAAATTTGCAGGTAGCTTTAATTGATATGCGAGTTTATCTTGCCTAGAAAGAACGCAAAAAGGACCAACATAGCGAGGAGCCAGTTTGCCTTTGATGCAGAAACGATGGACTCCCTTTAAAGGAGTGACCCGAAGATAAGCTTGATCACCAACTTCATATTCAACATGTTGATGGTGACGGTCATGATAGCTTTTCTGGCGAGATTGAGCAGTTTTCAAATGATATCGAATGATACGGACTTGATCTTCTACTTCCTGGATCATATCCTGTCCAAAGAGCTTTCTTTCGCCAGTTTCCGACTAGTTCAAAGGAGTACGACAGGTTCTTCCTTATAAGAACTGGAATGGTTCCATGTCTATACTGGATTAATAACTGTTGTTGTAGGAGAATTCAGCAAAAGGAAGGAATTTCTCCCAGTTCTTGCCGAAAGATATGACACACGCTCGGAGCATGTCTTCAAGGATTTGATTCACCCTTTCGGTCTGACCACCGCTACTAGGATGATAAGCTGTACTGAAGGACAAATGGGTTACCATAGCTTGTTGGAAACTTGTCCAGAACCGTGAAGTGAACAAACTCCCTCGGTCAAAGACGATTTTCTTTGGAATCCCATGAAGGACAACTATTCAAGAGATGTATAGATCTTCCAATTAACTAGCAGTAATACTCTCGTGAACAGGTAGGAAGTGAGCAACCTTGGACATATAGTCAACAATTACCCACATGGCATCATTTCCCTTTTGAGTCTTAGGAAAACCAGTGATAAAATCCATACAAACTTCATCCCATTTCCACTCAGGGATTCGATGTGATTGCAGGAGACCAGCGGGTCTTTCGTGCTCAGCCTTGACACAACGGCAAACGTCACATTCGGCAACAAAACGAGCGATATCCTTCTTCATACCATACCACCAGAATATCTGACGAATATCCCGGTACATCTTGGTACCTCCAGGGTGGATAGAAAGGGGTGTTTCATGAGCTTCGGTAAGAATTATCTGCTTCAAGTCCTTTCCATTTGGTACTACCAGATGTGTACCAAAATATAGAACACCTTCTTCGTTAACAGAGAAATATTTAGCAACTCCGCTAACAATGTTCTCTTTAATCATGTCAATATTAGGATCTCGCCTTTGAGAAGCTTTAATTCGATCATCCAGAGAAGACTTCACTTCGAGAGTAGAAATAAATCCACAAGGAACTACTTGGTTTAACCTAGAAAATTACTCATGAAGAGAAGGCTAACCTTGTTTGATCAACATGTTGTTGCAATAAGACTTACGACTTAGCGCATCAGCAATGACGTTGGCTTTGCCGGGTTGATAGTTGAGACCCAAATCATAGTCCTTGATGAGTTGCAACCATCTTCTTTGCCTGAGATTCAGATCAGGTTGTGTGAAGAGATACTTCAAACTCTGATGATCCAAGTATATAACTCACAACGACTATCGAGGAGGTAATGTCGCCATTTCTTAAGAGCAGGAACAACAACTGCAAACTCGAGATCATGAGTTGGGTAGTTGTTATCATGTGGTTTTAACTGCTGGGAAGCATAAGCCACCACATGCCCATCTTGCATCAACACACATCCGAGACCTTGGTGAGAAGCATCATAGAAGATGACAAAGTCTTTGCTAGTGTCTGGAAGAACTAGCACCAAAGCAGTTGTTAGCTTGGTTTTCAAAACCTGAAAGCTTTCTTCAGCCTTATCAGACCATTCAAACTTATTATCATTCTTAAGAAGACCAGTCATCGACTTTGCAATCTTGGAAAAGTTCTCGATGAATCGACGGTAATAACCAGCCAATCCAAGGAAGCTTCGGACATCCTTAGTGGACTTGGGAGATTCCCAGTCAAGGATAGTTTGGACCTTATCTAGGATAACAGCAATCCCTCTGGCAAAAACAACTTGACCAAGGAATATGAGCTCTTTCAACCAAAACTCACATTTGGAAAACTTGGCATATATACGATGTTCTCGAAGTTTTGTTAGCACCAACGGAAGATGTTCAGCGTGTTCTTATTCAGTCTTGGAATATACCAGAATATCGTCGATGTAGACCACAACTAACTTGTAAAGATATTCCATGAAGACAGATATCATAAGCCGCATAAAAGTGGCTGGAGCATTGGTAATACCAAAAGACATGACGGTGTACTCGTAAAGACCATAACGAGTGGTGAAAGCAGTCTTTGGAATATCTTCCTTCTGGATCTTTAATTGGTGATACCCTGACCTCAGATCCATCTTGGAAAATACGGTGGCACCACTTAACTGATCAAAAATATCATTGATCCTAGGGAGATGATACTTGTTCTTGATAGTCACAACATTGAGTAGGCGATAATCCACAACCAGACGCGGTATATTGGTATCCCGCTTCTTAACAAAGATGGCAGGACATCCCTAGGAAGATGTGTTAGGCTAAATGTATCCTTTTACCTCTAACTCCTCTACTTGCTTCTTCAAATCCACTAGCTCATGAGGAGGCATACGATAGGGTATCTTAGAAACAGGAGCAGTTCCAGGAACTAACTCTATGACAAAATCCACACTTCGATCAGGTGGCATGCCAGGAAACTCCTCGGGAAAGACATCCGGGAATTCACATACCACGGCAACATCTTGGATCTCCAATGGAGGTAGAACTTCAAGAGCATAAATCTCTGCTTCAGGAATAGAAACAACTGAAGGAGATAGTGACCCTACGGTCCAATACTTGGCTGTTATGCCAGCAAGACTAGTAAGAGTCATAGACTTGGTTGTACAGTCGAGCATCGCTTGATAGTGAGTCAACCAGTCCATGCCCAAAATGATGTCAATGTCAGTTGACTTGAGGGCAATGCGAGAAGTGGGGAAAAGTTGATAGGCAACTTCAATTATATTCCCATGACTATCCATGGTAGAACACCATCTAGAACCAGGAGACTGAACCAACAGAGGAACAGACAACCCCTCAAAACTTATCCCATGCATTTGAGAAAAAGCTTGTATAGAAATGAATGTGATGCTCTATAATCAAACAAAACTTTGGCTAGAATTTGATTGATATGAAGCGTACCCATAATGACACTTGGATCTTCATGAGCCTCCTGATGTCTACGCACGCTTCTATTCTTGTAGACAGTGTTGGGCCTCCAAGTGCAGAGGTTTGTAGAACAGCAACAAGTTTCCCTTAAGTGGATCACCCAAGGTTTATCGAACTCAGGGAGAAAGAGTTCAAAGGTATCTCTCTCAAGCAACCCTGCAATGAAGATACAAGAAGTCTCTTGTGTCCCCAACACACCCAATACACTTGTCAGGTGTATAGGTGCACTAGTTCGGCAAAGAGATAGTGAAAAGTAATATGGATGATTATAAGTGGTAATTGCAATCTGAACTAAAAATGTCAGCAAGCAAACATGTTGCAGGAATGATTGTAAATGGTGTTTCAATGCTTAGAAACAAGGCCTAGAGATCATACTTTCACTAGTGGACACTCTTAATAAACATATAATATCTTCTCTTCACTATGCTACCCTGAACTACTCTCCGGTTGGACGGTGTAGGGCTATAACAGCACACCTCAAAGTTCGCATTCCCCATCTAGATAACCCCACACTGTCACCTTGAGCGCTAGATGGTTCCAACAAACACCACAATCTCATAGAGACATCCAACTCAAATTATAACTCATGATAAGTATTTTTGTAATCTTTAGCCTAAGAGACACACACGATGTGCACACTGTCACCTTCACACACGTGGGACAAGGTGTCTCTGGAGATCACATTAATAAAAGAACTTGAGTAGCATAATAGATCCACTTATTCAACTATATTACAAAGCTCATGATCATAATAAGATCACGCATAGAGAGAGATGATCACATTGCTACCGGTAGAGCCCTTAGCCTCGAGGGAGAACTACTCCCTCATCATCATGGGAGTCAGCAACGGCGATGTAGATGGCGGTGGCTCTGGGGGCAATTCCCCGTCCTGGCAGGGTGCCGAAACAAAGACTTCTGTCCCCCGAATCTTGTTTTCGGTGGCGGCAGCGCTGCAGAAATTTTCATGGAATTCTGATCTGGTATCCAGGGTTTTTTCCTTGGGGGGAATATATAGGTGAAGGGGCAAGGTCGGTGGACGCCCGAGGGGCCCACACCATACGGTGGTACAGCTAGGGGGCCCGCGCGGCCAGGTGGTGTGGTTGCTTCGTGGCTAATCTTTGTCTCTCCTTTGGACTTCGTGTCTTGTCAGGGAAATTTTGAACTTCGGCTTTTGTTTCGTCCAATTCTGAGAATATTTCTTTATCAGCTTTTCTGAAACCAAAAACAGCAGAAAAGAGGATCTGGCACTGTGGCATCTTGTTAATAGGTTAGTTTTAGAAAATGTATAAAATGCCTCAAAGTGTAGACAAAACATAAGATAGTTGGTACAAAACAAGCATGGAGCATCAAAACTTATAGATACGTTTGCGACGTATCACCTCCTCAGCAGGATATGGTTAATATAACCTCTTCCAGCACCCTGAGATTTATCATTCTTCTTTGGTGGTGGTGCTCTCTCAGCGGCACTCTTTTGAGGACACTCCTTTGCAAAGTGACCATGCTGGCGACAGTTGAAACAAATAAGACCTGATGCATTACCAGCAGTAGGGTAGTTTGTCCCACCAGCATTGTTGGAAGTAGCATTCAGGCGAGGTGCATAGCCATAAGACCTTGGGGTGTAAGTAGCACGTGGCACATCACACTGTATGGTACGAAGACATGGCGCTTTTTATTTCTTGAACCAGCCTAGGTGTACCCCTCCTGAGGATGCTTACAAGTTTCTTCATACTCCACCTTTCCACTCTCGGCCTTCATAGTCTTGTTTACAAGACCTTGGAAGTTACCAAAGTTCATGAGGTGGATATCACGGTGAACCTCAGGATCTAGTCCCTTGCGGAATAGAGCTTGCTTCTTAGTATCCGTGGAGACCTCTTCAGTAGCATAACAGGCAAGATGATTGAAGTTGCGCTGGTGATCACACACAGAACCAGTGCCCTGCTTCTGCTTGAGGAACTCCTCCCTCTTTTGATCCATAAGACCCTCTGGAATATGGTAGGCTCGGAAGGCTTCGGTAAACTCTTGCCATGTAACAACATGTTGAGTAGCTTGCATTGCCAAGAAATTTTCCAACCAGGAGCCAGCTACTCCCTCCAGGTGATATGCAGCATAAGTCACCCGATCAGCTTGAGCAACATGACCAACCTAAAGTTTGCGCTTGATGGTGCAAAGCCAGTAGTCTACATCATGGGGCTCAGTGGAATAGCTGTAGATTGGAGGAGTGGGACGTATGAAATCCTTGATACCGGCTTGATTGTTCTAGCTTTGAGTAGTGTTGTGCTCAATCCTTTCCAGGAGCCTCATGTTGTCAGTACGGTTGGTTTCATACATAGCCATGAGTTGAACCATTGACGGTGGTGGAGGAATGTTAGAAGATTCCCCCTCATTCGTAGCACCACGGGCATGGGCATGAGTACGAGCACGAGAATGGTCACCCATCCTGGAAGAACAGATGGAGTTAAACAAGGAATTCAAAGGAACAAAACAAAAGGAAGAGCAAGGATTACTTGATATAAAGCATATCATCTCATCAGGCATGGTAGTCTCAAAGCATAGTAATGTATACACTAACCAGCTGACTTACAAACCATAACAATGGGATGCTAAGATGTTGCACATCAAGTAGAACTGAGATATCTTGGAACTCTGAGAGTAGCAACCAAGTACAGAGTACTTAAGAAGAAAAAACCCTGAAACCACGGTCCTAAAAGTTTGAGATAAGAGGTAAGAAATGGAAACCTTTTCAAACCAATTAGGATAATAAAACTTCAGCATTAGAATCACACCGGAGAAGGAGTAAAAAGAATCCTAGTCAAAGTTTTTGCAAATAATTTTCAACTTTCAAATAATTTTCTCAACTTCTAGACTCAACATCGACCAATAAAAGGGTTTCCTACAAGTAGTCCTACTCTGATACCAAAACATGTAACACCCCCGAGTTTAGGGATAAACAAACCTCATATCACCATCTGAGGTAAGCTCAACTCCAAGCTCGGAAGATCACAATATAAGAATCGGTAACATTACAGAACATAGATATTCAACAATATAGGTTTAAACTCTTAACAGAGTACGATATTAGGTTATTACAAACCGGAGGTTATAGAGCCAACACCACATCAAACAGTGAAAGCAAATTATGTTGTTCTACATAACAACTTAGCAAAGGGCCTAAGAGGCCATAAACATAAGCGACGTCCATCCCATAGTCCTCATGCTACTACCTGGGACCCCCAACTACTCATTGATGTCAACATAGAAGCCACCTTCAGTTGCAACTAGATCATCTGTAGAAAAACAACAATGGCGCAAGGCTGAGTACGAGGATGTACTCCGCAAGACTTAGATAACCTAGTATCTACATGCTCTGGCTAGAGAGGATTTCTTCTGGATTTACTTTTGCGTAAAGCGATCTTTGTTTGTAAACAAGAGAGAGAAGAGGTTCCTCTACTCAGAGTATTTTAAAAGGGGCAAGAGAACGACTTCTTTATCTTGGATATCATCTCTTGAGAACCACCAGCTTTATCAGAACCTCCTATCTAGGATCACCCGCTCAAGCCTAGAGGAAGCATCCTTAAGCACACGTGGATCAGCAAGTTTGATAGTCGGTTAATGTTATCTATGATCTTAGAATTCAGTCACCAAGCATTCATAACTGTGAACACATCTTTTCGAAAATATTAATACTCTACAGGGGTGTACAACTTTACCCACACATACCAACCGACTCTTAATGACAAATATTATTATCCCTCTTACTTGGAAGGCCGGCGGAGGGTGGTTAACCATGACCTTTACCTTGCTTTCTCCGAGACCATGAGTCACGCCCTAAGGATGGTTCCGCCGTAATGGGTCAAGTCCCGAAGCCGGTCCCTAGAGATGTGAGGCAAGGTTGGTTTACCAGGGGATCCATTGACCCCAAGCAACCCGATCCATGCTTCCCTACCTGTTATGATGCACCTCCTTCTCCTCCTGTGTCGAAAATGTTCTCAATGCATATGCCAAATGGAAACCCGAACTATGTGACTCATGGAATCTACTAGGCAAGTTAGTCAATTGAGGGGTTCCCAAGCCCCGTGTGGTTGTACGCTCGTCTCGGTTCCAAAGGCAAGAACTCAGTTCCTAAAGGTGGCAAGCGTAGGACTACAAAAACCACACCCAACGTGGCCTCCCATGCAAGCCTTAGCATGTTTAGTCAACTCCTCCGATCATATCTCCATCTCTACCTTTCTAGATTCCTTGGCATCTCCGATTCATCATCCGAATGAATCAGACATTACTGCTAAGCGTGGCTAAGCTGTCGGTCATAGAAGCTCTAGCAACGCTCACATGCCAGACCTAAGTACGCTAGGAGTAGTGAATCAAGAGTTTATGGCTACTGACAAAAGACCACATTAGAATCATATGCATCATAGCGAGAAAGTAAAATACTTTATAAAAGTAGGTTCATAATGAGAGGCTACGCTTGCCTTGTCCTTCGGTAGACAGGTATGGATCTGCGTTGTCATTGACTTCGACCACATGATCAGATCCTATCGCGAAGAACCAAATGCAGGAAAGAGAGGCAACAGTCAAGACATGGCATAATGCAATGCACAGTCAATATGTATGGCATGTCATAATTAGATATTCTACACTAATCCTAGGTGCAACATTGATTTAAGAGGGTGTAGGATGCCCTTGCGAAGGCACACCGTCGAACCCACATGTACATAAGGGGTGTCGATGTTCCTTTACATAAACTAGGGTTTTGAGTTGCTTGACAATGTATTATTATAGCTTAGATAGGTAGATCTCATTTTTCTAAACATTTTGATATATTATACATTTTTATATTAAATATGAATTAGTTATGAATTTTACAAGTTTATATTAATTTTTGCCATTTTTGAACATTTCTGAAAATTATTAAAGGTTTATTACATCACCCTGACGTTAGCAACCCTAACCCTAATATTTTCTATACCGCAGCAGTGTCTACCGCGGTCGCTGACAAAGGGGGCCCATGCCACGCTAGGTCCACCCTACGACCACGTGGTGGCCACATCGGACTCGACGGAGGGGCGCGACAGGTGGTGGTCTCCGGCGACATCCCAGCGGTTCCAGGAAGCATCGTTGGCTGCATTTGAACCACGTGAGCAAGAGGAACCTAAGCTACCTAGCGCCGCTATCTAAAGGTCGCCGGAGCAAGCGCAGCGGCGAGCAGTGGAGGAGCTCTCGGGCGCACTATGAGAAGCGGCTACGCGGGGCAAACAGCAAGGAGAGGGGGTTCTAGGGCACCAGTGGCTCACCCTGAAGAAATTAGGGTAGAAAGCGAGGCAGGACGAGGCTCGGAGCGATGGCGAGGGGAGCGACGGAGCTCGTCGGGGTTGAGGAAGAAGCGCTCGATGCGGGCGATTGAGGGCATCTCGGCCCGATTCAACCGGCGAGGAGGAAGAAGGCATCGAGGCGGAACTCGTGGTGAGGTCAACATGGCTCAGGGAGGGCATCAACTCACATGTATATACCCTATGGACGCCTTGCATTGGTATACCCGGTCCAGTCTAGGGAAGGCCCACTTGAAGACTTGTTGTCCAAGAAGATTTCGGGTGGCCCAAGCCCATTGCAAGTTCGACTCCTTGATGGACACGACTAGTTGTAGATAGAATTTTGAAGGGTTCAACCCTAACTTGTAACCGACTTGACCTACCCCCGGGACCTGGCCTATATATATAAAGTCCAGGAGGGCACAGAGAGAAGGATCTCTCCAACTCATATACACATCTCACGCCAGATTGCATCTGTGCACCCCTGTAACCTTCGGTTCCGCTGTAATCAAGAATAGACAAGCAGGAGTAGGGTTTTCCCTCCGGGGGCCTGAACCTGGGTAAACCTTGTGTCCCCGTGTTGGTTGCCTGTTAACCGTCTCGCGACTTCCAGCATCCGCATCTTCTCCAAAACCCAAGTCCATAACAATGGGAATTGATGAGATCGAACCTCGTCAATTGGCGCCGTCTATGGTAACTGGGACGCTGATCGTGCGGTCGTGATGGCCCATTCGAAGCGATCTATGATTCCTCGATGACGGAGAATCACCTCCTCTTCGGTGCTTTCGACTTCATCGCCCACTCACCGGCCACCCGCAAGGATTTCGAGTCCGTAGGCGACGGATTCGAGATGTTATTTGGGAGCTTCTGCTTCCAGGTGGGGCAAACTGGCACCCTCCGCCTCCCAGAGCGGGTACCACCTCCGGTAATCAGGCCCACCTCGTGAGTG
Organism: Avena sativa; assembly: GCA_916181665.1. Classification (NCBI taxonomy): domain Eukaryota; kingdom Viridiplantae; phylum Streptophyta; class Magnoliopsida; order Poales; family Poaceae; genus Avena; species Avena sativa. The sequence continues at coordinate 383,399,698 of OV702281.1, read as the reverse complement.
CCACCAATCGACGCCTTGTGCATGGAATCGCTAACAAGCGATTCAGATGACAACAACAGTTGCAACTCTAATCTGTGCGATCCCCCTTCGGGTGAAGGAACCTATGGTTCTGGATCTAAAAGTTGCGGGAGCAGCGACCCCCTCTGTGAGTGCTACATGTGCGCTTTCATCCATATCGGCAACGTCAATGATGGAATCGATCCATCGTTGGATCCCCCTCCAAACCCCCAAGCTGAAAATGGAGGAGATGGAATAGTACCGCCCAACCCTAGCGGGAATCGGGGACCCAACAACACCGAGGCACTGGCCACGTCCATATCAATCTCAGCATCTCCCAATGGGAAAGGGTGCATGAGGCTATACGAGGAAACCCTCAGGCTATACGAGGAAACCCTCTTCCAATCGACGCCCCACGTGACATGTTGATGGGCTACCACTATCTCCTCGTCGATGAGCACAATCGACAAGTCAAGCTGCAAGCCGAGCTTGAACGGCGTAAGCGACAGGCTAACGAATCAAGCATGCGACAAGATGCGCTCTCTACTGGCGGCTCTACCTCGAAGGGCAATGATGGTGGCAAATACCGCTCTCGCCTGGAGCGCATGGACCCCACCTCACGGCGAGAGGCCACCAAGGCACTCGACATGTCCTTCATGATGATGGACTTGCAGGGTAACGTCATGCCCAAAACGCCGCAGGCCGCGGTCATGGCGACCACCACCTACCTCGCGTCTAACCCGCCACCGGCGGGAGACCCAAGGAACGCAATCCACAGCTCTGCGCTCACAGGCCTCGAACTCGTCGGAGCCGCGCTCCACGACGAAACACCCGCGGAGCCAAAGAAAAAGACCGCGGTAAAATTCACTCAAAGACGCACACCCTCATCCGACGAGAAAGAGCATGACCTGCCACGACATCACCGTAGCCCAAGGTGCAAGAGCAGCTACTACGCCGCTCGTAGCAATCTCGCACAGCGGAAAGTCGACAAATCACGTGCCAAGTGCGCGTGCTCGACTGAGTTCGACGATGATGATGGGGAGCTATAGCTGACAGGCACAGCCAGGGTCTGGCTCATCAGCCTCCCCTCCGGCTCCATCCGAAGCTGGGAAGAGCTGGCATATAGCTTCATCCGCAATTTCAAGGGCACCAGCAAGAGACCAGCCTCAATCGAAGAGCTACGAGCCTACTGCCAGCGGACCAACGAGTCCATCTGCTCTCCGTCATCAAAAACTCTGCCGCAAACATCTCTGAAGAGAGGGAAATCAATGCCTTCAACGACGGCGTCAGGCGCCATGAATTCAAGGAGGAGCTCGGGTGTATCAAGCCCAAAACCATCGATCACCTGATGGATATCGCCAATCGCTGGGCGGATGGCGAGGATGCCGTCAACCGAGCACGTTCATATGATGAGAACGACTTCGACCATAGGCGCGAACGCCGCGGAAAGAGGAGATCGCGCGTCTATGACAATCGCAAGGAAGTCGTCATGGTTGCGTCAGGCTATGTCGATCGCCATGATGATGGCAACCGCAACACCGGATATCGCGGTTGCAACTACCGCGACAGCGGGAGGACCACTCAAACATGGAAACGCCGCAACCGCAATGACGAACCCTCGGCATTCAAAAAGCTGTCGGGTCCCTGCACCATCCACTTCTACATTGACAATCAGGATGGCAAGAAAAAGGCCAGCCACATGCTCAAGGACTGCAGGGAGTTTCACAAACTCCACGAAGGCTTCGCCCAGATGCGACGCCAAGCGATGAACCCAGGATTTGCCCCTGCTCCAGGAAGCGTCCCCCACGGTGCCCAACCACCACCACCACCACCTGGAGGACCCTCGCAACCTGCGGCTGCCACAACGCAGAACAATGGGGCGGACCGATACCCACCACCGTTGGGGTCTATGATGATCCAGAAGGGATGCTCAACTAACACAGTGCAGAAGAAGATCACCCGCCAAGTCAACTTGGTCGTGTCTTCTCCACCAGCCATACCTGAGTACCTCAGCGGCTCAGAGTCGTGCATCATGTTCGACCGTTCGGATCACCCACGCCAGATACCTCGCCTAGGTCACTCTGCCTTGTGCTTGAGGCCCAAATCGGAGGGTTCGATATGAGTCGCGTCTTCATGGGCAGTGGCAGCGGCATCAACTTGATGTTCGCCAGCACACTAGCAGCTATGCGGATCCCGCTATGCAACCTAGAGGCGTCAGACCCGACGTTCCACGGCATCTTCCCACTGAAGGGCATATACCCCCTGGGGAAAATATGGCTCGACGTCATCTTCGGAAAGCCCGAAAACTTCAGGAGTGAATGGCTGGAGTTTGAAGTGGTGGACTGGCCCTCACAGTACCACGCCATCCTCGGGCGTGTGGCATTCGCAAGATTCCTGACAGTACCACACTATGCGTACCTTCTAATGAAGATGCCAGGACCCAGGGGCGTCATCACCATCCTAGGAAGCTTCACCAGGTCGGACAACTGCGATAGAGAATTCAATAGAATCTCCCAATCGTTCGGCATGCAGGAGGAGCTCACAAGGCTAAAGGAGGTCACAGACAATGGGGCGCCCCCAGTCACAAGGCAAAACACGCCTGATATGTCATTCGACTCCACAGTCACCACCAAAAAGGTGCAGGTGCACCCAACGGACGCCTCCAAGATGGCGCTGATCGCCAATTACCTGAGCTCCGCATAGGAAGGCGCGCTAGTCAAATTCCTCCATGAGAGCTGTGAAATATTTGACTGGTGTCCTGCAGACATGCCAGGAGTTCCCAGGGAGTTTCCCAAGCATGCACTCAATGTGTTTCTAGATGCGAAGCCAGTTAAGTAGTCGATGTGTCGACTGCCCGAGCCTAGATCCGAAGCCGTTGCTACTCCTTGATGCCAACTTCATTAGGGAGATAAAGGAAAGTGAGTGGCTAGCTAACCCCATGCTAGTCCCTAAGAAGGACACAGACATCTTGCAGATGTGTGTGGACTTCACGTCGCTTAACAAGCATTGCCCTAAGGATCACTTTACCCTACCACGGATCGATCAAATCATCGACTCCACTGCAGGATGTGAGAGACTCTTGTTCCTCGACGCCTACTCAGGCTACAACCAAATTCGGCTGAAGGCCGAAGATCGGGAGAAAACAACATTCATTACGCCGTTCGGGGTGTTCTGCTACAATACTATGCCATTCGGGCTAAAGAACGTGGGCCCCACATACCAACGATGCATGTAGGCCTGCCTGAAGAGCCAGATCGGTCGCAATGTACATGTCTATGTCGACAACATAGTCATCAAAACCAAGGAGGCCAGGACGCTGATCGACGACCTCCGCGAGATGTTCGACAATCTCAATTGCTACAAGATCAAGCTGAACCCAAACAAGTGCACCTTCGGCGTCCTGTCCGGCCAATTGCTTGGATACTTCATCTCCTGACGTGGCATCAAGGTTAACTCGAAGAAAATAAGGGCTATACTAGCCCTGGAGAAGCCCAAGAACCTCAAAGGAGTCCAGCAGCTAGCAGGACGAATCGCGGTGCTCAGCAGGTTCATCAGTCACATGGGTGAGAAGGCCCTCCCTTTCTATCAGCTGCTACGCAAGGCTGACAAATTCGAGTGGACAACCGAGGCAGACGAAGAATTCGAGGACCTCAAGCCTGCTCTCCACATCTCCTGTGCTGGTCACGCCAAAGGAGAGGGAGCCCTTGCTGCTATACATCGCAGCCACGCATCAGGTGGTCAGTACAACACTCGTGGTCGAACAACCCGGAGACGGCAAGATCCATGGGGTACAACTCCGGCCGGGCATAACCGAACTGAAACCGAAAACCAAATCCAAGAAAACCTAACTGCATCTAAAAATTCAGTTTTTTCAGTTTTTGGTTAAGGTTACAGTTAGTAAAATTGATAACCATTTGATATTCAGTTTTTTCAGTTTTAAACCGAAAAACCGCAGTTATTACCGAAACTAACCGAAGAGGCCCAGCCGCTGTGCCGCGCGAGGCCCAACTAGTGAAAGTAGGCCAAACTGTCGAAGCGTATCACTCATCGATGCTTGCCTCGCACACGCACACTCGCGCAGGCAAGAGGCAGACCGCAAGGGCGAGGCAGCGTAGCAAGCGGAAGGGGCGGCGACGGCGGCGCCAAACCCAGATTTGTTGGCGGCGCCCCTTGCTCCGGTAGACCGGCGGCGCACTCTGCTGAATCCTTCGATCCCCAACCTAGCCCCGCTACACTCCACTTCTGCCTTGCCTTCTCCAGGACGACCCGCCGATCCCCACGGCCATGGCTCCGGCTATGCGTTTGGGGCTCCGGCTATGCGTTTGGGGCTCCGTCGATCTCGTTCCCCACGGCCACGGGCGACGGCTCCGGCTTCACCTTGACATCCGGTCTGCGTTCAAGTCTTTGCCCGTGGTTGCCCCTACTCTGCGCTCACCTCAGGGACCTACTCCAGTCGGGTCTTTGAGAAGTTTAAGTGATTTGCATGTTAGTATGCATATGATACAGAGACTTAAGGCTAGCTTTTCTTTTGTCTTGTTTTAGATGTCCGAGAGTGGCAGTATGGCACACTTCGGTGATGGTGATGGACTGGCGTTGGCAGCCATGAAGCTTCTCTTCCTACACAAGATAAGATCCCAGATGGCAGTGTCAAGAAACAAAGAAACACACGCAGCAAGATATGGCAGCACTTAACAGTTCAGGAAATGAATCAAAATCGTGCTAATTGTAACTATTGTTGAACTATTTTGACTTATAGTTATAGCTCTCTTGTTATATTTTTAGATGAAGCAAAAAGGTGATACCAAAAAAATTCACTTGACCGAACGCACTACATGAAAATCAAGCTGAATGTTGTCTGTCTTTCAAAAAATCACGTCAACTTTGGTTAATTTGGTTACTACCGAAACCGAACCGAAGATTATTGGTTATTACCGAAACCTAATCGTATTCTCGTATAAAACCGTATTTACCGAAGTATTAAAATCGTATTTACCAAAAACCATATAAACCGAACCAATTTAACCATTTTAACCAAACGCGCAGCCGAGGGTACAACGCCCAGTATACTACCTCAGCGAGGTACTGATCCCTACAAAGAAAAGGTACCCTTACTACCAGAAGCTCGCCTACGGCGTATTCATGACAGCGCGCCGGTTGAGCCACTACTTCCAGGAGCATCAGATCGTGGTTGTCAATGACGCACCTCTATCGAACATCCTGAATAACCCCGAAGCCACGGGGCGAGTAGCCTTGTGGGGGTATCGAGCTGTTGATACGTTGGAAACGTATCTATAATTTTTGATGCTCCATGCTTGTTTTGTATCTACTTTGCTTTACTTGTCCATACTTTGAGGTGCTTTTTACATGTTTTCTGGTACTAACCTATTAACAAGTTGCAACAGTGACAGATGCCTATTTTATGCTGTTTTTGGTTTCAGAAAAGTTAGTAAAGAAATATTCTCGGAATTGGATGGGACAAACGTCAAAGTCAATAACTTTCCGTGGGGAACAAGAACTCCAGAGGAGAGCCGGAGGGGCCAGCCAGGGGGCTAGACCCACCCCAGGCGCGGGGGCAGGTGGGCCTGCGCCTATCTAGGTTTGGTGGCCCTGGCCGCCTCCCGGTCTCGCCCCTTCGCCTATAAGAAGCCCCCGATGCAGAAACCCTGAGTACCCAATCAAAAATCCACGAAACCGTCTGTAGCCGCCGCCACCATTGTCCCTAGATAGGGGGGATCTGAAGTTCTTCCCGGCACCCTGCCGGAGGGGAGATCATCCCGGAGGCCTTCTCTCCGGTATGATGCATGAGTAGTTCCACCTTGGACTATGGGTCCATGTAGTAGCTAGATGGTTGTATCTCCTCCTTTGTGCTTTCATGTATAGATCTTGTGAGCTCCGTTCATGATCAATATCTAATCTATTTGTAATCATGCATGTTGTGTTTGCGGGGATCCGATGGATATTGAGATTATTATGTTGGTTTGATTAATGGTTTTGTCTTTATGATTCTATCATGTCTGTGTTGTTTGTGATCTTGCATGCTCTCCGTTGCTAGTGGTTATCTTAGCCAAGTAGTTGCTAGTGACTCCAAGAGGGGGTATTTATGCTCGATAGTGGGTTCATGCCTCTAGTTTCCAAGGGAAGTGACAGAACTCTCTTCGGTTGTAGATGTGCTTTTGCTACTAGGGAGAAAACAATGGTCTCTTGTTCATTAAACATGTGGACCGTTTACCTTACACACTTTGCTTAAAGCAGTTGTCTGTTGCTTGCAACTTAATACTGGAGGGGGTTCGGATGATAACCTGAAGGTGGACTTCTAGTCATAGATGCAGTTGGATGGCGGTCTATGTATCTTGTTGTATTGCCCAATCAACCTCATAGGATCTTTTTGACTAGTAATTGCATTGTTATGCCTTGCTCAGTTCCTGTCAATTGCCCTGCTGTAATTTGTTTACCCTTCATGCCATGTTGTTTATCTAAGGAGAGCACCTCTAGTGAACTATGGACCCCGGTCCAATCTTTACCATTGATACATCTTCCACTGTTACTTGTTTACTTGGTGCAAACCATTACCTTCCACACCATACATTTAATCCTTAGTTACAGCAAACCGGTGAGCTTGACAACCTCACTGTTCGTTGGGGCAAAGTCTTGAGTTTGTGTTGTGCAGGTCTCCGCGTTGCTTGCAACACCTGTGTGACGTTTCCTTCCTCCTTCTGGTTCGATAACCTCGGTCTCTACCGAGGGAAGACTTGTTGCTTGCTGCTTCACACCTTGCTCTTGGGGTTTCCAACGAAGTGTTCCACGTCAGCACCATCAACAAGTTTTCTGGCGCCATTGCCGGGGAGGCTAAGGACGTCTTCACTAGGGGAGTCCTTCACTTCCTTTATCTTTACTTTGTTTTTAGTTTTCTTTGTTCCTTTTTCTTGGTTTTGTTTGCCTCTTTCCCAAAAAAAAACCAAAAAAATTAGTCTAGTTTGGTTTGCTTTCTTTATTCAAAAACACACAAAAATTAGTTCCTGCTCTAGCTGCTACTGCTGTTTTTGGCTTGCCCACCTTTACCAAAATGAACTCTGCTAAGAACACCAAGTTGTGTGACTTCACTAGCACCAACAACAATTATTTCCTAAGCACTCCTATTGCTCCACCTGCTCCTGATGCTACCTTATATGAAATTAAGCCTGCTTTGTTGAATCTTGTGATGAGAGAGCAATTTTCTGGTGCTGGTTCTTATGATCCTGCTGCCCATCTTAATAGCTTTGTTGAACTTTGTTAGATGCAAAAGTATAAGGATGTAGATGGAGATACTATTAAGCTCAAGCCTTTTCCTTTCTCTTTGAGGGGAAAAGCTAAAGAATGGTTGCTTTCTTTGCCTAAAAATAGTATTGATTCTTGGACTAAGTGCAAAGATGCTTTTATTGGAAAGTACTATCCCCCTACTAAGATTATATCTATGAGAAGTGACATTATGAAATTTAAACAGCTTGATAGTGAACATGTTGCTCCTGCTTGGGAAATAATGAAATCTTTGGTTAAGAATTTCCCTACTCATGGACTCACTGCTTGGATGATTATCCAGACTTTTTATGCAGGTTTGAACTTCTCCTCAAGAAATCTGTTGGATTCTGCTGCTGGAGGTACCTTTATGGGCCTCACTTTGGGTGCTGCAACAAGGCTCCTTGATAATATGATGGTTAACTACTCTGAATGGCATGTTGAGAGAGCTCCACATGGTAAGAAGGTAAATTGTGTTGGGGAAACTTCCTCTTTGAGTGAAAAGATTGATGTTATTATGGCTATGCTTGTTAATGGGAAAGCTCCTCTAGATCCTAATAGTGTTCCCTTAGCCTCTTTGGTTTCTCAAGAAGAGCAAGTTGATGTGAACTTCATTAGAAACAACAATTTCAACAACAATGCCTACAAGAATAATTTTGGTAGCAACAACAATTATAGGCCTTATCCTCCCAATAATGGCAATTCCTATGGAAACTCTTACAATAATGCTAGAAGTGCCCCCTCTAGACTTGAAGTCATGCTCAAGGACTTTATTAGTAAACAAACCACCTTCAATAAGACTATTGAGGAAAATCTTAATAATATCTCCATCTACATCTTTATACTTTTGGCTCAAACTTCCTTGGTTAATAAAATGGTTGTTAAACCTGAAACTATGGAAAACACCTTTGCTACTGCTCATCCATACAAGTTACTATTGATGAGAATGTTAGGCTGTTAGCTCAACTTCATGCTAAGTGGGAAAGGGAAGCTAAAATTGATAGAAACAATAGTGTGTGCACCATCACCACTAAACCACAAGTAGCCCCTATTCCTCCTCCTACTATGCCTACCACTAGTGATGCTAAGTTTGACTTTGATATTGATGGTTGCAATATTTTTGAAGTGATTATGTTCTTGCAAAAGCTTGCTAAAAGTCCTGATGCTAGTGATATGTATGTTGCTTTCACCAAACACATTACAGATGCTCTTGTTAAGATTAAGGAAGAGACGCTAAAACACAAAGCTTCTATTCCTAGGAAAGTAGAAGATATTTGGAAACCCATTATTAATATGCAAGTGAATGACTTTGATCTCAAAGCTTCATGTGACCTTGGTTCTAGTATCTCTATTATGCCTAGGAAGATTTATGAAATGCTTGATTTGCCACCATTAGAAGATTGTTATTTAGATGTCCCACTCAATGATAATGTTAAGAAGAAACTCATGGGGAGTATTAATGATGTTCTCATTATGGTTAACAATGCTTATGTCCCTGTTGATTTCTATGTTTTGGATGTTGAATACAATGCTTCTTGTCCTATTACTTTGGGAAGACATTTTCTTAGAACGGTTGGTGCCATCAATGATATGAAAGAAGGCACCATTAAATATCATTTTCCATTCAAGAAAGGTATTGAACACTTCCCCTTGAGGAGAGAGAAGTTGCTTTTTGCTCCTCCTTTGAAAGCAAGATTTGATGTTAATGTTTCTTCATTTGAAAATACTTGATTCTGCTTGCTTCTTGTGCCTAACTTAAAGGCGTTAAAGAAAAGTACATGTTGGGAGATAACCCAAGAGTTTCCTTGAGTCTTGGAAGTTATTACTTCTGTAATGGTCTCTTCTTATCCTTTTTGTTTGCTTTTTGTGCCAAGAATGACCTCTAATGAGAGGGAAGTAAGATTTGGGGAGTTGCTGTCCCGAAACAGATTTCTGTCCTCCACCAAAAATATTCGTGAGGAGGCTGTGTAACTCGTATTGAGCTGAAAATTTACGAGTAAATCCCCCAGTATGTTAGATAACTTTCGTTAGTTCAACACTTTTTGATTTGAGCAACATAAGATGTTATAAAAAATCGGTTTCTACCTACTGGTCTGTTTTGACAGATTTCTGCCATTATTTGCATTTGCTTCTTATTGATTCCTTTTTGAGTTCTCTTCAGATAATTTGAGATTTTTGAAGGAGTTACTACAGTAGCCTGTGTTTTTAGTGAAAAACCTTGCTGTTCCAAAGCTTTCCCAGTGATCTAATATCTTTTGAATAAGCTAATGTTGCTAATGAAGATTGTGTGAAGGAAAATTTCAGGTGTAAAGAGAGAATGATGCAATGAGATGAAGAATGGATGAAAGCTCAAGCTTGGGGATACCACCACGGTGTCACCCCAAGAAATATCCAATAGGTACAAGCGTAAAAGCTTGGGGATGCCCAAGGCACCCCCTTCTTCATCAATAAAAAGCTCAGGTCTGTCTAGACACTTCGTTTTTATTGTATCATGCACAGTTGTGTTGTTCTTGGAGTGTCTTAGTTTTCATTTGCTTTGCTTAGTTTGTTTAGTTTTCTTAAGTAGTTTTGACCCCCGTTCTCGCTGTGTTGTTTTGCAAATAAGTTTGCTTGGTGTTTGGAAAGGAGTAGTAAGTTCTTGCTTGTAAGTGCAAGAGGAGCTTGCATTGACTGTAACTTAGACTTTAGCATGACATGCTAGGTGTTGTTTTGACATTATGCTTAGTGATTATTTCTGTAGCATGTCTTGTTCCAACAAAATGGGAATTCTTAGTGTGCCTTGAAGAAATTATGCGTTGTTTTAGCATGCAAAAGCATAGTATTGTGGTATTCTCCTTTGATGTTTTGCTTGGGTTGACTTGGCACATGCTCACACCATGTTATGACTATGACAAGTCACCATTAGCCTCTATGATCATTTAGTCCTTGACTTGTAGTACCACTCTTTGCTTTGATTAGTATGCTTTGTTGCACCGCATGATTTTGGCCATTATTGCTCTCTTAGTTGGTTGCTCCCAGTCTTTTTCTAGCCTCCACTTGTATGAGTAAGTTCTACTCATGCTTCCAACTCCCAAGGAACCAAGTTATTCCAAAGTGTCCACTATAAACTCCTATGCATGGTGTGTTACACCATTCCAAGTATATTCTTGTTTTCAACTATCTTCCAATTAAAAACTATTTTGTTATGTGAAAACTTAGTGATTAAAGCCCTCACAAACTTGATGGCACACTTTATTCTTTGCCCCTAATAAACTTGAACCATTGTGACAACTTTGTTGTATATGCTTGCACTTATAAGTTGGAATTAGCAGAACCGTGCTGTCACGAGGAACGTTTTCAACATTGCACTTGTACCTTGTTGTATTCAGTTGATATCATGCTCTTTTGTCTATGGATGTCACCTTTGTGAAATAAAGAGGGAACTTGTAAGTCCATGGAGTCTGTATCCTGTGTTAGATAAACGTCTGGGCCGCTAGCCTAATCCATGCCTAATCATGGTGGAAACTTGCAGCATCACCATAATGAGCTATCTATGAAGCATCCTGAATAAAAGGCTATGCATATGGTAAATAAAAAGATTGTTGAGATGCTCATTGTCTACTTGCCTTGTCATTTTGGTTATGGGAAAGCTCCTGTACCATGTGTAAGGGGTACCCCATTGGCGGTTCTCAATGATATGCAAATACTTACAGTGACAAGAACTTACCTGGACCTAAATTTGAGTATGCATGAGGTGTGGCCCTCGTATTCAAGTGACATGAGATTGCCAGCTTATACTTCGTCAAGCATATACTCCAGTTTTGCCACTTTAACCTTAACCACTTCAAGATGCTTATGATAGGGCAATGAGGGCTAAAAGCTAACAAGTACCATAATTTTTGGAAGCTCTTTTTGAAACTTGTAATCACTGAGATCTTTACAAAAAAGATCTTTCTTCCACCACTGTTGAGTCTCCACCTTCTACCTTTAGGCACTAGTAAGAGAGCATAGTTGACATTCTGTGTGCAGTGTTCCAAAGCTTATTAATTGATGCATATTGTGATATTACTTGTTCTTGTGCTATTTGTTTCTAGTCACCCTTGTGAACTTTGCAGGTGTCCTATGCATCTATATTGCTACTCTATGAGGGACAAGATGATTTCCACTATGCTATGATTTCTGCATGTAAAACAAACAAACGTTTTTCAATGCATGTTATTCATGATCTTTGTTTGTAGCTTGCCATGTTACATGCATAGTTACTATGTCCTATTGCTAGAACTCCATCTTTCATGCACATGTTTAGAGTTATTTGATCTCAACTTTCAATGCTTGCAAATGGTTGGATCTTTATTGTGAGGGTGCATGTCACCTCAAAAATTATTCTTTTTATCACTTACCTACTCGAGGACGAGCATGAGTTAAGCTTGGGGATGTTGATATGTTGGAACCGTATCTATAATTTTTGATGCTCCATGCTTGTTTTGTATCTACTTTGCTTTACTTGTCCACACTTTGAGGTGCTTTTTACATGTTTTCCGGTACTAACCTATTAACAAGTTGAAACAGTGCCAGATGCCTGTTTTCTGCTGTTTTTGGTTTCAGAAAAGTTAGTAAAGAAATATTCTCGGAATTTGACGGGACAAACGTCAAAGTCAATAACTTTTCATGGGGAACAGAAGTCTAGAGGAGAGACGGAGGGGCCAGCCAGGGGGGCCAGACCCACCCCAGGCGCATGGGCAGGTGGGCCCACGCCTAGCTAGGGTTTGGTGGCTCTGGCCGCATCCCGGTCTCGCCCCTTCGCCTATATGAAGCCCCCGATGCAGAAACCCTGAGTACCTGATCAAAAATCCACGAAACCATCTGTAGCCGCCGCCACCATCGTCCCTAGATTGAGGGGATCTGAAGTTCTTCCCGGCACCCTGCCGGAGGGGAGATCATCCCGGAGGCCTTCTCTCCGGTATGATGCGTGAGTAGTTCCACCTTGGACTATGGGTCCATGTAGTAGCTATATGATTGTATCTCCTCCTTTGTGCTTTCATGTATAGATCTTGTGAGCTCCGTTCATGATCAAGATCTAATCTATTTGTAATCATGCATTTTGTGTTTGCGGGGATCCGATGGATATTGAGATTATTATGTTGGTTTGATTAATGGTTTTGTCTTTATGATTCTATCATGTCTGTGTTGTTTGTGATCTTGCATGCTCTCCGTTGCTAGTGGTTATCTTGGCCAAGTAGTTGCTAGTGACTCCAAGAGGGGGTATTTATGCTTGATAGTGGGTTCATGCCTCTAGTTTCCAAGGGAAGTGACAGAAATCTCTTCGGTTGTAGATGTGTTGTTTCTACTAGGGAGAAAACAACGGTCTCTTGTTCATGGAACATGTGGACTATTTACCTTACATATGCTTAAAGCAATTGTCTGTTGCTTGCAACTTAATACTGGAGGGGGTTCGGATGATAACCTGAAGGTGGACTTCTAGTCATAGATGCAGTTGGATGGTGGTCTACGTATCTTGTTGTATTTCCCAATCAACCTCATAGGATCTTTTTGACTAGTAATTGCATTGTTATGCCTTGCTCAGTTCCTGTCAATTGCCCTGCTGTAATTTGTTTACCCTTCATGCCATGTTGTTTATCTAAGGAGAGCACCTCTAGTGAACTATGGACCCCAGTCCAATCTTTACCATTGATACAGCTTCCATTGTTACTTGTTTACTTGCTGCAAACCATTACCTTCCACACCATACGTTTAATCCTTTGTTACAGCAAACCGGTGAGCTTGACAACCTCACTGTTCGTTAGGGCAAAGTCTTGAGTTTGTGTTGTGCAGGTCTCTGTGTTGCTTGCAACACATGTGTGACGTTTCCTTCCTCCTTCTGGTTCGATAACCTCGGTCTCTACTAAGGGAATACTTGTTGCTTGCTGCTTCACACCTTGCTCTTGGGGTTTCCAACGAAGTGCACCATCAGCTGTCTCCTCGAGACATCATCTATGAGCGGCGCACCGCCATCAAGTCTCAGGTGCTTCCTGACTTCCTCGTCCACTGGATGGAGCTCCAACTTCCGGACACCCCAGACATGTCCCAGTCCTGGACAATGCACTTTGACGGCTCTAAGCGAGAGGCTAGAGCAGGAGCTGGCATAATATTAATGTCCCCTTAGGGGGACAAGATGAAATACATCCTTCGGATGAAGTTCCGTGCATCTAACAACGAGGCCGATGATACGTCGGAAACGTATCTATAATTTTTGATGCTCCATGCTTGTTTAGTATCTACTTTGGTTTGCTTTGTCTACACTTTGAGGTGTTTTTATATCTTTTATGGAACTAACCTATTAACAAGTTGCCACAGTGCCAGTTGCCTGTTTTCTTCTGTTTTTGGTTCCAGAAAGGCAGAAAATCAATATTCTTAGAATTGGACGGGACAAAAGCCAAAGTCAATATTTTACCGTGAGGGACACGAATCCAGAAGATGAGACGGATGTCGTGGTATTGCCGACGAGTACGCCATGGAGGGGTCCTCATAGTGCATGTTTAGAGACGTGGGGTAAGACAGACGGTTGACGGGTACGAGGTAACACAGCTTACCCAGGTTCAGATCCCACAACGGTGGTGGAATGCTACTCCTGCTATAAATCACTATAATGGCAGTACGCCGAGTTACACGGATTGGTTCGCTGTGCAAGATATAAGTTGAGTTATGCCCTAAAGGCTCCCACAGGCCCGACTTATATAGTCGCCAGGTCCTAGGGTTACAGGGAAAGTCCTAGCCGGACAGGTTATAGAGTCCTACACAGTATACAATCAGTCTAACGTGTCTTGCACTCTAAGGCTTCGGGTACGTCGGTGACTCCTCTGTAGCCTTCCTCTATCCGGCATGTGCCTCCCTTATGGATCCATCTAACTAGGCCGCCCAGCAGGCCATGGGCCATACTACCAATTGTGGGCCACCCAGGTTATCCGTATAAGAGACATGCTATGAGGATACCCATATATCATATCCCCAACAGTAGCCCCCGGAGAATTCCAAGATCTTGCGCCGTCTTGCCTCTTCAGGTTGAATGCTCTGTCTAGATGGATGTCGGCAAATCGTCAAGAAATATCTTGTAGTCCTCCCAAGAACCCTACAATATTCTCTGTCTTCAACTTGTAAGTCGGAGAAACGCTGAATCTTCCATCGTACTTTTCCCGTAGCCGGACTGGATCCGTCCATGCCGAAATATTCCGATGTGATGGTTCACCTGCCAGTGACAGCTAGGACGACGTAGACATAGGTCAGCAGCGCCTCGTAACTCACACATACAGAGAACACAATCATGTCCATTTTTCCTGCACGAAGGATACGAACCATTGGCGGTGATGGTTGGGAACGTGGCGAAATTTCCGCGCACACGCCCGCACACGTCATCCACGCGTCGACCATTCGATCACTTTTCCCAAATCTTGATGCCTGAGGTTATAAATCATATCTGCGGTGAATTTTTACTTTTCACCTCATTCATCCTATGCGTCATATTCTTCCTCCAGCGAGCACCTCCTCGAGCCCTCCGCGCGACACGCGAAAAAACCCTAGCCTCCCAATCTTTCTAGTCACCACTCTCCCTCTCCAATGGCGAGAAACAGTTCTACTCCCTCCATGGCAGCGTCAGGCGATGCCGCGGCGAAGCCGGTGAGCACCGTCCATGTGCCCCCAGAGGGACTGGTGATACTCAAGTCCGCGGTGGTTGAATCCACCGGGGGCAACCATAATCCAGCGGCGCTAGAGCTGCTGGAAGAAGAGAACGATTCCCACAAGGGGGACTGGCGCGGCTCCGACATCACGGACAACAACATCAAGGAGCTTCTCGTCGAGGGTTACCTCCCTGCGACGGAGGGGCTCGTCTGGCGGGGGGCGCCGGACGGAGAGGTCACCCCTTCTCCCCAAGTTGGAGAGAAGGTGTACCTCAAGGAACAATTAGTACGCGGTGTTTCCTTGCCCATCTCCAATTTCTTCCTAGCTGTCCTCAACCATTACCGGGTTCAACCTTAGAACCTTCCCCCAATAGCATCCTCGCGCTCAGCAACTATGCGGCGCTTTGTGAGGGTTACCTAGGGATTAGGCCTAGGTTAGATCTCTTTATTTACTTCTTCACCGTAAAGAGGGAAGCCGGAGCCGGCAACGATGAGCTCAGGAACTGTGGGACGATTAGTTTTAAGATCCGGCCTGGCTGGCGGTTCCCCGACATCGTCGGCCATGAGTCCTTCAAGAACTGGCAACAAATGTACTTCTATGGCCCAGATATCCCTCTAGATGGTCGTGAAGCGACCCGGACTTCGTCGAAGGAGCCACTGCCGAAGCCCCGACATGGAGATCCCAGGCCACCCTTCCCTCCAACAACGACGCCTCCCACGCCATAAGGCGGATAGAGTGGTTCATGGAGACGGGTTTAACCGGATTGGACCTAGCCATGTGCTGGTTCGTCAGGCGGATCCAGCCTCTGCAGCACCGCTCCAAGATAATGCACGAGTACTCTAAGGAGAGGAAGGATAGCCTCCGTATCTTCGAGGGCAATTTCTCGAGGGGCTCCATCAAGCTCCGCCTCAAGGACATCCCCAAGGTGAAGGACAGGAAGCGTGGCTTCACCATCACCTACGACATGTTCGAGGAGGGCAAGTGCCCAAAGGTACCTGTTTATTTTCCGTGTATGACATATACTCCAGTTCTTCCGTCTAGCCATTACCATCTCATCTAACACTTTGGGTCTTCACTTAAAAGCTTAGCAGTCTAGAGGAGGATAGCATGGCTGTCCAAATCTACGACCCCAAGATGAAGGAAGTCACCGTCATGTTCGACGACGATGTCCCGCTGGCGCGTAAGCGGAAGAGCTCCACCTCTAACGCTGCCGACGGAGGCAAGAAGAAGAAGATGGAGGGTGGAGCCTCCAAGAAGACTACCTCCGCCCTAGAGGCGGAGAAGAAAAATCTCACCGGGATCCCCTTTACCAAAGCACCCACTGTTGTGTAAGTCTCTCATCCTCCGACATTGTCCATTGTTCATATTTTTCCTGTACTTATACTTTTGCACGTTTCAGAAAGAAAGCTGGCTTAAGTTTGAAGAAGACCTCCAAAACTTTGGGGGCTTCTAGAAACATTAAAGATATGTTGCATCGTGATGTGTCCCACCACGCATCCCCCGCCATCGCCCCTGTCACTCCCAGCGTCCAGCCCACACCTGCTCCGACAAGCTCTCCGGCCAAGGATGCATCTGGCCCTTCCGTCATGGAAGTGGACTCAGTTGCCTCTGCAGATCTTGTCGTTGTCGGCGATCAGGCAACGCAAGAAAGAACCATAACCAAAATGGCCGAAGCTCCGGCTAAGGATGCCATCGGTAGCGGTAAGGCGGTGATGGTGGGTGGAACTTCTATCGAAGGAGGCGCCTCTGCACCCAGGATAACCACAGAGCTCCCGAAGATAGTTTACCAGGCGCTTACGCCGAGTAGCTCCACTCTGGTTCCTGGTGCAGCACCGACATCTCCAACCTGCGGTCTTGAAGAGCTTCTCCGACAAGCAGATATCTTGCGGGGAAACAACCTTTCCTTCAGCAAGTTGTTTGCCGAGAGTGCTACCAACCTCAAGATCATCACACTTGTAAGTTTTATTTGTCTTTTATATTTCATATGAGTATACCACTGTAGCCACCGAGGATTTAGACGAAAAACCATAGGTCTTTGCATCTGAATGCTCTAAGAGTGAGTAAGCTAGAAAACTTCTCACTATAGCCCCCAAGTATTTAGTTTGAATGAATTATTCCGACTAAATACTTTTAGAGTAGCATACGCAGTGTTTGTAAACTTCAATACTGTAGCCCCCAAGCCTCTAGTTGTAACTGATTGAGTTCCGACTAGATGCTTATAAAAAGACTAAGCATACTTGCTGAATTTAAAACTCGTACTGTAGCCCCCAAGAGTCTAGTTGAAAACTGAATTAGTTCCGACTAGGTGCTTAAAGAAGAACTAAGTAACTTCTGAGTTAAAAACTTTCACCATAGCCCCCAAGCCTCTAGGTGGATAGTTATCCGGCTAGATGCTCCAAGTAGACTAAACAGCTTTAAATTTTCTTTCCATAGAATGAGAATGCTCGGAGAGGTGTCACCAATGAGAAATTCCACAAGATGCGTGCAGAGTTGGAAGCTGAAAAGGGTAAAACTGCCTTCTTGAAGGAACAAATCACCAAGAGCAAGAGTTTGTTTTTCCTTTCGTTTTCGTACTCCGGCTTGGTCTTGTGCCGCCATTCTCCGACTACTCACTGTGTATTTATATTTCTCTGACTTGCAGTTACCATTGCAAAGGCCAAGGACATCGTTGAGCAGTCCAAGCACATTTAGTTGCTGGACAGCGAAAACAAGATCCTTAAGCAGGAGAGGACTGATACCCTCAAGATGCACGAGGAGTCCATGGCGGCGCTGCAAGAATCTTCCAATACGGAGATCAACCGCTTGAAGGAGGAGATCGTGATGCTGAAAGAGCAGAAGAGAGCTGCCGATGAGCAGAATCAATGCAATCTTGAAGCATACAAGATCCTTCGACAAGAACGGGACTCCATGGCGGAGATGCTCCAGCAAGCTGAGGCGAGCATCTTTGGTAAGTGAATCTCCGTCTTGTATTATTGTAAGTCAGGTACTTTGAATTTTTGTGTTATTGAACTCATGTGCTCCCTTGTCAGAATTGCAGCTCCTATTGGTTTAACCCAATCGCGTCCTCCGCCTAAGGAATGCATGGTCCTCGCTGGCAACTTTATCAGCACTGCCATCAGGTAGGCCAAGGAGATAGCCAAGCCCCTCCATATCAATATCAAAGCAGTGGATTCCGTGATGAAGTTCTCGGAGATCCTGCGCCAAGCCCTCGAGCGTATTTTAAGCTGGAAAGCTTCCTGTACAGGGGCTGGTGCAAGGATGGCACTATCGATGGTCAAGGCGCACTATGAATATGCCGACGTCAACGTGGTAACCTTAGGTCTTCCCGACGTAGACGATGACGGCCAGAAGATTGACCATAAGTCTATCTGGGAATCTCTCGCGGGCTATGACACAAGGGTTGCCGAGTTGGTTGACCATAATGTCTTCGTGCCCTTAGAGACCATTGACGGCGACCAGCAAAGCTCCTCCGAGTCCCTCAAGACCACCGACTTCGAGGATGATGACTCTCCTGCTGCCGATGATGCTGCATCCAAGTCTCCTGTGCTAGAGGAATGAAAAACACTTTGTAATATTTGTTTCCTCTGGTTTGATGTATGTGGAAAAACTACTAAGCTAACTTAAGGCGGAAAAATAATAGGTGTAATTTCCTGCTACTTAAGCACTGGTTCCAGCATGTAATTATTTGTTAAGCAAGTGTTGGCTTATTCATTACTCTGGTTTTTATGCTTGACCTTTCATGAGTCGAAAAACTCATAGTCAGAACCATGCGCTCAGGTGATGATGCCCAATGGCACCGTAAAAAAACTAAGCACAAAATCGCCGACAATAAGTGCCAAAAGTCACTACTCTAAAATCCACATAAAAACAACAAAGAACGTGTAGACCAGAAAACTTAAGCTAAGGCCCGTAGACGGAATTTTCACAAGTTCAAATGCAAGCTTGCGCATAAATGTTTTATATGATCCAAAAATAAACACTAAAGCAGGTAAAAGACTTAGAAATATGAGTGAACCAGAGAGCTTTATTTCATTTATCATATAAGAGGTACACAGTAGATAGAAAATATGCTAAGTGTAAAAAGAACGTAACTATGCTATGTTCCATGACCGATCAAGCTCCGAGTAGTCATCATCCGGGTCACGTTGCTTACTCTTATGATCTTTGCTGGGTCTATACTTGAGTTCACGATTGTCAACAAGGTAGTAAGACCCATTGAGCAGCTCCTTGCTTATGATGAACGGTCCTTCCCATGGCGGGGATAATTTGTGTGACTTCTTCTGCTTAAGTCGGAGCACCAGATCCCCCTCTTTAAACGAGTGATGTCGAACGCGGCGACTATGGTAGTTGCGTAGCTTCTGCTGGTAGATGGCAGATCTTTGGTATGCCAAAACGCGCTCTTCCTCGAGAAGGTCCACATCTAGGCGTTTGGATTTTTCAGTGTCATCTTCGTCGTAGGTGGCAACTCTTGGTGCATCGTGAAGGCAGGATGGCTTCTTCTCCATATACCATGAAGTAAGGGGTGTAGCCGGTGGATCTGTTGGGTGTAGTTCGTAAACTCCACAGCACAGATGGTAGTTCCTCCGCCCAAGCTCCAGCTGCTCTATGTAGCGGTGCCTTAAGACGTGACTTGATTCCCTGCAAAATTTATCCATTGGCTCGCTCAACTTGTCCATTGGACTGTGGGTGTGCCACAGATGCTAGGTCAAGTCGGATGCCCTTGTCCTAATAATAAGCTTCCACTTCTCTGAGTGACAAGTTTCTGCCATTGTCGGTGATGATGCTATGTGGGAGACCAAATCTCACCACTAGATCTCGGACAAACCTAAGGGCAGTTGCCCCATCAAGCTTTATAATGGTTTTAGCTTCTATCCATTTGGTGAATTTATCAACTGCTACTAGCATATGCGTAAACCCACATGGTATCGTCTGTAATGGACCAACCATGTCGAGCCCCCAGACTGCAAACGGCCAAATTATTGGTATTGTTCACAATTCTTTAGCTAGAACATGGGGTTGTCGGGCATAATACTGGCATCCCATGCATGTCTCAACCATCTTGTCAGCGTTTGCCTTCGCGGTCAGCCAGTAGAATCCTTGCCGGAAGACTTTCGCGACCAATGATCGAGGAGCGGCGTGATGCCCGCATCTCCGTGATGGATCTCACGTAGGATTTCAATACCTTCTTGCTGGAAAACACACTTAAGGTATACACCAGTGGTGTTTCTTTTGTAGAGCTATCCATTGATTATGGTATAGCCCTTTGCTCGACGTACTATTTGTCGTCTTTCGACTTCATCGTCGGGCAAAGTTCCGTGTACGAGATATTCCATGAACGGTTGTGTCCAAGCCGGAGGGACCTTTGTCAGTACATGAACGAAAGAGTCAGCTCTATCCGGGTTGTCGATGTCTGCTCCCTTCACAGATGGTGTCCGTAGATGTTTCAGGAAAACACCAGGCGGAATTTGCTTGCGCCCCGATCCAAGCTTAGACAATAGATCAGCCGCCTCGTTTTGCTCCCTACGTACATACTTAACTTCGTAGCCTAAGAAGCTCTTGGCTATCTCATCCACTTCACCGCGATATGCCGCCATCATAGGGTTCTGTGCGTTCCAGGTGCCAGCCACCTGCTGGGCAACCAAGTCGGAATCTCCACAGGAAACTATGTGCTTGATGCCAATATCCTTGGCTACGCGTAGTCCGTGAATGAGTGCTTTATACTCCGCCATGTTGTTCGTAGCCTCGAAGTGGATCTGCAGAACATAGTGTAGCTTTTCCCCGGTTGGTGACTGTAACAGTACACCAGCCCCCGAGCCGTTGAGTAGCTTTGATCCATCAAAGTGCATCACCCAATATTCTGGCTCCGGCATTGGGGTAGCATCTGGCATCTCCGTCCAATCTGCGATAAAATCCGCCAAGGCTTGTGACTTGATAGCGTCGCGTCTCTTGTAGGTGATCTCGAAGGCGGCAAGTTCAATGCCCCACTTCGCGACCCTTTCTGTAGCGTTGCTGTTGTTGATGATGTCGAACAGTGGAGCCTTGCTTATCACTGTGATAGGGTGCTCTTGGAAGTAGTGCCTTAGCATCCGAAAAGCAAGGAACACTCCATAAACTATCTTCTAGTAGTGCGGGTAACGTTGCTTGGACTCCGTCAAGACCTCACTTACATGTAAACTAGTCGTTAAACTCCGTACTCATGCCCTGGTTCTTTCCGCTCTACCCCGTTTGATACTACTAATTGTTCATGTTCCTATCATTCTTCAACCAGATGGGTGCACATGATATTGAGGATGCCCTGGTGCGGAAAAAGAAGATTGATCTCCTTGTTGATCAGATATTCATCCGTTGGCTATAACTATGACAGATGAAATTTTAGGAGTCTTCAAGGTAGTTTATTGAGCAGGTATTCAGACAGGAGTAGTAGCGGCGCCTTTGTGAGGCGTCTGTTGTGTGATGATAGGATTAAGAGGGTGCTCTTGCTGATTCCAAACAAAATTTCTGTGCTCACCGATGTGCTCAGTGCTAACTATTGGGTAGTCATATGTGCCCGCCTCTTTTCGTACTGTAACTTATCCATGCATCAAGGAAAACGTTGGGAGACTATCGTCCTTTGTTCTCTGTAGATGATATCTGGTCCTTTTATAGGAGAAACGCCAAGCATATGCTGGGCCTTCCAAAAAGAAAAAAATAGTCCCTCGGTTAAATAAATGACTTAAATTTGTGTAAATTCATACTTATCTAACACTTTTAGTATCTACTCTCTCCGTTTCAAAATATAAGATGTTTTAGATTTGTAAAGATAATATATCTAGATATCTTTTAGTGTGTAGATTCGCACTGAACTTCTCCGAACCTACACACTAAAAGATGTCTACGTTCGACCCAAAGAGAAGCCCCTCGCGTCGTACGTACCCCCTCGCGTCGCCCTCCTCCTGGCGACCGAGGGGGGCTTTCCCTTGTGCCGCCGCCACCTCCCCCTCCTTGCCCCTCCCTCCTCGTCGCCCCCGGAGGCCCGCCGGCCTAAGAGCGTGGCGCCGGTGATGGGGCGGCGGGGATCTGGCCTCCCGGCCCCAGCGTGGTGGAAGGAAGGGATTATCCGGCGTTGGACGGGGCCTGCGTATGGAGCTGGTGCCATGGCCGCTCTTGGCGAGGTGGAGGGGCGGCGGTTGGGGTGGAGCGGCGATGCGGCGGTCTCAGATCCGGTTGGCGGCGCGGCGGACTAGCGGACCATCTGATCCGATCTGGGTCGGTGGGCTGCGGGTCGGTGCTCGTTTATCTAGTCTCCACCTGTGGTGTTGTCTGTTCGTCGAGCTAGCGGTTATGGCGGCCTGGGTCACCATGGATCTGCCGTTTTCCGGTGGGTCTTGGTGACCGGTGAAGACCGGCGGTGTGGGGGCTTCCGGTTTGGCTTTGAATAAAGGGGGGTTGTCCTAGGATCCCTCTCGCACCAGGACGAAGATCTACCTGCTCCATGACTTCATCGATCTGGTCTGAGTGTTGTGTTCCGGAAGATTCCGCTGGTGAACTCCAATGGACGACATGCCGGAGTTTGCCAGATTGGATGGATCTCGGTCGCGCGCAACCATGTTTTATCTGACAGTTTGGTTTCAGAGGGAGTGCTGTGAAGCTTTACAGACGGTTGCCATCAAGGACATGCCATTAGTCCCATGGTGAAGTCAGTCGTGGAGAATGACATGAAAGCCAATGTCTGAAGAATAGTAATGGTGGTGTGAATCCTGTTTGCGATGAGGTTTTGGCTTGATGTCCCAAGCTTGGAGCAGCGACATTGGAAAGTGGGGGAGATAGTACAAGAGATTTTCAGGGTTCAAGCTGCAAGGTGAAAATCCAAGGTCTGGCCTTAATTGGTTGTACCTGGCAATGACCTTGTTGAAGGCATTGTTTTGTCAGCGTGGACTTTCTCCAAGGTGAAAACCTATGATCGATGATCAGGACGAAGACGGTGCTGGTACACTGTTCCCTTCTTGGAGACGTCGCTTTTGGAGGGGATGGATTTCTGGTGCCGCCTTGGTGGTGTTTGGTTATTGTTGTAGGGCATATATCACTAAAGCAGGACTTTTTTTCCTGTAATTCTTCTTTTATTTTTTGGCTGTGTGCATCCTAGTGCCATTAGGGTAATGCGTTGTTGCAGAGGCTGAGTGTAATTGGTATCCTGCGATATTAATATATGCATCTTTCCAAAAAAAACACTAAAAGATGTCTAGATATATTATATTTACAAAGCTAAAACATCTTATATTACAAAACAGAGGGAGTAGATATGAATCTAGACAAATCTAAGTCACTTACTCTCCCGTTTTAAAATGGATGTTGCAAATATGTCAAAACTTGGAGGTGTCTAGACACTATTTAGCATATAAATACATATGAATTTAGACAAACTCCTGACATCTATTTTGACCATAATATGTTGCGTATAATTTTGCATGCAAGTCAATATTTGCAAAGTTTGACCAAAAATATACAAAATAATATGAATATTTATGATACGAAATACATATAATATGAAAATATATTTTAAGCCAATTCTAATAATATTAATTTGGCATTGTATAGGTTCTTATTTGTATCAAACTGCTTGGTCAAACATCGTAAAGTTTGACTTTGATAAATCCTTATATGCAACTTAAATTAGGAAGGAGGGAGTATTAAAGTGGTGCAAGACGTGCAATAGATCCTCTGTTCAGAATGTTTGTGCCCAACATTTAAGTTTACCAGTCCAATTAAGAATAAAATATACACATATTTAAGGAAATATATAGTTTCCATACTATAAGAAAATCAGGGCTCGAATGCCAATGATCTGGAATCATCATATATGCAAAAAGGATTTGACCCTGACCTACGATGTCACACACATTTAAACAACAGGACAACACACGACTGGTATTAAAGTTTGATTATAACTAACAGCCTATGGGTACTACAACTGGAAAACGACTGAATTCAGATAAAGAAGAAGCTATTGTCCCAAAAGACCATATTGGCATGCCCAACATTTCCATGTCAAAACTCAGATTGCAGAAAAAAGATGGGCATCTAATCAGCTTCTAGGATTACGATGAAAACAAATGCCTCAGATGACCCTCGCGTGCTACAGTAAACTTCTAAGCAAAGCTAACTTGACCTGAAATGCACGGAACAAAATTATTTTCTGCCAGATCATGCAAAGTAAGATATGTTTATAGGTTAACCATTCAAAATATAGAGATTTATATGCATTGCCGAAATGCCCTTTAGAAGCTAGAAACAAGAACCACCACAGAATATAGGTCACTAATCACCTGGAACTCATATGGTACACAAATGCACCAAGTTTTTCACTACAAGACATGGAAAGCACATATACATTTTGACCATGATTCATTCATTCTGAACTAACTACTTACTGGGTGCATAGTACAAATGTATTAATTTTAGCACAAAAACAGTGGTATTTAAGCTTGTCAATGAAATGGACATTATTGAAGATAATATAGTGAAGTTAATTTTGCAAGTAACTGATGCAAATTATGAGCCTAAAAGGAAGTGCAGAAATAAATTGCAAATAGATAAACACTGAAAAACCAACTGAACTATTACATATAAGATTCAGAACTAACTATAGACTACAATGTTTACAGTGACTAAAACAAGTATAGTAGCAAATAGTTGCTGTAGTACCTAATGTTTTATTTCAAAAGTATCCATTTTCAGGTTTCAAAACATATATTCATGTGGTCGACTAACAATTTGCTTGTAATACTCTGTATTTTTTTTTTTGGAAGAGAGTTTGTTTGTAATATCAAAGCAAATTAAATAACTGCATACAAAAAACATATTGGTTGTTTCTGAAATTAGAAAAAAACTTGATCAATCATATAGGTAAAGTCACAAATATGAAAGTTGGTCTACACATGATATGTTATAGGAAAATTGGTTGACAACCAGTGGAGCCTGTGTTCCAGTTGCGAAAGAACATTATACATACTAGTTGAATGCATGTACGTTGTCACGGTCTGTCAAGGCTTTTTCCTAGCCATTCCACTTCAACAACACTTTAGTGGTTTCCATAGTCACCCGTCGTTGCAAATCTTGTTTTCTCCAACCCAGCAAAGCGCTATAATCTCCTCATAGGCCATGACTTCAGAGTTGCTACAGAATGACATAAAAAGTATAGCAACATTAATCAAAATATTCATTATGTGTGTACTTCCTCAACCATTGTGATGGTTCACTCCTTCTCACCGACCGATTCTTAAATAGTTATAGACATAGCTAGGCATTATGAGTTGACAAAATATTTTATTTCCTCTTTGTGACAGGTAATTCATCTATGGCATTTGTATTTAACACAACGTGACAAACTATTACTTCCTTGTGGCTCCTTGGACAAGAGCCGACCATCCATGAATGAACTATCTAAAGGCAGTAAGCTACAAACCGGACTCTACAATACAAAACAGAGCACATTGATTTGGTCACGTCAGCATGCGCTGATGAGGACAATTGATTTGGGCGCATGAGTTAATCGCTCTGATGATAAAACGCGTGGTAACTCTGCAAGTGAACTGTGGTCTCCAAAAGGGAACATAGCAAACGAACCTCACCTAGAAGACATGCGGAAGCACCGGCAGGAATCAGAGCACGATGTTGAATGCACAACACGTCTCTGTGGTCCTGGTCCAGCCCCCCTTTGTCTGCGTTTGGCCTCTGAAACTGCCCGTGTCGTCGATCTCATCTGAACCGCAGGGCTGTGTGAGACGTAGGGCAGTGAACCAGTCGTAGTTCAGTACCAGGAGCCACGGCCCTGCACTGACAATGTCCTCGGCGCAAGAAGTAATCAGCTAGCAGAGAATCAACTCCAACAGCAATGCCCCGGGGCCTTTGTGCTAGATTGAAACCTCGTGTTGACGATGAAGTCAAACTCATTCCTATGTGTAGGTGCACGCAATTGATTTCAAGTCAAACTCATTCCTTAGCATAGGAACACATCATTACTTAGCGTAGCTGCACGCAATTGATTTCTCCATGTCCAGCGGCTGTTCTGTTTAGGAGGAGCGTTATCTGTTCGTTCGGGGGCGCGGCGGCGTGGAAGAGGAGGGCAGGAGACCAGCAAGGAGGGGATGGAGATGAGGGGGAGGTGGTGGCTAACCGGAGAGGCGAGGATGGGAGATGGTGGCTGACCGGAGCGGCGAGGATGGGAGGCGTTGTTGGACCGTAGCGGCAGAGCCGTGTGGTTGGACGAAAAAAGAAGCGGGCCGAACAACCGCTCACTTTTCACTTGGCGGTGGCAGTGCAAATAATTCCGTCAAACAGCCAAGGGCAAAACGGTAAAATCGTGGCAGACGGAAATTTCGGCTAGGCTACGAACGTTCCCAATCTTTTTAATAGTATAGACTATAGACTATACACACTGAGAATACTAACGAAATTCATGAGCAGCATTATTTGATATAGTACCCATTGGCCAGTTGCGAAAAATTCCATTGGCCAGGCTCCACCACCACCGCCAGCCACGGATACTCGAGTGACAGTACGTTGCTTTTGCTTGGACCAAAATGAAATCTGACCAGATTCATGTGTATCGGATACACTACAGGTACAGCTAGTTAATACAAGCATGAAACAGTAGGAACTTGTGGCTAATACACACCATTTTACATGATTAGCATCCTAATACAATACCATCCCACTGCCATTACACTAGAAGGCAGCAATAGTCCCATCACTGTATCGTGTAGCCTTTTGTATGCAATATAGAATCACACAAAGCCTGACTGACATCAACAATCAAACAGAAATGCTTCGATCTAGCGGAAGAGTTGTGGAACGGATCGCTTCGGGATCTTCCCTTCAAGCTTCAGTCTTCTGTATGCTTCTCTGATGTGGCAAGGTCTGATGGGTCCAGAATCCTTCCTCTCACTCATAACTATTCTAGCTGCAATATGCAGGTTGAATTGTTCAAAAACATATTTAAAATCAAGCAGGCCAGCCAACCAACATTTTACTAACAAAGAACAGGTATATCATAGTATATCATAATGGCTTGAAAGCAGGAATTCCTTTTGGAAGGGAACAACTAAACAATGCCCACTATAAAGGATATGAATTAATATAGAAGATGTTTTGCTTGTCACACCAACATATATAAGTAAAAATAACTATAGCATACATCAATGCCATATGTGGTAGAGTTCTATAAGAAACAAATTAAATAAGATATGTACTCTGAACTTGCCTGTTTCAATAACCTCACCAACAAACATCTTTGCAATTCCTGACACTACGATCGTCGTTGGCATAGATATCTTTTGACTGCCAGTGATACTCGCCAATAGCTGCCAAAAAGGATGACAAGTCAATCAATAGAATCTAAGCAAAAACTAATTTGAATCACTAATAAAAAAACATGAAACCACATCTCCCGGCAACAAGTGGGGCATTTCATAGACATTCAATACATACACATGGTCATCATCCTCTTCACAACATATTAGCAAAGAATAATTTCGATCTTAGAATGACTCTACAAGCAATGCATCCTAGCCACCTATAATTATAAACACATATTTTCCTAGTTATTTCTTAAAATTTGAGGAAACTACATACAAATGATAATGGTATGTGATGAAAACCAAATTAGTCTCAACCGAAGGTGAAAGCAACAAATCATGAATTTTTCACAATTCGACAAGTATAGACATGTATGATAAAAAAACAAAATAAATCACAGAGGAAACATGTATCCGGAAATAATAATTGCTTTAACAGAAAGACAGTGTAGTCATAAGACTTCAGATAAACCCGGCGAGATGGCAATGTGAACACAACAATCAAGAAGTAACATGATCCACAGTATACAGATATACTTGCTTATAAATGCAAACAATGAGGAAAGCTGAGACAGATGCACATGATACATGTTACATGTAGCAGATTCTCTAGATTATATGATTCAATTTAGCTTCAGTGGAAGATGAAAAGGGCAAAACCTTCTTCATATTCGATTTCTGGAATCCAGATCTCCGGAATGACTCGTAGCGGTTCATCTGGTCTTCAGTAAACTGGGACAGTAGTGCACTACAAAAGAAAGCTCTTGGCACTTAATATACTATTCTTTATCATTGCGGAGTATATAATAAACCCACAGCTGGAACATAAACCCTATGTGATGAATGCCAACCCGATCTGTTACTGTAATTACTCGGGTAACAATTGAGAACAGCTTCCTTTTCAAATTCATAAATCATCGGGGGGAAAGGTCCGATCCGCAAAGTAACTAAGCAATATTAATGTGTGAATGATGCTAACATACTCCCTCCAATCCATAATAAGTGTCGATGAGACACTTATTATGGATCAGAGGGAGTAGTAGATTTTCGTCAAGCATCTGGATTTTATAGACACCTTAAGTACTTCCTACATGTACCAGATGTTTCTGCGGTTAACTTAAGCCAAATTATGGTACGCAGACTAGTTGATTCAATAAGGC
This sequence comes from Avena sativa, assembly GCA_916181665.1. Taxonomy (NCBI): domain Eukaryota; kingdom Viridiplantae; phylum Streptophyta; class Magnoliopsida; order Poales; family Poaceae; genus Avena; species Avena sativa. The sequence continues at coordinate 383,371,284 of OV702281.1, read as the reverse complement.
ATATCGGTATTACCATATAAATCAGCTAGGAATATGAAACGAATTTCTAGCAACAAATACGCCCAAACTAGGTCGAGAAAGGACAGAGGATACCGACTTCATCTTGGCGAGCTTGTCTGGGTCGCTGGTGCCGGAGGGAAGCTTATCGATATCGACCTCCATCTGGTCTTCCTCCTCATCGTCGTCATCCTGCTCCTTATGGACCTGAACCTTGGCCTTCGGCGCCGGCGGGGCAGCGGAGGTCGAGGGCGCGGCTAGCGACGAAGGCCGCGGCCGTGGCGGCGGGGCGCGTGGGCCACCGGCGCCATCGCCTCCGCCATATTCCTCGGGGATGGCGTGGGGCGGCGCAGCGGCAGTATCCTCCTCGGGCTGCGCCGGCGATTCCGGCGGCGACTCCTGCTCCTCGACGGCTGCCTCGAAAGGGTCCTTCATGGGTCGCTGAATACGATTCTGGAACTGCGAGTTGGGCACCCGGTCCCGGCCTGTATTTTGTTTTGCAGAGCGGGCTTTCGTTTCGGTCACTCTTGGTGTCGGCCTTTATTGCTTACGTCAGTTTACTAGGCCTTTCCTCGAGGGCGGTTTATAGTTGGATGGTTCCGGCCTGCACGGCCGGGAACTTTTTCCAGAGGTCCGAACGGAAGAAGATACCCAGGCCAACGTTCTAGTATGGGCTGAATCGCGTGAGGCGGGTGTGTATTGGGTATGTCATTGGAGTGGCATACGGTTTTATTTTTATATTTTCGTGACAAAGGCTTCATCGGCAAATGCTAATTGCCGCTCGACGCGGCGCCACTTGCCCGCGCCGCGCACCCCTGACGATGTAGTTTCTTTCATGGGCCGGGCCCGTTACTCGTGGGATGAGGATGACCGGAGATGGGGATGACTGCGGGTGAGGTGAGCACCAGGACGACAACGGCACCAGAGGACCTTGCCGATGACGGGGACGACGCGAGCCGTCACCGACGGAGGTGAGGCGGTGACGTCGCTAGAGTCGAGGATGACGCGGCTGGAACGGCATCACCGACGGAGGCGGGGAAGAAAACTTAGGGGAAGGGGGTGGGGTGGTGCTCGCCAGCGACCAGAGTTAGGGTTAGGGTGGTGGCTTCTAACCGGCGATCGGAGTTAGGGTTAGGGGTGCAGGTCGGGGGTTAGAGAGATGGCCAGCCGGCTGGGACCTCGCTGACAACGGGAACGACCCGGCTGGTCACGGCGTCGTCGGCGGAGGCAAGGAAGAGAACTTAGGGGAGGGGTATGGGCTCTTAGGTTCTGATGGGTGACTGGAGCAATCGGCAGCGAGGGAGAGGACGTATGCGTGAACATCGGAGGAAGAAGACTGCGAGGATGACAGCGCGCGTGTGGCAGATGGTAGGCCACGACCCTAGATTAGGGAAAAGGGGGACATGTGTGTGGCATGTCGAGGTAGTACCGCTTAGGCTAGTCATAGTAGGAGTATCGTATTGCTAGTATCATGCATATGATACTAGTATATGATACTATGTCTCTAGTGCATTGTATCATGTAGTAGTATCATAGACTTATGATATTTAATTATTTATAAAATCTCAATGCAATTTGATATACTCCCTCCATTCCGGTTTAAAGGACACAATTTGCAATTCTCATGCTTAAGGCAAGAGGAAAAGGATGCTTTGGAAGAACCTTTCTCTGATGAGGAGATTGAAGATGTAATTAAAGAACTTCCTAATGATAAATCCCCTGGCCCAGATGGTTTTAACAATGAATTCATGAAACAATGTTGGCCTATTATTAAGGAGGATGTGAAACAACTCTTTGTGGATTTCTATGAGGGTCAGACTTCCTTGGAAAGCATTAATGCCTCTTTTATCACCCTCATTCCAAAAATTGAAGCTCCTTTCACACCTGCTGATTTTAGGCCTATTTCTCTTCTAAACAGTGTCCTCAAGATTATAACCAAAATTCTGGCTAACAGACTGTTGGAGATATGCCCTAGAGGTAATAATAAATGTAGTTATTATTATATATCTTTGTGTTTATGATAAATGTTTACATTCATGCTATAATAGTATTAACAAGGAAACCATTAATACTTGTGTGATTTGTAAACTTAATTTGAAGTCCCTAGTATGGCCTCTATACTTCACTAGCTTGTTGGTTGATTGATGATGTGGTTTCTTTGTCATGAACATTGAGATGTTATCAACAACAAGATCATATCGTTAGGAGAATGATATGGTGGACATACTCCTATAGACAAGCGTAGCATAAAGATCAAGTCATTTCAATAGTTCAATTGCTATATGCTTTCTGATACATAGTAACCTAATTCCTTCGACCATGAGATCATGCATATTGCCTTTACTGGATGGATGCTTTGATGTCATCAAACACCACACCGTAACAGGGTGGCTATAAAAGTGGCATTGGGTGTTCGGAAAGTATTGGTTGAAACACATGGATCAAGAGTGGGATTTGTCCATCCACATGACGGATAGATATTCTCTGGGCCCTCTCGGTGAAATGTCATCCAATTAGCTTGCAAGCATGTGACTTGGTCACAAGGGATCACATATCACGGGAACGAGAAAAGAGTACTTATCAGTAACGAGGTTGAACTAGGTATGCAGAGATACCGACGATCATAACCTCGGATAAGTAACATATCGTGAGACAAAGGGAAATTGGTATCGTATGTAAGTGGTTCATTCGATCGCAAAGTAATCGTAGAAATATGTGGGAGCCATATGAATTTCCAGATTCCTCTATTGGTTATTGTTCGGAGAAGTGTCTCGATCATGTCCGCATAATTCACGAACCGTAGGGAGACACACTTAAGGATTCGACGTTGTTTGAGTAGTTATGGTATTATGAGAAAGAGACCGAATGTTGTTCGGAGTCTCGGATGGGATCCGGGATATCACGAGGTGATCCGGAATGGTCCGGAGAATAAGATTCATATAAGGAAAGTCCCATTTCGGAGTTGGGGAATGGTTCCGGTGTTTTCATCGGGAACATTCTAGAAGGTCCCGGAATGTCCGGCACTCCGGGGGGGAAGGGGTACATGAATGTGTCATTGCAAGTTGGAATGATTGCATCATGTACTAGGTGTTCTCGCTGTCCAAAATAAAGGGTTTATTTAATTCCTAAATTGGAAAAGTCAAACGGCTAATTTGAAAGTCAAACTGCCAATTTTGGGAAGTGGGAAAAGAGGAGGATTGGTGGAGGCCGAATTGGGGGAGGACTCCTCCCTTGGCCGGCGCCCCACCAAGCCGACTTGGGGAGGGACTCTCCTCCCCATGGCGCAGCCAGCCCTCCCACCTATATAAGGAGGGGCAGGGCTCCCCTCCTAGTACACACAAGTTCCTACCCTCTAAACTAGACCCTAGACCTAAACCCCGGTTTAGAGCTATTCGGTTTAGAGCCTTCTAATTGGTTTAGAGCCCTCTAATTGGTGTGTCTAATTACTAGACCACTAATAGCCTCTCTCATAAGCTCCACCATACTCGCACCGGCTTAAGGCGAAGCCCTGCGGGATCTCCCCTCTACTTCCGGTACCACGCCGTTGTGCTGCCGGAATCACGAGGAGAGTGCTACAACCTCCGCTGCCTGCTGGAACAAGGGAGAGGAAGGTCTTCGTCGAGTACCGAACGTGTGACCGACTGCGGGAGCGCTGCGGGAACGCGGCGCCGGAAGGATCGTCTACGCGATCTTGAGATCGGAAAGAGTACGACTACATCACCCACGAGAATCTGCTCTCGTTAAACACTTTGGAATCTTCGAGGGTGAGTTATTCCATCGACTCGTTGCTACAATCTAGTAGATAGATCTTGGCTTGTTTGTTTGTATGCGATAGAAAATTTTTGTTTTCCATGCTACGAACCCCATCAGTGGTATCAGAGCCGTGTCTATATGTAGATCTGTTGCACGAGTAGAACACAATGGTCATTGTGGGCGTTGATGCTTTTATTGTAGATTGCTTTTTGTGTACTTTGCATCTTGCGGTATGTTGGGATGAAGCGGCCCGGGCTAACCTTACATGACATCGTTCATGAGACTTGCTCCACGCTTGACATGCAACTCGTTTTGCATAAGTGGCTTTGCGGGTGCCTGTTTCTCCTAGCATAGTAAAGATCCAATTTACAACGGGTGATCAACAATGCTAGTATCAATGTTGTGGTTCTTGTTCGTAAGTTAGAACGACACTTATGGAAAGCCCCAAACCACGTAAAATATGCAAAGAAAGTAGAAGCGTCTAACTTTGTTTTGCAGGGGTGTGCAGTGATGTGATATGGCCATGATTGTGATTATATTTGATGTATGCAATGATCCTTATTGTAAGTTGGCAACCGGCAGGAGCCATATGGTTGTCTTTAATTTCTGTTAAGGCCTGCGTGTCTATTCAAAATAGTTGTAATAGTTGAAGTTGGCGGACGACAACCATGAAGAAGCGTCATTGACCTTGATGCTATGCCGGTGATGATGGAGATCATGTTCGTGCTTGAAGATGGAGATCGGAAGCACAAAGAAGAAAGGCCATATCATATCACATATTATGAATTGCATGTGATGTTAATCCTTTATGCATCTTGTATTGCTTAGTAGACGACGGTAGCATTATAAGATGATCCCTCATGCACATAAATTTCAAGTTCTAAAAGTGTTCACCCTTAGTATGCACCGTTGCCAAAGCTTGCTGCTTCGAAGCACCACGTGATGATCGGGTGTCTTTGATTCCGCGGGTGACTACAACGTAAGCAAGCCAGATTTGCTTATGCGGAAGCTAAGGTTTGATCTTGACGAGCCTAGCATGTACAGACATGGCCTCAGGAACACGGATCGCCGAAAGGCAAAGCATGAATCATATAGTAGATATGATGAACATGATGATTGTTCGCCATTAAAACTATATCAGCTCTCGTGATGATCGGTGTTGATGTAGTGGATTTGGTTCGTGTGATCACTAAAACAATGTGAGGGATGTTGTTTTGAGTGGGAGTTCACCTAGTTTAATTTCATTAATTAATTTGAACTCAATTTGTCATAAACTTAGTCTAAACTATTGCAAATATGTTGTAGATCAATGGCAGCCCCTACCATCAATTTTAATGCGTTCCTAGAGAAAGAAAAGTTGAAAAACAATGGAAGCAACTTCGCGGATTGGTTCCGCAATTTGAGGATTGTCCTCACAGCTGGTAATTTGACCTATGTGCTGGATGCACCGCTAGGTGACCCACCTGCATCTGATGCTACCGATGAAGTAAAGAATGTTTACCTTGCTCGGAAGAATCAGTACTCCATAGTTCAGTGTGCTATCTTGTATGGTTTAGAATCGGAGCTTCAGAAAAGGTTTGAGAATTCAGACCCATATGATATTGTCGAGGATCTCAAATTAATCTTTGAGACTCATGCGGCAATTGAAAGTTATGAAGCTTCTGAAAAGTTCTTTAACTGCAAGATGGAAGAGGGTAGCTCCGTCAGTGAGCATGTGCTTAAGATGTCTGGGCACGCAAATAAACTTCAAAGTTTGGGTATAGTGATTCCTAATACTTTGGGAGTTTACCGCATCCTCCAATCACTACCACCAAGTTACAAGAACTTTGTGATGAACTACAACATGCAGAACATGAACAAAGAGTTGCCAGAACTATTTGCTATGTTAAAATCTGCAGAAGTGGAGATCAAGAAAGAGCACCAAGTGTTGATGGTCAATAAGACCACCAAATTCAAGAAAGGCAAGTCTAAGCAAAAGGGACACTTCAAGAAGGGTGGTAAGAAAGTTACCACGCCGACGAAGAAGACCAAGGCTGGACCTAAACCTGAAACTGAGTGCTTTTACTGCAAGGGAGAAGGTCACTGGAAGCGGAATTGCCCAAAGTACTTGGCGGATTTGAAGAACGGCAACATCAAGAAGAAAGGTATATCTGATATACATGTTATTGATGTGTATCTCACTAGTACTCGTAGTAGTGCCTGGGTATTTGATACTGGTTCGGTTGCTCATATTTGTAACTCGAAACAGGAGCTGCAGAATAAACGAAAGCTAGTGAAGAACGAGGTGACGATGCGCGTGGGAAACGGATCAAAGGTTGATGTGATCGCGGTCGGCACGCTACCTCTTCATCTACCATCGGGATTAGTTTTATACTTAAATAATTGTTATTTAGTGCCTGCGTTGAGCATGAACATTATATCAGGATCTTGTTTATTGCGAGACGGTTACTTGTTTAAATCCGAGAATAATGGTTGTTCGATTTATATGAGTAATGTGTTTTATGCACATGCACCTTTGATAGATGGTCTATTCATATTGAATCTCGATAGTAGAAATACACATATTAATAACATTGAGGCTAAACGTTTGAAATCAAGCGATAATTTGACCTATATGTGGCACTGTCGTCTTGGTCACATTGGAGTGAAGCGTATGAAGAAACTCCATTCCGATGGACTTCTTGAATCACTTGATTTTGAATCACTTGAAAGATGCGAGGCATGTCTGATGGGTAAAATGACTAAGACTCCATTTTCTGGTATGATGGAGCGAGCTACAGACTTATTGGAAATCATACATACCGATGTGTGTGGTCCAATGAGTGTAGCATCGCGCAGTGGTTATCGTTATGTTCTTACCTTCACGGATGATTTGAGTAGATATGGGTATATCTATTTCATGAAACATAAGTCCGAAACTTTCGAGAAGTTTAAGGAGTTTCAAAGTGAGGTAGAGAATCAACGTAACAAGAAGATTAAATTTCTACGTTCTGATCGTGGAGGTGAATATCTAAGTTACGAGTTTGGCGAGCATTTGAAGAAATGCGGAATACTTTCACAATTGACACCGCCGGGAACACCACAGCGTAATGGTGTGTCTGAACGTCGTAATCGAACTCTCTTAGATATGGTTCGTTCTATGATGTCACTTACAGATTTACCACTATCATTTTGGGGTTATGCATTAGAAACAGCCGCATTCACTTTAAATAGGGCACCGTCTAAATCCGTTGAAACGACACCGTATGAATTATGGTTTGGGAAGAAACCTAAATTGTCGTTCCTTAAAGTTTGGGGATGCGAAGCCTATGTAAAGAAGTTACAGCCGGACAAGCTTGAACTCAAAGCGGAAAAATGCGTCTTCATAGGATACCCGAAGGAAACTATTGGGTATACCTTCTATCATAGATCCGAAGGCAAAATCTTTGTTGCCAAGAATGGATCCTTTCTAGAGAAGGAATTTCTCTCGAAAGAAGTGACTGGAAGGAAAGTAGAACTCGACGAGGTTATCGAACCTTCTCTCGAAATTGAGAGTAGCGCAGCACCGGAAGAAGTTCCTGTGGTGCCTGCACCAATAAGAGAGGAAGCTAATGATAGTGATCATGAAACTTCGGTTGAAGTTGCTACAGAGCCTCGGAGGTCAACGAGAACTCGTACCACTCCAGATTGGTATGATTCCGTTATGAATGTCATGTTGGTGGACAACACTAATGACCCCGAGACATATGAGGAAGCGATGATGAGCCCAGATTCCAATAAATGGCAAGAAGCCATGAAATCCGAGATTGGATCCATGTACGAAAACCAAGTATGGACTTTGGTGGACTTACCGGATGGCCGGAAGGCTGTCGAGAACAAATGGATTTTCAAGAAGAAAACAGATGCTGATGGTAATGTTACTGTCTATAAAGCTCGACTTGTCGCAAAAGGGTTTCGACAAATTCAAGGAGTTGACTACGATGAGACTTTCTCACCAGTAGCGAAGCTAAAGTCTGTGAGGATTATGTTAGCAATCGCTGCATATTATGATTATGAGATATGGCAGATGGATGTCAAAACAGCATTCCTCAATGGAGACATTGATGAAGAGTTGTATATGATACAACCCAGAGGTTTTGTCGATCCTAAAGATGCTAACAAGGTATGCAAACTTCAACGGTCCATCTATGGATTGAAGCAAGCATCCCGAAGTTGGAATCAACGTTTTGATAAGGTAATCAAAAGTTTTGGTTTTGTACAAACTTATGGAGAAGCTTGTATTTACAAGAAAGTGAGTGGGAGCTCTATAGCATTCTTAATACTGTATGTGGATGACATATTGTTGATTGGGAATGATGTAGACCTTCTTAATAGTGTCAAGGAATATTTGAATAATAGTTTTTCAATGAAGGATCTTGGCGAAGCAGCTTACATATTAGGCATAAAGATTTATAGAGATAGATCGAAACGCCAAATATCATTGTCACAAAGTACATATTTGGACAAAGTTCTAAAGAGGTTTGGAATGGAAGATAGCAAGAAAGGGTTCTTGCCCATGTTGCCCAATACGACCTTGAGTAAAACTCAAAGTCCGACATCGGCAGAAGATAGAGAAAAGATGAGTAAGACTCCCTATGCCTCAGCCATAGGATCTCTAATGTATGCCATGCTATGTACTAGACCCGACATCGCATATGCTGTTAGTCTAACTAGCAGATATCAAAGTGATCCAGGAGTGGATCATTGGACAGCGGTCAAAAACATCCTTAAGTACTTGAGAAGAACTAAGGATATGGTTCTTTCTTATGGAGGTGATGAACAGCTCGTTGTTAATGGTTACACCGATGCTAGTTGGAACACCGATCCGGATGATTCTAAATCACAATCTGGATACGTATTTATTTTGAATGGTGCAGCAGTTAGCTGGAGGAGTGCAAAGCAAAGCGTTGTGGCGAGATCTTCAACTGAATCGGAATACATGGCTGCTTCGGAGGCTTCACAAGAAGCGATATGGATGAAAGAGTTCATTACAGAGCTGGGTGTGGTTCCAAGTGCGCTGGACCCAATGTCTATCTACTGTGATAACATGGGCGCCATAGCCAATGCGCAAGAACCAAGGTCACACAAGAAGCTGAAGCATATCAAGCTGCGTTTCCACGCTATTCGAGAACATATCCAGGATGGGGATATAAAGATTTGCAAAGTACACACAGATCTGAATGTGGCGGATCCGTTGACTAAACCTCTCCCGAGGGCAAAACATGACCAACACCAAACTGCCATGGGTGTTCGGTATATTACCATGTAATCTAGATTAGATGACTCTAGTGCAAGTGGGAGACTGTTGGAGATATGCCCTAGAGGTAATAATAAATGTAGTTATTATTATATATCTTTGTGTTTATGATAAATGTTTACATTCATGCTATAATAGTATTAACAAGGAAACCATTAATACTTGTGTGATTTGTAAACTTAATTTGAAGTCCCTAGTATGGCCTCTATACTTCACTAGCTTGTTGGTTGATTGATGATGTGGTTTCTTTGTCATGAACATTGAGATGTTATCAACAACAAGATCATATCGTTAGGAGAATGATATGGTGGACATACTCCTATAGACAAGCGTAGCATAAAGATCAAGTCATTTCAATAGTTCAATTGCTATATGCTTTCTGATACATAGTAACCTAATTCCTTCGACCATGAGATCATGCATATTGCCTTTACTGGATGGATGCTTTGATGTCATCAAACACCACACCGTAACAGGGTGGCTATAAAAGTGGCATTGGGTGTTCGGAAAGTATTGGTTGAAACACATGGATCAAGAGTGGGATTTGTCCATCCACATGACGGATAGATATTCTCTGGGCCCTCTCGGTGAAATGTCATCCAATTAGCTTGCAAGCATGTGACTTGGTCACAAGGGATCACATATCACGGGAACGAGAAAAGAGTACTTATCAGTAACGAGGTTGAACTAGGTATGCAGAGATACCGACGATCATAACCTCGGATAAGTAACATATCGTGAGACAAAGGGAAATTGGTATCGTATGTAAGTGGTTCATTCGATCGCAAAGTAATCGTAGAAATATGTGGGAGCCATATGAATTTCCAGATTCCTCTATTGGTTATTGTTCGGAGAAGTGTCTCGATCATGTCCGCATAATTCACGAACCGTAGGGAGACACACTTAAGGATTCGACGTTGTTTGAGTAGTTATGGTATTATGAGAAAGAGACCGAATGTTGTTCGGAGTCTCGGATGGGATCCGGGATATCACGAGGTGATCCGGAATGGTCCGGAGAATAAGATTCATATAAGGAAAGTCCCATTTCGGAGTTGGGGAATGGTTCCGGTGTTTTCATCGGGAACATTCTAGAAGGTCCCGGAATGTCCGGCACTCCGGGGGGGAAGGGGTACATGAATGTGTCATTGCAAGTTGGAATGATTGCATCATGTACTAGGTGTTCTCGCTGTCCAAAATAAAGGGTTTATTTAATTCCTAAATTGGAAAAGTCAAACGGCTAATTTGAAAGTCAAACTGCCAATTTTGGGAAGTGGGAAAAGAGGAGGATTGGTGGAGGCCGAATTGGGGGAGGACTCCTCCCTTGGCCGGCGCCCCACCAAGCCGACTTGGGGAGGGACTCTCCTCCCCATGGCGCAGCCAGCCCTCCCACCTATATAAGGAGGGGCAGGGCTCCCCTCCTAGTACACACAAGTTCCTACCCTCTAAACTAGACCCTAGACCTAAACCCCGGTTTAGAGCTATTCGGTTTAGAGCCTTCTAATTGGTTTAGAGCCCTCTAATTGGTGTGTCTAATTACTAGACCACTAATAGCCTCTCTCATAAGCTCCACCATACTCGCACCGGCTTAAGGCGAAGCCCTGCGGGATCTCCCCTCTACTTCCGGTACCACGCCGTTGTGCTGCCGGAATCACGAGGAGAGTGCTACAACCTCCGCTGCCTGCTGGAACAAGGGAGAGGAAGGTCTTCGTCGAGTACCGAACGTGTGACCGACTGCGGGAGCGCTGCGGGAACGCGGCGCCGGAAGGATCGTCTACGCGATCTTGAGATCGGAAAGAGTACGACTACATCACCCACGAGAATCTGCTCTCGTTAAACACTTTGGAATCTTCGAGGGTGAGTTATTCCATCGACTCGTTGCTACAATCTAGTAGATAGATCTTGGCTTGTTTGTTTGTATGCGATAGAAAATTTTTGTTTTCCATGCTACGAACCCCATCACAGACTACAAAAGATTATCCTTAAACTTGTCCACAAGAACCAGTATGGTTTTCTCAAACAAAGGTCTATTCAAGACTGTTTAGGTTGGGCATTTGAATTCCTTGATCAATGCCACAAGTTCAAAGAAGAAATTTTAATTCTTAAGCTTGACTTTGAAAAAGCTTTTGATAGAATTGAGCATTCAACAATTATCAATATTCTCAAAGCCAAAGGTTTTGGTGAAAAATGGATTTCTTGGATTCAGTTAATCTTTGGTTCGGCTTCCTCCTCTGTTCTGTTAAATGGAGTGCCTGGAAAGAAATTTTATTGCAGAAGAGGTGTAAGACAAGGAGATCCTTTATCTCCTCTCCTGTTTGTCTTGGCTGCTAATCTTCTTCAAAGCATCCTCAATAAAGCAATGAGTCTCGGTCTTCTCTCTCTTCCCCTTTAGGGTGTGTTTTGTCCTGATTTTCCTGTTGTGCAGTATGCAGATGACACTTTATTAATCCTTAAGGCTGACTCAGAGCAATTATTGTGCCTCAAGGCTCTCCTTCATACTTTTGCTCTCTCCACTGGGCTCAAAGTCAATTATTCTAAATCTAGTATGATGCCAATTAACATGGACACTGTGAGGCTTGAGCACTTTGCCAATACACTCTCATGCCTCCCTGGCTTATTGCCATTTACCTACCTTGGACTGCCTTTAAGCATTAATAAGCCTGCAGTGGAACATTTTCTGCCTATTGTTCAGAGAGTTGAGAGAAGATTGTGTGGGATTGCTGATTTTCTAAATTATGGGGGGAAATTGTAGTTAGTTAAATCTGTATTATCTTCCCTTCCCATATATTATATGAGCTGTTTTGATCTTCCTGTCACTATTAAAGATCAGATGATTAAGTATATGATACAATGCTTGTGGAGGAAGAAAACAACTGATGTTCAAGCTAGGGGTCAAGCTCTTGTTGCATGGAATAAAGTTTGTAGACCAAAGAACCATGGGGGATTGGGGGTGCTTGACCTTAATGTTCAAAACTCAGCACTTTTTTTGAAGAATTTGGATACATTTTACAATCATAAGGATATCCCATGGGTTCACCTTGTCTGGAACACTTATTATTGCAATGGTAAACTACCTGGACGAAGTCTGGAGGGATCTTTTTGGTGGAAAGTTCATCTGAAATTGGTTGACATATTTAAAGGAATTGCAAAGTGCTCGGTGGGTGATGGAAAATACACCCTTCTCTGGTCTGATATGTGGAATGATGGATGTCTACAGCATAAGCTTCCTCATCTTCTTTCTTATGCAAAAAACCCTCACATCTTTGTCTATGAGTTTTTACAGACAGCTAACATGAAAGATCACTTTTTTCTCCCTCTGTCACAGCAAGCTTACCATGAATATCAAATCCTTGAGCAAATACTCAGTGATGGCATGCAGGGAGAAGCAGACAATCGGAGTTATATTTTGGGTAGTAATATTTTCTCAGTCCAAAAGGCTTACTATTCATTATCTGGTTATCAGCCTGTACAGCCACATTTTTCCTAGTTGTGGAAATCCTCCTGTCAGCAAAAGCATAAGTTCTTCTTCTGGCTCTTGCTCCTTGATAGGCTAAACACACGGAACCTCCTGAAAAGGAAACGATTTACTCTGGCTTCATATGAATGTGTGTTTCATGGCTGCACTAGTGAGGAAACTATTCTACACTTATTTTGGGGCTGTCCTTTTGCAAAAGCTTGCTGGGCTGAAATTTCCCATGTCCAAGTGGCTGATCACAATATTTTTGAAGCTTTGGCCAGTATTAAAAAAGGTCTTAAAGTCCCTTTTGCAATGGAAATTATTATCCTAGGAGCTTGGGGCATATGGATATGCAGAAACAATGAAATTTTCAACAACACGCATGCTTCCTTTGAGGAATGGAGGGCTATTGTCGCTCAGGAATTAAGATGGGTCATGTGTAGAATTAATAAAAAGAATTACCAGGGCCTCAAAGATTGGATTAGCAATAATTTAGACAGGAGATAGCTGCTCAGAATGTTATCCCTCTTTTGAGGTGGCCTGAAACTTGTAAATACTTATTTGTAACTTTATATGATTTATAAAAATTGCAGTGGGGTTCTTTACCCTACTGTTTTACCCTCAAAAAAATTTGCAATTCTCTGGGTCCTAGGTGTCATCTAATTGGTCCATTTAATAGCATGAAGTAGAACATGCATGTGGAAAAAAGAGTTAAGAAAGCGTTCACATTTGTTCATACATGTGCATGCAAGCAGTTTGTTCTTTTCATACTGGAGTAATTACAGAGATTAAATGCTTTTATGTCTAAGTATTTTGGGATTGCATAATTTGCAAATTGTGTCCTTTAAACCGGGACGGAGGGAGTACAAGATGTATTTGACATTAAATTTTCTTGTTAGATGTGCTATGATACCGTATCATATTAGGCTGGCCCTAGTGCTAGTATCATAAGGTGTATTGTGCATGCCAACTTGGCAAAAATCTGATGTGGCATCACAATTAATGAAGAGAGATGTGGTTAGAGTATCATAGGTAGATACCGTATCATAGCACGTAAAACTAGAAATCATAATGACAAGTAAATCTTGTACATACATTTTGCATAGAGATTCTACAAATCAATAATTATACCACTACTATGATGCTACTACATGATACAATGCACTAGAGACATAATATCATACACTAGTATCATATGCATGATACTAATATTATGATACTCCCACTAGGACCAGCCTTATAATACCACTAGCACCTCTCTCTTTATTAATTATTATATCACATCATCATTTTGCCTAGGTGACATGCATGACACACCTTATGATACAACCACTAGGACCAGCCTTAAAATGTCTAATAGCACCTCCTAGCTTCATATGCTTTATCACTCACGTGTACATACTCGTGTACATACTTCGCGTTAAGACAAATTTATATCTGATTTTTTTAAAATGGAGGTGAAAATGGCCGGCCTCTGTATTAGAATGATTATTTGATAAAAAAATATTAATACCAAGAAGATATCAATTACACATAAAGTCTGCACCAATATAATGAATAGATGAAAGATGCACATAAGCGAAAAAACAAAAAACAAAACAAAAATTGTGCCGAAGCAAACAAAGACTCACCACAACAAAAGCACCACCGGTGATGACGACACCTCGACTCTGAAAAAGCTTCTCCAAAAATAATGTATCTAGAAAGACAACAATGCACAAACACCACCGTCATCCAGAATAACCAGGATGATCAGATCTTGAGATTTCACCCTCAAGACAGTCCACATCTCTAGATAAAACCTTCAATAAAGAGATGACTAGGGATCCATCATTTCTAGGTACAACCACTGAAGATTAGTCCTAAGGTTTTTACACTGGACACTAAGAAACAGAACTCCAAAAGCACCACCAAGAAAGAAGTCTTTCATTGTCACTGCCACAACAAGAATCGTTGCAAATGTTGCAAGTGTTAATCACTAGGTACACATACGTCTTCACCACATTCTTCCTCATCCTTCTTACCACTAACACCTAGCTAGTGGTCTCACTTAATATGAGCATGGAGACCTTCTGGCGATCGACCAATCTTCATATGTTTATCTCCGCTTGGACCATATGGTAGTCGTGGCTAATAGCCGTAATTGACATACCGTAAAGAGCTGATGCAAGTGGATCTTGGTGTCGTCAATGGCCCTCTTCCATCAGCGTCAACGATGGCACCACCCTAAGATCCATGGATTCAGCACATCGGCAACCACAATCGGCCTAAAGATAGGGCCAAATCCTAGAGCCAAAACAGTGGGCGCCCAAACCGCCTTCCCTAATCACACCATCCACATGCGCATAGATCTTGGACGACCTCAGTAAGATAAACGACATGCCTAGTCGGGAACACCGACAACCATATTGGTCAGAGAAAGTTCACACCAGCGGATGAATTGGATCTAGGCGAGACGTGGTAGAATACTAGATATTAGGGAAAAGGAAAAACGGAAAGGGGAGACTCCCTGCAGCCATCGCATGCCGTCAGACGGCCTCTTCCCGCTGTGACGTGGGTAAGGGAAGGAGGGGAAGGGGCCTCCAGCGGTGTAGGCTATGGTTTCTCCCGTGTCACCATAGAGAGGGGCACGGGGGTCAAGATCTCAAAATCTTTGTATTAGAATGATGCAATACAACATTCTTTATTTATTATTCAACATAGACTTACGAAGAAAATACACATATCAATCTGAAGCCACCTCACTAACGAAAGTTGTTGCAAACCTACAACCTTTATCACGGGGATGGCCATATCGGGGTCATACGCCCTAATCTCAGACCTACACACATCATCACAAAACCAAAGGCTTAACCAATCCACCCAACGGCGAGCCGGAAGCACAAACCAGTCCAATGGTCCCTCAACGCGCACCATCGCATGAGCTCGAGAAGTAGATGCCGCCATCTTCCGCCGACTCATCTCAGGATATGGATCAAGGCATTGACCTTGCTAGACATGCCATTGATAATGCCACCGCCTGGCACGTGTCCATCATCACACATCCTTTGCCATGACATTGCTGCACCACACAGCTGAAACCCGTCACTGTCCATGCGCCTACTCCAAGATGATACCCTCATGAGGGAGAATGACATCGAGCATCACTATCGCCTGATCCGGGGGACACAGATCTAGGATTTCCCATGGGACAGTCCGATCAAGGTGGGAGAACTGCAATAATGATGCTTTTGACAAGGTAAAGATGCATAAATGCCATCATCGTCCATCATGACCGAGGTCGGCTCGGTTTTCATCACCCGTCGCCTCTCTCCAAATCTGCAACTGACTGGATCCATGCATAGCCACGCCGCAGAGGCACACATAGCCATTGGAACGTCGATGGGGCTGCAACAACCCCTCGTTAACCCCTCTACGTGCTGCATACCTGCCATGGACAATGCCGATGATGGATCTGATTAGGAGCCAGATCTGCAGCCACCGCCTCCATCCATTGCTAGACAGCAAAATCACCACCGGCCATGGAGAAGACATCCATAGCCGCACGACGAAGGGGCGCCACCTCAACTGTGGCACGCAACGCATATCTGCAGGAACCTCTCTAGCCGCCGCTAGTCTTCATCCTTTAGCCTGCACCTTTGTCCCCGGACCCGCCGCCACCATAGCTGATGCTGGCGGCAACGGCGGAAGGTGAAATGACAGAGATGTCGTCTAGAGGGGGGTGAATAGGCAATTTCAAAACTATTACGGTTTTGGCTTGATAGAATGCGGAATTAAACTAACGTTTATTTTACAAGCACAAAACCTAAATACACTAGGCTCAACTAAGTGCACCAACAACAAATTAAGCTAAGCAAGATAGCACAAGATAAATATACCACAAGTGATAAGATATAAGTACTTCAAGCTCGATGGCTATCACAGGAAAGTAAGCTCGGATATAGAGATAACTGAGGCACGCGGAGACGAAGATGTATTCCCGTGTTCACCACCTTTCGGAAGGGGGCTACGCCACGTTGGAGAGGTGTGAGGTTCCACGAAGGATTCCTCACGCACCACAAAGGCTCACCTTCTTCTCCGAGTCTATCCCACGAAGGAATAGGCCCTTTTCTTATGGCTAGATTTTCCTCCACTCCAGAGATGGCAAGCTCCACAACCACTTCACAAGCTCCACGAAGGAGAAGCCCGGGTCTCTTCACAATCTTCCACGAAGAGGACACCGCGGCACCAACCGCCAAGCCAACTAGGAGGTCACCCTCCAAGAGTAACAAGCTCACGGTCTCTCACTCGAACAAATCGTAATGGAGAGCTCAACACTTATGCAAGAATGCAAAGCAAGAACACCAAGGGTGCTCAAATCCTTCACCCTCAAATCCCACCAAAGCAACAAGTGCTAGGGAGGAATTAGAGAGGAAGAACAATGGTGGAAGTCAACAAATGACTCCAAAATCTAGATCTAATGGGTTCCCCTCACTTAGAGGAGGAATTGGTTGGTGGGGATTGTAGATGTAGATCTCCTCTTCCAAAGTCCTAAAAAAGATACAAGAATCATAGGAGGGAAGGGGGAGGAAGCAAGCTCAAGAGGTTCAACAATGGAGGTCAATTTCGTGGTCAAGAACACTCTAAAACGTTGGGGGAAGAACCCCCTTTTATAGTGGAAAGCAAATATGATCGTTGGAAGAAATCTGTGCGAACTCGGTTGAAAGTTCGGTTGGACCGGCTCTAGAACCGGACGGTCCGGTTCCTGGACCGAAAAACCGAACTTAAAACTAGAATTAGGGTCAGTACACAGTCTCGGATAGACTCGGTATATCAAAACCGAAAATCCCGATTTCAGATCCGGTTTTCCGGTCCTGGCACCGGACCACCCGGTCTGGGAGCCGGTTGAACCGAATCCACAACCGGGATGAAACAGGCTTCACGAAAAACGCAATAACTTTTGCATCCGGACTTTGATTTCAATGATCTTGGGCTTGTTTTTACGAGGACAACAAGATCTACAAGATTGTGCAGAGAAACATCATAGCCCAAAAAAGGAGGATAAAACCAAATGAAGAAAGGTAAGAAGCCTCCCTAAATAAGAACCGATAAAACCTTCAAACTCGAAAACGCCATAGAAGATGCATACGAATTCCGTTTTCGATGAACTTGGGCTTGTTGAAGAGATAGCAACAAGATCAAGAACCTCACATGGAGAAACACCAATAAGAAACAAAATAGGAAGATGCGAAGTATGCAAAGGATTGAGCTCCCTATGACGACGTGATCAAGTTACACAACCGAAAGCCCCTCTTGATAGTGCGGCTATCTATCCTATAACCCGGTCTCCCAACAACCACCTTGAGGCCAGTAAAAGTAAAACCTAGCAAGGCCATACCTTTGCCTTGCGCATACCGCTTTATCTTGATGACAATGCTTCAAGCTCCACCCAAGCCGGAATACAACACTTGATCATTGTTGCTTCGTGAAGACTCCTAATTTGCTCCCCCATACACCACTATGGGATAGCTTCATTAATACATGTATTCACATGTCTATTATCACCAATATGGACGGCAAGCTTGAAGCAAATGATCTTCTCGAGATGCTTATCTTGAACTTGCCTTTCTCAACCTTGATGACGATCACCACTTGATAACATCCTTTCATGGGCTATATAAGATCTTCACTTTTGAAGCATGCCTATGGAAAGATACCTATCCCATATAGAAAATGCTAAAGCACACATATAATGGGTTAGTTCATGATTCATAATTGACAAGGCTTATCATACCACAAGATCCATGTGGTATATTCTTTATGCTTCATGTGTTGACCAACTTGAAATCACTCTTTGTATTGGTCAACCAAGTATCTTCTCCATCTTAATATCTTGAGGTACATAAGGAACTCTTCATTTAATTACATGCTCTAAATCTTAGTCAACCATAGCTCAACTAATAAGGCTATCATGACACCTACTTAGAGCCATATCTTGAATTCTTCTATTGAGATCACACTCTCAAGATCTTGATCATATCATATTCTTATCTTCAACTCGATGATTTTGATGCCAATACTCAAGGTATATTTTTATCTTCATGGCATCCATACTTGAATCCAACACATGGACTACAAGCATGACCTATGGAATATACCTTCATATAAAACCCAGTGAAAACATTAGACCATAGGGATTATCATTAATCACCAAAACCACACATAGGGGCAATTACCCTTTCAGAAGGGAATGCGCCGTTAGGGGACTTGGCGGAACTTAGAGCATGTCTAACAGGCCCCTCAAAACATGCCCACCCCGTATAATTCTGGCGGGATAGGGGGTGAGCGTAGTTTGGGCAGTCTAGCAGGCCCCGTACTCGGGTCGGCCCATATCGGCGGAATACGGGGCCCGTCAAAACCCCACCGCCGCCCCTACAAATACAGGGCATAGGTGCGAGTGGGGGTCGAACCCCTCACTCGCAACCCTAGCTCCGCCGTGCGCCGGCGCCTCCCCGCACACGCTCCAGCGAGAAAATTCCACGCCGCACGCCGCAACATTAGCACCCCCGCTCGCCATGTCCGCACGCCGCAGCAGTACCGCGTCGCCTACCTCCGGATCGAAGCGCTCCCGCTCGCCGGACATGCTCGAGGAGGCGTGGCGGCGCCACTTCAAGCTGTCCGCCGCCGGGAGTCGGCGTGAGGCGTGCAGGTACGTCGGCGCCCTCTACGTGCCGCCGAAGCTCCACGAGTTCGCGGCGGGCGGGCGCTACTACAAGGCCGATCCGCCGCTCAAGCCGATGAGCGGCGTCGACTTCGACAAATGGCGCGCGGATTGGGAGCAGCACCGCCGGGCGAAGGCGGCATGGGAGGCGACGGAGGAGCTCCGCGAGCCGACGAGGAGGAAGAGGAGGCGGAGGAGGGGGAAGACCCCCTCTTCTTGCAGGCGGTGGCCGCGTCCCTGAAGGATGAAGCTGACAAAGAGAGGGCGGAGGCAGACGAGAAGGCGCAGGCCATCGCCGCCGTGAAGGAGATGGACGGAATTTCCCTGGGTTTGCAATTTTCAAATATACGGGGTCTGCTAGATGGAATGGTTCTTGTGTGAGCATTTTTTTAATATAGGACGCTCTACTCGCGTTTTACGGGACAGAAAAATAGGGATCCTGTTAGACATGCTCTTAGGATTTCTCCCCTTGCGTCGTCCTAGGAAGCGACACAAGGGGCCTCTTCATGATTCTCACTTGATAGGTGATGGTGATGAAACTACTTCGTGATTGATGAGCCGACCAAGTTCGCCCGCCAAGCACATCCGGAATAACTGAAACCCATTGTTACATCTTAGCTAGGAATACAACACTACAAATGATGTTGTTTTCGCTGCAAGCCTGCAATGCAACCATCCACCACCGCATTACGATTCGGTTCTAATCCACGCCAAGTGACCGCCTAGTCCTAGCTTTCTACCACATCCACCAACGAGATCACAAGACTGGAGCGCGCGGCTTGATTTGTTATCTCTGTGTAGTGTCGATCTTACAACAGCTAGCTATAACCAATTAACATAAGCACCCAGAAACTAACGAATCCCTCCCAGCCGGTGACACCGATTCCCCGATCGGCGCAATCATGAGGCTCGTACGTGCCATCGAGCTAGCTAATCCCCAACCACGGTCAAGAACTTAGGATAGGATTAGGATTTGCCCCCAGCTTTCGTACGATTCGTATCCCATCCCATGTAGTTAGTGGCCGCGCGCGTTGTTTAATCGACGGCGCATAGGATTCCCGCTCGCCATTGACCTCCTCTTTCCATCCCCTCTCGACTGCATGCATACACCAGATCACATACTATAATAAACCATGTTGCCCAGCTGAACCAGGTGCCATCGGCAGCAGCTAGCAGGGCGACAGAAGGGTCCTTTTTGGCGCCCATCACCTGCGCTCTATAAAATTAGCAAGCACAACGACGACATCCTCGCTCGTCGTTTTCGCCACGCGATTCGGCGGTCGTGAATATTCGTTCGGCTCTTCCTCTGGCCCGTCATCAACCCATCATTGCTGCGCTGTGCTTATTCCTCCTGTCCTTCCGTTTCCTCGGATGCGCTCGCTTTCGCGGGAAATATATATATGCACGCGACCCCCGGACGATTGAACGGAACCCCGAAGAAGACGACGACGACGAGCATCGTGTATCGCGAGCGAGTATTATTATACTGCCCCTCTTGGGGATGGAATGGTCGATCGTAGCTGCCAAGTGCCGGAGGGGAAGCGCGCAGGCGTTGTTTATCTGGACCGCGATGTGTCGAGCCCTCGAGAGCCGAGGGTGACAACGAGTGGGTTCGGTGGAGTTTTCCTGATGGTGCTCGATCGCTGCTGCCTACTACTAGCCTCGCTCGAGCTATACGGGCCGAATGGATATATGCACCTCTCTCTTTCGTTATTTCTTTCCGTGGGGACAGAGACAAGCTTGATCCTTTTTTGTCCGCACTCGTTATGGTGCAACTCTGCTTTCCTTTTCTCCCTCGCAGTGGCAGTTCCCATGGCCAGGAGCATTTCCCGCGCTTGTGCGATTCCAGTGGCCATTATTCATGGGGAGTTGTTGTGAGTGTGTTTCTGTATTTTGCTCTAAGCATCGATGTAGCTATTGACGAGAATCACATGTCAAGAGGGACTGTAATAAATGTTATAACCACGACAAACAAAAGAACGAAGAAGGAATAAATCTTTTACAGGAGACACAATCTTTTTAACGTGGAAAAGAAAAACCCATGGACGGAGTGGGTTTTCGATGAAGCAATTTACCCTAGCCTACGGCCTACAAGATATATTTATATATAGACGATGATGACGATCCATACTGGCCTAGACCACTACAACAGGAACCCCCCTTCAGCAATGCTTCGATGCGTTGCCAAATGTCCATATAAGCGTTGGTAACGTCTACACCAACGGAATTGGTATGCGTTGCCGTTGGCGGCGTTGCAAGCATCTACAACCACGCATATACATGTGTTGGTAAACAACATGAAGAAGCGTTGTAAGATTACAACGTATATAGTTAGAGTCTCACAACACTTCATATGCGTTGGTGGTTGCCCCGCATGAATGGATTTTGAAATGGACATAACAGATCACTATGGAAGATTAGAAGAGTTGCTAGATAGCTCCAATTAATGGTAGCTAATATATTGCTAACAAGAACTATATGGTTAATGATCGGAGGAAGTGCAAAATAGTAAACATGAAGACCTCATATATTAAATTAACTTTGTAGCTTTACAAAGAGCATGATTCAATCAATACAAGTTCTATATATCTAAAAATGACATTGTAAACCACAGTCGGTCTACAACTATCTGCAAGTAGCACAATTCTCCAAACTTGCTCTTAGAATCTTAGCCATGAATCATCCTTTCTTTGCGAGAAATCATCCTTCTATTCTGACAATCAACCAAAACACCAATTTGAGATAAGTAACTTACCATTATTGAGACCAGAACAAATGAATAAAATAGTGCAATTTAAAATAGCTGAAACATTTGAAGGTTCAAAGTATGGTTTTTCGGATGGAATATTTTGGCAAGCGCCATGAGATAAATCCCTGTAGGACCACTTCTCGGAACACGGAAGCAAGTCGATGCTTGTCTTCTCTGAACAATGAGGTAAAAGCAACGCCAGGAAACCAAGAACTCTTTCCGTCATATATAAATTATCTTTTGTTCCAGCACATTCTTGTGTGTTTTCTTCTTTGCAGATCCATTTAATCTTTCCAGGCTGCCACACTCATTGAGGAGAGCTTACTCGAGAGTGCAATTAGAGTTACACCAAATAGCTTAGTGCCTTCGATCTTTTGACTAAACCTGTTGTTCACAAAGTAAAGATTAAATTAATATAGCAGATAAATAAAAGACGTAGCTTAGTAATTTCCTAACCATTTTCTTTTGACTACACTTGTCATAATACTTGTAGTTCACAGAGTAGAAGTTTTAAAAGAATATAGCAGATAGAACGAAAGTTGTAGAACAGTAAGTGGACAAGCATTTATGTGTTGTTCTCACTTAGTGTGCATCCTTCTGGAAGTAAATCTGTAGAAAATAGAATTTTATTATTATTCAGAAGTAGTTGAAGTTAAACAAAAAAAATGCACACGAAACTAAATTCATATACATCTACACACTTCAGCACGTATGCTAGTCCACGCCAGATGCCTAGACTGATATATGTGAGACCTTAATAACCATAGGACCAAAGACGTCACCAGATACGTACCACATACTTTGATTATTTTATGAAAACCCTTCTTCTGTACAATAACCATGGCTTTATATTTCTAGTTGCAGCATAAAAATACTGAAGCTTTACCGCTCTGAAACTGCATAAGCACAAGCACGTTGCCATCAGTAACTAACAGAATTCCAGAACCAGTGTATAGCTCCATGCAAAGATTACTCGACAAACACAAGTATAATAATACAGATACTAGAAACTTAAAGAATTTGGATCTTAGTTATCTCCCTCCTTGAGAACAGAATCTTAGAACAGAATCTTACCGAAATTGAACTGCAATTTGGATTTCTGCAGCCAACTAGTTACTTATCCCCTGGTTAGCCTTGAAAAGATGCGTACCATTGACAATCTATACACCATCATCAAAGGCAAGATAAATATTTTGAGTTAATATAAATTCTTTTGATTGCACATGTATAGCAACATGTATACTTACCCTGGTCTAGAAGATAATTGTTCTATTGCATATATGGGAAATAACACAAGCGTGGCTTGCATAAATAAAATAATTCATTGCTAGGCACCTCATAAGCAGAATTTAACTACTCCCTCGGACCCATATTAGTTGACTCAAATTTATCTAGATACGGATGTATCTAGCACTAAAACTTGACTAGATACATTTGTATCTAGATGAATCAACTAATATTGGTCGGAGGGAGTAATACCTAGACATAGTAACCAACCACACAGATGTCAAATAAATAAAACCATAGACACAAGTTATTATAGTTCGAACAAATCTAGCATATCGCGGCAGCACCAATGAAGCTACAGAACCTACCGTGCTGTAAAATTTGGGGGGAACAGATCATGTAGTACTGTACTAAAATTACTAAAAGGAGCGATAACATGTGACATGGTCGCCTGATTACGGGCGAATCCGGGTTGGACAGCCGTGCAGGGATCTGGGAGCGGGAACAGAAGACAGAAGGAGGCATAACACGCGACCCACGAAGCAAATAACCTGAAATAATGAGCTGATCAAGGCAACCAAGGACTGCAAGCATGGGTAGCGTGAGAGAGAAACCTAAATACCTCCGGCGCCGAATAGGATTAACTGACCTCCACCAGTGTCTGTACATAGTGGTGCCCTTCGATCGGTTATGGAGTAGCATCTGGCTCACCGCTGCACTTAATTGACGAATCCTCAAGATCTGAAGTTCTGAACCAATAACGCCAGTGATGAGAACGAAGCACGACCGGCTGAACCCGTATACGATGACTGCGATAGAGATCAATAGCTGAGATGGGCACGCAGGCTTGTGAAGCCGCGTACCAGCGGCGGCCGGGGAGTAGGGGGAGGACAGGATTTGGCAGGGGCGTATTACTAGCGGGAGGAAAGGATCAGGATTGAGGGGAAATATCAAGGAAGGGGATCCAGGAAAGTTATAGATCGTGTCTAATCTCTCCGCTTGTATAGGAAGTGGAAAGTGGGATAGTGTTTCTTAGCAACGCGTGGCTAATCCGTTGGAAGATATGCGTGGCTATATGTGGGATCGTGGTGTAGTGGACGTACCAGCGACGGGTCTCGCTCCGCTTTGTCAGAAGTTAGACTTCTTATAAATTTGTATCACAACTTTAATAACATGGTTTTGCTATTTTTCAAACGCCTGAGTAATAGCTATTTCTCAGTAGCCTATCTTACCATTGGATCTACATCATGATTCGTGCGATCTAAGAGTTGCATGCGGGTTGCAACTGAGAAAAATGTTGATACAGCACAAATTTTTTAACGTGGGGAATATGCAACATGTATTCGTATGAGGCCAAAGGCCACAATATATAGTACAAGTACAAGTGAAAATATGCAGGAAGCCTCCTAACATATGGGGAAACTACAATATACAAATATATACATCTAACACCCCCCTCAAACTCATGGTGGATCCACAACACTGAGTTTGGAGAGTAAGAAATCATGTTGCGCTCTGGTCTGTGCCTTCGTAAAGAAATCCGCCAACTGTAAATCTGAAGGTACATACTGAAGCACAACAACCTCAGCCTGCACCTGAGCACGTGTATAGAAAGCATCAACACCAATATGCTTGGTAAGCTCATGCTTGACCGGATCACGTGTAACACTAATAGCACCTGTACTGTCAGACAAAACCAGAGTGGGCGTGGTAATAGAGACCCCAAAATCCATAAGTAACCACCGTAACCAGGTCACCTCAGCAGTCAACAAGGCCATAGCACGCAACTCAGCCTCAACACTCGAACGGGAAACCGTTGTCTGTTTCTTTGTCTTCCAAGCAATGAGCGAACCACCAAGAAACACACAGTAAGCAGAAAGTGAACGGCGATCCGAAGGATCACTCGCCCACGTAGCGTCCGAATAGCACTAGAGCTGGAGGGAGCTGGAACGAGGAAAGAAAAGGCGACGAGTGATCATACCACGAAGATAACGAAGAACACGGAGAAGATGACTATAGTGAACAGTGGTAGGAGCAGAAACAAATTGACTCAGAATATGAATAGGATAAGAGATGTCAGGACGAGTGACAGCAAGATAAACAAGACTCCCAACAAGATGACGATAACGCGTTGGATCAGGAAGAGGATCACCATCAGTAGGTTGAAGCTTAACATTAAGCTCTATAGGGGTCTCAACAGTGCGCTCATCCCCAAGAGCAGCACGAGAAAGAAGATCCTGAATATACTTTTTCTCGGAGATGTAAAAGCCATCAGAAGTGGAGGAAACCTTAATCCCAAGAAAGTATCGAAGAGGACCAAGATCAGTCATAAGAAACTGATCACGAAGACGAGCCTTAACAAATGAGATATACTCAGAATCATCACCAGTAATGATCATATCATCAACATAGAGAAGAAGAGTGCGTCCACGAGGAGAAGTATGAACAAACAACGCTGGATCATGAGCACTAGGGGAGAAACCAGCAACAGTCACTACAGAAGCAAAGAGCTCAAACCAGACACGAGGGGCCTATTTGAGGCCATAAAGAGAACGTCGAATACGACAAACCATCCCCGCGGGAATAAAATATCCAGGAGGAGGCTGCATATAAACCTCCTCACTCAACTCACCATTGAGAAAGGCGTTCTGAACATCAAGCTGGGACACTGACCAGTGACGAACAGAAGCAACAACAAGAAGAGTACGCGCAGTGGTCATATGAGCCACATGAGAAAAGGTCTCATCATAGTCACGACTATGCTCCTGCTGAAAACCACGAGCCACAAGACGCGCTTTATAGCGATCAAGAGATCCATCAGAGCGGGTCTTAATCTTATAGACCCACTTACACGTGATAGGACGAACACCAGGAGGGGGAGAGACAAGATCCCAGGTGCCAGTGCGCTCAAGCGCAACAATCTCCTCAGCCATGGCCAACTGCCATTCAGGATGATGCTCAGCATCCCGATAAGAAGTCGGCTCGGAGGCAACAAAAATACCATACTGACAAGGAGAGTAACGGTTGGGGTCACGACGCTGATGAACAGGACGAGTAGAAGGAGGCTCATTAGAGGAAGACGACTCAGGAGACGACGATGAGAAAGAAGGAATAGCAGAGGAAGGCTCCGGAGAACAAGGAGAACTAGGAGAACTAGACGGAGTAGAGGAGGATGGTGTCGAATTAGAGACATCAGGGGGAGGGGATCCTGAAGAAGACACAACAGGAGTAGAAGGAGGTGTGTCAGGAAAAAGAAGAAACGAGATATCTTCCACCGGGTAGGTACCAGCGGTGGGACGAGGATAGAACGGACGCGACTCATCAAAAGTAACATCACGAGAGATACACATCCGACGACCAACGGGGTCCCAACAGCGATAGCCCTTATGCTCATCACTATATCCAAGGAAGACACACTCAACAGACTGAGCGGTCAGTTTGGTGCGTTCGCGAGGAGCAAGGAGAACATAGCAAACACATCCAAACAAGCAAAGCATGGAGTAGTCTGGAGAATGTCCATATAGACGCTCAAAAGGAATACCACCCTGCAAAGCGGCAGAGGACTGAATATTGATGAGATAAGTCGACGTAGCAACAGCCTCAACCCAGAAATGTGGAGGAAGGGAAGAAGCAATCATCATGGCACGAGTGGTCTCAAGAAGATGGCGATGCTTACGCTCAGCAACGCCATTCTGGGCATGTGCGCTAGGACAGGAGAACTGAGCAAGGGTACCCTGCTCATCAAGAACACCTCGCAACATCTGGGAGATATACTCACTAGCAGAATCAGCGCGAAACACACGAATGAGTGTAGAATATTGAGTACGGACCATGGTCGCAAAACACTGATATATGGAGAGCACTTCACTACGAGAGCGCATAAAATACAACCAAGTGTACCGAGAAAAATCATCGATGAATAAAATATAGTAGCGATGGCCCCCTTTCGAAGCGAAATGAGCCAGACCCCAAACATCGGAATGAACTAAATCAAAAGGGCGCTGAGATACAGACTCTCTAGTAGGGTAGGGAAGTTGAATCTGTTTGCCCAACCTACAACCCTGACAATGTAAAGACCCATCTTCTGAGACAGACCCTAGAAGACCACGATGAACTAATGACGACAGGCGAGAGTCACAAAGGTGACCAAGACGATGATGCCACTACTGAAAGGAGCTGGTAGCAGAGGCGACGACCGGAGAAGAACTGGCAGATGAAGTGGTAGCAGAAGGAACAAGAAGCCAGTCTAACTCCCAAAGCCTTGAAGAATCGCGGTTGCGAGGGCCAACTCCAACCAGGGCCTGTGTGCGACGGTCCTGAACAACACAAGAATCAGCATCAAGAATGACGCGACAACCAGAGTCAGTAAGCTGGCTAGCAGAGAACAGATTCATCTTAAGACGAGGAACATGAGAAATATCAGGAACAGAAAAAGAAGAAGTAGAAAGGGTGCCCCGATTAGAAACATGGAGAGAGGTACCATCGGCCGTGAGAACGCGGACATGAGAGGGGACAGAACGAAGAGCAGACAAAAAAGAAGACTCAGAGGTTATATGAAAAGAAGCTCTAGAATCCAGATATCACGGAGACGTACCTGACTGTGTAGAAGGTGGTGGTCGCGCAGTGCCTGAAGAATCAGTCACAGAACCAGCTGTGCCCATCGAAGAAGAGCCTGTAGCAGCAAGCAGGCCACGAAGACTCCTGATAATGTCCTGATCAGAGAGAGCAACTGCTCAAGATCCGGAAGGAGCCGACTGCCCACGAGCCTGGTGCTGCCGACGTAAACTGGGATCCCGTGTATAACAGGTGGCCCAAGTGTGGCCATTCTTGTTGTAGTAAGAGCAGTGACGAAGAGAACCACGGCGACCCTGACCACGAGCCTGCTGGTGCTGACTCTGACCCTGAGACTGCTTGTGCTGAAGTTGACCCTGAAACTGTTGGTGCTGAAGCAGACCCTGACCTGGAGGAGTGGGTAGTATCGGCGGCGGCACAGAGGACTGTGGCTGAGCAGTCGGTAGAGGAGGACCATGAGTAGCAAGCAAAGACGGTACCGCAAGAAGACCAGCACCACAGACGAGTCTCCTCAGCCCGAAGCTCAGACAACACCTCAGAGAGCGGAACACGACCACGAGCATTCAACTGAGTACGGCGGGGCTCGAACTCCTGGCGGATCCGAGACAGAAACTCATAGATGCGGTGGAACTCCAAATCCGAGCGCATGATCTGGCAGCACGGACATGTGCCACAAACAGCAGTACGGAGAGAATCAAGATGACGCTAGATAGCAGCACTTTGAGTATAGAACTCATCAATAGTGGAATCACCCTGCTGAAGAGCATGCTCCTGGCGAACCACGGACAGGTAAAGAGCATCCCGAGACGGCTGATAGCGCTGACGAAGATGTGCCCACTGAGCAGAAACAGTAGGCAGACTCATGAAATCAGCAGCAAACTGGGGCAGAACACTGGAGGTGAGGACATCAGCAGCACGAGCATCCTCATCGACCCACTGAGTGTAGGCAGTCAGATCGTGGCGATAGGCCTCAATATCAGAAGAGTACTGCTTGAACTTCAGGTCATAAGCAGCAACAACACTATCATCAGCACTCTGAGCAGCATCCTTGGCCTCCCGAGAAGCATCAGCGCCGAGAACAATCGGCGTCGGCGGAAGAGGAGCCACAGGAGCAGGGGGTACGGCGGACAGGAGACCTCGCCGGAGAGCACACCCCAAAGACGGAGACCGCGCATGTGAACGCGCATAAAGGCAGCGAAATCAGGGTAATTCGCGCCATCGAAGATCACCGGGCAGCGAGAAATCGCAACATAACCCGATGAAGAAGACATAGCTCTCTCTTTTTTTGGCGAAGTCCACTCGTCAGATCCGATCTGGGATCGACGAGGAACAGGGCCAGCAGCCTCTCAGGTCCAATTGGAGGACATGAGAGGGCCAGCAGCCGGCGGGGCGGGGCCCCAGCAAGGAGATGCGGCGGGGCGGGCAGGCGGCGGCGGACGGCCGGCCAGATGGCGGCGGGGCGAACGGTCGGCCAGACGGCGGCGGACGGCCCTGGTAGACGGCGGATCCGATCGGGTGGCGGCAGATCCGATCTACAGATGGCCAGAGAGATGTCCGGAAACAGCGGCAACCGGTGGCGGCGACGTCTGAAGAACGACGACGACAGGGACGGTGGCGGCTGTGACGATGTTGCAAAAAAACTGTCTAACCTAGCTCTGATACCATGTCAGGAATATGCAACATGTATTTCTCTGGGGGCCAAAGGCCACAATATATAGTACAGGTACATGTGCAAATATGCAGGAAGCCCCTTAACATATGGGGAAACTACAATATACAAATATATACATCTAACAACTATATCGAGGGTGTTTACACAACGAAGTGGGTTTTCGATGAAGCAATTTACCCTAGACGATGGCTTACAAGCTGTATTTATGTACAGACGGTGGTGACGATCCATATTGTCCCAGGTGTAACGGTGAAGGGTCTCGCTCCGCTCCGTCAGAAGTTAGCCTTCTTATAAATTTGTATCACAACTTTAATAACACGGTTTTGTTATTTCTCAAACGTATGTAATAGTTATTTATCAGTCGCCTATCTTACCATTGTATCTCCATCGTGATCTGAGAGTTGCATGTGGGTTGCAACTGAGAAAAAATGTTGATGCAGCACAAATTTTTTGTTCACGTAGGTACAATTTTTTTGTTCTGTGGTATTTCTTGTTCAGGTGTAACTTTTTTGTTCATGATGTTTTTATGTGTCATAAATATTAGGATGATGTCAGCCGACTTAGTCGACTCAGACGTAGGCGCTCTTTTAACAATAAAGTGGCTAGTCGCTTGGCTAAGCTAGCACTTAAAAGAAAATTATGCCTAGTATGGTATTTCCATGGCCCGTCTAGTTATCAAGTGTCTGGTTTAGGAGAGAAATCTAACCTGCCCACTGTTCGATCTCTTTAAAACTAGATATCTCGACCGCCCTCCCAGCATAGCATACACCAATCCGCGTTGCAATTTTTTATGTTCCAACATTGTCACAATATTTCATCCCATGGCCTATCAAACCAGACAAAAAATCGCAATATTTGGAAAGCACTAATGTAGCAATAAAACTATTGGTATGCAATAAATCTCACTACTCGTACCAAATCCCATCTATTGCAGTAAATATGCGAGAAAATTCTAACATGTGTATGTAGGATGGGAGATCAATGTTTGCAGCACCCCACAAAAAAATTTGCGGCATTGGATTGCGACATCGACAACCTAGTAGTCATCTTTCAATGGTCCAGGAAGTTTATTGGTCTGTTTACAAATGGTGTGTCTATTAGATGTATTGCTATTGATCTTGATGCGCCCCTAGAAGGGCACACGACCTTTCAAATGAAGTACATGGGCTAGCAGTTGTATGTGCACCGCCTTCGTGCCGTCGACTTTGAACAAATTATGGATAAGATTGCGGTCAAACTAGTTGCTCATTTGGATAAACATATCGCGGCGGTTGGGAGATGCATCTTGATCAAATATGTCCTCACCTCCCTGGTGGTGTAGGATCCTGGAAATGTCGAAGGACTTTCTTTGGTCTAGGTCACGTAAGGATTCGGGTGGGCATTGTAGAATCAACCGGCTAGCTAAGCTTGGAGGATTGGGAGCCTAACCGAGATGAAGCACTTTGAGTTCCATCATGCCGCTAGAGTAGACTTTATTTTGTTTCGTGCACCCTCGCTCGGCCTATATCTCCAATCTGTTTCCTTGAGTAAAGAAAAGACGCAAATTTTTGTCTTCGTTTAGGAAAATCGGGTTTGGCTCCAACTTTCTTTCTCTGCAATAACATATTTAGCTACTTGCACTGCAAGTTAGGGTATTTTCCTTGCAAGCAGTGTGAAAACCATACAATAATAGTCGTAACCATTTTCGCGGGACTAGAGAGTACCTCTGACTTTGATAAAGAGTTGAGATCATTGGCTGGGAATAACGTTCCAATGACTTCGGAGAATCTCTCGGTCAGTGTAAAGCGACCAGTTGGCTGCTAAGGCGCCTCCATTATTGTTCAAAAGTTCAATTTTAGCAGGGAATATATGACATTTGTTTAACGTGACACCAAACATTTACTATACGTCATGTCATAGGTACCAATCTAAGCAGCAGAACCATTATGTAATGCAGAACACTCCTCCATCTACTATCCAACAGCTGCAACTGCTACTTGCACTACAGATAGTAGTATTTAAATTACGATTTGAGATGGCCAGCCAGGTAGCTTTAGCGCTACGACGAGACTACGAAACCCCATTCGCCGAAGAAGCAAACCCATCCGATTAACTTGTTCTCGGTTAGGTCATTTTCGTCTCGACGAATCGAGAAGAAAGAGTGATCCCACATATATGCCAGAGCACGAACATGGAGCAACAATCTATGGAGCGTAGAGGCTGTCATTACGTGCGGCCGGTCCTATCAGGGGAAGGGTGTGGGATGAATAAGGGGTAATTAATTCAGGTTCAGCTAGCGATTCGAGCTCATCAGCGCGTCATCATGCACTGCTATATTATGTGCGTTGCTGAGTCATGTCATCATTGTTATATGGTATGTGTCACTCGAGCTCCCCAAATCTACAGCTAACTGCGTGCGTCAAGAACTAGCTAGTAGCTAGCTAGTACGTACTCCGATTCAGTCAGATGGAGCCAACAAGGCGTGACTTTGCAAAGGCAAGTCCTCGTTTTACTTTAGACTTACAGGATACAGGTTTTAAGCAGAGCACTGATCAGCAGGGTTAATTTCTAGTACTACCTCTGATCCTCTGATCCTAAATAAGTGTCGCTATTTTGAACTAGAGTTAGTTTAAAACGGTGACACTTATTTAGGATCGGAGGGAGTACTTACTAGGAAAAACACAAAGATGTGTGCAGCGAGATTATTTGGATATTCTTTGTGCTAGCTTCATGCATGATCTTTAAGGGTGTGTTCGGTTCTAGAATTAGGTGGAACGGAACCGGTCCGTTTCGCGCCTAGCGTCCGTCCGTGTGTTCGGTTGGAAGAAAAGAACGGAACCAGGTAGTTCTTCGGAACGGAATATTCCTCTAATATGCGGAACGAGGTCGTCCGATCGAATCGGCCAGATCGCGCGGAACGACTCGCGAATTGGCGAACTAACCCAGTTAAGATGATTAATTACTGAATCAACGGGGATTTTTAGCTGTGGCGATGATTAGCTGAGATGATTAACGACAAAATCTTGCAAAAAAACGCTGCCCTTTAATTTGAGTATATTTTGCAAAGATTTTAAAACAAAAATATTTCTATGATTTGGTACTTTTAGCAAAGATTTTAAGAAAAAAAATATTTTCTACCGTTAATTACAATTGTTATATTTAAGCTCAAATTATTACAATTTTAAGCATCATTATAGTTATTCCGTTCCGGTCCTAATTCTCCCAACCGAACACAATATGGGACCATTCCGTTCCTCGTTCTTTTCCAAACCGAACACAGAGTCGGAACCGTCCCATGCCCTCGGAATGGACTCACTCCGTTCCATTCCCTCTCGTTCTAAAACCGAACACACCCTAATTCTGGGTTGACTTCATCGGTAGGTTAACATTCCATTCGACTGCCATATGACTTTGACAAGGATGGAAGAGGAGCATGCTTATATAGATAGATAGGGCTAGGGGTATCGGAATCGAAACCAAGTGGAACGCATCAACAGCAAGGTAAGGTAGCTAGCAGTGCTCATCGCTGTTGTACGAGATGTCGAGATCGATGCATGTCAACCCGTTCCACGTTTGTGCGAGCCACATGTGTGAGGTTCTAGACATTCTGTGCACTGAACTGAACCTCAAGTTTGCAGCTCAGGGACAACATCCTTTTGTCGTTGGAATTGGTCATGGTCAGGACAAAGGTCGACATTTTTTACCGTTCCTTTTTCGGAGGTACGACGGAGAGATGGTTCCTAAAACTACCCAACGTCGAGTCCATATCATGCTTGAGCAGTTGAAGAGCTTGGCTACATTTTTTGCCTTCACATGCCGAATGGGTCCGGTGCTGCACCCTACTTGTGCATATGCACTATTTGGGATTAGGGAGGATAAGTGCTAACTAGTTCCAAAAGTACGCACATACTGCTGGCCGGCTCTTTGTGGGTGAAAACAACTAGTGGCTCTCTCGATCGATCAAGATGGATAACCACAGAACTCCTTTCTCATATGAGATGCAGACAGATCGATCTGCAAACAAAATAAACACCAGTTCAGCTCCGAATTCTGAAGAAGAAGAAAATAAAAGGAACATAAGGGTTTGGGATCAAGTAGTAGCAGTAAAAGGCACGGACACACATACACACGCGACGACGGACGTAGCTGTCGAGTATCAGCACAACGGGACAAGCAGATGATACTGGCAGCCGTTGAGAGGAAACAAGTCAAGCGCCCAAGTGGGTGGCGTGGCTTTCCTCTTTCCCTGGCAGCGTGACTGTGCGTAGTCAAAATGCCCTGACAAATCGCCATCTTCCCGCCCTGATTGGGCCAGCCACTAATCAGTTCATCGCCACCGCTCCTGATTTGTCACCGCTATAGGAGTATATATAAAACCTGGTGCCGCTGGCCCCCTCCACTAACCGCCTTGGCCCCAATAACCGTCAGCACCCACGGCAGTGGCATAGCACCTCTGAGAAATGCGGAGTAGGACAGACAATTTTGGTTAAAAGAGGCTGCTGACCGTTTCTTCATATCCTGCACTTCGTCTAGTGATACTGTCAGGGAGGTTCTTGTTTGTGATGAGGGTGTTGTTATCTGTCTTTCGCACCTGTACTGTGCCACTGCACTACCACGACCAAATCATTGTCTCCTTTTATGTACCACTACACGTGTGCGCACGCAGGTACCCAGCAACAGAAGCAAGTGATTATCCAATTGCAATCGCTGTTGTAGTATGCAACGTATTTTCTTTTCTTTTCTTTTCTGTTCAGTATGGTAATTCATTTCGATCACTGTTAAAAGCAGTAAAAGATTCAGATGGCGTGGACTCCTGAACGAAGTGCAATATCTATATCTTGAAAATCTGAAGAGTGCAATCGAAGCATGCCATGCATGGAGTCTATGGGACTTGATATTTTCACTAAAAAGAGGGTTAGGCAATGTTCCATCCGGACTAGGTCCATGGAAGCCCTGTGAATAGAATAAGCTCCACCACGAGGCACTCTGTTATCAAAAGATCGACAACTTGAAATATATTTGTTGCAAGATTTCTCCGCGTTTCTGCCCACCATACTGTGATCAAAAGCCTTTTAAAAAATAACAGTAATGTGACAACCAAAAAATAAAACAAAACTTTAGGTGTTTTTTCTTGCATATATGCTTATCAAATGGAAGGTATTCTTAGATGATGGCCACATGGATGGACAGCACTGCATTTGATGTCAAGAGGCACTAAGAAAGTTTCATTCAAAAGATATACTTGAAAACGACTTAAATTAATGGTAGGGACATGGTACAAGGTAAATCTCGAAAGTATGTCAAGGTGGAACATGTCGATCTTTTTTAATATTCTAGAACACAATTTTGTCTTGAGCATTTTATATGTTGTGGTGAGTGCTGACTATGCTAAATCTATATTTAGGAACTTATATATATTTACATGCCTATTGGGTGCTTGACATTTTTTTTGTCAAACTGCCAATAGTACTTTTGCAAGCAAAACTTTGTCAAGAAATGCGACAATACTTGGATTTTTAAAACACAGTGATCAAACCTGCACATGTGTGGCCCCACCTGGAGGTTCATGCCATGAAACCCTACACATGCCCAAAACGAGTCTAAAACACATAAAATACTTTTGTAAAAAATTATGATAGTGAACTAAGAAATTAATGAGACATGCTAACGACTAAACAAAAATCAAAGCAAGAACGTTGACCCTAGTTTTATATAGTTATATTCAATTTGTGCACATTCATTATTAAATTAACATATCCAAATAGAATACATTTTGTATATCTAACCACATATGTTTCTTTGGATCATCTTAAGATGATAGACCAAAAAGCTATCATTTTCCATGCAACATGGGCCTACTTTAAAATTATACATTTACTATCTCATTCTTTTACTTTGAAGTGATGCTCAAATTAACTACAGATATGTACACATGTGTTGTTGCCACATTCCTTCGATTCTTGGAATTATAAAGCAAATCATAATGGCATGGTTCATTTACATATCATGTCATAAAATGAAAAAGGTCGTGACGTTTTGGTGCTCTATAGGTTTATATAACATACTATCATTTTCTTGCAAACATAGCATTTTGTTGCTTCTTTAGCCTGTTCTACCTACCCAAACATGATTTAGTAGACCTCGTTACATAAAAAAAATACAACTATAGTATCACTTCAATGGTGTGAGCATATTAAGAATTTGGATTTTCAACAAAGGCAACCACTATTGACTTTGTAGATGTTTGTGATTCTGAAATTTCCTATGTTTATTTATACATAGTGCTTCAACTTCTAGTTGATAAACCCGAAATGATGAAACAACATCATAACCTAGCTCCAAGCTATCTTGACATCCACTAGACTCATCCTCTTGGTTAACACTGTTTCTAGTTAAAGCCATACAACTCTCCTTTGACAAAAGAATACATAGTATTCTAGCACTAGCTTCTTAATAAGACCGATGTTTCCTCCTCAATCTAACATAGCAATAATACTCAAGGTAACATAGAAATATGTAATATATGTTGAACTAATTCAAAAACAGTTGTGTAAAGAGCAAACAGAACAAGCACCAAGTCTTAGCATCATTAATAAGATAATGACAATTGGGCTCACCCTTTTCTTTACCCTTTATTGCTGCATCCACTTTCCCATTATCTCTCTCAAGGCTAGTGCCCCAAGACATCCTTGAACCCAAAATGCCCGAGACATGATTGGCCGTGTGAGTATTAGTTACATATATGGCCACTATGAAACCCACTTTGATGTGCGTGGACTTCATTCTCGGGTTGATTACTCCCCTCAACCAACCCAACTTTTCTTTTCTTTACCACCATTTTGTAATATGGAGTTAGACAGCCAACAACAAGCCTAGAAATATCGTATTACAGACACCGTACAATTAAAATAAATAATGATGTTGCATACGTATGGAAGTCATTTTCAAGCGCGCAAACAGTATGTTATTTAACATAATAAAACATCATGCAATAATTTTGTAGCGAGGTTCCTTGATTTACTTAGGAATTCTTTACAAGATTTTGCAAGATTGCGGTCCTTAGGTTTTTCTCCTATGAAAATTTTCTATGTATGTTATTTAATTTTCTACTTTAAATTTGTAGTTCTTTTCTAACAAATTCATCCATCAGTTGTTTGCTATAATTGGTGTGTCCTTCTTGTGGTGTGCCAAACTGTATTTGGTGCTAGCTCATGTAGTTTCCAAAATCATGTAATTTCTCAGTCAAGGGGTTTAGCGGCCCTACAAAGCATGGTTTATGTAAACCCATCTTGTGGTTTTGCATGCCACTGAATTTCATGCATAATAGTAGTATTATTTATGCAAAATATCTATGCATCATAGTATAATCAACTATTGGATATAGTTATGTGACGTGCTTAATTACGAGAGAAGAGGCTACATGACAAAACGAGGGTGTCAAGTTTCCAAGTACTCTTTTGTTAAGTAAATCTGGTGGTTGGCAAGGTAACATCACCGGGTACACTAAAATGAGCATTCAGATGTGCTGGGCAAACGATCACATTCACAATGACGCAAGCATGCATATATAAATCGGGGCTGTGCTAGATAAACTTTTCTGGCATGTACACAAAACAATGCATCATTTGGACCATCAGCAGGGGAATATTTCCCTGTTCTGATACGAGATGCTCTCAAAATTTAGTGAAGATTAATCCAGGTTGCACATCCTCATAGGAGATAACATTCATATATTCTGCTACTCCATCATTCATCCTTGCATTTCATCTTGATGATCTAAAAAGCTTGTACTAGTAGTCTAGTACTAAACCTTAAACCTTACAAAGAAGCAACCACCAAACCACAACCATCCATCTCTCATGCACATGCAAGGTTGATCGAGGATCACTATGTACACAACCTTTGTCTCTTGTGCCATATATAAGTACATGCATGCAGGTCTAATTTATGTGCCACTAGACTAGCTGTACTTGCCATGAGACTTTTCCCCCCATCTTAACATTTCCATGCTGCATATATATGTTATGCTCTAACTAAAATGGAAAAAAAAAGTAGTACGGTTATCTCAAACGGTTTCAGCTCCTCCCACGCCGAGGCCGCCACCTGTATCACTCTTGTCCGCGTCGCTTCCGTTGGACGCGGCAGCCACCTTGCCGTGGCCTTCCTGCTGCTGCTGCTGCTGCTGCTGCCGCGTGCTGTACTCGCCGTAGAGGTAGGAGGAGAAACCCCAGACGCAGAGCACGGTAGCAACGGCCTTCTCCGCGCCGAACGGATCGTGGAAGAAGACCACGCCGCCGATGACGTTGGCGGTGAGCACCGCCGTCATGCAGACGCCGCTGTGCAGCGACGACGTGAGGTACACCATCCCGGCGGTGCCCATGAAGCAGGCCTGCCACGTGGC
The DNA here is from genome assembly GCA_916181665.1 of Avena sativa. Classification (NCBI taxonomy): domain Eukaryota; kingdom Viridiplantae; phylum Streptophyta; class Magnoliopsida; order Poales; family Poaceae; genus Avena; species Avena sativa. The sequence continues at coordinate 383,333,505 of OV702281.1, read as the reverse complement.
CACGAGCGCGGCGACGAGGACCCAGTACGCGGCCGGAGACCCGTCCCACCGCGCGACCTCCTCGCCCCACCCTCCAGCCGCGATGAGCCCTGCCACCGCGAGCGCCGTCGCCGCCGCCTGCATGACCACCTGCACCTCCACCACCATGCGGAACCCGCCCGACACGGCCCTCCGGTACAGCAGCTCCATCACCGGCAGGTAGGCCGCGAAGAGCCCCGCGGCGCCGAGCGTGACCGCGAAACCCAGGAAGTACCTCGCCCGGCCCCCGCCGTCGGGCTGCTCGGCCGAGTCGGAGGAGCGGAGCGCGAGGAGCACGGAGCTGAGGGTGAGGAGCACGACGGCATTGAGGTTGGAGAAAGTGAAGGGGTGGCGCACGATGATGGCGGCGAGCAGGAGCGTGAAGGCGAGCTGCGTGGAGAGCAGGAGCGAGGAGGTGGAGACGGGCAGGTAGGAGGAGCTGTAGGAGAAGAGCAGGTTGTTGACCCCCATGAGCAGGCCGATGACGAGGCACGCCATGAGCAGCCTGCGCGTGAACCACGTGAAGGGCCTGGGCTGGCCCGGCGAGCGGCCGGCGTAGACGGGCAGGAGCAGCACCGGGAAGCCGAGCGACTGCACCAGCGTGGCCACCCAGCGATCGTGGCCGCCGTGCGCGAAGTAGTAGCGGGACAGCAGGCTGGACGCCACGGAGCCGCCGAGCAGGGCGGCGTAGTTGGCGCCCAGCAGCAGGCGCCTCCGCCTCGCCGCGCTGCGCGCGCCATTGTCGTCCGAAGGCGGCATGTCGAGGATCGCGGGATGGGTGGTGATCGGCATTGTTGGGTTGGCGCGCGCGAGTGAAGTGGACTTGCGCTTGCTCCGACCGGTGTGTGGGTTGAGGTTGAGGATGTGGAGAGAAAGGGGGTGGTGGGGGGGGGGGGGGGGGGGGGGGGGGGAGTATTTAAGTGGGAGATTTGCGGGAGATTACGCTGTTTTCTTTCATTTTCTAGGAGTGGGGGGGGGGGGGGGGGGGACGCTTTTTATGATGAGGAGTAAACTAATGGAAGCCGAATAAATGGCCACCGGCAGACCGGATGTTTGTTAATTTGTCTGGATTAGATCTGTTATTACTATACTCCTACTAGTAATAAGCACTCAGCCTGTAAGTGGTCTTGCCCGTGGGTGCCCACCAACTTCCCACTCGTGTCCGATTGATTAAAGAGGGACTTTAGTTTTTGTTCGTCTAATTCTTCCAGATTAAGTGGCATCCGTTTGTCCGCTTATATGCCCACCAGCTGTTAGGAACGAGGGCGTCAAAATTACTTTAGCGAGGTGAGCAGGGAGAGGCCGGCCTCCTTGACCATGGCTACCGTGGACGGGTGCCGAAACACCGCCCTGGCCTCCGACACAATCTCTTGCAGGCCAAGTGCGTGGCACAGCCTGACGGCTTCCTCCAGCGAGTTCCGCGTAGATCTACATCCCTTCATTAGTCAGGAAGTACATCTGATTCAGAAAAATCGCAGTAGGCTAGTAACTGTTCACTCTCCTAAACTTGCAATCTGAACAATTCAAAGCATCAGTAGGCTAATCGGGTACTGATCTTGCAGTTTCTGCATGAGCCGTGCAGCATCGGGCTGGAAGCTGGAGAAACTGACTGCCTCTCCATGACATGCTTAAAGACGACCTGAAAAAAGTGACAAGATGCTGATCACCGGCCTGCTGCGGCTCCGACAGATCTTACTGCTGCTCCCCACGAATATTTACTGGCTGGAGATGGGGAGCCGAGGGGGTAGCAGAGGGATGGAGCGACAGCGGTGAGAGGATTCGTCCGGCCATGGCCTCCGTCGCCAACGCCATGGAGGCATGCACTGATGCAGAGCAGCGGCGGCGTGGCGGCAGTAGCGGGCGCGCCGTGACTGCCCGCCAAATTTCCTTGCGTGCTCGTGGGTGTTCACTTGACGGATTTAATTGGTTGGGTTAGCGGCGCCGTGGGCAGTCTATGACCACTTACAGGCTGACAGACAGAGCGTCTCTCTTTCAGAAAGACTGGATGTGATTTCTCGATCGATCAAAATCGTTCTGGAAAGGGCCGCACCGCTTTGCAATGCAATAGGAGTACATGCCAACAGCCACAAATGTCTCGGATCAAACACCCATTTCGGACCAGAGAGAAGCAAGCGAAAACGAAAGGCTGCAAGACATACACGTTCGCTGTGAAGCATAAGAGGGACAGTTCTTCGGCAACTTTCTCCTTTTCCTCATTAATGCAAGAAATTTTGATACAAACTGAAGTCAATCTACACACTACTAGAATTAATGCAAGTGGCAATTTTTTCCTTTTTTCCTTTTTTCCTTCTTCCCTACCAGTACCTAAAACAAGTCCCTAAATCCACACACAAATGATTTGCTTCCCAATAACTTAACGGCAGAGTTAGATATTAGACGCACGAAAAGGACACAAGATAAGCAAAAAAAAAAAACGACAACAAAGAGGATCATAATACTCCTTCCTAGCTGAAAATTAGAAACGGAGGGTGCTGCCTCGGCAACAGAGGTAGTAAGTATAGGCACATCTCTAGAAAGATATGCCTCGGACCTTTTTCCCAGTCATCGAATGATTCTCACGGGAAGACAGCTCCAAGGCTTTAATTCTTTTTCATTTTCCGGTTGCTTGAGAAAATGGAAGAGCTTCCAGGATGATAGACCGCGCAGCCAAGTTTATTGTTGCTCCGATTTGTACGCCTGTCCAGTGTGCCATCAGCCTGCCGTAGCAACACTGGTGGTCTCCTCTGTACCAAGTCCATTTTCTGTCACAACCTTGTTGCTCTGCTCCTCGCTTCCCTTGGTTGTATCAAGATCTGCTGCGACTGTGTTGGCTTCCTCCTCACTTCTCTTGGTTGCATCAATATCTGTCGCAATCTCATTGCTCTGCTCCGCACTTCTCTTGGCTGTATCAAGATCTGTTGTAACATCGTTGCTACGCTCCTCGTCTTTCTTGGCTTTATCAAGCTCTACGGTACTTAAAAATTGAGCTTGCTTTTTGAACTCTTCAGGTTTTTCATCTTTTGGCTGCCAAAAATAATTTAGATCAGTGAGGTACAGATAACCAGCAATTTTCATGCAAATGACATAAAATGTGGAAACTAGAATCTTGTGTCCCTAAACACCAGTGGTTGGAAAATTCCAGGCCTCTGTCACAAACATGACCAAGAAGCATATTATCATCGATTTATGATCATTCAACAAGTAAATCTAGTTACTTTTAAGTTCCAGAAACGCAACAAACTAAAACCAGACATCATTCCTGCTATGACTGACTAGCATGTCCACGATGCCACAAGCTGAAGTACAAAATTATGAAGTGGCATTTCCTCATATGCAGGTAATAAACTTTAGCAAATCATGTCTTTGATGACAACACTTATGCTGTCCTTGATAAAATAAATGTGAGAAACAAGGGAATTCACTATATACCATGAAGTGGCCCAATGATGTAGTAAGCGGCTTGCCTCTTCTGTCCTGCATTACTTTCTGCCTGTTCTCGTAAAAATCAAAGTCGTCCAATATTGACGTTTTACATGAGAAGTTCTTGAAAATTTTCAGCATGTCTGCACCTTGTAGAAACTTGACCTGCAATTCTCAGACTTCAGTCAGAAATCAAAACTAAAATAAAATATCAATAATAAAGTGTGAGAGAAGAATAGTAGGTAAGAAAATATCTGGTATAAAATTAAACACTAACTGGTCATCAAAAGAATACAAAGAAGAGATCAGTCTGGACAGTAACTTAAAGGCTGCACTGACCATAAAGTTATTAGCATTCTACATGCCAAAGAGCATGAATCAAGTGAAGGCTATCACTAAGTAGCTAAATAGGTCAACATTTGTATGTCAGTTGAAGGTTCACACAAACATGTCATTTGTTGCACAGTGCACAGATAGGATTATTTGTTTCTCCAGTAAGAAGAACAAGACAACATGAAAATTTCTATACCACAAATTTATTCGGATGTTTAAGATCCATGATGGCAATTGACTAACAAATCTCTACATGCTAGCTGCAAATATACTAGGATACTCTAGTTATATGGTGGAAGCAGTACCTCTTGTGTGTCCCTGCTATTTGTAACAGGCTTGTTCTCATTATTCTCCAATATTATGTGTCGAAACTGTGGATTAGGCACATCCTTGATAATGTGCCATTTTACTGGGAAGAATCCGTTCCACTTGTCCTGTTGCCAGAAGCTCATATTCTTGTTGAAATCAACTGGGCCAACCATCTCAGCCACACCACAGAACTGACCACTAGCATTAACCTGAGCACCATAGTATTATAGTTAATAGAGTATACAAACACAAATTTAAAATAAGCAAACAAGTATCATTTCGGTCAGAGATACAAAACTCATTACTTGTAACAACAAAGCAGGGCATTGGGTACTCAACAACAGTCAGATACAAAAAACAAAGACTGAATATCACACTACTGACGTTTAAGATGATACTCAGGAGAAACTGCTTGAGGAGCAAGCGCTGTCATTAACTTACAGAAAAGAAGAGGAAAACAGGGCATTTGCTTCCTTTTCCTGCCGTTCTTTCTTGTGCAACTTTATAGGCACTGTCAAGCCTTTTATTTCCATTAGGAGTACTTGCCCAAACATTGTACTTGATACTCTTGTGAATATCATCTTCGCTGTAAGATTTAATCACGAAGAATAGAGCTTGCTCATACTTCGTAACAAAATCTGGAAGATTATATGAATCTCTGCTTACTGTAACAAATGAAGGTGTATCATCTTTAGCCTCCTGTACACCCGACAATCCAAAACAATCAGATCCTGGGCTCACATTGTTCTTCGACTCATCATTGCAGTTATTAGATATATCACAGTCACCAAATCCATTTAGCTTGTTTCTTGCCTTAAGCTTCTCACTACCATTAATGCCTTTACTTTGATAAAGGCTGCCTTTTCCTTGGTTACTATGCACCACAAATTTGCTAGCCGGAAGATGCCCTTTTGCCATGGACGCACCAGATGCCTAAAATAACAAGCATATATATATAAGTTTCCTACTTTATGCCCAAGAGCAGTGTGTTCTGTTCTACACGAATATGCAAGTACCTTATTTGCAAACTTCGATGGTGGATGGTTACTGGCAGAGGTTGGCACTGTGTCTACATTTGATGAAGATCCTTTGATGGTACTCGACGCATACTTTGTGCTGCGCAAAGCTTTTGAAGATGGAACAGCGTGTTTATTATAAGTGTAGTTTGGTCTTGCAGGGTAATTTGTTTGATGCACACCAGCCGGATGTCCCTGAACCCCATCCACAAGAACGTAAGAAGGGTCCCATGTGTACGCAGGGACTAGTTCAGGTCCATAAGCAATTGGTTGAGTAAACATGCCAGGTGTAGATGGGTCCTGCATGGGAATTGCAGTGGAGTAATACGCCTCTTTGCTGACATACTGACCATCCACACCAGTTCCAGGAAGCACCGGACTGTAAGCAGTATATCCATTTTCATAACCAGGAATATAACACAAATAAGACCCATTATCAGCTTGAACAACCTGAAAAGTATTATAAAACAGGTGTAAACTCAGTGCTCTAGTGACATATCAGCTTCTGCAGCTGCACTGCCAGGAAGCAGTTCATCCTATAATTGATGAGACCAAGGAATCAATAAAAGGAACTAAACAGAACAGGGGAATGCAAATGCCAACTGTTAGATCAAGTAGTCTGAAATTTGAACAACCCTTTTGGAATTGGCTCTTTGTCATTCAAGTTTCACTCAATAAATTAGCTACGGTGCTTGACCACAGACTCTTGAATAGCAGAAATATTAGAAGGCCTCCCCTGAATTAGACATTCCATTCAATGAATCACTTAGCTTTGTTAATATTAGTCAGTACAATAAAGTAATCGTGTGTTCATGACAGCATATGCTGTGGTGAGTGGTGACAACTAAAGCAAAAAATAAACAAATATCTTTTTCATAAAGGTTTGCAGAGAGATTTTTTGACACGGTGATACCAATAAAAGAATAAAGAGTGGTATGAAAAAACAAAGCTCGACACTTTCCCAAACATGGCAAAGAAAAGGCAAAAAAAAAGATGATAGGATATAAGTGCAAAGCTAGTTGGTACCACCATAGCACCAAAGAGATGTACTAAGTGCAGCATTGTTTGATTTTAGACAGGACCACTTGTGATAGGAAAGGCATATGCCATGCTTGATAAAGTACACCATTTGATAACTTACTGTCGGGTGCATCTCTAGTCCATTCGATCCAATATAGTAGCCATTCTCATCCCATCCTCCAAATGAGCCTACAATAAACGATCAAACCATCAAAACACCATGAACAGTATGCTCTGTTTTCAGGCTATAGTACTGATCTACCCACCTGGATAATAGTACCCGTAGTAATACATTCCTTGCTCCCCCATATAAGTTCCTTGGTTCATTTCAGTTTCTTTAACAGTGCTAGCTGCATCTAACGAGGAAATGCATGATACTGCATCCGCAGAACTCGCGTCTTTAGCAGCAGGCTACAAAGTTTGGGCACGGAAGGAATCAGCAAGGACACGAAAGATATAGCCCAACCAACCAAACAAGGAACAAAGGAAATAAAGGTTGTCCTTGTATGCTAAGATAAGAAATCAGTATACAATATGTACAGAGGAATGAGAATCTTACCAAGTTGCCGTTGCTTGCCTTCGTGCTAGCATCAATCTTCAAGTTCTCTACTGCCTCTTCTATAGCTGGAAGATACAAAAGTCAAGGTTTGCAAACAGAACATATACTTGTATAGGTCATTGTCCATGAGTTACATTAAAATAAGCCAACAAGGCCAATTCGACCAATAAACATTTCCCTAGCACAATAATGCGCAATAATTGCATTCCATGAGCTCATCAAATTAGCAGGTCTACAGCGATCATCTGAATAAAGACCATTACTTGAACAGCTTCTTGGTTGATTAATTCGCAAACACCATGCGGTACCAGACCTAATCAATAGGGCATAGGGCAACCGAATCCTTTGGGTACACACACCATATTATTGGTGTAGGTGTCAAATAAATGGCTGTTGGCTCAGCTATCCACATCTCTCGAAATCTGACATATGAGGAATACCTAATAATTCTAAATTTGAGTATAAAATTGCAGATACCTGCATGGTATGGTAGGACAGTAAAACTCAATTATATGTCAATAGCATAATGAATTGGATCAAACTTTTGATGAAACGGTGTGAATAATTCAGCAACACATTCCATATAAGTATTGGTTGTAAACCATGATCGAACTTTTGATGAAATGGTGTGAATAATTCAGCAACCATTCCAGATAAAAAAGTCTTTTCTTTTCCCTTAGAAAAGCCAGATCAAAACCAAAGTTTTTTCAACAAAAAAGCAGAAGAAAATGCTTTGGAAATAGACACAATTGTAAAAAAAAACCGGGCTGCGTAGTACCCACGCCATTCAATGAAACAAAAAAGCAAAACTACTACTAGTACCAAACTAGAAAAAAACCAAAAGAAATTAAAAAACCCCACAATTCTGATCAAATACAGTCTATTTATAGAACAATACAGTAGTAGTATCTCCGACGGATAAAAAAAGAGAGAGAGGCAATGGAGTTATATACAGCAACAGAAACTCCAAACTCTCAAAAAGCACCAGGACATCTACAAATTTCACTGATCCAACGACAAAACAAGCAGTGAAGTATGGAAACTAGGGGAATCCATCCACCAGAATTAGATCCACCACCCGATGGATGGAGAAGCAGCAAACGAAAAAGAAAAAAAAAACTAAGTTTGGAGGCGATCGAGAAGGATACGCTTGTTTCCGAGCGCGGGCTTGGGCTCCATGAGGCCGCACCAGAGGTCGCCGCAGAAGAAGCCGGGGCTGCGCGTGTCCTCCAGCTCGACCGGGGATTGTTCCGGGGGAACCCTAGGCTGCTCCGGCCGCCGCTGCCGGAGGAGAAAAGGAGGCGTGGGGCGGTGGGGCGGGAGGCGGCCACGTGTGGGACGCGGGGCGCGATCGGACGGCTGGGATGGAGGACGCGTTGCGGGGGCAGCGCAGCGACGCGGCCGAAGCGGGTTCCTGAAATCTAGTGGGGGGCAAAGCAAAGCAAACGCAACCACTTCGCCTCCTGCCGCCGAATATTTGTAGCCTTTCACTAGGAACTTTACCCCCTGAACTCAGATGCGGCTGGAGGAATTAATCATAGGAGTAGCATTTCAGTTCAGTAAATTTCTGGAGGGTTTCAAAAGAAAATACGGAGTAGTAGCATACATATTTCTTACAAGTTACAAGTAGTTTCAATAAAAGATAATCAAAATATTGGTGGTCGCCACTAACATACTACTATACGTACGACCACAAAAACGTGCCATCAACTAATTTTGAAAGCTGGCATCAGGTGGTTGTCACTGACCTAGACACTGCTTTTCTTTTCCTTATTTGAAAGAAAGCCAGCGAGAAAAAAGTATTTCGGTTCAACAGAGAATCTGCACCCAACATGAACATTGAACCGTGTACTCGCCGTCCCGGCGACATCCTGACGGGGTTATAGATACGGAACAGAAGATGTGGCGTTTTTTAGCGCTCCAAGGTGAGGAAGAATATATATATATATATATATATATACATGTATATACATGTATATATATGTATATATATTGATCAAAAATAGGAGAGATGTACATGGTATTTCCTCCGTCGCCACATGCATCCGTCCAGGGGCGCCAAGTTCAGTCTACGGCGACAGTGCAATTTACGAGCGGATCGCCGGTGCAGCGGGATAGTTGGCCTTTGACATCAGGAGAGGACCACATGGCACACCGGGTTATATACGACGGCAACCATGTAACAACAGTCGGGGAGAGGTCGTCTCGGGAGAGCACCGACTGCCTAGGACCGACTTTGTCGGTGAAGATGAAATGTTGTGTACAGGACCGAGGGCTTCTTTGATTTGAAAAAAAAACATGAATTTTATGAAGTCGGTTCTTTTTTTTAACGTGGAGAGGCCCCAAAGGGCCTAGATGCCATTAATTATCGGCAGGTGCTTTATAAATAGCTTCGGCACAAAAGACAAAACGGTCTCTCGTCTCCATCTGATAAACTTTTACCCGCAGTTCGTCAAATACTTTAGGTGGTTTCATCTCCTTGCTCTCGCATCCATGGCGTGCAGAAGAAGAGGGGAGGGCAGTGCCGCCATCAAACCCCCCCCCCCAAACCCACATAGAACGTTAATCCGACGTCAAACTCCAAGCTTTTACCACCAGTCGAAAGAGATAGATCAAGAGGGGATTTGCAATGGAAGCAAGGCAGCAACCATACCTTGTTAAAGGATATGCCCATGGTCTTCTTCACCGCCACATATAGCTCCCTCCATGGGAGCACCGCTGTAGAGAGAAGAACAACCTAGCAGAGCAGAGGCTGGTCTGATGACCACCGCTTTGATCTTCTGGTGCGAACTTTATTTAGAGGGATGCAATAGCCCCTTGCCTCCCATACACCACCACCTGCCACCGGCGATTGGCAGCATGTTGGAATTTTTGTCTAAATGGCCCAGCCTATTTATTATATATCAATACATTCATGAAATCCTAGAGGCCCACTTGGCCCATCATGCAAGGCAAGAGGTGGGACAAAAGTTTAGTCTCATTTGCTAGTTGAGAGGAAGTTGGACCAGCTTATAGGACAAGCTCGTTCACCACTTATACGAGCTTGAGAAGAGAAGAAATATACACGTGCGCTCCTCCTCCTATCCATGCCATGTCGCACGCGGGGTTGCGGGAATCCTGTCGAGCGAGATTTATTTTGCCACGTATGAATGGTATATGAATAGTCGTACGGAAGCTGAAAAGTTTTGCTCGAGTGGAAATGAATGTGAACTTAGTGGAGGTTGTTTGGTTTTGGTTGCGGCCTTTTCTCTTCAGCTTCCACCTCTTCGTTTCATCTCCTGTGCAGCATGTCTGCCTTTCCTCTGTGTCTATAAGAAAGAGAGGTCACGCCTCCTTTTAGATATACCAACGCGCATCCCTTTGCGCCTTCAGTTTCAGAGCACTGCGCTACGTAGATCTTTTCCATCTCGTCTTGTGGCATGCACCACGAGCTGGAAAAGTAGGCCTCCGAGACCCCGCTGCTTCGAGTCCTGCATGGGAGAAGGTTTTTTATGGGGGGCGCTATTGGCGTGACTACTCGGGGACTGACGCCAGTCCAAACCTACGCGGCTAGGGAAAACACCAAGTATGAGAGCACGCCCCGAACTCTCCATGCGACTGGCTCCCCGAGTCAGGTGGAGCGACGCGCCAGGTACAACGCGCTTTGTCCTCACCTACCTTGGGCATACTACTAGAACGGATAAGTACCACGCTCGGGGACTCGTCCAACCGACCCCATTCGCGTCCGGAAAAATGGCTAAGTATAGAGCACCCCTTGGGTCACCAAGCGACTGGCTTCCCAAGCCACGGCGTGTCGACCTCACCTAACTAATAGTATAATAGCAAACATACATACATAAACATGAGGTAAACCCCATAAAAGGGCAGACGCGCTCGGGGACTCGCGCAACAAAATAATCCAAACTCAAATTAAAGTTGACAAAAGCACACATGCATTCCTTATGGCAACAAATTTTGTTCGCTTACAAGGGCAGGCATACACTTCTTACAATTAACGCCAATCGGCAAAGTCATCTACTCTGCAGGTTTTGAAGACGACGCGCCATCTTTACCGCGAACGCGGATGATGAAGGGGACCCACGGGTTCGATGGGTACGTCGTCAAGGCGCACGCCATCACCGACCGGAATGGCTGCTCGACCTTGAAGTCGCGATGCGCCGGCTCGGGGTCATTCAGAGAAACGATCGTCTCCTGATACGGCAGAAGGTCGCCCATCGCCAGCACCCGCTCGGAGTAGACCGCGGCCCGATCGGTTAACTTCATCACGTCGGAGATCTCGACCGAGCCAGTCGACGAGGGATATGTAACATCCCAACATTTAGGACCTAACGAAGGATAGATTTAGGAATATGAATTGTTGCATGCATTCATCAATGAAAATGTGGGTAAATTTTCGCCAAATAAAAAACCCTAAGTGATCAATGTTTCTTTCATACTTTGAGATTAGGTTTAGTCTTAAAGGATGATTGTTATAAACTTTGAGATGATCTTAAGGAGTTATGTGTTTTCAAATGGATTTGAAATATTAGACTTGAGTTTTTGAATTATAATTGAAATGAATTAGATATAAATTTTGAATCTTAATTAAATTAAGAGATAAATATTACAACTTGAATTCTATCCAAAGATAAACAATAATGAATATAAAGTCTATTTCTTATCATCAATACATATAATGAAGTTATAAAATTATAACTTATTTGAATCATCCACATAACTGACAAAAGTAAATTTACAAAGAATAGGAATATTCTTTATTAATAATAATATAATCTTTATTACAATTGAATAAAATAAAGATTACATGAATAATAAAAGAAAATTACAAAAGAATAAGAAAATTACAATGGAATATTTACTAACTATCCTATATCTAAATCTAAACTAAATCTTCATCCTTATCTTTGTACCTGCAAAACAAAGACTAAATAAAAAACAAAAGAAGATTAGTGTTAGTATTATTTCTCCCAGACATGTCAGTGAAATGCACTTGACAAATTCATCATTGAGAAATGTTATAAAAGGGGCAAGTTTCACCAATAGGAAAGATTCCATCTTTCATAAATTCAAAGCCAGAAGTCAGATGATAGACAAGAGGGACAAATTCACCAGACAGATGAAAGTAACCAGGTAAAAGTAAATATCCAGATTCTGAACATATCCACAAGTGCATAGCAGGCACACAAGCTGGACACACACCAACATGCATATGGTGTGCTGTCGACCTCACAAGCATAGCCCAATCTCACAAAACCACAGCACAGCCGTGGTGGCACTAGTGCATCAACCCACTACACAACACACAAGAACAACCAGTGTAGAAAGCAGCTAAACCAAGCACCACAGCCAGCAACCACACCAACCAAGGATCAACTAAACATCACCAGGATGGTGATGTAAGGAGGGGAATGTATAAGGTGGACAACAAGATCAAGCCCAGGAGCTAGGAGGAGTAGGCTAGCTCAAGAGCAAGCACAGGAGTCCAGCAAAACCAAATCAAGATCATCATCATCAACTTACTACGCCATCATCAGATTATGTGGTGAGTTTCATAAAACCTTCACATAATCTAATCATCTTATTCAGAGAAACATGTGTTGTTTTATAAAACAAACCCTTAGAAAGCACCCAAGTGGGGTGAATCCATCATAGGGGTTTCTTTTAAACTCTAAAGGCAAACAACAAAGTACCAAGATCCAACCATAGCTCAGGGCAACATCCTTGCTCTGGTTGTCAAACTATATTTTACCATTCAATCATGCATATACATATGATCTATTTCTAGGCACATCCCTAAAGGAAGGGTAGCACCTTAGGAACAAATCCATAGGATCCATAACATGTTCAAGCTCACTATCATTTTTCCAAGCTTTGATTCAATAAAGAATAGCTGGTACCACTACCAGGACTATCTAGATGAACCAATTAGATAAGATTTGAATCCCTAAGCCTCAGACCAACATCATTGGTCTTAGGAAATTCAAATAAAAGCATCTATATTTATCTTTCAAAGCCAAGATTGTCTTAAGCATAAACTAACCAAATCCATGGTTTAGAATCAAACTTGTGTGCCATACATGATGGTGTCACAAGAACAATCCAATATGAATCAGGAAAGACAGTAAATCATCATAGATTCAGACAATCAACTAACTAATCATTTTCTTGTAAAACAGGAATCATAACTAGGATATTCCTATGATACACTTTACTGTTTGAGATCATAATGAACTCAACCCACATGTTAATTCCCAAGCTAACAGCACTAAGACAGTAGCTGTATCTTATCATAATCATGACCATGAATCAAATAAACAGTGGAAAGCTATCAGATCATTAGCTTAACCAAGCATGTTTCCCAAACACCAATATCATCTTAATCAGATGCAATCTAAGAATCAAATCATCTAGTAAGCCACCAGGAACATCATCTATCATTTTTAAGCAACAAGCTTCAGGCCAATAAACATTTAGCATGTGTACAGACCATCCAAACATGAATCAATTCATCCAGTACATGAACGAGCACATAGAAGGAACCCTAAATGGATGATCATCTTAATCTGAATCAAACATTAGCAAGAGAGGACACAACCAACATCTAGCATCGAATCAACACGCATAGAAAGCACCAGGGGGAAGGAACCAAACTCAACGTAGGTCCTCGCTGAAGAAATTGAAGACGAAGCAGATTGGCCGACGAACCCGCGGCGGCACAGGGAGTACCCAGGGGGCGCTGCAACCTGCACCAGCCACGACGGCGGCCACAACAGCACACGAATCCACCACACCACCACAGGCGAGACCACGACAGCGACAATAGCACTTGAACACATGCCAAACCCCAAAACCTAGGGTTCAGAGAGGCATCGACCCATTGCAGGTGAGCCCCAGGCTCAAATCCAATTGGATAGAATGAACGAGCGTCGTCGACAACCCCCAATTGCACAATGGCGGCGACCAGAACGACCAACGGCGATGGAAATCGATGGTGGCGGCATCGCCGGCCACGAGGTCGGGGTCAGAGGAGGAGAGGATAAGATCGAGGGAGAGAGAGAGGTAGTGAGGAGTGGGCCGAGCTGGGCCAGACCCTTCGGGGTGGATCTTTTGTCTAGAATTAATGGGCCACTAGGGCCCAATAAGAATAATCAGCCCAGAAACAATTTGAGGCCCGTTTCAATAAAAAGAAAAGACCAAAATACCCTTGGAATTCATAAAATTCTAGAAAATAAAATAAAAGTCCAAAAATTATAAATAAAATATTTTTGGATTCACAAAAATCCAAACTACTCAAATAAATTAAAATATAAAATTTTAGACATTTAAATTTTATTAGGAATTTTGTAAATCATATATTACTTATTGAATTTTACAAAATTATTGAAGGTTGATAAAATTAATTAAAATTCACTTTCATTATGTATTAATATTGTAGTATTTTAGATAAATACTAAATAAATATTTAATCACCATTTTTGATGTATAATTAATAATTCCTAAAAGAATTATTAAATCAATAAAAGTCAAATAAAATAAAATAACTCAATATATGTTATAAATATTAAAAAGTAATATTTATAAATCCTTTATTACTAAAAAGGAACTTTTTGGGGTAAATGCATTACATTACTAGCATAATCATCTTTGCTTCTTTAAATATTGTCCTTATGGGGCAAAAATGATGTTTTTGTAGAACTAGAAGCTCAAGGTCCAGTGCAAGCATCAGACTTCACTACCTTGCCATCACAAAGCAAGTTCATCACTTGCTCATGTCCTTTGAAGAGTCTTTATCAAAGTATTTTCAAATTGTGTGTTATCATATATGCTATAAAAGAAAGAAAATATTATTTTCATAAATAAAGAAATCATAGATATCATCCTAAGTGGTGATATAATGGAGCAATAGAACTTAGGGTTCTATTTGCAACAATGATGATCAAGTAGGGACTTAATAACCCCTGACATCAGTGATTCTAGCGCCGTATATTACACGTTAGCCATGAGATTTGGAATGGGACAGAAAAGTCAGTTGTATCTTCTTCCTCTCGCATGAAGCCGGATGTGCCAGTCGTGGCTGTTATCCTTGTAGCGTGCATATTAATTGATAATTCATAGAGGATATGCAGCATATGAGTGGAAACCCTCATCGTCCCCCGATAGTTCTAGCATCTAACGGTTTGTACAAACCATTGCCGTAATTCATTATGTGGGCATGGTGTACACCAAGGAGGCATGCGGGGTCGCGAAGGGGGCAGTGATTGGCTTGGACCAACTACTGGGCCCCACATCATGGAATTGTGGACGGGAAAGTACGCCCGGTTGTGCAACAAGGAGTTGATCTCTCATGGGTAAAGTAACGCACCTCTGCAGAGTGTAAGAACTGTAACTTGTTACTCCCTGTTCCAGGAATGAGCTACGAACGCGGCAGGAAAGGAACTCCATGAAAGTTCTGGTCAACCTGTGAAGGCTGATTGTCATAGTTTTTTTCAGAATAAAATCAATCTTTGAAGAAAGATTTACAAAAACTGCATAGTGTCAAGGATTTATAATCCGAGGTGGTAGTTAGAGCATCAAACTTCCCACCTTGCATATAATGAACTTGTTGGGTAACGCTGTTACTCATTCTTTCCTTTGATCCCTTGCTTAGACTCTGAGGATCCCGAAGACGTGCCAATGTATGCAGCCGAATGTCAAGAAGATGTGTTCTACGAGGAACCTGATCTGTCCGGAGGAGTTGAAGGAGTGGATTACGAGATCCGCTACGGTGTCGATGATAACGAATCCAACTAAGTATTTCTAGTTAATATTAACCAACAGAGCCGAGCAGCATGAACTCTATAGAATAAGTTGCTGAGCTCAACTCCTAGTCGAAGTTGTTACTTTTAAATTCCGCTTAAACACTTTATATTTTGGTGTGTAAGTTGAATATTTTGGAAGTCTTGAACTTCCGGTATTGTAATAATAATAATGTGTGTACATTTGTAATATGGACCCCCAATGTTTCTGTTGTACCACTCTGAGGGATGTAATATTTACGGAATGGTGTTCTGTGGATGTCATGTCAACGACTATAATGTATTATACATGCAGTGGTATGCTGGGTCACCGCAGTTGGTATCAGAGCAAATTTCTTTGACCTTAGGTTGGAAACCTAGTAAAGGGTATTACCTGTAGGAAAAATTTAGCAACGATAAAGAATTCTCTAAAAGTAATATAATGGGTATTCAAATGAGAATATTCCATTATATATTTTGGTGCGATAATTCTTTGTTATGATGCAATATGTCATTGGATACTAATCAAGGTTATTTTTCTGATATACAGAGATATGGCACCAAAGTTTCCAAAACAGACTTTGGTAAGGAAAGAGGAGACTCTTGATGATTATCAAGGATCATTCACAGACCAACTTCGTCAACTTTTAAAGCTCTTTAGTTGTCCACTAGAATTCCAGTAAACACTATCACTTACCTCGATGGTCAAATGTTATCCAAGTATCGTGTGAGTATCCAACTTCCAGAGAAGCTTGTATTATATCATGATCTACCTATAGGAGAAGGTAGGAGTCATTTAGAAGCCTATCATGTTGCTGTTATGGAGGCGATAGCTAATATCCGGGAGCAGAAAACCAAGGAGCTAGAAGGTAGCAACATTCTCTGTGATACCTCATGATTCTATAGACTCGGAACCTATACCGGATCATCTTAATTTGGTTAAGAAACATCCTAAGTTAGCTTCCAAGTTTATGGATAGATACCGGACACTCGTTGTGTCTTTTTATAAGACTCATCAAGTGATTGTTGAAGACAATAATGACATGTTAGAGGATCTAACTGATCCGGAACGGAGGAAGCAGTTATCATTCCAGTTAGAGAAAGAAGCAAGTATTAGTGCAACACCTATCTTTAAGGATATACCTATAGATCCGGAATCTTTTATACCATATCCTTATTCACCAAGACCTGAACCTACACATGATCCTACTATGGATATACAGTATGTAGTACCACAGGGCTCAGAGGATGGTTCTGACTCAGAACTTCCTATTGAGAATTCAGATGGTTGGAGAATGGGATCATATAATGGATCTCATGAACACGAGATGTCTACAGATGGTTCCGACAGGAATGTTGGACAATCTAGTTGGATGGGTGAAAGGATGAACCGTAACAATAGTAGTAGAAATACCATGTCAATAGATAACCAGGATGAAGAAGAAGATCCTAAGGAGAGAGTGTTTGAATCATCAACATCTTCTCAAAACCCAGGGAATATATATTATCCAGTGTTTAACTATCTTGCCCACGAGAGCACCTGGGGAGCAGCAGGATCTGTATATCCTGTTGACAACTCCAGAAATGAAGCTCCGGAGATGCAGGCTGGAGATAATGTTGAATATTTTTCTGAAGACTTTTCAGCTGAGCTGGAGGGAGTGAATGCGCTCAGGTTGAGTAATGACTCAAGTCCTGACACTGTAGATACATAGTATGTTCCTTCTGGAAGGCCATATGTTCCACAAACTGTGCGACGAACAACACGTCATCATGGTTGGACATCAGGCATGTACGATGAACGTGGTCAATAGTATCAAGTAGTGTGTATTGTACCCAAGTAATAAGGTAGTTTTGTAATGATACCTATATGGTATATGTTGTAATGACTTTGTATCATTATGTAAAATATGTGAAATGCATATTTGGATTTTCTTTGGATCTTCATTGTGTGACTAGTTCTGTGCGTAAATTCGAGCTCAGAACACATGTGCATGATGTAATTATGAGTATTCACTTTATGTTGCAGGACTAGAGGGTCATGGATACGGGTGTAGAAATGGAAACTGAGCAGCAGCGGATGGACCGAGAGGCCAAGGAAAAGGCCGATGCAGATGCAGCAAACCAAGAAGCATTACCACCACCACCAATGAGGCCGTTAATGGAGCAGAACTTTATGCAATGCATGCAAATGATGCAAGAGACCTAGAACAAGTTCATGGAAGAGCTGCTGGGGTGAGCAAATCAGAGGGCACCTGAAGGTGGATGAGTGATTCTATCTGATTTCCAGAATGCAAGACCGTTACCTTTTGCATCAGCTCCTGAACCAATGGATGCAGAAGACTGGCTAGCAGATACAGAAAGGAAGCTGAAAACTGTGGGTTGCAATGATGAGGAAAAATTGAGGTATGCAACTCATCTGCTGACTGGACCTGCAGCATCATGGTGGGAAAATCCGTTAGCCATGCAAAAACCAGGAAGGGAGTTTACCTGGGAGGAGTTCAAGCAGAGATTCCATGAATATCATGTTCCGAAAAGTGTCATGGAGTTGAAGTGGAGAGAATTTGAGGAGCTTCAGCAAGGATATACTAGTGTCATGAAGTACATCCGGGAGTTTAGCCAACTGTCTCGTTATGCTGAGGAGGATGTTAACACTGAAGAGAAGAGGAAGAAGCGTTTCTTGCGTGGATTAAATCCGTTTGTGAAGATGCAGCTAAGGTTAGCCAATAAGCAAACTTATCAGCAGATGTTGGATGCAACCATTACTTTTAAAGATGACTACAAGAATGTCGAAGATGATTGGAGGAAGAGAGCCAAGAAGGAAACTAAGAGAATTCAGGCAAGTAAACCTAAATCCAACCTAGAGTTCAAACCTCAGAATAGGAATTATGGCAACAACAACAACAACAATAACAATAACAAGGGCAGTGGTGGAAATCAATCCAATCCAAGAAGGAATGTTATATGTAACAATTGTGGAATTCCAGGGCATTTCTAGAGGGAATGCAAAAAGGCTGTAGTGATCTGTTATGGTTGTTGTCAGAAGGGGCATATCAAGACAGATTGTCCGAGCAAACCACCAGGAGGATGGCCTACCAAGGGAGGAGGGAAAGCCAGTGGAGGTAATGGACAACCCAATAAAGGAGGAAATAATGTCAAGAACAACAATGGCAAGAGAAACCGACCTACCGGAAAACTGAACTGTGCAACCCTCAAGGAGGTGGATAATTCGGAGCATGCAGTGATAGGTACGCTCAATATCCTTACCAATCCCGACAAAGTTCTATTTGATACTGGTGCAACTACTACATTCATTTCTAAAGAATTTTGTGATAAGTTCAGGATTGGAAGGGCAACATTAGAAAGTCCTATGACCGTAGTTACGGCAGGAGGGAATGTGATTGTACGCCACATAAAACAAGATCAGGTTATCTCAATCTGTGGTTGTACATATTTCGCAGACCTTTATGTGATTCCTTTGAAGGGAATTGCAGTAGTGCTAGGGATGGATTGGGTGATGGAACACGGAGCTCAGATAATTTGTGAGGAGAAAACTGTCTCAATCAAAACTCCAAGTGGATCAAGGATAGTTTATCAAGCAGATAAACACAGTCATATCATGGTGGATCTGCAGTTGAATTCGATGAAAGAAGTTAAATTAGAAGAGATTCCTATAGTTAATGAATTCCAAGATGTTTTTCCAACAGATTTACCGGGAATGCCACCAGACCGGGAGATAGAGTTCACCATTGACCTAATACCTGGTACAACACCAATAGCTCAAGCCCCATATAAAATGGGACCCAAAGAGTTAAAAGAACTCAAATATCAAATTGATGAGTTAGCGAGAAAAGGATTTATACAGGAAAGTGTATCTCCATGGGAACACCAGTAATATTTGTGGATAAGAGAGATGGTGGAAGACGGATGTGTGGTGATTATAGAAATCTAAACAACGTGACTATCAAAAATAAGTATCCTTTACCAAGAATTCAAGATTTGTTTCAAAAAGTGAAAGGTGTAGGGTTTGCAACATAGAAAACAAAAATTTTCCTACGATGGGAACAACTATGTACCAAGATCTATCTACTAGATACAAACAACGGGCGGATGTATATCCGTAGAGAACATACCCTTGAAGACCGACAAAGCTTAACGAGTCCAAACTCGTGGTTGAGGTAGACGATCTCTTGCCGATCTCAAGATCGAGAGGAAGTCCTAGCGCCGCAAAACAGCAGCGCATCCGTGCTCGTACACACGTTCGAGGCACCGAGCAACCTCCGCCTCCTCGCTCCAGCGATGCAGCGGAAGCACAACTCTTTCTTGCCGAAAAGCCACCGGGAACATGTATCTCGCTAGTCCGAGACCACGGGGAATAAATTCTAGAGGGGGAGAGAGATCCTTCACGAGGAGGTGTGAGTGAGAGAGAGGGAGGGGGTCTTCTTTTATAGGGAGAGGGGGGCACCCAAGGGGCCATGCGCCCAGCCATGGGGCTGCCCCACCTCTTCCACATTCATGTGGGTGGACACTCCACTCACTCAAATGCCTTTCAATTCCCTCCACTCAAAAACCCACTCAAATTCCCATTAAATTTCCACCAAATTTAATGCAAACTCTCATTAAATAAAACTCCTTTTATTTATTCAGAATTTTGTCAATTACTTTAATGACAAATATTCACATATAACCCCTTGCTAGTATTTCATTTCACATGCAGAAACACTTTCTGTAATTTCACCCGAAAACCCGTTTTGGTATCTAGTGAAATAAATTCCTGCGCTTGTTATTCTTTTCGGCATGAAACTTTTGCTCCAAATGGATGTCGGTGTCTCTTAAGTGTGTCACCCTACGGTTCACGAATAATGCGGACATGATCGAGACCCCTCTCAGATCAATAATCAGAAGCGGGATCTGGAGACCCATACTGACTCCCACACATTCAACGATGACTTTCTTGTGATCGTCGAAACCTTTTACGCTAGTATCTTAATCCCTTTGTTTCACGATATATTACATGTCTGAGATTCGATCATCGGTATCTCCATACCTAGTTTGATCTCGTTACTGACATGCACGCTTTTCTCGTTCCCGTGATACAAGATTCTAGTGATCAAATCACTTGCTTGCAAGCTAATCAATGTGATATCACCGAGAGGGCCCAGAGCATATCTATCCGTCATCGGGATGAACAAATTCCACTCTCGATCCATGGGCCTCAACGTAACACTTTATTAGTTCTGAATCCATCTTTATAATCACCCTGTTACGGTGTGACGTTTGATGTTATCAAGAAACTCTTCTGGTGTTAGTGATTGACATGATCTCATGGTCTAAGGATTAGGATCACTTCGTAAGTTGTTATAGCAATATAAACTCAATGACTTTGATCGTAATGCTATACTTCGGATGAATGTTCATCACATCATTACACTAATGTTGTGACCTCGTTATTAACAACATCCAATGTCCATGATCAGGAAACTTTGATCATCTTGTTAATCAACGAGCTAGTTTATAAGAGAGGCATAACTAGGAACTTCCTTTTTGTTTATTAAACACACATGTATTAACGTTTCCGTATTAATACAATTATAGCATGTAAAATAAAAATTTATCATAAATAAGGAATACGATAATAACAACTTTATTATTGCCTCTCGGGCATATTCCCTTGAGTCTCCCACTTGCACTAGAGACAATAATCTAGTTTGAAAACTTTGCATGTTGAACACTTATGGCTTTCTGGTGTTCCATATGTAGGGTTCGCAGCATAGAAAACAAAAAATTCCTACGATGGGAACAACTATGTACCAAGATCTTTCTACTAGATACAAACAACGGGCGGATGTATATCCGTAGATAACATACCCTTGAAGACCGACAAAGCTTAACGAGTCCAAACTCGTGGTTGAGGTAGACGATCTCTTGCCGATCTCAAGATCGAGAGGAAGTCCTAGCGCCGCAAAACAGCAGCGCATCCGTGCTCGCACACACGTTCGAGGCACCGAGCAACCTCTGCCTCCTCGCTCCAGCGATGCAGCGGAAGCACAACTCTTTCTTGCCGAAAAGCCACCGGGAACATGTATCTCGCTAGTCCGAGACCATGGGGAATAAATTCTAGAGGGGGAGAGAGATCCTTCACGAGGAGGAGTGAGTGAGAGAGAGGGAGGGGGGCTCCCTTTATAGGGAGAGGGGGGCACCCTAGGGGCCATGCGCCCAGCCATGGGGCTGCCCCACCTCTTCCACATTCATGTGGGTGAACACTCCACTCACTCAAATGCCTTTCAATTCCCTCCACTCAAAAACCCACTCAAATTCCCATTAAATTTCCACCAAATTTAATGCAAACTCTCATTAAATAAAACTCCTTTTATTTATTCAGAATTTTGTCAATTACTTTAATGACAAATATTCACATATAACCCCTTGCTAGTATTTCATTTCACATGCAAAAACACTTTCTGTAATTTCACCCGAAAACCCGTTTCGGTATCTAGTGAAATAAATTCCTGCGCTTGTTATTCTTTTCGGCATGAAACTTTTGCTCCAAATGGATGTCGGTGTCTCTTAAGTGTGTCACCCTACGGTTCGCGAATAATGTGGACATGATCGAGACCCCCCTCAGATCAATAATCAGAAGCGGGATCTGGAGACCCATACTGACTCCCACACATTAAACGATGACTTTCTTGTGATCGTCGAAACCTTTTACGCTAGTATCTTAATCCCTTTGTTTCACGATATATTACATGTCTGAGATTCGATCATCGGTATCTCCATACCTAGTTTGATCTCGTTACTGACATGCACTCTTTTCTCGTTCCCGTGATACAAGATTCTAGTGATCAAATCACTTGCTTGCAACCTAATCAATGTGATATCACCGAGAGGGCCCAGAGCATATCTATCCGTCATCGGGATGAACAAATTCCACTCTCGATCCATGGGCCTCAACATAACACTTTATTAGTTCTGAATCCATCTTTATAATCACCCTGTTACGGTGTGACGTTTGATGTTATCAAGAAACTCTTCCCGTGTTAGTGATTGACATGATCTCATGGTCTAAGGATTAGGATCACTTCGTAAGTTGTTATAGCAATATAAACTCAATGACTTTGATCGTAATGCTATACTTCGGATGAATGTTCATCACATCATTACACTAATGTTGTGACCTCGTTATTAACAACATCCAATGTCCATGATCAGGAAACTTTGATCATCTTGTTAATCAACGAGCTAGTTTATAAGAGAGGCATAACTAGGAACTTCCTTTTTGTTTATTAAACACACATGTATTAACGTTTCCGTATTAATACAATTATAGCATGTAAAATAAAAATTTATCATAAATAAGGAATACGATAATAACAACTTTATTATTGCCTCTCGGGCATATTCCCTTCAGTCTCCCACTTGCACTAGAGACAATAATCTAGTTTGAAAACTTTGCATGTTGAACACTTATGGCTTTCTGGTGTTCCATATGTAGGGTTCGCAGCATAGAAAACAAAAAATTCCTACGATGGGAACAACTATGTACCAAGATCTTTCTACTAGATACAAACAACGGGCGGATGTATATCCGTAGATAACATACCCTTGAAGACCGACAAAGCTTAACGAGTCCAAACTCGTGGTTGAGGTAGACGATCTCTTGCCGATCTCAAGATCGAGAGGAAGTCCTAGCGCCGCAAAACAGCAGCGCATCCGTGCTCGCACACACGTTCGAGGCACCGAGCAACCTCTGCCTCCTCGCTCCAGCGATGCAGCGGAAGCACAACTCTTTCTTGCCGAAAAGCCACCGGGAACATGTATCTCGCTAGTCCGAGACCATGGGGAATAAATTCTAGAGGGGGAGAGAGATCCTTCACGAGGAGGAGTGAGTGAGAGAGAGGGAGGGGGGCTCCCTTTATAGGGAGAGGGGGGCACCCTAGGGGCCATGCGCCCAGCCATGGGGCTGCCCCACCTCTTCCACATTCATGTGGGTGAACACTCCACTCACTCAAATGCCTTTCAATTCCCTCCACTCAAAAACCCACTCAAATTCCCATTAAATTTCCACCAAATTTAATGCAAACTCTCATTAAATAAAACTCCTTTTATTTATTCAGAATTTTGTCAATTACTTTAATGACAAATATTCACATATAACCCCTTGCTAGTATTTCATTTCACATGCAAAAACACTTTCTGTAATTTCACCCGAAAACCCGTTTCGGTATCTAGTGAAATAAATTCCTGCGCTTGTTATTCTTTTCGGCATGAAACTTTTGCTCCAAATGGATGTCGGTGTCTCTTAAGTGTGTCACCCTACGGTTCGCGAATAATGTGGACATGATCGAGACCCCCCTCAGATCAATAATCAGAAGCGGGATCTGGAGACCCATACTGACTCCCACACATTAAACGATGACTTTCTTGTGATCGTCGAAACCTTTTACGCTAGTATCTTAATCCCTTTGTTTCACGATATATTACATGTCTGAGATTCAATCATCGGTATCTCCATACCTAGTTTGATCTCGTTACTGACATGCACTCTTTTCTCGTTCCCGTGATACAAGATTCTAGTGATCAAATCACTTGCTTGCAACCTAATCAATGTGATATCACCGAGAGGGCCCAGAGCATATCTATCCGTCATCGGGATGAACAAATTCCACTCTCGATCCATGGGCCTCAACATAACACTTTATTAGTTCTGAATCCATCTTTATAATCACCCTGTTACGGTGTGACGTTTGATGTTATCAAGAAACTCTTCCCGTGTTAGTGATTGACATGATCTCATGGTCTAAGGATTAGGATCACTTCGTAAGTTGTTATAGCAATATAAACTCAATGACTTTGATCGTAATGCTATACTTCGGATGAATGTTCATCACATCATTACACTAATGTTGTGACCTCGTTATTAACAACATCCAATGTCCATGATCAGGAAACTTTGATCATCTTGTTAATCAACGAGCTAGTTTATAAGAGAGGCATAACTAGGAACTTCCTTTTTGTTCATTAAACACACATGTATTAACGTTTCCGTATTAATACAATTATAGCATGTAAAATAAAAATTTATCATAAATAAGGAATACGATAATAACTACTTTATTATTGTCTCTCGGGCATATTCCCTTCAGTCTCCCACTTGCACTAGAGACAATAATCTAGTTTGAAAACTTTGCATGTTTAACACTTATGGCTTTCTGGTGTTCCATATGTAGGGTTCGCAGCATAGAAAACAAAAAATTTCCTACGATGGGAACAACTATGTACCAAGATCTTTCTACTAGATATAAACAACGGGCGGATGTATATCAGTAGAGAACATACCCTTGAATACCGACAAAGCTTAACGAGTCCAAACTCGTGGTTGATGTAGACGATCTCTTGCCGATCTCAAAATCAAGAGGAAGTCCTAGCGCCGCAAAACAGCAGCGCATCCGTGCTCGCACACACGTTCGAGGAACTAAGCAACCTCTGCCTCCTCGCTCCAGCGATGCAGCGAAAGCACAACTCTTTCTTGCCGAATAGCCACCGGGAACATGTATCTCGCTAGTCCGAGACCATGGGGGATAAATTCTAGAGGGGGAGAGAGATCCTTCACGAGGAGGTGTGAGTGAGAGAGAGGGAGGGGGGCTCCTTTTATAGGGAGAGGGGGGCACCCAAGGGGCCATGCGCCCAGCCATGGGGCTGGCCCCACCTCTTCCACATTCATGTGGGTGGACACTCCACTCACTCAAATTCCTTTCAAATCCCTCCACTCAAAAACCCACTCAAATTCCCATTAAATTTCCACCAAATTTAGTGCAAACTCTCATTAATAAAACTCCTTTTATTTATTCAGAATTTTGTTAATTACTTTAATGACAAACATTCACATATAACCCCTTTCTAGTATTTCATTTCACATGCAGAAACACTTTCTGCAATTTCACCCGAAAACCCGTTTCGGTATCTAGTGAAATAAATTCCTGCGCTTGTTATTCTTTTCGGCATGAAACTTTTGCTCCAAATGGATGTCGGTGTCTCTTAAGTGTGTCACCCTACGGTTCGCGAATAATGCGGACATGATCGAGACCCCTCTCAGATCAATAATCAGAAGCGGGATCTGGAGACCCATACTGACTCCCACACATTCAACGATGACTTTCTTGTGATCGTCGGAACCTTTTACGCTAGTATCTTAATCCCTTTGTTTCGCGATATATTACATGTCCGAGATTCGATCATCGGTATCTCCATACCTAGTTTGATCTCGTTACTAACATGTACTCTTTTCTCGTTCCCGTGATATAACATTCTAGTGATCAAATCACTTGCTTGCAAGCTAATCAATGTGATATCACTGAGAGGGCCCAGAGTATATCTATCTGTCATCGGGATGAAAAAATTCCACTCTCGATCCATGGGCCTCAACATAACACTTTATTAGTTCTGAATCCATCTTTATAATCACCCTGTTATGGTGTGACGTTTGATGTTATCAAGAAACTCTTCCGGTGTTAGTGATTGACATGATCTCATGGTCTAAGGATTAGGATCAGTTCGTAAGTTGTTATAGCAATATAAACTCAATGACTTTGATCGTAATGCTATACTTCAGATGAATGTTCATCACACCATTACACTAATGTTGTGATCCCGTTATTAACAACATCCAATGTCCATGATCAGGAAACCTTGATCATCTTCTTAATCAACGAGCTAGTTTATGAGAGAGGCATAACTAGGAACTTCCTTTTTGTTTATTAAACACACATGTATTAACGTTTCCGTATTAATACAATTATAGCATGTAAAATAAACATTTATCATATATAAGGAATACGATAATAACCACTTTATTATTGCCTCTCGGGCATATTCCCTTTAGTCTCCCACTTGCACTAGAGAAAATAATCTAGTTTGAAAACTTTGCGTATTGAACACATATGGCTTTCTGGTTTTCCATATACGCAACTGCAAGTGGTTAACATAATCTACGGATCTGACGCTTTCAGGTCCGTGTGTCTTTGCATGTCTTTGCGTCTTCACGCATCACTCATTCTCCTATGAGATGGCATTGTATAAATTTGGTCTTTCGGTGAGACCTTTAGTTCCTTGGGGTTAAACCATGTCGATACTATTGTCATACAATATATCTTTAGTGTTAGCCCGTTGCGAACCACACCTTAGTTTGATTTCAAACTACTTGACACAAATTCCCTCCTTTGCTGCTACTATAGCAGTCATATACTTAGCCCTTTTGTTGTAGTATTCGTCACAATGTCTTAACTTTGGAATTCATCCAAATCCACCATGGAAACTTTCTTTCCATTTCATTGTGTCACCCATAGTTTAAATTGAGATAAACTTAATTTGTATCTTGTGATAAAACTAGTATCAATGTAACACTTTACAATGAACTATTTGTAATTATTTGTCACCTCTACACAAATATATTCTTAGTTCTTCCAAAAGATCATAAGAATAACCTTACTATCGTCCAATGATCATTTTATAATTCATTCTAGTATATGCTCATAACACTTAGAGCATAGGACATATCTGGATGTGTACATATCATGGTATGATTGATCAAAACATTCTCGTGATTTCACTCACCAAGTGTCAAATCACTTGAATCTTGTTTCACTTATCAAGTGTCGATACACTTGAATCTTGATTCAATTCCTTTCCATGCGACAAGAACTGTTTCTTGTTGTTTCTATATTTAAATCCTTCAATATCTCATATATGTACGTTTGGCACAACCATATTGGCGTCACAATCTATCCACTATAGACATTCACGCTAAATATTCGGGTTTTTCCTAAGTATTTCATCAAAGTGAAATTCTTAACCTTTGTCAATAAAAGATACATCATTTCTAATCAACAAGATGTCCTTCACATAATGTATTAGAAATATGTCTCAGCGCTCCCACTTAATTTCTTGCAAATGCAAGCATCTTCATCGTCTCCTGATGAAAACTCTTTTTCATCACGGTGAAGATTCCAACTCCGCGATGCTTACTTCAACCATTGAAGTTTGCATGCCCTTTTTTTAATTTTTTTTAGCATCCTTTGAATTAACAAAACCCTTTGGATCGTGTCATGTACACGTCCTAGGTAACCATTCTATTAGAAGAACTTTGTTTTGTTTATTCATCTAACATATAACAAATTATATGTAGTGGTTGCTACTTTAATCCGTCTAGACTAAATATCGCTATGAAAGATCAAATCTTGTCATAGTCAACTCCTTGAACATTGTCATAAAATACTTTACGATATATCGACTATTTCATAGATGTGAAACATCCATGTCTGTTTCTTTATAGATCCAAATACGACCGATAGGTTTTTACACCTTTTCGGAGGGTCTTCCAAGTTCAAAACTTGATTTCTCGTGTATGGAACTATCACGGATTTTATGGCTTCAAGCCATTTGACAGAGCCAGGGCCCATCGTCGCTTCTTGGCATATAGTCGGTTCATCATTGTCATACAATCATTTGATTGTTTATCCGACCTTCATGGTTCAATAGGAACTTTAGACCTCCGTGACCGCAACCTTTGAGGGACGTAATCCATGAGCATTCTGGCTGCCTCCGGAACATTTTCCGGCGCTGCGCAACTCAGCACATATAGCTAAGGTTCGTTAACCTTATCAAAGTTCTATTGTCCTTCCACTTAACATTTATGAAAAATTCCTTCTTCAAGAAACTTCACGTTTCAAGCGACAAACCCTTTTGTCCTTGGTGTTATGGAGGAATAACCAATTGTTATTCGAAATAACCTACAAAGACATGCTCATCTGACTTCGGCTGTAAACATCTTACTTATGTTTAGCATACCAAAATTTAAGAAATGACAACTTGGGTTTTACCCCAAACCATAACTTCCATGGTGTCATTTCAACGGATCAAGATGGAGCTCTTTTCAGTGTAAAAGCGGAAGTCTCTAAAGCTTTAATCTTTTAAAACATAATGGCAGTTTTATAAATAACACCTTTGATCCAACCATGTCAAACAAGGTTTCATTATAAATCTCAAACACTCCATACTCCTATGGTGTTTCAGGAGATGTAAATCTAGGTGTTTTGCTAAACTTGCAACTCAAATAAATCCCTTTATGATAAAATCATAATTCATTTATTTTCTTGTTACACTTGTAACTCAAATAAATCCCTTACGATAAAATCATAAACCATTTATTTTCTTGTCACAATGATTTTCACTTCATCTTGAAATTCTCTGAACGTTTTCAAATATTTCACACTTCTTTCTCATTAAGTGAAGATTCACTCAAATTTCCGTAGAAAGCATATGAAGTTGAAATCCATCGCTTACGACTATACATAATGGACTACATACATCGATATGTATAAATTCTAATAATTTAGTCGTTCGTTCTTCTTTGGCCTTTGAACGAAGTTTTAATTATCACGTGGAAAGTCTCACAAGCGTCACTTGATCAAATCAAAGACTCCAAAAATCCATGAATATGGAGATTCTTCATGTTTTCTTTCCAATATAATTTAAAGGCGATGTCACTTCGTAAGTGATCTTTCAATCATTTGTCTTGCGACATTTTAGCATTAGGATTTATGGATGTGATTTCTCCAACTAGATTTGTAAATCATCCATATTATATGGAATACGGTAATTATTTGAACAACCTTTGTTCTCATAATACCTGATTCAAATAACAATTATTAAAACAAATCTTGAAGTCAAGCTTTGATGTCAACGAGAAATACAAACAACGGTTTGTTTGTTTTCGATGAACATCATCACATATTCTCTTGCTAGTTACTTAGGCCATTGTGGTTCATGAATTGCGTAATTATGTATGAAATTTCATACCAACCAATTCGGTATCCAATACCCAAGAACCACATTGTTTAACAAGCAAAGAATACAACCATAACATGTATATCATATATATAACTAAATTGGATATTTCCAATCTTTTCTTTTCTGCCAAATATATTTTATAGATTCTCTTTCAGCATTTTCTTTTCCTTTTTAAAAGAATTTATCAACATCAAAAGTGGCACCATATACATGACACATAGTCCAAAGCGTGTATATTCAAATAATAATACCTTTGGACTTGCACTTTGAAGTAGATCACCATCATCAAAACGATCGGTATTCTTTCAAAATCCATTCTTTAGTAATCCTTTAGTGTAGTAAACATTTTACATACATATTCTATTCACCCTTATCATGACGACTTTCATGATCAAGCTACTTTAGCTTATGAAGGCGAATCGTGAGTATAACATTAATTTCCAAAACCCCTTTGTATGATTAGGATGTCTAGCATCTCCAACCTTCGTAAATTCTCATCCAATATGAGAACATATATTATACTCTATCATATTGCAACCAAAACATTGTTTCAGATATCGTTATATCTGCCACACATGATGGTTTCTGAAATAATTCTTTCAGCTCCCAGATAAACTTGATATTAAAACAATCAAGAATCATAGAGGCAAACATGATACTTAAGATACTAACACTGGAATTGTTACTCTCAATTTAATACCAACTATTAAATTTCACGGAGTAAATAGAGTTTGCTGAAAGTTTGCAATAGGACTTTAAACTTTAGATTGACACTCAACACAATACGATACCAGTTCGTAAAGTATATATATCCAGAATCTTATAGTTCTATTATCTCAATTACAACTATGCATAAGGTGGTGAACGAATGCCAATGACTACAACAAATTATGCAAATTCACTTTGATTTAATTTATGATAAATTGAGTTCTACTAATCCAAATTAGAAATGAACTCCCACTCAAAAACGACATCCCTCATGTCTTTTTGGTGATTACATGAACCAAATCCACTACACCAAGTCCGATCATCACGTGAGTCGGTGTATCTTCAAAGGCGAGCATCCATATGGTCATCATATCAAAACATATGACTCATGCTTAAACTTTCGGTCTGTGTTCCGAGGCCATGTCTGTACATGCTAGGCTCGCCAAGTAAGAACCTTAGTATTCGCGTGTGTAACTGTCTTACACCCGAGATATGCTCGTGGATTCAAGTACACCCGATCATCACGTGATGTCTTGAAGCGACGAAACATTGTTGGTGCATACTTAAGGAAGAACACATTTTTATCTTGATATCTAAATGAGGGATCCTCTTATTATGCTAATAAAACGCCAAACAAGCAATATAAGATGCAATCAAAACATCACATGCTTATAAGTGAAATGATATGGTTCCCACATATGATCTCCATCATGTGCATCGTGGTATGATCTCTATCATACCTTTCTGTGTAAGGCCAAGGTCTATGAAACTTACACGCAATGTGTGTTGTAAGGGTATCATCTCATACTTCTACTTACAACATCACCATATCGTAACACTAGCCCAGCAACAATCTAAACTAGACGCCTCTAATTTATCCATTACAAGTTTTACGTGGCTTAGGACTTTCGAAGATAGAACCGTTCTTACTTACGAACATGACCACAACGAGGATAACCAAATTGTTGACAACTCGTTGCAAATTAGATATTGACTATAGTAGGAGAGACAGACACCCGCTAGCCACTTATGCAAAACTAGTTGCATGTCAAGCGTGGAACAGGTCTCATGTGCAAGGACATGTAAAGTTTGTCCGGGCCGCTTCATCCCACTATGCCACCAATATCCAAAGTACAACTAAGAAGCAATAAAATGATCATCATCGCCCACATACTCATATGTGTACTACCCGTGCAAAGTATCTACGCATAGATCCGGCTCTGATACCACTATAGGGTTCGCAGCATAGAAAACAAAAAATTTCCTACGATGGGAACAACTATGTACGAAGATCTTTCTACTAGATACAAACAACGGGCAGATGTATATCCATAGAGAACATACCCTTGAATACCGACAAAGCTTAACGAGTCCAAACTCGTGGTTGATGTAGACGATCTCTTGCCGATCTCAAAATCGAGAGGAAGTCCTAGCGCCGCAAAACAACAGCGCATCCATGCTCGCACACACGTTCGAGGCACCGAGCAACCTCCGCCTCCTCGCTCCAGCGATGCAGCGGAAGCACAACTCTTTCTTGCCGAATAGCCACCGGGAACATGTATCTCGCTTGTCCGAGACCATGGGGGATAAATTCTAGAGGGGGAGAGACATCCTTCACGAGGAGGTGTGAGTGAGAGAGAGGGAGGGGGGCTCCTTTTATAGGGAGAGGGGGGCACCCAAGGGGCCATGCGCCCAGCCATGGGGCTGCCCCCACCTCTTCCACATTCATGTGGGTGTACACTCCACTCACTCAAATGCCTTTCAATTCCCTCCACTCAAAAACCCACTCAAATTCCCATTAAATTTCCACCAAATTTAATGCAAACTCTCATTAATAAAACTCCTTTTATTTATTCAGAATTTTGTCAATTACTTTAATGACAAACATTCACATATAACCCCTTGCTAGTATTTCATTTCACATGCAGAAACACTTTCTGCAATTTCACCCGAAAACCCGTTTCGGTATCTAGTGAAATAAATTCCTGCGCTTGTTATTATTTTCGGCATGAAACTTTTGTTCCAAATGGATGTCGGTGTCTCTTAAGTGTGTCACCCTATGGTTAGCGAATAATGCGGACATGATCGAGACCCCTCTCAGATCAATAATCAGAAGCGGGAGCAGGAGACCCATACTGACTCCCACACATTCAACGATGACTTTCTTGTGATCGTCGGAACCTTTTATGCTAGTATCTTAATCCCTTTGTTTCACGACATATTATATGTCCGAGATTCGATCATCGATATCTCCATACCTAGTTTGATCTGGTTACTAACATGTACTCTTTTCTCGTTCCCGTGATATAACATTCTAGTGATCAAATCACTTGCTTGCAAGCTAATCAATGTGATATCACCGAGAGGGCCCAGAGTATATCTATCCGTCATCGGGATGAAAAAATTCCACTCTCGATCCATGGGCCTCAACATAACACTTTATGTGTTCTGAATCCATCTTTATAATCACCCTGTTACGGTGTGACGTTTGATGTTATCAAGAAACTCTTCCGGTGTTAGTGATTGACATGATCTCATGGTCTAAGGATTAGGATCACTTCGTAAGTTGTTATAGCAATATAAACTCAATGACTTTGATCGTAATGCTATACTTCAGATGAATGTTCATCACACCATTACACTAATGTTGTGATCCCGTTATTAACAACATCCAATGTCCATGATCAGGAAACCTTGATCATCTTGTTAATCAACGAGCTAGTTTATCAGAGAGGCATAACTAGGAACTTCCTTTTTGTTTATTAAACACACATGTATTAAGGTTTCCGTATTAATACAATTATAGCATGTAAAATAAAAATTTATCATAAATAAGGAATACGATAATAACCACTTTATTATTGCCTCTCGGGCATATTCCCTTCACCATATACGCAACTGCAAGTGGTTAACATAATCTACGGATCCGACGCTTCAGGTCCGTGTGTATTTGCATGTCTTTGCGTCTTCACGCATCACTCAATCTCCAATGAGATGGCATTGTATAAATTTGGTCTTTCGGTGAGACCTTTAGTTCCTTGGGGTTAAAACATGTCGATACTATTGTCATACAATATATCTTTAGTGTTAGCCCGTTGTGAACCACACCTTAGTTTGATAACAAACTACTTGACACAAATTCCCTCATTTGCTGCTACTATAGCAGTCATATACTTAGCCTTTTGTTATAGTATTCGTCACAATGTCTTAACTTTGGAATACATCCAAATCCATCATGAAAACTCCTTTCCATTTCATTGTGCCACTCATAGTTTAAATTGAGATAAACTTAATTTGTATCTTGTGACAAAACTAGTATCAATGTAACGCTTTACAATGAACTATTTGTAATTGTTTGTCACATCTACACAAATATATTCTTAGTTCTTCCAAACGATCATAAGAATATCCTTACTATCGTCCAATGATCATTTTATGATTCATTCTGGTATATGCTCATAACACTTAGAGCATAAGACATATCTGGATGTGTACATATCATGGTATGATTGATCAAAACATTCTCGTGATTTCACTCATCAAGTGTCAAAGCACTTGAATCTTGTTTCACTTATCAAGTGTCGATACACTTGAATCTTGATTCAATTCTTTTCCATGCGACAAGAACCGTTTCTTGTTGTTTCTATATTGAACTCCTTCAATATCTCATATATGTACGTTTGGCACAACCATATTAGCGTCACAGTCTATCCACTATAGACATTCACGCTAAATATTTGGGTTTTGCCTAAGTATTTCATCGAAATGAAATTCTTAACCTTTGTCAATAAAATATACATTATTTCTAATCAACAAGATGTCCTCCACATAATGTATTAGAAATATGTCTTAGCGCTCCCACTTAATTTCTTGCAAATGCAAGCATCTTCATCGTCTCCTGATGAAAACTCTTTTTCATCACGGTGAAGATTCCAACTTCGCGATGCTTACTTCAACAATTGAAGTTTGCATGCCCCTTTTTTAGCATCCTTTGAATTAACAAAACCCTTTGGATCGTGTCATGTACATGTCCTAGGTAACCATTCTATTAAAAGAACTTTGTTTTGTTTATTCATCTACCATATACCAAATTATATGTAGTGGTTGCTACTTTAATCCGTCCAGACTAAATATCGCTATGAAAGATCAAATCTTGTTATAGTCAACTCCTTGAACATTGTCGTAAAATACTTTACGACATGTCGACTATTTCATAGATGTGAAACATCCATGTCTGTTTCTTTATAGATCCAAATACAACCGATAGGTTTTTACACCTTTCCGGAGGGTCTTCCAAGTTCAAAACTTGATTTCTCGTGTATGGAACTATCACGGATTTTATGGCTTCAAGCCATTTGACGGAGTCAGGGCCCATCATCGCTTCTTTGCATATAGTCGGTTCATCATTGTCAAACAATAATGATTTACTCTCAAATCTTAGTATTTGATTGTTTATCCGACCGACTTGGTTCAATAAGAACTTAGATCTCCGTGACCACAACCTTTGAGGCACATAAGCTATGAGTATTATGGCAGCCTCCAGAACCATTTCTGGCGCTGCACAACTCAGCACATTTAGCTAAGGTTCGTTAACCTTATCAAAGTTCTATTGTCCTCCCACTTAACATTTATGAAAAATTCCTTCTTCAAGAAACTTCATATTTCAAGCGACAAACCCCTTTGTCCTCGGTGTTATGGAGGAATAACCAATTGTTATTCGAAATAACCTACAAAGACATGCTCATCCGACTTCGGTTGTAAACATCTTACTTATGTTTAGCATACCAAAATTTAAGAAATGACAACTTGGGTTTTACCCCAAACCATAACTTCCATGGTGTCATTTCAACGGATCAATATGGAGCTCTTTTCAGTGTAAAAGCGGTAGTCTCTAAAGATTTAATCTTTTAAAACATAAAGGCAGTTTTATGAATAACACCTTTGATCCAACCATGTCAAACAAGGTTTCATTACAAATCTCAAACACTCCATATTCCTATGGTGTTTCGGGAGATGTAAATCTAGGTGTTTTGCTAAAATTGCAACTCAAATAAATCCCTTTATGATAAAATCATAATTCATTTATTTTTCTTGTTACACTTGTAACTCAAATAAATCCCTTTATGATAAAATCATAAACCATTTATTTTCTTGTTACAATGATTTTCCACTTCATCTTGAAAGTCTTTGAAACGTTTTTCAAATATTTCATACTTCTTTCTCATTAAGTGAATATTCACTCAAATTTCCGGAGAAAGCATATGAAGTTGAAACCCATTGCTTACGACTACACATAATGGAATACATACATCGATATGTATAAATTCCAATAATTTAGTCGTTCGTTCTTCTTTGGCCTTTGAACGAAGTTTTAATTATCATGTGGAAAGTCTCACAAGCGTCACTTGATCAAATCAAAGACTCCAAAAATCCATGAATATGGAGATTCTTCATGTTTTCTTTCCAATATAATTTAAATAGCGATGTCACTTCGTAAGTGATCTTTCAATCATTTGTCTTGCGACATTTTAGCATTAGGTTTTATGGATGTGATTTCTCCAGCTAGATTTGTAAATCATCCATCTTATATGGAATATGGTAATTATTTGAACAACCTTTGTTCTCATAATACCTGATTCAAATAACAATTATTAAAACAAATCTTGAAGTCAAGATTTGATGTCAATAAGAAATACAAACAACGGTTTGTTTGTTTTCGATGAACATCATCACATATTCTCTTGCTAGTTACTTAGGCCAGTGGTTCATGAATTGCGTTGTTCCGTATGAAATTTCATACCAACCAATTCGGTATCCAATACCTAAGAACCACATTGTTTAACAAGCAAAGAATACAACCATAACATGTATATCATCCCTATACCTAAATTGGATATTTCCAATCTTTTCTTTTCTGCCAAATATATTTTATAGATTCTCTTTCAGCATTTCCTTTTTCTTTTTAAAAGAATCTATCAACATCAAAAGTGGCGCCATATACATGACACATAGTCCAAAGCGTGTATATTCAAATAATAATACCTTTGGACTTGCGCTTTGAAGTAGATCACCATCATCAAAATGATCGGTATTCTTTCAAAATCGATTCTTTAGTAATCTTTTAGTGTAGTAAACATTTTACATACATATTCTATTCACCCTTATCATGAAGACTTTCATGATCAAGCTACTTTTGCTTATAAAGGCGAATCGTGAGTATAACATTACTTTCCAAAACCCTTTTGGATGATTAGGATGTCTAGCATCTCCAACCTTCGTAAATTCTCATCCAATATGAGAACATATATTATACTCTATCATATTGCAACCAAAACATTGTTTTAGATATCGTTATATCTGCCACACATGATGGTTTCTGAAACAATTCTTTCAGCTCCTAGATAAACTTGATATTAAAACAATCAAGAATCATGGAGGCAAACATGATACTTAAGATACTAACACTAGAATTGTTACTCTCGATTCAATACCAACTATTAAATTTCACGGAGTAAATAGATATTGCTGAAAGTTTGCAATAGGACTTTAAACTTTGATTGACACTCAACACAATACGATACCAGTTTGTAAAGTAAAAATCCAGAATTCTATAGTTACATTATCTCAATTACAACTAT
Organism: Avena sativa; assembly: GCA_916181665.1. Lineage (NCBI taxonomy): Eukaryota > Viridiplantae > Streptophyta > Magnoliopsida > Poales > Poaceae > Avena > Avena sativa. The sequence goes on along the minus strand of OV702281.1, from coordinate 383,296,865 downwards.
GCATAAGGTAGTGAACGAATGCCAATGACTACAACAAATTATGCAAATTCACTTTGATTTAATTTTATGATAAATTGAGTTCTACTAATCCAAATTAGAAATGAACTCCCACTCAAAAACGACATCCCTCGTGTCTTTTTGGTGACTACATGAACCAAATCCACTACACCAAGTCCGATCATCACGTCAGTCGGTGTAGTTTCAAAGGCGAGCATCAAATGGGCATCATATCTACTATATGACTCATTCTTAACCTTTCGGTCTATGTTCCGAGGCCATGTCTGTACATTCTAGGCTCGCCAAGTAAGAACCTTAGTATTCGCGTGTGTAACTGTCTTACACCCGAAATATGGTCGTGGATCCAAAAACACCCGATCATCACGTGATGTCTTGGAGCGACGAGAACATAATCGGTGCATACTAAAGGAAGAACACATTCTTATCTTGATATTTAAATGAGGGATCATCTTATTATGCTAATAAAATGCCAAACAAGCAATATAAGATGCTATCAAAACATCACATGTTTATAAGTGAAATGATACGGTTCCCGCATATGATCTCCATCATGTGCACTGTGGTATGATCTCTATCATACCTTTATGTGTAAGGCCAAGGTCTATGGAACTTACACGCTATGTGTGTTGTAAGAGTATCATCTCATACTTCTACTTACAACATCACCATATCATAACACTAGCCCAACAACAATCTAAACTAGATGCCTCTAATTTATCCATTGCAAGTTTTACGTGGCTTAGGGCTTTCGAAGATAGAACCGTTCTTACCTACGAACATGAACCACAACGAGGATAACCAAATTATTAACAACTCGTTGCAAATTAGATATTTGACTATAGTAGGAGAGACAGACACCCGCTAGCCACTTATGCAAAACTAGTTGCATGTCAAGCGTGGAACAAGTCTCATGTGCGAGGACATGTAAAGTTTGTCCGGGCCGCTTCATCCCACTATGCCACCAATATCCAAAGTACAACTAAGAAGCAATAAAATGATCATCATCGCCCACATACTCATATGTGTACTACCCGTGCAAAGCATCTACGCATATATCCGGCTTTGATACCACTATAGGGTTCGTAGCATAGAAAACAAAAAATTTCCTACGATGGGAACAACTATGTACCAAGATCTATCTACTCGATACAAACAACGGGCAGATGTATATCCGTAGAGAACATACCCTTGAAGACCGACAAAGCTTAACGAGTCCAAACTCGTGGTTGATGTAGACGATCTCTTGCCGATCTCAAGATCGAGAGGAAGTCCTAGCGCCGCAAAACAGCAGCGCATCCGTGCTCGCACACACGTTCGAGGCACCGAGCAACCTCCGCCTCCTCGCTCCAGCGATGCAGCGGAAGCACAACTCTTTCTTGCCGAAAATCCACCGGGAACATGTATCTCGCTAGTCCGAGACCATGGGGAATAAATTCTAGAGGGGGAGAGAGATCCTTCACAAGGAGGTGTGAGTGAGAGAGAGGGAGGGGGGCTCCTTTTATAGGGAGAGGGGGGGCACCCAAGGGGCCATGCACCCAGCCATGGGGCTGCCCCCACCTCTTCCACATTCATGTGGGTGGACACTCCACTCATTCAAATGCCTTTCAATTCCCTCCACTAAAAAACCCACTCAAATTCCCATTAAATTTCCACCAAATTTAATGCAAACTCTCATTAAATAAAACTCCTTTTATTTATTCAGAATTTTGTCAATTACTTTAATGACAAACATTCACATATAAACCCTTGCTAGTATTTCATTTCACATGCAGAAACACTTTCTGCAATTTCACCCGAAAACCCGTTTCGGTATCTAGTGAAATAAATTCCTGCGCTTGTTATTCTTTTCGGCATGAAACTTTTGCTCCAAATGGATGTCGGTGTATCTTAAGTGTGTCACCCTACGGTTCGCGAATAATGCGGACATGATCGAGACCCCTCTCAGATCAATAATCAAAAGCGTGATCTGGAGACCCATACTGACTCCCACACATTCAACGATGACTTTCTTGTGATCGTCGGAACCTTTTATGCTAGTATCTTAATCCCTTTGTTTCACGATATATTACATGTCCGAGATTCGATCATCGATATCTCCATACCTAGTTTGATCTCGTTATTGACATGCACTCTTTTCTCGTTCCCGTGAAACAACATTCTAGTGATCAAATCACTTGCTTGCAAGCTAATCAATGTGATATCACCGAGAGGGCCCAGAGCATATCTATCCGTCATCGGGATGAACAAATTCCACTCTCGATCCATGGGCCTCAACATAACACTTTATTAGTTCTGAATCCATCTTTATAATCACCCTGTTACGGTGTGACATTTGATGTTATCAAGAAACTCTTCCGGTATTAGTGATTGACATGATCTCATGGTCTAAGGATTAGGATCACTTCGTAAGTTGTTATAGCAATATAAACTCAATGACTTTGATCGTAATGCTATACTTCGGATGAATGTTCATCACATCATTACACTAATGTTGTGACCTCGTTATTAACAACATCCAATGTCCATGATCAGGAAACTTTGATCATCTTGTTAATCAACGAGCTAGTTTATAAGAGAGGCATAACTAGGAACTTCCTTTTTGTTTATTAAACACACATGTATTAACGTTTCCGTATTAATACAATTATAGCATGTAAAATAAACATTTATCATAAATAAGGAATACGATAATAACCACTTTATTATTGCCTCTCGGGCATATTCCCTTCAAAAGGAGCTGGAGTATTTTCAAAGATCAATTTAAGATCTGGATACCATCAAATAAAAATCAAGCTGGAAGATGTTCCCAAAATAGCATTTGTCTCAAGATATGGACACCATGAGTATCTGGTAGAACCATTTGGTTTGACCAATGCACCGGCAATATTCATGAATCTGATGAACAAGATCTTCATGCCATATTTGGACAAGTTTGTCATCGTCTTTATTGATGATATTCTGATATATTCCAAGGATAAGGAAGAGCATGCTGACCATTTGAGAATAGCATTGCAGACTTTAAGAGAACATAAGCTTTATGCTAAGTTCAGTAAGTGTGAGTTCTGGCTAGATGAGGTAGAATTCCTCGATCATGTAATCAGTAAGGATGGGATTGCTGTGAATCCATCTAAAGTCCAGTCGGTACTAGAGTGGACTGCACCGACCAATGTGAAGCAAATTCGAGGTTTCTTAGGAATGGCTGGTTATTATCGGAGATTCATTGAAGGTTTCTCCAAAATAGCCGGACCAATGACCAAATTATTAAGGAAGAATACACCATTCAAGTGGGATGAGAAATGTGAAGCAAGTTTCCAAGAGTTGAAGACTAGATTAACCACAGCTCCAATCTTAGCAGTTCCTGAAACAGGGAAGGACTTCACCGTATACTGTGATGCATCTAAAGAAGGTTTGGGTTGTGTATTAATGAAAGATCGGAAAGTGATTGCTTATGGTTCAAGACAATTGAAACCACATGAAGTCAATTATCCAACTCATGATTTAGAGTTAGCAGCAGTAGTTTTTGCACTAAAAGGATGGAGGCATTTTCTTTATGGAGCCAGATGTGAGTTATACACTGACCATAAAAGTCTCAAATATTTCTTCACTCAAAAGGAATTGAATATGAGACAGAAGCGTTGGTTGGAACTAATCAAGGATTATGATTTAACAATCAACTACACTCCAGGGAAAGCAAATGGTGTGGCAGATGCTTTAAGCAGAAAGAGTGTAGATACTCAACCTAGCAATAGGGAGCTACCAAAAGAATTACAAATGGACTTGGAAAGATTAGAACTTCAATTCATCAGAACAGAGGTTCTTGGAGGATTAGCTACTATGCATGTAGTTACAGAGCATGACAGTGATCTTATGCAAGAAATTTTTAGACATCAAGAAGAAGATCCTTTTATTGCTGAGGAAATTCGGAGGATATCTCAAGGGCAAAAATAAATTTTTCGTCTTGGGGATTATTGGTCTTTATGGTTCCAAGTCCGTCTATGTGTTCCAGATGTGACTAAGATCAGAAATGTCATACTCAAAGAAGCACATGATACACCATATTCTACACATCCGGGGAGTACTAAGATGTATATGGATTTAAAGGAAATATTCTGGTGGAATAACATGAAAAGAGATATTGCTAAATATGTATCGGAATGCCATACTTGTCAAAGGGTGAAGGCTGAACATCAAAGTCCAGCAGGACCATTACAACCTTTAGAAATTCCTGAATGGAAATGGGAGGAAATAGGTATGGACTTCATTACAGGATTGCCTATGACACCAAAAAGGAAGGATATGATATGGGTAATTGTGGACAGACTTACAAAGAGTGCACATTTCATTCCGGTGAACCAAAAGGATAATGCTGAGAAGTTAGTTGAAGTATATGTCAAAGAGATAGTAAGTAAGCATGGAGTACCCAAAAGATCGTAACTGATAGGGGATCAGTGTTTACTTTAGCATTTTGGAGGCAATTGCATGAAGCACTTGGTTCAAAGTTAGATTTTAGCACGACATATCATTCGGAGACAGGAGGTCAAACTGAAAGAACAAATCAAATACTAGAAGACATGTTGAGAGCTTGTGCACTAGATTTTGGAGGAACATGGGAAGATCACCTACCATTGGCAGAATTTTCTTATAATAATAGCTATCAGAGTAGTCTGAAGGCAGCTGCATATGAGGTTCTATATGGAAGGAAGTGTAGATCACCAATATGTTGGTATGAACCTGGAAGCAGCAAAGAATTTGCGCCAGATTATATCAAGGAGAGACAAGACATCATTGATAAGATCAGGGATAGACTAAAAATAGCCCAGAGCAGGCAGAAAAGTATGAAGATCAAAGTCGAAGATCATGGCATCCAGAAGTGGGAGATATGGTCTATTTGAAAGTAAGTCCAATGAAAGGAGTAAAAAGATTCGGATTTAAAGGGAAATTGAGTCCAAGATATATCGGACCATTCAAGATACCGAGTCAAAACAGAACTATAGCTTATGCTTTAGAGTTACCATCAAGATTGGCTCAAGTGCATAATGTTTTCCATGTGTCACAACTTCGCAAATGTTTGAAAGTTCCAGATGATGCAATCACACATCAAGAGATAGAACTACAAGCAGACCTGACTTATATTGAAAAGCCCTGTAAGATTCTGGAAGAAAACTAGAAAAGATTAAGGAATAGAGCAATCAAATGTTGCAAGGTATAGTGGGAACATCACCCTGAAAGAGAAGCCACATGGGATAAATAAGAGGATTTATGAAAAGCTTATCCAGAATTATTCAGGTACATCTCCACAAACTTCGGGACGAAGCTTAATTTAAAGGGGGAAGTCTGTAACATCCCAGCATTTAGGACCTAACGAAGGGTAGATTTAGGAATATGAATTGTTGCATGCATTCATCTATGAAAATGTGGGTAAAATTTTCGCCAATTAAAAAAACCTAAGTGATCAATGTTTCTTTCATACTTTGAGATTAGGTTTAGTCTTAAAGGATGATTGTTATAAACTTTGAGATGATCTTAAGGAGTTATGTGTTTTCAAATGGATTTGAAATATTAGACTTGAGTGTTTGAATTATAATTCAAATGAATTAGATATAAATTTTGAATCTTAATTCAATTAAGAGATAAATATTACAACTTGAATTCTATCCAAAGATAAACAATAATGAATATAAAGTCTATTTCTTATCATCAATACATATAATGAAGTTATAAAATTATAACTTATTTGAATCATCCACATAACTTACAAAAGTAAATTTACAAAGAATAGGAATATTCTTTATTAATAATAATATAATATTTATTACAATTCAATAAAATAAAGATTACATGAATAATAAAAGAAAATTACAAAAGAATAAGAAAATTACAATGGAATATTTACTAACTATACTATATCTAAATCTAAACTAAATCTTCATCCTTATCTTTGTACCTACAAAAAAAGACTAAATAAAAAACAAAAAAAAGATTAGTGTTAGTATTATTTCTCTCAGACATGTCAGTGAAATGCACTTGACAAATTCATCATTGAGAAATGTTATAAAAGGGGGAAGTTTCACCAATAGGAAAGATTCCATCTTTCATAAATTCAAAGCCAGAAGTTAGATGATAGCCAAGAGGGACAAATTCACCAGCCAGATGAAAGTAACCAGGTAAAAGTAAATATCCAGATTCTGAACATATCCACAAGTGCATAGCAGGAACACAAGCTGGACACACACCAACATGCATATGGTGTGCTGTCGACCTCACAAGCATAGCCCAATCTCACAAAACCACATCACAGCCGTGGGGGCACTAGTGCATCAACCCACTACACAACACACAAGAATAGCCAGTGTAGAAAGCAGCTAAACCAAGCACCACAACCAACAACCACACCAACCAAGGATCAACTAAACATCACCAGGATGGTGATGTAAGGAGGGGAATGGATCAGGTGGACAACAAGATCAAGCCGAGGAGCTAGGAGGACCAGGCTAGCTCAAGAGAAAGCACAGGAGTCCAGCAAAACCAGATCAAGATCATCATCATCAACTTACTACACCATCATCAGATTCTGTGGTGAGTTTCATAAAACCTTCACATAATCTAATCATCTTATTCAGAGAAAGCATGTGTTGTTTTATAAAACAAACCCTCAGAAAGCACCCAAGTGGGGTGAATCCATCATAGGGGTTTCTTTTAAACTGTAAAGGCAAACAACAAAGTACCAAGATCCAACCATAGCTCAGGGCAACATCCTTGCTCTGGTTGTCAAACTATATTTTACCGTTCAATCATGCATATACATATGATCTATTTATAGGCACATCCCTAAAGGAAGGGTAGCACCTTAGGAACAAATCCATAGGATCCATAACATGATCAAGCTCACTATCATTTTTCCAAGCTTTGATTCAATAAAGAATAGTTGGTACCTCTACCAGGACTATCTAGATGAACCAATTAGATAAGATTTGAATCCCTAAGCCTCAGACCAACATCATTGGTCTTAGGAAATTCAAATAAGAGCATCTATATTTATCTTTCAAAGCCAAGATTGTCTTAAGCATAAACTAACCAAATCCATGGTTTAGAATCAAACTTGTGTGCCATACATGATGGTGTCACAAGAACAATCCAATATGAATCAGGAAAGACAGTAAATCATCATAGATTCAGACAATCAACTAACTAATCATTTTCCTGTAAAACAGGAATCATAACTAGGATATTCCTATGATACACTTTACTGTTTGAGATCATAATGAACTCAACCCACATGTTAATTCCCAAGCTAACAGCACTAAGACATTAGCTGTATCTTATCATAATCATGACCATGAATCAAATAAACAGTGGAAAGCTATCAGATCATTAGCTTAACCAAGCATGTTTCCCAAACACCAATATCATCTTAATTAGATGCAATCTAAGCATCAAATCATCTAGTAAGCCACCAGGAACATCATCTATCATTTTTAAGCAACAAGCTTGAGGCCAATAAACATTTAGCATGTGTACAGACCATCCAAACATGAATCAATTCATCCAGTACAGGAACAAGCACATGGCAGGAACCCTAAATGGATGATCATCTTAATCTGAATCAAACAGTAGCGAGAGAGGACACAACCAACATCTAGCATCGAATTAGCAAGCACAGAAAGCACCAGGGGGAAGGAACAAAACTCACCGTAGGTCCTCGCTGAAGAAATTGAAGAGGAAGCAGATTGGCCGACGAACCCGCGGAGGCACAGGGAGCACCTAGGGGGCGCTGCAACCTGCACCAGCCACGGCGGCGGCCACAACAACACACGAATCCACCACACCACCATAGTCAAGACCACGACAGCGGCAGTAGCAATTGAATACATGCCAAACCCCAAAACCTAGGGTTCATAGAGGCATCAACCCATTGCAGGTGAGCCCCAGGCTCAAATCCAATTAGATAGAACGAACGAGCGTCATCGATAACCCCCAATTGCACCATGGCGGCGACCAGAACGGCCGACGGCAGCGGAAATCGACGGTGGCGGCATCGCCGGCCACGAGGTCGGTGTCAGAGGAGGAGAGGATAAGATCGAGGGAGAGAGAGAGAGGCAGTGAGCAGTGGGCCGAGCTGGGCCAGACCCTTCGGGGTGGCTCTTTTGTCTAGAATTAATGGGCCACTAGGGCCCAATAAGAATAATCAGCCTAGAAACAATTCCAGACCTGTTTCAATAAAAAGAAAAGACCAAAATACCCTTGGACTTAATAAAATTCTAGAAAATAAAATAAAAGTCCAAAAATTATAAATAAAATAATTTTGGATTCGAAAAAATCCAAACTACTCAAATAAATTAAAATATAAAATTTTAGACATTTAAATTTTATTAGGAATTTTGTAAATCATATATTCCTTATTGAATTTTAAAAAATTATTGAAGGGTGATAAAATTAATTAAAATTCACTTTCATTATGGATTAATATTGTAGTCTTTTAGAAAAATACTAAAAAAAAATATTTAATCACCATTTTTAATGTATAATTAATAATTCCTAAAAGAATTATTAAATCAATAAAAGTCAAATAAAAGGGAAATAAAATAAAATAACTCAATATATGTTATAAATATTAAAAAGTAATATTTATAAATCCTTTATTACTAAAAAGGAACTTTTTGGGGTAAATGCATCACATTACTTGCATAATCATCTTTGCTTCTTTAAATATTGTCCTTACCGGGCAAAAATGATGTTTTTGTAGAACTAGAAGCTCAAGGTCCAGTGCAAGCATCTGTTAGACCCCTCCCTTATAAAGGAAAGGATCCCTGTGATTGCAATGCTAGTCCCTGGATCAATGCTAGCATCCACAGTTTAAGATGAAGTACACAGATACAAAGGTCGTTTATTACATTCATTCCAGAGATAAAACATAGTCTTTTACAACTCAGGGCCATAGGCCTAGTACAAGAGTTTATGGAATAAGTAAATAACATAAGTCTTCATCTTCATGTGCCACAGGCAAGCATGTTGAGTGTAGACTCATGACTCCTATTCATCATCGGAGTAACCTGCAACATCACAAGTTACAGCCACAGAGGGTCAATACTTTGGGATAGTATTGGCAAGTGATACCTTAGTATATTTTAGGTGGACTATAATACTATATGCATTTTGGCTAAGTGTAGCTTGGCTTGCTTTGCTTGAAAATAAGTTTTACCTATTAGTTGAAAACACTAAGTTTTCTTTGTCAAAACATCCCCAAGGAACCACCAATAGACATTGGGGTCCTTCTCCCTTGTTCACCCACAAGTTTTTACTTAGAAGTTGGAGTGATGAGATTCTTGTAGCTTCCATGTCTTGATGCTCAAATTGTCCATTGCCTTGGACTAGGCTAAGTACTTAGGTTTTCCATCTGCAGAGGTTGTGCACTTTCCCCACCAGACTTGGTTTCCCAAGACAGGACCTTTCAGAAGCCTTTCCTTAGTCAAAATGGACGCGCTCCAACCTATCATCCCAACTACCACCAACTGTCCAAGTGACTAAGTTCTAGCAACCTATATGATCAGGGCAGAGCCCATATTGCCAAGTGGTTGCACTGTAAGCTTTCTCAACACTTGGCCTCCAAATCCCTTTGTGCCTGGGTGGCATACCACAAGTGAGATACACAACCCAAGTCCATGGCCTTGTGTAACCACTCAACATAACCCAATCTTTCCATTCCACCCAGGAGGTTCATTTGACTTAGTTGTTTTTATTAGAAAAGCATAAGTCCCATGACTTAGAAATATTTTCATCATAGTGTGTATAGATTTCCACCAACCCTTGTTTGCTAAATAGCTAGGCTAAGCATGGTAAGATAATCTAACTTAGGAAAATTCCTTAGCAATTCTACAGTTCTACACTACTTAGGATTTCCCAACTTAGCATTAGGCAAAATAGCATGCAATACTTAGCAAAATATCTAATGCTAGAACAAAACATAGGATAGAAACATTCATGAAAATATCACTTGCCTTGGTAGTGGGGAGAGTAGCACTCTTCACAATCACAATCACTAGCAAAATCTACAAGAAAAATTATAGCATTCAATTTCACACAATTTATTCAATAAAAAAATAATATGAATGCATGCATGCAAGAATTTTACTAAGTGGTGATTTTGGAAATTTTACCAAGCATGTGCATGATACTGAAACATAATAGGACACAAAATTTTTCCATAACAAACTTATTTAACATTAAAACTAATTATCAAAACAAATCTATACTCAAAATAGCTTTAAATATGATTCCACAAATAAAGTCATTTTAATGGTTACTATTTGTTAAACAAATTGGACATTCGGAAAGGTCTTGTTTCACTGAATCCAATGGTATAAAATTTGTAAAAATCTAACGTGGCATTCAAAAGTTATAGCAGTTTAAAGTTTGGATCAAAATCTGGTTTTAAATTCTGTTTTTGAATCAAACCTTGCCACGCGTCGCATCCTCACTGGCGCGTACCGCTTCGCGCGGATTGAGCGCTGCGGACCGCACGATCTAAATGAAATCTGGCGGCTCAGACACACGCGTACCCCTTCGCTCAGGATCTATCCTAGCCCTACGATGCAGATCCAACGGATCAAACCATCAAACCATGATCGGGCGGCGCTGGCGGCGTTGACTAGCGGCGGCGTGTCTGACTACGGCGGCGCCGGCGTTCTACATCGTCCGCGAGAAGGAGAGGGGTCTTACCAGGTTCGTCGGAGGCTGCTGAAGCTCGTCGTGGTACTGGCTTGCGGAGGGGCGCTCGGAGATGGGCTCTAGATCTCGTCGGAGTTGCGTCGGGTGGGTGTTGTCGGAGTTGTTGCCGAGGTTCTGCGTCGCCCTAACACGAACCAATGGGTTTAGAAGATGCGCAGAACAATTGCGAACACGCTCGGGTGAATAAGAAAGTAAGGGGCGCTCGGAACTTACTGAGATTGCTCGCCGGAGTTGGGGTGGTCGTCGGGTGCTTACGACGTCAAGTGAACACGTCGACCTGGGGCAGTACAGGATGCTATGTTGTGGTTAGAAGGTGCGCAAGAGGATTACTAAGCGTCTCGAACAATCCAGAGGGGAAGGGGCGCACGAAGCTCACCTGAATCGGTCGCCGGAGTTGGCTCTGTCTACGGCGGTGTCGAGCGAGTCGTGGGCAGCCTGGTGGCGTGAGTGTGGAATTGACAGGGGGAAAATGACTGCGAGGAGGTGGGGATCTTATAGCCGGTGCCTCGACAGGAAACGCCTGCGTTTAATTGCCCAATTAAGCCGCGCCATTACCGGCAGTCACTTCAGCTGCGACGTGGTCGCGGGCGGGGTTTGAGGAAGACGATGACAGCGTGGACAGGGCCCGCTCGTCAGCGATGTGCGCGAAAAGAATGTGGGGTCCGTCTGTCAGCGACTGGCTGTGTGCATTCGCGCGTGAGAGAAGAAAAAGAAATCCCCGGGTGGGCTAGTTGGGCTCGATCCTCTGCTGGGCCAGATACCTGGCGCTCGGCCCCTTTTCTTTGTTTAGTTCTTTTTCTTTTCTAAATTGATTTTCTGATTAGATTTTCAAATAGTTTCAAAATCAGTTTGAATTCAAATCTTTCTGAGGTTTTGCAGGGGTGAATTGGTCTCAGAAATGAGTCAAAGCTCATGGGGTTGCCTTGCAAAGGTTTGATCAGACTTGGATTTCAAACAACCAGAGACTTTGCACTATTTTGCAAATGTTTAAAAATAGAGGTTTTAAAATTATTTTTAATTTGGAAATTTTTGGTTAAACTTTTACACCTAATCTTTCTAATAGTGGGGCAAGCAAACAAGTTCCTTAACATTTTAGGTTTCAAAAGGTGATGGCCTAATGAGTGAAATTTACTCACATGAAATCCTAGCACAAGTTTCTGTTTTTGAGAAGAACCCTAAATGATGATGAATGCTTAGATGATATGAATGAGTTTTGGAATATGAATTTAGGGATGTTACAGCATCAGACTTCACTACCTTGCCATCACAAGGCAAGTTCATCACTTGCTCATGTCCTTTGAAGAGTCTTTATCAAAGTATTTGCAAATTGTGTGTTATCATATATGCTATAAAGGAAAGAAAATATTATTTTCATAAATAAAGAAATCATAGATATCATCCTAAGTGGTGATATAATGGAGAAATAGAACTTAGGGTTCTATTTGCAACAATGATGATCAAGTAGGGACTTAATAACCCCAGACGTCAGTGATTCTAGCGCCGTATATTACGCGTTAGCCATGCGATTTGGAATGGGACAGAAAAGTCAACTGTATCTTCTTCCTCTGGCATGAAGCCGGATGTGCAGGTCGTGGCTGTTATCCTCGTAGCGTGCATATTAATTGGTAATTCGTAGAGGATATGCAACATATGGGTGGGAACCCTCATCGTCCCACGATAGTTCTGTCATCTAACGGTTTGTACAAACCATTGCCGTAATTCATTATGTGGGCATGGTGTACACCAAGGAGGCATGCGGGGTCGCGAAGGGGGCATTGATTGGCTTGGACCAACTACTGGGCCCCACATCATGGAATTGTGGACGGGAAAGTACGCCCGGTTGTGCAACAAGGAGTTGATCTCTCACGAGTAAAGTAACGCACCTCTGCAGAGTGTAAGAACTGTAACTTGTTACTCCCTGTTCCAGGAAGGAGCTACGAACGCGGCAGGAAAGGAACTCCATGAAAGTTCTGGTCAACCTGTGAAGGCTGATTGTCATAGTTTTTTTCAGAATAAAATCAATCTTTGAAGAAAGATTTACAAAAACTGTATAGTGCCAAGGATTTATAATCCGAGGTGGTAGTTAGAGCATCAAACTTCCCACCTTGCATATAATTAACTTGTTGGGTAACGCTGTTACTCATTCTTTCCTTTGATCCCTTGCTTAGACTCTAAGGATCCCGAAGACGTGCCAATGTATGCAGCCGAATGTCAAGAAGATGTGTTCTACGAGGAACCTGGTCTGTCCGGAGGAGTTGAAGGAGTGGATTACGAGATCTGCTACGGTGTCGATGATAACGAATCCAACTAAGTATTTCTAGTTAATAGTAACCAACGGAGCCGAGCAGCATGAACTCTATAGAATAAGCTGCTGAGCTCAACTCCTAGTTGGAGTTGTTACTTTTAAATTCCGCTGAAACACTTTATATTTTGGTTTGTAAGTTGAATCTTTTGGAAGTCTTGAACTTCCGGTATTGTAATAATAATAATGTGTCTACATTTCTAATATGGACCCGCAATGTTTCTGTTGTACCACTCTGAGGGATGTGATATTTACGGAATGGTGTTCTGTGGATGTCATGTCAACGACTATAGTGTACTACACAGGCAGTGGTATGCTGGGTCACCGCAGTTGGTATCAGAGAAAATTGCTTTGACCTTAGGTTGGAAACCTAGTAAAGGGTATTACCTGTAGGAAAATTTAGCAACGATAAAGAATTCTCTAAAAGTAATATAATGGGTATTCAAATGAGAATATTCCGTTATATATTTTAGTGCGATAATTCTTTGTTATGATGCAATATGTCATTGGATACTAATCAAGGTTATTTTTTTGATATACAGAGATATGGCACCAAAGTTTCCAAAATAGACTTTGGTAAGGAAAGAGGAGACTCTTGATGATTATCTAGGATCATTCACAGACCAACTTCGTCAACTTTTAAAGCTCTTTAGTTGTCCCACTAGAATTCCAGTAAACACTATCACTTACCTCGATGGTCGAATGTTATCCAAGTATCATGTGAGTATACAACTTCTAGAGAAGCTTGGATTATATCACGATCTACCTATAGGAGAAGGTAGGAATCATTTAGCAGCCTATCATGTTGCTGTTGTGGAGGCAGAAAACCAAGGAGCTAGAAGGTAGCACATTCGACTCGGAACCTATACCGGATCATCTTAATTTGGTTAAGAAGTATCCTAAGTTAGCTTCCAAGTTTATGGATAGATACCGAACACTCGTTGCGTCTTTTTATAACACTCATCAAGTGATTGTTGAATACAAAAATGACATGTTAGAGGATCTAACTGATCCGGAACGGAGGAAGCAGTTATCATTCCAGTTAGAAAAAGAAGCAAGTAGTAGTGCAACACCTATCTTTAAGGATATACCTATAGATCCGAAATCTTTTATACCATATCCTTATTCACCAAGACCTGAACCTACACATGATCCTACTATGGATATGCAGTATGTAGTACCACAAGGCTCAGAGGATGGTTCTGACTCAGAACTTCCTATTGAGAATTCAGATGGTTGGAGAATGGGATCATATAATGGATCTCATGAACACCAGATGTCTACAGATGGTTCCGACAGGAATGTTGGACAATCTAGTTGGATGGGTGCAAGGATGAACCCTAACAATAGTAGTAGAAATACCATGTCAATAAATAACCAGGATGAAGTAGAAGATCCTGAGGAAAGAGTGTTCGAATCATCAACATCTTCTCAAAATCCAGGGAATATACATTATCTAGTGTTTAACTATCTTTCCCACGAGAGCACCTGGGGAGCTACAGGATCTGTGTATCCTATTGACAACTCCAGAAATGAAGCTCCGGAGATGCAGGCTGGAGATAATGTTGAATATGTTTCTGAAGACTTTTCAACTGAGCTGGAGGGAGTCAATGCGCTCAGGTTGAGTAATGACTCAAGTCCTGACACTTCAGATACAGAGTATGTTCCTTCTGGAAGGCCATATGTTCCACAAACTGTGCGACGAACAACACATCATCATGGTTGGACATCAGGCATGTACGATGAACGTGGTCAATAGTATCAAGTAGTGTGTATTGTACCCAAGTAATAAGGTAGTTTTGTAACGATACCTATATGGTATATGTTGTAATAACTTTGTATCATTATGTAAAATATGTGAAATGCATAGTTGGATTTTCTTTGGATCTTCGTTGTGTGACTAGTTCTGTGCGTAAAGTCGAGCTCAGAACACATGTGCATGATGTAATTATGAGTATTCGCTTTATGTTGCAGGACTAGAGGGTCATGGATATGGGTGTAGAAATGGAAACTGAGCAGCAGCGGATGGAGCGAGAGGCCAAGAAAAAGGCCGATGCAGATGCAGCAAACCAATAAGCATTACCACCACCACCAATGAGGCCGTTAATGGAGTAGAACTTTATGCAATGCATGCAAATGATGCAAGAGACCCAGAACAAGTTCATGGAAGAGCTGCTGGGGCGAGAAAATCAGAGGGCACCTGAAGGTGGAGGAGTGAGTCTATCTGATTTCCAGAATGCAAGACCGTTACCTTTTGCATCAGCTCCTGAACCAATGGATGCAGAAGACTGGCTAGCATATACAGAAAGGAAGCTGGAAACTGTGGATTGCAATGATGAGGAAAAATTGAGGTATGCAACTCATCTGCTGACTGGACCTGCAGCATCATGGTGGGAAAATCAGTTAGCCATGCAACAACCAGGAAGGGAGTTTACCTGGGAGGAGTTCAAGTAGAGATTCCATGAATATCATGTTCCATAAAGTGTCATGGAGTTGAAGTGGAGATAATTTGAGGAGCTTCAGCAAGGATATACTAGTGTCATGAAGTACATCCGGGAGTTTAGCCAACTATCTCGTAATGCTGAGGAGGATGTTAACACTGAAGAGAAGAGGAAGAAGCGTTTCTTGCGTGGATTAAATCCGTTTGTGAAGATGCAGCTAAGGTTAGCCAATAAGCAAACTTATCAGCAGATGTTGGATGCAACCATTACTTTTAAAGATGACTACAAGAATGTCGAAGATGATTGGAGGAAGAGAGCCAAGAAGGAAACTAAGAGAATTCAGGCAAGTAAACCTAAATCCAACCTAGAGTTCAAACCTCAGAATAGGAATTATGGCAACAACAACAACAACAATAACAATAACAAGGGCAGTGGTGGAAATCAATCCAATCCAAGAAGGAATGTTATATGTAACAATTGTGGAATTCCAGGGCATTTCTAGAGGGAATGCAAAAAGGCTGTAGTGATCTGTTATGGTTGTGGTCAGAAGGGGCATATCAAGCCAGATTGTCCGAGCAAACCACCGGGAGGATGGCCTACCAAGGGAGGAGGGAAAGCCAGTGGAGGTAATGGACAACCCAATAAAGGAGGAAATAATGGCAAGAACAACAATGGCAAGAGAAACCGACCTACCGGAAAACTGAACCGTGCAACCCTCGAGGAGGTGGATAATTCGGAGCATGCAGTGATAGGTACGCTCAATATCCTTACCAATCCCGGCAAAGTTCTATTTGATACTGGTGCAACTAATACATTCATTTCTAAAGAATTTTGTGATAAGTTCAGGATTAGAAGGGCAACATTAGAAAGTCCTATGACCGTAGTTACGGCAGGAGGGAATGTGATTGTACGCCACATAAAACAAGATCAGGTTATCTCAATCTGTGGTTGTACATATTTCGCAGACCTTTATGTGATTCCTTTGAAGGGAATTGCAGTAGTGCTGGGGATGGATTGGGTGATGGAACACGGAGCTCAGATAATTTGTGAGGAGAAAACTGTCTCAATCAAAACTCCAAGTGGATCAAGGATAGTTTATCAAGCAAATAAACACAGTCATATCATGGTGGATCTGCAGTTGAATTCAATGAAAGAAGTTAAATTAGAAGAGATTCCTATAGTTAATGAATTCCAAGATGTTTTTTCCAACAGAGTTACCGGGAATGCCACCAGACCGGGAGATAGAGTTGACCATTGACCTAATACCTGGTACAACACCAATAGCTCAAGCACCATATAAAATGGGACCCAAAGAGTTGAAGAACTCAAAGATCAAATTAATGAGTTAGCGAGAAAAGGATTTATACAGGAAAGTGTATCTCCATGGGGAACACCGGTAATCTTTGTGGATAAGAGAGATGGTGGAAGACGGATGTGTGGTGATTATAGAAATCTGAACAACGTGACTATCAAAAATAAGTATCCTTTACCAAGAATTCAAGATTTGTTTGATCAAGTGAAAGGAGCTGGAGTATTTTCAAAGATCGATTTAAGATCTGGATACCATCAAATAAAAATCAAGCCAGAAGATGTTCCAAAAATAGCATTTGTCTCAAGATATGGACACCATGAGTATCTGGTAGTACCATTTGGTTTGACCAATGCACCGGCAATATTCATGAATCTGATGAACAAGATCTTCATGCCATATTTGGACAAGTTTTTCATCGTTTTTATTGATGATATTATGATATATTCCAAGGACAAGGAAGAGCATGCTGACCATTTGAGAATAGCATTGCAGACTTTAAGAGAACATAAGCTTTATGCTAAGTTCAGTAAGTGTGAGTTCTGGCTATATGAGGTAGAATTCCTCGGTCATGTGATTAGTAAGGATGGGATTGCTGTGAATCCATCTGAAGTCTAGTCGGTACTAGAGTGGACTGCACCGACGAATGTGAAGCAAATTCGAGGTTTCTTAGGAATGGATGGTTATTATCGGAGATTTATTGAAGGTTTATCCAAAATAGCCGGACCAATGACCAAATTATTAAGGAAGAATACACCATTCAAGTGGGATGAGAAATGTGAAGCAAGTTTCCAAGAATTGAAGACTAGATTAACCACATCTCCAATCTTAGCAGTTCCTGAAACAAGGAAGGACTTCACCGTATACTGTGATGCATCTAAAGAAGGTTTGGGTTGTGTATTAATGCAAGATCGGAAAGTGATTACTTATGGTTCAAGACAATTGAAACCACATGAAGTCAATTATCCAACTCATGATTTAGAGTTAGCAGCAGTAGTTTTTGCACTAAAAGGATGGAGGCATTTTCTTTATGGAGCCAGATGTGAGTTATACACTGACCATAAAAGTCTCAAATATTTCTTCATTCAAAAGGAATTGAATATGAGACAGAAGCGTTGGTTGGAACTAATCAAGGATTATGATTTGACAATCAACTACACTCCAGGGAAAGGAAATGTTGTGGCAGATGCTTTAAGCAGAAATAGTGCAGATACTCAACCTAGCAATAGGGAGCTACCAAAAGAATTACAAATGGACTTGGAAAGATTAGAACTTCAATTCATCAGAACAGAGGTTCTTGGAGGATTAGCTACTATGCAGGTAGTTACAGAGCATGATAGTGATCTTAAGCAAGAAATTTTTAGACATCAAGAAGAAGATCCTTTTATTGTTGAGGAAATTCGGAGGATATCTCAAGGGCAAAAATCAGTTTTTCGTCTTGGGGATTATTGGTATTTATGGTTCCAAGACCGTCTATGTGTTCCAGATGTGACTAAGATCAGAAATGTCATACTCAAAGAAGCACATGATACACCATATTCTATACATCCGGGGAGTACTAAGATGTATATGGATTTAAAGGAAATATTCTAGTGGAATAACATGAAAAGAGATATTGCTAAATATGTATCGGAATGCCATACTTGTCAAAGGGTGAAAGCTGAACATCAAAGTCCAGCAGGACCATTACAACCTTTAGAAATTCCTGAATGGAAATGGGAGGAAATAGGTATGGACTTCATTACAGGATTGCCTATGACACCAAAAAGGAAGGATATGATATGGGTAATTGTGGACAGACTTACAAAGAGTGCACATTTCATTCTTGTGAACCAAAAGGATAATGCTGAGAAGTTAGTTGAAGTATATGTCAAAGAGATAGTAAGTAAGCATGGAGTACCCAAAAAAATCGTAATTGATTGGGGATCAGTGTTTACTTCAGCATTTTGGAACCAATTGCATGAAGCACTTGGTTCAAAGTTAGATTTTAGCACGCCATATCATCTGGAGACAGGAACCAGGGGGAAGGAACCAAACTCACCGTCATGGTCGAAGTCGTCCAGGAAGTGAGCGAGCCCAAGGCTCAGCGCAGTCGTGGCCCCACGGCGGAAGGCCGACCGCAACATGTACACAACCGCTGGAGCCCTCTCCAGGTAGCGCCATACCTCCATGAGTTCGCTGGGAATCACCTCCGTCGATGATATCTCCTGGAGGTACGCGCGAATGCAGGTCGCCGAAAGGGCAGCAGAATCCACCAGCATGGTGACGCACTGTGTCAACACCCGGATTTTTCAATCCTAGATGCCTGTTATGCCATACATCGCAATCCCAGGATTACCATTTTTGCGAGACATAACAGAATTGGATACCATAGTACTTCATCCATTACAAACGGTACATAAGTTCTTACACAAATGGGGATCTCATGATCCAGTTCTTAATACAACATCAAGCAGCGGAATACGTAATAATAACGGTAGCGTAGGCGAAGCTCCATCTTCAGGGTCACAGGCAATGCTGACGATGGGAGATGATCCTAGTTGTCGTAACCTTCCTGGGGTCCATCTTCCAGGTACTCCTCTTCATAGTCTGGCCATGGGAATAGCCAGGGACAAAGCCATGAGTACTCTTTAAGTACTCGCAAACTAATACTAACAGGTAAGGGGTTTTTCGATAATAGGACACTAGGCTCTAGGGTTGTTTTGCAAAAAGCCAGGTTTATCTCTACTATGTTCCAAAGCTAGTCACAATTTTATAACTCCTAAGTGGGATCTTGTAATTCAGGTCACAACTCTGTTGTGGTCAAGTCAAAGTCTCAATTCATTTCACAAGTCATTTTGAAAAGTCTGACGGGGGAACAGTATGGCCACTCTAACTGTCCATAACCGCGGACGCGGCTATTCGAATAGTTTGACACTCTGCAGAGATTGTACACTTTCACCACAACATTCGATACATCCGTCAAGAACAAATCCTGAATTCACCATACTCAGTATGCGGATAATCAATCCTAACCTTTCAATTACACGCCCTAGTATAAGCACCTCTCCTGTGAGTTTGGCCTCCCAACCATGACCAACTGTCATATTGGGTACTACACAGGTGGACAATCTTCACAAGGTAGCCTCAGCTCAGACCTTGGCCGTGAGGGAACTAATACTAAGGAATATAAGTTTCCAGTCAAGCCCTACCCAATATTCGGGTATTGTGGTTGTACGCTAAAATTGGAATGGTATCGCATCCAGACAACCATCAGTTTTATAAAGGGCTAAGGCTCATGCCTCAACATTTTCATCACCAAAATCATCAAGTGTTTGGAAACACATGTCCAAAACATTTCAATAGAATGATCCATCATTCCAAGGTTTTCATAACCATTTTTCCACCAAGTATTCCCATCTATAAGTTGATCAAGTTTTATGCTTAGCACTAGCATCTATAAGTGGGGGTAGGCACTAATGAGGGGTGGTAACTAGTGGATTTTCACTAAGTACAACCTTATGTCTCAAGCTGACATCAAGGTTTCTAACTTAGGCCAAATTTTATGCTACTTATGCAACCTTCACATATCTTTCTAGTATCTACCAGTCTCTTAAGTAGACTCTAAGTAAGCTTTGATAAAGAAATAAAGTAATAAGCTTGCACATAAAACTAGGATTTGGTTTATCAAGTGGGTATGATCACATATGCTTAAGGCATATAGTAGTCATATCACAAGTATGGGTTTGTGGCATTAGTAGGGTATCGGGCAAGGGTTAGCTTGCATCAATATCAGTATAAGCTTGCATAGGTATAGTATCTTGCAAGTGTTAGCTTGCACATTCACTAGTAGTATTAGGCTTGCCTTGTGCAGAGCAGTGGTTGAAGTTCTCCTCGGCTTCTTCTTCGTAGTTTCCTCCTTCCTCCTCGTATCCTTGGTCGGTACTAGCGTCTATGAATAAATACGAGGTACACAATCACCAAACAATACTTAACTACTTGCAATCATCACACACAAGGGTCCTATAGATGATCTAGAATCATCTCTAACATTACAAGGTTAAGGCTTGGTTTAAATCTTTTTATTTTTAGAAAAGTAATTTCTACTCACTGAAAAATTACTTAAGATTTAATATTCTCCAAACTAAACATGGGATCATGTTGACACATGTCATCACCACATATTGTAGTCCATGGGAATGTGATTTAAAGTGGTGTCACAATTTAATAAGGTTTTATCCTTTTAATTTAATTAATTAAAGTGGCTAGAAATGCTTATGTAGCATTCTTTTATTACTTGAACATTATTTCTGCAAGTAAACCTATATATATTTTTTTATATTCTGAAAGGTATGGTTAAATGTGATTTTTGAGAGTTGGAATCAACTCAAAAGCTTTTGTGGTTTAAATTTGAAAAATGTTTGAATGCAGAAAACCTTCTGCCTTGTTATTTTTACTATGGGTGATATACAGATCCAAATGACTTGAATCCAACGGGCTTGGATTAAGCATTCACAGAGTTTCTAGCAAAATTGGTTTCATTCAAATTGGTGCAGTGAATCGATCTGGGTTGATTTTTGAAGTTGGTTGCTGAAGTGTGTTTGAATTGAAACAGAAAAAGATTTAATTTGAATTGCTGGGCTGCGCGGGAAATTCTAACGGGCCGGCCTTCTAAGCGCAGTGCTCCCGCGGGCTGCTTAAGTGGGTGTCCCCACTCGTCAGTGACACGGGGCTGGGCGAAGCGGTATGGGGCAACGTGGATCGTTCGATCTAGTTCTAATCCAACGGCTGGGAGTCATCGTCGACGCGAGACAACTCCGGCGAGAACGAAACCTAGCGCGGCCAGTGAGGGGTGCTGGGGGCTCACCGGGGTGCTGGCGAGGGTCGGCGAGGCGGGCGAACGACGAAGTCGACAACGACGAACCTCCTGGTACCGGTGGCTTCTCCTGGGGCGGCTCCAATCGCTGGCTCCCTTCTTCTCCAGAGGCGGCGGGCTCCGGTGAAATTCCGGCGAGGTGGTGCTCGCCTTGCTCTGAGGACGGTGTGGCACGGTCAGTGAGGAGAGGGGAGTGAGATGGTGTGAAGAAATCGTGCGGGGGTGGCCTCTATTTATAGTCGAGCGAGGGGACCGTCGGGGCGCACGGTGAGCTCGTCGGGGGCGATGTTACAGGCGGCTAATGGCATGGGCAAGGGTAGGGGACGGTCCTGTGTCTCCTGGCGATGCTCAACGACATGGTCGCGAGGCATGGGGCGATGTGGTTTGGTCTGGAACGGCCGGTGCTCTGCGCGGCAGAGGCGGCGTCTTCGACGGCGGACGGTGGCGGTATGGCACGGGGCGGCAAACGGGGATGTCTGGCAGTCTCCTGGGTCGGTGGTGATCGTGTGTGCACGCGGTGAGGGCGGCGCGCGGTCTGTGGACGTTGGTCGAGGGTGGCGCTCTGGCGCACGCTCGGCATGGTCTGGGCGCGGCTTGTGCGCGTGGTCCAGGGCTTGGCAACGCTCGCGGCTGGGACAGGGAGTGGCGGTGGACGGTGGGCTGCCTCCCAGACAAGGTTGGCACGGCTAGTTCTTCCTCTAGCCTGCTATCCACAATGGGGTGACATTGGGGTGCTCGGCTGTTCACCATTGATGACAATGGCAAGGTCACAGGGGTGCTAGTGTTGGGATAATCTTTCTAGATGATCTACTAAGTTGTGTGTGAGCTAACTAGGGAACAAGTTAGGCAAGAATCACTGCACACTATAGTGTTTGATGTTTTGTTTGATTTGTGTCTGTAACCTGTTTGATGAAATGGCCGCATGAAATCAAGTTTTGAATTTTGAAATGAATTTTGGTGAGTTTGCTAGATTGGTGCTGGTGAGTCTGCAGATGCTTGGGTTTTGAAAGTTGAGCTTGTTTGAGTGGGTTTTGGAAAAGTGGGATCTTCCCATATGATAAAGATTCAATTTTGATTTGTCATTTAAACTATGCATTTGAAAGTTTCTGGATGATCACAAAGTGGGCCTTTATACTTTGTTATGAGTACATTCAAGGGGTGCAAAGATCCAGAAAAGTTTCTGTTAGGTTTTGAAAGTTTGAGACAGCCAAAGTAGGCATGTGAGTTAAATTGTTCAAAATGACCATTCACTTAATATATTTGTTTTGATTTACTTGTCTTTAGGAAAAGTGTGGGAAATGTTTTAGATGATGTTCATTTCACCTAAGAAACATTTTACAAGCAATGGATCACACAAACAAGGTGGTTTTTAAAGAAATTCAAAATCCATGCATACACATATGCATGCATTCATGAGTTTATTTAGAAAAGTTTTTGTTAACCCTAATCTTGATGATTAGTGTTTGATGATTTAAGTTTGGTGTTTTTGGGATGTTACAAACCTTCCCCCTTAAACAAAATCTCGTCCTGAGATTTGAAGAGATCTGGAAACTCCGTCCTGATGTGATCTTCGCGTTCCCAGGTAGCTTCCTCTTCTGTGTGGTTGCTCCACTGAATCTTGAGAAACTTGATGCTTTGGGTTCTGGTAGTTCGAAAGGCTTCTTCTAATATACGGATGGGTACTTCGGGATAGGTTAGGTCATCGTTGATCTCCATGGTCCGGTGATCGATATTCTTGAACACTTCGGTGTTCTCGAGGACTTCGAGACACTTGCGAAGTAATGAGATATGGAACACATTGTGCACAGCTGACATCTCTTCTGGTAGCTCCAGTTGATACGATACTTCTCCTTGACGGTTCAGAATTTTGAAAGGTCCGATATATCTGGGGGCTAACTTTCCTTTGAGTTGGAAACGCTGCATTCCCTTCAATGGCGACACATTCAGATAAACAAAATCTCCGATGTTGAAGGCGAGGTCTCGACGTCTCTTGTCGGCATAACTCTTCTGTCGGGATTGGGCGGTCTTGAGGTGCTCACGAATCTTGTGAACCTTCTCTTCTGCTTCTCGTAGGATGTCGGGTCTGAAGATATGACTCTCTCGTACTTCCGACCAGTTCAAAGGGGTGCGGCACTTTCTTCCGTACATGAATTCAAATGGGGCCATTTGCAAACTGGCTTGGTAACTGTTGTTGTATGAAAATTCTGCAAACGGCAGACAGTCTTCCCACTTGGATCCATATTCTAGCACACATGCTCTAAGCATATCTTCGAGTATTTGATATACTCGTTCTGTTTGTCCATCGGTCTGAGGGTGATACGCGGTACTGAAATCTAGGCGGGTTCCTAAACCTTCTTGGACTTTCTTCCAGAATCTCGAGGTAAACTGAGTTCCTCGATCCGATACTATGTTCTTGGGGAATCCATGCAAACTAACGATTCTAGCGATGTACAACTCTGCTAGCTTCGAACTCTGATAGGTGGTTTTGACGGGCAAGAAATGGGCGACTTTGGACAATCTGTCCACTATGACCCAAATAGAGTCATTTCCCCTACTAGAAGTAGGTAGTCCAGTGATAAAGTACATTCCTACAGAATCCCATTTCCATTCCGGAATTTGCAAAGGTTGCAACAATCCAGCGGGTCTTTGATATCCGGCCTTGACTCGCTGACATATATCACACTTGGCGATATAGCTTCCGATTTCTCTCTTCATCTTATGCCACCAAAATTGCTCTTTCAAATCTTGATACATCTTAGTTCTTCCGGGATGGATAGAATAAAGAGTATCATGAGCCTCCTTCAAGATAACTTCTTTTAACTCAGAATCTGATGGTACACAAAGGCGTCCTTTGTACCACAAAACTCCTTCTTCGTCCTCGGTGAATCCGGGTACTTTGCCTGTACCGATACGACGCTTGATTCCGTCGATACTAGCATTTCCTTTCTGCGCCTCTTTAATCTGACTGATCAAAGTGGGCTGAAGTTCTATGCTAGCCAAAAATCCTTCACTTACTAATTCCATTCGAAAATCTTCCATCTCTTTGTGCAAACTTGGTTGCTCCTTCAAAATCATGGAGTTCAAGCGGCACGGCAATCTGCTAAGGGCATCAGCTACCACATTGGCTTTTCCAGGGTTATAGTGAATGTCCAGGTCGTAATCCTTGATTAGCTCAATCCATCTTCTCTGCCTCATATTCAGCTCCTTCTGAGTGAATATATACTTTAGGCTCTTGTGATCCGAATAAATCTCACAATGGTTTCCCATCAGGTAATGTCTCCATGTCTTCAGGGCTAGAACTACGGCTGCGAGTTCGAGGTCATGGGTTGGGTAATTTTGTTCATGTTGCTTCAATTGTCGCGATAGATAAGATATAACTTTGCCTTCCTGCATTAGCACACATCCGAGACCAATCTTGGATGCGTCACAATACACATCGAAGGGCTTCGTGATATCTGGCATGATCAAGATTGTGGCTAAAATCAATCTCCTTTTGAGTTCTTGAAAACTTGCTTCACATTTGTCGCTCCATTCAAACTTCTTGTCCTTCTTCAGCAATTGGGTCATGGGTCTGGTGATACTAGAGAATCCTTCTACAAATTTGCGGTAATATCCCGCCAATCCGAGAAAAGCACGAACTTGGGTTTGAGTGGTTGGGGCTTGCCAATCTTCTACATCTTTCACTTTGGCAGGGTCAACGGCAATTCCTCCGGCTGATACAATGTGACCGAGGAATCCTACTTCCTGTAACCTATTCACATTTGCTAAACTTTGCATACAGCTGATGCTCTCTAAGTGTTCCAAGAATGGTCCTTAGGTGTAGCTCATGTTCTTCTTCTGATTTGGAATAAATCAGAATGTCATCGATGAAAACAACGACAAACTTATCCAGGAAGTCCATAAAAATCTTATTCATGAGGTTCATGAAATAAGCGGGGGCATTGGTTAATCCAAAAGACATGACTGTATACTCATACAATCCGTATCTGGTGGTAAAGGCAGTCTTTGGGATATCCTCTGCACGAATCTTGAGTTGATGATAGCCAGTCCTAAGATCAATCTTGGAAAACACCTGGGCACCGGTCAACTGATCAAACAAATCTTCTATCTTAGGCAAGGGGTACTTGTTCTTGATGGTGACATCGTTCAACTTCCGATAATCCGTACACAAACAGTTACCTCCATCCTTCTTGTCCACAAACAAGACAGGTGATCTCCATGGGAACGCACTTGGTTGAATCAATCCGATTTCTAACATAGAATCCAGTTGCTTCTTTAGTTCTTCTAGTTCTGACGGGTTCATACTATAGGGTCTCTGGGCTATGGGTCCTGTTCCGGGGATTAGTTCGATGATAAACTCGATATCCCGATCTGGGGGCATACCGGGCAAAACATCTGGAAATACATCGGGGTATTCGTAGACTATCCGGACTTGGTCAATGGTAGGTTGGGCTATACTCTTGTTACACTTGAATTGGCGAGGTAAGGTTTCAGATATATGCTCGACTGATATTCCGGCGGTACTGGTCATGGTGATGGCTTTCTTAGCACAGTCAATCAATCCTTTATGTTTGGACATCCAATCCATTCCTAGTACTACTTCCAAACCTTTAGTTCCGAGTACTATTAGGTTAGCATAAAAATCTATGCCATGGATTCAGATAGGGACGGATTTGCAAATTTGCCTAGCCTTGGTGGTTGATCCGGGAATTTGTACAATCATCACATGCTTCAATTTGGTTGGTTGAATTTTACTGGGGCAAGCAAATTCTTCGATGAGAAATGAATGCGATGCACCAGAATCAAACAACACTCTTGCAAGTATTGAATTAACAGAAAACATACCCAGCACGACGTCTGGCGCTTCCTGAGCTTCTTCAGCATGCATGAGAAAAAGAGGGCCATTGCGGTTGAGTGAATTCCCTGGGGCAAATCTTCTCCCTGGCTGGACACGACGCTACTGCTGATCTGGGACATTGGTATTAGGGGCTGTAGAATTCTTCTTGTTGGGGCACTCGTTGGAGTAGTGGCCTTTATTTCCACAATCATAACAGGTCACTTGTGACTTGTCCTTGGCTGCGACATGCACAACATTGCTTCCAGTCCTCGGGGCAGTGTTAGGGTTGGCGGTAGCATTGTTGGTGTTGAACTTGGGTGGGGCACGAGTGAAATTGCTAGAGTTGGCGGGGTTGTTGTGATTTCCTACGGGTCTAGGGTTTCCACGGTTGGGATAGGTCGGACGGGTCATAGGGGGTCTGTTGGTTCTTGGGGCAAATCCTGGAGATGGGTTGGGGCGATACTTTGGGGTCTGATGGGTTCCTGGTTGATGCATCATGCGACGCTTGCGGTTCTCATTTGCCTGGTTGATCTTTCCTTCCATCTAGATAGCAGAGTCGACAAGGGCTTCAATATCAACAAAGGGGATATTGACTAACACTGTCTGCATCTCGTCATGCAGACCATTCAGGAATCTTTCTTTTTTCTTGGCTTCGGTGTCTATCTCGTCCGGGGCATACCTAGCTAATGACAAAAATTTGTCACGGTATTCCACTACAGTCATTCTTCCTTGCTTCAATTCTCGGAATTCGTCTCTCATTCTCTTGATCAAACCTGGTGGCACATGGGTTCTGCTAAACTTGACCTTGAATTCCTCCCAGGTCATCATCTGGCCTCCGGTCATTGCACGGACACTGTTCCACCATGCCCTGGCATCTCCGGCTAGATAATGGGTGGTGAACAGGACTTTCTCGTTGGCTTCGACTCCTGCTACTTCTAAGTTGTTTTCCATGGTTTGCAGCCAATGATCAGCATCTAGGGGTTCTTCTGACTTGGTGAAAACGGGTGGGTTGGTATTCTGGAAATTCTTGAGCTTAGATCCGTGGTTGTCCTGATTTCCGTGGCCTTGGTTGTTGTGGGCCAGCTGGGCTATCTGTTGCAGAGTGGCTAGGTTGGCTTGACGTTCCGCTCTTTCAGCTTCATGGTCAGAAGTCAACATTTGCAGGATCTACAACATCGGGTCCGGGGCTGAATGTCAACACCCAGATTTTTCAATCCTAGATGCCTGTTATGCCATACATCGCAATCCCAGGATTACCATTTTTGCGAGACATAACAGAATTGGATACCATAGTACTTCATCCATTACAAACGATACATAAGTTCTTACACAAATAGGGATCTCATGATCCAGTTCTTAATACAACATCAAGCAGCGGAATACGTAATAATAACGGTAGCGTAGGCGAAGCTCCATCTTCGGGGTCACATGCAATGCTGACGATGGGAGATGATCCTAGTTGTCGTAACCTTCCTGGGGTCCATCCTCCAGGTACTCCTCTTCATAATCTGGCCATGGGAATAGCCAGGGACAAAGCCATGAGTACTCTTCAAGTACTCGCAAACTAATACTAACAGACAAAGGGGTTTTTGTATAATAGGACACTAGGCTCTAGGGTCGTTTTGCAAAAGCCAGATTTATCTCTACGAGGTTCGAGAGCTAGTCACAATTTTATAACTCCTAAGTGGGATCTTGTAATTCAGGTCACAACTCTGTTGTAGTCAAGTCGAAGTCTCAATTCATTTCACAAGTCATTTTGAAAAGTCTGACGGGGGAACAGTATGGCCACTCCAACTGTCCATAACCGCGGACGCGGCTATTTGAATAGTTTGACACTCTGCAGAGATTGTACACTTCCACCACAACATTCGATACATCCGTCAGGAACAAATCCTGAATTCACCATACTCAGTATGCGGATAATCAATCCTAACCTTTCAATTACACTCCCAAGTATAAGCACCTCTCCTGTGAGTTTGGCCTCCAACCATGACCACTGTCATCTTGGGTACTGCACAGGTGGACAATCTTCACAAGATAGCCTCATCTCAGACCTTGGCCGGGAGGGAACTAATACTAAGGTATATAAGTTTCCAGTCAAGCCCTACCCAATATTCGGGTATTGTGGTTGTACGCTAAAATTGGAATGGTATCGCATCCAGACAACCATCAGTTTTATAAAGGGCTAAGGCTCATGCCTCAACATTTTCATCACCAAATTCATCAAGTGTTTGGAAACACATGTCCAAAACATTTCAATAGAATGATCCATCATTCCAAGGTTTTCATAACCATTTTTCCACCAAGTAATCCCATCTAAAGGTTGATCAAGTTTTAAGCTTAGCACTAGCATCTACAGGTGGGGGTAGTACTAATGAGGGGTGGTAACTGGTGGAGTTTTCACTAAGTCCAACCTTATATCTTAGGCTGATATCAAGGTTTCTAGCTTAGGCCAAATTTTATGCTCTTTATGCAACCTTCAGCACAACTGTCTGGTATCTACCAAACTCTTAGGTAGACTCTAAGTAAGCTCTGATAAAGAAATAAAGTAAGAAGCTTGCCATAAAACTAGGATTGGTTTAACCAGTAGGTAGGATCATAAGTATGGGTTTGTGGCATCAGAAGGGTATCTTGCAAGGGTTAGCTTGCACAATATCAGTATAAGCTTGCATAGTTACTAGCTTGCTAAAGTAGAGTGTCTTGCAAGTTTTAGCTTGCCTTGTGCAGAGTAGTGGTTGAAGTTCTCCTCGGCTTACTCTTCGTAGTATCCTCCTTCCTCCTCGTAGTATCCTTGGTCGGTACTAGCGTCTATGAATAAATACGAGGTACACAATCACCAAACAATACTTAACTACTTGCAATCATCACACACAAGGGTCCTATAGATGATCTAGCATCATCCCTAACATTACAAGGTTAAGGCTTGATTTAAATCCTTTTATTTTTAGAAAAGTAATTTCTACTAATTGAAAAACTACTTAAGATTTAATATTCTCCAAACCAAATATGGGCTCCTGTTGACACATGTCATCACCACATATTTTAGTCCATGGGAATGTGATTTAAAGTGGTGTCACAATTTTATAAGGTTTTACCCTTTTATTTTAATTATTTAAAGTGGCTAGAAATGCTTATGTAGCATTCTTTTATTCCTTGAACAATATTTCTGCAAGTAAACCTATATATTTTTATATATTCTGAAAGGTATGGTTAAATGTGATTTTTGAGAGTTGGAATCAACTCAAAAGCTTTTATGGTTTAAATTTGAAAAATGTTTGAATGCAGAAAAGCTTCTGCCTTGTTATTTTTACTATGGGTGATATACAGATCCAAATGACTTGAATCCAACGGGCTTGGATTAAGCACTCACAGACCTTTCCAACAAAATTGGTTTCATCCAATTTGGTGCACTGAATCGATCTGGGTTGATTTTTGAAGTTGGGTACAGAAGTGTGTTTGAAATGAAATAGAAAAAGTTTTAATTTGAATTGCTGGGCTGCGCGGGAAATTCTAACGGGCCGGCCTGCTAAGCGCAGTGCTCCCGCGGGCTGCGTAAGTGGGTGTCCCCACTCGTCAGTGACACGGGGCTGGGCGAAGCGGTATGGGGCAACGTGGATCGTTCGATCTAGTTCTAATCCAACGGCTGAGGGTCATCGTCGACGCGAGACAACTCCGGCGAGAACGAAACCTAGTGCGGCCAGTGAGGGGTGCTGGGGGCTCACCGGGGTACGGGCGAGTGTCAGCGATGCGGGCGAACGACGAAGTCGAACCTCCTGGTACCGGTGGCTTCTCCTGGGGCGGCTCCAATCGCTGACTCCTTTCTTCTCCGGCAGCGGCAGGCTCCAGTGAAATTCCGGCGAGGTGGTGCTCGCCTTGCTCTGAGGATGGTGTGGCACGGTTAGTGGGGAGAGGGGAGTGAGATGGTGTGAAGAAATCGTGCGGGGGTGGCCTCTATTTATAGTCGAGCGAGGGGACCGTCGGGGCGCACGGTGAGCTCGTCGGGGGCGACGTTACAGGCGGCTATTGGCATGGGCAAGGGTAGGGGACGGTGCTGTGTCTCCTGGCGATGCTCAACGACATGGTCGCGAGGCATGGGGCGGTGTGGTTTGGTCTGGAACGGCCGGTGCTCTGCGCGGCAGAGGCGGCATCTTCGACGGTGGGCGGTGGCTGTATGGCACGGGGCGGCAAACAGGGGTGTCTGGCGGTTTCCTGGGTCGGTGGTGATCGTGTGTGCACGCGGTGAGGGTGGCGCGCGGTCTATGAACGCTGGTCGCGGGTGGCGCTCTGGCGCACGCTCGGCTTGGTCTGGGCGTGTCTTGTGCGCGTGGTCCAGGGCTTGGCAATGCTCGCGGCTGGGACAGTGAGTGGCGGTGGACGGTGGGCTGCCTCCCAGACATGCTGGCTAGGCTTGCTGATGCTCCTAGCTTGCTGTCCACAATGGGGTGGCATTGAGGTGCTCGGCTGTTCACCATTAATGGCAATGGCAAGCTCACAGGGGTGCTAGTGTTGGCTAATCTTTCTAGATGATCTACTGAGGTGTGTGTGAGCTAACTAGGGAACAAGTTAGGCAAGAATCACTGCACACTATAGTGTTTGATGTTTTGTTTGATTTGTGTCTGCAACCTGTTTGATGAAATGTCCGCATGAAATCAAGTTTTGAATTTTGAAATGATTTTTGGTGGGTTTGCTAGATTGGTGCTGGTGAGTCTGCAGATGCTTGGGTTTTGAAAGTTGAGCTTGTTTGAGTGGGTTTTGAAAAAGTGGGATCTTCCCATATGAAGAAGATTCAATTTTGAGTTGTCATTTAAACTATGCATTTGAAAGTTTCTGGATGATCACAAGGTGGGCCTTAATACCTTGTTATGAGTACATTCAAGGGGTGCAAAGATCCAGAAAAGTTTCTGTTAGGTTTTGAAAGTTTGAGACAGCCAAAGTAGGCATGGGAGTTAAATTGGTCAAAATGACCATTCACCTCATATATTTGTTTTGATTTACTTGTCTTTAGGAAAAGTGTGGGAAATGTTTTAGATGATGTTCATTTCACCTAAGAAACATTTTACAAGCAATGGATCACACAAACAAGGTGGTTTTTAAAGAAATTCAAAATCCATGCATACACATATACATGCATTCATGGGTTTACTTTAGGAAAGTTTTTGTTAACCCTAATCTTGATGATTAGTGTTTGATGATCTAAGTTTGGTATTTTTGGGATGTTACAAACCTTCCCCCTTAAACAAAATCCCGTCCCGAGATTTGAAAAAGGACGAAAAGGTTACCTAGGATTTGAAGAGATCTGGAAACTCCGTCCTGATGTGATCTTCGCGTTCCCAGGTAGCTTCCTCCTCTGTGTGGTTGCTCCACTAAATCTTGAGAAACTTGATGCTTCGGGTTCTGGTAGTTCGAAAGGCTTCTTCCAAAATGCGGATGGGTACTTCGGGATAGGTTAGGTCATCGTTGATCTCTATGGTCCGGTGATCGATATTTTTGAACACTTCGGTCTTCTCGGGGACTTCGAGACACTTGCGAAGTAACGAGATATGGAACACATTGTGCACAACTGACATCTCTTCAGGTAGATCCAATTGATATGATACTTCTCCTCGACGGTTCAGAATTTTGAAAGGTCCGATATATCTGGGGGCTAACTTTCCTTTGGGTTGGAAACGCTGCATTCCCTTCAATGGCGACACTTTCAGATAAACAAAATCTCCGATGTTGAAGGCGAGGTCTCGACGTCTCTTGTCGTCATAACTCTTCTTCGAGATTGGGCTGTCTTGAGGTGCTCACGAATCTTGTGAACCTTCTCTTCTGCTTCTCGTAGGATGTCGGGTCCGAAGATCTGACTCTCTCCTACTTCCGACCAGTTCAAAGGGGTGCGGCACTTTCTTCCGTACATGAATTCAAAGGGGGCCATTTGCAAACTGGCTTGGTAACTGTTGTTGTAGGAAAATTCTGCAAACGGCAGACAATCTTCCCACTTGGATCCATATTCTAGCACACATGCTCTAAGCATATCTTCGAGTATTTGGTTTACTCTCTCCGTTTGTCCATCGGTCTGAGGGTGATACGCGGTACTGAAATCTAGGCGGGTTCCTAAACCTTCTTGGACTTTCTTCCAGAATCTCGAGGTAAACTGAGTTCCTCGATCCGATACGATGTTCTTGGGGACTCCGTGCAAACTAACGATTCTAGCGCTGTACAACTCTGCTAGCTTCGAACTCTGATAGGTGGTTTTAACGGGCAAGAAATGGGCAACTTTGGACAATCTGTCCACTATGACCCAAATAGAGTCATTTCCCCTACTAGAAGTAGGTAGTCCAGTGATAAAGTCCATTCCTACAGAATCCCATTTCCATTCCGGAATTTGCAAAGGTTGCAACAATCCAGCGGGTCTTTGATGTCCTGCCTTGACTCGCTGACATATATCACAGTTGGCGATATAGCTTTCGATTTCTCTCTTCATCTTATGCCACCAAAATTGCTCTTTCAAATCTTGATACATCTTAGTTCCTCCGGGATGGATAGAATAAAGAGTATCGTGAGCCTCCTTCAAGATAACTTCTTTCAACTCTGAATCTACTGGTACACAAAGGCGTCCTTTGTACCACAAAACTCCTTCTTCGTCCTCGGTGAATCCGGGTACTTTGCCTGTACCGATACAATGCTTGATTCCGTCGATACTAGCATTTCCTTTCTGCGCCTCTTTAATCTGACTGATCAAAGTGGGCTGAAGTTCTATGCTGGCCAAAAATCCTTCACTTACTAATTCCATTCGAAAATCTTCCATCTCTTTGTGCAAACTTGGTTGCTCCTTCAAAATCATGGAGTTCAAGCGGCACGGCAATCTGCTAAGGGCATCGGCTACCACATTGGCTTTTCCAGGGTGATAGTGAATGTCCAGGTCGTAATCCTTGATTAGTTCAATCCATCTTCTCTGCCTCATATTCAGCTCCTTCTGGGTGAATATATACTTTAGGCTCTTGTGATCCGAAAAAATATCACAACGATTTCCCATCAGGTAATGTCTCCATGTCTTCAGGTCTAGAACTACGTTTGCGAGTTCGAGGTCATGGGTTGGGTAATTTTGTTCATGTTGCTTCAATTGTCGCGATATATAGGATATAACTTTGCCTTCTTGCATTAGCACACATCCGAGACCAATCTTGGATGCGTCACAATACACATCGAAGGGCTTCGTGCTATCCGGCATGATCAGAATTGGGGCTGAAATCAATCTCCTTTTGAGTTCTTGAAAACTCGCTTCACATTTGTCGGTCCATTCAAACTTCTTGTCCTTCTTCAGCAATTGGGTCATGGGTCTGTGATACTAGAGAATCCTTCTACGAATTTGCGGTAATATCCCGCCAATCCGAGAAAAGCACGAACTTGGATTTGAGTGGTTGGGGCTTGCCAATCTTCTACATCTTTCACCTTGGCAGGGTCAACGGCAATTCCTCCGGCTGATACAATGTGACCGAGGAATCCTACTTCCTGTAACCAGAATTCACATTTGCTGAACTTGGCATACAACTGATGCTCTCTAAGGGTTCCAAGAATGGTCCTTAGGTGTAGCTCATGTTCTTCTTTTGATTTGGAATAAATCAGAATGTCATCGATGAAAACAACGACAAACTTATCCAGGAAGTCCATAAAAATCTTATTCATGAGGTTCATGAAATAAGCGGGGGCATTGGTTAATCCAAAAGACATGACTGTATACTCATACAATCCATATCTGGTGGTAAAGGCAGTCTTTGGGATATCCTCTGCACGAATTTTGAGTTGATGATAGCCAGTTCTAAGATCAATCTTAGAAAACACCTGGGCTCCGGTTAACTGATCAAACAAATCTTCTATCTGAGGCAAGGGGTACTTGTTCTTGATGGTGACATCATTCAACTTTCGATAATCCGTACACAAACGGTTACCTCCTTCCTTCTTGTACACAAACAAGACAGGTGATCTCCATGGGGACGCACTCAGTTGAATCAATCCGATTTCCAACATGGAATCCTATTGCTTCTTCAGTTCTTCTAGTTCCGACGGGTTCATACTATAGGGTCTCTGGGCTATGGGTCCTGTTCCGGGGATTAGTTCAATGATAAACTCGATATCCCGATCTGGGGGCATACCGGGCAAAACATATGGAAATACATCGGGGTATTCTCAGACTATCCGAACTTGGTCAATGGTAGGTTGGGCTATACTCTTGTTACACTTGAATTGGCGAGGTAAGGTTTCAGATATATGCTCGACTGATATTCCGGCGGTACTGGTCATGGTAATGGCTTTCTTGGCACAGTCAATCAATACTTTATGTTTGGACATCCAATCCATTCCTAGTACTACTTCCAAACCTTTAGTTCCGAGTACTATTAGATTAGCATAAAAATCTATGCCATGGATTCGGATAGGGACTGCTTTGCAAATTTGCCTAGCCTTGGTGGTTGATCCGGGAATTTGTACAATCATCACATGCTTCAATTTGGTTGGTTGAATTTTACTAGTGCAGGCAAATTCTTCGGTGACAAATGAATGCGATGCACCAGAGTCAAACAACACTCTTGCAAGTACTGAATTAACAGAAAACATACCCAGCACGACGTCTGGCGCTTCCTGAGCTTCTTCAGCATGCATAAGAAAAAGACGGCCGTTGCGGTTGAGTGAATTCCCTGGGGCAAATCTTCTTCCTGGCTGAACACGACGCTGCTGCTGAGCTGGGACATTGGGGTTGGGGGATGTAGCATTCTTCTTGTTGGGGCACTCATTGGAATAGTGGCCTTTATTTCCACAGTCATAACAGGTCACTTGTGACTTGTCCTTGGCTGCGACAGACACAACATTGCTTCCAGTCCTCGGGGCAGTGTTGGGGTTGGCGGTAGCATTGTTGGTGTTGAACTTGGGTGCGGCACGGGTGAAATTGCTAGAGTTGCCGGGGTTGTTGTGATTTCCT
Source organism: Avena sativa (assembly GCA_916181665.1). Lineage (NCBI taxonomy): Eukaryota > Viridiplantae > Streptophyta > Magnoliopsida > Poales > Poaceae > Avena > Avena sativa. The sequence continues at coordinate 383,261,422 of OV702281.1, read as the reverse complement.
CCGGGTCTAGGTTTTCCACGGTTGGGATAGGTTGGACGGGTCATAGGGGGTCTGTTGGTTCTTGGGGCAAATCCTGGAGATGGGTTGGGGCGATACTTTGGGGTCTGATGGGTTCCTGGTTGATGCATCATGCGACGCTTGTGGTTCTCATTGGCTTGGTTGATCTTTCCTTCCATCTGGATAGCAGAGTCGACAAGGGCTTCAATATCAACAAAGGGGATATTGACTAACACCGTCTGCACCTCGTCATGCAGACCATTCAGGAATCTTTCTTTCTTCTTGGCTTCGGTGTCTATCTCGTCCGGGGCATACCTAGCTAATGACAAAAATTTGTCACGGTATTCCACTACAGTCATCCTTCCTTGCTTCAACTCTCTGAACTCGTCTCTCATTCTTTTGATCAAACCTGGTGGCACATGGGTTCTGCTAAACTTGACTTTGAATTCCTCCCAGGTCATCATTTGGCCTCCGGTCATTGCACAAACACTGTTCCACCATGCCCTGGCATCTCCGGCTAGATAATGGGTGGCGAACAGGACTTTCTCGTTGGCTTCTACTCCGGCTACTTCTAAGTTATTTTCCATGGTTTGCAGCCAATCATCGGCGTCTAGGGGTTCTTCTGACTTGGTGAAAACGGGTGGGTTGGTATTCTGGAAATTCTTGAGCTTAGATCCATGGTTGTCCTGATTTCCATGGCCTTGGTTGTTGTGGACTAGCTGGGCTATCTGTTGTAGAGTGGCTAGGTTGGCTTGACGTTCCGCTCTTTCAGCTTCCTGGTCAGAAGTCAACATTTGCAGGATCTGCAACATCGGGTCCGGGGCTGAACCACTTCCTCCACGTGGCATCTGAAGATTGATATAGATTATGAGAAAAGAGTGAAATTGCTAAGGTTTTGGGTTTTTGAAAAGTTTTTAGAGCTTGACTCAGGTTTTTCTAGCAACTTGCTTTTTCATTCATTCACTCATAGCACACAGTACAACCCACACCACAACAAAGAAAAACAGATGGTTTTAAGAACCATTCTGGAAACTACGATACAGTGGGACCGACTACTACTTACTACGCTAGTGCTCAGTGCTACTACTCCTCGGAGTCTGTGGCTTCATCATCTTCAGCATCATCGATGAAGGCGAAATCATCCTCATCGGTGAAGAAGTCCATGGCCTGATCCTCCAGAAAATCATCGTCATTGCTGAGATAGGAGTAAGGGTCTCCACGAAGATCCTCTCCGGCATTCTCCCTTTCCTCTAACTGCATGTCTCTCTCGTGGATGGTCTCTTCCAAAGAGGAGATGCGATGGCGAAGACGGGCAATAATGCGCTCCTTCTTGTCAAGCTGACGGCGGTGAGACTTGCGATCCTTTGCTAGCATGGCGATGGTCTGGTCCTTCGTCTTGATGATGGCAGACTTGTGGTTGCAATAGTCACGGCAGTTGTCCAACTCCTGCTGACGATCATACATCATGAAGCTCAGGTGGTCCAATTGAGTCTTCAGCTCGGGGTGGTATGGGGATTCCAGTGGTTGTCCATTTGCATCACGCCTTGGGCAAAACTCAAAGGGAGTACCCTTGATCTGATTGATGCTCTGCCCACACAGACGGGAAAGAGCTTCCTGCATTGCTCTGGCAAGTCCATCGAGCCAGTTGTTTTCCCTCAAGGTAAACTGAATTCCCTCCGCAGTGGGAGGTTCAATCTTTCCTCGGAGACTTGCAACAATTAGCCACTACAGATCTTCTCCTCCTTGATCATTGAGCTGAGCTCCGAAGAACTCGGGGTGCGGACGCTCCAGAAGTTCCGAAAGCTGATCCAGATCCCTCTCAAAGATAAGGTCTCCACCATTCCCCAGTTGGTAAAACTTGCTGTACTTCACGTCCATCTATAAAAATAGAGGATGAGTAGATTAGCAGAGTGATCAAGTGTGTCAAAATTTTATCTATTTTGCAAGCGTTTTTGAGGAACATGAAGTTTTATTAAAGAATTAAAGAGGTAAGAATGAGAATAAGTTTTCGTAAATATTTTTGTTCTTTGGTTTTGAAACTAAGTTTTTGGTTCAACGTCCAATCTAACTAGGTTCTCCTATGGTCAGGATGGCTCTGATACCAACTTGTCAACACCCGGATTTTTCAATCCTAGATGCCTGTTATGCCATACATCGCAATCCCAGGATTACCATTTTTGCGAGACATAACAGAATTGGATACCATAGTACTTCATCCATTACAAATGATACATAAGTTCTTACACAAATAGGGATCTCATGATCTAGTTCTTAATACAACATCAAGCAGCGGAATATGTAATAATAACGGTAGCATAGGCGAAGCTCCATCTTCGGGGTCACAGGCAATGCTGACGATGAGAGATGATCCTAGTTGTCGTAACCTTCCTGGGGTCCATCCTCTAGGTACTCCTCTTCATAATCTGGCCATGGGAATAGCCAGGGACAAAGCCATGAGTACTCTTCAAGTACTCGCAAACTAATACTAACAGACAAAGAGGTTTTTGTATAATAGGACACTAGGCTCTAGGGTGGTTTTGCAAAAGCCAGATTTATCTCTACTAGGTTCCAGATCTAGTCACAATTTTATAACTCCTAAGTGGGATCTTGTAATTCAGGTCACAACTCTGTTGTAGTCAAGTCGAAGTCTCAATTCATTTCACAAGTCATTTTGAAAAGTCTGACGGGGGAACAGTATGGCCACTCCAACTGTCCATAACCATGGACGCGGCTATTAGAATAGTTTGACACTCTGCAGAGATTGTACACTTTCACCACAATATTCGATACATCCGTCAGGAACAAATCCTGAATTCACCATACTCAGTATGCGGATAATCAATCCTAACCTTTCAATTACACTCCCTAGTATAAGCACCTCTCCTGTGAGTTTGGCCTCCCAACCATGACCACTGTCATCTTGGGTACTACACAGGTGGACAATCTTCACTAGCCTCAGCTCAGACCTTGGCCGGGAGGGAACTAATACTAAGGTATATAAGTTTCCAGTCAAGCCCTACCCAATATTCGGGTATTGTGGTTGTACGCTAAAATTGGAATGGTATCGCATCCAGACAACCATCAGTTTTATAAAGGGCTAAGGCTCATGCCTCAACATTTTCATCACCAAATTCATCAAGTGTTTGGAAACACATGTCCAAAACATTTCAATAGAATGATCCATCATTCCAAGGTTTTCATAACCATTTTTCCACCAAGTAATCCCATCTAAAGGTTGATCAAGTTTTAAGCTTAGCACTAGCATCTACAGGTGGGGGTAGTACTAATGAAGGGTGGTAACTGGTGGAGTTTTCACTAAGTCCAACCTTATATCTTAGGCTGATATCAAGGTTTCTAGCTTAGGCCAAATTTTATGCTCTTTATGCAACCTTCAGCACAACTGTCTGGTATCTACCAAACTCTTAGGTAGACTCTAAGTAAGCTTTGATAAAGAAATAAAGTAAGAAGCTTGCCATAAAACTAGGATTGGTTTAACCAGTAGGAGGATCATAAGTATGGGTTTGTGGCATCAGAAGGGTATCTTGCAAGGGTTAGCTTGCACAATATCAGTATAAGCTTTCATAGTTACTAGCTTGCTAAAGTAGAGTGTCTTGCAAGTTTTAGCTTGCCTTGTGCAGAGTAGTGGTTGAAGTTCTCCTCGGCTTCCTCTTCGTAGTATCCTCCTTCCTCCTCGTAGTATCCTTGGTCGGTACTAGCGTCTATGAATAAATACGAGGTACACAATCACCAAACAATACTTAACTACTTGCAATCATCACACACAAGGGTCCTATAGATGATCTAGCATCATCCCTAACATTACAAGGTTAAGGCTTGATTTAAATCCTTTTATTTTTAGAAAAGTAATTTCTACTCATTGAAAAACTACTTAAGATTTAATATTCTCCAAACCAAATATGGGCTCATGTTGACACATGTCATCACCACATATTGTAGTCCATGGGAATGTGATTTAAAGTGGTGTCACAATTTTATAAGGTTTTACCCTTTTATTTTAATTATTTAAAGTGGCTAGAAATGCTTATGTAGCATTCTTTTATTCCATGAACAATATTTCTGCAAGTAAACCTATATATTTTTATATATTCTGAAAGGTATGGTTAAATGTGATTTTTGAGAGTTGGAATCAACTCAAAAGCTTTTATGGTTTAAATTTGAAAAATGTTTGAATGCAGAAAAGGTTCTGCCTTGTTATTTTTGCTATGGGTGATCTACATATCCAAATGACTTGAATCCAACGGGCTTGGATTAAGCACTCACAGACCTTTCCAACAAAATTAGTTTCATCCAATTTGGTGCACTGAATCGATCTGGGTTGATTTTTGAAGTTGGGTATAGAAGTGTGTTTGAAATGAAATAGAAAAAGTTTTAATTTGAATTGCTGGGCTGCGCGGGAAATTCTAACGGGCCGGCCTGCTAAGCGCAGTGCTCCCGCGGGCTGCGTAAGTGGGTGTCCCCACTCGTCAGTGACACGGGGATGGGCGAAGCGGTATGGGGCAACGTGGATCGTTCGATCTAGTTCTAATCCAACGACTGAGGGTCATCGTCGACGCGAGACAACTCCGGCGAGAACGAAACCTAGCGCGACCAGTGAGGGGTGCTGGGGGCTCACCGGGGTACGGTGAGGGTCGGCGATGCGGGCGAACGACGAAGTCGACGACGGCGAACCTCCTGGTACCGGTGGCTTCTCCTGGGGCGGCTCCAATCGCTGGCTCCTTTCTTCTCCGGCAGCGGCAGGCTCCAGTGAAATTCCGGCGAGGTGGTGCTGGCCTTGCTCTGAGGATGGTGTGGCACGGTCAGTGGGGAGAGGGGAGTGAGATGGTGTGAAGAAATCGTGCGGGGTGGCCTCTATTTATAGTCGAGCGAGGGGACCGTCGGGGCGCACGGTGAGCTCGTCGGGGGCGACGTTACAGGCGGCTATAGGCATGGGCAAGGGTAGGGGACGGTGCTGTGTCTCCTGACGATGCTCAACGACATGGTCGCGAGGCATGAGGCGGTGTGGTTTGGTCTGGAACGGCCGGTGCTCTGCGCAGCAGAGGCGGCATCTTCGACGGCGGGTGGTGGCTGTATGGCACGGGGCGGCAAACAAGGGTGTCTGGCGGTTTCCTAGGTCGGTGGTGATCGTGTGTGCGCGCGGTGAGGGCGGCGCGCGGTCTGTGGACGCTGGTCGCGGGTGGCGCTCTGGCGCACACTCGGCATGGTCTGGGCGTGTCTTGTGCGCGTGGTCCAGGGCTTGGCAATGCTCGCGGCTGGGACAGTGAGTGGCGGTGGACGGTGGGCTGCCTCCCAGACATGCTGGCTAGGCTTGCTGCTGCTCCTAGCTTGCTGTCCACAATGGGGTGGCATTGAGGTGCTCGGCTGTTCACCATTAATGGCAATGGCAAGCTCACAGGGGTGCTAGTGTTGGGCTAATCTTTCTAGATGATCTACTGAGGTGTGTGTGAGCTAACTAGGGAACAAGTTAGGCAAGAATCACTGCACACTATAGTGTTTGATGTTTTGTTTGATTTGTGTCTGCAACCTGTTTGATGAAATGGCCGCATGAAATCAAGTTTTGAATTTTGAAATGATTTTTGGTGGGTTTGCTAGATTGGTGCTGGTGAGTCTGCAGATGCTTGGATTTTGAAAGTTGAGCTTGTTTGAGGGGTTTTTGAAAAAGTGGGATCTTCCCATATGAAGAAGATTCAATTTTGAGTTGTCATTTAAACTATGCATTTGAAAGTTTCTAGATGATGACAAGGTGGGCCTTGATACCTTGTTATGAGTACATTCAAGGGGTGCAAAGATCCAGAAAAGTTTCGGTTAGGTTTTGAAAGTTTGAGACAGCCAAAGTAGGCATGGGAGTTAAATTGGTCAAAATGACCATTCACCTCATATATTTGTTTTGATTTACTTGTCTTTAGGAAAAGTGTGGGAAATGTTTTAGATGATGTTCATTTCACCTAAGAAACATTTTACAAGCAATGGATCACACAAATAAGGTGGTTTTTAAAGAAATTCAAAATCCATGCATACACATATACATGCATTCATGGGTTTACTTTAGGAAAGTTTTTGTTAACCCTAATCTTGATGATTAGTGTTTGATGATCTAAGTTTGGTATTTTTGGGATGTTACACTGAACCACTTCCTCCACGTGGCATCTGAAGATTGATATAGATCATGAGAAAAGAGGGAAATTTCTAAGGTTTGAAAAGTTTTTAGAGTTTGACTCAGGTTTTTCTAGCAACTTGCTTTTTCATTCATTCAATCACTCGATACAACGCACACCACAGCAAGGGAAAACAGATGGTTTTAAGAACCATTCTGGAAACTACGATACAGTGGGACCGACTACTACTCACTACGCTGGTGCTCAGTGCTACTACTCCTCGGAGTCTGTGGCTTCATCATCTTCAGCATCATCGATGAAGGCGAAATCATCCTCATCGGTGAAGAAGTCCATGGCCTGATCCTCCAGAAAATCATCGTCATCGCTGAGATAGGAGTAAGGGTCTCCACGAAGATCCTCTCCGGCATTCTCCCTTTCCTCTAACTGCATGTCTCTCTCGTGGATGGTCTCTTCTAGAGATGAGATGCGGTGGCGAAGACGGGCAATAATGCGCTCCTTCTTGTCGAGCTGACGGCGGCGAGACTTGCGATCCTTTTCTAGCATGGCGATGGTCTGGTCCTTCGTCTTGATGATGGAAGACTTGTGGTTGCAATAGTCACGGCAGTTGTCCAACTCCTGCTGACGATCATACATCATGAAGCTAAGGTGTTCCAATTGAGTCTTCAGCTCGGGGTGGTATGGGGCTTCCAATGGTTGGCCATTTGCATCACGCCTTGGGCAAAACTCAAAGCGAGTACCCTTGATCTGATTGATGCTCTGCCCACACAGACAGGAAAGAGCTTCCTGCATTGCTCTGGCAAGTCCATCGAGCCAGTTGTTCTCTCTTAAGGTAAACTGAATTCCTTCCGCAGTGGGAGGTTCAATCTTTCCTTGGAGACTTGCAACAATTAGCCACTGCAAATCTTCTCCTCCTTGATCATTGAGCTGAGCTCCGAAGAACTCGGGATGCGGACGCTCCAGAAGTTCTGAAAGCTGATCCAAATCCCTCTCCAAGATAAGGTCTCCTCCATTCCCCAACTGATAAAACTTGCTGTACTTCACGTCCATCTATAAAAATAGAGGATGAGTAGATTAGCAGAGTGATCAAGTGTGTCAAAATTTTATCTATTTTGCAAGAGTTTTTGAGGAACATGAAGTTTTATTAAAGAATTAAAGAGGTAAGAATGAGAATAAGTTTTCGTAAATATTTTTGTTCTTTGGTTTTGAAACTAAGTTTTTGGTTCAACGTCCAATCTAACTAGGGTCTCCTATGGTCAGGATGGCTCTGATACCAACTTGTCAACACCCGGATTTTTCAATCCTAGATGCCTGTTATGCCATACATCGCAATCCAAGGATTACCATTTTTGCGAGACATAACAGAATTGGATACCATAGTACTTCATCCATTACAAGCGGTACATAAGTTCTTACACAAATGGGGATCTCATGATCCAGTTCTTAATACAACATCAAGCAGCGGAATACGTAATAATAACGGTAGCGTAGGCGAAGCTCCATCTTCGGGGTCACAGGCAATGCTGACGATGGGAGATGATCCTAGTTGTCGTAACCTTCCTGGGGTCCATCTTCCAGGTACTCCTCTTCATAGTCTGGCCATGGGAATAGCCAGGGACAAAGCCCTGAGTACTCTTTAAGTACTCGCAAACTAAAACTAACAGGTAAGGGGTTTTTGGATAATAGGACACTAGGCTCTAGGGTTGTTTTGCAAAAAGCCAGGTTTATCTCTACTATGTTCCAAAGCTAGTCACAATTTTATAACTCCTAAGTGGGATCTTGTAATTCGGGTCACAACTCTGTTGTGGTCAAGTCAAAGTCTCAATTCATTTCACAAGTCATTTTGAAAAGTCTGACGGGGGAACAGTATGGCCACTCCAACTGTCCATAACCGCGGACGCGGCTATTCGAATAGTTTGACACTCTGCAGAGATTGTACACTTTCACCACAACATTCGATACATCCGTCAGGAACAAATCCTGAATTCACCATACTCAGTATGCGGATAATCAATCCTAACCTTTCAATTACACGCCCTAGTATAAGCACCTCTCCTGTGAGTTTGGCCTCCCAACCATGACCAACTGTCATCTTGGGTACTGCACAGGTGGACAATCTTCATAAGGTAGCCTCAGCTCAGACCTTGGCCGTGAGGGAACTAATACTAAGGAATATAAGTTTCCAGTCAAGCCCTACCCAATATTCGGGTATTGTGGTTGTACGCTAAAATTGGAATGGTATCGCATCCAGACAACCATCAGTTTTATAAAGGGCTAAGGCTCATGCCTCAACATTTTCATCACCAAAATCATCAAGTGTTTGGAAACACATGTCCAAAATATTTCAATAGAATGATCCATCATTCCAAGGTTTTCATAACCATTTTTCCACCAAGTATTCCCATCTAAAAGTTGATCAAGTTTTATGCTTAGCACTAGCATCTATAAGTGGGGGTAGGCACTAATGAGGGGTGGTAACTATTGGAGTTTCACTAAGTACAACCTTATGTCTCAGACTGACATCAAGGTTTCTAACTTAGGCCAAATTTTATGCTCCTTATGCAACCTTCACATATCTTTCTAGTATCTACCAATCTCTTAAGTAGACTCTAAGTAATCTTTGATAAAGAAATAAAGTAAGAAGCTTGCACATAAAACTAGGATTTGGTTTATCAAGTGGGTATGATCACATATGCTTAAGGCATATAGTAGTCATATCACAAGTATGGGTTTGTGGCATCAGTAGGGTATCGGGCAAGGGTTAGCTTGCATCAATATCAGTATAAGCTTGCATAGGTATAGTATCTTGCAAGTGTTAGCTTGAACATTCACTAGTAGTATTAGGCTTGCCTTGTGCAGAGCAGTGGTTGAAGTTCTCCTCGGCTTCTTCTTCGTAGTATCCTCCTTCCTCCTCGTATCCTTGGTCGGTACTAGCGTCTATGAATAAATACGAGGTACACAATCACCAAACAATACTTAACTACTTGCAATCATCACACACAAGGGTCCTATATATGATCTAGCATCATCTCTAACATTATAAGGTTAAGGCTTGGTTTAAATCTTTTTATTTTTAGAAAAGTAATTTCTACTCATTGAAAAATTACTTAAGATTTAATATTCTCCAAACTAAACATGGGATCATGTTGACACATGTCATCACCACATATTGTAGTCCATGGGAATGTGATTTAAAGTGGTGTCACAATTTAATAAGGTTTTATCCTTTTATTTTAATTAATTAAAGTGGCTAGAAATGCTTATGTAGCATTCTTTTATTACTTGAACATTATTTCTGCAAGTAAACCTATATATTTTTTTTTATTCTGAAAGGTATGGTTAAATGTGATTTTTGAGAGTTGGAATCAACTCAAAAGCTTTTATGGTTTAAATTTGAATTTTTTTTGAATGCATAAAAGCTTCTGCCTTGTTATTTTTACTATGGGTGATCTACAGATCCAAATGACTTGAATCCAACAGGCTTGGATTAAGCATTCACAGACCTTTCCAACAAAATTGGTTTCATTCAAATTGGTGCACTGAATCGATCTGGGTTGATTTTTGAAGTTGGTTGCTGAAGTGTGTTTGAATTGAAATAGAAAAAGATTTAATTTGAATTGCTGGGCTGCGCGGGAAATTCTAACGGGCCGGCCTGCTAAGCGCAGTGCCCCCGCGGGCTTCTTAAGTGGGTGTCCCCACTCGTCAGTGACACGGGGCTGGGCGAAGCGGTATGGGCAACGTGGCGATCTAGTTCTAATCCAACGGATGGGAGTCATCGTCGACGCGAGACAACTCCGGCGAGAACGAAACCTAGCGCGGCCAGTGAGGGGTGCTGGGGGCTCACCGGGGTGCTGGCGAGGGTCGGCGAGGCGGGCGAACGACGAAGTCGACAACGGCGAACCTCCTGGTACCGGTGGCTTCTCCTGGGGCGGCTCCAATCGCTGGCTCCCTTCTTCTCCAGAGGCGGCGGGCTCCGGTGAAGTTCCGGCGAGGTGGTGCTCGCCTTGCTCTGAGGACGGTGTGGCACGGTCAGTGAGGAGAGGGGAGTGAGATGGTGTGAAGAAATCGTGCAGGGGTGGCCTCTATTTATAGTCGAGCGAGAGGACCGTCGGGGCGCACGGTGAGCTCGTCGGGGGCGACGTTACAGGCGGCTAATGGCATGGGCAAGGGTAGCGGACGGTGCTGTGTCTCCTAGCGATGCTCAACGACATGGTCGCGAGGCATGGGGCGATGTGGTTTGGTCTGGAATGGCCGGTGCTCTGCGCGGCAGAGGCGGCGTCTTCGACGGCGGGCGGTGGCGCTATGGCACGGGGCGGCAAACGGGGATGTCTGGCGGTCTCCTGGGTCGGTGGTGATCGTGTGTGCACGTGGTGAGGGCGGCGCGCGGTCTGTGGAAGTTGGTCGAGGGTGGCACTCTAGCGCACGCTCGGCATGGTCTGGGCGCGGCTTGTGCGCGTGGTCCAGGGCTTGGCAACGCTCGCGGCTGGGACATGGAGTGGCGGTGGACGGTGGGCTGCCTCCCAGACAAGGTTGGCACGGCTAGTTCTTCCTCTAGCCTGCTGTCCACAATGGGGTGACATTGGGGTGCTCGGCTGTTCACCATTGATGACAATGGCAAGCTCACAGGGGTTCTAGTGTTGGGCTAATCTTTCTAGATGATCTACTGAGTTGTGTGTGAGCTAACTAGGGAACAAGTTAGGCAAGAATCACTGCACACTATAGTGTTTGCTGTTTTGTTTGATTTGTGTCTGCAACCTGTTTGATGAAATGGCCGCATGAAATCAAGTTTTGAATTTTGAAATGAATTTTGGTGAGTTTGCTAGATTGGTGCTGGTGAGTCTGCAGATGCTTGGGTTTTGAAAGTTGAGCTTGTTTGAGTGGGTTTTGGAAAAGAGGGATCTTCCCATATGATAAAGATTCAATTTTGAATTTTCATTTAAACTATGCATTTGAAAGTTTCTGGATGATCACAAAGTGGGCCTTGATACTTTGTTATGAGTACATTCAAGGGGTGCAAAGATCCAGAAAAGTTTTTGTTAGGTTTTGAAAGTTTGAGACAGCCAAAGTAGGCATGTGAGTTAAATTGGTCAAAATGACCATTCACTTAATATATTTGTTTTGATTTACTTGTCTTTAGGAAAAGTGTGGGAAATGTTTTAGATGATGTTCATTTCACCTAAGAAACATTTTACAAGCAATGGATCACACAAACAAGGTGGTTTTTAAAGAAATTCAAAATCGATGCATACACATATGCATGCATTCATGAGTTTATTTAGAAAAGTTTTTGTTAACCCTAATCTTGATGATTAGTGTTTGATGATTTAAGTTTGGTGTTTTTGGGATGTTACACACTGCCTCGCGTCGTATGACTGCGCCTCGGGCTCGTCATCAACAATTTTCCCTGCAAAGGAAGAAGCAACTCAGCGTCAGAAGGACGCACGATTCAAGCAAGCCCCCTTGGGGACCCAATGACAAAGGAGACCCGCACGCTCGGGGACTCGCTAATACAAACAAACACAAGCCCAAGGAACTCACCAATGAGGGGACGGCAGCGCCCAGTGATGAAATCCTGAAGACCCGAAAAATCAATTTGCAGCCCCGCGACAAGAGCATCCGACACCTTCTGCTCCTTAGCTGTGGCAGCGATAGCCGCCTTATCTCTCTCCTCCACCGAGCTCGCCTCCGACTTTGCGGCCTGATATGTCCAAAACGTATCTACTTTCTCGAACACTTTCCTATTGTTTCTTCTCTAAACTTGTGTTATTTGGATACAAGTAACATTGACTGACGTTGTTTTCAGCAGAATTACCTTGTGTCTTGTTTTTGTGCAGAAAATGAACTATCAGGAAAAATCCCAGAAAATGCGCCAAAAATTATATTTCACCAGAAGATCCACGGAGCCAGAAGAAGATACGGAGAAGAGGCCTGGGGGGCCCACACCCACCCTAGGCGCGGCTCACTACTGGCCACGCCTGGAGGGGGTGTAGCCACCCGAGGCACCCCCTCGGCCTTCCTCTGCGCCTATAAGTTTCCTTTCAACCTAAAAACCGAGGGGGGTTCGATAGTTTTCCAGAAAGAGTTCCACTCCACCGCCGCCACAAAAAAACCAAGATTCGGATCCACAAACTCCGTTTTCTGGCACCCTGCTAGGACGGGGAATTTGGAGAGGATCATCGCCATCGTCATCACCAACGCATCTCCATCAACCACCGATGTTTCCCTCATCCATGAGTGAGTAATCCCTCGTTTTAGGCTTGGGATGGTAGGGATTGGATGAGTTTGTTGGAGATATGCCCAAGAGGAAATAATAAAGTGGTTATTATCATATCTTCATACTTATGATAAATGTTTACATACCATGCTATAATTGTATTAACAGGAAACATTAATACTTGTGTGATTTGTAAACATAAAAGAGTCCCTAGTAAAGCCTCTTGTTAAACTAGCTTGTTGGTTAATATATGATCATGGTTTCCTGATCATGAACATAGAGATGTTATTAACAACAAGATCATATCATTAGGAGAATGATGTGATGGACATACTCCTATAGTTAAGCGTAGCATAAAGATCAAGTCATTTAATATAGTTCATTTGCTATAAGCTTTCTGATACATAGTAACCTAATTCCTTCGACCATGAGATCATGTTAATCACCATCACCGGAAGGATGCTTTGATGACATCAAACACCACACCGTAACTGGGTGGCTATAAAGGTGGCATTGAGTGTTTGGAAAGTATGGGTTGAGGCACATGGATCAAGAGTGGGATTTGTCCATCCATATGACGGATAGATATACTCTGGGCCCTCTTGGTGGAATGTCATCCAATTAGCTTGCAAGCATGTGACTGTCTCACAAGGGATCACATATCACGGGAACGAGAAAAGAGTACTTATCGGTAACGAGGTTGAACTAGGTATGCAGAGATACCGACGATCAAAACCTCGGATAAGTAAACTATCATGAGACAAAGGGAAATTGGTATCGTATGTAAGTGGTTCATTCGATCGCAAAGTAATCGTAGAAATATGTGGGATCCATATGAATTTCCAGATTCCTCTATTGGTTATTGATCGGAGAAGTATCTCGGTCATGTCCGCATAATTCACGAACTGTAGGGAGACACACTTAAGGATTCAATGTTGTTGAGTAGTTATGGAATGATGAGTAAGAGACCGAATGTTGTTCGGAGTCTCGAATGGGATCCGGGATATCACGATGAGATTCGGAATGGTCCGGAGAATAAGATTCATATAAGGAAAGTCCTATTTCGGAGTTGGGGAATGATTCCGGTGTTTTCACCGGGAATGTTCTAGAAGGGTCCGGAAGGTCCGGCACTCCGGAGGGGAAGGGTACATGAATGTGTCATAACAAGTTGGAATGGTTGCATCATGTACTAGCTGTCATCGCTGAGCAAAATAAAGGGATAAATCAAATCCTAGTTTGAAAAGTCAAACGACAAGTTTGCTTGGTGGAGGGAGAGTAGGAAACCTACTTGGGGAGGAAGTCCCACTCCCTCCACCCGCTGGCCAAGGAGGAGAAGTTGGAGGAGGACTCCCTCCTCCTAGGCGCCTCCCTCCCACCTATAAAAGAAGGGGCAGGGGTGCCCCCTCTACCTACACGTCTCTCGTGTAAACCTAACCCTAGCCGCCGGCCTCCACCAAAGTCGCCGCCGCCCTAGGGTTTGCCCATGCCGCCGACTTGGGGCAATCCCCTTGCCCTAGCCGCCGGCCTAGCTCCCTCTACTTGGTGCCTCTAAACCCTAGATCGCCAAGCCTCTCTCATAGTCCACCATACTCGCTCCGGTTTAAGGCGAAGCCCTGCGAGATCTCCCCTCTACTTCCGGTACCACGCCGTCGTGCTGCCGGAATCACGAGGAGAGTGCTACAACCTCCGCTGCCTGCTGGAACAAGGGAGAGGAAGGTCTTCATTGAGTACCAAATGTGTGACCGACTGCGGGAGCGCTGCCGGAACGCAGCGCCGGAAAGATCATCTACGCGATATTGAGATCGGAAGTGTACGACTACATCATCCACGAGAATCTGCTCTCGTTAACCGCTTTGGATCTTCGAGGGTTAGTATTCTATCGACTCGTTGCTACAATCTAGTAGATATATCTTGGCTTGATCATAGATTAGATCTTGATTGTGTGTTCATGCGATAGAATTTTTTTGTTTTCCATGCTACGAACCCCTACACTGGTATCAGAGCCGTGTCTATATGTAGATCTGTTGCACGAGTAGAACACAATGGTCATTATGGGCGTTGATGCTTTTGTTGTCGATTGCTTCTTGTGTACTTTGCATCTTGGGGGATGGTGGGATGAAGCGGCCCGGGCTAACCTTACATGACATCGTTCATGAGACTTGCTCCACGCTTGACATGCAACTTGTATTGCATAAGTGGCTTTGCGGGTGCCTGTTTCTCCCAACATAGTTAAGATTCAATTTACAACGGGTGATTGAAAATACTAGTATCAATGTTGTGGTTCTTGTTCGTAAGTTAGAGCGACACTTATTGAAAGCCCCAAACCACGTAAAATATGCAAAGAAAATTAGAGGCGTCTAACTTTGTTTTGCAGGGGTGTGTTGTGATGTGATATGGCCATGATTGTGATTATATTTGATGTATGCAATGTTCCTTATTGTAAGTTGGCAACCGGCAGGAGCCATATGGTTGTCTTTAAATTCTGTTAAGACCCGCGTGTCTATTCAAAGTAGTTGTAATAGTTGAAGCTGGTGGACGACAACCATGGAGCGGCGTCATTGACCTTGATGCAATGCCGGTGATGATGGAGATCATGTTCCTGCTTGAAGATGGAGATCGGAAGCACAAGAAGAAAGGCCATATCATATCACATATTATGTGCATGTGATGTTAATCCTTTTATGCATCTTGTATTGCTTAGTTCACGACGGTAGCATTATAAGATGATCCCTCGAGCACACAATTTCAAGTTTTAAAGTGTTCATCCTTAGTAAGCACCGTTGCTAAAGCTCGTTGTTTCGAAGCACCACGTGATGATCGGGTGTGTTAGATTCTGCGAGTGTATACAACGTGAGCAAGCCAGATTTGCTCATGCGGAAGCTAAGGTTTGATCTTGACGAGCCTAGCATGTACAAACATGGTCTCGGGACACGGATCACCGAAAGGTAAAGCATGAGTCATATAGTAGATATGATGAACATGTTGATTGTTCGCCATTAAAGCTACATCAACTCTCGTGATGATCGGTTTTGATGTGGTGGATTTGGTTCGTGTGATCACTAAAACAATGTGAGGGATATTGTTTTGAGTGGGAGTTCAACGGCAATATGATTAAAAGTTGAACACTATTTATCATAAATTAAATCAAAGTGAATTTTCATAGTTGTTGTAGTCATTGGCATCCGTTTACCACCTTGCGCTTAGTTTTAATTGAGATGATAGAACTATAGAATTCTGGTTAGTTACTTTACGAACTGGTATCGTATTGTTTTGAAGTGTTAATCTAAGTTTAAAAGTCCTATTGCAAACTTTCAGTAAGTTCCGGTTACTTCATGAAGTTTAATAATTAGTATTAAATCAAGAGTGACAATTCCAAGTGTTAGTGTATGAGTATCATGTTTGTCTCCATGATTCTTGATATTCAAAGGATTGTCTTAATATCAAGGTTATCTAGGATCTGAAAGAGTTGTTTAAGAAACCATGATGTGTGTAAGATATTGTGATATCTGAAACGAAGTTTTGGTTGCAACATGATAGAGTATAATATGGCAAAAGTCATGTTCTCATATGATGGGGGAATACCAATCGGGATATACCCACGAAGCGGATTTGCCAGATGGATCGAGCCGACTGAAGCCAAGCCTAGCGCGAGTCGACTCGCCCAATATGGCGACTGGCGCATGCTGGACCCAGACGACTGGCGCCGACTGGAGGCCCAAGACAACGACTCCAATAGAAATCCCACTAAAGCACTTGTAAACCCTAACTAGCTGCATATATAAAGCCACCAAGGGCACCCCCAAGGGGTACGTGATATGAGATCTAGTCTCTCCCTCCGCCTACGACGGCTCCCATGTAAACCAATCTATGATCATATACTGGATTGATAGCAGGACGTAGCGATCCTCCACCGAGGGGACGTGAACCTGGGTACATCGTGTGCCAATCTCGCTCCCGGATTCTCCTACGTCGCCTTGCTCCCTCTACGTAAGCTACCCCCAGTAGCATCTGCCATGCAATAGCACGACAGTTGGCGCCCACCGTGGGGCTAGCGGTGCTTGGAGGGTGATAATCCGGACGGGATCCCTCACTTGCGCCGGCGGCCAGATGGCATCTGGCTCGACGTCCGAATCTAATCGTGCGCGCACGTGCCTGTCGGCCAACACGACGTGTGTGAAATAAATCTAATCGCAACCATGTAAACGGTTCCGATCTCATCACTCTCCCAATTAATTCTTTGTCAATTCTTTATTATATTTTGGACTAACTTTACATGCATGTTGTTTGGCCCAATCGTTTGAAGAATTGAACTAGCTCTCGACCGCACACTATCCATGTCGGGTATGATCGGAGCTTCTGGGATCATCCTCAACAGTGCCCACACGAGCTGGGTCAAGTCACTAGGTCGCCAGGTCTCCGAAGGAAAAATCTCCTTCAAAGCGTGCGAGCTCGGCTTCATGCGAGCTCCTAGCTCGGCTTCATTGAGAAGATTCCCCTAATCAATCTCTATATTTCAACTAAATTATCAGCATATTATTTGTACCTAATCCTTTTATGCCTGTGTCTCGTAGGAGAAAGGTACAGTCATGGATACCGCGCTCCAAAACAGCCTCGAATCCTAATCGACTGGCCGTGCTATTTTATTTAGACTTGGCCGGCGGCGTTCTTGGCACTATCGGCGGTGACACGGGGAACCACTTTTTCCAGCCACAGACTGGCGCCTTACCTCTAAGTACGACAGGGCACATCAAGACTCCGGTCCCAAGGAAAAAGGAGTTGGTTTAGTCAGAGATCCACACCCACGCGACCTTCATGCATTATTTCTATTTAATGTCTCATGTGCATTAACTTTCAAGAAAATTAGCTACTCGTATTTTACTTAGATCTAATCTATTATATGTTGTTTGCATACAAGCGCCACAGAAATAAGATGGAGATGCCTCTTTCGATCACGGCCATGATCAGCTGCGCCGATTCGCTATGGCCAGTCTACTCACGGACAATTTCGTCCCAGCTATGGCTCGTCACCTTCGTGACTCGTCCGGCGTGGACTCGCCTGTCGCGGATCGCTAGCGCGACCTTCGTCCGCCGCGTCGACCCTGTGTTCGCCGCTTCGATTTCTCCATAGCGCAACCTCCGTCCGCCGCGTCGACCCCGTGTCCGCCGCGTCGACTTCGCCATAGCGCGACTTCTGTCCGCCGCGTCGACCCCGTATCCGCCGCGTCGACATCGCCATAGCGCGACTTCTGTCCGCCGCGTCGACCCCGTGTCCGCCGCGTCGACATCGCCATAGCGCGACCTCTGTCCGCCGCGTCGACCCCGTGTCCGCCGCGTCGACTTCGCCATAGCGCGACCTCCGTCCGCCGCGTCGACCCCGTGTCCGCCGCGTTGACTCTTTCCGGCTACGTCGAACGCGTACGCCGCACCTACTAAGGGACCTTCATCGTTCGAGTCGCCAGAGAGGGTCGCGTGCCACGCTGCATGGACTCACCACTGGGTGTCTCTTCCCCCGGAAAAAATCAATTCGCCTTTGTCAACCTTTGAAAGAGCGACTCGCATGGCCAAGTAGTGCGGACGAGGACTCGCAAACCGAGCCTCGGATCGTCCACGAAAAACGCTAACCGAGAGCCATCATTGGAGTCGCCTTGCTCGACTGGCCTTCCGGGCCAAGACAAATGGTTGTGCTACACAAACAGCACAATGTCCTCCTCAACCTTAGATAGTGCGACTCGCACGGCCAAGTACTGCGGACGAGGACTCGCAAACCGAGCCTCGGATCGTCCAGGAAGAACGCCAAGTCGAGAGCCATCTTTGGAGTCGCCATGCGACTGGCCCCCCGGGCCAAGACGAGAGAATCGCTAAAAAACAGCGCAATAAACATCATCGCGGACTCGCAATCATCGCGGACTCGCCACACTCGGGGACTCTCCCCTCGCGGACTCGCAATCATCGCGAACTCGCCAAACTCGGGGACTCTCCCCTCGCGGACTCGCAATCATCGTGGACTCGCCACACTCGGGGACTCTCCCCTCGCGGACTCGTAATCATCGCGGACTCGCCACACTCGAGGACTCTACCCTCGCGGACTCGCAATCATCGCGGACTCGCCACACTCGGGGACTCTCCCCTTGCGGACTCGCAATCATCGCGGACTCGCCACACTCGGGGACTCTCCCCTCGCGGACTCGCAATCATCGCGGACTCGCCACACTCGGGGACTCTCCCCTCACGGACTCGCAATCATCGCGGACTCGCCACACTCGGGGACTCTCCCCTCGCGGACTCGCAATCATCGCGGACTCGCCACACTCGGGGACTCTCCCCTCGCGGACTCGCAATCATCGCGGACTCGCCACACTCGGGGACTCTCCCCTCGCGGACTCGCAATCATCGCGGACTCGCCGCGCTCGGGGACCTGGCGCTCGCCGGCCGCTCGACCTCGTCACTCGCCGCGCTCGGGAACTCGGCACTCGTCGGTCGCTCGGTCTCGCCACTCGTCATGCTCGGCGGCAACCACTACTATTTTGAGAATATGTATCTCTAAAGAGCCTCAAGTCGCCTCTACAAGCCAACTCGAGCCTCGGGGACTACTCCTAGGCATACTGCGTGCGCGCGTGGTTCCGCGACCGCGGACTCGCCCTCGCGTACTCAACACGCTCGGGGATTCTCCACCGCGGACTCGCCCTCGCGTACTCAACGCCCTCGGGGACTCGCCGCCATAGACACTCGCCCTCGCGTACTCAACACGCTCGGGGACTCGCCACCGCGGACTCGCCCTCGCGTACTCAACACGCTCGGGGACTCTCCACCGCGGACTCGCCCTCGCGTACTCAACGCGCTCGGGGACTCGCCGCCATGGACACTCGCCCTCGCGTACTCAACACGCTCGGGGACTCGCCACCGCGGACTCGCCCTCGCGTACTCAACGCGCTCGGGGACTCGCCACCGCGGACTCGCCCTCGCGTACTCAACACGCTCGGGGACTCTCCACCGCGGACTCGCCCTCGCGTACTCAACGCGCTCGGGGACTCGTCGCCGAGGACTCGCCCTCGCGTACTCGACGCGCTCGGGGACTCGGCGCGCTACAGACAGCGGCACTTGCCGGTCGATCGGCCTCGCCGCTCTCCGTGCTCGGGGTCTCGACGCTCGCCGGTCGCTCGACCTCGCCCCTCGCCGCGCTCGGGGACTTGGCACGCTCCATGTTCGGAGACTCGCCGCAACTGGCGGCTTCACCGACACCCTACGTCTTTCGCCAACTGGTCATCACTGACTGGATCACGCCGACTGCCTCCCGCTTCATGATTCTTTTCTATGTTCAGGAGCTCGTCGCCGATTCGCCACGACCCATCGTCAAGACTCTCCGCGCCCTACCTCAAGCCCGCGTCGAATCAACAACGCGCTCGGGGACTACTGATGGGGGAATACCAATCGGGGTATACCCACGAAGCGGATTTGCCAGATGGATCGAGCCGACTGAAGCCAAGCCTAGCGCGAGTCGACTCGCCCAATATGGCGACTGGCGCATGCTGGACCCAGACGACTGGCGCCGACTGGAGGCCCAAGACAGCGACTCCAATAGAAATCCCACTAAAGCACTTGTAAACCCTAACTGGCTGCATATATAAAGCCACCAAGGGCACCCCCAAGGGGTACGTGATATGAGATCTAGTCTCTCCCTCCGCCTACGGCGGCTCCCATGTAAACCAATCTATGATCATATACTGGATTGATAGCAGGACGTAGCGATCCTCCACCGAGGGGACGTGAACCTGGGTACACCGTGTGCCAATCTCGCTCCCGGATTCTCCTACGTCGCCTTGCTCCCTCTACGTAAGCTACCCCCAGTAGCATCTGCCATGCAATACCACGACATCATATTTGATGAGAATTTGCAAAGGGTTGGAGACACTAGTTGTCCTAATCCACCAAAAGGTTTTGGAGAGCAACAGTATACTCGCAATTCATCTTTATAAGCTAAAAGTAGCTTGATCATGAATAATTCCATGATAAGGGTGAATATTTGATGTAGGTAAAATATTTACCACACCAAGATATTACTAAAGAATGGAATTTGAAAGCACACCAAACTTTTGATGATGGTGATCTACTTCAAAGTGCAAGTCCAAAGACATTGGTATTTAATTATACACACTTTGTACTATGTGTCATATGTATGACTCCACTATTGATGTTGATAGATTCTTTCAAACAGAAAAGGAAATACTAAAAGAGAATCTCATAAATATATGGCAGAAAAGAAAAGACTAGAATTGTTCAGTTTAAGTATATAGATGATATACATGTTATGGCTATATTCTTTGCTTATTAAACAATGTGGTTCTTAAGTATTTGATACTGAATTTGTTGGTGTGAATCGTCATACGAAACAACACAATTCATGAACTACAATGGCCTAAGTAACTAGCAAAAGAATATGTGATGATGTTCATCGAGAACAAATAAAGGGTTATTGTGCTGCTTGTTAAACATCAAAGCTTGCCTTCAAGATTTGTTTTATCAGGTATTATGAGAACAAAAGGGTTGTTCAAATAATTGCTGTAATCCATAAAAGATGGATGATTCACAAATCTCGTTGGAGAAATCACATCCATAAAACTAGTGCTAAAAATGTCGAAAGACAAATTGATTGAAAGATCACTTAGGAAGTGACATCGCCGTTTAAATTATATTGGAAAGAAAACATGAAGAAACTCCATGTGGATGGAATTTTGGAGTCCTTTTGATTTTTGATCAAATGACGCTTGTGAAACTTTCCTAGAGATAATTAAACCTTCGTTCATAGGCCAAAAAGGGAACGAATGACTATCTTATTGGAAATTGTACATATTGTTGTACGAAGTCCATTATGTGTAGTCAAGAGCGATGGATTTCAACTTCATATGCTTTCTCCGAAAATTTGAGTGAATATATGAATATTTACTTAATAAGGATGAAGTATGAAACATTTGAAAAGTTCAAAGACTTTCAAGATGAAGTGCAAAATCATTGTAACAAGAATATAAATAGTTTATGATAAGATCATAAAGGAAGATATTTGAGTTACAAGTTTAGCATAATACCTAAGATTTAAGGAATCGTTCCATTGGTTTGCATTTCCCTAAACACCATAAGAGTATGGAGCGTTCGAGATATGTAATTAAACCTTGTTTGACATGGTAAGATCGAAAGTGTAATTCATAAAACTGCCATTATATTTTAAAGATTAAAAGCTTTAGAGACTACCGTTTTTCCACTGAAAAGAGCTTCATCATAATCCGTTGAATTGACACCATATAAAGTTATGGTTTGGGATTAAACCCTAGTTGTCCTTTCTTAAAAATTGTTATGCTATGCATAAGAATGATGTTTGCAACCAAAATCGGATGAACATATCTTTGTATGTTATTTTGAATGATAGTTGAGTATTCCTCCATAACACCGAAGACAAAAGTGTTTGTCGCTTAGAACGTCAAGTTTCTTTGAGAAGGAATTTTCCGTGAAAAGTTAAGTGGGAGGACAATAGAACTTTGACAAGGTTAAAAGAACCTTAGCTATATGTGCAAAGTTGCGCAGCACCGAAAACTGTTCCGGAGGCAGCAACAATGCTCATGGCTCACGTGCCTCAAAGGTTGTGGTCACGGAGGTCTAAGTTCCTATTGAAACAAGTAGGTCGGGTAAACAATCAAATACCAAGATTTGAGAGTTAAATCATTATTTGACAATAATGATCCGACTACATGCAAAGAAGCGATGATGGGCCCTGACTCCGTCAAATGGCTTGAAGCCATAAAATCCGTGATAGTTCCATATACGAGAGATCAAGCTTTGAACTTGAAAGACCCTCTGGAAAGGTACAAGACCTTACAGTCGTATTTGGATCTATAAAGAAATAGACATGGATGTTTCACATCTATGAAATAGTCGACATGTTGGGAAAGAGTTCACAACAATGTTCAAAGGTTGACTACTGTCACATCCCAAGATTTTCCAAATCTTGTAATGTGAAAATAAATGAATAAAATAAAATTTATTTGATTTTCAGGGCCAGAAGAAACTTTTTGAATTTAAATGGAACTTCAAATCTATTTGGATTAAATAAAATCCTAAAGGGATTTAAAAGGCTAAACATTTATAAAAGGAAAATAAAATATTTGGAATTACTATAAAAGGATTTAACTTCAAGAAGAAAAGGGAGGATTTTAAAATAAGAAATTAATTCATAAAGCCAAATTAAGACTTAACCAAGCTTGGAAATAAAACATTTTGTTTTGATAAAATAACAAAAGTTTAACTAATAAAATCAATAAGGATTTAATAATCCAAGTTCTATTAATAAGGGTTTTACTATTTCCAAAATAACAAAACTTATGTATTTAAAGATAAGTTTTCTAATATATTATTCCCAAATAAAACCTACTGTTTTAGTTTTAATTTAGATTTCAAAATAAAGATTTAATAAAACAAATCCTATTTGATTAATAAACCATGGTCCATTTTATTAATAATGGACCCTATTATTAAAATTATTATTTTGAATTTGGATTTTGGTTCAAGTTACTGAGCAGAACAAAATTTCATAAACTACAAAGTGTGATGTTGTTTGATTGATTTGAGACATGTTTGTTTGATAGAAAATTTCAAAACAGAAATCAAAAATAGAAATAGAAAAAGATTGCAGGAAGGAAAAAAATAAGAAAAGGGTCAACCCAACCCAGCAGCCCAAACATGCCCAGAAACAGCCCAGCTCCTCACCCCGAAAGAAAACGTTTCACACTAGTATTCGAACCCGCGCAGAGACTGACCAGTGGACCTCCCTCTCGTTTCTTCCCCACTGACCAGTAGACCCCACTTTCCTCTGTTCTTCCTCCTCACCCGCGCGACCTCTTCTCCCCCTCATCGCTGTTTCCTGCCGATGATTTCGCGGCCTTAATTCGCCTTAACGCGACCACCGTTACCAGCTTTGATCACGCAGGGTTAAACGCCCATGTCTCCTCTATATTTCCCCTCTGATACACCGCGCTGGCACGCCCTAGACCTCCCCAATTTCCTCCCCGAGCACCCTCTGTTCCGACGAAGTCTGGTGCCAAATTCCGGCGACTCGACACCGCCCCGTGCCTCCCTGTGCAACCTAGAAGCTTCCCCACTTCCAGACACATCTCCCAGTACCTTTAGTTCGACCGCGGGCGCCCAGAGCGTCGGCTACGACAAGCTCTGAACGACGCCGCCGCCTGCAACTTCTCCGACGAGCCCCGCAGGTAAATTCCGGCCGCCCCTCTTCTTCTCGTTCACGCACACAGCATCTCTGTGATCTCCTGCGCCTAACCATATATCTGGTTTGTCGTCTCGTGAACCCCAGCACCGTCCCCGACCACGTCTAGAGCCGTCTGTCGCTGTAGCAAGCTCCGGCGAGGAATTGCAGCAGACCCCGAGCGCCCCTTGACCCTAGGAGACCACGTCGAGCTTCCTCAGGCCTTTGCGAACGTGGTGAGCACTTTTCCCTCCTCCCTCACTTCCTATTTCACCATCGCCGCTGCCGTCTGCCCGTCGCCGCCGCGCACAGCCGCGCAGCGCCGCCAGTTATTGGCCATTTGTTTAGGTCAGTTAGATCTGGATCAGGCGAACAGGATTAGGTCACTTAAACGCCGAAGGGGTATGTTTTCAGAACCGTGCGATCAAGTTGGATCCTACGGTCCGCGTCTGTCAATCCGCATGAAGCGGTACCGTCCAATGAAACCCTGCCGGCGTGGCACTAGATCTGTTTTAAAAGAAATTTGAATCAGATTTATTTGCAAACTTCAAACCCTTGTAACTTTGGATCCACACGTCCAAAAATTACAAATTTTATGTCGTTGGATTCAGGAGAGCAAGACCTAACCAACCATGGCCTTAGTTTAGAAAATAGTATCTGTTAGTTTGCTTGATTTTGCAGATTCTTTTGTGAGCTTGTTTAGAGTAGAAAAAATGTTTAAAATTGATTTTAGGATGAAATCTTTTGCAGAATGGTTTGTAGTGACCTTACTGACCCTAGGAACCAACCCATGGCTTTGAAAATGGATTTGGAAGAATTTAGGAAGGATTAAATGAATTAGTCCATTTCTAGCCAAGTGAAAATAATGGTTTTATTATGAGAATTATTTTGGAATAAAAACCTTGGGAAAATATTTTGATTCAAAGCTACTGACCCCAAAACACCAAGTCTTGAGAGTTAGAAACTTTGGGTGAAGACTTAAAGGTTTTTAGAATTGATAAAACTAATTTCCACCACATAAAATGATGAATGGTTTTAAAAATGGTTTTGGGCAAAACCCTCTAACTAGTGACTTTGCCATTTTGGTAAATGACCAATTTGGACCCTACAAAGTTTAGAAGCCTAGTGGAGACCACCATTGAAATTAGAACCATCTCTTACATGCTTACATGCATGACTTAGATTTTAGATTCCATAGTTTTGTGTGGGTGAAATGATGTTTGATTGATTATTTGAATGCTAGTTGATTTGGTGTTTGTTTGATTGATTGTAGTGAAATTAGCAAAGTGAGAAACTAGCAAGATCAAGGAGTGAACCATCATTCCCTTCCAAAAAGGTAAGTGACACTACCATCTAAAGTCCTACTATTTTCATTATACTTAGTGGATTTTGAAAACATGCATGAAAATAATTTATACTTATGCTATGCTAAATCCTAATAGGATGCCCTTACATTACTTAGGGAAAACATTGAAATTGTACATGCTTAGACATGCTATATTTTGAAAATAGATGCATGTTGAGATTTTACAAAGTTGAAAAAGGGACTTGGGTTTTATATAATAAAACAAGGACTCAATGAACTACCTAGGTGGAGGGTACTTTAAGTTTTGGAGAAGGTGGCAACAAAAGGAACCATGTCTATGGTAATCACTTTGTGTTGGGCTCCAAAAGAAAACCACCTAGGAAACTTAGAGATCAAACATGCTTCTCCAATTGTGGCTTTCGTGTGCAACCACATGCTATTATGGCTCTGGCTTAGTCAATTACATTAGGAAGACCCATACGTTGTCTTTAGTTACTGGACATGGGGATCTGGGATGCTTCATGGGGGCTGAAGACAAAGCTAGCAATGATGTATGGGAGGACCTTTTGGAAAGACTTCGTCACATTCTCAATCTGCCAGTACTCCATCTTGGTGAGCACTAATCCAGTAGGCCACTGGTGGCAACAAGATGGGATTGTGACATGTGGGTAAAGTGTACTCCTTCTGCAGAAGTTAATAAAAATCTAAGTACTTAGCCGTGTCCCCGGTTATGGACAATACTGAGCAACTAAAGTTTGAACAATGGGAGATCTCGACATTCCAATTTTTAAAATAAAAACTTGATACCCTTGAGTGTCTACCAAGGAATTCAAAGAGAATTTATAAAGCTTGATGCACTTGGGGTTACCAAGGTGCTCAAGAGATTTTGATGAAAACATGAACACTTGGGGCTACCAAGGAACTCATGAGATATTATAAAACTTGATGCACTTGGGGTTACCAAGGAGCTCAAGAGATTTTTGACAAGGACTTGAAAACTTGAGTGTCTACCAAGGAGTTCAAGGGATTCTTGGAAAAGAGATTTGGCAAAGGACCAAAACCATTTTTGAAAAGATAGGATAAAATATTGCTTTGTGCAAATAAGCCTTAAACTCCACTTAGCCAAATATGCATGTATTGATAGGATCCACTCTTATTATACATAGAAGTGAAGCTTGCCAATACAATTCAAAATGTATTGACCCTTGTGGCTGTAACTTGTAATGTTGCAGGTTTGATTGTTTTTAGTGAAGATTGTTTGATTAGGATTACAAAGTCTACAACCAACATCTGCCTGTGGCACTTTGAAGATGAAGGACCCATGATTTTATTTATTCCGCTGCAATGTAATGTAATAGACAAATGAGCTATGTAATGATGTAATAAAATTATGTTATTCCTGGTTATAAAATTATATTATGACCTTTGTTTCTTGATATTACATCTTAACTGTGGATGCTAGCTATTGATCCAGGGACTAGCATTGTAAAACACAGGAGGAATCTACCTTATTAGGTTGAGACCCCTACAACTATGACAAGATCTGATCTTTCATAGCGATATTTAGTCTAGACGGATTAATGTAGCAACCACGACATATAATTTTGTTATGTGTTGAATAAACAAAACAAGTTCTTCTAATAGAATGGTTACCAAGGACGTGTGCATGACACGGTCCAAAGGGTTTTGTTAATTCAAAGGATGCTAAAAGCATATGCAAACTTCAATGGTTGAAGTAAGCATCGCGGAGTTGGAATCTTCACTATGATGAAACTGTTAAAAGAGTTTAATTTCATCGGAGACGGTGAAGATACTTGCATTTGCAAGAAATTAAGTGGGAGCGCTATGACATGTTTCTAATACATTATGTGGAAGACATATTGTTGATTGGAAATAATGTATCTTTTATTAACACAGGATAAGAATTTCATCTCGATGAAAGACTTAGGCAAAACCCGAATATTTGGCATCAATAGACGCTAATATGGTTGTGCCGAAAGTACATAGATGATATATTGAATGATTTCAATATAGAAACTACAAGAAAGGTTCTTGTCGCACAGAAAGGATCGAATGAGTTCAATATTGATGTTATATTCAAGTGTATTGACACTTGGTAAGTGAAACAAAGATTCAAGTATAGATTGATACTTGATGTATGAAATCACAAAAGAGTATTTATATCAATCATACTGTGATATGTACAAATCCAGATATGTCCTATGCTCTAAATGTTATGAGCATATACCAGAATGATTTATAAGATGATCATTGGACGATAGTAAGGATATTCTTATGATCTTTTGGAAGAACTAAGAGTATATTATTTTGTAAAAGTGGCAAATAGATGGTTAGTTCATTGTAAAAGTACTACATTGATAGTAGTTTTGTCACAAAATACAAATTAAGTTTATCTCAATCTGAACTAAGGGTGGCACAATGTAATGGAAAGTAAGTTCCATAACGGATTTGGATGAGTTCCAAAGTTAAGACATTGTGGCAGATACTACAACAAAAGGCTGAGTATATGACTGCTATTATAGCAGCTAAAGAGGGCATTTGTGTCAAGTAGTTTGTTATCAAACTAGGTGTAGTTCACAACGGGATAATACTATGAAGATATATTGTACGACAATATTATCAACATTTTTTAACCCCAAAGAACTAAAGGTCTCACCAAAGGACCAAATTTATACAAAGCCATCTCATTAGAGAATGAGTGATGCGTAGAGACGCAAAGACATGCAATTACACACGGACCTGGAAGTGTCAGATCCGGAGATCGGTTGACCACTAGCAAACGTGTACTTACAACACTAGAAAGCCATAGGTGTTGAATAGACAAAGGTTTGAAACTAGATTATTGACTCTAGTGCAAGTGGGAGACTGTTGGAGATATGCCCAAGAGGCAATAATAAAGTGGTTATTATCATATCTTCATACTTATGATAAATGTTTACATACCATGCTATAATTGTATTAACAGGAAACATTAATACTTGTGTGATTTGTAAACATAAAAGAGTCCCTAGTAAAGCCTCTTGTTAAACTAGCTTGTTGGTTAATATATGATCATGGTTTCCTGATCATGAACATAGAGATGTTATTAACAACAGGATCATATCATTAGGAGAATGATGTGATGGACATACTCCTATAGTTAAGCGTAGCATAAAGATCAAGTCATTTAATATAGTTCATTTGCTATAAGCTTTCTGATACATAGTAACCTAATTCCTTCGACCATGAGATCATGTTAATCACCATCACCGGAAGGATGCTTTGATGACATCAAACACCACACCGTAACTGGGTGGCTATAAAGGTGGCATTAAGTGTTTGGAAAGTATGGGTTGAGGCACATGGATCAAGAGTGGGATTTGTCCATCCATATGACGGATAGATATACTCTGGGCCCTCTTGGTGGAATGTCATCCAATTAGCTTGCAAGCATGTGACTGGCTCACAAGGGATCACATATCACGGGAACGAGAAAAGAGTACTTATCGGTAACGAGGTTGAACTAGGTATGCAGAGATACCGACGATCAAAACCTCGGATAAGTAAACTATCGTGAGACAAAGGGAAATTGGTATCGTATGTAAGTGGTTCATTCGATCGCAAAGTAATCGTAGAAATACGTGGGAGCCATATGAATTTCCAGATTCCTCTATTAGTTATTGATCGGAGAAGTGTCTCGGTCATGTCCGCATAATTCACGAACCGTAGGGAGACACACTTAAGGATTCGATGTTGTTGAGTAGTTATGGAATGATGAGTAAGAGACCGAATGTTGTTCGGAGTCTCGGATGGGATCCGGGATATCACGAGGAGATCCGGAATGGTCCAGAGAATAAGATTCATATAAGGAAAGTCCTATTTCGGAGTTGGGGAATGATTCCGGTGTTTTCACCGGGAATGTTCTAGAAGGGTCCGGAAAGTCCGGCACTCTGGAGGGGAAGGGTACATGAATGTGTCATAACAAGTTGGAATGGTTGCATCATGTACTAGGTGTCATCGCTGATCAAAATAAAGGGATAAATCAAATCCTAGTTTGAAAAGTCAAACGCCAATTTGAAAAGTCAAACGGCAAGTTTTCTTGGTGGAGGGAGAGTAGGAAACCTACTTGGGGAGGAAGTCCCACTCCCTCCACCAGCCGGCCAAGGAGGAGGAGTTGGAGGAGGACTCCCTCCTCCTAGTCGCCTCCCTCCCACCTATAAAAGAAGGGGCAGGGGTGCCCCCTCTACCTACACCTCTCTCCTCTAAACCTAACCCTAGCCGCTGGCCTCCACCAAAGTTGCCGCCGCCCTAGGGTTTTCCCAAGCCGCCGACTTGGGGCAATCCCCTTGCCCTAGCCGCCGGACTAGCTCCCTCTACTTGGTGCCTATAAACCCTAGATCGCCAAGCCTCTCTCATAGTCCACCATACTCGCTCCGGCTTAAGGCGAAGCCCTGCGAGATCTCCCCTCTACTTCCGGTACCACGCCGTCGTGCTGCCGGAATCGCGAGGAGAGTGCTACAACCTCCGCTGCCTGCTGGAACAAGGGAGAGGAAGGTATTCATCAAGTACCGAATGTGTGACAGCCTGCGGGAGCACTGCCGGAACGCAGCGCCGGAAGGATCATCTATGCGATCTTGAGACCAGAAGTGTACGACTACATCATCCACGAGAATCTGCTCTCGTTAACCGCTTTGGATCTTCGAGGGTTAGTATTCTATCAACTCGTTGCTACAATCTAGTAGATAGATCTTGGCTTGGTCATAGATTAGATCTTGATTGTGTGTTCATGCGGTAGAATTTTTTTGTTTTCCATGCTACGAACCCCTACAGAGTTATATCATGTAATCGAATAAGATCTATTAGGGCATAGTGCCTAGTATCTCTATTAGTGCTATTTGACTTTGTTGCAACTTGTTGTGCTTAATGCTTGTCACTAGGGCCCGAGTGCCATGATCTCAGATCTGAACTTATTATTGAATCATTATGATAGTATTTTTTGTGATCTTATCTGCAAGTTGTGTACACATATCATTGTCTGGATCCAAAGGCCCAAAGTGACAATAATTGGGACAACTGGAGGGGATGGCTGTGGTGTGAGGATCACATGTGTTCACGGAGTGTTAATGCTTTGCTCTGGTGCTCTATTAAAAGGAGCACCTTAATTTCCAGTTGTAACATCCCTAAAACCATGTTTCAAACTCATGCATATCATCCATGCGTCCATGATCATGTAGAATTCATTCCAAACAAATCAATTCAAAACAGGGGCATATAAGCTCATTATTTTATGTGATCAGCATTTAAAAACAAATACAAATCTCCAATGTGAGATAGATGTTCAGTGAACCAAACCTTGTATCTTATTGCTTTCAGAGTGTATTGCTAGATTGCTAAGATTTAAACCAAAGTTTCAAGACAAATATAATTTGAAAACCAATTTCAAAACCTATTTAAAACTAGTGCTGTGTCACTGCTTATTTTATTTTATTCCAAGTGACCAGGCCAATTCAAAGTGACCACTTGGTTTTATGCCCAGAAATATGATTGTTGCACACTGCAAAAGTCCTGAAAAGATTAGAATTCAAATAGATTTTGAAATCATTTGAAAAAGGTTCCTGGAAATTCATTCAGAAAAAGAAAAAGGAAAGAGAAAAGGAAAAGGGTCGGCGCCAGGATTTTGGCCCAACAAGCAAAGCAGCCCGTTAGCCAGCCCACCCGGGTTTCCCCCTCCTTCTGATTTTCTCACCGCACCCGCGCTACCCAACGGGTCACTGACTGGTGGACCTCGCCAGCTCATCATCATCTTCCCCAAATCGCGCCCATGACCACGTCGCCGGCCGTTCCCTCCGCCATTCACTGCCGCATTTTAAATCGAGTTATTGCTGGCGTTTCCTCGCGTGATTCTTGCTCCCTCTATGGCTATAAGACCACCTCCCCCTCGCGGCCATTTCCCCCAACAAAGCTAGACAGAAGCGCCCCCAGGCTGCCCGAATCGCCCTTGCACCGCCGCAGACAGAGCCCACTCCGGCGACCAATCCCGGTGAGCTCCGTGCGCCCCTTCCCCTCTAATTCATGCAGACAGCCTCGCAACTTCCTTGCGCACATTCTGACACCATTGGTTCATCCTATACTGCCCCAGGTCATCGACTCCGTCAAGCACAGCAAGGTCCCGACGACGTCTTCAACTCCGGCGATTAAATTCGGTGAGCCCCGTGTTCCCCTTCGCCTCTGATTCACACGAGTGTGTTCGCCGTAACCTTGCGCACCCCCTGATGCCTTTAGTTCGTGCTAGGGTGACCAGGAGCGTCGCCAACGTTGCCGTCCACCCGAGCCCAACGCTGTCAGCAACTCTGACGAGCCCGTGCAGCCGTGTCCGTGCGCCCCTTGTCAAGCCGTCGCCGCGTTGAGCTTCAGTACACCGTTGCGAATCTGGTAAGCACCTCCGACGACCCTAGAGCTCCTGTAGCCACCGCGCCGCCGTAGACAGAGCCGTCGCCGCCTGTCACCGCCGCCAGCGCCGCCACTTGATGGTCAAGTGCTGAGCGCCGTTAGATCTAGATCTAGTGGTCACGTTAGAACCTAGACGAAGCGGTATGATTCAATCAGAGCCCCGCGATTAATTTAGATCCAGCGGCTCAGAAGTGTGATCCGACGCGAAGCGGTACCAGCGAATAGGATAGAGCCGCGTGGCACAGAGTTCGTTTTAAAAATCTGAATTAGATCTATTAGTTGTTTGATTTTGTTTTAGCCATAACTTTTGATTCCCACGTCCAAATTTGACAAATTTTATATCAATGGAATCAGAAGAGCAAGCCCTTTCTAAATATTCAATGTGTTTAATGTATTGCTTCTGTTAAAATGGTTTTATTTACAGAAACATGTGTAGGCCTATTTTGTGTATATAAATTATTTGAGATATGTTTTAGTGTTAAAATAAATGTTGTTTGGCAAGTTTTGAACTTGATTATGAACCAGTACTGTGCACTTGTCTTGTTAAGTTTAGAAAATCATCACATATCATATTGCATGCATCCATATATTTTTGTTTGTATTTATTTTGTATGTGATTTGTTGCTATGATTTTATGTGTAGATTTTGGTGCCAATAGTGATTGTGATTGTGAGGAGTGTAGCTACTCTCCAACCTACCAAGGCAAGTGGTGCTTCATGATATTTGTATCCCTATGTTTTCTACTATGCATTAGAAGTATTTTGCTAAGTCTTGCATGGTTATATTTTGCTTATATGCTATGCTTGGGAAATCCTATTAGTTGTAGAATTGCTAGAAATTTCTAAGTTAAGATGCTTATCTATGCCATGCTTACCCTAGCTAGTATCAAACAAGGGTGGTGAAATATTCATGCTATGTTAAAATATTTCTAAGTCTATGGACTTGTGTTTTGCTTAATAAAACAACTAAGTGAATGAAACACCTGGGTGGAAGGGAAGGAATGGTTTATGTTGAGTGGTTACACAAGGCCCATTTCTCTGGTATACCTTGTGTATCTCACTTGTGGAAAGCCACCCAGGAACAAAGGGATTTGAGAGGCCAAATGTTAAGAAGCTTCTAGTGCAGCCACTTGGCAATATGGGCTCTGCCAGGATCATATAGGTTGCAATAACTTAGCCATTTGGACAATTGGTGGTAGTGGGATGATAGGTTGGAGCGCGTCCATTTGGTCTAAGGGAAGGCTTCTGAAAGGTCCTGTCTTGGTGGAAATCAAGGCTTGTGGGGAAAGTGCACAACCTCTGCAGATGGAAGAATCTAAGTACTTAGCCATGTCCCTGGAAAAGGACAACTTGAGCATCAAGACATGGAAGCTATCAAGAATCTCCTCATCCCAATTTCTAAGTAAAACTTGTGGTTGAACAAGGGTGAAGGACCTAAATGTCTATTGGTGGATCCTTGGAAAAAGTTTTGACAAAGAAAAACTTAGTGTTTTCAACTAATAGGCAAAACCTATTTGAGCAAAGCAAGCCTAAACTACACTTAGCCAAATTTGCATATAGTATTTAGTCCACCAAATATTATACTAAGGTATCACTTGCCAATACTATTCCAATGTATTGACCCACTGTGGCTGTAACTTGTGATGTTGCAGGTTACTCTGATGAGGATTAGGAGTCATGAGTCTACACTCAACATGTTTGCCTATGGCACATGAAGATGAAGACTTTTATCTATCTACTTATTTAAACTCTTGTATTAGGCCTGTGGTCATGGAGTTGTAAATACTATGTTGTCTCTGGAATGACTGTAATAATGACCTTTGTTTCTGTGTACTTCATCTTAAACTGTGGATGCTACCATTGATCCAGGGACTAGCATTGCAATCACAGGGATCCTTTTCCTTTATAAAGGAGGGATCTTACAGATGGTATCAGAGCACTGTGTTGCCTGTAGGATTATGACCCTAGGATTGGAAACCACTAAGGAAAAATTTTCAACAACTTCCACACTTATCTATTCTTCTCGTAAACTTTTCTAATCTTTTTTCTCATCTCTATTTGTAGATGAACTCCATCAACGAAGCCGTAAGGAAGGGACCACTCATGACAATGACTTTGGAGTGTGAGACAGAATTTCCCAAGGCTCTCAAGGACCTCATGGTTGCAATGGAAATACATGGTGCAGCTGTGTACAAAGGTTTTCCTGTGATGGATGAAGGAGTTGAGTACTGGTGGGTGCAACTTCACTTGTATAAAAACAAGGAAGACAACCACAAGGAATCAGGATTCTGCATGTTCACCAATTCAGTGGTTCACACTACATTCTTTGATTCAGCAAGGGATGCAGCTTGGAAGACCATCAAAGAACTTGGTGATAGAGTCAAGTGAAGAATGCTCAACATCCAAAATAACCTAAAGGAAGAGAAGAAACATACCCAAGAGTTGGAGGCTACCAACCAAACCTTAAGAGGAGACATTATAGACTTAGTAATGGAGTCATGTGCTCAAGATAGACTGATTGCTTCAAGAAATATTGTATTAGCCAACATATCTAGTGAGTTGGGATTGTAACGTACTTCGTTAGTTGGACCACCACTTATCACCTTATTTTCCAAATGTTGCTTAAAATAAGTTGAACGTTGGTTGTTGTTATGGATCCATGTATGCCATGACTTGTGTGTTTTGATTTCCAAAGATATGTACGTGATGCTTTGCCTTGTGTTTTATCTTAAATTGTGTTGTTTCTAACTTTTTTTATCTTATAAATAGATGCCTAATGTTACCATCAACACTGTTGAGGAGTTCCAGGGAACTCACTTTGGCCCTCGTATAATTGAGCTCACTAGTTTGCTCAATCTCCCTCTTCCTACCATCATGGTGCTTCCCCTCACCAAGTTTGAGAGGAAAGACCTTTGGGGCTTCAAGGTCAATCAGCCAGGACGCCAGACCGAGCCTACCACGGAGGCTATCATCTTCAAGCTCATGCACGATGACAAGGAGAGAGGCCTAGAGGTAGTCATG
The DNA here is from genome assembly GCA_916181665.1 of Avena sativa. Lineage (NCBI taxonomy): Eukaryota > Viridiplantae > Streptophyta > Magnoliopsida > Poales > Poaceae > Avena > Avena sativa. The sequence goes on along the minus strand of OV702281.1, from coordinate 383,227,056 downwards.
CAGGACTTGATTGGACGTCTGTTAGGGAGACACTCTCGACAGGTTAGAGGTAGTCACTTCCACGTCTTCGGTAGACGTGATGAGGATGGAGAGGCCATCGACTTCGAGGACACTTCGAGGGAGACAGCAGACCCGATTCGCCTATACCTCCAGGACTTAGAGGTTCTTCTTAGGCATGTGGACACTGATAGGACCAACATCATGCTTAGTAATGACGAACTCCAGTTGCAGCTTCGTGAGAAGGACAAGCTCTTCGCGGAGCAAGATGAGATAGTCAAGGAGATGGAGGCAAAGTTCGAGAGTCAAGACAGAAAGTTCAAGATTCAAGAGAAGCGAGTCCAAGATAGGAACAAGAGGATTCGGGACATGACTGCAGAACTGGAGGCCAAGGACTTCGAGCTCGAGCATCAGCAGACTGTGATTGAGAGGCTTCGTTCTCAGAAGAGGGCTCTCAAAGCCAAAGTAGAGACCTTGACCACCAATGTCGAGGAATACAAGACCGCTATGGAGAATGCAGGTCTTACCTTTGTTGAGGAGGAGGTTGATGCCGAGGAGTAGTGATGACTACTCATTTATCATTTATTTATCATACTTTATTTGAGTCACAATGACCATCCAACATGTGGATGGCTTGTTATTGGTGTGTTTACTTTGCAAACTTGTCGTTTTTGTTCTTGAACTATTATTATTATGATGCATGCTTGATGATTGTTTATGTGATGTATTGTGCATGATAGCATCTATGGATATCTCATTCTTATCTCTATTGAACAAACCATAGATGCCTCCCCGTCATGCCAATCCCAACCCCAACAACAACAACATCACCCCTGAGATGAAGCAAATGATGAAAGCTCAGACTCAGCTGATGCAAATGATGACTACGTTCATCCAGAACCAGAACAACAAAAACAACAATAACAACAATAACAACAACAACAACAACAACAACCCACCGGGTTTTGACATGCTTACCAGGTTCTTGAGATTGAGGCCAGCAAAATTCTCAGGAACAACTGATCCCATGGTAGCCAATGATTGGCTAAGCTCTGTGAACAAGGACTTGGTAACAATTGGTTGTACTGATGAAGAGAAAGTTAGATTTGCAGCTCACTTGTTGGAAGGACCAGCAGCCACTTGGTGGGATAACTTCCAAATCACCACTCCCATTGCAGATGTGACATGGGTTATCTTTGAAGATGGCTTTCGTACTGCTCACATCTCATCTGGAGTGATGAGTCTGAAGAAGAAAGAGTTCCATAATCTGAAGCAGCGCCACCGCAGCGTGGCTGAATATATTGAGGAGTTCAACAATCTGGCGCGTTATGCACCAGACAAAGTTGACACCGATGCCAAGAGGAAGGAAAAGTTCCTTGAAGGGCTGAATGATGAATTGAACTTGCAGGTATCAGTGGCCTATGTTCCCACTTATCAGTCTCTTTGTGACAAGGCTGCTATTTTGGAGAACAAAATGAAGCAAGTTGAGAGTAGGAAGAGAAAGCACTCGGACAAGCACAGCTCGGGATCGTCTCACAAGCGTTCCCATTATGATGATAGTGGAAGCTCAGGATCCCACAAGCATGGTAAATTCAACAAGCACCACAACCACAACAGTCATCATGACAACAAGCATCACCGTAGTCATGACAATGACAAGTACAAGAACCACAAGGGTGGATATAAAAGCCACCACAGTGGTAGTGCAAGTGGTAGTGGAAGCCAGCCTGTCAAGAAGGATATTAGTCAGGTTGAGTGTTTCAAGTGCAAGAAGATGGGGCATTATGCAAATGAATGCCTGGAAAAGAAAGTTGAAGGACCCAACAAGCCCAACCCTTTTCAGAAGGGACAAGTGAACCACATCAATGTGGAGGAAATCTATGAAGAGCCAGATGCTGTTGCTGGTAAGTTAAACTCAATTCTATTCCAGCACTTGTTCTTTTTGATACTGGAGCATCGCATTCATTCATATCAAAAGCATTTGTTGATAGAAATGGGTTTCCAACTGAAAACATTGGGTGTCCGATAAAAGTTAGTTCTCCAGGTGGAGATATGATAGTAAGTCTTGGATGCCGGGATCTAGTAATAGAGTTTGGAAAGCATAAGTTTCCAGTGTGTCTGATAATCCTAGATTCCCAAGGACTGGATGTAATTTTGGGAATGGATTGGATGGCTAAGTATGAAGGAGTACTAGATTGTGCTAATCATACTGTTGCACTCACAACCCCGGAAAGGAAACGGATTAAATTCAAGTCTAACTTTGAATCAAAAGGGAGTAAGCTAAATTCTCTTAAGGGGGTTAGCATAGACAGTGTGCCAATTGTGAGTGAATATCCGGATGTGTTTCCGGAAGAATTGCCTAGAATGCCACCAGATAGAGATGTGGAGTTCCTTATTGATTTGTTACCAGGATCTGGACCAATAGCAAAGAGACCGTACAAGATGTCAGTTGATGAACTGAAAGAACTCAAGAAACAACTTGGAGAGCAGTTGCAGAAAGGATTTATTCAACCAAGTTCTTCATCTTGGGGAGCCCCAGTTTTGTTTGTGGAAAAGAAGGATAGAAGTCAAAGGTTATGCATAGATTACCATTCACTCAATGAGGTGACTATCAAGAACAAATACCCTTTGCCAATAATTAATGACCTGTTTGATCAGCTAGAAGGAGCTTGTGTGTTCTCAAAGATTGATCTCAGGTCAGGTTATTTCCAACTTAAGATAAGGGAAATAGACATACCTAAGGCAGCTTTCACCACAAGGTATGGATTGTATGAGTATACCGTGATGCCATTTGGTTTGACCAATGCTCCAGCGTACTTCATGAATATGATGAACAAGGTGTTCATGGAATTTCTTGATAAGTTTGTTGTCGTTTTTATCGATGACATTTTAATCTACTCCAAGAGCAAAGAAGAGCATGAAGGACATTTGCGTTTGATACTTGAGAAGCTCAGGGAGCATAAACTGTATGCCAAATTCAGCAAGTGTGAATTCTGGTTGAATGAAGTTGGATTTCTTGGACACGTTGTGTCAGGAGATGGTGTAGCGGTTGATCCTGCTAAAGTTTCAGCTGTAACTGAATGGGAAACACCCAAGTCAGTGAAAGAAATTCGTAGTTTCCTTGGCCTAGCAGGTTACTATAGAAGGTTCATTGAGAATTTCTCCAAGGTAGCAAAACCTATGATAGAGTTGCTAAAGAAAGACAAGAAATTTGCTTGGTCTGAAGGTTGTGAACTCAGCTTTCAAGAATTGAAGAAGAGACTTGTGACAGCACCAGTCTTATGTCTGCCAGATTTGGAGAAGGATTTCCAAGTGTATTGTGATGCATCTCATCATGGTTTGGGTGCAGTACTTATGCAAGAAGGAAAAGTTGTGGCTTATGCCTCGAGACAACTCAAAACTCATGCAGTAAACTACCCTACTCATGATTTAGAGTTAGTCTCTGTTGTCCATGCACTCAAAACATGGAGACACTATCTTTTGGGAAAGTGTTGTGAAGTGTTCACTGATCGCAAGAGTTTGAAGTATATCTTCACCCAGAAAGAAATTAATATGAGACCAACAAGATGGCTAGAACTCATCAAGGACTATGATTTGAGTTTGCAATACCACCCCGGTAAAGCAAATGTTGTAGCGGATGCTCTAAGCCGTAAAGTTTTTGGGAATGGCCTCACTAAGGGAGAATTTCCAGATGATCTGTGTGCCCAATTTAGAGACCTCAGATTGGAGATTGTGCCTGAAGGACATCTAATGTCTTTGGATGTTCAACCCACTTTGTTGGACAAGATCAAAGAAGCCCAGAAGACTGATAAGGAAATTGAAGAGATTAAGGAAAAGATTGATAAGGGAAAAGCCAAAGGATTCCATGAAGACGAACATGGTACTTTATGGCATGGAAAACGTATCTGTGTTCCACAGGATCCGGAGCTTCGGAAACTGATTTTACAAGAAGCACACAACTCACCATATTCTATTCATCCGGGTAACACCAAGATGTACATGGATATGAAAGAAAGATTTTGGTGGAATAATCTCAAGAAGGTGTAACATCCCTAAAATCATGTTTCAAACTCATGCATATCATCCATGCATCCATGATCAGATAGGATTCATTTCAAACAAAACAATTCAAAAACAGGAGCATATGAGCTCATTATTTTATGTGATCATCACTTGAAACAAATGCTACTCTTTCTATGATAAGTTGTTGTTCATGAAACCAAACTTTGTGCCTTGTTGCTTTCTGAATGAGTTGCTAGATTGCTAAGGTTTAAACCAAAAATTTCAAAGCAAATACAATTTGAAAACCAATTTCAAAACCAATATAAAACAAAGTGTTATGTCACTGTTTATTTTATTTTTTCAAATGACCAAGCCAATTCAAAGTGACCACATGGTTTTATGCCAAGATTTGTAACTATTGCACACTGCAAAAGTCCTGAAAAGATTTGAATTCAAATGGAGTTTGAATTCATTTGAAAATCATTCCAGAAAATCAAATTAGAAATAGAAAAGGAATAGAGAAAAGGAAAAGGGTCGGCGCCAGACTTTGGGCCCAACAGCGAAACCAGCCCAGCTAGCCCACCCAGGTCCCCCTCTCTCTCTCACGCGCAGACGCACCCACCAAGTCGCTGACGCCCGGACCCCACCCCCACTCTATTTCTCTCGCAGACAACTGGGCCCTCTCCACGTCGACTCCTTCTTCCCCAAATCTCGCGCGCAGACGTCGTCGCCGCTGGCCGTTGCTGCGTTTATTCCGTGGTGTAATTGCCATTGATTCGCCAGGCGTTTCTTGTCGAGCCTCTGCCTACTTAAACCCCTCCCCACTCCGCTCCATTCCCCTCACTCAATTTTCTCTCCATGCCACCAGGCTGCTCGCAACACGCCAAACACCGCCGCAGCTCCGACGATCTCCGGCAGCAAAATTCCGGTGAGTTCCGACTGCCCCTGTGCCTCTGATTCAAACGAGTGTGTCCAGCAGGACCTCGTGCATCTTCTGATACCCTCTGCTTGCCTGCTTGTGACCCAGGACACCGTCCTCGTTCGTTCCCGCAAACGACCGAGCCGCCACTCAACTCCGGCAACCAATTGCGGTAAGCATAGCGCGCCCCTTGATCTCTCTCGCATACGAGGTTGTTTGCCACTGTCTTGCGCATCTCCTAAATCACCTGGTTCGTGTTAGGGCGACGCGGAACCTCGGCAACGACTTCGACAGCAACCACCTGACGCCGTGCACGACTCCGACGAGCTCCCTAGGCCACTCTAGAGCGCCCCTTGACCAGCCATCGCCACCTTGAGCATCAGCAGCCCTCTGCGATTCCGGTAAGCCCCTTCTCCCTCTACCGCGCGACCTAGAACGTCAGCTCCGCCACTGACAGACATGCCGCCGCCTGTCGCCGCCGCTAGCGCCGCCACTAGATGGTCGGGCTGCTCAGGAACGTTGGATCCAGATCGTGCGGATAGGATAGAACGCGAGCGAAGCGGTAAGATTAGATCTGAGCCGCGCGATTAAGTTAGATCTAGAGGCTCAGAAGCGTGATCCGACGCGAAACGGTACGCGCCAATCAGAGCGTGACACGTGGCTAGGGTTTAGGTTTAAAACAGAATTTGAATCAGATTATTGTTCAAATTTGTTTTGATTGTAACTTTTGATTCCCACGTTAGATTTTGACAAATTTTACACCGTTGGAATCAGGAGAGAAAGCTCTTTCAAAATATGCAATGTGTTTAATGTTTATCTTCTGTTAAAAAGGTTTTATTTGTAGAAGTTTGTGTAGGACTAATTTCAGTATTTGAAATGTTTAGGAATTGTTTTAGGGTATAAATATTGGTTGATTGGCAAGTTTTTATCTTGTTAGTGAATCAGTACCTTGCACTTGCTTAGTTGAGTTTTTAAAATCATCACTTAGCATTTTGCATGCATGCATATATTTTTGTTTGTTTGTATATGTTTTGTGTGTAATTTGTTGCTACCATTATTTGTGTAGACTTTGGTGCTAGTGATTGTGATTGTGAAGAGTGTTACTCTCCCAACTACCAAGGCAAGTGGTACTTCATGAATATTTTCTATCCCTATATTTTATACTAAGCTTTAGAAATATTTTGCTAAGTCTTGCATGTTATTATTTTGCCTATATGCCATGTGGAAAATCCTAAGTAGTTGTAGAATTGCTAGGAAATTTCTAAGTTAAGTTACTATCTATGCCATGCTTAGCCTAGCTAGTAGCAAACAAGGGTTGGTGAAATATACATGCTATGATAAAAATATTTCTAAGTCTTTGGACTTATGTTTTGCCTAATAAAACAACTAAGTTAATGAATCACCTGGGTGGAAAGGGACTTGAATGGTGGTTTTGGTTGAGTGGTTACACAAGGCCCATGGCTATGGTTTACCTTGTGTATCTCACTTGTGGTAAGCCACCCAGGAACAAAGAGATTTTAGAGGCCAAGTGTTAAGAAGCTTCTAGTGCAACCATTTGGCAAAATGGGCTCTTCCTGGATCACATAAGTTGCTAGAACTTAGCCATTTGGACAGTTGGTGGTAGTGGGAATGATAGGTTGGAACGCATCCATTTGGTCTAAGGGAAGGCTTCTGAAAGGTCCTGTCTTGGTGAAACCAAGTCTGGTGGGGAAAGTGCACAACCTCTGCAGATGGAAAAATCTAAGTACTTAGCCAAGTCCATGGCAATGGACAACTTGAGCATCAAGGCATGGAAGCTACCAAGAATCTCCTCATCCCAATTTCTAAGTAAAAATTTGTGGGTGAACAAGGGTGAAGGACCTCAATGTCTATTGGTGGTTCCTTGGGAAAAAGTTTTGACAAAGAAAAACTTAGTGTTTTCAACTAATAGGAAAAACTTATTTTGAGCAAAGCAAGCCAAGCTACACTTAGTCAAATTGCATATAGTAATTTAGTCCACCTAAATTTTACTAAGGTATCACTTGCCAATACTATTCCAAAGTATTGACCCACTGTGGCTGTAACTTGTGATGTTGCAGGTTACTCTGATGAGGATTAGGTGTCATGAGTCTACACTCAACATGTTTTCCTGTGGCACATGAAGATGAAGACTTATATTTATTTACTTATTCAAACTCTTGTAATAGGCCTGTGGCCTTTGAGTTGTAAAGACTATGTTTATCTCTGGAATGGATATAATAAATGACCTTTGTATCTGTGTAATTCATCTTAAACTGTGGATGCTAGCAATGATCCAGGGACTAGCATTGCAATCACAGGGATCCTTTTCCTTTACAAAGGAGGGATCTTACAGAAGGACATCGCCGAACATATTGCCTTGTGTTGTGTAGTAGAGTGAAAGAGGAACATCAGAAACCAGCAGGTTTGCTTTAACCACTACCTATTCATGATTGGAAGTGGGACAAGGTTGGTACGGATTTCATTACCGGATTGCCAAGGACCCGGTCAGGATATGATTCTATTTGGGTAGTAGTTGATCGCCCAACTAAAGTGGCTCATTTCATACCCGTGAAGACAACATATACAAGTGCTAAGTTGGCCAAGATCTATATGAGTAGAATTGTATGTCTACATGGAGTACCCAAGAGTATTGTGTCTGATAGAGGAAGCCAATTCACTTCTCATGTTTGGAGGCAATTACATGAGTCATTGGGTACGAGGTTGGAATTCAGCACTGCTTTTCATCCTCAAACTGATGGACAAACAGAAAGGACTAATCAGATTCTTGAAGATATGTTGAGGGCATGTGCCCTAGACTATGGAGCCAGTTGGGATAAAAGTCTGCCTTACGCAGAATTTTCTTATAACAACAGCTATCAAGCCAGCATTGAGATGGCACCATTTGAGTTTCTCTATGGGAGAAAATGTACCACCCCATTGCTATGGAATGGTGTGGGAGAAAGAAGTTTGTTCGGACCAGAACTTATCAAAGAGGCTGAAGAGAAAGTCAAGCTGGTTAAGGACAGATTAAAGATAGCACACTCCCGACAGAAAAGCTACGCAGATCCTAAGCGTAGAGAAGTCATCTATGAAGTTGGTGTAGAGCTTAAATACTTGGAAAACTTATTTAAAATAATTTAACAAGTTTTAATGTTTAATTAAAATGGCAAAGACTTTACTTTAATAAATTTGGATATTAATAAATCCTCATTATTTTATTTAAATAAACTTTTACTCTTTTTATTAAATAGAAAAGAGTAAAAAGAAAAGATATGTTGGACCATTCAAGATTCTGAGTCGCAAAGGAGAAGTAGCTTATGAGATTGAATTGCCAGAGTCTTTGTCAGCTGTTCATAATGTGTTTCATGTGAGTGAGCTTAAGAATTGTCATCCAGAAATGGAAGAAACTTCTTTGAAGGATACTTGTCACATCCCAAGATTTTCCAAATCTTGTAATGTGAAAAATAAAATAAATAAAATAAATAAAATAAAACTTTATTGATTTTCAGGGTGAGAAGAAACTTTTTCCAATTGGAAACCTTCAAACCTATTTTTGATCAAACAAATCCTAAAGGGATTTGAAAAGATAAACAATTAATAAAGAAAATATTAAATAAGTGAAATTACTATTTTTGGATCCCTTTAATAAAAAGATTTGGTTTCAAAAGAAAAAGATAGAATTATAAATAAAGATTATTTTATAGAGCCAAACTAAATCTTGGCCAAGCTTTTGAAATAAAAATATTTCTATTTAATAAAAAGAGTAAAAGTTTATTTAAATAAAATAATGAGGATTTATTAATATCCAAATTTATTAAAGTAAAGGCTTTGCCATTTTAATTAAACATTAAAACTTGTTAAATTATTTTAAACAAGTTTTCCAAGTATTTTATATTTTCAAATAAAACCTACTGATTTGGTTTTGATAATATTTAGATTTCAAATGGAGTTTTTAATAAAACAAATCCTATTTGAAATAATAACTAAGGACTATTATTTAATTATTTAATAGATCCTAAAAGAATAAAAATTATTTTATTTTTGACTTTGATTTGTGTTGTTAATCAGAACAAAAAAATCAAAGCAAAGTTTGGCAAAGTTTTGAAATCATTCGAGTGCTTAATTGTTTGAATGAATCTCAAAACAGAAAATCAATTAGAAAAAGAAAAGCAATCAGAATAAAAAAAATGGAATCAGACTCGACCCACTAAACTGGCCCAACAGCCCAACAACACAGCCCACCCGGCGTACCCCCACGCGTGAAACGTTTTCACCCACACCCGCACCCGCAGAGTCGCAGACAGGTGGACCCCGTGCCTCTTCTCCCTCTCTAGCTGACAGACGGACCCCACTGCCACGCAGTCATCTTCAACCCCGCGCCGGCCGTTTCCTCCTCCCTCAACGTTGCTCTGCCGCGATTGATTTCGATTAAATTCGCGTTGATGACAGGCTTAATTCTCCCAGAGACCACGCACCCATAAACACCTCCCTCTTCCCTCCGTTTCCCCTCAGAAACCACTGCAAAGAGCGCCCCCAGGCTGTCGTTATTTTCGTTTGCACCGCCGCTGCTCCGGCGACCTTCTCCGAGCAATTCCGGCGCTGTCCAGCCTCCCCTCCCTCTGCACACGATCATGCTCGCCACCCCCTCACGAACCTGCCGGTGCCTCCCACCCGCCCGCGCGTGACCCAGGAGCTCGCCTCGGTCTGCCTCTGAGCATCGCCGTCTTCTGCCGAATCTCCGGTGAGTCTTAGCCCTCAACCTCATGCGCGCCTCGAGTTGTGACTTACGCCATTTGGTTTGCCTGTTTCCTGTGCATCTCCAGGTGCCTTCCAATAACCCGCGCGTGGCCTACAAGCTTGTCTCCGACTTCAACAGAGAGCACCCGTCGTCAGGAGCTACTCCGGCGAGCAATCCCTGACATCACCGTGCGCCCCTTGGATTATTACGACCATGTCGAGCTTCTCTACACCCTTGCGAACCCTGTGAGCATCTCCTCTCCCTCCCTTCCTTCCTGCTTCACCAGAACCACCGCGAGCAGAGCCGCGCCGCCAGTCGCCGCCGCGCAGCGCCGCCAGTTACTGGTCAAACTGCTATGAACCGTTGGATCGTCATCCAGTGGCTACGATATAACAACTTAACAAAGGGGTGTCAGTCGATCTGCACCGTGTGATCTAAATGATATCCTACGGTCTGTAACAGTCGATCCAACCGAACCGTTTTCAACCAATAGGAAACATCCACGTGGACGAAGTTTGATTTAAAACAGAATTAGAATCTGATTGGTATGCAAATTTGAAAAATCCATAACTTTAGTTCTACACGTCCAAATTTTACAAACTTTATATCAATGGATTCAGAAAAACAAGCCCTAGCCAACCATGCACTTTGTTTAGTAAAAATCTTCTGTTAAAATGTTTGTTTTTGCAGAAACTTGTGTATGCTTGTTTAGGTTATAAAAATTGTTCTAAAATGATTTTGGGGATAAAATCTTTGGCAAATGGTGTGTTTTGAACCTACTGACCATAGGAATCACTTTGTGGTTTCAAAAATGTATTTTGTGAAACAAAAGAATGAATCTTGGATTTAAACCAATTCTAGTCAAATAAAAATATGGTTTAATTGTTAAAAATGGTTTTGGAGGAAAACCTTTGGGAAATGCTTTGGAATTAAACTCTCTAACTCTAAACACAAGATTTTATGGTGTGAAAACATATTTTGTGAACCCTATAGATTAATGCCTTAGTAAAAACATTTCTACACCACATAAAATGATACCTTGTTTTGAAAATGGTTTATGAAGTGAAATCTTTTGCAAATGACTTTGCCACTTTATAAAATGACCATTAGGTGTTTTCAAATGTTTATGACCCATTAGGAACCACTTTTTCAAATAAAACAAAGCTTGGCATGCTTGCATGCATTACTTTGACTTTATCATTTTATGTGATGTTTTGCTTGATTGGTAGATTGAGATTGTGCCTTGCTTGATTGAATTGTAGTGACTTGAAGAGTGTGATTGTTGCAAGGACAAGGAGTGAACTTATACTCTACCAAAAAGGCAAGTGATGCTTCATACTTTGTCCCATTATTTTCACTATGCATTAGTGATATTTCTAAGTAGGACTTGCATGGAATTTTTGCCAAGTATAAACCATGCTATGGGAAATCCTAGTAGATGAAACCTTAGTAGAAATTTCCTAAGTCAAGATACCTATTACTATCATGCTTAGCTTAGCTAATAGAAAACAAGGGTGGAATATATATTCATGCTATGGAAAAATTTCTAAGTCTAAGGACTTGAGTTTTGTTTAATAAAACAACTAAGTGAATGAATCACCTGGGTGGAATGGAAGGAATGGTTTGCGTTGAGTGGTTCACAAGGCCCATTTTTATGGTTTACCTTGTGTATCTCACTTGTGGATGGCCACCCAGGAACAAAGATATTTGAGATGTCAAATGTTGAGAAGCTTCAAGTGCAACAACTTGGCATTATGGGCTCTGCCTGGATCATATAGGTTGCAATAACTTAGCCAAATGGACAATTGGTGGTAGGGGTATGATAGGTTGGAACGCGTCCATTTGGTCTAAGGGAAGGCTTCTGAAAGGTCCTGTCTTGGTGAAACCAAGTCTGGTGGGGAAAGTGCACAACCTCTGCAGATGGAAAAATCTAAGTACTTAGCCAAGTCCATGGAAATGGACAACTTGAGCATCAAGGCATGGAAGCTATCAAGAATCTAATCATTCCAACTTCTAAGTAAAAACTTGTGGGTGAACAAGGGTGAAGGGCCTCAATGTCTATTGGTGGTTCCTTGGGAAAAGTTTTGACAAAGAAAAACTTAGTGATTCAACTAATAGGAAAAACCTATTTTTGAGCAATGCAAGCCTCAACTCCACTTAGCCAAAAGCATATAGATGATAGACTCCACTATACTACCATAGTATCACTTGCCAATACAATTCAAATGTATTTACCCTTGTGGTTGTAACTTGTTATGTTGCAGGTTTGATTGATTTAGTGAAGTGTGTTGATTAGGATTACAAAGTCTACAACCAACATGTTTGCCTGTGGCACTTTGAAGATAAAGGACCCCATGCTTATAGATATTCTGCTGCAATGTAATGTAAAAGCCAAATGAGCTATGTAAGATGTAATAAATTATGTTATTCCTGGTTATAAAGTTGTACTATGACCTTTGTTTCTTGATATTACATCTTAACTGTGGATGCTAGCTATTGATCCAGGGACTAGCATTGTAAACACAGGGATCTCTACCTTATTGAAGGTTGGGAACCTTACAATATTGTACCTTTGGAAGAGGTTCAATTGGAGAGTGATCTCACTTATGAGGAGAAACCTATCAAGATTCTTGAGACTGCAGAAAGAGTCACACAGACTAAGACTATCAAGTTCTGCAAAGTTCAGTGGAACCATCATTCCGAAGAAAAAGCAACATGGGAAAGAGAAGATGATCTTCGGAAAGACCACCCTCACCTATTTGCTAGCCAATCCGAATCTCGAGGGCGAGATTCACCTTAAGGGGGTTAGATTTGTAACATCCCTAAAACCATGTTTCAAACTTATGCATATCATCCATGCGTCCATGATCATGTAGAATTCATTTCAAACAAATCAATTCAAAAACAGGGGCATATAAGCTCATTATTTTATGTGATCAGCATTTAAAAACAAATACAAATCTCCAATGTGAGATAGATGTTCAGTGAACCAAACCTTGTGTCTTATTGCTTTCAGAGTGTATTGCTAGATTGCTAAGATTTAAACCAAAGTTTCAAGACAAATATAATTTGAAAACCAATTTCAAAACCTATTTAAAACTAGTGCTGTGTCACTTCTTATTTTATTTTATTTTATTCCAAGTGACCAGGCCAATTCAAAGTGACCACTTGGTTTTATGCCCAGAAATGTGATTGTTGCACACTGCAAAAATCCTGAAAAGATTTGAATTCAAATAGATTTTGAAATCATTTGAAAAAGGTTCCTGGAAATTCATTCAGAAAAAGAAAAAGGAAAGAGAAAAGGAAAAGGGTCGGCGCCAGGATTTTGGCCCAACAAGCAAAGCAGCCCGTTAGCCAGCCCACCCGGGTTTTCCCCCTCCTTCTGATTTTCTCACCGCACCCGCGCTACCCAACGGGTCACTGACTGGTGGACCTCGCCACCTCATCATCTTCCCCAAATCGCGCCCACGACCACGTCGCCGGCCGTTCCCTCCGCCATTCACTGCCACATTTTAAATCGAGTTATTGCCGGCGTTTCCTCATGTGATTCTCGCTCCCTATCTGTCTATAAGACCACCTCCCCCTCGCGGCCATTTCCCCCAACAAAGCCAGACAGAAGCGTCCGCAGGCTGCCCGCAATCGCCCTTGCACCGCCGCAGACAGAGCCCACTCCGGCGACCAATCCCGGTGAGCTCCGTGCGCCCCTTCCCCTCTAATTCATGCAAACAGCCTCGCAACTTCCTTGCGCACATTCTGACACCATTGGTTCATCCTATACTGCCCCAGGTCGTCGACTCCGTCAAGCACAACAAGGTCCCGACGACGTCTTCAACTCCGGCGATTAAATTCGGTGAGCCCCGTGTTCCCCTTCGCCTCTGATTCACACGAGCGTGTTTGCTGTAACCTTGCGCACCCCCTGATGCCTTTAGTTCGTGCTAGGGTGACCAGGAGCGTCGCCAACGTCGCCGTCCACCCGAGCCCGACGCTGTCAGCAATTCCGACGAGCCCGTGCAGCCGTGTCCGTGCGTCCCTTGTCAAGCCGTCGCCGCGTTGAGCTTCAGTACACCGTTGCGAATCTGGTAAGCACCTCCGACGACCCCAGAGCCCCCTGTAGCCACCGCGCCGCCGTAGACAGAGCCGTCGCCGCCTGTCGCCGCCGCCAGCGCCGCCACTTGATGGTCGAGTGCTGAGCGCCGTTAGATCTAGATCTAGTGGTCACGTTAGAACCTAGACGAAGCGGTATGATTCAATCAGAGCCGCGCGATTAAGTTAGATCCAGCGGCTCAGAAGCGTGATCCGACGCGAAGAGGTACCAACCAATAGGATAGCGCCGCGTGGCACAAAGTTCGTTTTAAAAATCTGAATTAGATCTATTAGTTGTTTGATTTTGTTTTAGCCATAACTTTTGATTCCCACGTTCAAATTTGACAAATTTTATATCAATCGAATCAGGAGAGCAAGCCCTTTCTAAATATACAATGTGTTTAATATTTTGCTTCTGTTAAAATGGTTTTATTTACAGAAACATGTGTAGGCCTATTTTGTGTATATAAATTATTTGAGATATGTTTTAGTGTTAAAATAAATGTTGTTTGGAAAGTTTTGAACTTGATTATGAACCAGTACTGTGCACTTGTCTTGTTAAATTTAGAAAATCATCACATATCATATTGCATGCATCCATATAATTTTGTTTGTATTTATTTTGTATGTGATTTGTTGCTATGATTTTATGTGTAGATTTTGGTGCCAATAGTGATTGTGAGGAGTGTAGCTACTCTCCAACCTACCAAGGCAAGTGGTGCTTCATGATATTTTTATCCCTATGTTTTCTACTATGCATTAGAAGTATTTTGCTAAGTCTTGCATGGTTATATTTTGCTTATATGCTATGCTTGGGAAATCCTAGTAGTTGTAGAATTGCTAGAAATTTCTTAGTTAAGATGCTTATCTATGCCATGCTTAGCCTAACTAGTAGCAAACAAGGGTGGTGAAATATTCATGCTATGTTAAAATATTTCTAAGTCTATGGACTTGTGTTTTGCTTAATAAAACAACTAAGTGAATGAAACACATGGGTGGAAGGGAAGGAATGGTTTATGTTGAGTGGTTACACAAGGCCCATTTCTATGCTCTACCTTGTGTATCTCACTTGTGGAAAGACACCCAGGAACAAAGGGATTTGATAGGCCAAATGTTAAGAAGCTTCTAGTGCAGCCACTTGGCAATATGGGCTCTGCCAGGATCATATAGGTTGCAATAACTTAGCCATTTGGACAGTTGGTGGTAGTGGGATGATAGGTTGGAGCGCGTCCATTTGGTCTAAGGGAAGGCTTCTGAAAGGTCCTGTCTTGGTGGAAATCAAGGCTTGTGGGGAAAGTGCACAACCTCTGCAGATGGAAGAATCTAAGTACTTAGCCATGTCCCTGGAAAAGGACAACTTGAGCATCAAGACATGGAAGCTATCAAGAATCTCCTCATCCCAATTTCTAAGTAAAACTTGTGGTTGAACAAGGGTGAAGGACCTCAATGTCTATTGGTGGATCCTTGGGAAAAGTTTTGACAAAGAAAAACTTAGTGTTTTCAACTAATAGGCAAAACCTATTTGAGCAAAGCAAGCCTAAACTACACTTAGCCAAATTTGCATATAGTATTTAGTCCACCAAATATTATACTAAGGTATCACTTGCCAATACTATTACAATGTATTGACCCACTGTGGCTGTAACTTGTGATGTTGCAGGTTACTATGATGAGGATTAGGAGTCATAAGTCTACACTCAACATGTTTGCCTGTGGCACATGAAGATGAAGAATTTTATGTATCTACTTATTTAAACTATTGTATTAGGCCTGTGGACATGAAGTTGTAAAGACTATGTTGTCTTTGGAATGACTGTAATAATGACCTTTGTTTCTGTGTACTTCATCTTAAACTGTGGATGCTAGCATTGATCCAGGGACTGCATTGCAATCACAGGGATCCTTTTCCTTTATAAAGGAGGAATCTTACACCAGTAGTTCCCTAGAGGACCCGCTGCCACGGGCTGGCTGGACAGAAGATGTTGTGCAAGTTCTCATTGCGAGCATGTATGACTATATTTGGAGCACATGCCTAGGATTGTTTAGTACTTGGATGCTTGTTATTATTTATCTGCAATGCCCTAGATCTTGAAGTTACATGTTTATACTCGTCCATGCAACGCCCGTCCATCCATCCCTATGCCTACCGCACTCGAATCCTACTGTTACCATTACTGTTACTATTGATCCTGTTTCACTGTTGTTGTTGCTTTGCTGTTGCTACTACAAACTGTTACTACTGATAAACTTCTATGAGCAATAACTATTTCTAGGTGCAGCTGAATTGACAACTCATTTGTTAAGGCTTGCAAGTATTCTTTGGCTCCCCTTGTGTCGAATCAATAAATTGGGTAATACTACCCGCGAAGACTATTGCGATCCCCTATACTTGTGGGTCATCAAGACTATTTTCTGGCGCCGTTGCCGGGGAGCATAGCTTTATTTGTAAGTTCACTTGGATCTATTATTGTTCACTGCTACTCCTGTCATCATGGGGAAGTCTCGTGATGGAAAGTTCCCTATTTTACCATCCACTACAAGAAGAGGTACAGTCCTAAACACCTCTGCTGCTCTTGACTCGCCGTCTGTTATAAGTAAGCTTGTTACACCACCACCACATACACATGCTATACACACTGCTACTATTGCTGAGTCTGAAACTGCTTTCGATGCTCATGATGTTACTTATACTATGCTTGATGCGAGTGGTTCATTAGGTCCTTTTCTAGATGCTACTATGGCTAGTCTAGGAAATACCGAAACTCCTAGCGAAGCCACTGTTACACCTATTAGCTCACCTGAGGCTAGTGAGAGTTATGATATTAATGATGGTTACATTGAGTTCACTAATGATTTTGTTGAAGAGTGCCGAAACACACACGGTACTATCGCTATTAAGAGTCTCCTTGTGAGACGTACTATCATGCCTAAGTTGTCCTCTGATCCTAAGTTTGCCACTTCTCCCATAATATTAAAGATGAAGACTATGATTTCTCTCTTGATTTGTCTTATTCAGATATTGTTGAGAAAGAAAAATTTTGTGGGACTAAAAATGAGAGTGTTGTGGCTCATATGAATGAGCTTTCTACTATGAGTGCTTTGTTCTCTAATGATTTTAAGATGCGCAAGTACTTTGTTACTAAGATCTTACTTTTTTCATTAAAAGGAGAAGCTAGGGCTTGGTTTAATAGATTACCTCCTGGTTCCATTGATAGCCTTGATTGTTTCTTTCTTACAGAAATATTTTCCTCCTAGTGCTAGACATGCTGCTTTGCAGAGACTTTTTATTTTAAACAGGGAGAAGAAGAGAAATTGCCTGAGTCATGGACAAGGTTCTATGCCTTGATTCATGCACATCCTGGATGTCCATTACCTAAGAATGAACTTCTTGATATTTATTATAATGTACTAACTAATGATTCTAGGACATACCTAGATAGCTTTGCTGATTGTGTTTTCAGGAAAAGGACTCCTTTAGATGCTGAAGAATTAATGACCAAGATAAGCAAGAATTATGATGATTGGACTTCAACTGAGCTAGATACACCTAAGCCTATTACTCCTGAACCAGTTGTTCCTGAACCAATTCCAGCACCAACAACAAAGAAGAGGGGAGTTATTGCATTAAATGATGAAGTGATGAAGGAAGCTAAGAAGTGTCTAAAGGAGAAAGGTATTGGAGCTGAAGATGTGAAGAATCTACCTCCTATAGAAGAATTATGTAAGCCAATTCCCCACTCATCTACTATTGAGGTACACTCTCTCCAACACTTTGATGAAGGTGATATTCCTTATGGTAAGCCTCCTGATCAATGTTTAGAGGAACTTGACACATTTATTTTTAAGCAAGGGTATTTTAATAAACAAGTTCAGAATCATTTGTTGGAAAACTCTAGAGCTATCCATGAGTTGAAAGATATTGTGGAAAGAACTTCTAATGATATTAAAATGCTTTGTAAACACTTTCAAATGGTTAAAACTCAACTTGATCAACTTGCTAAGGTACAAAAGGATATGCTAGTTAATGCTTCAGGAGATAAACATGCTTATGGAATTAGAACTAGGAGTGGTATAGCTACTCAAGATCCTTTATATCCTGAAGGACACCCTAAAATAATTGAGCAGGATTCTCAACAAGGTGAGAGTAGTGGTAGTCCTCGTAAGAGAAAGAAAAAGAAACATAAAGTAGTTGAGGAACCACTTGAAACTGCTGTAGATCCTAATAGTATATCTGTCTGTGATGCTGAAACTGAGAGTGGTAATAATAATGATGCTCCTGATAAGGAGGAAGTTGAGGAAGAACCTGAGAAGCACACTAAGAACACTAGGTACACAAAGGAAGATTTTATTTCTAATAAACATGGTAAAGAGAGAGAACCTTGGGTGCAGAAACCTATGTCTTTTCCAGGTAAGAAACACAAGTCAAAGGAGGAAGAACACTACAACAAGTTTTGTGAGTGGATGAAACCTTTATTCTTTCAAATTACTTTGATTGATGCTATTAAGTTTCCTCCTTATTCAAAGTATATGAAGGATATTGTCTCTAGTAAAAGGAAGATTCCTAATGAGGAGATTTCTACCCTACTTGCTAATTATTCCTTCAATGGTAAGGTTCCAAAGAAACTTGGTGATCCAGGTATACCAACTATTCCCTGCTCTATTAAGAACAATTATGTTAGAACTGTTTTATGTGATTTGGGAGCTGGAGTTAGTGTTATGCCTTTTTCTCTCTACAAGAGACTCCAGCTAGAAAAGTTGATACCAATTGATATATATTTGAAAATGGCTGATAAGTCACCTACTATTCCTGTTGGTATATGTGAGGATGTTCCTGTTCAAGTTGCTCATAATTGCATGGCTTTAACTGATTTTGTTGTGCTTGAAATGCCTGAAGATGATAATATGTCTATTATTCTTGGGAGACCTTTTCTTAATACTGCAGGTGCTTTCATCAATTGCAATCAAGGAAAAGTAACATTCAATATTAATGACAAAGAGCACACTGTCTATTTCCCCAAGAAGGTTGTTAAGAGCTATTGACTGAATTCCATTGAAAATATTGAGAGCATCAAGATTGGGGAAATATATTGCCCATTCCACAAGAAAATTTTGAAACTATTATGATTGGGACCATGTTATCAAGTATGACGTAACATAATCACCTTGTGGAATGCAAAGTTTTGTTTCATATAAGACTGTTTTGGTAACAAGACTTGATCAACCTTATTAAAAAAAGGATTTTTATGAACAAAATAATGTTTTCACCGTGGTTATACTTGCTTTATTTTTACTTTTCTCCTTCCTAGTCTTTACTTTAGCTTTAGTTTCGCTAGTTGTTTGCTTGTTTGAGTTTCTTAGAGCTCGTGTAGTTTGTATTTTGGTTTGCTTTTGCTTCTTCTGAAAAAACTGTTTCTGCGAGATAATCAATTTTCATACCCTGAAAATTGGCCAAAAATAAAGTTTCCCGAAAAATCCCAGAAAATTCAAAATAAATTTTTCCTTTGAAAAAGGGGCAGATAGGCACCTGAAGTGACCCAGGGGGCCACCCCAGGCCACCACACTCATGGTAGGCTCGGCCTACCAAGGGGTGGCGCCTAGGGGGGTTTGGCCCACCTGGGCCCCTCCAGGGTGCCTCCTCAAAGCCACCTTCTTTCTCTCTCCCGAAAAACACCAAAAAACTTTCTTAAGCTTGAGTTCTTGCTGTTCTTGCTTACGATTTTCGATCTCCTTGTTCAGCCCATCTCAAGTGCTGATTTTTGGAGGGATTGCTCCTTGGTATGTGCCTCCTCCACTTGTCCAATTAGATTTGTGATTGGTAGATTGTATCTTGAGTATTTTGCTGCTATAGGTGACAGGTTGTTTGAGCTTTCATTCTTGTTCTATGCTTATAAACTTTGTTTTGATGCATGTGTAGTCCTCTAGCAAGTTCCTTTAGTAGTTGCTCATCATCTATCAACTTAGAAATCACTTGGTTTGATGGTTGTCTAAAAATTTCAGCAAGGAAGATGAGTGCTTATCCACTGAATCAATATGACTTGATGGTGCATGAGCCAATGAAGGTTCATTGTGAGGAGGCAGTTTTTCCTTCCATATATCCATGCCATGAATTTATGAGAGCTGCGGGGATCCTCCAAGATTTCCAAACTATGGTTACAAATGCAGGGTTGGAACACTTTGTTGAAGGTGAACCATTCCAATATGTTAAGCTAACCATGGCTTTTGTGCAGGACTTCCGGTTCACTTGGTCTACTTCTAATCCCATGGTCCATTACAAAATATATAATATACCTGTCGACCTACCTTTTGCTGATTTCTGTACAGTAATTAGAGTACCTCAGTGGGGATCTTGTGAGAAGATCAAGGAGAGGCCCAAGGCACTTATGGATTTATATGATGAGATTTTCCAAGGTTTCGACTTCTCAAAGGAAAGTGGTAAAATTCGGAACATTCAGCTCCCAGCTATTAGATACTTTGCCTATTTCATTACCAAGTGTGTTCTTGCTAGGAAGATTGCTAGAAAGTTGTCTTCTTTTGATATAGCTTTTAGTGCAGATGCTCTGAAATAGGAATAGGTCTAGTTTGGGTGCACTGATAGCTCACCGTCTCACCACCAACAGTGAGAAGGGTGGAATTTGTGGAGGTCTCATTGCTTCTAGGTTGCTAGCTTTCCATGGTTTAGAGCCTCATTATTCAGATTTTCAGTTCCCCATAGAGAGGCTTGACATTGAATCCATGATTCAGCATGGTTTTGTTTCCTTGGGGGCTAATGTGAGAAGTTTAACATTTGAATTATCTTTTGCCCAGCAAGTCCGGAGAAAGGGTAGGACTGAGAAAATAGTTTATTTTCCTGCACCTGCTTTGTTTAACTTTGATAACATGCAAGGATGGTCACTTACGGAGGAGGAGGTTGACTCTTATGTGAGGGAACTCTCCCAGCAAGAGGAGAATGTTGAAGAGGATGCCGAAGACAATTCGGTTCAGCCCTCCAACTTGGGAGAGTCTTCATACCAGCAGCCTCATTTGATTGGGGCGCGTCTTCTTCTTCATCGTAGGTGCCTTACTATGATCATTCCTATGATGACCCACCAGCATGGGGGTACTACCCGCGCTATTGAGCCCCACTTAGGCCAAAAGCCTAAGCTTGGGGGGAGGTATACCGACATCACACTCATATTTATATCATGTTCGGTCGGTTCTTTGTATATCCATTGTTTCGCTTTCTTTTTTGGTTCTTGTTGCTTCTTTCTCAGAAACACAGAAATACCAAAAAAAAAATCGTCGTTTCTCTTGGTTTGTTTCTTTGTTTCTTTGCTTTGGTTTGCCTTAAAAGAAAAATCCAAAAAGATTTTGCTTTGTTTTGTTTGGTTTTTCTTTGTTTGCTTGCATTGTTTTATTCATATTTTGGTATGATTTTGTGGTATCCTCCTCCGACTGTTCATATGAATCGACTTGGCACATGCTCACGCATGCATATGACTAATCAATAGTCAGTAAGCCTCAATGATTTATTTTGCCTCAGAGTTCTTGTATCACTTTGATGCCATAATTAGTCCTGTTTTGTTGCAAGCATGATTATGACAGTTATTGCTCTCTCGTTTGTCGCTCCCTCTCTATTGCTAGCCTTCACTTGCACTGAGTATGTGCTCTACCTGTGCTTCCCACTCCTCAAAACCAATATTGCCAGCTGTGTCCACCATACCTACCTATTAGCATCATTTGCTACTTCAGTGCATATTCTATATGCCATGTTTTCTTCCAAAATAAAATGTTTGTCTGTTTTGAGAAAGTTAGTTGGTAAAGCTCTCACGAACTTGATGGCACACTTTATCCCTTGTGCTTAATAATCTTGAACCATTGTGACTAGTCCATGAAAGTTATATGCTTTCTTATTATATGCCGGGAGTCAGCAGAACCGTGCTATCACGGGGAACGCTTTCAACACATTTTGGATATCCTATCCATTTGATACTTTGCTCTTTTGTTTACGAATGTCGACGATGTGAAATAAAAGGGGAGCTTGTGAGTTCATGGAGTTTATACATTGTGTTAGAGAAACGCCTGGGCCGCTAGCCTAAGCCATGCCTAATCATGGTGGAAACTTGCAGTATCACCATAATGAGCATCTATGAAGCATCCTCAATAGAAAGCTATGCATATGGTAAATAAAAAGATTGCTGAGATGCTCATTGTCTGCTTGACTTGTCATTTTGGTTATGGGAAAGCTCCTGTACCATGTGCAAGGGGTACCCCGTTGGCGGTTCTCGATGATGTGCATGTATTTACAATGACAAGAACTTTCAGGTGACCAAAGTTGAGTAGCATGCGGAGCGACCCTCGTACTCAAGGGACTTGGGATTTCCAGTTTATGATCTGTTAAGCATATGATTCAGAGTGGACCTCACTTTCACCTTAACCACATGAAGATGCCTATGATAGGGGCAATGAGATCTCAAAGCTAATGAGTACCTTCCTTTCAGCATTGGGAAGCCTTTCAAACCCTCACAAAACCATTTTCACAACTTTGTTGAGTCACCACTTATTCTACGAGCACCTTCTTGAGAGCATAGTTGTCATTCTTGTGTTTGTTCCAAAACTTGGTTAATTATGTCATGACTTTGATGCTTGTATCTCTGATATCTTTACCTCTAGTCTTCACTTGAACTTTAGAGGTGCCTTGGCATTTTTATTGTGCTCTTCAAACAAAGGCAAGTGAGATACCACTCTATCATACCTTATTATGAGCATTGCAATGTTGCTTATGTTTATGTCTCATGCTACTTATTATTATTGAGTTGGTTTCTCTTCATAGCTTGCAATGACTATTGAGTAGACTTAGTTGCATACTCTTTATTATGAATTGTTTAAGCATCTACTCCTATGCTGAGAATATTTACATCATATGAAGCAAAGTGTTCGTGAAAGTTCTTTTATCGCACTCAGTTTTCAACTAAATTGCTTGAGGACAAGCAATAAGCTAAGCTTGGGGGAGTTGTTACGTCCAAAGCGTATCTATTTTCTCAAACACTTTGCTATTGTTTCTTCTCTAAACTTGTGTTATTTGGATACAACTAACACGGATTGACGCTCTTTTCAGCAGAATTACCTTGGTGTCTTGTTTTTGTGCAGAAAATGAACTATCAGGAAAAATCCCGGAAAATACGCCAAAAATTATATTTCACCAGAAGATCCACGGAGCCATAAGACGAGACGGAGAGGAGGCCTGGGGGCCCACGCCCACCCCAGGCGCGGGCCCACCACTGGCCGCGCCTGGAGGGGGTGCAGCCACCCCAGGCACCCCCTCGGCCTCCCTCTGCGCCTATAAGTTGCCTTTCGACCTAAAAAATGAGGGGGGTTTGATAGTTTTCCAGAAAGAGTTCCTCTCCACCGCCGCCACCAGAAACCAAGATTCGGATCCAGAAACTCTGTTCTGGCACCCTACCGGGACGGGGAATTTGGAGAGGATCATCGCCATCGTCATCACCAACGCATCTCCATCAACCACCGGTGTTTCCCTCATCCATGAGTGAGTAATCCCCGGTTGTAGGCTTGGGGATGGTAGGGATTAGATGAGTTCTATCATGTAATCGAATAAGATCTGTTAGGGCATAGTGCCTAGTATCTCTATTAGTGCTATTTGACTTTGTTGCAACTTGTTGTGCTTAATGCTTGTCACTAGGGCCCGAGTGGCATGATCTCAGATCTGAACTTATTATTGAATCATTATGATAGAATTGTTTGTGATCTTATCTGCATGTTTTGTACACATATCATTGTCCGGATCCAAAGGCCCCAAAGTGACAATAATTAGGACAACCGGAGGGGATGGCTGTGGTGTGAGGATCACATGTGTTCACAGAGTGTTAATGCTTTGATCCGGTGCTCTATTAAAAGGATCACCTTAATTGCCAGTAGTTCCCTAGAGGCCCCGCTGCCACGGGCTGGCTGGACAGAAGATGTTGTGCAAGTTCTCATTGCGAACACGTATGACTATATTTGGAGCACATGCCTAGGATTGTTTAGTACTTGGATGCTTGTTATTATTTATCTGCAATGCACTAGATCTTGAAGTTACATGTTTAGACTCGTCCATGCAACGCCCGTCCATCCATCCCTATGCCTACCGCACTCGAATCCTACTGTTACCGTTACTGTTACTATTGCTCCCGTTTCACTGGTGTTGTTGGTTTGCTGTTGCTACTACAAACTGTTACTACTGATATACTTCTGTGAGCAAGAACTATTTCGAGGTGCAGCTGAATTGACAACTCAGTTGTTAAGGCTTACAAGTATTCGTTGGCCCCCTTGTGCCGAATCAATAAATTGGGTAATACTACCCACGAAGACTGTTGCGATCCTCTATACTTGTGGTTCATCACGGCCTTGAGCTCTCGCTCAAGCTTGGCCACCCGCTTCTTAGCCATGGTCAACGATGACTGAGCAGCCGTCAACTTTCTGACGTGGACCAAACCTTCACGAGCCTTCGCAACCGCGGCCAAATGCCCCTCTGCAGCAACGCAAGGGTGAGATCATAATCATAAACAAGATAGCGGTGGAGAGGGTATTTTGAAAACCTACCTGCGGTCGCTTGCAGCTGTTTGTTCACCTCCTGCACGAAGGAGAGGTCCTGCTCCAGACACTCTCTAGCGGCCAGTCGCTCCACCGATTCACGCTGGAGGCCCTGCACAGATACAACTAACATAAGAAAACATCGAAGAAATTCTTAAGTGCCTAGTCACTGAGATTTAGCGACTACCCACTCGGGGATTGGACATCAAAGAAATTCCTAAGGGCTTAGTCGCTGAGATTCAGCGACTAGCTACTCGGGGACTGGACATCGAAGAAATTCCTAAGTGCCTAGTCGCTGAAATTCAGCGACTAGCCACTCGGGGACTGAATAGCAAAAAGAAATAAGAATCTGCCTGCTGAAATTCAGCGACAAGATCCTCGGGGACTGGACATACCTGAATAGCCGCGCCTAGCATGCTGTGCAGCTCGACCGCGTCCACCGACGGCAGCACAAGAGGCGTGCGCCCGTGACGCTGCTCAACTTCCAATCCCAAAAGTTCGGGCGCCTAGGCCGATTGCGCCGACACACTTGCAGTGGAGGCCCTCGCCATGAAGCTAGGGAAGGTCTCCACCGCCGCTCCCGCAACACTCGTCGTAGGGCCCGACGCCCTGACCAGCGCCGCAGGATCTACCTGCTGCGACCCCGCGTCCAGAACGGCCTTCACGGTCGCATCCACTCTAGTTGGAGCTCCACTTGGCGCATCAACCGACTCGTCTGAAATTATAACGACCTCGTCGCCCTTCATCTTCTTCGCGCCCTCAGTAGGCACTTGGACATCGTTGCCCTTCCTCTTCTTCGAGGGAACAGCTCCCACCTCCGAGGCGTCTACTAGAACTTTGGCCATCGAGGGGCGACCAAACTTTTTCATGCCATTCCTGCAAAGAGAAATGGTCAACAAAGCAAACAACGACTACAAACTAGCAATTCAAGTCGACACGCCAAGACACTTACCTGGCGATTGGGACGTAGCGCAGGCCGGTGAAAATGTGTGCCGGCTTCTCCAGTTCCGGGCCCATCTTTTGGCTGATGCCCGTCTCAAACAGGGTCGGAGCCCACGACACAGAATCCTTCTTCGTTGATGAGGACGCGGCAGCGGGAATTTCCCCTACGGTCGACGCGGGTGCCTCCCTCGATGGAGGCCTCTGCGGCTAAAGCAGTCCCGAGGCCCGTGACTGCTGAGAACGGTGGTGGAAGCGATGCCAGCGGCACTTTGTCCTCCACCACGACTGTTCTGGTTGCCTCAGACACCTTCGCCGACGCTCCAGCACCGGCTTCATCAACTGCGCTAGTTCGCTGACCGAGGCGGCGACACTGCCCTGGGCACCTCCTTCTTCTTCTTCGGTGACTTCTTTTTCGACAGCGTAGCCACATGCCGTGAACTATGTTTGGGGGCTTTGTCTTCGCCCCCATCATGACCCTCGAGGCTCTTGCTGGCCTCGATCTCGCGTTGCCGTTGCCCGCGATTTTTCTGAACTACGGGTGCAGCGACCGCCACGGCCTCGTCGTCATCATCATCGGCATCGTCATTGTCGTCTCCATCGTTCTCCTCGTCGGAGGAGGACTCGCTCTCGTCCTTAGCAGCCTCGTCCGAGGTTTCGTCGTTGGCGGGAGGGAGCCAACCTTCCACCACTTGGAACAACTGAACAAACAACACATGGTTAATAAAACCACGACTGCATTTCTGCGACTGCGAAATAGATAAGGAAAGGCAGACTTACCAGTGGCGCCTTGCGCTTCATGGTGTATGGGGCGATCCCGGCCTTCGGTTCGCGGTATTCCGTGTCCGTGATCTTCTTCATCACGAGGGCGTAATCGTCGGCCTTCCACTCGGCGGTGCAGGCCTTGGTCCCGTCGTCCTTACCGGTGTAATCATACATCCAGTGGGCACGGCTGGCCAGGGGCACCAGTCGCTGCCAGAACCAGGAATTGTATAAATTGATGGTCTCAAGTCCATCTTTCTTCATCTGACGAATCTCGTCAGCATCTCGTCGACCACCATCCGCTGGTCATGCAGAAGTTTGGCAACTTGGAGACAACGCGGCTCGGGTTGCTCAGCGGAGTTACCATCCGCTTTCGGGGAGCCGTTAACGCGCGGTGATTACACCGATATTACCGTTGGATTACCCAATGGCTATTTTGACCAGGCTGATGGTCCAACTTCGTCTACTCGACTCGCCGACCCATTCGCCATGGCTGCGATTCGACTGGTTGCTGTTATTGCGACTGAGGATGCATGTTGAAGACTCCTTTTCTCATTGGAGGAGTCCATCGTCGATTCGACTGGGTGTCCAAATTGGACCCGAATACTCTGACTGACAAAGAACACCTGCGATGAATCAACGATGGCCTCGGGGACTACTGATGGGGATATGCCGAGTAGGGTATACCTAGCAGGACGTTTCCTAATAGATCATACTTTCAGCGAGTGGGCATGCAGGACGACGAATGGATCGCGACCCAAGAATGAACCAGGCGACTGGAAGCTGAAGGCCCAGAAGCATAGTTAGGCCCAGTCGGATTAGGTCAAAACCCTCTGAGTCCTTATCCAACTCAGTTGTAGATCTATAAACCCTGGCGAGGTGACTCTATATAAACCTCCCTAGGGTACGCATAGAACTTACGTTCCATCATACACCCCTTCGACTCGCCGCCTAGCCGCTGAGCTCGCCCATTGTACTCTCTCATCAATACAATCTAGTAGGAGTAGGTCTTTACCCTCCGGGGGGACTAACCTAGGTAAATCCCTGTGTCTTTGCCCCCGTCTCACATGGAGATGGCTGTCCGCCCTTGCCCCTCGTTATACTACTCGCGGCCAATCGCAGCATCTATCGTGGCCATTCCCACAATAATGATAAACTCTATGTGATGATGTCATTGTTGGTCGCGATGTTTCTGTTTTTGTTTAGGTAGTTGACCAATGAAAGCGGGCCATGTTGGCGTTTATCTGTGACAGATATATTCCTTGATGTACTTAGGAGGCGAATTCATTTTCATGATGGATGCGAGCTAGCATTAGGGGTCATTTGTGCACGTAATGCTTGTGTGTAAAATTCTACTAGCCCTAATCATTTTTGGCCCATTTCGCACCAAATGTATCAAATGACATAATTTGACAAGAAATTTCAGGATAAGTTTACACATAAATTTCGACAACAGCTCCCAAAGCCAAAAGCCTCACAAGTTTCTACACCAGTTAACTTTCCCTGCCCACAAAATGACAAGGTTCAACCACCACTTCACAAGTTTTTTTGCCCAAAAGCCTCACAAGTTCTTCCACACCAGTTAAAATTCGTTGCTCACCACAGGTTTCCATGCCCAAAAACTCAAGTTTCAACCACAAGTTCACTTATCTTGCAACAACTGAAGCTACTGTTGTTGCTGCTACTTCTTCTGCTAAGCAAGCTAAGACAACACTTGATGAAGCTAGTGATTTGAATGGTCTTGTTTAGCCTGCAACTCTTCTTTCTTTTTCCTCATGTCTTGCATGTCTTGAAGATACTGCAGTCTGTCTGCCTTGGCAGCTTCTTTGACTTTCTGTAGCTCCACTATGGTAGAGCGTAGTTTGTCACTGCCTGCTCTCTCAGCATCCAGTTCCTCTTCAAGGACAGACCTTCTTCGTCTTGAAGTACTTGGATACATGCCGATTTTCTTTAGGAACGTTTACTTTTTCTTGTTGTTCTTGGAGAGTGCAAAGTGCATAGCCTCAGTGGCAGAAAGTTTTTCTTTATCAGTGCCATTTTCTGAAACAGATGGAGCCATATTCCTCTCAATGAATGCCTACAGTTTGTGGAATAGAACTCAACATTAGAAAAAGAGCATGCAAATTACAATCACATTGTATACATTTCAGAGATGAAGAGGACATTGTATTTTACAAAGATGAAAAATATCCTAAAGAACTTACAATTGCTTCCTTAACAATGTCAGTGTAGCCAGCTTTCGGGTTGTGATGCGTCTTTTTGAAGAGTTCGAAGGCATCGTCCTAACCGTTGCATAGAACCTCTTAGCTACAAGAACCTGTGGTAGTAGGGCACAAAACTTTCCTCCTGTTTTTCCTGTTTTGTAAACAAGTACTCTACATGGAAAAAAAGAGAGCATACAGTATAAGAGACTGTTCCAGTCAAACAATTCAAACCAAAACAGTACAATATAAGAGTGAGCATAAAGTGACATGTTTCCTAGGGTTAGACCAAGTATCGACAAGCTTGCACCACTGGTCATCGGTCATGTGTTTCCTTCATCAGGACTTTTTCTTGTAACTTGGTTCAGAGGGAAATTATCAAAATACTTCTTCTTTAGATAATAGCGTTGATTTCTGGCATGCCTCATAAACTGATAGTCGCAAGCCTTATTCACGTTGGGAAGAGTTGTTGTAATACCTCGGACACTACGCTCTAAGCAACAATCCAGTATGAATCGAAAGTGCATAAGGTGTGCTACCGCGGAGGCCCAAAGGCCACCCACGTATAAGCCCGTCTAAGCGGAGCAGGTTACGGTACCGGCCAACCAACCTATCCACTTTGCAAGAACATCATATCAGGTGCGAGCGGCGTAGTCGAAAGGCATACGAACAAAACATACACAAATATGTATGTTAGCGACATACAACAGTTTATCAAAGTCAGACCATCTAAAAGAAATAGAAATATTCAACGCCATACAGAAAGATCCAAATATCCTAGATAGAGATAATATTTTAGGATACATCCTCATACATCACACATTAGAGTATCAAGAGGAAGCGGAAAACAAGATCCGAGTACGGATAAGAACCAAACTGGCATAAGATGTCTTGAAAATAAGCACATCTCGCCCGTAGATCTCACGGATCTCCATTCCCTGGAATCTCTACACCTGATGGTCGTTGCCACCATCATCAGTCTCCTCGACCCAGTAACCTTCATGTGAGTATACCTGTCCATTTGAACAATATTTATCGCGTGAGACCCTAGGGGGTTCAGTAAGTCTTTATGCATCTACTTAGGAGACAACCTCGGTCACGGGCCCATGCCTAGACAACTACTTCAGGGCCTGCTCTCCTTCCATCGGAAGGTGCGTAGAGCCTTCACCTGCACGACCAAGGAACATCGCTGCCCGCAAGCCTCACGAGGCCATGCTCCTGCTCAGGAATGCGGCCCTTAGAAGTTAGTGCAGGATCCCTTGATGAGGGTGTGCGTCGAAGCCTCACTTCGAGAGAACTTCCCAAATCCGATGCAATTGGCAAGCTATGGCAAACTGCCTGGGAAACCTAAGGTCCAAAGTCCTAAGCTATTCCCTGCAAGAGCAAGGGGCTACCCTCCTAAAGAACTAAAGACCCTCACGGGCCTAATCAAGTGGATTACGCGATGTGACACTCTGGTCCATTGGCTGAAATGATCCCTGCCAGTAGCGCCTCGCAAGCATCGCCTTCAGGAACCACCTCCTCAAGCGCTATGCATGTAACCTCGCCTCGTGAGGGCATCATACCAGGACACTTAGCCCTTTGACAAACAAGAGGACCGTCCCTGTGGGAAGAAGGAACGAGCCGACACCATCTGCCCCGTCAAGTAGGCACCACGCCGTGAACATGTAACCAACACTAGGCACCACAAGAACGTGCAAAAGGAGGCAAGAAGCACAAGGGACCATATAGGGAAGTTCATCCTAAAGTCCTAGTTACAAGGAAAAAAGGGGCAACAACTGTTGTGGCACTACCCCTCCAGGGGCCGAGATCTGTGTCCCGACAACACCATGGCGGCTACACCTATTAGGTTGTCCGGAGGTGGGGAGGGTAGTCGACATGGCAAAGCTGGGTATCAAACACCGAGATGGATAAGTCCCCCATGCTAGCATATCTAAATCGCAGTGTAAAGCCATGATGGATGTGGTGCTCAGAGAGGAAGTGATGCCAGTCGCCGGAGATGAACTTCTCGCCCCACGAGAAGGTGTCGATGCTCACGTACCACTTCTCGCGCCCACCAGAGTGGCACACCTACACCTCGTCTAGAAGGTCATGCGCGGTCCCGAGCATGAACCGCTCTGGGAGCTTCGCCCCCACGAACCAGTCGAGGTCATTGAGGACGACGATGAAGTCGATGACCCTTTCAGGCTCAGGGTCATCCTGGATCTTGATGACCACGGTAGCGGAGGCCTCCAGAGCTGGGCCTCGGCAGTGGTGGGAGCGTCCGACCCATTTTCAGCCCAGACCTACCGCCACGCCCCCCACGACGACCCCTGCCACTTCTGCGAAGGCGGTCGCGCCCACGACTAACGGGAGCTTATCTAGCGGCCACTCCTGCCTCCGCGGACGCAACAACGGTGAGAGCCGCACCGCGGCCGCCACGCCTCCCTCGGTCTCTTTCGTGTGGCCGTGCTTCACCGGTGGAGTCTCCCCCGCCTCGGTCATCACTATCTTGCCCTTCTCCTCGGCCGAGAAGCGCTTGGGAGCCATGGAAAGGGGAAAACATTTCAGCTCAGGAGTGCAAGGAAGGAGGAAGGGGAGCGATAGCGTGGAAGTGAAAAGATTCCTTCTCCGCTACCTAATTTAACCATGCCAGTCGAAAAGACGCATCGCTGCGCCACGCAAGCGGTATTAACCGCTAGGCCCCACACATCGTCGTGTCGTGGGAACAACTCTTGCAGCGGGAACAGTATGCTCTGGATCTATGACCGAGCATGCGCGGACGGCTGGGCTTCACGGCCAAGATTCAAGCATGTCAGGTCCTTATTGACCAAACAAGCGCGGGGGGCCATCCACCGTCTAGGGTCACCTGCCCCTTTTATCCCACAAGAGGACACGTGCATGCCAAGTGCCCGGGGGCTACTGTTGGAGCCCTGACAACCGGGGTGCCACGTCCCCATGATGGACGAGCCCCGCGGCGGAGACATCGCCACCTCGTGAGGGAGAATGACCTCCAGAGGTGGCCAAGCCAT
The DNA here is from genome assembly GCA_916181665.1 of Avena sativa. NCBI lineage: Eukaryota > Viridiplantae > Streptophyta > Magnoliopsida > Poales > Poaceae > Avena > Avena sativa. The sequence continues at coordinate 383,195,838 of OV702281.1, read as the reverse complement.
GTAGGCATTGCAAGGCGCCCGCCTCATGAGGATATGAACCTGCACAGGGAACGCCTCCTAGAGGAGCTTGCCGTTGCACCCCGACAAGCTCCCCAGCCTTGGATACTTCGGAGCACAGGTCTGTATGGTAACTCCATAAAGTCGGGCGTGCATCATAGCTAGACAGGGATCACGGTGGCCCGACGGCGCTAGCTGCCTCGATAAAGGAAGCCTTAGTCCATCCCCTTTATTTGCAGGGAAAAGACATGCAGACTAATGGTGGAAGACCCCGTCCATTGCCATTTTGGTGAAAGAAGGGAAAAGTAGAGGGCACCAGATGAAGACAAGCGGCATCAGCAAAGGCCGCTTTACAAGAGGACGGAGTGGAGCATGGCGATCTGGACGGAGTCCACGTAAAGTAGCCTCCTAGACCAGGATCTTGAGGAGCGGCACTGTGGATGCCCTTCCCGCCCAAAGGCTAGGGGGAGAGGCCTGACGCCGCCCTATATGAAGGACCCTTCTCCTACCTTATAAAGGATGGATCCCCAACGATCTAAACCCTAGACAACCAACCTCCATTGTACCCTCGTGAAGCCAAGCGATCAATACAACAAAGCAGTAGTAGGGGCTTTACCTCCTCATGAGGGCCCCAAACCTGGGTAAAAAAATCATGTCACCTCTCTGTCGTGGTTCTTGCTCTACCATTGTCGAGGTTCATTCCTTGAGAACGCATGTTTAGCCCCCTCTCGAACCAAGGGATCATTGGACCCTAGTTCCTTCATGGGACAAATCTCCAACAGATCTAAGTGCGAAGCCTACATGCAAGCAAAACAACCTCACAAGTCACATACGACTGCAGAGGTGAGAAATTTAACACTACTAGAGCTCATACATTCTGATATTTGTGAGATGAACGGTGTGTTGAAAAAAGGTGGAAAGAAATATTTCATGACATTGATCGATGACTCTATGAGATAATGTCATGTGTATCTTCTGAAATCAAAAGATGAGGCTTTGAGTTTTTTCAAAATCTATAAAGCTGAAGCAGAAAACCAACTTGATCGAAATATTAAGAGGCTTAGGTCTGATCATGGTGGATAATATTTTCCAATGATTTTGATTCCAACTGAGGTAGTCTCAAATTATTGGCTCGCTTATGTATTTAGATAGCGCCACGAGGCCTGACATCGCTTTTGCTGTAAGCAAACTCAATCGATTTGTTTCAAATCTAGGAGATGATCACCGACATGCTCTTGAGAGAGTTATGTTCTATTTAAAAGGCACTACGAGCTATGGCATTCACTATACAAGGTATCCGAGGTTACTAGAGGGTTATAGTGATTCAAATTAGATATCTGATGCTGACGAGATAAATGCCACGAGTGGATATGTATTCACACTTGGTGGTGGCGCTATTTCTTGGAAGTCTTGCAAGCAGACCATCTTAACGAGGTCAACTATGGAAGCATAACTCACAACATTAGACACATCCACTATTGAAACAGAGTGGCTTAGTGAACTCTTGATGAACTCAATTGTGGTTGAAAAACCAATACCCGTAATCCTTATGAATTGCGATAATCAAACTATGATGTTCAAAGTAAATAGTTCTAAGGATAATATGAAGTCATCAAGACATGTGAAGAGGAGACTGCAATCTGTCAGGAAAATGAGAAGCTCCTGAGTTGCAATGGATTATATCTAAACATCTAAAAACTTGCCAGATCTCTTCACATAGGGTCTATCACGCAACGTGATAGCTCCAAATTTCATCACTTTTTACTATTCATTTTCCTCTTGTTTATTACCGGATTCTGCTGAAGATTACCCTTTCCACTAACGTTAATGTCGCAATCAGCAAATCCTTGGTTTCTTGTGATGGTTTTTAGGTAATAAACATTTATTGAAGATCTAATGGCATTTATGAGCTAATTACACCTAAAGAAGAAAATCCCCAATTGGAGCCCCTCTCATTGGAGGCGTATAACATAATGACCAGTGGTACGGTCGGGACGTGCTCATATCGCCCTCTCTCCCGTACTACATGCCAGCGGCTTCCTTATATCAATAGAAGCAACTTTCGTAAAGAAGCGGGGACGAAAAAGAGAACACATCCGCCACAAAACTCATCAAAAGGAAGAGATCGGATATGGAAGAGGAGAAGAACATCCCCTCGTTCCTCGACAATCTCCACCTCTTCAACACACACCCCATCATCATCTAGAGAGAGAGATTGGCAATTGTAATATTATGGTTTGATACTTTGATCTACCTTTGGTTTGTATTCAATTTGATCCTCAAGTACTATTGTGGTTTGCTACAATAACTTTAAGATGATTTCCATTTGCAAGACAATTATGCCTTTGATTTGTCTTCCTCTCATGTCTGAGTAAATCCCCATAGGCATGGGAGATGTAGGGAATTGGTGAGATGTGTCGTGCCTCCTTCATGTATATTCATTTGTGATTTTGTAGTGATTATTAATCTTTGAGAATGATTATCTATGTTTGCCTAATGCTTGTTATCTAATTTAAAGGCCCAGGTAACATGATATAAATATATCATAGGTATGAACTTGTGTGCTAGAGAATCGGCGACTCCCGAGTGACACGGCTGATATCAATGAGGATGTAGCATCACCCGAGGACAACAAGGGACCATCAAGATTAAAGCCTTGATATGATCACAAGACCTTAATTGATGTGCTGACCATTGTTGTGGTAACATACAAACAGATCATTGGGACTAGGAAGAATTGGCCATGAGGACTTCTAGTCGGTATATGGGTTGCTTGCCTACTCACTTACAAATGAGAAATATCACAATTACTTATTCCACTTTATCCATTTGGCACGTTCACTATCACCATGAACCATTTCTTTCCGCGCCTAACATCTCATTTGTAGGAACTCCAAACTCATTTCCAACCTTTACTTTTATGCAATTTACTCCTTATTTACTTCCTACGCAAGTTTCATCTATCTTTTACTCACCACCTTCCACCATAAGAAATTGCAGTCAATTCACTCAAAACTTGTGACACCTTGAGTGTGACAGAGACGCCGCCTAAAAGCACTTGCCGAAGCTCCTTGTTGGGATCGATAAAAAAATTGGAACTAATACTTCTGCAAAAACATTCTCTAACGAACCTGTGCACTTGCAGGCCATCAAGATATTTTCTAGCGCCTTTGTCGAGGAGCTAAGCGCTAAGTGTTGTTTCTTGACAACACAGTTGTTGACACCATTCATGATCTCTATTAAAGATAGAGGTACCACGCGATCAGGAAGAACTTATTTACCTCCATATATCCAACTGAAAGATGTTTAGATTTTATTAAAAAAAAATCTAACTTAAATACCATAGACGTGAACAACTTGATTCTATTGATGTCACACTTGACCATCACCCATGGGGCTGAACCTGAGCTGCCATTGGGAGAATATGGGAATCCATGCAGGCACTTAACAAAGATTACACACCCTACAGGGGTTAGTACACTTTACCCATGTGACTTGGCCAGCCCAGCTCGTACCATCACTCTCATTATGGGTGATGATAGGGAGAAGTCCAAGAAGAGACTGTTCGGGAAGTAGCTCCCCAATCCCGACGCGCACCGGTCCAACCTACCAAAATTCTACATCTCTGGATACGCGGGTTCGAGTTACCACAACCTACTAAGTCCAACCAACCGCCCATTCCATTATTGGCACATGGTTGTACACGTAAGCTACAGAATAAAGAAGCCAATCATTTTCTCTTGATACCTGGGTGCCTTTCCGCAATGAAACCACCAAAATTTAGCAATCCCATCACACCCAGGAGATTCATTGATTATGTTGTTTTAGTTTTTGCAAACCAACACATTTATAAACAACTTTCAGTGATGTAACCCAGCCCTCGTTCATCATAGCATGGCTAAGCAATCTACCAACGGTGGTTCATCTACAAGGAAAGCCCTACCACATAATAGGACATAGCATAGCGATAGTATCATCCTACACATGCGTCTACAAACTACACGACAATTCATAGAAAATAGTAGGACAATATCATGAACAAAATAGCATCTACTTGCCATGGTTGTAGCGGTCGGAAGAACAATCCACACACGAGCAAGCGTTGCACTCGTCACAATCTACACGATATAATTGCAATCATAAACAAACAATCCACAAGAATATGCAACAAATATGATGCATGAATGCATGCATGACAAGTGGATTGATGCTACAGCAGCACCACATAATCCTATTCAGTAAAGCTACTGATTGCATGCATGGAAAATAGTTTTAGCGTAAGGAAAACTATTATGCAAAACATAACGCTCAAAACTAGAGCTAGAGCCCAAATAATTCACTACCGGTAGTATACTGTTTGTAAAATCTTGGGAAAATTCTACTGGATAGGTAATGCTATTTAGGAACAGTACCAATTGGAATTACTCAAAAAGGAATTATAAAACTCCCTGAGTAATTAAAATACTGCAGAAGGCCACTAAATAGTTTCTGCAATAGTTTTTATTGTAAGCCTATCTTTTGAGATTCCCCTTGTTCTACTGAATCCAGGGACATATTATATGCAATTTTTGGAGTTACAGATCTTTTTGTACGAATTAATTACTCCAAAAAGGCCATTAACTCTTTTAATTAAACTGGACAAAATCTTGCTGCAAAAGTGTGAAACAATGGTACAGCAAGATTCTACACGACTTACTGAATCTACACATATTTTATTTGCAATTTTTGGCCTAGTAGATTAATTACTACGCAATTTACAAGATTAAACAAGTTTCTGCCAATTAAATCAATTAGGAAAAATACCCAGTCAACTTTGTCTGTTGACTGGCCCACGTGACGGCTGACTGGGCGCTGACTGGGCGGTTAACCAGTCAATGCCTGGGGCTGACCGGTCAACGGACGATCTGGGCCATTTGCCGCAGATCGTGCGGCCAGGGAGAGGCGGCGGCGGAGACTCACCGGAGGCGGCGGCGGCGAGGTCCTTCGGCGGCGGCGGTCAGCGCGGCGGTGGGTTGGCGGGGTCGGCGTCGGCGCGGGCAGTGGAGGCGGCGTGCGCGCGCGGTCGCCGGCGTCGGCCTCGGGCTTAGGCAGCGGCGGGTCGTCGGGCGGCGTCCTGGCGGCGGCGGCGAGACGGCGAGGCGGTGGCGGCTGCATGATGCAGGCGTGGAGGCGGGGTCGGGAGTAGCAGGGGGCGTGTGCGAGGAGATTAAGAGGAGGGGGCCCGCGTGGAGTTGGAGGCGGACACGGCGGCGGGGCGGTTGCGGAGACGGGGCCGGTCACGGTGGCGATGTCGGCGCCGACAGGTGGGCCCCACCTGTCGGTGGCCAGACGCGGGGCGGCGACGGGCTGCGGCGCGCGCGCTGGGTGCTGGCTGGGCCGGCGCGGCCCAGCAGGCTGGCGCGGCTGCGCCCCCTTTTTTTTGATCATTTTCCTTTTTCCCAAAATCCTATTTAGTAAATCCTCCGTAACTTTTCCATACGAGCTCCGAATCGAACGATTCTTGTTTCTAAATTTTTCTAAAAACCAGGGTATCAATATAGGGCCAAGTGGTGAGTAAAACCACTAGTCTACAAGGGTGGAAAACACAAGCCCTAGTGCACCCTCCCGCATGAGCATTTTAGTAAAGTAAAATAGGGTTTTGAAGATAGCGCTTTGCCGAAACATTTCAATCGAAGGTTTTGCATGGAAGAACATGATGCAATGATATGAATGATATGAAGAACCAAATCTAAAATTTGGGATGTGACAAGACTAACCCCCTTAAGATGAATCTCGTCCCCGAGATTCGGCGCGGCTAGCAAATAGGTGTGGGTAGTCCTCTCGGATGTCATCCTCACGCTCCCAAGTGGCTTCCTCATCGGTGTGGTGGCTCCATTGCACCTTGCAAAACCTGATCATCTTGTTACAGGTAATCCTCTCCGCTGTCTCCAGAATCTTGACCGGCTTCTCCTCATAGGTCAAGTCATTCTCAAGATGAACCTCCTCTAGTGGCACAGTGTCTCTCAATGGTGTATCCACCATCTCCGGATGGCACTTCTTCAGCTGGGACACGTGGAACACATTGTGAACAGCGGACAGAGCCTCTGGCAACTCCAATTGGTAAGCAACTTCTCCTTTGTGTGCTAAGACCTGATATGGTCCAATAAACCGAGGTGCCAGCTTACCCTTGATTCCAAATCTCTTGATACCACGAAGTGGCGACACTCTGAGGTATGCTCTATCGCCTATCTCACACCACTTCCTTGCGCTTGGCGTCAGCGTAGCTCTTCTGCCTTGACTGTGCTACCTTCAGCCTGTCCCTAATCAAGGCGACCTTCTCCTCAGCGTCCTTGATCAAATCAGGCCCAAACAACTGTCGTTCTCCTACTCCATCCCATAGCAATGGTGTCCGGCACCGTTTCCCATACAGTACATCGAACGGTGACGTCTTGATGCTGGTTTGATAGCTGTTGTTGTAGGAAAACTCGGCGTACGGAAAATTCTCATCCCAAATAGAACCATGAGCCAAAGCGCAAGCTCTCAGCATGTCTTCCAAAATCTGATTCACCCTCTCGGTCTGTCCATCAGTCTGTGGGTGAAACGCTGTGCTAAACTCCAATCTAGTCCCAAGTGACTCGTGCAACTGGCGCCAGAAGTGTGAGGTAAATTGGGTGACTCTATCAGATACTATACTCTTGGGAACTCCATGTAGGCACACAATCCTGTCCATGTAAATCTTGGCCAACTTTGCACTCGTATAAGTCGTATTCACCGGTATAAAGTGGGTTACCTTGGTCAAATGGTCGACCACTACCCAAATGGAGTCATATCCTGACCTGGTCCTGGGCAATCCTGTGATAAAATCCATTCCCACTCTATCCCACTTCCAATCTGGCACGGGCAACTGCTGTAGCAGTCCTGCTGGCTTCTGGTGTTCCGCCTTCACTCAGCTACACACATAACATAGGGCAATACGCTTGGTGAAGTCTCCCTTCATGTTGTTCCACCAAAACCTGCTCTTCAAATCCATATACATCTTTGTGTTGCCCGCATGTATGGAGTATGGCGAGTTATGAGCCTCCTGCAGAATCAACTCCCTTATCTCTGGGTCGCTGGGCACACACAAACGATCTCCATACCACAAGGCGGCGTGCGCGCGCGGTCGCCGGCGTCGGCCTCGGGCTTGGGCGGCGGCGGCTCGGGGCGGGTCGTCGGGCGGCGGCCTGGCGGCGGCGGCGAGACGACGAGGCGGCGGCTGCGTGATGCGGGCGTGGCGGCGGGGTCGGGAGTAGCAGGGGGGCGTGCGCTGGGAGATTAAGAGGAGGGGGCCCGCGTGGAGTTGGAGGCGGACACGGCGGCGGGGCGGTTGTGGAGACGGGGCCGGTCACGGCGGCGATGTCGGCGCCGACAGGTGGGCCCCACCTGTCGGTGGCCAGACGCGGGGCGGCGGCGGATAGAATCCCCGCCTGGGCGGCAGGCTGCGGCGCGCGCGCGGACCAGCAGTCTACAAGGGTGGAAAACACAATCCCTAGTGCACTGTTAGACCCCTCCTTTATAAAGGAAAGGATCCCTGTGATTGCAATGCTAGTCCCTGGATCAATGCTAGCATCCACAGTTTAAGATGAAGTACACAGATACAAAGGTCGTTTATTACATTCATTCCAGAGATAAAACATAGTCTTTTACAACTCAGGGCCATAGGCCTAATACAAGAGTTTAAGGAATAAGTAAATAAACATAAGTCTTCATCTTCATGTGCCACAGGCAAGCATGTTGAGTGTAGACTCATGACTCCTACTCATCATCGGAGTAACCTGCAACATCACAAGTTACAGCCACAGTGGGTCAATACTTTGGAATAGTATTGGCAAGTGATACCTTAGTATATTTTAAGTGGACTATATTACTATATGCATTTTGGCTAAGTGTAGCTTGGCTTGCTTTGCTTGAAAATAGGTTTTACCTATTAGTTGAAATCACTAAGTTTTTCTTTGTCAAAAACTTCCCAAGAAACCACCAATAGACATTGGGGTCCTTCACCCTTGTTCACCCACAAGTTTTATTTAGAAGTTGGAGTGATGAGATTCTTGTAGCTTCCATGTCTTGATGCTCAAGTTGTCCATTGCCATGGACCTGGCTAAGTACTTAGATTTTCCATCTGCAGAGGTTGTGCACTTTCCCCACCAGACTTGGTTTCCCAAGACAGGACCTTTCAGTAGCCTTCCCTTAGTCAAATGGACGCGTTCCAACCTATCAATCCCTTCTACCACCATCTGTCCAAAAGACTAAGTTCTAGCTACCTATATGATCAAGGCAGAGCCCATTTTGCCAAGTGGTTGCACTGTAAGCTTTCTCAACACTTGGCCTCCAAATCCCTTTGTGCCTGGGTGGCATACCACAAGTGAGATACACAAGCCAAGTCCATGGCCTTGTGTAACCACTCAACCAAAAACCACCATTCAAGTCCCATTCCACCCAGGAAGTTCATTGACTTAGTTGTTTTATTAAGAAAAGCATGAGTCCCAAAGGACTTAGAATTATCTCACCATAGCATGTACATACTTTACCAACCCTTGTTTCCTACTAGCTAGGCTAAGCATGGCATAGAGACTTAACTTAGGAAAATTCCCTAGCAATTATACAATTCTACACTACTTAGGATTTCCCAACTTAGCATTTGGCAAAAGTAGCATGCAAGACTTAGAAAAATATCTAATGCTAATACAAAATATGGGAAGGAAATATTCATGAAAATATCACTTGCCTTGGTAATGTGGAGAGTATCACTCCTCACAATCACAGTCACTAGCAAAATCTACACAAAAATTTGTAGCATACAATTACACACAATTATATACAATCAAAAATAATATGAATGCATGCATGCAAGAATTTACTAAGTGGTGATTTTGAAAACTCTACCAAGCATGTGCATGTTTACAGAAACTTAACAAGTCACAAGTTTGCCAACTAAACTTATTTATCTCTAAAACAATTTACTAAACTAAATCCATACTCATAATAGCCTTAAACATGTTTTTACAAATAAAGTCATTCTAATGGTTACTATTTGTTAAACACTTTGCATAGTCATAAAGGCCTTGATTACCTGAATCCAACGGTATAAAGTTTGCAAAATTCCAACGTGGAAATCAAAAGTTATAAGCATTTGAAAATTGGATCAAATTCTGATTTAAAATCTGTTTTTAGATCTGTTCCTAGCCACGCATCGTGTTGTGACTGGCGCGTACCGGTTCGCACCGGATCGAGCTCTGTAGCCGCAGGATCTAAATAGATCGCACGCTCCAGATCGCGTACCTCTTCGCCGATTACTGAACCTATCCTAACGCTTGGATCAAGATCCAACGGCGCGCGAGCAAGCGACCATGTCCTGGCGGCGCGCGGCGTCAGCGAGCGGCGGAGCGCTCGGTCTACGGCGGCGCTAGCATTCCAGGTCGTCCGCGAGAGGGAGAAGGGCCATACCAGATTCGCAAGAGGCTGCTGAAGCTCAAGGTAGCGTCGGTTTGCGAAGGGGCGTGCTGACACGGCGATGATTCCTCGTCGGAGTTGAGTCTGGCGACAGGTGGTTCCGTTCGAGGTCGAAGGTGACATTGTAGATCACTAGGAGGCAAACGGGGGTGTGGTCAGATGCAGAAGGTCACGGAGTAAACGCGTGTGTGAAAGACTAGGTTCGGGGCGGTCTGGACTTACCGCTGGAGCTCGCCGGAGTTGAAGCTGGAGGCGGTGGCGGTCAGACGTTTGCGTAGCCGACGTTCTGGGTCACCCGCGGGCAAACCAGGAGTGCTAGGAGATGCGTGAGGTCAAGCGGAGTCCACTCGCGTGAAGTAGAGGCAGAGGGGTGGTCTGAGTTGGCCGGAATCGCTGCTGCGGCTCGTCGGAGACGGCGGGTTTGCAGAGAGAAATGCGTGCAGCCTGGGGGCGCTCTGGGCTTGGGAGTTGGGGGAGAAGGGAGAGGGGACAGAGGGGGTTTAAATAGCCTGGTCGTGACCGAGAATTACTCGGGCATTGATACGAATTGAAGCCGCGAATCAAACAGGAAACGGCCGCGCTGATTTGGGGATGAACTGGTCGTGGGGGGGGGAGGGGTGGAGACGACGATGCTCGAGTGGGCCGCGGTTGTCAGCGATAGAGGGAAAAGGGAGTGGGTCCCTTCTGTCAGTGAGCTGGTGGGTGCGAGAGTGGGTAAAGAAAACGATTCGCGGGGGTGTGCGCTACTGGGCTAGTCTGGGCCGAATTGGGTTGGGTCGGCCTGACTAGCTGGTTGTCTTATTTTTTTCCTCTTTATTCCTTTTCCTTTTCTGATTGCTTTTCTAAATATGGTTTTCAAACCCAAATTCAAATCTGTTTGAATCCAAAGTTTTACAGGACTTTTGTACAATAAATCTTGCTCTTAAATAAGTGTTAAACACATCTGAACACTTCTGAACACTTGGGTCTTTCGAAAAATAAATTAAAACCATGCCTTTATGAGATGTGATAATAGGCATAGAATTTGTTTTAATTCATAATTTGCTTTGAGACTTTGCTTAAGTTTTTGAGACCACTTAAGTTTGAATTCAAATCATCCTGAATGAATAACAACATCTTTCTCAATAGCATGTAGCACAAAGGCTAGGGTTTTCAAAAATAATGAGCCACAATTGCTCCTGTTTCTGAATGATTTTGAGAAAAGCCCTAAATGATGATGAATGCAAGGATGATATGAATGAGTTTTGGAATATGAATTTAGGGATGTTACAAATCTAACCCCCTTAAGATGAATCTCGCCCTCGAGATTCGGATTGGCTAGCAAATAGGTGAGGGTGGTCTTTCCGAAGATCATCTTCTCTTTCCCATGTTGCTTCCTCTTCGGAATGATGATTCCATTGCACTTTGCAAAACTTGATAGTTTTTGTCCTTGTGACTCTTTCTGCAGTTTCAAGAATCTTGACAGGCTTTTCTTCATAGGTGAGGTCACTTTCTAGTTGAACTTCTTCCAATGGTATGGTATCCTTCAGAGAAGATTCTTCCATTTCTGGGTGACATTTCTTAAGCTGACTCACATGAAACACATTATGGACAGCTGACAGAGACTCTGGCAATTCAACTTCATATGCAACTTCTCCCTTGCGACTTAGAATCTTGAATGGCCCAACATATCTTGGTGCCAACTTTCCTTTGACTCCAAATCTTTTCACTCCACGAAGTGGTGATACTCTAAGATAAGCTCTATCCCCAACTTCGTAGGTGATTTCTCTATGCTCAGAATCCGCATAGCTTTTCTGTCGGGATTGTGCTATTTTCAACCTGTCCTTAACCAATTTGACTTTCTCTTCAGCGTCCTTGATAAGATCAGGTCCAAACAAACTTCTTTCTCCCACACCATTCCATAGCAATGGGGTGGTACACTTTCTTCCGTAGAGAAACTCAAATGGTGCCATCCCAATACTAGATTGATAACTGTTATTGTAAGAGAACTCTGCGTAAGGCAGACTTTCATCCCAACTTGCTCCATAGTCTAAAGCACATGCCCTCAACATGTCTTCAAGAATTTGGTTAGTCCTTTCTGTTTGTCCATCAGTTTGAGGATGAAAAGCAGTGCTGAATTCCAATCTTGTTCCCAAAGATTCATGAAGCTGTCTCCAAAAGTGAGAAGTAAACTGAGTTCCTCTATCAGACACAATACTCTTAGGCACACCGTGAAGGCACACAATTCTGCTCATGTAGATTTTGGCTAACTTGGCACTTGTATAAGTTGTCCTCACGGGTATAAAATGAGCCACTTTAGTTAGGCGATCCACTACTACCCATATAGAATCATACCCTGACCTGGTCCTTGGTAATCCGGTAATGAAATCCATACCGATATTTTCCCACTTCCATTCAGGAATAGGTAGTGGTTGAAGCAAACCCGCTGGTTTCTGATGCTCCGCTTTTACCCTGCTACACACATCACACAAAGCAATATGCTCGGCGATGTCCCTTTTTAGATTGTTCCACCAAAATCTTTCTTTCATATCCATGTACATCTTGGTGTTTCCTGGCTGAATAGAATACGGAGAGTTGTGGGCTTCCTGTAAAATCAGTTTCCGCAACTCTGTGTCTTGTGGAACACAAATGCGTTTCCCGTGCCATAAAGTACCTTGTTCGTCAATATGGAAACTTTTAGCTTTCCCTTGGCTAATCCTTTCCTTAATCTCTTCGATTTCTTTATTCGTCTTCTGGGCTTCTTTAATCTTATCAAACAGAGTGGGTTGAACATCCAAAGTCATAAGATGTCCTTCTGGTACAATCTCCAATCTGAGTTCTTTGAATTGCTTACACAAGTCATCTGGCAATTCACCATTGGTAAGGCCATTCACAAACGTCTTACGACTTAGAGCATCTGCTACTACATTTGCTTTACCGGGATGGTACTGCAAACTTAAGTCTTAATCTTTGATAAGTTCTAGCCATCTACTTTGTCTCATATTGATTTCCTTCTGGGTGAAGATATACTTCAAACTCTTGTGATCGGTGAACACTTCACAACGCTTTCCCAAAAGGTAGTGTCTCCATGTTTTGAGTGCATGGACGACAGAGGCTAACTCCAAATCATGAGTAGGATAGTTTACTTCATGAGTTTTGAGTTGTCTCGAGGCATAGGCTACGACTTTACCGTCTTGCATAAGTACGGCACCCAAACCTTGATGAGACGCATCACAATATACTTGGAAATCCTTTTCCAAATCTGGCAGACATAGTACCGGTGCTATTACAAGTCTCTTCTTCAATTCTTGGAAGCTGACTTCACAACCTTCAGACCAAGAAAATTTCTTGTCCTTCTTTAACAATTCAGTCATTGGCTTAGCAACCTTTGAGAAATTCTCAATGAACCTTCTGTAGTAACCTGCTAAACCAAGGAAACTGCGAACTTCTTTTACGTTCTTAGGAGATTCCCATTCAGTCACAGCTGAAACTTTAGCAGGATCAATTGCCACACCATCCTTTGTCATAACATGACCAAGAAAACCAACTTCCTCTAACCAAAACTCACACTTGCTGAATTTGGCATAAAGTTTATGCTCTCTTAACTTTTCAAGTATCAAGCGTAAGTGTCTTTCATGTTCTTCCTTGCTCTTGGAGTAGACTAAGATGTCATTGATGAAAACGACAACAAACTTGTCAAGGAATTCCATGAACACTTTGTTCATCATATTCATGAAGTATGCTGGAGCGTTGGTTAAACCAAAAGGCATCACAGTGTACTCATACAATCCATACCTTGTGGTGAATGCTGTCTTAGGTATGTGTTGCTCTCTTATCTTGAGTTGAAAATAGCCTGACCGAAGATCAATATTTGAGAACACACATGCTCCCTCTAGCTGATCAAACAAGTCATTGATTCTAGGCAAATGATATTTGTTCTTGATAGTTACCTCGTTGAGAGAACGTTAATCTATGCATAACCTTTGGCTTCTATCTTTCTTCTCCACGAACAATACTGGGGCTCCCCAAGATGAAGAACTTGTTTGAATAAACCCTTTCTGCAACTGTTCTCCTAGTTGCTTCTTGAGCTCCTTCAGTTGATCAACTGACATTTTGTACGGTCTTTTTGCTATTGGTCCAGAACCTAGTACCAAATCTATCAGAAACTCCACATCTCTATCCGGTGGCATTCCTGGTAATTCTTCCGGAAATACATCCGGATACTCACACATAATTGGTACACTTTCCATGCTAACCCCCTTAAGAGAATTCAGCTTACTTCCTTTGGATTCAAAGTTTGACCTGAATTTTATTCTTTTTCCTTCTGGGGTTGTGAGTGTAACTGTACGATTGGCACAATCTAGTACTCCCTCATACTTATCCATCCAATCCATTCCCAAAATCACATCCAATCCTTGGGAATTCAGGATTATTAGGTTCACTGGAAACCTATGTTTTCCAAACTCTATGACTAAGTCATGACATCCTGAGTTTACTATCATTTCTCCACCCGGAGAACTTACTATTATAGGACACCCAATGGTTTCTACCGGTAGTTCATTTCTTTCAACAAATGCTTTTGATATGAATGAATGAGATGCACCGGTATCAAAGAGTACAAATGCTGAAATTGAATTGAGTCTGAACTTACCAGCAATGGCATCAGGCTCCTCATAGACCACCTCCACATTGATGTGGTTAACCTGTCCTTTCTGAAAAGGATTTGGCTTGTTAGGTCCTTCAACTTTCTTCTCAGGACACTCATTAGCATAATGCCCCAGCTTCTTGCATTTGAAGCATTCAACCTGACTGATGTCCCTTTTTGCAGGCTGACTTCCACTTCCACTGTGGTGGCTCTTATGTCCACTCTTGTGGTTCTTGTACTTATCATTGTCATGACTGCGATGATGCTTGTTGTCATGACGGTTGTGGTTGTTGTGCTTGTTGAATTTCCCAGGCTTATGGGATCCCGAGCTGCCACTGTCATCATAGTGAGATCGCTTGTGAGACGATCCTGAGCTGTGCTTGTCAGAGTGTTTCCTCTTCCTACTCTCGACTTGCTTCATTTTACTCTCCAAAATAGCAGCCTTGTCACACAGAGACTGGTAAGTTGGAACATATGCCACAGACAACTGTAGGTTCAGCTCATCATTCAAGCCTTCCAGAAACTTTTCCTTTCTTTTGGCATCTGTGTCAACCTCATCTGGTGCATAGCGCGCCAGATTGTTGAACTCTTCTATGTATTCAACCACGCTGCGGTGGCGCTGCTTCAAGTTGTGAAACTCCTTATTTTTCAGGCTCATCATTCCTGATGAGATATGAGCAGTGCGAAAGCCATCTTCAAAGATAGCCCAAGTCACCTCATCAATAGGAGTGGTGATTTGGAAGTTGTCCCACCATGTGGCGGCTGGTCCTTCCAACAGATGTGCTGCGAACCTGACTTTTTTAGCATCCGTGCAGCCCACGGTCACTAAATCTTTGTTCACAGAACGTAGCCAGTCATTGGCCACCATGGGATCAGTCGTCCCCGAAAACTTTGCTGGCCTCAAACGCAGAAATCTGGTGAGCATATCAAAACCCGGAGGGTTGTTGTTGTTGTTATTGTTGTTATTGGGGTTGTTGTTGTTGTTATTGGGGTTGTTGTTGTTGTTATTCTGGTTTTGGATGAATGTTGTCATCATCTGCATAAGCTGTGTTTGCGCATTCATCATTTGTTGCATTTCCGGGGTGATGTTATTGGGGTTGGGGTTTGCGCGACGGGGAGGCATCTGTGGTTTGTTCAAATAGATAAGAATGAGATACCCATAGATGTTTTATGCACAATACATCACAAGCAAATCACATAGCATGCAACTCAAAAGTTCAACAACCAGATAATAAGTTCATGAAATAAAACACACAAGTGGCAAGCCATCCACATGTCGGATGGTCCAATAACAAGTTCACAAATAACAAGTATGATAATGAAAGATAAACGAGTAGTCAAGTCTACTCATCAGCATCAATCTCCTCCTCGACGAAGGTAAGACCTGCGTTCTCCATCGCGGTCTTGTTCTCCTTAATAGTAGTGGTCAAGGAATCGACCTTGGCCTTGAGAGCCCTCTTCTGGGAGCGAAGCCTCTCAATAACCATCTGCTGCTGCTCTAGCTCGAAATCCTTCGACTTCAGTTCCTCGGTCATGTCCCGGATCTTCTTGTTCCTATCCTGGACGCGTTTCTCCTGACTCTTGAACTTGCGGTCCTGGGCCTCGAACTTCGTCTCCATTTCCTTGACCATCTCATCCTGCTGTGCGAAAAGCTTGTCCTTCTCGCGAAGCTGCACCTGGAGCTCGTCATTGCTGAGCATGACGTTCGTCCTGTCCGTGTCCACGTGCCTGATGAGAGACTCTAAGTCCTGGAGATAGAGACGTATCGGCTCTGCCGTGTCCCTCGATTCGTCCTCATAGTCAATAGACTCTCCGTCAACATCACGTCTTTCGAAGACGTGGAAGTGAGTGCCCCTAACCTGTCGGGAGTGACGGCCTAACAGACGTCCTATCAGGTCCTGCATGACTACCTCCATGCCTCTCTCCCTGTCGTCGTGCATCAGCTTGAAGACGATGGCCTCCGTAGTAGGCTCCGTCTGGCGTCCGGTTGGTTCACCTTGAAGCCCCAGAGGTCCTTCCTCTCGAACTTGGTGAGTGGGTGCACCGTGATGGTGGGAAGAGGGAGATCGAGCAAAGTGGTAAGCTCAACGATACGAGGGCCGAAACGGGTAACCTGGAACTCCTCAACAGTGCTGATGGTAATAGGCATCTATTTATAAGATTAAAAAGTCAGAACAGCACAATTTAAGATAAAACAAGACAAACATTTCATACATATCCATGGAACACAAACATCACACAAGTCATGCATACATAAGTCCATTACATCAATCAAGGTCCATACTTATTTAAGGTATCATTTTTGGAAAATAAGGTGATAGATGGTGGTCCAACTAACGATGTGTGCTCACAATCCTATCTCACTGGATCTGGTGGCTATCACAATGTTCCTAGAGGCAATCCACCTATCTTGTTCACATGATTCCATCACTAAGTCTATTATATCTCCCCTTAACTCTTGGTTGGTGGCTTCCAACTCTTGGGTAAGTTCCTTCTCCTTCTCTAAGTCTTTTTGGAGGTTGAGCATCCTGCACTTGACTCTAGCACTTAGTTCTTTGATAGTCCTCCAAGCTGCATCTCTGGCTGACTCAAAGAATGTGGTGTGCATTACAGTGTTAGTGTACATGCAGAATCCCCTTTCTTTGTGGTTGTCTTCCTTGTTTTTGTACAAGTGAAGTTGCACCCACCAATACTCCACTCCTTCATCCATCACTGGAAAGCCTTTGTATATAGCTGCTCCATGTGCTTCCATTGCCACCATGAGGTCCTTGAGAATCTTGCGAAACTCAGTTTCACACTCCAAGGTCATGGTCATGAGTGGTCCTTTCTTCACGGCTTCGTTGATGGAGTTCATCTACAAATAGAGATGAGAATGAGAAGATTAGAAAAGTTTACGAGAAGAATAGACAAGTGTAGAAGTATTTAAAAAATTTCCTTAGTGGTATCCAATCCTAGGGTCATAATCCTACAGGCAACACAGTGCTCTGATACCATCTGTTAGACCCCTCCTTTATAAAGGAAAGGATCCCTGTGATTGCAATGCTAGTCCCTGGATCAATGCTAGCATCCACAGTTTAAGATGAAGTACACAGATACAAAGGTCGTTTATTACATTCATTCCAGAGATAAAACATAGTCTTTTACAACTCAGGGCCATAGGCCTAATACAAGAGTTTAAGGAATAAGTAAATAAACATAAGTCTTCATCTTCATGTGCCACAGGCAAGCATGTTGAGTGTAGACTCATGACTCCTACTCATCATCGGAGTAACCTGCAACATCACAAGTTACAGCCACAGTGGGTCAATACTTTGGAATAGTATTGGCAAGTGATACCTTAGTATATTTTAAGTGGACTATATTACTATATGCATTTTGGCTAAGTGTAGCTTGGCTTGCTTAGCTTGAAAATATGTTTTACCTATTAGTTGAAATCACTAAGTTTTTCTTTGTCAAAAACTTCCCAAGAAACCACCAATAGACATTGGGGTCCTTCACCCTTGTTCACCCACAAGTTTTATTTAGAAGTTGGAGTGATGAGATTCTTGTAGCTTCCATGTCTTGATGCTCAAGTTGTCCATTGCCATGGACCTGGCTAAGTACTTAGATTTTCCATCTGCAGAGGTTGTGCACTTTCCCCACCAGACTTGGTTTCCCAAGACAGGACCTTTCAGTAGCCTTCCCTTAGTCAAATGGACGCGTTCCAACCTATCAATCCCTTCTACCACCATCTGTCCAAAAGACTAAGTTCTAGCTACCTATATGATCAAGGCAGAGCCCATTTTGCCAAGTGGTTGCACTGTAAGCTTTCTCAACACTTGGCCTCCAAATCCCTTTGTGCCTGGGTGGCATACCACAAGTGAGATACACAAGCCAAGTCCATGGCCTTGTGTAACCACTCAACCAAAAACCACCATTCAAGTCCCATTCCACCCAGGAAGTTCATTGACTTAGTTGTTTTATTAAGAAAAGCATGAGTCCCAAAGGACTTAGAATTATCTCACCATAGCATGTACATACTTTACCAACCCTTGTTTCCTACTAGCTAGGCTAAGCATGGCATAGAGACTTAACTTAGGAAAATTCCCTAGCAATTCTACAATTCTACACTACTTAGGATTTCCCAACTTAGCATTTGGCAAAAGTAGCATGCAAGACTTAGAAAAATATCTAATGCTAATACAAAATATGGGAAGGAAATATTCATGAAAATATCACTTGCCTTGGTAATGTGGAGAGTAGCACTCCTCACAATCACAGTCACTAGCAAAATCTACACAAAAATTTGTAGCATACAATTACACACAATTATATACAATAAAAAATAATATGAATGCATGCATGCAAGAATTTACTAAGTGGTGATTTTGAAAACTCTACCAAGCATGTGCATGTTTACAGAAACTTAACAAGTCACAAGTTTGCCAACTAAACTTATTTATCTCTAAAACAATTTACTAAACTAAATCCATACTCATAATAGCCTTAAACATGTTTTTACAAATAAAGTCATTCTAATGGTTACTATTTGTTAAACACTTTGCATAGTCAGAAAGGCCTTGATTCCCTGAATCCAACGGTATAAAGTTTGCAAAATTTCAACGTGGAAATCAAAAGTTATAAGCATTTGAAATTTGGATCAAATTCTGATTTAAAATCTGTTTTTAGATCTGTTCCTAGCCACGCGTCGTGTTGTGACTGGCACGTACCGGTTCGCACCGGATCGAGCTCTGCAGCCGCAGGATCTAAATAGATCGCACACTCCAGATCGCGTACCTCTTCGCCGATTACTGAACCTATCCTAACGCTTGGATCAAGATCCAACGGCGCGCGAGCAAGCGACCATGTCCTGGCGGCGCGCGGCGTCAGCGAGCGGCGGAGCGCTCGGTCTACGGCGGCGCTAGCGTTCCAGGTCGTCCGCAAGAGGGAGAAGGGCTATACCAGATTCGCAAGAGGCTGCTGAAGCTCAAGGTAGCGTTGGTTTGCGAAGGGGCGTGCTGACACGGCGATGATTCCTCGTCGGAGTTGAGTCTGGCGACAGGTGGTTCCGTTCGAGGTCGAAGGCGACGTTATAGATCACTAGGAGGCAAACGGGGGTGTGGTCAGATGCAGAAGGTCACGGAGTAAATGCGTGTGTGAAAGACAAGGTTCGGGGCGGTCTGGACTTACCGCTGGAGCTCGCCGGAGTTGAAGCTGGAGGCGGTGGCGGTCAGACGTTTGCGTAGCCGACGTTCTGGGTCACCCGCGGGCAAACCAGGAGTGCTAGGAGATGCTTGAGGTCAAGCGGAGTCCACTCGCGTGAAGTAGAGGCAGAGGGGTGGTCTGAGTTGGCCAGAATCGCTGCTGCGGCTCGTCGGAGACGACGGGTTTGCAGAGAGCAATGCGTGCAGCCTGGGGGCGCTCTGGGCTTGGGAGTTGGGGGAGAAGGGAGAGGGGACAGAGGGGGTTTAAATAGCCTGGTCGTGAGTGAGAATTACTCGGGCATTGATACGAAATGAAGCCGCGAATCAACCAGGAAACGGCCGCGCTGATTTGGGGATGAACTGGTCGTGGGGGGGGGGAGGGGTGGAGACGACGATGCTCGAGTGGGGCGCGGTTGTCAGCGATAGAGGGAAAAGGGAGTGGGTCCCTTCTGTCAGTGAGCTGGTGGGTGCGAGAGTGGGTAAAGAAAACGATTCGCGAGGGTGTGCGCTACTGGGCTAGTCTGGGACGAATTGGGCTGGGTCGGCCTGATTAGCTGGTTGTCTTATTTTTTTCCTCTTTATTCCTTTTCCTTTTCTGATTGCTTTTCTAAATATGGTTTTCAAACCCAAATTCAAATCTGTTTGAATCCAAAGTTTTACAGGACTTTTGTACAATAAATCTTGCTCTTAAATAAGTGTTAAACACATCTGAACACTTCTGAACACTTGGGTCTTTTGAAAAATAAATTAAAACCATGCCTTTATGAGATGTGATAATAGGCATATAATTTGTTTTAATTCATAATTTGCTTTGAGACTTTGCTTAAGTTTTTGAGACCACTTAAGTTTGAATTCAAATCATCCTGAATGAATAACAACATCTTTCTCAATAGCATGTAGCACAAAGGCTAGGGTTTTCAAAAATAATGAGCCACAATTGCTCCTGTTTCTGAATGATTTTGAGAAAAGCCCTAAATGATGATGAATGCAAGGATGATATGAATGAGTTTTGGAATATGAATTTAGGGATGTTACATGCACCCTCCCGCAGGAGCATTTTAGTAAAGTAAAATAGGGTTTTGAAGATAGCGCTTTGCCGAAATATTTCAATCGAAGGTTTTGCATGGAAGAACATGATGCAATGATATGAATGATATGTAGAACCAAATCTAAAATTTGGGATGTGACATATGTTGAGGCCCATGGATCAAGAGTGGAATTTGTTTATCCCGATGACGGATAGATATACTCTGGGCCCTCTCGGTGATATCACATTGGTTAGCTTGCAAGCAAGTGATTTGATCACTAGAATGTTATATCACGGGAATGAGAAAAGTGTACATGTCAGTAACGAGATCAAACTAGGTATGAAGATAGCGATGATCGAATCTCGGACATGTAATATAACAAAGGGATTAAGAGACACCATTTGGTGTTGGAGATATGCCCTAGAGGCAATAATAGAAGTAGTTATTATTATATCTTTGTGTTTATGATAAATGTTTACATTCATGATATAATAGTATTAACCAGAAACATTAATACTTGTGTGGTTTGTAACTGATTAGAGTCCCTAGTAAAGCCTATTTATAATACTATCATGTTGGTTGATGATACGTTGGAAATGTATCCATAATTTTTGATGCTCCATGCTTGTTTTGTATCTACTTTACTTTGCTTGTCTACACTTTGAGGTGCTTTTTACATGTTTTTTGGTACTAACCTATTAACAAGTTGCAACAGTGCCAGATGCCTGTTTCTATTGTTTTTGGTTTTAGACAAGTTAGCAAAGAAATATTCCCGGAATTGGACGGGACAAATGTCAAAGTCAATTACTTTCCGTGGGAAACAAGAAGTCTAGAGGAGAGCCGGAGGGGCCATCCAGGGGGGAAGACCCACCCCAGGCATGGGGGCAGGTGGGATCGCGCCTGGCTAGGGTTTGGTGGACCTGGCCGCCTCCCGGTCTCGCCCCTTCGCCTATAAGAAGCCCTCGATGCTGAAACCCTGAGTACCCGATCAGAAATCCACGAAACCGTCTGTAGCCACCACCACCATCGTCCCTAGATCGGGGGGCTCTGAAGCTCTTCTCGGCACCCTACCGGACGGGAGATCATCCCGGAGGCCTTCTCTCCGGTATGATGCGTGAGTAGTTCCACCTTGGACTATGGGTCCATGTAGTAGATAGATGGTTGTATCTCCTCATTTGTGCTTTCATGTATAGATCTTGTGAGCTCCTTTCATGATCAAGATCTAATCTATTTGTAATCATGCATGTTGTGTTTTGCAGGGATCCGATGGATATTGAGATTATTATGTTGGTTTGATTAATGGTTTTGTCTTTATGATTCTATCATGTCTGTGTTGTTTGTGATCTTGCATGCTCTCCGTTGCTAGTGGTTATCTTGGCCAAGTAGTTGCTAGTGACTCCAAGAGGGGATATTTATGCTCGATAGTGGGTTCATGCCTCTAGTTTCCAAGGGAAGTGACATAAATCTCTTCGGTTGTAGATGTACTGTTGCTACTAGGGAGAAAACAACGGTCTCTTGTTCATGGAACATGTGGGCTGTTTACCTTACACACTTTGCTTAAAGCAGTTGTCTGTTGCTTGCCACTTAATACTTGAGGGGGTTCGGATGATAACCTGAGGGTGGACTTCTAGTCATAGATGCAGTTGGATGACGGTCTATGTATATTGTTGTATTGCCCAATCAACGTCATAGGATCTTTCTGGCTAGTAATTGCATTGTTATGCCTTGCTCAATTCCTGTCAATTGCCCCGCTGTAATTTGTTTAACCTTCATGCCATGTTGTTTATCTAAGGAGAGCACCTCTAGTGAACTATGGACCCCGGTCCAACCTTTACCATTGATACATCTTCCACTGTTACTTGTTTACTTGCTGCAAACCATTACCTTCTACACCATACGTTTAATCCTTTGTTGCAGCAAACCGGTGAGCTTGACAACCTCATTGACTTGTTGGGACAAAGTCTTGAGTTTGTGTTGTGCAGGTGAGCTTGACAACCTCATTGACTCGTTGGGACAAAGTCTTGATTTTTCTATGGATGCGAACGAGAAAGCCAAGATCTAATCTAGGAGATGCAAACAACGAGGGGGATTAGATGAGATCTTCATACCCTTGAAGATTCGCACAGCGGAACATTCGTCGAAACGTGGGTGACGTAGTCGTACTCGCTTCTCCTCCTCGCGATCCAATCCGATCTAACACCGCAAGTGGCGATGCCTCCGAGAGATGCACATGTGCGGCACCTCGACGTCTCCTCCTTCCTTGGTCCAGCAAGTATGGTGGAGAGACGGATTGGATCTACAACGCGACGGCGCGGTGCAAGTGGTGGAGAGTTTATGCAGCAGGGCTTCGCCTACATGCAGTCGGGAGGGAGAGAGAGAGGAGGGCAGCAGGGCGGCTACGGTTGTGGAGGAGGTGTGGGGGGAGGGTGCGCCCCAGCCCTCTATATATAGAGGGGTGGGCGCCAACCCTAGCCCCTCCTCCAAGACCTAGGCACTTGGAACCACGCCAAGCTCAGTGATGAAGTTCCATAGACCCCGGCTGGGCCCTATGGGGCCTTGTGCCCCTGGCCCAATGCGGCCAGGGCACTCCCTCATAGGCCCATGCCCCCTCCTGGCAGGTGGGGCCACGTTGGTCCCCCTCCGGAAGGTTCTAGAAGCTTCTGGTACAATACCGATTAACCCGAAACAATTCCGAACTCCAAAAACTGCATTGCCTTATATGAATCTTATTCTCTGGGCCATTCCGGAACCTCTCGTGATGTCCCGGATCCCATCCGAGACTCCGAACAAAAACTCATAAACCAATTATCCAATCTATCCTAGCGTCGAGACACGTTAAGTGTGTGACCCTTCGGGTTCGAGAACATGCAGACATGATCTTCTATCAATAATCAACAGCGGGGTCTGGAAACCCATATTGACTCCCACACATTCATCGATGATCATATCGGATGAACCACGATGCTAGGATTCAATCAATCCCATATATATATTCCCTTCGTCTCGCGATATTTGACTTGCCCGAGATTTGATCGTCGGTACCGTCATACCTAGTTCAATCTCGTTCACAGCAAGTACTTTACTCGTTCCGTAATCCGATATCACTTTGTGAGTAACTCCTTAATCACATGCTTGCAAGCGGTGTTGATATCTATTACCGAGTGGGCCCGAAGTATATCTCTCCGACTTGGGAGGGACAAATCCCATCTCGATACATACAACCCAACAAGTACTTTCCGATCACCTGAGAGACACCTTTATGATCACCCTCTCATAGGATGAAGTTTGATGACCTCAAAGCTTTCTTCCGATACCAGGGAGTTGTATTATCTCATGGTCTAAGGAATACAATATTTGACATAAGAAAAGCTTCGCAAAGATGAACACGATGACACGATCTAATTGCTCCGCTTTGTTTGGGTATGTCCACAATATCATTCTCCCAATGATATGATCTCATTATTAATCAACAACTCATGTCTATGGTTAGGAAACCTTAACCATCATTAATCAATGAGCTAGTCCATAGAGGCGTACTAGGTACACGGTGTTGTTCACAAACCACACAAGTATTAAAGTTTCGGCTTAATACAATTTCTAGCATGGAATATAAACTTTATCATGAACAAGAATTATAATAATAACATCTTTATTATTGCCTCTTGGGCATAATTCCAACAGTCTCCCACTTGCACTAGAGTCAATAATCTAGTTTACATCTGGCAGCAATCTAACACCCATGGCACTAAGGTGCTGATCATGTTTTGCACGTGGAAGAGGTTTAGTCAATGGATCTGCGACATTCAGATCTGTATGTACTTTGCTAATCTTCAGATCTCCATCTGCTATATAATCTCGGATTATATGAAACTTGCGGTTGATATGCTTGGTCTTTGGATGATATCTTGGTTCCTTAGCGAGTGCTCTGGCGCTAGTGTTGTCACACAATATCTCTAGTGGGTCCAATGCACTTGGAACCACGCCAAGCTCAGTGATGAAGTTCCTGATCCAAACTACTTCACTTGACGCTTCTGCAGCAGCCATGTATTCCGCTTATACTGTAGATCCACGACCACGCTTTGCTTGCAGCTTCTCCAGCTCACAGCTCCTCCATTCAAAATATAAACGTATCCTGTCTGAGATTTAGAATCATCCTTGTCGGTGTCGAAACTAGCATCGACGTAACCCTTTACGACGAGCTGTTCATCACCTACATAGACTAAGAACATTTCTTTAGTCCTATTTAGGTACTTTAGGATGTTCTTCACGGCTGTCCAGTGTTCCACTCCTGGATCACTTTGATATCTGCTCGTCAAACTAAGAGCATTGGACACATCCGGTCTAGTACACAGCATGGCATACATGATAGAACCTATGGCCGAGGCATATGGCACTTTGCTCATAGCTTCTCTATCATTTACCGTAGCTGGACACTGAGCCTTGCTCAATATCTTACCTGACAACATAGGCACTGAACCTTTCTTTGCCTTATCCATTGTGAACCTTTTCAGAACTTTGTCTAGGTATGTACTCTGGCTTAAAGCTATCAGGCGTTTTTGTCTATCTCTATAGATTTCGATGCCCAATATATAAGCAGCTTTCCCTAGGTATTTCATTGAAAAACACTTGTTCAAATAACTCTTCACATCGTTAAGCATGTTAATGTCATTTCCAATAATCAATATGTCATCCACATATAGTACCAGAAATGTCACTGAGCTCCCACTCACTTTCTTGTAGATACAAGCTTCGTAGCTATTTGGAACAAATCCAAAGATCTTGATCACTTGATCAAAATGAAGGTTCCAACTCCGAGATGCTTGCTTCAGTCCATAAATGGAACGCTGAAGTTTGCACACTTTATCAGCATCCTTAGGATCGACAAAACCTTCGGGTTGCATCATATACAACTCTTCATCAATGTTGCCATTGAGGAACGCAGTCTTGAAATCCATCTGCCATATTTCATAATCATGGAACGCAGCAATTGCTAATAAAATCCGAATGGACTTAAACATCACTACGGGAGAGAAAGTCTCATCGTAGTCAACACCTTGAACTTGTCGAAAACCTTTCGCGACAAGACGTGCTTTATAGATGGTAACATTACCATCTGCGTCTGTTTTCTTCTTGAAAATCCATTTGCACTCAACGGCCTTTCGGTCGCTAGGCGGGTCCACCAAAGTCCATACTTGGTTTTCGCTCATGGATCCCAATTCGGATTTCATGGCCTCTAGCCATTTCTCAGAGTCTGGGCTCATCATCGCTTCCTCATAGTTCGTAGGTTCACTATCTTCTACCAACAAGACAGTTAAGACAGGGTTGCCGTACCACTCAGGAGGGGCACGCGACCTTGTCGACCTGCGACGTTCAGTAGTAGCATCGTCCGAAGCTTCATGATCCTTGTCATTAGCTTCCTCTATTGTTGGTTCAGACGACACTGGAACAATTTCAGGTGTTGCGCTACTCTCCAACTCAAGAGAAGGTTCAACAACCTCGTCTAGCTCTACTTTCCTCCCACTCAGTTCTTTCGAGAGAAGCTCCTTCTCAAGAAAGGAACCGTTCTTTGCGACAAACACTTTGCCTTCGGTTCTGTGATAGAAGGTATACCCAATAGTTTCCTTTGGGTATCCTATGAAGACGCATTTCTCCGCTTTGGGTTTGAGCTTGTCTGGCATCAACTTCTTGACGTAAGCTTCGCATCCCCAAACTTTGAGAAACGACAACTTAGGTTTAGCACCAAACCACAGTTCATACGGTGTCGTCTCAAATGATTTAGATGGTGCCCTATTTAAAGTGAATGCAGCGGTTTCTAATGCATAACCCCAAAATGATAACGGCAAATCAGTAAGAGACATCATTGATCGGACCATATCTAATAGGGTTCGATTCCGGCGTTCAAACAAACCATTACGCTGTGGTGTTCCGGGTGGCGTGAGTTGTGAAACGATTCCGCTTGCTATAAGATGCATGAGAAAATCATAACTCAAATATTCACCTCCACGATCAGATCGTAGAAACTTAATTTTTCTGTTACGATGGTTCTCCACTTCATTCTGAAATTCTTTGAACTTTTCAAATGTTTCAGATTTATGTTTCATTAAATAGATATACCCATATCTACTTAAGTCATCGGTAAAAGTGAGAAAGTAGCGATATCCATCGCGCGTCGAAACACTCATCGGTCCGCATACATCGGTATGTATGATTTCCAACAAGTCCGTTGCTCGCTCCATCATACCGGAGAACGGGGTTTTGATCATCTTGCCCATGAGGCATGGTTCGCATGTGTCAAATGATTCAAAATCAAGAGACTCCAAAAGTCCATCAGAATGGAGCTTCTTGATGCGCTTTACACCAATATGACCTAGACGACAGTGCCACAAATAAGTAGTATTATCACTATCTACTTTGCATCTCTTAGCCTCAATGTTATGGATGTGTGTTTCATCCCTTTCGAAATTCAGAAGAAATAAACCGCTCATAGCAGGTGCATGACCATAAAAGATTTTACTCATATAAATAGAACAACCATTATTCTCCGATTTAAATTAATAACTGTCTTGCAATAAACACGATCCAGAAATAATGTTCATGCTCAACGTAGGCACATAATAACATTTATTGAGGTTTAAAACTAATCCCGAAGGTAAAACTAAGGAGAGCGTGCCGACGGCCATCACATCAACTCTTGATCCGTTGCCAACGCGCATCGTCACCTCATCCCTCGCAAGCCGCCGTCTATTCCGTAGCTCCTGTTTCGAGTTACAAATATTAGCAACTGAACCAGTATCAAATACCCAGGCACTACAACGAGGGCTAGTAAGGAAAACATCAATAACATGTATATCAAATATACCTTTGATGGTGCCAGCCTTCTTGTCCGCTAAGTATTTCGGGCAGTTGCGCTTCCAGTGACCCTTGTCCTTGCAATAAAAGCACTCAGTGTCCAGCTTGGGTCCAGATTTGAGCTTCTTCTCAGCAGGGGCAACACGCTTGCCGCCGCCTTTCTTGAAGGGCTTCTTTGCATCCTTACCTTTCTTGAAGGTGGGGGGCTTGTTGACCATCAACACATGATTATCCTTTTTGATTTCCACCTCCGCAGCCTTCAGCTTTGCGAAGAGCTCGGTGATCGTATCAGTGGAACCAATCTGATTATGAGTCACTACAAAACTTTTGTAGCTGGGAGGGAGTGATTGCAGAACCCTGTCAATCTTGAGCTCCTCTGGAATCTTGCAGTCCAGTTGCTCAAGGCGTTGAGTGTAGCCCGACATCTTTATGGCGTGCTCACTAACGGATCTCCCTTCCTCCATCTTGCAGTTAAAGAATTTCTCAGAGATCTCATATCTCTCAAAACGGGCCTGAGTCTGAAACATAGTTTTCAGCTCCTCAAGAATCTCAAAGGGCCCGGGATAGTCTTCAAAACGATTTTGAAGGTCCGATTCCATAGCAAACAACATGGTGCTCTTAATCACACCATAATCATCTTTGCGCGGCTGATAGACAGCTTTCTCATCAGCCGGCGCATCTACAGCAGGGGCGTCACCTAGCGCATTCTCAAGGACATAGTCCTTTTGACCGCCAGAGAGAATGATTCTCAGATTGCGGAACCAGTTGGTGAAGTTAGACCCATTGTTTTTAAGCTTTTCCTTCTCAGCAAAAACGTTGAAGTTGAAGTTGGACTTAGCCATTTGATCTACAATGTTTGCAAGTACAAATTAGACTATGTTCATGATAACTAGTTCAACTTTAATCAAATTACTAGATGAACTCCCACTAAATTCAACATCCCTCAAGTTGTTTAGTGAACATGATCCAAATTCACCACACCTAATCCGATCTTCACGAGAAGAGATGTGGTTTCAATGGTGCACAACGAAGTGTCGATCATATCATTCATATGACTCATGCTTAACCTTTCGGTTCTTGTGTTCCGAGGCCATGTCTGTACATGCTAGGCTCGTCAAGTCAAACCCAAGTATTTCCGCGTGTGCAAAACTGGCTTGCACCCGTTTTATGTGAACGTAGAGTCTATAGCACCCGATCATCACGTGATGGTTGGACACGACGAACTTTCGCAACGGTGCATACATGGGGAGAACACAGTTTTATCTTGATCTTTAAGTGAGGAATCATCTTATAAAGCTACCGTCGCGATCTAAGCATAATAAGATACATAAAAGGATAAACATCACATGCATATAACTTTATGTGACATGGTATAGACAACCTTCGCGCAATGATCTCCATCTTGTGCGTGCCGGCATGATCTCCATCACTCCACCATGATTGCCTCCACCACGAATAGCAACTACAACTATTGCTAACTATTTAGCGATAAAGTAAAGCTATTACATGGCGTATATGAAGTTGACACAAAGGTCATACACAATTATAAAGACAACCATATGGCTCCTGCCGGTTGTGTACTCATCGACATGCAAGTCGTGAAACATTACAAAACATGATCATTGCATAGAACATACACATCACATCTTGGGCCATACCATATCACAGAAAACACTCCATGCAAAAACAAGTTAGACGCCTCTAATTTGTTGTTGCATGTTTTACGTGGCTTATGGGAGTAGCAAGCTAAGAACGATTCTTACCTACGAAAAGCCACAACGGTGATATTATGGTTGCCAAACCCCGGTGTAAATCCCATGACAACTATAGTGAGAGAAACTGGCATCCACCAGCCGCATGTGTGGAACAAGCCACACATCAAGTGCGGAGCCGGTCTCGTGAACGACGCCACGTAAGGTTGGCCTGGACCGCTTCGATCTCACTATCCCGCGTCATAAGAAGTACGCAAACAAGAGGCTTGCAACAGAAAACATCAACGCCCGCAACAACCATGTTGCGTTCTACTCGTGAATCACATCTACGCATAGATCTAGCTCTGATACCACTTGGAACCACGCCAAGCTCAGTGATGAAGTTCCTGATCCAAACTCCTTCACTTGACACTTCTGCAGCAGCCATGTATTCCGCTTCTACTGTAGATCCCGCGATCACGCTTTGCTTGCAGCTTCTCCAGCTCACAGTTCCTCCATTCAAAATATAAACGTATCCTGTCTGAGATTTAGAATCATCCTTGTCGGTGTCGAAACTAGCGTCGACGTAACCTTTTACGACGAGCTGTTCATCACCCCCATAGACTAAGAACATTTCTTTAGTCCTATTTAGGTACTTTAGGATGTTCTTCACGGCTGTCCAGTGTTTCACTCCTGGATCACTTTGGTATCTGCTTGTCAAACTAAGAGCATTGGACACATCCGGTCTAGTACACAGCATGGCATACATGATAGAACCTATGGCCGAGGCATAAGGCACTTTTCTCATAGCTTCTCTATCATTTACCGTAGCTGGACACTAAGCCTTGCTCAATATCTTACCTGACAACATAGGCACTGAACCTTTCTTTGCCTTATCCATTCTGAACCTTTTCAGAACTTCGTCTAGGTATGTACCCTAGCTTAAAGCTATCAGGCGTCTTTGTCTATATCTATAGATTTTGATGCCCAATATATAAGCAGCTTCACCTATGTATTTCATTGAAAAACACTTGTTCAAATAACTCTTCACATCGTTAAGCATGTTAATGTCATTTCCAATAATCAATATGTCATCCACATATAGTACCAGAAATGTCACTGAGCTCCCACTCACTTTCTTGTAGATACAAGCTTCGTAGCTATTTGGAACAAATCCAAAGCTCTTGATCACTTGATCAAAACGAAGGTTCCAACTCCGAGATGCTTGCTTCAGTCCATAAATGGAACGCTGAAGTTTGCATACTTTATCAGCATCCTTAGGATCGATAAAACCTTCGGGCTGCATCATATACAACTCTTCATCAATGTTGCCATTGAGGAACGCAGTCTTGACATCCATCTGCCATATTTCATAATCATGAAATGCAACAATTGCTAATAAAATCCGAATGGACTTAAACATCGCTACGGGAGAGAAAGTCTCATCGTAGTCAACACCTTGAACTTGTCAAAAACCTTTCGCGACAAGTCGTGCTTTATAGACGGTAACATTACCATCCGCGTCCGTTTTCTTCTTGAAATTCATTTGCACTCAACGGCCTTTCGGTCGCTAGGAGGGTCTACCAAAGTCCATACTTGGTTTTCGCTCATGGATCCCAATTCGGATTTCATGGCCTCTAGCCATTTCTTAGAGTCTGGGCTCATCATCGCTTCCTCATAGTTCGTAGGTTCACTGTCTTCTACCAACAACACAGTCAAGACAGGGTTGCCGTACCACTCAGGAGGGGCACGCGACCTTGTCGACCTGCGACGTTCAGTAGCAGCATCGTCCGAAGCTTCATGATCCTTGTCATTAGCTTCCTCTATTGTTGGTGCAGGCGGCACTGGAACAATTTCAGGTGCTGCGCTACTCTCCAACTCAAGAGAAGGTTCAACAACCTCGTCTAGCTCTACTTTCCTCCCACTCACTTCTTTCGAGAGAAACTCCTTCTCAAGAAAGGAACCGTTCTTTGCGACAAACACTTTGCCTTCGGTTCTGTGATAGAAGGTATACCCAATGGTTTCCTTAGGGTATCCTATGAAGACGCATTTCTCCGCTTTGGGTTCGAGCTTGTCCGGCATCAACTTCTTGACGTAAGCATTGCATCCCCAAACTTAAAGAAATGACAACAGATCATACGATGTCGTCTCAACGGATTTAGATGGTGCCCTATTTAAAGTGAATGCAGCGGTTTCTAATGCATAACCCCAAAATGATAACGGAAAATCAGTAAGAGACATCATTGATTGGACCATATCTAATAGGGTTCGATTTCGGCGTTCAGACACACCATTGCGCTATGGTGTTCCGGGTGGCGTGAGTTGCGAAACGATTCCGCTTGCTTAAAGATGCGTGAGAAAATCATAACTCAAATATTCACCTCCACGATCGGATCGTAGAAACTTAATTTTTCTGTTACGATGGTTCTCCACTTCATTCTAAAATTCTTTGAACTTTTCAAATGTTTCAGATTTATGTTTCATTAAATAGATATACCCATATCTACTTAAGTCATCGGTAAAAGTGAGAAAATAGCGATATCCACCGCGCGTCGAAATACTCATCGGTCCGCATACATCGGTATGTATGATTTCCAACAAGTCCGTTGCTCGCTCCATCATTCCGGAGAACGGGGTTTTGATCACCTTGCCCATGAGGCATGGTTCGCATGCGTCAAATTATTCAAAATCAAGAGACTCCAAAAGTCCATCAGAATGGAGTTTCGTCATGCGCTTTACACCAATATGACCTAGACGATAGTGCCACAAATAAGTAGTATTATCACTATCTACTTTGCATCTCTTAGCCTCAATGTTATGGATGTGTGTTTCATCCCTTTCGAGATTCAGAAGAAATAAACCGTTCACAACAGGTGCATGAACATAAAAGATGTTACTCATATAAATAGAACAACCATTATTCTCCGATGTAAATGAATAACCGTCTTGCAATAAACACGATCCATAAATAATGTTCATGCTCAACGCAGGCACATAATAACATTTATTAAGGTTTAAAACTAATCCCGAAGGTAAAACTAAGGAGAGCGTGCCGACGGCCATCACATCAACTCTTGATCCGTTGCCAACGCGCATCGTCACCTCATCCCTCGCAAGCCGCCATCTATTCCGTAGCTCCTGTTTCGAGTTACAAATATTAGCAACTGAACCAGTATCAAATACCCAGGCACTACAACGAGGGCTAGTAAGGAAAACATCAATAACATGTATATCAAATATACCTTTGATGGTGCCAGCCTTCTTGTCCGCTAGGTACTTCGGACAGTTGCGCTTCCAGTGACCCTTTTCCTTGCAATAGAAGCACTCAGTGTCCGGCTTGGGTCCAGACTTGAGCTTCTTCTCAGCAGGGGCAACGCGCTTGCCGCCGCCTTTCTTGAAGGGCTTCTTTGCACCCTTACCTTTCTTAAAGCTGGGGGGCTTGTTGACCATCAACACATGATTATCCTTTTTGATGTCCACCTCTTCTACTTTCAGCTTAGCGAAGATCTCAGTGATCATATCAGTGGAACCAATCTGATTGTGAGCAAAAACTTTTGTAGCTAGGAGGGAGTGACTGCAGAACTCTATCAATCTTGAGCTCTTCTAGAATCTTGTAGTCCAGTTGCTCAAGACGTTGAGTGGAGCCCGACATCTTAATGACGTGCTCACTAACGGAACTCCGTTCCTCCATCTTGCAGTTAAAGAATTTCTTAGAGATCTCATATCTCTTAGAACGGGCCTGAGTCTGAAACATGGTTTTCAGTTCCTCAAGAATCTCAAAGGGCCCGTCGAACTCCTCAAAAACGATTTTGAAGACCTGATTCCATAGCAAACAACATGGTGCTCTTAATCACACCATAATCATCTTTGCGCGACTGATAGACAGCTTTCTCATCAGCCGGCGCATCTACAGCAGGGGCGTCACCTAGCGCATTTTCAAGGACATAGTCCTTTTGACCGCCGGAGAGAATGATTCTCAGATTGCAGAACCAGTTGGTGAAGTTACACCCATTGTTTCTAAGCTTTTCCTTCTCAGCAAAAACGTTGAAGTTGGACTTAGCCATTTGATCTACAATATTTGCAAGTGCAAATTAGACTATGTTCATGATAACTAGTTCAACTTTTAATCAAATTACTAGATGAACTCCCACTAAATTCAACACCCCTCAAGTTGTTTAGTGAACACGATCCAAATTCACCACACCTAATCCGATCTTCACGAGAAGAGATGTGGCTTCAATGGTGGACAACGAAGTGTCGATCATATCATTCATATGACTCATGCTTAACCTTTCGGTTCATGTGTTTCGAGGCCATGTCTGTACATGCTAGGCTCGTCAAGTCAAACCCAAGTATTTCCGCGTGTGCAAAAACTGGCTTGCACCTGTTGTATGTGAACGTAGAGTCTATAGCACCCGATCATCACGTGATGCTTGGACACGACGAACTTTCGCAACGGTGCATACATGGGGAGAACACAGTTTTATCTTGATCTTTAAGTGATGAATCATCTTATAATGCTACCGTCGCGATCTAAGCATAATAAGATACATAAAAGGATAAACATCACATGCATATAACTTTATGTGACATGGTATAGCCAATGTTCGCGCAATGATCTCCATCTTGTGCGTGCCGGCATGATATCCATCACTCCACCAGATTGCCTCCACCACGAATAGAAACTACAACTATTGCTAACTACTTAGCGATAAAGTGAAACTATTACATGGCATATAAGAAGTTGACACACATGTCATACACAATTATAAAGACAACCATATGGCTCGTGCCGGTTGTGTACTAATCGACATGCAAGTCGTGAAACATTACAAAACATGATCATTGCATACAACATACACATAACATCTTGGGCCATACCATATCACAGAAAACACTCCCTGCAAAAACAAGTTAGACGCCTCTACTTTGTTGTTGCATGTTTTACGTGGCTTATGGGAGTAGCAAGCTAAGAACGATTCTTACCTACGGAAAGCCACAATGGTGATATTATGGTTGCCAAACTCCGGTGTAAATCCCATGACAACTATAGTGAGAGAAACTGGCATCCACAGGCCGCATGTGTGGAACAAGCCACACGTCAAGTGCGGAGCCGGTCTCGCGAACGACGTCACGTAAGGTTGGCCTAGACCGCTTCGATCTCACTATCCCGCGTCATAAGAAGTACACAAACAAGAGGCTTGCAACAGAAAACATCAACGCCCGCAACAACCATGTTGCGTTCTACTCGTGAATCACATCTATGCATAGATCTAGCTCTGATACCACTGAAGGGTTTTGCAGCATGGTAAATCAAAAAAATTCTACGGATGCGAACGGGAAAGCCAAGATCTAATCTAGGAGATGCAAACAATGAGATGGATTAGATGAGATTTTCATACCCTTGAAGATTCGCACAGCGGAACGTTCGTCGGAACGTTGGTGATGTAGTCGTACTCGCTTCTCCTCCTCGCGATCCGATCCGATCTAACACCGCAAGTGGCGATGCCTCCGAGAGATGCACACGTGCGGAACCTCGACGTCTCCTCCTTCCTTGGTCCAGCAATTATGGTGGAGAGACGGATTGGATCTACAACGCGATGGCGCGGTGCAAGTGGTGGAGAGTTTCTCCAGCAGGGCTTCGCCTACATGTAGTCGGGAGGAAGAGAGAGAGGAGGGCAGCAGGGCGGCTAGGGTTGTGGAGGAGGTGTGGGGGGAGGGTGCGCCCCAGCCCTCTATATATAGAGGGGTGGGCGCCAGCCCTAGCCCCTCCCCCAAGCCCTAGGCTGGCGGCCAAGGAGGGAGGAGTGGGGGGCAAGTTCCCCCCTTCTAGAAGCTTTCCTAGGGTTTGCCCTAGGTCTGGCCGGTTGGGCCCTATGGGGCCTTGTGCCCCTTGCCCAAAGCATCCAGGGCACTCCCTCATAGGCCCATGCCCCCTACCGGCAGGTGGGGACACGTTGGTCCCCTTCCGGAAGGTTCTAGAAGCTTCTGGTACAATACCGATTAACCCGAAACAATTCCGAACTCCAAAAACTGCATTGCCTTATATGAATCTTATTCTCCGGACCATTCCGGAACCTCTCGTGATGTCCCGGATCCCATCCGAGACTCCGAACAAAAACTCATAAACCAATTATCCAATCTATCCTAGCGTCGAGACACGTTAAGTGTGTGACCCTTCGGGTTCGAGAACATGCAGACATGATCTTCTATCAATAATCAATAGCGGGGTCTAGAAACCCATATTGACTCCCACACATTCATCGATGATCATATCGGATGAACCACGATGCCAGGATTCAATCAATCCCATATATATATTCCCTTCGTCTCGCGATATTTTACTTGCCCGAGATTTGATCGTCGGTACCGTCATACCTAGTTCAATCTCGTTCACAGCAAGTACTTTACTCGTTCCGTAATCCGATATCACTTTGTGAGTAACTCCTTAATCACATGCTTGCAAGCGGTGTTGATATCGATTACCGAGTGGGCCCGAAGTATATCTCTCCGACTTGGGAGGGACAAATCCCATCTCGATACATACAACCCAACAGGTACTTTCCAATCACCTGAGAGACACCTTTATGATCACCCTCTCATAGGATGACGTTTGATGACCTCAAAGCTTTCTTCCGATACCAGGGAGTTGTATTATATCATGGTCTAAGGAATACAATATTTGACATAAGAAAAGCTTCGCAAAGATGAACACGATGACACGATCTAATTGCTCCGCTTAGTTTTGGTCTATCCATCATATCATTCTCCCAATGATATGATCTCATTATTAATCGACAACTCATGTCTATGGTTAGGAAACCTTAACCATCATTAATCAATGAGCTAGTCCATAGGGGCATACTAGGGACACGGTGTTGTTCACAAACCACACAAGTATTAAAGTTTCCGCTTAATACAATTCTAGCATGGAATATAAACTTTATCATGAACAAGAATTATAATAATAACATCTTTATTATTGCCTCTAGGGCATAATTCCAACAGTTATGCCTTGCTCAATTCCTGTCAATTGCCCCGCTGTAATTTGTTTAACCTTCATGCCATGTTGTTTATCTAAGGAGAGCACCTCTAGTGAACTATGGACCCCGGTCCAATCTTTACCATTGATACATCTTCCTCTGTTACTTGTTTACTTGCTGCAAACCATTACCTTCCACACCATATGTTTAATCCTTTGTTACAGCAAACCGGTGAGCTTGATAACCTCATTGACTCGTTGGGACAAAGTCTTGAGTTTGTGTTGTGCAGGTCTCCGCGTTGCTAGCAACACCTGTGTGACGTTTCCTTCCTCCTACTGGTTCGATAACCTCGGTTTCTTATTGAGGGAAACTTGCTGCTGTGCTGCTTCGTACCTTGTTCTTGGGGTTTCCAACGAAGCGTTCCACGACAAGTACGGGGCGCCATCAAGCTATTTTCTAGCGCCATTGCCGGGGAGGCTAAGGACGTCTTCACTAGGGGAGTCCTTTACTTCTTTTCTCTTTAATTTGTTTTTAGTTTGCTTTGTTTCTTTTGCTTGGTTTTGTTGGACTATTTCCAAAAAACCCCAAAAAAATAGTCTATTTTGGTTTGCTTGCTTTATTCAAAAACACAAAAAATTAGTTCCTACTCTAGCTGGTGGTCTGTTATTGCCTTGCTTGGTCATGCTTTCTATCAATGGATGGTTTCTTCGAAACTAGTGCTTATTGGCAAGGTGGGTTGATGGAATAAGAAAGGTATTATTATAAGGAACACTGCTTGTCACAAAAAGGGAAACACCTATAGGAACAAATTGATAAGTTGAATACTATTGCTAGAGAGGTGTGCTTTACTTATAATGTCAATTATTGCTTTTATAAAGCTTGTTGCTATAGGAGGTATAAACACCTACCTTTTCAATGTGAGTATAATGATAATGTTACCATAT
The DNA here is from genome assembly GCA_916181665.1 of Avena sativa. Lineage (NCBI taxonomy): Eukaryota > Viridiplantae > Streptophyta > Magnoliopsida > Poales > Poaceae > Avena > Avena sativa. Next base: position 383,159,071 of record OV702281.1, on the reverse strand, counting down.
CCTCTTATGTTAAAGGAATTTATGATTTTTATGATGTGGAACAAATTGAAGAATTTATTGCCTTCAAGGGTGCATTTGAACTTGCCAGTTTGCTTGAAAATACTGATGATGCACCTTATGAACATGAGGTTTATGAGATACTTAAATTTTTCTTTGACAATTACAAGGAAGCAAATGGATATATTCTTGAATATTTTAATAGGTGCTTTCCACAACTGGAAGAGACTAATGCCTTGTAGGAGCCTATGGAAGAAGAAATTGTTGAAACTGGAAGCTCATTAGATGAAAAAGAGGAGAGTGATGAACAAAAGGAGGAAGAATGGATCTACCCATGTCTACCTTCTAATGAGAGTAACTCTTTACCTCTTATATTATTTGATTGTCCCCCATGCTTACCAAAGGAGGATGAGTGCTATGTTCCTGTGGATCCTTTTGAAATATCTACTTTGGGAAAAACCTGTGAAGGTTTTAATCCCACTATTTTTGAGCTTGATAGAAATTATGTGTTTGTAAATCATGAAAAGCATGCTTTATGTGATAGCTATATTGTTGAGTTTATTCATGATGATAGTGAAAATTATTATGAGAGAATAAAATATGGTTGTAGAAGTTTTCATGGTATTGAAACACCTCTCTATGTGCTGAAAGTTTTGAAGTTACCCTTGTTTCATCTTCCTATGCATGTCACTTTGTTCTTTGTGAATTTATTTGCATACAATATTCCTATGCATAGGAAGTGGGTTAGACTTAAATGTGTTTTGAATTTGCTTCTTGATGCTCTCTTTGACTTCAATTCATAATTCTTATGTGAGCATCTTCTCAAGCTATCAAGCCTAACTTAAAGGCGTTAAAGAAAAGTACTTGTTGGGAGATAACCCAAGAGTTTCCTTGAGTCTTGGAAGTTACTACTTCTGTAATGACCTCTCCTAATCCTTTTTGTTTGCTTCTTATGCCAAGAATGACCTCTAATGACAGGGAAGTAAGATTTGGGGAGTTGCTGTCCCGAAACAGATTTCTGTCCTCCACAAAAAAAATCGTGAGGAGGCTCTGTATCTCGGACGGATCTCAAAATTTACGAATAAGTCCACCAGTATGTTAACTAACTTTCGTTATTTCAACATTTTTTGATTTGAGCAACAGAAGATGTTCGCAAAAATTCGTTTATACCTGGTGGTCTGTTTTGATAGATTTCTGCCATTATTTGCATTTGCTTCTTATTGATTCCTTTTTGAGTTCTCTTCAGGTAAATTGAGCTTTTTGAAGGAGTTACTACAGTAGCTTGTGTTTTTAGTGAAAATCCTTGTTGTTCCAAAGCTTTGCCAGTGGTCTAATATCTTTTGAATAAGCTAATATTGCTAATGAAGATTGTGTGAAGTTTTGTATGAAGGAAAAAATTCAGGTGTAGAGAGAGAATCATGCAATGAGATGAAGAATGGACAAAAGATCAAGCTTGGGGATTCCACCATGGTGTCACCCTAAGAAATATCCAAGAGGTACAAGCGTCAAAGCTTGGGGATTCCCAAGGCATCCCCTTCTTCATCAATAAAAAGCTCAGGTTTGTCTAGACATTTCGTTTTTATTGTTTCATGCACAATTGTGTTGTTCTTGGAGCGTCTTAGTTTTTGTTTGCTTTGCTTAGTTTGTTTAGTTTGCTTGAATAAATTAGTTTGGACCCCCATTCTCGCTGTGTTGTTTTGCAAATAAGTTTGCTTGGTGTTTGGAAAGGAGTAGTAAGGTATTGCTTGAAGTGCAAGAGGAGCTTGCATTGACTGTGACTTAGACTTTAGCATGAAATGCTAGGTGTAGTTTTAGCATTATGCTTAGTAATTATTGCTGTAGGATGTCTTTTTCCAAACAATTGGGATTGCTTAGTGTGCCTTGAAGAAATTATGCGTTGTTTTAGCATGCAAACGCATAGTATTGTGGTATTCTCCTTTGATGTTTTGCTTGGGTTGACTTGGCACATGCTCACACCATGTTATGACTATGACAAGTCACTATTAGCCTCTATGATCATTTACTCCTTGACTTGTAGTACCACTCTTTGCTTTGATTAGTTTGCTTTGTTGCACTGCATGATTTTGGCCATTATTGCTCTCTTAGTTGGTTGCTCCCAGTCTTTTGCTAGCCTTCCCTTGTATGAGTAAGTTCTACTCATGCCTCCAACTCCCAATAAACCAAGTTATTCCAAAGTGTCCACTATAAATTCCTATGCATGGTGTGTTGCGCCATTCCAAGTATATTCTTGTTTCCATCTATCTTCCAATTAAAAACTATTTTGTTATATGAAAACTTAGTGATTAAAGCCCTCACGAACTTGATGGCACACTTTATTCTTTGACCCTAATAAACTTGAACCATTGTGACAACTTTGTTGTATATGCTTGCACTTATAAGTTGGAATTAGCAGAACCGTGCTGTCACGGGGAACGTTTTCAACATGCACTTGTACCTTATTGTACTCAGTTGATATCATGCTCTTTTGTCTATGGATGCCACCGGTGTGAAATAAAGAGGGAACTTGTAAGTCCATGGAGTTTATATCCTGTGTTAGAGAAACGCCTGGGCCACTAGCCTAAGACATGCCTAATCATGGTGGAAACTTGCAGCATCACCATAGTGACATCTATGAAGCATTCTTCTTATAAAAAAGAGACACATTGAGAAAAGAGGAAAGAGAGAAAAAAGCACCATATTCCCATGGTACATAAGAAGAATTGCTGAGATGCTCATTGTCTGCTTGCCTTGTCATTTTGGTTATGGGAAAGCTCATGTACCATGTGCAAGGGGTACCCTATTGGCGGTTCTCAATGATATGCAAATACTTATAGTGACAAGAACTTACCTGGACCCAAAGTTGAATATGCATGAGGTGTGGCCCTCGTATTCAAGGGGCATGAGATTGCCAGCTTATACTTCGTCAAGCATATACTCCAACTTTGCCACTTTAACCTTAACCACTTCAAGATGCTTATGATAGGGGCAATGAGGGCTGAAAGCTAACAAGTACCATAATTTTTGGAAGCTCTTTTTGAAACTTGTAATCTCTGCTTCCTTTACAAAAAGGCCTTTATTCCACCACTATTCAGTCTCCACCTTCTACCTTTAGGCACCATTAAGAGAGCATAGTTGTCATTCTGTGTGCAGTGTTCCAAAGCTTATTAATTGATGCATATTGTGTTATTACTTGCTCTTGTGCTACTTGTTTCTAGTCACCCTTGTGAACTTTGCAGGTGTCCTATGCATTATGTTGCTACTCTGTGAGGGACAAGCTGATTACCACTATGCTATGTTTTCTGCATGTGAAACAAACAAACGTTTTTCAACGCATACTATTCATGATCTTTGTTTGTAGCTTTCCATGTTGCATGCATAGTTACTATGTCCTATTGTTAGAACTCCATCTTTCATGCACATGTTTAGAGTTCTTTGATCCAAGATTTCAATGCTTGCAAATGGTTGGATCTTTATTCTGTTTATCACTTACCTACTCGAGGACGAGCAGGAGTTAAGCTTGGGGATGCTGATACGTTGGAAAGGTATCTATAATTTTTTATGCTCCATGCATGTTTTATATCTACTTTACTTTGCTTGTCTACACTTTGAGGTGCTTTTTACATGTTTTCTGGTACTAACCTATTAACAAGTTGCAACAGTGCCAGATGCCTGTTTTCTGCTGTTTTTGGTTTCAGAAAAGTTAGTAAAGAAATATTCTCGGAATTGGACGGGACAAACGTCAAAGTCAATTACTTTCCGTGGGGAACAATAAGTCCAGAGGAGAGCCGGAGGGGCCATCCAGGAGGGGCAGACCCACCCCAGGCGCGGGGGCTAGGGTTTGGTAGCCCTGGCCGCCTCTCGGTCTCACCCCTTCGCCTATAAGAAGCCCCCGATGCAGAAACCCTGAGTACCCGACCAGAAATCCATGAAACCGTCTGTATCCACTGCCACCATTGTCCCTAGATCGGGGGGGATCTGAAGCTCTTCCCGGCACCCTGCTGGAGGGGAGATCATCCCGAAGGCCTTCTCTCTGGTATGATGCGTGAGTAGTTCCACCTTGGACTATGGGTACATGTAGTAGCTAGATGGTTGTATCTCCTCCTTTGTGCTTTCATGTATAGATCTTGTAAGCTCCGTTCATGATCAAGATCTAATCTATTTGTAATCATGCATGTTGTGTTTGCGGGGATCCGATGGATATTGAGATTATTATGTTGGTTTGATTAATGGTTTTGTCTTTATGATTATATCATGTCTGTGTTGTTTGTGATCTTGCATGCTCTCCGTTGCTAGTGGTTATCTTGGCCAAGTAGTTGCTAGTGACTCCAAGAGGGGGTATTTATGCTCGATAGTGGGTTCATGCCTCTAGTTTCCAAGGGAAGTGATAGAAATCTCTTCGGTTGTAGATGTGTTGTTGCTACTAGGGATAAAACAACGGTCTCTTATTCATGCAACATGTGGACTGTTTACCTTACACAATTTGCTTAAAGCAGTTGTTTGTTGCTTGCAACTTAATACTGGAGGGGGCTCGGATGATAACCTAAAGGTGGACTTCTAGTCATACATGCAGTTGGATGACGGTCTATGTATATTGTTGTATTGCCCAATCAACCTCATAGGATCTTTCTGGCTAGTAATTGCATTGTTATGCCTTGCTCAGTTCCTTTCAATTGCCCCGCTGTAATTTTTTACCCTCCATGCCATGTTTTTATCTAAGGAGAGCACCTCTAGTGAACTATGGACCCCGATCCAATCTTTACCATTGATACATCTTCCACTGTTACTTGTTTACTTGATGCAAACCATTACCTTCCACACCATATGTTTAATCCTTTGTTACAGCAAACCGGTGAGCTTGACAACCTCACTGATTCGTTGGGGAAAAGTCTTGAGTTTGTGTTGTGCAGGTCTCGGCGTTGCTAGCAACACCTGCGTGACATTTCCTTCCTCCTACTGGTTCGATAACCTTGGTTTCTTACTAAGGGAAGCTTGCTGCTGTGCTGCTTCATACCTTGCTCTTGGGGTTTCCAACGAAGTGTTCCACGACAAGTACTGGGCGCCATCAGTTGATAGATGATCATGGTTTCCTGATTATGAACATTGAGATGTTATTAACAACAAGTTCATATCATTAGGATAATGGTGTGATGGACATACTACTATAGATAAGCATAGCATAACGATCATGTTTGTTTGCTATAAGCTTTCTGATAAATAGTAACCTAATTCCTTCGACAATGAGATCATGCTAATCACTATCACCGGATGGATACTTTGATGACATCAAACACCACACCATAATTGGGTGGCTATAAAGGTGGCATTGAGTGTTCGTAAAGTGTATGTTGAGGCACATGGATAAAGAGTGGGATTTGTCCATCCATATGACAAATAGATATACTCTAGGCCCTCTCGGTGGAATGTCATCCAATTAGCTTGCAAACATGTGACTAGATCACAAGGGATCACATATCACGGGAACAAGAAAAGAGTACTTATCGGTAACGAGGTTGAACTAGGTATGCAAAGATACCGACGATCAGACCTCTGATAAGTAAAATATCGCGAGACAAAAAGAAATTGGTATCGTATGTAAATGGTTCATTTGATCACAAAGTAATCGTAGAAATATGTGGGAACCGTATGAATTTCCAGATTCCTCTATTGGTTATTGATCGGAGAAGAGTCTCAGTCATGTCTGCATAGTTCACGAACCGTAGGGAGACACACTTAAGGATTCAGTGTTGTTTAGTAGATATGGAATGTAAGTAGGGGAACCAAATGTTGTTTGGAGTCTCGTATGGGAACCGGGATATCACGAGGAGATCCGAAATGGTCCGGAGAATAAGATTCATATAAGGAAAGTCCAATTCCGGAGTTCAGGAATGATTCCGGTGTTTTCACCAGAATGATCTAGAAGGGTCTAGAAGGTTCATCGGACCGGAAGGGTAAGGGTGCATGAATGTGTCATGACTAAGTGGAATGGTTGCATCATGTCCTAGGTCAAAGGGCTGTGCAAATAAAGAGTTAATATGAACTCCAAAATTGGAGGTCAAAAGGCAGGTTTGAAAAGCCAAACTGGGACAATGTTTCCTAGTGGAGGAAGAAGAGAATCCTTCTCTCCCTCCACTACAAGCCTAGAAGGAGAGGGAGTTGGGGAGGGATTCAAACTCCCCTCTCTCTAGCTGCCCATACCTCTCATAAATAGAGGGGAGGGGGCTGCCCCTCCACAACACCACCACCACCCAAGCCGCCGTGCCGCCGCCGCCCTCGGCCTTGTCGCCGCCGACTCCACCTCCTCCTCTCCGGATTCTAAACCCTAGATAACCAGGGAAAACCTATTTCTCCATGATAACCCGCTCCGGATTAGGTGAAGCCCTGCGGGATCTTCCCTCTACTTCCGGCACCATGCCGTCATGCTGTCCACACCCGGATTTTTCAATCCTAGATGCCTGTTATGCCATACATCGCAATCCCAGGATTACCATTTTTGCGAGACATAACAGAATTGGATACCATAGTACATCATCCAGTACAAACGATACATACGTTCTTACACAAATAGGGATCTCATGATCCAGTTCTTAATACAACATCAAGCAGCGGAATACGTAATAATAATGGTAGCGTAGGCGCAGCTCCATCTTCGGGGTCACAGGCAATGCTGACGATGGGAGATGATCCTAGTTGTCGTAACCGTCCTGGGGTCCATCTTCCAGGTACTCCTCTTCATAGTCTGGCCATGGGAATAGCCAGGGACAAAGCCATGAGTACTCTTTAAGTACTCGCAAACTAATACTAATAGGTAAGGGGTTTTTGGATAATAGGACACTAGGCTCTAAGGTTGTTTTGCAAAAGCCAGATTTATCTCTACTAAGTTCAAAAGCTAGTCACAATCTTATAAGTCCTAAATGGGATCTTGTATTCCATATCACAAATCTGTTGTGGTCAAGTCAAAGTCTCAATTCATCTCACAGGTAATTTTGAAAAGTCTGACTGGGGAACAGTATGGCCACTCCAACTGTCCATAACCGCGGACGCGGCTATTCGAATAGTTTGACACTCTGCAGAGATTGTACACTTTCACCACAACATTCGATACATCCATCAGGAACAAATCCTGAATTCACCATACTCAGTATGCGGATAATCAATCCTAACCTTTCGATTACACGCCCTAGTATAAGCACCTCTCCTGTGAGTTTGGCCTCCCAACCATGACCAACTGTCATCTTGGGTACTGCACAGGTGGACAATCTTCACAAGGTAGCCTCAGCTCAGACCTTGGCCGTGAGGTAACTAATACTAAGGTACATAAGTTTCCAGTCAAGCCCTACCCAATATTTGGGTATTGTGGTTGTACGATAAAATTGGAATGGTATCGCATCCAGACAACCATCAGTTTTATAAAGGGCTAAGGCTCATGCCTCAACATTTTTATCACCAAAATTCTCAAGTGTTTGGAAACACATGTCCAAAACATTTCAATAGAATGATCCATCATTCCAAGGTTTTCATAACCATTTTTCCACCAAGTATTCCCATCTAAAAGTTGATCAAGTTTTATGCTTAGCACTAGAATCTACAGGTGGGGGTAGTACCAATAAGGGGTGGTAAACATGTGGGGATTAGCTAAGTTCAATCTCATGCCTTAGGATGACATCAAGATTATCTAACTTAGGCCAAGTTTTATGCTCTTTATGCAACCTTCAGCAGCTTTCCAAATCTACCAGTCACTTGGGTAAACTCTAAGTAAGCTTTGATAAAGGAATAAAGTAAGAAGCTTGCGAGTAAAACTAGGATTGGTTTATCAAGTGGGTATGATCATATATGCTTAAGGCATATAGTAGTCATAGAACAGGTATGGGTTTGTTGCATCGGTAGGGTATCTTGCAAGGGTTAGCTTGCATAATCCACTAGTAGCATTAGGCTTGCATCAATATCAGTATAAGCTTGCTAAAGTAGAGTGTCTTGCAAGTTTTAGCTTGCCTTGTGCAGAGCAGTGGTTGAAGTTCTCCTCGTCTTCTTCTTCGTAGTATCCTTCTTCCTCCTCGTATCCTTGGTCGGTACTAGCGTCTATGAATAAATACGAGGTACACAATCACCAAACAATACTTAACTACTTGCAATCATCACACACAAGGGTCCTATGGATGATCTAGCATCATCCCTAACATTACAAGGTTAAGGCTTGATTTAATTCCTTTTATTTTTAGAAAAGTAATTTCTACTCATTGAAAAACTACTTAAGATTTAATATTCTCCAAACCAAGTATGGGATCATGTTGACACATGTCATCACCACATATTGTAGTTCATGGGAATGTGATTTAAAGTGGTGTCACAATTTAATAAGGTTTTACCCTTTTATTTTAATTACTTAAAGTGGCTAGAAATGCTTATGTAGCATTCTTTTATTAATTGAACATTATTTCTGCAAGTAAACCTATATATTTTTATATATTCTGAAAGGTATGGTTAAATGTGATTTTTGAGAGTTGGAATCAACTCAAAAGCTATTATGGTTTAAATTTTAAAAATGTTTGAATGCAGAAAAGCTTCTGCCTTGTTATTTTTACCATGGGTGATCTATAGATCCAAATGACTTGAATCCAACGGGCTTGGATTCAGCATTCACATACCTTTCCAACAAAATTGAATTCATTCAATTTGGTGCACTGAAACGATCTGGATTGATTTTTGAAGTTGGGTACAGAAGTGTGTTTGAATTGAAATAGAAAAAGTTTAATTTGAATAACTGGGCTTGCGTGGGAAAAGTTACTGGGCTGGCCTGCTAAGCGCAGTGCTCCCGCGGGCTGCTTAAGTGGGTGTCCCCACTCGTCAGTGACACGGGGCTGGGCGAAGCGGTATGGGGTGACGTGGATCGTTCGATCTAGTTCTAATCTAACGGCTGGGAGTCATCGTCGACGCGAGACAACTCCGGCGAGAACAAAACCTAGCGCGGCCAGTGAGGGTCGCTGGGGGCTCACCGGGGTACTGGCGAGGGTCGGCGAGGTGGCCGAACGACGAAGTCGACGACGGCGAACTCAGGGGTGGTCGCGGCAGCTCTTGGGGTGGCTCCAATCGCTGGCTCCTTTCTTCTCCGGCAGCGGCAGGCTCCAGTGAAATTCCGGCGAGGTGGTGCTCGCCTTGCTCTGAGAACGGTATGGCACGATCAGTGAGGAGAGGGGAGTGATATGGTGTGAAGAACTCGTGCAGGGGTGGCCTCTATTTATAGTCGAGCGAGGGGACCGTCGGGGCGCGCGGTGAGCTCGTCGGGGGCGAGGTTATAGGCGACTAATGGCATGGGCAAGGGTAGGGGACGGTGCGGTGTCTCCTGGCGATGCTCAACGACATGGTCTCGAGGCATGGGGCGGTGTGGTTTGGTCTGGAACGGGCGATGCTCTGCGCAGCAGAGGCGGCGTCTTCGACGACGGGCGGTGGCTGTGCGGCACGGGGCGGCAAACGGGGATGTCTGGCGGTCTCCTGGGTTGATGGCGATCGTGTGTGCACGCGGTGAGGGCGGCGCGTGGTCTGTGGGTGATGGTCGAGGATGGTGCTCTGGCGCACGCTCGGCATGGTCTGGGCGCGACTTGTGCGCGTGGTCCATGGCTTGGCAACGCTCGCGGCTGGGACAGGGAGTGGCGGTGGACGGTGGGCTGCCTCCCAGACAAGGTTGGCACAGCTAGTTCTTCCTCTAGCCTGTTGTCCACAATGGGGTGACATGGGGATGCTCGGCTGTTCACCATTAATGGCAATGGCAAGCTCACAGGGGTGCTAGTGTTGGGCTAATCTTTCTAGATGATCTACTGAGCTGTGTGTGAGCTAACTAGGGAACAAGTTAGGCTCAAAACACTGCACACTATAGTGTTTGATGTTTTGTTTGATTTGTGTTTGCAACCTGTTTGATCAAAATTGCCGCATGAAATCAAGTTTTGAATTTTGAAAAGATTTTTGGTGGGTTTGCTAGATTGGTGCTGGTGATTCTGCAGATGTTTGGGTTTTGAAAGTTGAGCTTGTTTGAATGGTTTTTGAAAAAGTGGGATCTTCCCATATGATAAAGATTCAATTTTGAATTGTCATTTAAACTATGCATTTGAAAGTTTCTGGATGATCACAAGGTGGGCCTTGATACCTTGTTATGAGTACATTCAAGGGGTGCAAAGATCCAAAAAAGTTTCTGTTAGATTCTGAAAGTTTGAGACAGCCAAAGTAGGCATGGGAGTTAAAATTGGCCAAAATGACCATTCATTTCATATATTTGTTTTGATTTACTTGTCTTTAGGAAAAGTGTGGGAAATGTTTCATATGATGTTTATTTCACCTAAGAAACATTTTACAAGCAATGGATCACACAAACAAGGTGGTTTAAAAGAATTTCAAAATCAATGCATACACATATGCATGCATTCATGATTTTATTTAGAAAAGTTTTTGTTAACCCTAATCTTGATGATTAGAATTTGATGATCCAAGCTTATTACTTTTGGGATGTTACAAACCTTCCTCCCTTAAACAAAATCTCGTCCCGAGATTTGAAAAAGGACGAAAAGATTACCTAGGATTTGAAGAGATCGGGAAACTCCGTCCTGATGTGATCTTCGCGCTCCCAGGTAGCTTCCTCTTCTGTGTGGTTGCTCCACTGAATCTTGAGAAATTTGATGCTTCGGGTTCGGGTAGTTCGAAAAGATTCTTCCAAAATGCGGATGGGTACTTCGGGATAGGTCAGGTCATCGTTGATCTCTATGGTCCGGTGATCGATATTCTTGAACACTTCGGTCTTCTCGGGGACTTCGAGACATTTGCGAAGTAGCGAGATATGGAACACATTGTGCACAGCTGACATCTCTTCAGGTAGTTCCAATTGATACGATACTTCTCCTCGACGGTTCAGAATTTTGAAAGGTCCGATATATCTGGGGGCTAACTTTCCTTTGAGTTGGAAACGTTGCATTCCCTTTTAATGGCGACACTTTCAGATAAACAAAATCTCCTATATTGAAGGCGAGGTCTCGACGTCTCTTGTCGGCATAACTCTTTTGTCGGGATTGGGCGGTCTTGAGGTGCTCACGAATCTTGTGAACCTTCTCTTCTGCTTCTCGTAGGATGTCAGGTCCGAAAATCTGACTCTCTCCTACTTCCGACCAGTTCAAAGGGGTGCGACACTTTCTTCCGTACATGAACTCAAATGGGGCCATTGCAAACTGGCTTGGTAACTATTGTTGTAGGAAAATTCTGCAAACGACAGGCAATCTTCCCACTTGGATCCATATTCGAGCACACATGCTCTAAGCATATCTTCGAGTATTTGATTTACTCGCTCCGTTTGTCCATCGGTCTGAGGGTGATACGCGGTACTGAAATCTAGGCGGGTTCCTAAACCTTCTTGGACTTTCTTCTAGAATCTCGAGGTAAACTGAGTTCCTCGATCTAATACTATGTTCTTGGGGACTCCGTGCAAACTAACGATTCTAGCGATGTACAACTCTGCTAGCTTCGAACTTTGATATGTGGTTTTGACGGGCAAGAAATGGGCGACTTTGGACAATCTGTCCACTATGACCCAAATAGAGTCATTTCCCCTACTAGAAGTAGGTAGTCCAGTGATAAAGTCCATTCCTACAGAATCCCATTTCCATTCCGGAATTTTCAAAGGTTGCAACAATCCAGCGGGTCTTTGATGTCCTGCCTTGACTCGCTGACATATATCACACTTGGCGATATAGCTTCCGATTTCTCTCTTCATCTTATGCCACCAAAATTGCTCTTTCAAATCTTGGTACATCTTAGTTCCTCCGGGATGGATAGAATAAAGAGTATCATGAGCCTCCTTTAAGATAACTTCTTTCAATTCCGAATCTTCTGGCACACAAAGGCGTCCTTTGTACCACAGAACTCCTTCTTCGTCCTCGGTGAATCCGGGTACTTTGCCCGTACCGATACGACGCTTGATTCTGTCGCTACAGGCATTTCCCTTCTGCGCCTCTTTAATCTGACTGATCAAAGTGGGCTGAAGTTCTATGCTAGCCAAAAATCCTTTACTTACTAATTCCATTCGAAAATCTTCCATCTCCTTGTGCAAACTTGGTTGCTTCTTCAAAATCATGGAGTTCAAGCGGCACGGCAATCTGCTAAGGGCATCGGCTACCACGTTGGCTTTACCAGGGTGATAGTGAATGTCCAGGTCGTAATCCTTGATTAGCTCAATCCATCTTCTCTGCCTCATATTCAACTCCTTCTGAGTGAATATATACTTTAGGCTCTTGTGATCCGAATAAATCTCACAACGGTTTCCCATTAGGTAATGTCTCCATGTCTTCAGGGCTAGAACTACGGCTGCGACTTCGAGGTCATGGGTTGGATAGTTTTTCTCATGTTGCTTCAATTGTCGAGATAGATAAGATATAACTTTGCCTTCTTGCATTAGCACACATTCGAGACCAATCTTGGATGCGTCACAATACACATCGAAGGGCTTCGTGATATCCGGCATGATTAAGATAGGGGCTGATATCAATCTCCTCTTGAGTTCTTGAAAACTCGCTTCACATTTGTCGGTCCATTCAAACTTCTTGTCCTTGTTCAGCAATTGGGTCATGGGTCGGGCGATACTCGAGAATACTTCTACGAATTTGCGGTAATATCCCGCCAATCCGAGAAAAGCACGAACTTGGGTTTGAGTGGTTGGGGCTTGCCAATCTTCTACATCGTTCACTTTGGCAGGGTCAACGGCAATTCCTCCAGCTGATACAATGTGACCGAGGAATCCTACCTCCTGTAACCAGAATTCACATTTGCTAAACTTTGCATACAATTGATGCTCTCTAAGGGTTCCAAGAATGGTCCTTAGGTGTAGCTCATGTTCTTCTTCTGATTTGGAATAAATCAGAATGTCATCAATGAAAACAACGACAAACTTATCCAGGAAGTCCATAAAAATCTTATTCATGAGGTTCATGAAATAAGCGGGGGCATTGGTTAATCCAAAAGACATGACTGTATACTCGTATAATCCATATCTGGTGGTAAAGGCAGTCTTTGTAATATCCTCTGCACGAATCTTGAGTTGATGATAGCCAGTTCTAAGATCAATCTTAGAAAACACCTGGGCACCGGTCAACTGATCAAACAAATCTTATATCTTGGGCAAAGGGTACTTGTTCTTGATGGTGACATCATTCAACTTCCGATAATCCGTACACAAACGGTTACCTCCATCTTTCTTGTCCACAAATAAGACAGGTGATCTCCATGGTGACGCACTTGGTTGAATCAATCCAATTTCCAACATGGAATCCAGTTGCTTCTTCAGTTCTTCTAGTTCTGACGGGTTCATACTATAGGGTCTCTGAGCTATAGGTCCTGTTCCGGGGATTAGTTCGATGATAAAATCGATATCCCGATCTGGGGGCATACCGGGCAAAACATCTGGAAATACATCTGGGCATTCAGAGACTATCCGGACTTGGTCAATGGTAGGTTGGGCTAGACTCTTGTTACACTTGAATTGGTGAGGTAAGGTTTCAGAGATATGCTCGATTGTTATTCCGGCGGTACTGGTCATGGTGATGGCTTTCTTAGCACAGTCAATCAATCCCTTATGTTTGGACATCCAATCCATTCCTAGTACTACTTCCAAACCTTTAGTTCCGAGTACTATTAGATTAGCATAAAAATCTATGCCATGGATTCGGATAGGGACGGCTTTGCAAATTTGCCTAGCCTTGGTGGTTGATCCGGGGATTTGCACAATCATAACATGCTTCAGTTTGGTTGGTTGAATTTTACTAGTGCAGGCAAATTCTTTGGTGACAAATGAATGCAAGGCACCAGAGTCAAACAACACTCTTGCAAGTACTGAATTAACAGAAAACATACCCAGCACGACGTCTGGCACTTCCTGAGCTTCTTCAGCATGCATGAGAAAAAGACGGCCATTGCGGTTGAGTGAATTCCCTGGGGAAAATCTTCTCCCTGGCTGGACACGACGCTGCTGCTGAGCTGGGGCATTGGCATTAGGGGCTGTAGCATTCTTCTTGTTGGGGCACTCGTTGGAATAGTGGCCTTTATTCCCACAGTCATAACAGGTCACTTGCGACTTGTCCTTGGCTGCGACAGGCACAACATTGCTTCCAGTCCTCGGGGCAGTGTTGGTGTTGACGGTAGCATTGTTGGTGTTGAACTTGGGTGGGGCACGGGTGAAATTGCTAGATTTGCCGGGGTTGTTGTGATTTCCTCCGGGTCTAGGGTTTCCACGGTTGGGGTAGGTTGGACGGGTCATAGGGGGTTTGTTGGTTCTTGGGGCAAATCCTGGAGATGGGTTGGGGCGATACTTTGGGGTCTGATGGGTTCCTGGTTGATGCATCATGCGACGCTTGCGGTTTTCATTGGCTTGGTTGATCTTTCCTTCCATCTGGATGGCAGAGTCGACGAGGGCTTCAATATCAGCAAAGGGGATATTGACTAACACCGTCTGCATCTCGTCATGCAGACCATTCAGGAATCTTTCTTTCTTCTTGGCTTCGGTGTCTATCTCGTCCGGAGCAACCTAGCTAATGACAAAAATTTGTCACGGTATTCCACTACAGTCATCCTTCCTTCTTCAGCTCTCTGAACTCGTCTCTCATTCTCTTGATCAAACCTGGTGGCAGATGGATTCTACTAAACTTGACCTTGAATTCCTCCCAGGTCATCATCTGGCCTCCGGTCATTGCACGAACACTGTTCCACCACGCCCTGGCATCTCCGGCTAGATAATGGGTGGCAAACAAAACTTTCTCGTTGGCTTCCACTCCGGCGACTTCTAGGTTGTTTTCCATGGTTTGCAGCTAATCATAGGCATCTAGGGGTTCTTCTGACTTGGTGAAAACGGGTGGGTTAGTATTCTGGAAATTCTTGAGCTTAGATCCATGGTTGTCCTGATTTCCGTGGCCTTGGTTGTTGTGGGCTATCTATTGCAGAGTGGCTAAGTTGGCTTGACGTTCCGCTCTTTCAGCTTCGCAGTCAGAAGTCAACATTTGCAGGATCTACAACATCGGGTCCGGGGCTGAACCATTTCCTCCACGTGGCATCTGAAGATTGATATATATCATGAGAAAAGAGGGAAATTTCTAAGGTCTTGGGTCATTGAAAAGTTTTAGATGTTTGACTCAGATTTCTCTGGCAACTTGATTTTTCATTCAATCACTCATAGCACACAGTACAACACACACCACAACAAAGAAAAACAGATGGTTTTAAGAACCATTCTGGAAACTACGATACAGTGGGACCGACTACTACTCACTACGCTAGTGCTCAGTGCTACTACTCCTCGGAGTTTGTGGCTTCATCATCTTCATCATCATCGATGAAGGCGAAATCATCCTCATCGGTGAAGAAGTCCATGGCCTGATCCTCCAGAAAATCATCGTCATCGCTGAGATAGGAGTAAGGGTCTCCACGAAGATCCTCTACGGCATTCTCCCTTTCCTCCAACTGCATGTCTCTCTCGTGGATGGTCTCCTCCAGAGATGAGATGCGGTGGCGAAGACGGGCAATAATGCGCTCCTTCTTGTTGTCACATCCCAAGATTTTCCAAATCTTGTAATGTGAAAAATAAATGAATAAAATAAAACTTTGTTGATTTTCAGGGTGAGAAGAAACTTTTTGAATCCAATTGAGAACTTTCAAAGCCTATTTTGATCAAATAAAATCCTAAAGGAATTTAAAAAGATAAATAAACAATAAAACTTAAAAATATTTAAAATTACTATTTTTGGATCTTTTAATAAAAGATTTGGTTTTCAAAAGAAAAGGTAGATTTATAAATAAGGATTATTTATAAAGCCAAATTAAACCTTGGCCAAGATTTTGAAACAAAAGGTTTTGCTTTGATTAAAAGAGTAAAGGTTTATTTAAACAAAATAATGAGGATTTATTAATATCCAGTTTTATTAAAAATAAAGGCTTTTCCCATTTTAAATAAACACTAAAACTTATTTATTTATTTTAAATAAGTTTTCCAAGTATTTTATATTCTCAAATAAAACCTACTGAAGTGTTTTGGTTTTATTTTAGATTTCAAAAATAAAGTTTTTAATAAAACAAATCCTATTTGATTTAATGACTAAGGTCCATTTTATTTAATTATTAATGGACCCTAAAATAAAAATGTTATTTTATTTTAAACAAGTTTTCCAAGTATCTTATATTTTCAAATAAAACCTACTGATTTGGTTTTGATAATATTTAGATTTCAAATGGAGATTTTATTAAATAAATCAAAACCTAGTTGAATTAATAATTAAGGTCTATTTTATTTATTTATTAAATAGATCCTAAAAAGAATAATTTTTGTTTTGTTTTGGACTTTGGTTTATGTTGTTAAACAGAACCAAAACTCAATACAAGTGTGGTGAATGTTTGAATTGTTTTGAATGTTTGACTTGTTGTTTGAAATTCAAAAACAGAAAAATCAAACAGAAAAAGAGAAAAGAATCAGAACAAAAAAATATGCAAAGGATACAACCCAGCCGGCCCAGCCCAACTATCCTAGCCCACTAAGCCCAACCAGCCCACTGCCCTCTCCCGCAGAAAATGATTCACACTCGCGATTGAACCCACTAAGTCGTAGACAGGTGGACCCCGTTCCCTTTCCTTCTCTCTCGCTGCCAGTGGACCCCACCGCCACGTATCCATCGTCTTCACCCGCGGACTACGCCCCTCCCCTCGCCGGCCGTTGCCGGCAAATAAAGTCTGGCGTAATACGCGTTAACCACGCCATTAATCAGCCCCTTGACCACGCACGTTAAAGCGTCTGCCCCTCCTCTCCACTTCCCCTCAGTCGCCCCACCTCAACACGCCCCCAGGCCGCCCTAATTCCTCCCCGAGCACCTCTGTCTCCGACGAGCCTTTGCTCCAAATCAGGCCCAACCTCGCCACCCCTTGCCTCCCTGAGCACACGACCGTGATCCCCACTCCCAGGCGCACCTGTCTGTGCCCTCCGTTCAACCGCGGGCGCCCCTGAGCGTCGACTTCGACAACCACTGACCGCGCCGCCGCGTCTGCCTCTCTCTGGCAAAGTTTCCTGGTAAGAACCAACCACCCCGCACCCTCTCCTTCACGCACGCAGCTTCGCCTTGATCTTGCGCATCTAACCGTGTCCTTGTTTTGCTTCGGGGTGAACCACAGCTTCGCCGCCCGACGCCGTTCCCCACTCCGGCGAGCGATTACTTCCACGCCAGTGCGCCCCTCGACCAACCGACCACGCCTCGAGCATCACCACATCCCTGCGATCATGGTGAGCATCCTCGTTTCCTCTATTGCTTCATGTAACTGCCGTAGCGCCACCGCCTGAGCGTCGCTGCCAGTCGCCGCCGCGCAGCGCCGCTAGTTCTTGGTTGGGTTGTTGTGGACCGTAGGATTTAGATCCAAGCGTTGCGATAGATTGACTAAACAAAGGGGTATCGTATGCTCAGAGCCGCACGATGTTATTTAGATCCAATGCTACGCATGAGTCGATCCACCCGAACCGGTATCGACCAGTAGTTGAGCGCCGCGTGTCACCAGTTCTGTTTAAAAGAAATTTTGAATCTGATTTAGATGCAGATTTGAAACTCTTGTAACTTTTGATCCACACGTCCAAAAATTACAAACTTTATATCAATGGAATCAGCAAGACAAGCCCTAGCCAAACATGCCATTTGTTTAGTAAAAAGCTTCTGGAAAAATGTTTGTTTTTGCAGAAACATTTGTATGCTTGTTTAGATTATAAAAATTGTTCAAAAATGATTTTGGGGATAAAATCTTTTGCAAATGGTGTATTTTGAACCTACTGACCATAGGAATCACTTTGTGGTTTCAAAAATGTATTTGGTGAAACAAAAGAATGATTCTTTGATTTAAAACCATTTCTAGTCAAATAAAAATATAGTTTATTTATTAAAAATGGTTTTGGAAGAAAACTTTTGGGAAATGTTTTGTTTTAAACTCTCTGACCCCAAACACCAAGTTTTATGGTTTGAAAACATATTTGGTGAACCCTATAGATTAATGCCTTAGTAAAAATATTTCTACACCACATAAAATGATACCTTGTTTTGAAAATGGTTTATAAAGTGAAACCTTTTTGCAAATGACTTTGCCACTTTATAAAATGACCATTAGGTGTACCCAAATGTTTATGACCCATTAGAAACCACTTTTACAAATAAAACAACCCTTTTGCATGCTTGCATGTGTTGTTTGTTTTATTATTTTATGTGATGAATTGCTTGAATGGTAGATTGAATTATTGTTTGCTTGATTGATTTGTAGTGACTTGAAGTGTGTGAACATTGCAAAGATCAAGGAGTGAACCTATACTCTACCAAAAAGGCAAGTGATGCTTCATACTTTTTGTCCCATTACTTTCACTATGCATTAGTGATTTCTCTAAGTAAAACTTGCATGGAACTTTTGCTAAGTATAAACCTTGCTATAGGAAAACCTAGTAGATGAAACCTTAGTAAAATTTTCCTAAGTTAAGATTCCTACTACTATCAAGCTTAGCTTAGCTAATAGAAAACAAGGGAGGAATATACATTCATATTATGGAAAATTTCTAAGTCTGAGGACTTGTGTTTTTGTTTAATAAAACAACTAAGTTAATGAATCACCTGTGTGGAAAGGGACTTGCTTGGTGGTTTTTGGTTGAGTGGTTACACAAGGCCCATGGCTATGGTTACCTTGTGTATCTCACTTGTGGATGGCCACCCAGGAACAAAGAGATTTGAGATGTCAAATGTTGAGAAGCTTCAAGTGCAGCCACTTGGCATTATGGGCTCTGCCTGGATCATATAGGTTGCAAGAACTTAGCCATATGGACAGTTGGTGGTAGAGTTTGATAGGTTGGAACGCGTCCATTTTGGTCTAAGGGAAGGCTTCTGAAAGATCTTGTCTTGGTGAAACCAAGTCCTGTGGGGA
The DNA here is from genome assembly GCA_916181665.1 of Avena sativa. Taxonomy (NCBI): domain Eukaryota; kingdom Viridiplantae; phylum Streptophyta; class Magnoliopsida; order Poales; family Poaceae; genus Avena; species Avena sativa. The sequence goes on along the minus strand of OV702281.1, from coordinate 383,140,129 downwards.
AAGTGCACCACCTCTGCAGAGTGTAAAAATCTAAGTACTTAGCCATGTCCCTGGTAAAGGACAATTTGAGCATCAAGACATGGAAGCAATCAAGAATCTCATCATCCAAATTTCTAAGTTAAAAACATGTGGTTTGAACAAGGGTTAGGATCTTTAATCTTTGATTGAGAGAAATGATTTTGTCAAGCATAAAAAAACTTAGTGTTTTCAAATGTTAAGGAAAAATCTATTTTGAGCAATGCAAGCCTCAACTCCACTTAGCCAAATGCATATAGATGATAGACTCCACTATACTACCATAGTATCACTTGCCAATACAATTCAAATGTATTGACCCTTGTGGCTGTAACTTGTAATGTTGCAGGTTTGATTGTTTTTAGTGAAGATTGATTGATTAGGATTACAAAGTCTACAACCAACATGTCTGCCTGTGGCACTTTGAAGATGAAGGACCCCATGCTTATGGATTTTCTGCTGCAATGTAATGTAATAGCCAAATGAGCTATGTAAGATGTAATAAAATTATGTTATTCCTGGTTATAAAGTTGTATTATGACCTTTGTTTCTTGATATTACATCTTAACTGTGGATGCTAGCTATTGATCCAGGGACTAGCATTGTAAACACAGGGGACTCTACCTTATTAAAGGTTGGGACCCTTACACTTGTCGAGCTGACGGCAGCTAGACTTGCGATCCTTTGCTAGCATGGCTATGGTCTGATCCTTCGTCTTGGTGATGGCGGACTTGTGGTTGCAATAGTCACGGCAGTTGTCCAATCTCCTGCTGACGATCATACATCATGAAGCTAAGGTGGTCCAATTGAGTCTTCAGCTCGGGGTGGTATGGGGTTTCCAGTGGTTGTCCATTTGCATCACGCCTTGGGAAAAACTCAAAGCGAGTACCCTTGATCTGATTGATGCTCTCCCACATAGACGGGAAAGAGCTTCCTGCATTGCTCTGGCAAGTCCATCGAGCCAGTTGTTTTCTCTTAAGGTAAACTGAATTCCCTCCGCAGTGGGAGGTTCAATCTTTCCTCGAAGACTTGCAACAATTAGCCACTGCAGATCTTCTCCTCCTTGATCATTGAGGTGAGCTCCAAAGAACTCGGGGTGCGGACGCTCCAGAAGTTCCGAAAGCTGATCCAGATCCCTCTCAAAGATAAGGTCTCCCCCATTCCCAAGTTGGTAAAACTTTCTTGTCACATCCCAAGATTTTCCAAATCTTGTAATGTGAAAATAAATGAATAAAATAAAATTTTGTTGATTTTCAGGGCTAGAAGAAACTTTTTGAATTTAAATGGAACCTCAAACCCATTTGAATTAAATAAAATCCTAAAAGAATTTAATGAGCTAAACATTTAATTAAAGGAAATTAAAAATGTTTTGGAATTACTGTTTTGGAATCTTTTAATAAAAGATTTGGTTTTGCAAAAAGAAAAGGTGAATTTGTAAATAAAGGTTATTTTATAAAGCCAAATTAAACCTTGACCAAACTTTGGAATTAAAACATTTTGTTTTGAATAAAAATAACAAAGGTTTATTTAAGTAAATTAATAAAGAATTAATATCCAAATTTTATTTAAAGGTTTTACTGTTTTAATTAAAACCTCAAAACTTATTAAATTATTTTAAATAAGTTTTCCAAGTATTTTATATTCACAAATAAAACCTACTAAGGTGTTTTAGCTTTATTTTAGATTTCAAAATAAATATTTTAAATAAAATAAATCCTAATTGATTTAATAATGAAGGTCTATTGAATTTAATTATTAATGGACCCTAAAATAAAAGGTTATTTTAATTTGTTTTAAACAAGTTTCCAAGTATTCCTTATTTCCAAATAAAACCTACTGATTTGGTTTTGAAAATATTTGGATTTAAAATGGAGATTTTATTAATTAAACCAAACCCTATTTTATTAATAAACCATGGTCCATTTTATTTAATTAATAAATGGAACCTAAAAAGATTTAAAATATTATTTTGTTTTTGGAAATTGGTTTATGCTACTAAACAGAACCAAAAACTCATCACAAGTTTGAATTGTTTGAATGGTTTGCATTGTTGATTGAATCATTTGTTTGAATATCAAATCAGAAAATAGAAATAGAAAAGAATAAAACAAACAGGCAGAAAAAAAAATATGGAAAAGGACAGACCCAACTGAGCCAGCCCAACAGCCCACTTAGCCCAGTTCTCTCCTCCCCGCAGAAAACGATTCGAACCAACTATCTGACCCGCGCAGACAATGACCGGTGGACCTCCCCCTCGTTCTTTTCCCACTGACCGGTAGGCCCCTTTTCCACTGTTCTCCTTCCCTACCCCGCGACTGGTTCTTCCTCCTCTCGTCGCCGTTGCAAGCTTTGAATCGCAGCATCAATACGCCTTAACGCAGCCACCTTAACTCGCAGTGATCACGCATGTTAAATCCTCTCTTCCTCCTCTTTCATTCCCCCCAAACCCCACGCCTCGAGAGCCACCAGGCTGTCGCCAATCTTTTCTGCACCGCCGCCGTCTCCGACGAGGTCCTGCTCGAATTCCGGCGGAACCCGACAACCTCACTACCCAGGGAGCACACGAGCAAGCTCGCCAGCACCAGGCGTACCTCCCAGTGGCGGTAGCTCACTAGCGCACGCCCCAGGACGTCGCCCCCGACGACACCAGCACACCACCACCTCCTTCTCCAACTCCGGTGGCATCTACAGGTGAGACCAGACTTCCTCTTCACCTCCCTGTGATGCACACATACTCTCCTCCCTCTGGCGAACCTAACGGTGCAATCTACTGGTCTTAGGGCGCCCCCTACCCTCGCCCTCGACGACCTCCTGAACCGCCCGAATCCCAGCTCATCTCCGGCGAGCAATCATCAACGCCTCCGAGTTTCCCTTGGCCAACCAAAGCATCAACTAGAATCAGTGCTCCATGGCGAATCTGGTAAGCATCTTTACCCTTTCCCTCGCGTCCTAGTTCGCCGGAAGCGTCATCGGCAGAGCCGCGCCGCCGCGCAGCCACCGTCAGCGTCGCCAGTCCTTGGCCAGGCAGCAGCAGCCGTCCGATGTCAATCGGATGGATATGATAGAACCACTTATTGAAGGGGTATGAGAGCATCTGCGCCGTAAGATTTACTTTAGATCCAGCGGCCCACGTTGGTCGATCCACGCGAACCGTTTTCGGCCTATTAAAACATGACGCGTGGCCAGCTCTAGTTTAAAACAGATTTTTGAATCAGAATTATTTGCAAACTTCAAACCCCTGTAACTTTCAAATCACACGTCCAAAAATTACAAATTTTATGTCATTGGATTCAAGAGAGCAAGCCCTAGCCAACTGTGGCCTTAGTTTAGAAAATAGTATATGTTAGTTTACCTGAATTTGCAGATTCATTTATGAGCTTGTTTGGAGTATAAAAATTGTTTAAAATTGTTTTTAAGGTTAAAACTTTTGCAAAATAGTTTGTTGTGACCTTACTGACCCTAGGAACCAACCCTTGGTGTTAAAAATGATTTTGGTAAAATTTGGGTTGAATTATTTGACTTAGCCATTTTCTAGCCAAATAAAGTTATTAATTTTATTATGGAAATGTTTATGGAAAGGAAACTTCAAGAAAATAGTTTGGACCAAACCTACTGACCCAAAAACACCAAGCTTTGCAATAGCAACTCATTTGGTGAACAACCTAAGAGTTTTGCCTTAATAAAAACATTTTTCACCACATGAAATGATGAATGGATTTAAAAATAGTTTTTGGACAAAACCCTCTTGCTAATGACTTTGCCACTTTGGTAAATGACCAATTTGGATATTACAAAGTTTAGAAACCCAATAGAAGCCCTCTTTGCAAAATAAAACTATTTTGTGCATGCTCCCATGCATGACTTAGATTCCATTACTTTGTGTGTGTGAAGAATTGTTTGTTTGACTTTGGTTTGGAATGTGAATTGAATTTGTGTTTGCTTGATTGATTTGTAGTGAAGTGTGAGACTAGAAAGATCAAGGAGTGAACCACCATTCCCTACCAAAAAGGCAAGTGATGCTTCATACTTTTTGTCCCATTACTTTCTCTATGCATTAGTGATTTTGCTAAGTAAACTTGCATGGATTTTGCTAAGTGTAAACCTTACTCTAGGAAATCCTAGTAGATGAATCCTTAGTAGGATTTTCCTAAGTTAAGATTCCTACTACTACCAAGCTTAGCCTAGCTAATAGAAAACATGGGTGGAATATATATTCACACTATGGAAAATATTCTAAGTCTGAGGACTTGTGATTTTGTCTAATAAAACAACTAAGTTAATGAATCACCTGGGTGGAATGGGATAGCTTGGTGGAGAATGGTTGAGTGGTTCACAAGGCCATGGAGTTGGATTGTGTATCTCACTTGTGGATGGCCACCCAGGAAACAAAGAGATTTGAGATGTCAAATGTTGAGAAGCTTCAAGTGCAACCACTTGGCAATATGGGCTCTGCCATGATCATATAGGTTGCAAGAACTTAGCCATATGGACAGTGGGTGGTAGTGTTTGATAGGTTGGAACGCGTCCATTTTGGTCTAAGGGAAGGCTTCTGAAGGATCTTGTCTTGGGAAACCAAGTCTTGTGGGGAAAGTGCACCACCTCTGCAGAGTGTAAAACCTAAGTACTTAGCCATGTCCCTGGTAAAGGACAAGTTGAGCATCAAGACATGGAAGCAATCAAGAATCTCATCATCCAAATTTCTAAGTTAAAACTTGTGGTTTGAATAAGGGTTGTTTGAAATCTTCAATCTTTGATTGGGAGATGCCTTGTAAAGGATCCTCAATCTTTGATTGAGAAAAATGATTTTGTCAAAGCAAAAAACTTAGTATTTTAAAATGTTAAGGAAAAATCTATTTTGAGCAATGCAAGCCTCAACTCCACTTAGCCAAATGCATATAGATGATAGACTCCACCTTACTACCATAGTATCACTTGCCAATACAATTCAAATGTATTGACCCTTGTGGCTGTAACTTGTATGTTGCAGGTTGATTGTTTTTAGTGAAGATTGATTGGTTAGGATTACAAAGTCTACAACCAACATCTGCCTGTGGCACTTTGAAGATGAAGGACCCATGCTTATAGTTATTCCGCTGCAATGTAATGAAATAGCCAAATGAGCTATGTAAGATGTAATGAAATTTATGTTATTCCTAGTTATAAAGTTATATTATGACCTTTGTTTCTTGATATTACATCTTAACTGTGGATGCTAGCTATTGATCCAGGGACTAGCATTGTAAACACAGGAGGGATCAATCTTATTAAAGGTTGGGACCCCTACATTTCTGTACTTCACGTCCATCTATAAAAATAGAGGATGAGTAGATTAGCAGAGTGGTCAAGTGTGTCAAAATTTTATGTATTTTGCAAAAGTTTTTGAGGAACATGAATTTTTATGAAAGAATCAAAGAGATAAGAATGAGAATAAGTTTTTGTAAATATTTGTTTTCTTTGGTTTTGAAACTAAGTTTTTGGTTCAAACGTCCAGTCTAACTAGGGTCTCCTATGGTCAGGATGGCTCTGATACCAACTTGTCAACACCCGGATTTGTCAATCCTAGATGCCTGTTATACCATACATCGCAATCCCAGTATTACCATTTTTGCGAGACATAACAGAATTGGATACCATAGTACATCATCCAATACAAACGATACATACGTTCTTACACAAATAGGGATCTCATGATCCAGTTCTTAATACAACATCAAGCAGCGGAATACGTAATAATAACGGTAGCGTAGGCGCAGCTCCATCTTCGGGGTCACAGGAAATTCTGACGATGGGAGATGATCCTAGTTGTCGTAACCGTACTGGGGTCCATCTTACAGGTACTCCTCTTCATAGTCTGGCCATGGGAATAGCCAGGGACAAAGCCATGAGTACTCTTTAAGTACTCGCAAACTAATACTAATAGGTAAGGGGTTTTTGGATAATAGGACACTAGGCTCTAAGGTTGTTTTGCAAAAGCCAGATTTATCTCTACTAAGTTCAAAAGCTAGTCACAATCTTATAAGTCCTAAATGGGATCTTGTATTTCATATCACAACTCTATTGTGGTCAAGTCAAAGTCTCAATTCATCTCACAGGTCATTTTGAAAAGTCTGACGGGGGAACAGTATGGCCACTCCAACTGTCCATAACCGCGGACGCGGCTATTCGAATAGTTTGACACTCTGCAGAGATTGTACACTTTCACCACAACATTCGATACATCTGTCAGGAACAAATCCTGAATTCACCATACTCAGTATGCGGATAATCAATGCTAACCTTTCGATTACACGCCCTAGTATAAGCACCTCTCCTGTGAGTTTGGCCTCCCAACCATGACCAACTGTCATCTTGGGTATTGCACAGGTGGACAATCTTCACAAGGTAGCCTCAGCTCAGACCTTGGCCGTGAGGGAACTAATACTAAGGTACATAAGTTTCCAGTCAAGCCCTACCCAATATTTGGGTATTGTGGTTGTACGATAAAATTGGAATGGTATCGCATCCAGACAACCATCAGTTTTATAAAGGGCTAAGGCTCATGCCTCAACATTTTTATCACCAAAATTCTCAAGTGTTTGGAAACACATGTCCAAAACATTTCAATAGAATGATCCATCATTCCAAGGTTTTCATAACCATTTTTCCACCAAGTATTCCCATCTAAAAGTTGATCAAGTTTTATGCTTAGCACTAGCATCTACAGGTGGGGGTAGTACTAATGAGGGGTGGTAAACAGGTGGGGATTAGCTAAGTTCAATCTCATGCCTTAGGATGACATCAAGATTATCTAACTTAGGCCAAGTTTTATGCTCTTTATGCAACCTTCAGCAGCTTTCCAAATCTACCAGTCACTTGGGTAAACTCTAAGTAAGCTTTGATAAAGGAATAAAGTAATAAGCTTGCGAGTAAAACTAGGATTGGTTTATCAACTGGGTATGATCATATATGCTTAAGGCATATAGTAGTCATAGAACAGGTATGGGTTTGTTGCATCAGTAGGGTATCTTGCAAGGGTTAGCTTGCATAATCCACTAGTAGCATTAGGCTTGCATCAATATCAGTATAAGCTTGCTAAAGTAGAGTGTCTTGCAAGTTTTAGCTTGCCTTGTGCAGAGCAGTGGTTGAAGTTCTCCTCGGCTTCTTCTTCGTAGTATCCTCCTTCCTCCTCGTATCCTTGGTCGGTACTAGCATCTATGAATAAATACGAGGTACACAATCACCAAACAATACTTAACTACTTGCAATCATCACACACAAGGGTCCTATGGATGATCTAGCATCATCCCTAACATTACAAGGTTAAGGCTTGATTTAATTCCTTTTATTTTTAGAAAAGTAATTTCTACTCATTGAAAAACTACTTAAGATTTAATATTCTCCAAACCAAGTATGGGATCATGTTGACACATGTCATCACCACATATTGTAGTTCATGGGAATGTGATTTAAAGTGGTGTCACAATTTAATAATGTTTTACCCTTTTATTTTAATTACTTAAAGTGGCTAGAAATGCTTATGTAGCATTCTTTTATTAATTGAACATTATTTCTGCAAGTAAACCTATATATTTTTATATATTCTGAAAGGTATGGTTAAATGTGATTTTTGAGAGTTGGAATTAACTCAAAATCTATTATGGTTTAAATTTGAAAAATGTTTGAATGCAGAAAAGCTTCTGCCTTGTTATTTTTACCATGGGTGATCTATAGACCCAAATGACTTGAATCCAACGGGCTTGGATTCAGCATTCACAGAACTTTCCAACAAAATTGGTTTCATTCAATTTGGTAAACTGAAACGATCTGGATTGATTTTTGAAGTTGGGTACAGAAGTGTGTTCTAATTGAAATAGAAAAAGTTTAATTTGAATAACTGGGCTTGCGCGGGAGAAGTTACTGGGCTGGCCTGCTAAGCGAAGTGCTCTCGCGGGCTGCTTAAGTGGGTGTCCCCACTCGTCAGTGACACGGGGCTGGGCGAAGCGGTATGGGGCGACGTGGATCGTTCGATCTAGTTCTAATCTAACGACTGGGAGTCATCGTCGACGCGAGACAACTCCGGCGAGAACAAAACCTAGCGCGTCCAGTGAGGGTCGCTGGGGGCTCACTGGGGTACTGGCGAGGGTCGGCGAGGCGGGCGAACGACGAAGTCGACGACGGCGAACTCAGGGGTGGTCGCGGCAGCTCCTGGGGTGGCTCCAATCGCTGGCTCCTTTCTTCTCCGGCAGCGGCAGGCTCTAGTGAAATTCCTGCGAGGTGGTGCTCGCCTTGCTCTGAGAACGGTGTGGCACGATCAGTGAGGAGAGGGGAGTGAGATGGTGTGAAGAATTTGTGCGGGGGTGGCCTCTATTTATAGTCGAGCGAGGGGACCGTCGGGGTGCACGGTGAGCTCGTCGGGGGCGAGGTTATAGGCGGCTAATGGCATGGGCAAGGTAGGGGACGGTGTGGTGTCTCCTGGCGATGCTCAACGACATGGTCTCGAGGCATGGGGCGGTGTGGTTTGGTCTGGAACGGGCGCTGCTCTGTGCGGCAGAGGCGGCGTCTTCGACGGCGGGCGGTGGCTGTGCGGCACGGGGCGGCAAACGGGGATGTCTGGCGGTCTCCTGGGTTGATGGCGATCGTGTGTGCACGCGGTGACGGCGGCGTGCGGTCTGTGGGTGATGGTCGAGGGTGGTGCTCTGGCGCACGCTCGGCATGGTCTGGGCGCGGCTTGTGCGCGTGGTCCATGGCTTGGCAACGCTCGCGGCTGGGACAGGGAGTGGTGGTGGACGGTGGGCTGCCTCCCAGACAAGGTTGGCACGGCTAGTTCTTCCTCTAGCCTGTTGTCCACAATGGGGTGACATGGGGGTGCTCGGCTGTTCACCATTAATGGCAATGGCAAGCTCACAGGGGTGCTAGTGTTGGGCTAATCTTTCTAGATGATCTACTGAGATGTGTGTGAGCTAACTAGGGAACAAGTTAGGCTCAAAACACTGCACACTATAGTGTTTGATGTTTTATTTGATTTGTGTTTGCAACCTTTTTGATGAAATGGCCGCATGAAATCAAGTTTTGAATTTTGAAAATATTTTTGGTGGGTTTGCTAGATTGGTGCTGGTGAGTCTGCAGATGTTTGGGTTTTGAAAGTTGAGCTTGTTTGAATGGTTTTTGAAAAAGTGGGATTTTCCCATATGATAAAGATTCAATTTTGAATTGTCATTTAAACTATGCATTTGAAAGTTTCTGGATGATCACAAGGTGGGCCTTGATACCTTGTTATGAGTACATTCAAGGGGTGCAAAGATCCAGAAAAGTTTTTGTTAGGTTCTGAAAGTTTGAGACAGCCAAAGTAGGCATGGGAGTTAAATTGGCCAAAATGACCATTCATTTCATATATTTGTTTTGATTTACTTGTCTTTAGGAAAAGTGTGGGAAATGTTTTAGATGATGTTTATTTCACCTAAGAAACATTTTACAAGCAATGGATCACACAAACAAGGTGGTTTAAAAGAATTTCAAAATCAATGCATACACATATGCATGCATTCATGATTTTATTTAGAAAAGTTTTTGTTAACCCTAATCTTGATGATTAGAATTTGATGATCCAAGATTATTATTTTTGGGATGTTACACATGCTGTCGAAATCGCGATAAGAGAACTACAACCTCCGGTGCCTGCTGGAACAAGGGAGAGGAAGATCTTCATCGAGTACCGAACGCTGAGTTCACAAGTCTGGTGAGTTCCAAATCTGGCAAACACAAGACTGGTGATGTCACAAGTCTCTTCTTCAATTCTTGAAAGCTGAGTTCACAACCTTCAGACCAAGCAAATTTCTTGTCTTTCTTTAGCAATTCAGTCATAGGTTTTGCTACCTTGGAGAAATTCTCAATAAACCTTATGTAGTATCCTGCCAAGCCAAGGAAACTACAAACTTCTTTTACTGACTTAGGTGATTCCCATTCAGTCACAGCTGAAACTTTAGCAGGATCAACTGCTACACCATCTCCTGACACAACGTGTCCAAGAAAACCAACTTCATTCAGCCAAAATTCACACTTGCTGAATTTGGCATATAGCTTATGCTCTCTAAGCTTCTCTAGTATCAAACATAGATGTCCTTCATGCTCTTCTTTGCTCTTGGAGTAGATCAAAATGTCATCGATGAAAACGACAACAAACTTATCGAGGAACTCGATGAACACCTTGTTCATCATATTCATGAAATATGCTGGAGCATTGGTTAAACCAAATGGCATCACGGTATACTCATACAATCCATACCTTGTGGTGAAAGCTGTCTTGGGTATGCCTTGTTCCCTTATTTTCAGCTGAAAATAACCTGACCGGAGATCAATCTTTGAGAACACACAAGCTCCTTCTAACTGATCAAACAAGTCATTGATTCTAGGCAAAGGGTATTTGTTCTTGATAGTCACCTCATTTAGTGAACGGTAATCTATGCATAACCTTTGACTTCTATCTTTCTTTTCCACAAACAAAACTGGTGCTCCCCAAGATGAAGAACTTGGTTGGATAAAACCTTTCTGTAACTGTTCTCCAAGCTGCTTCTTGAGTTCTTTTAACTCATCAACTGACATCTTGTACGGTCTTTTTGCTATTGGTCCAGATCCTGGTAGCAAATCAATAAGAAATTCCACCTCTCTATCTGGTGGCATTCCCGGCAATTCTTCCGGAAACACATCTGGATACTCACTCACAATAGGCACACTGTCTATGCTAACCCCCTTAAGAGAATTTAGCTTACTCCTTTTTGATTCAAAGTTGGTCTTGAATCTGATCCTTTTATTTTCTGGAGTTGTGAGTGAGACAGTATGGTTGGCACCATCTATCACTCCCTTGTGCTTAGTCATCCAGTCCATTCCCAAAATGACATCCAATCCTTGGGAGTTTAGGATTATCAAGTTAACGGGAAACTTATACTTTCCAAACTCGATGACTAGATCATGACATCCTGAATTCAATATCATTTCTCCGCCAGGAGAACTTACTTTTATAGGATACCCAATAGTTTCTACCGGTAGTTCATTTCTTTCAACAAATGCTCTTGATATGAATGAATGAGATGCACCAGTATCAAAGAGAACAAATGCTGGAACATAATTGAGTTTGAACTTACCAGCAACAGCATCAGGCTCCTTATAAATTTCCTCCACATTGATGTGGTTCACTTGTCCCTTTTGAAAAGGGTTGGGCTTGTTGGGTCCTTCAACTTTCTTTTCTGGGCATTCATTTGAATAATGCCCCATGTTCTTGCACTTGAAAGACTCAACCTGACTAATATCCTTCTTGACAGGCTGGCTTCCACTCCACTTCCACTACCACTGTGGTGGCTCTTATATCGACCCTTGTGATTCTTGTACTTGTCATTGTCATGACTACGGTGATGCTTGTTGTCATGATGAAAGTTGTGGTTGTGGTGCTTGTTGAATTTCCCAAGCTTGAGGGATCCCGAGCTTCCACTATCATCATAATGGGAACGCTTGTGAGACGATCCCGAGCTGTGCTTGTCCGAGTGCTTGCTCTTCCTACTCTCAACTTGCTTCATTTTGTTCTCCAAAATAGCAGCCTTATCCCAAAGAGACTTGTAACATCCCTAAAATCATGTTTCAAACTCATGCACATCATCCATGCATCCATGATCATATAAGTTTCATTTCAAACAAATCATTTCAAAACAGAAGCATATATGCTTATTATTTCATGTAAGTTTGCTCTAGCCTTAGTGCTATCTTCCAATGAGAAGAGTACTTGTTTTGGTTCAGTAAGGTTTGAAATTAAAACTTAGGCACCATCAAAAGTTTGAACAAAGTTTCAAAACAAAAGGACTAAATAAAACCAATATTATTCCTATTGTATATATATCATAAAGGCTTGGTTTTATTTTTATTTCATTTGATCAAAGTGTTTTGAATAAACAGTAGTGTTTGACACACATTTGAATGCAAGGTTTGCAGTATAAAAACCTAGAGAAGATTTGAATTCAAACTCATTTAATTTGGATTTGAAAATCATTTCAGAAAAGCAAAACAGAAAAAGAAAAGGAGAAAAGAAATGGTAAAAGGCCAGCGCTACCTATCTAGCCCAACTACGAACCCAGCCCACTAAGCCCACCCGGGTTCCCCCTCTCTCTCTCGCTCGCAGACGCACCCACTGAGTGACTAACACCAGGACCCCACCTTCTCTCTGTTTAACTTGCTGACAAGTGAACCCTGCGACCACATCGTCATCGTCGTTAATCACACGCGGCCGCGACGCTCGCTCCGCCGTTACCTCGCCGCAGTCACTGCGGGCTTAATTTCCCTTGATTCCGCGCTCAAACGCCGCTCCCCTCTTGCCTACATAACCCCCTCTGCACCCGGCCATTTCCCCTCACCTAGCGCCACCTCTCCGCCACCAGGCTGCCCACAATTGCCCTTGCGCCACCGCAGACAGAGCAACTCCGGCGACGAATCTCGGTGAGTATAGACCGCCCCTCTGCCTCTAGTTCAAACCACCGTGACCAGCATGACCTTGCGCATCTGCTAATGCCCTCCGTTTGCTTTCTCATGACCCAGAGCGACGTCTTCGTTCTCACCCGCGAGCACCTGAGCCGCCGCTCGACTCCGACGTGCGATTCAGGTAAAATGAGACCGCCCCTTGCCTTCCCTTTGGTACTGCCTTGATCGCCAGGTCCTTGCGCATCTCCTAAACCAACTGGCTTGTGCTAGGTCGACGCAGAACCTCGGCAACGTCTTCGACAGCAAGCATCTGACGCCGCCGCAACTCCGACGAGCTCCCTCGGCCACTACAGCGCGCCCCTTGACCAGCCATCGCCACCTTGAGCATCAGCATCGCACGGCGAGCTCGGTAAGCCCCTTCCCCCTCTCCTGCGCGACCTAGAACGCCGGTAGCAACTTTGACAGAGGTGCCGCCGCCTGTCGCCGCCGCCAGCTCCGCCACTGGATGGTCAAAGTGCTGAGGGCTATTAGATCTAGATCCTGCGGATATGATAGAACGTGGGCGAAGCGGTAAGATTAGATCTGAGCCGCGCGATTAAGTTAGATCCAGCGGCTCAGAAGCGTGATCCAACGCGAAGCGGTAAGGGCCAATCAAATTAAGACGCGTGGCAGCAGTTTAGGTTTAAAATCAGGATTTAAATCTATTAGATGTTTGAATTTGTTTTGGCTATAACTTTTGATTCCCACGTTAGAATTTGACAAATTTTATATCAATGGAATCGGGAGAACAAGCCCTTTATAAATATGCAATGTGTTTAATGTTTTGCTTCTGTTAAAATGGTTTTATTTACATAAACATGTGTAGGGCTAATTTGAGCATATGAATTGTTTGAAAAATGTTTTAAGGTTTAAATAAATGTTGTTTGGCAAGTTTCTAACTTGTTTGTGAACCAGTACTGTACACTTGCTTTGTTGAGTTTTAAAAATCATCACATATCATATTGCATGAATTCATATATTTTTGTTTGTATATGTTTTGTATGTGATTTGTGGCTATGATTCTTTGTGTAGATTTTGGTGCCAATAGTGATTGTGATTGTGAGGAGTGTAGCTACTCTCCAAACTACCAAGGCAAGTGGTGCTTCATGATATTTTTATCCCTATGTTTTCTACTAAGCATTAGAAATATTTTGCTAGTCTTGCATGCTATATTTTGCTTATATGCCATATTGGGAAATCCTAGTAGTTGTAGAATTGCTAGAAATTTCTAAGTTAAGATGCTTATCTATGCCATGCTTAGCCTAGCTAGTAGCAACCAAGGGTGGTGAAATATACATGCTATGATGAAAATATTTCTAAGTCTTTGGACTTGTGTTTTGCCTAATAAAACAACTAAGTAAATGAAACACCTGCGTGGAATGGAAGGAATGGTTTGTGTTGAGTGGTTACACAAGGCCCATTTCTATGGTTTACCTTGTGTATCTCACTTGTGGAAAGCCACCCAGGAACAAAGAGATTTTAGAGGCCAAATGTTAAGAAGCTTCTAGTGCAGCCACTTGGCAATATGGGCTCTGCCAGGATCACATAGGTTGCTAGAACTTAGCCATTTGGACAGTTGGTGGTAGTGGGAATGATAGGTTGGAGCGCGTCCATTTGGTCTAAGGGAAGGCTTCTGAAAGGTTCTGTCTTGGTGAAAATCAAGGCTTGTGGGGAAAGTGCATAACCTCTACAGATGGAAGAATCTAAGTACTTAGCCATGTCCCTGGAAAAGGACAACTTGAGCATCAAGACATGGAAGCTATCAAGAATCTCCTCATCCCAATTTCTAAGTAAAAAACTTGTGGGTGAACAAGGGTGAAGGACCTCAATGTCTATTGGTGGTTCCTTGGGCAAAGTTTTGATAAAGAAAAACTTAGTGTTTTCAACTAATAGGAAAAACCTATTTTGAGTAAAGCAAGCCAAGCTACACTTAGCCAAATTGCATGTAGTATCTAGTCCACCTAAATTATACAAAGGTATCACTTGCCAATTCTATTCCAATGTATTGACCCACTGTGGCTGTAACTTGTGATGTTGCAGGTTACTCTGATGAGGATTAGGAGTCATGAGTCTACACTCAACATGTTTGCCTGTGGCACATGAAGATGAAGACTTTATTTTATTTACTTATTCAAACTCTTGTACTAGGCCTGCGTCCTTGGAGTTGTAAAGACTATGTTTGTCTCTAGAAAGACTGTAATAATGACCTTTGTTTCTGTGTACTTCATCTTAAACTGTGGATGCTAGCATTGATCTAGGGACTAGCATTGCAATCACAGGGATCCTTTTCCTTTATAAAGGAGGGATCTTACAGATGGTATCAGAGCACTGTGTTGCCTGTAGGATTATGACCCTAGGATTGGAAACCACTAAGGAATTTTTTTAAAAAAATTTCTACACTTGTCTATTCTTCTCGTAAACTTTTCTAATCTTCTTTCTCATCCATATTTGTAGATGAACTCCATCAATGAAGCCGTAAGGAAGGGACCACTCATGACGATGACTTTGGAGTGTGAGACAGAATTCCCCAAGGCTCTCAAGGACCTCATGGTTGCAATGGAAATACATGGTGCAGCTGTGTACAAAGGTTTTCCTGTGATGGATGAAGGAGTTGAGTACTGGTGGGTGCAACTTCACTTGTATAAATACAAGGAAGACAACCACAAGGAATCAGGATTCTGCATGTTCACCAATTCAGTGATGCATCCTACATTCTTTGACTCAGCAAGGGATGCAGCTTGGAAGACCATCAAAGAACTTGGTGAAAGAGTCAAGTGCAGAATGTTCAACATACAAAATAGCCTAAAAGAAGAAAAGAAACATACTCAAGAGTTGGAGGCTACCAACCAAACCTTAAGAGGAGACATTATAGACTTAGTGATGGAGTCATGTGCTCAAGAGAGAGTGATTGCTTCTAGAAATATTGTGTTAGCCAACATATCTAATGAAATAGGATTGTAAGCGTACTTCGTTAGTTGGACCACCACTTATCACCTTATTTTCCAAATGTTGCTTTAAAATAAGTTGAACCTTGATTGTTGTAATCGATCCATGTATGCCATGACTTGTGTGTTTTAATTTCCAAGGATATGTATGCGATGCTTTGCCTTGTGTTTTATTTTAAATTGTGTTGTTTCTAACTTTTTCTATCTTATAAATAGATGCCTAATGTTACCATCAGCACTGTTGAGGAGTTCCAGGGAACTCGCTTTGGTCCTCGTATTATTGAGCTCACTACTTTCCTCAATATCCCTATTCCTACCATCATGGTGCTTCCCCTCACCAAGTTTGAGAGAAAAGACCTTTGGGGTTTCAAGGTCAATCAGCCCGGACGCCAGACAGAGCCTACCACGGAGTCCATCATCTCCAAGCTCATGCATGATGACAAGGAGAGAGGCCTTCAGGTAGTCATGCAGGATCTCGACAGGTTAGAGGTACTCACTTCCATGTCTTTGGTAGACGTGATGAGGATGGAGAGGCCATTGACTTCGAGGACACTTCGAGGGAGACAGCAGAACCGATTCGTCTATACCTCCAGGACATAGAGGCTCTCATTAGGCACGTGGACACGGATAGGACCAACGTCATGCTCAACAATGACGAACTCTATGTGCAGCTTCGCGAGAAGGACAAGCTCTTCGCGGAGCAAGATGAGATAGTCAAGGAGATGGAGGCAAAGTTCGAGAGCCAGGACAGAAAGTTCAAGAGTCAGGAGAAGCGAGTCCAGGATAGGAACAAGAGGATTTGGGACATGACTGAAGAACTGCAGGCCAAGGACTTCGAGCTCGAGCATCAGCAGACGGTGATTGAGAGGCTTCGTTCTCAGAAGAGGGCTCTCAAAGCCAAAGTAGAGACCTTGACCGCCAATGTCGAGGAATACAAGACCGTTATGGAGAATGCAGGTCTTACCTTTGTCGAGGAGGAGTTTGATGCCGAGGAGTAGAGTTGACTACTCATTGATCATTTATTTATCATACTTTATTTGTGTCACAATGACCATCCAACATGTGGATGTCTTGTTATTGGTGTGTTTACTTTGCAAACTTGTCGTTTTTGTTGTTGAAATGTTATCATTATGATGCATGTTTGGTGATTGTTTATGTGATGTATTGTGCATGAAAGCATCTATGGGTATCTCATTCTTATCTTTATTGAACAAACCACAGATGCCTCCCCGTCGTGCCAATCCCAACCCCAACAACAACACCACTCCTGAGATGCAGCAAATGATGACAGCTCAGACTCAGTTGATGCAAATGATGACTACGTTCATCCAGAACCAAAACAACAACAACAACAACAACAACAATAACAACAACAATAAAACAACAACAACCCACCGGGTTTTGACATGCTTACCGGGTTCTTGAGATTGAGGCCAGCAAAGTTCTCAGGAACAACTGATCCCATGGTGGCCAATGATTGGTTACGCTCTGTCAACAAGGACTTGGTAACTGTGGGATGTACTGATGCAGAGAAAGTCAGATTTGCAGCAAATTTGCTGGAAGGACCAGCCGCCACTTGGTGGGATAACTTCCAGATCACCACTCCCATAGAAGATGTGACATGGGCTATCTTTGAGGATGGCTTTTGTACTGCTCATATCTCATCCGGAGTGATGAGTATGAAGAAGAAAGAGTTTCATAACCTGAAGCAACGCCACCGCAGCGTGGCTGAATATATTGAGGAGTTCAACAATCTGGCGCGTTACGCACCAGATGAAGTTGACACTGATGCTAAGAGGAAAGAAAAGTTCCTCGAAGGGTTGAATGATGAGCTGAACCTGCAGTTGGTGTGACATATGTTCCCACATACCAGTCTCTTTCTGATAAGGTTGCTATTTTGGAGAACAAAATGAAGCAAGTTGAGAGCAGGAAGAGAAAGCACTCGGACAAGCACAGCTCGGGATCGTCTCACAAACGTTCCCATTACGATGATAGTGGAAGCTCAGGATCCCACAAGCATGGGAAATTCAACAAACACCACAACCACAACTGTCATGACAACAAGCATCATCGTAGTCATGACAATGACAAGTACAAGACCCACAAGGGTGGATATAAGAGCCACCACAGTGGTAGTGGAAGTGGCAGTGGAAGCCAACCTATCAAGAAGGACATTAGTCAGGTTGAGTGCTTCAAGTGCAAGAAGATGGGGCATTATGCAAATGAATGCCCAGAAAAGAAAGTTGAAGGACCCAACAAGCCCAACCCTTTTCAAAGGGACAAGTGAACCACATAAATGTGGAGGAAATCTATGAGGAGCCTGATGCTGTTGCTGGTAAGTTCAGACTCAATTCTATTCCAGCATTTGTTCTTTTTGATACTGGAGCATCGCATTCATTCATATAAAAAGCATTTGTTGATAAAAATGGGTTTCCAACTGAAAACATTGGGTGTCCAATAAAAGTTAGTTCTCCAGGTGGAGATATGATAGTAAGTCTTGGATGCCAGGATCTAGTGATAGAGTTTGGAAAGCATAAGTTTCCAGTGAGTCCGATAATCCTAGATTCCCAAGGATTGGATGTAATTTTGGGAATGGATTGGATGGCTAGGTATGAAGGAGTACTAGATTGTGCTAATCGTACTGTTGCACTCACAACCCCGGAAAGGAAACGGATTAAATTCAAATCTAACTTTGAATCAAAAGGGAGTAAGCTAAATTCTCTTAAGGGGGTTAGCATAGACAGTGTGCCAATTGTGAGTGAATATCCGGATGTGTTTCTGGAAGAATTACCGGGAATGCCACCAGATAGAGATGTGGAGTTTCTTATAGATTTGCTACCAGGATATGGACCAATAGCAAAGAGGCCATATAAGATGTCAGTTGATGAACTGAAAGAACTCAAGAAACAACTTGGAGAACAGTTGCAGAAAGGATTTATTCAACCCAGTTCTTCATCTTGGGGAGCCCCAGTTTTGTTTGTGGAGAAGAAAGATAGAAGTCAAAGGTTATGCATAGATTACCATTCACTCAATGAGGTGACTATCAAGAACAAATATCCTTTACCTAGAATCAATGACTTGTTTGATCAGCTAGAAGGAGCTTGTGTGTTCTCAAAGATTGATCTCCGGTCAGGTTATTTCCAGCTCAAGATAAGAGAACAAGACATACCTAAGACAGCTTTCACCACAAGGTATGGATTGTATGAGTATACCGTGATGCCATTTGGTTTGACCAATGCTCCAGCATACTTTATGAATATAATGAACAAGGTGTTCATGGAATTTCTTGATAAGTTTGTTGTCGTTTTCATCGATGACATTTTAGTCTACGCCAAGAGCAAAGAAGAGCATGAAGGACATTTGCGTTTGATACTTGAGAAGCTTAGAGAGCATAAACTGTATGCCAAATTCAGCAAGTGTGAATTCTGGCTAAATGAAGTTGGATTTCTTGGACACGTCGTGTCAGGAGATGGTGTAGCAGTTGATCCTGCTAAAGTTTCAGCTGTAACTAAATGGGAATCTCCTAAGTCAGTGAAAGAAATTCGTAGTTTCCTTGGCTTAGCAGGTTACTACAGAAGGTTCATTGAGAATTTCTCCAAGGTTGCTAAGCCTATGACAGAATTGCTAAAGAAAGACAAGAAATTTTCTTGGTCTGAAGGTTGTGAACTCAGCTTTCAGGAATTGAAGAAGAGACTTGTGACAGCACCAGTCTTGTGTTTGCCAGACTTGGAAAAAGATTTCCAAGTATATTGTGATGCATCTCATCATGGTTTGGGTGCAGTACTTATGCAAGAAGGAAAAGTTGTGGCTTATGCCTCGAGACAACTCAAAACTCATGAAGTGAACTACCCTACTCATGATTTGGAGTTAGCCTCTGTTGTCCATGCACTCAAAACATGGAGACACTATCTTTTGGGAAAGCGTTGTGAAGTGTTCACAGATCACAAGAGTTTGAAGTATATATTCACCCAGAAATAAATTAACATGAGACAAAGAAGATGGCTAGAACTCATCAAAGACTATGACTTGAGTTTGCAATACCACCCGGGTAAAGCAAATGTTGTAGCAGATGCTCTAGGACGTAAGGTTTTTGTGAATGGCCTTACTAAAGGAGAATTTCCAGATGATTTGTGTGCCCAATTTAGTGATCTCAGATTGGAGATTGTGCCTGAAGGACATCTCATGTCTTTGGATGTTCAACCCACTCTGTTGGACAAGATCAAAGAAGCCCAGAAGACTGATAAGGAAATTGAAGAAATTAAGGAAAAGATTAGCAAAGGAAAAGCCAAAGGGTTCCATGAAGACGAACATGGTACTTTATGGCATGGGAAACGTATCTGTGTCCCACAAGATCCGGAGCTTCAGAAACTGATTTTGCAAGAAGCACACAACTCACCGTATTCCATTCATCCGGGTAACACCAAAATGTACATGGATATGAAGGAAAGATTTTGGTGGAATAACCTCAAGAAGGACATCGCTGAACACATTGCTTTGTGTGATGTGTGTAGTAGAGTGAAAGCGGAACATCAGAAACTAGCAGGTTTGCTTCAACCACTACTTATTCCTGATTGCAAGTGGGACAATATTGGTATGGATTTCATTACCGGATTACCAAGGACCCGGTCAGGATACGATTCTATTTGGGTAGTAGTGGATCGCCTAACTAAAGTGGCTCATTTCATACCTGTGAAGACAACCTATACAAGTGCTAAGTTGCCCAAGATCTATATGAGTAGAATTGTGTGTCTACATGGAGTACCCAAAAGTATTGTGTCTGATAGGGGAACTCAATTCACTTCCCATTTTTGGAGACAGCTACATGATTCATTGGGAACGAGGTTGGAATTCAGTACTGCTTTTCATCCTCAAACTGATGGACAAACAGAAAGGACTAATCAGATTCTTGAAGACATGTTGAGGGCATGTGCCCTAGACTATGGAGCCAGTTGGGATGAAAGTCTGCCTTACGCAGAATTTTCTTATAACAACAACTATCAAGCCAACATTGAGATGGCACCATTTGAGTTTCTCTACGGGAGAAAATGTACCACCCCATTGTTATGGAATGGTGTGGGAGAAAGAAGTTTGTTCGGACCAGAACTTATCAAAGAAGCCGAAGAGAAGGTCAAGTTGGTTAAGGACAGATTGAAGATAGCACAGTCCCGGCAGAAAAGCTACGCAGATCCTAAGCATAGAGAAGTCACCTATGAGGTTGGTGATAGAGCTTATCTTAGAGTGTCACCACTTCGTGGAGTGAAGAGGTTTGGAGTCAAAGGGAAGTTGGCCCCGAGATATGTTGGACCATTCAAGATTCTGAGTCGTAAAGGAGAAGTTGCTTATGAAATTGAATTGCCAGAGTCATTGTCAGCTGTCCATAATGTGTTTCATGTGAGTCATCTTAAGAAATGTCATCCAGAAATGGAAGAAACTTCTTTGAAGGATACTATACCTTTGGAAGAGGTTCAGTTGGAGAGTGACCTCCCTTATGAGGAGAAACCCATCAAGATTCTTGAGATTGGAGAAAGAGTCACCCGGACTAAGACTATCAAGTTTTGCAAAGTGCAGTGGAACCATCATTCCGAAGAGGAAGCAACATGGGAAAGAGAAGATGATCTTCGGAAAGACCACCCTCACCTATTTGCTAGCCAATCCGAATCTCGAGGGCGAGATTCACCTTAAGGGGGTTAGATTTGTAACATCCCTAAAATCATGTTTCAAACTCATGCACATCATCCATGCATCCATGATCATATAAGTTTCATTTCAAACAAATCGTTTCAAAACAGAAGCATATATGCTTATTATTTCATGTAAGTTTGCTCTAGCCTTAGTGCTATCTTCCAATGAGAAGAGTACTTGTTTTGGTTCAGTAAGGTTTGAAATTCAAACTTAGGCACCATCAAAAGTTTGAACAAAGTTTCAAAACAAAAGGAGTAAATAAAACCAATATTATGCCTATTGTATATATATCATAAAGGCTTGGTTTTATTTTTATTTTCATTTGATCAAAGTGTTTTGAATAAACAGTAGTGTTTGACACACATTTGAATGCAAGGTTTGCAGTATAAAAACCTAGAGAAGATTTGAATTCAAACTCATTTAATTTGGATTTGAAAATCATTTCAGAAAAGCAAAACAGAAAAAGAAAAGGAGAAAAGAAATGGTAAAAGGCCAGCGCTACCTATCTAGCCCAACTACGAATCCAGCCCACTAAGCCCACCCGGGTTCCCCCTCTCTCTCTCTCGCTCGCAGACGCACCCACTGAGTTACTGACACCAGGACCCCACCTTCTCTCTGTTTAACTCGCTGACGAGTGAACCCTGCGACCACATCGTCATCGTCGTCAATCACACGCGGCCGCGATGCTCGCTCCGCCGTTACCTCTCCGCAGTCACTGTGGGCTTAATTTCCCTTGATTCCGCGCTCAAACGCCGCTCCCTTCCTGCCTACATAACCCCCTCTGCACCCCGGCCATTTCCCCTCACCTAGCGCCACCTCTCCGCCACCAGGCTGCCCACAATTGCCCTTGCGCCGCCGTAGACAGAGCAACTCCGGCGACGAATCTCGCTGAGTACAGACCGCCCCTCTGCCTCTAGTTCAAACCACCATGACCAGCATGACCTTGCGTGTCCGCTAATGCCCTCCGTTTGCTTTCTCATGACCCAGTGCGACGTCTTCGTTCTCACCCGCGAGCACCTGAGCCGCCGCTCGACTCCGACGTGCGATTCAGGTAAAATGAGACCGCCCCTTGCCTTCCCTTTGGTACTGCCTTGATCGCCAGGTCCTTGCGCATCTCCTAAACCAACTGGCTTGTGCTAGGTCGACGCAGAACCTCGGCAACGTCTTCGACAGCAAGCATCTGACGCCGCCCGCAACTCCGACGAGCTCCCTCGGCCACTACAGCGCGCCCCTTGACCAGCCATCGCCACCTTGAGCATCAGCATCGCACGGCGAGCTCGGTAAGCCCCTTCCCCCTCTCCTGCGCGACCTAGAACGCCGGTAGCAACTTTGACAAAGGCGCCGCCGCCTGTCGCCGCCGCCAGCGCCGCCACTGGATGGTCAAAGTGCTGAGGGCCATTAGATCTAGATCCTGCGGATATGATAGAACGTGGGCGAAGCGGTAAGATTGGATCTGAGCCGCGCGATTAAGTTAGATCCAGCGGCTCAGAAGCGTGATCCAACGCGAAGCGGTAAGGGCCAATCAAATTAAGACGCGTGGCAGCAGTTTAGGTTTAAAATCAGGATTTAAATCTATTAGATGTTTGAATTTGTTTTGGCTATAACTTTTGATTCCCACGTTAGAATTTGACAAATTTTATATCAATGGAATCGGGAGAACAAGCCCTTTATAAATATGCAATGTGTTTAATGTTTTGCTTCTGTTAAAATGGTTTTATTTACATAAACATGTGTAGGGCTAATTTGAGCATATGAATTGTTTGAAAAATGTTTTAAGGTTTAAATAAATGTTGTTTGGCAAGTTTCTAACTTGTTTGTGAACCAGTACTGTACACTTGCTTTGTTGAGTTTTAAAAATCATCACATATCATATTGCATGAATTCATATATTTTTGTTTGTATATGTTTTGTATGTGATTTGTGGCTATGATTCTTTGTGTAGATTTTGGTGCCAATAGTGATTGTGATTGTGAGGAGTGTAGCTACTCTCCAAACTACCAAGGCAAGTGGTGCTTCATGATATTTTTATCCCTATGTTTTCTACTAAGCATTAGAAATATTTTGCTAGTCTTGCATGCTATATTTTGCTTATATGCCATGTTGGGAAATCCTAGTAGTTGTAGAATTGCTAGAAATTTCTAAGTTAAGATGCTTATCTATGCCATGCTTAGCCTAGCTAGTAGCAACCAAGGGTGGTGAAATATACATGCTATGATGAAAATATTTCTAAGTCTTTGGACTTGTGTTTTGCCTAATAAAACAACTAAGTAAATGAAACACCTTCGAGGAATGGAAGGAATGGTTTGTGTTGAGTGGTTACACATGGCCCATTTCTATGGTTTACCTTGTGTATCTCAATTGTGGAAAGCCACCCAGGAACAAAGAGATTTTAGAGGCCAAATGTTAAGAAGCTTCTAGTGTAGCCACTTGGCAATATGGGCTCTTCCAGGATCACATAGGTTGCTAGAACTTAGCCATTTGGACAGTTGGTGGTAGTGGGAATGATAGGTTGGAGCGCGTCCATTTGGTCTAAGGGAAGGCTTCTGAAAGGTCCTGTCTTGGTGAAAATCAAGGCTTGTGGGAAAAGTGCATAACCTCTACAGATGGAAGAATCTAAGTACTTAGCCATGTCCCTGGAAAAGGACAACTTGAGCATCAAGACATGGAAGCTATCAAGAATCTCCTCATCCCAATTTCTAAGTAAAAAAATTGTGGGTGAACAAGGGTGAAGGACCTCAATGTCTATTGGTGGTTCCTTGGGAAAAGTTTTGATAAAGAAAAACTTAGTGTTTTCAACTAATAGGCAAAACCTATTTTGAGTAAAGCAAGCCAAGCTACACTTAGCCAAATTGCATATAGTATCTAGTCCACCTAAATTATACAAAGGTATCACTTGCCAATACTATTCCAATGTATTGACCCATTGTGGTTGTAACTTGTGATGTTGCAGGTTACTCTGATGAGGATTAGGAGTCATGAGTCTACACTCAACATGTTTGCCTGTGGCACATGAAGATGAAGACTTTATTTTATTTACTTATTCAAACTCTTGTACTCGGCCTGTGGCCTTGGAGTTGTAAAGACTATGTTTGACTCTGGAATGACTGTAATAATGACCTTTGTTTCTGTGTACTTCATCTTAAACTATGGATGCTATCATTGATCCAGGGACTAGCATTGCAATCACAGGGATCCTTTTCCTTTATAAAGGAGCGATCCTACAAGACTGGTACGTGGGAACATAGGCCACTGATAGCTGCAGGTTCAGTTCATCATTCAATCCTTCAAGGAACTTTTCCTTCCTCTTAGCATCAGTGTCAACTTCATCCGGTGCGTAACGCGCCAGATTGTTGAACTCCTCAATAGATTCAGCCACGCTGCGGTGGCGCTGCTTCAGATTATGGAACTCTTTCTTCTTCAAACTCAACACTCCGGAGGAGATGTGAGCAGTACGAAAACCATCTTCAAAGATAGCCCATGTCACATCTGCAATGGGAGTGGTGATCTGGAAGTTATCCCACCAAGTAGCTGCTGGTCCTTCCAACAAGTGAGCTGCAAATCTGACTTTCTCTTCATCAGTACAACCAACTGTTACCAAGTCCTTGTTCACAGAGCGTAGCCAATCATTGGCCACCATAGGATCAGTTGTTCCTCAGAACTTTGCTGGCCTCAATCTCAAGAGCCTGTTAAGCATGTCAAAGCCCGGTGGGTTGTTCTGATTGTTGTTGTTGTTATTGTTGTTATTGTTGTTATTGTTGTTATTGTTGTTGTTGTTCTGATTCTGGATGAACGTAGTCATCATCTGCATCAGCTGAGTCTGAGCTGTCATCATTTGCTGCATCTCAGGGGTGATGTTGTTGTTGTTGGGGTTGGGATATTGGCACGACGGGGAGGCATCTGTGGTTTGTTCAATAGAGATAAGAATAAGATACCCATAGATGTTAACATGCACAATACATCACGTAGACAATCACCAAACAAGCATCATAATAAAAATAGTTCAACAACATAAACGACAAGTTTGCAAAGTAAACACACCAATAGCAAGCCATCCACATGTTGGATGGTCATTGCGACTCAATATAAAGTATGATAAATAAATGATAAATGAGTAGTCATCACTACTCCTCGGCATCAACCTCCTCCTCAACAAAGGTAAGACCTGCATTCTCCATAGCGGTCTTGTATTCCTCGACATTGGTGGTCAAGGTCTCTACTTTGGCTTTGAGAGCCCTCTTCTGAGAACGAAGCCTCTCAATCATAGTCTGCTGATGCTCGAGCTCGAAGTCCTTGGCCTCCAGTTCTGCAGTCATGTCTTGAATCCTCTTGTTCCTATCTTGGACTCACTTCTCTTGACTCTTGAACTTTTTATCTTGACTCTCAAACTTGGCCTCCATCTCCTTGACTATCTCATCTTGCTCCGCGAAGAGCTTGTCCTTCTCACGAAGCTGCACCTGGAGTTCGTCATTGCTAAGCATGACGTTGGTCCTATCAGTGTCCACATGCCTAAGGAGAACCTCTAAGTCCTGGAGGTATAGACGAATCGGCTCTGCTGTCTCCCTCAAAGTGTCCTCGAAGTCGATGGCCTCTCCATCCTCATCACGTCTACCGAAGGCGTGGAAGTGAGTACCTCTAACCTGTCGAGAGTGTCTCCCTAACAGACGTCCAATCAAGTCCTGCATGACTACCTCTAGGCCTCTCTCCTTGTCATCGTGCATGAGCTTGAAGATAATAGCCTCCATGGTAGGCTCAGTCTGGCGTCCGGGCTGATTGACCTTGAAACCCCAAAGGTCTTTCCTCTCAAACTTGGTGAGGCGAAGCACCATGATGGTAGGAAGAGGGAGATTGAGCAAAGTAGTGAGCTCAATAATACGAGGGCCAAAACGAGTTCCCTGGAACTCTTCAACAGTGCTGATGGTAACATTAGGCATCTATTTAATAAGATAGAAAAAGTTAGAATCAACACAATTTAAGACAAATCACAAGACATGGCATCACATGCATAACACTGACAAACACACAAGTCATAGCATACATAAAATCCATTACAAACATCCAAGGTTCAACTTATTAGACAACATTTTTGGAAAATAAAATGATAAGTGTGGTGGTCCAACTAACGAAGTACGCTTACAATCCCATCTCACTTGCCAAGTTGGCTAACAGGGCATCCCTAGAGGCAATCTGTTTGTCTTGATCACATGACTCCATTGCTAAGTCTATGGTGTCTTTCCTTAAACTTTGATTGGTGGCCTCTAGCTCTTGGGTATGTTTCTTTTCCTCCCTAAGGTCATTCTGGGTGTTAAGCATTCTGCACTTTATTCTATCACCAAGTTCTTTGATGGCTCTCCAAGCTGCATCCCTTGCTGAATCAAAGAATGTGGTGTGCATCATTGTGTTGGTGACCATGCAGAATCCTGAGTCCTTGTGGTTGTCTTCCTTGTTTTTATACAAGTGAAGTTGCACCCACCAGTATTCAACTCCTTCATCCATCACAGGAAAACCTTTGTACACAGCTGCACCATGTATTCCCATGGCAACCATGAGGTCCTTGAGATCCTTGGGGAACTCTGTCTCACATTCCAAAGTCATTGTCATGAGTGGTCCCTTATTCACGGCTTCGTTGATGGAGTTCATCTACAAATAGAGATGATAAAGAAGATTAGAAAAGTTTACGAGAAGAAAAGACAAGTGTGGAAGTTTTTGAAATTTTTTCATTAGTGGTTTCCATTCCTAGGGTCATAATCCTACAGGCAACACAGTGCTCTGATACCATCTGTAAGATCCCTCCTTTATAAAGGAAAAATATCCCTGTGATTGCAATGCTAGTCCCTGGATCAATGCTAGCATCCACAGTTTAAGATGAAGTACACAAAAACAAAGGTCATTATTACAGTCATTCCAGAGACAAACATAGTCTTTTACAACTCCATGACCATAGGCCTAGTACAAGAGTTTAAATGAGTAAATATATAAATAAGTCTTCATCTTCATGTGCCACAGGCAAGCATGTTGAGTGTAGACTCATGACTCCTAATCATCATCAGAATATCCTGCAACATCACAAGTTACAGCCACAGTGGGTCAATACATTGGAATAGTATTGGCAAGTGATACCTTAGTATAATATTGGTGGACTAAAATACTATATGCATTTTGGCTAAGTGTAGCTTAGGCTTGCTTTGCTCAAAAATAGGTTTTGCCTATCAGTTGAAAACACTAAGTTTTTCTTGAAAGCTGAGTTCACAACCTTCATACCAAGCTGGCAAACACAAGACCGGTGCTGTCACAAGTCTCTTCTTCAATTCTTGAAAGCTGAGTTCACAACCTTCAGACCAAGCAAATTTCTTGTCTTTCTTTAGCAATTCAGTCATAGGTTTTGCTACCTTGGAGAAATTCTCAATAAACCTTCTGTAGTATCCTGCCAAGCCAAGGAAAGTACGAACTTCTTTTACTGACTTAGGTGATTCCCATTCAGTCACAGCTGAAACTTTAGCAGGATCAACTGCTACACCATCTCCTGACACAATGTGTCCAAGAAAACCAACTTCATTCAGCCAAAATTCACACTTGCTGAATTTGGCATATAGCTTATGCTCTCTAAGCTTCTCTAGTATCAAACGTAGATGTCCTTCATGCTCTTCTTTGCTCTTGGAGTAGATCAAAATGTCATCGATGAAAACGACAACAAACTTATCGAGGAACTCCATGAACACCTTGTTCATCATATTCATGAAATATGCTGGAGCATTGGTTAAACCAAATGGCATCACGATATACTCATACAATCCATACCTTGTGGTGAAAGCTGTCTTGGGTATGTCTTGTTCCCTTATTTTTAGTTGAAAATAACCTGACCGGAGATCAATCTTTGAGAACACACAAGCTCCTTCTAACTGATCAAACAAGTCATTGATTCTAGGCAAAGGGTATTTGTTCTTGATAGTCACCTCATTGAGTGAACGGTAATCTATGCATAACCTTTGACTTCTATCTTTCTTTTCCACAAACAAAACTGGTGCTCCCCAAGATGAAGAACTTGGTTGGATAAAACCTTTCTGTAACTGTTCTCCAAGCTGCTTCTTGAGTTCTTTTAACTCATCAACTGGCATCTTGTACGGTCTTTTTGCTATTGGTCCAGATCCTGGTAGCAAATCAATAAGAAATTCCACCTCTCTATCTGGTGGAATTCCCGACAATTATTCCGGAAACACATCTGGATACTCACTCACAATAGGCACACTGTCTATGCTAACCCCCTTAAGAGAATTTAGCTTACTCCTTTTTGATTCAAAGTTGGTCTTGAATCTGATCCTTTTATTTTTCTGGAGTTATGAGTGAGACAATATGGTTGGCACAATCTATCACTCCCTTGTGCTTAGTCATCCAGTCCATTCCCAAAATGACATCCAATCCTTGGGAGTTTAGGATTATCAAGTTAACGGGAAACTTATACTTTCCAAACTCTATGACTAGATCATGACATCCTGAATTCACTATCATTTCTCCGCCAGGAGAACTTACTTTTATAGGACACCCAATAGTTTCTACCAGTAGTTCATTTCTTTCAACAAATGCTCTTGATATGAATGAATGAGATGCACCAGTATCAAAGAGAACAAATGCTGGAACAAAATTGAGTTTGAACTTACCAGCAACAGCATCAGGCTCCTCATAAATTTCCTCCACATTGATGTTATTGTTGTTATTATTGTTATTATTGTTGTTGTTGTTGTTCTGATTCTGGATGAACGTAGTCATCATCTGCATCAGCTGATTCTGAGCTGTCATCATTTGTTGCATCTCAGGGGTGATGTTGTTGTTGGGGTTGGGATTGGCACGACGGAGAGGCATCTGTGGTTTGTTGAATAGAGATAAGAATAAGATACCCATAGATGTTAACATGCACAATACATCACGTAGACAATCACCAAACATGCGTCATAATAAAAATAGTTCAACAACATAAACGACAAGTTTGCAAAGTAAACACACCAATAGCAAGCCATCCACATGTTGGATGGTCATTGCGACTCAATATAAAGTATGATAAATAAATGATAAATGAGTAGTCATCACTACTCCTCGGCATCAACCTCCTCCTCAACAAAGGTAAGACCTGCATTCTCCATAGCGGTCTTGTATTCCTCGACATTGGTGGTCAAGGTCTCTACTTTGGCTTTGAGAGCCCTCTTCTGAGAATGAAGCCTCTCAATCACAGTCTGCTGATGCTCGAGCTCGAAGTCCTTGGCCTCCAGTTCTGCAGTCATGTCTCGAATCCTCTTGTTCCTATCTTGGACTCGCTTCTCTTGACTCTTGAACTTTTTATCTTGACTCTCAAACTTGGCCTCCATCTCCTTGACTATCTCATCTTGCTCCGCGAAGAGCTTGTCCTTCTCACGAAGCTGCACCTAGAGTTCGTCATTTCTAAGCATGACGTTGTTCCTATCAGTGTCCACGTGCCTAAGGAGAACCTCTAAGTCCTGGAGGTATAGACGAATCGGCTCTGCTGTCTCCCTCGAAGTGTCCTCGAAGTTGATGGCCTCTCCATCCTCATCACGTCTACCGAAGGCGTGGAAGTGAGTACCTCTAACCTGTCGAGAGTGTCTCCCTAACAGACGTCCAATCAAGTCCTGCATGACTACCTCTAGGCCTCTCTCCTTGTCATCGTGCATGAGCTTGAAGATGATAGCCTCCATGGTAGGCTCAGTCTGGCGTCCGGGCTGATTGACCTTGAAACCCCAAAGGTCTTTCCTCTCAAACTTGGTGAGGCGAAGCACCATGATGGTAGGAAGAGGGAGATTGAGCAAAGTAGTGAGCTCAATAATATGAGGGCCAAAACGAGTTCCCTGGAACTCTTCAACAGTGCTGATGGTAACATTAGGAATCTATTTAATAAGATAGAAAAAGTTAGAATAAACACAATTTAAGACAAATCACAAGACATGGCATCACATGCATAACACTGACAAACACACAAGTCATAGCATACATAAAATCCATTACAAACATCTAAGGTTCAACTTATTAGACAACATTTTTGGAAAATAAAATGATAAGTGTGGTGGTCCAACTAACGAAGTACGCTTACAATCCCATCTCACTTGCCAAGGTTGCTAACAGGGCATCCCTAGAGGCAATTTGTTTGTCTTGATCACATGACTCCATTGCTAAGTCTATGATGTCTTTCCTTAAACTTTGATTGGTGGCCTCTAGCTCTTGGGTATGTTTCTTTTCTTCCCTAAGGTCATTCTGGGTGTTAAGCATTCTGCACTTGATTCTGTCACCAAGTTCTTTGATGGCTCTCCAAGCTGCATCCCTTGCTGAATCAAAGAATGTGGTGTGCATCATTGTGTTGGTGACCATGCAGAATCCTGAGTCCTTGTGGTTGTCTTCCTTGTTTTTATACAAGTGAAGTTGCACCCACCAGTATTCAACTCCTTCATCCATCACAGGAAAACCTTTGTACACAGCTGCACCATGTATTCCCATGGCAACCATGAGGTCCTTGAGAGCCTTGGGGAACTCTGTCTCACATTCCAAAGTCATTGTCATGAGTGGTCCCTTCTTCACGGCTTCGTTGATGGAGTTCATCAACAAATAGAGATGAGAAAGAAGATTAGAAAAGTTTACGAGAAGAAAAGACAAGTGTGGAAGTTGTTGAAAAATTTTCCTTGGTGGTTTCCAATCCTAGGGTCATAATCCTACAGGCAACACAGTGCTCTGATACCATCTGTAAGATCCCTCCTTTATAAAGGAAAAAGGATCCCTGTGATTGCAATGCTAGCATCCACAGTTTAAGATGAAGTACACAGAAACAAAGGTCATTATTACAGTCATTCCAGAGACAAACATAGTCTTTTACAACTCCATGGTCACAGGCCTAGTACAAGAGTTTAAATGAGTAACTATATAAATAAGTCTTCATCTTCATGTGCCACAGTGGGTCAATACATTGGAATAGTATTGGCAAGTGATACCTTAGTATAATATTGGTGGACTAAAATACTATATGCATTTTGGCTAAGTGTAGCTTAGGCTTGCTTTGCTCAAAAATAGGTTTTGCCTATCAGTTGAAAACACTAAGTTTTTCTTTGTCAAAACTTTTCCCAAGGAACCACCAATAGACATCGGGGTCCTTCACCCTTGTTCAACCACAAGTTTTACTTAGAAAATTGGGATGAGGAGATTCTTGATAGCTTCCATGTCTTGATGCTCAAGTTGTCCTTTTCCAGGGACATGGCTAAGTACTTAGATTCTTCCATCTGCAGAGGTTGTGCACTTTCCCCACAAGACTTGATTTTCACCAAGACAGACATTTCAGAAGCCTTCTCTTAGACCAAATGGACGCGTTCCAACCTATCATCCCACTACCACCAACTGTCCAAATGGCTAAGTTATTGCAACCTATGTGATCCAGGCCGAGCCCATAATGCCAAGTGGCTGCACTAGAAGCTTCTTAACATTTGGCCTCTCAAATCCCTTTGTTCCTGGGTGGCTTTCCACAAGTGAGATACACAAGGTAAACCATAGAAATGGGCCTTGTGTAACCACTCAACATAACCCATTCACAACCATTCCACCCAGGTGATTCATTCACTTAGTTGTTTTATTAAGTAAAACCACAAGTCCAAAGACTTAGAAATATTTTATCATAGCATGAATATTTCATCACCTTTGTTGCTACTAGCTAGGCTAAGCATGGCATAGATAAACATCTTAACTTAGAAATTTCTAGCAATTCTACAACTACTACGATTTCCCAAGCATAGCATATATAAACCAAAAATTATCCATGCAAGTCTAGCAAAATATTTCTAATGCATATTTGAAAAACATAGGGATAAATCATGAAGCACCACTTTTCTTGGTAGTTTGGAGAGTAGCTACAATCCTCACAATCACAATCACTATTTGCACCAAAATCTACACATAAAATGATAGCACCAAATCACATACAAAATAAATACAATCAAAAATATATGGATGCATGCAATATGATATGTGATGATTTTCTATACTCAACAAGACAAGTGCACAATATTGGTTCATAAACAAGTTCAAAACTTGCCCAATAATCTTTATTTGAACACTAAAACATTTATCAAATAATTTATATGCACAAAATAGACCTACACATGTTTCTGTGATTAAAACCATTATAACAGAAACAAAACATTAAACACATTGTATATTTGGAAAGGGCTTTCTCTCCTGATTCCATTGATATAAAATTCATAAAATTTGGACGTGGGAATCAAAAGTTATGATTAAAACAAAATTAACATCTAATAGATTCAAAATCTGATTTTAAATCTAACTCTCTGACACGCGGCGGCATCTCATTGGCTGGTACCGCTTCGCGCTGGATCGCGTCTGTGAGCCGTCAGATCTAACTTAAACGCGCGGCCCAGATCTAATCTTACCGTTTCGCCTAGGATATATCGTATCCACTGCATCTAGATCTAACGATCCTAAGCAACCTGACCATCCAGTGGCGGCGCTAGCGACGGCGACTGGCGGCGGCGTCTCTGTCAGAGCTGCTACCGGTGTTCCAGGTCGCGCGGGAGTGGAAGAAGGGGCTTACCAAGCTCGCCGTGTTTTGCTGATGCTCAAGGTGGCGATCGCTGGTCAAGGGGCGCGATGTAGTGGCCGAGGGAGCTCGTCGGAGTTGTTGGCGGCGTCAGATGCTTGCTGTCGAAGACGTTGCTGAGGTTCTGCGTCGGCCTGGCATGAGCCAAATGGATTAGGATGTGCGCAAGGACTTGGCGATCATGATAGCATCGGAGGGAAGGCAAGGGGTGGTCGCGTTTTACCTGGATTGCACGTCGGAGTCGAGCGGCGGCTCAGGTGGTCGTGGGCGTGAACGAAGACGTCGCTCCGGGTCACGAGAAAGCAAACAGAAGGCATCAGTGAACGCGCAAGGACACACTGGTCATGATGGTTTGAACCAGAGACAGGGGGGCGGTCATAACTCACCGAGATTGGTCGTCGGAGTGCGTCTGTGTCGCGGCAGAGTGGCTCGAATTCGTGCAGCCTAGTGGCGGAGTGGTGGAGCTAGGTGAGGGGAAATGAGCGGCGAGGGGAGGGGGTCTTATAGCCAGAGCGGGGGCGAGGATCACGCGCGGTATCAATGCCAATTAAGCGCGGAATCAACGCGGCGGTTCTGGAGGAAACGGCGGTGGCGACAGGGTCTGTGCGCGCGGGAGTGGGGAAGAAAGAGCTGACGTGGCTCGGGCCCAGTGGCAGCGTCTGCGGGGTAGTGCGGGTGTGGGTGTGAGAGAGAGGAGAGGGAAACGACCGGGTGGGCTAAATGGGCTGGTTTCTCTGTTGGGCTGAATGTCTGGCGCCGGCCCTTTTTCTTTTCTCTATTCATTTTTCTATTTCTGTTTTGATTTTCTGAATACATTTTCAAACAAATTCAAATGCCATTTGAATTAAAATTGTTCTGGGTTTTTGCAGAGTGCAACCTTCATATAATATTGTGCACAAAACCAAGTGGTCACTTTGCAATTGCCTGGTCAGTTGGAATAAAACAAAATAAACAGTGACATAGCACTAGTTTTAAATAGGTTTTGAAAATGGTTTTCAAATCAAATTTGTTTTGTAATTTTGTTTAAGTATTAGTAATCAAGCAAAAACAATCTAAGAGTAACAAGGTTTGATTCATGAACAACAATCTCTCATTGTAGAGTAGTATTTGATTTAATGTTGATCACATAAAATAATGAGCTCATATGCTCCTGTTTTTGAATTGATTTTTGAAATGAAACCTTACATGATCATGGATGCATGGATGATATGCATGAGTTTGAAACATGATTTTAGGGATGTTACAAATCTAACCCCCTTAAGGTGAATCTCGCCCTCGAGATTCGGATTGGCTAGCAAATAGGTGAGGGTGGTATTTCCGAAGATCATCTTCTATTTCCCAAGTTGCTTCTTCTTCGGAATGGTGGTTCCATTGAACTTTGCAGAACTTAATAGTCTTGGTCCGAGTAACTCTTTCTGCAGTCTCAAGAATCTTGATAGGTTTCTCTTCATAAGTAAGATCACTTTCCAATTGAACCTCTTCCAAGGGTATAGCATCCTTCAAAGAAGTTTCTTCCATTTCTGGATGACATTTCTTAAGTTGACTCACATGGAACACATTGTGAACTGCTGACAAAGACTCTGGCAATTCAATCTCATAAGAAACTTCTCCTTTACGACTCAGAATCTTGAATGTCCCAACATATCTTGGGGCCAATTTACCTTTGACACCAAACCTCTTCACTCCACGAAGTGGTGACACTCTAAGATAAGCTCTATCACCGACTTCATAGGTGACTTCTCTACGCTTAGGATCTGCGTAGCTCTTCTGTCGGGACTGTGCTATCTTCAATCTGTCCTTAACCAGTTTGACTTTATCTTCAGCCTCTTTGATTAGTTCTGGTCCGAACAAACTTCTTTCTCCCACACCATTCCATAGTAATGGGGTGGTATACTTTCTCCCATAGAGAAACTCAAATGGTGCCATCTCAATACTGGCTTGATAGCTGTTGTTATAAGAGAATTCTGCGTAAGGCAGACTTTCATCCCAACTGGCTCCATAGTCTAGGGCACATTCTCTCAACATATTTTCAAGAATCTAATTTGTCCTTTCTGTTTGTCCATCAGTTTGAGGATGAAATGCAGTGCTGAATTCCAACCTCGTTCCCAATGACTCATGTAATTGCCTCCAAAAGTGAGAAGTGAATTGAGTTCCTCTATCAGACACAATACTCTTGGGTACTCCATGTAAACACACAATTCTGCTCATATAGATCTTGGCTAACTTAGCACTTGTGTAAGTTGTCTTCACGGGTATGAAATGAGCCACTTTAGTTAGGAGATCCACTACTACCCAAATAGAATCATATCCTGACCGGGTCCTTGGTAATCCGGTAATGAAATCCATACCAATCTTGTCCCACTTCCAGTCAGGAATAGGTAGTGGTTGAAGCAAACCTGCTGGTTTCTGATGTTCCGCTTTCACTCTACTACACACATCAAACAAGGCAATATGTTCGGCGATGTCCTTCTTGAGATTATTCCACCAAAATCTTTCCTTCATATCCATGTACATTTTGGTGTTACCCGGATGAATGGAATACGGCGAGTTGTGTGCTTCTTGTAAAATCAGTTTCCGAAGCTCCGGATCTTGTGGAACACAGATACGTTTTCCATGCCATAAAGTACCCTGTTCGTCTTCATAGAATCCTTTGGCTTTTCCTTTGCCAATCTTTTCCTTAATCTCTTCAATTTCCTTATTAGTCTTCTGGGCTTCTTTGATCTTGTCCAACAAAGTAGGTTGAACATCCAAAGACATGAGATATCCTTCAGGCACAATCTCCAATCTGAGATCTCTAAATTGGGCACACAAATCATCTGGAGATTCTCCCTTAGTAAGGCCATTCACAAAAACCTTACGGCTTAGAGCATCTGCTACAACATTTGCTTTACCGGGGTGGTATTGCAAACTCAAGTCATAGTCCTTGATGAGTTCTAGCTATCTTCTTTGTCTCATGTTAATTTCTTTCTGGGTGAAGATATACTTCAAACTCTTGTGATCTGTGAACACTTCACATCGCTTTCCCAAAAGATAATGTCTCGATGTCTTGAGTGCATGGACAACAGAGGCTAACTCTAAATCATGAGTAGGGTAGTTTACTTCATGAGTTTTGAGTTGTCTCGAGGCATACGCCACAACTTTTCCTTCTTGCATAAGTACTGCACCCAATCCATGATGAGATGCATCACAATATACTTGGAAATCCTTTTCCAAATCTGGCAAACACAAGACTGGTGCTGTCACAAGTCTCTTCTTCAATTCTTGAAAGTTGAGTTCACAACCTTCAGACCACGCAAATTTCTTGTCTTTCTTTAGCAATTCAGTCATAGGTTTTGCTACCTTGGAGAAATTCTCAATAAACCCCTGCCAAGCCAAGGAAACTACGAACTTCTTTTACTGACTTAGGTGATTCCCATTCAGTCACAGCTGAAACTTTAGCAGGATCAACTGCTACACCATCTCCTGACACAACGTGTCCAAGAAAACCAACTTCATTCAGCCAAAATTCACACTTGCTGAATTTGGAATATAGCTTATGCTCTCTAAGATTCTCTAGTATCAAACATAGATGTCCTTCATGCTCTTCTTTGATCTTGGAGTAGATCAAAATGTCATCGCTGAAAACGACAACAAACTTATCGAGGAACTCCATGAACACCTTTTTCATCATATTCATGAAATATGCTGGAGCATTGGTTAAACCAAATGGCATCACGGTATACTCATACAATCCATACCTTGTGGTGAAAGCTGTCTTGGGTATGTCTTGTTCCCTTATTTTCAGCTGAAAATAACCTGACCGGAGATCAATCTTTGAGAACACACAAGCTCCTTCTAACTGATCAAACAAGTCATTGATTCTAGGCAAAGGGTATTTGTTCTTGATAGTCACCTCATTGAGTGAATGGTAATCTATGCATAAACTTTGACTTCTATCTTTCTTTTCCACAAACAAAACTGTTGCTCCCCAAGATGAAGAACTTGGTTGGATAAAACCTTTCTGTAACTGTTCTCCAAGCTGCTTCTTGAGTTCTTTTAACTCATCAACTGACATCTTGTACGGTCTTTTTGCTATTGGTCCAGATCCTGGTAGCAAATCAATAAGAAATTCCACCTCTCTATCTGGTGGCATTCCCGGCAATTCTTCCGGAAACACATCTGGATACTCACTCACAATAGGCACACTATCTATTCTAACCCCCTTAAGAGAATTTAGCTTACTCCTTTTTGATTCAAAGTTGGTCTTGAATCTGATCCTTTTATTTTCTGGAGTTATGAGTGAGACAGTATGGTTGGCACAATCTATCACTCCCTTGTGCTTAGTCATCCAGTCCATTCCCAAAATGACATCCAATCCTTGGGAGTTTAGGATTATCAAGTTAACGGGAAACTTATACTTTCCAAACTCTATGACTAGATCATGACATCCTGAATTCACTATCATTTCTCCGCCAGGAGAACTTACTTTTATAGGACACCCAATACTTTCTACCGGTACTTCATTTCTTTCAACAAATGCTCTTGATATGAATGAATGAGATGCACCAGTATCAAAGAGAACAAATGCTGGAACATAATTGAGTTTGAACTTACCAGCAACAGCATCAGGCTCCTCATAAATTTCCTCCACATTGATGTGGTTCACTTGTCCCTTTTGAAAAGGGTTGGGCTTGTTGGGTCCTTCAACATTCTTTTCTGGGCATTCATTTGCATAATGCCCCATGTTCTTGCACTTGAAACACTCAACCTGACTAATATCCTTCTTGACAGGCTGGCTTCCACTGCCACTTCCACTACCACTGTGGTGGCTCTTATATCCACCCTTGTGATTCTTGTACTTGTCATTGTGATGACTATGGTGATTCTTGTTGTCATGATGACGGTTGTGGTTGTGGTGCTTGTTGAATTTCCCATGCTTGTGGGATCCTGATGTTGGGGAGATGACCTCGGGTAGGGTAAAGACGGGGAAAGATGAAAGGAAGTTGCCCGTCTAGTTTCCGAGTTATAGTATGAATCGGCCGAATCCTGTAGAGTTCGGCCGAGATAGGAAGGGAAGGACCCTCATAATGATGGCAAGGCGTTACCCGGCCGAGATATTGAATAAGTCGGCCGGGTTAGCCCGAGTAATCTTAATGTAGGTGAAGGATAAGCCGGGTTACGCGAGGCAGGGCCGAATGATACGAAGCTTGCAAGAGAAGGAGAAGCCTAAAGTCAAACTCTAGCCGCAGGCTAGGGAGAATCTGAGCAGAGCCAAGCACAAGGGACAAGGGCGCAGAGTGACAGGGGGACAGAAGGAGGTCACGGAGGTGACAGTCCTGAAGCCCGAGGCACGCAGGAAGGGCCCTCTAGAGCCTTGCCGTCATTAGAAGGGCGACAGGGAAAGGAGGCCGCCGAACTACTATATTGGGGACAAGCATATTCCTCCAATATGCTTGCCCCGTCAGCCCTAAAGGAACCCAAGGCTCTCCTTTATAAGGGGAGGCTTGGACCCTGAGGAGGGCATCAGCTCATTTAGTACCGTTAGGCTGGTAAAGTTCTTCCTTTCTCCTTGAATACAGCTCAAGGAGCACTTGTAGCCCAAGGAAGGAGAAATAAAGATCTTTGCCTTTGTCTTCTGTGTGTAAAATCAACTGCATCTTCCCTCCCCAGATCCCTCTAGCATCCATTGGCCCCATACTTTAGCCTACCCATGGCATCTGCCGTGCCACCACCACGACAGTTGGTGCCCACCGTGGGGCCAGCAGCGGTGCTAGCTGGAGTCATGATCCGGACGGGAAACTTCATCAACACTGGCGAGCGCGTTGTTTCTGGCTTGGTCCGGAGATTCGATCTCTGTGATTACATCAGCGACAATGCAGGCAGCTTCATGGGAAAAACTCCCCCGTGCAACAATGTCTTCATCAGCTTGGGCGGGCACAGGGTCTACGTCGGCGTCGACATCTCCGGCATTTATCCTCACCAGGTTGTTGTTGCAGGAGAGCCACCCCTTAGCGCTGCGAGCCGTCTGCGCGGAGCGCATCCGGTGAGCAGCGTCGAGGTGATGGTCGCAGCCGGAGTACAGGCGGGAGTAGCGGGTGCCGGATCAACCAGAGACCCCGCCGCAGGCGTGCAGGTCGCGCCCAGGCAGACGGCACCACCACCCACCGAGGTAATCCCTCCAGTGACCAACCAGGCCGAAGCACAGGACACTACCCCAAAGGCACCAAGAGTGAGAGGGACACCTCTGGAAAGACCAGAAAACATTCTTCAGGCAACCATAGAAAACCTGACCACACTTGTAGCGCCGATACTTGATCCGGCTAATGCTCAGGTAGAGTTAGAAGAAACCAGGCAAAAGGTGCTGGTAGAGGCAAAAAAGGTGTCGGCCTTGCGGGAATCCTTAAACAGGACCCTGCGAGAATATGCCAAAGCTAATAAGCTTGACGTCGCTCCCGAACGGGTTGACGAGTTGAGATTAAGAGGGAAGAACCTCATAGATGATATCAACAAGGAGCATGATGCTCATAAGGCAGAATCAGTTGATTTGGGTTTGCCGAGGTACAGTACCCCGGCAAAGAACCTGAGGGCGGCAAATGCCGCAGCATTAGAGTTATAGGGATTGACCGGCGAAGCCCGGCAGAAACAGCAAGAAAGAGTGAATGAGCTGGTACGCATCGCGAACCAGCAAAACGAAGAAATGCTCAGGGCAGACCCGGCGAGGCCAGGGGCCTCGCGAATGGTTCACTCGGTTGGAGCAGCACCTGCTTTGTCCGTGGCAGCAGCGTCCTCACCCGGAAACAATGCATGAAGGGACAAAGCGGTAACTTCAGGAAAGAGAAACAAGCAAATCGTTCCGTATGATCCGGCGATAGCTGGGAAAGCAAACGAGAACAGAGGCAATGGAAGCAGAGGTAACAGTGGTGAGAGAAATCTCGGCCGTGCTGAGAAAGACGGCGGAAGCCGAGGCAATGGAGACCTCGGCAGAAGAGAACTCGGAAGAGGCAATCACGAGAACAATATCCCTGTTGAAGTAAGGAGAGAACCGCCGCTCAACCCGCAGCCAAGACATGAACCTCGGCAGGAAAGAGAAGCAAGACCAGCTCGCCACAATCAAGTAAATGAAAGGTACAATGATGGTTATTCCGAGATGGAATATGCGATCCATGGTGGAAATAACCACTATGGAATGCAAGACAGAGTTCTGT
Organism: Avena sativa; assembly: GCA_916181665.1. Taxonomy (NCBI): domain Eukaryota; kingdom Viridiplantae; phylum Streptophyta; class Magnoliopsida; order Poales; family Poaceae; genus Avena; species Avena sativa. The sequence goes on along the minus strand of OV702281.1, from coordinate 383,100,233 downwards.
ACAGAGATCTGCCATCAAATGATGCCAGAGTAAAGCTAGACCGGCTATACCGATCCGAGTTGCTGGAAGAACAGGGTCCACCGGGTCCGACGTGCTTCGGACCACGGATCATGGGAGAACCACCTGTGCCGAACTTTCAGCTGGCAAGAGGCACAAAGACATATAATGGGAGCACCAAACCACAAGACTGGTTGATTGATTATGCCACAGCTGTGAAAATAGCAGGTGGGAACTTACGATGGGCAGTACGGTATGTCCCACAAATGTTGGAGGGACCAGCTAGGGTATGGCTGAATAATCTACCAGTAGGCAGCATCAACTGTTGGTTGGATTTTGAAGAAATGTTCGTTAGCAACTTTACCAGTACATACAAGAGGCCAAACAGGCCGCAACAATTAGCCATGTGCAAGCAAAGGCCGAATGAAACGGACAGAGAGTTTTTAACTCGGTGGTGTAACCTGAGAAACTCGTGTGAAGGAGTTATAGAGTCACAAGCAATAGCTTGGTTCGCTCAAGGATGCCGTTATGCCAGTGTGTTATGGAAGCGACTGCAAAGAGATATGGCAACCACATTAGCAGAAACCATCAGAATAGCGGACTCCTATGCATTGGGAGATCCGACGCAACCAGAATTAATGTCGGCATATCATCGGGAGCAACAAGACCAGTATGCTAGAGATTTGGCCGGGTCATCCAGGCGCAATGACTTTAGAGGAAGAAGAAGAGAAGAAAGGCCGGATTATAGATATAATTCGACCCAAGTGGCAGTGGTAGCGCAAGATCAGCCGAGTCACGGAACGACTCAACGGCAAAAGAAAGGTCCTCATCAGTGGACACCAAGGAATGAAGGAAAAAGACAGTGGACTCCAGAACAAAAGAAGCAATGGCAGGAGAGGCCGAAGTACACGTTCGAATCTATGTTAGATCAGCCGTGTAAATTTCACACGTCAAACCCAGCCAGGCCAGCCAACCATACGACCCGCCAATGTGCATGGATGAAAAATGCAATGGGAAACCCCGCAGGCATTCAGGCAGCACCTCTCCAAGTACATCAGCAGCATCAGCCGCAGTTGACTGGAGCAAATGCACAGCAACTGATGTTACCACCTCCTCCCCCGAGGTATGATAACTCGGACCGGAGAGATGCGGTGCATCAAGTGATGAACCAAGGCCAGGATGGAAGGACAAATCCAGGAAACAATGGACGCAATGATTACATAGAACATCATCAGTCGTATTGCGTGTTCACGACGGAACAGCAAGACAAGCAGAGTGTACAGCGCCGGCATATGGAAGTAAATGCAGTTATGCCGGCAGTACCAAGATATGTGCCTTGGTCAGATCAAGAAGTAACTTGGAGCATAAAGGATCACCCCAAGATAATGCCAAGTCCGGGGTCGTATGCACTCGTATTGGATCCAACATTTGTTGGACCAAGCATTAATGTGAAATTTTCAAAGGTTCTCATTGACAATGGGAGTAGTATCAACATCATGTACAAAGATACCATGCATAAACTCGGAATATCGCATAACATGCTGCAATCCACGAGGAACACTTTCCATGGGATAGTACCAGGGCTTTCGTGCGAACCCATTGGTAAGGTTCGAGTGGATGTATTATTCGGCACAAGAGATAACTGCAGAGCAGAAAACTTAGAGTTTGAAGTGGTGGATCTAGAGAGTTGTTATCATGGTTTACTCGGACGGCCAGCATTGGCCAAATTCATGGGCAGCTGTCATGTGAGTTATCTGAAAATGAAGCTACCCGAGCCACAAGGAGTAATAACAGTAGCAGGGGATTACAGGAAGTCAATGGAATGTGCTTCAGCCGGGTCAAATTTGGCCGAGTCATTGGTTATAGCAAGAGAAAAAAGAAGGATTCAGGAGGTAGCAACCCTCGCTCAGTCGGCATAGCTGAATATGCCGGCATTAGCCAATCCACATGGAAGTGTCTCCTTTCAGCCGACTAAAGAAACAAAGAAGGTTCAGATAGATGAGCAATTCCTAGAGCGTACTGTTACCATTGGTGCAGGCCTAGATGCTAAATAGGAAAGCGAGCTCACCAACTTCCTCCGTGAGAATCGGGATATCTTTGCATGGTCAACTCAGGATCTGCAAGGTGTTCCGAGGGAGTTGGCTGAGCACTCTCTGAATGTAAGGCCAGGAGCAAGACCGGTGAAGAAACCTCTCCGCCGCTTCGCCGAAGACAGGAGAAAAATAATAGGGGATGAAATAGCTCGGCTCATGGCGGCCGGGTTCATCATGGAGGTGCTGTATCCGGATTGGTTGTCAAACCCGGTGCTAGTAGAAAAGAAGAAGGATGATCCGAATGTAGCCATTGTATGGAGAATGTGTATCGATTACACGAACCTGAACAAGGCGTGTCCAAAAGATCCTTTTCCCTTACCTATAATAGACCAAGTCATTGATTCGACCGCTGGTTGTGAACTATTGTCATTTGTAGACGCGTATTCTGGTTTTCACCAGATACCGTTAAATCCGGCCGATCAAATAAAGACTGCGTTTATTACCCCGTACGGGGCTTATTGCTATCGCACAATGCCATTCGGCCTGCGCAACGCAGGAGCAACGTATCAAAGATGCATGCAAAAATGTCTACATTACCAGATAGGAAAAAATGTACAAGTATATGTGGATGATGTGGTTATCAAAACCAAAGAAAGAAAAACACTACTGGGTGATATACGGCAGACCTTCGCGAACCTGAGAAGGTTCCGAATGAAGCTTAACCCGGAAAAATGCACATTTGGCGTGCCAGCAGGAAAATTACTCGGTTTTCTCGTATCTAGCCGAGGTATAGAGGCCAACCCAACCAAGATAAAGGCAGTAGATAGGATGGAGTTTCCGAGGTGTCTAAATGACGTACGAAAGTTCACGGGTTGTTTAGCCTCGCTCAGCCGGTTTGTATGTCGGCTGGGGGAGAAGGCATTACCACTCTATCAACTAATGAAGAAATCAGATAAGTTCATTTGGACTCCACAAGCAGACAGTGCATTTCATGAATTGAAAAGGATGTTGGTCACAGCGCCCATTTTAGCTTCTCCATTATCAAAAGAGCCTATGTTACTTTACATAGCGGCTACCAACAGAGTAGTGAGTGCTGTAATCGTCGTAGAACGAGTCGAAAATGATAAGTCAGTACAGAGGCCGGTGTATTATTTGAGCGAGGTGTTATCCTCTTCAAAGCAAAATTACCCACATTATCAGAAGATGGCTTATGGAGTATACATGTCGGCAAGGAAACTTAAACATTACTTCGAAGAGCACCCCATCAAAGTGATTTGTGAAGCACCAATAGCCGACATATTGAGCAACAAAGATGCAAGTGGCCAAATAGCAAAATGGGCAATTGAATTGTCACCTTATGCTCCGCAATTTGATAGGAGAGATGCAATCAAATCTCAGGTTGTGGCCGACTTCTTCGTAGATTGGGCCGAGGTGCAATATGAGCCACCATTACCAGACCCGAATTATTGGACGATGCACTTTGACGGTTCCAAACTAAGAAATGGTTTGGGGGCAGGAATAGTGTTAACCTCGCCCAAAAGAGATCAGCTGAAATATGTGCTGCAAATACATTTTGCCGCGTCAAACAACGTAGCCGAATATGAAGCACTGGTCCATGGATTGAAGGTGGCAAAAGAGATTGGCATACGCCGAATTTTATGCTATGGGGACTCAGATCTAGTAGTACAGCAAGTCTTAGGCAATTGGGATGCATTGGATGATAATATGTGTATAGATTTCATGTGCAAAAGGTCAGTGGATACTTTGAAGGGTGTGAATTTCACCACATACCTCGGGCAGAAAACGATTCCGCAGACACATTGTCAAAGCTAGGATCAACCAGGCAGTCAATTCCCCCAGGTATCGCCCTAGAGCACCTAAGGAAACCATCGATAACACCATCACCAGAGTCCGAATCCATCTTTATTCCAGCAAATTCAGCAGAAGATAGTGTGCCGATGGAAATTGACCAGCAATATAACCCAGAATTCCCCAAGAGAAAGACAGCTGAGGTAAGCATAACTATGGAGAAAGCCGAGGTAGTTATGTTGGCAGAAAACATGGAGATAGACAGTGAGACCACACCAGAGAAAATCACACCTGTATGGGCGCAACCCATACTCTCTTTCCTTAGAGATGCGACTTTGCCGAATAATGAGGTGTTAGCAAGACAGATAGAAAGGATAGCTAAAGCTTATACGATCATAAATAATGAGCTATACAAAAGAAGCGTCACAAGCGTATTGCAAAGATGTGTGAGTTTGGCAGAAGGCCAGGAGATCCTCCTAGATATACATCAAGGAGAGTGTGGACATCATGCCTCATCTCGTGCCTTAGTGGCCAAAGCATTCAGGCATGGGTTTTTTTGGCCAACGACGTTGAAAGAATCCAAAGAGATGGTTGAAAAATGCAATGTTTGTTAGAGATATGCAACCAAGATACACATGCCATCGTCCGAGTTAAAAACGATACCCATTACTTGACCGTTTTCTGTGTGGTGCTTAGATATGGTGGGACTATTTAAGCCGGCCCGAGGGGGATGACCCACATACTGGTTATGGTGGACAAGTTCACAAAATGGATTGAAGTGAAACCAATAAAAAATGCGATGGGCCCACAGCAGTGAAATTCCTCAAAGATATTATCTTAAGATATGGATACTCGCACAGTGTTATTACAGATAACGGCACAAACTTTGTAGAAGGAGCTTTTGCTAGATTTTGCCAAGAGAAGCACATAAGATTAGATGTTGCCTCTGTGGCTCACCCAGCATCCAATGGGCAAGTGGAAAGGTCTAATGGACTAGTATTGTCCGAAATAAAACCACGACTCGTCGAACCGCTGCAAAGGTCGGCAGGATGTTGGATTGAGGAACTACCAGCAGTATTATGGAGCCTCAGGACTACTCCAAACATATCAACAGGTTATACACCATTCTTTCTGGTATACGGGGCTGTCACATCCCAAGATTTTCCAAATCTTGTAATGTGAAAATAAATGAATAAAATAAAACTTTGTTTGATTTTCAGAGCCAGAGGAAACTTTTTGAATTTAAATGGAACTTCAAATCTATTTGGATTAAATAAAATCCTAAAAAGGATTTAAAAGGGTAAACATTTATAAAAGGAAAATAAAATATTTGGAATTGCTATTTTGAATCTTTTTATAAAAAGGTTTTGGTTCTCAATGAAAAGAAAGGTTTTCAAATAAAGATTATTTTATAAAGCCAAATAAACACTTGGCCAAGTTTGTGAAACAAAAAGGTTTTACTTTGTTTTAAATAATAAAGGTTATTTAAAATAAAACAATAAAGGATTTAATACCCAATTTTATTAAAAGGTTTTTCCCATTTTAAATAAACACTAAAACTTATTTAATTACTTTAAATAAGTTTTCCAAATATTTTATAAATAAAACTTACTGAAGTGTTTTGACTTTATTTTAGAATTCAAAATAAAGATTTAATAAAACAAATCCTATTTGATTTAATAACCAAGGTCCAATTTTATTTAATTATGAACACTAAAACAAAAATGTTAATTTATTTTAAACAAGCTTTCCAAGTATTTTTCACTTTTCAATTAGTACCTACTGATTTGGTTTTGGAAAATATTTGGATTTAAATAGAGCTTGAAATAAATCAATTCTATTTTGATTTATTAACAATGTCCATTTATTTAATTAATAATGGACCCTATTATTAAAATTATTAATTTGAATTTGGATTTTGGATCATGTTACTGAACAGAACTAATTTCAATATTACAAAGTTTGGGTGTTGTTTGAATTGATTTGAACCATGTTTGTTGATAGAAATTTCAAAACAGAAATCAAAAATAGAAATAGAAAAAGATTACAGGAAGAAAAAAAAATAGAGACGGACTCAACCCAACTGGCCAAGCCCATTAAGCCCAGTACCAGCCCAGCCTTTCACTCCCCGAACAGAAAACGATTCGCACCTCGTTTCTGACCCGCACTAAATATGAACAGTGGACCCTCTCCCTCGCTTCTTTTTCCACTGACCGGTAGGCCCACTTTCTCCTGTTCTTCCTCCTCACCCGCGCGACTCCTTCTTCCCCCTCGTCGCTGTTTCCTGCCGATGATTTCGCGGCCTTAATTCGCTTTAACTCGACCACCGTTACTAGCTTTGATCACGCAGGATTAAACGCCCATGTCTCCTCTATATTTCCCCTCTGACACACCGCGCTGGCACGCCCTAGACCTCCCCAATTTCCTCCCCGAGCACCCTCTGTTCCGACGAAGTCCGGTGCCGAATTCCGGCGACTCGACACCGCCCCGTGCCTCCCTGTGCAACCTAGCAGCTTCCCCACTTCCAGACACATCTCCCAGTACCTTTAGTTCGACCGCGGGTGCCCCAGAGCGTCGGCTACGACAAGCTCTGAACGACGCCGCCGCCTGCAACTTCTCCGACGAGCCCCGCAGGTAAATTCCAGCCGCCCCTCTTCTTCTCGTTCACGCACACAGCATCTCCGTGATCTCCTGCGCCTAACCATACATCTGGTTTGTCGTCTCGTGAACCCCAGTACCGTCCCCGACCACGTCCAGAGCCGTCTGTCGCTGTAGCAAGCTCCGGCGAGGAATTGCAGCAGACCCCGAGCGCCCCTTGACCCTAGGAGACCACGTCGAGCTTCCTCAGGCCTTTGCGAACGTGGTGAGCACTTTTCCCTCCTCCCTCGCTTCCTATTTCACCATCGACGCCGCCGTCTGCCCGTCGCCGCCGCGCACAACCGCGCAGCGCCGCCAGTTAATGGCCATTTGTTTAGGTCCGTTAGATCTGGATCGGGCGAACAGGATTAGGTCACTTAAACGCCGAAGGGGTATGTTTTCAGAACCGTGCGATCAAGTTGGATCCTACGGTCCGCGTCTGTCAATCCGCATGAAGCGGTACCGTCCAATGAAACCCTGCCGCGTGGCACTAGATTTGTTTTAAAAGAAATTTGAATCAGATTTATTTGCAAACTTCAAACCCTTGTAACTTTGGATCCACACGTCCAAAAATTACAAATTTTATGTCGTTGGATTCAGGAGAGCAAGACCTAACCAACAATGGCCTTAGTTTAGAAAATAGTATCTGTTAGTTTGCTTGATTTTGCAGATTCTTTTGTGAGCTTGTTTAGAGTAGAAAAATTGTTTAAAATTGATTTTAGGATTAAATCTTTTGCAGAATGGTTTGTATTGACCTTACTGACCCTAGGAACCAACCCATGGCTTTGAAAATGGATTTGGAAGAATTTAGGAAGGATTAAATGAATTAGTCCATTTCTAGCCAAGTGAAAATAATGGTTTTATTATGAGAATGATCTTGGAATAAAAACCTTGGGAAAATATTTTGATTCAAAGCTACTGACCCCAAAACACCAAGTCTTGAGAGTTAGAAACTTTGGGTGAAGACTTTAAGGTTTTTAGAATTGATAAAACTAATTTCCACCACATAAAATGATGAATGGTTTTAAAAATGGTTTTGGGCAAAACCCTCTAACTAGTGACTTTGCCATTTTGGTAAATGACCAATTTGGACCCTACAAAGTTTAGAAGCCTAGTGGAGACCACCATTGCAATTAGAACCATCTCTTACATGCTTACATGCATGACTTAGATTTTAGATTCCATAGTTTTGTGTGGGTGAAATGATGTTTGATTGATTATTTGAATGCTAGTTGATTTGGTGTTTGTTTGATTGATTGTAGTGAAATTAGCAAAGTGAGAAACTAGCAAGATCAAGGAGTGAACCATCATTCCCTTCCAAAAAGGCAAGTGACACTATCATCTAAAGTCCTACTATTTTCATTATACTTAGTGGATTTTGAAAACATGCATGAAAATAATTTATACTTATGCTATGCTAAATCCTAATAGGATGCCCTTACATTACTTAGTGAAAACATTTAAGTTGTACATGCTTAGCCATGATATATTTTGAAAAGAGATGCATGTTGAGATTTTACAAAATTGAGAAAAGAACTTGTGTTTTATATAATAAAACAAGGACTCAATTAACCACCTAGGTGGAGGATACTTTAAGTTTTGGAGAAGGTGGCAACAAAAGGAACCACGTCTATGGTAATCACTTTGTGTTGGGCTCCAAAAGAAAACCACCTAGGAAACTTAGAGATCAAACATGCTTCTCCAATTGTGGCTTTCGTGTGCAACCACATGCTATTATGGCTCTGGCTTAGTCAATTACATTAGGAAGACCCATACATTGTCTTTAGTTACTGGACATGGGGATCTGGAATGCTTCATGGGGGCTGAAGACAAAGCTAGCAATGATGTATGGTAGGACCTTTTGGAAAGACTTCGTCACATTCTCAATCTGCCAGTTCTCCATCTTGGTGAGTGCTAATCCAGTAGGCCACTGGTGGCAAAAGGATGAGATTGTGACATGTGGGTAAAGTGTACTCCTTCTGCAGAAGTTAATAAAATCTAAGTACTTAGCCGTGTCCCCGGTTATGGACAATACTGAGCAACTAAAGTTTGAACTATGGGAGATCTCGACATTCCAACTTCTAAAAGAAAAACTTGATGCCCTTGAGTGTCTACCAAGGAATTCAAAGAGAATTTATAAAGTTTGATGCACTTGGGGTTACCAAGGAGCTCAAGAGATTTTTGACAAGGACTTGAAAACTTGAGTGTCTACCAAGGAGTTCAAGGGATTCTTGGAAAAGAGATTTGGCAAAGGACCAAAACCATTTTTGAAAAGATAGGATAAAATATTGCTTTGTGCAAATAAGCCTTAAACTCCACTTAGCCAAATATGCATGTATTGATAGGATCCACTCTTATTATACATAGAAGTGAAGCTTGCCAATACAATTCAAAATGTATTGACCCTTGTGGCTGTAACTTGTAATGTTGCAGGTTTGATTGTTTTTAGTGAAGATTGTTTGATTAGGATTACAAAGTATACAACCAACATCTACCTGTGGAACTTTGAAGATGAAGGACCCATGATTTTATTTATTCCGCTGCAATGTAATGTAATAGCCAAATGAGCTATGTAATGATGTAATAAAATTATGTTATTCCTGGTTGTAAAATTATATTATGACCTTTGTTTCTTGATATTACATCTTAACTGTGGATGCTAGATATTGATCCAGGGACTAGCATTGTAAAACACAGGAGGAATCTACCTTATTAGGTTCAGACCCCTACAGGGGCAGAAGCCGTGTTTCCAGCCGACATAATACATGACTCGCCAAGAGTTACTCAATATACAACTTCAGAAGTAAATGAAGTAGCTCGGCAAGATACTGTTGATCTGCTAGAAGAAGCCAGAGAGCTGGCGCTATCAAGATCAGCTATTTATCAGCAGAACTTGCGACGATATCACAGCAAGAAGGTGAATCCAAGAGTGTTCAAACAAGGAGATTTAGTTCTCCGACTGGTGCAACGCACGGCCGGCATGCACAAGCTGTCGCCTCCATGGGAAGGACCATTCGTCGTGAGCAAAGCATTGCACAATGATGCCTATTACCTAATCGATGCTCAATCCCCTGGAAAGAACAGGGCAGACAAAGCCGGCGAAGAAACAAAAAGGCCATGGAATGTAGCTTTACTTCGTCCATTTTACTCGTAGCAGTCATCAGTGACACATTGTAAAGTAGTATCTCAAGATCAAGCACCAATTATGTTTTGAACCTCGGCATCCAGAGCAGTGACTCGGGGACTGCCATATGTTATTTCAATTTCATGTTATGTATTAAACCTCGGCATCCAGAGCAGTGACTCGGGGACTGCCATATGTTATTTCAATTTTATGTTATGTATTAAACCTCGGCATCCAGAGCAGTGACTCGGGGACTGCCGTATGCTATTTCAATTTTATGTTATGTACTAAACCTCGGCACCTTGAGCAGCGACTCGGCAACCGTCTTATATTATTTCTGAAATTTGGTTTACACACTAAACCTCGGCATCCAGAGCAGTGACTCGGGGACTGCCATATGTTATTTCAATTTCATGTTATGTATTAAACCTCGGCATCCAGAGCACTGACTCGGGGACTGCCATATGTTATTTCAATTTTATGTTATGTATTAAACCTCGGCATCCAGAGCAGTGACTCAGGAACTGCCCTATGTTATTTCAATTTTATGTTATGTACTAAATCTCGGCACCTTGAGCAGCGACTCGGCAACCGTCTTATATTATTTCTGAAATTTGGTTTACACACTAGACTTCGGCGCCATAGGCAGTGACTCGGGGACTGCCATATATTGTTTCGAAGTAGTGGTTAGCCTTTGATACAAGGAAGGTATCAAACTTCGACACTCGAAATAAGACCAGCTCAATCTCGTATGATATTCGAAGTCCACACCCAGATTAATGGTCTAAACCACGGGAGTACAAAGGCAAATATATATCCCAAAATCAAGAAATTGCAGGCCGTCAAAGCAAGGATTCGGACGAACAAGACCACTTAAACAAAGTGATAACAATTACAAATATATATGTCTCAGCAGCACACGGCAAAAGAAATTCATACCATACAGAAGACGGACAAATATTCCACGTACATCATACGCCCGGCATACCAGGGATAAGAAATGACTTAGAGGTTTTTAGCTGGAGAGGCAATAACTTGGTCAGGGGCTGGGCACTCCGAGGTAGGTGGAACTTCGGCCGAGGTTGCCTCTCCCTCCACAGACCCAGGAGCGACTTCGGAGGAAGCCCGAGGCTGCTGAGGAGCGTCAGTTTGTGCAGTAGAATGCCCAGTACCTTTGGATGAGGATCATGCGTCGCCATTGCCATCTGAGCTCGAACTGGAATCACCAGAAGTAGCCGAGTCATCCTCATCTTCTCCTTGTTCAGCTGAGTTGTTATCCGACGCATCCTCAACTACGACCTCGTCTTCCGGGTTAGGAAGGAAACTCGGACCTTCGTTCTAGGTATGCACGTCGGCATACTCAACGAGCTGGAAGGCGCGAGCTTGCCGAAGAGCGACAAAGGTTGGGTCCTCAACCCAACGGGAACCAGTGCGCAATTTTCCCAAGATATCAAGAGAAATATCTTCATACCATGACATGATAACAGTGAGAGCCATATCAGCGCCAGCTCGTCCGGCTGATTCCCTCCAAAGACTTAGTTGCCTCTCGGATGCCATTAATCTTTCCACCAGCAATTGGACCTGATTGATATCAGGAGCCCCAGAAGTATTCGGCCAGAGAACATGGTAGGCTCGGATAGCTGCCTGCACCAAATCCCTGCCCATAATCTTCATCGGACCAACTGCAGCACCGACAGCAACCAGGAAATCTTCCATCGAGTACTCCGAGTCCGCGTCAACAGGAACACCTCGGCGCACACGAGCACTAAGAACCGCTTTAGAGCTCACGGGCTTAGCTTCTGGAAAATGATCTACGCAAAACACCAATGCGTCAGTCGGCAGTAGGAAAAAAGAAAAAGATAATCCGGTCGTGCTAAGAAGCTTACGATGAATATAACTCAGCATTATCTGAAGGTCTTTAGCCCAGTCAATCTTGCTCTTCTCAAAGCGAGCGATCTCCTAGCTCATTCCCTGAGTTTTCAGTTCGGCAGCCTCGAGGAGCTCTTTATTTTTCTGCAGTTGCAGAGCTAGCCGATTTTTCTCCTCGGAGAACTCCTGGTCGACCTTTTCTAATTCGGAATTCTGAGAGAGCTTAAGGGCCTCCACCTCGGCGCGCAGGCGAGCTATTTCATCGTCTTTTTCTTTTAGCTGCGCCGAATGAGTAGCGCTTTGTTCTAAAAAATGCAGCATCACATCAGTCATGGGCGTGCAATCTTGGTGAGATGCTTCAAAGGTTTGTAACTCGGCTTTACCAAAGCCAAAAGAGATAAAAAAAACTTAGCGCACATTTTAAAGAGGGAAGGTATAAAGTAAAAGGGCAACTAACCTTCCAGGGTCTTGACTTTCTTCTCAAGACAGATGTTAAGATTATTGATGTTACCTATTTACCAACAAACTGAGCCGACATCTCGCATACAAAACAGTAAGAATGTCGGAGATGACGAAAAGAATTGTCGACTTACCAGCTTTTTTCACCACAGGAATAACTTTCTCATATTTTTCTTCCAATTTTCTATGCGAAAAAAGCAATCTTTGAAATTTGGCAGTCCGCCGGTCATGTGCAACCTAAGCAATAGAGCAAACGATGAATGGATATTCGAAGCTAAAACAGATCCGAGTCAAGCAAAACTTAACCTGGATCTAGGCGGCTGAAGATTCGAAGCTAAAACAGATCCGAGTCAAGCAAAACTTAACCCGGATCTAGGTGGCGGGATATTCGAAGCTAAAACAGATCCGAGTCAAGTAAAACTTAACCCGGATCTAGGTGGCTGGATATTCGAAGCTAAAATAGATCCGAGTCAAGCAAAACTTAACCCGGATCTAGGTGGCTGGATATTCGAATATAAAACAGATCCGCGTCAAGCAAGACTTAACCCGGATCTAGGTGGCTGGATATTCGAAGATAAAATAGATCCGAGTCAAGCAAAACTTAACTCGGACCTAGGTGGCTGGATAATCCAAATTCAGATAGAGACAAATCAAGCAGAATTTAAGGTAGATCTAGCTGGATAGAGGTTCGAATCATAAAACTTCCAAACGAATAACAAGTTATTCGCTTGCAAGCTTCGGGGACTAGAATATATATAATAGCATCTGGAGAATTAATCAAAACTCCATAAAAAGCAATTACCTCATTCATCTTGTTACTATCAAGAACGATCTTGGCGGCTTGATGCAGGCGGCTGCTGATGTCGGAAAGCTGAAACGGCTGGCTGGCTGGGTTACCCTCGAACTGATCGGCAGCATTCCAGTTATTGGCGTATTCAACCAGTGAGCCGAGGCTGTTTCCACTCGCCGTGCGAGTTAGGACTTTACCTCGGACGTGCCGTGTAACCACTGCTGCCGCTGGGCTTTTATGAAGAGCGAGCTGGGTACCGGCGGCCGAAGTAACGGAGGCTTTGGCAGAGGCACTTCCTTTGCGCAGCACATCGGCTATACTTGGCTGAGAAGAGCCGGCAAGACCTTTATGGGAGGAGGAAGCTTTGATGACGACGGCTTTTCTTGTTTTAGAAGAGGCATCAGTAGGAGCTGATACCTCGGCAATGGGAACGGCGTCTTTAGGAGCCGGAGGATTCACGGTCGCAGAAGGCGCTGAGATATGGACATCCTCGTCCAGGGAAGGAGTCACTGTGGAAACCGCGGGGGCAGAAAGAGGCTCAGTAGAGACATTAGGATTCACAAAGAAGGCAGCAGGGTCGGCAGAAATATCTGTGGGCCGAGTGAAATCAACATCAACGGGAGGAATCTCGGGGACATCGTGGCGAGGTGGCGTCCGATTCGGAGCTGGAGGTGATGCAGCGCGAGCAGGACTGGGAATCCTGGTATCTTCAGTAGGCGGAGGAGACGGCTGCCGAGTCATACGACCCGTCATGCTAGGACCGCCGGGCTTAACAGAAAGTGGAGCACTGTGAAAATAAAAAAAGGGGTCAGGTTAAAAAGCAGAAAGAGAGAAACAAGAAATACGAGCAAAAGGAACTTACCCCGCGACTCCAGGCATGGTCTTGCTCCTGGGAGGATTCGGAGCGGATTTCTTCATTCGTTTCTTGGGGGCCGCCTTTGAGGCACCAGCGGGAGCCCCACGTTTCCCCGAGGTAACAGGGGGCCGGGAAGCAATAGGCTCGGCGTCGTGAACCTGACCGGCCGGATTAGCTGGGAAAGTAGAAGCCGGAAATGCATAAGAAATGGGCATTGCGGCAACTACCTCTAGAACTTGGACCTCGTCCGAATCACCTTCCTCCTCATGGGCCGAGGTCTTGCCACGAGCACGGGCCGGAGCGGGGTCCGACTTAGGGACGAACTCTTCCGAGTCCGGCTCCCCACTGTCCGGGGTATTCCGGTCCGCAGGCCACGGAAGTGATAAAACCTCGGCGTCCTCATCCTTCTGCTCCGCAAACCTCTGTAAGACGAGAAAGAAGAAGATTAGCAAAGACGGTTACGAAAGCAATGGGAAAGCAAAGCATTAGTGATTAAGCTTACTTCAGGAGGGGGATGCTCGCGGGTGAACGGCTTCAATCCCCAAGCCCAATCCTCAGGCATCTCCTTCTTAAATATAGCTCGGACACGCTTAAAGATGAGATAGTTGTCCAGCTCCACGGTCGAGACTCGGTTGGGGTCAAGAGGACCGCTCATGTAGCAGAGTTTGTGCGTGCGCTTCTGGAATGGGCAGATTCAGCTACTGACGAAGGTAGCCATCAGATCCTCGCCGCGTAACCCGACGCGGATCAGTTCCTTAAGCCGAATCTCAAAAGCCTCGGCCAAAGCGTGACTCTTCCTCGGATTATAAGTCCAGTTCTCCTTGGAAGATGTGCCGATGGAGAAGGCAGGGAGCCGAATCTTATCCTCCTTTCCCGTGTTCTTGACGTAGAAGAAGGATTTGTGCCACTTCTTGCACGACTCTAGCCCCGTGACACGAGGAAATACGGACTTACTGCAAGGTGTAATGGACGCTGCTCCACATTGGGTAAGCAACTTCTCGGAAGGGTGCAGAGACTTGTCTAGGACAACGTTAGAACGAATCTGGAAAAACTTCGACCAGACATGCACGGACGGCCACAGGCCGAAGTATCCCTCCGAGGCAGAGATGAAGGTCGAGAGAGAGGCAATGGCGTTGGCAGGGAGATGCTGCGGCTGAAGGCCGAAGTAATCAAGAAACTCCCTGGCAAAGTCGCTAAGAGTAAGACCAAAGCCGCGTGCGAAATGCGACATGAAAACTACGTACTCTCCCTCCCTAAGGTCTGGAGAGGACTCGCTGCCGGATAAGCGACAAGATACCTCGGCGGGAATCCGACGAGTCCGAATAAGCCACTCGATCTCGCGGCGAGTGACAGAGGAACCCTGCCATGAGCCCCGCTCGGGCCCAGATCCAACATCGTCGTCCTCGACGAGCGCGCCACTGACGGAACTAGACATGAGATCGCCGGAAAAACTTGCGGAGGAAGAGAGAGCGGCGGAGGAAAACCTAGAGCTACAGGGCCCCGTCGTGGTTCCACCCAAAAACGGCGGCGAAGCAGAGAAAGAACTGCCGCGCGGGTAAAGAGGAGGAACAGAGATCTCTAGACGGAAGGCTAGGCAACAGGACCGGAAGAACTCACCGGCGACGGTGGCGGAACGAGCAGCAGGGGTGAAGGCGACGGAGCGGTACGGCGGAACCTCTGCCGTGGAGAACTCAGACGAGCGCACGGCGGCGGAAGCGTGAGCGGAGGAAGAGGCGCGGGGAAGAAGAAGGGCACGGGCGAGCGAAAAGGGGAAAGTAAATCCCCCAGCGCCGCGCCCCTCTTTATAACCGCGTAACTTGCGAGGTAGTGGGATCGTGCGTGAGGCAGTTGATCGCGTAGATCGTGTATGTAGCACCAACGCACGATGATGAGGGGAACCGCACCAGCGACCACACAGTGGGAAAAGAAAGCCACGATCCCCGATGGAAACGGCACGCGAGGCGTCGCAGAGCCGACGCGACAGGCGCAGCGGTAGCTATAGACTGACAATAAACACTGTAGAGGAACAAAAAACTAGAAATGCAATGATGAGTAGGACACGTAGGACGAGGCGTACGCGATAAGATAGGATGATACCGTGAGCAAATTAACTCGGAAACAAGGCAAAGGAAATCTCTTGAAACTGATATGGCCCGGCCGAAGTTATTGGCAGGGCCATACCAGCTTCGGGGACTAATGTTGGGGAGATGACCTTGGGTAGGGTAAAGACGGGGAAAGATGAAAGGAAGTTGCCCGTCTAGTTTCCGAGTTATAGTATGAATCGGCCGAATCCTGTAGAGTTCGGCCGAGATAGGGAAGGGCAGGACCCTCATAATAATGGCAAGGCGTTACCTGGCCGAGATATTGAATAAGTCGGCCGGGTTAGCCCGAGTAATCTTAATGTAGGTGAAGGACAAGCCGGGTTACGCGAGGCAGGGCCGAATGATACGAAGCTTTCAAGAGAAGGAGAAGCCTAAAGTCAAACTCTAGCCGCAGGCTAGGGAGAATCTGAGCAGAGCCAAGCACAAGGGACAAGGGCGCAGAGTGACAGAGGGACAGAAGGAGGTCACGGAGGTGACAGTCCTGAAGCCCGAGGCATGCAGGAAGGGCCCTCTGGAGCCTTGCCGTCATTAGAAGGGCGACAGGGAAAGGAGGCCGCCGAACTACTATATTGGGGACAAGCATATTCCTCCAATATGCTTGCCCCGTCAGCCCTAAAGGAACCCAAGGCTCTCCTTTATAAGGGGAGGCTTGGACCCTGAGGAGGGCATCAGCTCATTTAGTACCGTTAGGCTGGTAAAGTTCTTCCTTTCTCCTTGAATACAGCTCAAGGAGCACTTGTAGCCCAAGGAAGGAGAAATAAAGATCTTTGCCTTTGTCTTCTGTGTGTAGAATCAACTGCATCTTCCCTCCCCAGATCCCTCTAGCATCCATTGGCCCCATACTTTAGCCTACCCATGGCATCTGCCGTGCCACCACCACGACACCCGATCTTCCACTATCATCATAATGGGAATGCTTGTGAGACGATCCCGAGCTGTGCTTGTCCGAGTGCTTTCTCTTCCTACTCTCAACTTGCTTCATTTTGTTCTCCAAAATAGCAGCCTTATCACAAAGAGACTGGTAAGTGGGAACGTAGGCCACTGATAGCTGCAGGTTCAGTTCATCATTCAACCCTTCAAGGAACTTTTCCTTCCTCTTAGCATCAGTGTCAACTTCATCCGGTGCATAACGCGCCAGATTGTTGAACTCCTCAATATATTCAGCCACGCTGCAGTGGCGCTGCTTCAGATTATGGAACTCTTTCTTCTTCAAACTCATCACTCCGGATGAGATGTGAGCAGTACAAAAATCATCTTCAAAGATAGCCCATGTCACATCTGCAATGGGAGTGGCGATCTGGAAGTTATCCCACCAAGTAGCTGCTGGTCCTTCCAACTAGTGAGCTGCAAATCTGACTTTCTCTTCATCAGTACAACCAACTGTTACCAAGTCCTTGTTCACAGAGCGTAGCCAATCATTGGCCACCATAGGATCAGTTGTTCCTGAGAACTTTGCTGGCCTCAATCTCAAGAACCTGGTAAGCATGTCAAAGCCCGGTGGGTTGTTCTGATTGTTGTTGTTGTTGTTGTTGTTGTTGTTCTGATTCTGGATGAACGTAGTCATCATCTGCATCAGCTGAGTCTGAGCTGTCATCATTTGCTGCATCTCAGGGGTGATGTTGTTATTGTTGGGGTTGGGATTGGCACGACGGGGAGGCATCTGTGGTTTGTTCAATAGAGATAAGAATAAGATAACCATAGATGTTAACATGCACAATACATCACGTAGACAATCATCAAACATGCGTCATAATAAAAATAGTTCAACAACATAAACGACAAGTTTGCAAAGTAAACACACCAATATCAAGCCATCCACATGTTGGATGGTCATTGCGACTCAATATAAAGTATGATAAATAAATGATAAATGAGTAGTCATCACTACTCCTCGGCATCAACCTCCTCCTCAACAAAGGTAGGACCTGCATTCTCCATAGCGGTCTTGTATTCCTCGACATTGGTGGTCAAGGTCTCTACTTTGGCTTTGAGAGCCCTCTTCTGAGAACAAAGCCTCTTAATCACAGTCTGCTGATGCTCGAGCTCGAAGTCCTTGGCCTCCAGTTCTGCAGTCATGTCTCGAATCCTCTTGTTCCTATCTTGGACTCGCTTCTCTTGACTCTTGAACTTTTTACCTTGACTCTCAAACTTGGCCTCCATCTCCTTGACTATCTCATCTTGCTCCGCGAAGAGCTTGTCCTTCTCACGAAGCTGCACCTAGAGTTCGTCATTTCTAAGCATGACGTTGGTCCTATCAGTGTCCACGTGCCTAAGGAGAACCTCTAAGTCCTGGAGGTATAGACGAATCGGCTCTGCTGTCTCCCTTGAAGTGTCCTCGAAGTCGATGGACTCTCCATCCTCATCACGTCTACCGAAGGCGTGGAAGTGAGTACCTCTAACCTGTCGAGAGTGTCTCCCTAACAGATGTCTAATCAAGTCCTGCATGACTACCTCTAGGCCTCTCTCCTTGTCATCGTGCATGAGCTTGAAGATGATAGCTTCCGTGGTAGGCTCAGTTTGGCGTTCGGGCTGATTGACCTTGAAACCCCAAAGGTCTTTCCTCTCAAACTTGGTGAGTGGAAGCACCATGATGGTAGGAAGAGGGAGATTGAGCAAAGTAGTGAGCTCAATAATACGAGGGCCAAAACGAGTTCCCTAGAACTCTTCAACAGTGCTGATGGTAACATTAGGCATCTATTTAATAAGATAGAAAAAGTTAGAATCAACACAATTTAAGACAAATCACAAGACATGGCATCACATGCATAACACTGACAAACACACAAGTCATAGCATACATAAAATTCATTACAAACGTCCAAGGTTCAACTTATTAGACAAAAAATTTGGAAAATAAAATGATAAGTGTGGTGGTCCAACTAACGAAGTATGCTTACAATCCCATCTCACTTGCGAAGTTGGATAATAGGGCATCCCTAGAGGCAATCTGTTTGTCTTGATCACATGACTCCATTTCTAAGTCTATGATGTCTTTCCTTAAACTTTGATTGGTGGCCTCTAGCTCTTGGGTATGTTTCTTTTCTTCCCTAAGGTCATTCTGGGTGTTAAGCATTCTGCACTTGATTCTATCACCAAGTTCTTTGATGGCTCTCCAAGCTGCATCCCTTGCTTAATCAAAGAATGTGATGTGCATCATTGTGTTGGTGACCATGCAGAATCCTGAGTCCTTGTGGTTGTCTTCCTTGTTTTTATACAAGTGAAGTTGCACCCACCAGTATTCAACTCCTTCATCCATCACAGGAAAACCTTTGTACACAGCTGCACCATGTATTCCCATGGCAACCGTGAGGTCCTTAAGAGCCTTGGGGAACTCTGTCTCACATTCCAAAGTCATTGTCATGAGTGGTCCCTTTTTCACGGCTTTGTTGATGGAGTTCATCTACAAATAGAGATGAGAAAGAAGATTAGAAAAGTTTACGAGAAGAAAAGACAAGTGTGGAAGTTGTTGAAAAATTTTCCTTAGTGGTTTCCAATCCTAGGATCATAATCCTACAGGCAACACAGTGCTATGATACCATCTGTAAGATCCCTCCTTTATAAAGGAAAAAGGATCCCTGTGATTGCAATGCTAGTCCCTGGATCAATGCTAGCATCCACAGTTTAAGATGAAGTACACAGAAACAAAGGTCATTATTACAGTTATTCCAGAGACAAACATAGTCTTTTACAACTCCATGGCCACATGCCTAGTACAAGAGTTTAAATGAGTAAATATATAAATAAGTCTTCATGTTCATGTGCCACAGGCAAGAATGTTGAGTGTAGACTCATGACTCCTAATCATCATCAGAATATCCTGCAACATCACAAGTTACAGCCACAGTGGGTCAATACATTGGAATAGTATTGGCAAGTGATACCTTAGTATAATGTTGGTGGACTAAAATACTATATGCATTTTGGCTAAGTGTAGCTTAGGCTTGCTTTGCTCAAAAATAGGTTTTGCCTATCAGTTGAAAACACTAAGTTTTTCTTTGTCAAAACTTTTCCCAAGGAACCACCAATAGACATTGGGGTCCTTCACCCTTGTTCAACCACAAGTTTTACTTAGAAAATGGGATGAGGAGATTCTTGATAGCTTCCATGTCTTGATGCTCAAGTTGTCCTTTTCCAGGGCATGGCTAAGTACTTAGATTCTTCCATCTACAGAGGTTGTGCACTTTCCCCACAAGACTTGATTTTCACCAAGACAGGACCTTTCAGAAGCCTTCCCTTAGACCAAATGGACGCGTTCCAACCTATCATCCCACTACCACCAACTGTCCAAATGGCTAAGTTATTGCAACCTATGTGATCCAGGCAGAACCCATATTGCCAAGTGGCTGCACTAGAAGCTTCTTAACATTTGGCCTCTCAAATCCCTTTGTTCCTGGGTGGCTTTCCACAAGTTATATACACAAGTTAAACCATAGAAATGGGCCTTCTGTAACCACTCAACATAACCCATTCACAACCATTCCACCCAGGTGATTCATTCACTTAGTTGTTTTATTAAGTAAAAACACAAGTCCAAAGACTTAGAAATATTTTATCATAGCATGAATATTTCATCACCCTTGGTTGCTACTAGCTAGGCTAAGCATGGCATAGATAAACATCTTAACTTAGAAATTTCTAGCAATTCTACAACTACTAGGATTTCCCAAGCATAGCATATATAAACCAAAAATTATCCATGCAAGTCTAGCAAAATATTTCTAATGCATATTTGAAAAACATAGGGATAAATCATGAAGCACCACTTGCCTTGGTAGTTTGGAGAGTAGCTACAATCCTCACAATCACAATCACTATTTGCACCAAAATCTACACATAAAATGATAGCACCAAATCACATACAAAATAAATACAATCAAAAATATATGGATGCATGCAATATGATATGTGATGATTTTCTATACTCAACAAGACAAGTGCACAATATTGGTTCATAAACAAGTTCAAACCTTGCCCAATAATCTTTATTTGAACACTAAAACATTTATCAAATAATTTATATGCACAAAATAGACCTACACATGTTTCTGTGATTAAAACCATTATAACAGAAACAAAACATTAAACACATTGCATATTTGGAAAGGGCTTTCTCTCCTGATTCCATTGATATAAAATTCATCAAATTTGGACGTGGGAATCAAAAGTTATGATTAAAACAAAATCAAACATCTAATAGATTCAAAATCTGATTTTAAATCTAACTCTCTGACACGCGGCGGCATCTCATTGGCTGGTACCGCTTCGCGCTGGATCGCGTCTGTGAGCCGTCAGATCTAACTTAAACGCACGGCCCAGATCTAATCTTACCGTTTTGCCTAGGATCTATCGTATCCACTGGATCTATATCTAACGATCCTAAGCAACCTGACCATCCAGTGGCGGCGCTAGCGGCGGCGTCTCTTTCAGAGCTGCTACCGGCGTTCCAGGTCACGCGGGAGAGGAAGAAGGTGCTTACCAAGCTCGCCGTGTGTTGCTGATGCTCAAGGTGGCGATGGCTGGTCAAGGGGCGCGCTGTAGTGTCTGAGGGAGCTCGTCGGAGTTGCTGGCGGCGTCAGATGCTTGTTGTCGAAGACGTTGCCGAGGTTCTACGTCGGCCTGGCACGAGCCAAATGGATTAGGAGGTGCGCAAGGACTTGGCGATCATGATAGCATCTGAGGGAAGGCAAGGGGCGGTCGCGTTTTACCTGGATTGCATGTCGGAGTCGAGCAGCGGCTCAGGTGGTCGCGGGCGTGAACGAAGACGTCGCTCTGGGTCACGAGAAACAAACAGAAGGCATCAGTGAACGCGCAAGGACACGCTGGTCACGATGGTTTGAACCAGAGACAGGGGGGCGGTCATAACTCACCGAGATTGGTCGTCGGAGTGCGTCTGTGCCACGGCGGAGTGGTTCGAATTCGTGCAGCCTGGTGGCGGAGTGGTGGAGCTAGGTGAGGGGAAATGAGCGGCGAGGGGAGGGGGTCTTATAGCCAGAGCAGGGTCGAGGATCACGCGCGGTATCAATGGCAATTAAGCGCGGAATCAACGCGGCGGTTCTGGAGGAAACGGTGGTGGCGACGGGGTCTGCGCGCGGGGGGTGGGGGGGGGTGGGGAAGAAAGAGCTGACGTGTCTCAGGCCCAGTGGCAGCGTCTGCGGGGTAGTGCGGGTGTGGGTGTGAGAGAGAGGAGAGGGAAACGACCCGGGTGGGCTAAATGGGCTGGTTTCTCTGTTGGGCTGAATGTCTGGCGCCGGCCCTTTTTCTTTTCTCTATTCATTTTTCTATTTCTGTTTTGATTTTCTGAATACATTTTCAAACAAATTAAAATGCCATTTGAATTCAAATTGTTCTAGGTTTTTGCAGAGTGCAACATATAATTGTGCACAAAACCAAGTGGTCACTTTGCACTTGCCTGGTCACTTGGAATAAAACAAAATAAACAGTGACATAGCACTAGTTTTAAATAGGTTTTGAAAATGGTTTTCAAATCAAATTTGTTTTGTAATTTTGTTTAAGTGTTAGTAATCAAGCAAAAACAATCTGAGAGTAACAAGGTTTGATACATGAACAACAATCTCTCATTGGAGAGTAGTATTTGATTTAATGTTGATCACATAAAATAATGAGCTCATATGCTCCTGTTTTTTGAATTGATTTTTGAAATGAAACCTTACATGATCATGGATGCATGGATGATATGCATGAGTTTGAAACATGATTTTAGGGATGTTACAGAATTTTTTTGTTTTCTATGCTGTGAACCCTACAGTGGTATCAGAGCTGGATCTATGCATAGATGCTTTGCACGGGTAGTACACATATGAGTATGTGGGCAATGATGATCATGTTATTGCTTCTTAGTTGTACTTTGGATATTGGTGGCTTAGTGGGATGAAGCGGCCCGGACAAACTTTACATGTCCTCGCACATGAGACCTGTTCCACGCTTGACATGCAACTAGTTTTGCGTAAGTGGCTAGCGGGTGTCTGTCTCTCCTACTATAGTCAATATCTAATTTGCAACGAGTTGTCAATAATTTGGTTATCCTCGTTGTGGTTCCATGTTCGTAGGTAAGAACGGTTCTATCTTCGAAAGCCCTAAGCCATGTAAAACTTGCAATGGATAAATTAGAAGCGTCTAGTTTAGATTGTTGCTGGGCTAGTGTCATGATATGGTGATGTTGTAAGTAAAAGTATAAGTCGATACTCTTACAACACACATAACGTGTAAGTTCCATAGACCTTGGCCTTACACATAAAGGAATGATGAAGATCATACCACGAGGAACATGATGATGATCAAGTGCAAGAACCATATCATTTCACTTTTCACATGTGATGTTTGTTGCATCTTATATTGCTTGTTTGGTGTTTTATTAGCATAATAAGATGATCCCTCATTTAGATATCAAGATAAAAATATGTTCTCCCTTAAGTATGCACCGATTATGTTTCTCCGTTCCAAGACATCACGTGATGATCGGGTGTTCTTGGATCCACGATCATATTTCGGGTGTAAGACAGTTTACACACGCGAATACTAAGGTTCTTACTTGGAGAGCCTAGCATGTACAGACATGGCCTCGGAACACGGACCAAAAGGTTAAGCATGAGTCATATGAAGATATGATGCCCATATAGATTCCCGCCTTTCAAGCTACACCGACTCACGTGATGATCGGACTTGGTGTAGTGGATTTGGTTCATGTAATCACCAAAAAGGCACGAGGGATGTCGTTTTTTAGTGGGAGTTCATTCTTAATTTGGATTAGTTGAACTCGATCTATCATAAACTTAGTCTAAACTTTACAAATTCTATTGTAGATGGCACCACCTGCTTTTAATTTCAATGTGTTCTTGGAGAAAGAGAAACTTGCAAAAAATGGTAGCAACTTTACCGACTAGGCTAAGAATTTGAGGATTGTCCTCTCTGCTGCACAAAAGCAATATGTGCTAGAAGCGCCTCTAGGCCCCCACCGTTCGGTGATGCCACTGACAAAGAAAAGAACGTCTATCAGACTTGTTAGGAGGACCACAACTTAGTTCATTGCGGCATATTGTATGGGCTAGAGCCAGAACTTCGAAAGCGTTTCAAAAACGGCAATGCCTTTGATACAATGGGAGAGTTTTTTTTTGACTATGAGACTGTGAGGCAAAATACCCACAACAATTTATTAATAGAAAAAAATAAAGGACAAAGAGTCAAAAGGAAATACTTACAAGGTTTAAAGCTAAAAGAAGGAAACTACTACTAGTACTACTAACTACAAGCAGGATCATTAAGCAACTGTCTTGATCCCTAGTGCAAACCATCTACCCAATCTAGCAGAGAAGCTCTCCTACAATGGGAGAGTTGAAAATGATTTTCGACACCCATGCTTCTATAGAGAGTTATAATGCTTCAGAAAAGTTCTTTAACTGCATGATGCAAGAGAACATCTCTGTTAGTGAGCACGTACTCAAGATGTCGGGGTATGCCGATAAGCTTGTGTCCTTGGGAATATCGATTCCCATTGACTTAGGCATACATCGTGTTCTCCAATGTCTGCCACCTAGCTACAAGAGCTTCGTGATGAACTATAACATGCAGGGCATGAAGAAGTCTCTCTCCGAGCTTCTGTCTATGCTTAAGAATGCAGAGGTGGAGATCAAGAAGGAACATCAAGTGTTGATGATCAATAAGACCACCGGTTTCAAGAAAGACAGGAAGGGTAAACAGAGGGGAAAGAAGGGCGGCAAACCGGTTTCCATACCCAAAAATAAATCCCGAGTTGGCCCTAAGTCTGATACCGAGTGCTATTATTGCAAGGGGACTAGCCACTGGAAGCACAACTGCCCCAAGTATTTGGCAGACAAGAAGGCCGACAACGCAAATAAAGGTATATATGATATACATGTTATTGATGTGTACTTGACTAGTACTCGCAGTAGCACCTGGATATTTGATACCGGATCGGTTGCTAATATTTGTAACTCGATTCAGGGGCTGCGGAACAAGCGACCGCTAACAAGGGGTGAGGTCAAGATGCGTGTTGGCAACGGATCAAGCATTGATGTGATCGTTGTCGGAACGCTACCTCTCCACTTACCATCAGGATTAGTTATAAACTTGAATAATTGATATCTGGTGCCTGCACTGAGCATGAACATTGTATCCAGATCATGTTTGATGCAAAGTGATTATTCATTTAAATCCAAAAACAATGGTTGTTCGATTTATATGAATGATATCTTTTATGTTCATGCACCGATGATGAATGGTTTATTTCTGTTGGATCTCGATAATAGTGTTACACATATTCATAATGTTGATGCTAAAAGGATTAAACTTAATGATGATATATCCGCATATATGTGGCACTGCCGTCTAGGTCATATTGGCGTTAAACGCATGAAGAAGCTCCATTCGGATGGACTTTTGGAATCACTTGATTTCGAATCATTTGATACATGTGAGCCATGCCTTATGGGCAAGATGACTAGAATGTCATTTTTCGGTTCAATGGAACGGGCGATAGATTTATTGGAAATCATACACTATGATGTGTGTGGTCCAATGAGTGTGTCGGCGCGAGGTGGACATCGTTATTTTGTTACTTTAACGGATGATTTGAGTAGATACGATTATATCTACTTAATGAAACACAAGTCTGAAACCTTTGAGAAATTCAAGGAATTTCAGAGTGAAGTGGAAAATCATCGTAATAGAAAGATCAAATTTCTACGGTCTGACCGTGGAGGTGAGTATCTAAGTTACAAGTTTAGCACACATATGAAAGAGTGTGGAATAGTTTCACAACTCACACCGGCCGGAACACCACAACGAAATGGTGTGTCAGAACGTCGTAATCGTACTTTACTAGACATGGTTTGATCTATGATGTCTCTGATGGACTTGCCACTGTCATTTTGGGGTTATGCACTAGAAACTGCTGCATTCAGTTTAAATCAGGCACCATCTAAATCCGTTGAAAAGACACCGTATGAATTGTGGTTTGGAAATAAACCTAAGCTGTCATTTCTAAAAGTTTGGGGATGCGATGTTTATGTGAAGAAACTTCAACCGGATAAACTTGAACACAAAGCGGAAAAATGCGTCTTCATAGGATACCCTAAGGAAACTATTGGGTATTCCTTCTATCATAGATCCGAGGGCAAGGTTTTCGTTGCTAAGAATGGATCCTTTCTAGGGAAAGAGTTTCTCGCGAAAGGTGTGTGTAGTCGGAAGGTAGAACTCGAAGAGGTTGTAGAACCTTCTCTTCATAATATGGCAAGTAGCATAGCGCTGAAAGCCATTCTGGAGTTGACTTCACCAAATTAAGAGGGAACTAATGATAACGATCATGAAGCTCCAAAAGAGAATACTACCAAACTTCGCAGGTCTAGCAGGACGCGTGCAGCTCCCGAGATGTACGGAAATCCTGTTATGAATTTCATGGTCGATGAAATTAATGACCCTGGGACGTATGAAAAAGCGATGATCAGCCCGGATTCCGACAAATGGTTAGAAGCCATGAAATCCAAGATGGAATCCATGTATGAAAACAAGGTTTGGACCTTGGTGGACTTACCTCACGACAAAAATTCCGTGGAGAATAAATGGATTTTTAAAAGGAAAACTGATGTTGATGGTAATATAACTGTCTATAAAGCTCGACTTGTCGCAAAAGGGTTGATACGTGCAAAACGTATCTACTTTCCCGAACAGTTTTGCTATTATTCTCCTCTAAACTTGTGTGATTTGGATACAACTAACACGGACTGACGCTGTTTTCGGCAGAATTGCTTTGGTGTCTAGTTTTTGTGCAGAAAATCAACTTTCAGGAAAAATTCCATAAAATATGCCAAAACTCCTATTTTACCAGAAGATTCACGGAGCCAGAACATGATACGAAGGAGGGACACGAGGGGCCCACACCCCCTGGCCGCACGGGCCAGCCCAGGCCGCGCCTGGGAGGGGTGTGGCCACCTCGGTCACCCCCTCGGCCTCCCTCTTCGCCTACATAAAGCCTTCTAATCTAAAAACGACGGGGGGTTCGATGTTTTTCCAAAAAGAGTTCCGCTGCTCCACCACCACCAGAAACCGTGATTCGGAACCAGAAACTCCATTCTGGCACCCTGCCGGGACGGGGAATTGGAGGAGATCATCGCCATCATCATCACCGACGCCTCTCCATCAACCATCCATGTTTCCTCCATCCATGAGTGAGTAATCCCCCGCTGTAGGCTATGGGGATGGTAGGGATTGGATGAGATCTATCATGTAATCGAATAAGATTGTTAGGGCATGGTGCCTAGTATCTTTATTAGCGCTGTTTGACTTTGTTGCAACTTGTTGTGCTTAATGCTTGTGTCAACACCCGTATTTTTAATCCAAGATGCCTGTTATGCCATACATCGCAATCCCAAGATTACCATTTTTGCGAGACATAACAGATTGGTACCATAGTTCATCATCCATTACAAACCATAATAAAGGTCTTACAAATAAAGGATAGCATAATGCAACGGAATAATAATAAGGGTAGCATGGTCGAAGCTCCATCTTCAGGGTCACAGGCAATGCTGACGATGGGATATGATCCTAGTTTTCATAGACTTCCTGCTGTCCATCATCCTGGTAGTCTTCTTCATAGTCTGGCCATAGGAATAGCCAGGGACAAAGCCATGAGTACTCTTTAAGTACTCGCAAACTATCACTAACAAGTAAAGTAGTTTGAGTAGGAATCCTAAGCTCTAGGTTTATTTGCAAAAAGCCAGGTTTATCTCAAACTGAGTTTACAAGTAAAGAAAACCAGTTTAATGTTCCATAACACCTAAGTGGGAACTTAGTTTTCATGTTCACAACCCTGTTGTGGTCAAGTCAAAGTCAAAGTTCATTTCACAAGTCATTTTGAAAACATCTGACGAGGAACAGTATGGCCACTCCAACTGTCCATGACCGCGGACACGACTATTCGAATAGTTTGACACTCTGCAGAGCTGGTACACTTTCACCACAACATTCGATACATGCGTCAAGGATAGCCCTGAATCATCATACTTGGTATGCGGATAATAAATCCCAACCTTTAAATTACACACCCTAGTATAGGCACCTCCCCTATGATTTTGGCCTCCCAACCATGACCATTTGTCATCTTGGGAACTGCATAGGTGCACATTCATCACGAGGTAGTCTAAGCTCAAACCTCTTCCGCAAGGGAACCCATACGAAGACATATAAACTTCCAGTTAAGCCCTACCCAATTCAGGTATTGTGGTTGTACAGAAAAATTGGAATGGTATTGCATCCAAACCCAACCATCTGTTTTGATAAAGGGCTAAGGCTCATGCCTCAACATTTTCATCATCAAATCATCTTGTGTTCATAACACATGTCAAAACATTTCAATAGAATGAATCTTCATTCCAAGTTTTTTATAATCATTTTCACCAAGTATTCCCATCTAAAGTGATCAACTTTTATGCTTAGCGCTAGACACTAAAATTGACGGTATTCACTAATAAGGGGTGTTAATCAAGTGTGACTATCCAAATCTAGTCTCATGCCTTAGTATGACATCTAGTTCTAATTACTTAGGCCTAGTTTTATGCTCTTTATGCTATCTATACTGTCTTTCCCAAAATCACAAAACACTAACTAAAAGTAATAAAGAACTTTGGTAAAGATAAAATAATAAAGCTTGCAAGTAAAACTGGGATTTGGTATAATCAAGGTTGCATAACCAAAGCATGCCTAATGCATCTTACATAGGTTATCTAGCTTGCATAGTTAACTTATATTGTGGGGCTTGCAAGTATTAGCTTGCATAGGTAACATGCAAGTGTTAGCTTGCTAGGATGGCTTGCCTCTTCTTCTTCGTAGTACTCCTCCTCCTCGTAGCCTTGGTCGGTATTAGCGTCTATAAATGAATACGAGGTACACAATCACCAAACAATACTTAATTATCTCTATTTGGCATACCAGGGTTCACATTATATGATCTAGCATCATGACAATCATCACATGAAATAAATACCTAGTCTTATTATTTTATTTTGGAAAAGTAATTTCTACTCATTGAAAACTACTTAAGATTTAATATTCTCCAATTAATATATGGGATCATGTTGACACATGTCATCACCACATATTCTAATACATGGGAATGTGATTTAAAGTGGTGGTCATATTTTACAAAGTTTTAAATTATTATTTTATACAATTAAAGTGACTAGAAATGCCTATATAGAATTATTTTAGTACTAGTCCAAGATCTCTGCACGTAAACCTAAATATTTTTACATATTCAGTTAGATCTTGTCAAATGTGATTTTTGAGAGTTGGAATCAACTCAAAAGCATTTATGGTTGATTTTTGAAAAATGTTTGAATGTGGAAAAGTATCTGTGTTGTTATTTGTGGCATCCCGCAAAACCACTACTAGAAAATCGCGTTGATTTTGTGCATTGCATCATCATGACATCATCATGCATATTATTTCTACTTGAAACTATGTTGCGAAAGACTATTGTTTTCTAAAAATAGCCTCCTTCTATTTCAAATTAAACCCCCGGATGTTTCCGGATATTTTGTTGTCTAAAACTAATTACAAAAGTTATTTTTAAATAAAATAAAAATCTATATTATTTTTAGGGGGCAGTCGAACGGGCCGATTCGACCCAGTCGACCACCCCCCGTACAAAACCAATCGGTCCACCAAAATCCTAAAACTACCCAACCTAGTCTACCCACCCCTCCAGCCACCTCACCCCAACCTATCCTCTCTCGCCACCTCACCTCTCTCCCTTCCCCCACCACTTATCTGCTGCCACCTCACCCCTCTCCCCATCTCTCTCACCCCACTCCTTGCCACCTCCCCACACCCAACCGCGCGGCCCCACGCCCCGACCCCACCCCCGGTTCCCCGCTCGCCCCTCTCTCTCTCCCTCCTTCCTCCTCCCGTGCGCCGCCCGCGCCGGCCTCCTCCGGCCACCCTCCTCCACCCCGCCGGCCCGCACCTTCTCCACCGCTGCCCGCGGCCGCTCCTCTCTCCCTGGCCGACGACGAACCCCGCCTCCTCCACCGGCTCCCCGTGCGTCGCTCTCCGCCTCCACCCCCTCCTCCGTCCGCTGCCTCGGGTCCCTCCTCCGCCGCCTGCTTCCGGCCGAGGCCTCCCGAGCTCCACCCCCACCGCATCGCCAAGCTCCGCCGGCCTCTCCTCCCGCCAAGCTCGCCCCGAGTCCGGCCGCCTCGCCGGCCCCGGCCCCTCCTGCGCTGCCCCGCCCTTCTCCTCCGCTCCTCCAGGCGCCGCCGCCCCGCCCTTCTTCCTCCCCTCCGGCGCCTGCCTCCCACCTCGCCGCGGCCTCCTCCCTCCGCTCTTCCTCGCCCCTGCCTCACCTCCTCCTCGACCTCGCCTGCCTCCTCCGGCTCGCCCCGCCGCCGGCGCGCCCCCGTCGGCCCCCTCACCGCACGCGGACCACCCCACCCCCCGCTCGTCCCCCTCGCCTCGACAGCAACCCCCGGAGCGCCGCCGCCCGCCTCCGGCTGGTCCCGCGCCGCAGCCTCGCCGCGTCTGCCTCCCGCCGGTGCCCCTGCTCCCCTCTTCTGCGCCGCCTCTGGATAGGTGCCTGCCGCCGTCGACCGCGGCGTCCTCTTCCGGGCCGCGCAGTCACCATCCGGCCCGAGCTCCGCGTCCCCAGACCCGTGCGTCCTCGTCCTCCCTATCGAGTGCCTCTCCGCGGCCACGCCCCTGGAGTTCCCGTCGTCCTCAGGGCTCGTGGTGGCCTTGACCTCCGCTGCCCGGTGCCCCCAGCAGTCTGCTCCTCATCGTCCCCATGCGGCGCCCCTGTCCTCCTTTCGGTAGCAGACCTCAAGGCGAACACTCGTGTTGGTGGCATGTGTGTGTGCTGTTGAAGATCCTCGAACCTGATGGTCGACAACACGGAACGCTGAGGCCTCCACCTTGGATCCACAAGATCTGCCACGCGGAGCCGAAGACCGCAGAACGCCAAGCTCTCCCGTAGGACCCCGAAGACCGAACCCGGCACGCCTAGTCTTCCTCTCGGATCCGAGGACGCCGAGACCCCGGTGCGACAAGTGCTTCTTCCCGGATCAGAGGGCCGAGAACCCGGACGCCCAGGTCGTCGACACAGATACGCCAAGTACGCTGACATGGAACCGACCGAGATTCGCCGAGAACCGCTCCCGGACCCGATGACCGCCAAGATCGCCGCCGGTACGACAAGCACTTCGCCGCGGAACGCCAAGTTCTGCATCCCGAACGCCAAGCCCGACCCGATACGAGGACCCGACAAGATCTTCGTGACGACAAGAACGACATCGACCAGGGCGAATCCGATGTGCCCCGACGCCAACCAGGTCCTTCTTCCCGGAGGCGACAAGACCTACTTCCGATGTCCGAGACCGACCCTCCCGAAGATCCGAAACCCTGAGACCAACCCCGCACCCTCGGTGAAACCCAAGATCGTCGAACCCTAATGTGTGACCTCTTTGCCGGAACCCTATTTTTATCAATGATATATCTGATGCATATTAAATTGTTCATGCATGCATACTTGTCTGTGGTTTGGGGGCCTTATGCCGATTCACCTAAATTAAATATGGGGCCCATATGCGGGCAAATCTAGTCTAATATTGGTCCCATTTAAATTGGTGTAGCGAACCGGTGCTATATTATGCCATGTTCGAACAACAATTAAATTGCGGGGTAGTTAAATAACTTGAACCGTTTAACTAATTGTCGGGACCCTGGTTTCCGCTTAATATTGTCTAATTGCATCGCACCTTTGCCATGTCATACATCATACATGCATCATGCCCGATCTTCTGCCGTAGTGTTAAATATTGCATCCGGTGTTTTTGCTAGTGCTTTGCTTCTTCACGGACTAGGCCGATGAGTTGATGCGAGTGTCGACCCGATCTTCGATTGAACCTTCGACAATGTTTTCAGGCGAGCATCTCCCATTTTCTACCTATCTTACTTTTATAGTATTTATTCCCTTCTGTTGATCTATTGCTATCTGTGTTGCGATGCTCTAGTTTTCGTACCCGTGATATCCCTTGCAGCCTTGTATTGCCTTGGACACATCCTATTACCTGTTGTTTGGTCGATAGTTGGACTTGCGTGTCGTAGTCGCTTGCTCGAGTGCTGTTGCGTGTCGTCAAGTACCACAGTTGTTGGAGTACTGCCGCATGTTTAATGTTGGAGATGATCATGGCTTTAATTATCTTTTACTTAATTATTGTTTAACAACTAAAATTGAAGTAGGTAAGCAGAGGCACAGGTGGGCAATAGATGTTATTTGGTTGTTAACCGTCCACTTGTGTCCCGTAGGACCCCGAGTTCTTGACACCTGTTCCGAGATCGAGCGCGCTAACCATAGGTGGGGAGATATGGGCCCCCCATCGATTAGTACCTGATTTCAAAGTATTGTGCTGGGGGCCACAAAGTAGTTTGGGGCTTTATTACTATTCTGTACTTATGCCATGCTTTACCGCTTTATTTAAATTGTGCGATGGATAGCACACTGTACTGTTTAGGATCGGGACACGTTTTCGCGGTGTCGACAAGCCCAGTTTTGGGTCCCCAGTCGTTCACAGCCGTCTACCCAAACCCTGAGTCCGTCTCGGAGACCGGCCGACTTCGTTGCGGGTGTACTTAGTGGGGTGGCCCCCCGTGCTTGCTTTGGGTCTGGAAACGTCATGACTTAGGCCCCGCCGACATACCGATGGGTGTATGTTAACTGATCTGGCAAAAAGGGTCGAAGTGCTTGTGGAAACTTTGGTGCACCCCTGCAGGGTTAAATCTTTTCGAGAAGCCGTGTTCGCGGTTATGGACGACTTGGAGCACAGTGCTTGATCATAGACAACTATAACTAAAGTTTACTGTTATAAATTGACTGGTATTCGATATGACTAGTAATCAGCTTCACTACAACGAAATGGCTAAATATAAGTACCAACAACTGCTGGGTTTGGGATATCTCATGCTAATTGTATTTGACTAGTAAGTGTCGCAATTACAACGGAATGGATAACTAAAACGGCCCACTGTTTATTTTATCAGGACGATTATCTACACCTGACTAGTAATTGCTGCAACAATAACTGAATAAATAAAACTGCCAACTGTGTGAGTTCCTCGGTTGACTTCCTCGTTTGGTCTCGAGGGGGAATACCAGGATGGGATTGTTTGGTGATAGTATCAGGTTGGTTCCGGATAGGTCTTCCTTACCCCTCTCTGATAGCCGCTTGTTTTATCGAGTCTCTATAGGTTGTTTAGTGCATGCTGCGTTGCCGCTGCAGTCCACCATATCTATGTAGGCGAGGACCGCCGAATTCTAGCCTCGCCGTGTACTGGCCTCAGTACTGACGCTCCTCTTTTTCCTTTGCCTTTGTCGGCACCCCTTTTGTTTAAGCAGGTTTTGAGATCGACGTCGTTAGCAGGGTTACCCTTCCGGCTTGGCCTGGGCAGGGTTATGGACACCATTGGTTATTCTTCAGGGCTCTTAGCCCCATTTGCATATTGTCCGTAGCTGGACGCTCTATCGTTTTCAAGGTGATTTGGATCTCTGTTCTGTATATCTGTATTCTTGACTCATGGAGTCGTGTTGTATATATATCTGTTCTGTGGGTCCCATCGAGGACTGTTGTGTAATGTTATTACTTCGTTTTCCACCCGCACGAAAGTGCCTGGTGGGCACCTTTGAATCGTTTCTATGCGGGTTTGGCGGGTTTCGCTAAAACTTGCATAGGGCCGATTCTGAGGGTGTTACAGAGTGGTATCAGAGCCCAGCAGTTGCGATACCCCACAAGTCCAGCCTGTAGGATAACCTAGCTAACGGCCGACGTAGAGTGTCAAAACTATTTTGCAAAATCGGTTGGATAGTTCTGATTAGGTCTGATTTTACTCCTTACCCCTCTGCTGCTCTCCTCTCACCTCTGCGTGTTTTGAATCCGCTCTCGTCTCTTTCTTCGAGACCAGGAATTCTCGTGGTTGGGTTCCATCGTACCTTCAGGGTTTCGCTTCCTCCTTTGGTAACGGTGTTGCTACATCTGGTCTTCATGCTATCTGAGGAATCCGTCTTCTGTGGTACCATTCTTTGTTCCTTGTTTGTGCCTTCCGGTGTTTTCCGACGCGACGACATCATCTACATCAGATCCGATGAATAGTCCGCATCAATCCTTTGTTTCCAAACGCTGTCTGTCAATATCTTCAGTCTAAATTCTGAGAGTTGGTTGCATAATTCTCTTATTCATGTACAGAGTAATGCTTGGAGTGCGGGATGGAGTCGCGACCATACCACTACTCTTATCATTCGCTTTTGTATATTGAATGGTGGATCGATGCAATTCTTACTCCGTCCATGGGCGTTAGAGGTGGCCTCACCTTTAACTTCGTCTGTTGTTTATCCGGAGAGTTCCCTTGACGAACAGGATCAACGACCTCTCGTTGGTGGTGTCGCCGATTTCCAAGACGGAACAAGAACCTTTGTTAGTGGTGTCGCGAGGATCTATACGAAGCGAGAAGACGCAGATCGCCGACCTTCATTCTGGTACCATGAGGCGGATCTCGAGGGCGAGATCCATTGTTAGTGGTGTCGAATTGTGGCATCCCGCAAAACCACTACTAGAAAATCGCGTTGATTTTGTGCATTGCATCATCTGACATCATCATGCATATTATTTCTACTTGAAAGTATGTTGCGAAAGACTATTGTTTTCTAAAACTAGCCTCCTTCTATTTCAAATTAAACCCCCGGATGTTTCCGGATATTTTGTTGTCTAAAACTAATTACAAAAGTTATTTTTAAATAAAATAAAAATCTATATTATTTTTAGGGGGCAGTCGAACGGGCCGATTCGACCCAGTCGACCACCCCCATACAAAACCAATCGGTCCACCAAAATCCTAAAACTACCCAACCTAGTCTACCCACCCCTCTAGCCACCTCACCCCAACCTATCCTCTCTCGCCACCTCACCTCTCTCCCTTCCCCCACCACTTATCTGCTGCCACCTCACCCCTCTCCCCATCTCTCTCACCCCACTCCTTGCCACCTCCCCACACCTGCCCCAATCCCCACACCCAACCGCGCGGCCCCACGCCCTGGCCCCACCCCCGGTTCCCCACTCGCCCCTCTCTCTCTCCCTCCTTCCTCCTCCCGTGCGCCGCCCGCGCCGGCCTCCTCCGGCCGCCCTCCTCCACCCCGCCGGCCCGCACCTTCTCCACCGCTGCCCGCGGCCGCTCCTCTCTCCCTGGCCGACGACGACCCCCGCCTCCTCCACCGGCTCCCCGTGCGTCGCTCTCCGCCTCCAACCCCTCCTCCGTCCGCCGCCTCGGGTCCCTCCTCCGCCGCCCGCCTCCGGCCGAGGCCTCCCGAGCTCCACCCCCACCGCATCGCCATGCTCCGCCGGCCTCTCCTCCCCGCCAAGCTCGCCCCGAGTCCGGCCGCCTCGCCGGCCCCGGCCCCTCCTGCGCCGCCCTGCCCTTCTCCTCCGCTCCTCCAGGCGCTGCCGCCCCGCCCTTCTTCCTCCCCTCCGGCGCCTGCCTCCCACCTCGCCGCGGCCTCCTCCTCCGCTCTTCCTTGCCCCTGCCTCACCTCCTCCTCGACCTCGCCTGCCTCCTCCGGCTCGCCCCGCCGCCGGCGCGCCCCCGTCGGCCCCCTCACCGCACGCGGACCACCCCACCCCCCGCTCGTCCCCCTCGCCTCGACAGCAACCCCCGGAGCGCCGCCGCCCTCCTCCGGCCGGTCCCGTGCTGCCGCGTCTGCCTCCCGCCGGTGCCCCTGCTCCCCTCTTCTGCGCCGCCTCTGGATAGGTGCCTGCCGCCGTCGACCGCGGCGTCCTCTTTCGGGCCGCGCAGTCACCATCCGGCCCGAGCTCCGCGTCCCCAGACCCGCGCGTCCTCGTCCTCCCCATCGAGTGCTTCTCCGCGGCCACGCCCCTGGAGTTCCTGTCGTCCTCAGGGTTCGTGGTGGCCTTGACCTCCACTGCCCGGTGCCCCCAGCAGTCTGCTCCTCTTCGTCCCCATGCGGCGCCCCTGTCCTCCTTTCAGTAGCAGACCTCAAGGTGAACACTCGTGTTGGTGGCATGTGTGTGTGCTGTTGAAGATCCTCGAACCTGATGGTCGACAACACGGAACGCTGAGGCCTCCACCTTGGATCCACAAGATCTGCCACGCGGAGCCGAAGACCGCAGAATGCCAAGCTCTCCCGTAGGACCGCGAAGACCGAACCCGGCACGCCTAGTATTCCTCTCGGATCCGAGGACGCCGAGACCCCGGTGCGACAAGTGCTTCTTCCCGGATCAGAGGGCCGAGAACCCGGACGCCCAGGTCGTCGACACAGATACGCCAAGTACGCTGACATGGAACCGACCGAGATTCGCCGAGAACCGCTCCCGGACCCGATGACCGCCAAGATCGCCGCCGGTACGACAAGCACTTCGCCGCGGAACGCCAAGTTCTGCATCCCGAACGCCAAGCCCGACCCGATACGAGGACCCGACAAGATCTTCGTGACGACAAGAACGACATCGACCAGGGCGAATCCGATGTGCCCTGACGCCAACCAGGTCCTTCTTCCCGGATGCGACAAGACCTACTTCCGATGTCCGAGACCGACCCTCCCGAAGATCCGAAACCCTAAGACCAACCCCGCACCCTCGGCGAAACCCAAGATCGTCGAACCCTAATGTGTGACCTCTTTGCCGGAACCCTATTTTTATCAATGATATATCTGATGCATATTAAATTGTTCATGCATGCATACTTGTCTGTGGTTTGGGGGCCTTATGCCGATTCACCTAAATTAAATATGGGGCCCATATGCGGGCAAATCTAGTCTAATATTGGTCCCATTTAAATTGGTGTAGCGAACCGGTGCTATATTATGCCATGTTCGAACAACAATTAAATTGCGGGGTAGTTAAATAACTTGAACCGTTTAACTAATTGTCGGGACCCCGGTTTCCGCTTAATATTGTCTAATTGCATCGCACCTTTGCCATGTCATACATCATACATGCATCATGCCCGATCTTCTGCCGTAGTGTTAAATATTGCATCCGGTGTTTTTGCTAGTGCTTTGCTTCTTCACGGACTAGGCCGATGAGTTGATGCGAGTGTCGACCCGATCTTCGGTTGAACCTTCGACAATGTTTTCAGGCGAGCATCTCCCCTTTTCTACCTATCTTACTTTTATAGTATTTATTCCCTCCTGTTGATCTATTGCTATCTGTGTTGTGATGCTCTAGTTTTCGTACCCGTGATATCCCTTGCAGCCTTGTATTGCCTTGGACACATCCTATTACCTGTTGTTGGGTCGATAGTTGGACTTGCGCGTCGTAGTCGCTTGCTCGAGTGCTGTTGCGTGTCGTCAAGTACCACAGTTGTTGGAGTACTGCCGCATGTTTAATGTTGGAGATGATCATGGCTTTAATTATCTTTTACTTAATTATTGTTTAACAACTAAAATTGAAGTAGGTAAGCAGAGGCACAGGTGGGCAATAGATGTTATTTGGTTGTTAACCGTCCACTTGTGTCCCGTAGGACCCCGAGTTCTTGACACCTGTTCCGAGATCGAGCGCGCTAACCATAGGTGGGGAGATATGGGCCCCCCATCGATTAGTACCTGATTTCAAAGTATTGTGCTGGGGGCCACAAAGTAGTTTGGGGCTTTATTACTATTCTGTACTTATGCCATGCTTTACCGCTTTATTTAAATTGTGCGATGGATAGCACACTGTACTGTTTAGGATCGGGACACGTTTTCGCGGTGTCGACAAGCCCAGTTTTGGGTCCCCAGTCGTTCACAGCCGTCTACCCAAACCCTGAGTCCGTCTCGGAGACCGGCCGACTTCGTTGCGGGTGTACTTAGTGGGGTGGCCCCCCGTGCTTGCTTTGGGTCTGGAAACGTCATGACTTAGGCCCCGCCGACATACCGATGGGTGTATGTTAACTGATCTGGCAAAAAGGGTCGAAGTGCTTGTGGAAACTTTGGTGCACCCCTGCAGGGTTAAATCTTTTCGAGAAGCCGTGTTCGCGGTTATGGACGACTTGGAGCACAGTGCTTGATCATAGACAACTATAACTAAAGTTTACTGTTATAAATTGACTGGTATTCGATATGACTAGTAATCAGCTTCACTACAACGAAATGGCTAAATATAAGTACCAACAACTGCTGGGTTTGGGATATCTCATGCTAATTGTATTTGACTAGTAAGTGTCGCAATTACAACGGAATGGATAACTAAAACGGCCCACTGTTTATTTTATCAGGACGATTATCTACACCTGACTAGTAATTGCTGCAACAATAACTGAATAAATAAAACTGCCAACTGTGTGAGTTCCTCGGTTGACTTCCTCGTTTGGTCTCGAGGGGGAATACCAGGATGGGATTGTTTGGTGATAGTATCAGGTTGGTTCCGGATAGGTCTTCTTTACCCCTCTCTGATAGCCGCCTGTTTTATCGAGTCTCTATAGGTTGTTTAGTGCATGCTGCGTTGCCGCTGCAGTCCACCATATCTATGTAGGCGAGGACCGCCGAATTCTAGCCTCGCCGTGTACTGGCCTCAGTACTGACGCTCCTCTTTTTCCTTTGCCTTTGTTGGCACCCCTTTTGTTTAAGCAGGTTTTGAGATCGACGTCGTTAGCAGGGTTACCCTTCCGGCTTGGCCTGGGCAGGGTTATGGACGCCATTGGTTATTCTTCAGGGCTCTTAGCCCCATTTGCATCTTGTCCGTAGCTGGACGCTCTATCGTTTTCAAGGTGATTTGGATATCTGTTCTATATATCTGTATTCTTGACTCATGGAGTCGTGTTGTATATATATCTGTTCTGTGGGTCCCATCGAGGACTGTTGTGTAATGTTATTACTTCGTTTTCCACCCGCACGAAAGTGCCTGGTGGGCACCTTTGAATCGTTTCTATGCGGGTTTGGCGGGTTTCACTAAAACTTGCATAGGGCCGATTCTGAGGGTGTTACATTATTTTTACTATAGGTGATCTATAATTTCAAATGATTTGAATCCAACGGGCTTGGATTGATAATTTTAATACCTTTCTAACAAAATTGGAATCATGCAATTTGGTTTAGTACATCTCCTTGAATTGAATTTCAAAGTCATTGAGTGAACTAGGTTTTAACTAAATTGGAAAAAATCTATTTGAATTACTGGGCTATGCGCGGTAATGTTACTGGTCCGACCCGACTACATAGCGCACACGCAGCAGGCTGCGGACAGGGGGGTCCCATACGTCAGCGGCTTAGTGAAGCCGAAGCGGTATGTTTCAATCTAGGTCATGCAATTAGACTAGGATCTACGGCTGTGGTTCGTCATCTTCGGTAGATAGCTCCGGCGAGACTGAACCCTAACGGCCATAGTGGGGGTACGCGGTGGCTTACCAGGGCTCCAGCTAGGGTCGGTGATGGGGGCGAACGATGTTGTCAACGACAGCGGTTCAAACGATGGTCGCTGCGGCTCCTGGGGTGGCTCCAATCAATGACTCCTCTCCTCCTATGCAGCGGTGGACTCCGGTGAAATTTCGGTGAGCTAGAGCTCGCCTTGCTCCGGGGAAGGGTCAAGGGTGGTTCTGAGAGAGAGCGGAGTGAGATGGTGTGAAGAATTGAGGTAGGGTTGGACTCTATTTATACACCGGCGAGAGGGGAAGAGCGGCATGGGCTGGGATCGTCGGTGACGATGATGTAGTGAGCTACGGGCATGGCGAAGGGCGTAGGATGGTGCAGTCTCTCATGGCATTCGTCACAGGATTAATGGCGCGGCAAGGGGCGGTCCAGAACGGTCGGGCGCGGTCCATGCTCCGTGCGGGAACGATAGTGTTTGAGACGGCGTACAGGGGATTTGTGTCGCGCGGTGGCAAACGGTTGTGTCTGGGAGGTAGCTAGGGTCATGGCGAATGCAGTTAAGCACGGTGAGGGCGAGACGCAGCGTGTGCGCGCGTGTCAACTACGACGCTCTGGCGTTCTATCGGCATGGTTGCAGAGAAAATGGGCGCGACGTTTCTCGGTGGTCCATGGCTTGGATGAGCTCGAGGGGTGGACAGGGAGTGGCGGTGGACGGTGGCCTGTCTTCTAGACATCATGGACGGGCGCGACGCTTCCTCTTGCGAGCTATCCATGGTCGGCTGATAATGGTGGCTCGGGTGGCGCGGCACTGGTGCAATCAGTGAAGGGTGATTTGGTTCAATGCAATGCTGGTCACTGGGGCTTACAAGGGGAGTAAAATGGGGGCAATTTGTAGACAATGCATTGATCAAGAACAGTAGAAGTTAGACAAGTTTGATTTGTGTTCACCGGGTGTTTGATGAAATGGCCGCATGAAATTTAAATTTGAATTTTTGGCTGAATTTTGGTGAGTGCTCTGGTCATAAGCTTGCTAGTCTGAGATTGCTTGGGTTTGTCAAGGAGAAGTGGTTTGGTTGGTTTTTGGGAAATGGCTATCTTAGTACCTACATTTGAATCAATTTTGAATTGTCCTTTAAATAGATTTGGAATTTGATTCTGTTGGTTTGTAAAGTGGGCTTGGGTTCATTGTTACTTGGTCTAGCAAGGGGTGAAAATAATTGGATTTGTTTCTGTTAGAAATCTTTGACTAGGAACACCCAAAGTGGTCTAGTGAACAAGTTTGGCCAAAATGACCATTTGCTTATATTTCTTATATTTGATTTTAGCTACATTTGATTCTGCTTGGAAATGATATAGATGATGTTATTTTCATATTTAAACCAATCCTTATCATTCATATCAATCAAACATGGAAATTGCAATCATTCATGCATTAATCACACACACACATGTATTCATATTAATTTTAATAATAAAAGTTTTTGTTAACCATAAACTTGGGTGATTAAAAGTTGATAATCTTGTTTAATATTTTTTGGATGTTACAGCTTGTCACTAGGGCCCGAGGGCCACGATCGCAGATCTGAACTTATTATTGATTCATGATGATAGTATTGTTTGTGATCTTATCTGCAAGTTGTGTACACATATCATTGTCCGGAACCAAAGGCCCCGAAGTGACAGAAATTGGGACAGCCAGAGGGGATGGCTGTGATATGAGGATCACATGTGTTCATGGAGTGTTAATGCTTTGCTCCGGTACTCTATTAAAAGGAGTACCTTAATTTCCAGTAGATTCCCTTGAGGCCCCGCTGCAATGGGCTGGAAGGACAAAAGATGTTGTGCAAGTTCTCATTGCGAGCACGTATGACTATATATGGAACACATGCTTATGATTGTTTAGTACTTGGATGCTTTATCTTATTTATGTACAGTTGCCCTACATGAATAGTCTTATCCATGCAACGCTAGTCCATCCATCCCTATGCCTACCGCACTCATATCCTGCTGTTTGCTACTGTTGTTACTACTGCCTTTGTTTTACTGCTGCTGTTACTTTGCTATTGCTACTACAAAACTGTTGCTACAGATAAACAACTATGAGAAAGACTATTTCTAGGTGCAGCTGAATTGACAACTCAGTTGTTAAGGCTTATAAGTATTTGTCACATCCCAAAATTCTCCAAATTTTGAAATGTGAAAAATAAACAAACAAAAGAAACAAATGTTGAAATTTAGAGTGAAAAGAAACTTTTTGTCTTCTAAATGGAAACATCAAAACCCTACTTGAATAAAATTTGAATAAGAAAGCAACAAACAAATATTCCAAAGATCAAATGCATTCATAAATGGAATGTATCTTGAATTTAAAGCACTTGGGAAAAGTTAAACCAAAACCCTAAACCCTAATGAAAGAAACCATCCCCAAGATCACTCTAAGACAATGATTTGTTCCATATAAAAATTTAGCAACAAACATTCCTAAATGATAAAAAATGGTAAACACAAATATTATAAAACCATGGGAATTGATTTCATTCAATTTGGAGCCATGGATAAAAACTTCTGATTTTAATAAAATAAAATAAAGTAATTTCCAAGGCTAATAAAGCTCCTAACTAAATAACAACATCAAATTATGAGCAAAGTAATCCTAAAAGAATTTAAAAAGGATAAACATATATTAAATAAAATTTTACAAATTTGAATCACCAGTTTTGGAACTATAAATAAAAAGATATGGATTTTATAAGATAAAGAAAGAATTAAATAAATAAGAATTAATTGCAAAGACAATTTAAATCTTGACCAAATCCATAAGCAAATGGAATAAAAGTAATTTAAATAAAATAAAAGAATAAAAGATTATTTGAATAAAATTATATGGGTTGTGAACCATATTCAATTTTATTTAAATAAAGACAAAATGCTTAATTTAAATAAATATTAAATCATAAGGAAAATATTTGGATTACTCCAAGTTGGACTAAATAACACACTATTAAAAAGAATAAAACCTACTGAAAATATTTAGAATTTATCTGAATTCAAATTGGGTTGAAATCAAATTGAATTGAATAAAAACAGAAAACAGAAAAAGAAAAGGTTTTGAAGAAAAAAATAGAAAGCTAATCCTACCCAGCACCCCAGCCCAACCTGGCCCAACTCAGCCCACCCGGCTCTCCCCTCTCTTCCCCCATGGATCTTTTCTCACCAGCGCACCCCCGCACCCTCTCACTGACTAACCGGCCCCATGCCACGTCGACATCGTCGTCCTCACCGCACGATGAACACGCTCCTCCCCGACCGTTTCTTGCTGAAATTCCTCGGCGTCAATTCGATTAATTGTCACAATAATCCTCTCCAACGACCATGCTCCCTTAATCCCCACTCCCTCCTCTCTGTTTCCCCTCATTCTCCCACAACCGAACGCCACCGGGCTGCCCTCAATTCGAGCCACAATGCCGCTGTCTTCGGCGAACTCCAGCGCCAATTTCGGCGAATTCCGGCCACCCCTAGCCCCCTAGTTCACGTTGGCTTGCTCTCCATCGTCGTGTGCACCTGCTGCCGTACCCCGTGTGCTCGCACGCGCCCCATAGGCTCTCCTCCGTCTCCAACTGTGAACAACCGACGACGGCCATGACTCCGGC
Source organism: Avena sativa (assembly GCA_916181665.1). Classification (NCBI taxonomy): domain Eukaryota; kingdom Viridiplantae; phylum Streptophyta; class Magnoliopsida; order Poales; family Poaceae; genus Avena; species Avena sativa. The sequence continues at coordinate 383,057,533 of OV702281.1, read as the reverse complement.
GATGAAATTTGGTGAGCTCCGACCACCCCCTCGCCTCTGGTTTGTTTTGCCGCATCCGCTATCCCCGCGCGCGTGCAGTGATGCTCTTCATTTGTCCACGGGCGTTCTGTAGGTTGACCTTCGACCACCTCTACAAGAATCCGAGGACGAGCTCAACTTCGGTGAGCGATTCCCAATGACCCCGTGCTCCCCGGCCCCGTCCACAACCACCCCGAGCACCACGATGTCTCTGTGACCTCAGTAAGCATATCCCCCACCCCTAGCATCGCCGGAGCATCACCAGCAGAGCCGCCACCACCGTGCACCGTCGTTTGCGTCGCCCAGTTCTGGTCAGAACCTCGTGAACCGTTAGATCTAGATCCAAGGGATATGACAGATCACTTAAACGAAGGGGTATGACTTGATCTGCGTCGTGCAATGTTAGTTAGATCCTACGGCCCGCGTAGCTCGATCCACCCGAATTGGTACCAGCCAGTAGAAACACGCCACGTGGCGAGGCTGTTGTTTTAAAAACTAGAATTTTATCTATTAGTTGTTTGAACTTGCAAAAATCATAACTTTTGATCTGTATGTCCAAAAATTACAAATTTTACATAAATGGATTCAAAAAAATGTTTACTTTGCAACTATGTCCCTGGTTTGGTCATTTTGCTTCTAAACATTTGTAGGACTATTTTGGGTATAAAAATTGTGCTAAAAATGATTTTTGAGTGAAACCTTTTGAAAATGGTTTGTTTTGAACCCTCTGACCATAAACACTAAAATCTTAATTTAAACATATATTTTGTTAACACTAGAAATTATTACTTTGAATACAAGCATTTCTAGTAAAACAAAAATGATTTAAAAGGCCTATTTTCACTAACTTGGTTTTAAATGAATTCCCACTTTTATAAATGACAAGTAGGTGTTTTGAAATGTTTAGAGCCTTGTTAGAAACCACTTTTTCCATAAAACAACCTTTTGTATGCTTGCATGCATTTCTTTGTTTTTATTAAGTGTTGTGAATTGTCGAGTGCTAGTTTTGAATATGTCCTTTTGCTTGATTGTATTGTAGTGAACCTTGAGAAGTGTGACAATTGCAAGATCAAGGAGACTACCTAGATTCTCTACTAAATAGGCAAGTGATACTTTGGTCATCAAAAGTCCTATCTTTCAATATTGCATTAGTGATATTTTTGTAGTATGCATGATAGGACTATTTTATATATTGCTATGTTATAGTAGATCCTATAGAATATATCTTGGTAGGAATCTTCCTAAGTTAAGAGACATGTTATGCTAGTATGATTAGCCTAGCTAGTAGATTACAAGGGTGGAATATTCATGTTATGGTATATGCAAAGTCTATGACTATGTTTTTGATTAATAAAACAACATGTGAATGAATCACCTGAGTGGAATGGGAAGATTGGTTTGTGTTGAGTGGTTACTCATGGCCTTATATGGTTTACCCTGGTGTATCTCACTTGTGGATGGCCACCCAGGAACAAAGAGATTTGAGATGTTTTTTGTTGAGAAGCTTCTAGTGCAGCCACATGGCATATGGGCTCTGCCTTGACCAACTAGATAGCCAGAACTCAGACAGGAAGACAGTTGGTGGTAGTGATGATAGGATGGAACGCATCTGTGCTGATCTGAGGGATTGTTTCTGAAAAGTCTTATCTCGATGCATGTCGAGTCTTTTGGGAAAAGTACACCACCTCTTGAGAGGGTAAAACTAGCCGTGTCCCCTGTAATGGACATTTGAGCATCAAAGACATTGAAATGATCAAGGATGTCCTCATCCCAATTTCTCTAAGTTAAAACTTGTTGGGTGAACAAGGGAAGCACCTGGTGTGTATCCAGTGTGCCATTGTGTGATGAAATGTTTTGATAAAAAGAAAGACTATTTTCAAAGGATAGGGAAAACTTATTTTATGCAAAGGCCAGCCAAAACTCCACTTAGCCATATATTCATGTAGATGATAGATTCTCCATATCATTATGATATCACTTGCCAATACAATTCAAATGTATTGACCCTTGTGGCTGTAACTTATCATGTTGCGGGTCTGTTTGATGTTAGTGAAGTGTGTTGAGTAGGGATTACAAGTCTACAACCAACATGATTACATGTGGCACATGAAGATGAAGGAATCCATGCTATATAGTTGTATCTGCTGCTTTGTAATAAGATAGCCATATGAGCTATGTAAGTTGTAATGAACTATTTTATTCCTAGTTATGAGTTGTAATATGACCTTTGTTTCATGATATTACATCTTAAACTGTGGGTGCTAGCTATTCGATCCAGGGACTAGCACTGTAAACACATGGATCTCTACCTTATCAGGTTGGGACCTCTATAGAATTCTTTGGCTCCCCTTGTGTCCAATCAATAAATTGTGTTATACTACCCTCGAAGACTCTTGCGATCCCCTATACTTGTGAGTCATCAAGACTATTTTCTGGCGCTGTTGCCGGGGAGCATAGCTTTATTTGTAAGTTCACTTTGATCTATTATTGTTTGCTGCTATTCCTTTCATCATGGGGAAAATTCGTGATGGAAAGTTTCCTATTTTACCATCCACCACAAGAAGAGGTACAATCCTAAACACCTCTGCTGGTCTTGATTCACCGTCTGTTATAAGTAAGCTTGTTACACCACCACCACATACACATGGTACACACACTGCTACTACTGTTGAATCTGAAATTGCTTCTAATGCTCATGATGTTACTTCTACTGTGCTTGATGAGAGTGGTTCATTAGGTCCTTTCCTAGATGCTTCTATTGCTAGAACTATTTTGGTAAACACTTAAACTCCTAGTGAAGACACTGTTACTCCTGTTAGCTCACCTAAGTCTAGAGAAAGCTATGATATTAATGATGGTTACATTGAAATGACTGGTGAATTTATTGAAGAGTATCAAAACACACGCGGTGCTAGTGCTATTAGGAGTATCCTAGAGAGACGTACTATTATACCTAAATTGTCTCATGATGCTAAGTTTTCTACTTCTCCCATATGCATTAAAGATAAATATTATGATTTCTCTCTTGATCTATCCTATATAAACATTGTTGAGAAAGAGCCTTTTTGTGGGACTGAGAATGAAAATGTTGTGGCTCATATGAATGAGCTTTCCACTATGGGTGCCTTATACTCTGATGATGTTAAGATGCGCAAGTACTTTGTTGCTAAAATTTTCCCCTTTTCCCTAAAAGGAGAAGCTAAAGCTTGGTTTAATAATTTGCCTGATGGATCCATTGATATCCTTGATTGCTACTTTCTTTCAGAAAAATTTTCCTCCTAGTGCTAGACATGCTGCTTTGTAGAAACTTTTTAATTTTAAACAGGGAGAAGAAGAGAAATTGCCTGAGTCATGGACAAGGTTCTGTGCCTTGATTCATGCACATCTTGAATCTCCATTACCTAAAAATGAGCTTCTTGATATATATTATAATGGACTAACTAATGAATCTAGGACATACCTAGATAGTTTTGCTGATTGTGTTTTCAGGAAAAGAACTCCTGCAGAAGCTGGAGAATTAATGGCTAAAATAAGCAAGAATTATGATGATTGGACTACAACTAAGCCAATTACACCTGATCCTACTACTCCTGAACCAATTATGCCTGAACCAACTCCAACACCAACACCAAGGAAGAGGGGAGTGATTGAATTAAATGATGAAGTGATGAAAGAGGCTAAGAAATGTCTTAAGGAGAAGGGTATTAGATCTGAAGATGTGAAGAATTTACCTCCTATAGAAGAATTATGTAAGCCAATTCCCCACTCATCTACTATTGAGGTACACTCTCTCCAACACTTTGATGAAGGTGATATTCCTTATGGTAAACCTCCTGATCAATGCTTAGAGTAACTTGACATTTTTATTGTTAAGCATGGTAATTTTAATAAACAAGTTCAGAATCATTTATTGGAAAACTCTAGAGCTATTAATGAGTTGAAAGATATTGAGGAAAGAACTGCTAATGATGTTAAGATGCTTGTTAAACACTTCCAAATGGTTCAAACCCAAATTGATCAACTTGCTAAAGTACAAAAAAATATGCTAGTTAATGCTTCTAGAGATAAACATGCTTACGGAATTAGAACTAGGAGTGGTGCATCCACTCAAGATCCCTATTATCCTGAGGGACATCCTAAAAGAATTGATTAGGATTCTCAACAAGCTGAAAATAGTGGTAGTTCTTCTAAGAGAAAGAAAAAGAAACATAAAACAGTTGAGGAACCTTCTTAACCTGCTGTAGATCCTAATAGTATATCTATCTCTGATGCTGAAACTGAAAGTGGTAATGATAACAATGATACTCCTGATAAGTAAGAATTTGGAGAAGAACCTGAGAAGCACACTAAGAACACTAAGTACACTAAGGAAGATTTTATTGCTAATAAACATGGTAGTGAAAGAGAACATTGGGTGCAGAAACTAATGCCTTTTCCTAATAAGAAACACAAGTCAAAGGAGGAAGACCACTATAACAAGTTTTGTGAGTGGATGAAACCTTTATTTTTCAAATTCCTTTGACTTATGCTATTAAGTTGCCTCCTTATTCAAAGTATATGAAGGATATTGTCTCTAATAAAAGGAAGATTCCTAATGAGGAAATTTCTACTTTGCTTGCTAATTATTCCTTCAATGCTAAGGTTCCAAGGAAACATGGTGATCCAGGTATTCCAACTATTCCTTTCTCTATTAAAAATAATTATATTAGAACTGCTTTGTGTGATTAGGGAGCTGGAGTTAGTGTTATTTCTTTTTCTCTCTACAAGAGACTCCAGCTAGAAAAATTGATACCAACTGATATCTCTTTGAAAATGGCTGATAAGTCTACTACTATTCCTGTTGGTATATGTGAGGATGTTCCTGTTCAAGTTACTCATAATTGCTTGGTTTTAACTGATTTTGTTGTGATTGAGATACCTGAATATGATAATATGTCTATTATTCTTGGGAGACCTTTTCTTAATACTGCAAGTGCTGTCATCAATTGTAATAAAGGAAAAGTAACTTTAATATTAATGACAAAGATCATACTGTCTATTTCCCCAAGAAGATTGATAAGAGCTATGGCATGAATTCCATTGAAAATATTGAGAGCATCAAAGTTGGAGAAATATATTGTCCCATTCCACAAGAAAGTTTTGAAACTATTATGATTGGGACCATTGCTATCAAGATTGAGGTAACATAATCATTCAATGAAATTTAAAGTTTTGTTTCATATAATATTGCTTTGGTAACAAGACTTGATCAACCTTGTTAACAAAGGGATTTTAATGAACAAAACAATGCTTTCACAATGGTTATACTTGCTCACTTTTATTTTTCTCTACTCCAATCTTTGCTCTTCGCCTTGTTAGTCTTAGTTTTGCTAGTTGCTTGGTTTTTAGAGTGTCTTAGAACTTCTGAAGTTTTGGTTTTGGTTTGCTTTTTGTGTCTCTCAAAAATCTTTTTCTGCGAGATAATCAATTTTCATAACATGAAAATTCCAGAAAATTCCAGAAAATTCTAGAAAATTCATATTAAATTTTTACTCAAAAAAGGGGTAGAGGGGCACCTGGATTGGCCCAGGGGGACCAACCAGGCCAGCACACCCCTCGTGGCGCGGCCAGCCCCAGGGCGCGCCTGGCCTGGGTGGGGCCCACCTGTAGCCCTCCAAGTTGCCTCCTTCCTGCCACTTCTTTCTTTCTCCCAAAAAACACTGGAAAAGTTTCTCAAGCTTGAGTTCCTTCTATTCTTGCTCCCGAATTTCGATCTCCTTGCTCAACCCATCTTTGCTGCTGATTTTTGGAGGGATTTCTCTCCGGTATGTGCCTCCTTCGCTTGTCCAATTAGATTTTTGATTGGTGGATTGTATCTTGAGTATTTTGCTACTGTAGGTGACAGGTTGTGTGATCTTGCATGCTTGTTCTATGCTTAGAGATTTCATTTTTATGCATGTTTATCCCTCTAGCAAGTTCCTATAGTAGTTTATCATCATTTATCAACTTGGAAATCACTTGGTTTGATGTTTGTCTAAAAATTTCAGAAAAAATATGAGTGCATACCAAATGAATCAACATGAATTGATGGTACCTGAGCCAATGATAGTCCATCGTGAGGAGGAGGTTTTCTCTTCCATATATCCAAGCCCCAAATTTATGAGAGTTGCGGGAATCTTTCAGAATTTCCAAACTATGATTTCTAATGCAGGGTTGGAACATTTTGTTGGAGAAGAGCCTTACCAATATGTTAAGCTAACCATGTCTATGGTGCAGGACTTTCAGTTTAGTTGGTCCTTGTCAATCCCATGGTCCACTACAAAATTTACAATATAGCTGTCGACCTTCCTTTTGTTGATTTTTTGTACAGCTATCAGAGTGCCACAGTGGGGTTCTTGCGAGAAGATTAGAGAGAGGCCTAAGCCACTCATGGATTTATATGCTGAAATTTGCCAAGGTTGCGACTTCTTAAAGGAAAGTGGTAAAATTCGGAATATTCATTTCCGATCCATTAGATATTTTGCCTATTTCATTACCAAGTGTGTTCTTTCTAGGAAGACTGCTAGAAAATTACCTTCATTTGATCTAGGGATATTTTGCCTAGCTTTTATCTCTGCCGCTTTGAATAGGGATAGAACTTATAACTTGGGTGCGTTGATAGCTTTTCGTCTTGCTACTAACCGCGAGAAAGGTGGAATTTGTGGAGGTCTCATTGCCTCTTGTTTTCTAGCTTTCCATGGTTTAGATCCTCATCATTCAGATTTTCAGTTCCCCATAGAGAGACTTGATCTCAATTCCATGGTTCAGCATAATTTTGTTTTCTCTTGGTCTTCTTTGAGTGAGCTACCGTATGAAATAATCTTTGTCATTCGTGGTTGGAGAGGGGGCAGGTCTGAGAAAGTAGTCTCTTTGCCTGCACCTGCTTTGTTGAACTTTGATAACATACAAGGGTGGTCACTCATGGAGGAAGAACTTGACACATACGTGGCGGAGCTCTCCCATCAAGAGGATAATGTTGGAGAGGATGCCGAAGATGATTCGGTTTCAGCCCTCCAACATGGGGGAGTCTTCATACTAGCAACCATCTTACGATTGGGGCGCTTCTTCTTCTTCTTCTTCTTCTTCTTCGCGAGGGCCCGATTATGATCATTCCTACAATGACCCACCAGCTTGGGGTTACTACCCACGCTATTGAGCTCCAATTAGTCCAAAATCCTAAGCTTGGGGGGAGGTATACCAACATCACACTCATCTATATATCATGTTTCGTCGATACTTTGTATATCCATGTTTCGCTTTATTTTTGGTTTTTGTTTCTTCTTTCCCAAAACACAAAAAGACCAAAAATATTTTCGTTGTTTCTCTTCGTTTGTTTCTTTTCTTTTTAGCTTTGGTTTTCTTCAAGAAAAATCCAAAAATATTTTTGCTTTGTTCTTTTTTGCTTTGAGTGCTTGCTTTGAAAAATCGAAAACACCAAAAATATTTGTTGTTCTTCTTCGGTTTTGTGAAGTTCATTGCAGGGTTCAGCGGTCCTCAGTTGAGTTTTGTTTCATGTTATTATTCAAGCCACACAAGTGAAGGGCAATAATGATGATTAATGACAACTTGAGGTGTGGTAAGAGGCTGGTAATGAACTCTATTTTTCTTCATTTTTGTACATATACTCAGTATTGTGAGCATGCTTAGTCTATTCATGTAAGGTGTATGTATTTATTGCATGCTTAGTAGTTCTTGCTCTCTGATTAGCTCCAGCTTGCTAATAGTTTGTAGCATGTCATATGAATGTTTGCTTGCATTCTTCTATTCATAACTAGGTATGACATTGTTGTACCCTCCTATGAATGTTTCATTTGAATTGACTTGGCACATGCTCATGCATGCATATGACTGAACCAAAAGTCAGTTAAGCCTCGATGATTTTATTTTGCCTCAAAGTTCTGTATCACTTTTATGCCATAATTAATTATGTTTTGTTGCAAGCATGATTATGACAGTTATTGCTCTCTCGTTTGTCGCTCCCTCTCTATGGCTAGCCTTCACTTGCACTGAGTATGAGCTCTACTCGTCCTTCCAACTCCCCAAAACCAATATGGTCAAAAGTGTCCACCATACCTACCTACTAGCATCATTTGCTATTCATTGCATATTTATTATGCCTTGTTTTCTTCCAAATAAAATGTTTGCTTATTATGAGAAAGTTAGTTAGTAAATCTCTTACGAACTTGATGGCACACTTTATTTTCTTGCACTTAATAAACCTGAACCATTGTGACTGTCCATGAAAGTTATATGCTTGCAAATTATAGGCTGGGAGTTAGCAGAACCGTGTTGTCACGGGGAATGCTTTCAACACCTATAATTATTTACCCAGTTGATATCATGCTCTTTTGTTTACGGATGTCGTCGGTGTGAAATAAAAGGGGAGCTTGTAAGTTCATGGAGATATCTATGTGTTAGATAAACGCCTGGGCCGCTAGCCTAATCCATGCCTAATCATGGTGGAAACTTGCAGCATAACCATAGTGAGTAATCTATGAAGCTTTCTTCTTATAAAAAAAGAGAGACACAGAAAAGAGGAAAGAGAGAAAAAAGCACCATTTTTCCCAAGGTAAATAAGAAGATTGCTGAGATGCTCATTGTCTGCTTGCCTTGTCATTTTGATATGGGATAGCTCCTGTATCATTGGGCAAGGGGTACGCCGTTGGCGGTTATCTATGATACGCATGTATTTACTATGACAAGAACTTACCGGTAAGTAAAGTTGAGTAGAATGAGGAGCGGCCCTCGTATTCAAGGGACATGAGATTTCCAGTTTATGGTCTGTCAAGCATATAACTCATATTGGACCTCACTTTCACCTTAACCATTTAAAGATGCCTATGATAGGGGCAATGAGAGCTCAAAGCTAATGATTACCATACTTTCAACATTTGGAAGTCTTTCGATCTTTTCAAAACCTTTTCACTTCCTTGTCGAGTCACCACTTATTCTATGAGCACCTTCTTGAGAGCATAGTTGTCATTCTTAGTGTAATGTGCTTGTCTCAAAACTTGGTTAATTATGTCATAACTTTGATGCTTGTATCTTTGATATCTTTACTTCTAGTCTTCGATTGAACTTCAGAAGTGCCTTGGCATTTATGTTTTGCTCCACAGTCAAAGGCAAGCGAGATACCACTCTATCATACCTTCTTATGAGCATTGCAATATTGCTTATGTTTATGTTTCATTCTACTTATTATTATTGTGTAGGAATCTCTTCATAGCTTGCAATGACTATTGAGTAGACTTAGTTGCATACCCCTTATTATGAATTGTCTAAGTCCTGACCATATGTTGAGAATATATACATTACATGAAGCAAATGTGTTCGTGAAAGTTTCTTTTATCGCACTCAGTTTTCAACTGAATTGCTTGAGGACAAGCAATAAGCTAAGCTTGGGGGAAGTTGATACGTCCAAAACGTATCTACTTTCCCAAACACTTTTGCTATTGTTTCTCCTCTAAACTTGTGTGATTTGGATACAACTAACATGGACTAACATTGTTTTCAGCAGAATTTCTTTGGTGTCTAGTTTTTGTGCAGAAAATGAACTTTTAGGAAAAATCCCGGAAAATATGCCAAAACTCCTATTTTAACATTGTTTTCACGAGGGACCCACACCTCCTGGCCGTGCGGGCCAGCCCATGCGGCGCCTGGGAGGGGTGTGGCTACCTCGGGCACCCCCTCGGCCTCCCTCTTCGCCTACATAAAGCCTTTTGACCTAAAAACGACGGGGGGTTCAACGTTTTTCCAAAAAGAGTTCTGTTGCACTGCCACCACTAGAAACCGTGATTCGGAACCAGAAACTCTGTTCTGGCACCCTGCCGGGACAGGGGATTGGAGGAGATCATCGCCATCATAATCACCGACGCCTCTCCATCAACCATCCATGTTTCCTGCATCCATGAGTGAGTAATCCCCCGCTGTAGGCTATGGGGATGGTAGGGATTAGATGAGATCTATCATGTAATCGAATAAGACTGTTAGGGCATGGTGCTTAATATCTTTATTAGTGCTATTTGACTTTGTTGCAACTTGTTGTGCTTAATGATTGTCACTAGGGCCCGAGTGCCATGATCTCAGATCTGAACTTATTATTGATTCATGATGATAGTATTGTTTGTGATCTTATCTGCAAGTTGTGTACACATATCATTGCCCGGAACCAAAGGCCCCGAAATGACAGAAATTGGGATAGCCGGATTGGATGGCTGTGATATGTGGATCACATGTGTTCACGGAGTGTTAATGCTTTGCTCCGGTACTCTATTAAAAGGAGTAACTTAATTGCCAGTAGATTCCCTTGAGGCCTCACTGCATTAGGCTGGTAGGACAAAATATGTTGTGCAAGTTCTCATTGCGAGCACGTATGACTATATATGGAACACATGCCTATGATTGTTTAGTACTTGGATGCTTTATCTTATTTATCTGCAATTTCCCTAGATCTTGAAGTTAGATGAATAGTCTTGTCCATGCAACGCCCGTCCATCCATCCCTATGCCTACCGCACTCATATCCTGTTGTTTGCTACTATTGTTACTAGTGCCTTTGTTTTACTACTGTTGTTACTTTGCTATTGCTACTACAAAACTGTTGCTACTGATGAACTACTATGAGAAAGACTATTTCCAGGTGCAGCTGAATTGACAACTCAGTTGTTAAGGCTTATAAGTATTCTTTGGCTCCCCTTGTGTCATCAGTTAGGATTATGTTAGCAATTGCTGCATATTTCGACTATGAGATATGGCAGATGGATATCAAAACTGCATTCCTCAATGGCAACATTGAAGAAGAGTTGTACATGGTACAATAAAAGGGTTTTGTCGATCCTAAGGATGTTGACAAGGTATGCAAGCTTCAGCGATCCATCTATGGACTGAATCAAGCATCCCGGAGTTGGAATCTCCGCTTTGATGAGGTGATCAAAGAGTTTTGATTTATCCAAACTTGTGGAGAGGCTTTTACTTACAAGAAAGTGAGTGGGAGTGATGACCCACAAGTATAGGGGATCGCAACAATCTTTGAGGGTAGTATTACCCAATTATTGATTTGACACAAGGGGAGACAAAGAATACTTGCAAGCCTTAACAACTGAGTTGTCAATTCAGCTGCACCTGGAAATAGTTCTTGCTCATAGAAGTTTATCATTAGCAATAGTAAAGTAACAGCAGCAGCAAAACAAGAGCAATAGTAACATTAGTAGCAAACAGTATGATAGGATCGCGGTAGGCATATGGATTGATGGACGGGAATTGCACGGACGAGTCTAAACATGTAACTTCAAGATCTGGGGAAATTGTAGATAAATAAGAATAAGCATCCAAGTACTAAACAATCATAGGCATGTGCTCCATTATAGTCATGCGTGCTCGCAATGAGAACTTGCACAACATCTTTTGTCCTGCCAACCCGTTGCAGCGGGGCCTCAAGGTAACTACTGGCAATTAAGGTACTCCTTTTAATAGAGCACTGGAGCAAACCATTAACACTCCATGAACACACATGATCCTCACACCACAGCCATCCCCTCAGGTTGTCCCAATTTCTATCACTTTGGGGCCTTTGGATCCGGACAATGATATGCATACACAACTTGCAGATAAGATCACAAACAATACTATCATAATGATTCAATAATAAGTTCAGATCTGAGATCACGGCACTCGGGTCCTAGTGAAAAGAATTAAGCACAACAAGTTGCAACAAACTCAAATAACACTAATAGAGATACTAGGCACCATGCCCTAACAATCTTATTGGATTACATGATAGAACTCATCCAATCCCTACCATCCCCATAGCCTATAGTTGGGGATTACTCACTCATGGATGAGGGAAACATGGATGGTTGGTGGAGAGGTGTTGTTGATGACGATGGCGATGATCCTCTCTAAATTCCCTGTCCCGGCAGGGTGCCAGAACGGAGTTTCTGGTTCCGAATCGCCGTTTTTGGTGGTGGTGTGTCATGGTGGTGTCACGGCAGATGCCATGGTTAGGCTTAAGTTGGGGGCCGAATGGGTGCTTGTGGTCACCGGGGAGGGAGTGCACGGTCTTTCCATGCACGAAGAACAAGATGAACTCTCCACACTTAGGAATTTTATTGATGCTAGAGATTTACAAGTGCTCCTTGAGCTGTATGAACTAGTGTTCGAGGCACTAGTTCCCTACTTGGTCGAACCTCCTTCTCCTACTGCTATGCCCCTCCTTATATAGGTGGTGCTTGCTAGGTTACACCCCTTTGGGTTCTAGGGTTACTGTTTGGATCTTGGTTCCTACTGTGCGGGCCGGGTCATGGGCTTGCCCAAAGCCCAATGGCACAGTCCACAAAGTTAGACAACTAAAGGTCTTCTGGTACGCCGCCTCCTGTTCCTTTTGGCGTCACGCAGTAACTTTGTACGTCAGCCCTTGCTTTGGGCGTCACCCGGCTCCTTTTGTGTCACCCGGCGTCGCCCTTCTCTTTTGACCACGCTTTACCATGGTCCCTCCTGAACCTCATTCGAAAAGGTGTCGCACGTCCTATCTGACTCGGCCCTTCCTCGGGAGACTCAGCTTGTTGGTTCCTACAAGACTAACAACTTTGTCTTATACGGGCCGAAATAGTTTCTATGTCGGCCGCATATGATTCTCTCTCCCGGCCGTACTTACTCGGCCTAGTTCTTTCTTTACTCGGAGCAAGCCAAGCTGGGTTGTGCTTCACACCTTGTGACCCTACCAGGGGTTATCCCCCCGACATTAATCCCTGAAGCTGGTGAGGTCTTGCAGTTAAAGCTGTTAGGCGTCTCCAGGTTCCTTTAATGTGATTGGAATTAATTTTTGTCTTTATTTCTCGCCTAGGGCGCACTGTTTGGCGCAACCTTGCACCTTGCCGAGTCTGTCTGACAGTTTTCGGATCCACTCTTTGACTTCTTGGCTCATTTTTGCCTTGTGCCGAGTCACTTTTGCCAATTCCGAGTCATTTTTGGCGTGCATCAGTCACTGACAGCTGGTAATCATCGTAACTTGCCTCAAATTTTGTTCCAAGCTCTGGCGGCACAGTGATGGTTGCGCAGTTATTCCCCGTCACTATGGCAGTCCCATCGGTCTGCTCCCCTTGTCCTTCCTTTCGTGACGTGGCAGGGGATATTCTATGTATTTTTGCCACGTGGCGCCCGCTGATTGGCTTACTCGGCCAGGTACACGGCCACAAGCTGGTCGCACGACGCAGGGCGATCCCACGATTGGAGTTTTTACTGCCCTTAAGTAGGGGTGTGGGGGTTACAACTTCCCTCGCACGCTCAGTATTCCCCCTGCCTCTTCTTCCTTGCGCCTCCAAAATCAAACCTACCCTTCTGCGGTTCTTCTTGCCTTCTGCTCTTGCCTTGCGATTGTGCCTTTCCTCTTCTCATTCCACTATGTGTCCTTGTTCTTCCAAACCTCTTCCCACGATGGAGGAGACGGAATCCAGGAGGATCATGGACGGACGCGACGACGCTGAAGGGGCCGAGGAGCAGGAGATTCCCGCCGGCAAGCGTGGCGGCTGGGAGGGTTCGGAGGTCTCCGTCGAGGAGGTCGAATGGCTCCGCTCCAGGTTGATTGCTGTTTTCCCACTGGTGAGATCTCTCCCAAACCCGCCGCCAATGAACGGGTGGTTTTTCTATCTCACTTTGAGCGAGGTTTCGCTCCAGTGAGAAGTTTCTTTTCTTCCTTTCTCTCCACCTTCCATCTTCAGACCCATCATATTCCTACCAACGCGATTGGACCCCTCTCTTGCTTTATTTCCGCTTGCGAAGCCTACCTCGGGATTTGGCCTATAGTTCTTGTATGGGCCAAATACTTTTGTTTTAGGGTCCAAGTCGTTCCCCAGCCTGGCGCTCCTCGAGCCGAGAAGAGACCGACTCGGTGCGGAGCCGCTAGCATCACGCCCAGGAGAGACTCCATCTTTCCTCGGGTTACTGGCCTTGACTCTTGCAAGAAATGGCATAGGACTTTCTTCTATGTCAAAAACAACGGGTCCACCGATAACATCTGACTCCCCCTTTCTCAGACGAGGTCCCCAGCAAGAAGCTCTGGAAGCTTGACCCGCGTGACCAAGACGCTACGGTGAGCGAGGCTAACGTGATCCTGGAAAGGTTGCTATCGCCGTATGAGAACTTTCATCTCGCCGACAGGGACCTCATGTGCACCTTCATCTCACACCGGATAAGCCCTATCCAAGCTAGGAGCCACAAGATGTGCTTCATGAGTGGCTCCCATGACCCCACTCGGCACTCCACGAAGGAGCTAACCCATGATTCCATTGCTCGCCGAGTAAGCTCGATCTTCAAACTGAACTTGGCGGATGATTGGGCTTGGAGCTGCCCTCCGTTTAGCCTGGTGAAGCCTGTCCCCTGGGTAAGTTTCCGAGTGACCTTTATCGCCGAGTCAGCTTTAGCTCGTTTGCTACTCTCTGTTTAGTTTTCGATAATTATTTTGTTTGTTTCTCGCAGAACCTTGTTCACCAGGTTGACAATACTGTGCCTCCTTGTGGTTACAACGAGGATTGCTCCGATTCCGATGAAGTCGAGTTCGACCTAGAGTGCTTCATGCCCATCCCGCATGCAGCTACATCTGCCTTGTAACATCCCAAAAATATTGAACTAGAATCATCAAATTTAGGGTTAACAAAAACTTTTCTAATTAAAAATATGAAAGCATTCATATGTGTGTGTATTGAAATTTGGATTCTTTTGAATTGCCATGATTATGTGTTTCTTTGCTTGTAAAATGATTCTTAGGTGAAATGAACATCATCTAAACAATTCCCAAAATTTTCCCAAAGACAAATAAATCAAAACAAACAAATTAAGTGAATGGTCACTTTTTCCAAATTAACTCCCATGCCTACTTTGGCTATCTCTAACTTTCAGAACTTAACAGAAACTTGTTTGGATCTTTGCACCCCTTGATAGTACTCATAACCAAGTATCAAGGCCCACCTTGTGATCATCCAGAAACATTCAAATGCATAGTTTAAATGACAGTTTAAAATTGAATCTATTTCATATGGGAAGATCCCACTTTTTTAAAAACCACTCAAACAAGCTCAACTTTCAAAACCCAAGCATCTACAGACTCACCAGCACATGCCTAACACACCCACCAAAAATCTTTTCAAAATTCAAAACTTGAATTCATGCGGCCATTTCATCAAACACCTTGCAGATTCAAATCAACAAAATCGCAAACACTATTTTGAGCAGTGTTTTGGCCTAACTTGTTCCCCCTCTGGTTGCAACTAGTCTTTATTAGATCATCTAGCTCATTTGTAAACATCACCACAGTGATCTTGCCTTGCCATCATGGTGAGCAGGCCGAGCCTCACCATGCCACCCCATTGTCGCCGGCCAGCTAGCAGCAACCCTAGCCTTGCCAACATTGTCTGGGAGGTAGCCAGCACCTCACCGCCACTCACTGTCCCCTCCCCAAGCCAGTGCAAGCCGTGGACCACCAGGAACGCCGCGCGCCCAGTGCCACTGTGACATGCCGAGCCTGCCCCAGAGCGCCGCACCCGGCACGCGTGCACACTCTGCCCCTCGACCACAGCCCGTGCCCACCGTTCGCCATGATCCCAGGAACACGCCAGACATGCCCATTTCACCGCCCGTACCCCGTAGACACCGCTCGCCGTCGAAGACACCGCCTCTGCTTCGCAGAGCATCGAGTGTTCCCGACCATTTGCCACTGCCCCTACAAGCGCATTTACACCTTAGAGCATCGCCAGGAGACCACCGATCGATCGTCACCCTCGGCCATGCCTCTAGCAGCCCGTAGCCATGTCGCCACCATCGCCTGCCCATTCCCTTCGGTCTCATCATCGAGCCTATAAAAGGAGACGATCCCTAGCCGAATTGAGCACACCATCTCACTTCCCTCTCCTCACTGATCGTTTTACCCTGTTCCCGGAGCAAGGCGAGAAGCGCATCGCCGGAATTTGGTCGGATCCCGCCGCTACTGGAGAAGAAGGAAGCCAGCGATTGGAGCCGCCCCAGGAGAAGCTGCCGGTACCAGGAGGTTCGCCGTCGTCGACTTTGTCGTTCGCCCGCCTCGGCGACCCTCGCCTGAGCCCCGGTGAGCCTCCCTCGACCCTCACCTGCCGCGTTAGGGTTCTATCTTGCCGGCTGATGGGGATATGCCTACCGGGGTATACCCAGCAGGACGTTTCCGACTGGCCCAGGTGCCAGCGAGTGGGCCTGCGGGACGGCGACTGGATCAAGACCTGGCGTGGACTCAAGTGACTGGAAGCTTAAGGCCCAGAAGCGTAGATAGGCCCAGTCAGATTAGGTTAAACGATCGCTGAAACCTTAACTAATTCGGTTGAGATCTGTAAACCCTAGGGGGTGAGTCTATATAAACCTCCCTAGAGGACGCATAGAGGATACGTTCCATCATACACCCAAGCGACTCGCTGCCTAGCCGCCGAGCTCGCCCCATTGTACTTTCACCATAATACAATCTAGCAGGAGTAGGTCTTTACCCTCCGGGGGGCCGAACCAGGGTAAATCCTTGTGTCTCTTCCCTCATCTTGCACCGCAGATGGCTGGCCGCCCTTGCCCCATGTTCTACTACTCGCTGCCGATTGCAGCATCTGCCGTGGTCATTCCCACGACAGTGGCGCCCACCGTGGGGCCTGGCCGGTCAGGCCGGTGTTCTGCGGCGAGATCCAATCTACCCATCAACGAGTCGATCGCCACCTGCCGCATGATAGCGATCGGCGAGATGCTCCAGATCTTGCCGACCAGCTATGTCCCGGCGGTGCGACCCGTCACGCATAGCATGATCCTGCCGGTCGGCACGATCAGCCTCTTCGTCGGCCTCACCGACGTCATCGTCTCGGAGGACTCGGCTTGCATCCGCGATTCGCCGCCATGTGACCGGATCTCTGAGAGTCAGGTCCGCACGATCCACTGCCTCGCCTCCGAGTACGACTCGGCCCACAGCGATGTGGCCGAAACCACCGCAGCCACGGAAGACGCGGCCCTCAACGACGACGACGACTCGGCGACCCCGGCATCACTCGCCGGATCCATTGTCCCCGCGTCGCCAACGGGCTCCATCACCCAGGTCTCCAACGTCGGAGACTTCGAGGATCCCTCTATCCTTGGGATCTTTGACTTCGACTCCGGGTCGGAGAACTCCGCCGACCTCTGCGATGGAACCGGCCGCCACGCCGTGACCTATATGGCGACTAGCGCCGACCCGTCGGAGGATCCATTCTCCACTCTGATCCCTCCCAACACGACAGCAACGGAGGTCGAGGAACTCTGCCTGAAGCTGGCGGAAGCAGTTCGCAAGCAACAAGCCGAGCGCGAAAAATTTCGCCTCGAGCAGGTGACAGTGCAGGAGCTGTCGCGCTACCACCAGCTCCGAATCAGGTCGCGCCTGAACCCCACCGTCCAGGGGCGCGCCCTGAACTTCGACGACGAGAGCGACCCGGCCCGCGCGGCCGAGCGCGCGATCTGCGAGAACGCACCACCAGGAGGAAGCGCTCGGCCCCCACCAGGTTCAACGGCCAATGGCGCCCCGCCACCACCCAACCGCGCACCACCCAGGGACCAGCCGAGGATCGTGTTCTCCTCACGGGAGCGAGACGCGAACGGCCTACCGCTGTTCTCCACCCCGATGGACAACCTCGTCGCGGGCCGAGCAGCAGTCGACAACATCGCGGCCACCGGTGACGGCGCCCTACAGATCCAGTACGCCAAGGCCTTACTCGCAAAAGCGGTCGAGCAACAAAACGCAGGCGTCGACTCACAGGGTCGGATGTACTCGCGTTCATCGGGCAGCAGAGCGGCCTCAAGCGGCCGCCCCATGGCGGCAAACACCCTCAACTGCCCGCCACCCGAACCACTGCAGCTCCAACACCGACCCGCGAACGCGGCACTCTCCACCAACGAACCTCGGCTGGCGACCAACTTTGTCGCCGCCAACGGTTAGCCCGTCGACGCCCGCACCCACATCATCAACAACCAGAGCTGGCGCGCACGCCAGCCCGACGACCTGTGGCATACCCTAACCAACCGCCGCGACGGCGAGCCGAGGGGGTCGTTAAGCCGACTCGGGCCCCGGTGCTTTGGACCGATGATCCGAGGCGAAAGATACCCGGCGAACTTCAAAGCGCCGAAGGAAATAGAGAAGTACGACCCCTCGTCTGATACCTCTATGTGGCTGGATACCTACCTCATGGCGATGGGGATCGCCGGCCACACCGATCTACTAGCCGCCCGCTACCTCCCCCTGATGATGGAGGGGGCGTGCAGGCAGTGGATCAACACTCTCCCCGCAGATAGCATCGACTCCTGGGAAGATATGCGCAATGCCTTCGTCTGGCACTTCGAGGGTTCATACACCCGCGCCACCACCATCGAGGACCTGGAACGATGCGTCCAGGGACCTCGCGAGTCGACCCGCAGCAGGGTCCAATGGTGGCAAGAACTGTGGTACAACGCGGTCGGTATCCACCCAGACACCGCAATCCACTGCTTTAAGACCTCGTGCCGCTACGAGCCCCTGGTCGCCAAGCTCAAACGAGCATACCGCACACTCGACAACATACCGGATCTCCTGGAGATCGCCAAAAGATACGCGGAAGAAGACCCAAACCAAGAAACCGACGACGAGTCGGGAGGACAACGCCGCACGAGCGGCAACGACATCGGAATACGATCCGATCTACGCTACAGCAACACTCGCCTCACCGGCAAGCGCCGCAGTGACGGGCGAGTCGACTTCGTCGCCAACGCTGGGTACGCGCAGCGCGAGCCCAAGAGCTTCCGCCGCGACGGGGGGCAACGCCGTGACGGTGGCAACTACAAGGCGAAGCCGAGGTTCGACCCCGTGGCCCTTCTTAACCAACCTTGTGTATTTCACAGCAGGGAAGGAAAGCCCGCCACGCACACAACTGCCGGCTGCCATTCTCTCAAGGAGATCGAGAAGGAACGGCGCGCACGGGAAGACCCCGACAACAACCCGCCAAACGGCGGAAAATTCGGCAGCGTGGCCGGATCGCTCCACACCTTCACAGGCTTCAACACAAAGCACGAGAAGAAGGTCATCGCCCGCGCGTCGCCGTCAACGCGGTGGCCCAGGTAGACGTCCCCCAGTTCCTCAACTGGTCTGAGCAACCAATCACTTGGAGCCTCCAGGACCACTCGCCACGAATTGAGTACCCAGGCCGAGTCGCCCTGGTGGTCAAGCCCAAGGTGGGAGACTACTGGCTCCCTAAGACATTGATGGACGGCGGCAACTCCATCAACATCCTGTACCTGGACACCTTCAGGCGACTGCGGCTCCCGTAGTCGATGGTCGAGACGACCTACACCACGTTCCATGACATCGTCCCCGGTCGGAAGGCGTACCCGATCGGCAAGGTCACGCTGCCAGTCACCTTCGGCACACCAGCAAACTTCCGCACCGAGCGAATCGTCTTCGAGCTGGTGCCCTTCGACAGCCCCTACCACTGCGTCTTGGGGAGCCAGGCGTTTGCCAAGTTCATGGCGGCGCCCCACTACGTGTACAACGCGATGAAGCTCCCCGGACCGCGCAACGTCATCACAATCCACGGCGACCCCGACATGGCTGCCGAGTGCGAGGCCAAAGGAGCTGAACTCGCCGACGCCGTGATCGCGGCAGAGGCCAACCACGCCGACGAGCTCGCCAAGTACGCGAGCGGGGTCAACAACTACGACCCCACCATACTCAAGAAGCCCAACTGAGAGGGCGGCAACACCTCAGCCTTCGAGGCAACGACGCATACCCGCACCGTCGAGCTGGTCCCAGGCGACTCCAGCCAGACGGTGACGATCGGGACGGGCATGAGCCTAGCATAGGAAGGTGCGCTCATCGAGTTCCTCCGTGAGAACAGGGACATCTTCGCATGGAAGCCCTCTGACATGCCTGGTGTCCCTAGGGAACTCGCTGAGCACAAACTCAACACCGACCCCAAAGTGCGACCCGTCAAGCAGTCGCTGCAGCCCTTCAATGAAGAGCGCCGCCGAGCAATCGCCGAGGAAGTGCAGCGTCTACTCGCTGCAGGCTTCATCCGGCCAATCAAGTACCCCAAGTGGATGGCTAACCCAGTCCTAGTCGAGAAGAAAAATGGGACCTGGAGGATGTGTATCGATTACACAAACCTAAACAGCGCCAGCCCGAAGGAGCAATTCGTCCTCCCGCGGATCGACCAAATCATCGATTCCACCGCGGGCTCGGAGTCGCTATGTTTCCTTGACGCCTACTCTGGGTACAACCAGATCAAAATGGTCGTTGAGGACGAAGAGAAGACGGCGTTCATCACGCCTTTCGGAGCTTTCTGTTACACTGCCATGACCTTCGGCCTCAAGAACGCCGGGGCAACCTACCAGCGGTGCATGCAGGAGTGCTTAGCGAGCCAAATTGGCCGCAATATCCACGTCTACATCGAAGACGTGGTGGTGAAGTCCGCTCGCCAGAGCGACCTACTCGCCGACCTGGCAGAAACATTCGCCAACCTGCGGAAATACAAGATAAAGCTAAACCCAGGCAAATGCACCTTCGGTGTGCCAGCTGGGCAGCTACTGGGATACGTCGTCTCCAAGCGCGGGATCGAGGCGAACCCCACCAAGATCGACACAATCGCTCAACTCGGCAAACCCGAGTGCCTGCGCGACGTCCAGAGGCTGGCCGGGCGAGTCGCGGCTCTCAGTCGCTTCATCCCCTGATTGGGTGAAAAGGCGATGCCCCTCTACCGCCTAATGCGCAAGAATCCCACCTTCCAGTGGGACAAGGAGGCGGATGATGCGCTCCGCGACCTCAAGAAGGTGCTACTCGCAGCACTGCTACACACCGCTCCCGTCTACAAGGAACCCATGCTGGTCTACGTTGCGGCTTCCGAGCGCGTCGTCAGCGCAGTCATGGTCGTCGAGCGACCAGAGGAGGGAAAGGAGCGCCCGGTGCCGCGACCAGTGTACTACATCAGCGAAGTCCTCACCGAGTCGCGCCAGCGCTACCCGCAATTCCATAATTTGGTATACGCGGTCTTTAGAGCATAACGGTCGTCTCCTCCGTACCGTTGCAGGACATCATCTGCAACTGTGAGGCGACCGGGCGAGTCGCCAAGTGGGTCGTCGAGATCGGCGTACACAACATCAAGTACGAGCCGCGCAAAGCGATCAAGTCGCAGGCTCTCGCGGACTTCATCGCCGACTAGGAAGAGGCCCAGCAGCCAGAAAAGTTGCCGTACCTCCATTATTGGAGCCTACACTTCGATGGCTCCAAGAACGCGGAAGGCGCAGGAGTAGGGATCGTGCTAACTTCTCCAAAGGGCGACAAGCTCCGCTACGTCCTCTGCCTCGACTTCACCCCCTGCACCAACAACATGGCCGAGTACGAGGCACTACTCCACGGCATGCGAGCTGCCAAGGAGATGAACATCAATCGCCTGCGCTGCTACGGAGACTCCGACCTCGTCGCTGGGCAAGTCGATGGCACCTCCGATGTCGTCTCCCCCACCATTGCGGCATACCGCCATGCAGTGGACAAGCTAGGCGGACACTTCGCAGGCTACTTCGTCGAGTGGATTGACAGGCGAAAGAACGAGGAGGCCGACGCACTCTCTCGCATCGGCTCGGCTCGACTTGCACCACCCGCCGGCGTCTTCCTCGACACCATCACCAAGCCTTCCGTCTCTCCCCCAAGGGAGATCGACATCGGAATCCCGCTGCAGCCAGAGGCAGCCCTGGTCGCACTCATCGCCGAGCCAGACGACTGGACCACGCCGTACGTTGCCTACCTGGAGGGAGGCACCTTGCCAGCAGACGAGACGGACGCTCGGATGATAGCACGTCGCTGCAAATCCTTCGTCATCATCAACGGCGAGCTCCATAAGCGCAGCGTGACCGGCGTGTTCCAAAGCTGCGTTCAACCCGCTGAAGGACGCAAAATCCTCCAAGACATCCACTCCGGCGACTGCGGCCACCATGCCGGCGCCCTCTCTCTTGTCGCAAAGGCTATGCGACATGGCTTCTACTGGCCCACCGCACATGCAGACGCTGTCGACATTGTCCAGCGGTGCGTCGGATGCCAGAAATACGTGAACCAGACCCACGTGTCGAGCTCGGCGCTCAAGACAATCCCCATCACCTGGCCGTTCGCCGTGTGGGGTATGGACATGGTAGGCCCTTTCAAGAAGGCCCCCTCCGACTTCACCCACCTCCTGGTCGCAGTCGACAAATTCACAAAATGGGTGGAGGCCAAGCCAGTCCAGAAATGCGACGGGAAGACCGCCACCAAGTTCCTACGCGAGCTAATCTATCGCTACGGGTTCCCAAACAGCATCATCACGAACAACGGCACCAACTTTGCCAAAGGATCCATGGCCGAGTTCTGCGAGGAACATCACATCCGACTCGACCTCGCATCAGTCGCCCACCCGGAGTCCATGGGACAGGCGGAACGAGCCAACCAGAGCATCCTCCATGGCCTGAAGCCACGGCTCCAAGTACCGCTCGAGTGCACCGCCGGGTGCTGGATCGAGGAGCTACCTTCCGTCATCTGGGGCATCCGCACCTCCGTCAACAGGTCGACAGGCTTCACCCCCTTCTTCATGGTGTACCGCGTCAAGGCAGTCATGCCCACCGACCTAGAGCACGACTCGCCTAGGATGGTCAACTACACGGAGGCCGAAAACGAACTCGCACGCCACGATGGAGTCGACCAGCTCGACGAGGCACGCGACCTAGCTCGCTCCCGCACCGCCATCTACCAGCAAGGGCTTCGCCGCTACCATAGCCGGCGAGTAAGGAATCGCACTTTCCAGGAAGGCGACCTGGTACTTTGCCTCATCCAGGACAAAAAGGGCATGCACAAGCTCTCCCCCCCCCTGGGAGGGACCATTCGCCATCGGGCGAGTTCTAGGCAACGACGCCTACTACCTCACCGACGTCCGAGGAGACGGAAAGCTCGACGTCAAGCGGCCATGGAATGTAAACCTCCTACGGAAGTTCTACTCCTAGAACTCCATACATGTACTCTCCACCCGCTATGAAATAAAACAGATCGGTTACCAAAAATTGTGTCTACTCTCCATGTCTTGTGCCACTCGCACTCGTAATAACAGCGTTATGCTACTCGCAGAAGTCAACCTCTGGTAAAGCGACCGGCACGGCCAAGTAGTGCGGCACGAGGGCATTGGAAAACTCCAGGCCTCGTAACGTCCACAAAAACGCCAACCCAGAGCCCCATTGGAGTCGCCTAGCCCGACTGGCTCACTGAGCCAAGACAACTGCACTCGCTTCTTACAGCGACCAAGTCCTCCGCATCCTCGGCATAGCGACTCGAACGGCCAAGTACCACGCTCGGGGACTGACGTCCAGTCAAATATGAGCGGCTGGGGAAAAACGCCCAGTATGAGAGCGTGCCCAGGACTCACCATGCGACTGATCCTTCGGGTCAGGCAGGAGCGACGCGCTCACTCTAACGCGCTTAGTCCTCACCTACCTTGGAGTTGCTACTAGAACCACCAAGTACGACGCTCGGGGACTTGGCTAACCCGACCTCGTTCGCGCACGGGAAAACGGTCAAGTACAGAGCACCCACAGGAGTCGCCCTGCGACTGGCTCTCCGAGCTCTGGCGAGTCGACCTCAATAACGAAACAATTGAAAAACATTCAAAATCGCAAACACATAACAAACGAGGTAAACCCCATAAAAAGGGTGGACGCGCTCAGGGACTCGTCCAATCAACAATCAAAATCACGAAACAATCCACAAAATAACCCGAATTCACGTTACAGCAGAATAAAGTCGTTCCAAAATACAAGATAAGTCCAATGACTATTTACTACTAACGCCCCAGGGCACAATGCGTTTACTCCGCAGGTTCCGATGCCGACTTGCCGCCACCCCTACGGTTGCGAATGAAGGGCACGTACAGGTTCGACGGGTACGTCGTCAACTCACCCGCCATCGCTGCACGGAACGGTTGCTCGACCTTGAAGTCCCGATGCTTCGGTTCAGGATTGTTGGGGGCGACAGTCGTCTCCTGGTAGGGGAGGAGGTCGCCCATCGCCCAAACGCGATCGGCATACACCGCGGCCCAGTCCGTCAGCTTCAGCACCTCGGCAATCTCCACAGAGCCCGTCGACGAGGGGTAGCCACTCGTCACATCATCAAGGACGAAATCCTCCGGGAAATGGGCAAGCCCTAGGCTCACATCCGTCGCCGCCCCACGCCGGAAGGCCGACCGCGCCATGAATTCGACGACTGCTGGAGCCTTCTCCAGATAACGCCATACCTCGGCGAGGTCGCTAGGAATCACTTCTGTGGGTGATATCTCCTGAAGATACGCTCGAGTGCAAGCCGCGGACAATGCGGCCAAGTCGACCAGAGTGGTCACACACTGCCGCGCGTCGTATGACTGCACCTCCTCCGAGCTGTCAATAATCCGTCCTGTGGACAGAAGCCGGCAGTGAGTACACCAACGAATCCATAACGACTCCAGGCAGAGGAAGAAAAGTTTACCAATAAGCGGACGGCAGAGGCCCGTGATGAAGCTTTGAAGCGAGGAGAAGTCGTTCTGCAGCCCAACAACGAGGGCGTCCAACACCTTCCGTTCTTCAGCGGCAGCAGTGACAGCAGCTTTCGCTCGTCCCTCCACCGAGCTCGCCTCCGCCTTCGCTTCCTTGAGCTCGTGCTTCAGGTCAGCGATCCGTTTCTCGGCCGCACTCAACGAAGATTGAGCCGCCGTCAGGTCACCCACCGGGACAAGGCCCCAGCGGACTTCCTCCGCCTCGGCTGCAACGGCTTGCAGCCCCTTGTTCGTCTCCTAGACGGCAACAAGTTCCTTCTCCATGCGACACTTTTCTGCAAGCCGATCGGCCGATTCGCGCTGCAGGACCTGCGCACAAATTAAACCGTCAACAACATCAAAAATCCTAAGTGCCCACCCGCTGAAATTCAGCAACTAGGCACTCGGGGACTGGAGATCAAAAATCCTAAGTGCCCACCCGCTGAAATTCAGCGACTAGGCACTCGGGGACTGGACGCTACAAAACCACTAAAGAATCCGACCACTGAAATTCAGTGGCCCGATCCTCGGGGATTGGACATACCTGGATGGCTGCGCCCAGCATGCCGTGGAGCTACAGCGCGTCCACAGACGCAAGCAGGACCGGAGTGTGTCCGTGACGCTGCTCGACCTCCGTCTCGGCGACCCCAGGCGCCTGGCTCGTTAGCACCGCGCCACTCGTTGTGGCCGCTTTGGCCATGAAGCGGGGGAAAGTCGCAGCGGACGCCCCAGCGCCACTAGGAGCCGGCTCGGCCACTCTGGGCGAGGAAACAGCCTCCTTGGTCTTCGAGGCCACTTCCTCCGCAGTCGGAGGATCGCTTGGAGCAACTGCCGTGTCGTCAGAGACCGTAACGACGTCGTCGCCTTTCGCCCTCTTAGCGATGTCTGTGGGAGCAGCGACTTCATCAGCTTTCCTCTTCCGCGAGGGGTGCTCCTCGGTGACGAATGGCGGAACCTTGGCCACGGAAGGATGGCCGATCTTTTTAACTCCAGTCCTGTGAAACAACGATATGAGTAAAACACATCATGTGCCCAAGACACAGAGGGCCTCTTCGAAGACGAGGCCGCGGCAGGAGCCTCCGTGATGACATCTGTGGGAGCTTTCCTAGGAGGCGAAGCTGCTGCGGCTGGAGTAGCCCCCAACCCAGAGACCGGGGCGAATGGGGGTGGAAGCGATGCCAGAGGTACCTCATCCAGGGGAGCGGCAACATCCGGTGCTACTGTCGTGCGCGCCGCTTCTCCCTTAGCCGAGCTGGTGGCGTCGGAACTAGTCGCAGAACGGGGCGGAGACGCCTGCTTCGCCGGCTTCGTCTTCCTCCTCGGCTGAGCCTTCACCTCCTTCTTCTTCTTCTTCGACGGCGTGGCCTCACGACATGAGATGTGCTCGAGGAGCTCGTCGTCATCGTCATCGTGAGGTTCGAGGCTCCTACTCGCCTCGAGCTCGCGCTGATGTTGCCCGCGAGTTTTGCGAACCATCGGGGCGGCGTCTTCCACGGGCTCGTCTTCGTCGTCATCGTCGTCATCACCCGCGTCGCTCCCGATGTCGCCTTTGGCGGGTGGCGACTCGCTCCCTTCCTGGACGGACGAGCTCGAGTTTTCGTCGTCTGCGGGTGGGAGCCATCCTTCCACCACTTGGAACAACTACAATAAGCATGAGACAACGTTAGCATAACCGCGAATGCATCATCTGCGACTGCGAATGCTGGCGAAAATGGCGACTTACCGTCAGAGCTGGGCGCCTTGCGGTATAGGGGGCGACCCCGGCCTTCGCGTCCAGGTACGCCGCCTGGGTGATCTTCTTCAGGGCCAGGATGTAGTCTTCGAGTTTCCACTCGACGAGGCAGGATTTTGTCGGGTCGTCCCTACCCGTATACTCGTACATGTAATGGTCGCGGCGAGCCAAAGGCACGAGCCGCCGCCCGAGCCAGCAGTTGTAGAGGTTGATGGTTTGGAGGCCCTTCTTCTTCAGACTGCGGATGGTTTGCAACATTTTGTCGACAACCATCCGCTGATCCAGCGGGAGCTTGCCGACCTGGAGCCGACGCGGTTCGGGACGGTCGGTGGAGTACCTTGGAAGCGCCACCTCGCCGTCTGGAGTCGACTCGGTGACGTAGAACCAGGATTTCTTCCATTCGTTTGCCGCCTTGGCGGGTAGCATCAGGTCGAAGAACGACGCCTTCGACTTCAGTTGAAACGCCAGGCCACCCGCAGCTAGCATCTTGCCGCCTGATTCTTCGCGACTGATCCTCCCATGGAACAGATCTTGCCACAAGGGGAAGTAGGGCCTGCATCCCAGATAGCACTCGCAGAACGCCACAAAAATGGCGAGCTGCTCGATGCTATGCGGGCCTAGGTCCGACGGCTGGATCCCGTAGTAGGCGCAGAAATGCCGGAAGAAGAGAGAATTGGGAAACCCCAGCCCCCGCTCTAGGTGGCTGGTGAAGCAGACGAACTCTCCCTCGCGCGGGTCCGGAGTCACTTCTCCGGCCGCGGGGATGCGCCATCTGCCGGCGCGTAGGATCCCGGCCTCCTCGAAGGACGCCAGTAGCGCCCTGGTGCACTTGGATCTGCCCCATGGTTCGGTGGAGGGGGCCATTGGTTGGAAGATTCGTGGAGGTCGGGGCTCTCTGGGTCTGTTGGATCGCGATGCGGAGTGGAAACGAAGATGGGCGAGATCAGAGGAAAGATGAAGGAGTGTTTCCCCGCTCGCCTGTCATTCTCCTTATATAGCGGTTGTTACCCGCCAATTTCGGGATCCGTTACTACGCGGTGATTACGCCAAAAGTTACCGTTGGATTACCCCAACGGCTAGTTTTGACCCCACTTGACGGTCCAACTTCATCCACTCGACTCGTTGCTCTGCGCGACTTGACGATTCGCCGACCCGATCACTACAATAGTGACTGAATATTCGCCGACCCGTTCGCCGAGCTGCGACCCGATCGGTCGCCGTTAGTGCGACCAGAATAACTAGTTTTTCATTTATTCAGGAGTCCGCCGCCGATTCGACTGGGTGTCCGCATTGGACCCGTATACACCGACTGCCAGCAACCACCTGCGACCAATCAACGACGGCCTCGGGGACTACTGATGGGGATATGCCTACCGGGGTATACCCAGCAGGTCGTTTCCGACTGGCCCAGGTGCCAGCGAGTGGGCCTGCGGGGCGGCGACTGGATCAAGACCTGGCGTGGACTCAAGCGACTGGAAGCTGAAGGCCCAGAAGCGTAGATAGTCCAAGTCGGATTAGGTTAAACGATCGTTGAAACCTTAACTGATTCGGTTGAGATATGTAAACCCTAGGGGGTGAGTCTATATAAACCTCACTAGAGGATGCATAGAGGTTACATTCCATCATACACCCAAGCGACTCGCTGCCTAGCCACCGAGCTTGCCCCATTGTACTCTCACCATAATACAATCTAGCAGGAGTAGGTCTTTACCCTCTGGGGGCCGAACCTGGGTAAATCCTTGTGTCTCCGCCCTCATCTCGCACCGCAGATGGCTGGCCGCCCTTGCCCCATGTTCTACTACTCGCTGCCGATTGCAGCATCTGCCATGGTCATTCCCACGACACCGGCGCTGCCCGACGTGGACGATGAACCAGAGCCGTTGGATTAGAACTAGATCCAACACACCACGTTGCCCCGTACCGCTTCGCACCCCCCGTCTCACTGACGCGTGGGGACAACAACTTAACCAGCCCGCGTAAGCGCTGTGCGTAGCAGGCCGGCCCATTAGCAGTTCCCGCGCAGCCCAGTCGTTTGAATTTAACTTTTTCCATTTTAATTCAAACATAGTTCTGTACCTAGTTTCAAAAATCAACCCAACTCGATTCATTGAACCAAATTGAATGAAACCAATTTTGTTAGATAGGTCTGGAAATGCTAAATCCAAGCCCGTTGGATTCAAATCATCTAGATCTGTAGATCACCCTTGGTAAAAATAACAAGGCAGAAGCTTTTCTGCATTCAAACATTTTTCAAATTTAAACCATAATATCTTTTGAGTTGATTCCAACTCTCAAAAATCACAATTGATCATACCTTTCAGAATATATAAAAATATATGGGTTTACTTACAGAAATAATGTTCAAGTAATAAAAGAATGCCACATAGGCATTTCTAGTCACTTTATTTAATTAAAAATAAAAGGTTAAATCTTATTAAATTGTGACACCACTTTAAATCACATTCACATGAACTGAAATATGTGGTGATGACATGTGTCAACATGATCCCATGTTTGGTCTGGAAATATTAAATCTTAAGTAGTTTTTCAATGAGTAGAAATTACTTTTTTAAAAATAAAATTATTAAGTCAAGTGCTTGTAATGTTAGTGATGATGCTAGATCATCTATAGAACCCCTTTGTGTGATGATTGAAAGTAATTAAGTATTGTTTGGTGATTGTGTACCTCGTATTTATTTATAGACGCTAGTACTGACCAAGGATACGAGGAAGAAGGAGGATACTACGAAGAAGAAGACGAGGAGAACTTCAACCACTGCTCTGCACAAGGCAAGCTTATACTGATACTGATGCAAGCCTAATACTACTAGTTGATTGAGCAAGCTAACACTTGCAAGATACTCTACTTTAGCAAGCCTTACTAATCAAGTTGACCTATGCAAGCAAATACTTGCTTGTTACTATGCCAACTATATGCCTTAAGCATATGTGATCCTACCCACTTGATAACCCCATTCCTAGTTTTACTTACAAGATTTATACTTTATTTCTTTATCAAAGCTAGTACTTAGAGCTTACTTAAGTGAATTGTAGATACTAGAAAGATAATGGAAGGTTGCATAAAGAGCATAAAACTTGGCCTAAGCTAGATAATCTTTATGTCATCCTAAGGCATGAGATTGAACTTAGTTAAACTCCACTAGTTTACCACCCCTCATTATTACTTACCCCCACTTGTAGCTGCTAGTGCTAAGCATAAAACTTGATCAACTTTAGATGGGGATACTTGGTGGAAAAATGGTTATGAAAACCTTGGAATGATGGATCATTCTATTGAGATGTTTTGACATGTGTTTCCGAACACCAGATGATTTTGGTGATGAAAATGTTGAGGTGCGAGCCTTAGCCCTTTATAAAACTGATGGTTGTCTGGATGCGATACCATTCCAATTTTACTGTACAACCACAATACCCGAGAATTGGGTAGGGCTTGACTGGAAACTTATATACCTTAGTATTGGTTCCCTCACGGCCAAGGTCTGAGCTAAGGCTACCTTGTGAAGATTGTCCACCTGTGTAGTACCCAAGATGACAGTTGGTCATGGTTGGGAGGCCAAACTCACATGAGAGGTGCTTATACTAGGGCGTGTAATTGAAAGGTTAGGATTGATTATCCCCATACTGAGTATGGTGAATTCAGGATTTGTTCCTGACAGATGTATCAATTGTTGGGGTGAAAGTGTACAATCTCTGCAGAGTGTCAAACTATTCGAATAGCCGCGTCCGCGGTTATGGACAGTTGGAGTGGCCATACTGTTCCCCCGTCAGATGTTTTCAAAATAACTTGTGAAATGAATGGAGAATTTGACTTGACCACAACAGAGTTGTGGCATGAGATACAAGTTCCCACTTAGGTGTTATAAAATTTAACTATCTTTTCTTGCTTCCGAACTTAGTAGAGGTAAATCTGGCTTTTTGCAAAACAACCCTAGAGCTCAGTGGCCTACTACAAAAACCCCCTTCACTTGTTAGTATTAGTTTGCGAGTACTTAAAGAGTACTCATGGCTTTGTCCCTAGCTATTCCCACGGCTAGACTATGAAGAGGAGTACCAGGATGATGGACCCCAGGAAGTTTACGACAACTAGGATCATCTCCCATCGTCAGCATTGCCTGTGACCCCGAAGATGGAGCTTCGCCTACGCTACCGTTATTATTACGTTATTCCGCTGCTTGAGGTGTATTAGATCATGAGATCCTTATTTGTGTAAGACCTTATGTATGGTTTGTAATGGATGATGTACTGTGGTATCCAATTCTGTTATGTCTCGCAAAATTGGTAATCCTGGGATTGCGATGTATGGCATAACAGGCATCTGGGATTAAAAATCTGGGTGTTGACAAGTTGGTATCAGAGCCATCCTGACCATAGGAGACCCTAGTTAGACTGGACGTTTGAATAAAAACTTAGTTTCAAAACCAAAGGAAGCAAATATTTACAAAAACTTATTCCCATTCTTATCACCTTGATTCTTTCATAAAAATTCATGTTCCTAAAAAAACTCTTGCAAAATACATAAAATTTGACACACTTGATCACTCTACTAACTTACTCATCCTATATTCTTATAGATGGACGTGAAGTACAGCAAGTTTTATCAGTTGGGGAATGGAGGAGACCTTATCTTTGAGCGGGATTTGGACCAGCTTTCGGAACTTCTGGAGAGTCTGCACCCCGATTTCTTCAGAGCTCAGCTCAATGATCAAGGAGGAGAAGATCTGCAGTGGCTAATTGTTGCAAGTCTCCGAGGAAAGATTGAACCTCCCACTACTGAGGGAATTCAGTTCACCTTAAGAGAGAACAACTGGCTTGATGGACTTGACAAGGCCATGAAGGAAGCTCTTGTCTGTCTGTGTGGGCAGAGTATCAACCAGATCAAGGGTACTCGCTTCAAGTTTTTTCCAAGGCGTGATGCTAATGGACAGCCACTAGAAGCTCCATACCACCACGAGCTGAAGAATCAGTTGGACCACCTTAGCTTCATGATGTACGATCGTCAACAGGAGTTGGACAATTGTCGTTACTACTCCAACCACAAGTCCGCCATCATCAAGACGAAGGATCATACCATCTCCATGCTAGCGAAGGATCGCAAGTCTCGCCGCCGTCAGCTTGATAAGAAGGAGCGCATCATTGCCCGTCTTTGCCACCGTATCTCGTCTTTGGAGGAGACCATCCACGAGAGAGACATTGCAGTTGGAGGAAAGGGAGAATGTCGGAGAGGATATTCGTGGAGATCCCTACTCCTATCTCAGTGATGATGATGATTTTCTGGAGGATCAGGCTATGGACTTCTTCAGCGATGAGGAGGATTTCACCTTCATCAATGATGATGAGGATGATGAGGATGACGACTACACTGACTCCGAGGAGTAGTAGCACTTGAGAACTAGCGTAGTGAGTAGTATTCGGTCCCACTGTATCGTAGTTTCTAGAATGGTTCCTAAAACCATCTGTTTACCTTTGTTGTGGTGTGTGTTGTATCGTCTGCAAATGTTGGTTTCTAACCGCGAAGCTGAAAGAGCGGAACGTCAAGCCAACCTAGCCACCCTTCAACAGATAGCTCAGCTAGCCCACAATAATCAAGGCCACGGAAACCAGGACAACCATGGATCTAAGATTAAGAATTTCCAGAACACTAACCCACCTGTTTTCACTAAGTCAGAAGAGCCCTTAGATGTAGATGATTGGCTGCAAACCATGGAAAACAACCTAGAAGTAGCAGGAGTGGAAGCTAACGAGAAAGTTTTGTTCGCCACCCACTATCTAGACGAAGATGCTAGAGCATGGTGGAACAGCGTTCGTGCGATGACCGGAGGACAGATGATGACCTGGGAAGAATTCAAGGTCAAGTTCAGCAGAACCCATGTGCCACCAGGTTTGATCAAGAGAATGAGAGATGAGTTCAGAGAACTGAAGCAAGGAAGGATGACCGTAGTGGAATACCGTGACAAATTCTTGTCATTAGCTAGGTATGCCCCAGATGAGACCGACACCGAAGCCAAGAAGAAGGAGAGATTCTTGAATGGTCTGCACGATGAGATGCAGACTGTGTTAGTCAATATCCCCTTTGCTTATATTGAAGCCCTTGTCGACTCTGCCATCCAGATGGAAGGAAAGATCAACCAAGCCAACGAGAACCGCAAGCGCCGCATGATGCATCAACCGGGAACCCATCAGACCCCAAAGTATCGCCCTAACCCATCTCCAGGATTTGCCCCGAGAACCAACAGATCCCCAATGAACCATTCGACCTATCCCAACCGTGGAAACCCGAGACCCGGAGGAAATCACAACAACCCCGACAACTCTAGCAATTTCAACTGTGCCCCACCCAAGTTCAACAACAACAATGCTACCGCCAACACCAACACTGCTCCTAGGACTGGAAGCAATGTTGTGCCTATTGCAGCAAAGGACAAGTCGCAAGTGACTTGTTATGACTGTGGAAATAAGGGTCACTACTCCAACGAGTGCCCCAACAAGAAGAATACTGCTGCCCCCAATACCAATGCCCCAGCTCAGCAGCAGCGTCGTGTTCAGCCTGGAAGAAGGTTTGCCCCAGGGAATTCGCTCAACCGCAACGGCCGTCTTTTTCTCATGCATGCTGAAGAAGCTCAGGAAGCGCCAGACGTCGTGCTGGGTATGTTTTCTGTAAATTCAGTACTTGCTAGAGTGTTGTTTGATTCTGGTGCATCACACTCATTTGTCACCGAAGAATTTGCATGCACTAGTAAAATCCAACCAACCAAACTGAAGCATGTTACGATCGTTCAAATCCCCGGATCAACCACCAAGGCTAGGCAAATTTGCAAAGCCGTCCCTTGCCGAATCCATGGCATAGATTTTTATGCTAATCTGATAGTACTCGGAACTAAAGGTTTGGAAGTAGTCCTAGGAATAGATTGGATGTCCAAACATAAAGGATTGATTGACTGTGCCAAGAAAGCCATAACCATGACCAGTACAGCCGGAATGTCAGTCGAGCATATATCTGAAACCTTACCTCGTCAATTCAAGTGCAACAAGAGTATAGCCCAACCTACCATTGACCAAGTCCGGATAATCTGTGAATACCCCGATGTATTTCCAGATGTTTTGCCCAGTATGCCCCCAGATCGGGATATCGAGTTTATCATTGAACTAATCCCCGGAACAGGACCCATAGCCCAGAGACCCTATAGTAGGAACCCGTCGGAACTAGCGGAACTGAAGAAGCAACTGGATTCCATGTTGGAAATTGGCTTGATTCAACCAAGTGCGTCACCAGGGAGATCACCTGTCTTATTTGTTGACAAGAAGGATGGAGGTAACCATCTGTGTACGGATTATCGGAAGTTTAATGATGTCACTATCAAGAACAAGTACCCGTTTCCCAAGATAGAAGATTTGTTTGATCAGTTGACCGGTGCCAAAGTGTTTTCTAAGATTGATCTTAGAACAGACTATCATCAACTCAAGATTGACGCAGAGGATATTCCCAAGACTGCCTTTACCACCAGATATGGATTATACGAGTATACCGTCATGTCTTTCGGATTAACAAATGCCCCCGCTTATTTCATGAATCTCATGAATAAGATTTTTATGGACTTCCTGGATAAGTTTGTCGTTGTTTTCATCGACGACATTCTAATTTATTCCAAATCGGAAGAAGAACATGAGCTACACCTAAAGACCATTCTTGGAACCCTTAGAGAGCATCAGTTGTATGCTAAGTTTAGCTAATGTGAATTCTGGTTATAGGAGGTAGGATTCCTCGGCCACATTGTATCAGCCGGAGGAATTGCCGTTGACCCTGCAAAGGTGAAAGATGTCGAAGATTGGCAAGCCCCAACCACTCAAACCCAAGTTCGTGCATTTCTTGGATTGGCGGGATACTACCGCAAGTTCGTAGAAGGATTCTCAAGTATCGCCAGACCCATGACCCAATTGCTGAAGAAGGACAAGAAGTTTGAATGGACCGACAAATGTGAAACGAGTTTTCAAGAACTCAATAGGAGATTGATTTCAGCCCCAATCTTAATCATGCCGGATATCACGAAGACCTTCGACGTGTATTGTGATGCATCCAAGATCGGTCTCGGATGTGTACTAATGCAAGAAGGCAAAGTTATATCTTATCTATCTCGACAACTGAAACAACATGAGCAATATTACCCAAACCATGACCTCGAACTCGCTGCCGTAGTTTTAGCCCTGAAGACATGGAGGCCCTACCTGATGGGAAATCGTTGTGAGATTTTTTCGGATCACAAGAGCCTGAAGTATATATTCACTCAGAAGGAGCTGAATATGAGACAGAGAAGATGGATTGAGTTAATCAAGGATTACGATCTGGACATTCACTATCACCCTGGTAAAGCCAATGTGGTAGCAGATGCCCTTAGCAGATTGCCGTGCCGCTTGAACTCCATGATTTTGAAGGAGCAACCAAGATTGCACAAAGAGATGGAAGATTTTCGAATGGAATTAGTGAGTGAAGGATTTTTGGCTAGCATCGAACTTCAACCCACTTTGATCAGCCAGATCAAAGAGGCACAGAAGGGAAATGCTAGTATCAACAGAATCAAGCGTCATATCGGTACAGGTAAAGTACCTAGATTCACCGAAGACGAAGAAGGAGTTCTGTGGTACAAAGGACGCCTTTGTGTACCAGCAGATTCTGAGTTGAAAGAAGTGATTCTGAAGGAAGCTCATGATACTCTTTATTCTATCCACCCCGGAGGAACTAAGATGTATCAAGATTTGAAAGAGCAATTTTGGTGGCATAAGATGAAGAGAAAAAATCGGAAGCTATATCGCCAAGTGTGATATATGTCAGCGAGTCAAGGCAGGACATCAAAGACCCGCTGGATTGTTGCAACCACTACAGATTCCGGAATGGAAATGGGATTCCGTTGGAATGGACTTTATCACCGGATTGCCTACTTCTAGTAGGGGAAATGACTCTATCTGGGTCATAGTGGACAGCTTGTCCAAAGTCGCCCATTTCTTACCCGTCAAGACCACATATCAGAGTTCGAAGCTAGCGGAGTTATATATATCGCTAGAATCGTTAGTTTGCATGGAGTCCCCAAGAACATCGTATCTGATCGAGGAACTCAATTTACCTCCAGATTCTGGAAGAAAGTCCAAGAAGGTTTAGGAACCCGCCTAGATTTCAGCACCGCATATCATCCTCAGACATATGGACAAACGGAGCGAGTAAATCAAATACTCGAAGACATGTTGAGAGCCTGTGTGTTAGAATATGGATCTAAGTGGGAAGACTGCCTGCCGTTTGCAGAATTTTCATACAACAGTAGTTATCAAGCTAGTTTGCAACTGGCCCCATTTGAATTTATGTACGGAAGGAAGTGTCGCACCCCTTTGAATTGGTCGGAAGTAGGAGAGAGTCAGATTTTCGGACCCGATATCCTACGAGTAGCAGAAGAGAAGGTTCACAAGATTCGTGAGCACCTCAAGACAACCCAGTCCAGACAGAAGAGTTATGCCGACAAGAGACGTCGAGACCTAGCCTTCAACATAGGAGATTTTTTATATCTGAAAGTGTCGCCATTAAAAGGAATGCAGCGTTTCCAACTCAAAGGAAATTAGCCCCCAGATATATCGGACCCTTCAAGATTCTAAACCGTCGAGGAGAAGTGTCATATCAACTGGAACTACCCGAAGAGATGTCAGCCCTGCACAGTGTGTTCCATATCTCATTACTTCGCAAGTGCCTCGAAGTTCCAGAGAAGACTGAAGTATTTGTAAGGGTCCTAACCTTTAATAAGGTAGAGTCCCCTGTGTTTACAATGCTAGTCCCTGGATCAATAGCTAGCATCCACAGTTAAGGTGTAATATCAAGAAACAAAGGTCATAATATAACTTTTATAACCAGGAATAACATAGTTTTATTACATCTTACATAGCTCATTTGGTTATTACAATACATTTCAGCAGAATATCTATAGAATGGGGTCCTTCATCTTCAAAGTGCCACAGGCAGACATGTTGGTTGTAGACTTTGTAATCCTAATCAACACACTTCACTAAATCAATCAAACCTGCAACATAACAAGTTACATCCACAAGGGTCAATACATTTGAATTGTATTGGCAAGTGATACTATGGTAGTATAGTGGAGTCTATCATCTATATGCTTTTGGCTAAGTGGAGTTGAGGCTTGCATTGCTCAAAATAGATTTTCCTTATCATTTTGAAAACACTAAGTTTTTGCTTGACAAAATCATTTTTCTCAATCAAAGATTGAAGATCCTTTAACCCTTGTTCAACCACAAGTTTTTAACTTAGAAATTTGAATGATGAGATTCTCGATTGCTTCCATGTCTTGATGCTCAAATTGTCCTTTACCAGGGACATGGCTAAGTACTTAGATTTTACACTCTGTAGAGGTGGTGCACTTTCCCCACAAGACTTGGTTTCCCAAGACAAGATCTTTCAGAAGCCTTCCCTTAGACCAAAATGGACGCGCTCCAACCTATCAAACTCTACCACCAACTGTCCATATGGCTAAGTTCTTGCAACCTATATGATCCAAGCAGAGCCCATAATGCCAAGTGGTTGCACTTGAAGCTTCTCAACATTTGACATCTCAAATCTCTTTGTTCCTGGGTGGCCATCCACAAGTGAGATATACAAGGTAAACCATAGACATGGGCCTTGTGAACCACTCAACCAAAATCCACCAAGCAATTACCATTCCACCCAGGTGATTCATTAACTTAGTTGTTTTATTAAACAAAAACACAAGTCCTCAGACTTAGAAATTTTCCATAGTGTGAATATATTTCCACCCTTGTTTTCTATTAGCTAGGCTAAGCTTGATAGTAGTAGGTATCTTGACTTAGGAAATTTCTACTAAGGTTTCATCTACTAGGTTTTCCTATAGCAAGGTTTATACTTAGCAAAATTCCATGCAAGTTTTACTTAGAGAAAATCACTAATGCAGAGTGAAAGTAATGGGACAAAAAGTATGAAGCATCACTTGCCTTTTTGGTAGAGTATGGTTCACTCCTTGTCCTTGCAACAATCACACTCTTCAAGTCACTACAAATCAATCAAGCAAGGCACAATCTCAATCTACCAATCAAGCAAACAACACATAAAATAACAAAGTCAAAGTAATGCATGCAAGCATGCCAAGCTTTGTTTTGTTTGAAAAAGTGGTTCCTAATGGGTTATAAACATTTGAAATCACCTAATGGTCATTTCATAAAGGGGCAAGGTCATTTGCAAAGGATTTCTTTTCCTAAACCATTTTCAAAACAAAGTATCATTTTATGTGGGGTAAAAATATTTTTACTAAGGCATTAATCTATAGGGTTCACCAAATAAGTTTTCAAACCATAAAACTTGGTGTTTGGGGTCAGAGTGTTTAAAACAAAACATTTCCCAAAAGTTTCTCATTTAAAATTATTTTCAATAAATAAACCATATTTCTATTTGACTAGAAATGGTTTTAAATCAAAGAATCATTATTTTGTTTCACCAAATACATTTTTGAATCCACAAAGTGTTTCCTATGGTCAGTAGGTTCAAATCACACCATTTGCCAAAGATTTTATCCCCAAAATCATTTTTGAACAATTTTTATAACCTAAACAAGCATACAAATGTTTCTGCAAAAACAACCATTTTTCCAGAAGCTTTTTACTAAAAAAAATGGCATGGTTGGCTAGGGCTTGTCTTGCTGATTCCATTGGTATAAAATTTGTAATTTTTGGACGTGTGGATCAAAAGTTGTGCAATTTACAAAATTGGAAATCTAATAGATCAAATCTGTCTTTTAAATCAACTACAGGCCACGTGGCTGATTCTGATTCGTCTATACCGCTTCGCTCGGATCGGCTACTCTGGTGCGTTGGATCAAGTCAGATCGTGCGGTGCGCAGATGCTACTTACCCTTTCACCTAGCTTCTATCCTAGCCACTGGATCGAGATCGAACGGCTGCTGCAAGCTCGACCTAAAACTAGCGGCGCTGCGGCGGTGGCTGGCGGCGGAGCGGCCAGATGGAGGCGGCGCTAGCGAAGCAGGAAGCGAGAGAGGGAGGGAGTAGGCTCACCGTGTTCGCAGAAGCCTGAGGAAGCTCAAGGTGTCGCTGGTTCGACGATGGGCGCACAGAGTAGTCCTGAATCGTTCGCCGGAGCTGTGCTTCACCTCGGGAGTGGACAGATGTTGTTGGAGGCGAGCGTCTGGGGCGCAAGCGAGATAAACAACGCATCAGGAATATGCACACGAGTTCAAGGTTCACGAAAACACTCACCAGTGAGCAAGGGGCGCACGAGGTCGTCGACTATGGCTCACCGGAGTTGGGCTTATCGTCGGTGGCGCTCAGACATGGACAGAGTCGAGGTTGCAGGTCATGTGCGGGCAAGCTGGCGCTATGGGGAGGTTCGCCTGGAGGTGGGGAGAAATCTTGGGTGCGCCAGAGAGCAAGGGGGGCGT
The DNA here is from genome assembly GCA_916181665.1 of Avena sativa. Lineage (NCBI taxonomy): Eukaryota > Viridiplantae > Streptophyta > Magnoliopsida > Poales > Poaceae > Avena > Avena sativa. The sequence continues at coordinate 383,018,727 of OV702281.1, read as the reverse complement.
GGGCTGGCCAGAATTGCCGTGGTTGTTCGTCGGAGACGGCGGCGGTGCAGAAGAAATTGAGGCAGCCTGGGGGCACTCCTGCAACGGTGTCTGAGGGGAAAGGAAGGGAAGGGGGAGGTGGTTAAACGAGCGTGATCGCGGGGGATTTCAATTCACAGAATAACTTGCATTGATTCGATTTAAGACTCGGAGGAAACAGTCAGAGGCGAGTTCATCGGGGGTGAAGACGACGATGATCTGGCTGTGGGGCCCGGCGTCAGTGAGGGAGGAACGTTTCAAGTGGGGTCCTCTGGTCAGCGTCTGTGCGGGTTACATCGTGAGTGGAAGAAAACGCTTCGGGGGAGGGAGACTAGGCTGCGAGTGGGCTTATTGGGCTGGCTCAGTTGGGTCAGGTCTGATTCTATATTTTTTTCTGTCTGAATCTTTTTCTTTTTCCAATTTCAATTTCTGTTTTGAAATTTCAAACAACATTCATACATTCAAATCACATTCAAACATTCAACACACTTTGCAATTGAATTTGGTTCTGTTTAACAACCTAAACCCAAATCCCAAAATAAAAAAATAAAATAATTTTATTCTTTTTAGGATCTATTTAATAATTAAATAAAATAGACCTTTATTTATTAATTCAAATAGGTTTTGATTTATTTAATAAAATCTCCATTTGGAAACTAAATATTTTCAAAACCAAATCAGTAGGTTTTATTTGAAAATATAAGATACTTGAAATACTTGTTTAAAATAAAATAACAGTTTATTTTAGGGTCCAATAATAATTAAATCAAATGGACCTTAGTCATTAAATCAAATAGGATTTGTTTTATTAAAAACTTTATTTTGAAATCTAAAATAAAACCAAAAACACTTCAATAAGTTTTATTTGAGAATATAAAATACTTGGAAAACTTATTTAAAATAAATAAATAAGTTTTTGTGTTTATTTAAAATGGGAAAAGCCTTTACTTAAATAAAATTGGATATTAAATCCTTATTATTTTATTTAAATAAACCTTTACTATTTTTATCAAAACAAAACATTTTATTTCAAAATATTGGCCAAGGTTTAATTTGGCTTTATAAATAATCCTTATTTATAAATCTATCTTTTCTTTTGAAAACCAAATCTTTTATTAAAAGATCCAAAATAGTAATTTTCAATTATTTTGAAGTTTATTGTTTATTTAACTTTTTAAATCCCTTTAGGATTTTATTTGATCCAAATAGGTTTTGAAAGTTCCCAATTGGATTCAAAAAGTTTCTTCTCACCCTGAAAATAACAAAGTTTTATTTTATTCATTTATTTTTCACATTACAAGATTTGGAAAATCTTGGGATGTGACAGTATTCAAGAATATCGATCACCGGACCATAGAGATCAATGATGACCTGACCTATCCTGAAGTACCCATCCGTATTTTGGAAAAAGCTTTCCGAACTACCAGAACCCGAAGCATCAAGTTTCTCAAGATTCAGTGGAGCAACCACACAGAAGAGGAAGCTACCTGGGAGCGCGAAGATCACATCAGGACGGAGTTTCCCGATCTCTTCAAATCCTAGGTAATCTTTTTCGTCCTTTTTCAAATCTCGGGACGAGATTTTGTTTAAGGGGGGAAGGTTTGTAACATCCCAAAAATATTGAACTAGAATCATCAAACTCTAATCATCAAATTTAGGGTTAACAAAAACTTTTCTAATTAAAAATATGAAAGCATTCATATGTGTGTGTATTGAAATTTGGATTCTTTGGAATTGCCATGATTATGTGTTTCTTTGCTTGTAAAATGATTCTTAGGTGAAATAAACATCATCTAAACAATTCCCAAACTTTTCCCAAAGACAAATAATTAAAACAAACAAATTAAGTGGATGGTCACTTTTGCCAAATTAACTCCCCATGCCTACTTAGGCTATCTCTAACTTTCAGAACTTAACAGAAACTTGTTTGGATCTTTGCACCCCTTGATAGTACTCATAACCAAGTATCAAGGCCCACCTTGTGATCATCCAGAAACATTCAAATGCGTAGTTTAAATGATAGTTTAAAATTGAATCTATTTCATATGGGAAGATCCCACTTTTTCAAAAACCACTCAAACAAGCTCAACTTTAAAAACCCAAGCATCTACAGACTCACCAGCACGCACACCCATCAAAACTTGAATTCATGCGGCCATTTCATCAAACACCTTGCAGATTCAAATCAACAAAATCACAAACACTATTTTGAGCAGTGTTTTGGCCTAACTTGTTCCCTCTCTGGTTGCAACTAGTCTTTAGTAGATCATCTAGCTCATTTGTAAACATCTAGCACCACTGTGAGCTTGCCTTGCCATCAATGGTGAACAGGCCGAGCCTCACCATGTGACCCCATTATCGCAGGCCAGCTAGCAGCAAGCCTAGCCTTGCCAACCTTGTCTGGGAGGTAGCCAGCACCTCACCGCCACTCACTGTCCCCTCCCCAAGCCAGTGCAAGCCGTGGACCACCAGGAACGCCGCGCGCCCAGTGCCACTGTGACATGCCGAGCCCGCCCCAGAGCGCCGCACCCGGCACGCGTGCACACTCCACCCCTCGACCACAGCCCGTGCCCACCACTTCGCCATGATCCCAGGAACACGCCAGACATGCCCATTTCACCGCCCGTACCCGTAGCCACCTCTCGCCGTCGAAGACGCCGCCTCTGCCTCGCAGAGCATCGAGTGTTCCCGACCGTTTTCCATCGCCCCTACAAGCGCATTTACACCTTAGAGCATCGCCAGGAGACCACCGATCGATCGCCACCCTCGGCCATGCCTCTAGCAGCCCGTAGCCATGTCGCCACCATCGCCTTCCCATTCCGTTCGGTCTCACCGTCGAGCCTATAAAAGGAGACGATCCCCAGTCGAATTGAGCACACCATCTCACTCCCCTCTCCTCACTGATTGTTCCACCCTGTTCCTAGAGCAAGGCGAGCAGCGCATCGCCGGAATTTGGCCGGAGCACGCCGCTGCTGGAGAAGAAGGAAGCCAGTGATTGGATCCGCCCCAGGAGAAGCTGCCGGTACCAGGAGGTTCGCCGTCATCGACTTCGTCGTTCGCCCGCCTCGCCGACCCTCGCCTGAGCCCCGGTGAGCCTCCCTCGACCCCCACCTGCCGTGTTAGGGTTCTGTCTCGCCGGCGCTTCCCAACGTGGACGATGAACCAGAGCCGTTGGATTAGAACTAGATCCAACGCACCACGTTGCCCCGTACCGCTTCGCACCCCCGTCTCACTGACGCGTGGGGACAGCAACTTAACCAGCCCGTGTAAGCACTGTGCGTAGCAGGCCGGCCCATTAGCAGTTCCCGCGCAGCCCAGTCGTTTGAATTTAACTTTTTCCATTTTAATTCAAACATAGTTTTGTACCTAGTTTCAAAAATCAACCCAACTCGATTCAGTGAACCAAATTGAATGAAACCAATTTTGTTAGAAAGGTCTGGAAATGCTTAATCCAAGCCTGTCACATCCCAAGATTTTCCAAATCTTGTAATGTGAAAATAAATGAATAAAATAAAACTTTGTTTGATTTTCAGAGCCAGAAGAAACTTTTTGAATATAAATGGAACCTCAAACCCATTTGAATCAAATAAAATCTTAAAGGGATTTAATAGGATAAACATTTTAAATAAAATAAAAATAAAATATTTTTTTTGAAATACTATTCAGGATCTTTTAATAAAATATTTGGTATTCAAAAGAAAAGATGGATTTATAAATAAAGATTATTTTATAAAGCCAAATTAAACCTTGGACAAGCTTTGGAAATAAAATATTTTATTCTAAATAAAATTAGCAAAGGTTTATTTAAAATAAATTAATAAGGATTTAATATCCAAGTTTTATTAATAAAGGTTCTATCATTTATAAACCATCAAAAACTTAATTGTTTAATTTAATAAAGTTTTCCAAGTACTTTATATTCTCAGATAAAACCTACTAAAGTGTTTTGGCTTTATTTTAGATTTTAAAATAAATATTCTCAATAAAACAAACCCAAGTTGATTTAATAATGAAAGTCTATGTTATTTAATTAATAATGGACTCTAAAATAAAATGTTATTTTGTTTTAAAAACAAGTTTCCAAGTATTTAATATTTCCAAATAAAACCTACTGATTTGGTTTTGAAAATATTTAGGTTTCAAATAAAGATTTTATTAATAAAATCAAACTCTATTTGATTAAATAACTAAGGCCCATTTTATCCAATTATTAAAGGACCCTAAAATAAAAGATTATTTTGTCTTGAACAAGATTTACAAATGAATTTATTTTACAAATAAAACCTACTGAATTGATTTTGAAAATATTAGGATTTCAAATGAAGATCTTATTAATAAACAACAAAAACTCTATTTAATTAATAAACAATGGTCCATTTTATTTAATTAATAAATGGAACCTAAAAAGATTTAAAATATTATTTTATTTTGGAAGTTGGTTATACTACTAAACAGAACAAAGTTCAAACTTTCAAAGATTTAGTGATGGTTTGAATTGATTTGAACTTGTTTGTGTATTGGAATTCAAAACAGAAAATAAAAATAGAAAAGGAAAATAAAGCAGACAGAAAAAAATAAGAGTAAACGACCAGCCCACCATCTGGCCCAACAGCAGCCCAGTCCAGCTCAGTCCGCTCCCCTGCACGAAATGTTTTGCACACGAACACATACCCACACCAACGCTGACCAGAGGACCCCACCTGAAACGTTTTCCCCACTGACCAGCGGACCCCTTTCCACTGTTCTCCCTCTCCACCCCGCGACTGCTTCTTCCTTCCCTCGCCACCGTTGCTGCCATTGCTTCCTCGATTGAATGCGCCTTATTGCAGCATTAATCCCTCGCTGCAGTCACGTTGTCTTAATCGCCCACGCCCTCTCCTCCATTCCCCTCTGTCACCACTCCTTCTCCGCCCCGAGGCTGCCACAATTTGACCCAGCACTCCCTCTGCCTCCGACGACCCCTCTCGCCAATTCCGGCCAGCACACACTCCCTTCCGCCCCCCTGAGCACACGAGCACGCTCACCATACACTGGCGCATCCTTCTGTGTCAATCACTTGACCGCGGGCACCTCCGAGCCTCGCCAACGACAACCTCCAGTACCGCCGCCGTCTGCCTCCGCTCCGACGAGTCCCACCGGTGAGATCAGACCACCCCTTCACCTCTCGTTCAATCACACAGATTTGCCTTGATCCCACGCACCTAACCGTGCTTCTCCTTTGCCTTAGCGCGGTCCTAAGCGACGCCAACAACGACAACCCGAGAGCACCGCCGCCCGCACCAACTCCGGCGAGGAATTCTGCCCGTCCCCGTGCGCCCCTCGACGGACCAATCCCACGTTGAGCATCAGCGTCGCTCCACGAACCCGGTGAGCATCCTCCCCCTCTTCCTCGCTTCCTGCCTCGCCAACGCCGCCGCCGTCTGCCCGTCGCTGCCACACAGCCGCCGTTAGCGCCGCTCCTTTTAGGTCAAACACGTAGCGACCGTTAGATGCAGATCCATTGGCTGCGAAAGATTCACTTAAACGCGAAAGGGTACGCGATCAGGGCCGCACGATATGACTTAATCCAACGCGCTGCAGCACGCGATCCAGACGAATCGGTATCGGCCAATCACGGCTCGACGCGTGTCCCTGTTCTGATTAAAACAGATTTTTGAAAACAGATTTAGGTAGCAATTTGAAAACCCTATAACTTTCAAACCACACGTCCAAATTTGGCAAATTTTATATCAATGGATTCAGGAGAACAAACCCTAGCCAACCCTACCCTTATTTTAGCAAATAGTATTTGATAGGTTGTTTGATTTTGCAGAAACTTTTTTGTACTTGTTTAGAGTATAAAAATTGTTTAAAATTGAATTTAGGGATAAAACTTTGGCAAAATGGTTTGGTGTGACCTTACTGACCCTAGGAACCAACCCATGGTTTGGAAAATGAATTTGGAAAAGTTTGGAATGGATTTATTAGTTTAGTCCATTTCTAGCTAAATAAAATTGTTGATTTTATTATAAAAATGTTTATGAAAAGAAAACTTCAAGGAAATGTTTTGGGCCAAACCTACTGACCCAAAAACACCAAGTTTTGCAATAGCAACTCATTTGGTGAACCCTATAGGCTAATGCCTTAGTAAAAAAATATTTCTACACCACATAAAATAACACTTTGTTTTGAAAATGGTTTTAAAGTGAAACCTTTTGCAAATGACTTGGCCACTTTAGGAAATGACCATTAGATGTACCCAAATGTCTATGACCCCCTAGGAACAACTTTTTCAAACAAAACAAAGCTTGGCATGCTTGCATGCATTTCTTTGACTTTGTTATTTATGTGTGTTGTTTTGCTTGATTGGTAGATTGAGTTTGTGCCTTGCTTGATTGATTTGTAGTGACTTGAAGAGTGTGATTGTTGCAAAGATCAAGAGGTGAACCTATACTCTACCAAAAAGGCAAGTGATGCTTCATACTTTTGTCCCATTACTTTTTCTATGCATTAGTGATTTTGCTAAGTAAAACTAGCATGAATTTTTCTAAGTATAGGACTTGCTATAGGAAAACCTAGTAGATGAATCCTTAGTAGGATTTTTCCTAAGTTAAGTTTCCTACTACTACCAAGCTTAGCCTAGCTAATAGAAAACATGGGTGGAATATATATTCACACTATGGAAAAATATTCTAAGTCTAAGGACTTGTGATTTTGTTAAATAAAACAACTAAGTTAATGTATCACCTGGGTGGAAATGGAAGGATTGGGTTATGTTGAGTGGTTCACAATGCCATGGACTTGGATTGTGTATCTCACTTGTGGATGGCCACCCAGGAAACAAAGAGATTTGAGATGTCAAATGTTGAGAAGCTTCAAGTGCAACCACTTGGCAATATGGGCTCTGCCATGATCATATAGGTTGCAAGAACTTAGCCAAATGGACAGTGGGTGGTAGTGTTTGATAGGTTGGAACGCGTCCATTTTGGTCTAAGGGAAGGCTTCTGAAAGATCTTGTCTTGGGAAACCAAGTCTTGTGGGTAAAGTGCACCACCTCTGCAGAGTGAAAAATCTAAGTACTTAGCCATGTCCCTGGTAAAGGACAATTTGAGCATCAAGACATGGAAGCAATCAAGAATCTCATCATTCCAATTTCTAAATTAAAATCTTGTGGTTTGAACAAGGGTTGTTTGAATTCTTCAATCATTGATGGAGAGATGGCTTGGTACTAGGATCTTGAAATGTTTGATTGAGAAAAATGATTTTGTCAAGCAAAAACTTAGTATTTACAAAATGATAAGAAAAATCTATTTTGAGCAATGCAAGCCTCAACTCCACTTAGCCAAATGCATATAGATGATAGACTCCACTATACAAATATAGTATCACTTGCCAATACAATTCAAATGTATTGACCCTTTGTGGCTGTAACTTGTATGTTGCAGGTTTGTTTGATTTTAGTGAAGATTGATTGATTAGGATTACAAAATCTACAACCAACATCTGCCTGTGGCACTTTGAAGATGAAGGACCCCATGACTATATTTATTCCGCTGTAATGTAATGCAATAGCCATATGAGCTATGTTTGATGTAATAAACTTATGTTATTCCTGGTTATAAAGTTATAGTATGACCTTTGTTTCTTGATATTACATCTAAACTGTGGATGCTAGCTATTGATCCAGGGACTAGCATTGTAAAACACAGGAGGACTCTACCTTATTAGGTTGGGACCCCTACAGATGGTATCAGAGCATTGTGTTGCCTGTAGGATTTGTAAACCTAGGATTGGACAAAAACCCTTAGAAAATAGGAGTTGTATTTTGTTCCAAAAACTTATTTACAAAAACACTTGTAAACTCTTTCCTCAACCATTTTGGTTTCAACTCTACATCTCTTCTATTTCAACTTGATGGAAAAAACAACCCCATGGCCAAAGACTACACCATGTGCAAAGGACTTCTTCAACATCTTCAACTCTAATGACTTCAACATCTTCAGCTCTAATGACTTCAACATCTTCAGCATATTCCCCAAGGACTTCCAACTTGGAAACCACTAAGGACTACAAGTGAGATAAGGAAATCTTGCTCAAGATTTAGAGACTGAGGGAATGCAAAAGTTAGAAGGAGCCTACATCACTGGAAGTATTGTGACCAAGAGTTTTCTCAAGGAAACCAAGATCTCATACAAGAAGAATCAACCAAGAAGGAAGGAAAGATCACAAGTGAACCATATAGATGGACCACCAAATTTTAGCTAAGACAAAACACCAACTTATGTGGTGTAACAAAAATATTTTGTTGTCTAAGTATGTGCTTGAACTTTATTGTTTGAGTGAAATGATTGTTTGTGATTGCATGCACATTGTTTGTGTGAATTGTGGTGTGTGTGATTAGAATTGATTCCTTAGAAATATCTTGCCTATTCTAATCTCCCTTCAACCCAAACAGATGAATACTCCAAAAGACTCCAAGGTAGATGACATCAACAACAACCAAGAGGACAACATGAGAGAACTTATAGCAACCCAAAACCAGTTGAGCCAAGAGACAACTCAGCTTTTAGCCAACAACAATGGACTAGACCCAGCCATACAAAGGATTTTGAAACTTCAATTCCTATTGTTGCAAGGACTCATTACTCAAATGATCAACATGAGAGAAAACTTTCTCCCAAGAGCTAATGACAACAAGCATGACAAAGATGTTAATCTAGAAGGAACTCAAGCTAGCAATATTTTTAGATACAAGGACCATGCATCCAAGGAACATGAAGATCAATGTCCCAAGAAGAGAGAAAGATCTCCCACCTATGAAGAACATGATCTAGAAGAACTCCTAGCTTTGGAGAGACCCAAAAAGAAGAAGAAGAAGGACATTATGTAATTTTCGTTTGAAAATTTTTAAGGGTGGTAGAACCCTAGTTGTTTGAACTTGTTTGTAACCCCAGCCTCCCCAAATCTCGGGACGAGATTTATTTTAAGGGTGGTAGCCTGTCACATCCCAAGATTTTCCAAATCTTGTAATGTGAAAATAAATGAATAAAATAAAACTTTGTTTGATTTTCAGAGCCAGAAGAAACTTTTTGAATATAAATGGAACCTCAAACCCATTTGAATCAAATAAAATATTAAAGGGATTTAATAGGATAAACATTTTAAATAAAAGAAAAATAAAATATTTTTTTGGAAATACTATTCAGGATCTTTTAATAAAAGATTTGGTATTCAAAAGAAAAGATGGATTTATAAATAAAGATTATTTTATAAAGCCAAATTAAACCTTGGACAAGCTTTGGAAATAAAATATTTTATTCTAAATAAAATTAGCAAAGGTTTATTTAAAATAAATTAATAAGGATTTAATATCCAAGTTTTATTAATAAAGGTTCTATCATTTATAAACCATCAAAAACTTAATTGTTTAATTTAATAAAGTTTTCCAAGTACTTTATATTCTCAGATAAAACCTACTAAAGTGTTTTGGCTTTATTTTAGATTTTAAAATAAATATTCTCAAGAAAACAAACCCAAGTTGATTTAATAATGAAAGTCTATGTTATTTAATTAATAATGGACTCTAAAATAAAATGTTATTTTGTTTTAAAAACAAGTTTCCAAGTATTTAATATTTCCAAATAAAACCTACTGATTTGGTTTTGAAAATATTTAGGTTTCAAATAAAGATTTTATTAATAAAATCAAACTCTATTTGATTAAATAACTAAGGCCCATTTTATCCAATTATTAAAGGACCCTAAAATAAAAGATTATTTTGTCTTGAACAAGATTTACAAATGAATTTATTTTACAAATAAAACCTACTGAATTGATTTTGAAAATATTAGGATTTCAAATGAAGATCTTATTAATAAACAACAAAAACTCTATTTAATTAATAAACAATGGTCCATTTTATTTAATTAATAAATGGAACCTAAAAAGATTTAAAATATTATTTTATTTTGGAAGTTGGTTATACTACTAAACAGAACAAAGTTCAAACTTTCAAAGATTTAGTGATGGTTTGAATTGATTTGAACTTGTTTGTGTATTGGAATTCAAAACAGAAAATAAAAATAGAAAAGGAAAATAAAGCAGACAGAAAAAAATAAGAGTAAACGACCAACCCACCATCTGGCCCAACAGCAGCCCAGTCCAGCTCAGTCCGCTCCCCTGCACGAAATGTTTTGCACACGAACACATACCCACACCGACGCTGACCAGAGGACCCCACCTGAAACGTTTTCCCCACTGACCAGCGGACCCCTTTCCACTGTTCTCCCTCTCCACCCCGCGACTGCTTCTTCCTTCCCTCGCCACCATTGCTGCCATTGCTTCCTCGATTGAATGCGCCTTATTGCAGCATTAATCCCTCGCTGCAGTCATGCTGTCTTAATCGCCCACGCCCTCTCCTCCATTCCCCTCTGTCACCACTCCTTCTCCGCCCCAAGGCTGCCACAATTTGACCCAGCACTCCCTCTGCCTCCGACGACCCCTCTCGCCAATTCCGGCCAGCACACACTCCCTTCCGCCCCCCTGAGCACACGAGCACGCTCACCATACACTGGCGCATCCTTCTGTGTCAATCACTCGACCGCGGGCACCTCCGAGCCTCGCCAACGACAACCTCCAGTACCGCCGCCGTCTGCCTCCGCTCCGATGAGTCCCACCGGTGAGATCAGACCACCCCTTCACCTCTCGTTCAATCACATAGATTTGCCTTGATCCCACGCACCTAACCGTGCTTCTCCTTTGCCTTAGCGCGGTCCTAAGCGACGCCAACAACGACAACCCGAGAGCACCGCCGCCCGCACCAACTCCGGCGAGGAATTCTGCCCGTCCCCGTGCGCCCCTCGACGGACCAATCCCACGTTGGGCATCAGCGTCGCTCCATGAACCCGGTGAGCATCCTCCCCCTCTTCCTCGCTTCCTGCCTCGCCAACGCCGTCGCCGTCTGCCCGTCGCCGCCGCACAGCCGCCGTTAGCGCCGCTCCTTTTAGGTCAAACGCGCAGCGACCGTTAGATGCAGATCCATTGGCTGCGAAAGATTCACTTAAACGCGAAAGGGTACGCGATCAGGGCCGCACGATATGACTTAATCCAACACGCTGCAGCACGCGATCCAGACGAATCGGTATCGGCCAATCACGGCTCGACGCGTGTCCCTGTTTTGATTAAAACAGATTTTTGAAAACAGATTTAGGTAGCAATTTGAAAACCCTATAACTTTCAAACCACACGTCCAAATTTGGCAAATTTTATATCAATGGATTCAGGAGAACAAACCCTAGCCAACCCTACCCTTATTTTAGCAAATAGTATTTGATAGGTTGTTTGATTTTGCAGAAACTTTTGTGTACTTGTTTAGAGTATAAAAATTGTTTAAAATTGAATTTAGGGATAAAACTTTTGCAAAATGGTTTGTTGTGACCTTACTGACCCTAGGAACCAACCCATGGTTTGGAAAATGAATTTGGAAAAGTTTGGAATGGATTTATTAGTTTAGTCCATTTCTAGCTAAATAAAATTGTTGATTTTATTATAAAAATGTTTATGAAAAGAAAACTTCAAGGAAATGTTTTGGGCCAAACCTACTGACCCAAAAACACCAAGTTTTGCAATAGCAACTCATTTGGTGAACCCTATAGGCTAATGCCTTAGTAAAAAAATATTTCTACACCACATAAAATAACACTTTGTTTTGAAAATGGTTTTAAAGTGAAACCTTTTGCAAATGACTTGGCCACTTTAGGAAATGACCATTAGATGTACCCAAATGTCTATGACCCCCTAGGAACCACTTTTTCAAACAAAACAAAGCTTGGCATGCTTGCATGCATTTCTTTGACTTTGTTATTTATGTGTGTTGTTTTGCTTGATTGGTAGATTGAGTTTGTGCCTTGCTTGATTGATTTGTAGTGACTTGAAGAGTGTGATTGTTGCAAAGATCAAGAGGTGAACCTATACTCTACCAAAAAGGCAAGTGATGCTTCATACTTTTGTCCCATTACTTTTTCTATGCATTAGTGATTTTGCTAAGTAAAACTAGCATGAATTTTTCTAAGTATAGGACTTGCTATAGGAAAACCTAGTAGATGAATCCTTAGTAGGATTTTTCCTAAGTTAAGTTTCCTACTACTACCAAGCTTAGCCTAGCTAATAGAAAACATGGGTGGAATATATATTCACACTATGGAAAAATATTCTAAGTCTAAGGACTTGTGATTTTGTTAAATAAAACAACTAAGTTAATGTATCACCTGGGTGGAAATGGAAGGATTGGGTTATGTTGAGTGGTTCACAATGCCATGGACTTGGATTGTGTATCTCACTTGTGGATGGCCACCCAGGAAACAAAGAGATTTGAGATGTCAAATGTTGAGAAGCTTCAAGTGCAACCACTTGGCAATATGGGCTCTGCCATGATCATATAGGTTGCAAGAACTTAGCCAAATGGACAGTGGGTGGTAGTGTTTGATAGGTTGGAACGCGTCCATTTTGGTCTAAGGGAAGGCTTCTGAAAGATCTTGTCTTGGGAAACCAAGTCTTGTGGGTAAAGTGCACCACCTCTGCAGAGTGAAAAATCTAAGTACTTAGCCATGTCCCTGGTAAAGGACAATTTGAGCATCAAGACATGGAAGCAATCAAGAATCTCATCATTCCAATTTCTAAATTAAAATCTTGTGGTTTGAACAAGGGTTGTTTGAATTCTTCAATCATTGATGGAGAGATGGCTTGGTACTAGGATCTTGAAATGTTTGATTGAGAAAAATGATTTTGTCAAGCAAAAACTTAGTATTTACAAAATGATAAGAAAAATCTATTTTGAGCAATGCAAGCCTCAACTCCACTTAGCCAAATGCATATAGATGATAGACTCCACTATACAAATATAGTATCACTTGCCAATACAATTCAAATGTATTGACCCTTTGTGGCTGTAACTTGTATGTTGCAGGTTTGTTTGATTTTAGTGAAGATTGATTGATTAGGATTACAAAATCTACAACCAACATCTGCCTGTGGCACTTTGAAGATGAAGGACCCCATGACTATATTTATTCCGCTGTAATGTAATGCAATAGCCATATGAGCTATGTTTGATGTAATAAACTTATGTTATTCCTGGTTATAAAGTTATAGTATGACCTTTGTTTCTTGATATTACATCTAAACTGTGGATGCTAGCTATTGATCCAGGGACTAGCATTGTAAAACACAGGAGGACTCTACCTTATTAGGTTGGGACCCCTACAGATGGTATCAGAGCATTGTGTTGCCTGTAGGATTTGTAAACCTAGGATTGGACAAAAACCCTTAGAAAATAGGAGTTGTATTTTGTTCCAAAAACTTATTTACAAAAACACTTGTAAACTCTTTCCTCAACCATTTTGGTTTCAACTCTACATCTCTTCTATTTCAACTTGATGGAAAAAACAACCCCATGGCCAAAGACTACACCATGTGCAAAGGACTTCTTCAACATCTTCAACTCTAATGACTTCAACATCTTCAGCTCTAATGACTTCAACATCTTCAGCATATTCCCCAAGGACTTCCAACTTGGAAACCACTAAGGACTACAAGTGAGATAAGGAAATCTTGCTCAAGATTTAGAGACTGAGGGAATGCAAAAGTTAGAAGGAGCCTACATCACTGGAAGTATTGTGACCAAGAGTTTTCTCAAGGAAACCAAGATCTCATACAAGAAGAATCAACCAAGAAGGAAGGAAAGATCACAAGTGAACCATATAGATGGACCACCAAATTTTAGCTAAGACAAAACACCAACTTATGTGGTGTAACAAAAATATTTTGTTGTCTAAGTATGTGCTTGAACTTTATTGTTTGAGTGAAATGATTGTTTGTGATTGCATGCACATTGTTTGTGTGAATTGTGGTGTGTGTGATTAGAATTGATTCCTTAGAAATATCTTGCCTATTCTAATCTCCCTTCAACCCAAACAGATGAATACTCCAAAAGACTCCAAGGTAGATGACATCAACAACAACCAAGAGGACAACATGAGAGAACTTATAGCAACCCAAAACCAGTTGAGCCAAGAGACAACTCAGCTTTTAGCCAACAACAATGGACTAGACCCAGCCATACAAAGGATTTTGAAACTTCAATTCCTATTGTTGCAAGGACTCATTACTCAAATGATCAACATGAGAGAAAACTTTCTCCCAAGAGCTAATGACAACAAGCATGACAAAGATGTTAATCTAGAAGGAACTCAAGCTAGCAATATTTTTAGATACAAGGACCATGCATCCAAGGAACATGAAGATCAATGTCCCAAGAAGAGAGAAAGATCTCCCACCTATGAAGAACATGATCTAGAAGAACTCCTAGCTTTGGAGAGACCCAAAAAGAAGAAGAAGAAGGACATTATGTAATTTTCGTTTGAAAATTTTTAAGGGTGGTAGAACCCTAGTTGTTTGAACTTGTTTGTAACCCCAGCCTCCCCAAATCTCGGGACGAGATTTATTTTAAGGGTGGTAGCCTGTCACATCCCAAGATTTTCCAAATCTTGTAATGTGAAAATAAATGAATAAAATAAAACTTTGTTTGATTTTCAGAGCCAGAAGAAACTTTTTGAATATAAATGGAACCTCAAACCCATTTGAATCAAATAAAATATTAAAGGGATTTAATAGGATAAACATTTTAAATAAAAGAAAAATAAAATATTTTTTTGGAAATACTATTCAGGATCTTTTAATAAAAGATTTGGTATTCAAAAGAAAAGATGGATTTATAAATAAAGATTATTTTATAAAGCCAAATTAAACCTTGGACAAGCTTTGGAAATAAAATATTTTATTCTAAATAAAATTAGCAAAGGTTTATTTAAAATAAATTAATAAGGATTTAATATCCAAGTTTTATTAATAAAGGTTCTATCATTTATAAACCATCAAAAACTTAATTGTTTAATTTAATAAAGTTTTCCAAGTACTTTATATTCTCAGATAAAACCTACTAAAGTGTTTTGGCTTTATTTTAGATTTTAAAATAAATATTCTCAAGAAAACAAACCCAAGTTGATTTAATAATGAAAGTCTATGTTATTTAATTAATAATGGACTCTAAAATAAAATGTTATTTTGTTTTAAAAACAAGTTTCCAAGTATTTAATATTTCCAAATAAAACCTACTGATTTGGTTTTGAAAATATTTAGGTTTCAAATAAAGATTTTATTAATAAAATCAAACTCTATTTGATTAAATAACTAAGGCCCATTTTATCCAATTATTAAAGGACCCTAAAATAAAAGATTATTTTGTCTTGAACAAGATTTACAAATGAATTTATTTTACAAATAAAACCTACTGAATTGATTTTGAAAATATTAGGATTTCAAATGAAGATCTTATTAATAAACAACAAAAACTCTATTTAATTAATAAACAATGGTCCATTTTATTTAATTAATAAATGGAACCTAAAAAGATTTAAAATATTATTTTATTTTGGAAGTTGGTTATACTACTAAACAGAACAAAGTTCAAACTTTCAAAGATTTAGTGATGGTTTGAATTGATTTGAACTTGTTTGTGTATTGGAATTCAAAACAGAAAATAAAAATAGAAAAGGAAAATAAAGCAGACAGAAAAAAATAAGAGTAAACGACCAGCCCACCATCTGGCCCAACAGCAGCCCAGTCCAGCTCAGTCCGCTCCCCTGCACGAAATGTTTTGCACACGAACACATACCCACACCGACGCTGACCAGAGGACCCCACCTGAAACGTTTTCCCCACTGACCAGCGGACCCCTTTCCACTGTTCTCCCTCTCCACCCCGCGACTGCTTCTTCCTTCCCTCGCCACCATTGCTGCCATTGCTTCCTCGATTGAATGCGCCTTATTGCAGCATTAATCCCTCGCTGCAGTCATGCTGTCTTAATCGCCCACGCCCTCTCCTCCATTCCCCTCTGTCACCACTCCTTCTCCGCCCCAAGGCTGCCACAATTTGACCCAGCACTCCCTCTGCCTCCGACGACCCCTCTCGCCAATTCCGGCCAGCACACACTCCCTTCCGCCCCCCTGAGCACACGAGCACGCTCACCATACACTGGCGCATCCTTCTGTGTCAATCACTCGACCGCGGGCACCTCCGAGCCTCGCCAACGACAACCTCCAGTACCGCCGCCGTCTGCCTCCGCTCCGATGAGTCCCACCGGTGAGATCAGACCACCCCTTCACCTCTCGTTCAATCACATAGATTTGCCTTGATCCCACGCACCTAACCGTGCTTCTCCTTTGCCTTAGCGCGGTCCTAAGCGACGCCAACAACGACAACCCGAGAGCACCGCCGCCCGCACCAACTCCGGCGAGGAATTCTGCCCGTCCCCGTGCGCCCCTCGACGGACCAATCCCACGTTGGGCATCAGCGTCGCTCCATGAACCCGGTGAGCATCCTCCCCCTCTTCCTCGCTTCCTGCCTCGCCAACGCCGTCGCCGTCTGCCCGTCGCCGCCGCACAGCCGCCGTTAGCGCCGCTCCTTTTAGGTCAAACGCGCAGCGACCGTTAGATGCAGATCCATTGGCTGCGAAAGATTCACTTAAACGCGAAAGGGTACGCGATCAGGGCCGCACGATATGACTTAATCCAACACGCTGCAGCACGCGATCCAGACGAATCGGTATCGGCCAATCACGGCTCGACGCGTGTCCCTGTTCTGATTAAAACAGATTTTTGAAAACAGATTTAGGTAGCAATTTGAAAACCCTATAACTTTCAAACCACACGTCCAAATTTGGCAAATTTTATATCAATGGATTCAGGAGAACAAACCCTAGCCAACCCTACCCTTATTTTAGCAAATAGTATTTGATAGGTTGTTTGATTTTGCAGAAACTTTTGTGTACTTGTTTAGAGTATAAAAATTGTTTAAAATTGAATTTAGGGATAAAACTTTTGCAAAATGGTTTGTTGTGACCTTACTGACCCTAGGAACCAACCCATGGTTTGGAAAATGAATTTGGAAAAGTTTGGAATGGATTTATTAGTTTAGTCCATTTCTAGCTAAATAAAATTGTTGATTTTATTATAAAAATGTTTATGAAAAGAAAACTTCAAGGAAATGTTTTGGGCCAAACCTACTGACCCAAAAACACCAAGTTTTGCAATAGCAACTCATTTGGTGAACCCTATAGGCTAATGCCTTAGTAAAAAAATATTTCTACACCACATAAAATAACACTTTGTTTTGAAAATGGTTTTAAAGTGAAACCTTTTGCAAATGACTTGGCCACTTTAGGAAATGACCATTAGATGTACCCAAATGTCTATGACCCCCTAGGAACCACTTTTTCAAACAAAACAAAGCTTGGCATGCTTGCATGCATTTCTTTGACTTTGTTATTTATGTGTGTTGTTTTGCTTGATTGGTAGATTGAGTTTGTGCCTTGCTTGATTGATTTGTAGTGACTTGAAGAGTGTGATTGTTGCAAAGATCAAGAGGTGAACCTATACTCTACCAAAAAGGCAAGTGATGCTTCATACTTTTGTCCCATTACTTTTTCTATGCATTAGTGATTTTGCTAAGTAAAACTAGCATGAATTTTTCTAAGTATAGGACTTGCTATAGGAAAACCTAGTAGATGAATCCTTAGTAGGATTTTTCCTAAGTTAAGTTTCCTACTACTACCAAGCTTAGCCTAGCTAATAGAAAACATGGGTGGAATATATATTCACACTATGGAAAAATATTCTAAGTCTAAGGACTTGTGATTTTGTTAAATAAAACAACTAAGTTAATGTATCACCTGGGTGGAAATGGAAGGATTGGGTTATGTTGAGTGGTTCACAATGCCATGGACTTGGATTGTGTATCTCACTTGTGGATGGCCACCCAGGAAACAAAGAGATTTGAGATGTCAAATGTTGAGAAGCTTCAAGTGCAACCACTTGGCAATATGGGCTCTGCCATGATCATATAGGTTGCAAGAACTTAGCCAAATGGACAGTGGGTGGTAGTGTTTGATAGGTTGGAACGCGTCCATTTTGGTCTAAGGGAAGGCTTCTGAAAGATCTTGTCTTGGGAAACCAAGTCTTGTGGGTAAAGTGCACCACCTCTGCAGAGTGAAAAATCTAAGTACTTAGCCATGTCCCTGGTAAAGGACAATTTGAGCATCAAGACATGGAAGCAATCAAGAATCTCATCATTCCAATTTCTAAATTAAAATCTTGTGGTTTGAACAAGGGTTGTTTGAATTCTTCAATCATTGATGGAGAGATGGCTTGGTACTAGGATCTTGAAATGTTTGATTGAGAAAAATGATTTTGTCAAGCAAAAACTTAGTATTTACAAAATGATAAGAAAAATCTATTTTGAGCAATGCAAGCCTCAACTCCACTTAGCCAAATGCATATAGATGATAGACTCCACTATACAAATATAGTATCACTTGCCAATACAATTCAAATGTATTGACCCTTTGTGGCTGTAACTTGTATGTTGCAGGTTTGTTTGATTTTAGTGAAGATTGATTGATTAGGATTACAAAATCTACAACCAACATCTGCCTGTGGCACTTTGAAGATGAAGGACCCCATGACTATATTTATTCCGCTGTAATGTAATGTAATAGCCATATGAGCTATGTTTGATGTAATAAACTTATGTTATTCCTGGTTATAAAGTTATAGTATGACCTTTGTTTCTTGATATTACATCTAAACTGTGGATGCTAGCTATTGATCCAGGGACTAGCATTGTAAAACACAGGAGGACTCTACCTTATTAGGTTGGGACCCCTACAAAGCCCGTTGGATTCAAATCATCTGGATCTGTATATCACCCTTGGTAAAAATAACAAGGCAGAAGCTTTTCTGCATTCAAACATTTTTCAAATTTAAAACATAATATCTTTTGAGTTGATTCCAACTCTCAAAAATCACAATTGATCATACCTTTTAGAATATATAAAAATATATGGGTTTACTTATAGAAATATTGTTCAAGTAATAAAAGAATGCCACATAGGCATTTCTAGTCACTTTATTTAATTAAAAATAAAAGGTTAAATCTTATTAAATTGTGACACCACTTTAAATCACATTCACATGAACTGAAATATGTGGTGATGACATGTGTCAACATGATCCGATGTTTGGTTTGGAGAATATTAAATCTTAAGTAGTTTTTCAATGAGTAGAAATTACTTTTCTAAAAATAAAATTATTAAGTCAAGTGCTTGTAATGTTAGTGATGATGCTAGATCATCTATAGAACCCCTTTGTGTGATGATTGAAAGTAGTTAAGTATTGTTTGGTGATTGTGTACCTCGTATTTATTTATAGACGCTAGTACCGACCAAGGATACGAGGAAGAAGGAGGATACTATGAAGAAGAAGACAAGGAGAACTTCAACCACTGCTCTGCACAAGGCAAGCTTATACTGATACTGATGCAAGCCTAATACTACTAGTTGATTGAGCAAGCTAACACTTGCAAGATACTCTACTTTAGCAAGCCTTACTAATCAAGTTGACCTATGCAAGCAAATACTTGCTTGTTACTATGCCAACTATATGCCTTAAGCATATGTGATCCTACCCACTTGATAACCCCATTCCTAGTTTTACTTACAAGCTTTATACTTTATTTCTTTATCAAAGCTAGTACTTATAGCTTACTTAAGTGAATTGTAGATACTAGAAAGATAATGGAAGGTTGCATAAAGAGCATAAAACTTGGCCTAAGCTAGATAATCTTTATGTCATCCTAAGGCATGAGATTGAACTTAGTTAAACTCCACTAGTTTACCACCCCTCATTAGTACTTACCCCCACTTGTAGCTACTAGTGCTAAGCATAAAACTTGATCAACTTTAGATGGGGATACTTGGTGGAAAAATGGTTATGAAAACCTTGGAATGATGGATCATTCTATTGAGATGTTTTGACATGTGTTTCCGAACACCAGATGATTTTGGTGATGAAAATGTTGAGGCGCGAGCCTTAGCCCTTTATAAAACTAATGGTTGTCTGTATGCGATACCATTCCAATTTTACCGTACAACCACAATACCCGAGAATTGGGTAGGGCTTGACTGGAAACTTATATACCTTAGTATTGGTTCCCTCATGGCCAAGGTCTGAGCTGAGGCTACCTTGTGAAGATTGTCCACCTGTGCAGTACCCAAGATGACAGTTGGTCATGGTTGGGAGGCCAAACTCACATGAGAGGTGCTTATACTAGGGCGTGTAATTGAAAGGTTAGGATTGATTATCCGCATACTGAGTATGGTGAATTCAGGATTTGTTCCTAACGGATGTATCGAATGTTGTGGTGAAAGTGTACAATCTCTGCAGAGTGTCAAACTATTCGAATATCCGTGTCCGCGGTTATGGACAGTTGGAGTTGCCATACTGTTCCCCCGTTAGATGTTTTAAAAATAACTTGTGAAATGAATTGATAATTTGACTTGACCACAACAGAGTTGTGACATGAGATACAAGTTCCCACTTAGGTGTTATTAAATTTAACTATCTTTTCTTGCTTCGGAACTTAGTAGAGGTAAATCTGGCTTTTTGCAAAACAACCCTAGAGCTCAGTGTCCTACTACAAAAACCCCCTTCACTTGTTAGTATTAGTTTGCGAGTACTTAAAGAGTACTCATGGATTTGTCCCTGGCTATTCCCATGGCCAGACTATGAAGAGGAGTACCAGGATGATGGACCCCAGGAAGGTTACGACAACTAGGATCATCTCCCATCGTCAGCATTGCCTGTGACCCCGAAGATGGAGCTTCGCCTACGCTACCGTTATTATTACGTTATTCCACTGCTTGAGTTGTATTAAAAACTGGATCATGAGATCCTTATTTGTGTAAGACCTTATGTATGGTTTGTAATGGATTATGTACCGTAGTATCCAATTCTGTTATGTCTCGCGAAAATGGTAATCCTGGGATTGAGATGTATGGCATAAGAGGCATCTGGGATTAAAAATCCGGGTGTTGACATGCCTCCACTGTGGGTAAGAGTCACACTCGAAACCCTTTACAGGACTGGTCAGACGATGATGATGATGCTGATTGCGAAGTCCTGGAGGTACTTGCTTTTCATATCTTAGCCTCCTGACTTATTCGAGTAAGCCTGCCATTTACTTATGTAGCTGTCCAGGTACACGACACTCCACCTCTCGCTATGGGCGGAGTCGGCAAAATCCCCGTCGCTAAGCTGAATAAGCGACGTGGGGCCTCCTCCAGCACTCAGCCAGCCAGGAAGAGCAAAGCCACTCCCGCTGCTCCTACTGCCACGCTGGCTGAGACTCGAAAAGCTGCTGGGCACCGAGTCACATGCCGCGCACCGCCGATCCGGTTGTCACAGGGGTAAGCTTTCATGATCTGCTTTTATTGCATTTTTCCTTCTTATGCAGCGCTATTGTTTTCTTACGCGTGTCTTATTGTTTTCAGCGTTGCGCCTCTGTCGTCTAGCCAGGCTGCTTCCAGCGTCGCCTCGCCGCTAAGTCCTGCACTATAACATCCCATCATTAGAACTTAGAAATAAGCTGAACCCAGATGTGTGCATTGCATTCATGCATAGAAAATCCGAATAATTTTCGCGCTTTCGATCAACACTTGTCAAAGTGATTGAATCTTCTCTTAACTTGATGGAATTGAAGTAGATCATCAAGTTGACTGCGATAAGTTTCAATATGACCTTTGCTAAAACCTTATTTTGGGTAAGGGAGATTTGATCTAAGGATAGATCAAATGAAATAAAAGATAAAACCTAATACATTATGATTTATATTTGATCCTTAGGTGACCATATCATAGTATCTATTTAAAATCACTCATGAGTACCAATTTAAAGATTTAACATAAATAACAAGAATGTAACAACTATATCTTAATCTTATCCGCATACACCATGAGTATCATGGTAATACTTTACATTACTCCTTAAGTAAGATTAAGTAGGACAGACACTAAGCTTAGATCATTCACTATATATCTTTATTTCCACATCAATCCTTGTCATCTCTGTTGAGTTATATCCCCATATCTGTTGATTATCAATATTGAGAAATCAACTATTGATACATCCATTCTCAACCTATCAAGCTATTGATCATAATACAACTTACAAGTAAGTGTCTACAGAGAAACAATTAAGAAGAAATGAATAGAGATGTTAGTTCCAGATGTTATCTATTTGATAGGAATGATTGAAATGAGTTCAATCAATACAATAGATGATGGAGTTAAATCCTTCCTTGATAGAAGAGAAGATTACAAGAATGAAGTCTGAAGATAGTTACTAGGAGTAGTCCTAATGGATCAAGTAGGTATAGTTAATGAATTATATCTCTTAATCCAATGGAGCTAGACAGAAGATAATTATAATACACCTGTAATGTTGTATTGATGAAGCCTTGATTGTCCAATTGGAAACCAAACCATAAAAGATCAAAGGATTATAATGATCATACCTTACTCACCAAGATTGAATGCTTATACCATGTATAAGTGACAT
This sequence comes from Avena sativa, assembly GCA_916181665.1. NCBI lineage: Eukaryota > Viridiplantae > Streptophyta > Magnoliopsida > Poales > Poaceae > Avena > Avena sativa. The sequence continues at coordinate 382,996,222 of OV702281.1, read as the reverse complement.
TGGTGGATAGGACATTATTGAACCCTAGTCTAAATATAATGTCCTAGGTTAACTATTACAAGTCACAATAATATAATGTAAGATTGGTGTATGAGTTACTAGAGTAAATGTAAGACAATATTTTAGTATCGAACTCATTGGATTCATCCATGAGTTTAGAAGAATAAAAGGTGAATAAGGATATTTTGTAAAGTAAAGCTCATTATGTTAATCATGATGATGAATAGGAAGAGGTAGTATATCTAGGAAAGGAATTCCTTACTTAAAGATCCACAATTGTGAAGTATGGAAAATAGACATTCTTGGTAAACAACCAACTCTAAATCTCAAATCAAACATAATATCCATCTCCTGCTATTGATCCATCATCTGATGTCTATAACACTTTATAGAAATATTTCCCTATAACAAATCACAGAAGCACTTCTCTATTAATTCCAACCATCATAACTATATGTTCTTAAGTATATCCTTATCAGTTCCTTTCTATAAAACATTCAAGATATAACTTTCAAGCACTAAAGGTGTTGTCAACAAATAATCCAAACAAAAAACCATATGTTTAGTTATTGAATCTTTAACCATATCCATAAAGGAGTCCAAGTATTTTAAGTAAAGAAAACCCTAAACCAGAAGGTAAATAATCATAATTTAAAATCCTAAACTTCCTTGTCTATCATAAAAGAACAGATGCAATTACCATTTTCTAAATCAATGGAAGTAATAATGAACATATTTATTTCTTCTATATTTCATGCACCAAATATTGATATAAGATCATTGTACACATAAAAGTTTGTATTCAAACTATGAGACAACTAGAGTTTAGTTTATAAACAAATAAGAAAATATCATTCAAGAAATCCCTAACTAAAATAGGAGAGAAAAATAATAAGAAAAGTTTCTACAAACTATTAAAAAGGGGTTCATATTGAGTAAATAAAAGAAATACAAAAAGATGATATAATAAAAATTCACAAATGATACAAAATATATTTTAGTATTGTTGCAAATATCCAGCAAATAAATCATACAAAGAAAGGTTCAAAATATAAAACAAATTCAAATCTGAAAAAGAAAACAGAAAATAGAAAAAGGATAAAACAAATAAAAACACAACCTGGCCGTGGCCCAAAACCCCTACACCTATCTAACGCCCTGTGCAGCCCACAATAGCCTAGTAACCAGCCTAGTTCTTTTCCATCTGTGACTGACAAGTGGTGTCAGGAGAGGACTGCGGGTTGAGCTGCAAGAATCGTTAGGAGGTTATCCGCAAAATAACCATCGTCGTCATCGTCATGCACACAGATAGCTCGCTGGCGGAGCTCGCCGCCGTCCGATGCCATCATCATCGTCGCTGCGTCAAGATCAACGCCGCCATTGCCAGGAGAGGATAAGAAGGCCACCACGACAACCCTGCTCGTCCTCATCCACAATCTCGCTCCCCAGACTCACTTTTTCTCCTCACCCGAAAACCTAGCTCGTCGGAGTTCATCGTTCCGGCCAACTCCGACCACCCCTCGCCTCGTAATAGCCACCATTCGACACGCCGTCGTGGACTGAACCATCTAGGACCAAGAATGGAGGACCACTCGCCGGGAATCATGTGAAATCGAGCGTTCCCTTTCCTTGGCCGCTGTGGTCATTACCATCGATTCGCCGTTGTCACGCCTCCCCAAGCCTCCTCGACCACTCTATCATCATCAGGGTGAGTTCCTGAACCTTCCAGTAACATTCAATCACCGGATCTCGTTGTAAATCGCCGTTTCACCTTGTACCACCGTCGGTCACCGTCGGAGTTGAAGCTCCGATGACTATTTTCGAGCGGCGCCGCCACTCTTAGGTTCAGTAGGTTGCGCTTGTTCGAACTAGGCTTATCTCGCTTGCTAGGGCATCGTAGATCGTCGCCGGTAACCACTCACCGACGGCGGTGGTGGTGCTGATGCCATCGCTGCGTCATGCTCACCTCATGATTGAGCCACGTCAACTCGTTTGACCAGTCTCTGCCCACGTGGTTGATGACATGGCCTTGGGCCCATATGTCATTGACTGGGGGTCAAGGTTGGGTCAGTAATAAATGGATTTTCTTCACATAGCGTGCTGAGGTGGTCCCTGGCCCACTAGTCAGTGACTGGGGCTAGCTCTTGGTACGGTGTAAAAAGTATTTTATGTTAAGAAATAGATAAAATGTTATAATTCAATTAATAATATTTCAGAAATCTAATAAATGATTAAATCTTATTTAATTAATAACTTTTGATTTACAATTCAGAAAAATATGTATAATGTATAAAAATTTATAGAAAAATAAAATCTACAACTTGAACTTATTAGCAAATATTATTCTGATAATTATTTAAATAAATTTTATTTAATAAAGGTTTAATAAGTAATAAAACTTTGATAATTCATATTTTTATAAGGATAAATGTTAATAATATAAATAAAATACCAAAAATCTTAGAAAAATAAGAATTCTAATTTAAAACTATAAACATGTATTAATATTTCACTTAATTAAATATTTATTATTTATTAAGTAATTACAAAGTAATAAGAATTGTAAAAATCATATCTTATTATTTATAAACCATAAAAATAAATGTAACATACCAAAAAGATCACAAAAATAATATCTTCAGGTTAAAAACCTATTACTTTACTTTTGGAGTTAAATAAAGATTCAAATATTTTAATAACTCAAATTTAAAACTTATTTACTTCATTAATAATTCATATAAGGATAAATAAAATTTATTAATATTCCTCAAATGCGTAAATTAAGTTTAATAAATAGTATTATTCTTAAAAAATTAATAAAATGAAACTTTAATAATTTAAAAACATTAAAAATACCTTCTCATTAAATTATCTTCAACCTTAAATGAAGATTTTAATCTAAAAAGATTCCCCTTTATAATAAAACCTTAAAGAGCAACTTATGAATACACCAAACCTTTTCTAAACCATGTTAAACCCCAAATTACAAAAACTACCGTAGCATTATGTAAATCCATAAGTAGTTAAGTAATAGTATGTTTTTGGATTATAAACTATACTCACTCATCTATATTTTTTTTTGATATTACTCCATTATAGAATTAAGCAACCATTACCCCAAGTAAAAGGATAACCAATCTTAAGTAACATAAAGGAAACATTTCAGATACACCAAGTACAAAGGTTATAAACATTATACTTTCAAACTGTCTTTGTTTTAAAGTTAACTTTAGTATACAAGGATCTAATTACAAAATTATAAACATTATGATATGTTTTATAGTTAACTTTGGTTTGAACTAGTTAAGTAATAAAGCATCTCAAGCCAAAACTATTCAAGCAAACACCAATCACATCGACCACCACTAACTAACCACAAAGATTGTTTAAACCTTAGAAAAGGAATCTTTTCTTTAAATGTTATTCTTTTTGCCACTTCAAACAAGAATTTCTATGTAAACAATATTGAATAGTACTTCATAAGTATATATTTTATTACTACAGATGTGTTACTCATAACCACTTATAAATTCTAATAAACGCATAAATGTAAAACCTATCTAAAAGGACCACGCATTCCAAAGTAATCATTTCCGGAATCCAAACCCTAAAACAACGTTATCTCCGGGATTCGCGTTTAGAACGTGCATCACATTACTTATGCATAAGAGCATATTGCTTCTTTAAACATTAGTCCTTACCGGACCAATGATGCTGATTTCAGATTTTGGATCTTATACTGACTCGAAGACCATGAGTGCATAATCTTGCAATCACACAAGGCAAGTTCACACTTGCTCATGTCCTTTGTTTATTTTCTGTAAAGTATTTTACAAATCCAGTGTTGTTATCGCCTGCATTTGAAAAAGGTCCAAAAACACTATTTTCGATAATAATGTAAACTATTGGTTACTGATCCAGGGTGATCAGCTAATCTATTAAATCTGACAGATGGAATACCACTGTTCAAAACTATATCACCTAGGACTTAACAACCAATGTCGCCAGTGATTCTTGCGTCGTATATTACGCGTTGACCATGAGATTTGGAATGGGACGGAGAAGTCAGTTGTATATTCTTCCTCTCGCATGAAGCCGGATGTGCAGGTCGTGGCTGTTATCCTCGAAGCGTGCATATTAATTGGTAATTCATAGAGGATATGCAGCATATGGGTGGGAACCCTCATCGTCCCACGATAGTTCTGGCATCTAACGGTTTGTACAAACCATTGCCGTAATTCGTTATGTGGGCATGGGTACACCAAGGAGGCATGCGAGGTCGCCAAGGGGGCAGTGATTGGCTTGGATCATCTTTTGGGCCCCACATCATGGAATTGTGGACGGGAATAAGCTGCCCGGTTGTGCAACAAAGAGTTGATCTCTCATGGGTAAAGTGACGCACCTCTGCAGAGTGTAAGAACTGTAACTTGTTACTCCCTGTTCCAGGAAGGAGCTGCGAACGCGGCGGGAAAGGAACTCCATGAAAGTTTTGGTAAACCCGTGAAGGCTGACGGACATAGCTTTTCAGAATAAAAGCAACCTTTGAAGAAATTTTTATGAAAACTTGCATTTCCTACGACCTATGGTCTGTGGCTAGAGTTATAGTGCATCAAACCCTCCTTTTCTAGTGAATTTACTGAGTACGCTCATACTCAAAATATCTTCTTAACCCTTGCTAGATTCTGAAGCCGGAGTAGACAACAACCACATCAAGTTATGCTCCAGGACTTATCATGCAAAGCTAAATCTCTTCAATGAAGACAAGGAAGTCAACTTATACCTCAACTCAAGTGAGGACAAAGCTACTGATTAGATAGGAATATAATCTCTAGCCAAAAAACCTAACTCTGTAGAGTATTGCAATAGCAGCAATGCCAATCCCTTAGTTAAAATACTAGTTCTAGTAGTATAATAGTTCTTGCGTTGTTTACATTTGATTCTTCTTCCTAAGAAGTTCTTTATCTCTCTTTAACCTAGAGTGTTCTTTGGATCTTGTGTAAAGAGTGAGCTGTAACCTTTAGCCATGTATTGGACCCGCTGTGTTTCTGTTGTGCCATTCTAAGGGATGTAATACTAGTGAATGGTGTTTCATTGGTGTTATGTCAATGACTATAGTATACTACATCATGCAGTGGTATGCTGGCTCACCGCATGCACCTGCTCCGACTGATTCTACGGTGCAGAACCCCGTGCGAGTCGAGGATCCCACTGTTGAGGATCATGCTTCTCAGTGTCAGTCAGACCCGGTGGCTCACCCGGCGGATGCGACTCAGCCCAGCACCCCTGGTGCTGGCCAAGAACAACTTCCTGATCTTGGTGCCAGTAACACTGGTGTCGTGAAGGCCTCCGCCACCAGTTCCTCTGGCACCAGCCCACAAGCTGGTGCGCATGAACAGCTTCCTGATCTTGGTGCCAGCAAAATAGCTGATCCCACTCAGGCATCTCCTCTTTTATCTCCAAACAAATCAGCTCACTCTCCTCTTCTATCAAAGAGCCAGACCCAGCCTAAGGCTCCTGGTCCGACTTGCCCCTCATCCGGTAAGACCACCACCAAGCAGACAACTTTGGTCTGTGCTCCGGGTACCGCTCCTCAGATTCGGACCACGACCCCAACAACAATGCTCATCCCAATGGGTAAACCGAGCGGATCAGCGGTTGCCGGGTCGGGAGGCAGCTCTCAAGCTGTTACCCTTCATACCAGCGCCGCTGCGACCCGTGCTAGTGTGGGAACTACCCTGAAGAAAGGGCAAGTTCTCACTCGAACGCTCAGCGGGAATGGTCTTGGTTCCGCTAAGCCTTATGCTATGGAATGGAACGCAGCTGGCGAGCAGGAGGTCAGCATCCGTGCTGGCAAAAAACTGAAGCTGGGCCCCAAGGCCGTCTCTGATATGACCCAGCAAGCCATCTCCTTAATGGCTCGCGCAGATGAAGTGAATGAGATAAATAATTTTTCTACTCTTTTGTGTCGATGAGTATTTCTGTTATACATATCACCTAGTCCCCGAGGTTACTGCCGAGTAAGGAACTTACTCGGCTGTAAGCTCCAAGAAATAACTTAGCCTTTTATTTCCTTAGGCCAAGCTCACATGATAGACTTTCGATCCCTAGTCCCCGAGGTTACTGCGAATGAGAAAATTATTCGACTGTAAGCTCTAAGCAATAACTTAGCCTTTCATTTCCTTATGCCAAGCTCACATGTTAGACTTTCGATCCTAGTCCCCGAGGTTACTACCAAATGAGAAACTTATTCGGCTGTAAGCTCTAAGATAGGAGTCACTCTTTATCCGGCTGGGAGCTTGACTTTTCCATTTAGTTACTGTCCTCTTCCCCTTGTGCAGCTTACGCATAATGAGCGCACCAAGGTGCATCAAGATCTCCTCTTGGAGCATCGCAAGCTCGAACTTGCTTATGAGAAGCTGCAAGTCGAGACTCAAGGCCAAGGTAGTCTTCTTACCCGCCATATCTTTATCATGTGTACCTTTATTTTCTTCATCATCTCAATCTTTCCTCACTATTTTCCCACAGCTTCTTCCTAGTCCACCATCGACGCGCTCCACTAGCAGATCAGCGAGGCAGAAAGTAAGTTCTTACCACTGCTTTGTTATTTTGTGTTCACGCCATTCTCTTGCCTTGCTATCCTGACGGATCAAGATAATTCTATCGCTACTGACGAGTGACTTGTTCCGAATAAGCAGAGTAGCACCAAGCCGAACTCCGGAAGGAGCGAGGCGAGGTGACTCGGCTGAAGAAGATGATGGCTGACATGGAGCATAAACACTTGGCCGAGGTGAAGGGGCTGAAGGAAGAGCTTGCCGAGAAATACGGCCAACATGCCGCCAGCATCGAGAAAACTAGGGAGCTGCTCAAGGAGGCCGAGTCGGCGGTTGAGTTGGCGAAAATGGATCTGGATGCACTCCAAGCCAAGGCCAAGGCTTGGCAAACCAAACTCGGCACCATCAACTCTTTTCTCGGTAGTGAGTTCTTACTCTTTTTCGCACCGTGCTTTCTTGTTTTTAACTTTGTCATCTTTGTTTGTTACTTTGCTAAGATTCTCTTTTTCTTGCAGAGAATTTCCCTGAGGCCAATTTGTTCGCTATCTGGGCCATGAAGAAGGTGAGAGCCGAATCTGGTGCTCTAGGTGATGGCGATGTGACTCATGATGAGCATCTCAAAGCACTGCGGGAGCGCGTCCAGACCCTCAAGTCCCGCGGCGTGGACTTTCTCAAATCAGCCATTCATGCATTCCGCATGCTCTGGCCGGATGAAGATGCACCTGCACTTATCGAGCCCCTTCTTGAAAAACTGCTTCATATCGAGGACAGGTTGGATCAGTGGCGTGAGTCGGCCGGCCGAACTGCAGCGGACAAGGCCCTTTCCTTCATGCTCTCCTGGTACGAGGACATCAATCTCGATGTGCTTGCATGCATAAGGGGGGACGGGAAGTGGCTGAATGACCCTGATTTGATCAAGAGACGCCAGGAGCGAGCCTACGCCATGATCGAGTACACCATGGTACACGCTTGGTGCAATGGGCCCAGCTTCCTTGACCTTGGCGACCCACCTATCGAAGTTGCTGATGAAGAGGGTGCCGACAGCGAGGCCACCGAGTCAGACGATCCTAAATACTCAGCTACTGATGCCCTTGACTCGGCAGAAGCTCCAAGCAATGCTCCTAGTTCCAAGGCTGCTCCTCCGAGTCCTGCTGCTTCTTAGACTGAATAGGACAAATACTTGAACTTTTATGAGATCCCCGGTATGCCGGGTACAAATATAATATACATTGCACTTATGTTTTGGTTGTGTGCCTTTTGATAAGGCTTTAAATATCTTGTTATGTTCTAAGTGTGAATCATCCAAGGGAAAGTCCCCGAGTCTCATTTCGCCATTTCACCTTTCCTTGACTTTGGCTCCTGTCTACCTTTTTGGCGTTTGACATTAGAGTCTCAAATTACTAAGGATATAGTTAGCAGGTATGAAACCTAGATCACTTGTCCGAGGATCATTCAACACACAATACAATATGACATGTAGTGGGTTAGGAAAAGACACAGGGTCGACTCGCGTTTCTCCTTGTACTTATCCGGCGTTCGTGTTTACTCGTCATGCATCCTTTCCTCTTGCTTGCCATGAAGCCGTGTTTTCGGACAACATCATAGTCGAAGGGTTGATTTTTTCCGAGTAAACACTACTTGTTCCGAGATAAGCTTTGGGTGTCACACCAGCCCACATAAAATAATTGAAAGGGAAAACATAAGGGGTAGTCCCCGAGTCAGTTTTTCGAGTCATACCATTTTATTATCAGCACATAGCCGGCACAAATGTCCGACAATGATAGTTCGAGTGATACATGCAGCGCTTCTCCTAAATGTAGAAGGGGCGAGGCAGTGCCACATTCCATGGCCTTTTGGTCTCATCTCCTGATCTGTCCGCCTTGTTCTTTTGCGCTTCACAAGCATCTATGAGATAATATGAATCATTGTGCAATGCTTTGCTTAAAATGAATGGACCCTCCCATGGGGGTGATAACTTATGCATTTCAGTTGTGCGCTGCACTAGCCTTAGCACCATATCCCCTTCTCGAAAAACACGAGGTTGAACTTTCCGGCTATGGTAGCATCGGAGATTTTGCTGATATATAGCGGATCTGGATAATGCCAGTTCCCTTGCTTCTTCGAGTAAGTCAACTCCATCTTCTCGGGCCTCCTTTACCTCGGCTTTCGAGTATTGCTTACTCTTGGCGAGTCATACTCTATGTCAGCAGGCAAAACTACTTTTGCCCCATACACAAGGAAAAATGGCATATAGCCTGTTGACCAATTCGGATTTGTCCTTGGACTCCATAGCACTGAGGGTAGTTCCTCTATCCAACAACCAGGTGATCTCTGTAGTGGTTCCATCAAGCGGGGTTTTATCCCAGATAGGACTAAGCCGTTAGCTCATTTAACTTGTCCATTTGATTATGGATGAGCGACTGATGCTACATCGAGTCTTATTCGGTTTTTTCGCAGAATCGAGCAAAAGCTCCTTTAGCAAAGTTTGTGCCATTGTCTGTGATTATACTGTGTGGGTAACCATATCTTAGGATTATGTCCCTTAAGAATGTGACAGTTGTTTTACCGTCCAATTTCTTGATGGGCTTTACTTCTATCCATTTGGTGAACTTATGAATCATCACCAATATATGAGTCATGCCCCCCCCCTTGCTGGTTTGAATGGTCCTGCCATATCTAGGCACCATACTGCAAATGGCCAAGTGATTGGTATAGTCTTTAATTCAGACGCTGGTAAGTGTGACTTGGATGCATAATGCTGGCAACCATTGCATTTTCCAACTAGCTCTTGTGCCTCTGCTAGTGCACTTGGCCAATAAAAACCATGTCGGAACGCCTTGTCCACCAATACTATTGATGATGCGTGATGCCCACATTCTCCTTGGTGAATATCCAATAAAATCACTTGGCCTTGCTTTGAGCTAATGCAACGCTGCAGTACGTTCATCACACTTCTTGTATAGCTCCTTGTTGATTATGGTGTATGCTTTTGCTCTTCTTTCTGTTTGCCTTGCCAATATCTCATCATTCGGCAAAGTTCCATCCTTTAAGTAGTTGAATATTGGATGTGCCCATGTTGGTATTAGTGGTTCTGGGTCTATTTCCCCATCAATTTCCATTGGATCAGCCAGCATATGTTCTGCCGACATGACCTGAGGAGTCCCCGAGTGTGACTCGGCTATCCCTGAGGTGAATGGATCAATCCCTGAGTGACTCGAAACTGCCCCTGAGTCAATATCCATTGGCACAACGTCTGACTCTTGTGTTGTCGGGATGAATATTGATTCGGACTCTGGTGATGGCTTGATCGACGGTTTCCTAAGGTGTTCCAATGCTATTCCTGGTGGTATTGCTTGCCGAGATGAACCTAGTTTGGATAGTACATCTGCTGCTTCATTTTCTTCTCTTGGGACGTGGTGGAATTCACACCCGTCAAACTATCCCGAAATTTGTTGCACATGGAAATGATATAACGCCATGTTTGCGACCAGTGTGTCCCAATGCCCAGACTCTTGCTGAATCACCAAATCTGAATCACCAAAACACATGATCCTTTTGATACCAATCTCTTTGGCCACTTTGATGTCGTGGAAAAGTGCCTCATACTCGGCAACGTTGTTGTAAGTAGCAAAATGGATCTGTAACACATACTTGAGTTGATCCCTCTTTGGCGATGTGAGCACTATCTCGGCGCCCAGACCCATTTTTGTCTTGGACCCGTCAAAATGCATTTTCTAGTAATTCGGGTCTGGCAGTGGTGGTTCGTACTGCATCTCCATCCAATCTACGAAAATATCTGCAATAGCCTGAGATTTGATTGCATCTCGCCTATCATATTGTGGAGTATATGGTGCTAGATCTATGGACCATTTTGCGACTCGGCCACTGGCATCTTCGCTGCCTAATATATCCGAGATAGGCGCCTCACATATTACCCGGATTGGGTGTTCTTGAAAATAATGTTTCAGCTTCTTTGTTGCCATATATACCCCATATGTCATTTTCTGATAATGAGGGTAATTCTGCTTTTGATATAGAGAGCACTTCGCTCAAGTAATAAAATGGCCTTTGGACTGATTTGCCCTCTTCTTCGCGTTCAACCGCTATTACTGCACTTACAACTCTGTTGGTTGCGGCAACATAGAGCAACATTGGCTCTTTGGACAGTGGTGATGCTAATATTGGTGTTGTTGCCAACATTTTCTTTAATTCATGGAAAGCGCTATCAGCTTGCTGTGTCCATGTGAATTTGTCTGATTTTTTCATCAGTTGATATAGTGTTAGGTCTTTTCACCTAGCCGACTAATAAATCTGCTCAACGAGGCCAGGCATCCTGTGAACTTCTGAACATCGTTGAGGGTTTTTAGCAATTCCATTCTTTCGATGGCCCTAATCTTTGTCGGTTTATCCTCAATTCCTTCGCTGGATACGAGAAATCTAAGTAATTTGCCAGCCGGGACACCAAATGTGCATTTTTCCGGGTTAAGTTTCATCCGAAATCTTCTCAAGTTTGCGAATGTTTGACGCAGGTCCTCAATTAGAGTATGACTTTGCTTGGTTTTTATCACCACGTCATCGACGTATACTTAAACATTTTTGTCCAATTGATCTTGCAAGCATTTTTGCATACATCTTTGATATGTTGCACCTGCATTTCTCAATCCGAATGGCATGGTACGATAGCAATAAGCCCCATACGGGGTGATAAAAGCTGTCTTTATTTGATCATTTGAATTCAGTGGTATCTGATGGAATCCAGAATATGCATCCACAAATGACAACAACTCAGACCTAGCAGTATAATCTATGACCTGGTCGATCCGTGGCAGGGAAATGGATCTTTTGGACACGCCTTATTGAGGTTCGTGTAATCAATACACATGCATCATACCACTGCCACGTTCGGGTCATCTTTTTTCTTCTCGACCAAGACTGGATGTGATAACCAATCCGGGTGCAGTACTTCCATGATGAATCCAGCAGCTAAGAGCCTGGTAATCTCGGCAGCTATTACTTTCCTCCTATCTTCGGCGAAGCGGCGGAGGGGTTGCTTCACCGTCTTGGCATCTGGCCTTACATGAAGAGAGTGCTCAGCCATCACCCTCGGAACTCCTTGCAAATCCTCTGTGGACCAAGCAAAGATATCCCGATTCTCACGGAGGAAGCTGGTGAGCTCGCTTTCCTATTTATCGGTGAGGCCAGCCCCAATGGTGACTGTACGCTCTGGGAAAGTCTCATCCACCTGTACCTTATTGGTCTCTTTGGTAGCTTGAAATGACACATTGCCATGCGGATTAGTGAGTGCCGGCATAGACATTTGTGCTGCTTTGGCCAGTGCTTCCACTTCCAACATTTGATGCTTCTCCTGCGCTATGACCATTGACTCGGCCAATGAAGATCTGGCTGAGGCACAAGCAATGGACCTTTTGTAGTCTCCCTCAACTTTAATCACCCCACATGGGCATGGCAGTTTCATCTTCAAGTAAGCAATGTGAGGAGTATCCATAAACTTTGCCATAGCCGGCGTGCCGAGTAAGGCGTGATACGAGCTGACCAAATCAACCATCTCAAACTCTATGGCTTCAGTGCGACAATTATCTCTGTTGCTGAATAACACGTCGACCCAGATCTTGCCAATTGGTTCACAGGACAATCCCGACACAATACCATGGAAAGTTGTCTTAGTCGGCTCCAGCATGTGCATGGTAATGCCTAACTTGAGCATGCTATCCTTATACATGATGTTAATGCTATTGCAATTGTCGATCAGTACCTTGGAAAATTTCACATTGATATCAGGGCCCATGAACGTTGAATCTAAGACCAGAGCATATCCTCCTGGGGTTGGCATGATCTTGGGCTGACCCTTTATGCTCCAAGTTATCTCTTGCTCAGACCAATGCATGTACTTAGGAATTGTCGGCATTGTGGCATTCACCTCCATCATCCGTCGTTGCTGACTCTTGTTGTCATTCGGCTCTGTGACGAAGACGACATAGCTCTGGTGATGTTCTCTGTACTCGTTTATAGTTCCATGGCCGACATGAGCGTCGTCACCTCTTGGATTGTGCACCTGGTGCACAGTTTCTCTTCTGTCTTGATTATGATACCTTGGCTGCCTGTTTTCATATCTGTTATCTGTTCCCACAGCATGAGCATTTCCTCCTGTGAGTGGTGGAGGGGGGTGGTAGCTGCTTACTTGGAGAATCCACTCTATCTCCTTTCTGAAACCAAGTGAATTGTCTTGTTGTGTGATTTGCTGGCTTACTTGGACTAGGCGTGTGAAATTTACACGGCTGGTCTAGCATCATCTCATAGGTATACTTCTGTCGGTCCTGGTATTGCTTCCTTTGTTCATATGGCTTTTTGCCATCATTCTTTGGCACCCAGTGTTGTTGTCCATTTGTCCTTTGACGTTGGCTACTTCCAGCGTCTAGATGATCCTGACTTACGACCGCAACCTGAGTCGAACCATATATGTAGTCTGGCCTTTCATCTCTTCTTTTGCTTTTGTATTCGGATCTTTCGTGGCGCCTTTGCGACCCGGGAGCATCATATATCTGAGTCTCAGTCATCCCATCTGCCGACATGAGCAGAGGCTGAGTCGGATCTCCCAACGCATACGAGTCACCAATCCTTATTGTTTCTGCTAAACTTGCGGGCATATCTCTCTGTAACCTTTGCCACAACACACTTCCGTGTCTGCAACCTTGGGAAAACCAAGCGATTTCCTGTGACTCGATTACCCATTCGCAAGAATTGTGCATTGTGCACCATCTTGTGAGGAATTCTCTATCTGTCTCATTCAGCCTTTGCTTGCACATTTCTAGCTGTTGTGGGCGATTCGGCCTCTTGTAGGTGCTTGTGAAATTGCTCACAAAAGTGTCTTGAAAATCGATCCAGCTGTTGATGCTTCCAGGTGGAAAATTGTTCAACCATACCCGTGCTGGTCCTTCTAGCATCTGCGGTACATATCGTACTGCCCATCTCAAATTCCCTTGTGCGATTTTCATAGCAGTTCCATAATATATGAGCCAATCCTCTGGCTTTGTGCTTCCATCATACGTTTTTGTTCCTCTGGCCAGCTAGAAATTTGGTACAGGAGGTTCCTTCATGATCCTTGGGCCAAAGCATGGTGGACCCTGTGGACCTTGCGACTCAATCAGTTCTGCCATCTTTATTCGGTCAAGCTTCAGCCTTGCATCATCCGGCTGAAGGTTCCTGCCTCCGAGTCTGGCTCCCATCGCTTGATATGCGTGATTCGGTAGTTCATACCCGTCGTTTACCATCACCGAGTAACCATCATTGTACCTGTTTGCGTTCGGGTCAACAGGCTGTTGTGCTGCTTTTCCCGCGCTCTGCTGTCTTCTTTCGGGTTGAGTTGTGTGTTATTTGGCGCTGGATTTCCTCCTCCTGCCGAGGGAGCTCCACGCCTAGGTTGAGGCGCAAAATTTTGCCCTCCATTGTCGTTTCTTTGCCCTGCTTGACTTTCTCGTCCTCCATTTTCCTGGTTCTCATTTCCTTGGGAATTATTCATTCTTGTTCCCTGCGCATGCGCTGGGTTTCCCTGAGCCACTGCCGGGTCATTAGTGATCATCTGCTTGTTCCTCCTTGAATCCACGCTTTTTTTTCTTTTCTCGGTCTTGGCGCCGCTCCGGGTGAGGACGCTGTGTGACCTGCTGACCTCTCCGGGACAGGATTCGCCGAGTGAACCAGCTGTGACCTCCCTTCTATACCCAGATTCGCTCTGTAGTATGCTTCGTTCAGCATGCTTGCTGCTCTTACCAGTTAATTGACTCGCTCTTGTTGTCTTTTCTTTGCTTCTCCCGTCAAATGGGGTAACCCTGCCATTGCTGCTCCTGCGGCTCACAGGTTAGCTGTTGTTGTATTGTATGTTGGCCGCATAGCTGTTTCGTTGTTGTTCTCTGGTGTAATTTTCGAGTTGCATCCGCCAGCTCTTCATTGAGGTTTCTTCCTCTTAACCTTGTCGCATCAAGCCGGGTCTTTGCACCCTTGACTCGATTTGCCGAGTTGAGCTCTCGGATTGTGATATACACATCTTGTTGTGACTGTGCTAACTCCTTGGATTTATCCAAAACCTTTATCCTGGCCTCCTCTAACTCGGCTTGCACACGTGCCGGATCAGTTGCTTGCGCAATTGGCTCTGCCAATTTATCTATCGCATCTTGTAGCTCTTTAGCCCTCTTACTTCTAGCTATGTTTTCTGGCTTTTCTAGCGTGCCTTTGCTGTTCTCGCGGCCTTTGGTGTTTCTTCATGATTTCCTCACTTAGCATTCTCATTCACTACTGGAGCTATCGGTGGAGCCGCTTGGTTAGGAGCTGTCATCATTACCTCAACGGAGACGATTTGCTGAAGTTTCCCAGCGACAGGAATCGCTGGTAGATCCGGCGCCAGAACAACGTGATCCGGATATGCGCGCTCCACGCGCACAGCGACGTAGACCTGGTGTTTGCCGAACTTGATAAAGCGACTGTCCCCAGGGAACAGCTTGGCCCCGAAGCACCCCGCGTTGTCACTGACAAAGTTGAGCGCTCCAAACCTCTGGATGAGGCCGGAGTAGACGCGCTCGCCGGTCTTGGCGATGATGTTGCCCGTCCGGATGAAGACTCCATCAAGCACCTACTTCTGCCCCACGGTGGGCGCCAACTGTCATGGTGGTGTCACGGCAGATGTCATGGGTAGGCTTAAGTTGGGGGTCGAAAGGGTGCTTGCGGTCACCGGGGAGGGAGTGCACGGTCTTACCATGCACGAAGAACAATATGAACTCTCCACACTTAGGAATTTTATTGATGCCAAAGATTTACAAGTGCTCCTTGAGCTGTATGAACTAGTGTTTGAGGCACTAGTTCCCTACTTGGTCCAACATCCTTCTACTACTGCTATGCCCCTCCTTATATAGGTGGTGCTTGCTAGGTTACACCCCTTTGGGTTCTAGGGTTACTGTTTGGATCTTGGTCCCTACTGTGCAAGCCAGGTCATGGGCTTTCCCAAAGCCCAATGGCCCAGTCCACAAAGTTAGACAACTAACGGTCTTCTGGTCCGTCGCCTCCTATTCCTTTTGGCGTCAAGCAGTAACTTTGTACGTCAGCCCTTGCTTTGGGCGTCACCCGGCTCCTTTTGTGTCACCCGGCGTCGCCCTTCTCTTTTGACCACACTTTACCATGGTCCCTCCTGAACCTCATTCGGAAAGGTGCCACGCGTCCTATCTGACTCGGCCCTTCCTCGGGAGACTCGGCTCGTTGGTTCCTGCAAGACTAACAACTTTGTCTTATACGGGCCAACATAGTTTCTATGTCAGCCGCATACAATTATCTCTCCCGGTCATACTTACTCGGCATGGTTCTTTTTTTACTCGGAGCAAGCCAAGTTGGGCTATGCTTCACCCCTTGTGACCCTACCAGGGGTTATCCCCCCAACATGGCGGCACGGCGGAACTCTTTCTGGGAAAACATCAAACCCCCCTTGGTTTTTAGGTCAAGAGGCATCTTATAGGCGAAGAGGGAGGCCGAGGGGGTGCCTGGGGTGCCACACCCCCTCTACGCGCGGCCAGGCCTGGCCCGCGCGGCTAGAGGGTGTGGGCCCCCCAGGTCCCCACTCTGTGTCGTCTTCTGGCTCCTTGAGTCTTCTGGTGAAATAGATTTTTTGGCGTATTTTCCGGGATTTTTCTTGCTAGTTGATTTTCTGCACAAAAACTAGACACCAAGGTAATTCTGCTGAAAACAGCGTCAGTCTATGTTAGTTGTATCCAAATCGTGCAAGTTTAGAGGAGAAACAATAGCAAAAGTGTTCGGGAATGCAGATACATTTTGGACGTATCAACTCCCCCAATCTTAGCTTATTGCTTGTCCTCAAGCAATTTAGTTGAAAACGGAGTGCGATAAAAGAACTTTCACGAATACATTTGCTTCATATGATGTATATATTCTCAGCACAGGAGTAGATACATAAACCATTCATAATAAGAAGAAACTAAGTCTACTTAATAGTCAATGCAAGCTATGAAGAGATTCCAACTCAATAATAATAAGTAGCATGAAACATAAACATAAGCAACATTGCAATGCTCATAAAAAGGTATGATAGAGTGGTATCTCGCTTGCCTTTGTTTGTATAGAACAAAATAAATGCCAAGGCACCTCTGAAGTTCAGTGAAGACTAGAAGTAAAAATATTAGAGATACAAGCATCAAAGTCATGACATAATTAACCAAGGTTTTAGACAAGCATATTACACTAAGAGTGACAACTTTGCTCTCAAGAAGGTGCTCATAGAATAAGTGGTGACTCAACAAGGAAGTGAAAAGGGTTTTGAAAAGTTTGAAAGGCTTCCAAATGCTGAAAGTATGATACTCATTAGCTTTGAGCTCTCATTGCCCCTATCATAGGCATCTTTATATGGTTAAGGTGAAAGTGAGGTCCAGTATGAGTTGTATGCTTGACAGACCATAAACTGGAAATCTCATGTCCATTGAATACGAGGGCCGCTCCTCATGCCACTCAACTTTATTTACATGTATGTTCTTGTCATCGTAAATACATGCGTATCATAGAGAACCGCCAACGGGGTACCCCTTACACATGATACAGGAGCTATCCCGTGATCAAAATGATAAGGCAAGCAGACAATGAGCATCGCAGCGATCTTTTTATTTGCTATTTGCATAGGTTTTTATTGAGGATGCTTCACAGATTGCTCTTTATGGTTATGATGCAAGTTTCCACCATGATTAGGCATGGCTTAGGCTAGCGGCCCAGATGTTTCTCTCACACATATATATAACTCCATGAACTCACAAGCTCCCCTTTTATTTCACACCGACGGCATCTGCAAATAATAGATCATGATATCAACTGGATATGTATCCATAAGTGTTGAAAGCGTTCCCCGTGACAGCACGGTTCTGCCAACTCCTAGCCTATAATTTGCAAGCATATAACTTTCATGGACAGTCACAATGGTTCAAGTTTATTAAGTGCAAGGAATAAAGTGTGCCATCAAGTTCGTGAGAGCTTTACTAACTAACTTTCTCAAAATAGTCAAACCTTTTTTTGGGAAGAAAACAAGGCATAATAAATAAGCACGGAATTAGCAAATGATGCTAATAGGTAGGTATGGTGGACACTGTTGGCAATATTGGTTTGGGGAGTTGGATACACAAGTAGATCTCATACTCAGTGCAAGTGAAGGCTAGCAATAGAGAGGGATCAACAAACGAGAGAGCAATAACTGTCATAATCATGCTTGCAACAAAACAAGACTAATTATGGCATGAAAGTGATACAAGAACTCTGAGGCAAAATAAATCATCGAGGCTTACTAACTATTGTTTTAGTCATATGCATGCGTGAGCATGTGCCAAGTCGATTCACATGAAACATTCAGAGGAGGATACCACAATATCATACCAAGTTATGAATAGAACAATGCAAGCGAACATCCATATGACATGCTACAAACTATTAGCAAGCTGGAGCTAATCATAAGAGAGCAAGAGCTACTAAGCATCCATAAATAACATACACCACACATGAACAGACTAAGCATGCTCACAATGATGAGTATATGTACAAAAATGAAAACAAATAGAGTTCGTTACCATCCTCTTACCACACCTCAAGTTGTCTTAATCTTCATTATTACCCTTCACTTGTGTGGCTAGAATAATAACATGAAGCCAAACTCCACTGAGGACTGCTAAACCCTGCAAAGAACTTCACAAAACCAAAGAGGAACAACAAATATTTTTGGTGTTTTTGATTTTCTAAAGCAAGCAAACAAAGCAAAAACAAACAAAGCAAAATCTTTTTGGATTTTTCTTTAAGGCAAACTGAAACTAAAAAGCAAAGAAACAAACCAAGAGAAAGAACGAAAATATTTTTGGTATTTTTGTGTTTTAAGAAAGCAGAAACAAAAACCAAAAAGAAAGCGAAACAATGGATATACAAATAACCGACGAAACATGATATATAGATGAGTGTGATTTCGGTGTACCTCCCCCCAAGCTAAGGCTTTTGGCCTAACTGTGACTCAACTCCATGGTGACCAAGAAGGTGCACCTCCGTAATACGACGAAGGGTATCCTTCGTCCTGGTACGAGCTCGAGGACTCCCCTGTGTAGTTCACAGAGGGGTCATATGAGGGCGCGTCCCCCTGATAGTGTCCATGGAAACCACGAATGCATAACTGCTCGTCCATATCCTCCTTGGAGCGTGACCAAGGTCCCTGGGAAATATAGAACACAATGGTTTGGGGCAGAGGAATCTCTCTCTCTCTCTCTTCCCCGTAAGTAAACAACATCCTATAAACCAAATTATCAAGGGTAGAGCTAGTAGTGACAAAGTGATGCGCTTTCAAGGCAGCAATATCAAGCCTATGAGGAGCCAAAATTGTATCATTTGGATCAACAGAAAGGTCTAGGGCAGCAACAACATGTGCAGCAATAATACCCCCATAAATGGGTCCCTTTGTAGCTAAGCGACGAGCAATAAGAGAACCAAGATTGTACCTGGTTTCATTGTTGAGTGCAGCAGCTAGGAAGGCCAAATGATAGTTGGAAATATTGCTAGTGTTCTATCTACCAAGAACACTAGTGCCCCTATCATAAGCATCTTGAAGTGATTAAGGTTAAAGTGACCAACTATGGAGTATATGCTTGACAAAGTATAAGTTGGAAATCTCGTGTCCCTTGAATACGAGGGCCACACCTCATGCTACTCAACTTCAGTCACCTGTAAGTTCTTGTCATAGTAAGTACATGCATATCATAGAGAACCGACAACGGGGTACCCCTTGCACCTGGTACAGGAGCTATCCCATAACCAAAATGACAAGGCAAGCAGACAATGAGCATCTCAGCGATCTTTTTATTTACTATGTGCATAGCTTTTTATTGAGGATGCTTCATAGACTGCTCATTATGGTGATGCTGCAAGTTTACACCATGATTAGGCATGGCTTAGGCTAGCGGCCCAGGCGTTTCTCTAACACAAAATACATAACTCCATGGACTTACAAGCTCCCTCTTTATTTCACACCGGTGACATCCATAGAAAAAAGAACATGATATTAACTATGTACAAAGTACAATTGCAATGTTGAAAATGTTCCCCATGACAGCATGGTTCTGCTAATTCCAACGTATAAGTGCAAGCATATACAACATAGATGACACAATGGTTCAAGTTTATTAGGGAAAGGAAAATAAAGTGAGCCATCAAGTTTGTGAGAGCTTTACTCACTAAGTTTTCACATAACAAAAAGACTTTTTAATTGGATGATAGATGAAAACAAGAATATACTTGGAATGGTGTAACACACCATGCACAGGAATTTATAGTGCACACTTTGGAATAACTTGGTTTCTTGGGAGTTGGATGCATGAGTAGAGCTTACCCAGTACAAGTGGAGGCTAGCAAAAGAATGGGAGCGACCAACTAAGAGAGCACTAATGGCCATAATCATGCAGAGAGACAAAAGATTATCAATCAAAGCATAAAGTGGTACTACAAGTCAAGGACTAAATGATCATAGATGCTATGGTGACTTGTTCATAGTCATAAAATGGTGTGAGCATGTGCCAAGTCAACCCAAACAAAGCATCAAAGGAGAATACCACAATATTATGCTTTTGTATGCTAAAACAATGCATGATTCCTTAAAGGGACATTAAGCAATCTCAATTGTTTGGAACAATTCATGCTACAGCAATAATCACTAAGCATAAGGTCAAAACAACACCTAGCATGGCATGCTAAAGTTTAAGCCACAGTCAAAAAAAGCTCCCTTTTGTACCACTATAAGCAAGAAACTTTCTACTCTTTTCCAACACCAATCGACTTATTTTAAACAAATCACAAAGATAATAATAAATAAAGACCAGTGAGCTTGTATCACAAATCCACAAAGAAGAACTAAAAAGTTCTAAGCTGAAATCACAAGAAAACTAATGCTAAACACAATGCTAGCAAAAGTGAACACTCACAGAACAATAAGAGAAAAAACTAGAGTGTTCTAGGCAATAAAAACAGAGTGTGTCTCTCTCCAAAAGAAGTGTGCTGTAATACAACCAACTTACTCAAGCAAACTATGCAAAACAAAACCAAAAAATCAAAATAATACGCTCCAAGAACAACACAACAGTGCATGAAACAATAAAAACGAAGTGTCTAGAAAGACCTGAGCTTTTTATTGATGAAGAAGGGGGTGCCTTGGGCATCCCCAAGCTTTGATGCTTGTACCTCTTGAATATTTATTGGGGTGAAATGGGGTGGCATCCCCAAGCTTGAGCTTTTGTCCATTCTTCATCTCATTACATCATTCTTTCTCTACACCTGAAAATTTTCCTTCATACAAAACTTCACACAATCTTCATTAGCAACATTATTGTATTCAAAAGATAATAGACCTTTGGGCTTAGCTTTGGAACAGAAAAACTTTTCACTAAAAACATAAGCTATTGTAGAAACTCCTTCAAAAAGCTCAATTCCCCAAAAGAGAACTCAAAAAGGAATCAATAAGAAGCAAATGCAAATAATGGCAGAAATCTGTCAAAACAGACCAGCAGGTAGAAACCGATTTTTTCGAAAACCTTATGTTTCTCAAATCAAAAGGTGTTTAACTAACGAAAGTTATCTAACATACTGGGGGATTTATTCGTAAATTTTAAGCTTAATACCACTTACAGAGACTCCTCATGAATTTTTATGGTGTAGGACAGAAATCTGTTTCGGGACAGCAACTCCCCAAATCTTACTTCCCTCTCATTAGAGGTCATTCTTGGCACAAAAAGCAAACAAAAAAGGATAAGGAGAGTTCATTACTGAAGTAATAACTTCCAATACTCAAGGAAACTCTTGGGTTATCTCCCAACAAGTACTTTTTGTTAACGCCTTTAAGTTAGGCTTGATAGTTTGAGAAGATGCTCACATAAGAAATATGAATTGAAGTAAAAGATAGCATCAAGAGGCAAATTCAAAACACATTTAAGTCTACCCCACTTCCTATGCATAGGAATTTTTTATGCAAATAAATTCACAAAGAACAAAATGACAGGGATAGGAAGATGAAACAAGAGTAACTTCAAAACTTTCAACACATAGAGAGGTGTTTCAGTACCACCAAAACTTCTACAACCATATTTTCCTCTCTCATAATAATTTTCAGTAGCCTCATGAATAAACTCAACAATATAGCTATCTGTTACGTTGGAAACGTATCTATAATTTTTTATGCTCCATGCTTGTTTAGTATCTACTTTGCTTTACTTGTCCACACTTTGAGGTGATTTTTACATGTTTTCTGGTACTAACCTACTAACAAGTTGCAACAGTGTCAGATGCCTATTTTCTGCTATTTTTGGTTTCAGAAAAGTTAGTAAAGAAATATTCTCGGAATTGGACGGGACAAACGTCAAAGTCAATTACTTTCTGTGGGGAACAAGAAGTCCAGAGGGGAGCCGGAGGGGCCAGACCCACCCCAGGCACGGGTGGGACTAACCCTGCGCCTGGCTAAGGTTTGGGTACCCTGGCCGCCTCCTTGGCCTCCCCCTTCGCCTATAAGAAGCCCCCGATGCAGAAACCCTGGGCACCCGATCAAATATCCACGAAACCGTCTGTAGCCGCCGCCACCATCATCCCTAGATCGGGGGGATCTGAAGTTCTTCTCGGCACCCTGCCGAAGGGGAGATCATCCCAGAGGCCTTCTCTCCTGTATGATGCGTGAGTAGTTCCACCTTGGACTATGGGTCCATGTAGTAGCTAGATGGTTGTATCTCCTCCTTTGTGCTTTCATGTATAGATCTTGTGAGCTCCGTTCATGATCAAGATCTAATCTATTTGTAATCATGCATGTTGTGTTTGCGGGGATACGATGGATATTGAGATTATTATGTTGGTTTGATTAATGGTTTTGTATTTATGATTCTATCATGTCCGTGTAGTTTGTGATCTTGCATGCTCTCCGTTGTTAGTTGCTATCTTGGCCAAGTAGTTGCTAGTGACTCCAAGAGGGGGTATTTATGCTCGATCGTGGGTTCATGCCTCTAGTTTCCAAGGGAAGTGACAGAAATCTCTTCGGTTGTAGATGTGTTGTTGCCACTAGGGATAAAACAACGGTCTCTTGTTCATGGAACATGTGGACTGTTTACCTTACACACTTTGCTTAAAGCAGTTGTCTGTTGCTTGCAACTTAATACTGGAGGGGGTTCGGATGATAAGCTGAAGGTGGACTTCTAGTCATAGATGCAGCTGGATGGCGTTCTATGTATATTGTTGTATTGCCCAATCGAATCTCATAGGATCTTTCTGACTAGTAATTGCATTGTTATGCCTTGCTCAGTTCCTGTCGATTGCCCTACTGTAATTTGTTTACCCTTCATGCCATGTTGTTTATATAAGGAGAGAACCTCTAGTGAACTATGGACCCCGGTCCAATCTTTACCATTGATACATCTTCCACTGTTACTTTTTTACTTGTTGCAAACCATTGCCTTCCACACCATATGTTTAATCCTTTGTTACAGCAAACCAGTGAGCTTGACAACCTCACTGATTCGTTGGGGCAAAGTCTTGAGTTTGTGTTGTGCAGGTCTCCGTGTTGCTTGCAACACCTGTGTGACGTTTCCTTCCTCCTACTGGTTCGATAACCTCGGTTTCTTACTTAGGGAAAAGTTGTTGTTGTACAACTTCATACCTTGCTCTTGGGGTTCCCAACATGCTCACATAAGTTGTGCAAGCCATCAAGCTTTTTCTGGCGCCGTTGTCGGGGATCTACAGGACAACTTCAACCTCTTCCTCCCCGTCAGGCACCAGCGCATCACAAGCTTTTTCTGGCGCCGTTGCCGGGGAGGCTAAGGACGTCTTCACTAGGGGATTCCTTCACTTCCTTTGAATTTACTTTGTTTTTAGTTTGCTTTGTTTCTTTTGCTTGGTTTTGTTTGCCTCTTTTCAAAAAACCCAAAAAATTAGTTTAGTTTGGTTTGCTTTATTTATTCAAAAACACAAAAAATAGTTCCTACTCTAGTTGGTGGTCTGTTATTGCCTTGCTTGGTCATGCTTTCTATCAATGGATGGTTTCTTTGAAACTAGTTCTTATTGGCAAGGTGGGTTCACGGAAGAACAAAAGTATTATTATAAGGAACACCGTTTGACACAAAAAGGGAAGCACTTATGGGAACAAATTGATAAGTTGAATACTATTGCTAGAGAGGTGTGCTCTACTTATAATGTTACCTATTGCTTTGATAAAGCTTGTTGCTGTAGGAGGTACAAACATCTCCCTTTCCAATGTGAGTATAATGATAATGTTACCATATTCTCTTATGTTAAAGGAAATTATGACTTTTATGATGTGGAACAGATTGAAGAATTCATTGCCTTCAAGGGTGCATTTGAACTTGCTAGTTTGTTTGAAAATACTGATGATGCACCTTATGAATATGAGGTTTATGAGATACTAAAATTCTTCTTTGAAAGTTACACGAAAGCAAATGGCTATATTATTGAATATTTTAACAGATGCTTTCCACAAATGGAAGAGACTAATGCCTTGCAAGAGCCTATGGAAGAATAAAATGTTAAAACTGGAAGCTTATTAGATGAAAAAGAGGAGGAGAGTGATGAACAAAAGGAGGAAGAATGGAATATCTACCCATGCCTACCTTCTAGTGAGAGTAACTCTTTATCCCTTACATTATTTGATTGTTCCCAATGCTTACCAAGGGAGGATGAATGTTATGTTCCTGTGGATCCTTTTGAAATATCTACTTTGGGTAAAACCTATGAAGGTTTTAATCCCACTATTTTTGAGCTTGATAGAAATTATGTGTTTGTAGCTCATGAAAAGCCTTCTTTATGTGATAGTTATATTGTTGAGTTTATTCATGAGGCTACTGAAAATTATTATGAGAGAGGAAATTTTGGTTATAGAAGTTTTCATGGTACTGAAACACCTCTCTATGTGCTGATAATTTTGAAGTTACTCTTGATTTATCTTCCTATGCATGTCACTTTGTTCTTTGTGAATTTATTTTCTTACAAGATTCCTATGCATAGGAAGTGGGTTAGACTTAAATGTGTTTTGAATTTGCTTCTTGATGCTCTCTTTTACTTCAATTCATATTTCTTATGTGAGCATCTTATCAAGCTTCTTGTGCCTAACTTAAAGGCGTTAAATAAAAGTACTTGTTGGGAGATAACCCAAGAGTACCTTTGAGTCTTGGAAGTTATTAATTCAGTAATGGCCTCTCCTTATCCATTTTGTTTGCTTTTTGTGCCAAGAATGACCTCTAATGAGAGGGAAGTAAGATTTGGGAGTTGCTGTCCCGAAACAGATTTATGTCCTCCACCAAAAAATTCGTGAGGAGTCTCTGTAACTCGGATTGAGTTCAAAATTTACAAATAAATCCACCAGTATGTTATCTAACTTTCGTTAGTTCAACACTTTTTTATTTGAGCAACAGAAGATATTCTAAAAAATCAGTTTCTACCTGCTGGTCTGTTTTGACAGATTTCTGTCATTATTTGCATTTGCTTCTTATTGATTCCTTTTTGAGTTCTCTTTAGGTGAATTGAGATTTTTGAAGGAGTTACTACAGTATCTTGTGTTTTTAGTGAAAATTCTTGTTGTTTCAAAGCTTTTCCAGAGGTCTAATATCTTTTGAATACACTAATGTTGCTAATGAAGATTGTGTGAAGTTTTGTATGAAGGAAAAATTTCAGGTGTAGAGAGAGAATGATGCAATGATATGAAGAATGGACAAAAGCTTAAGCTTGGGGATGCCACCATGGTGTCACCCCAAGAAATATCCAAGAGTTACAAGCGTCAAAGTTTGGGGATGCCCAAGGCATCCCCTTCTTAATCAATAAAAAGCTCAGGTCTGTCTAGACACTTCGTTTTTATTGTTTCATACACAGTTGTGTTGTTCTTGGAGCGTCTTAGTTTTCTTTTGATTTGCTTAGTTTGTTTAGTTTGCTTAAGTAGTTTGGACCCCCGTTCTCGCTGTGTTGTTTTGCAAATAAGTTTGCTTGGTGTTGGAAAGTAGTAAGTTCTTGCTTGAAGTGCAAGAGGAGCTTGCATTGACTGTGACTTAGACTTTAGCATGACATGATAGGTGTTGTTTTGACCTTATGCTTAGTGATTATTGCTGTAGCATGTCTTGTTCCAAACAATTGGGATTGCTTAGTGTGCCTTGAAGAAATTATGCGTTGTCTTAGCATGCAAAAGCATAGTATTGTGGTATTATCCTTTGATGCTTTGCTTGGGTTGACTTGGCACATGCTCACACCATGTTATGACTCTCACAAGTCACCATTAGCCTCTATGATCATTTAGTCCTTGAATTGTAGTACCACTCTTTGCTTTGATTAGTATGCTTTGTTGCACTGCATGTTTTTGGCCATTATTGCTCTCTTAGTTGGTTGCTCCCAGTCTTTTGCTAGCCTCCACTTGTATGAGTAAGTTCTACTCATGCCTCTAACTCCCAAGAAACCAAGTTTTTTCCAAAGTGTCCACTATAAACTCCTATGCATGGTGTGTTACACCATTCCAAGTATATTCTTGTTTTCAAATATCTTCCAATTAAAAACTATTTTTTGTTATGTGAAAACTTAGTGATTAAAGCCCTCACGAACTTGATGGCACACTTTATTCTTTGCCCCTAATAAACTTGAACCATTGTGACAACTTTGTTGAATATGCTTGCACTTATAAGTTGGAATTAGCAGAACCGTGCTGTCATGGGGAACGTTTTCAACATTGCACTTGTACTTTGTATATAGTTGATATCATGCTCTTTTGTCATTGAATGTCACCGGTGTGAAATAAAGAGGGAATTTGTAAGTCCATGGAGTTTGTATCCTGTGTTAGAGAAACGCCTGGGCCACTATCCTAAGCCATGCCTAATCATGGTGGAAACTTGCAGCATCACCATAATGAGCTATCTATGAAGCATCCTCAATAAAAAGCTATGCATATGGTAAATAAAAATACTGCTGAGATGCTCATTGTCTGCTTGCCTTGTCATTTTGGTTATGGGAAAGCTCCTGTACCATGTGCAAGGGGTACCCCATTGGAGGTTCTCAATGATATGCAAATACTTACAGTGACAAGAACTTACCTGGACCCAAAGTTGAGTATGCATGAGGTGTGGCCATCGTATTCAAGGGACTTGAGATTGCCAACTTATACTTCGTCAAGCATATACTCCAGCTTTGCCACTTTAACCTTAACCACTTCAAGATGCTTATGATAGTGGCAATGAGGGATGAAAGCTAACAAGTACCATAATTTTTGGAAGCTCTTTTTGAAACTTGTAATCCCTGCTTCCTTTGCAAAAAGGCCTTTCTTCCACCATTATCGAGTCTCCACCTTCTACCTTTAGGCACCCTTAAGAGAGCATAGTTTTCATTCTGTGTGCAGTGTTCCAAAGCTTATTAATTGATGCATATTGGGTTATTACTTGTTCTTGTGCTATTTGTTTCTAGTCACCCTTGTGAACTTTGCAGGTGTCCTATGCATCTATTTTCTACTCTATGAGGGACAAGCTGATTGCCACTATGCCATGTTTTCTGCATGTGAAACAAACAAACGTTTTTCAATGCATGCTATTCATGATCTTTGATTGTAGCTTGTCATGTTGCATGCATAGTTACTATGTCCTGTTGTTAGAACTCCATCTTTCATGCACATGTTTAGAGTTCTTTGATCCCAGCTTTCAATGCTTGCAAATGGTTGGATCTTTATTGTGAGGGTGCATGTCACCTCAAAAATTATTCTATTTATCACTTACCTACTCGAGGACAAGCAGGAGTTAAGCTTGGGGATGCTGATACGTTGGAAACGTATCTATAATTTTTGATGCTCCATGCTTGTTTAGTATCTACTTTGCTTTACTTGTCCACACTTTGAGGTGCTTTTTACATTTTTTCTGGTACTAACCTACTAACAAGTTGCAACAGTGCCAGATGCATGTTTTCTACTATTTTTGGTTTCAGAAAAGTTAGTAAAGAAATATTCTCGGAATTGGACGGGACAAACGTCAAAGTAAATTACTTTCCGTGGGGAACAAGAAGTCCTGAGGGGAGCCGGAGGGGCCAGCGAGGGGCCCAGACCCACCCCAGGCGCGGGTGGGCCCACCCCCGCGCCTGGCTAGGGTTTGGGTACCCTGGACGCCTCCTCGGCCTCCCCCTTCGCCTATAAGAAGCCCCTGATGCAGAAACCCTGGGCACCCGATCAAATATCCACAAAACCGTCTATAGCCGCCGCCACCATCGTCCCAAGATCGGGGGGATCTGAAGTTCTTCCCGGCACCCTGTCGGAGGGGAGATCATCCCGGAGGCCTTCTCTCCGGTATGATTTGTGAGTAGTTCCACCTTGGACTATGGGTCCATGTAGTAGATAGATGGTTGTATCTCCTCCTTTATGCTTTCATGTATAGATCTTGTGAGCTCCGTTCATGATCAAGATCTAATCTATTTGTAATCATGCATGTTGTGTTTGTGGGGATCCGATGGATATTGAGATTATTATGTTGGTTTGATTAATGGTTTTGTCTTTATGATTATATCATGTCTGTGTTGTTTGTGATCTTGAATGCTCTCCGTTGTTAGTAGATATCTTGGCCAAGTAGTTGCTAGTGACTCCAGGTGGGGGTATTTATGCTCGATAGTGGGTTCATGCCTCTAGTTTCCAAGGGAAGTGACAGAAATCTCTTCGGTTGTAGATGTGCTGTTTCCACTAGGGAGAAAACAACGGTCTCTTGTTCATGGAACATGTGGACTGTTTACCTTACACAATTAGCTTAAAGTAGTTGTCTGTTGCTTGCAACTTAATACTGGAGGGGATTCGGATGATAACCTGAAGGTGGACTTCTAGTCATAGATGCAGCTGGATGGCAATCTATGTATATTGTTGTATTGCCCAATAGAATCTCATAGGATCTTTCTGACTAGTAATTGCATTGTTATGCCTTGCTGAATTCCTGTCAATTGCCCTGCTGTAATATGTTTACCCTTCATGGTATGTTGTTTATCTAAGGAGAGCACCTCTAGTGAACTATGGACCCCTTTCCAATCTTTACCATTGATACATATTCCACTGTTACTTGTTTACTTGCTGCAAACCATTGCCTTCCACACCATATGTTTAATCCTTTGTTACAGCAAACCAGTGAGCTTGACAACCTCACTGATTCGTTGGGGCAAAGTCTTGAGTTTGTATTGTGCAGGTCTTCGCGTTGCTTGCAACACCTGTGTGACGTTTCCTTCGTCCTACTGGTTCGATAACCTCGGTTTCTTACTGAGGAAAAACTTGTTGCTGTAGTGCTTCATACCTTGCTCTTGGGGCTCCCAATAGGCTCACATAAGCTGTCCAAGCCATCAAGCTTTTTCTGGCGCCGTTGCCGGGGATCTACAGGACAACTTCAACCTCTTCCTCCCCGTCAGGCACCAGCGCATCACAAGAACTTTCTGGCGCCATTGCCGGGGAGGCTAAGTACGTCTTCACTAGGAGAGTCCTTCACTTCCTTTCTCTTTACTTTGTTTTTAGTCTGCTTTGTTTCTTTTTCTTGGTTTTGTTTGCCTCTTTTCAAAAAACCCAAAAAATTTAGTTTAGTTTGGTTTGCTTTATTTATGCAAAAACACAAAAAAATAGTTCCTACTCTAGTTGGTGGTCTGTTATTGCCTTGCTTGGTCATGCTTTCTATCAATGGATGGTTTCTTTGAAACTAGTTCTTATTGGCAAGGTGGGTTCACGGAAGAACAAAAGTATTATTACAAGGAACACCGTTTGTCACAAAAAGGGAAGCACTTATGGGAACAAATTGATACGTTGAAAACTATTGCTAGAGAGGTGTGCTCTACTTATAATGTTACCTATTGCTTTGATAAAGCTTGTTGTTGTAGGAGGTACAAACATCTCCTTTCCAATGTGAGTATAATGATAATGTTACCATATCCTCTTACGTCAAAGGAAATTATAACTTTTATGATGTTGAACAGATTGAAGAATTCATTGCCTTCAAGGGAGCATTTGAACTTGCTAGTTTGTTTGAAAATACTGATGATGCACCTTATGAATATGAGGTTTATGAGATACTAAAATTCTGCTTTGATAATTACAAGAAAGCAAATGGCTATATTATTGAATATTTTAACAGATGCTTTCCACAAATGGAAGAGACTAATGCCTTGGAGGAGCCTATGGAAGAAGAAATTGTTAAAACTGGAAGGTTATTAGATGAAAAAGAGGAGGAGAGTGATGAACAAAAGGAGGAAGAATGGAATATCTACCCATGCCTACCTTCTAATGAGAGTAAATATTTATCCCTTACATTATTTTATTGTTCCCAATGCTTACCAAAGGAGGATGAATGTTATGTTCCTGTGGATCCTTTTGAAATATCTACTTTGGCTAAAACCTATGAAGGTTTTAATCCCACTATTTTTGAGCTTGATAGAATTGTGTGTTTGTAGCTCATGAAAAGCCTGCTTTATGTGATAGTTATATTGTTGAGTTTATTCATGAGGCTACTGAAAATTATTATGAGAGAGGAAAATATGGTTATAGAAGTTTTCATGGTACTGAAACACCTCTCTATGTGCTGAAAGTTTTGAAGTTACTCTTGATTTATCTTCCTATGCATGTCACTTTGTTCTTTGTGAATTTATTTTCTTACAAGATTCCTATGCATAGGAAGTGGGTTAGACTTAAATGTGTTTTGAATTTGCTTCTTGTAACATCCTAGGATTAGCACCTAGAATTATAAAGGACACAGGTTTGTGCATTGCATTCATGCATAAGAAAATCCGGAAAATTTTCGCGCAAAACTAAAAGAGCTATAGAGGGATCGAGAACTCTCTTGTACTGATGGCAACTTCGGAGCAAGTGCGCTAGATTTCGACATGACCTTTATAGAATTCCTTGTTTAGGGGAGAGTTTCTCAAGCATGTATTTGAATTTCAAATATGAAATTCAAATGAATTTATAAAATTCACAAATGGAAATTAGAAACACTTAATAACTTGAATTGAAGTGATTACAAAAGAAAATGATATAAAAAGATTTCTTTATTAATATATATATATACATATAGTATTACATCGATCTTTTACAATAAATTAATAAAAGTAAAGTATCAGGAATTAAATAAGCAGAAAAAGAAATTACATTACTGAAATAAATAAAAGAGCTCTTTATTACAACAAAATAAATATGACATTGTCTTTACAAAATAATTGTAAAAGAAAAAGGAAATAAGTAAACTTTATTAAATAAGATACAAATCCTTACAAGTTTCAACTAACAAAGAGAAAAATGAACTTTATTACATTAATAAAAGAATACAATATTATTTACAATATTTAAGAATCAAATAAAGTTGTAAAAGAATAAAAAAGAAAACCTAAACTATTTTCCTAATTGGTCATATATCTTCTGTTCTTCAACTCTCCTTATTCTTCAGCCTGCAAAACAAAACAAAACAAAAACAAAAAGACAAGGAAGAAACAGAATGGGGACTTGGTTAAAGTAGTGCTCTCAGT
The DNA here is from genome assembly GCA_916181665.1 of Avena sativa. Lineage (NCBI taxonomy): Eukaryota > Viridiplantae > Streptophyta > Magnoliopsida > Poales > Poaceae > Avena > Avena sativa. The sequence continues at coordinate 382,965,113 of OV702281.1, read as the reverse complement.
TTGACAGTGTAATGCACTGTTCAGCACATCACTGAGCTAATCTTAAAAAAAAGGGGGCAAGTTTCACCAACTCATAGTATCTGTCCTTAATCAGATAAATTGCCTCAGTACAACCTCATTGGCAGTAATTTATGGGGCAAGTTTCACCAGAAAAGTAGAAGAGTGGAAGTAAGATATTTTTTGCCTTGCACTGGTCCAGAACAGTGCAAGCAGCTCACACATACATGCAGGTATGTGGTGTTGTCAACACAGGAAGCAATCAGGACAGGGGATAAGTAGCAGTCGAAGAAGAGTGAGGATACTCTGCTAAACACCAGCTACAACACTCAGAACAGCAAGAAATCATCTTATCATTAGCTCTCATCAGATTCACATCAACTCATCCCCATCTCATCAACCAAGATATTAGCCAGATCACCACCGCATCACTTACACCATGGTTGCTGCAAGAAGCCATCCAATGGCAAGGACAAGGTGGAGAAGGCCAGTCTATGGCTGCTGTAGTGGATGATGTAGTAAAAGGAGAGGTGAGCAGGATATCAAGGTACAATAGCAACTGATCAAGATCCATCAAAAGAACAAGCCTCCAGCACCACCTCATCTGTCTACACTACAAACAATAAGGTAGATGGGAATATAGCTAGATTTTTTAGCATTTGTTCTTATTCAATTTTGAAAAGTGTAGGGGTCCCAACCTTTAATAAGATTGATCCCTCCTGTGTTTACAATGCTAGTCCCTGGATCAATAGCTAGCATCCACAGTTAAGATGTAATATCAATAAACAAAGGTCATAATATAACTTTATAACCAGGAATAACATAAATTTCATTACATCTTACATAGCTCATTTGGCTATTTCATTACATTGCAGCGGAATAACTATAAGCATGGGTCCTTCATCTTCAAAGTGCCACAGGCAGATGTTGGTTGTAGACTTTGTAATCCTAATCAATCAATCTTCACTAAAAACAATCAACCTGCAACATACAAGTTACAGCCACAAGGGTCAATACATTTGAATTGTATTGGCAAGTGATACTATGGTAGTAAGGTGGAGTCTATCATCTATATGCATTTGGCTAAGTGGAGTTGAGGCTTGCATTGCTCAAAATAGATTTTTCCTTAACATTTGAAAATACTAAGTTTTTTGCTTTGACAAAATCATTTTTCTCAATCAAATATTGAGGATCCTTTACAAGGCATCTCCCAATCAAAGATTGAAGATTTCAAACAACCCTTGTTCAAACCACAAGTTTTAACTTAGAAATTTGGATGATGAGATTCTTGATTGCTTCCATGTCTTGATGCTCAACTTGTCCTTTACCAGGGACATGGCTAAGTACTTAGGTTTTACACTCTGCAGAGGTGGTGCACTTTCCCCACAAGACTTGGTTTCCCAAGACAAGATCCTTCAGAAGCCTTCCCTTAGACCAAAATGGACGCGTTCCAACCTATCAAACACTACCACCCACTATCCATATGGCTAAGTTCTTGCAACCTATATGATCATGGCAGAGCCCATATTGCCAAGTGGTTGCACTTGAAGCTTCTCAACATTTGACATCTCAAATCTCTTTGTTTCCTGGGTGGCCATCCACAAGTGAGATACACAATCCAAGTCCATGGCCTTGTGAACCACTCAACCATTCTCCACCAAGCTATCCCATTCCACCCAGGTGATTCATTAACTTAGTTGTTTTATTAGACAAAATCACAAGTCCTCAGACTTAGAATATTTTCCATAGTGTGAATATATATTCCACCCATGTTTTCTATTAGCTAGGCTAAGCTTGGTAGTAGTAGGAATCTTATCTTAGGAAAATCCTACTAAGGATTCATCTACTAGGATTTCCTAGAGTAAGGTTTACACTTAGCAAAATCCATGCAAGTTTACTTAGCAAAATCACTAATGCATAGAGAAAGTAATGGGACAAAAAGTATGAAGCATCACTTGCCTTTTTTGTAGGGAATGGTGGTTCACTCCTTGATCTTTCTAGTCTCACACTTCACTACAAATCAATCAAGCAAACACAAATTCAATTCACATTCCAAACCAAAGTCAAACAAACAATTCTTCACACACACAAAGTAATGGAATCTAAGTCATGCATGGGAGCATGCACAAAATAGTTTTATTTTGCAAAGAGGGCTTCTGTTGGGTTTCTAAACTTTGTAATATCCAAATTGGTCATTTACCAAAGTGGCAAAGTCATTAGCAAGAGGGTTTTGTCCAAAAACTATTTTTAAATCCATTCATCATTTCATGTGGTGAAAAATGTTTTTATTAAGGAAAAACTCTTAGGTTGTTCACCAAATGAGTTGCTATTGCAAAGCTTGGTGTTTTTGGGTCAGTAGGTTTGGTCCAAACTATTTTCTCAAAGTTTCCTTTCCATAAACATTTCCATAATAAAATTAATAACTTTATTTGGCTAGAAAATGGCTAAGTCAAATAATTCAACCCAAATTTTACCAAAATCATTTTTAACACCAAGGGTTGGTTCCTAGGGTCAGTAAGGTCACAACAAACTATTTTGCAAAAGTTTTAACCTTAAAAACAATTTTAAACAATTTTTATACTCCAAACAAGCTCATAAATGAATCTGCAAATTCAGGTAAACTAACATATACTATTTTCTAAACTAAGGCCTCAGTTGGCTAGGGCTTGCTCTCCTGAATCCAACGACATAAAATTTGTAATTTTTGGACATGTGGTTTGAAAGTTACAGGGGTTTGAAGTTTGCAAATAATTCTGATTCAAAAATCTGTTTTAAACTAGAGCTGGCCACGCGTCATGTTTTAATAGGCCGAAAACGGTTCGCGTGGATCGACCAACGTGGGCTGTTGGATCTAAAGTAAATCTTACGGCGCTGATGCTCTCATACCCCTTCGATAAGTGGTTCTATCATATCCATCCGATTGACATCGGACGGCTGCTGCTGCCTGGCCTACTGGTCAGTGGGAAAAGAACGAGGGGGAGGTCCACCGGTCATTGTCTGCGCGGGTCAGATAGTTGGTTCGAATCGTTTTCTGCGGGGAGGAGAGAACTGGGCTAAGTGGGATGTTGGGCTGGCTCAGTTGGGTCTGTCCTTTTCCATATTTTTTTCTGCCTGTTTGTTTTATTCTTTTCTATTTCTATTTTCTGATTTGATATTCAAACAAATGATTCAATCAACAATGCAAACCATTCAAACAATTCAAACTTGTGATGAGTTTTTGGTTCTGTTTAGTAGCATAAACCAATTTCCAAAAACAAAATAATATTTTAAATCTTTTTAGGTTCCATTTATTAATTAAATAAAATGGACCATGGTTTATTAATAAAATAGGGTTTGGTTTAATTAATAAAATCTCCATTTTAAATCCAAATATTTTCAAAACCAAATCAGTAGGTTTTATTTGGAAATAAGGAATACTTGGAAACTTGTTTAAAACAAATTAAAATAACCTTTTATTTTAGGGTCCATTAATAATTAAATTCAATAAACCTTCATTATTAAATCAATTAGGATTTATTTTATTTAAAATATTTATTTTGAAATCTAAAATAAAGCTAAAACACCTTAGTAGGTTTTATTTGTGAATATAAAATACTTGGAAAACTTATTTTAAATAATTTAATAATTTTTGAGGTTTTAATTAAAATAGTAAAACCTTTAAATAAAATTTGGATATTAATTCTTTATTAATTTACTTAAATAAACCTTTGTTATTTTTATTCAAAACAAAATGTTTTAATTCCAAAGTTTGGTCAAGGTTTAATTTGGCTTTATAAAATAACCTTTATTTACAAATTCACCTTTTCTTTTTGCAAAACCAAATCTTTTATTAAAAGATTCCAAAACAGTAATTCCAAAACATTTTTAATTTCCTTTAATTAAATGTTTAGCTCATTAAATTCCTTTAGGATTTTATTTAATTCAAATGGGTTTGAGGTTCCATTTAAATTCAAAAAGTTTCTTCTGGCCCTGAAAATCAACAAAATTTTATTTTATTCATTTATTTTCACATTACAAGATTTGGAAAATCTTGGGATGTGACAGGCTACCACCCTTAAAATAAATCTCGTCCCGAGATTTGGGAAAGTTAGGGTTACAAACAGGTTCAAAACAACTAGGGTACTACCACCCTTAAAATTTTCAAACAAAAATTACACATTGTCCTTCTTGGGATCCTGGGAAAACTTTCTCTAAGCAAACAGTTGCATGGTGTCCTTGGTTTCCATTCTTGACTCATGGGCCAAGGTTGAGATCCTTCATAGACTTGTTTAACTTGTTCTTCATCTTTTCTGGACAATTGCTTGCATAGTGGCCTAGTTCTTTGCATTTGAAACACATCACTTGGCTGATATCTTTCTTTTCCTTTGGTATCATTGCCTCTTGTTTGTTTCTTTGGTTCTTCTTCTTTTCTGGGCATTCATTGGCATAGTGTCCCATCTCCTTGCAATTGTAACATTGCTCTTGAGTAATATCCTTCTTGTTAGGGTTGGGGCATTCCTTCTTCTTCTTGGGTTTCTCCAAAGCTAGGAGTTCTTCCAGTTCATGTTCTTCATAGGTGGGAGATCTTTATCTCTTCTTGGGGCATTGATCTTCATGCTCCTTGGATGCATGATCCTTGTATCTAAAAATATTGCTATCTTGGGTTTCTTCTAGATTAGCATCTTTGTCATCCTTGTTGTCATTAGCTCTTTGGGAAAAGTTTTCTCCCATGTTGATCACTTGAGTAATGAGTCCTTGCAACAATTGGGATTGAAGTTTCAAAATCCTTTGTATGGCTGGGTCTAGTCCATTGTTGTTGGCTAAAAACTGAGTTGTCTCTTGGCTCAACTGGTTTTGAGTTGCTATGAGCTCTTTCATGCTGTCAGCTTGGTTAGTGTTGATGTCATCAACCTTGGAGTCTTTTGGAGTAGTCATCTGTTTGGGTTTGATGGGAGATTAGAATAGGCAAGATATTTCTAAGGACTTAACTCTAATCACACACATCATAATACACACAAGCAATGTGCATGCAATCACAAACCAAAACAGTAATTCCAAAACATTTTTAATTTCCTTTAATTAAATGTTTAGCTCATTAAATTCCTTTAGGATTTTATTTAATTCAAATGGGTTTGAGGTTCCATTTAAATTCAAAAAGTTTCTTCTGGCCCTGAAAATCAACAAAATTTTATTTTATTCATTATTTTCACATTACAAGATTTGGAAAATCTTGGGATGTGACAAAAAGACATCTTTGAGGGTTAAGAAAAAGAGAAGTGTAACAACCAAATCCAATTACCCTGCAACTAGAACATGTTTAGGAAGATAAGAGGATTGCTTCTCTCAGTTTTGCATGGAAATGTCATGCAAAGTTCCTCATAGAGAATTGAAGCCACAAAGTAAGTGTATGTTCTAAAAAAATGATCTCTAGTAAGCAATCAAGTTTCAGTAGCAGATCGTATGTTATGCCTCACCATTGTGTACACTCAATAGAGGCACCACGATAGAGTTCTATAGCTAGCAGAAGCCACCGAAATGAATCATTAGGACTATCAAATTATTTCTTCCAACCAGAAATTAAAATCATGCAAATGCTTCACTGTCATGTTGCCCTTCGTAATCTAGTAAGAGTCAATAGAGGGAAATCATCCCAAATGGATTTACATCATATTCCTAGTCAGAATTCCTAGGAATCAATATTCATATTTAGTAATCACTTCACTAAATCAAATATACTGTCAAGCATAGAAGCATCACCCCAGGCCCAAGTGCATACGTATGCATAACCAAATCATCATTGGTTCATTCAAAACCATCTGCAAGCAACCATATAAGTGTTCAAATTATTTTCCTATCTAGTTAGTTAGGAATCATTCCTCAACAAAAATATTATTATAAATAACATTTTGTTTTACAAGTAAGAATGGCTCGAGATCACATTGAGCCAAAGAAGCACTAATCATAGAACTGAATCAAAGATTCAGCTAAATATATATACAAATATTTCATGACAAACTAAAAAGATATACCATATGTAAATAATCAATGGCTATCCATGCACTACTTAATTATCTGGACTAGTACCATCTTATCACTACCATTAGTATATGTCCAAATAACAACCATATACATGCTCCTATTTATCATATTCACTTTTGCACAAAGAAAACAATATGCATTCTCTATCTTAAAAGAATAGGAGCTAGCACCAATATATTTTAAACATACTTGATTGTTTAGTCAAACAAAGGTAGACTATTCTTATTATTTAAAAAGCATCATGTGTAGAGACTAGTCTGGGATCATACCGTTTTCACAAGAAGCAATTAAGAAAATCAAATGTTCACCCTTATAAATTGTGACACTCTGTAACTAGAGATACCAATGTAAACAGCAGCATAATACTTAGTAATATCCCTTATATTCCAGGCAAGTCCTAAGTATATTGATAACAGCATCACCAAACCCTCATTAAAACGAGTATGCTCCCACCACTATCAACTAGTTCAAAAGAAACACCACCAATTCCAAACAAAGTTACCAATCACCTGAATACACATTTGAATAGCATCATGGACTAGTACATGTCAAGGAAATTCAACCAACCACCATAACCTTAAGCCTAAAACAATCCATCGGCTCGAAGGCCGGTCACAGGAACATTACCTGTCTAGTGACATGGTTGTTGTAGTAGACAAGAAGCCTGACGCCGGGGTTGCATAAGTTTGCCTTCCCGCCGGTGTCAGAGAAGAAATAATACCACAACACCTCCCCCACCACCACAGGAAGGTCATGAAATAGCACGGCGCAGCAACGAAGAGCACCGAGGTTGCATCCCTGGGTGTCGTCCCTCTGGCATCAGGGATAGGGGTAGGCCACAGTGGCAACTACAGTACCACATCGCCATAGGAAGCGGACCTCGAACTAGAAGCATAGGCAGGGGCGGTAAAACGAGCTAGGTCGCGCTGTCCCCGACGACAACCAGTCGGAGGAGCGGGATTGGGGGCGCGCTATGAGCACAAGCAGTAGTGGCTAGGGTTTCACGGGTGCACGCATCAGAGCCGAACTAGCCCGAGGAAGAGAGGGATTGAGAGAGGATAGGGAGGCAAAGCATCACCGGCGAGCAGCTCTGTCAGATGCAGTCGACGACGACCGAAGCAGTGGCTGGCGGCTGCGACATCGCACGGGAGCAAGGGAGGAGAAGATGAGGTCTGTGTGCGTGTACGGGTGTGTGTGTGTGGTGAGGGGTCTGGCATGGTCCAGTTGGGCCAGGCCAGCCCACATATCCAACCAAACGGCCCAAGTTGATTAGGTTTAGAAATAAAATAAAATAAAAATGAATGGATTACTAAAATAACCACCAAACATTTTTAGCTATAGAAAATTATAGAAAAATCCTAAAAATACATATGATATATCAAAATGACCACAAAATAATATCTACCTAATAAAAATATAATTTTAAATGTTTAAAATAAATTTAAAGTAAAATAATTATTAACACCATTAAATCTTAAATGAAAATTTATAAAATAAAACAAAAACCCTAAAAATAAATAAACAATCATTTTTGTGTATCAAATAAACTCTATTATTTTATAAAATACTAACTTAGAGTTTTCCAAATAAAACATAAAGCAAATATTCAAAGACACTTAATTCTTTGATAAATTTTATAAAAATAAAGATAACACTTAAAAATAAATAAAATTCATTTTTAAGGTCTTGAATAAATATATTACACTAGAAAAATATCAAATATATTATTAGAAAAGTCTTTAATATTTTAAATAATAAATCCTTATCTATTACTTATTTTATAAATTCTTTAAAAACAATCTTAAGTAAGAAATAATCACAATTGTTATAAAACCTTGAGTAATTAAAGTCTAAATACTAAATCTCAAATTCACAACTTAAATTCATACTCAAATTTAAGTATAACTTTTAACTTTACAGTATTCTTTTAAAAATCTTATTGAGTATTACTCATATATATATAATATGATGAACAATCATTATATCTTAATCATTATTAACATAACTTTAAATTCTAACAAATTACTAAGATCATTTAATTATGCTCCCATTAAATAAATACAAATTATTTTCTTAATAAGCAAAACAAATTTAATCTAAATCATTCACTTAAAATATAAAGTGAATAATTCCACACCTTAGTTATACCTATCATAAATCTAAAACTTGGGAATAAAATATATTACATCTTAAGTTCACTTAACCTTTTAAAAGTTAACTTTAGTCTCAAAGCTTATAAACATCAGGTCTAATAAATCACTTATGTTTTTATAGTTAACTTTGGTCTATTTAACTTAAGACATAAAGCATCTCAAGTCCAAACTAATAAATCAAACACCAAAAGACATTGATCATGTTCTATTAACAATGATGATTGTTTAAACCTTAGAAAGGAAATATTTTCTTCAAATGTTATTCTCTTTGCCACTTCAAGCAACAACTCTAGGATAGTTCTTTCAAACCTTAATAATCCAATACATAGACTTCCATCCTAATCACCAAATAGCCACTAATCTAAATCTTAAATTACTATTGCACTCTACTTTCATATCTTGAAAATCAAAACTTAAAATATCTATAGATGCACTTCAGGTGAAGTAAAAATTTGAAGATAAACCAACTCTTAAAGGAATCACCTAAGTTCACTTCACTTACAGTATTAGGGATTCACTTTGGGAATTTTACAAAATGCATATCATTACTTATGCATAACAGCATCTTGCTTCTTTAAACATTAGTCCTTACCGGACCAATGATGTTGATTTCAGATATTGGATCTTATATTGTCTCGAAGACCGTGAGTGCATAATCTTGCAATCACAAAAGGAAAGTTCACACTTGCTCATGTCCTCTGATTATTTTCTGTAAATTATTTTACAAATCCAGTTTTGTCATCACCTGCATTTGAAAAAGGTCAGAAAACACTATTTTCATAATAATTATTATAGGTTAATTACCATGAGGTAATAACCTACTATAAGAGTTCGAGTGGTAAAGGAACATATTATCTAGGACTTAACAACCAATGTCGCCAGTGATTCTTGCGCCGTATATTACGCGTTGACCATGAGATTTGGAATGGGACGAAGAAGTCAGTCGTATATTTTCCCTCTCGCATGGAGCTGGATGTGCGGGTCGTGGCTGTTATCACTCGTAGCATGCATATTATATGGTAATTCGTAGAGGATATGCAGCATATGGGTGGGAGCCCTGAACTTCCCACGATAGTTCGGGCATCTAAACGGTATGTACTGCCAATTGCCGTAATTCAATAGGTGGGCTGGCGTACACCAAGAAGACATGCGGGGTCGCGGAGAAGGCAGTGATTGGCTTGGGTCTTAGTCTGGGCCTCACACCAAGGAAGTGTGAACGGGTTCGCGGCTCGGATGTGCAACAAAGCTAAGATCTCTCATGGGTAAAGTGACGCACCTCTGCAGAGTGTAAGAACTGTAACTTGTTACTCCCTGTTCCGGGAAGGAGCTGCGAACGCGGCGGGAAAGAACACCATGAATGTTCTGGTAAACCCGTGAATGCTGACGGATATAGCTTTTCAGAATAAAAGCAACCTTTGAAGAAATGTTTACGAAAACTTGCATTGCCTACGACCTATGGTCTGTGCCTGTAGATATAGTGCATCAAACACTCCTTTTCTAGTGAACTTGCTGAGTACGCTCGTACTCAAAGTATCTTCTTAACCCTTGCTAGGTTCTAAATCCATCACTGACGACGTCTACATCAAGTTATGCTCCAGGAATAATCAGCAAAAGTTAAAGCTCTTCAATGAAGTCAAGAAAGTCAACATATACACCAACTCAAGTGAAGACGAAGTTACTAATTAGACAGGAATATAATCTCTAGCCATAGAACCTATTTCTGTAGTGTATTGCAATAGCAGCAATGCCAGACCATTAGTTAAGATACTAGTCTTGATAAGATGATAGATTCTGAGTTATTTATTTCTGATTCTTCTTTGTAAGAAGTTTCTTTCTCTCTCTTTAACCTAGAGTGTTCTCTGGATCTTGTGTAAAGAGTTGAGTTGTAAACTATAGTCATGTCTTGGACCTGCTGTGTTTCTGTTGTACCACTCTGAGGGATGTAATACTAGTGAACGGTGTTTCATTGGTGTTATGTCAACGACTAAAGTGTACTACATCATGCAGTTGTATGTTGGGTCACCACAGTTGGTATCAGAGCATATGCTTTGACTTTGGGATTAAAACCTTTTAGGAAGAACTGTAGGTTGGATAGTGACTATAGGAGCCATCTTATCTAAACCAAATATTCATATGACTTGTGATGAGTATCCACTTGAGGATAACCTCGTCACACCTAAGTCAGATGCTTAAGTTGTTCTTTCTTAGGAGTAATTATTTTATCTTTTCTCAAGTTTAGTGCTCTTTAGTGTCTTCCGAAGGAGACATAAACCACCAAGATACTTTAGGAAAGCTAATTGGTCATAGTAAATTATGATCAAGTGTAAGATATCAGTGGAAGTAGTTTTAAATGGTGTAGCCTAATCCTAGAATTTAAGTAATAATAGTAAAATCTTAGTGTCAGTTGATAACCAAAGACAACATGATGAATATGATTAGGATAAATGTTGATGTATTGAGTAGTAATCATGTGGGATTCATTTGAGAAATTCTACGTGATGAAGGGAAATTAGGTCAAGACTGAATGACAGTACAGTAAGAAGTAAAGTCATCATGAGGTGAGTAGCTCTTAAATCATGATGTATAGGTAGACATAACCAGATCATGGTGAGATTAGCTCCGAAACCATGATATAGGTGTAAGTATGACAAGTACTTAGTGATTTATCTTGGAGTAGAAGTATGAAAATTACGTAGTAGAGCTATGATAGAAGTCATAGGTGCCATAATTCAGGATAAAATTTAGTTTTAGGTGTTCAATAGAAACTAATTAGTCATTTGAGTGATCATGTGAGGTTAGTTTACTAATAAGGAAAGGTTGGTTATAGTTAATCTTTCTAAAAATAAGACCAAAGGTTAGTCGAAACCAAATTGAGACCACTTTGCTTAAGATTATCCTATTTGCAATTGAGCAATTTGGGTAAATGTTGAGACAAAATATAGTTTGACCCTAAGTGCTAAGTATCACAACATAAACCTATATGAGGAGGTGTCATATACTACACAGCTAAGCCTGAATTCTAGAGATATTATACGCAACTACTATATTTCGGGCTTAGAGAATTGTGTGTTATATGTACCACATTTGGATTTAATTGTTTTTCTTGGATCTTCTTGATTGACTAGATCTGTACATGAAGTTTGACTGGGTGTGCAAATGCATGTTGCAACATCCAGTCACTACTTGATGTTATAGACCTAGATAGAGTAAGGGATTTCGTGTAAGGGAGTGACGAATTTCAAAGACCAAAATGAAGACTTACATGAAGAATGAAGACAAGTGTAAGGATTATCAACTCAATTTGGAGGATGATCAAGCTTAGATCATTATTAGTCAGCAACAAGAAGTGATGAACTTAAAGTTCAATCAAAATAGGTAATTTTCTAAGAAGTCAATGTAGTAATTATGCAAGTTCATGGAAGTATCATGAATAAATACAAAGAAGTAGCTTTGAAACCAAAATGGTATTCAAGCTCTGACAATTCAGAGAGAATGCCAGAAGTATATCGGAAAGCATAGGGAAATACATATACCCTAGGATGGTTCGCAGCTGGTAAATATCCACAGTTGGTATCTTGTCCGCAACCGGTGTTGGGTGACATAGTTAACCAGATCTTCTTAGAAGTTGCATAAAGAGCATAAAATTTGGCCTAAGTTAAGTAAGACACAAAGGAGTATAAAAATTGAAAGCGACCGTCTTTCGAGACTCTTCGCAAAGTCAGACCTATCAAAGCAAAAATGTCCAAATAGTAAGTAAGACAAATAATGTTGAAAGATTCACTTCTAAGATCCACAATTGTGTGGATACACCGTACAATCTTTCATAAGACCTAATTAGGTAAAGTATAATCTGAACAAAAACTAACATTCTAATTACAAAGCCAATGGTTACTTTATAAGCGGTTTAAAGACCATTAGTAAACCCTAAGGGGGAGAGTAAACCTTAGAAATGAAGGTATTATTATCTAACTTTCCGAATAAAGGATGGAGAAGGACTAACTTATAACAACAGCAAGCCTTATTTTCATAAGGTTAAAAGGAAGTCATTCTTATAAAAGTACTGAAGATAATAACAAAAGATTGTCTAAAAGCCTAATAAGGTAAAAGCTCGAAGTAATAAAATAGAATAGTCCTAACAAACTAATTCTAAAAGAAACAATTCTTAAGTGATTCTGAAGAGGTAATATAGCACATCCAATTGGACATGTGTAGAGGAACAAGGAAATTCCAATGGGTATGGACTAAATGAGTTCAGATCCAATCTTTAGAAGGACTACCAGTATAAACCATACCATCACAAATCAAAAGTTAGTCTTTTGACTATAGTTATGGTTTAATGGAGTTAAAATCCTATTTTAGTGAGGCTTCCTAAACCTTATATAGTATAATCAGGAAGTTTGATAATCAAGTAAAGGAGTTGTATTAGGATACCTAATAAGGGTAATGAACTAAATCAGAGACCCCAATTGAAGGATCTTCTAGTAAGGACAAATCCCTAAGGGACTAAAGTAAAAGGAACTTTGGAATATTGGAGACAACAAGTTAAATATTATTAAGTATGATGAGAATTCAAGAAAAGGATTTGGATATGGAATACTACCATTACTTCCATTTAAGGTTACCATGAAGTGGAGAAATATAGTACCCAATACAAGTCAATTCGTTACTCCGAAACGTGAGAGTTTACGAACTTCGAGGACGAAGTTTATTTTAAGGGGGAGAGTCTGTAACATCCCAGGATTAGCACCTAGAATTATAGAGGACACAGGTTTGTTCATTGCATTCATGCATAAGAAAATCCGGGAAATTTTCACGCAAAACTAAAAGAGCTATAGAGGGATCGAGAACTCTCTTATACTGATGGCAACTTCGGAGCAAGTGCGCTAGATTTCGACATGACCTTTATAGAATTCCTTGTTTAGGGGAGAGTTGCTCAAGCATGTATTTGAATTTCAAATATGAAATTCAAATGAATTTATAAAATTCACAAATGGAAATTAGAAACACTTAATAACTTGAATTAAAGTGATTACAAAAGAGAATGATATAAAAATATTTCTTTATTAATATATATACATATAGTATTACATCGATCTTTTACAATAAATGAATAAAAGTAAAGTATCAGGAATTAAATAAGCAGAAAAAGAAATTACATTACTGAAATAAATAAAAGAGCTCTTTATTACAACAAAATAAATATGACATTGTCTTTACAAAAGAATTGTAAAAGAAAAAGGAAATAAGTAAACTTTATTAAATAAGATACAAATCCTTACAAGTTTCAACTAACAAAGAGAAAAATGAACTTTATTACATTAATAAAAGAATACAATATTATTTACAATATTGAAGAATCAAATAAAGTTGTAAAAGAATAAAAAAGAAAACCTAAACTATTTTCCTAATTGGTCCTATGTCTTCCGTTCTTCAACTCTCCTTATTCTTCACCCTTGAAAACAAAACAAAACAAAACAAAACAAAACAAAACAAAAAGACAAGGAAGAAACAGAATGGGGACTTGGTTAAAGTAGTGCTCTCAGTTTGACAGTGTAATGCACTGTTTAGCACATCACTGAGCTAATCTTAAAAAAAAGGGGGCAAGTTTCACCAACTCATAGTATATGTCCTTAATCAGATAAATTGCCTCAGTACAACCTCATTGGCAGTAATTTATGGGGCAAGTTTCACCAGAAAAGTAGAAGAGTGGAAGTAAGATATTTTTTGCCTTGCACTGATCCAGAACAGTGCAAGCAGCTCACACATACATGAAGGTATGTGGTGTTGTCAACACAGGAAGCAATCAGGACAGTGGATAAGTAGCAGTCGAAGAAGAGTGAGGATACTCTGCTAAACACCAGCTACAACACTCAGTACAGCAAGAAACCATCTTATCATTAGCTCTCATCAGATTCACATCAACTCATCCCCATCTCATCAACCAAGATATTAGCCAGATCACCACCACATCACTTACACCATGGTTGCTGCAAGAAGCCATCCAATGGCAAGGACAAGGTGGAGAAGGCCAGGCTATGGCTGTTGTAGTGGATGATGTAGTAAAAGGAGAGGTGAGCAGGATATCAAGGTACAGTAGCAACTGATCAAGATCCATCACAAGGACAAGCCTCCAGCACCACCTCGTCTGTCTACACTACAAACAATAAGGTAGATGGGAATATAGCTAGATTTTTTAGCATTTTTTCTTATTCAATTTTGAAAAGACATCTTTGAGGGTTAAGAAAAAGAGAAGTGTAACAACCAAATCTAATTACCCTACAACTAGAACATGTCTAGGAAGATAAGAGGATTGCTTCTCTCAGTTTTGCATGGAAATGTCATGCAAAGTTCCTCATAGAGAATTGAAGCCACAAAGTAAGTGTATGTTCTTATTTAATCTTAGTGCCTCGGCCTTTGCATCACAGGCCAGGGGTATTCCCAAAGAATCTTTAGCAACAAATCATCTAAAAAAATGATCTCTAGTAAGCAATCAAGTTTCAGTAGCAGGTCGTATGTTATGCATCACCATTGTGCACACTCAATAGAGGCACCACGATAGAGTTCTATAGCTAGCAGAAGCCACCGAAATGAATCATTAGGACTATCAAATTATTTCTACAAACCAGAAATTAAAATCATGCAAATGCTTCACTGTCATGTTGCCCTTCGTAATCTAGTAAGAGTCAATAGAGGGAAATCATCCGAAATGGATTTACATCATATTCCTAGTCAGAATTCCTAGGAATCAATATTCATATTTAGTAATCACTTCACTAAATCAAATATGCAGTCAAGCATAGAAGCATCACCCCAGGCCCAAGTGCATACGTATGCATAACCAAATCATCATTGGTTCATTCAAAACCATCTGCAAGCAACCATATAAGTGTTCAAATTATTTTCCTAGCTAGTTAGTTAGGAATCATTCCTCAACAAAAATATTATTATAAATAACATTTTGTTTTACAAGTAAGAATGGCTCGAGATCACATTGAGCCAAAGAAGCACTAATCATAGAACTGAATCAAAGATTCAGCTAAATATATATACAAATATTTCATGACAAACTAAAAAGATATACCATATGTAAATAATCAATGGCTATCCATGCACTACTTAATTATCTGGACTAGTACCATCTTATCACTACCATCAGTATATGTCCAAATAACAACCATATACATGCTCCTATTTATCATATTCACTTTTGCACAAAGAAAACAATATGCATTCTCTATCTTAAAAGAATAGGAGCTAGCACCAATATCTTTTAAACATACTTGATTGTTTAGTCAAACAAAGGTAGACTATTCTTATTATTTAAAAAGCATCATGTGTAGAGACTAGTCTGGGATCATACCGTTTTCACAAGAAGCAATTAAGAAAATCAAATGTTCACCCTTATAAATTGTGACACTCTGTAACTACAGATACTAATGTAAACAGCAGCATAATACTTAGTAATATCCCTTATATTCCAGGCAAGTCCTAAGTATATTGATAACAGCATCACCAAACCCTCATTAAAACGAGTATGCTCCCACCACTATCAACTAGTTCAAAAGAAACACCACCAATTCCGAACAAAGTTACTAATCACCTGAATACACATTCGACTAGCATCATGGCCTAGTACATGTCAAGGAAATTCAACCAACCACCATAACCTTAAGACTAAAACAATACATCGGCTCGAAGGCCGGTCACAGGAACATTACATGTCTAGTGACATGGTTGTTGTAGTAGACAAGAAGGCCGACGCCGGGGTTGCATAAGTTTGCCTTCCCGCCAGTGTCAGAGAAGAAATAATACCACAGCACCTCCCCCGCCACCATAGGAAGGTCATGAAATAGCACGGCGGAGCAACGAAGGGCGTCGGGGTTGCATCCCTGGGTACCGTCCCTCCAGCATCAGGGATAGGGGTAGGCCGTAGTGGCAACTACAGTACCACATCGCCATAGGAAGCGGAACTCGAACTAGAAGCATAGGCAGGGGCGGTAAAATGAGCTAGGTCGCGTCGTCCCCGACGACAACCAGTCAGAGGAGCGGGATTGGGGGGCACGCTATGAGCAGAAGCAGTAGTGGCTAGGGTTTCACGGGTGCACGCGTCAGAGCCGAACAAGTCCGAGGAAGAGAGGGATTGAGAGAGGATAGGGAGGCAAAGCATCACCGGCGAGCAGCTCTGTTAGATGCAGTCGACGGCGACCGAAGCAGTGGCTAGCGGCGGCGACATCGCACGGGAGCAAGGGAGGAGAAGATGAGTTATGTGTGCGTGTACGGGTGTGTGTGTGTGGTGAGGGGTGGGCCGGGGGTGAGGGCTCTGGCATGGTCCGGTTGGGCCAGGCCAGCCCACGTATCCAACCAAATGGCCCAAGTTGATTCGGTTTAGAAATAAAATAAAATAAAAATGAATGAATTACTAAAATAACCTCCAAACATTTTTAGCTATAGAAAATTATAGAAAAATCCTAAAAATACATATGATATATCAAAATGACCACAAAAATAATATCTACCTAATAAAAATATAATTTTAAATGTTTAAAATAAATTTAAAGTAAAATAATTATTAACACCCTTAAATCTTAAATGAAAATTTATAAAATAAAACAAAAACCCTAAAAATAAATAAACAATCATTTTTGTGTATCAAAATAACTCTATTATTTTATAAAAATACTAACTTAGAGTTTTCCAAATAAAACATAAAGCAAATATTCAAAGAAACTTGATTCTTTGATGAATTTTATAAAAATAAAGATAACACTTAAAAATAAATAAAATTCATTTTTAAGGTCTTGAATAAATATATTACACTACAAAAATATTAAATATATTATTAGAAAAGTCTTTAATATTTTAAATAATAAATCCTTATCTATTACTTATTTTATAAATTCTTTAAAAACCATTCTTAAGTAAGAAATAATCACAATTGTTATAAAACCTTGAGTAATTAAAGTCTAAATACTAAATCCCAAATTCACAACTTAAATTCATACTCAAATTTAAGTATAACTTTTAACTTTAAAGTATTCTTTTAAAAATCTTATTGAGTATTACTCATATATATATATATATAATATGATGAACAATCATTATATCTTAATCATTATTAACATAACTTTAAATTCTAACAAATTACTAAGATCATTTAATTTTGCTCCCATTAAATAAATACAAATTATTTTCTTAGTAAGCAAAAAAAAATTAATCTGAATCATTCACTTAAAATATAAAGTGAATAATTCCAGACCTTAGTTATACCTATCATAAATCTAAAACTTGGGAATAACTAAAATATATTACATCTTAAGTTCACTTAACCTTTTAAAAGTTAACTTTAGTCTCAAAGCTTATAAACATCAGGTCTAATAAATCACTTATGTTTTTATAGTTAACTTTGGTCTATTTAACTTAAGACATAAAGCATCTCAAGTCCAAACTAATAAATCAAACACCAAAAGACATTGATCATGTTCTATTAACAATGATGATTGTTTAAACCTTTGAAAGGAAATAGTTTCTTCAAATGTTATTCTCTTTGCCACTTCAAGCAACAACTCTAGGATACTTCTTTCAAACCTTAATAATCCAATACATAGACTTCCATCCTAATCACCAAATAGCCACTAATCTAAATCTTAAATTACTATTGCACTCTACTTTCATATCTTGAAAATCAAAACTTAAAATATCTATAGATGCACTTCAGGTGAAGTAAAAATTTGAAGATAAACCAACTCTTAAAGGAATCACCTAAGTTCACTTCACTTACAGTATTAGGGATTCACTTTGGGAATTTTACAAAATGCATATCATTACTTATGCATAACAGCATCTTGCTTCTTTAAACATTAGTCCTTACCGGACCAATGATGCTGATTTCAGATATTGGATCTTATATTGTCTTGAAGACCGTGAGTGCATAATCTTGCAATCACAAAAGGCAAGTTCACACTTGCTCATGTCCTCTGATTATTTTCTATAAATTATTTTACAAATCCAGTGTTGTCATCACCTGTTTGAAAAAGGTCAGAAAACACTATTTTCATAATAATTATTATAGGTTATTTACCATGAGGTAATAACCTACTATAAGAGTTCCGGTGGTAAAGGAACAATATTATCTAGGACTTAACAACCAATGTCGCCAGTGATTCTTGCGCCGTATATTATGCGTTGACCATGAGATTTGGAATGGGATGAAGAAGTCAGTCGTATATTTTCCCTCTCGCATGGAGATGGATGTGCGGGTCGTGGCTGTTATCACTCGTAGCATGCATATTATATGGTAATTCATATAGGATATGCAACATATGGGTGGGAGCCCTCAACATCCCACGATAGTTCGGGCATCTGAACGGTCTGTACTGCCAATTGCCGTAATTCAATAGGTGGGCTGGCGTACACCAAGGAGACATGCGGGGTCGCGGAGAAGGCAGTGATTGTCTTGGATCTTAGTCTGGGCCTCACACCAAGGAAGTGTGAACGGGTTCGCGGCTCGGATGTGCAACAAAGCTAAGATCTCTCATGGATAAAGTGACGCACCTCTGCAGAGTGTAAGAACTGTAACTTGTTACTCCCTGTTCCGGGAAGGAGCTGCGAACGCGGCGGGAAAGGAACACCATGAAAGTTCTGGTAAACCCGTGAAGGCTGACGGACATAGCTTTTCATAATAAAAGCAACCTTTGAAGAAATGTTTACGAAAACTTGCATTGCCTATAACCTATGGTCTGTGGCTGTAGATATAGTGCATCAAACACTCTTTTTCTAGTGAACTTGCTGAGTACGCTCATACTCAAAGTATCTTCTTAACCCTTGCTAGGTTCTAAATCCATCACAGACGACGTCTACATCAAGTTATGCTCCAGGAATAATCAGCAAAAGTTAAAGCTCTTCAACGAAGTCAAGAAAGTCAACATATACAGCAACTCAAGTGAAGACGAAGTTACTAATTAGACGGGAATATAATCTCTAGCCAACCTATTTCTGTAATGTATTGCAATAGCAGCAATGCCAGACCATTAGTTAAGATACTAGTCTTGATAAGATGATAGATTCTGAGTTATTTATTTCTGATTCTTCTTTGTAAGAAGTTTCTTTCTCTCTTTTTAACCTAGAGTGTTCTCTGGATCTTGTGTAAAGAGTTGAGTTGTAACCTATAGTCATGTCTTGGACCTGTTGTGTTTCTGTTGTACCACTCCGAGGGATGTAATACTAGTGAACGGTGTTTCATTGGTGTTATGTCAACGACTATAGTGTACTATATCATGCAGTGGTATGTTGGGTCACCGCATTTCTTGATGCAGATGTGTTGTTCTTGGAGCGTCTTAGTACACAATAAAAACACAAACTAAGACGCTCCAAGAACAACACCACAGTGCATGAAATAATAAAAACGAAGTGTCTAGAAAGACCTGAGCTTTTTATTGATGAAGAAGGGGGTGCCTTGGGCATCCCCAAGCTTTGACGCTTGTACCTGTTGAATATTTCTTGGGCTGGCACCATGGTGGCATCCCCAAGCTTGAGATTTTGTCTATTCTTCATCTCATTACATCATTCTTTCTCTACACCTGAAAATTTTCCTTCATACAAAACGTCACACAATCTTCATTAGCAACATTAGTGTATTCAAAAGATAATAGACCTTTGGGCTTAGCTTTGGAATAGCAAAACTTTTCACTAAAAACACAAGCTACTGTAGAAACTCCTTAAAAAAGTTCAATTCCTCAAAAGAGAACTCAAAAAGGAATCAATAAGAAGCAAATGCAAACAATGGCAGAAATCTGTCAAAACAGACCAACAGGTAGAAACAGAGTTTTTAGAAAATCTTATGTTGCTCAAATTAAAAAGTGTTGAACTGACGAAAGTTTTAGCTAACATACTGGTGTATTTATTCGTAAAGTTTTAGCTCAATCCGACTTACACAGACTCCTCACGTATTTTTATGGTGGAGGACTGATATCTGTTTCCGGACAGCAACTCACCAAATCTTACTTCCCTCTCATTAGAGGTCATTCTTGGTAGAAAAAGCAAACAAAAAAGGATAAGGAGAGGTCATTACTGAAGTAATAACTTCCAAGACTCAAGGAAACTCTTGGGTTATCTCGCAACAAGTACTTTTCTTTAACGCCTTTAAGTTAGGCTTGATATTTTGAGAAGATGCTCACATAAGAAATATGAATTGAAGTAAAAGAGAGCATCAAGAAGAAAATTCAAAACACATTCAAGTCTACCCCACTTCCTATGCATAGGAATCTTGTATGCAAATAAATTCACAAAGAATAAAGTGACAGGCATAGGAAGATGAAACAAGAGTAACTTCAAAACTTACAACACATAGAGAGGTGTTTCAGTACCATGAAAACTTCTACAACCATATTTTCCTCTCTCATAATAATTTTCAGTAGACTCATAAATAAACTCAACAATATAGCTATCACATAAAGCATGCTTTTCATGATCTACAAACACATAATTTATATCAAGCTCAAAAATAGTGGGTTTAAAACCTTCACATGTTTTACCCAAAGTAGATATTTCAAAAGGATCCACAAAAACATAACATTCATCCTCCTTTTGTAAGCATGGGGGACAATCAAATAATGTAAGGGATAAAGAGTTACTCTCATTAGAAGCTATCCATGGGTATATCCATTCTTCCTCCTTTTGTTCATCACTCTCCTCCTTTTTTCATCTAATGAGCTTCCAGTTTCAACAATTTCTTCTTCCATAGGCTCCTGCAAGGCATTAGTCTCTTCCATTTGTGGAAATCATCTATTAAAATATTCAAGAATATAGTCATTTTCTTCCTTGTAATTATCAAAGAAAAATTTAAGTATCTCATAAACCTCATATTCATAAGGTGCATCATCAGTATTTTCAAGCAAACTAGCAAGTTCAAATGCACCCTTGAAAGCAATAAATTCTTCAATTTGTTCCACATCATAAAAGTCATAATTTCCCTTAACATAAGAAGATATATAACATTATCATTATACTCACATTGAAAAGGGAGGTGTTTATACCTCCTACAGCAACAAGTTTTATCAAAGCAATAAGTAACATTATAAGTAGAGCACACCTCTCTAGCAATAGTATTCAATTTCTCAATTTGTTCCCATAGGCGTTTCCCTTTTTATGACAAACGGTGTTCCTTATAATAGTTCTTTTGTTCTTCCGTGAACCCACCTTGCCAATAAGAACTAGTTTCAAAGAAACCATCCATTGATAGAAAGCATGACCAAGCAAGGCAATAACAGACCACCAACTAGAGTAGGAACTAATTTTTTGTGTTTTTTGATAAGAGAAAGCAAACCAAACTAAACTAAGTTTTTTTGAGTTTTTGATAAAAATAGGCAAACAAAACCAAGCAAAAGAAACTAAGCAAACTAAAAACAAAGTAAAGAAAAAGGTTGAGGAGGACTCCCCTTGTGAAGACGTCCTGTAACATCCCAGCATTTAGGAGCTAGCGAATGGTAGATTTAGGAATTTTAAATGTTGCATGCATTCATCTGTGAAAATGTGGGTAAAATTTTTGCCAAATAAAAACCTTAAGTGATCAATGTTTCTTTCATACTTTGAGATTAGGTTTAGTCTTAAAGGAGGATTGTTATAGACTTTGATATGATCTTTAAGGAATTATGTGTTTTAAAATGAATTTGAATTTTAAACTTGAGTGTTTGAATTATAATTCAAATGAATTAGGAATAAGTTTTGAATATTAATTTAATTAAGAAATAAATATTACAACTTAAATTCTATCCAAAGAAAAACAATAATGAATATGAAACTTATTTCATATCATCAATATATAATCAAGTTACAAAATTATAACTTATTGAAATCATCCACACAATTTAGAAAATTAAATATATAAAGAATCAGAATATTCTTTATTAATAATAATGTAATATTTATTACAGAAGAATAAAATGAAGATTACAAAATAATAAAAAGAAAATTACAAAAATATGAACAAGATTACATTGGATTATTTACTAACTATTCTATAACTACACCTAAACTAAATCTTCACTTCAGATTTGTACCTGCAAAACAAACAGAAGCTAGAAAACAAAAGTTAGAGTTAGTAACATTTTCTCTCAGACATGTCAGTGAAGTGCACTAGACAAATTCATCATTGAGAAATTTATTGAAAGGGCAAGTTTCACCAAATATGACAGAATTTATATTTCATAAAATTAAAGCCAGAAGTCAAATGACAGCCAAGAAGGGCAAATTCACCAGCCAGGTGAAAGTAACCTGGTAATAGTAAGTTTCAAAATTCTGAACATATCCACAAGTGCATAGCAAGCACATAGGCAGGACACACACACCAACATGCATGTGGTGTGTTGTCGACCTCACAGCACAGCCCCAAACTCACAAAACCACAAGAACAGCCGTGGAGAGGCACGAGTACATCACTCCACAGTTTGCACACAAGAACAGCCAGACTAGACAGCAGCTTACCAAGCACATCAGCCAAACCAAACCACCAAGGATCAACCAAACATCACCAGGATGGTGACATAAGGAGGGGGATGGATCAGGTGGACAGCAAGATCAAGCCCAGGAGCTAGGAGGAGCAGGCTAGCTCAAGAGCAAGCACAGGAATCCAGCAAAACCAGATCAAGATCATCAACACTTTACTCCACAAACAGCAAGATTTTGTGGTGAGTTTCATAAAACCTTCACATGATCTAATCATATCATTTAGAGAGAAGCATGTGTTGTTTTATAAAACAAGCCCTCAGAAATCACCCAAGTGGGGTGAATCCATCATAGAGTTACTAAAAGCAAACAACAAAGTACCTGGATCCAGCCAGAGTTCAGAGCAACATCATTGCTCTGGTGGTCAAACTATATCTTACAATTCAAGCATACATATATCTTTGATCTATTTCTAGGCACATCCCTAAAGCAGGGTAGCACCTTAGAAACAAAGCCTTTGGATCCAGATCATAATCAAGCTCACTATCATTTTTCCAAGCTTTGATTCAAAAACAATAGCTGGTACCACTACCAGGACTATCTATATGAATCAACTAGATAAGATCTGAATCCCTAAGCCTCAGACCAACATCATTGGTCTTAGGGAATTCAGATAAGAGCATCTCTGTTTATCTTATAAAGACAAGTCTGTCTGAAGCATAAACCAACCCCAATCAGTGGATTAGAATAAAACTTGTGTGCCATACATGATGGTGTCACAAGAACAATTTTATATGAATTAGAATAGGCATTTGATCATCATAAATTCAGACAGTCAACTTACTAATCATTTTCCTGTTAACACCGGAATCATAACTAGGATATTCCTATATTAAACTTCATTGTTTGAGATCATGATGATGATCTCAAACCACACACTAGTTCTAAGACAATAGCACTAGGACAGTGATTTCATCATATCATAATCATATCATAAACCAGAGATGATAGTGAAAACTTATCAAGTCACTAACTTAATCAAGCATGATTCCCAAGCAACTATACCATCTGAATCAGATGCAATCCAATCATAAAATCATCTAATAAGTCACCAAAGACATCATAGATCATTTTAAGCAACAAGCCTCAGGCCAATAATCATTTAGCATGTGTACAGACCATCCAAATATGAACTAATACATCCAGTACATGATCAATCACATGATAGGAACCCTAAATGGACAATCATCCTAATCTGAATTAGACAGTAGCCAGAAAGAACACTACCAGCAACTAGCATCAAATCAGCAAGCATAGAGAACACCAGGGAGAGGAATCAAACTCACCGTAAGTCCTCACTGAAGATTAGAAGAGGAAGCAGAGGGGCCGACGACCATGGCGGCACGAGGAGCACCCCAGAGGGGGCGCTGCAACCCGCACGGCGCCACAGCAGCGACCTTGATCACGCCTGGAGGTGCAGAGCATCACCTCGACACACGACGACCATGGCAGCACTTGAATCCATGCCAACCCCCAAACCCTAGGGTTCGGGACGGCATCGATCCATCGCAGGTGAGCCCCAGGCTCGAATCCAATTGGATAGATCGAACGGGCGTCGCCAACAACCCCCTGTTGCACCACGGCGACAACCAGAACGTCCTACGGCGGCGAGAATCGACGGTGGCGGCATCGCCGGCCATAGGGTCGGGGTCAGAGGAGGAGAGGATAAGCGAGAGAGAGAGAGAGAGGGAGAGAGAGAGAGAGAGAGAGAGGAGTGGGCCGAGTTGGGCCAAACCCTTCGGGGTGGTTCTTTTGTCAATGACTAATGGGCCACTAGGGCCCAATAATATAAACCAGCCCAGAAATTCTTCCAGGCCTGTTTAATAAAAAGGAAAAGACCAAAATACCCCTAGATTTAATAAAATTCTAGAAAATAAAATAAAAGTCCAAAAATTATAAATAAAATATTTTTGGATTCACAAAAATCCAAACTACCCAAATAAATTAAAATATAAAATTTTAGATATTTAAATTTTATTAGGAATTTTGTAAATTATATATTCCTTATGGAATTTTAAAAAATTATTGAAAGGTGATAAAATTAATTAAAATTCACTTTTATTATGCATTAGTATTGTAGTATTTTCGAAAAATACTAAATAAATATTTAATCATAATTTTTAATGATTAATTAATAATTCCTAAAAGAACTATTAAATCAATAAAAGTTAAATAAAATAAAATAATTCAATATATGTTATAAATATTAAAATACAATATTTATAAATCCTTTATTACTAAAAAGGAACTTTTGGGGGTAAATGCATATAAAATTAAATAATGCATTACATTACTTGCATAATCATTTTGCTTCTTTAAATATTGTCCTTACCGGGCAATAATGATGTTTTTGTAGAACTAGAAGCTCAAGGTCCAGTGCAAGCATCAGACTTCACTACCTTGCCATCACAAGGCAAGTTCATCACTTGCTCATGTCCTTTGAAGAGTCTTTATCAAAGTATTTGCAAATTGTGTGTTATCATATATGGTATAAAAGAAAGAAACTATTATTTTCACAAATAAAGAAATTATAGATATCATCCTAAGTGGTGATATAATGGAGCAATAGAACTTAGTGTTCTAATTGCAATAATGATGATCAAGTAGGGACTTAATAAACCCTGACATCAGTGATTCTAGCGCCGTATATTACGCGTTAGCCATGAGATTTGGAATGGGACGGAGAAGTCAGCTGTATCTTCTTCCTCTCGCATGAAGCCGGATGTGCAAGTCGTGGCTGTTATCCTCGTAGCGTGCATATTAATTGGTAATTCGTAGAGGATATGCAGCATATGGGTGGGAACGCTCAACGTACCATGATAGTTCTGGCATCTAATGGTTTGTACAAACCATTGCCGTAATTCATTATGTGGGCATGGTGTACACCAAGGAGGCTTGCGGGGTCGCAAAGGGGGCAGTGATTGGCTTGGACCAACTACTGGGCCCCACATCATGGAATTTTGGACGGGAAAGTACGCCCGATTGTGCAACAAGGAGTTGATCTCTCATGGGTAAAGTAACGCACCTCTGCAGAGTGTAAGAATTGTAACTTGTTACTCCCTGTTCCGAGAAGGAGCTACGAACGCGGCAGGAAAGGAACTCCATGAAAGTTCTGGTCAACCTGTGAAGGCTGATTGTCATAGTTTTTCAGAATAAAATCAATCTTTGAAGAAAGATTTACAAAAACTTCATAGTGCCAAGGATTTATAATCTGAGGTGGTAGTTAGAGCATCAAACTTCCCACCTTGCATATAATGAACTTGTTGGGTAACGTTGTTACTCATTCTTTCCTTTGATCCCTTGCTTAGAATCTGAGGATCCCGAAGACGTGCCAATGTATGCAGCCGAATGCCAAGAAGATGTGATCTACAAGGAACCCGATCTGTCCGGAGGAGTTGAAGGAGTGGATTACGATATCTGCTATGGTGTCGATGATAACGAGTCCAACTAAGTATTTCTAGTTAATAGTAACCAATGGAGCCGAGCAGCATGAACTCTATAGAATAAGCTGCTGAGCTCAACTCCTAGTCGGAGTTGCTACTTTTAAATTCCACTGAAACACTTTATATTTTGGTTTGTAAGTTGAATATTTTGAAGTCTTGAACTTCTGGTATTGTAATAATAATAATGTGTGAATGTTTGTAATATGTACCCGCAATGTTTCTATTGTACCACTCTGAGGGATGTGATATTTACGGAACGGTGTTCTGTGAGTGTCATGTCAACGACTATAGTGTACTACACATGCAGTGGTATGCTGGGTCACCGCACGTCCTTAGCCTCCCCGGCAACGGCGCTAGAAAAAAAGCCTTGATGAGTGCAGTAGCACTTCGTTGGGAGACCCAAGCGGAAGGTATGATGCAGTATAGCAGGCAAGTTTCCCTCAGTAAGAAACCGAGGTTATCGAACCAGTAGGAGGAAGGAAACATCCCAAAGGTGGTGCAAGCAACGTGGAGACCTGCACAACACAAACTCAAGAGTTTGCCCCAACTAACAGTGAGGACTAAATGTATGGTGTGGAAGGTGATGATGGTTTGCAGCAAGTAAACAGTGGAAGATGTATCAATCATAAAGATTGGACCGGGGTCCATAGTTCACTAGAGGTGCTATCCTTAGATAAACAACATGGCATGCCGGGTAAACAAATTACAGCAGGGCAATTGACAGGAACTGAACAAGGCATAACAATGCAATACTAGACAAAAATATCCTATGAGATTCGATTGGGCAATACAACCATATACATAGACCTCCATCCAACTGCATCTATGACTAGAATTCCACCTTCAGGTTATCATCCGAAACCCCTCCAGTATTAAGTTGCAAGCAACAGACAACTGCTTTAAGAAAAGTGTGTAAGGTAAACAATCCACTTGTTCCATGAACAAGAGACCGTTGTTTTCTCCCTAGTGGCAACAACACATCTACAACCGAAGAGATTTCTGTCACTTCCCTTGGAAACTAGAGGCATGAACCCACTATCGAGCATAAATACCCCCCCTTGGAGTCACTAGCAACTACTTGGTCAAGATAGCTACTAACAACGGAGAGCATGCAAGATCACAAACAACACAGACATGATAGAATCAAATAGACCAAACCATTAATCAATCTGACATAGTAATCTCAATATCCATCGGATCCCCGCAAACACAACATGCATGATTACAAATAGATTAGATCTTGATCGTGAACGGATCTCCCAAGATCTATACATGAAAGCACAAAGGAGGAGATACAACCATCTAGATACTACATGGATCCGTAGTCCAACGTGGAACTACTCACGCTTCATACCGGAGAAGAAGGCCTCCGGGATGATCTCCCCTCCGGCAGGGTGCCAGGAAGAACTTCAAATCCCCCCGATCTAGGGACGATGGTGGCAGCGGCTATAAAAGGTTTCGTGGAGTTTTGATCAGGTGCCTAGGGTTTCTGCATCGGGGGCTTCTTATAGGCGAAGGGGCGAGCCAGGGGGGGCACTAGGGTGGCTGCACCCCCTAGGCGCGGGGTAGGCCCACCCGTGTGGCCAGGGAGTGTGCCCCCTGGTGAGCCTTCTCCGTATCGTCTTCTGGCTTCGTGTTGCCCACGGTAAAATATTGACTTTGGCTTTTGTCCCGTCCAATTCCAAGAATATTGATTTCCTGCCTTTCTGGAACCAAAAACAGAAGAAAACAGGCTACTAGCACTTTGGCAACTTTTCAATAGGTTAGTTCCAGAAAATATATAAAAACACCTCAAAGTGTAGACAAAGCAAAGCAAAGTAGATACTAAACAAGCATGGAACATAAAAAATTATAGATATGTTTCCGACATATCAAGAAACTACTATAGGAACTTGCTAGAGGGATAAACATGCATCAAGATGAAATCTATAAGCATAGAACAAGCATGCAAGCTCACACAACCTGACACCTATAGCAGCCAAATACTCAAGATACAATCTACCATTCACAAATCTAATTGGACAAGTGGAGGAGGCACATACCAAGGAGCAATCCCTCCAAAAATCAGCAGCAAAGATGGGCTAAGCAAGGAGACTGAAAATCGGGAGCAAGAACAGCAGGAACTCGAGCTTGAGAAATTTTTCCGGTGTTTTTTGGGAGAGAGAAAGAAGTGGCTGGAAGAAGAAACCTTGGAGGGCCATAGGTGGGCCCCACCTAGGCCAGGCGCGCCCTGGGGGCAGCCCATGCCGCCAGGGGGTGTGCTGGCCTGGTGGGTCCCCCTGGGCCACTCTAGGTGTCCGTCTGCCCCTTTTTTCAAGGAAAAAATTATTATGAATTTTCTGGAATTTTTCAGGAAACTTTATTTTTGGCCAATTTTTAGGGTATGAAAATTGATTTTCTCGCAGAAAATATTTTTTTAGAAGAAGCAAAAGCAAACAAAAACCAAAACTATAGAAGTTCTAAGACACTCTAACAAGCAAACAACTAGCAAAACCAAAGCTAACAAGAGAAAGAGCAAAGACTAGGAAGGAGAAAAGTAAAAGTGAGCAAACCACTATGAAAACATTGTTTTGTTCATTAAAATCCTTTTGTTAACAAGGTTGATCAAGTCTTGTTACCAAAACAATCTTATAAACAAAACTTTGCATTCCACAAAGTGATTATGTTACCTCAAACTTGATATCAATGGTCCCAATCATAATAGTTTCAAAACTTTCTTGTGGAATGGGACAATATATTTCTCCAACTTTGATGCTCTCAATATTTTCAATAGAATTTAGGCAATAGCTCGTATCAATCTTCTTGGGGAAATAGACAATATGCTCTTTGTCATTAATATTAAATTTTACTTTTCCTTGATTACAATTGATGACAGCACCTGCAGTATTAAGAAAAGGTCTCCCATAAATAATAGACATATTATCATCTTCAGTCATTTCAAGCACAACAAAATTAGTTAAAACCAAGAAATTATGAGCCACTTGAACAGGAACATCCTCACATATACCAACAGGAATAGTAGTATCAGCCATTTGCAAAGATATATCAGTTGGTATCAACTTTTCTAGATGGAGTCTCTTGTAGAGAGAAAAAGGCATAATACTAACTCCAGCTCCCAAATAACATAGAGAAGTTCTAATATAATTATTCTTAATAGAGCAAGGAATAGTTGGTATACCTGGATCACCAAGTTTCTTTGGAACCTTACCATTGAAGGAATAGTTAGCAAGCAAAGTAGAAATATCCTCATTAGGAATATGTATTTTATTAGAGACAATATCCTTCATATACTTTGAATAAGGAGGCAACTTAATAGCGTCAGTCAAAGGAATTTGCAAAAATAAAGGTTTCATCCGCTCACAAAACTTGTTGTAGTGTTCTTCCTCCTTTGACTTGTGTTTATTATTTGGAAAAGGCATAGGTTTCTGCACCCAAGGTTCTCTCTTACTACCATGTTTTTTAGCAATAAAATCTTCGTTAGTGTACCTAGTGTTCTTAGTGTGCTTCTCAGGTTCTTCCTCAACTTCCTCCTTGTTAGGAACATCATTTTTATCATTACCACTCTCAGTTTCAGCATTAGAGACATATATACTATTAGGATATAAAGGATCTTGAGTAGCTATACCACTCCTAGTTCTAGTTCCATAAGCATGTTTATCTCTTGAGGCATTAACTAGCATATCTTTTTGTACCTTAGCAAGTTGATCAATTTGAGTCTGAACCATTTGAAAGTGTTTACAAAGCATTTTAATATCATTAGCAGTTTTATCCACAATATCTTTCAACTCATTAATAGCTCTAGAGTTTTCCAATAAATGATTCTGAACTTGTTTATTAAAATTACCTTGTTTAACAATAAATGTGCCAAGTTCATCTAAGCATTGATCAGGAGGATTACCATAGGGAATATCACCTTCATCAAAGTGGAGAGAGTGTACCTCAATAGTATATGAGTAGGGAATTGGCTTGCATAATTCTTCTATAGGAGATAGATTCTTCACATCTTCAGCTCTAATACCTTTCTCCTTTAGACATTTCTTAGCTTCCTTCATCACTTCATCATTTAATGCAATTACTCCCCTCTTCCTTGGTGTTGGTGTTGGAACTGGTTCAGGCACAACTGGTTCGGGAGTAATAGGCTCAGGTGTATTTAACTCATATGAAGTCCAATCATCATAATTCTTGCTTATTTTAGCCATTAATTCTTGAGCATCTCTAGGAGTTCTTTTCCTGAAAACACAATAAGCAAAACTATATAGGTATGTCCTAGAATCATCAGTTAGTACATTATAATAAATATGTAACATCCCTAAAATCATGTTTTCAAAGATTTCATATCATCCATGCATTCATAATCATTTAGGGATCATTTTCAAAGTCATTACAAAAATAGAAGCATTTGGATGCTTATTATTTTATGTAAGCAAAGCATTGATGCAATGCTACTCTCTAATGAGAGATTATTGTTTTAAAACAAGATTGTTTGTTCATGAGCTGGTTTGGTTCTTTTCCAAAGCTTGGATAAAATTTCAAAAACAAAATATGATTTCAAAACTATTTTTAGATCTTTATTAAAACATTGGCAAAGACACTATTTTCTTTGAAAACTCCAAAGGACCAAGCAGGTTTGGTGAAACAACATGGCTTTATACTTAAATATGTGCAGGTTTCACCTTATAAAAATCCAGAAAGAATTTGAAATCAAACACATTTGAATTCATTTGAAAATGTTTCCTGAAAATCGAAATAGAAAAAGAAAAGGGTTAAAGAATCAGAACTGGGCCAGGCGCTACCCTTTCAGCCCAGTAAACAAAACAGCCCACTCGGGGTCTCCTTTCCCTCTCTGTTTCTCACCGCAGCAACACGCACCCACTCGCTGACAGCCGACCCCACCTTGCCCCGTCAGCTTCGTCCCCAAATCAACGCGCGCCCGACCCGCTCCGTCGTTACCTCGCCGCAGTGATGCCGCGGTTTAATTCCGCTTAAATTCCATTGATTCAGGGAGTAAACCTCGCCCCACTCATGGCTACTTAAACCCCACCCTGCCACAGCCATTTCCCCCCACACAGCACCCTCTCCTCGCCACCAGGCTACTCAAATTTCACCAAACTTTGCCGCTGTCCCTATGAACTCCGACGACTGATTCCGGTGAGCTCTCTGCGCCCCTTGACTTCTAACTTCTCCAGTACAACGACTGCATCCTTGCACTTTGTTTGACACCGCTGCTGTGTGCCAGGATAACCCCGAGCGTCGGCAACATCGACGACTGAGCGAACCCGACGAGGCACTCAACTCCGGCGAGTAAATCTGGTTAGTCCCGAGCGTGCCTTGCCCTCTATTTGATACTCACATGAACAGTGTCGCTCCCCGTATCTAACACACCGCTTACTTCTCTCTGGCATGATCTACAATGTCGGCAACATCGATGAACAGCCGTGCCCGACAACAGGCTCCACTCCGACGAGGAATCCCCACCGTGTCCGTGCGCCCCTTGCTAAGCCACTGCCACGTTGAGCTCCAGAATTCCTCTGTGAGTCTGGTAAGCCCTTCCACTGACCCCAGCCCCCTCTGTAGCCGCCAGAACATCTCTGACAGAGCCGCGCCACCGCGCCGCCGTCGCTAGCGTCGCCCATCTGTGGTCGCTTGATCGATAGCCGTTAGATCTTGATCCGTCAGCTGCGATAGAATCACTTACGCGAAGGGATATGCCAGATCTGTGCCGCACGATCTTATTTAAATCCAATGGCCCACGTTGATTGATCCGGCCGAACCGGTACGAGCCAATCAGAACACGCCGTGTGGCCTGCGTTTAGATTTAAAAACAAAATTTAGATCTATTAGTGATTCAAACTTGTAAAATTCATAACTTTTGTTCCACACATTCAAATTTTACAAATTTTATATCATTGGAATCAGGAGAAAGAATTCTATCCATTTATGCAATGTGTTTAAGGTTTTGCTTCTGTAAAATTGGTTATTCTAGCAGAGACATTTGTAGGCTTAATTTGAGTATAGAAATGATTTGAAAACTGATTTAAAGATCAAATAAAGTTTGTTAGTGAGCCTTGGTCTTATTTATGTTTCAGTACTGGATTCTTGTCTTGTTTGGTGTATAAAATCATCACATGACATTTTTGCATGCATTCATATATTTTTTTGTTTGTATATTTTGTTATGTTATTTTGGGGCCATTATT
The DNA here is from genome assembly GCA_916181665.1 of Avena sativa. Classification (NCBI taxonomy): domain Eukaryota; kingdom Viridiplantae; phylum Streptophyta; class Magnoliopsida; order Poales; family Poaceae; genus Avena; species Avena sativa. The sequence goes on along the minus strand of OV702281.1, from coordinate 382,932,807 downwards.
TTATGTGTAGATTTTGGTGCTAATAGTGATTGTGGTTGTGAAGATTGTTGCTACTCCCCAAACTACCAAGGCAAGTGGTGATTCATGTTTATATCCCAATATTTCTACCTATGCATTAGAAATATTTTGTATAGGACTTGCATGATTATTTTGCTAAGTATCTATATGCTATGCTTGGGAAATCCTAGTAGTTATAGTAATGTTAGAATTTCCTCTAAGTTAAGATACTTGCTTTTGCCATGCTTAGCCTAGCTAGTAGCAACCAAGGGTGGATTATATATTCATGCTATGAGAAATAATTCTAAGTCTTTGACTTATGTTTTGCTTAATAAAACAACTAAGTGAATGAAACACCTGGGTGGAATGGAAAGATTGGTTTGTGTTGAGTGGTTACACAAGGCCCATTTCTATGGTTTACCTTGTGTATCACTATCACATCCCAAGATTTTCCAAATCTTGTAATGTGAAAAATAAATAATTGTTGAAATTTAGGGTGAAAAGAAACTTTTTGTTTCTAAATGGAAACTTAAAATCCCATCTTGAACAAACTTTGGTTAGATATTTGAATCCAACTAAATTTAAATCAAGTGAAATGCATTCCTCATAAAATGCATCTTGAAATTTAAACACTTGGAGAATAAACCAAAACTCTAAAACCCTAATGGAAGGAAATCATTTTCAAGTTATCTCTAAGACTATGGATTTGATCCATATAGAAATTGATCATACAAACATTTCAAAATGATCAAGAATGACAAATGGAAATATTATAAAACCATAGAAATTGGTTTCACCTAATTTGGAACCATAAATAAAATCTTATGAAATTAATAAGACAAGGAAATTGAATTTCCAAAGCTAATAAAGCATCTATCTATAAATACATACCAAATGGTGAGCAAATAATCCTAAATATATTTAAAAGGATAAATAAATATTAAATAAGAGTTTACAAATTGGAGTCACCAAGTTTGGATCTATAAATAAAAAGATATGGATTTTATAAGATAAAGACAGAAATATTAAATAAGGATTATTTTAAAGAGCCAAATTAAATGTTGGCCAAGCAAATGAAATAAATTATTTCTATTTGTTAAAAATAATAAAGGTTTATTTAAATAAAATAATAAGGATTTATTAATATCCAATTTTATTTAAGTAAAGACTTTTTCCATTTAAAATAGACACTAAACTTAATAAGGTTTTTAAATAAAAATTCCAAGTGTTTTAGTTTTTCAAATGAAACCTACTAAAAAGATTTTGATATTATTTAGATTTCAAAAAGAGTTTTAAAATAAATTAAAACCTATTTGAATTAAAGACTAAGGTCTATTCATTTAATTATTAAAAGACCCTAAAAAGAATAAAAGATTTATTCCAAAATTGAATTCAGAATGTTTTATTAATCAGCATTTGTATCCACACAAAGTTTGAGAGAAGTTGGAATTCAAATGAATGTTTAAATTTGTTAATAAAAAATCAAAACAGAAAATCAAATTGGAAAAAGAAAAATAACAGGAGAAGAAAAAAATATGAAACAAAGCAACCCAACTAACCTAGCCCACTAAGCCCATCAGCAGCCCACCTGCTCACCCCCGCAGTGAAATGTTTTTCACTCAGAATAGAACACGCAAAGTCACTGAGCAGTGGACCCCACTCCTCCTCTCTCTCACTCGCTGTCAAACAGGCCCCACAGCCACGTCACCGTCTCCAACCTCGCGCTGACCACTCTCCTCTCTCCCTCTGCAGTTTCTGGTTCAAATCAAAGCAGGTAAATTCAAGTAAATGGCCGAGTGATTCCTCCCAGTAACGGCGCTCACTTAAGTGCCCATTTTCCCTCTCCATTCCCCCCAATCCCCACACCACCGGAGCCCCTAGGCTGCCCGTATTGCTTGCGACAACCTTCCTGTCTCCGACGAACATCCGCGGCGATTCCGGCCAGCCCACGCCCCCCTTGCTCCCTGGCGCACCCGAGCTTGCTCTCCATCTCCTGTCGAACCTCCCCGCATCGCCAGCTCGCCCGCGCGTGCTCTACAACATCGACAACATCCTCAACAGAACGCTGCCGCCGTCTGCTTCCACTCCGGTGACACTTCCCTGGTTGGTAATGACCGCCCCTCTCTTTCTCTTTCACGCACGCATCCTCGCCACGTCTTTGCGCATCTAACCATACCCTCCTCTCCCTCTGGCATGCACCGAAGCCTCGCCACCGTCTCCGACAGAGAGCAACCATCGCCAGAGAGAACTCCGGCGAGGAATTCCGACTAAAACCGTGCGCCCCTTCGACCAACGCGAACAGGTTGAGCATCCCCGTGCCACAGCGATCTCGGTGAGCTACCCATCTACCTCCCTTGCTTCCTTTTTCGCCATATCCGCCGCCGTCTGACCGCGCCGCCGCTCGCTGTCGCCCAGCGCCGCCCATCTGTGGCCGAGCTGTTGTGAGCCGTAGGATGTAGATCCAAGCGCCATGATTGAACATAATCGAAGGGGTATCGTGTGCTCTGTGCCACATGATTTCATTAAGATCCAACGCTCCATAGAGCTCAATCCACACGAATCATTTTCAGCCAATCAGATTAGTCCACGTGGCCCTGTCTGTTTGAATAAAACCAGAAATGATCTATTTGATGTTCTAATTTGAAAAATTCATAACTTTCAAACCACACGTCCAAATTTTACAAATTTTATATCAATGGATTCAGCAAAACAAGTACTTTCTAACCATGCACTTTGTTTAGTAAAATGTTTCTGTTAAATTGAATGTTTTTGCAGAAACTTGTGTAGGCATATTTAGAATATACAATTTGTTCTAAAATGATTTTTGAGATAAAACCTTTTGAAAAATGGTTTGTTTTGAACCTACTGACCATAGAAATCAATTTGTGGTTTCAAAAACATATTTTGTGAAACAAACGAATAAATCTTTGTCTTAGACCATTTCTAGTCAAATAAAAATGTTGTTATATGTTAAAAATACTTTTTGGAGGAAAATCTTTGGGAAATGTTTTAATTTAAAATCTCTGACACCAAGCACCAAGTTTTATGATTTGAAAATGTATTTGGTGAACTCTATAAAAATTATTGCTTTGCAAAAGGCATTTTTAACCACATAAAATAATGATTTGGTTTAAAAATAATTTATAAGTAAAATATTTTTACAAATGGTTTTGCCACTTTATAAAATGACCAATAGGTGTTTTCAAATGTTTATAACCCATTAGAAACCACTTTTTCAAATAAAACCATCTTTAGCATGCTTGCATGCATTTCTTTGTTTCTATTATTTTATGTGATTGTTTGCTTGAATGGTGGATTGAAATTGTGCCTTGCTTGATTGAATTGTAGTGATTTGAAGAGTGTGAATATTACAAGATCAAGGAGTGGAATTATATTCTCTACCAACAAGGCAAGTGATGCTTCATACTTTTGTCCCATTATTTTCACTATGCATTAGTGATATTTCTAAGTAGGACTTGCATGGAATTTTGCAAAGTGTAAACTATGCCATGGGAAATCCTAGTAGATGAAACCTTAGTAGAATTCTCCTAAGTTAAGATTCCTATTACTATCATGCTTAGCTTAGCTAGTAGAAAACAAGGGTGGATCATATTCATACTATGGAATATTTCTAAGTCAAGGACTTGTGTTTTGTTTAATAAAACAACTAAGTGAATGAATCACCTGGGTGGAATGGAAAGAATGGTTTGTGTTGAGTGGTTATGCAAGTCCAGTATGCTGGGGAAAACTTGGGCATCACCAAGTCCAGTATACTGGGGAAAAATTGGTATCTCACTTGTGGATGGCCACCCAGGAACAAAGAGATTTGAGATGTCAAATGTTGAGAAGCTTCAAGTGCAGCCACTTGGCATTATGGGCTCTGCCTGGATCATATAGGTTGCAATAACTTAGCCAAATGGACAGTTGGTGGTAGGGTATGATAGGTTGGAACGCGTCCATTCTGGTCTAAGGGAAGGCTTCTGAAAGATCTTGTCTTGGTAAACCAAGTCTTGTGGGGAAAGTGCACCACCTCTGCAGAGTGAAAAATCTAAGTACTTAGCCATGTCCCTGGCAAAGGACAATTTGAGCATCAAGACATGGAAGCTATCAAGAATCTCCTCATCCTTGTGGTTGAACAAGGGTTGAAGGATCACCAATTTCTATTGGGAAATGCCTTGGGTGATTTTTGTCAAGCAAAAACTTAGTGTTTTCAAATGATAAGGAAAATCTATTTTGAGCAATGCAAGCCTAAAGCTCCACTTAGCCAAATGCATATAGATGATAGACTCCACTATACTCCCATATTATCACTTGCCAATACAATTCAAATGTATTTACCCTTGTGGCTATAACTTGTTATGTTGCAGGTTTGTTTGATGTTAGTGAAGTTTATTGATTAGGATTACAAGTCTACAACCAACATGTTTGCATGTGGCACTTTGAAGATGAAGGACCCCATGCCATTGTTATATTCTGCTGCATTGTAATGTGATAGCCAAATGAGCTATGTAAGATGTAATAAATTATTTTATTCCTGGTTATATAGTTGTATTATGACCTTTGTTTCTTGATATTACATCTTAATTGTGGATGCTAGCTATTGATCCAGGTACTAGCATTGTAAACACAGGGATCTCTACCTTATTAAAGGTTGGGACCTTTACAATCACACTTGTGGAAAGCCACCCAGGAACAAAGGGATTTGAGATGCCAAAATGTTAAGAAGCTTCCAGTGCAGCCACATGGCAATATGGGCTCTGCCTGGATCATATAGGTTGCAATAACTTAGCCATTTGGACAGTTGGTGGTAGTGGGATGATAGGTTGGAACGCGTCCATTTGGTCTAAGGGAAGGCTTCTGAAAGGTCCCTGTCTTGGTGAAAATCAAGTCTTGTGGGGAAAGTGCACAACCTCTGCAGATGGAAGAATCTAAGTACTTAGTCATGTCCCTGGTATTGGACAATTTGAGCATCAAGACATGGAAGCTATCAACAATCACCTCATCCCAATTTTCTAAGTTAAAAACCTGTGGTTGAACAAGGGTGAAGGTTCACCAATTTCTATTGGTGGTTCCTTGGGAAAGTTTTGTCAAAGAAAAACTTAGTGTTTTCAACTAATAGGTAAAACCTATTTTGAGCAAAGTAAGCCTAAGCTACACTTAGCCAAATGCATGTAACAACTAGATGTTAATATTCTACTAAGGTATCACTTGCCAATACTATTCCAATGTATTGACCCACTATGGCTGTAACTTGTGATGTTGCAGGTTAGTCTGATGATTATTAGGGGTTATGAGTCTACACTCAACATGCTTGCCTGTGGCACATGAAGATGAAGACTTATTTATATTATTATGGTTGAACTCTTGTATTAGGCCTATGTCTATGGAGTTGTAAAAGACTATGTTTGTCTCTGGATGATATGTAATAGTGACCTTTGTTTCTGTGTACTTCATCTTAAACTGTGGATGCTAGCATTGATCCAGGGACTAGCATTGCAATCACAGGGATCCTTACCTTTAAAAGGGAGGGATCTTACAGATGGTATCAGAGCACTGTGTTGCCTGTAGGATTATAACCCTAGGATTGGATTAGAAACCACTAAGGAAAATTTCAACACTTTGAAAATTTTCTACACTTGTCTTTTCTTCTCGTAAATTCTTCTAATCTTCTTTCTCATCTCTATTTGTAGATGAACTCTATCAACGAAGCCGTAAGGAAAGGACCACTCATGACCATGACTTTGGAGTGTGAGACTGAATTTCCAAAAGCCCTCAAGAACCTTATGGTTACCATGGGAATACATGGTGCAACTGTGTACAAAGGTTTCCCTGTGATGGATGAAGGAGAAGAGTATTGGTGGGTGCAACTTGACTTGTATAAAAACAAGGAAGACAACCACAAAGAATCAGGATTCTGCATGGTCACCAACTCAGTAATGCACACCACATTCTTTGACTCTGCAAGGGATGCATCTTGGAAGGCCATCAAAGAGCTTGGTGATAGACTCAAGTGCAGAATTCTTAACACGCAAAATGATCTTAGGGAAGAAAAGAAACATACCTAAGAGTTGGAGACTACCAACCCACAACTAAGGGAAGACATCATAGACTTGATTTGGGAATCTTGTGAACAAGATAGACAAATGGATACTAAGTATGCTTTGATAGCCATTTTGTCTAGTGAGTGAGAGTTGTAATGAACTTCATTAGTTGGACCACCACACTCATCGTTTTATTTTCCAAAATGTTGTCTAAGTTATGTTGAACCTTGGATGCTTGTAATGGATTTATCTATGCCATGACTTGTGTGTTTGATTTTCAATGATATGCCTGTGATGCTTTGACTTGTGATTTTCTCTATTGATGTTGATTCTAACTTTTCTCTATATTATAAAATAGATGCCTAATGTTACTATCAGCACGGCTGAAGAGTTCAAGGGAACTCGTTTTGGCACTCGTCTTATTGAGCTCACTAGTGTGCTCAATCTTCCACTCCCTAGCATCATGATGCTTCCCCTCACTAAGTTTGAGAAGAAGGACCTTTGGGGCTTCAAAGTTACCCAGACAGGACGCCAGACTGAGCCAGCCGCGAAGGCCATCACGTTCAAGCTTATGCATGACGACAGGGAGAGAGGCCTAGAGGTAGTCATGCAGGATTTACTTGGGCGTCTGTTAGGGAGGCACTCCAGGGAGATTAGAGGTACTCACTTTCATGCCTTCGGGAGACGCGACGAGGATGGTGAGGCTATTGAGTTCGAGGATGCTGCTAGAGAGACGGCAGAGACGATTCATCTGTACCTTCAGGACCTATAGGTTCTACTTAGGAACCTAGATACTGATAGGACCAACGTCATGCTTAGCAATGACGAGCTCCAGGTGCAGCTTCGTGAGAAGGACAAGCTCTTCGCGGAGCAAGACGAGATAGTCAAGGAAATGGAGGCCAAGTTTGAGAGTTAGGACAGGAAGTTCAAAAGCCAATAGAAGAGAGTCCAAGACAGGAATAAAAGGATTTGAGAGATGACTGCGGAACTAGAGGACAAGGACTTCGAGCTCGAGCATCAGTAGGGTGTGATTGAGAGACTTCGTTCACAGAAGAGGGCTCTCAAAGCCAAGGCAGAGGCCTTGACTACCAATGTCGAGGAATACAAGACCGCTATGGAGAATGCAGGTCTTACACTTGTTGATGAGGAGGTTGACACAGAGGAGTAGTGATGACTACTCATTTATCTATCATTTACCATGCTTATGATTATTGAGTCGCAATGACCATCCAACATGTGGATGGCTTGCTATTGGTGTGTTTGCTTTTCAAACTTGTTGTTTATGTCATTGAACTTTATGTTATTTTGATGCTTGTTTGGTGATTGTCTATGTGATGTATTGTGCATAATAAGCATCTATGGGTATCTCATTCTTATCCTTATTTGAAAAACCACAAATGCCTCATCGATGTGCCAACCCCAACCCAAACAACAACAATGTCACCCCCGAGATGCAGCAGCTGATGACTGCACAGGCACAGCTGATGCAGATGATGACCGCTTTCATGCAGAATCAGAATAACAACAACAACAACAACAACAACAACAACAACAACAACAACAACAACAACAACAACAACAACAACAACAACAACAACAACAACAACAACAACAACAACAACAACAACAACAACAACAACGACGACGACGACGACGACGACGACGACGACGACGATGACGACAACAGCGACAACAACGACAAGAACGACAACGACAACAACAAGAACAACAACAACAACAACAACAACAATCAGAACAATCCACCAGGATTTGACATGCTCACCAGATTCTTAAGACTGAGGCCTGCAAAGTTCTCAGGAACTACTGATCCCATGGTGGCCAATGGTTGGTTATGTGCAGTGAACAAGGATTTGGTAACTGTCGGCTGTACTGACGAGGAGAAAGTCAGGTTTGCAGCACACTTGTTGGAAGGACCAGCAGCTACTTGGTGGGATAACTTCCAGATCACCACTCCCATTGAGGATGTGACATGGGCTGTCTTTGAAGATGGTTTCCGTACAGCTCACATCTCATCCGGAGTGATGAGTTTGAAGAAGAAGAAGAAGGAGTTCCATAATCTGAAGCAGCGCCACCGCAGCGTGGCTGAATATATTGAGGAGTTCAACAATCCGGCGCGTTATGCACCGGATGAAGTTGACACTGATGCCAAGAGGAAAGAGAAGTTCCTCGAAGAACTGAACGATGAACTTAATTTGCAATTATCTGTGGCCTATGTCCCCACCTATAAATCTCTTTGTGACAAGGCTACCATCTTGGAGAACAAGATGAAATAGGTGGAAAGCATAAAGAGGAAGCACAGCTCTGACAAGCACAGCTCGGGATCGTCTCACAAGCGTTCCCATTTTGATGATAGTGGGAGTTCTGGATCCCACAAGCATGGAAAGTACAACAGCAACCACAACCGTCATCATGACAACAAGCATCACCGTAGTCATGACAATGACAAGTATAAGAACCATAAGGGTGGATACAAGAGCCACCACAATGGAAGTGGAAGTGGTAGTGGAAGCCAGCCTGTCAAGAAGGATCTTAGTCAGGTTGAATGCTTCAAGTGTAAGAAGATGGGGAATTATGCAAATGAATGCCCAGAAAATAAAGTTGAAGGACCCAACAAGCCTAACCCTTTCCAGAAGGGACAGGTGAACCACATCAATGTGGAAGAGATTTATGAGGAACCTGATGCAGTGGCTGGTAAGTTCAAACTCAATTCTGTTCCAGCACTTGTTCTTTTTTATACTGGCGCATCGTATTCATTCATATCAAGAGCATTTGTTGAAAGAAATGAATTTCCAGTTGAAACTATTGGGTGTCCTATAAAAGTAAGTTCTCCTGGTGGAGAAATGATAGTGAACTCAGGATGTCATGACCTAGTCATAGAGTTTGGGAAGTATAAGTTTCCCGTTAATCTGATAATTCTAAATTCCCAAGGATTGGATGTCATATTGGGAACGGACAGGATGACTAAGCACAAGGGAGTGCTAGATTGTGCCAATCATACTGTCACACTCACAACCCTGGAAAATAAAAGGATTAGATTCAAGACTAACTTTGAATCAAAAGGAAATAAGCTAAATTCTCTTAAGGGGGTTAGCATAGACAGGGTGCCAATTGTGAGTGAATATCCGGATGTGTTTCCGGAAGAATTGCCGGGAATGCCACCAGATAGAGATGTGGAATTTCCGATTGACTTGCTGCCAGGGTCAGGGCCAATAGCAAAGAGACCTTACAAGATGTCAGTTGATGAGTTGAAAGAACTCAAGAAACAACTTGGAGAACAGTTGTAGAAAGGATTTATTCAACCAAGTTCTTCATCTTGAGGAGCACCTGTCTTATTTGTGGAAAAGAAAGATAGAAGTCAAAGGTTATGCATAGATTATCGCTCACTCAATGAAGTGACTATCAAGAACAAATATACTTTGCCTAGAATCAATGACTTGTTTGATTAGTTAGAAGGAGCCTGTGTATTCTCAAAGATTGATCTCCGATCAGGTTATTTTCAGCTTAAGATAAGGGAACAAGACATACCTAAGACAGCTTTCACCACTAGGTATGGATTGTATGAGTACACCGTGATGCCATTTGGTTTGACCAATGCACCATCTTACTTCATGAATATGATGAACAAGGTGTTCATGGAGTTCCTTGACAAGTTTGTTGTCGTTTTCATCGATGACATTTTGATCTACTCCAAAAGCAAAGAAGAGCATGAAGGACATTTGCGTTTGATACTTGAGAAGCTTAGAGGACATACGCTGTATGCCAAATTCAGCAAATGTGAATTCTGGCTAAATGAAGTTGGATTCCTTGGACACGTTGTGTCAGGAGATGGCGTAGCAGTTGATCCCGCAAAAGTGTCAGCTGTAACTGAATGGGAATCTCCTAAGTCAGAGAAGGAAGTTCGTAGTTTCCTTGGATTGGCAGGATACTACAGAAGATTCATTGAGAATTTCTCCAAGGTAGCTAAGCCAATGACAGAGTTACTAAAGAAAGACAAGAAATTTTCTTGGACTGAAGGATGTGAACTCAGTTTCCACAAGTTGAAGGAGAGACTAGTGACAACACCAGTCCTATGTCTGCCAGATTTGGAAAAAGATTTCCAAGTGTATTGTGATGCGTCTCATCATAGATTAGGTGCAGTTCTAATGCAAGAAGGGAAAGTTGTGGCTTATGCCTCGAGACAACTCAAAACTCATGAGGTAAATTACCCTACTCATGATTTGGAGTTATCCTCTGTTGTCCATGCACTTAAAACATGGAGACATTATCTTTTGGGAAAGCAATGTGAAGTGTTCACAGATCACAAAAGTTTGAAGTATATCTTCACTCAGAAAGAAATCAACATGAGACAAAGAAGGTGGCTAGAACTCATCAAGGACTATGACTTGAGTTTGCAATACCATCCCGGTAAAGCAAATGTTGTAGCAGATGCTCTAAGCCGTAAGGTATTTGTGAATGGCCTTACTAAGGGAGAGTTTCCAGATGATCTGTGTGCCCAATTTAGAGACCTTAGATTGGAGATTGTGCCTGAGGGACATCTCATGACATTGGATGTTCAACCCACGTTGTTGGACAAGATCAAGGAAGCCCAAAGGACAGACAAGGAAATTGAAGAGATTGAGGAAAAGATTGGCAAAGGAAAAGCCAAAGGATTCCGTGAAGACGAACAGGGTACTTTATGGTATGGAAAACGTATCTGCGTTCCGCAAGATCCGGAGCTTCGAAAACTGATTTTACAAGAAGCACATAACTCACCATATTCCATTCATCCGGGTAACACCAAAATGTACATGGATATGAAGGAAAGATTTTGGTGGAATAATCTCAAGAAGGACATCGCCGAACACATTGCTTTGTGTGATGTATGTAGTAGGGTGAAAGCGGAACATCAGAAACCAGCAGGATTGCTACAACCACTACCTATTCCTGATTGGAAGTGGGACAAGATTGGCATGGATTTCATCACCGGATTGCCGAGGACCAGGTCAGGATATGACTCTATTTGGGTAGTAGTGGATCGCCTCACTAAAGTGGCTCATTTCATACCCGTGAAGACAACCTATAAAAGTGCTAAGTTAGCCAAAATCTACGTGAGTATGATTGTATATTGTGTCTAATAGGGGAACTCAGTTCACTTCTCATTTTTGGAGGCAACTACATGAGTCATTGGGAACGAGATTGGAATTCAGCACTGCTTTTCATCCTCAGGCTGATGGACAGACAGAAAGGACCAACCAGATTCTAGAAGATATGTTAAGGGCATGTGCCCTAGACTATGGAGCCAGTTGGGATGAAAGTCTGCCTTACGCAGAATTCTCTTACAGTAACAGCTATCAAGCCAGCATTGAGATGGCACCATTTTAGTTTCTCTATGGGAGAAAGTGTACCACCCCATTGCTATGGAATGGTGTGGGAGAAAGAAATTTGTTCGGACCAGAACTGATCAAAGAGGCTGAAGATAAAGTTAAGCTGGTAATTGACAGATTGAACATAGCACAGTCCCGACAAAAGAGCTACGCAGATCTTAAGCGTAGAGAAGTCACCTATGAAGTGGGTGACAGAGCTTATCTTAGAGTGTCACCACTTCATGGAGTGAAGAGATTTGGAGTCAAAGGAAAATTGCCCCCAAGATATGTTGGACCATTCAAGATTATGAGTCGTAAAGGAGAAGTAGCTTATGAGATTGAATTGCCAGAATCATTGTCAGCCGTTCACAATGTGTTTCATGTGAGTCAGCTAAAGAAATGCCATCCAGAGATGGAAGAGACTTCTCTGAAGGATACTATACCTTTGGAAGAGGTCCAATTGGAGAGTGATCTCACTTATGAGGAAAAACCCATCAAGATTCTTGAGATTGCAGAAAGAGTTACTCAGACTAAGACTATAAAATTCTGCAAAGTTCAATGGAACCATCATACCGAAGAAGAAGCAACGTGGGAAACAGAAGATGATCTTCGGAAAGACCACCCTCACCTATTTGCTAGCCAATCCGAATCTCGAGGGCGATATTCACCTTAAGGGGGTTAGATTTGTAACATCCCTAAAATCATGTTTTCAAAGATTTCATATCATCCATGCATGCATAATAATTTAGGGATCATTTTCAAAGTCATTACAAAAACAGAAGCATTTGGATGCTTATTATTTTATGTAAGCAAAGCATTGATGCAATGCTACTCTCTAATGAGAGATTATTGTTTTAAAACAAGATTGTTTGTTCATGAGCTGGTTTGGTTGTTTTCCAAAGCTTGGATAAAATTTCAAAAACAAAATATGATTTCAAAACTATTTTTAGATCTTTATTAAAACATTGGCAAAGACATTGTTTTCTTTGAAAACTCCAAAGGACCAAGTAGGTTTAGTGAAAAAACATGGCTTTATACTTAAATATGTGTAGGTTTCACCTTATAAAAATCCAGAAAGAATTTGAAATCAAACACATTTGAATTCATTTGAAAATGTTTCCTGAAAATCGAAATAGAAAAAGAAAAGGGTTAAAGAATCAGAACTGGACCAGGTGCTACCCTTTCGGCCCAGTAAACAAAACAGCCCACCCGGGGTCTCCTTTCCCTCTCTGTTTCTCAGTGCAACAACACGCACCCACTCGCTGACAGCTGACCCCACCTTGCCCCGTCAACATTGTCCTGAAGGGAATATGCCCGAGAGGCAATAATAAAGTGGTTATTATCGTATTCCTTGTTTATGATAAATGTTTATTTTGCATGCTATAATTGTATTAATACGGAAACGTTAATACATGTGTGTTTAATAAACAAACAGAAAGTTCCTAGTTATGCCTCTCTTATAAACTAGCTCGTTGATTAACAAGATGATCAAGGTTTCCTGATCATGGACATTGGATGTTGTTAATAACGGGATCACAACATTAGTGTAATGGTGTGATGAACATTCATCCAAAGTATAGAATTACGATCAAAGTCATTGAGTTTATATTGCTATAACAACTTACGAAGTGATCCTAATCCTTAGACCATGAGATCATGTCAATCACTAACACCAGAAGAGTTTCTTGATAACATCAAGCGTCACACCGTAACAGGGTGATTATAAAGATGGATTCAGAACTAGTAAAGTGTTATGTTGAGGCCCATGGATCGAGAGTGGAATTTGTTCATCCCGATGACGGATAGATATGCTCTGGGCCCTCTCGGTGATATCACATTGATTAGCTTGCAAGCAAGTGATTTGATCACTAGAATGTTATATCACGGGAACGAGAAAAGAGTGCATGTCGGTAACGAGATCAAACTAGGTATGGAGATACCGATGATCGAATCTCGGACATGTAATATATCGCGAAACAAAAGGATTAAGATACTAGCGTAAAAGGTTCCGACGATCACAAGAATGTCTTCGTTGAATGTGTGGGAGTCAGTATGGGTCTCCAGATCCCGCTTCTGATTATTGATCCGAGAGGGGTCTCGATCATGTCTGAATTATTCGCGAACCGTAGGGTGACACACTTAAGAGACACTGACATCCATTTGGAGCAAAAGTTTCATGCCGAAAAGAATAACAAGCGCAGGAATTTATTTCACTAGATACCGAAATAGGTTTTCGGGTGCAATTGCAGAAAGTGTTTCTGCATGTGAAATGAAATACTAGCAAGGGGTTATTTGTTAATGTTTGTCATTAAAGTAATTGACAAAATTCTGAATAAAATAAAAGAGTTTTATTTAATGAGAGTTTGCATTAAATTTGGTGGAAATTTAATGGGAATTTGAGTGGGTTTTTGAGTGGAGGGAATTGAAAGGCATTTGAGTGAGTGGAGTGTCCACCCACATGAATGTGGAAGAGGTGGGGGCAGCCCCATGGCTGGGCGCATGGCCCCTTGGGTGCCCCCCTCTCCCTATAAAAGGAGCCCCCCTCCCTCTCTCACTCACACCTCCTCGTGAAGGATCTCTCTCCCCCTCTAGTATTTATCCCCCATGGTCTCGGACTAGCGAGATACATGTTCCCGGTGGATTTTCGGCAAGAAAGAGTTGTGCTTCCTCTGCATCGCTGGAGCGAGGAGGCGGAGGTTGCTCGGTGCCTCGAACGTGTGTGCGAGCACGGATGCGCTGCTGTTTTGCGGCGCTAGGACTTCCTCTCGATCTTGAGATCGGCAAGAGATCGTCTACATCAACCATGATTTTGGACTCGTTAAGCTTTGTCGGTCTTCAAGGGTATGTTCTCTACGGATATACATCCGCCTGTTGTTTGTATCTAGTATATAGATCTTGGTACATAGTTGTTCCCATCGTAGGAAATTTTTTGTTTTCTATACTGCGAACCCTACAGTGGTATCAGAGCCAGGTTCTATGGAGATACTTTGCACGGGTAGTACACATATGAGTATGTGGGCGATGATGATCATTTTATTGCTTCTTAGTTGTACTTTGGATATTGGTGGCATAGTGGGATGAAGCGGCCCGGACAAACTTTACATGTCCTCGCACATGAGACCTGTTCCACGCTTGACATGCAACTAGTTTTGCCTAAGTGGCTAGCGGGTGTCTGTCTCTCCTATTATAGTAAATATCTAAATTTCAACGAGTTGTCAACAATTTGGTTATCCTCGTTGTGGTTCATGTTCGTAGGTAAGAACGGTTCTATCTTCGAAAGTCCTAAGCCACGTAAAATTTGCAATGGATAAATTAGAGGCGTCTAGTTTAGATTGTTGCTGGGCTAGTGTTATGATATGATGATGTTGTAAGTAGAAGTATGAGATGATACTCTTACAACACACATAACGTTTAATCTCCATAGACCTTGGACTTACACATATAGGTATGATAGTGATCATACCATGGTGCACATGATAGAGATCATATGCGGGAACCATATCATTCCATTAATAAACATGTGATGTTTGATTGCATCTTATATTGCTTGTTTGGCATTTTATTAGCATAATAAGATGATCCCTCATTTAGATATCAAGATAAAAATGTGTTCTTCCTTAAGTATGCACCGACAATGTTTCGTCGCTTCAAGACATCACGTGATGATCGGGTGTACTTGAATCCACGAGCATATCTCGGGTGTAAGACAGTTACACACGCGAATACTAAGGTTCTTACTTGGCGAGCCTAGCATGTACAGACATGGCCTCGGAACACGGACCGAAAGGTTAAGCATGAGTCATATGTTTTGATATGATGACCATATGGATGCTCGCCTTTGAAGCTACACCGACTCACGTGATGATCGGACTTGGTGTAGTGGATTTGGTTCATGTAATCACCAAAAAGACACGAGGGATGTCGTTTTTGAGTGAGAGTTCATTTCTAATTTGGATTAGTAGAACTCAATTTATCATAAATTAAATCAAAGTGAATTTGCATAATTTGTTGTAGTCATTGGCATTCGTTCACCACCATATTCATAGTTGTAATTGAGATAATAGAACTATAGAATTCTGGATATATACTTTACGAACTGGTATCGTATTGTGTTGAGTGTCAATCAAAGTTTAAAGTCCTATTGCAAACTTTCAGCAAACTCTATTTACTCCATGAAATTTAATAGTTGGTATTAAATCGAGAGTAACAATTCCAGTGTTAGTATCTTAAGTATCATGTTTGCCTCCATGATTCTTGATTGTTTTAATATCAAGTTTATCTAGGAGCTGAAAGAATTGTTTCAGAAACCATCATGTGTGACAGATATAACGATATCTGAAACAATGTTTTGGTTGCAATATGATAGAGTATAATATATGTTCTCATATTGGATGAGAATTTACGAAGGTTGGAGATGCTAGACATCCTAATCATCCAAAAAGGTTTTGGAAAGTAATGTTATACTCACGATTCGCCTTTATAAGCTACAGTAGCTTGATCATGAAAGTCGTCATGATAAGGATGAATAGAAGATGTATGTAAAGTGTTTACTACACTAAAAGATTACTAAAGAATGGATTTTGAAAGAATACCGATCATTTTGATGATGGTGATCTACTTCAAAGTGCAAATCCAAAGGTATTATTATTTGAATATACACGCTTTGGACTATGTGTCATGTATATGGCGCCACTTTTGATGTTGATAGATTCTTTTAAAAAGGAAAAGGAAATGCTGAAAGAGAATCTATAAAATATATTTGGCAGAAAAGAAAAGATTAGAAATATCCAATTTAGGTATATGGATGATATACATGTTATGGTTGTATTCTTTGCTTGTTAAACAATGTGGTTCTTAGGTATTGGATACCGAATTGGTTGGTATGAAATTTCATACAGAACGAAGCAACTCATGAACCACAATGGCCTAAGTAACGAGAAAAGAGTGCATGTCGGTAACGAGATCAAACTAGGTATGGAGATACCGATGATCGAATCTCGGACATGTAATATATCGTGAAACAAAAGGATTAAGATACTAGCGTAAAAGGTTCCGACGATCACAAGAATGTCATCGTTGAATGTGTGGGAGTCAGTATGGGTCTCTAGATCCTGCTTCTGATTATTGATCCGAGAGGGGTCTCGATCATGTCCGAATTATTCGCGAACCGTAGGGTGACAAACTTAAGAGACACCGACATCCATTTGGAGCAAAAGTTTCATGCCGAAAAGAATAACAAGCGCAGGAATTTATTTCACTAGATACCGAAACAGGTTTTCGGGTGAAATTGCAGAAAGTGTTTCTGCATGTGAAATGAAATACTAGCAAGGGGTTATTTGTGAATGTTTGTCATTAAAGTAATTGACAAAATTTTGAATAAAATAAAAGAGTTTTATTTAATGAGAGTTTGCATTAAATTTGGTGGAAATTTAATGGGAATTTGAGTGGGTTTTTGAGTGGAGGGAATTGAAAGGCATTTGAGTGAGTGGAGTGTCCACCCACATGAATGTGGAAGAGGTGGGGGCAGCCCCATGGCTGGGCGCATGGCCCCTTGGGTGCCCCCCCTCTCCCTATAAAAGGAGCCCCCCTCCCTCTCTCTCACTCACACCTCCTCGTGAAGGATCTCTCTCCCCCTCTAGTATTTATCCCCCATGGTCTCGGACTAGCGAGATACATGTTCCCGGTGGATTTTCGGCAAGAAAGAGTTGTGCTTCCGCTGCATAGCTGGAGCGAGGAGGCGGAGGTTGCTCGGTGCCTCGAACGTGTGTGTGAGCACGGATGCGCTGCTGTTTTACGGCGCTAGGACTTCCTCTCGATCTTGAGATCGGCAAGAGATCGTCTAGATCAACCACGAGTTTGGACTCGTTAAGCTTTGTCGGTCTTCAAGGGTATGTTCTCTACGGATATACATCTGCCTGTTGTTTGTATCTAGTAGATAGATCTTGGTACATAGTTGTTCCCATCGTAGGAAAAATTTTGTTTTCTATGCTGCGAACCCTACATGTCCCCAAATCAATGCGCGCCCGACCCGCTCCGCCGTTACCTTGCCGCAGTGACGCCGTTGTTTAATTCCGCTTAAATTCCATTGATTCAGGGAGTAAACCTCGCCCTGCTCCTGGCTACTTAAAGCCCACCCTGCCATGACCATTTTCCCCCACACATCACCCTCTCCTCGCCACCAGGCTGCTCAGATGTCACCAAACTTCGCCGTTGTCCCGACGAACTCCGATGACTGATTCCGGTGAGCTCTCTGCGCCCCTTGACTCCTAACTTCTCCAGTACAACCACTGCATTCTTGCGCTTCGTTTGACACCGCTTCTGTGTGCTAGGACAACCCCGACCGTCGGCAACGTTGACGACTAAGAGAACCCGACAAGGCACTCAACTCCGGCGAGTAAATCTGGTTAGTCCCGAGCGTGCCTTGCCCTCTCTTTGATACTCACATGACCAGTGTCGCTCCCCGCATCTAACGCACCGCTTACTTCTCTCTGGCTTGATCTACAACGTCGACAACGTCGACGAACAGCCGCGCCCGACGACAGGCTCCACTCCGACGAGGAATCCCCACCGTGTCCGTGCGCCCCTTGACAAGCCACTGCCACGTTGAGCTCCAGCATGCCTCTGCGAGTCTGGTAAGACCTTCCACTGACCCCAGCCCCCTCTATAGCCGCCGGAACATCTCTGACAGAGCCGCGCCGCCGCGCCTCCATAGCTAGCGCCGCCCATCTGTGGTCGCTTGATCGATAGCCGTTAGATCTTGATCCGTCGGCTGCGATAGAATCACTTACGCGAAGGGGTACGCCAGATCTGTGCTGCACGATCTTCTTTAAATCCAATGGCCCACATTGATCGATACGGCCGAACTGGTACGGGCCAATCAGAACACGCCGCGTGGCCTGCGTTTAGATTTAAAAACAGAATTTAGATCTATTAGTGATTCAAACTTGTAAAATTCATAACTTTTGTTCCACATGTTCAAATTTTACAAATTTTATATCATTGGAATCGGGAGAAAGAATTCTATCCATTTATGCAATGTGTTTAAGGTTTTGCTTCTATAAAATTGGTTATTTTAGCAGAGACATTTATAGGCTTAATTTGAGTATATAAATGATTTGAAAAGTGATTTAAAGATCAAATAAAGTTTGTTTAGTGAGCCTTGGTCTTATTTATGTTTCAGTACTGGATGCTTGTCTTGTTTGGTGTAGAAAATCATCACATGACATTTTTGCATGCATTCATATATTTTTTTGTTTGTATATTTTGTTATGTGATTTTGGTGCCATTATTTTATGTGTAGATTTTGGTGCTAATAGTGATTGTAGTTGTGAAGATTGTTGCTACTCCCCAAACTACCAAGGCAAGTGGTGATTCATGTTTCTATCCCAATATTTATACCTATGCATTAGAAATATTTTTGTATAGGACTTGCATGATTATTTTGCTAAGTATCTATATGCTATGCTTGGGAAATCCTAGTAGTCCCACTTGTTATGTTGCAGGTTTGTTTGATGTTAGTGAAGTTTATTGATTAGGATTACAAGTCTACAACCAACATGTTTGCATGTGGCACTTTGAAGATGAAGGACCCCATGCCATTGTTATATTCTGCTGCATTGTAATGTGATAGCCAAACGAGCTATGTAAGATGTAATAAATTATTTTATTCCTGGTTATAAAGTTGTATTATGACCTTTGTTTCTTGATATTACATCTTAACTGTGGATGCTAGCTATTGATCCAGGTACTAGCATTGTAAACACAGGGATCTCTACCTTATTAAAGGTTGGGACCTTTACAATCACACTTGTGGAAAGCCACCCAGGAACAAAGGGATTTGAGATGCCAAAATGTTAAGAAGCTTCCAGTGCAGCCACATGGCAATATGGGCTCTGCCTGGATCATATAGGTTGCAATAACTTAGCCATTTGGACAGTTGGTGGTAGTGGGATGATAGGTTGGAACGCGTCCATTTGGTCTAAGGGAAGGCTTCTGAAAGGTCCTGTCTTGGTGAAAATCAAGTCTTGTGGGGAAAGTGCACAACCTCTGCAGATGGAAGAATCTAAGTACTTAGCCATGTCCCTGGTATTGGACAATTTGAGCATCAAGACATGTAAGCTATCATGAATCTCCTCATCCCAATTTTCTAAGTTAAAAACTTGTGGTTGAACAAGGGTGAAGGTTCACCAATTTCTATTGGTGGTTCCTTGGGAAAGTTTTGTCAAAGAAAAACTTAGTGTTTTCAACTAATAGGTAAAACCTATTTTGAGCAAAGCAAGCCTAAGCTACACTTACCAAATGCATGTAACAACTAGATGTTAATATTCTACTAAGGTATCACTTGCCAATACTATTCCAATGTATTGACCCACTATGGCTGTAACTTGTGATGTTGCAGGTTACTCTGATGATGATTAGGGGTTATGAGTCTACAATCAACATGCTTGCCTGTGGCACATGAAGATGAAGACTTATTTATATTATTATGGTTGAACTCTTGTATTAGGCCTATGGCTATGGAGTTGTAAAAGACTATGTTTGTCTCTGGATGATATGTAATAATGACCTTTGTTTCTGTGTACTTCATCTTAAACTGTGGATGCTAGCATTGATCCAGGGACTAGCATAGCAGTCACAGGGATCCTTACCTTTAAAAGGGAGGGATCTTACAAAATATCAAGAAGCTCATTTTCAGGTAATGGACATCCAGGATGTGCATGAATCAAGGCACAGAACCTTGTCCATGACTCAGGAAATTTCTCTTCTTCTCCTTGTTTAAAATCAAAAAGTCTCTGCAAAGCAGCATGTCTAGCACTAGGAGGAAAATATTTCTGGAAGAAAGAAGCAATCAAACAATCAGGGCTATCAATGGATCCATGAGGTAATCTATTAAACCAAGCTCTAGCTTCTCATTTTAGTGAAAAGGGGAAGATCTTTGTAACAAAGTACTTGCGCATCTTAAAACCATCAGAGAATAAGGCACTCATAGTGGAAAGCTCATTCATATGTGCCACAACACTCTCACTCTCAGTCCCACAAAAAGGTTCTTTCTCAACAATGTCTAAATAGGATAAATCAAGAGAGAAATCATAATCTTCATCTTTAATATCTATGGGAGAAGTGGCAAACTTAGGATCAGAGGACAGTTTAGGAATAATGGTATCTCTCAAGGAGACTCTTAATAGCACTAGCACCATGTGTGTTTCGGCACTCTTCAATAAAATCATCAGTCAACTCAATGTAACCATCATTAATATCATATCTCTCTCTAGACTCAGATGAGCTAATGGGTGTAACAGTGTCTTCACTAGGAGTTTCAGTATTTCCTAGACTAGCCATAGTATCATCTAGGAAAGGACCTAATGAACCACTCGCATTAAGCACAGTAGAAGTAACATCATGAGTATCAGAAGCAGTTTCAGATTTAGCAGTAGTAGTTGTGTGTGTAGCATGAGTATGTGGTGGTTGTGTAACAAGCTTACTTATAACAGACGGTGAATCAAGATCATTAGAGGTGTTTAGGACTGTACCTCTTCTTGTAGTGGTTGGTAAAATAGGAAACTTTCCATCACGAGACTTCCCCATGATGAAAGAGTAGCAGTGAACAATAATAGATCCAAGTGAACTTACAAATAAAGCTATGTTCCCTGGCAACAGCGCCAAAAAATAGTCTTGATGACCCACAAGTATAGGGGATCGCAATAGTCTTCGAGGGTAGTATTACCCAATTTATTGATTCGACACAAGGGGATACAAAGAATACTTGCAAGCCTTAACAACTGAGTTGTCAATTCAGCTGCACCTGGAAATAGTTCTTGCTCACAGAAGTTTATCAGTAGCAACAGTTTGTAGTAGCAATAGTAAAGTAACAACAGCAGCAGCAAAATAGGAGCAATAGTAACAGTAGTAGAAAACAGTAGGATAGGAGCGTGGTAGGCATAGGGATGGATGGACGGGCATTGCATGGATGAGTCTAAACATGTAACTTCAAGATCTAGGGCAATTGTAGATAAATAAGAATAAGCATCCAAGTACTAAACAATCATAGGCATGTGCTCCATATATAGTCATGCATGCTCGCAATGAGAACTTGCACAACATCTTTTGTCCTGCCAGCCGTTGCAGCGGGGCCTCAAGGGAACTACTAGAAATTAAGGTACTCCTTTTAATAGAGCACCGGAGCAAAGCATTAACACTCTGTGAACACACGTGATCCTCACACCACAGCCATCCCCTCAGGTTGTCCCAATTTATGTCACTTCGGGGCCTTGGATCCGGATAATGATATGTGTACACAACTTGCAGATAAGATCACAAACAATACTATCATAATGATTCAATAATAAGTTCAGATCTGAGATCATGGCACTCGGGCCCTAGTGACAAGCATTAAGGAGTAACAAGTTGCAACAAAGTCAAATAGCACTAATAGAGATACTAGGCACCATGCCCTAACAATCTTATTAGATTACATGATAGAACTCATCCAATCCCTACCATCCCCATATCCTACAGCGGGGGATTACTCACTCATGGATGAGAGAAACATGGATGGTTGATGGAGAGGCATTGTTGATGATGATGGCGATGATCCTCTCCAAATCCCCCATCCCGGTAGGGTGCCATAACGGACTTTCTGGTTCCGAATCGCGAGTTTTGGTGGTGGCGGCGCAGCGGAGCTCTTTCTAGAAAACGTCGAACCCCCTTGGTTTTTAGCTCAAGAGGCATATTATAGGCGAAGAGGGAGGCCAAGGGGTGCCTGGGGTGGCCACACCCCCTCCAGGCGTGACCAGGCCTGGCCCACGCGGCTGGGGGGCCCACTCCGTCTCGTCTTCTGGCTCCGTGAGTCTGCTGGTGAAATAGAATTTTTAGTGTATTTTTCGGGATTTTTCCTGATAGTTGATTTTCTGCACAAAAACTAGACACCAAGGTAATTCTGCCGAAAACAGCGTCAGTCCGTGTTAGTTGTATCCAAATCACACAAGTTTAGAGGAGAAACAATAGCAAAAGTGTTCGGGAAAGTAGATACGCTTTGGACGTATCAGGGAGTAATGTGGCATTTCTGATATTATATGTGGATGACATATTACTGATCAGAAATGATATAGATCTTTTAAACAGTGTTAAAATTTATCTAAACAGCAAATTTTCAATGAAGGACCTAGGTGAAGCGTCATACATATTAGGCATAAAGATCTATAGGGATAAATCTAGGCGCCTAATAGGGCTATCACAAAGTACATACCTTGATAAGATTTTAAAGAAATTTAAAATGGACGGAAGTAAGAAAGGGTTCTTACCTATGTTGCAAGGCAAGACATTGAGTAAGACTCAAATTCCGGCTACGAAGGAAGAAAGAGAGATAATGGACAAAGTCCCCTATGCTTCAGCCATAGGCTCTATAATGTACGCCATGCTATGTACAAGACCGGATGTGGCACACGCTTTAGTTTGACTAGTAGATACCAATCTGATCCAGGATCAGAACACTAGATAGCGGTCAAGAATATCCTTAAGTACTTGAGAAGAACTAAGGATATGTTTCTCGTGTACGGAGGTGAAGAAGAGCTCGTCACTAAGTGTTATGTCGATGCTAACTTCGACACCGTTCTGGATGACTCTAATCTCAATCCGGATACGTATTTCTCATGAATGGGGGAGCGGTTAGTTGGAGGAGTTCCAAACAACCCTTGGTGGCGGGATGAACAATGGAGGCCGAATATGTTGCTGCTTTGGAAGCGGCTTAGGAAGCAGTTTGGATGAAGGAATTCATAACCTAACTAGGTGTGGTTGCGAGCGCGTTGGACCCAATGGTGATCTATTGTGACAACAATGGAGCCATAGCCAATGCCAAAGAACCAAGGTCTCACAAGAATTCTAAGCATATTAAGCGCCAGTTTCACTCCATCCGCGAGCATGTCAAGGATAGAGATATAAATATTTGTAAAGTACACACGTATCTCAATATAGCAGACCTGTTGACTAAAACTCTCCCTAGAGAAAAACATGATCAACACCAGAACTCCATGGGTGTTAGATTTATCACTATGTAACTAGATTATTGTCTCTAGTGCAAGTGGGAGACTGAAGGGAATATGCCCTGAGAGGCAATAATAAAGTGGTTATTATGTATATTCCAAGTATATAATAGATGTTTATTTTGCATGTTATAATAGTATTAATATGGAAACATTAATACATGTGTGTTTAATAAACAAACAGAAAGTTCCTAGTTATGCCTCTCTTATAAACTAGCTCGTTGATTATCAAGATGATCAAGGTTTCCTGATCATGGACATTGGATGTTGTTAATAACGAGGTCACAACATTATTGGAATGGTGTGATGAACATTCATCCGAAGTATAGCATTACGATCAAAGTCATTGAGTTTATATTGCTATAATATCATACGAAGTAATCCTAATCATTAGACCATGAGATCATGTCAATCACTAACACTGGAAGAGTATCTCGATAACATCAAACGTCACACCGTAATAGGGTGATTATAAAGATGGGTTCAGTGCTACTAAAGTGTTATGTTGTGGCCCATGGATCAAGAGTCGAATTTGTTCATCCCGATGACGGATAGATATACTCTGGCCCCTCTCGGTGATATCACATTAGTTAGCTTGCAAGCAAGTGATTTGATCACTAGAATGTTATATCACGGGAACAAGAAAATAGTACATGTCAGTAACGAGATCAAACTAGGTATGTAGATACCGATGATCGAATCTCGGACATGTAATATATTGCGAGACAAAGGGATTAAGATTCTATCGTAAAAGGTTCTCACGATCACAAGAAAGTCATCATTGAATGTGTGGGAGTCAGTATGGATCTCCAAGTCTTGCTTCTGATTATTGATCCGAGAGGGGTATCGATCATGTCTGTATTATTCACAAACCGTAGGGTGACACACTTAAGAGACACTGACACCATTTGGAACAAATATTTTCATGCCGAAAAGATTTACAAAGCGCGGGAATTTATTTCACTAGACACCGGAACTGTTTCGGGTGAAATTGTTGAAAGTGTTTCTGCATGTGAAATGAAATACTAGCAAGGGGTTATATGTGAATGTTTGTCCATTAAAGTAATTGACAAAATTCTAAATAAATAAAAGGAGTTTTATTTAAAGAGATATTGCATTAAATTTGGTGGAAATTTAA
Organism: Avena sativa; assembly: GCA_916181665.1. Taxonomy (NCBI): domain Eukaryota; kingdom Viridiplantae; phylum Streptophyta; class Magnoliopsida; order Poales; family Poaceae; genus Avena; species Avena sativa. Next base: position 382,908,230 of record OV702281.1, on the reverse strand, counting down.
TGGGAATTTTGAGTTGAGAAATGAAGGGGCTATTTTGTGAGTGGGAGCTCCACCCACATGAATGGAGGAGGGGAGGGGGAAGCCCCCATGCGCCGGCCACCCCTTGGGGTGCCCCCCTCCCTCCTATATAAAGCCCCCCTCTCCCTCTCTCACACTGACACCTCCTCGTTAAGGATCTCTTTGCCCCTCTAGTTTATCCCCATCGTCTCGGACTAGCGAGATACATGTTCCCGGTGGCTTTTCGGCAAGAAAGAGTTGTTGCTTCTGCTGCATCGCTGGAGCGTGGAGGCGGAGATTGCTCGGTGGCTTGGACGTGTGTGCGAGCACGGATGCGCTGCTGATTTGCAGCGCTAGGACTTCCTCTCGATAATGAGATCGTTAAGAGTTCGTCTACATCATCCACGAGTACAACCTTGTTAAACTTTATCGGTCTTCAAGGGTATGTTCTCTATGGATGTATATCCTCCCGTTGCTTGTATCTAGTAGATAGATCTTGGTACATAGTTGTTCCCATTGTAGGAATTTTTTTGTTTTCTATGTTGCGAACCATACATAAACAAGGCTCGGGCTTGGTAACGGGCGACGGTACGGGCGGACACACCCGTATCGCGCGCTCGTACCAAAACCTCGATGAAACCGACGCTCTTCACTATACTTGTAACGAGCAGTGGTACGGGTCGATGCGCATGTACCGCCTGCCCGTACTAAGCTTCGACAAAATCAACGACGTCCTTAGTGTTGATAACAGGCTATGGTACGGGCGGGACCCGCCCGTGTCGTCCGCCTGTACCAGGCACTCCAGGTTTGATCTTAAACCCTAATGTTGATCCAACAATGGCGACCACCAGTATAGGTGGGACCGTCCCGCCCGACTGTATTGCTGCGTCGCCAGGTAAAGGCCGAAGGCAGATGGCTCCCAGCCAGCCTCCTCCTTCTTCTTCCTCTTTCTCCCTAGTTCTTTCTCTCTCCACCTCAAACCCTAATCACCTAGAACCTTTGCTTCTTCATCGATTTTGTGTTTTTGAGTGGGGGAATATTCACATCGGTATGTTTCTCATCCAATCCACGCTTTATTTTATGAAATCCATGGTTGAATTCCTCACATGACTATCTAGATGAGTTCATCATATTTTGAGATAATTTTTTATTCCTCACATTAGGATTTGTAACTACTGCCTGTAATCGTTTGTTTACGTGATAGAAACTTGATACCCATGTTTTCCTTTGCAAATTTTGTAGCACAATGCATAAGATAGGAAGAATCCTCCGCAAGGGCAAGGTTGTGGTAGGGCCTCGGGCTCCTCTACACTGCCAGGCTCGAAGAAGAGGCATTCGGAGGCAGATAACTTGAGGACCGACATGAGCCGAGACTTTGAGAGGGTGAGCAAACGCAAGGTTGAACCTACCAAGTGGGAAAACCGCGAGTTTATCTCCCACCAAGGGATCTTGGAGGATTTCAAGTGGATGAATATGCATGTAGGCATGGTCCCCTTCTCCCACCTCTCCGTTCACACCAACGAGCTTGCCATGTTTGAGTTCTTATCATCACTCCATGATGATCCCGAAGCCCAAGAGCAAAACTACACTGTAAGTTTTGTGCTCAATGGAAAACTTTGAAGCCTTTCCTTTTATAAATTTTTTGATTGTATCGTGTTCTCATATGAGGGAGCACTCGAAATTAATGAAAATATTGATGGTGCTGGTTAGCACTTTGTTGGGAACCCCAAGAGGAAGGTGTGAAGCAGCACATCAGCAGTTTTCCCTCAGTAAGAAACCAAGGTTATCGAACCAGTAGGAGGAAGGAAACGTCACACAGGAGTTGCAAGCAACACGGAGACCTGCACAACACAAACTCAAGACTTTGCCCCAACTAGACAGTGAGGTTGTCAAGCTCACTAGTTTGCTGTAACCTAGGATTAAACATACGGTGTGGAAGGTAATGGCGGTTTGCAGCAAGTAAACAAGTAACAGTGGAAGATGTATCAATGGTAAAGATTGGACTGGGGTCCATAGTTCACTAGATATTCTCTCCTTAGATAAACAACATGGCATGAAGGGTAAACAAATTATAGCAGGGCACTTGACAGGAACTGAGCAAGGCATAACAATGCAATACTAGTCAGAAAGATCCTATGAGATTCGATTGGGAAATACAACAAGATACATAGACCGCCATCCAACTGCATCTATGACTATAAGTCCACCTTCAGGTTATCATCCGAACCCCCTCCAGTATTAAGTTGGAAGCAACAGACAACTGCTTTAAGCAAAGTGTGTAAGGTAAACAGTCCACATGTTCCATGAACAAGAGACCATTGTTTTCTCCCTAGTGGCAACATGTAGAGGTCTCAACCTAATAAGGTAGATTCCTCCTGTGTTTACAATGCTAGTCCCTGGATCAATAGCTAGCACCCACAGTTAAGATGTAATATCAAGATACAAAGGTCATAATATAAATTTATAACCAGGAATAACATAGTTTTATTACATCATACATAGCTCATTTGGCTATTACATTACATTGCAGCGGAATAAATAAAATCATGGGTCCTTCATCTTCAAAGTGCCACAGGCAGATGTTGGTTGTAGACTTTGTAATCCTAATCAATCAATCTTCACTAAAATCAATCAAACCTGCAACATTACAAGTTACAGCCACAAGGATCAATACATTTGAATTGTATTGGCAAGTTTCACTACTTTGTAGAATATAAGTGGATTCTATTACTACATGCATATTTGGCTAAGTAGAGTTTTAGGCTCATTTGCATAAAGCAATATTTTATCCTATCTCTTCAAAAATGGTTTTGGTCCTTTGTCAAATCTCTTTTTCCAAGAATCCCCTTGAACTCCTTGGTAGACACTCAAGTGTTCAAGTCCTTGTCAAAAATATCTTGAGCTCCTTGGTAGACACTCAAGTGCATCAAGTTTTATAATATCCCATGAGTTCCTTGGTAACCCCAAGTGTTCATGTTTTCATCAAAATCTCTTGAGCACCTTGGTAACCCCAAGTGCATCAAGCTTAACAAAATCTCTTTGAATTCCTTGGTAGACACACAAGGGCATCAAGTTTTTATTTTAGAAGTTGGAATGTCGAGATCTCCCATAGTTCAAACTTTAGTTGCTCAGTATTGTCCATAACCGGGGACACGGCTAAGTACTTAGATTTTATTAACTTCTGCAGAAGGAGTACACTTTACCCATATGTCACAATCCCATCTTGTTGCCACCAGTGGCCTACTGGATTAGTGCTCACCAAGATGGAGTACTGGCAGACTGAGAGTGTGATGAAGTCTTTCCAAAAAGTCCACCCATACATCATTGCTAGCTTGTCTTCAGCCCCCATGAATCATTCCAGATCCCCATGTCCGGTAACTAAAGACAATGTATGGGTCTTCCTAATGTAGTTGACTAAGCCAGAGCCATAATAGCATGTGGTTGCACACGAAAGCCACAATTGGAGAAGCATGTTCAATCTCTAAGTTTCCTAGGTGGGTTTTCTTTGGAGCACAACACAAAGTGTTTACCATAGACATGGCTCCTTTTGTTGCCACCTTCTCCGAAACTTTAAGTATCCTCCACCTAGGTGGTTCGTTGAGTCCTTGTTTTATTATATAAAACACAAGTCCTTTTCTCATCTTTATAAATTCTCAACATGTATCTCTTTTCACAATAAATCATGGCTAAGCATGTACAACTACAAGATTTTCTCTAAGGAAAGTAAGGGCATCCTATTAGGATTTAGCATAGCATAAGTATAAATCATTTTCATGCATGTTTTCAAAATCCACTAGGTATAATGAAAATAGTAGGACTTTTGTATGAGAGTGTAACTTGCCTTTTTGGAAGGGAATGGTGGTTCACTCCTTGATCTTGCTAGTCTCACACTTTGCTAATTTCACTACAATCAATCAAGCAAACACCAAATCAACTAGCATTCCAATAATCAATCAAACAACATTTCACACACACATAAAACTATGGAATTTAATCATGCATGCAAGCATGCAAAAGATGGTCCTATTTGTAAAGATGGTCTTCACTAGGCTTCTAAACTTTGTAAGTTCCAAATTGGTCATTTTCCAATGTGGCAAAGCCATTTGCAAAAGGGTTTTAGTCCATAAACCATTTTAAAATCCATTCATTATTTTATGTGGTGAAAAATGTTTTTTATCAAAGCAAAACTTTATGTTTTCACCAAATGAGTTTCTATTGCAAAACTTGGTGTTTTGGGTCAGTAGGTTTGGTCCAAAACATTTTCCCAAAGTTTTCTTTACAAAAACATTTTCATAATAAAAATCAATAATTTTATTTGGCTAGAAAATGGCTAAGTCAATTAATCCAACCTAAACTTTACCAAAATCATTTTCAACACCAAGGGTTGGTTCCTAGGGTCAGTATGGTCACAACAAACCATTTTACAAAAGTTTTAATCCAAAAATCATTTTTAAACAATTTTTATACTCTAAACAAGCATACAAATGTTTCTGCAAATTCAAACAAGCTAACAGATACTATTTGCTAAACTAAGGGCATGGTTGGCTAGGGCTTGTTCTCCTGAATCCATTGATATAAAATTTGTAATTTTTGGACGTGTGGTTTGGAAGTTACAGGGTTTTGAAGTTTGCAAATAATTCTGTTTTCAAATCTGTTTTTAAACAGAATAGGTGACACGCGGCACACTCTGGTTGGACGGTACCGGTTCGGGGTGGATCACGCGCTGCAGACCGTAGGATCTCATTTAGATCGAGTGGCGCAGAGGCACACGATACCTCTTCGCTTATGTTCTATTACAGCCTTACGATCTAGATCTAACGGACGCAATCAATCAAACCACTAACTGGCGGCGCTGCGCTGCAGTGGACGGCGGCGACGGTCAGTCAGTGGCGGCGCTGGCGAAACCGGAGGCGAGATAGGAAGGGAGTAGGCTCACCGAGGTCCCAGTTGGCTGGGGAAGCTCAACGTGTGGTCGACGAGGCAGGGGGCGCACGGGAACGGTGGCGATTGCTCGCCGGAGACTTCGTCGGCGTCGGGTGGTTCTGTCCGCGGTCGAAGGCGACTCTGTAGATCACGCGGAGGCAAGACAGGAGCATGGTCAGGTGCGTAAGACCAAGGTGAAGATGCTCGTGTGATCGAGAAGCAGAGGGGCGGTCGGATTTCACCTGGGGAACGCGCCGGAGTTGGAGACAGACGCGGCGGTGCTCGGAGTTTGTTGAGGACGGTGTTCTGGGGCGCCCGCGGTCGAACGAAGAGCACAGGGAGGATTGTCTGGGAGTGGGGAGTCTGCTAGTGTGCTCGGGGAGGCAGGAGGTGGTGAGTGTTGGCCGGAATTTGGGAAGGAAGCTCGTCGGAGCAGTGATGGTGCAGGGCAAAATAATCGCAGCCTGGGGGCAGAGAGGGGGAGGAGCTTGAGGGAAAATGGAGAGGGAGAGTGGGCGCTTAAGAGGGCGAGGTCGCTGGGCGGAATCACTGCGGCATTACTGCGAATTAACGCGCGGCATCAACGGCAGAAACGGCCGGCGTGGTCGTCGCGAGGAAGGAGACGGGCTGGAGAAGTGGGGTCCGCTGGTCAGTGGGAAAAGAAACGAGGGGGAGGTCCACCAGTCAGTGGCTTTGCGGGCTGTTTCAGCGGTGAGGAAAAACGGTTCGGGGAAAAGAGGGGCAGGTGGGCTGCTGGGCTTAGTTGGGCTTGGCCATTGGGTCAGGTCCAACTCTATTTTTTTTCTTCCTGTAATCTTTTCCTTTTTCTAATTCTGATTTCCGTTTTGAATTTTCAAACAAACAAACATCAATCAAATCGAATCAAACAACACCAAACTTTGTAATATTGAAATTAGTTCTGTTCAGTAACATGGACCAAAGCCCAAAATAAAATAAAATAATAATTTTATTGATCCATTCTTTAATTAAATAAAATGGACCTTTATTTATTTAACATGGTTTGATTTATTTAATAAAATCCTCATTTGAAATCCAAATATTTTCAAAACCAAATCAGTAGGTTTTATTTGAAAATATTGAATACTTGGAATACTTGTTTAAAATAAAATAACATTTTGTTTTAGGGTCCAATACCAATTGAATGAATAGACCTTATTCATTTCATTCAAATAGGATTTGTTTTATTAGAAACTTTATTTTGAAATCTAATATAAAACCAACACACTTCAGTAAGTTTTATTTGAGAATATAAAATATTTGGAAAACTTATTTAAAATAATTTAATAAGTTTTGAGGTTTCAATTTAAAATGGCAAAACCTTTTATTTAAATAAATTTGGACAATAAATTCTTATTAATTTATTTAAATCAACCCTTGTTATTTTTATTCAAAACAATTATGTTTTAATTCCAAAGCTTGGCCAAGGTTTAAATTGGCTTCATAAAATAATCTTTATCTGTGAATCCACTTTTCTTTTGTAAAACAAATCTTTTATTAAAGATCAAAAATAGTAATTCCAAAACATTTTTATTTTGCTTTTATTAAATTTTTAACTCTTTAAATCCCTTTAGGACTTTATTTAATTCAAATGGGTTTGAAGTTCCAATTGATTTCAAAAAGTTTCTTCTGGCTCTGAAAATAAAAAAAAGTTTTATTTTATTCTTTTATGTTCACATTACAGGATTTGGAAAATCTTGGGATGTGACAGGCTACCACCCTTAAAATAAATCTTGTCCCGAGATTTGGGGAGGTTAGAGGTTACAAGCAGGTTCAAACAACTAGAGTACTACCACCCTTAAAATTTTTTCCAAACAAAAATTACATGTTGTCCTTCTTGGAATCCTGGGAAAACTTTTTCTAACCAAATAGTTGCATTTATGTCCTTAGTTTCCATGCTTGACTCATGGACCAAGGTTGAGCTTCTCCATAGGCTTGTTTAACTTGTTCTTCATCTTCTCTGGACAATTGCTTGCATAGTGTCCTGGGTTCTTACAATTGAAACAGTGGATATCCTGGAGTTCTTTGCGTTGTTCTTGTGGACAAGTTGCTACATAATGGCCTGGTTCTTTGCAGTTGTTGCACACCACTTGGTCAATTCCCTTATTTTTCTTGTTCTCTGGGCACTCACTGGAGTAGTGTCCCATTTCCTTACATTTACAGCAATGCACAAGGTGCATGTCTGGTCTTGGCTTCTTGGGTTTCTTTGATCCTTTGAAGTGGGTTGTCTTGTTTGGGGGTACAAGTGGTCCTTTTCCTTTGGTAGATTTGGATCCTTCTTGTTTCCTTTGTTCCACCATGGAGTAGATAGGACATTGGTTAGGAGTATGATCACTTCCTTCACATAGCTAGCAAGTAGCTTGAGAGGTAGGACATTGTCCACTAGGATGTTCTTCTTCACAATTAGGGCATTGACCTTCATGCTCTTTGGAAGTATGATCCTTGTCTCCACAAATAGTGCAAGCTGGGGCTCCATCTAGAACAACATTCTTGTCATCTTTGTTATCATAAACTCCTTTGGGATAGCTTTCTTCCATGCTGCTCATTTGATTAGTCACCTTAAGCATTAGTTGAGATTGTTCTTCCAAAAACTTTTGTAGTGCTGGATCTTTGTCACTATTGTTGGCTGTGAACTGAGCTGTCAGTTGGTTTAACTGGTGTTGGGTTGCTATGAGCTCTTTCATGCTATCAACTTGGTTGGTGTTGGTGTCATCAACCTTGGAGTCTTTTGGAGTAGTCATCTGTTTGGGTTGAAAGGAGATTAGAATAGGCAAGATATTTCTAAGGACTTAATTCTAATCACCCACCTCACAATTCACACAAGCAATGTGCATGCAATCACAGACCAAACATTTCACTCAAACAAGGTTCAAGCACATACTTTGTCAACAGAATATTTTTGTTACTCCACATAAGTTGGTGGTTTTGTCTCAACTAAAGTATGGTGGTCCATCTATATGGTTCACTTGTGATCTTTCCATCCTTCTTGGTTGATTCTTCTTACTTGAGATCATGGTTTCCTTGAGAAAAACTCTTGGTCACAAAACTTCTAATGATGTAGGTTCCTTCTAACTTTTGCATCCCCTCAGTCTCTAAATCTTGAGCAAGTTTTCCTTGTCTCACTTGTAGTCCTTAGTGTCATCCAAGTTGGAGGTCCTTGGTGAATATGCTGAAGATGTTGAAGTAATTAGAGTTGAAGAAGTTGAAAAAGTCCTTTGCACATGGTGTAGTCCTTGGCCATGGGTAGGTTTTTCCATCAAGTTGAAGTAGAAGAGATGTAGAGTTGAAACCAAAATGGTTGGGGAAAGAGTTTACAAGTTTTTGTAAATAAGTTTTGGATTAAAACATAACTCCTATTCTTCTAAGGGTTTTTGTCCAATCTTAGGGTTTACAAATCCTACAGGCAACACAATGCTCTGATACCATCTGTAGAGGTCTCAACCTAATAAGGTAGATTCCTCCTGTGTTTACAATGCTAGTCCCTGGATCAATAGCTAGCACCCACAGTTAAGATGTAATATCAAGATACAAAGGTCATAATATAAATTTATAACCAGGAATAACATAGTTTTATTACATCATACATAGCTCATTTGGCTATTACATTACATTGCAGCGGAATAAATAAAATCATGGGTCCTTCATCTTCAAAGTGCCACAGGCAGATGTTGGTTGTAGACTTTGTAATCCTAATCAATCAATCTTCACTAAAATCAATCAAACCTGCAACATTACAAGTTACAGCCACAAGGATCAATACATTTGAATTGTATTGGCAAGTTTCACTACTTTGTAGAATATAAGTGGATTCTATTACTACATGCATATTTGGCTAAGTAGAGTTTTAGGCTCATTTGCATAAAGCAATATTTTATCCTATCTCTTCAAAAATGGTTTTGGTCCTTTGTCAAATCTCTTTTTCCAAGAATCCCCTTGAACTCCTTGGTAGACACTCAAGTGTTCAAGTCCTTGTCAAAAATCTCTTGAGCTCCTTGGTAGACACTCAAGTGCATCAAGTTTTATAATATCCCATGAGTTCCTTGGTAACCCCAAGTGTTCATGTTTTCATCAAAATCTCTTGAGCACCTTGGTAACCCCAAGTGCATCAAGCTTAACAAAATCTCTTTGAATTCCTTGGTAGACACACAAGGGCATCAAGTTTTTATTTTAGAAGTTGGAATGTCGAGATCTCCCATAGTTCAAACTTTAGTTGCTCAGTATTGTCCATAACCGGGGACATGGCTAAGTACTTAGATTTTATTAACTTCTACAGAAGGAGTACACTTTACCCATATGTCACAATCCCATCTTGTTGCCACCAGTGGCCTACTGGATTAGTGCTCACCAAGATGGAGTACTGGCAGACTGAGAGTGTGGCGAAGTCTTTCCAAAAAGTCCACCCATACATCATTGCTAGCTTGTCTTCAGCCCCCATGAAGCATTCCAGATCCCCATGTCCGGTAACTAAAGACAATGTATGGGTCTTTCTAATGTAGTTGACTAAGCCAGAGCCATAATAGCATGTGGTTGCACACGAAAGCCACAATTGGAGAAGCATGTTCAATCTCTAAGTTTCCTAGGTGGGTTTTCTTTGTAGCACAAGAAAAAGTGTTTACCATAGACATGGCTCCTTTTGTTGCCACCTTCTCCGAAACTTTAAGTATCCTCCACCTAGGTGGTTCGTTGAGTCCTTGTTTTATTATATAAAACACAAGTCCTTTTCTCATCTTTATAAATTCTCAACATGTATCTCTTTTCACAATAAAGCATGGCTAAGCATGTACAACTACAAGATTTTCTCTAAGGAAAGTAAGGGCATCCTATTAGGATTTAGCATAGCATAAGTATAAATCATTTTCATGCATGTTTTCAAAATCCACTAAGTATAATGAAAATAGTAGGACTTTTGTATGAGAGTGTAACTTGCCTTTTTGGAAGGGAATGGTGGTTCACTCCTTGATCTTGCTAGTCTCACACTTTGATAATTTCACTACAATCAATCAAGCAAACACCAAATCAACTAGTATTCCAATAATCAAGCAAACAACATTTCACACACACATAAAACTATGGAATTTAATCATGCATGCAAGCATGCAAAAGATGGTCCTATTTGTAAAGATGGTCTTCACTAAGCTTCTAAACTTTGTAAGTTCCAAATTGGTCATTTTCCAAAGTGGCAAAGCCATTTGCAAAAGGGTTTTAGTCCATAAACCATTTTAAAATCCATTCATTATTTTATGTGGTGAAAAATGTTTTTTATCAAAGAAAAACTTTATGTTTTCACCAAATGAGTTGCTATTGCAAAACTTGGTGTTTTGGGTCAGTAGGTTTGGTCCAAAACATTTTCCCAAAGTTTTCTTTACAAAAACATTTTCATAATAAAAATCAATAATTTTATTTGGCTAGAAAATGGCTAAGTCAATTAATCCAACCTAAACTTTACCAAAATCATTTTCAACACCAAGGGTTGGTTCCTAGGGTCAGTATGGTCACAACAAACCATTTTACAAAAGTTTTAATCCAAAAATCATTTTTAAACAAATTTTATACTCTAAACAAGCATACAAATGTTTCTGCAAATTCAAACAAGCTAACAGATACTATTTGCTAAACTAAGGGCATGGTTGGCTAGGGCTTGTTCTCCTGAATCCATTGATATAAAATTTGTAATTTTTGGACGTGTGGTTTGGAAGTTACAGGGGTTTGAAGTTTGCAAATAATTATGTTTTCAAATCTGTTTTTAAACAGAATAGGTGACACGCGGCACACTCTGGTTGGACGGTACCGGTTCGGGGTGGATCACGCGCTGCAGACTGTAGGATCTCATTTAGATCGAGCGGCGCAGAGGCACACGATACCTCTTCCCTTATGTTTTATTACAGCCTTACGATCTAGATCTAACGGACGCAATCAATCAAACCACTAACTGGCGGCGCTGCGCTGCGGTGGACGGCGGCGACGGTCGGTCAGTGGCGGCGCTGGCGAAACAGGAGGCGAGAGAGGAAGGGAGTAGGCTCACCGAGGTCGCAGTTGGCTGGGGAAGCTCAACGTGTGGTCGACGAGGCAGGGGGCGCACGGGAACGGTGGCGATTGCTCGCCGGAGACTTCGTCGGCGTCGGGTGGTTCTGTCCGCGGTCGAAGGCGACTCTGTAGATCACGTGGAGGCAAGACAGGAGCATGGTCAGGTGCGTAAGACCAAGGTGAAGATGCTCGTGTGATCGAGAAGCAGAGGGGCGGTCGGATTTCACCTGGGGAACGCGCCGGAGTTGGAGACAGACGCGGCGGTGCTCGGAGTTTGTTGAGGACGGTGTTCTGGGGCGCCCGCGGTCGAACGAAGAGCACAGGGAGGATTGTCTGGGAGTGGGGAGTCTGCTAGTGTGCTCGGGGAGGCAGGAGGTGGTGAGTGTTGGCCGGAATTTGGGAAGGAAGCTCGTCGGAGCAGTGATGGTGCAGGGCAAAATAATCGCAGCCTGGGGGCAGAGAGGGGGAGGAGCTTGAGGGAAAATGGAGAGGGAGAGTGGGCGCTTAAGAGGGCGAGGTCGCTGGGAGGAATCACTGTGGCATTACTGCGAATTAACGCGCGGCATCAACGGCAGAAACGGCCGGCGTGGTCGTCGCGAGGAAGGAGACGGGCTGGAGAAGTGGGGTCCGCTGGTCAGTGGGAAAAGAAACAAGGGGGAGGTCCACCAGTCAGTGGCTTTGCGGGCTGTTTCAGCGGTGAGGAAAAACGGTTCGGGGAAAAGAGGGGCAGGTGGGCTGCTGGGCTTAGTTGGGCTTGGCTAGTTGGGCCAGGTCCAACTCTATTTTTTTTTCTTCCTGTAATCTTTTCCTTTTTCTAATTCTGATTTCTGTTTTGAATTTTCAAACAAACAAACATCAATCAAATCGAATCAAACAACACCAAACTTTGTAATATTGAAATTAGTTCTGTTCAGTAACATGGACCAAAGCCCAAAATAAAATAAAATAATAATTTTATTGATCCATTCTTTAATTAAATAAAATGGACCTTTATTTATTTAACATGGTTTGATTTATTTAATAAAATCCTCATTTGAAATCCAAATATTTTCAAAACCAAATCAGTAGGTTTTATTTGAAAATATTGAATACTTGGAATACTTGTTTAAAATAAAATAACATTTTATTTTAGGGTCCAATACCAATTGAATGAATAGACCTTATTCATTTAATTCAAATAGGATTTGTTTTATTAGAAACTTTATTTTGAAATCTAATATAAAACCAAAACACTTCAGTAAGTTTTATTTGAGAATATAAAATATTTGGAAAACTTATTTAAAATAATTTAATAAGTTTTGAGGTTTCAATTTAAAATGGCAAAACCTTTTATTTAAATAAATTTGGACAATAAATTCTTATTAATTTATTTAAATCAACCCTTGTTATTTTTATTCAAAACAATTATGTTTTAATTCCAAAGCTTGGCCAAGGTTTAATTTGGCTTCATAAAATAATCTTTATCTGTGAATCCACTTTTCTTTTGTAAAACAAATCTTTTATTAAAGATCAAAAATAGTAATTCCAAAACATTTTTATTTTGCTTTTATTAAATGTTTAACTCTTTAAATCCCTTTAGGACTTTATTTAATTCAAATGGGTTTGAAGTTCCAATTGATTTCAAAAAGTTTCTTCTGGCTCTGAAAATCAAACAAAGTTTTATTTTATTCTTTTATGTTCACATTACAGGATTTGGAAAATCTTGGGATGTGACACAACAACACATCTACAACCGAAGAGATCTCTGTCACTTCCCTTGGAAACTAGAGGCATAAATCCACTATCGAGCATAAATACCCCCTCTTGGGGTCACTAGCAACTACTTGGACAAGATAGCTACTAACAACGGAGAGCATGCAAGATCACAAACAACACAGACATGATAGAATCATAAAGAACAAACAATTAATCAAACCAACATAATAATCTCAATATCCATCGGATCCCCGCAAACACAACATGCATGATTACAAATAGATTATATCTTGATCATGAATGGAGCTCACAAGATCTATACATGAAAGCACAAGGAGGAGATACAACCATCTAGCTACTACATGGACCCATAGTCAAAAGTGGAACTACTCACGCATCATACCGGAGAGAAGGCCTCCAGGATGATCTCCCCTCCGGCAGGGTGCCGGGAAGCACTTCAGATCCCCCTAATCTAGGGACGACGGTGGTGGCGGCTACAGAGGTTTCGTGGAATATTGATCGGGTACTTATGGTTTCTACATCGGGGGCTTCTTATAGGCGAAGAGGTGAGGCCGGGAGGCGACCAGGGGGGCCCACACCCTGCATAAGCCCGGGCCCACCCCTGGCCGCGCCTAGGGGTGTGTGGCCGCCCTGGCTTGCGTCTCCCTCTCGTCTTCTGGATTCTTGTCCCCCATGGAAAATTATTGACTTTGGCTTTTGTCCCATCCAATTCCAAGAATATTGATTTTCTGCCTTTTTGGAACCAAAAACAGAAGATAACAGGCAACTGGCATAGTGGCAACTTGTTAATAGGTTAGTTCCAGAAAATATATAAAAACACCTCAAAGTGTAGACAAAGGAAAGCAAATTAGATACTAAACAAGCATGGAGCATAAAAAATTATAGATACGTTTCCGACGTATCAAGCATCCCCAAGATTAGCTCTTGCTCGTCCTCGAGTAGGTAAGTGATAAAAAGAATAATTTTTTAGGTGACATGCACCTTCACAATGAAGATCTAACCATTTGCAAGCATTGAAAGCTGGGATCAAAGAACTCTAAACATGAACATGAAAGATGGAGTTCTAACAATAGAACATAGTAATTATGCATGCAACATGACAAGCTACAAACAAAGATCATGAATAACATGCATTAAAAAACATTTGTTTGTTTCACATATAGAAAACATAGCATAGTGGCATTCAGCTTGTCCCTCATAGAGTAGCAAATAGATGCATAGGACACCTTAAAAGTTCACAAGGGTGACTAGAAACAAATAGCACAAGAACAAGTAATATCACAATATGCATCAATCAATAAGTGTTGGGACACTGCACACAGAATGACAACTATGCTCTCTTAATTGTGCCTAAAGGTAGAAGGTGGAGACTCAAATAATGGTGGAAGAAAGGCCTTTCACAAAGGTAAGCAGGGATTTCAAGTTTCAAAAGGAGCTTCCAAAAATTATGGTACTTGTTAGCTTTCAGCCCTCATTGCCCCTATCATAAGCATCTTGAAGTGATTAAGGTTAAAGTGAACAAAGATGGAGTATATGCTTGATGAAGTATAAGTTGGCAATCTCAAGTCCCTTGAATACAAGGGCCACACCTCATGCTACTCAACTTCAGTCACCTGTAAGTTCTTGTCACTGTAAGTATTTGCATATCACAGAGAACCGCAAACAGGGTACCCCTTGCACATGGTACATGAGCTATCCCATAAACAAAATGACAAGGCAAGCAGACAATGAGCATCTCAGCGATCTTTTTACTTACCATGTGCATAGCTTTTTATTGAGGATGCTTCATAGATAGCTCACTATGGTGATGCTACAAGTTTCCACCATGATTAGGCATGGAAAGGATAGCGGCCCAGGCGTTTCTATAACACAAAATATAAACTCCATGGACTTACAAGTTCCCTCTTTATTTCACACCGGTGACATCCATATACGAAAGAGCATGATATCAACTGAGTACAAAGTACAAGTGCAATGTTGAAAACGTTCCCCGTGGCAGCACGGTTCTGCTAATTCCAACGTATAAGTGCAAGCATATACAACATAGATGACACAATGGTTCAAGTTTATTAGGGGCAAAGAATATAAAGTGTGCCACCAAGTTTGTGAGGGCTTTAATCACTAAGTTTTCACATAAAAATAGTTTTTAATTGGAAGATAGCTAAAAACAAGAATATACTTGGAATGGTGTAACACACCATGCATAGGAATTTGTAGTGGACACTTTGGAATAACTTGGTTTCTTGGGAGTTGGAAGCATGAGTAGATATTACTCATACAAGTGGAGGCTAGCAAAAGACTGGGAGCAACCAACTAAGAGAGCAATAATGGCCATAATCATGCAGTGCAAAAAAGCATTACTAATCGAAGCATAGAGTGGTACTACAAGTCAAGGACTAAATGATCATAGAGGCTATGGTGACTTGTCATAGTCATAACATGGTGTGAGCATGTGCCAAGTCAACCCAAACAAACCTCAAAGGAGAATACCACAATACTATGCTTTTGCATTCTAAAACAACGCATAATTTCTTCAAGGCATACTAAGCAATCCCAATTGTTTGGAACAAAACATGTTACAGCAATAATCACTAAGCATAAAGTCAAAAAAAACACCTAGCATGTCATGCTAAAGTCTAAGTCACAGTCAATGCAATCTCCTCTTGCACTTCCAAGAAAGAACTTACTACTCCTTTCCAACACCAAGCAACTTATTTGCAACAACACAGCAAGAACGGGGGGTCCAAACTACTTTATTCAAGCAAACTAAACAACCTAAGCAAAGCAAACGAAAACTAAGACTCTCCAAGAACAACACAACAGTGCATGAAACAATAAAAATGAAGTCTCTAGACAGAACTGAGCTTTTTATTGATGAAGAAGGGGATGCCTTGGGCATCCCCAAACATTGACACTTGTACCTCTTGGATATTTCTTGGGGTGACACCATGGTGGCATCCCCAAGCTTGAGATTTTGTCCATTCTTCATCTCATTGCATCATTCTCTCTCTACAACTGAATTTTTTTATTCATACAAAACTTCACACAATCTTCATTAGCAACATTAGTTTATTCAAAAGATATTAGACCTCTAGAAAAGCTTTGGAATAGCAAGATTTTTCACTAAAAACACAAGCTACTATAGTAACTCATTCAAAAAGCTCAATTCCCCAAAAGAGAACTCAAAAAGGAATAAATAAGAAGCAAATGCAAATAATGGCAAAAATCTGTCAAAATAGACCAGCAGGTAGAAACCGATTTTTTCGAACATCTTCTGTTGCTCAAATAAAAATGTTGAACTAACGAAAGTTATCTAACATACTTGGGGATTTATTCGTAAATTTTGAGCTCAATCCGAGTTACAGAGACTCCTCGCGATTTTTTTTGGTAGAGGAGAGAAATCTGTTTCGGGACAGCAACTCCCCAAATCTTACTTTCCTCTCATTAGAGGTCATGCTTGGCACAAAAATCAAACAAAAAGGATAAGGAGAGGTCATTACTGAAGTAATAACTTCCAAGACTCAAGGAAACTCTTGGGTTATCTCCCAACAAGTACTTTTCTTTAACGCCTTTAAGTTAGGCACAAGAAGCAAGAAGAATCAAGTATTTTCAAATGAATAAGCATTAACATCAAACCTTGCTTTCAAAGGAGGAGCGAAAAGCAACTTCTCTCTCATCATAGGGAAGTGTTCAATACCTTTCTTGAATGGAAAAGGATATTTAATGGTGCCTTCTTTCATATCAATGATGGCACCAACTGTTCTAAGAAAATGTCTTCCCAAAGTAATAGGACTACAAGCATTGTATTCAACATCCAAAACATAGAAATCAACATGGACATAAGCATTGTTAACCATAATTAGAACATCATTAACACTCCCCATGAGTTTCTTCTTAGCATTATCATTAAGTGGGACATCCAAATAACAATCTTCCAATGGTGGAAAATCAAGCATTTCATAAGTCTTCCTAGGCATAATAGAGACACTAGAACCAAGATCACATGAAGCCTTGAGATCAAAGTCATTCACTTGCATATTAATAATGGGTTCCCAACTATCTTCTACTTTCCTAGGAATAGAAGCTTTGTGTTTTAACTTCTCTTCCTTAATTTTAACAAGAGCATATGTAATGTGTTTGGTGAAAGCAACGTGCATATCACTAGCATTAGGACTTCTAGCAAGCTTTTGTAGGAACATAATCACTTCAGAAATATTGCAACCATCAATATCAAAATCAAACTTAGCATCACTAGTAGTAGGCTCAATAGGATTAGGCATAGTAGGAGTAGGAACATGGACTACTTGTGGTTTAGTGGTGATAGTGCACACACTATTGTTTCTATCAATTTCAGCTTCCCTTTCCACTTAGCATGAAGTTGGGCTAACAATCTAACATTTTCATCAATAGTAACTTGTATGGCATGAGTGGCAGCAAAGGTGTTTTCCATGGTTTTAGGTTTAGCAGCCATTTTATTAATCAAGCAAGACTGGGCTTCAGACAAAGAGGATATATTTTTCTCAGCACTCAAAAATTTTGATTATAAACTAGGAATTTCTTTATTCAGATTCTCAAGCTGATGACTAATGTTTTTCAAGATAATAGATTGTTCCTCCATAGTTTTAGTGAAAATATTATTTTTCTCATATTGCATCTGCATAAAGTTCTTAGTGGATCTCTCTACTTCTAGAATCCTTTCTTCACTAGGCATTCCAGATCTACCATGATAAACATTTCCACTAGGAGGATAAGGCCTATAATTACCATAAGTATTGTTGCCAAAATTGTTGTTTCTAATGAAGTTCACATCAACTTGCTCTTCTTGAGCAACCAAAGAGGCTAAGGGAACACTATTAGGATCTAAAGGAGCTTTCCCATTAACAAGCATAGCCATAATAACATCAATCTTATCACTCATAGAGGAAGTTTCCTCAACAAAATTTACCTTCTTACCATGTGGATCTCTCTCAACATGCCATTCAGAGTAGTTAACCATCATATTATAAAGGAGCTTTGTTGCAGCACCCAAAGTGAGGCACATAAGGTACCTCCAGTAGCTGAATCCAACAGGTTTCTTGAGGATAAGTTCAAACATGCACAAAAAGTCTGGATAATCATACAAGCAGTGTGAAAGTGTAATTGCCCCTATGTGTGGTTTTGGTGATTAATGACAATCCCTATGGACTAATGTTTTCACTGAGTTTTATATGAACGAATATTCCATAGGTCATGCTTGTAGTCTATGTGTTGGATTCAAGTATGGATTCCATGAAGATAAAGATATATCTTGAGTATTGGCATCAAGATCATCGAGTTGAAGAGAAGAATATGATATGATCAAGATCTTGAGAGTGTGATCTCAATAGAAGAATTCAAGATATAGCTCTAAGACGGTGTCATGATAGCCTCATTAGTTTATCTATGATTGACTAAGATTTAGAGCATGTAATCAAATTAAGAGTTTTTTATATACCTCAAGATATTGAGATGGAGCATGATAAGATACATGGTTGACCTATACAAAGAGTAAAGAGTGATTTCAAGTTGATCAACACATGAAGCATAAAGAATGTACCACATGATCTTGTGGTATGATAAGCCTTGTCAATTATGCATCATGAACTAACCCATTATTTATGTGCCTTTGCATTTTCTATATGGGATATGTATCTTTCCATGGTTATGCTTCAAAAGTGAAGATCTTATATAGCCCATGAGAGGATGACATCAAGTGGTGATCGTCATCAAGGTTGAGAAGGGAAAGTTCAAGATAAGCATCTCGAGAAGATCATTTGCTTGAAGCCTGCCATCCATATTGGTGATAATGGACATGTGAAGACATGTATTAATGAAGCTATCCAATAATGGTGTATGGGAGAGCAAATTAGGAGCCTTCACGAAGCAACAATGATCAAGTGATGCATTCTTGCTTGGATGGAGATTGAAGTGTTGTCATCAAGATCAAGTGGGATGCGCAAGGCAAAGGTATGGCCTTGCTAGGTTTTCCTTTTACCGGTCTCAAGGTGGTTGTTGGGAGACCGGGTTATAGGATACATAGCCGCACTATTAAGAGGGGCTTTAAGTTGGGTAACTTGATCACATCGTCATAGGGAGCTCAATCCTTTGCATACTTTGCATCTTCCTATTTTGTTGATTCTTGGTGTTTCTCCATGTGAGGTTCTTGAGCTTGTTTCTAGCTCTTCAACAAGCCCAAGTTCATCGAAAATGGAATTCGTATGCATGTTCTATGGCATTTTCGAGTTTGAAGGTTTTATTGGTTCTTCGTGTAGGGAGGCTTCTTACCTTTCTTTATTTTGTTCTATCCTTCTTTGCTGTACTATGATGTTTCTCTGCACCATCTTGTAGGGCTTGTTGTCCTCGTCAAAACAAGCCCAATATCATTGAAATCGGAGTTCGGACGCAAAAGTTATCGCCATTTTCATGTGCCATGTTTGGTTCCAGCTGAATTCCGACGGGAATTCCGGCGGACCGAGTCTATGGCCGGAAATTCCGGCAAACCGCCGAAAAACTGTTCTGTATGCTGTTTTGGTTTGTACCGGAACTTCCGATTTTGAACGGAAATTCCGGCGGCTGATCCGGTGGCGCCAGTTTCGTCGCCAGAACGTGTTCGCCCAACGCATCTTGCTTCCAACGGTCATCCCCCTTGAAGGGGTATAAAAGGGGGGCTTCTTTCCCAAAGTTCTAAGGCTCTTGAGCACATTTTTGACCTCCATTGTTGACCTCTTTGTTCTTTCTTCCTATCCCTTCCCTTCTATGATTCTTGCATATTTTTGAGGGCTTTGGAAGAGAAGATCTAGATCTACAATCCCCACCAATCAATTCCTCCTCTAAGTGAGGGGAACCCATTGGATCTAGATCTTGGAGTCATTTGTTGGTTTCCACCATTGTTATTCCTCTCTAATTCCTCCCTAGAACTTGTTGCTTTGGTGGGATTTGAGAGTGAAGGATTTGAGCACCCTTGGTATTCTTGCTTTGCATTCTTGCATAAGTGTTGAGCTCTCCATTACGATTTGTTCGAGTGAGAGACCATGAGCTTGTTCCTCTTGGAGGGTGACCTCCTAGTTGGCTTGGCGGTTGGTACCGCGGTGTCCTCTTCGTGGAAGATTGTGAAGAGACCTGGGCTTCTCCTTCGTGGAGCTTGTGAAGTGGTTGTGGAGCTTGCCATCTCCGGAGTGGAGGAAAAGCTAGCCATAAGGAAAGGGCCTATTCCTTCTTGGGATAGACTCGGAGAAGAAGGTGAGCCTCTGTGGCGCGTGAGGAATCCTTCGTGGAACCTCACACCTCTCCAACGTGACGTAGCCCCCTTCCCAAAGGTGGTGAACACGGGAATACATCTTCGTCTCCGCGTGCCTCGGTTATCTCTATATCCGAGCTTACTTTCCTTGTGATAGCCATCGAGCTTGAAGTACTTATATCTTGCTTATCACTTGTGGTATATTTATCTTGTGCTATCTTGCTTAGCTTAATTTGTTGTTGGTGCACTTAGTTGAGCCTATTGTAATTAGGTTTTGTGCTTGTAAAATAAACGTTAGTTTAATTCCGCATTCTATCAAGCCAAAACCGTAATAGTTTTGAAATTGCCTATTCACCCCCCTCTAGGCGACATCTCTATCCTTTCACAGTGAGTCCATGAGTGGGACAATTCTTAACCAAAGATTTCATTCTTTCCCAAGCTTGAGCAACATGTTCATTATCAAGTTGTTTAAATTTCATAATGTCACTTCTCATAGATATAATCTTAGCAGGAGGATAGTACTTTCCAATAAAAGCATCTTTACACTAAGTCCAAGAATCAATACTATTTTTAGGCAAAGATAGCAACCATTCTTTAGCTTTTCCTCTCAAGGAGAAAGGAAAAAATCTTGAGCTTAATAATATCTCCATCTACATCTTTATACTTTTGCATCTCACAAAGTTCAACAAAGCTATTGAGATGGGAAGCAGGATCATCAGAACTAGCACCAGAAAATTGCTCTCTCATCACAAGATTCAACAAAGCAGGCTTAATTTCATAAAAGGTAGCATCAGGAGCAGGTGGAGCAATAGGTGTGCTAAGGAAATCATTGTTGTTTGTGCTAGTGAAGTCACACAACTTGGTGTTCTCAGCAGAGTTCATTTTGGCAAAGGTGGGCAAGCCAAAAACAGCAGCAGCAGCTAGAGCAAGAACTAATTTTTTTGGATTTTTTGAAAAGAGGCAAACAAAACCAAGAAAAAGAAACAAAGCAAACTAAAAACAAAGTAAAGAGAAAGGAAGTGGAGGACTCCCCTAGTGAAGACGTCCTTAGCCTCCACGGCAACAGCGCCAGAAAATAGCTTGATGGTGCTAGTTAGCACTTCATTGGGAACCCCAAGAGGAAGGTGTGAAGCAGCACAGCAGCAGTTTTCCCTTAGTAAGAAACCAAGGTTATCGAACCAATAGGAGGAAGGAAACGTCACACAGGAGTTGCAAGCAACGCGGATACCTACACAACACAAACTCAAGACTTTGCCCCAACTAGACAGTGAGGTTGTCAAGATCACCAGTTTGCTGTAACAAATGATTAAACGTACGGTGTGGAAGGTAATGGTGGTTTGCAGCAAGTAAACAAGTAATAGTGGAATATGTATCAATGGTAAAGATTGGACCGGGGTCCATAGTTCACTAGATATGCTCTCCTTAGATAAACAACATGGCATGAAGGGTAAACAAATTACAGCAGGGCACTTGACAGGAACTGAGCAAGGCATAACAATGCAATACTAGTCAGAAAGATCCTATGAGATTCGATTGGGCAATACAACAAGATACATAGACCACCATCCAACTGCATCTATGACTAGAAGTCCACCTTCAGGTTATCATCCGAACCCCCTCCAGTATTAAGTTGGAAGCAACAGACAACTGCTTTAAGCAAAGTGTGTAAGGTAAACAGTCCACATGTTCCATGAACAAGAGACTGTTGTTTTCTCCCTAGTGGCAACAACACATCTACAACCGAAGAGATTTCTGTCACTTCCCTTGGAAACTAGAGGCATGAACCCACTATCGAGCATAAATACCCCCTCTTGGAGTCACTAGAAACTACTTGGCCAAGATAGCTACTAACAACGGAGAGCATGCAAGATCACAAACAACACAGACATGATAGAATCATAAAGACAAAAACATTAATCAAACCAACATAATAATCTCAATATCCATCGGATCTCCGCAAACAAAACATGCATGATTACAAATAGATTAGATCTTGATCATGAACGGAGATCATAAGATATATACATGAAAGCACAAGGAGGAGATACAACCATCTAGCTACTACATGGACCCATAGTCCAAGATGGAACTACTCACGCATCATACCGAAGAGAAGGCCTCCGGGATGATCTCCCCTCCGGCAGGGTGCCGGGAAGAACTTTAGATCCCCCCGATCTAGGGACGACGGTGGCGGCGGCTACAGAAGGTTTCGTGGAATATTGATCGGGTACTTAGGGTTTCTGCATCGGGGGCTTCTTATAGGTGAAGAGGAGAGGCCGGGAGGCGACCAGGGGGCCCACACCCTGCCATGCCTAGGGGGGGTGGCCGCCCTGGCTTGCGTCTCTGTCTCGTCTTATGGATTCTTGTCCCCCACGGAAAGTTATTGACTTTGACATTTGTCCTGTCCAATTCCGAGAATATTTATTTTCTACCTTTCTGGAACCAAAAACAGAAGAAAACTGGCAACTGGCACTGTGGCAACTTGTTAATATGTTAGTTCCAGAAAAGATATTAAAAAACCTCAATGTATAGACAAAGCAAAGCAAAGTAGATACTAAACAAGCATGGAGCATCAAAAATTATAGATACGTTTTTGACGTATCAAATATGCATGTGGAGGCAATGCAATCTTGGGAGAAGATTTCTCTCCGCAGGAGAACTGACTTCTTGCGAAACCATACAGAATCCAACTATTCGTTATTTTCATACTTTCTTAATGAATTCTATTTTTGGGAAAGGAGATGTCAGGGCAATGGCAGGCCCTGAAATGAGCGTGATCCACATGGCCCTGCACCCCGAGATGGAGCACAAGGTAAACTTGGGTGCTCTGCTCATCCAGCATTTTCGCTGCCAACAAGCATCTTCCACTAGGGACATCCGCTATGAAATTTTGGTCACACAGATCGCCTACACAAGTGGTTTTGTCATGCCACAGGAAAGAGTCGTGGCTGGCAGTAAGACGCTGGATGATATTCACATGGCTAACACCAAATTCATGGGGGTCTATAGACCCCAACGCTCCCTTCGTGCTTATTAGTTTTATTTTGAGCCTAGCGGTGAACTCCACCAAGTTTTGCTTCCTCTTGTCCAAGATTTTGGTTTGCCAGGTAAACAAAATTGGGTCCTCACAGAGGAGGAGTTCCAGCAGGGACTGATCTTCTCAGGGAGGATTACACCACCAGGAGGTCATCCCAACTGGGAAAATGCAGCAGCTGGCCAACAACAACAAGGGCAAGAAGGAGAGGATTGAAACGCGGAGGTTGGGATCACTACTAGGAAAATGCATGTTTGTGGCGCACATGGAATGGCCATCCATGGCGCACTAGCAGTGCGCCACTAGCCTCGCACTATGGCTATCTCCTATCTATGGCGCACTGCCTGGTGCGCCACGGTTGTGTCGAGATAGGCGTACTGCACCTGCTAGTGCGCCACGGCTATGTGGGCAGGTGCACTACGCGTTGTACTTCTGTGGCGCACGTTGCAGTGCACCACTAAGCTGCGCAGGTGCGCTTTAGATGTGGTGCGCCACAAAAGCTAGGTCATGTGCGCCACGGGTGTTTTTTTGTTTGTTTTTTTAATTTTAGAGCCAGATGATATACAATACAGATTATATACAATATTACAGGCAGATATACACACACAGATACAAGATATACAATTATATATATAAATACACAATTTACAAAACAAGATTGAAACAAATACATATAGATAAGTCTCATACATGAATACATAGTATAAGTTACATTGTTTCGATCAAGTTACAAAGTAGTTGGTGACATGCGAATACATGTGTCTCGAACAAGTTAGAGCTCGGAAGCTCGCCTAGACATCTAAACTAGCTAGACACAAATGTGGGATAAACAACCAAAGACGATAAGCATGATCACCGCGACGAAGGTGTAGGTCTTCATCCGGCTCTTCGTCCTAACTCCCACTAGATAGCGCGTGTATATAGCTTCCGCCTCCGCCATAGTGTTGTACCCTTTGTAGCTATTGCCGCTGAAACGGTGCACCTATCTCCGGCAGTCTTCCCAATCATCGTAGACTCCGGGAACCCGTCCCTTGTACACAACGTACCACGTCATCTACAAGTTGACAATAATAATTAACCGGTGATTGAAAAAACATGTATAATTAAAGTCGCATATGAAGATACACTTATAGAAAGTACTCCTAAATCAAAAATACCAAACTCAAAAAGCATGCCTCATATATAACTAGGTTGTTCGACACAGGAATATGCTACGATAGAACTGTCCGACAAGTAGGATGCATAACACCTAGACCTGTGCATAGCATAAGGCGGACAATCCCATCCCATCGCAACACATTCACATATATAGTGTGCCACGACATTTCAATTATCGGCATTATTCTCGAAAAAGACCAAAGTAACTCAAAAAGAATGCCTCATATATAACTAGCTATGTCGTTGGACACAGGAATATGCTACGACGGAACAGTTAGCCAAGTAGGATGCACAACACCTGGACCTGTACATATCACAAGGCTAACTATCCCGTCGTAGCACATTCACATATATAGTGTGCCACGACATTTCAATCATTGGCATTATTCTCGAAAAAGACCAAAGTAACTCGAAAAGAATGCCTCATATATATATACATAGGTCGTTGGACACAGGAATATGCTGCGATGGAACTGTGAGCCAAGTAGGATGCACAACACCTGGACTTGTGCATATCATAAGGCTCACAATCCCGTCGTAGCACATTCACATATATATTGTTCCACGACATTTCAATCATTGGCATTATTCTTGAAAAAGACCAAAATAAATCAAAAAGAATGCCTCATATATAACTAGCTATGTCGTTGGACACAGGAATATGCTACGACGGAACCGTGAGCCAAGTAGGATGCACAAGACCTTGACTTGTGCATATCACAAGGCTCACAATCCCGTCATAGCACATTCACATATATAGTGTGCCACGACATTTCAATCATCGACATTATTCTCGAAAAAATACTAATAAAGTAAGTAAAAAAGAAGGACCAAAGTGAGCAAAGGACCAAAGAGTAAGCAAAAAACCAAGCATGGATTGATATATAATAATAATAAGCAAAAGAAGTAAGCGATGATTCATAAACCTAATAGGATAAGTAGTAGCATGTACACTTGTCCACACACACACAAAGGTCATATATAGTTTGGAACTACAACTAGGCCAACATCAAGCCTTCTGGCTCGGCTTAGGGAACGGAAGGACGCCTTGTCTCGTCATGAAGTTCCTATAGTCACCCTGCATCTCTAGGCGATCTTCTATGTCATGGTTATTCGGGATATTTCCTCCGTAGAAGATCCCCCCGAAGTCATGACATCACGAAAGATGATTGCCCCAAACTGCTGTTGGATGCGATACATCTCTTGTCTAATATCTGAATCAGTGATCTTGGCCTTTGCTTCGGCCCACTGTTTGAGATGATCTGGCAGCGTAGAATTCTGCTGGTCTAGTAGGAACGCTCTCATGTGATGGAGTGCGTAGTAGGCTTCCTTCTTACTGCTTTCTAGCTGCTTCATGCACGGGAACTCCGTTACGTGGTTGAAGACGTGCCTACCGAACTTGACCTTCATATGCACGAAGGTGGTGCCTTCCGTCGAGGCATAGCCAGTGAGAGCACCATCCAGAACTTCCTTGATCTTGTCGTAGTTTTTCTTATTTTCTAGA
Organism: Avena sativa; assembly: GCA_916181665.1. Taxonomy (NCBI): domain Eukaryota; kingdom Viridiplantae; phylum Streptophyta; class Magnoliopsida; order Poales; family Poaceae; genus Avena; species Avena sativa. The sequence goes on along the minus strand of OV702281.1, from coordinate 382,882,601 downwards.
CTCCCCGAGTTGAAATACGTGGCGTGGGAATGCTTCGGCGATAAGGAGATGAGCATGCAGTGTTCATCTCTGCGCAAAAAATTCAAATGTAATGTGTTGGAAAAAGAATGATGATAATCTAATAAAGCCAATCGACGGTGGCGAGTGAATAACGACTTACTCGGGAAAGTAAGGCACGAGAAAGTATTCCTTTGTCTTGTTCGCCACGAAGATTCTTTTTAGGTACGAGGCCACGATACGCCGTTCAGCGGGGGAACCCAAGCAGCCATCACGCATGTAGTAGGGGTCCACTATAGCGATGCCCGGTGTGTTCTCTCTAATGATCTGCATGGCCAGGCTGAGAGAAAACATGCGGACCATGGTATAGTGCAGCGGGTATAGGTGGAACATATTGAAGATGTCGTCGAACCGCAGGAAGAACAGATCCGCAGGGGCATTGTCGACGAAGCCCAAGCCTGGTGGCACCTTAACCACGAATACCGGGTGCGAGGGATGTTTCTCCGCTAGAAGGCGTCTCTCTATCGTCAGCACGCCGTCATGCACACTCTGTAGTTCCGTACTGGCGAGCCTCCGAAAATTCTTAGGTAGCATGGGCTCACCCGCCACATGAATCCTCCACATAATACCCTTGGGTCTTGGTGGCCCGTCCCGAAACCTGATCGGATTCGCAGTTGACGCCACCGGCTGGCTCGAGGTGCTCGATTTTCTTTTCCTGCCTTTTTTTCCTTTTGAGAGCGGGCAGGCACCGCAATCTGAGCACCGGCCGCCCTATGTAGTGTGTCAGGGCTTAGAATAAAGGGTCAGTTGGTTGTATCAGCTGGCTCTATAAAGGCGCAAGTTGGAGGCGTCTCCTAAGAACCAAACAGACGGTTGGTGATAGTGGGTTTCTCTGTGGGGCCACCAGCTAGGTCTTCGTTGCTAAACTGAGTGTTGAAGAAGTGATCATTCCAGTCTTCGTCGTCCTCGGCCGGATCCTGCACCATGTGCATATCATCAACATGATCATCCGACCCACCGCGTGGAGGTGACGGCGAGGGCGGTAAGGGGGCCTTGCCACCGCTTGTCGCTGGCACGACAGGCGGTGATGTTGTCTGTGGCGTGATGGCCCCCGCCGTCCCCAAATGGATCATGCGCTTTGGCCATTGCAAGAATAAGCCAAAGCAACTTCTGAGGACAGTCGGCTCTTCTCCATCCGCTCCTGGGGGTTGAATGGGAGGTTCCAGGTCATCGCAGCCCCTTAGCACCCAACTAATTTTAACCCTATGCACGCTATCTGGCATTGTCCTTGAGTGGAACATGCGCTGCAAGGGTTGAATGATGGTACCCTTGGCAACATCAATAAGAGAGTGCAAGGAACATCCGTCTGCGGAAAACATGTATGGCGTCGTCAGAGATGCCATAAGAGTAATAGATGGCGTGAAAGGCGGTAAAGCAATTTGTTTACCGTGATGGCGTCGAGATCGGCTAATGTCGAGGCACCGCATACGGCGACGGGCGTGCAAGAGACGGAGGGGATGCTTGATGGCGCGGTGCTGGCCGCCGGTGTATTCTCCCTACCGGGTGCTTGGAGCTCCGGTGCTGCTGTGACGATGGCAGGGGGCCACGAACATGTCCGGCGCCGCGGTGATGGCAGGGGGAGTCACCAACACTTGTGGAGCCGTGGTGCTAGCGGGCGGAGTCACGAACACATAGTTCGCCTGATTTTTCGGCGCCGCGTTGTTCGAGTGGCTGTTGACCATGCTTGGAATCGGGCACGGCCCTACTCGACCACCCGCACTCCAGTTCGCTATTGACTCCACCAAGGTAGGCAGGATGGACGTGAGGGTGATTGCCAGGTTGTCTTGGATGTTCTGCGGGATCCGTGCCACTTGTTCCTTAAGTTCTTGAACCTCGCGGTTTTCCTCCTCGCTCCTTACCGACGGCACCACACGCATCCTCGGTGGTGGACCAAAATGATCCACCCAATTCTTACCCCGAGGCCGGCCAGACGGCCAGCCGACGACGACTTCTACGTAACCGGCTCTATTTTATTGGCCCGGCTCATCGCCCTGTTAAAAGGGTTATCCCACCGGGTGGCCGTCGTCGACCCCTGGGATGAGGAACCCTAAGATCCATGACTAGCAACAATTTCCTCCTCCTGAAGAATAAGAAACAGTGAACCATTTAGAAACTAGACTTCATCGATTAGAATGCAATCGAGTTGATCCGTGGTAATTAGATTACTTACCACAATTTCCTCGAATTCCTTCACCACAGGATCCGCGGTGAGTTGTTTGGTTTTTGGGTCCACATGGTAATGGGCCCTGATGAAGTTTCGAACCTGCCCAGGTTCAAATTTCACAAAGGGGTTTTCTATCCCCTTAGATCTATACTCTTCGTCCTCCTTATTCCATTTGGCCTCTGCGGTTCTGTATCCACCAGATCCGAGATGGTGATGACCTATATTCATCGCCTGCAACACCTTTCCCTGATTACTATTGGCTAGGGATCTTTCGGATTCATACCTCTCCTTGAACTCCTGGAACTGATCTTCGGTGATTTGCGGGCCAATCTTCTGGATATCCTCGATACTTTTGCCTTCTTTATAGATCTTCTTCTTTATCCGGGTTCTCCAGCTGGCCAGGGCGGTGCTCATCTTTGTGAGGGCGGATTTTTTTACTTTGTTCCCATGATAATTTGTGTTCTGATACTCAGCAGGGAACTTGTATCTTGCGTGCAGCTTCTAAAAGAGGAGTGTGTGCAAGTGGCCATTATCTTTATGCCGGAGATTCTCGGTGTTGATCGAGATGGTTGTCCGGGTGATCGCCGCCACTTGCCCATTGTACCCTCTGACGACAAGGTCAGGCTCCAAAGGAACCCCTGTTGGGCTCACTTCAGTAATTTCCTCCCTAACGGTGCCGACCGTGTTCGGGCGTCGTTCCTTCGGCTTCTTCTTCTTCTTAGGAGGATTGCTAGCACTCCCTGTGCCCTCGCCGCCATCAGTGGTTTCATCACCCGTTGTTCCTTCGGCTTCTTCCTCCGCGTCTTCCATCTCATCATCCTAGTTCTCCGAAGGATGGTATTCGTCATCGTCTTCTAGCCGCTGGGCCGCCTCCCAGAATGTCAATTGTTTATTCGGAGGTCCGAGTTCTCCTTCAGCGCTGATGCGCTTAGAACATCCAGCATCATCGTTGTCACACATCTTTGCACTAATAAAAAACAAATAATTGGTTAAATGCACGGAAAAATCCGGCATGACCTTTGCTAATTTTCTTAAACTAGGAGTGCCTGATTTCTGCCGAAACGGAAGTTAATCAACATTCCGGCAAAAATCAGGACTCATTTCATACAAGAACCTGCATACAGATCATACACCTACATCATGGACTTGCCATTTCAAAACTGATATGTTGCATAGGAGATTCACAGTAGTAAAAAAAATCAATGTATACATAGCTACATGTGCAAAAATTTCCTCCTCTACAGCAATAACAACATCTTATCTCCACAAATCACTCACATGGACAGGGTTTTTTATTTGTTTTGACGGATCAAAGCTGCTGGTGATAAATGAATTACAGAAATGGATTGTTTTCATATAGTACAGAGAACCATCAGAGAAAGCTGCTGGTGCAAAAATTTCGTCCGCTACACTTTTCTGTGTGTGGAAACTAGATAAAAAATCACATTGATTTATTACAGGCTGGGAGCATCATCAGAACCATCTATATGTGGATGTTCCACTGAAAAACACGAAAGTCACAGAACTTTCTATAATACACAGAAGCAACAAGTCAATATTTTAGCTGCAGGTCATTATTTGAACTATTAAAACAGTTTCATTTGTATCTTTACCATGTTATGTTGTTTCTCTGAGATTTTGAAACACCATGCTCTCAATGTGTCTCATACAAGTTGGCTTGCAGACCCAAAATGCTAAAGAGAGATAGCTAGAACAAATTTGGTCGACATGCTAACATGCTACCAGTTGGTGTATGCCACACAGGCATAATGTTCATCTCAGAAGCATCCACACAGGCAAGCATACAATCTTGAAGAAATAAAAATTTAGAATAATGTTCATCTCAGAATAATTTATCTAGGGGCTAAGACAACTAGGAAAGGAAGTTGCTTGTAGTGCTAATCCATGCAACCATGAACCATGAAGACAAAACCACTGCTATGATTTCAGACTACCTAAGAACATTTCCTAACTCTGAATCCTAACTCTGAACCACTACTCTGAACAACCATAAACCATGCAACCATTTCCTAACTGAATTTCCTAATCTAAATTTCCTACTCTGAATTTCCTAACTGATTAACATTTCCTAATCTGAATTTCCTACTCTGAACATTTCCTAACTGAATTTCCTAAGAACATTTCCTACTCTGAGCATTTCCTAACTGAAGCCTACTCTGAATCCTAAGAACATCTGAACATTTCCTAACTAAACATTTCCTAACTGAACCCTAACTTTGAACCCTTACTCTGAATCCTACTATGAATCCCCTAACTGAATGGATGCAGTGAGAAGGGAGAGAGGGGGAGAGGGGAGAGGGATACGCTCACCTCCGAGACAAGGACGACGACGAATGCGCGAACGATGAGGGCCTTCTCCTTCACGGACTGTGCGGTGACTGCGACCTCCTCCTCCATGGAACGAGCGCGACCCCCTCCTCTTGGCGTGGCGACTGCGACCTCCTCCTCCACGGAACGAGCGTGACCTCCTCCCCCTGGCGTGGCGACTGCGACCTCCTCCTCACGGACTGCACAGCAATTGCGACCTCCTCCACGGAACGAGCGCGCGGGCAAGGCGACCTCCTCCTCCTCCTGGCGTGGCGGACTCCTCCTCCTGGGATGCGGTGGCGGCGGCGCGTCGATGGGGATGGGGACGATGGGGAGGGTAGGGACGATCTATGTCTGAGGATGATGGGGAGGGCGTGGCGAATTGACTAGTCCTACCCACTTAGGCGTAGCGCACCCTGGCCAAGTGCACTACGGTGCGCTACGCCTAAGTGGGTAGGACTAGTCAGATAAGAGGGCTTCCACCCCTCTAGTTAACACTAGCACTGCCTTATCCCACTGGTTCCACCCACTGCTCTATTCTAAACCTATGAGCACCTAGGTTCGAATCCTGGTGCCTACCTTTTTTAGTTTTATTTTATAAATACTTTTAAATGTTCCAAAAAAATGCCCAAAAGTGGTGATATATGCCATAAAAGTTTTTTTGTTTTTAAAATACTTTTAAATATATCAAAAATGCCCAAAAGTGATAATATATGTCATAAAAGTGGTACAAATATGATTCAAATATGTCATAATAATTTGTCCATGATATAAATATGTCATAATAATTTGTCCATGATATAAATATGTCATAATAATTTGTCCATGAATATTACAATATTTTTTGACCACGCGTTTTACAATATTTTTTGAGCTATCATTTTACAATCTTTTTCCCTTCTTTGTCGCGGTTGAATAATTTAGCCCCAGCACTTTAAGGTTTCTTGTTTCGAACGGGCTACCTTTTTTGGGTAGGGTTGTCCTTTTTCTTCTTGTGATGTATGTTGCTGCATCGTAGTCGTCGTCATCTTCAATCTTTGGATCGTCGTACTGGTCGAAGTCTTGCTCGTTGGTGACTCCATCCATTCAGATGATGTTTCTTTTTCCTCTCCTCACGACAACATGGCTAGGCTTTGTCAGGTCGGTAATGAAAAAACATTGGTCCATTTTGGTAGCCAGTATCCACGATTCATTTTTCGCGGCCACGTTCGCACCGGCGGCCTTGGATTTGGCTGCTTCGGGTATAACCATGGTTGTGAAATACCGGTCTTCTCTTTCGACGCTCTTTGCCCATCTGACACGGAACATCGGCACCTTTTCTCCACAGTAGTCGAGCTCCCAGATCTCCTCGATCCTTCTGTAAAATATTTCCTTCATGTTGTCATCGGTGTAGAATTCGGACGTTACGCCTGAGTTCTGATAATCACACTTGTTGTCCTTTTCCTCCGTGTAGAATGTGTAGCCGTTGATATCATACGCCTGATAGGTCACCAGGTTTTGCATCGGTCCCTGCGACAAGGTGAATATGATCTTTTCCGTGTCAGAAGAATGCGATCGCGGGGGATTATCAAGGAGCGTCTGCCTAAACCAACGCGTGAAATCTGAGTTGTGCTCTTTGATTATTTCTCCCTACGTCCTCTGTATGCCCCGGTCACTGTACTTCTTCTCGATTTAACCTTTTGTGCTTCTGTACCCAAGGATCGACTAGTTCTAAATGTTGTAGTGCGACGAGGTTTGCTCGATCAAAGTCTGCGCGTCGAAAATCGAAGTCTGCATGCAGTATGCGACGACCCTCTCGGTGACCAGATCCGTCGAGCTTGCCAAGGTGCCTGTTGACGGGAAGACCGACAGGGTTCTCGATGTCTAGATAATTCGTGCAGAAAGAGATGCACTCTTCGGCCAGAAATCCCTTGGATATGCTTCCATCTGGACGGGACCTATTGCGAACGTATCCTTTGATGTGTTCGTTCATCCTTTCGAACTCCATCATGCTGCGGAGGAACATCGGCCCGAGTTGGACGATGTCCTCCACGACATGGACCAGCAGATGCACCATAATGTCGAAGAATGCGGGCGGGAAGTAGACCTCAAGATCGCATAGTATCACCACGATCTCCTCCTGTATCCTCCCGAGCTGATTCACGCCAATCGACTTCCTAGAGATGACGTCGAAAAACTTGCAGAGGCCAAATAATGTTTCACGGACGTGCTCGTCCATTATCCCTCTTAGTGCAACCGGAAGTACCTGCGTCATTAGCACCACACAGTCGTGACACTTCATGCCACTGAACCTCTGCTTCGCCTCGTCTAGGTATCTACTTATCTTGCCCGCGTAGCCGTAAGGAAATTTGACTCCTAGAAGGCACTTGAAAAACTGTTTGATCTCATCCTGGCTTAGAGTGAAGCAAGAAGGAGGGCAGTAATATTCGTTCTTCTTGAACTTTTTGCCCTTCCGACGACCTTGTGTCGTCTCCGACTCATGATCATCGTCATCTTCCTGATCATCAGGAGTAGTGCGTCCTCCGTGAAGCTCCTTCAGGATACCCATGAATATCAGGTCGTGCCTTGCTTTCGGACCATCTTTCTTCCTATCTGGCATGTTGATTATGGTGGCGACCAGACTCTCGCACACGTTTTTCGTGATATGCATGATGTCAAGGCTATGAGGCGTGCGGAGAAACTTCCAATATGGCAACTCCCAGAAAATAGACCTTGTTTCCCATACCTTCATCAGCGGCTTATCTTGCTGCCTCTTTCGCTTCTTTCCAGGCTTAGGACAATCTTTCCAGTTTTTCAGCAACTCTTCCACTTCTTCGCTGCTCCTACGCTCTGGGATTCCTCGGGTCTCGTATTTTCCATCGAACAGGTCTCCACGTTTTCTCCATGGATCATTCTTGCCGAGCCACCTCCGGTGCGCCATGAACATGGTTTTCGAAGACCCTGGATCTTTCTCTAGTTGGAGATAGCTTGTGTTATCCATGCACCTAACGCATGCGCAGAATCCTTGGATAACCTGCCCCGATATATACCCGCAACCTGGATAGTCTTGCACCGTAGTGACCAACGCGGCTCTCATAGTGAAATAATCTTGTGCGACGGCGTCGTAAGTATTGGCCCCAGATTCCCATAATGTGGCTATCTCCTCTTTTAACAGCCTGAGATACAGATTGATGTCGGTACCATGTTGTTTCGGCCCTTGAATTAGCATACTCATTTGTATGTACTTCTTCTTTATGCACAACCATGAAGGGAGGTTGTACATCCATACAAACACGGGCCAAGTGTTGTGTGTGCTGCTCTGGCTACTGAACGGATTGAGTCCATCAGTGCTTGCACCAAGCCTGATGTTCCTCGAATCTCCACCGAATTCTTGGAATTCGATGTCCAATGCTTTCCACTGGCTAGCATCTGAAGGGTGCGTCAGCAGCTCATCCTTTTCGGGGTCATCATCATCTCCTGGCTTCTTCCTTTCCGCATGCCATCGCATGAGCTTCGCTTCCTTAGGGTCCGCGAAATAGCGCTGTAGACGAGGAGTGATAGGAAAGTACCATACCACTTTTCGAGGTGCTTTCTTCCCTTTCTTGTATCGACTCACGCCGCACACCGGACATGTGGTTTTCTCCGCGTCCTCGCCCCGATAAATGATGCAATCATTGATGCATACGTGATATCTAACGTGCGGTAGATCGAGAGGACAGACGATTTTCTTGGTGTCCTCGATATTAGTTGGCCACGTGTTCCCCTCTGGGAGACGATTGTGCCAGAATGCCATCATATCGTCGAAGCTTGCGTCGCTCAATTTGTGTTTTGCCTTCATCTCCATAGCCTTGAGCGTTACATTCAACCGGGTATCATCGGGCATGCATCCTTCATACAATGGAGTAACCGCGTCTTTCTCAAGTTGCGCAAGCTTGGCTTTCTCTCTAGCGGCAGCCCTGGCATTACTCGTCTGCTTGAGAAGAAGCTCTTGCACATAAGGGTCCCGCATCCAGCCTGATGTTGTTCCATCGTTGTCTGCTCCTCCGGCATCTAGATCATCATCATCCCGGTCTGCTTCCGCACCTTCACCATCTCCAGGAGACTCTTCATCATATCGCCCGTTCTCGCCGTGATGATCATCGTCATGTTGCCCACCTTCACCATCTCCATCGTCTTTGTCATCGCATATCCAAAGAGTGTATCCATCCATGAAACCATGGCGGAGCATGTGCGCCTGCAGATTCCCGGAATCTGGGTCGATCACCCAGTTGAGTTTGCATCTTCTGCATGGACATATTATCTCCGTCTTGTTATTTCGTATCATGTCGGTCGTCGCACATTTCAAAAATCTAGCCACAATGCCTTCGCTCATTGTGAGCACCATTTTTGCCTGCATGGTGTACACGGTACAATTAGAAGTCTATTAGAACCACATAATCAATGCATGCATGCAATGGTCGATAGAAAATTTCGGCATGACCTATCCTAAAATTAGGACCTTTGCGAAATGCCAAAGTCTTGCCAAAATGGAAATGAATCAACATTTTGGCAAAACAAATGGCAACTTGTTCACACACAAACACAAGAGAGAGAGAGACCGATCTGTACACACATGAACATATCATTATCCTCTCCATACACACATGCATGCATGAGCATCGATACTCTCCATATACACACACATGACCATCGATCCTCTCCATACACACATCATGAGCATCGATCATCTACATACATATGAGCATATCATCCATATACACATGAACACATCCTTACATGGACAACTTACCGAAATGAGAGACCGATCGCGAGAAGATGGAAAGGAGAGGGGCACGCGAGACCGGAGAAGGAGATGAGAGATTGAAGAGCTTCCTCTATTACGTATGTAACATCCAAGGCAAGTTCTACATGCTAAAAATGGTGAATGAGTGGAGAAATTGAGGTGGGAAGGAGAAGGATCCCGACTAGATCTAAGGAGGAAGAAGAAGGGGAAAGTGAAGTGTGGGGTGGTGGATGATCACACATGTGCACAAAGTGGAGCTGCCAAAAAAATACTGGTCGACACATCCGTGGCGCACATGGCCCTAGTGCACCACAGGGAAAAATCACAACCGTGGCGCACATGCTAGAGTGTGCCACGGATGTTTCTGCCCATTTACAGAACAGAGGGGCCTTCACTTAGGCGTAGCACACGACCTGCATGTGCGCCATGGTTAACCGTAACAACCGTAGCGCACCTACCCCATGTGCGCTATGGGTATGCGGCATGCGGCCAGCAGGTCCCTGGCCCACACATATTTGTGGCGCACTATGACCATGTGCGCCACGGTTGTTCTAGTTACTAGTAGGGCACTGCCCAGAGGTGAGCCACGCCTGTTTTAGCCGTGGGGAACTCAACCATGTGAGCCACGGATGTGCTGATTACCTATAGCCATTTTCCTAGTGTAACATCCCAAAAATACTAAGCTTGGATCATCAAATTCTAATCATCAAAATTAGGGTTAACAAAAACTTTTCTAAATGAAATCATGAATGCATGCATATGTGTATGCATGGATTTTGAAATCCTTTAAAACCACCTTGTTTGTTTGTTCCATTGCTTGTAAAATGTTTCTTAGGTGAAATAAACATCATCTAAAACATTTCCCACACCTTTCCTAAAGACAAGTAAATCAAAACACATATATGAAATGAATGGTCATTTTGGCCACTTTAACTCCCATGCCTACTTTGGTTGTCTCAAACTTTCAGAACCTAACAGAAACTTTTCTGGATCTTTGCACCCCTTGAATGTACTCATAACAAGGTATCAAGGCCCACTTTGTGATCATCCAGAAACTTTCAAATGCATAGTTTAAATGACAATTCAAAATTGAATCTTTATCATATGGGAAGATCCCACTTTTTCAAAAACTACTCAAACAAGCTCAATTTTCAAAACCCAAGCATCTGCAGACTCACCAGCACCAATCTAGCAAACCCACCAAAAATCATTTCAAACTTCAAAACTTGATTTCATGCGGCCATTTCATCAAACATGTTACAGACACAAATCAAACAAACATCAAACACTATTGTGAGCAGTGATTCTTGCCTAACTGGTTCCCCATTTAGCTCACACACAACTCAGTAGATCATATAGGAAGATTAGCCAGGCACTAGAACCACTGTGAGCTTGCCATTGTCATCAATGGTGAACAGCCGAAGCCACCCATGCCACCCTCATGTCGACAACAAGCTAGGAGCAGCAGCAAGCCTAGCCAGCATGTCTGGGAGGCAGCCCACCGTCCACCGCCACTCACTGTCCCAGCCGCGAGCGTTGCCAAGCCCTGGACCACACGCACAAGCCGCGCCCAGACCATGCCGAGCGTGCGCCAGAGCACCACCCTCGACCATCACCCACAGACCGCGCGCCGCCCTCGCCGCGTGCATACACAATCCCCACCGACCCAGGAGACCGCCAAACATCCCCGTTTGCCGCCCCGTGCCGCACAGCCACCGCCCACCGTCGAAGACGCTGCCTCTGTCGTGTAGAGCACCGCCCGTTCCAGACCAAACCACACCGCCCCATGCCTCGAGACCATGTCGTTGAGCATCGCCAAGAGACACCGCACCGTCCCCTGCCCTTGCCCATGCCTTTAGTTGCCTGTAACCTCGCCCCCGACGAGCTCACCGGGCGCCCCGACGGTCCCCTCGCTCGACTATAAATAGAGGCCACCCCCGCATGATTTCTTCACACCATCTTACTCCCCTCTCCTCACTGATTGTGCCACACCATTCTCAGAGCAAGGCGAGCACCACCACGCCAGAATTTCACTGGAGCCTGCCGCTGCCGGAGAAGAAGGGAGCCAGCGATTGGAGCCGCCCCAGGAGCTGCCACGACCACCCCTGAGTTCGCCATCGTCGACTTCGTCGTTCGCCCGCCTCGCCGACCCTCGCCAGTACCCCGGTGAGCCCCCAGTGACCCTCACTGGACGCGCTAGGTTTCGTTCTTGCCGGAGTTGTCTCGCGTCGACGATGACTCCCAGCCGTTAGATTAGAACTAGATCGAACGATCCACGTCGCCCCATACCGCTTCGCCCAGCCCCGTGTCACTGACGAGTGGGGACACCCACTTAAGCAGCCCGCGGGAGCACTGCGCTTAGCAGGCCGGCCCAGTAATTTTTCCCGCGCAGCCCAGTTATTCAAATTAAACCTTTTTCTATTTCAATTCAAACACACTTCTGTACCCAACTTCAAAAATCAACCCAGATCGATTCAGTGCACCAAATTGAATGTAACCAATTTTGTTGGAAAGGTCTGTGAATGCTGAATCCAAGCCCGTTGGATTCAAGTCATTTGGATCTATAGATCACCCATGGTAAAAATAACAAGGCAGAAGCTTTTCTGCATTCAAACATTTTTCAAATTTAAACAATAATAGCTTTTGAGTTGATTCCAACTCTCAAAAATCACATTTAACCATACCTTTCAGAATATATAAAAATATATAGGTTTACTTGCAGAAATAATGTTCAAGTAATAAAAGAATGCTACATAAGCATTTCTAGCCACTTTAATTAATTAAAATAAAAGGGTAAAACCTTATTAAATTGTGACACCACTTTAAATCACATTCCCATGGACTACAATATGTGGTGATGACATGTGTCAACATGATCCCATGTTGGGTTTGGAGAATATTAAATCTTAAGTAGTTTTTCAAAGAGTAGAAATTACTTTTCTAAAAATAAAAAGATTTAAACTAAGCCTTAACCTTGTAATGTTAGGGATGATGCTAGATCATCCATAGGACCCTTGTGTGTGATGATTGCAAGTAGTTAAGTATTGTTTGGTGATTGTGTACCTCGTATTTATTCATAGACGCTAGTACCGACCAAGGATACAAGGAGGAAGGAGGATACTACGAAGAAGAAGCCGAGGAGAACTGCAACCACTGCTCTGCACAAGGCAAGCCTAATACTACTAGTGAATGTGCAAGCTAGTAACCCTGCAAGCTAACACTTGCAATTTAGCAAGCTTATATTGACATTGATGCAAGCTAACACTTGCAGGATACCCTACTGATGCAACAAACCCCTACTTGTTACTATGCCTTAAGCATATGTGATCATACCCATTTGATAAACCAATCCTAGTTTTATGTGCAACCTTCTTACTTTATTTCTTTATCAAAGCTTACTTAGAGTTTACTTAAGTGACTGGCAGATATTGGAAAGATGTTGAAGGTTGCATAAAGAGCATAAAATTTGGCCTAAGTTAGAAACCTTGACATCAGCCTGAGACATAAGGTTGTACTTAGTTGAAACTCCACTAGTTACCACCCCTCATCATTACTACCCCCACCTGTAGATGCTAGTGCTAAGCATAAAACTTGATCAACTTTAGATGGGAATACTTGGTGGAAAAATGGTTACGAAAACCTTGGAATGATGGATCATTCTATTGAAATGTTTTGGATATGTGTTTCCAAACACTTGAGAATTTTGGTGACCAAAAATGTTGAGGCATGAGCCTTAGCCCTTTATAAAACTGATGGTTGTCTGGATGCGATACCATTCCAATTTTATCGTACAACCACAATACCCGAATATTGGGTAGGGCTTGACTGGAAACTTATATTCCTTAGTATTAGTTCCCTCACGGCCAAGGTCTGAGCTGAGGCTACCTTGTGAAGATTGTCCACCTGTGCAGTACCCAAGATGACAGTTGGTCATGGTTGGGAGGCCAAACTCACAGGAGAGGTGCTTATACTAGGGCGTGTAATCGAAAGGTTAGGATTGATTATCCGCATACTGAGTATGGTGAATTCAGGATTTGTTCCTGACGGATGTATCGAATGTTGTGGTGAAAGTGTACAATCTCTGTAGAGTGTCAAACTATTCGAATAGCCGCGTCCGCGGTTATGGACAGTTGGAGTGGCCATACTGTTCCCCCGTCAGACTTTTCAAAATGACCTGTGAGATGAATTGAGACTTTGACTTGACCACAACAGAGTTGTGACCCGAGCAACCTCCACCTCCTCGCTCCAGCGATGCAGCGGAAGCACAACTCTTTCTTGCCGAATAGCCACCAGGAACATGTATCTCGCTAGTCCGAGACCATGGGGGATAAATTCTAGAGGGGGGGAGAGATCCTTCACGAGGAGGTGTGAGAGACAAGTGAGGAGGGGGCTCCTTTTATAGGAGGAGGGGGAACCCCAAGGGGGTGGCCGGCGCATGGGGGCTGCCCCCTTGCCATCCCCTCTTCATGTGGGTGGACACTCCACTCACAAAATTCCTTTAAATTCCCTCCACTCAAAAGTCCACTCAAATTCCCATTAAATTTCCACAAAATTTAATGCAAACTCTCATTAAATAAAACTCTTTTATTTTATTCAGAATTTTGTCAATTACTTTAATGACAACAATTCACAAATAACCCCTTGCTAGAATTCAATTTCACATGCATAACCACTTTATGCAATTTCACCCGAAAACCTGTTTCGGTATCTAGTGAAATAAATTCCTACACTTGTTTATTCTTTCTGCATGAAACATTTGCTCCAGTTGGATGTCGGTGTCTCTTAAGTGTGTCACCCTACGGTTCGTGAATAATGCGGACATGATCGAGACCCCTCTCGGATCAATAATCAGAAGCGGGATCTAGAGACCCATACTGACTCCCACACATTCAACGATGACTTTCTTGTGATCGTCGGAACCTTTTACGCTAGTATCTTAATCCTTTTGTTTTGCGATATATAACATGTCCGAGATTTGATCATCGGTATCTCCATACCTAGTTTGATCTCGTTACCGACATGCACTCTTTTCTCGTTCCCGTGATATAACATTCTAGTGATCAAATCACTTGCTTGCAAGCTAATCAATGTGATATCACCGAGAGGGCCCAGAGTATATCTATCCGTCATCGGGATGAACAAATTCCACTATCAATCCATGAGCCTCAACATAACACTTTATTAGTTCTGAATCCATCTTTATAATCACCCTGTTACGGTGTGACGTTTGATGTTATCAAGAAACTCTTCCGGTGTTAGTGATTGACATGATATCATGGTATAAGGATTAGGATCACTTCGTAAGTTGTTATAGCAATATAAACTCAATGACTTTGATCGTAATTCTATACTTTGGATGAATGTTCATCACATCATTACACTAATGTTGTGATCCCGTTATTAACAACATCCAATGTCCATGATCAGGAAACCTTGATCATCTTGTTAATCAACGAGCTAGTTTATGAGAGAGGCATAACTAGGAACTTTCTGTTTGTTTATTAAACACACATGTATTAATGTTTCCGTATTAATACAATTATAGCATGCAAAATAAACATCTATCATATACTTGGAATACACATAATAAACACTTTATTATTGCCTCTCAGGGCATATTCCCTTCAGTCTCCCACTTGCACTAGAGACAATAATCTAGTTACATAGTGATAAATCTAACACCCATTGAGTTCTGGTGTTGATCATGTTTTGCTCTAGGGAGAGTTTTAGTCAACGGATCTGCTACATTGAGATCCGTATGTACTTTACAAATCTTTATATCTCCATCCTTGACATGTTCGCGGATGGAGTGAAACCGGCGCTTAATATGCTTGGAATACTTGTGAGACCTTGGTTCTTTGGCATTGGCAATGGCACCATTGTTGTCACAATAGATCACCATTGGGTCCAACGCGTTTGCAACCACTCCTAGTTCGGATATGAACTCCTTCATCCAAACTGCTTCCTGAGCCGCTTCTGAAGCAGCAACATATTCGGCCTCCATTGTCGATCCCGCTACCACAGGTTGTTTGGAGCTCCTCCAACTAACCGCTCCGCCATTCATGAGAAAAACGTATCCGGATTGAGACTTAGAGTCATCCGGATCGGTGTCAAAGCTAGCGTCAACATAACATTTAGCGACGAGCTCTTCTTCACCTCCGTATACAAGAAACATATTCTTAGTTCTTCGTAAGTACTTAAGGATATTCTTGACCGCTATCCAGTGTTCCGAACCTGGATCCGGTTGGTACCTACTAGTCAAACTAATAGCATGTGCCACATCCGGTCTTGTACATAGCATGGCGTACATTATAGAGCCTATGGCTGAAGCATAGGGGACTTTGTCCATTATCTCTCTTTCTTCCTCCGAAGCCAGACTTTGAGTCTTACTCAATGTCTTGCCTTGCAACATAGGTAAGAACCCCTTCTTACTTCCGTCCATTTTAAACTTCTTTAAAATCTTATCAAGGTATGTACTTTGCGATAGCCCTATTAGGCGCCTAGATCTATCTCTATAGATCTTTATGCCTAATATGTATGACGCTTCACCTAGGTCCTTCATTGAAAATTTGCTGTTTAGATAACTTTTAACACTGTTTAAAAGATCTATATCATTTCCGATCAATAATATTTCATCCACATATAATATCAGAAATGCCACATTGCTCCCACTCACTTTCTTGTAAATACAAGCTTCTCCATAAGTTTGGACAAATCCAAACTCTTTGATCACCTCATCAAAGCGGAGATTCCAACTTCGTGATGCTTGCTTCAATCCATAGATGGATTGCTGAAGCTTGCACACCTTGTTAGCATCCTTAGGATCGACAAAACCCTTTGGTTGTATCATATACAACTCTTCTTCAATATTACCATTGAGAAACGCGGTTTTGACATCCATCTGCCATATCTCATAATCGAAATATGCAGCAATTGCTAACATAATCCTAACTGACTTTAGCATCGCTACGGGAGAGAATGTCTCATCGTAGTCAACTCCTTGAATTTGTCGAAACCCCTTTGCGCCAATTCGAGCTTTATAGACGGTCACATTACCATCAGCATCAGTTTTCCTTTTGAAAATCCATTTGTTCTCCACGGCCTTTCGGTCATGAGGTAATTCCACCAAGTTCCAAACTTGATTTTCATACATGGATTCCATTTCGGATTTCATGGCTTCTAACCATTTGTTGGAATCCGGGCTCATCATCTCTTCTTCATACGTCGCAGGGTCATCGTTTTCATCAACCATGAAATTCATGACAGGATTTCCGTACAGCTCAGGAGCTACACGCGTCCTGCTTGACCTGCGAGGTTCGGTAGTACTCTCTTTCAGAGTTTCATGATCATTATCATTAGTTCCCTCTTCAACAGGTGGATCCAACTCCGGAACAACTTCCGGCGCTGCGCTACTCGCCATACTTTGAAGAGAAGGTTCAATAACCTCTTCGAGTTCTATTTTCCGACTACTCACACCTTTCGCGAGAAACTCTTTCTCTAGAAAGGATCCATTCTTGGCAACAAAAACCTTGCCCTCGGATCTGTGATAGAAGGAATACCCAATAGTTTCCTTAGGGTATCCTATGAAGACACATTTTTCCGCTTTGGGTTCGAGTTTATCCGGTTGAAGTTTCTTCACATAAACATCGCATCCCCAAACTTTAAGAAAAGACAGCTTAGGTTTGTTTCCAAACCACAATTCATACGGTGTCTTTTCAACGGATTTAGATGGTGCCCGATTTAAAGTGAATGCAGCAGTTTCTAGTGCATAACCCCAAAATGACAACGGCAAGTCCGTCAGAGACATCATAGATCGAACCATATCTAATAAAGTACGATTACGACATTCCAACACACCATTTCTCTGTGGTGTTCTGGCAGGTGTGAGTTGTGAAACAATTCCACACTCTTTCATGTGAGTGCTAAACTCGTAACTTAGATATTCACCTCCACGGCTGGACCGTAGAAATTTGATCTTTCTATTACGATGATTTTCTACTTCATTCTAAAATTCCTTGAACTTTTCAAAGGTTTCAGACTTGTGTTTCATCAAGTAGATATAACCGTATCTACTCAAATCATCCGTGAAAGTAACAAAATAACGATATCCACCTCGCGCCGACACACTCATTGGACCACATACATCAGAATGTATGATTTCCAACAAATCTGTCGCCCGTTCCATTGAACCGGAAAACGGCGTTCTAGTCATCTTGCCCATAAGGCATGGCTCACATGTATCAAACGATTCATAATCAAGTGATTCCAAAAGTCCATCTGAATGGAGCTTCTTCATGCGTTTAACGCCAATATGGCCTAGACGGCAGTGCCACATATATGCGGATATATCATCATTAAGTTTAATCTTCTTAGCATCAACATTATAAATATGTGTAACATTATCATCGAGATCTAAAAAAAATAAACCATTCATCATCGGTGCATGACCATAAAAGATTTCATTCATATAAATGGAGCAACCACTGTTCTCGGATTTAAATGAATAACCACTTCGCATCAAACACGATCCAGATACAATGTTCATGCTTAGTGCAGGCACCAGATAACAATTATTCAAGTTTATAACTAATACCAACGACAAGTGGAGAGGTAGCGTTCCGACGGCGATCACATCAACGCTTGATCCATTGCCGACACGCATCTTGACCTCACTCCTTGCTAGCGGTCGCTTGTTCCGCAGCCCCTGATTCAAGTTACAAATATTAGCAACTGAACCGGTATCAAATACCCAGGTGCTACTGCGAGCACTATTCAAGTACACATCAATAACATGTATATCATATATAACTTTGTTTGCCTTGTCAGCCTTCTTGTCTGCCAGATACTTGGGGCAGTTGCGCTTCCAGTGGCCAGTCCCCTTATTATAGTAACACTCGGTATCAGACTTAGGTCCAACTCGGGGTTTCTTTTCAGGCACGGCAACAGGCTTACCGCCCTTACTTCCCTTCCGTTTTCCCTTCTTGTCTTTCTTGAAACCAGTGTTCCTATTGATCATCAACACTTGATGTTCCTTTTTGATCTCCACTTCTGTAGTTTTAAGCATTGACAGAAGCTCGGGGAGAGACTTCTTCATGCCTTGCATATTATAGTTCATCACGAAGCTCTTATAGCTAGGTGGCAGAGACTGCAAAACACGATGGATGCCTAAGTCAATGGGAATCGATATTCCCAAAGACACAAGCTTATCGGCGTAACCCGACATCTTGAGTACATGCTCACTAGCGGAGCTGTGCTCTTCCATCATGCAGCTAAAGAACTTTTCTGAAGCGTTGTAGCTCTCTACAGCAGCATGTGTGTCGAAAATCATTTTCAACTCACCCATTGTATCAAATGCATTGCCATTTTCGAAAAGCTTTCGAAGTTCCGGCTCTAGCCCATACAATATGCCGCAATGAACTAAGTTGTGGTCCTCCTGACGAGTCTGATAGACATTCTTCTCCTCGTCAGGGGCATCATCAAAAGGTGGGGGGCCTAATGGCGCTTCTAGCACATATTACTTTTGTGCAGCAGAGAGGAGAATCCTCAAATTCATGGCCCATTCGGTAAAGTTGCTACCGTTCGTTGCTAGTTTCTCTTTCTCCATGAACACATTGAAATTAAAAGGAGGTGGTGCCATCTACAACAGAATTTGTAAAGTTTAGACTAAGTGTATGATAGATTGAGTTCAACTAATCCATATTACGAATGAACTCCCACTCAAAAACGACATCCCTCGTGCCTTTTTGGTGATTACATGAACCAAATCCACTATACCAAGTCCGATCATCACATGAGTCGGTATAGCTTCAAAGGCGAGCATCAAATGGGTATCATATCAACTATATGACTCATTCTTAACCTTTTGGTCCGTGTTCCGAGGCCATGTCTGTACATGCTAGGCTCGCCAAGTTAGAACCTTAGTATTCGCGTGTGTAACTGTTTTACACCCGAAATATGGTCATGGATCCAAGAACACCCGATCATCACGTGATGTCTTGGAGCGACGAAACATAATCGGTGCTGTAGGGGTCTCAACCTAATAAGGTAGATTCCTCCTGTGTTTTACAATGCTAGTCCCTGGATCAATAGCTAGCATCCACAGTTGAGATGTAATATCAAGAAACAAAGGTCATAATATAACTTTATAACCAGGAATAACATAAGTTTATTACATCAAAACATAGCTCATTTGGCTATTACATTTACATTGCAGCGGAATAACTATAGTCATGGGGTCCTTCATCTTCAAGTGCCACAGGCAGATGTTGGTTGTAGACTTTGTAATCCTAATCAAACAATCTTCCTTAAACAATCAAACCTGCAACATTACAAGTTACAGCCACAAGGGTCAATACATTTGAATTGTATTGGCAAGTGATACTATGGTAGTATAGTGGAATTTATCATCTATATGTATTTGGCTAAGTGGAGTTGAGGCTTGCATTGCTCAAAATAGATTTTTCTTATCATTTTGAAAATACTAAGTTTTTGCTTGACAAAATCATTTTTCTCAATCAAAGATTGAAGATCCTTTCCAAGGCATCTATCAACCAAAGATTGAAGATTTCAAACAACCCTTGTTCAAACCACAAGATTTTAACTTAGAAATTTGAATGATGAGATTCTTGATTGCTTCCATGTCTTGATGCTCAAATTGTCCTTTACCAGGGACATGGCTAAGTACTTAGATTTTACACTCTGCAGAGGTGGTGCACTTTCCCCACAAGACTTGGTTTCCCAAGACAAGATCTTTCAGAAGCCTTCCCTTAGACCAAAATGGACGCGCTCCAACCTATCAAACACTACCACCAACTGTCCATATGGCTAAGTTCTTGCAACCTATATGATCATGGCAGAGCCCATATTGCCAAGTGGTTGCACTTGAAGCTTCTCAACATTTGACATCTCAAATCCCTTTGTTTCCTGGGTGGCATACCACAAGTGAGATACACAATCCAAGTCCATGGCCTTGTGAACCACTCAACCATTCTCCACCAAGCTATCCCATTCCACCCAGGTGATTCATTAACTTAGTTGTTTTATTAGACAAAACATAAGTCCTCAGACTTAGAATATTTTTCCATAGTGTGAATATATATTCCACCCATGTTTTCTATTAGCTAGGCTAAGCTTGGTAGTAGTAGGAATCTTAACTTAGGAAAATCCTACTAAGGATTCATCCACTAGGTTTTCTTATAGCAAGGTCTATACTTAGCAAAATCCATGCAAGTTTTACTTAGCAAAATTCACTAATGCATAGAGAAAGCAATGGGACAAAAGTATGAAGCATCACTTGCCTTTTTGGTAGGGAATGGTGGTTCACTCCTTGATCTTGCTAGTCTCACACTTCACTACAAGTCAATCAAGCAAACACAAATTCAATTCACATTCCAACCAAAGTCAAACAAACAATTTTTCACACACAAAGTAATGGAATCCAAGTCATGCAATAGCATGCAAAGGTTTGGTTCTATTGCAAGGATGGTCTCCACTAGGCTTCTAAACTTTGTAAGGTCCAAATTGGCCATTTACCAAAGTGGCAAAGTCATTAGCAAATGGGTTTCATCCATAAACCAATTTCAAATCCATTCATCATTTTATGTGGTGGAAAATGTTTTGATCAAAACAAAACTTTTGAGTTTTTCACCCAATGAGTTGCTATTGCAAAACTTGGTGTTTTTGGGTCAGTAGGTTTGGTCCAAACTATTTTCTCACAGTTTTCTTTCCATAAACATTTTCATAATAAACTTAATAATTTTTATTTGACTAGAAATTGGCTAAGTCAAATAATACAACCTAAATCTTACCAAAATCATTTTTAACACCAAGGGTTGGTTCCTAGGGTCAGTAAGGTCACAACAAACTAATTTGCAAAGGTTTTAGCCCTAAAATCATTTTTAAACAATTTTTACATCCTTAACAAGCATACAAATGTCTCTGCAAATTCAAACAAGCTAACAGATACTATTTGCTAAACTAAGGGCATGGTTGGCTAGGGTTTGTTCTCCTGAATCCATTGATATAAAATTTGTAATTTTTGGACGTGTGGTTTGAAAGTTACAGGGGTTTGAAGTTTGCAAATTATTCTGTTTTCAAAACTGGTTTTAGATCTAATATAGGCCACGCGTCGCTGTCTCATTGGGTGGTACCGCTTCGGTCGGATCACGCGCGGTAGCCCTTGGATCTAACTAGATCGTGCGGTACTGGGCGCATACCCCTTCGCGGTTTAAGTGACTCCATCGTGCCCGCTCAATCTAGATCGAACGGCTGTCATCACATTGGCCAAACTCGGGCGGCGCAATGTCAACGGCGAGCGGCGGAGCGGCCAGATGGCGGCGGCGCTGGCGAGGCAGGAAGCAAGAAAGGGTGGGAGTAAGCTCACCTGGTTCGCAATAGCCTGGAGATGCTCAAGGCGTTGTTGGTTCGACGAGGGGCGCTCTGGAGTGGGCTCGATTTCTCGCCGGAGTTCCTGCTGGCGTCGGGTTTGCTCGGGCGTTGTCGGAGACGGGTCTACGATGCACGCTAGGACAAATGGAAGACAGTATCAGATGCACAAGACCAAGGCGATGCTGTGTGCATGATCTAGGAGGCGCGGGGTGGTCGGAGTTCACCTGAAATGCTCGACGGAGCAATGGCAGACGGCGGTGCTGCAGGTCATCGACGTTGCCGACGCTGTAGGGTACCCGCGGACGAACTAAAAGAGCTGGGAGGTGCGTCTGGGAGTGGGGAAGCTGCTAGGTTGCATAGGGAGGCAAGGGGAGGTCTGGTTTCGCCGGAATCGTCACTGGAACATCATTGGACAGTGGGCGGTGTGCGGCGCAATTCGTCTAGCCTGGGGGCAGAGAGAGGGAGTGGTCTGGGGGAAATGGAGGAGAAGGCGCTGGCGCTTAAGTACGCAAGGTCAGAGGCGAGATTAACGCAGCCATTATGAGGAATTAAGCGCACGGAATTACGATAGGGAACGGCAGCACGGTTTGGGGAAGAAGGGGTCGCGCGGGTGAGGACGACGAACAGTAGCGGTGGGGTCTACCTGTCAGCGGGGAAAGGAGTAAGGGAGAGGTCCACCGGTCATTCCCTCTGCGGGTTATTTACTGAGTGCGAACCGTTTTCTTGCGGGGTGATGAAACTGGGCTGGTGCTGGGCCTATTGGGCTGCCTGGGTTGGGTCGGCCATGTCTTATTTTTTTCTGTCTGCTTTGATTTATCTTTTTCTATTTTCTATTTTCTGATTTGAATTTCATCCAACTATTCAAGCATTCAAATAATTCAAACAATTCAACAATTGTAATGAGATTTTGGTTCTGTTTATCAACATAAACCAAATCTCAAAATAAAATAATATTTTAAATCTTTTTAGGTTCCATTTATCAATTAAGTAAAATGGTCCATGGTTTATTAATAAAATAGGGTTTGGTTTATTTAATAAAATCTTCATTTTAAATCCAAATACTTTCAAAACCATATCAGTAGATTTTATTTGGCAATAAAGAATATTTTGGGAAACTTGTTTAAAACAAAATAACCTTTTATTTTAGGGTCCATTAATAATTAAATAAAATGGGCCTTAGTTATTAAATCAAATAGAGTTTGATTTTATTAATAAAATATTTATTTGAAACCTAAATATTCTCAAAACCAAATCAGTAAGTTTATTTGGGAAAATATAGAATACTTGGAAACTTGTTTTAAAGCAAAATAACATTTTATTTTTAGAGTCTATTATTAATTAAACATAATAGACTTTCATTATTAAATCAAATAGGATTTGTTTTATTGAGATATTTATTTTGAAATCTAAAATAAAGCCAAAACACTTTAGTAGGTTTTATTTGTGAATATCAAATATTTGGAAAACTTATTTTAAATAATTTAATAAGTTTTGATGTTTCAGTTAAAATGGTAAAACCTTTTTATTTAAATAAAGTTGGATATTAAATCCTTATTAATTTATTTAAATAAACCTTTGCTAATTTTGTTAAAAATAAAATGTTTTAATTCCAAAGCTTGGCCAGGGTTTAATTTGGTTTTATAAAATAATCTTTATTTATAAATCCACCTTTTCACTTGAAAACCAAATCTCTTATTAAAAGATCCAAAATAGTAATACCAAAATATTTTATTTTTCCTCTATTTAAAATGTTTATCTTTTTAAATCCTTTAGGATTTTATTTAATTCAAAATGGGTTTGAAGTTCCAATTGAATTCAAAAAGTTTCTTCTGGCCTTGAAAATCAAACAAAGTTTTATTTTATTAATTTATTTTCACATTACAAGATTTGGAAAATCTTGGGATGTGACAGGCTACCACCCTTAAAATAAATCTCGTCCCGAGATTTGGGGAGGCTAGGGTTACAAGCAAGTTCAAAACAACTAGGGTACTACCACCCTTAAAAATTTCAAACAAAAATTACATATTGTCTTTCTTGGGATCCTAGGTAAAACTTCTCTAAGCAAACTTTGCATTGTATCCTTGGTTTCCATTCTTGATTCATGGGCCAAGGTTGAGATCCTTCATAGACTTGTTTAACTTGTTCTCCATCCTTTCTGGACAATTGTTTGCATAGTGGCCTAGTTCCCTGCATTTGAAACATGTGACAAGGCTGAGATCCCTCATAGGCTGGTTTATCCTATGCTTCATCTTTTCTGGACAGTAGTTTGCATAATGTCCTAACTCTTTGCAGTGTTTGCACATCACTTGGCTAAAATCTTTCTTTTCCTTGGGTTTCACTAGCCTTTGTTTGTTTTCTTGGATCTTCTCCTTTTCTGGGCATTCATTGGCATAGTGTCCCATCTCTTTGCATTTGAAACATTTCACTTGTGTAATATCCTTCTTGCTAGTGTTGGGGAATTTCTTCTTCTTGGGTCTCTCCAAAGCTAGGAGTTCTTCTAGTTCATGTTCTTCATAGGTGGGAGATCTTTCTCTTTTCTTGGGGCATTGATCTTCATGCTCCTTGGATGCATGGTCCTTGTATCCATGAGTATTGCTAGCTTGAGTTCCTTCTAGAATAGCATCTTGGTCATCCTTGTTGTCATTAGCTCTTTGGGAAAAGTTTTCTCCCATGTTGATCATTTGAGTAACCAATCCTTGCAACAGTTGGGATTGAAGTTTCAAAATCCTTTGTATGGCTGGGTCTAGTCCATTGTTGTT
The DNA here is from genome assembly GCA_916181665.1 of Avena sativa. Lineage (NCBI taxonomy): Eukaryota > Viridiplantae > Streptophyta > Magnoliopsida > Poales > Poaceae > Avena > Avena sativa. Next base: position 382,858,144 of record OV702281.1, on the reverse strand, counting down.
GGCTAAAAGCTGAGTTGTCTCTTGGCTCAACTGGTTTTGGGTTGCTATAAGTTCTCTCATGCTGTCCTCTTGGTTGGTGTTGATGTCATCAACCTTGGAGTCTTTTGGAGTAGTCATCTGTTTGGGTTGAATTGGGATTAGAATAGGCAAAAGATTTTCTAAGGAATCAATTCTAATCACACACATCACAATTCACACAAGCAATGTGCATGCAATCACAAACCAAACATTTCACTCAAATAAGGATCAAGCACATACTTAGTCAACAAAATATTTTTGTTACACCACATAAGTTGGTGTGTTTTGACTTAGTTAAAATATGGTGGTCCATCTATATGGTTCACTTGAGATCTTTCCTTCCTTCTTGATTCTTCTTGTATGAGATCATGGTTTCCTTGAGAAGAACTCTTGGTTGCAAGACTTCAAAGTTGTTGATGGCTCCTTCTTATTTTGCATTCCCTTAGTCTCTAAATCTTGAGTAAGATTTCCTTGTCTCACTTGTAGACCTTGGTGGTATCTAAGTTGGAAGTCCTTGGTGAATATGCTGAAGATGTTGAAGTCATTAGAGTTGAAGATGTTGAAGAAGTCCTTTGCACATGGTGTAGTCTTTAGTCATGGGTAGGTTTTTTTCCATCAAGTTGAAGTAGAGGAGAAGTAGAGTTGAAACCAAAATGGTTAAGGAAAGAGTTTACATGTGTTTTTGTAAATAAGTTTTTGGAACAAATACACTCCTATTTTTCTAAGGGTTTTTGTCCAATCCTAGGGTTTACAAATCCTACAGGCAACACAATGCTCTGATACCATCTGTAGGGGTCTCAACCTAATAAGGTAGATTCCTCCTGTGTTTTACAATGCTAGTCCCTGGATCAATAGCTAGCATCCACAGTTGAGATGTAATATCAAGAAACAAAGGTCATAATATAACTTTATAACCAGGAATAACATAAGTTTATTACATCAAAACATAGCTCATTTGGCTATTACATTTACATTGCAGCGGAATAACTATAGTCATGGGGTCCTTCATCTTCAAGTGCCACAGGCAGATGTTGGTTGTAGACTTTGTAATCCTAATCAAACAATCTTCCTTAAACAATCAAACCTGCAACATTACAAGTTACAGCCACAAGGGTCAATACATTTGAATTGTATTGGCAAGTGATACTATGGTAGTATAGTGGAATTTATCATCTATATGTATTTGGCTAAGTGGAGTTGAGGCTTGCATTGCTCAAAATAGATTTTTCTTATCATTTTGAAAATACTAAGTTTTTGCTTGACAAAATCATTTTTCTCAATCAAAGATTGAAGATCCTTTCCAAGGCATCTATCAACCAAAGATTGAAGATTTCAAACAACCCTTGTTCAAACCACAAGATTTTAACTTAGAAATTTGAATGATGAGATTCTTGATTGCTTCCATGTCTTGATGCTCAAATTGTCCTTTACCAGGGACATGGCTAAGTACTTAGATTTTACACTCTGCAGAGGTGGTGCATTTTCCCCACAAGACTTGGTTTCCCAAGACAAGATCTTTCAGAAGCCTTCCCTTAGACCAAAATGGACGCGCTCCAACCTATCAAACACTACCACCAACTGTCCATATGGCTAAGTTCTTGCAACCTATATGATCATGGCAGAGCCCATATTGCCAAGTGGTTGCACTTGAAGCTTCTCAACATTTGACATCTCAAATCCCTTTGTTTCCTGGGTGGCATACCACAAGTGAGATACACAATCCAAGTCCATGGCCTTGTGAACCACTCAACCATTCTCCACCAAGCTATCCCATTCCACCCAGGTGATTCATTAACTTAGTTGTTTTATTAGACAAAACATAAGTCCTCAGACTTAGAATATTTTTCCATAGTGTGAATATATATTCCACCCATGTTTTCTATTAGCTAGGCTAAGCTTGGTAGTAGTAGGAATCTTAACTTAGGAAAATCCTACTAAGGATTCATCCACTAGGTTTTCTTATAGCAAGGTCTATACTTAGCAAAATCCATGCAAGTTTTACTTAGCAAAATTCACTAATGCATAGAGAAAGCAATGGGACAAAAGTATGAAGCATCACTTGCCTTTTTGGTAGGGAATGGTGGTTCACTCCTTGATCTTGCTAGTCTCACACTTCACTACAAGTCAATCAAGCAAACACAAATTCAATTCACATTCCAACCAAAGTCAAACAAACAATTTTTCACACACAAAGTAATGGAATCCAAGTCATGCAATAGCATGCAAAGGTTTGGTTCTATTGCAAGGATGGTCTCCACTAGGCTTCTAAACTTTGTAAGGTCCAAATTGGCCATTTACCAAAGTGGCAAAGTCATTAGCAAATGGGTTTCATCCATAAACCAATTTCAAATCCATTCATCATTTTATGTGGTGGAAAATGTTTTTATCAAAACAAAACTTTTGAGTTTTTCACCAAATGAGTTGCTATTGCAAAACTTGGTGTTTTTGGGTCAGTAGGTTTGGTCCAAACTATTTTCTCACAGTTTTCTTTCCATAAACATTTTCATAATAAACTTAATAATTTTTATTTGACTAGAAATTGGCTAAGTCAAATAATACAACCTAAATCTTACCAAAATCAATTTTAACACCAAGGGTTGGTTCCTAGGGTCAGTAAGGTCACAACAAACTAATTTGCAAAGGTTTTAGCCCTAAAATCATTTTTAAACAATTTTTACATCCTTAACAAGCATACAAATGTCTCTGCAAATTCAAACAAGCTAACAGATACTATTTGCTAAACTAAGGGCATGGTTGGCTAGGGTTTGTTCTCCTGAATCCATTGATATAAAATTTGTAATTTTTGGACGTGTGGTTTGAAAGTTACAGGGGTTTGAAGTTTGCAAATTATTCTGTTTTCAAAACTGGTTTTAGATCTAATATAGGCCACGCGTCGCTGTCTCATTGGGTGGTACCGCTTCGGTCGGATCACGCGCGGTAGCCCTTGGATCTAACTAGATCGTGCGGTACTGGGCGCATACCCCTTCACGGTTTAAGTGACTCCATCGTGCCCGCTCAATCTAGATCGAACGGCTGTCATCACACTGGCCAAACTCGGGCGGCGCAATGTCAACGGCGAGCGACGGAGCGGCCAGATGGCGGCGGCGCTGGCGAGGTAGGAAGCAAGAAAGGGTGGGAGTAAGCTCACCTGGTTCGCAATAGCCTGGAGATGCTCAAGGCGTTGTTGGTTCGACGAGGGGCGCTCTGGAGTGGGCTCGATTTCTCGCCGGAGTTCCTGCTGGCGTCGGGTTTGCTCGGGCGTCGTTGGAGACGGGTCTACGATGCACGCTAGGACAAATGGAAGATAGTATCAGATGCGCAAGACCAAGGCGATGTTGTGTGCGTGATCTAGGAGGCGCGGGGTGGTCGGAGTTCACCTGAAATGCTCGACGGAGCAATGGCAGACGGCGGTGCTGCAGGTCGTCGACGTTGCCGACGTTGTAGGGTACCCGCGGACGAACTAAAAGAGCTGGGAGGTGCGTCTGGGAGTGGGGAAGCTGCTAGGTTGCATAGGGAGGCAAGGGGAGGTCTGGTTTCGCCGGAATCGTCACCGGAACATCATTGGACAGTGGGCGGTGTGCGGCGCAATTCGTCCAGCCTGGGGGCAGAGAGAGGGAGTGGTCTAGGGGAAATGGAGGAGAAGGCGCTGGCGCTTAAGTACGCAAGGTCAGAGGCGAGATTAACGCAGCCATTATGAGGAATTAAGCGTGCGGATTGACGACAGGGAACGGCAGCGCGGTTTGGGGAAGAAGGGGTCGCGCGGGTGAGGACGACGAACAGTAGCGGTGGGGTCTACCTGTCAGCGGGGAAAGGAGTAAGGGAGAGGTCCACCGGTCATTCCCTCTGCGGGTTATTTACTGAGTGCGAACCGTTTTCTTGCGGGGTGATGAAACTGGGCTGTTGCTGGGCCTATTGGGCTGCCTGGGTTGGGTCGGCCATGTCTTATTTTTTTTTCTGTCTGCTTTGATTTATCTTTTTCTATTTTCTATTTTCTGATTTGAATTTCATCCAACTATTCAAGCATTCAAATAATTCAAACAATTCAACAATTGTAATGAGATTTTGGTTCTGTTTATCAACATAAACCAAATCTCAAAATAAAATAATATTTTAAATCTTTTTAGGTTCCATTTATCAATTAAGTAAAATGGTCCATGGTTTATTAATAAAATAGGGTTTGGTTTATTTAATAAAATCTTCATTTGAAATCCAAATACTTTCAAAACCATATCAGTAGATTTTATTTGGAAATAAAGAATATTTTGGGAAACTTGTTTAAAACAAAATAACCTTTTATTTTAGGGTCCATTAATAATTAAATAAAATGGGCCTTAGTTATTAAATCAAATAGAGTTTGATTTTATTAATAAAATCTTTATTTGAAACCTAAATATTCTCAAAACCAAATCAGTAAGTTTATTTGGGAAAATATAGAATACTTGGAAACTTGTTTTAAAGCAAAATAACATTTTATTTTTAGAGTCCATTATTAATTAAACATAATAGACTTTCATTATTAAATCAAATAGGATTTGTTTTATTGAGATATTTATTTTGAAATCTAAAATAAAGCCAAAACACTTTAGTAGGTTTTATTTGTGAATATCAAATATTTGGAAAACTTATTTTAAATAATTTAATAAGTTTTGATGTTTCAGTTAAAATGGTAAAACCTTTTTATTTAAATAAAGTTGGATATTAAATCCTTATTAATTTATTTAAATAAACCTTTGCTAATTTTGTTAAAAATAAAATGTTTTAATTCCAAAGCTTGGCCAGGGTTTAATTTGGTTTTATAAAATAATCTTTATTTATAAATCCACCTTTTCACTTGAAAACCAAATCTCTTATTAAAAGATCCAAAATAGTAATACCAAAATATTTTATTTTTCCTTTATTTAAAATGTTTATCTTTTTAAATCCTTTAGGATTTTATTTAATTCAAAATGGGTTTGAAGTTCCAATTGAATTCAAAAAGTTTCTTCTGGCCTTGAAAATCAAACAAAGTTTTATTTTATTAATTTATTTTCACATTACAAGATTTGGAAAATCTTGGGATGTGACAGGTGCATACTAAAGGAAAAACACATTCTTATCTTGATATTTAAATGAGGGATCATCTTATTATGCTAACAAAGCGCTAAACAAGCAATATAAGATGCTATCAAACATCACATGTTTATTAGTGAAATGTTATGGTTCCCGCATATGATCTATATCATGTGCATCGTGGTATGATCACTATCATACCTATATGTGTAAATCCAAGGTCTATGGAGTTTACACGCTATGTGTGTTGTAAGAGTATCATCTCATACTTCTACTTACAACACTACCATATCATAACACTAGCCCAGCAACAATCTAAACTAGACGCCTCTAATTTATCCATTGCAAGTTTTACGTGGCTTAGGGCTTTCGAGATAGAACCGTTCTTACCTACGAACATGAACCACAACGAGGATAATCAAATTGTTGACAACTCGCTTGCAAAATAGATATTGACTATAGTAGGAGAGACAGACACCCGCTGGCCACTTATGCAAACTAGTTGCATGTCAAGCGTGGAACAGGTCTCATGTGCGAGGACATGTAAAGTTTGTCCGGGCCGCTTCATCCCGCTATGCCACCAATATCCAAAATTACAACAAAGGAGCAACAACATGATCATCATCGCCCACATACTCATATGTGTACTACCCGTGTAAAGCATCTACGCATAGATCCGGCTCTGATACCACTGTAGGGTTAGCAGCATAGAAAACAAAAATTTCCTATGATGGGAACTATGTACCAAGATCTATCTACTAGATACAAACAATGGGCGGATGTATATCCATAGAGAACATACCCTTGAAGACCGATAAAGCTTAACGAGTTCAACTCGTGGTTGATGTAGACGATCTCTTGCCGATCTCAAGATCGAGAGGAAGTCCTAGCGCCGCAAATCAGCAGCGCATCCGTGCTCGCACACACGTTCGAGGCACCGAGCAACCTCCGCCTCCTTGCTCTAGCGATGCAGCGGAAGCACAACTCTTTCTTGCCGAATAGCCACCGGGAACATGTATCTCGCTAGTCCGAGACCATGGGGATAAATTCTAGAGGGGAGAGAGATCCTTCACGAGGAGGTGTGAGAGACAAGTGAGGAGGGGGGATCCTTTTATAGGAGGAGGGGGAACCCCAAGGGGGTGGCCGGCGCATGGGGGCTGCCCCCTTGCCATCCCCTCTTCATGTGGGTGGACACTCCACTCACAAAATTCCTTTAAATTCCCTCCACTCAAAAGTCCACTCAAATTCCCATTAAATTTCCACCAAATTTAATGCAAACTCTCATTAAATAAAACTCTTTTATTTTATTCAGAATTTTGTCAATTACTTTAATGACAAACATTCACAAATAACCCCTTGCTAGAATTCCATTTCACATGCATAACCACTTTATGCAATTTCACCCGAAAACCTGTTTCGGTATCTAGTGAAATAAATTCCTGCGCTTGTTTATTCTTTCGGCATGAAACATTTGCTCCAATTGGATGTCGGTGTCTCTTAAGTGTGTCACCCTACGGTTCGTGAATAATGCGGACATGATCGAGACCCCTCTCGGATCAATAATCAGAAGCGGGATCTGGAGACCCATACTGACTCCCACATATTCAACGATGACTTTCTTGTGATCGTTGGAACCTTTTACGCTAGTATCTTAATCCCTTTGTTTGACGATATATTACATGTCCGAGATTCGATCATCGGTATCTCCATACCTAGTTTGATCTCGTTACCGACATGCACTCTTTTCTTGTTCCCGTGATATAACATTCTAGTGATCAAATCACTTGCTTGCAAGCTAATCAATGTGATATCACCGAGAGGGCCCAGAGTATATCTATCCGTCATCGGGATGAACAAATTCCACTCTCGATCCATGAGCCTCAACATAACACTTTATTAGTTCTGAATCCACCTTTATAATCACCCTGTTATGGTGTGACGTTTGATGTTATCAAGAAACTCTTCCGGTGTTAGTGATTGACATGATATCATGGTATAAGGATTAGGATCACTTCGTAAGTTGTTATAGCAATATAAACTCAATGACTTTGATCTTAATGCTATACTTCGGATGAATGTTCATCACATCATTACACTAATGTTGTGATCCCGTTATTAACAACATCCAATGTCCATGATCAGGAAACCTTGATCATCTTGTTAATCAACGAGCTAGTTTATGAGAGAGGCATAACTAGGAACTTTCTGTTTGTTTATTAAACACACATGTATAGGATCCCTTCAGAGGAGTACCCGGAAGATGTACCCAAGGAAGGGTACGACAACTAGGATCATCTCCCATCGTCAGCATTGCATGTGACCCCAAAGATGGAGCTTCGCTTACGCTACCGTTATTATTACGTATTCCGCTACTTGATGTTGTATTAAGAACTGGATCATGAGATCCCTATTTGTGTAAGAACTTATGTATCGTTTGTAATGGATGATGTACTATGGTATCCAATTCTGTTATGTCTCGCAAAAATGGTAATCCTGGGATTGCGATGTATGGCATAACAGGCATCTAGGATTGAAAAATCCGGGTGTTGACAAGTTGGTATCAGAGCCATCCTGACCATATGAGACCCTAGTTAGACTGGACGTTTGAATCAAAAACTTAATTTCAAAAACCAAAGAAAACAAATATTTACAAAAACTTATTCTCATTATTATCTCTTTGATTCTTTCATAAAAATTCATGTTCCTCAAAAACTCTTGCAAAATACATAAAATTTTGACACACTTGATCACTCTGCTAATCTACTCATCCTCTATTTTTATAGATGGACGTGAAATACAGCAAGTTTTATCAACTTGGGAATGGGGGAGACCTTATCTTTGAGAGGGATCTGGATCAGCTTTCGGAACTTCTGGAGCGTCCGCACCACGAGTTCTTTGGAGCTCAACTCAATGATCAAGGAGGATAAGATCTGCAGTGGCTAATTGTTGCAAGTCTCCGAGGAAAGATTGAACCTCCCACTACGGAGGGAATTCAGTTTACCTTGAGGGAAAACAACTGGCTCGATGGACTTGCCAGAGCAATGCAGGAAGCTCTTTCCCATCTGTGTGGGCAGAGCATCAATCAGATCAAGGGTACTCGCTTTGAGTTTTGCCCAAGGCGTGATGCAAATGGACAACCACTGGAAGCCCCATACCACACCGAGTTGAAGACTCAATTGGACCACCTTAGCTTCATGATGTATGATCGTCAGCAGGAGTTGGACAACTGCCGTGACTATTGCAACCACAAGTCTGCCATCATCAAGACGAAGGATCAGACCATAGCCATGCTAGCAAAGGATCGCAAGTCTCGCCGCCGTCAGCTCGACAAAAAGGAGCGCATTATTGCCCGTCTTCGCCACCGCATCTCATCTCTGGAGGAGACCATCCACGAGAGAGACATGCAGTTGGAGGAAAGGGAGAATGCCGGAGAGGATATTTGTGGAGACCCTTACTCTTATCTCAGCGATGACGATGATTTTCTGGAGGATCAGGCCATGGAGTTCTTCACCGATGAGGTTGATTTCGCCTTCATCGATGATGCTGAAGATGATGAAGCCACAGACCCCGAGGAGTAGTAGCACTGAGCACTAGCGTAGTGAGTAGTAGTCGGTCCCACTGTATCGTAGTTTCCAGAACGGTTCTTAAAACCATCTGGTTTTCTTTGTTGTGGTGTGTGTTGTACTGTGTGCTATGAGTGAATGAATGAAAAATCAAGTTGCCAGAAAAATATGAGTCAAACCTTTAAAACTTTTCAAAGACCCAAGACCTTAGAAATTTCCCTCTTTTCTCATGATCTATATCAATCTTCAGATGCCATGTGGAGGAAGTGGTTCAGCCCCGGACCCAATGTTGCAGATCCTGCAAATGTTGACTTCTGACCACGAAGCTGAAAGAGCCGAACGTCAAGCCAACCTAGCCACTCTGCAACAGATAGCCCAGCTAGCCCACAACAACCAAGGCCACGGAAATCAGGACAACCATGGATCTAAGCTCAAGAATTTCCAGAATACTAACCCACCCGTTTTCACCAAGTCAGAAGAACCCCTAGATGCCGATGATTGGCTGAAAACCATGGAAAACAACCTAGAAGTCGCCGGAGTGGAAGCCAACGAGAAAGTCCTGTTCGCCACCCATTATCTAGCCGGAGATGCCAGGGCATGGTGGAACAGTGTTCGTGCAATGACCGGAGGACAGATGATGACCTGGGTGGAATTCAAGGTCAAGTTTAGCAGAACCCATGTGCCACCAGGTTTGATCAAGAGAATGAGAAACGAGTTCAGAGAGCTAAAGCAAGGAAGGATGACTGTAGTGGAATACCGTGACAAATTTTTGTCATTAGCTAGGTATGCCCCGGACGAGATAGACACCGAAGCCAAGAAGAAAGAAAGATTCCTGAATGGTCTGCATGACGAGATGCAGACGGTGTTAGTCAATATCCCCTTTGCTGATATTGAATCCCTTGTCGACTCTGCCATCCAGATGGAAGGAAAGATCAACCAAACCAATGAGAACCGCAAGCGTCGCATGATGCATCAACCAGGAACCCATCAGACCCCGAAGTATCGCCCCAACCCATCTCCAGGATTTGCCCCAAGAACCAACAGACCCCCTATGACCCGTCGGACCTACCCCAACCGTGGAAACCCTAGACCCGGAGGAAATCACAACAACCCCGGCAACTCTAGCAATTTCACCCGTGCCCAACCCAAGTTCAACACCAACAATGCTACCGCCAACACCCACACTGCCCCGAGGACTGGAAGCAATGTTGTGCCTGTCGCAGCCAAGGACAAGTCACAAGTGACCTGTTATGACTGTGGAAATAAAGGCCACTATTCCAACGAATGCCCCAACAAGAAGAACGCTACAGCCCCCAATGCCAACGCCCCAGCTCAGCAGCAGCGTCGTGTCCAGCCAGGGAGAAGATTTGCCCCAGGGAATTCACTCAACCGCAATGGCCGTCTTTTTCTCATGCATGCTGAAGAAGCTCAGGAAGCGCCAGACGTCGTGCTGGGTATGTTTTCTGTTAATTCAGTATTTACAAGAGTGTTGTTTGACTCTGGTGCATCACATTCATTTGTCACCGAAGACTTTTCCTGCACTAGTAAAATTCAACCAACCAAACTGAAGCATGTTATGATTGTGCAAATTCCCGGATCAACCACCAAGGCTAGGCAAATTTGCAAAGCCGTCCCTATCCGAATCCATGGCATAGATTTTTATGCTAATCTAATAGTACTCGGAACTAAAGGTTTGGAAGTAGTACTAGGAATGGATTGGATGTCCAAACATAAGGGATTGATTGACTGTGCGAAGAAAGCCATCACCATGACCAGTACCACCGGAATATCAGTCGAGCATATATCTAAAACCTTACCTCGCCAATTCAAGTGTAACAAGAGTCTAGCCCAACCTACCATTGACCAAGTCCGGATAGTCTATGAATACCCCGATGTATTTCCCGATGTTTTGCCCGGTATGCCCCCAGATCGAGATATCGAGTTTATCATCGAACTAATCCCCGGAACAGGACCCATAGCCCAGAGACCCTATAGTATGAACCCGTCGGAACTAGCAGAGCTGAAGAAGCAACTGGATTCCATGCTAGAAATTGGATTAATTCAACCAAGTGCGTCACCATGGAGATCACCTGTCTTATTTGTGGACAAGAAAGATTGAGGTAACCGTTTGTGTACGGATTATCGGAAGTTGAATGATGTCACCATCAAGAACAAGTACCCCTTGCCCAAGATACAAGATTTGTTTGATCAGTTGACCGGTGCCCAGGTGTTTTCTAATATTGATCTTAGAACTGGCTATCATCAACTCAAAATTCGTGCAGAGGATATTCCAAAGACTGCCTTTACCACCAGATATGGATTGTACGAGTATACAGTCATGTCTTTTGGATTAACCAATGCCCCCGCTTATTTCATGAACCTCATGAATAAGATTTTTATGGACTTCCTGGATAAGTTTGTCGTTGTTTTCATCGATGACATTCTGATTTATTCCAAATCAGAAGAAGAACATGAGCTACACCTAAGGACCATTCTTGGAACCCTTAGAGAACATCAGCTGTATGCAAAGTTTAGCAAATGTGAATTCTGGTAACAGGAGGTAGGATTCCTCGATCACATTGTATCAGCCGGAGGAATTGCCGTTGACCCTGCCAAAGTGAAGGATGTAGAAGATTGGCAAGCCCCAACCACTCAAACCCAAGTTCGTGCTTTTCTCGGATTGGCGGGATATTACCGCAAATTCGTAGAAGGATTCTCGAGTATCGCCCGACCCATGACCCAATTGCTGAAGAAGGAAAAGAAGTTTGAATGGACAGACAAGTGTGAAGCGAGTTTTCAAGAACTCAAGAGGAGATTGATATCAGCCCCAATCTTAATCATGCCGGATATCACGAAGCCCTTCGATGTGTATTGTGACGCATCCAAGATTGGTCTCGGATATGTGCTAATGCAAGAAGGCAAAGTTATATCTTATCTATCTTGACAACTGAAGCAACACGAGCAAAACTATCCAACCCATGACCTCGAACTCGCAGCAGTAGTCCTAGCCCTGAAGACATGGAGACGTTACCTAATGGGAAACCGTTGTGAGATTTATTCGGATCACAAGAGCCTAAAGTATATATTCACTTAGAAGGAGTTGAATATGAGGCAGAGAAGATGGATTGAGCTAATCAAAGATTACGACCTGGACATTCACTATCACCCTGGTAAAGCCAACGTGGTAGCAGATGCCCTTAGCAGATTGTCGTGCCGCTTGAACTCCTTGATTTTGAAGGAGCAACCAAGTTTGCACAAGGAGATGGAAGATTTTCGAATGGAATTAGTAAGTGAAGGATTTTTGGCTAGCATAGAACTTCAGCCCACTTTGACCAGTCAGATTAAAGAGGCGCAGAAGGGAAATGCCAGTATCGACGGAATCAAGCGTCGTATCGGTATGGGCAAAGTACCCGGATTCACCGCGGACAAAGAAGGGGTTCTCTGGTACAAAGGACGCCTTTGTATACCAGCAGATTCGGAGTTGAAAGAAGTTATCTTGAAGGAGGCTCATGATACTCTTTATTCTATCCATCCCGGAGGGACTAAGATGTATCAAGATTTGAAAGAGCAATTTTGGTGGCCTAAGATGAAGAGAGAAATCGGAAGCTATATCGCCAAGTGTGATATATGTCAGCGAGTCAAGGCAGGACATCAAAGACCTGCTGGATTGTTGCAACCTTTGCAAATTCTGGAATAGAAATGGGATTCTGTAGGAATGGACTTTATCACTAGACTACCTACCTCTAGTAGGGGAAATGACTCTATCTGGGTCATAGTGGACAGATTGTCCAAAGTCGCCCATTTCTTGCCCGTTAAAACCACCTATCAGAGTTCGAAGCTAGCAGAGTTATACATCGCTAGAATCGTCAGTTTGCACGGAGTCCCCAAGAACATAGTATCGGATCGAGGAACTCAGTTTACCTCGAGATTCTGGAAGAAAGTCCAAGAAGGTTTAGGAACCCGCCTAGATTTCAGTACCGCGTATCACCCTCAGACCGATGGACAAACGGAGCAAGTAAACCAAATACTCGAAGATATGCTTAGAGAATGTGTGCTAGAATATGGATCCAAGTGGGAAGACTGTCTGCCGTTTGCAGAATTTTCCTACAACAATAGTTACCAAGCCAGTTTGCAAATGGCCCCATTTGAATTCATGTACGGAAGAAAGTGTCGCACCCCTTTGAACTGGTCGGAAGTAGGAGAGAGTCAGATTTTCGGAGCCGACATCCTCCGAGAAGCAGGAGAGAAGGTTCACAAGATTCGTGAGCACCTCAAGACCGCCCAATCCCGACAGAAGAGTTACGCCGACAAGAGACGTCGAGACCTCGCCTTCAACATAGGAGATTTTGTTTATCTGAAAGTGTCGCCATTGAAGGGAATGCAACGTTTCCAACTCAAAGGAAAGTTAGCTCCCAGATATATCGGACCTTTCAAAATTCTGAACCATCGAGGAGAAGTATCGTATCAATTGGAACTACCTGAAGAGATGTCAGCTGTGCACAATGTGTTCCATATCTCGTTACTTCGCAAATGTCTCGAAGTCCCCGAGAAGACCGAAGTGTTCAAGAATATCGATCACCGGACCATAGAGATCAACGATGACCTGACATATCCCGAAGTACCCATCCGCATTTTGGAAGAAGCTTTTCGAACTACCCGAACCCAAAACATCAAGTTTCTCAAGATTCAGTGGAGCAACCACATAGAAGAGGAAGCTACCTGGGAGCGCGAAGATCACATCAGGACGGAGTTTCCCGATCTCTTCAAATCCTAGGTAATCTTTTCATCCTTTTTCAAATCTCGGGACGAGATTTTGTTTAAGGGGGGAAGGTTTGTAACATCCCAAAAATACTAAGCTTGGATCATCAAATTCTAATCATCAAAATTAGGGTTAACAAAAACTTTTCTAAATGAAATCATGAATGCATGCATATGTGTATGCATGGATTTTGAAATCCTTTAAAACCACCTTGTATGTTTGTTCCATTGCTTGTAAAATGTTTCTTAGGTGAAATAAACATCATCTAAAAAATTTCCCACACCTTTCCTATAGACAAGTAAATCAAAACACATATATGAAATGAATGGTCATTTTGGCCACTTTAACTCCCATGCCTACTTTGGCTGTCTCAAACTTTCAGAACCTAACAGAAACTTTTCTGGATCTTTGCACCCCTTGAATGTACTCATAACAAGGTATCAAGGCCCACTTTGTGATCATCCAGAAACTTTCAAATGCATAGTTTAAATGACAATTCAAAATTGAATCTTTATCATATGGGAAGATCCCACTTTTTCAAAAACTACTCAAACAAGCTCAATTTTCAAAACCCAAGCATTTGCAGACTCACCAGCACCAATCTAGCAAACCCACCAAAAATCATTTCAAACTTCAAAACTTGATTTCATGCGGCCATTTCATCAAACAGGTTACAGACACAAATCAAACAAACATCAAACACTATTGTGAGCAGTGATTCTTGCCTAACTGGTTCCCCATTTAGCTCACACACAACTCAGTAGATCATCTAGGAAGATTAGCCAGGCACTAGAACCACTGTGAGCTTGCCATTGTCATCAATGGTGAACAGCCGAAGCCACCCATGCCACCCTCATGTCGACAACAAGCTAGGAGCAGAAGCAAGCCTAGCCAGCATGTCTGGGAGGCAGCCCACTGTCCATCGCCGCTCACTGTCCCAGCCGCGAGCGTTGCCAAGCCCTGGACCACGCGCACAAGCCGCGCCCAGACCATGCCAAGCATGCGCCAGAGCGCCACCCTCGACCATCACCCATAGATCGCGCGCCGCCCTCGCTGCGTGCATACACAATCCCCACCGACCCAGGAGACCGCCAGACATCCCCGTTTGCCGCCCCGTGCCGCACAGCCACCGCCCGCCGTCGAAGACGCCGCCTCTGCCGCGCAGAGCACCGCCCGTTCCAGACCAAACCACACCGCCCCATGCCTCGAGACCATATCGTTGAGCATCGCCAGGAGACACCGCACCGTCCCCTACCCTTGCCCATGCCTTTAGCCGCCTGTAACCTCGCCCCCGACGAGCTCACCGTGCGCCCCGACGGTACCCTCGCTCGACTATAAATAGAGGCCACCCCCGCATGATTTCTTCACACCATCTCACTCCGCTCTCCTCACTGATCGTGCCACACCATTATCAGAGCAAGGCGAGCACCACCTCACCGGAATTTCACTGGAGCCTGCCGCTGCCGGAGAAGAAGGGAGCCAGCGATTAGAGCCGCCCCAGGAGCTGCCGCGACCACCCCTGAGTTCGCCGTCGTCGACTTCGTCGTTCGCCCGCCTCGCCGACCCTCGCCACTACCTCGGTGAGCCCCTAGCGACCCTCACTGGCCGTGCTAGGTTTCGTTCTCGCCGGAGTTGTCTCGCGTCGACGATGACTCCCAGCCGTTAGATTAGAACTAGATCGAACGATCCACGTCGCCCCATACCGCTTCGCCCAGCCCCGTGTCACTAACGAGTGGGGACACCCACTTAAGCAACCCGCGGGAGCACTGCGCTTAGCAGGCTGGCCCAGTAATTTTTCCCGCGCAACCCAGTTATTCAAATTAAACCTTTTTCTATTTCAATTCAAACACACTTCTGTACCCAACTTCAAAAATCAACCCAGATCGATTCATTGCACCAAATTGAATGAAACCAATTTTGTTGGAAAGGTCTGTGAATGCTGAATCCAAGCCTGTTGGATTCAAGTCATTTGGATCTATAGATCACCCATGGTAAAAATAACAAGGCATAAGCTTTTCTGCATTCAAACACTTTTCAAATTTAAACCATAATAGCTTTTGAGTTGATTCCAACTCTCAAAAATCACATTTAACCATACCTTTCAGAATATATAAAAATATATAGGTTTACTTGCATAAATAATGTTCAAGTAATAAAAGAATGCTACATAAGCATTTCTAGCCACTTTAATTAATTAAAATAAAAGGGTAAAACCTTATTAAATTGTGACACCACTTTAAATCACATTCCCATGGACTAAAATATGTGGTGATGACATGTGTCAACATGATCCCATGTTGGGTTTGGAGAATATTAAATCTTAAGTAGTTTTTCAATGAGTAGAAATTACTTTTCTAAAAATAAAAAGATTTAAACCAAGCCTTAACCTTGTAATGTTAGGGATGATGCTAGATCATCCATAGGACCCTTGTGTGTGATGATTGCAAGTAGTTAAGTACTGTTTGGTGATTGTGTACCTCGTATTTATTCATAGTCGCTAGTACCGACCAAGGATACGAGGAGGAAGGAGGATACTACCAAGAAGAAGCCGAGGAGAACTACAACCACTGCTCTACACAAGGCAAGCCTAATACTACTAGTGAATGTGCAAGCTAGTAACCCTGCAAGCTAACACTTGCAATTTAGCAAGCTTATATTGACATTGATGCAAGCTAACACTTGCAGGATACCCTACTGATGCAATAAACCCCTACTTATTACTATGCCTTAAGCATATGTGATCATACCCATTTGATAAACCAATCCTAGTTTTATGTGCAACCTTCTTACTTTATTTCTTTATCAAAGCTTACTTAGAGTTTACTTAAGTGACTGGTAGATATTGGAAAGATGCTGAAGGTTGCATAAAGAGCATAAAATTTGGCCTAAGTTAGAAACCTTGACATCAGCCTGAGACATAAGGTTGTACTTAGTTGAAACTCCACTAGTTACCACCCTCATCATTACTACCCCCACCTGTAGATGCTAGTGCTAAGCATAAAACTTGATCAACTTTAGATGGGAATACTTGGTGGAAAAATGGTTATGAAAACCTTGGAATGATGGATCATTATATTGAAATGTTTTGGATATGTGTTTCCAAACACTTGAGAATTTTGGTGACCAAAAATGTTGAGGCATGAGACTTAGCCCTTTATAAAACTGATGGTTGTCTGGATGCGATACCATTCCAATTTTATCGTACAACCATAATACCCGAATATTAGGTAGGGCTTGACTGGAAACTTATATTCCTTAGTATTAGTTCCCTCGCGGCCAAGGTCTGAGCTGAGGCTACCTTGTGAAGATTGTCCACCTGTGCAGTACCCAAGATGACAGTTGGTCATGGTTGGGAGGCCAAACTCACAGGAGAGGTGCTTATACTAGGGCGTGTAATCGAAAGGTTAGGATTGATTATCCGCATACTGAGTATGGTGAATTCAGGATTTGTTCCTGACGGATGTATCGAATGTTGTGGTGAAAGTGTACAATCTCTGCAGAGTGTCAAACTATTCGAATAGCCGCGTCCGCGGTTATGGACAGTTGGAGTGGCCATACTGTTCCCCCGTCAGACTTTTCAAAATGACCTGTGAGATGAATGAGACTTTGACTTGACCACAACAGAGTTGTGATATGAAATACAAGTTCCCTCTTAGGATTTATAAAATTGTGACTAGCTTTGGAGCTTAGTAGAGATAAATCTGGCTTTTGCAAAACAACCCTAGAACCTAGTGTCCTATTATCCAAAAAAATCCTTTACCTATTAGTATTAGTTTGCGAGTACTTAAAGAGTACTCATGGCTTTGTCCCTGGCTATTCCCCTGGCCAGACTATGAAGAGGAGTACCTGGAAGATGGACCCCAGGAAGGGTACGACAACTAGGATCATCTCCCATCGTCAGCATTGCCTGTGACCCCCGAAGATGGAGCTTCGCCTACGCTACTGTTATTATTGCGTATTCCGCTGCTTGATGTTGTATTAAAAACTGGATCATGAGATCCCTATTTGTGTAAGAACTTATGTATCGTTTGTAATGGATGATGTACTATGGTATCCAATTCTGTTATGTCTCGCAAAAATGGTAATCCTGGGATTGCGATGTATGGCATAACCGGCATCTAGGATTGAAAAAACCGGGTGTTGACACCTAGTAGTGGATGACTATGGCCAGCATCACCACAATGAGCCTTTCCCTCAGAACCAGCAAGGTATGCCTTCACCACAGCCAGGATTCGACTATGTCCCGAGGAGTGACTTTAGCCAGGTGGTACATCGCATCGACAACATTGAAAACACATTGCAAGATGCGAATGCCAACATAGTAGATCTTACTTAGAACATCACTTATTTTATGACTGATTTTTCAAGCCACTTGATACGCCCAATTTGCATCACCATTATATATCATAATTTACCTCTATTCATTGATATTTGTCTTATTATGAGGTATTACTTATGGCTTTTCATTTGTTTATGCATGTTGGATGATTCTTGGAGGATGGACTGTCGGAGTCTGGATTCTGATGGAAAAGAAGGCGTTTCGGTGCAATTTCGCAAAGATCAGAAAAATACCATAAAAATATGGAAACATATTATTTTACCAGAAGACGAAGGAAGCCAGAAGGAGGGACGAAGAGGGGCCTCAGGGGGCCCACACCCCCTAGGCACGGGCCCACCTGACCCCGCGCCTAGGGCAGGTGTGGCCCACCTGCCCGGCCTCTGACTCCGCCCCTTCGCCTATATCTTCCCTTTGAAACCCTAAGGCTCGGGGAGCGACCACAAATAGATTTCCGCCGCCTCTAGGGGGCAGAAAACACCGAGAGAGAAAGATCTCTCCGGTAGACAGATTTTTGCCGGGGGAATTCCTTCCCGGAGAGGGAAGACCATCGCCATCAACACCGTCATCAAGCTAGGCTTCATCGGGATCATCATCATCATCCACATCATCATCTCCACCAGCACCATCACCACCACTCCGTCCCGATGTAACAATTGTGTTGGATATTGCTTTAGTTCTTAGGGGAAACTTCCCCGGTGTTGAATACTATTGTAGTTGATGCTTGTGAGTGGAACCATTGGATTATTGTTTATGTTCAGATTGTTATCCATTACCATATCATCTTTGATCTTGATCCATATGATGTCTTGTGAGTAGTTCGTTTAGTTCTTGAGGACATGGGAGAAGTCATGTTGTTAGTAGTGAATCTATTATTCAATGGTTTAGTATTTAAGTTGTGGTGCTATTCTTCTAGTGGTGTCATGTGAACGTCGACTACATGACACTTCACCATTTATGGGCCTAGGGGAATGCATTGTGTATTTGGCTACTAATTGTGGGGTTGCCGGAGTGACAGAAAGCAGAACCCCTGTTAGGACACCTTTGCACAAGGGAGTGTAGGATCTTAGAGTTTAAGGCTGTGGTTAGATTTATATCTTAATTAATTTCCTGTAGTTACGGATGTTTGCAGGGGGTTTAATCACAAGTATGTATTAGTCCTAGGAAGGGCGGTATGTTAGCACAGGTTCACCCACACAACACGTACAACACCAAAGAAGACTACTCAGCTATATGAAGCGAAAGCACTTGACAGAATTCCCATGTGTCCTCGAGAACGCTTGGTCCTTATAAGTATTTCCACCGGCTTGTCCTTTGCTAATAAAGGATTGGGCCACTTGCTCCGTTTGTTTGTTACTTCTGTTACTTGCACTTTTTTTGTTGCCTTGTCAGAAAACCACTAAAAATCTGTTTGCTAAGTATTCACATGGATTTCTTACTCCATACCACTGTTCAGCACCTTCTGCTCCTTGTTGGTATCGACACTCCTATTTATCGAAAGTACTACGATACACCCCCTATACTTGTGGGTCATCAAGACGATTTTCTGGCGCAGTTGCCGGGGAGTGAAGCGCTATTGAAGAGTGGAACTGGTAAAGGAAACTTTTACTGTGAGTATTACTTTTGTTACTGCTTGTTACTTTGTTTCCAATATGGATAACCCACTTGGTTTTCTGTTTGGGAAAACTACTACCACTGTTAGGGTAGTAGATGAACCACCACCTGTTGAGATAGATCCTTTTAAGATACCTACAAGTATTGTTAATCGTGTTATGGATAATTATTATTTTGGGGATGGAACTGTCCATCCTGGTGATCACTTGATTTTTATACATGAATTATGCGAGTTGTTTAAGTGTGCAGGTATCACAACTGAACAGGTGAAGAAGAAGTTACTCTCCATATCCTTGAAAGGGAGAGCTGAAGAATGGTATAAGCTGCTGAAGAATGGACAATCCATGGAATGGGAGGAGATGGCATCTCTCTTTTACTCTAAATTTTATCCTCCTAGTGAGATTCATAAGGATAGAAATCTTATATATAACTTTTGGCCTCTTGATGGAGAGAGTACAGCTCAAGCTTGGGGGAGGTTGAAGTTACTAATGCTTAAATGTCCTATTCATGAACTCCCTAACAATATTATTCTCAATAACTTTTATGCTAGGCTTTCTATTCATGATAAAGATTTACTAGATGCTTCTTGTGTTGGATCATTCACACGTATGAAGGAAGAAGCTATATGGGATCTTCTAGACCGTATTCAAGAGAACACTGAAACTTGGGAGAATTACAAAGGAAGAAAGTTAGGTATAAATTATGATTATGAATGCATTAAATCTTTTATGGGAACTGATGACTTCCGTGATATTAGCAGTGAGTTTGGTCTTGATTCCCAAAGTATTGCCAACTGTTTTAAGGCCTTTACCTCTTACATTGAAATTCCCAAGAAGAAGTGGAACAAGTACCATGCTCCTTATAAAGATGTTGTTAATCATGTTCCAGTTAGAAGTACTCAAGTTTGTACTACTAATCATATTGTGCATGAACCTCATGTTGAGAAAATGCCTTTCCCAGCTAAGTTAAAGGAGTATTCTATGATTATTAGTGCAAATAACAAAGGTACAATGAAAACTGTGGAGCCTGGTAAGCATTTGAGTGATGAACCTGTGGTAGCTATTGTGAAGGACACTATCACTAGAAATATAGAGGATGAGCACATTGTCTTCTGTGAATATGCTTCTAATATTATTTCTCATCCTAGTAAGGCTAGAAAAGGTAGTGTTCATGTGCTTTCTGTTAAAATTGGTGATCATTGCTACTATGGTTTATGTGATATTGGTGCTAGTTCTAGTGCTATTCCTTATGAGCTTTACAGGGAAATTATGCATGAGATTGGTCCTTGTGAGATTGGGGACATTGATGTGGTTATCCACCTTGCTAATAAGGAAACCATTTGCCACATTGTAATTGTAAGAGATATGGAGGTTCTCTGTGGTAAGATTAAGTATCCTGCCGATTTTCTAGTACTTAATTCAGCAGTTAGCAAAACTTGTCCCATAATTTTTAGTAGACCTTTCTTGAGCACTCGTGGAGTTATTATTGATTGTAAGAAGGAAAAAGTTTTAACTAAGTTTGATGGAGATTCTTATGAGTTTAACTTTTCCAAATTTGCTAAAGCTCCTTGTGAAAATAGCTTGCCTAATAAAGATTTCAGGATGGAACAAGTTGCTTCTATTGATCCGGTTTATGCCCTTGGACCTCTTTTTGATGACTGTAAGTATGCTTATTCTGATGATAAAGTTGTTTCCAGTGACAGTTATATTGTCGACTTTATTCAAAGTGCTGCTGAAAGTTATTTTGAGAGACGGAAACATGGTTTTATGCATCTAAATGATGTTAAGTTTCCCCGTTTTATGTTGAAAGCTTTAAAGTTGCATCTGTTTTGTCTTCCTATGCTTTTGGCTTTTTGCTTCAACAATTCGTTTTCTCATGCTACCCCCATGCATAGGAAGTGGGTTAGACTCAAGTGTGTTGGTTATTTGCTTCTTGATGCTCTCTTTCACTTCAAATATATATATATATATATATATATATATATATATATATATATATATATATATATATATATCCTATGTGAGCATCTTTGAAAGTTTCAAGCTTAACTTAAAGGCATTAAAGAAAAGTACTTGTTGGGAGATAACCCAAGAGTTTGGTCGAGTCTTGGAAGTTATTACCTCAGTAATAACCGCTCCTTTTTCCTTTTTTTGGGTTTTTGTGTCAAGTTCAACTACGTTTATGAAGTAGAGGAGTTGTGAAAAGTGGCTGTCTTGGGACATATTTTTTGTTCTGTATTGTAAAAATTTATGAGGAAGCTCAGTACTTCGGATGGAGCTGAATTTTTCTGAGCTTGTTCTCCAAGTTGTTACCCAACTTTTATCAGTTCTGCACTTTTTGATTTGAGTAACAAGAGGTCTTCGAAAAAATCAATCTTTACCTGCTGGTATTTTTTGACAGATTTCTGCCGTCATTTGCATTTTCCTCTTACGGAAGCTTTTGTTTTGATGGGTTTTCAGTTGAAGTGTTTGCCAAAGGTTTATTGTTTTTGCTTACACTAATGTTGTCATTGAGTTTGTGCAAAAATTTTGTATGGAGGAAATTCGCAGGAGAAAGAGAGAAGGAATCTGCAGAGTTCGTCTTTGAATAGGTAAAAGTGGTGAAAACAGAAGGTTCGTGAAACCCCAATATTTTTATATTTTTGATGTTTTTAATACATAAGGGAAGTTACAAGACGGAACTGAAGAGGAAACGGAGCCTGGGGTGGACAAACCCACCCCAGGCGCTGGCCCAGCCTGGCCGCGCCTGAGGGGGGTGTCTCCGCCTCGTTTCTGTGTTAAAACCTTCCTTATGCATTGAAACTTCATAATATATAACCCCCCGGATCCCCCGAGGTTCGTGCATCGTGTTATCGTTGTGTTTTCGTTTCGATCTGTTTCTGTCAGGAAATCTTCTCAAGTTTAGAGCACCATGGCCTTCGCCAACGACAAAGGCAAGAAGGCCGTGGAAATAAAATTGGAAGAACAAACCACCGCAGGAACAAGGGGAAGGAAACCTACTTTTGTAGGAGCAATTAACACTGCGGATGATTTTTCTCATCAAATGCAGGGAAACATAGCCTTCGGTCCAGAACTCATATATTGCCCTGAGGCAGCGAAAGCCCTTCGAACCACCAACGAGTTTTGTGATAAGTACCGTGCTTTGAGGATGAAGGTGAATATGCTTCAAGAGGAAAATAACAGGCTTCATAAGATGCTGGAATATTTCCTGACCCATGACAAGAGAACACCACCACCACCGAAGGAGTAATTCGTCATTAGGTTTGGCATCCCTTTGGCTTGTTCCAAGCTTGGGGGAGTGTCGTGGTAACACCACCATTATCTTTTATATTTTACCTTTTTAGTGGATTCATATCTGTGGTAGAGAGGTTATCTTATAGTTTGGTTTGCATGTGGAAGTATCTCTCCTTTAGTTGATTATCTATGTATCCCTTGGTGTGAGTGCCTTTATTGAATATTAATGAGAAGTCTCATCTTTTACTTTTTGCACTTCTTATTTTAGTTTGCAATATCTATTATATGATGGATCTTTTTGATCACTATTGGCACCACTTTGGGATCATCAAGTGGATCTAAATTGGTTTTGGCAAACCGAGTTCTGGTCAGTGGCATTAGTTTGAAACAAAAAGAAAGAAAGAAAGAAAACGCTTACAGGTATTTGTTATCATTTGTTTTCTTTCTTGTTGGCTCATAATCTTAGTATTTTTTATTTAAGATTCTTTTGTGTCTTCTAGGAAGATTGCATGTTTGGCTTTATTACTTGTATGTTTGCTTATTTCTTTCAACTCTCTTGCTTGCTACCCAGCCTTGCTAGCCAAAAACCTGTTTTGAGAAGGCATACTTCTCATGTTTCCAAAATCCTTTGAACCCAAAACTTTTGCCACTTGTGTCCACCATATCTACCTAGTAGCTTTTGCTATTCCAAGCAAATTATCAAGCTTCATCTACCTTTCGAATTAAAAAGTATTTTTTTATGACAAAAACTAGTTAGTAAAGCTCTCACGAACTTGATGGCACACCTTATTTCCTTGCCCCTAATATATTTGAACCATTGTGAACATCGAAGTTGTATATGCTTGCATCTATATGTTGGAATTAGCAGAATTGTGATGTCACGGGGTACATTTTCAACATTGCACTTGTACTCTGTACACAGTTGATATCGTGCTCTTTTGTCTATGGATGTCAACGGTGTGAAATAAAGAGGGAACTTGTAAGTCCATGGAGTTTGTATTCTGTGTTAGAGAAACGCCTGGGCCGCTAGCCTAAGCCATGCTTAATCATGGTGGAAACTTGCGGCATCACCATAGTGAGTCATCTATGAAGCATCCTCAATAAAAAGCTATACACATAGTAAATAAAAAGATTGTTGAGATGCTCATTGTCTGCTTGCCTTGTCATTTTGGTTATGGGAAAGCTCCTGTACCATGTGCAAGGGGTACCCCGTTGGGGGTTCTCAATGATATGCAAATACTTACAATGACAAGAACTTACCTGGGCCCAAAGTTGAGTATGCATGAGGAGTGGCCCTCATATTCAAGGGACATGAGATTGCCAACTTATATTTCGTCAAGCATATACTCCATCTTTGTTCACTTTAACCTTAATCATCTCAAGATTCTTATGAGAGCGGCAATGAGGGATCAAAGCTAGTAAGTACCATAATCTTTTGTAAGCTCTTTATGACTTGTAATCCCTGCTACCCTCTAAGAAGGGACCTTTCTCCTAGTTATCAGTTGAGTCAGTAAACCTATTTCCTCTCTATCTCCAGCAAGCTTTTGAGCTGTTGTGTTTCAAGCATTCATATGGTGATTTATTCAATCATGTTCTCTATCTTCCTTGTTTGCACAAAACTCTTATCTATTGAGTATTACTTTGAAAGCCTTCACTTGTGAAAAACCTTTTTGAGCAAAGAGTGTTCCTGCTTTGAAACTTCTACAAAAAGCTTTTGTGAAACTGTTTACCAGGTGTTCTCTGACCAAGAACAAGTTTGCCAATTCCAATTATGATTTATCTTTATGCATCTCTATTGTGACTGTTGTACTTTGTTGCAAGCTAAGTTATATAATGGTGAGTTGCTTTCTTATATGAGTTGTGCAATGGTAAGTGTGATGCTTCTTGTTCGTATTCTTTTATCAACACTTCACTCCATAAACCTGTGGACATGTTTACTGAGCTCAGTTTTCGCTTGGGGACAAGCGAAGACTAAGCTTGGGGGACTTGATACGCCCAATTTGCATCACCATTCTATATCATAATTTACCTCTATTCATTGATATTTGTCTTATTATGAGGTATTACTTATGGCTTTTCATCTGTTTATGCAGGTTGGATAATTCTTGGAGGATGGACTGTCGGAGTCTGGATTCTGATGGAAAAGAAGGCGTTTCAGTGCAATTTCGCAAAGATCAGAAAAATACCAGAAAAATATGGAAACATATTATTTTACCAGAAGACGAAGGAAGCCAGAAGGAGGGACGAAGAGGGGCCTCAGGGGGCCCACACCCCCTAGGCACGGGCCCACCTGACCCCGCTCCTAGGGCGGGTGTGGCCCACCTGCCCGGCCTCTGACTCCGCCCCTTCGCCTATATCTTCCCTTCGAAACCCTAAGGCTCGGGGAGCGACCACAGATAGATTTTTGCCGCCTCTGGGGGCGGAAAACACTGAGAGAGGAAAATCTCTCTGGCAGACAGATTTCTGCCGGGGGAATTCCTTCCCGGAGAGGGAAGACCGTCGCCATCAACACCAACATCAAGCTAGGCTTCATCGGGATCATCATCATCCACACCATCATCTCCACCAGCACCATCACCACCACTCCGTCCCGCTGTAACAATTGTGTTGGATATTGCTTTAGTTCTTAGGGGAAACTTTCCCGGTGTTAATTACTATTTTAGTTGATGCTTGTGAGTGGAACCATTGGATTATTGTTTATGTTCAGATTGGTATCCACTACCATATCATCTTTGATCTTGATCCATATGATGTCTTGTGAGTAGTTCGTTTAGTTCTTGAGTACATGGGCGAAGTCATGTTGTTAGTAGTGAATCTGTGATGAGTTATTATTCAATGGTTTAGTATTTAAGTTGTGGTGCTATTGTTCTAGTGGTGTCATGTGAACGTCGACTACATGATACTTCACCATTTATGAGCCTAGGGGAATGCATTGTGTATTTGGCTACTAATTGTGGGGTTGCCAGAGTGACAGAAACCTGAACCCCCATTAGGACACCTTTGCACAAGGGAGTGTAGGATCTCAGAGTTTAAGGCTTTGGTTAGATTTATATCTTAATTACTTTCCTATAGTTACGGATGTTTGCGGGGGGTTTAATCACAAGTATGTATTAGTCCTAGTAAGGGCGGTATGTTAGCATAGGTTCACCTACACAACACTTACAACACCAGAGAAGAGTACTCAGCTATTTGAAGCGAAAGCATTTGACAGAACTCCCATGTGTCCTCGAGAACGCTTGGTCCTTATAAGTATTTCCACCCGCTTGTCCTTTGCTAAGAAAGGATTGGGACACTTGCTCCGTTTGTTCATTACTTATGTTACTTGCTCTTTGTTTTGTTGCCTTGTCAGAAAACCACTAAAAATCCGTTTGCTAAGTATTCACAGGGATTTCCTGCTCCATACCACTGTTCAGCACCTTCTGCTCCTCGTTGGGATTGACACACCTATTTATTGAAAGTACTACGATACACCCCCTATACTTATGGGTAATCACCACTATATGAACTTTCCATACCAGCAGTGGCCACCTGGTGATGGTGGCAACTATTGATTCAGAGAGGCCAAGATCCTAAGCTTGGGGAGGATGAACTCCTCCCACTTTTTTCATTCATATTTTTCATTTTTCTTTTGATTTATTTTATTTTCCATCTCGATGCATGTTTATTTTCAGTTTTGCATTCATATAAAAACATTATTTTTAGACTGGATTTTATATCCACTTGTGCAAATTTCTCTCTGGTCTTGCTGATTTTTCTGCAGGTTACTTGTTTCTAGTGACTCAACTATAAAGATGAACACGATGATTCGGCTCAAGAAAGGGGCAAGCAAGCAAGAGGAGGTATTACATTTTTGTTCTCCCTCTTCCTATAAGTTTAATTCATGAACATTTTATGTTTGTTCGGTTGCACTTGAGTCCTACTCTACGCATAACTAGTTATCTTTTAAGGCTTGAGCTCAAAAGTTTTTGAAACTGCTTTGGTTAAGACTTGCGAAAATTGGTATTAGTTTGAAAATCAACCATTTGGATTAAAATCCAGAAAAATTGAGAACAAGAAAAAGTGTCTATCGACAAATTTGGTGCCATGTTTTTGTCTTAAGGGCTTAATCTTAGTAGTACTCAACCCCACATATTGATCATTTACTTGATGACACCTTCTAAAAGAGAATTGTTTGATGGAATGAACTTTTATGGTGGGAGAGGGATATGCTAAAACCTATTTTATCCTGCTGAAAAATAGATAGATGAAACAATTCTACGTTTCTCATACACACCTTTGGGATGCTAACAACTCCGTTGGACTATGAACGATCTATGGTATAACCCCGGATTTCGGCTATGAGTTGATGACATGAGTGTCATATGTGTCGCTATATGGAAAAAAGTATTAGCACTCTCAAAGATTGTGTATGCATTTTATAAAAAGCAAACAATCATTGATCCTTGAAAGAGGAAGAAAAAAGAGAAAGAAAATATGAGCTGAAAAACATTCTATACATTGCTAGAGCTTTGGCATCACCTCACCACCTAAACTGAATAATTAGAGTTCTTGAAAGGCAAGGAAAAGAAGAGGTGTTTGATAGCCGCGATTATCGAAGTGGGTGTTAATGAAAAAGCTCTAAGATTATCCTTCTTTTGGCATCTACTTGTGCACCGTTAAATTTGACACAAGCGACCTCGCTTAAAATATCTTTACTCACATAGCAAGAGAGGCGCTAAAGAAAAATTGATCTACAATCCCAACCAAACTTTTGACAATCTCATTTGGGTCTTTAATAATTATTAGCTATCAAGTTATTTGCGTCAAGGGATTGAACTTAAGTACAACTATTCAGATATATTATGCTCATGATCAAGATTGTAGGATTTGAGACAACTGAATATGATACAACCTCAAACTTGTAAGCCTTTTTACATTGATTCAATTCCTCGCTATTTCTCATTATAGCTTTGTCACTCGAGGGCGAGTAGCATCTAAGCTTGGGGAAGTTGATAGCTCCAAATTTCATCACTTTTTACTATTGATTTTCCTCTTGTTTATTGCTGAATTTCGCTGAAGATTACCCTTTCCACTAACGTTAATGTCGCAATCAGCGAATCCTTGGTTTCTTGTGATGGTTTTCAGGTAATAAACATTTATTAAAGATATAATGGCATTTATAAGCTAATTGCACCTAAAATAAAATCCCCAATTGGAGCCCCTCTCATTGGAGGTGTACAGAAGGCGTAACGACCAGTGGTATGGTCGGGACGCGCCCGTACTGTCCAGCCGTACTACATGCTAGCGGCTTCCTTATATCAATAGAAGCAACTTTTGTAAAGAAGGGGGACGAAAAGAGAACACAGTCGCCGCAAAACTCATTAGAAGGAAGATATCAGATCTAGAAGAGGAGAAGAACATCCCATCGTTCCTCGACGATCTCCACCTCTTCAACACACACTCCATCATCATCCCGATCATCATCTAGAGAGATAGAGAGAGAGATATTTGCAATTTTAAGATTAGGGTTTGATACTTTGATCTACCTTTGGTTTGTATTTGATTTGATCCTCAAGTACAATTGTGGTTTGCTACGATAATTTTGAGATGATTTCCATTTGCAATACAATTATGCCTTCGATTTGTCTTCCTCTCATGTCTGAGTAAATCCCCATAGGCGTGGGAGATGTAGGGAATTGGTGAGATGTGTTGTGCCTCCTTCATATCCATCCATTTGTGATTGTTGTAGTGATTATTAATTCGTGAGAATGATTATCTATTTTTGCCTAATGCTTGTTATCTAATTTAAGGGCCTCGATAACATGATCTAAAGATATCATAGTTATGAACTTGTGTGATAGCGAATCGGTGACCCCCGAGTGAGCACCCGGTATTAATGAGGATCTAGCATCACCCTAGGATAACAAGGAACCATGAAGATTAAAGTGTTGATCTGGTCGCAAGACCTTAATTGATGTGCTGACCATTGTCGTGGTAACAGACAGACGAATAATTAGGACTAGGAAGAATTGTCCATGAGGACTTCTAGTAGGTATATGGGTTGCTTGCCTACTCACTTACAAATAAGAAATGTCACAATTACTTATTCCGCTTTATACATTTGGCACATTCACTATCACCATGAACCGTTTCTCTCCAAGCCTAACTTCTCATCTGCAGGAACTCCGAACTCATTTCCATCCTTTACTTTTATGCAATTTACTCCTTATTTACTTTCTACGCAAGTTTTCTCTATCTTTTACTCACCACTTTCCACCATAAGCAATTGCAGTCAATTCACTCAAGACTTGTGATACCTTGAGTGTGACAGAAATGCCGCCTAAAAGCACTTGCTAAAGCTCCTTGTTGGGATCGATATAAAAAGTGGAATTAATACTTCCACGGAAACATTCTCTGACGAACCTGTGCACTTGCAGGCCATCACAACGTGATAGAAAATGCATCAAAGGATATGGGTATGAGACCCACAATATGAGTTTTCCACAGTGGTAAACCACTCTATGTGATCGGAGATCCTGTAATATCGAATTGGGAGACAAGCCGTTGGTTAGCTGAGAGAAAAGTATCCCTACTTTAATAAACACTACTCCATGAAGATGCAATACTTTCCTATTCTACATAGCAAGTTGATTTATTGTCTTAATGTGTTGTAAGTGGCTTATGTTAAGCAGAGATGTCCTACAAAACATCTTTTAAAGAACACACCTATATGAGTTTGACTATTAAATGTCACAGTCTATGAGAGTAGGGTGCTCTTTAATAAACTTATGAAAGTCCATGGAGTATGACGCACAAGATCCACCCGCTGGTAAGTCCCATGGTAGCCTAGTATCGGTCAAGACTTTGTGTGAAGATAGGTTTGCAGCAAACTTGCAGTTCAAGGCATAGTCTATTATACAAGCTGCAACCTAGTATAACAAAAAGCTCTAGGTTGAAGTTCAACTTAACAGTCTGCACTACAGTACCGGTATATAAACATTGTTTTGGAGCCAAAGGCGAACTTCATGTGCCTCTAGGATCTGGTGAGAGATTGTTGGAATTTTTTCCTAAATGGCCCAGTCCATTTATTATATGCCAATAAATTCCTGAAATACTAGAGACCCACTTGGCACATTCATACAAGGAAAGAGGCGGGACAAAAGTTTAGTCCCATATTGCTAGTTGAGAGGAAGTTGAACCATCTTATAAGATGAGATCTTCCACCACTTGTACGATCTTGAGAAGAGAAGACATATACATGGGCGTTTCTCCTCCTCCCTCGCCTCGCCATGCCTCGCCTAGCCTCGCATCTTTATGACGCGCGCACTACGGGTTGCGGGAATCTCGCTGAGTCGAGCTTTATTTTGCCACGCTTGAATGGTATATGAAAAGTTGTACAGAAGATGAAATGTTTTGCTCGAGTGGAATTTTAATACGA
The DNA here is from genome assembly GCA_916181665.1 of Avena sativa. Taxonomy (NCBI): domain Eukaryota; kingdom Viridiplantae; phylum Streptophyta; class Magnoliopsida; order Poales; family Poaceae; genus Avena; species Avena sativa. The sequence continues at coordinate 382,828,155 of OV702281.1, read as the reverse complement.
GCTAAGTGGAAATGGATGCGAACTTAGTGGAGTCTATCCGGTTTTGGCTGCGGCCTTTTCGCTTTAGCTTCCGCCTCTTCATTTCATCTCCTACGCATCATGTCTGCCTTTCCTCTCTGCCTATAAGAGAGAGAGAGGTCGTACCTCCTCTCAAATATACCAACACACACCCCTTTGCGCCTTCAGTTCCAGAGCACTGCGCTACCTAGATCTTTCCCATCCCGTCTTGTGGCGTGCACCACGAGCTGGGACAGTAGGACTTTGAGACCCCGCTGCTTCGAGCCCTGTACAGGAGAAGGATGATAAGGTTTTTGGGAAGCGATATTGGCGTAACTACTGGCTTCATCACATACTCCTTCATGGATAGCGGCAGCGCCGATGTCTTTCCCAACGACGACTTCTTTCCTGACATCGACAAGCTCTTCCTCGACGACATGGCTGACGACGGTGCCAGTGCCAACACTGAAGGTTCCTCTACAGTGATGTATATCATCTTTCTCAACATTTTTCTGATCTTATCTCAAGTTCTTTGCCTTGCGATACTCTTGGGTATTTATCCTAATATTTATCTGCTAAATCAGATGTTTAGTTTAATTTTTATTATTTTATTCATGTTTTATCTACTGTTTATTATGGTTAATTTTCTTGGTAAATTGCTTTTTTACTCAACACAGCGAAGAGGAGAAATCTCATGGCGCAACGGATTTGGCCGCCGAAATCCGCCATCCTACCCCTAAACACCATATAGGTAGCCGCCCTAAGGGAAAATCCTAGCTCTAATCCTATAGCTACTGTATACAGAGGGAGCCAGCCACCTGATCCATCTTCTCGCCAGTCAGCAGATCTATCGGAGAGAGAAGGAAAGGAGCGGCGATGGGGAACTGGATCAACTCTCAAGGAGTGTGGAAAGAATGAGAGGGAGTGAATCTATGGAGAATTCCGTACCAGCTCACTGCAACACAGAAATGTTCAAAATCAGTTCGGTTTTTTGGTAGTTCAGCGGTACCACTCCGCAAAAACAGACGAGCATTAAGAAACAGTAAAACCGAGCTAGCTAGGAGCCACCACATCAATTTGACATTCCAAGCCGTCGGATGGAGTTGCTGAGCGTCCCAGATCTTCCGATCTTGCCCACCAAACGTCTACGGACATTTTCATCTCGCGAGCCTACTAACCATGTTTGGCAGATGTAAATGAGCTGCTACTCTGTAAACCTACCTAGGTGGCACGCGGTTCACTGGACCCTATCCGTGGCATGAGGGCTTCAATGGCCCGTTTTGTTTCGTCGGCCGCTGATGATGCGCTGCTCCTATAGAAGACGAAATCTGCGTAGAAGTGGGACGCTTCGTCTAATTGTCTCCTGGTCGCCAACTCGCCGAGAGCAACAACGCTTGCCACCACGAGATGTATGTCCGTGATAGGGAGGTTCGCGTGTAACCGATCAACGACATGATCCACGAGAACAACGTCTAGTTGATTGAGGTCCCTCTTCTTTCCCCATCTCCCTTCAAAGATGGATGATCCACCCTCACCCATGAAACCCTAGTGATCAAGTGCACGCAATAGATCCTATTGTCAACGACAGCAAATTCGGACGGCGGGTGGTGTGCGCGTGCGGCATCATCGGATTCAGATCGAGGTGAGGATCTTATATAATTATATTGTATTTTCTTGCATCTCCTACACTTTTCATTTGATTTTCCTTACAAGAAACCCTGACATGATCATGCCGTATTTGTTTGATGTCCGTTCTGCTCAGTAATTTAGGTCGGGGGGTACCTTGAGTGCTCGTGGTGCATGTACGTGTCACAAAGGAACACTGCTACTCAAAACTAGGGTACCAACTATCCATGATTTAGAGCTACAAAAGTATACAAGATTTGTTGAACATGATTAACTACAACACATATCTCGTTGGTTCGATTTTGACGTGCGATGACAGCCTAGATGATTTCTGAAGCATATTCTGATCATAGCGGCATGAAGTATCAAGACATTTTTTTGCAGAAGTTTCATCACTAGGTAATGAGGGTTTTTATTTAAAAATTATGTTAATAGCCTTCTGCTTCTTTGTTTGGAAAAAAATGATGACATAAGTTCATTTTCTCATTTTGTAAGCAACCTACAAAGACTAAGCCCGGCTACTGTCAGTGGTTTTTGTTCTAACTTCAATAACAAATACTTTGTGTTCAATCTTTGTTTAGCTCGCATGCAGAGTAAAGAGTGCAACTGACGATAGTAATAATAAAAGATGCAATAGCTATTTTCTGTCATTATTCATTTGTTGTATCTAGACAACCAATTTGACATCTAAAATTGTTGTAGAATCCCGAGGAGGGAAAAAAATTAGATTGTAGGTGCAACAATGGGACAAAATATGGAAATATTTCAAGACCAATCTCGAGAAAACCAGCTGTGGTTCTCATTAAATCCTCCTGATGTATTAACAGTCCTGATTTTTCTCATGTTGATCATTTATCTTTTTTCTGGTTTTGAACAGTTATTCCCCTCTCAATGCAACATGCAGGGAAATTTGGTGGATTTGGTTTCGTATTTTTTTCCTTCTATTTCATTGCATACAATTTGATCAGGACCCTTTGTAGCTACCTTGAGCATGCTGAGAGCAACTAAGTGGCATTCATCATAGTTTTATGTTCTTAGCCTTTGAGAACAACCAGTCAGCGGTTAGTTTATCTTAGTATTCACCATGTGCTGCTATTTTTTCCCTTTCAATAGTGTTCATCTTTGTGCAGTGAAAATGTAGGTTAGCTCCGAAAGGCATGCCGGTGTGACATCATCGTCTCTAAAGGAGACGATCCTTTTATATACCTGCTCCCCATATTATTGGTAATTTTTTCCTTCGTTGGCCATAGCCGACGTTATTCAATTTTTTGCACTCTACATCATATAAGGACATTTTTTGTTAACACAAACATTATGATACATTATATTTATTTACATGCTATTTTGTATTATATTTATTATGCTGATGCTTTCAAAGTTTTCCCCCGCAAAAAAGAATCTGGTGTGTTGCTAGCAGAAATTATTTGAGACGTGATAACAACATTCTGTTATTGAACTTCAATTTTTTTAGACTGGTGTTTTGTACATGAATTATATCACTTTTGCAGCATTTACTTGGTGGTAGTACTGATATTTTTGTGCAAGAATATTGGTGTAGCGATAACCTGATATAGAGATGAAAAAAATAGTATAAAGGGAAATGAGTGCCATTGAACCATAGCTCCTTTTCTGTATTTTTTGGTGTTGGATTGGATTTTTCTAATCTTTGTTAGCTAATAAATCATATTTCTTTCTGTGAAATACTTTCAATGCAGTACACAATAATGTATCTAAATTCTATTATCTTACTTATGAATTAGAAACTCTGAAGCTTCCTACAACAAGACCCTGGATTGGACTAAACTGTGCATATTCTTGTCCGATAAACATTTTTTAGCAAACTACCACGCAATTTGTATAAGTTAATAGAACGGTTCGTATCCAAGGTATGTGAACTTTTGCGACAAAATTCATGGCGATGTCTAGAACAAAACTACAATGTGCTTACTTGATTATTTTCCTATATATTCTTGCTTTCATATTTTACTTTGTGGATATATGGATTTCATAACTTTGTTTCTCACAAAAATCATTTTAGTATACCCTTTACGATCAAGTGAGCTTCCTAGAGAGGAATATTAGGTCTATCCGTCTATGTGGCATTAATTTTGTGTAGCTTTGTCCTCACATAAGGGGTTGTTATAGATGCCACGTGAAATAAGTCAGGCTACTGATATATATACTCTCTTCGTATTAAAATAGATGTCGCACATTTGTCTAAATCTAGATATATCTAGACACTATTTAGTATATATATAATTCAAATTTAGACAATTTCTGACATCTATTTTGAGACGGAGGGAGCATCTTTTAGGCTACTGAAATAGATACATCATGATCCGGATAGTATTCTATGATTAACTCGTCACTCCTGTCAAGCTTCATGCACTAGCCAACGCAACCAAAAGTCCGAACTGATGGAAAGGGCTAGTGCAATCCACTTATACACTTCAACACCCCCTCTCACGTGTGACGGGGAGAAGTCAGCACGTGCAACCGGAAGAGAGCGACGGCGCGCGAAACTCACGTATGACTCAAGAGGCCTATACGTGGACACAGAGGGGTCTATAGCAATTTTAGGATAAATTGCGAAAGTCAGGACTCGAACTCAAGAACTTAGGCTCTGATACCATGTCAAGCTTCATGCACTAGCCAACGCAACCAAAATTCCGAACTGATGAAAAGGACTAGTTTAATCCACTTATACACTTCAACAACTCCAAGGTCTAACAATCAACGGAAGTTGCTTTAAGTGGAGAATACATATTGTTGTCTGGTCGTTCATATGATAGTTCTAGGTTAATTTTTATTTCTCAAAACGTCAATTCTGTATTTTCTCTCAAGCCTATCATTAGTCTCGACGGAACATATGATCGTATTGTTTGTTGTGTTAGATCTTAAAATGTTGAATTTTTTTTCAGAGGTAAAAAACAATAATATTTCATTGAGGTTCTCGAGGAAATATGTGTCATGGTTTTTGCTGCTACATGTTTCATGGTAAATATGATAAGCTTAAAATGGAAGTCTATATGCCACTTCTAGAGTTTCACCATCATAGTTTCTTCATTAAATATCCTTGCATGTTTAATTGTGTTTGATTTCAACTTTCATGATGTTCAAACTTTGGATGCAAATTAGAAATGTTATAACTGATCCCCAGAGAGGAGCTCTCTCGAGCGAGCCATCCATTTTACGATCTATGCATTCCTGGCCGTCTAATCCCCTATGTGCCCAATGTCCTAGGGGATGTAAATGTCTGTACAATAATAAGAACCTAATGAATTTTACCATATTTTATTATAGTTCATTAGTTACTTTTATGGTTTGTTTTCGTAAGATGGATGGACGCAGCAACACATGCCTTTATGGTCTAGTGGGAGTATAAAATAGGTTTTTTCCTTCTAACTACCATGTCAACACTCTTACTCTCTTAGCATCTCCAGCCGCGTCCTTGAGATGGCGTCCAAAAAAAAAAGGATCAAACGGCTAGGGCACAAATTGATTATACTTCTGCACACGTAGTAAATAAGTTTGAACACTATACAAATTAAGTTTTACAACAACAGAAATATAATGTTTAATACAATTCTATAGCGTCTGTGAAAATCCTTTGGAGTACATGTTGCATCATCGACGAAAAAGTATCTGCACAGCTGGTATGAACCCCAATCTTCTGCCTTGGATTGGTTTCCTGAAGACAAGGTAGAACCATCAGCTGATTGTCGGCGTCCTCAGCAGCTTCCTACTCCAGGAATGCATGGATCATTATCTCGTCGTGGTTGTACATGTCTACGAGTCAACCAACCAGAAAGTCGTCGATCAAACGACCTGCCGCGAGATAGGCAAGAACTACGAAAAATACAGCCTACTGAAGCAAACGGATGAACACCTTGCGTGCACGACGGGTAAGCAAGGTGGACGCCGTGTCGGGTACTGGTGTTGACAAACACCTGCAGCGGAAAAACTACCAGATGTGAGGGCGGAGGCACTTTGGATGCAGGCGCGGACAAACTGTCGGTGTCAAAATGGGCGGTAGAGGCGATTTGAGAGGGGTGGGTGGCGCTAAGTAAGGCAGGCGCATCGGGAAATTGAATGTGTCACTGGTAGGTGGGATCCGGCTAGCTCTTTCCTATATGGCATCGTTTGCAACTTGTGGCAGGCAGGCCCGCACGGATCCCTGTGGGATGGGGATGGCCTCGATGCATCGGACGGAAGCAACCTTTGGGGCACTAGGCTCGACGTGGTTTTCCGTCCGACGCGTCCAATAGCCCACACTGTTTGGAGGACATGGTTGGAGATGTTCTTAATTTTTTGAACCATCTTGGAATTGTTGAAAATAAAATAGTGGACAATATCATAGACATAGTGTGCGCATGCTATTGAACCATTCTATCCAAAATGATATGGCAATGTTACTTCGATTTTTTGTTTTGCGTGGTACAAATGCTTAAGGTAAATCGGTAGTTCACATGTTATTACGAATACTGCGTTCCTGGTTCTTTTACTTTCTGTGTTTTTTGTGAGCTTTCAAGGTAAATCAAAACAACATAGGGGTAAGTATATTCTGTTGTCTTGAAGAATATTAGCCGTTTCTCGTCTTGAGAACAAAATAGCATGGCCCGTGTCTATGCATTTTATTTGGAAAATGATCCCATCATCCGGGGGATCCCGGGATTCCATCGTCCGGGTCACCCAGCGATAGTGCGGATGGGTCCACGCGAAGAGACGAGCCCAACCTCTATCTTATCTCTTTCCAAAATTTCTCCTCCACACGTCGCTCCCAATCGTGAGTCGCCTCCACCGCAGCTCGCATGTCGATGGCTACATCTCCATGGAAACGCTCGCGCCGCCGCATGTGACCTCTCCCCTTCATCCTCAACTTCCTTGAGCTCGCCGGTCTCCCTCTCCACAAGCACGAGCGCGCTGTCCCACATGAACGATCGCTACGGCCGACCTCCATCTACATCTTTGCATCGATGTTCGCGTCGGCTGTGGCCGGCGGCGCTCCCTCTGTCTCGCTTCCTCTCCTTATCTACAACCTCCATTCATCTCCATCTGAGCCGACATGGCCTCGCCCCACTTCTGCTGCCAGGACGACGAGGCTCTCCTCCGGCAGGGGCCTCACTACTAGAGAAAAGCCTATGCGAGGCGCACCTAAAAGCTTATGCGAGGCGCATATCATATGCGCCTTGATATGCGCCTCTAGCTTCAAGTCTCGGGTATTTTTTATGTGAGGCGCATATGATATGCGCCTCCTATACTTCACATATGCGAGGCGCATATCGATATGCGCCTCGCATATGTGAAGTATAGGAGGCGCATATGATATGCGCCTCGCATATGTTTTACAATGCGTCTCGTATATTTATAGTATATGCGCCTCCTATAGTATCCTATATACGCCTCCGGTAATATTTTCGAAATTCAAGTTTTACAGACCACTATAAATAATAATATACAGATATTCAAATATACAATATAGTTTAGAATACAGTATAAAGAGCACAGAATTTTTCAGAAACTTGCAATTTGCCAAAGCATAATAGAACCAACATGAATACAATACATTACACATCAATCATGACATACAAGTTCATACATCAAGTGTTTGTGCCACAAGTTCACACCTCCGAGTACAAGTTCACAATCACATTACACCTTCGAGTACAAGTTCCAATCACATTACAACTCCAACGACGTAGCTCTACCTAGATGAAGTAGAACACATAACCTACCATGAAGAGCAACAAGGTGGTGATCACGAGGAAGTTCCTCCACTTCTTCCTTCCATGCCTCCTCCACTTCTCTTCCGCCACCTCTCTACTCTCATAGCCTTGGTAGCTGTTGCCTGAGAAGTTGTTCACTTGCTTCTGACAGTCTTTCCACTCCTCGTACACACCTGGAACCCGACCGACGTACACGACATAACACCTCGGCATCTCCTACACATAATAAAGATGATATTACTTATGTCAGTGGAAAGCAATAGCTAGCAGTTCACAAGATAGAATCATGCATATATATATATGGGTGCAACAAAATGTAAGAAATCACGTTCTAATCATCGGCATTTCGAAGAAAGACCAAAAAAAAGCAAACCAAGAATGACTTGGATTAGTACCTCATACTTAGGTTGGGCACGGAAATAATAATGCTCGTTGTTCGATCTTGTGCGTCAAGTAGAATATATATGCCCAAATTACTAGTCTACTTGGCACACCAGATCCGCCATAACATGTTCTAATCATCGACATTTCGAAGAAAGAAAAGAAAGCAAACCACAAGAAGTAGGGAAGCAATGACAAATGAAAAGCAACAAGCACTTAAAATAGTTCGTAACACAAATAACTAGCTAGTGTCTCTCACAATCAAGTTCAACGGTTGACGAAACATATTCTAGAGGTTTTGCTAGGCAAGTTTAACATAGTGATAAGAGGTTACAACACGAGTTCGGAACTAACAGCTAGGTACCCAGGCAATGCAATCATGAAGTCTTCTTAGGCTCTTGAGTCGGCTTTGGGGGGGCATTGATGAAGCCCGACCGAGTTTTCGCCATTTGCATGAACATCCTGTCGTCACCCTGCTGCGCTAAGCGTTCGTCTATCTCCCTGTTGGACGGTGTATAGCCGCCGTAGAAGGTGCCTCCGGTTTTTATGACTCCCTGGTACACGATTGTCGCGATCTCCTCCTGGATGTTGAAGAAGTGTTGCCTGAGGTTGCGAGCCTGTATGCATGCAAGATTTTCATCCCACTTCACGAGGTCAGATGGCAGCGTTTTGGTCTCCATGTCATTGAAGAACGCCTTCATGTGGTAAAGGGCGTAGAAGGCATCCTTCCCACTGCCAGGCGGCTGCTTGACGCAGGCAAACTTCGTCGTGTGGCGGAACACGTGCGCGCCGAACTTTACATGTGGCCTTGCCGGTTTGACGCCTCCCGCTGCGACGTAGCCGGTGAGAGCGCCATCAAGAATTTTCTTGATATTGGTGTAGTTTTTTTGGATCGCACTGTTTGAGTCGAGGTACAAGGCTGTTGAGTGTTTCAAATTCAAGCTTATGAGCACACAGCCTGTCCGATCATCCTCCGTGATGGGATGGTAGGGAAGGAGAATCACATCCTTGTCCGAGTATGTTTGCAGGAAGTTTGAGAGGTAGTCGGTCGCCAGATCTATGGCCTCAGCATCTTTCAGGACGGCGTCACGCATGAAGTAGGGATCCACTATCTGGATGCCCGGGATCTTGTCTCTGGTGATCTCCATGGCCATATTGAGGGAGAACAGCCGGACCAGGGTATTGTGCAGTCGAAACCCGTTCAACATGTCAAACAGGTCGGTATGCCGCACGTAGAAGATATCCCCAGGGGGTACAGTGACGAAGCACGGCATATGAGAAGGCACCTTAGCCTTGAAAACGAGGTACGACTGATCGTTGTCGCGAATGCGGCACTGCTCAATTGTGAGACAGCCATAATGAATACTACGCATATGCAAGCCTGCGACCTCGAGCATCGATTTACACATCATCGGTACACCTGCCACGTGCTGCTGATTCCTGGCTTGCCCCACAGCGCCGTCCCGGAAAAGAGGATTTGGATCCTGGCCCCGATCACCCTTAGGCTTCCTTTTGCGACCCTTCTTGCTCTTTACGGCTTCGGCCACTGCGTTCACCTCACCGACCGTCTTATGGAGGGTGCCGGGGCTAATCAAAGGAACTACTGGCCTTGGAGGCTCGGTGAAGGGGACAGGTGGCGGCGTCTCCTGACTAGTTGGGAAGAGACGCACCTTGCAAGGGGGTTTCGCTGGTGCTGGTTGGGTCTCGGCAACTTGATGTGTGCCTGATGGTCCCGGCTCATACAAATCAGAAAACCTTGTGTTAACAAACTGGTCACCGTAGTTTGGGTCAATTTCTTCATCATCATCGGGATTTTGTGCCATGTTGTCCAAGTCTCCCATCTCGAAGTCTTCATCATGCGCTGGTTGTGATGCCTCTAGGGTGATGTTGAGCTGGTCCTCTGTCCCCAAACGGATCTGGCTCTTCGTCCATAGGTACAAGTAGCTGAAGCCGGTATTGAGGACCGATGTCGTGTCCTCATCATCCCATCCTTGAGGTTGAGAGGGAGGTTCCACTTTCTCGTAGCCCGGAAGCACCATACTGTATTTGACCCTCATCATGTCAGGTGGCATTGTGACATTGTGCATTTTGAGGTTCTCTGGTTGAACAATAGTACCCTTGGCAACATCCATCAACTGGCCGCCCACCCAGTGCATTAGAGTGCAAGGAGTGTCTCCTTGCGAAAGATCGACATGTAGGCCGAGCGTTAGAAAAACAGAGATCAAGTCATCGGTGTGGTTGAGCCTCCCAACTCTCGCTTTAATTAGTTAGTTACCTTGAGGGCGTCAAACTCGGCCAATGTCGAGGCACCGATGCCGACAGGCTTGACCACGCAAGTGGCGGAGTGGCTGCCTGATGGCACGGTGGTGCGGGCCGGCGCCTTCGCCGCAGTGGGCAAGTTAAGCTCCGGAGCTAGAGGAGTCTCCACCACCACCGGCCCTGCTGGAGGAGTCACCAACGCCTCCGGCCGTGCCACATTGTCCGATTGGGCGCTGTTGAGGTTGGGAACCGGTGGCGGCCCCCGTTTACCACCCTTCTGTCACTTGTTGTACTTTTCCATGTAGACGGGAAGGATGGTGTTGAGCTTCTCGTTCACTTGTGAATGGACTTGTGACTGGACTTGTGTCTGGACTTGTTCTTGGAACTTTGTCTCGGCAGCCGACACAGCCTTGTTCACGGCATCTTGGACTATATTTGGAAAGGCTTCCGCCTGTTCCCTTAGGAGTTTTACCTCGGCGCTTTCGGCCTTCTTGCCCTTCCGCTCCGGGGTGCCATAGTACTCGGACCATGATATGCCGCCAAAGATGACTACACGACCAGCCGACGGGGCCGCCAGGGGATCGACACTCTTGGTCCGGTTTAGCGTCCTATTAAAAGTGGTGTCCCACTTGGCAACAGGCGGTGGCGCTGACCCCTGGGATGAGGAGCTCCTACACTCCTCGTCCTGCGCACAAGGAACGCGAAGCATTTGATCAGAAAACTAGACTTCATTGATTAATCATGAATGCAATTAATCGACTTGCATGCAAACTACTTACATATTTTTGCATGAAGTCCTTCACCCTCGGAGCAAAGGGGCCGGCGGGCTCCGAAGAATAATCAGAACCCCCTTTCGGCGGGGCAAACCGGGCCCTGACGAAGTTCTTTGCCTGCTCCTCCTTTATGTCGTCAAAGGGACGTGTCAACCCCTTTGCACGAGCGTCGGCGTCCTCCTTATCCCATTTGGGCCTCGCGGCTCTATAACCGCCGGAGCCGAGATGGTGGGTACCAATGTTTCGGGATCTCATATTCTTGCCCTTCTCAGTCCTGGCCTTGCCCAAGGCGGAGTTATATCTGGCCTTGAACACATTGTAGTCTTCTTCCTTGACCAGAGGCTCCTTCTTGACGAGCTCTGTATAACTTAGCTTCTCCTCGAAAATCAGATTCTTCACCCGAGCCTTCCAATTTTACAAGGCCTTGGTCATCCTCCCGAGGGCATACTTGTTCACCGGATTCCCTTTGAGATTGTCATTATTATACTTGTTTTCCTCATCACCCGGGAACGCGTATCTTGCGTGCAGCTTCCGAAAAAGCTGGATGAGGAAACCCTTGTTCTCTCCGGGCTTCAGGTTCTCCATGTTGATCGTGACGGTGTTCCGGAGGATTGCCGCGAGCTGGTTAGAGTAACCCCCAACAAATTCTTCTGGCTCCAAAGGCGCACCTTCAGGGCTCACGCTTGTGATGATGGACCTTTTGAGGTCGACCACGATCGGGGTCCGATCCTTCCGAGACTTCTTCGATGCGCTACCATCGTCTGTAGTAGCTTCACCGCCGCCATCAGTGGTAGTGGCATCGCCATCAGCGTCCCCCATCTCCTCATTGCCCGACGAGGTATCCTCGTCCTCCTCCATCTCGTCGTCCCGCGGAACAAATTCCGGGGCCTCTAGGGATTCCATCTCCGCCTGCTGCTCCCAAAAGGGCTTTTGGCCAGAAGGGCCCGGATCCGACATTTCTAAACACACAAATAAATGAAACTAATAAGCACAAAAATTCACAGAAAATTTTGGCATGAACTTTGCTAATTTTCTATGTCTAGGAGTGCCAGAAATTCGTCGGAACGGAAATGAATCAACATTCCGGCGAAACATTGGCAACTCAAAAATAAAAACCTGCACAAAAAGGATCAACTGCCATCATCACAGCCATTTTCTGCCAGCATACACAAACACATACATATATCGGATCAGTGCCATACATACAGTATCCTGGTGCAGTTTAACATACATCATGGTATGATGGACGGTAGGAAACATTAAGCAGACTACAACACAGAACTTGGAGAATTCTCATACAAGCCACAAAATGTCAGTTTCTGGCATGCAGCCCTTGACGCTACATACAGATATGGCGCAAAGATTGAAACGCAAAGAAAACACAGAATAATCAACTTCCAGTTTTACTAGGAAAAAAATACCAACAGATCATGATTCTCTATAACCTAACATACTGGAACTAGCAGGGTTATCCTCGAGAGTCGGTTTACTCAGCAAGAACAAACGAACTTCTAGTTATGTTGTCACAAACTTACATAACAGAACATTCTAAATCAAATTGACATGTTGGAACACAGCACGGGGAACATACAGCGACAGCGAGCGAATAATTCAGCGATAACCAGCTACTCCTTTGCTTGTAAGCTACATCCTGATCTGATCTGTATATGACAATAATAACAGCTTCATATCCTTTGGAGTTCCTTCTAATGGACAAGGTGTTGCAGAATATGAGTGAGTTCAGAGATGGACAACTAATGGTCATTGTCTTGTCTCGCTGGTTGTTTTCATTTGAAAATAGGGACTATACTAGCACAGGGACTAATGGACATTTGGTGATTTCCCACATGACTATACTAGCACAGGTTGCTTGTCTAAGAGATAATTATCAATAGGGTTCTCCTTACAGAATAGAACATTCTGAATCAAAATGACAAATCTTGGAACACAGCATGGGAGGTTGATAGCGAATGATTCATCAATAATCAGCGACACACACTTACAACTCGTTTTTTCCCCCAAAAGGGAAATCACTCGGAGCAAATACAGATTGATATAATACAACAGACTGCAATGCAAGGTATGTGAGCAGCAAGAACTGAAATCGAATGTACATCACCAAGCATGGATGAAATTAATTAAGGCATTGGTAGAGGAGGCTACTTGTGGTGGACTGTGGTGTTGTTGGGGGTGGGCGTTGAGGAGGAGGAGGGGGAGATACTTAGTTTACAGACATACTTAGGGGGAAGAAGGGGGATTGGTGCTCACCTTGGGGTGCTGAGGACGGAGCGCAGCAACAGTCGGTCCTCCACGAGCGCCGCAGCAACAGCAGGTCCTCCACGAGGCGGGGCGGCGGCGAGCTCCTCCTTCACGGGGACGGCGGCGTCGGGCTCCTCCTCCACGGGACGGTAGCGTCGGGCTCCTCCTTCGAGGTTGCAGGTCCGGCAGGTAGGCTGCTCCGAGCGCGAACGGGGGCTGCTCCGGGCGCGGACGGCCGGCGGCGGCGACGACGGCTTCGATCTGAGATGTGAGACGCGGCGCGCGTGCGTGAGATGTAAAGAAAGGTTCTGGGCGTGCGCGTGGTGGCTTTGATCTATACCGGATTATGCGAGGCGCATATCGTAAAGTGCGCCTCGTATAATATTACGCGAGACGCATCTGGGCTAAATGCGCCTCGCATAATATGCAATCCTAGACAAATAGGGCAGTGCGCAAGTTTCTATCAACAAACACACAGCAGCCTAGTGGTAACATGCCTTGTCCTATTTCACTGCTGGCCACCTAGGTTCGAATCCTAAGGTTAACAATTTTTTGGAAATATTTTTTAAAGGCCATTTTTCATGTAAAAGCATTGTCCAAACACAATATGAACTATAAAATATACTACAAATATTTTAAATATTCAAATATTGCTAAAACAACAAAAGTGAGTATTCTCAATGAATGTGTCTTGTAGGTACATAATATTCTCAATGCAATATTATTATAACACACACATAATGAAAATTAAGAATGTTTTGATACATAATAGTAGGCCACACACACGACGGTTCTTGACAATGGTCAGAGCGAGCTAGCGTTTCTTGACAATGGTCGTCTTCTTGCCCTTCTTTGTCGCGGTTGCATAGGTTAGGTCCGGGACGTCTTCACTACTTCTCTTGAACGGAAGTCCTTTCTTAGGTAGGGTTGTGGTGTACGGTGTTTGGTTGCCATACCCGTCTTCTATCTTCGGGTCGCCGTTCTGGTCAAAATCTTGCTCGTTGGCGACTCCGTCCATTCCGATAATGTTCCTTTTGCCTCTCCTGACGATAACCCGGCTAGGCTTTGACGGGTCTTTGATGTACCAGCATTGGTCGACTTTGCTAGCCAAAACCCAAGGCTCATTTCTTGCGGGTGCGTTCGCGCTGGTGGTCTTTGACGGTATAACCATCGTGGTGAAATACCGGTCTTCTTTCTCGACGCTCTTGGCCCACCTGACACGGAACATCGGCACCTTCTCCGTAACATAGTCGAGCTCCCAAATCTCCTCGATCCTTCCGTAGTATCTTTCCGGGATGTCGCCGGTGTAGAATATCCCTGTTACCCCTGAGTTCTGGTAATCGCAGTTATTGTCTTTTTCCTCTGTGTAGAACGTGTATCCGTTGATACCGTAAGACTGATAGGTCATGAGGTTGTGCGAGGCGCCCTGTGACAATGAGAATATGAGTTTATCTTCCTCCGAGTACTCGCCCTGCGGTGGATGAGCTATGACCTTCTCCCTAAACCACCGCGTGAAACCGGAGTTGTGCTCCTTGATAACATCTTCCTCCCTCGGGACCTGGCGCCCCTGATCAGCGTAATTCTTCTTGATAAACTCTTTGTGCTCATGTATGTATGGATCAACCACCTGCAGGTGTTGCAGCGCGACCAGGTTTGCTCTTTCAAAGTCCTTGGTTCGGCCCTCCATGTTGACATGCTTTGCACGTCGACCCTCGCGGTGACCCCATCCAGCGAGCCTCCCGAGGTGCTTGTTGAATGGCATACCAAGAGGGGTCTCGGTTTGTAGAAAGTTCGAGCAGAAAGAGATGCACTCTTCGGCCAGGAAGCCATTTGCTATGCTTCCATCCGGACGGGACTTGTTCTTAACGTATCCCTTGATGTGTCCATTGAGCCTTTCGAACGGCATCATGCTTCGCAGAAACGCAGGACCGAGCTGGACGATATCCTCCACGACATGGAGAAGCAGATGAAGCATGATGTCGAAGAAAGCGGGGGGGAAATAGATCTCGATCTCGCACATTATCACCACGATCTCGTCCTGTAGCCTCGTGAGCTGCTTAATGCCTATCGACTTCCGAGAGATGACGTCAAAAAAGTTGCAGAGGCCAAACAGTGTTTCACGGATGTGCTTGTCCATTATACCTCGGATCGTGACCGGGAGTACCTGCGTCATTAGCACGGCGACGTCGTGAGACTTCATCCCGCTGAAGCGCTGCTTCGCCTCGTCTAGCCATCTGCTTATCTTCCCCGCGTAGCCGTTCGGAAATTTGACTCCGAGGAGGCAGTTCATAAACTGTATGGCCTCCTTCTTACTCAGAGTGAAGCATGAGGCCTTGAGCTTGACCTCTCCCTTCTTAACCTTTTTCCCCTTGCGACGACGGCTATTCTGTGTTTCTGTCTCCTCCACCTCGTCCTCCTCCTCATCATCGCTAGGTGGTGGTTGAAGTTCATCCCTGATGCCCATATGCTTCAAGTCGTTCCTTGCCTTCGGCCCATCTTTGGTCTTGTCGGTGTTAAGGAGGGTGGCAAGCAGACTCTCGCCCACGTTCTTCATGATATGCATGAGATCAAGGCTATGAGGCACGCGGGGGATCTTCCAGTATGGCAAGTCCCAGAAAACAGACCTCGCCTTCCATACCTTCAGCAACGGCTCTGGCTTCTTCTGGGTCTTTCCTGGCGCAGGGCACTCCTTCCAGTTATTCAACAGCTTGTAGATTTCCGTGCCACTCTTCTGGTGTGGGATTCCTTGGAGCTCGATCGTCCCATCGAACAGATGTCCTAGCTTTCTCCAGGCGTGATTCTTGGGAAGCCACCTCCGAGCCCCAAGGAACACGGTTTTCCCGGACCCGGGATCTTTCTGTAGCTGGCGGTACGTTGTATTATCCTTGCACCTAACGCACCCATAGAATCCTTGGACCACCTGCCGCGAGAAGTATCCGTAACCGGGATAGTCTTGCACCATCGTGATCACCGCCGATCTCATGTCAAAGTACTCTTGTCTCGAGGCGTCCCATGTACGGGCTCCTTCTTCCCATAACGTGGCCAACTCCTCTTTCAACAACGTGAGATACAGATTGATGTCTGTACCAGGTTGTTTTGGCCCTTGAACGAGCATACTCATGGTTACGTACTTCTTCTTCATGCACAACCAGGGGGAGGTTGTAGATCCATACAAACACGGGCCAGGTGCTGTGTGTGCTGCTCTGGCTTCCAAACGGATTGAGTCCGTCAGTGCTCACGCCCAGCCTGAGGTTCCTTGACTCTTTCCCAAAATGTTGGTAATATTGGAGGTCCAACGCCTTCCACTGGCAAGCATCCGAAGGGTGCCTCAACATTTCCTCCTTCTCCGGATCATCGTCTTCCGGCCTCTTTCTTTCCACGTGCCAGCGCATGAGCTATGCTTCCTTAGGGTCTGCGAAATACCGCTGCAAACGAGGAGTTAGAGGAAAGTACCACACCACCTTCCTAGGAGCTTTCTTGGTCCCTCTCTTGTATCGAGAGGTCTTGCACACCGGACACGTGGTCTTCTCCGCATCCTCGCCCCGGTAGATGATGCAATCATTTATGCAGACGTGGTATTTCACGTGCAGTAGATTGAGAGGGCACACGACTTTCTTCGCCTCAGCGATACTAGTCGGACACGTGTTCCCCTTCTTGGGAAGAATATCGTGCCAGAATACAATGTTGTCGTCGAAACATTCGTCGGTCATTTTGTGTTTCGCCTTCATCTCCAGAGCCCTAAGCGTTACATTTAGACGGGTATCCCCGTCGTTGCATCCGTCAAACAATGGAGTGGCCGCGTCTTTCTCAATTTGCTCCAGTTTAGCCTTCTCTCTACCGGCGGCTCTGGCGTTACTCGTCTCCTTGAGAAGCAGATCTTGGACATGAGGGTCTCGCAACCAGCTCGAATCATGGTCGGCACCTTGATCTTCGTGTTCATGACCGGCGCCACCTTGATCATCTTCGTGTCCATGCCGGACGCCACCTTGATCATCTTCGTGTCCATGTCCAGTGCCACCCTGATCTTCGTGATCGTGACTGGCGTCTTGATCTTCGTGATCATCACTGACATCTTGATCTTCACCATTATTGACATCCTCATCATCATATTCGTCATCACGTATCCATCGAGTGTAGCCATCCATGAAACTAGTCGAAGCAGGTGCGACTCCAGCATTCC
This sequence comes from Avena sativa, assembly GCA_916181665.1. NCBI lineage: Eukaryota > Viridiplantae > Streptophyta > Magnoliopsida > Poales > Poaceae > Avena > Avena sativa. The sequence goes on along the minus strand of OV702281.1, from coordinate 382,810,954 downwards.
GGAATCATGCCTTATCAGATACATCAGCTTGCAGTCCCGACATGGACATCTTATCTCTGTCTTGTTTGCACGTTCCATGTCGGCCCTCGCGCATGTCATCCACCTATCCACGCGGGATTTGTTGATCAGTGGTCGGACCATGGCCGCCTGCGTGGTACAAAGAGCAAGAGAATAATTAGAGCATATATGGACGTGGATCGCCGGAAAAATTCGGCATGACCTCCCCTAAAAAGAGGACATCCGCAAGTGCCAGAAATTCGCCGAAAAAGAAATAAATCGACATTCCGGCGAAACATTGGCATCTCAAATGAAATCCCTGCACAAAAAGTAGCACCACAACACAATCATATAGTCGGTGTCTCCGACAACGCGCATACATGCAAGCAACGCCTTCATGCTTCCTCCAACAACGACTTGCGCAAGAGAGCCGGAGGAGAAGTAAATGGACATGTTGTAGATCTAGAGGAGCAAGAGACTTCACTTACATATGGGTGTCAACCAATGGATGTTGAGCAAGCTTCTATGGTGAATCAATGGGGGAAATGAGGTGGGGAGGAGGAGGGGGGCGACCAGATTTGTCTTGGTGGAGGAGGAAGAAGTGACACAAGTGAGTGGGGTGGTAGTTGCCTCCATGTGCAAAAAGCTGGAAAAAAGTGGTGTCAGGTTATGCGAGGCGCATATTGCACAATATGTGCCTCCTATAATTCAAACTATAGGAGATGCATATAGCAATATGCGCCTCGCATATGCGGCCACCTACCACCGCCCGGGCCCGCAGGAGTTACTTGAGGCGCATATGACCATATGCGCCTCGCATATTATCAAATATAGGAGGCGCATATAGCCATATGCGCCTCGCATATTCGTGCACCTACCAACATGCGGGCCCACACAGATTATGCGAGGCGCATTCTAGTCATATGCGCCTCGCCATATGGGGCTGCTAGATTCCGTCCGTACAGGGATTATAGGAGGCGCATTCTTATCATATGCGCCTCGCCTATTTTTATACTAGAGGCGCATGGAGAAGGAGTGTGCCTCGCCTATTTTATAGGAGGCGCATATGGTCTAAATGTGCCTCGCATAAGCATGTCTCCTATAGCCTTTTCTCTAGTAGTGCCTCGCCGGAAGCCGTCAGCTGCTCCCTCTCTCACACTTCGGGCGAGGACACTCCTATGCACGCTACCTACTGCGACGGATTTTTGCTGCCGACAACGAGTGGATTTGCTACTGAAGACTTTGGTTGTTGCTATCAAGGCCCCTGGATTTTGCTACTCTGGATTTTTGCATTTTAGAGAATTGTTGGGATGGGAATTTGCTACATATCAAAATGGTTTTGCTACATTGATATTATTTTTTTGCTATTTCTGTTTTTTTGTTTTGCTATAATACCATAATTTTTTTGCTACAAGTTCTCCGACGAGGTCTTCCGGCTAAATTCTCCGGCGATGTCTCCGACGAAATAGGTTTTTTGCTACATTATAAGAACTTTGTTGCTACAACCGTCTTATGGTTTTGCTACAACAGTATCAACTATTTGCTACAAGGTCTTCGGCGAGAATCACCAGTGAGTTTTTCCGACGATGTCTCCGGCGAAGTCGGTTTTGCTACATTAGCATAATTTTTTTGCTGCATGGTCTCCGACAAGGTCTCCGGCGATGTCTCCGGCGAGACATTCTATTTCTAAAACAAACTGTTTTTTTTGCTTCGAAAGCAAAAGCGGGGACATATGTAGCAAAAGCGGGATGTTTTGCAGGACACTGTGTTAGGCAACGGACCAAGACGATGAAAAACTTGTATCGCCGGGGAACGCTCAGCATCTTCCATTTTATTTTCTAGGACATAAGCAGAAGTAGTACTACAAAAGGTGTAACGGTACCCACACGATTGTACATTGTAAAGGATCTTTATCTTGCACTGGCAGTAGTATATAAAAGGGCGTCTAAGTGACTGACACGTAAAAGCAATACAATAGCATTTTTTTGTGCGATGCTCCACTTGCTTGGAAAGGGAAAGGAAAGAAAAACAAAGTGAGGTGTTGTGCGTCATTTTCTACTCTAGTCTCTGTTATACTTTTCCTAGTTTATATTAATGGTCTTGAAACTTATATTAATGCGTCGGTATTTGTGGGCACCATATCCTGATTTTTTAGAATTTTTGAAAATCATAAATATAATTTTTGATTTTTTTCAAGAAAACGAGATCACCGGTGCCCATGTGCACAAAATTCTACTCTAGGAATAACACATGCAGTGATATACACCGACGCATACCACATACAATGACACACATAGGCTAGATTTGTGAATGGAGCATAAATCCGTGGATCTCACTAAATCCTCGAGAAGAAACCGGCGTACATGTAACAAATTATACATCGAGATTCACACACTTGGTGCTCCCACAACTCCACCACCAAACACCGCAATCAACACTAAGGTGTCTTTTTGAAAGGACATCAATGTCGTCTATAAAGGGTGAATAGGTGTTTCAAAACTGTCATGCTTTTAACTTAACAAATGTGAAATAAAACTAATGGTTTGTTACCGAGCGCAATATATATGTTAGGCTCAAGCATGAGATCCAACAACTTATGCTACAAGACAAGCAACAATGTGACAACAAGATATATAAATTCAAAGACGAATATTATCGCAAAGTAAAGTGCATAATTAAGTAAGTAGCTCGCGTATAAAAATAACCTAGGCATATAAAAATGATGATGTATCTCGTAGTTCACCTTTATGCCCCTCGTTATAGAGTTATCAAAGTATAACTGTAAGTTGCCTTTGATTTCAAACAAGAGATTGTTTGTGAATGACAACAAACAGTGTTTAATGAGAACATGGTGTGGCACCAACAGTGGGTAAGTGGTGTAAAACGATGAAACTGCAATATAGCTAAAGTATTCTCAGGGAGTTCAGTATATAGCGCTAGCATTTAGTAATAAATAAGATCAAGATAATGTTTGTCTAATGTGTATTCTTGTGTATGGGCGGAGATCCCATTTGTAGGCGAGCCCATTGGCCTCATACTTCTCGCCCCTCATAGCCACCCCTCGTCATCAGAGGCTAGCATGCATTATTACATAAGTGGTTAAGGGTCTCATCATGGCTATGGAAATTCGTTCTTTGGATTCTCCATGATCCCCCATTGATGTTTTGCTCTAGGAAAATAGTGTGATATGTCACATAACACCACAAAACCTCTAGAAATACCAATACAACCTCCTCCTTATTCCCAAAGGGTAAATTATTACACAGTCGATGTTCGTGTAGCAATCAGAAAGAAGAGTTAAATACACAATTATACAAATAAGGAGACACATATCTTTATTTCAATTCATAATAGTGCTAGGATTTCTCTATCTCCCTAAGAACAAATGAAACTACTCACTCATGGAGGAAATCAACATCATCATAGTAATATAAATGTAATATGAAGGTAATGATGAATACACATGTAAATTCACACTAGGGTTTGGAATACAACAATATGGACGAGGGAAATGGTGATGGTGATGGTGATAGAGATGGTGTTAGTCATGATGAAGATCGATGCCCAAATGACATGGGTATGACTTATCGGGTTCCCACAATTAGTATACCTGGTACTTACCTATGATATGGCCCATGAAGCCCAGCTAGAACCATGAGTCCTGGAAAGCACCCGAAGCCCATGAACCAGATGTGGGATCAAGATACATGTACAAATCGACATAGCTATTGAGTCACGGTTCTACCTTGTACCGGACCTGAAATTGACTTTGAGACCTAGTCTCCTATATAAAGGCTAGGAGGAGCTGAGGGAGATACCACCTTAGCTTTTTGAAGTGAATATGCCCGAGAGGCAATAATAAAGTTGTTATTATTGTATTTCAAGTATATGATATATGTTTGTTTTACATGCTATAATTGTATCAAAAAGAAACATTAATATATGTGAGTTTAATAAACAAATAAAGTGTTCCTAGTTATGCCTCTCATATAAACTAGCTCGTTGATTAACAAGATGATCAAGTTTTCCTGAACATGGACATTGGATGTTGTTAATAACAAGGTCACAGCATTGGTGGAATGATGTGATGAAAATTCATCCGAAGTATAGTAATACGATCAAAGTTATTATGTTTAAATTGCTATAACATCATTACAGGTAACTTCACTCCTTAGACCATGAGATCATGTCAATCACTAACACAGCAAGAGTAGCTTGATAACATCAAACGTCACACCGTAACAGGGTGACTATAAAGGTGGGTTCAGATACTCCGATAGCGTTATGTAGAAGCTCATGGATCAAGAGTGGGATTTGTCCATCCAAATGACAGAGAGATATACTCTGGGCCCTCTCGGTGATATCACATTGATATAGCTTGCAAGCAAGTGATGGGGATCACTAGAATGTTATATCACGGGAACAAGAAAAGATTACATGTCGGTAACGAGATCAAACTATGTATGGGGATACCGATGATCGAATCTCGGACGTATAAAATATCTTGATACAAAAGGATTTAGTTGCAATGTTAAGGTTCTCATGATCACAAGAAGTCATCTTTGAATGTGTAGGAGTTAGTACGAATCTCCAGGTCCCGCTGTTGATTATTGATAGGAGAGGGGTCTCGACCATGTCTGCATTATTCGTGAACCGTAGAGTGACACACTTAAGGGATATCGGCACCATTTGGAGCAGATGAGTTGCCAGGAAAATAATATCAAAGCGCCAAAATTATTTCAATGGACACTGGAATTGTTTCGGGTGAAATTGCTGAAATTGGTTCTGCATGTGAAATTGAAATGTAGCAAGGGGTTTTATGTAAATGTTTGTTAATTAATGTAATTGACAAAATTCTAAATAAATAAATAAAAGAGTTTTATTTAATGAGAGATTATATTAAATTTGGTGGAAATTTAATGGATTTTGAGTGGGATTTTGAGTGGAGGAAATGGAGGGTCATTTGTGTGAGTGGGAGATCCACTCACATGAATGGAGAAAGAGGAGGGGGCACCACCTTGGACGCCGGCAAAGGGGAGGTTCTAACCCTCCTCCTATAAAAGTCCTCCCTCTCCCTCCTTCTCACTCACACCTCCTCGTGAAGGATCTTTCTCCCCCTCTAGTACTATTCCCCCATGGTCTCGACTTAGCGAGATACATGTTCCCAGTGGATTTTTCTAGAGCAAGGTTTGTTGCTTCCGCTGCATTGCTAGAGTGAGGACACGGAGGTTTTCGGGGTCCCGGACGTGTGTGCGATCATGGATGCTCTGCTGAGTTGCGGTGCTGCCGGACTTCTACTCGATCTTAAGATCGACAAGCGATTGACTACATCACCAACGAGTCCATACTCGTAAAGCTTTTTCGGTCTTCATGGGTATGTATTTTGGATGTATATCCACCCGTTATTCGTATCTAATAGATGGATCGTGGCATATACAGTTCCCATCGTAGGAATTTTTTGTTTTCTATGCTGCGAACCCAACACTTTTAGCAACAAAACCCGCCGTGAGTTAGATTGCATCTAGTGAATGGCGGCTCAGTAATTCTCTATATGCCAATAATTAGACTTTCATCGACTCCCTTGTTTGTCTGATAAGCCGACAAAATTACCAATGATCCTCTTTTCTTGAAACCCAAGTCCATATCAATGGGCATTGTTGAGGTTACTGATATGTTGAAAACGTATCTATAATTTTTGATGTTCCATGCTTGTTTAGTATCTACTTTGCTTTGTTTTGCCTACACTTTGAGGTATTTTTATACACTTTCTAAAACTAACCTATTGACAATATGCCACAGTGTCAGTTGCTTGTTTTCTGCTGTTTTTGGTTTCAGAAAGCTAAAAAATGAATATTCTCGGAACTGGACAGGACAAAAACCAAAGTTCATATTTTTTCCTCAACGATACGGAAAATCAAAGACAAGACGGAGGAGGACACCAGGGTGGTCACACCCTAGGTGGGCGCGGGGCCCACCCTGGCCGCGCCCACAGGGGGTGTGGGCCCCCTGGCCCTCCATCGACCTTGCCTCCATCGCCTATAAGAAGCCCCCGACTCATAAACCCTAAATAATTAACCAGAAAGCTACGAAAAGTTCCGCAGTGTCGTCGCCACCGAAGGGGAGATTCGGGGGATAGGAAGTCTCTGTTCCAGCACCCTGCCGGGACGGTGAAGTGCCCCCGGAGACATCTCCATCAATCTCCACCACCATCTTCGTCACGGTTGCTGATTCCATGATGAGAAGGAGTAGTTCTTCCTCGAGGCTAAGGGCTCTACGGTTAGCTATGTGTTCATCTCTCTCTCTATGCATGATATTGTTGTGGTCATGAGCTTTGTAATCAAGTAGATCTACCTTGCTACTCAAGTGCTTCAATAGATCTCTGCTCTCCCCACATGTATGAAAGTGACAGTGTGCATACCATGGTGGCACTTAGGCTAGAGTCTACATAAATACTCATCGTGCTTTAATAGATCTATGCTTTTCCCCATGTGTGTGAAAGTGATAGCGTGCACACCGTATGTGGCACTTAGGCTAGGTTACATATATATATCCATGAGTATATTTTGAGTTGGTTGTCTCTATGAAATTGTGGTGTTTGTTGGAACCATCTAGCGCTCAAGGTGACAGTGTAGGGTTATCTAGATTGGGAAAGGCGGACTTTGAGGAGTGCTTTTGTAGCCCTACCATGGATTAGAGTGTCCAACCGGAGAGTAGTTAAGAGTAGTATCATGAAGAGAAGATATTTATATGAGAGAGTGTTCACTAGTGAAAGTATGATCCCTAGGCCTTGTTTCTAAACATTGAAACACCGTTTGCATATAGATATGTTGCATGTTTGCTTTCTTCCATATTTTTTTCCTTTAGTCTTTACCTCACCTTCAAGCTATTTTCTGGCACTGTTACCACTTGTATTTCACTATCTCTTCGCCGAACTAGTGCACCTATACACCTGACAAGTGTATTGGGTGTGTTGGGGACACAAGAGACTTCTTGTATCTTGATTGTAGAGTTGCTTGAGAGGGAAACTTTTGACCACTTCCTCCCTGAGTTAGATATACCTTGGGTGATCCACTTAAGGGAAACTTGTTGTTGTTCTACAAACCTCTGCACTTGGAGGCCCAACAACTGTCTACAAGAATAGAAGTGTGTAGACATCAAGCTATTTTCTGGCGCCTTTGCTGAGGAATAAAAAAGAAGAATCTCCCACGTCAACAACATGCCTAAGCTATTTTCTGGCGCCGTTGTCGGGGAGGAAAGGTAAAAGTCACTCACACACGTTACCCCATGGAAACAGCAAGCCAGAAAGCTATTTTCTGGCGCCGTTGCCGGGAGGTAAGGTAAAAGGTACTCACATCCTCCGGTGTGAGTGATCGAAGTTATTTCCTTTAGATTCTGCAATTTTGTCTTTTTGTTTCTTGTTTTCACTAGTTAGTCTTAATGGAAAATAACAAAAAAATTAGAGAGCTTTATAGTGTTTATCTTGAGTTAGGACATGAACTGTTTGAAGAGAAAATTAAAAAACCTATGGAACTTTATTTGCATGCTAATAGCAGTGTTATGAATTCTTTGGACACCCTTATTGCTAATGCTATGGACACGTCTAAGCTTGGGGAAGCTAGTTTTTATGAAAATGATCTTTTTAGTTCCTCAGCTTTGGAAGATAGCTATTCTATTGCTTATGATGATACCAAACCTCCAATATATGATAATTACAATGATGAATATGATATTTTTAGTCCACCTACTATTGAGGAGACAATTTATTGTGATTACAATATGCCTCCTATATTTTATGACTATGGCGATGAGAATAATAATGATAGCTATTTTTTTGAATTTGCTCCCACTACAATTAATAAGAATGACTATGCTTATGTGAAGAGTAATAATTATTATATGCATGTGGCTCATGATAAGAATGTTTTATGTGATAGATATATTGTTAATTTTATTCATGTTGCTACTGAAAGTTATTATGAGAGAGGGAAACATGGTTTTATGCATCTCAAAAATATTAAATTTCCCCTCTTTATGTTGAAAATCTTGAAGTTGCACTTGTTTTGCTTTCCTATGCTTGTTGCTTTGTGATTTCATGACTTATTTATTTACAAGATTCCTACGCATAGGAAATGGGTTCGACTTAAATGTGTTTTGAATTTGCTTCTTGATGCTCTCTTTTACTTCAATTCATATTTCTTATGTGATCATCTTCTCAAACTATCAAGCCTAACTTAAAGGCGTTAAAGAAAAGTACTTGTTGGGAGATAACCCAAGAGTTTTCTTGAGTCTTAGAAGTTATTACTTCAGTAATGACCTCTCCTTATCCTTTTTATTTGCTTTTTGTGCCAAGAATAAACTCTAATGAGAGGGAAGTAAGATTTGGGGAGTTGTTGTCCCAAACAGATTGTTGTGCTCCACCGTAAAAATTCATGAGGAATCTCTGTAAATCGAATTGAGCTGATATTTTACAAATAAATCCCCAGTATGTTAGCTAACTTTCGTTAGTTCAACACTTTTTGATTTGAGCAACAGAAGGTCTTCGAAAAAATCGGTTTCTACCTGCTGGTCTGTTTTGACAGATTTGTGCCATTATTTGCATTTGCTTCTTATTGATTCCTTTTTGGGGTTCATTTTGGGAAATTGAAATTTTTTAGGGAATTGCTACAGTAGCTTGTATTTTTAGTGAAAGTTTTACTATTCTAAAGCTAAACTCAAATATCTATTATCTTTTGAATACACTAATGTTGCTAATGAAGATTGTGTGAAGTTTTGTATGAAGGAAAATTTTCAGGTGTAGAGAAAGAATGATGTAATGAGATGAAGAATGGACAAAAGCTCAAGCTTGAGGATGTCACCCCGTGTCACTCCAAGAAACATTCAAGAGGTACAAGCGTCAAAGCTTGGGGATGCCTTAGGCATCCCCTTCTTCATTAATAAAAATCTCAGGTCTTTCTAGACATTTCATTTTTATTGTTTTATGCACAAGTTGTGTTGTTCTTGGTGCGTCTTAGTTTTAGTTTTTGGTTTTTGTTTGCTTAGTTTGCTTGATTAAGTTGGTTGGATCACAACACACTTCTTTTGGAGAAAGACACACTTTGTTTTCATTGACTAGAACACTCTAATTTTCATTCTTATTGTCTTATAAGTGTTCTCTTTTGCTAGCACTGTGTTTAGCTTTAGTTTTCTTGTGCTTCTCTACTGCCTAAAAAGAAAACTGTGTTCCCTTTTCTGCCACATAGCATTTCGCTCCGCCTTTCGTCGAGCTCCCACGCCTCGCTCGATCTCCTCCTTTCGGTTCGCCCGCACACCAAGCGGCCCAAGTGAGGCTTAGGAAGACTAGGGCTAAATCCACCGATGAAAAGTAGGCCCAAATCCCTCGCACACACAGCAGCATCTTCTCCGCTAATCCCTCTCACCTCCCCAAGCGAATTTTTTGCTCCGGCGTCGTCTCCTCTACTTCCGTTTTGACGTGCGTCGGGGACGTAGAAGCTCGCGGCATGGCCTCTTTCGAGTCCGGTCCTTCTCCAGCAAGAGCTTCGACCTCTTGCAGTACCAGCCCGAGCACCTCCAAGCTGGACGACCTCCTCCTTCTGGAGATCCGACCCCGACCTACAGAATTAGGACGGTATGATAATCACAGACGGATGCGGCGATTGAGCTGCGCTCCAGTGGTCATATCACTGGCAGGTAATTACACAAGGAAATTACAACGTTACTTTTTTGTTGTTGATTTTTCTTACCTGCAGCTTAGTGCCACTTTGTTCTAAAAATAATTTGTATCAGCCCGATCTACCTAAGCTATTGCACATCATCCAATGTTCTAGACTATATGGTCTCTGTGCTTTTTCATAGAGCTATAATAGGAGCATGGCTTGGTGCTTGGCCTAGGCCTCTTGACTGGGAGAGACCAGGGCATGTAAATATACCAACAACGTAAGTGATAAGTATCCTGAAAGAACAAGATCATGTAGACTGTATCAGCCAGATCTGTCTAAGTTGAATTATTCAGTTATACCCAGTTTATAATTTTTATTTAGCCCGAGATCTAAATCGTGTTTGTCCTTTCAATGCACTATTTGACACTTCAGTGTAATCACTGAAGGATGATGCTCGCTGCATGTGATCGGGAGGAATTTTTCTTCCGAATTATCAATTCAGCAGTTACGTACTCAAGATTGCTCGCATTTTTTTACTTAATAGGGCTGGGATAATTTATTCGCTACAATCTGAAGTGGGATACATGATAGTGGCACCTCTATGAGTATATATAACGAAATATGATTCTGCATCTAAGTGGAACCAGTTACTGGATCCCCATTTCTTTCTTTTGCAGCTCATGTAGTCGACTTGATCGATCATATGCACATCACCAATTATGAGGATTTGTGATTTGCATCACATTAGAGAAGGGTGTACAAAGCCTCTTTTCAGATAATGTGTTTTCAAGAACCTACCTGTGGATGTTCATTACAGAACCAGTACCTTTAAATGGTTCTTATTTTCATATAAATCTTCTAATTTACATTCCTTGGTTTTATTACAGAGTGAACATTATTCAGTTTGTTGTCCCCCATGTGGACCGAGATCCTCCCGCCCATCACCTCCCCAACGCCAGGGCATTCTACATCTTTATGTTCTACATGTTCAAGCCAGCTGAGAGGAACCAAGGCATTCTAAATCGTAGGCAGGTTGGGATCTACAATGACAATCACTAGGAGGTTCTTCTTTCCTTTGGCCAGTTACCCCATCTCCAGTCGTTCTTCATGTAAGTCAAAGAACATTGCATGTAAACTTGTTTGTAAAATTTTCATTTGTGTAGACAAGGTGTTTGATGGAGGTCTCAGGTTAAAATAGGACTATGAAATCTGTATCCACCACTCAAAGCAATTATCTAAACCAACAAATAGGGTTCACTTGCGGTTTTTTGCGAGGTCGAAGCCATTAGATAGGTTGATACAGACCTGCAGCAGATAGTGAAATAAGATACCAGGTTTCATAAGTGACTTTGTGAAGTTTCAATAGCATGGTGCTTGAGGATTGAATTGCTGTGTGACCTGCATATACGTTGGTTCGTTTTACTGACTATGGCTTAACATTAGTATATTTAGGAGCTAGAGGATTGTGAAGGATTCGAGTGAGTTCTATTTCATGCCTTAGTTGCACCTCTTGTTTTATCATTTGGATTTTCCACTTTTATAGTCGGACTCTGTAAAATAAATACATCACTCACTTTACAGGAAAAAGGTCTTTTGGATAATCCACTTCACTTCAGTGCTTATTTTTCAGGAAACAAACCTCAAGGTACAAAATGATAAGCTTGGCTATTTGAATTTTAACCTCCAGATTATTGTTCACTTTCTTAGTAGCTGACATTTTTGCAATGTCTAGGACTACTAGAGTTCATCCAGCATAGCAACACAGAGCCATTGTGATTGATTTTGATTTATAGATCTGATTTTAGGGTGAGTTGTGATTTAGTGGATATGGGCATTACTCAATTATGTTTTTTTAGGTTGGAGGCAGGGACATCAACAAGTAATTATACCTTAATAAATGGTACCACAATCTAGCTCTAAACGTGTTGAATAGTTCTTAGTATCTAATAATGGATGGAATGAAAGTATGTTTATTTGTTCAACTTGATTTCCCTATTGGCTTGCTTCAAATGATGCCCAAAATTGTTGCTAACCAAGCCCGATACATCACCTTGCTGATCAAATGTGAATCCAGGGTGAGCGGGCCTTTATATGCGTCTGTTGTCTGTTTAATATAGCCATGGCAGGAATATTACTAGAGGGTACCAGTTCTATGCTAAGCATTGTGATAGCAAGATGTCAGAGGTTTTGTAAGTCAGACCTATACCTCTATCTGTTTTGTTGTAATAGCCTTCAGATGCCATATGATGTGGTTTGTTTCCAACATAGATTTATCTCTATGAAGAAGAAGATCCAAGGACCATGTGATACTTTATTGGTTTATTATTTCCTAATTCACACGAATGCTGCACACCCTATAAACATGGGCCAAATATTCCTTGGAAACACCTTATGGGTGGGAGCACAAACATTGGACTGGACTTCATGTCTTCCTCAAAGGGTTACAGACTTGTGCTCATGCATGATGCCTGCCTCCATGAGTATGGAGAGGAGAATCATACTCAAGGCTTTCAGCCCTGAACTGATCATGGCTGACCCACTCTTGGGAATCATATTGTTTCAGCTCCATTGGTCTTTCCCCAAAAATCCATATGATATTTTAAGCACACACAAAATGAATCGATATAATCTACTACAGAGTTAAATTTGAATGCCCTATAGGGGACATATGTACTTGTCAAATCTCATACTGCAAAGTACTAACATACTACAATTAGGTGAAGGATTTATTTATGAACCTTTGGTATAATTGATTTGGTAATGGAGAAGCTTTAATACTTAATGTGGCATCAAAGATCTTAGACAAAAGTGCTAGGTGAAGGTGACTATATGTATGTGATATTTGGACTGTCACCCAGTTTTTGTTGCTAATGGTTTTGCATTGTCTCATGTATATTGATTCAATCGAAGTTTACTGTAAATACCCTATTTTATTTGTATGTTCTCTCGTTTTTTTCTGTATAATTTTTCCTTTTTATCCATACCCTTGCATGTGTGCGTCTGTCCATGGTCAAGATGCTCCTACTCTTTGCACTCATGCTCCATGTTCAAGCAATGAGATTTTGTTATGCAATTGCAGGGTCAATGACGTTTGGTAGTTTGGAGTGGACTTGGTGTAGATTGTTGAAGAATAAGCAGGTAGTTGGGGCGTCCGATTTGTTACTGGATCATAGGTTAACGTGATTCATTAAACACGAGACCTATGTGATTTTTTTGGGGCATAAATATGGTATTTCATAATTAGTATTCATTTTTAATTAGGAGGAAATTCCTTGAACATAACTTTAAGGATGGTATTTTTTTAACTAGCAGATGCTTCTGTAGAAATTTTTAAATAGAGGGAACAAAATATATACTAACATACTATAATTTCTATAAGGTTTTGAAAATAGGTGAAATGTGCAATCATTAAGATCTAAGACATCAGATCGTACATACGTTGATCAAACCTTTACTTTGTGGGATAGAAATTTGACACCTTGTCAATTGTAAGGAGGCATGCCATATTTTTGAAACTACAACGATGGAAGTGAAGGTGGTAGTTAAGGAGATACATGATAATTTTCTAGGGGAAAGAAGTGGGAGAGAGAATCGATATTCATCACGATAGGAATGAAATCAGTGATGTAGTTTAGGCAGTAGTTAAGGAAATACATTGACAATTGTCCAGGGAAAAGAAGTGGGAGAGAGAATCCATATTTTTCATGGTAGGAATGAAATCAGTAATGTTGTATTGCACATACATTTTTAAATTTTGTTCTAATGGTTCGACCGATGTGCATTTTTATCCCGGGGCAAGGCACGGGCATTTAACTAGTTCAGCTTAGAAATTTTCAGTTCTTATTTGTGGATTTGTGAGACAATCTCACTGATCTTTATTGATCTTTATCTTTGTGAGTTGTTTCAAATAAGTTGATTGGTGTTGGAGAGGAGTAGAAAGTTCTTGCTTGAATAGTGCAAAGGGAGCTTGTTTTGACTGTGACTTAGACTTTAGCATGACATGCTAGATGTTGTTTTGACCTTATGCTTAGTGATTATTGTTGTAGCATGACTTGTTCCAAACAATTGAGATTGCTTAATGTGCCTTGAAAGAATCATGCGTTGTTTCAGCATACAAAAGCATAGTATTGTGGTATTCTCCTTTGATGCTTTGTTTGGGTTGACTTGGAACATGCTCACACCATGTTATGACTATAAACCAGTCACCATAACCTCTATGATCATTTAGTTTTTGACTTGTAGTACCACTTTATGCTTTAGTTAGTAATGTTTTGTCACTTTGCATGATTATGGCCATTATTGCTCTCTTAGTTGGTCGCTCCCAGTCTTTTTTTAGCCTCCACTTGTATGAGTAAGTTCTACTCATGCTTTCAACTCCCAAGAAACCAAGTTATTCCAAAGTGTCCACTATAAATTCCTATGCTTGGTGTGTTACACCATTCTAAGTATATTCTTATTTTATCTATCTTCCAATTAAAAAAATATTTTGTTATGTGAAAAATTAGTGATTAAAACTCTCACAAACTTGATGGTACACTTTATTTTTCTTGCCCCTAATAAAATTGAACCATTGTGTCATCTATATTGTATATGCTTGCACTTATAATATTGGGAATTAGTAGAACCATGCTGTCATGGGGAATGCTTTCAACATTACACTTGTACATCGTACACAGTTGATATCATGCTCTTTTGTTTATGGATGTCATTGGTGTGAAATAAAAGGAGAGCTTGTAAGTCCATGGAGTTATGTATGTGTGTTATAGAAACGCCTGGGCCGCTAGCCTAAGCCATGCCTAATCATGGTGGAAACTTGGAGCATCACCATAATGACGTCTATGAAGCTTTCTTCTTATAAAAAAGAGACATATTGAAAAGAGGAAAGAGAGAAAAAAGTTATTGCTGAGATGCTTATTGTCTACTTGCCTTGTTATTTTGATTATGGGATAGCTCTTGTATCATGTGCAAGGGGGTACCCCGTTGGCGGTTCTCTATGATACACATGTACTTACTATGACAAGAGATTACATGTGACTAAAGTTGAGTAGCATGAGAAGCGGCCCTCGTATTCAAGGGACATGAGATTGCCAACTTATACTTTGTCAAGCATATATTCCATAGTTTGTTCACTTTAATCTTAAACACTTCAAGATGCTTATGATAGGGGCAATGAGAGCTGAAAGCTAACAAGTATCATAATTTTTGGAAGCTCCTTTTGAAACTTGAAATCCCTGCTTCCCTTATGAAGGGCCTTTCTTCCACTATTATATTGAGTCTCCACTTTCTATCCTTAGGCACCAGTTAAGAGAGCATACTTGCCATTCTTAGTTCTATGTGCATTGTCCCAAAACTTATTGATTGATGCATATTGTTGATATTGCTTGTTCTTGAACTATTTGTATCTAGTCACTCTTATGAACTTTGAAGGTGTCCTATGCATCTATTTGCTACTCCATGAGGGACAAGCTGAATGCCACTATGCTATGTTTTCTGTATGTGAAACAAATAAATATTTTTCAATGCATGTTATTCATGATCTTTGTTTGTAACCTCTCATGTTGCATGCATAGTTAGTTTGTCTTACTGTTAGAACTCCATCTTTCATGCTCATGTTTAGAGTTCTTTGATCTCAGCTTTCATTGCTTGAAAATGGTTTGATCTTGATTTTGATGGTGCATGTCACCTCAAAAATTATTCTTTTTATCACTTACGTACTCGAGGACGAGCAGGAGTTAAGCTTGGGGATGCTTGATACGTTGAAAACGT
Source organism: Avena sativa (assembly GCA_916181665.1). Lineage (NCBI taxonomy): Eukaryota > Viridiplantae > Streptophyta > Magnoliopsida > Poales > Poaceae > Avena > Avena sativa. The sequence goes on along the minus strand of OV702281.1, from coordinate 382,795,535 downwards.
ATCTATAATTTTTGATGTTCCATGCTTGTTTAGTATCTACTTTGCTTTGCTTTGTCTACACTTTGAGGTATTTTTATACACTTCTGGAACTAACTTATTGACAAGATGCCACAATGCCAGTTGCCTGTTTTCTGCTATTTTTGGTTTTAGAAAGCTAAAAAATGAATATTCTCGAAATTGGACGGGACAAAACCCAAAGTTCATATTTTTTTCCTGAACGATATGGAAAATCAAGACGAGACGGAGGAGGACACCAGGGTGGCCACACCCTAGGTGGGCGCGGGGCCCACCCTGGCTGCGCCCATAGGGGTGTTGGCCCCCTGGCCCTCCACCGACCTTGCCTCCTTCGCCTATAAGAAGCCCCCGACTCATAAACCCTAAAGAATCGACCAGAAAGCTACGAAAAGTTCCGCAGTGCTTTCGCCACCGAAGGGGAGATTCGGGGGACAGGAAGTCTCTGTTCCAGCACCCTGCCGGGACGGTGAAGTGCCCCCGGAGACATCTCCATCGATCTACACCACCATCTTCGTCACCGTTGCTGATTCCATGATGAGGAGGGAGTAGTTCTTCCTCGAGGCTAAGGGCTCTACCGGTAGCTATGTGTTCATCTCTCTCTCTATGCATGATCTTGTTGTGGTCATGAGCTTTGTAATCAAGTAGATCTACCTTGCTACTCAAGTGCTTCAATAGATCTCTGCTCTCCTCACGTGTATGAAAGTGACAGCATGCATACTGTGGTGGCACTTAGGCTAGAGTCTACATAAATACTCATCGTTCTTTAATAGATCTATGCTTTTCCCCACGTGTGTGAAAGTGATAGCATGCACACCGTGTGTGGCACTTAGGCTAGGTTACATATATATATTCATGAGTATATTTTGAGTTGGTTGTCTCTATGAAATTGAGGTGTTTGTTGGAACCATCTAGCGCTCAAGGTGACAGTGTGGGGTTATCTAGATTGGGAAAGGCGGACTTTGAGGAGTGCTTTTGTAGCCCTACCATGGATTAGAGTGTCCAACTGGAGAGTAGTTAAGAGTAGTATCATGAAGATAAGATATTTATATGAGAGAGTGTTCACTAGTGAAAGTATGATCCCTAGGCCTTGTTTCTAAACATTGAAACATCGTTTGCATCTAGATCTGTTGCATGTTTGCTTGATTCAATCTTTTTGCCTTTAGTCTTTACCTTATCGTCAAGCTATTTTCTGGCATTGTTACCACTTGTATTTCACTATCTCTTCACCGAACTAGTGCACCTATACACCTGACAAGTGTATTGGGTGTGTTGGGAACACAAGATACTTCTTGTATCTTGATTGCAGAGTTGCTTGAGAGGGATACCTTTGACCACTTCCTCCCTGAGTTCGATATACCTTAGGTGATCCACTTAAGGGAAACTTGCTGCTGTTCTACAAACCTCTGCACTTGGAGGCCCATTAACTGTCTACAAGAATAGAAGTGCGTAGACATCAGTTACCCCTCGTCACCAAGCCTCCAAGATTTGAGAAGCGATGGATATGAATGCCCTTCTACGAGGTCCCCCTCTGGATGCCTTCTGGAGGTGAGATTTTGGTGTGTTTTGGTGGTTGCAGATGTCTGGTCTCTAATCCGAACGCGTCGTGGTAAAAGTATATGACGAGTTGTTGTTGTTGAGACACCGTACGGTCACGGGTACAATCACCTGGATCGTACCATAGGTTTTTAAAGGCAATGGATGCTTCGTTCTGCCTCTTTTATCCTTGGCTTTCCACCCAGGTGTGTAGATATTTGTATTGAAAGTCTTTAAGGCCTCGAATTAGCATATTTGTTCCTAAAAATATCAGCTCTAATTGATTTCTTCATCAACCTCCTTAATTCCTAGATCTTGGGGAAATAGATGTAAAAGATGAACGCGGGCGCGGTAAAATACCGAAATACCTACACTATTCGTGCAGAAGCACAATATAAAACATGATGCAAAATGCACTCATCAACCGACCCGAGTTGGGCAGAACTTTAGTCTGTGTCTTTGTACACTCACACCCCTATCGACCGGATTGGGGCAACCACATACATGATGGCCCACACCACCACCACCGCAATACCTCACCATTATAGATGCAAAGTCGGTTCCTCCAACACCAACATGGCCAAGCGCACGCCATCTGTCGTACACCTCCCACACGTTGAGAGGCCGCAACTTCGGTTCACCAACCACCTTACATACATCCTAGCATACTCCTACAACTTCGGTAGCCACTATCGCGAGCCCTAGCTTTGAGCATACAACCATGAGACAGTTGCCTCCGCTGCCCGTGAAGCCTAGATCTGGCCTAGATCAACCTCTTCGCTGCCTATAAATCCTTCACCAAGGGACTCCACCTCACCCACTCCAAGACCTCTACTTCTTCTCAAGGGCCTCGCCATACACAACACTCTTCATCCGCGACTCACGGTCAACATCATTAAACCTCCTCGCCATGATGCATCGTCCGCTTGTCATCTCGTCTCCGCATGGAGGGAACCTGACACGGAGCACCCACCCTACTCGCCGCCTTCGATGGTCGGGTGCATCCGCCACCTCTGGTGCTGACAACAACCTGGGAGTATCTAAGACCATGATGCATGGCTTAATAGGATTGATACGTCGGAAACGTATCTATAATTTTTGATGTGTCATGCTTGTTTAGTATCTACTTTGCTTTGCTTTGTCCACACTTTGAGGTGCTTTTCATATGTTTTCTGGTACTAACCTAATAACAAGTTGCCACAGTGCCAATTGCCTGTTTTCTGCTATTTTTGGTTCCAGAAAAGCTAGTAAGGATATATTATCGGAATTGGACGGGACAAAAGACAAAGTCAATAATTCATCGAGGAGAACATGGAGTCCAGAGGAGAGACGGAGGGGCGCCACAGGGTGGCTGCACCCTCCCACGCGCGGCCTAGGGTGGGCCCACGCCTGGGCAGGGTGTGGGCCCCTGGCCGCCTCCCAGCCTCGCCTCTTCTCCTATAAGAAGCCCCCGATGCCTAAACCCTGAGTACCCGATCAATATTCCACGAAACCGTCTGTAGCCACCACCACCATCTTCCCCAGACCAGGCGGGATCTGAAGCTCTTCCCGGCACCCTGCCGGAGGGGAGATCATCCCCGAGGCCTTCTTCTTCATCATGCCAGCCTCCATTATGAAGCGTGAGTATTTCCACCTTGGACTACGGTTCCATGTAGCAGCTAGATGGTTGTATCTCCTCCTTGTGCTTTGATGTCTAGATCTTGTGAGCTCTGTTCATGATCAAGACCTCATCTATTTGTAATCATGCATGTTGTGTTTGCGGGGATCCGATGGAGATTGAGATTACTATGTCAGATTGATTAATGGTTTTGTCTTATTGATTCTATCATGTCTGTGTTGTTTGTGATCTTGCATGCTCTCCGTTGTTAGTAGATATCTTGGACAAGTAGTTGCTAGTGACTCCAAGAGGGGGTATTTATGCTCGATAGTGGGTTCATGCCTCTATTTAATCAAGGGAAGTGACAGAAATCCCTAAGGTTGTAGATGTGTTGTTGCCTGATGGCTTAGTTGATGTGGAGCCTGTTGGGAACCCCAAGAGCAAGGTGTGAAGCAGCACAGCAGCAAGTCTTCCCACAGTAAGAAACCGAGGTTATCGAACCAGTAGGAGGAGGAAGGAAACGTCACACAGGTCTTGCAAGCAACGTGGAAACCTGCATAACACAAACTCAAGACTTTGCCCCAACTAACAGTGAGGTTGTCAATCTCACTGGTTGCTCTAACAAAGGATTAAATGTATGGTGTGGAAGGTAATGGTTTGCAGCAAGTAAATAGGTAATACTAGAGGATGTATCAATGGTAAAGATTGGATCGGGGTCCATAGTTCACTAGAGGTGCTCTCATTAGATAAACAACATGGCATGAAGGGTAAACAAATTACAACAGGGCAATTGACAGGAACTGAGCAAGGCATAACAATGCAATACTAGACAAAAAGATCCTATGAGATTCGATTGGGCAATACAACAATATACATAGACCGCCATCCAACTGTATCTATGACTAGAAGTCCACCTTCGGGTTATCATCCGAATCCCCTCCAGTATTAACTTGCAAGCAATAGACAACTTCTTTAAGCAAAGTGTGTAAGGTAAACAATCCAGTTGTTCCATGTACAAGAGACCGTTGTTTTCTCCCTAGTGGCAACAACACATCTACAACCGAAGAGATTTCTGTCACTTCCCTTCGAAACTAGAGGCATGAACCCACTATCGAGCATAAATACCCCCTCTTGGAGTCACTAGCAACTACTTGGCCAAGATAGCTACTAACAACGGAGAGCATGCAAGATCACAAACAACACAGACATGATAAAATCAAATAGACAAAACCATTAATAAATCTGACATAGTAATCTCAATATCCATCGGATCCCCGCAAACACAACATGCATGATTACAAATAGATTAGATCTTGATCATGAACGGAGCTCACAAGATCTATACATGAAAGCACAAGGAGGAGATACAACCATCTAGCTACTACATGGACCCGTAGTCCAAGGTGGAACTACTCACGCTTCATACCAGAGGCTAGCATGATGAAGAAGAAGGCCTCCGGGATGATCTCCCCTCTGGCAGGGTGCCGGAAAGAACTTCAGATCCCCCCGATCTAGGGACGATGGTGGCGGCGGCTACAGAAGGTTTCATGGATTTTTGATCGGGTGCCTAGGGTTTCTGCATCAGGGTTTCTTATAGGCGAAGAGGCGAGGCTAAGAGGCGGCCGGAGAGCCCACACCCTACCTAGGCGCGGGGTGGGCCCACCCGCGCCTAGGGGAGGTGTGGCGGCCCTGGCTCGCCTCTCCATCTCTCCTCTAGACTTCGTGATGCCCACGGTAAAATATTGACTTTGGCTTTTATCCCGTCCAATTCCGAGAATATTGATTTTCTGCCTTTCTGGAACCAAAAACAGAAGAAAACAGGCAACTGACACTGTGGCAACTTGTTAATAGGTTAGTTCCAAAAAAGATATAAAAACACCTCAAAGTTTAGATAAAGCAAAGCAAAGTAGATAGTAAACAAGCATGGAACATCAAAAATTATAGGTACGTTTCCGACGTATCAAGCATCCCCAAGCTTAACTCCTGCTCATCCTCGAGTAGGTAAGTGATAAAAATAATAAATTTTGAGGTGGCATGCACCGTCAAAACCAAGATCAAACCATTTGCAAGCATTGAAAGTTGGGATCAAAGAACTCTAAACATGTGAATGAAAGATGGAGTTCTAACAATAATACAAAGTAACTATGCATGCAACATGAAAGGCTACAAACAAAGATCATGAATAACATGCATTGAAAAACGTTTGTTTGTTTCACATACAGAAAACATGGCATAGTGGCATTCAGCTTGTCCCTCATAGAGTAGCCAGTAGATGCATAGGACACCTTCAAAGCTCATAAGAGTGACTAGATACAAATAGCACAAGAATAAGTAATATCACAATATGCATCAATTAATAAGTTTTGGGACACTACACACAGAATGGCAACTATGCTCTCTTAATGGTGCCTGAAGGTAGAAGGTGGAGACTCAAATAATAGTGGAGGAAAGGCCCTTCATAAAGGGAAGCGGGGATTTCAAGTTTCAAAAAGAGCTTCCAAAAATTATGGTACTTGTTAGCTTTCAGCCCTCATTGCCCCTATCATAAGCATCTTGAAGTGATTAAGGTTAAAGTGAACAGATATGGAGTATATGCTTGACAAAGTATAAGTTGGCAATCTCAAGTCCCTTGAATAAGATGGCCACACCTGATGCTACTCAACTTTAGTCACCTGTAAGTTCTTGTCATAGTAAGTACATGCGTATCATAGAGAACGGCTAACGGGGTACCCCTTGCACATGGTACAGGAGCTATCCCATAACCAAAATGACAAGGCAAGCAGACAATGAGCATCTCAGCGATCTTTTTTATTTACTATGTGCATAGCTTTTTATTGAGGATGCTTCATAGATATCTCATTATGGTGATGCTGCAAGTTTCCACCATGATTAGGCATGGTTTAGGCTAGCGGCCCAGGTGTTTCTCTAACACAAAATACATAACTCCATGGACTTACAAGGTCCCTCTTTATTTCACACCAGTGACATCCATAGAAAAAAGAGCATGATATCAACTGTGTACAAAGTACAAGTGCAATGTTAAAAACGTTCCCCGTGACAGCACGGTTCTGCTAGTTCCAACGTATAAGTGCAAGCATATACAACATAGATGACACAATGGTTCAAGTTTATTAGGGGCACAGAATATGAAGTGTGTCATCAAGTTTGTGAGGGCTTTAATCACTAAGTTTTGACATAACAAAGAGACCTTTTAACTGGAAGATAGCTGAAAACAGGAATATACTTGGAATGGTGTAACACACCATGCATAGCAGTTTATAGTGGACACTTTGTAATAACTTGGTTTCTTGGGAGTTGGAAGCATGAGTAGAGCTTACTCATACAAGTGTAGGCTAGCAAAAGACTGGGAGCAACCAACTAAGAGAGCAATAATGGCCATAATCATGCAGAGCAATGAAACATTACTAATCAAAGCATAGAGTGGTACTACAAGTCAAGGAATAAATGATCATAGAGGCTATGGTGACTTGTTCATAGTCATAACATGGTGTGAGCATGTGCCAAGTCAACCCAAACAAAGTATCAAAGGAGAATACCACAATATTATGCTTTTGTATGCTAAAACAACGCATAATTCTTTCAAGTCACACTAAGCAATCCCAATTGTTTGGAACAAGCCATGCTACAACAATAATCACTAAGAATAAGGTTAAAAAAACACCTAGCATGTCAAGATAAAGTCTAAGTCACAGTCAATGCAATCTCCTCTTGCACTTATCAAGCAAGAACTTTCTACTCTTTTTCGACACCAAGCAACTTATTTGAAAACAACACAGCGAGAACGGGGTCCAAACTACTTTATTCAAGCAAAATAAACAAACTAAGCAAACCAAACGAAAACTAAGACGCTCCAAGAAAAACACAACAGAGCATGAAACAATAAAAACGAAGTGTCTAGACGGACCTGGGTTGTTCATTGATGAAGAAGGGGATGTATTGGGCATCCCCAAGCTTTGACGCTTGTACTTCTTGGATATTTATTGGGGTGACACCGGGGTGGAATTACCAATCTTGAGCTTTTGTCCATTCTTCATCTCATTACATCATTCCTTCTCTACACCCGAAATTTTTCCTTCATACAAAACTTCACACAATCTTCATTAGCAACATTAGTGTATTCAAACAATATTAGACCTTTGGGTTTAGCTTTGGAACAAAAAAACTTTTCACTAAAAACACAAGATACTGTAGCAACTCCTTCAAAAAGCTCAATTCACCAAACAGAACTCAAAAAGGAATCAATAAAAAGCAAATGCAAATAATGGCAGAAATCTGTCAAAACAGACCAGCAGGTAGAAACCGATTTTTTAGAAAATCTTTTGTTGCTCAAATAAAAAAGTGTTGAACTAACTAAAGTTATATAACATACTGGGGGATTTATTAGTAAATTTTCAAATCAATAAGACTTACAGAGACTCCTCACGAATTTTTATGGTGGAGGAAAGAAATCTGTTTCGGGACAGCAACTCCCCAAATCTTACTTCCCTCTTATTAGAGGTCATTTTTGGCACAAAAAGCAAACAAAAAAAGATAAGGAGAGGTCATTACTGAAGTAATAACTTCCAAGACTCAAGGAAACTCTTGGGTTATCTCCCAACAAGTACTTTTCTTTAACGCCTTTAAGTTAGGCACAAGAAGCAAGAAATCAAGTATTTTCAAATGAGGAAGCATTAACATCAAACCTTGCTTTTAAAGGAGGAGAAAAAAGCAAATTCTCTCTCCTCATAGGGAAATTTTCAATACCTTTATTGAATGTAAATTGATATTTAATGGTGCCTTTTTTCATATCAATGAAGGCACCAACAGTTCTAAGAAAAGGTCTTGCCAAAGTAACAGGACAGGAAGCATTGTATGCAACATCCAAAACATAGAAATCAATAGGGACATAAGCATTGTTAACCATGATGAGAACATCATTAATACTCCCCATTAGTTTCTTCTTAGCATTATCATCAAGAGTAACATCCAAATAACAATCTTCTAAAGGTGGCAAATCAAGCATTTCATGAATCTTCCTAGGCATAATAGACACACTAGAACCAAGATCACATGAAGCTTTGAGATCAAAGTCATTCACTTGCATATTAATAATGGGTTCCCAGCTATCTTCTACTTTCCTAGGAATATAAGCTTTGTGTTTTAGCTTCTCTTCATTAATCTTAACAAGAGCATATGTAATGTGTTTGGTGAAAGAAACATGCATATCACTAGCATCAGGACTTCTAGCAAGTTTTTGCAAGAACGGAATCACTTTAGAAATATTACAACCATCTATATCAAAATCAAACCTAGCATCACTAGTAGTACATGATACGTCAGAAACGTATCTATAATTTTTTATGTTCCATGCTTGTTTAGTATCTACTTTGCTTTGCTTTGTCCACACTTTGAGGTGCTTTTCATATGTTTTATGGTACTAACCTATTAACAAGTTGCCACAATGTCAGTTGCCTATTTTTTGTTGTTTTTGGTTCCAGAAAAGCTAGTAAGGAAAAATTCTCGGAATTGGACGGGACAAAAGGAAAATTCAATATTTCACCGAGGAGAACATGGAGTCCAGAGGAGAGACGGAGGGGCTCCACAGGGCGGTCGCACCCCCCAGGCGCAGCCTAGGATGGGCCTGCGCCTGGACAGGGTGTGCCCCCCCTGGCCACCTTCCAGCCTCGCCTCTTCGCCTATAAGAAGCCCCCGATGCCTAAACCCTAAGTACCCGATCAATATTCCACGAAACCGTCTGTAGCCACCGCCACCATCGTCCCTAGATCGGGGGATCTGAAGCTCTTCCTAGCACCCTGCCGGGGGGGAGATCATCCCAGAGGCCTTCTTCTTCATCATGCCAGCCTCCGGTATGAAGCGTGACTAATTCCACCTTGGACTATGGGTCCATGTAGTAGCTAGATGGTTGTATATCCTCCTTGTGCTTTGATGACTCCTTGATGGCAACAGAGAACTTGGTGCTTGAAGTGGAGTCTGTTGGGAACCGCAAGAGCAAGGTGTGAAGCAACACAACAACAAGTTTTCCCTTAGTAGAGACTGAGGTTATCGAACTAGTAGGAGGAAGGAAACGTCACACAGGTGTTGCTAGCGACGCGGAGATCTGCACAACACAAACTCAATACTTTTCCCCAACGAATCAGTGAGGTTGTCAAGCTCACCGGTTTGCTGTAACAAAGGATTAAACATATGGTGTGGAAGGTAATGGTTTGCAACAAGTAAACAAGTAACAGTGGAAGATGTATCAATGGTAAAGATTGGATCGGGGTCCATAGTTCACTAGAGGTGCTCTCCTTAGATAAACAACATGGCATGAAGGGTAAACAAATTACAGCAGGGCAATTGACAGGAACTGAGCAAGGCATAATAATGCAATTACTAGTCAGAAAGATCCTATGAGATTTGATTGGGAAATACAACAAGATACATAGACCGCCATCCAACTGCATCTATGACTAGAAGTCCACCTTCAGGTTATCATCCAAACCCCCTTCAGTATTAAGTTGCAAGCAACAGACAACTGCTTTAAGCAAAGTGTGTAAGGTAAACAGTCCACATGTTCCATGAACAAGAGACCGTTGTTTTCTCCCTAGTAGCAACAACACATCTACAACCGAAGAGATTATTGTCACTTCCCTTGGAAACTAGAGGCATGAACCCACTATCGAGCATAAATACCCCCTCTTGGAGTCACTAGCAACTACTTGGCCAAGATAGCTACTAACAACGAAGAGCATGCAAGATCACAAATAACATAGACATGATAGAATCATAAAGACAAAACCATTAATCAAACCAACATAATAATCTCAATATCCATCGGATCCCCGTAAACACAATATGCATGATTACAAATAGATTAGATCTTGATCATGAACGGAGCTCACAAGATCTATACATGAAAGCACAAAGGAGGAGATACAACCATCTAGCTACTACATGGACCCATAGTCCAAGGTGGAATTACTCACGCATCATACCAGAGAAAAGGCCTCCGGGATGATCTCCCCTCCGACAGGGTGCCGGGAAGAACTTCAGATCCCCCCAATCTAGGGACGATGGTGGCGGCGGCTACTGACAGTTTCGTGGAGATTTGATCGGGTTCTTAGGGTTTCTGCATTGGGGGCTTCTTATAGGCGAAGGGGGGGCCGAGGCGGAGGCCAGGGGCCCCACACCCCTCCCAGGCGCGGGGCTGGGCCCACCCACGCCTAGGAGGGTCTGGACGCCCTGGCTTGCCCCTACGGCTCCCCTATGGACTTCTTGTTTCCCACGGAAAGTAATTGACCTTGGCGTTTGTCCCGTGCAATTCCAAGACTATTTCTTTACTAACTTTTTTGAAACCAAACAGCAGAAAACAGGCATCTGGCATTGTGGCAACTTGTTAATAGGTTAGTACCAGAAAACATGTAAAAAGCACCTCAAAGTGTAGACAAAGCAAAGCAAAGTAGATACTAAACAAGCATGGATCATCAAAAAATTATAGATACGTTTCCAACGTATCAAGCATCTCCAAGCTTAACTCCTGCTCGTCCTCGAGTAGGTAAGTGATAAAAAGAATAATTTTTGAGGTGACATGCACCCTCACAATAAAGATCCAACCATTTGCAAGCATTGAAAGCTGGGATCAAAGAACTCTAAACATGTGCATGGAAGATGGAGTTCTAATAATATGACAAAGTAACTATGCATGCAACATGACAAGCTACAAGCAAAGATCATGAATAACATGCATTGAAAAACGTTTGAAAGCTTAGTGGCAATCAGTTTGTCCCTCATAGAGTAGCAATATATATGCATAGGACACCTTCAAAGTTCACAAGGGTGACTAGAAACAAATAGTACAAGAACAAGTAATATCACAATATTCATCAATCAATAAGCTTTGGAACACTGCACAAAGAATGAAAACTTTGCTCTCTTAATGGTGCCTAAAGGTACAAGGTGGAGACTCAATAATGGTGGAAGAAAAGCATTTTTGTAAAGGAAGTAGGGATTTCATGTTTCAAAAAGAGCTTCCAAAAATTATGGTACTTGTTAGCTTTCAGCCCTCATTGACACTCTCATTAGCATCTTGAAGTGGTTAAGGCTAAAGTGACAAATATGGAGTATATGCTTGACGAAGTATAAGTTGGCAATCTCAAGTCCCTTGAATACGAGCTTCACACCTCATGCATACTCAACTTCGGTAACAGGTAAGTTCTTTTCATTGTAAGTATTTGCATATCATTGAGAACCGCCAACGGGGTACCCCTTGCACATGGTACAGGAGCTATCCCATAACCAAAATGACAAGGCAAGCAGACAATGAGCATCTCAGCAATCTTCTTATTTACCATGGGACTATGGTGCTTTTCTCTCTCTTTCCTCTTTTCTCAATGTGTCTATTTTTTTATAAGAAGAATGCTTCATAGATGTCACTATGGTGATGCTGCAAGTTTCCACCATGATTAGGCATGGCTTAGGCTAGCGGCCTAGGCGTTTCTCTAACACAGGATACAAACTCCATGGACTTACAAGTTCCCTCTTTATTTCACACCGGTGACATTGATATGTTGGAAACATATCTATAATTTTTTATGCTCCATGCTTGTTTAGTATCTACTTTGCTTTACTTGTCTACACTTTGAGGTGTTTTTTACATGTTTTCTAGTACTAACCTATTAACAAGTTGCAACAGTGCCAGATGCCTGTTTTTTGTTGTTTTTGGTTTCAGAAAAGTTAGTAAAGAAATATTCTCGGAATTGGACGGGACGAAGGACAAAGTCAATAACTTTCCGTGGGGAACAAGAAGTCCAAAGGAGAGACGAGGAGGCGTGCCAGGGCGGCTAACCTCCCCCCCCTAGGCGTGGGTGGGCCCTACCCCGCGCCTGCGTAGGGTTTGCCCCCTCTGGCCGCCGCCTCGGTCTCCCCCTTCGCCTATAAGAAGCCCCCGATGCAGAAACTCTTAGTACCCGGTCAGAAATCCACGAAACCGTCTGTAGCCTCCGCCACCATCGTCCCTAGATTGGGGGATCTGAAGCTCTTCCCGGTACCCTGTCGGAGGGGAGATCATCCCGGAGGCCTTCTCTCCGGTATGATTTGTGAGTAGTTCCACCTTGGACTATGGGTCCATGTAGTAGCTAGATGGTTGTATCTCCTCCTTTGTGCTTTCATGTATAGACCTTGTGAACTTTGTTCATGATCAAGATCTAATCTATTTGTAATCATGCATGTTGTGTTTGCGGGGATCCGATGGATATTGAGATTATTATGTTAGTTTGATTAATGGTTCTATCTTTATGATTCTATCATGTCTATGTTGTTTTGATCTTGCATGCTCTTCATTGCTAGTGGTTATCTTGGCCAAGTAGTTGCTAGTGTTTCCAAGAGGGAGTATTTATGCTCGATAGTGGGTTCATGCCCCTAGTTTCCTAGGGAAATGACAATAATCTCTTCGGTTGTAGATGTGATGTTGCTACTAGGGAGAAAACAACTGTCTCTTGTTCATGGAACATGTGGACTGTTTACCTTACACACTTTGCTTAAAGCAGTTGTCTGTTGCTTGCAACTTAATACTGGAGGGGGTTCGTATGATAACCTGAAGGTGGACTTCTAGTCATAGATGCAGTTGGATTACGGTCTATGTATATTGTTGTATTGCCCAATCAACCTCATAGGATCTTCCTGGCTAGTAATTGCATTGTTATGCCTTGCTCAGTTCCTGTCAATTGTCCCGCTGTAATTTGTTTACCCTTCATGCCATGTTGTTTATCTAAGGAGAGCACCTCTAGTGAACTATGGACCCCGGTCCAATCTTTACCATTGATACATCTTCCACTGTTACTTATTTACTTGCTGCAAACCATTACCTTCCACACCATATGTTTAATCCTTTGTTACAGCAAACCGGTGAGCTTGACAACCTCACTGATTCGTTGGGACAGAGTCTAGAGTTTGTGTTGTGCCGGTCTCCACGTTGCTTCCAACACCTGTGTGACGTTTCCTTCCTCCTTATGGTTCGATAACCTTGGTTTCTACTAATGGAAATCTTGCTGTTGTACTCTTCATACCTTGCTCTTGGGGTTTCCAACGAAGAACTCTTCCTCTCTATTGAGTGTAGCATCAAGTAATTTCTAGCGCCGTTGCCGGGGAGGCTAAGGACGTCTTCACTAGGGGAGTTCTTCACTTCCTTTCTCTTTACTTTGTTTTTAGTTTGCTTTGTTTCTTTTGCTTGGTTTTGTTTGCCTCTTTCATAAAAAAACCCAAAAAATTAGTCTAGTTGGTTTGCTTTCCTTATTCAAAAACACACAAAAATTAGTTCCTGCTCTAGCTGCTGCTGCTGTTTTTGGCTTGTCCGCCTTTGCCAAAATGAACTCTGCTGAGAACACCAAGTTGTGTGACTTCACTAGCACCAACAACAATAATTTCCTAAGCACACCTATTGCTCCACCTGCTCCTGATGCTATCTTTTATGAAATTAAGCCTGCTTTGTTGAATCTTGTGATGAGAGAGCAATTTTCTGGTGCTAGTTCTGATGATGCCGCTGCCCATCTTAATAGCTTTGTTGAACTTTGTGAGATGCAAAAGTATAAGGATGTAGATGGAGATATTATTAATCTCAGGCTTTTTCCTTTCTCCTTGAGGGGAAAAGCTAAAGAATGGTTGCTATCCTTGCCTAAAAATAGTATTGATTCTTGGACTAAGTGCAAAGATGCTTTTATTGGAAAGTACTATCCTCCTGCTAAGATTATTGCTATGAGAAGTGCCATTATGAAATTTAAACAGCTTGATAGTGAACATGTTGCTCCTGCTTGGGAAAGAATGAAATCTTTGGTTAAAAATTGCCCTACTCATGGACTCACTGCTTGGATAATTATCCAAACTTTTTATGCAGGTTTGAACTTATCCTCAAGAAACCTGTTAGATTCTACTGCTGGAGGTACTTTTATGGGACTCACCTTGGGTGCTGCAACAAGGCTCCTTGATAATATGATGGTTAACTACTCTGAATGGCATGTTGAGAGAGCTCCACATGGTAACAAGGTAAATTCTGTTGAGGAAACTTCCTCTTTGAGTGAAAAGATTGATGTTATTATGGCTATGCTTGTCAATGAGAAAGCTCCTCTAGATCCTAATAGTGTTCCCTTAGCCTCTTTGGTTGCTCAAGAAGAGCAAGTTGATGTGAACTTCATTAGAAACAACAATTTCAACAACAATGCCTATAGGAATAATATTGGTAGCAACAACAATTATAGGCCTTATCCTCCTAATAATGGCAATTCCTATGGAAGTTCTTACAATAATGCTAGAAGTGCTCCCTCTGAACTTGAAGTCATGCTCAAGGACTTTATTAGTAAACAAACCACTTTCAATAAGACTATAGAGGAAAAGCTTTTAACTGTTGAGAAAAATATATCCTCTTTGTCTGAAGCTCAAACTTCCTTAGTTAATAAAATGGCTGCTAAACCTGAAACTATGGAAAACACCTTTGCTACTTCTCATGCCATACAAGTTACTATTGATGAAAATGTTAGGTTGTTAGCTCAACTTCATGCTAGGTGGGAAAGGGAAGCTGAAATTGATAGAAACAATAGTGTGTGCACTATCACCACTAAATCACAAGTAGCCCCTATTCCTCCTCCTACTATACCTAAGCCTAGTGAGCCTACTACTGGTGATGCTAAGTTTGACTTTGATATTGATGGTTGCAATATCTCTGAAGTGATTATGTTCCTACAAAAGCTTGCTAGAAGTCCTGATGCTAGTGATATGCATGTTGCCTTTACCAAACACATTACAGATGCTCTTGTTAAGATTAAGGAAGAGAAGCTAAAACACAAAGCTTCTATTCCTAGGAAAGTAGAATATAGTTGGGAACCCATTATTAATATGCAAGTGAATGACTTTGATCTCAAAGCTTCATGTGATCTTGGTTCTAGTATCTCTATTATGCCTAAGAAGATATATGAAATGCTTGATTTACCACCATTAGAAGATTATTATTTGAATGTCCCACTCAATGATAATTCTAAGAAGAAACTCACGGGGAGTATTAATGATGTTCTCATTATGGTTAACAATGCTTATGTCCCTGTGGATTTCTATGTTTTGAATGTTGAATACAATGCTTCTTGTCCTATTACTTTGGGAAGACCTTTTCTTAGAACAGTTGGTGCCATCATTGATATGAAAGAAAGCAGCATCAAATATCAATTTCCATTCAAGAAAGGTATTGAGCACTTCCCTATGAGGAGAGAGAAGTTGCTTTTTGCTCCTCCTTTGAAAGCAAGATTTAATGTTAATGCTTCTTCATTTGAAAATACTTGATTCTTCTTGCTTCTTGTGCCTAACTTAAAGGTGTTAAAGAAAAGTACTTGTTGGGAGATAACCCAAGAGTTTCCTTGAGTCTTGAAAGTTATTACTTCAGTAATGACCTCTCCTTATCTTTTTTTGTTTGCTTTTTGTGCCAAAAATGACCTCTAATAAGAGGGAAGTAAGATTTGGGGAATTATTGTCCCGAAACAGATTTCTGTCCTCCACCAAAAATAATTGTGAGGAGTCTCTGTAACTCGGATTGAGCTCAAAATTTACGAATAATTCCCCCAGTATGTTGGCTAACTTTCATTAGTTCAACACTTTTTGATTTGATCAACAGAAGATGTTCGAAAAATTCGTTTCTACCTACTGGTCTGTTTTGACAGATTTCTGCCATTATTTGCATTTGCTTCTTATTGATTCCTTTTTGAGCTCTCTTCAGGTAAATTGAGTTTCTTTGAAGGATTTACTTCAGTAGCTTGTGTTTTTAGTGAAAAGCCTTGCTGTTCCAAAGCTTTGCCAGTGGTCTAATATCTTTTGGATAAGCTAATGTTGCTAATGAAGATTGTGTGAAGTTTTGTATGAAGGAAAATTTTCAGGTGTAGAGAGAGAATAATGCAATGAGATGAAGAATGGATAAAAGCTCAATATTGGGGATGCCACCATGGTGTAACCCCAATAAATATCCAAGAGGTACAAGCGTCAAAGCTTGGGGATGCCCAAGGCATTCCCTTCTTCTTCAATAAAAAGCTCAGGTCTGTCTAGACACTTCACTTTTATTGTTTCATGCACAGTTGTGTTGTTCTTGGAGCGTCTTAGTTTTCGTTTGCTTTGCTTAGTTTGTTTAGTTTGCTCTAGTAGTTTGGAACCCCATTATCGCTGTGTTGTTTTGCAAATAAGTTTGCTTGGTGTTTGGAAAGGAGTAGTAAGTTCTTGCTTGAAGTGCAAGAGGAGCTTGCATTGACTGTGACTTAGACTTTAGCATGACATGCTAGGTGTTGTTTTAGCATTATGCTTAGTGATTATTGCTATATCATGTCTTGTTCCAAACAATTATAATTTCTTAGTGTGCCTTGAAGAAATTATGCGTTGTTTTAGCATGCAAAAACATAGTATTGTGGTATTCTCCTTTGATGTTTTTCTTGGGTTGACTTGGCACATGCTCACACCATTTTATGACTATGACAAGTCACCATTAGCCTCTATGATCATTTAGTCCTTTACTTGTAGTACCACTCTTTGCTTTGATTAGTTTGCTTTGTTGCATTGCATAATTATGGCCATTATTGCTCTCTTAGTTGGTTGCTCCCAGTCTTTTGCTAGCCTCCACTTGTATGAGTAAGTTCTACTCATGCTTCCAACTCCCAAGAAACCAAGTTATTCCAAAGTGTCCACTATAAACTCCTATGCATGGTGTGTTACACCATTCCAAGTATATTCTTGTTTTCAACTATCTTCCAATTAAAACTATTTTGTTATGTGAAAACTTAGTGATTAAAGCCCTCACGAACTTGATGGCACATTTTATTCTTTGCCCCTAATAAACTTGAACCATTGAGGCAACTTTGTTGTATATGCTTGCACTTAGAAGTTGTGATTAGCAGAACCGTGCTGTCACGGGGAACGTTTTCAACATTGCACTTGTACTTTCTGTACTCCGTTGATATCATGCTCTTTTGTCTATGGATGTTACCGGTGTGAAATGAAGTGGGAACTTGTAAGTCCATGGAGTTTGTATTCTGTGTTAGAGAAACGCCTGGGACCCTAGCCTAAGCCATGCCTAATCATGGTGGAAACTTGCAGCATCACCATAGTGACATCTATGAAGCATTCTTCTTATAAAAAAAGAGACACATTGAGAAAAGGGGAAAGAGAGAAAAAAGCACCATATTCCCATGGTACATAAGAAGAATTGCTGAGATGCTCATTGTCTGCTTGCCTTGTCATTTTGTTTATGGGAAAGCTCCTATACCATGTGCAAGGGGTACCCCGTTGGCGGTTCTCAATGATATGCAAATACTTACAGTGACAAGAACTTGCCTGGGCCCTAAGTTGAGTATCCATGAGGTGTAGCCCTCATAGTCAAGGGACTTGAGATTGCCAACTTATACTTTGTCAAGCATATACTCCAGCTTTGCCACTTTAACCTTAACCACTTCAAGATGCTTATGATAGGGGCAATGAGGGATGAAAGCTAATAAGTACCATAATTTTTGGAAGCTCTTTTTGAAACTTGTAATCCCTGCTTGCTTTACAAAAAGGCATTTCTTCCATCATTATTGAGTCTCCACCTTCTACCTTTAGACACCATTAAGAGAGCATAGTTGTCATTCTGGGTGCAGTGTCCCAAAGCTTATTAATTGATGCATATTGTGTTATTACTTGTTCTTGTGCTACTTGTTTCTAGTCACCCTTGTGAACTTTGAAGGTGTCCTATGCATTATATTGCTACTCTATGAGGGACAAGCTGATTGCCACTATGCTATGTTTTCTGTATGTGAAACAAACAAACATTTTTCAATGCATATTATTCATGATCTTTGTTTGTAGCTTGCCATGTTGCATGCATAGTTACTATGTCATATTGTTAGAATTTCATTCTTTCATGCACATGTTTAGAGTTCTTTGATCCCAGCTTTCAATGTTTGCAAATGGTTGGATCTTTATTGTGAGGGTGCATGTTCACCTCAAAAATTATTCTTTTTATCACTTACCTACTTGAGGACGAGCAGGAGTTAAGCTTGGGGATGTTGATACATTGGAAACATATCTATAATTTTGGATGCTCCATGCTTGTTTAGTATCTACTTTGCTTTACTTGTCTACACTTTGAGGTGCTTTTTCTAACCTATTAACAAGTTGCAACAGTGTCAGATGCCTGTTTTCTACTGTTTTTGGTTTCAAAAAAGTTAGTAAAAAATATTCCCGGAATTGGACGGGACGAAGGACAAAGTCAATAACTTTCCGTGGGGAACAAGAAGTCCAGAGGAGAGACGAGGAGGCGTGCCAGGGCGGCTAAACCCCCCTAGGCGCGGGTGGGCCCTACCCCGCGCCTGGGTAGGGTTTGCCCCCTCTGGCCGCTGCCTCGGTCTCCCCCTTCGCCTATAAGAAGCCCCCGATGCAGAAACTCTTAGTACCTGATCAGAAATCCACGAAACCGTCTGTAGCCGCCGCCACCACCCGGCACCCTGCCGGAGGGGAGATCATCCCGGAGGCCTTCTCTCCGGTATGATTTGTGAGTAGTTCCACCTTGGACTATGGGTCCATGTAGTATCTAGATGGTTGTATCTCCTCCTTTGTGCTTTCATGTATATATCTTGTGAGCTCCGTTCATGATCAAGATCAAATCTATTTGTAATCATGCATGTTATGTTTGCGGGGATCCGATGGATATTGAGATTATTATGTTAGTTTTACTAATGGTTCTATCATTATGATTCTATCATGTCTGTGTTATTTGTGATCTTGCATGCTCTCCGTTGCTAGTGGTTATCTTGGCCAAGTAGTTGCTAGTGACTCCAAGAGGGAGTATTTATGCTCGATAGTGGGTTCATGCCTCTAGTTTCCAAGGTAAGTGACAATAATCTCTTCGGTTGTAGATGTGTTGTTGCTACTAGGGAGAAAACAACGGTCTCTTGTTCATGGAACATGTGGACTGTTTACCTTACACACTTTGCTTAAAGCAGTTGTCTGTTGCTTGCAACTTAATACTGGAGGGGGTTCAGATGATAACCTAAAGGTGGACTTCTAGTCATACATGCAGTTGGATTACGGTCTATGTATATTGTTGTATTGCCCAATCAACCTCATAGGATCTTTCTGGCTAGTAATTGCATTATTATGCCTTGCTCAGTTCCTGTCAATTGCCCCGCTATAATTTGTTTACCCTTCATGCCATGTTGTTTATCTAAGGAGAGCACCTCTAGTGAACTATGGACCCAGATCCAATCTTTACCATTGATACATCTTCCATTGTTACTTGTTTACTTGTTGCAAACCATTACCTTCCACACCATACGTTTAATCCTTTGTTACAGCAAACCGGTGAGCTTGACAACCTCACTGATTCGTTGGGACAGAGTCTTGAGTTTGTGTTGTGCAGGTCTCCACGTTGCTTCCAACACATGTGTGATGTTTCCTTCCTCCTTTTGGTTCGATAACCTTGGTTTCTACTGAGGTAAATCTTGCTGATGTACTCTTCATACCTTGTTCTTGGGGTTTCCAACGAAGCACTCTTCCTCCCTGTTGAGTGTAGCATCAGACATCCATAGACAAAAGAGCATGATATCAACTGAGTACAAAGTACAAGTGTAATGTTGAAAACGTTCCATGTGACAGCACGGTTCTGTAAATTCCAACGTATAAGTGCAAGCATATACAACAAAGATGTCACAATGGTTCAAGTTTATTAGGGGCAAAGAATATGGTGACTTGTGAGAGTCATAACATGGTGTACGTATGTGCCAAGTCAACCCAAACAAAGCATCAAAGTAGAATACCACAATACTATGCTTTTGCATGCTAAAACAACACATAATTTCTTCAAGGCACACTAAGAAATCCCGATTGTTTGGAACAAGACATGCTACAACAATAATCACTAAGCATAAGGTCAAACAACACCTAGCATGTCATGCTAGAGTCTAAGTCCCAGTCAATGCAAGCTCCTCTTGCACTTCAAGCAAGAACTTACTACTCCTTTCCAACACCAAACAACTTATTTGCAAAACAACACAACGAGAACGGGGGTCCAACCTACTTTATTCAAGCAAACTGAACAACCTAAGCAAGGCAAACAAAAACTAAGATGCTCCAAGAACAACACAACTGTGCATGAAACAATAAAAACGAAGTGTCTAGACAGACCTGAGCTTTTTATTGATGAAGAAGGGGATGCCTTGGGCATCCCCAAGGTTTGAAGCTTGTACCTTGATACGTCGAAAACATATCTATAATTTTTGATGCTTCATGCTTGTTTAGTATCTACTTTGCTTTGCTTGTCTACACTTTGAGGTGCTTTTTACATTTTTTCTGGTACTAACCTACTAACAAGCTACAACAGTGTCAGATGCCTGTTTTCTGCTGTTTTTGGTTTTAGAAAAGTTAGTGAAGAAATATTCTCGGAATTGGACGGGACAAACATCAAAGTCAATTACTTTCCGTGGGGAACAAGAAGTCCAGAGGGGAGACAAGGAAGCGTGTCAGGGCGGCCACCCCCCCCAGGTGCGGCCAGGGGTGGGCCCACGCCTGGGTAGGGTTTGACCCCCCTGGTCGCCTCCTCGGCCTGTCCCTTCGCCTATAAGAAGCCCCCAATGCAGAAACCCTAAGTACCCAATCAAATCTCCACGAAACCGTCTGTAGACGTTGCCACCATCGTCCCTAGATAGGGGGATCTGAAGTTCTTCCCGGCACTCTGCCGGAGGGGAGATCATCCCGGAGGCCTTCTCTCCGGTATGATGCGTGAGTAGTTCCACCTTGGACTATGGGTCCATGTAGTAGCTAGATGGTTGTATCTCCTCCTTTGTGCTTTCATGTATAGATCTTGTGAGCTCCGTTCATGATCAAGATCTAATCTATTTGTAATCATGCATGTTGTGTTTGCAGGGATCCGATGGATATTGATATTATTATGTTAGTTTGATTAATGGTTCTATCTTTATGATTCTATCATGTCTATGTTGTTTGTGATCTTGCATGCTCTCTGTAGCTAGTGGTTATCCTGGCCAAGTAGTTGCTAGTGACTCCAAGAGGGAGTATTTATGCTCGATAGTGGGTTCATGCCTCTAGTTTCCAAGGGAAATGACAATAATATCTTTGGTTGTAGAAGTGATTTTGCTACTAGGGAGAAAACAACGGTCTCTTGTTCATGGAACATGTGGACTGTTTACCTTACACACTTTGCTTAAAGCAGTTGTCTGTTGCTTGCAACTTAATACTGGAGGGGGTTTGTATGATAACCTGAAGGTGGACTTCTAGTCATAGATGCAGTTGGATTACGGTCTATGTATATTGTTGTATTGCCCAATCAACCTCATAGGATCTTCCTGGCTAGTAATTGCATTGTTATGCCTTGCTTAGTTCCTGTCAATTGCCCCGCTGTAATTTGTTTACCCTTCATGCCATGTTGTTTATCTAAGGAGAGCACCTCTAGTGAACTATGGACCCCGGTCCAATCTTTACCATTGATACATCTTCCACTGTTACTTGTTTACTTGTTACAAACCATTACCTTCCATACCATACGTTTAATCCTTTGTTACAGTAAACCGGTGAGCTTGGCAACCTCACTGATTCGTTGGGCCAAAGTATTTAGTTTGTGTTATGCAGGTCTCCGCGTTGCTTGCAACACCTGTGTGACATTTCCTTCCTCCTTCTGGTTCGATAACCTCGGTCTCAACTAAGGGAAAACTTGCAGCTTGCTCTTCACACCCTACGCTTGGGGTTACCAACGAAGTGCCACATCGAGCATCATCATACCTCTTGGATATTTCTTGGGGTGACACCATGGTGGCATCCCCAAGCTTGAGCTTTTGTCCATTGTTCATCTCAATGCATCATTCTCTCTCTACATCTGAAATTTTTCCTTCATACAAAACTTCACACAATCTTCATTAGCAAAATTAGTGTATTCAAAAGATATTAGACCTCTGGAAAAGCTTTGAAACAGCAAGGATTTTCACTAAAAACACAAGATACTGTAGTAACTCCTTAAAAAATCTCAATTCACCTAAAGAGAACTCAAAAAGGAATTAATAAGAAGCAAATGCAAATAATGGCAGAAATCTGTCAAAACAGAACATCAGGTAGAAACCGATTTTTACGAACATCTTGTGTTGCTCAAATCAAAAAGTTTTGAACTAACGAAAAGTAGCTAACATACTGGGGGATTTATTCGTAAATTTTTAGCTCAATATGAGTTACAGAGACTCCTCGCGAATATTTTTGGTGGAGGACAGAAATCAATTTCGGGACAGCAACTCCCCAAATCTTACTTCCCTCTCATTAGAGGTCATTCTTGGCACAAAAATCAAACAAAAAGGATAAAAAGAGGTCATTACTGAAGTAATAACTTCCAAGACTCAAGTAAACTCTTGGGTTATCTCTCAACAAGTATTTTTCTTTAACGCCTTTAAGTTAGGCACAAGAAGCAAGAAGAATCAAGTATTTTCAAATGAAGAAGCATTAACATCAATACTTGCAAAATCTTCAACTATGAAAGGTATCTCGAGGTCATTACTGAAGTAATAACTTCCAAGACTCAAGTAAACTCTTGGGTTATCTCCCAACAAGTACTTTTCTTTAACGCCTTTAATTTAGGCACAAGAATCAAGAAGAATCAAGTATTTTCAAATGAAGAAGCATTAACATCAATACTTGCAAAATCTTCAACTATGAAAGGTATCTCATCCAAATGGGTTTTGGAGGATCTCTTCTCATTTCTATTTGGCTTACTACTTTGATCAAATGGATTTTCAGGAACAATCCAATCAAAAATCTTTTCATAGGCCTCATGCATCCCAACAAGCTTAAAGGGTATGGCTATCTTAAATTCATCTCTAGGCTTTGTTTTATCTGAAGTACCCATAACATGTACACATGAGCCTAGCATATTAAAACGCTCAAAGACCTTTTTGGCTTCCCTAGCAACATCATGGAACTCTTTGAGTAAAGTTTCAAGAAAATTTTCTCTCTTTTCAGCATTCTTTTCTTCTTTTAGTTTTAGGAACAAAATCTGCATCATGGGGTTAAGGCTAACAAACCTAGCCTCCAGCATATGAACTAAAGAAGTTGAAGAAATCTCATAATTAGGAGCAAGCTCTGCTATAGATTTATCCTTAATATCCTCATGCTTGCTAACATAATTAAATAATTTTTCAATATTATATTTCCCAATTATGGAGCCACTACCTATATAAAGGTCCTTAAGGGTGAACTTGGGGAGCAACATGGTGAGCTAGAAGGAGGTGGCAACTAGAGTAGGAACTAATTTTTTTGTGTTTTTGAATAAAGCAAGCAAACCAAACTAGACTATTTTTTTTTTGTTTTTTCTGAAAAGAGGCAAACAAAACCAAGCAAAAGAAATAAAGCAAACTAAAAACAAAGTAAAGAGAAAGGAAGTGAAGGACTACCCTTGTGAATACCTCCTTAGCCTCCCTGGCAACGGCGCCAGAAAATTGGTGGAGCTTGACGGGGAAGAAGAGGTTGAAGATGTCCTGTAGATCCCCGGCAACGGCACCACAAAACTTGTTGATGACTCCTTGATAGCACTAGAGAACTTTATGCTTGAAGTGGAGTCTGTTGGGAACCCCAAGAGCAAGGTGTGAAGCAGCACATCAGCAAGTTTTTCCTCAGTAGAAACCGAGGTTATCGAACCAGTAGGAGGAAGGAAACGTCACACAGGTGTTGCTAGCAACGCGGAGATCTGCACAACACAAACTCAAGACTTTGCCCCAACGAATCAGTGAGGTTGTCAAGCTCACCGGTTTGCTGTAACAAAGGATTAAACGTATGGTGTGGAAGGTAATGGTTTTCAGCAAGTAAACAAGTAACAGTGGAAGATGTATCAATGGTAAAGATTGGACCGGGGTCCATAGTTCACTAGAGGTGCTCTCCTTATATAAACAACATGGCATGAAGGGTAAACAAATTACAGCAGGGCAATTGACAGGAACTGAGCAAGGCATAATGCAACTACTAGTCAGAAAGATCCTATGAGATTCGATTGGGCAATACAACAAGATACATAGACCGCCATCCAACTGCATCTATGACTAGAAGTACACCTTCAGGTTATCATCCGAACCCCCTCCAGTATTAAGTTGCAAGCAACAGACAACTACTTTAAGCAAAGTGTGTAAGGTAAACAGTCCACATGTTCCATGAATAAGAGACCGTTGTTTTCTCCCTAGTGGCAACATCACATCTACAACTGAAGATATTTCTGTCACATCCCTTGGAAACTAGAGGCATGAACCCACTATCGAGCATAAATAGCCCCTCTTGGAGTCACTAGCAACCACTTGGCCAAGATAGCTACTAACAACGGAGAGCATGCAAGATCACAAACAACACATACATGATCGAATCATAAAGACAAAACCATTAACCAAACCAACATAATCATCTCAATATCCATCGGATCCCCACAAACACAACATGCATGATTACAAATAGATTAGATCTTTATCATGAACGGAGCTCACAAGATCTATACATGAAAGCACAAAGGAGGAGATACAACCATCTAGCTACTACATGGACCAATAGTCCAAGGTGGAACTACTCACGCATCATACCGGAGAGAAGGCCTCCGGGATGATCTCCCCTCTCGCAGGGTGCCGGGAAGAACTTCAGATCCCCCCGATCTAGGGACGATGGTGGCGGCGGCTATAGACGGTTTCGTGGATATTTGATCGGGTGCTTAGGGTTTCTGCATCGGGGCTTCTTATAGGCGAAGGGGGAGGTCGAGGCGGTGGCCAGGGGCCCCACACCCCTCCTAGAGGAGGGGCAGGGGCCACCCGCTCCTAGGGGGTCTGGGCGCCCTGGCTTGCCCCTCCATCTCCCCTCTGGACTTCTTGTTCCCCACGGAAAGTAATTGACTTTGGCGTTTGTCCCGTCCAATTTCGAGAATATTTCTTTACTAACTTTTCTAAAACCAAAAACAACAGAAAACGGGCATCTGACACTATGGCAACTTGTTAATAGGTTAGTGCCAGAAAACATGTAAAAGGCACCTCAAAGTGTAGACAAAGCAAAGCAAAGTAGATACTAAACAAGCATGGAGCATCAAAAATTATAGATACGTTTTCGACGTATCATGCTTTCATGTCTAGATCTTGTGAGCTCTGTTCATGATCAAGATCTCATCTATTTGTAATCATGCATGTTGTGTTTGCGGGAATCCGATGGATATTGAGATTACTATGTCAGATTGATTAATGGTTTTGTCTTATTGATTCTATCATGTCTGTGTTGTTTGTGATCTTGCATGTTCTCTGTTTGTAGTAGATATCTTGGCCAAGTAGTTGCTAGTGACTCCAAGAGGGAGTATTTATGCTCGATAGTGGGTTCATGCCTCTAGTTTTCAAGGGAAGTGACAGAAATCCATAAGGTTGTAGATGTGTTGTTGCCACTAGGGGGAAACAACGGTCTCTTGTTCATGGAACAAGTGGATTGTTTACCTTACACACTTTGCTTAAAGCAGTTGTCTATTGCTTGCAACTTAATACTAGAGGGGGTTCGGATGATAACCCAAAGGTGGACTTCTAGTCATAGATGTAGTTGGATGGCGGTCTATGTATATTGTTGCATTGCCCAATCGAATCTTATAGGATCTTTATGTCTAGTATTGCATTGGTATGCCTTGCTCGGTCCTTTCAATTACCCTGTTGTAATTTGTTTACCTACCATGCCATGTTTGTTTATCTAAGGAGAACACCTCTAGTGAACTATGGACCCCGGTCCAATCTTTTCCATTGATACATCTTCCACTGTTACCGTTTACTTACTGCAAACCATCATCACCTTCCACACCATACAGTTAATCCTTTGTTACAGCAACCGGTGAGATTGACAACCTCATTGTTAGTTGGGGCAAAGTTTTGAGTTTGTGTTGTGCAGGTTTCCACGTTGCTTGCAACACCTTTGGGACGTTTCCTTCCTCCTATTGGTTCGATAACCTCGGTTTCTTACTGAGAGAAAACTTGCTGTTGCGCTGCATCATACCTTGCTCTTGGGGTTTCCCAACAAAGCGCTCACGTTGACGCATCGCCATCAAGGATTGATAGTATACCCATACCAACAAGTTGCAACTTCTTTTCCAAAAGCTCATTTGAAAAGAACTCTAAGGTTAAGCATGCTTGGCCTAGAGCAAATTGAGGATGAGTGACCGACCAAAAAATGGGTACCGAGTGTGCATGAGTGAGGACAAAGTGTGCATAAAAGGCTAGTGTTGGTTTGTGGGGTTAGTATAGAGATCCTATTGATCTTCCAGGAGTGAAATCCGCTGGTTCGAAGAGGTCGGGGTGTTACAGAGTACATGGACAAG
Organism: Avena sativa; assembly: GCA_916181665.1. NCBI lineage: Eukaryota > Viridiplantae > Streptophyta > Magnoliopsida > Poales > Poaceae > Avena > Avena sativa. The sequence continues at coordinate 382,769,034 of OV702281.1, read as the reverse complement.
GTTTTTTTCTTGGCTAGGGTTGTATCCTCTAGGGTTGCTGGCGCGAGTGACCCGAGATGGAGATTAGTGGAACATTCTCATTTAATGAAATTGCATGTTATCAAAATGCCTAGTTAGTATTGCATGTGCTTGTTATGAGCTAGAGGTTGGTGAAGAATTATAGAGGATAAATATCAAGAAAGGTGCAAAGTGAGTGGTTTGTAATAGAGCTGAATATTTATTCCATCGGTTCTGGTTGTGCCCACATGGAGTTAGAACCTGAGAGCTAGTGAGGGAGATGTCACTCTTGACACTTCGATCTCCACTTAGGTGTAGGGTTCGTAGCATGAAAAAAAAATCTATCGCATGAACACACAAATCCAAGATCCAATTTATGGAAAATCCAAGATCTAATCTACGAGGTCGGTGCAACGAGATTGTAGAAAACTAACCCTCGTAGATCCAAAGCATTTAACGAGATCGGATTCTCATGGTTGATGTAGTTAATCACTTACCGATCTCAAGATCGCGTAGACGATCCTTCCGGCGCCACGTTCTGGCAGCGCTTCCGCAGTCGGTCACACATACAATAGTCAATGAATACCTTCCTCTCTCTTGTTCTAGCAGGTAGAGGAGGTAGTAGATCTTCTCGAAGTCCCAACAGCATGACGGTGTGGTGGTGGTGGTGGAGGAGATATTTCTGCATGGCTTCGCCAAAGCCGGAGCAGTGCGGTGGACAGGAGAGAAGAGAGGGGCGGCTAGGGTTAGGCGCCATGGATCAAGGGGGTACTTGGGGTGCGCCCCCACCCCTCCTTATATAGGTGGCGGCGGCCAAGGGTGTTCCCAGCCCTAGTGGAGTCCCTCCCCAACTCGGCCTCCAAAGGAAGAGGTTGAAACCTTTTCCACCAAGATTTCCCTCTTACCAAAAACTAGAGTTTGAATTTTCAAACTAGGATTTGACTATTCAAACTAGGGTTTGCCCCTTCTACTAGTCTTGGCCAAATTGACCCTTCAGGGTTTGGTGCGGCCAGCCCTTTAGGGCATGCCACATCCAAAGTAACCCCTCACGGGGTGGTGGACCTTCCAGAACATTCTAGAAGCTTCCGATCAAAACACCGAAAACATTTCCAAACCCCGGAAAACCACTTTCCTTATATGAATCTCATTCTCCAGACCATTCCGGATCTCCTCGTGATGTCCTAGATCCAATACGAGACTCCGAACAACATTCAGTCTCCAACTCACATTCCATATCTACTTAAACAACATTGAATCCTTAAGTGTGTCTCCCTACAGTTCGTGAACTATGCAGACATGATCGAGACACCTCTCCGATCAATAACTAATAATGGGATCTGGAAATCCACAATGGCTCCCACATACTTCTACGATGACCTCGTGATCGAACGAACCATTTATGTATGATACCGATTCCCTTTGTCGCGTGATACTTTACTTATCCAATATTTGATCGTCGGTATCTCTATACCTAGTTCAACCTCGTTACCGATAAGTACTCTTTACTCGTTCCGTGATATTACATCCCTTGTGACCTAGTCACATGTTTGCAATCCAATTGGATGACATTCCACCGAGAGGGCCCAGATTATATCTATTCGTCATATGGATGGACAAATCACACTCTTGATCCATGTGCTTCAACACATACTTTTAGAACACCTAATGCCACCTTCATAACCACCCATTACGAAAGTGGTGTTTGATGTCATCAAAGCATCCATACGGTGATGGTGATTAACATGATCTCATGGTCGAAGGATTAGGTTACTATGTATTTAAAAGCTTGTAGCAAACAAACTCTAAATGACTTGATCTTATGCTACGCTAACTATAGGAGTGTGTCCATCACATCATTCTCATAATGATATGACCTTGTTATTAATATCATCCAATGTCCATGATCAGAAAACTATGATCATTTATTAATAAACAAGCTAGCTTAACAAGAGGCTTACTAGGGACTCTTTTATGTACACAAAACATACAAGTATTAATGTTTCTGATTAATACAATTATAGAATGGGATGTAAACATTTATCAAAAACATAAAGATATGATAATAACCATTTTATTATTGCCTCTTGGGCATATCTCCAACATTAGGAGTGTCTATTCACAAAAGGAGCTCACTAGTGGCAGTTTGGTTGAGAAGGAGTTGGCATTAGGACTAATGACTATCTATCAATAATGGCTTGCTCGCAATGATGTTGGGGATGTGGTTTAGATCAAAGATTGATCTGAAAGATCCTCAGATTACGGCTAAGAGGACTATGTAGCTCACTGAGGAATGGATTGTTGTCTTAGTCATTCCAAATACGACTAACCGTCTAGCTCATGGTGCACGGACAACCACTGGGGGAAGGTGGCTAAAATACAATGCAGACAGAGCTTTTTCACAGGGGACGAACTGTAGTGGTGGTGGGACAGTGATCTGCGATCTTGTATGTTTGTGGCAGGATCGTGTTGGAAATGGATTGCTTGAGTGTAGTTGGAAGGTTATCAAAGACGGAGTTGGATAGATCAATCCATGAGCCATTGGTGGAAGATTTCAAGGTGATTCTAAGAGCGTTTGATTACTTCGAAGTTCTACACATGCAGAAGAATGCGAACGAGGTAGCTCATCAGCTAGTGACGGATGGCTACGACAATAAAGTGTGCAAAACTTGGTTGAGTGTACTTTGAGTACAATGTAAACATTATCTGATGGTGTCGGTTTTAAATAAAGTTGTAGTGATTGATCTCAAGAAAGAAAATTTTACTCCCACTCACCGTGAGTAGTCTCAACGGGGTTAACATCCCAGACACGGCCCGTCAAGACTACCACCAATGGAAAATCGAGGAATATAGGCGCAAAAAGATGAGACCTACTCCTCGATCTCCCTCCGCCTAACAAATAGACCAAGCAAACGTTCATAATTTGGAAAGTATTCGACCCTTATTATAGGTTAATTTCACGTGCCAGCATAAATCAACTAACGAGCCCGCGTACTTGACATGCCACGGGCTGGACCATCTAACGCTAGTGCCGTGCACGAGCCTAAAATGCAGTCACCCGTGCCGGACTGGCCCAGCCCACGGGCCTGACGGGCCATGGCGTGCTGTGCCAGACCAGTCACATGAAGCTAGTGCCAGGCCGGGCCGACCCATTGGCCAGGTTATTCAGGCACCAACCAAACAAAACACTGGCAGATCCTGGGAAAGCGCTAGGCCAGGCAAAGTTTTCCCAAGGGCAGTATCCAAACAAAACAAGCCATAATTGCGTTGCAGGGCTCAAACCAGGCAGAGGCATACCTTCGTCTTCTACAAACCGCGACAAGTCCAACTTGGCCACCAACCGTCCAACTTTCCTCTCCCTTCTGAACCGCTCTTGTCCCTTCCTTTCCTTCTCTGGTTCCTCTTCATCCAGGCCGGCAGACCCCTCCCCCCTCCTCTGTAGGGGTTCGTAGCATGGAAAACAAAATTTTCTACCGCATGAACACACAATCAAGATCTAATCTATGATCAAGCCAAGATTTATCTACTAGATTGTAGCAACGAGTCGATAGAATACTAACCCTCGAAGATCCAAAGCGGTTAACGAGAGCAGATTCTCGTGGGTGATGTAGTCGTACTCTTTCCGATCTCAAGATCGTGCAGACGATCCTTCTGGCGCTGCGTTCCGGCAGCGCTTCCGCAGTCGGTCACACGTTCGGTACTCGATGAAGACCTTCCTCTCCCTTGTTACAGCAGGCAGCGGAGGTTGTAGCACTCTCCTCGCGATTCCGGCAGCACGACGGCGTGGTACCGGAAGTAGAGGGAAATCTCGCAGGGCTTCGCCTTAAGCCGGAGCGAGTATGGTGTACTATGAGAGAGGCCTTGGCAATCTAGGGTTTAGAGGAACCAAGGGAGGAGTGTAACATCCCAAAAATACCAAACTTAGATCATCAAACACTAATCATCAAGATTAGGGTTAACAAAAACTTTTCTAAATAAACTCATGAATGCATGCATATGTGTATGCATGGATTTTGAATTTCTTTAAAAATCACCTTGTTTGTGTGATCCATTGCTTGTAAAATGTTTCTTAGGTGAAATGAACATCATCTAAAACATTTCCCACACTTTTCCTAAAGACAAGTAAATCAAAACAAATATATTAAGTGAATGGTCATTTTGACCAATTTAACTCCCATGCCTACTTTGGCTGTCCCAAACTTTCAAAACCTAACAGAAACTTTTCTGGATCTTTGCACCCCTTGAATGTACTCATAACAAAGTATCAAGGCCCACTTTGTGATCATCCAGAAACTTTCAAATGCATAGTTTAAATGACAATTCAAAATTGAATCTTTATCATATGGGAAGATCCCACTTTTCCAAAACCCACTCAAACAAGCTCAACTTTCAAAACCCAAGCATCTGCAGACTCACCAGCACCAATCTAGCAAACTCACCAAAATTCATTTCAAAATTCAAAACTTGATTTCATGCGGCCATTTCATCAAACAGGTTGCAGACACAAATCAAACAAAACATCAAACACTATAGTGTGCAGTGATTCTTGCCTAACTTGTTCCCTAGTTAGCTCACACACAACCCAGTAGATCATCTAGAAAGATTAGCCCAACACTAGCACCCCTGTGAGCTTGCCATTGTCATCAATGGTGAACAGCCGAGCACCCCAATGTCACCCCATTGTGGACAGAAGGCTAGAGGAAGAACTAGTCGTGCCAACCTTGTCTGGGAGGCAGCCCACCGTCCACCGCCACTCCCTGTCCCAGCCGCGAGCGTTGCCAAGCCCTGGACCACGCGCACAAGCCGCGCCCAGACCATGCCGAGCGTGCGCCAGAGCGCCACCCTCGACCAACGTCCACAGACCGCGCGTCGCCCTCACCGCGTGCACACACGATCACCACCGACCCAGGAGACCGCCAGACATCCCCGTTTGCCGCCCCGTGCCATACAGCCACCGCCCGCCGTCGAAGACGCCGCCTCTGCCACGCAGAGCACCGGCCGTTCCAGACCAAACCACATCGCCCCATGCCTTGCGACCATGTCGTTGAGCATCGCCAGGAGACACAGCACCGTCCCCTACCCTTGCCCATGCCATTAGCCGCCTGTAACGTCGCCCCCGACGAGCTCACCGTGCGCCCCGACGGTCCCCTCGCTCGACTATAAATAGAGGCCACCCCCGCACGATTTCTTCACACCATCTCACTCCCCTCTCCTCACTGACCGTGCCACACCGTCCTCAGAGCAAGGCGAGCACCACCTCGTCGGAATTTCACCGGAGCCCGCCGCCTCTGGAGAAGAAGGGAGCCAGCGATTGGAGCTGCCCTAGGAGAAGCCACCGGTACCAGGAGGTTCGCCGTCGTCGACTTCGTCGTTCGCCCGCCTCGCCGACCCTCGCCAGTACCCTGATGATCCCCCAGCACCCCTCACTGGCCGCGCTAGGTTTCGTTCTCGCCGGAGTTGTCTCGCGTCGACGATGACCCCCAACCGTTGGATTAGAACTAGATCGAACGATCCACGTTGCCCCATACCCAACCCCGTGTCACTGACGAGTGGGGACACCCACTTAAGCAGCCCGCGGGAGCACTGCGCTTAGCAGGACGGCCCATTAGAATTTCCCGCGCAGCCCAGCAATTCAAATTAAATCTTTTTCTATTTCAATTCAAACACACTTCAGCACTCAACTTCAAAAATCAACCCAGATCGATTCAGTGCACCAATTTGAATGAAACCAATTTTGTTGGAAAGGTCTGTGAATGCTTAATCCAAGCCCGTTGGATTCAAGTCATTTGGATCTCTAGATCACCCATAGTAAAAATAACAAGGCAGAAGCTTTTCTGCATTCAAACATTTTTCAAATTTAAACCATAAAAGATTTTGAGTTGATTCCAACTCTCAAAAATCACATTTAACCATACCTTTCAGAATATATAAAAATATATAGGTTTACTTGCAGAAATAATGTTCAAGTAATAAAAGAATGCTACATAAGCATTTCTAGCCACTTTAATTAATTAAAATAAAAGGGTAAAACCTTATTAAATTGTGACACCACTTTAAATCACATTCCCATGGACTACAATATGTGGTGATGACATGTGTCAACATGATCCCATGTTTAGTTTGGAGAATATTAAATCTTAAGTAATTTTTCAATGAGTAGAAATTACTTTTCTAAAAATAAAAAGATTTAAACCAAGCCTTAACCTTGTAATGTTAGAGATGATGCTAGATCATCTATAGGACCCTTGTGTGTGATGATTGCAAGTAGATAAGTATTGTTTGGTGATTGTGTATCTCGTATTTATTCATAGACGCTAGTACCGACCAAGGATACGAGGAGGACGGAGGATACTACGAAGAGGAAGCCGAGGAGAACTTCTTTCAACCACTGCTCTGCACAAGGAAAGCCTAATACTAGAAGTGAATGTGCAAGCTAACACTTGGAAGATACTATACCTATGCAAGCTTATACTCATATTGATGCAATCTAACCCTTGCCAGATACCCTACTGATGCCACAAACCCATACTTATGATATGACTACTATATGCCTTAAGCATATGTGATCATACCCACTTGATAAACCCAATCCTAGTTTTATGTGCAAGCTTATTACTTTATTTCTTTATCAAAGCTTACTTAGAGTCTACTTAAGAGATTGGTAGATACTAGAAAGATATGTGAAGGTTGCATAAAGAGCATAAAATTTGGCCTAAGCTAGAAGCCTTGATATCAGCCTAAGATATAAGGTTGAACTTAGTTAAAACCCCACTAGTTTACCACCCCTCATTAGTACTACCCCACCTGTAGATGCTAGTGCTAAGCATAAAACTTGATCAACTTTTAGATGGGAATACTTGGTGGAAAAATGGTTATGAAAACCTTGGAATGATGGATCATTCTATTGAAATGTTTTGGACATGTGTTTCCAAACACTTGATGATTTTTGTGATGAAAATGTTGAGGCATGAGCCTTAGCCCTTTATAAAACTGATGGTTGTCTGGATGCGATACCATTCCAATTTTAGCGTACAACCACAATACCCGAATATTGGGTAGGGCTTGACTGGATACTTATATACCTTAGTATTAGTTCCCTCCCAGCCAAGGTCTAAGCTGAGGCTACCTTGTGAAGATTGTCCACCTGTGCAGTACCCAAGATGACAGCTGGTCATGGTTGGGAGGCCAAACTCACAGGAGAGGTGCTTGTACTAGGGCGTGTAATTGAAAGGTTAGGATTGATTATCCGCATACTGAGTATGGTGAATTCAGGATTTGTTCCTGACGGATGTATCGAATGTTGTGGTGAAAGTGTACAATCTCTGCAGAGTGTCAAACTATTCGAATAGCCGCGTCCGCGGTTATGGACAGTTGGAGTGGCCATACTGTTCCCCCGTCAGACTTTTCAAAATGACTTGTGAAATGAGTTTAGACTTTGACTTGACCACAACAAAGTTGTGACCTGAATTACAAGATCCTACTTAGGAGTTATAAAATTTTGACTAGCTTTGGAACTTAGTAGAGATAAACCTGGCTTTTTGCAAAACAACCCTAGAGCCTAGTGTCCTATCATCCAAAAACCCCTTACCTATTAGTATTAGTTTGCGAGTACTTAAAGAGTACTCATGGCTTTGTCCCTGGCTATTCCCATGGCCAGACTATGAAGAGGAGTACCTGGAAGATGGACCCCAGGAAGGTTACGACAACTAGGATCATCTCCCATCGTCAGCATTGCCTGTGACCCCGAAGATGGAGCTTCGCCTACGCTACCGTTATTATTACGTATTCCGCTGCTTGATATTGTATTAAGAACTGGATCATGAGATCCCCATTTGTGTAAGAACTTATGTATAGTTTGTAATGGATGAAGTACTATGGTATCCAATTCTGTTATGTCTCGCAAAAATGGTAATCCTGGGATTGCGATGTATGGCATAACAGGCATCTAGGATTGAAAATCCGGGTGTTGAAAATTTGGTATCAGAGCCATCCCGACCATAGGAGACCCTAGTTAGATTGGACGTTGAACCAAAAACTTAGTTTCAAAACCAAAGAACAAAAATATTTACGAAAACTTATTCTCATTCTTACCTCTTTAATTCTTTAATAAAACTTCATGTTCCTCAAAAACTCTTGCAAAATAGATAAAATTTTGACACACTTGATCACTCTGCTAATCTACTCATCCTCTATTTTTATAGATGGACATGAAGTACAGCAAGTTTTATCAGTTGGGGAATGGAGGAGACCTTATCTTTGAGAGGGATCTGGATCAGCTTTCGGAACTTCTGGAGCGGCCGCATCCCGAGTTCTTCGGAGCTCAGCTCAATGATCAAGGGGGAGAAGATCTGCAGTGGCTAATTGTTGCAAGTCTCCGAGGAAAGATTGAACCTCCCACTACGGAGGGAATTCAGTTTACCTTGAGGGAAAACAACTGGCTCGATGGACTTGCCAGAGCAATGCAGGAAGCTCTTTCCCGTCTGTGTGGGCAGAGCATCAATCAGATCAAGGGTACTCGCTTTGAGTTTTGCCCAAGGCGTGATGCAAATGGCCAACCATTGGAAGCCCCATACCACCCCGAGCTGAAGACTCAATTGGACCACCTTAGCTTCATGATGTATGATCGTCAGCAGGAATTGGACAACTGTCGTGACTATTGCAACCACAAGTCTACCATCATCAAGACGAAGGACCAGACCATCGCCATGCTAGCAAAGGATCGCAAGTCTCGCCGCCGTCAGCTCGACAAGAAGGAGCGCATTATTTCCTGTCTTCGCCATCGCATCTCATCTTTGGAAGAGACCATCCACGAGAGAGACATGCAGTTAGAGGAAAGGGAGAATGCCGGAGAGGATCTTCGTGGAGACCCTTACTCCTATCTCAGCGATGACGATGATTTTCTGGAGGATCAGGCCATAGACTTCTTCACCGATGAGGATGATTTCGCCTTCATCGATGATGCTGAAGATGATGAAGCCACAAACTCCGAGGAGTAGTAGCACTGAGCACTAGCGTAGTGAGTAGTAGTCGGTCCCACTGTATCGTAGTTTCCCGAATGGTTCTTAAAAACCATTTGTTTTCCCTTGCTGTGGTGTGCGTTGTATTGAGTGATTGAATGAATGAAAAAGCAAGTTGCTAGAAAAACCTGAGTCAAACTCTAAAAACTTTTCAAAAACCCAAAACCTTAGAAATTTCCCTCTTTTCTCATGACCTGTATCAATCTTCAGATGCCACGTGGAGGAAGTGGTTCAGCCCCGGACCCGATGTTGCAGATCCTGCAAATGTTGACTTCTGACCGCGAAGCTGAAAGAGCGGAACGTCAAGCCAACCTAGCCACTCTGCAACAAATAGCCCAGCTAGCCCACAACAACCAAGGCCACGGAAATCAGGACAACCACGAATCTAAGCTCAAGAATTTCCAGAATACCAACCCACCCGTTTTCACCAAGTCAGAAGAACCCCTAGACGTTGATGATTGGCTGCAAACCATGGAAAATAACTTAGAAGTAGCAGGAGTCGAAGCCAACGAGAAAGTCATGTTCGCCACCCATTATCTAGCCAGAGATGCCAGGGCATGGTGGAACAGTGTTCGTGCAATGACCAGAGGCCAGATGATGACCTGGGAGGAATTCAAGGTCAAGTTTAGTAGAACCCATGTGCCACCAGGTTTGATCAAGAGAATGAGAGACGAGTTCCGATAATTGAAGCAAGGAAGGATGACTGTAGTGGAATACCGTGACAAATTTTTGTCATTAGCTAGGTATGCCCCGGACGAGATAGACACCGAAGCCAAGAAGAAAGAAAGATTCCTGAATGGTCTGCATGACGAGATGCAGACAGTGTTAGTCAATATCCCCTTTGTTGATATTGAAGCCCTTGTCGACTCTGCTATCCAGATGGAAGGAAAGATCAACCAGGCCAATGAGAACTGCAAGCGTCGCATGATGCATCAACCAGGAACCCATCAGACCCCAAAGTATCGCCCCAACCCATCTCCAGGATTTGCCCCAAGAACTAACAGACCCCCTATGACCCGTCCGACCTATCCCAACCGTGGAAACCCTAGATCCGGAGGAAATCACAACAACCCCGGCAACTCTAGCAATTTCACCCGTGCCCCACCCAAGTTCAACACCAACAATGCTACCGCCAACCCCAACACTGCCTCGAGGACTGGAAGCAATGCTGTGCCTGTCGCAGCCAAGGACAAGTCACAAGTGACCTGTTATGACTGTGGAAATAAAGGCCACTATTCCAACGAGTGCCCCAACAAGAAGAATGCTACAGCCCCTAATACTAATGTCCCAGCTCAGCAACAGCGTCGTGTCCAGCCAGGAAGGAGATTTGCCCCAGGGAATTCACTCAACCACAATGGCCGTCTTTTTCTCATGCATGCTGAAGAAGCTCAGGAAGCGCCAGACGTCGTGCTGGGTATGTTTTCTGTTAATTCAGTACTTGCAAGAGTGTTGTTTGATTCTGGTGCATCGCATTCATTTGTCATCGAAGAATTTGCCTGCACTAGTAAAATTCAACCAACCAAATTGAAGCATGTGATGATTGTACAAATTCCCGGATCAACCACCAAGGCTAGGCAAATTTGCAAGGCCATCCCTATCCGAATCCATGGCATAGATTTTTATGCTAATCTAATAGTACTCGGAACTAAAGGTTTGGAAGTAGTACTAGGAATGGATTGGATGTCCAAACATAAAGGATTGATTGACTGTGCTAAGAAAGCCATCACCATGACCAGTACCGCCGGAATATCAGTCGAGCATATATCTGAAACCTTACCTCGCCAATTCAAGTGTAACAAGAGTATAGCCCAACCTACCATTGACCAAGTCCGGATAGTCTACGAATACCCCGATGTATTTCCAGATGTTTTGCCCGGTATGCCCCCAGATCGGGATATCGAGTTTATCATTGAACTAATCCCCGGAACAGGACCCATAGCCCAGAGACCCTATAGTATGAACCCGTCAGAACTAGAAGAACTGAAGAAGCCACTGGATTCCATGCTAGAAATTGGATTGATTCAACCAAGTGCGTCCCCATGGAGATCACCTGTCTTGTTTGTGGACAAGAAGGATGGAGGTAACCGTTTGTGTACGGATTATCGGAAGTTGAATGATGTCACCATCAAGAACAAGTACCCCTTGCCTAAGATAGAAGATTTGTTTGATCAGTTGACCGGTGCTCAGGTGTTTTCTAAGATTGATCTTAGAACTGGCTATCATCAACTCAAGATTCGTGCAGAGGATATCCCAAAGACTGCCTTTACCACCAGATATGGATTGTATGAGTATACAGTCATGTCTTTTGGATTAACCAATGCCCCCGCTTATTTCATGAACCTCATGAATAAGATTTTTATGGACTTCCTGGATAAGTTTGTCGTTGTTTTCATCGATGACATTCTGATTTATTCCAAATCAGAGGAAGAACATGAGCTACACCTAAGGACCATTCTTGGAACCCTTAGAGAGCATCAGCTGTATGCAAAGTTTAGCAAATGTGAATTCTGGTTACAGGAAGTAGGATTCCTCGGTCACATTGTATCAGCCGGAGGAATTGCCGTTGACCCTGCCAAAGTGAAAGATGTAGAAGATTGGCAAGCCCCAACCACTCAAACCCAAGTTCGTGCTTTTCTCGGATTGGCGGGATATTACCGCAAATTCGTAGAAGGATTCTCGAGTATCGCCCGACCCATGACCCAATTGCTGAAGAAGAACAAGAAGTTTGAATGGACCGACAAATGTGAAGCAAGTTTTCAAGAACTCAAAAGGAGATTGATTTTAGCCCCAATCTTGATCATGCCGGATATCACGAGGCCCTTCGATGTGTATTGTGACGCATCCAAGATTGGTCTCGGATGTGTGCTAATGCAGGAAGGCAAAGTTATATCTTATCTATCGCGACAATTGAAGCAACATGAACAAAATTACCCAACCCATGACCTCGAACTCGCAGCCGTAGTTCTAGCCCTGAAGACATGGAGACATTACCTGATGGGAAACCGTTGTGAGAATTATTCGGATCACAAGAGCCTAAAGTATATATTCACTCATAAGGAGCTGAATATGAGGCAGAGAAGATGGATTGAGCTAATCAAGGATTACGACCTGGACATTCACTATCACCCTGGTAAAGCCAACGTGGTAGCCGATGCCCTTAGCAGATTACCGTGCCGCTTGAACTCCATGATTTTGAAGGAGCAACCAAGTTTGCACAAAGAGATGGAAGATTTTCGAATGGAATTAGTAAGTGAAGGATTTTTGGCTAGCATAGAACTTCAGCCCACTTTGATCAGTCAGATTAAAGAGGCGCAGAAAGGAAATGCTAGTATCGACGGAATCAAGCGTCGTATCGGTACAAGCAAAGTACCCGGATTCACCAAGGACGAAGAAGGAGTTTTGTGGTACAAAGGACGCCTTTGTGTACCATCAGATTCTGAGTTAAAAGAAGTTATCTTGAAGGAGGCTCATGATACTCTTTATTCTATCCATCCCAGAGGAACTAAGATGTATCAAGATTTGAAAGAGCAATTTTGGTGGCATAAGATGAAGAGAGAAATCGGAAGCTATATCGCCAAGTGTGATATATGTCAGCGAGTCAAGGCCGGACATCAAAGACCCGCTGGATTGTTGCAACCTTTGCAAATTCCGGAATGGAAATGGGATTCTGTAGGAATGGACTTTATCACTGGACTACCTACTTCTAGTAGGGGAAATGACTCTATTTGGGTCATAGTGGACAGATTGTCCAAAGTCGCCCATTTCTTGCCCGTCAAAACCACCTATCAGAGTTCGAAGCTAGCGGAGTTGTACATCGCTAGAATCGTTAGTTTGCATGGAGTCCCCAAGAACATAGTATCGGATCGAGGAACTCAGTTTACCTCGAGATTCTGGAAGAAAGTCCAAGAAGGTTTAGGAACCCGCCTAGATTTCAATACCGCGTATCACCCTCAGACCGATGGACAAACAGAGCGAGTAAATCAAATACTCGAAGATATGCTTAGAGCATGTGTGCTAGAATATGGATCCAAGTGGGAAGACTGTCTGCCGTTTGCAGAATTTTCATACAACAACAGTTACCAAGCCAGTTTGCAAATGGCCCCATTTGAATTCATGTACGAAAGAAAGTGCCGCACCCCTTTGAACTGGTCGGAAGTAGGAGAGAGTCAAACTTTCGGACCCAACATCCTACGAGAAGCAGAAGAGAAGGTTCACAAGATTCGTGAGAACCTCAAGACAGCCCAATCCCGACAGAAGAGTTACGCCGACAAGAGACGTCGAGACCTCGCCTTCAACATAGGAGATTTTGTTTATCTGAAAGTGTCGCCATTGAAGGGAATGCAGCGTTTCCAACTCAAGGGAAAGTTAGCCCCCAGATATATCGGACCTTTCAAAATTCTGAACCGTCGAGGAGAAGTATCGTATCAACTGGGGCTACCAGAAGAGATGTCAGCTGTGCACAATGTGTTCCATATCTCGTTACTTCGCAAGTGTCTCGAAGTCCCCGAGAAGACCGAAGTGTTCAAGAATATCGATCACCGGACCATAGAGATCAACGATGACCTAACCTATCCCGAAGTACCCATCCGTATATTGGAAGAAGCCTTTCGAACTACCAGAACCCGAAGCATCAAGTTTCTCAAGATTCAGTGGAGCAACCACACAGAAGAGGAAGCTACCTGGGAACGCGAAGATCACATCAGGACGGAGTTTCCCGATCTCTTCAAATCCTAGGTAATCTTTTTGTCCTTTTTCAAATCTCGGGACGAGATTTTATTTAAGGGGGGAAGGTTTCTAACATCCCAAAAATACCAAACTTAGATCATCAAACACTAATCATCAAGATTAGGGTTAACAAAAACTTTTCTAAATAAACTCATGAATGCATGCATATGTGTATGCATGGATTTTGAATTTCTTTAAAAATCACCTTGTTTGTGTGATCCATTGCTTGTAAAATGTTTCTTAGGTGAAATTAACATTATCTAAAACATTTCCCACACTTTTCCTAAAGACAAGTAAATCAAAACAAATATATTAAGTGAATGGTCATTTTGACCAATTTAACTCCCATGCCTACTTTGGTTGTCCCAAACTTTCAAAACCTAACAGAAACTTTTCTGGATCTTTGCACCCCTTGAATGTACTCATAACAAAGTATCAAGGCCCACTTTGTGATCATCCAAAAACTTTCAAATGCATAGTTTAAATGACAATTCAAAATTGAATCTTTATCATATGGGAAGATCCCACTTTTCCAAAACCCACTCAAACAAGCTCAACTTTCAAAACCCAAGCATCTGCAGACTCACCAGCACCAATCTAGCAAACTCACCAAAATTCATTTCAAAATTCAAAACTTGATTTCATGCGGCCATTTCATCAAACAGGTTGCAGACACAAATCAAACAAAACATCAAACACTATAGTGTGCAGTGATTCTTGCCTAACTTGTTCCCTAGTTAGCTCACACACAACCCAGTAGATCATCTAGAAAGATTAGCCCAACACTAGCACCCCTGTGAGCTTGCCATTGTCATCAGTGGTGAACAGCCGAGCACCCCAATGTCACCCCATTGTGGACAGAAGGCTAGAGGAAGAACTAGCCATGCCAACCTTGTCTGGGAGGCAGCCCACCGTCCACCGCCACTCCCTGTCCCAGCCGCGAGCGTTGCCAAGCCCTGGACCACGCGCACAAGCCGCGCCCAGACCATGCCGAGCGTGCGCCAGAGCGCCACCCTCGACCAACGTCCACAGACCGCGCACCGCCCTCACCACGTGCACACACGATCACCACCGACCCAGGAGACCGCCAGACATCCCCGTTTGCCGCCCCGTGCCATACAGCCACCGCCCGTCGTCGAAGACGCCGCCTCTGCCGCGCAGAGCACCGGCCGTTCTAGACCAAACCACATCGCCCCATGCCTCGCGACCATGTCGTTGAGCATCGCCAGGAGACACAGCACCGTCCCCTACCCTTGCCCATGCCATTAGCCGCCTGTAACGTCGCCCCCGACGAGCTCACCGTGCGCCCCGACGGTCCCCTCGCTCGACTATAAATAGAGTCCACCCCCGCATGATTTCTTCACACCATCTCACTCCCCTCTCCTCACTGACCGTGCCACACCATCCTCAGAGCAAGGCGAGCACCACCTCGCCGAAATTTCACCGGAGCCCGCCGCCTCTGGAGAAGAAGGGAGCCAGCGATTGGAGCCGCCCCAGGAGAAGCCACCGGTACCAGGAGGTTCGCCGTCGTCGACTTCGTCGTTCGCCCGCCTCACCGACCCTCGCCAGTACCCTGGTGAGCCCCCAGCACCCCTCACTGGCCGCGCTAGGTTTCGTTCTCGCCGGAGTTGTCTCACGTCGACGATGACCCCCAGCCGTTAGATTAGAACTAGATCGAACGATCCACGTTGCCCCATACCGCTTCGCCCAGCCTCGTGTCACTGACGAGTGGGGACACCCACTTAAGCAGCCCGCGGGAGCACTGCGCTTAGCAGGCCGGCCCGTTAGAATTTCCCGCGCAGCCCAGCAATTCAAATTAAATCTTTTTCTATTTCAATTCAAACACACTTCAGCACTCAACTTCAAAAATCAACCCAGATCGATTTAGTGCACCAATTTGAATGAAACCAATTTTGTTGGAAAGGTCTGTGAATGCTTAATCCAAGCCCGTTGGATTCAAGTCATTTGGATCTCTAGATCACCCATAGTAAAAATAACAAGGCAGAAGCTTTTCTGCATTCAAATTTTTTTCAAATATAAACCATAAAAGCTTTTGAGTTGATTCCAACTCTAAAAAATCACATTTAACCATACCTTTCAGAATATATAAAAATATATAGGTTTACTTGCAGAAATAATGTTCAAGTAATAAAAGAATGCTACATAAGCATTTCTAGCCACTTTAATTAATTAAAATAAAAGGGTAAAACCTTATTAAATTGTGACACCACTTTAAATCACATTCCCATGGACTACAATATGTGGTGATGACATGTGTCAACATGATCCCATGTTTAGTTTGGAGAATATTAAATCTTAAGTAATTTTTCAATGAGTAGAAATTAATTTTCTAAAAATAAAAAGATTTAAACCAAGCCTTAACCTTGTAATGTTAGAGATGATGCTAGATCATCTATAGGACCCTTGTGTGTGATGATTGCAAGTAGATAAGTATTGTTTGGTGATTTTGTACCTCGTATTTATTCATAGACGCTAGTACCGACCAAGGATACGAGGAGGAAGGAGGATACTACGAAGAGGAAGCCGAGGAGAACTTCAACCACTGCTCTGCACAAGGCAAGCCTAATACTACTAGTGAATGTGCAAGCTAACACTTGCAAGATACTATACCTATGCAAGCTTATACTCATATTGATGCAAGCTAACCCTTGCCAGATACCCTACTGATGACACAAACCCATACTTATGATATGACTACTATATGCCTTAAGCATATGTGATCATACCCACTTGATAAACCCAATCCTAGTTTTATGTGCAAGCTTCTTACTTTATTTCTTTATCAAAGCTTACTTAGAGTCTACTTAAGAGATTGGTAGATACTAGAAAGATATGTGAAGGTTGCATAAAGAGCATAAAATTTGGCCTAAGCTAGAAGCCTTGATATCAGCCTAAGATATAAGGTTGAACTTAGTTAAAACCCCACTAGTTTACCACCCCTCATTAGTACTACCCCCACCTGTAGATGCTAGTGCTAAGCATAAAACTTGATCAACTTTTAGATGGGAATACTTGGTGGAAAAATGGTTATGAAAACCTTGGAATGATGGATCATTCTATTGAAATGTTTTGGACATGTGTTTCCAAACACTTGATGATTTTTGTGATGAAAATGTTGAGGCATGAGCCTTAGCCCTTTATAAAACTGATGGTTGTCTGGATGCGATACCATTCCAATTTTAGCGTACAACCACACCCGAATATTGGGTAGGGCTTGACTGGAAACTTATATACCTTAGTATTAGTTCCCTCCCGGCCAAGGTCTGAGCTGAGGCTACCTTGTGAAGATTGTCCACCTGTGCAGTATCCAAGATGACAGCTGGTCATGGTTGGGAGGCCAAACTCACAGGAGAGGTGCTTGTACTAGGGCATGTAATTGAAAGGTTAGGATTGATTGTCCGCATACTGAGTATGGTGAATTCAGGATTTGTTCCTGACGGATGTATCGAATGTTGTGGTGAAAGTGTACAATCTCTGCAGAGTGTCAAACTATTCGAATAGCCGCGTCCGCGGTTATGGACAGTTGGAGTGGCCATACTGTTCCCCCGTCAGACTTTTCAAAATGACTTGTGAAATGAGTTGAGACTTTGACTTGACCACAACAGAGTTGTGACCTGAATTACAAGATCCCACTTAGGAGTTATAAAATTGTGACTAGCTTTGGAACTTAGTAGAGATAAACCTGGCTTTTTGCAAAACAACCCTAGAGCCTAGTGTCCTATTATCCAAAAACCCCTTACCTGTTAGTATTAGTTTGCGAGTACTTAAAGAGTACTCATGGCTTTGTCCCTGGATATTCCCATGGCCAGACTATAAAGAGGAGTACCTGGAAGATGGACCCCAGGAAGGTTACGACAACTAGGATCATCTCCCATCGTCAGCATTGCCTGTGACCCCGAAGATGGAGCTTCGCCTACGCTACCGTTATTATTACGTATTCCGCCGCTTGATGTTGTATTAAGAACTGGATCATGATATCCCCATTTGTGTAAGAACTTATGTATCGTTTGTAATGGATGAAGTACTATGGTATCCAATTCTGTTATGTCTCGCAAAAATGGTAATCCTGGAATTGCGATGTATGGCATAACAGGCATCTAGGATTGAAAATCCGGGTGTTGACAAGGAGGGCTAGGCCGGCGTCTAGGGCAAGGGGAGGGCCCCAACTCGGCGGCTAGGCAAACCCTAGGGGCGACGGCGACTTGGTGGAGGTCAGCGTCTAGGGCTAGGGTTTAGAGGAGAGAGGTGTAGGGAAGAGGGGCACCCCTGCCCCTTCTTTTATAGGAGGGAGGGAGGCGTGGTTGGGAGGATGGAGTCCTCCTCCAACTCCTCCTCCTTGGCCGGCGGGTGGAGGGAGTAGGACTTCCTCCCTAAGTAGGTTTCCTACTCTCCCTCCACCAAGCAAACTTGCCGTTTGACTTTTCAAATTGGCGTTTGACTTTTCAAACTAGGATTTGATTTCTTTCTTTATTTTGCCCAGCCATGATACCTAGTACATGATGCAACCATTCCACATTGTCATGACACATTCATGTACCCTTCCCCTCCGGAGTGTCGGACCTTCCGGACCCTTCTAGAACATTCCCGATGAAAACGCCGGAACCATTCTCCAACCCCAAAACATGACTTTCCTTATATTAATCTTATTCTCCGGACCATTCCGGATCTCCTCGTGATATCCCGGATCCCATCCGAGACTTCGAACAACATTCGGTCTCTTACTCATCATTCCGTAACTACTCAACAACATCGAATCCTTAAGTGTGTCTCCTTACGGTTCGTGAATTATGCGGACATGATCGAGACACTTCTCCGATCAATAACCAATAGAGGAATCTGGAAATTCATATGGCTCCCACATATTTCTACGATTACTTTGCGATCGAATGAACCACTTACATATGATACCAATTTCCCTTTGTCTCACGATAGTTTACTTATCCAGGTTTTGATTGTCAGTATCTCTGCATACCTAGTTCAACCTCGTTACCGATAAGTACTCTTTTCTCGTTCCCGTGGTATGTGATCCCTTGTGAGCCAGTCACATGCTTGCAAGCTAATTGGATGACATTCCACCGAGAGGGCCCAGAGTATATCTATCCGTCATATGGATGGACAAATCCCACTCTTGATCCATGAGCCTCAACCCATACTTTCCGAACACTCAATGCCACCTTTATATGTTGGAGATATGCCCTAGAGGCAATAATAAATGTAGTTATTATTATATCTTTGTGTTTATGATAAATGTTTACATTCATGCTATAATAGTATTAACAAGGAAACCATTAATACTTGTGTGATTTGTAAACTTAATTTGAAGTCCCTAGTATAGCCTCTATACTTCACTAGCTTGTTGGTTGATTAATGATTGTGGTTTCCCTATCATGAACATTGAGATGTTATCAACAACAAGATCATATCGTTAGGAGAATGATATGGTGGACATACTCCTATAGACAAGCGTAGCATAAAGATCAAGTCATTTCAATAGTTCAATTGCTATATGCTTTCTGATACATAGTAACCTGATTCCTTCGACCATGAGATCATGCATATCACCTTTACCGGATGGATGCTTTGATGACATCAAACACCACACCGTAACTGGGTGGTTATAAAGGTGGCATTGAGTGTTTGGAAAGTATTGGTTGAGACACATGGATCAAGAGTGGGATTTGTCCATCCACATGACGGATAGATATACTCTGGGCCCTCTCGGTGGAATGTCATCCAATTAGCTTGCAAGCATGTGACTTGGTCACAAGGGATCACATATCACGGGAACGAGAAAAGAGTACTTATCAGTAACGAGGTTGAACTAGGTATGCGGAGATACCGACGATCATAACCTCGGATAAGTAACATATCGTGAGACAAAAGGAAATTGGTATCGTATGTAAGTGGTTCATCCGATCGCAAAGTAATCGTAGAAATATGTGGGAGCCATATGAATTTCTAGATTCCTCTATTGGTTATTGTTCGGAGAAGTGTCTCGATCATGTCCGCATAATTCACGAACCGTAGGGAGACACACTTAAGGATTCGACGTTGTTTTGAGTAGTTATGGTATTATGAGAAAGAGACCGAATGTTGTTCGGAGTCTCGGATGGGATCCGGGATATCACGAGGTGATCCGGAATGGTCCGGAGAATAAGATTCATATAAGGAAAGTCCCATTTCGAAGTAGCGGAATGATTCCGGTGTTTTCATCGGGAATGTTCTAGAAGGTTCCGGATTGTCCGGCACTCCGGGGGGGAAGGGTACATGAATGTGTCATTACATATTGGAATGATTGCATCATGTACTAAGTGTTCTTGCTGTCCCAAATAAAGGATTAAATTGAATCCTAAAACAGAAAAGTCAAATGTCCAGTTTGAAAGTCAAACGGCTAAAACAAGAAACTGTGGGAAACAAGAAAGAGGAATTGGGAACCGACTTGAGGGAGGAGTCTCCTCCCCAAGCCGGCGCGCCACCCAAGGCCAACTTGGGGAGGGACTCCCCTCCCCTGGCCGCGCCTCCCCATCTATAAAAGGAGGGGCAGGGCTCCCCTCCTAGACACACAAGTTTCCACCTCTAAATCTCCGGTTTAGAGCCGTTTTGGTTTAGAGCTTCTAATTGCTTTAGCCAGCGGTTTAGAGCCTTCTAATTGGTTTAGAGCCTTCTAATTGGTGTGTCTAATTACTAGACCACTAATAGCCTCTCTCATAAGCTCCACCATACTCGCACCGGCTTAAGGCGAAGCCCTGCGGGATTTCCCCTCTACTTCCGGTACCACGCCGTTGTGCTGCCGGAATCGCGAGGAGAGTGCTACAACCTCCACTGCCTGCTGGAACAAGGGAGAGGAAGGTCTTCGTCGAGTATCGAACGTGTGACCGACTGCGGGAGCGCTGCCGGAACGTGGCGCCGGAAGGATCGTCTACGCGATCTTGAGATCGGAAAGAGTACGACTACATCACCCACGAGAATCCGCTCTCGTTAAACGCTTTGGAATCTTCGAGGGTAAGTTATACCATCGACTCGTTGCTACAATCTAGTAGATAGATCTTGGCTTGTTTGTTTGTATGCGATAGAAAATTTTTGTTTTCCATGCTACGAACCCCTACAGTGGTATCAGAGTCGTGTCTATATGTAGATCTGTTGCACGAGTAGAACACAATGGTCATTGTGGGCGTTGATGCTTTTATTGTCGATTGCTTCTTGTGTACTTTGCATCTTGCGGTATGTTGGGATGAAGCGGCCCGGGCTAACCTTACATGACATCGTTCATGAGACTTGCTCCACGCTTGACATGCAACTTGTATTGCATAAGTGGCTTTGCGGGTGCCTGTTTCTCCTAGCATAGTTAAGATCCAATTTACAACGGGTGATCAACAATGCTAGTATCAATGTTGTGGTTCTTGTTCGTAAGTTAGAACGACACTTATTGAAAGCCCCAAACCACGTAAAATATGCAAAGAAAGTAGAGGCGTCTAACTTTGTTTTGCAGGGGTGTGCAGTGATGTGATATGGCCATGATTGTGATTATATTTGATGTATGCAATGTTCCTTATTGTAAGTCGGCAACCGGCAGGAGCCATATGGTTGTCTTTAATTTATGTTAAGACCCGCGTGTCTATTCAAAGTAGTTGTAATAGTTGAAGCCGGTGGACGACAACCATGGAGAAGCGTCATTGACCTTGATGCAATGCCGGTGATGATGGAGATCATGTCCGTGCTTGAAGATGGAGATCGGAAGCACAAAGAAGAAAGGCCATATCATATCACATATATATATTGAATTGCATGTGATGTTAATCCTTTATGCATCTTGTTTTGCTTAGTAGACGACGGTAGCATTATAAGATGATCCCTCATGCACATCAATTTCAAATCATAAAGTGTTCACCCTTAGTTAGCACCGTTGCTAAAGCTTGTTGTTTCGAAGCACCACGTGATGATCGGGTGTGTTAGATTCTGCAAGTGTATACAACGTGAGCAAGCCAGATTTGCTCATGCAGAAACTAAGGTTTGATCTTGACGAGCCTAGCATGTACAGACATGGTCTCGGAACACGGATCACCGAAAGGTAAAGCATGAATCATATAGTAGATGTGATGAACATGTCGATTGTTCGCCATTGAAACTATGTCAACTCTCGTGATGATCGGTGTTGATATGGTGGATTTGGTTCATGTGATCACTAAAACAATGTGAGGGATATTGTTTTGAGTGGGAGTTCACCTAGTTTAATTTTATTATTAATTTGAACTCAATTTGTCATAAACTTAGTCTAAACTATTGCAAATATGTTGTAGATCAATGGCAGCCCCTACCATCAATTTTAATGCGTTCCTAGAGAAAGAAAAGTTGAAAAACAATGGAAGCAACTTCGCGGATTGGTTCCGCAATTTGAGGATTGTCCTCACAGCTGGTAATTTGACCTATGTGCTGGATGCACCGCTGGGTGACCCACCTGCAGCTGATGCTTCCGATGAAGTAAAGAATGTTTACCTCGCTCGGAAGAATCAGTACTCCATAGTTCAGTGTGCTATCTTGTATGGTTTGGAATCGGAGCTTCAGAAAAGGTTTGAGGATTCAGACCCATATGATATTGTCGAGGATCTCAAATTGATTTTTGAGACTCATGCGGCAATTGAAAGTTATGAAGCTTCTGAAAAGTTCTTTAACTGCAAGATGGAAGAGGGCAGCTCCGTCAGTGAGCATGTGCTTAAGATGTCTGGGCATGCAAACAAACTTCAAAGCTTGGGTATTGTGATTCCTAATGCTTTGGGGATTTACCGTGTCCTCCAATCACTACCACCAAGTTACAAGAACTTTGTGATGAACTAAAACATGCAGAACATGAACAAGACGTTGCCAGAACTCTTTGCCATGTTAAAATCTGCAGAAGTGGAGATCAAGAAAGAGCACCAAGTGTTGTTGGTCAATAAGACCACCAAATTCAAGAAAGGCAAGTCTAAGCAAAAGGGACACTTCAAGAAGGGTGGTAAGAAAGCTACCACGCCGACGAAGAAGACCAGGGCTGGACCTAAGCCTGATACTGAGTGCTTTTACTGCAAGGGAGTAGGTCACTGGAAGCGGAATTGCCCAAAGTACTTGGCGGATTTGAAGAACGGCAACATCAAGAAGAAAGGTATATCTGATATACATGTTATTGATGTGTATCTCACTAGTAATCGTAGTAGTGCCTGGGTATTTGATACTGGTTCGGTTGCTCATATTTGTAACTCGAAACAGGTGCTGCAGAATAAACGGAAGCTAGCGAAGAACGAGGTGACGATGCGCGTGGGAAATGGATCAAAGGTTGATGTGATCGCGGTCGGCACGCTACCCCTTCATCTACCATCGGGATTAGTTTTATACTTAAATAATTGTTATTTGGTGCCTGCGTTGAGCATGAACATTATATCAGGATCTTGTTTATTGCGAGACGGTTACTTGTTTAAATCCGAGAATAATGGTTGTTCTATTTATATGAGTAATATGTTTTATGCACATGCACCTTTGATAGATGGTCTATTCTTATTGAATCTCGATAGTGGAAATACACATATCAACAACATTGAGGCTAAACGTTTGAAATCAAGCGATAATTCGACCTATATGTGGCACTGTCGTCTTGGTCACATCGGAGTGAAACGTATGAAGAAACTCCATTCCGATGGAATTCTTGAATCACTTGATTTTGAATCACTTGAAAAATGCGAAGCATGTCTGATGGGTAAAATGACTAAGACTCCATTTTCTGGTATGATGGAGCGAGCTACGGACTTATTGGAAATCATACATACCGATGTGTGTGGTCCAATGAGTGTAGCATCGCGCGGTGGTTATCGTTATGTTCTTACCTTCACGGATGACTTGAGTAGATATGGGTATATCTATTTCATGAAACATAAGTCCGAAACTTTCGAGAAGTTTAAGGAGTTTCAAAGTGAGGTAGAGAATCAACGTAACAAGAAGATTAAATTTCTACGTTCTGATCGTGGAGGTGAATATCTAAGTTACGAGTTTGGCGAGCATTTAAAGAAATGCGGAATACTTTCGCAATTGACACCGCCGGGAACACCACAGCGTAATGGTGTGTCCGAACGTCGTAATCGAACTCTCTTAGATATGGTTCGTTCTATGATGTCACTTACAGATTTACCGCTATCATTTTGGGGTTATGCATTAGAAACAGCCGCATTCACTTTAAATAGGGCACCGTCTAAATCCGTTGAAACGACACCGTATGAATTATGGTTTGGGAAGAAACCTAAATTGTCGTTCCTTAAAGTTTGGGGATGCGAAGCCTATGTAAAGAAGTTACAGCCGGACAAGCTTGAACCCAAAGCGGAAAAATGCGTCTTCATAGGATACCCGAAGGAAACTATTGGGTATACCTTCTATCATAGATCCGAAGGCAAAACTTTCGTTGCCAAGAATGGATCCTTTCTAGAGAAGGAATTTTTCTCGAAAGAAGTGACTGGAAGGAAAGTAGAACTCGACGAGGTTGTCGAACCTTCTCTCGAAATTGCGAGTAGCGCAGCACCGGAAGAAGTTCCTATGGTGCCTGCACCAATAAGAGAGGAAGCTAATGATGGTGATCATGAAACTTCGGTTGAAGTTGCTACAGAGCCTCGGAGGTCAACGAGAATTCGTACCACTCCATATTGGTATGATTCCGTTATGAATGTCATGGTAGTGGACAACACCGATGACCCCGAGACATATGAGGAAGCGATGATGAGCCCAGAGTCCAATAAATGGCAAGAAGCCATGAAATCCGAGATTGGATCCATGTACGAAAACCAAGTATGTACTTTGGTGGACTTACTGGATGGCCGGAAGGCTGTCGATAACAAATGGATTTTCAAGAAGAAAACAGATGCTGATGGTAATGTTACTGTCTATAAAGCTCGACTTGTCGCAAAAGGGTTTCGACAAATTCAAGGAGTTGACTACGATGAGACTTTCTCATCGGTAGCGAAGCTAAAGTCTGTGAGGATTATGTTAGCAATCGCTGCATATTATGATTATGAGATATGGCAGATGGATGTCAAAACAGCATTCCTCAATGGAGACATTGATGAAGAGTTGTATATGATGCAACCCAAAGGTTTTGTCGATCCTAAAGATGCTAACAAGGTATGCAAACTTCAACGGTCCATCTATGGATTGAAGCAAGCATCCCGAAGTTGGAATCAACGTTTTGATAAGGTAATCAAAAGTTTTGGTTTTATACAAACTTATGGAGAAGCTTGTATTTACAAGAAAGTGAGTGGGAGCTCTGTAGCATTCTTAATACTGTATGTGGATGACATATTGTTGATTGGGAATGATGTAGACCTTCTTAATAGTGTCAAGGAATATTTGAATAATAGTTTTTCAATGAAGGATCTTGGCGAAGCAGCTTACATATTAGGCATAAAGATTTATAGAGATAGATCGAAACGCCAAATATCATTGTCACAGAGTACATATTTGGACAAAGTTCTAAAGAGGTTTGGAATGGAAGAAAGCAAGAAAGGGTTCTTGCCCATGTTGCCCAATACGACCTTGAGTAAAACTCAAAGTCCGACATCGGCAGAAGATAGAGAAAGGATGAGTAAGACTCCCTATGCCTCAGCCATAGGATCTCTAATGTATGCCATGCTATGTACTAGACCCGACATCGCATATGCTGTTAGTCTAACTAGCAGATATCAAAGTGATCCAGGAGTGGATCATTGGACAGCGGTCAAAAACATCCTTAAGTACTTGAGAAGAACTAAGGATATGGTTCTTTCTTATGGAGGTGATGAACAGCTCGTTGTTAATGGTTATACCGATGCTAGTTGGAACACCGATCCAGATGATTCTAAATCACAATCCGGATACGTATTTATTTTGAATGGTGCAGCAGTTAGCTGGAGGAGTGCAAAGCAAAGCGTTGTGGCGAGATCTTCAACTGAATCGGAATACATGGCTGCTTCGGAGGCTTCACAAGAAGCGATATGGATGAAAGAGTTCATTACAGAGCTGGGTGTGGTTCCTAGTGCGCTGGACCCAATGTCTATCTACTGTGATAACATGGGCGCCATAGCCAATGCGCAAGAACCAAGGTCACACAAGAAGCTGAAGCATATCAAGCTACGTTTTCACGCTATTCGAGAACATATCCAGGACGGGGATATAAAGATTTGCAAAGTACACACAGATCTGAATGTGGCGGATCCGTTGACTAAACCTCTCCCGAGGGCAAAACATGACCAACACCAAACTGCCATGGGTGTTCGGTATATTACCATGTAATCTAGATTAGATGACTCTAGTGCAAGTGGGAGACTGTTGGAGATATGCCCTAGAGGCAATAATAAATGTAGTTATTATTATATCTTTGTGTTTATGATAAATGTTTACATTCATGCTATAATAGTATTAACAAGGAAACCATTAATACTTGTGTGATTTGTAAACTTAATTTGAAGTCCCTAGTATAGCCTCTATACTTCACTAGCTTGTTGGTTGATTAATGATTGTGGTTTCCCTATCATGAACATTGAGATGTTATCAACAACAAGATCATATCGTTAGGAGAATGATATGGTGGACATACTCCTATAGACAAGCGTAGCATAAAGATCAAGTCATTTCAATAGTTCAATTGCTATATGCTTTCTGATACATAGTAACCTGATTCCTTCGACCATGAGATCATGCATATCACCTTTACCGGATGGATGCTTTGATGACATCAAACACCACACCGTAACTGGGTGGTTATAAAGGTGGCATTGAGTGTTTGGAAAGTATTGGTTGAGACACATGGATCAAGAGTGGGATTTGTCCATCCACATGACGGATAGATATACTCTGGGCCCTCTCGGTGGAATGTCATCCAATTAGCTTGCAAGCATGTGACTTGGTCACAAGGGATCACATATCACGGGAACGAGAAAAGAGTACTTATCAGTAACGAGGTTGAACTAGGTATGCGGAGATACCGACGATCATAACCTCGGATAAGTAACATATCGTGAGACAAAAGGAAATTGGTATCGTATGTAAGTGGTTCATTCGATCGCAAAGTAATCGTAGAAATATGTGGGAGCCATATGAATTTCCAGATTCCTCTATTGGTTATTGTTCGGAGAAGTGTCTCGATCATGTCCGCATAATTCACGAACCGTAGGGAGACACACTTAAGGATTCGACGTTGTTTTGAGTAGTTATGGTATTATGAGAAAGAGACCGAATGTTGTTCGGAGTCTCGGATGGGATCCGGGATATCACGAGGTGATCCGGAATGGTCCAGAGAATAAGATTCATATAAGGAAAGTCCCATTTCGGAGTAGCGGAATGATTCTGGTGTTTTCATCGGGAATGTTCTAGAAGGTTCCGGATTGTCCGGCACTCCGGGAGGGAAGGGTACATGAATGTGTCATTACATATTGGAATGATTGCATCATGTACTAAGTGTTCTTGCTGTCCCAAATAAAGGATTAAATTGAATCCTAAAACAGAAAAGTCAAATGTCCAGTTTGAAAGTCAAACGGCTAAAACAAGAAACTGTGGGAAACAAGAAAGAGGAGTTGGGAACCGACTTGAGGGAGGAGTCTCCTCCCCAAGCCGGCGCGCCACCCAAGGCCAACTTGGGGAGGGACTCCCCTCCCCTGGCCGCGCCTCCCCATCTATAAAAGGAGGGGCAGGGCTCCCCTCCTAGACACACAAGTTTCCACCTCTAAATCTCCGGTTTAGAGCCGTTTTGGTTTAGAGCTTCTAATTGCTTTAGCCAGCGGTTTAGAGCCTTCTAATTGGTTTAGAGCCTTCTAATTGGTGTGTCTAATTACTAGACCACTAATAGCCTCTCTCATAAGCTCCAGCATACTCGCACCGGCTTAAGGCGAAGCCCTGCGGGATTTCCCCTCTACTTCCGGTACCACGCCATTGTGCTGCCGGAATCGCGAGGAGAGTGCTACAACCTCCACTGCCTGCTGGAACAAGGGAGAGGAAGGTCTTCGTCGAGTACCGAACGTGTGACCGACTGCGGGAGCGCTGCCGGAACGTGGCGCCGGAAGGATCGTCTACGCGATCTTGAGATCGGAAAGAGTACGACTACATCACCCACGAGAATCCGCTCTCGTTAAACGCTTTGGAATCTTCGAGGGTAAGTTATACCATCGACTCGTTGCTACAATCTAGTAGATAGATCTTGGCTTGTTTGTTTGTATGCGATAGAAAATTTTTGTTTTCCATGCTACGAACCCCTACATTATAGCCACCCAGTTACGGTATGGTGTTTGATGTCATCAAAGCATCCTTCCGGAGATGGTGATTAACATGATCTCATGGTCGAAGGAATTAGGTTTCTATGTATCAGAAAGCTTATAGCAAATGAACTATATTAAGTGACTTGATCTTTATGCTATGCTTAACTATAGGAGTATGTCCATCACATCATTCTCCTAATGATATGACCCTGTTGTTAATAACATCTTTATGTTCATGATCAGGAAACCATGATCATATATTAACCAACAAGCTAGTTTAACAAGAGGCTTTACTAGGGACTCTTTTATGTTTACAAATCACACAAGTATTAATGTTTCCTTTTAATACAATTATAGCATGGTATGTAAACATTTATCATAAGTATGAAGATATGATAATAACCACTTTATTATTGCCTCTTGGGCATATCTCCAACATCCTCTTCGGTGGTGGCCAGCGTTGAGATTAGGTGAGGGACCCTTCCCCCTGTACAGAAGTAGCTAGAATAGGTTAGTTTGATGTGTGCCCTAGCGTCGTCTGGCGTCATGACATTTGGGATCTCGTCGTTGAGGCTCGGGAGCGACCTCCGGCGGCGGGTGGCGGTGGTCTGCTTGCTCGTGGTGCTCCATTGGTGGGAGTCGGAGGCGAGCGGTGGTGCTACAACCACAATCCCCTCAATAAAGCTCCCTTTGCTCTCCCCAGATCGAGGCGTTGCAGTTGGGATTCTTCCTCCAGGCAATCGAGGTGATGGAATTGAGGAAGATTCTCAATCCCGTTGCGGCGCTTTGCCGATCTGAGGAGCGGGATGGTGGGAATACTGCGACGATCTTCTGGAGCGGATCCTCGATGGCTCTTCGCTGGTGTCGCGCCGGCCCGCCACCGACTCGTATGGCCAAATGGCGGCTGCTCCGAGCTCTGGTGCTGGCCGCTGCCCGGTGCCATCTCACCTTCAACCTCCTGGCCGATGTGCCATGTCGGAGGCCCTTCATCTGCTTCGTCGTCGGGAACCCCGTCTGCACCTCACCAAGTGGTCTAGTCCCCGGTGGTGGCGTCGACGCCGAGGATCTGAAGCTCAAGTTCGCATCCGGTGGAGAGGGACCCGATCGCTTT
The DNA here is from genome assembly GCA_916181665.1 of Avena sativa. Classification (NCBI taxonomy): domain Eukaryota; kingdom Viridiplantae; phylum Streptophyta; class Magnoliopsida; order Poales; family Poaceae; genus Avena; species Avena sativa. The sequence goes on along the minus strand of OV702281.1, from coordinate 382,739,929 downwards.
TCTTTTTTTAGTTTTGAGGTCCTATATGCATTGTGGGAGGACTATATTGTAATTTCTATTTTCTTTGAGGTTCTCCATGTATCTTGTAAGCCCACCGCTGAGGAATGCAGTGTTCTGGGCCCTTCGGAGCTCTTCCCGTGTTTCAAAAAAAAAAGTCTTCCACAAACCAAACACTGTCCACTGTCCAGGCAGGTCCAGGTACGCTTCAGGTCAGGCATGGAACTCCAGGGAATCGTCGCCTTAGAAAAAAACGGCGTCGGGATCCCTCCGCTGCACCACAGATCCTTCCACGCCGGCCCCCCTGCTCTTCACAGCACACCTCCCCTGCGCCGTCCTCCCTCAGTAACGGCATCAATGACGTCACGGAGGTGATCCTGAGGCGACGGCGATAGCATGGTCGAGCGGCGACGGTCACGGCGACGTCAACGATAACCGGGGTATGTTGCTCCTCTCTCGTGCCTGTAGCGAATTATCCCCGATCTATATTGAACAATCGAGATTGGGGTTCCAACATCGGATCCAGCTTTTCCTTGATATATGTTGCTGATTTACTAATGAGCAAAGCAATTCTTTGTTTGGCAGATTCAGACGCTGTAGTTGACTAGGTCCCGTTACGGCCCCTTTCCATTACAGACAGCTCGCTTCAGAGTTCGAATATGGACATGGCATTGCCGGTTGTGAATGCCACAGCAGCAGTGCTGGCTCGTTTTACAGCTGCATTCAACGCCCCTCTCGCCCGTGCGGTCGTCTTTGGGGTTCACATCGATGGTAAGCCTTTCCTGTCCATCAACTAAGAACTCGCCATTCAATAAGAGTGTTGCTAAATATTGACATTTTTGGGGCGGTGGCATGTTTCAGGACACTTGGTTGTGGAAGGACTTCTTATTGCAGTCATAGTGTTTCAGCTTTCCAGGAAGAGCTACAAACCACCAAAGAAGCCACTTAGTGAAAAGGTGGAGGACTTCGCCGCTCATTGCTCTCTCTTTGTTCATGTTAGGATATATAGTACTGATTTTGGTCATTACTAAACTAAACATTTTGTGAATGTTTGCATTTGATCTCTGCAGGAGATTGATGAGCTGTGTGATGAATGGGAGCCAGAACCTCTATGTCCTCCAGTCAAGCAGGGGACCCGAATAGACACACCAGTGTTGGAGAGGTTTGTGTGATGGTTTAATTTCTATTGATGTAGTCATACTTTCAATTCAGAGGTCAATGCAGTGATGTTGGAATACCAGAACTCTACATTGTTTCTAGTTTTTAGTTCTTAAGATCAATTTAAGTTGTTCTTGCCCAAAGAGTTCACTGTTCAGCATCCCAGGGACTTGCCATTCTATCAGCGATAGAAATCATGGGGCAGTTGTCTTGCTAGATATCTGACGCGAAAAGGCATGAAAACTCGGTTTCCATCATTCCATGCTAAAATCTGCAATGTATCACTCTGTCTAGTTTGAAGAAGTGCAGAACACTGTGAACCACTTGCACTATCATTTTAACCCCTTTGCTGCCTAAATCCCTACAGTTTTTGTGCTCGAATTGATATCAATACGATTAACAAATACTTAATCCATGATGTCATATGGTGTCTTACTAGCATTATCCCAATAATCATGTAAGTTTTTAATTATCAATAATATTTCCATACCTATGTTGCACTAGTAATGGGCATTAATTTCATGAGTTAAATGCTTTCTACATCTGCTCTAGCGTGTATGTTAGAATGCCTTTTGCTTTAAAGTTTTAGGAATAACTTTGAACTCCCAAGTACATGCATTATTTTCTCTGAAGCAATTCTCATTGATAGAATGTTCCTCCTGTTGTCATCTGCATAAGTTGCTGTTTATGTATGTGCAAATGACATTTAATTTGTTTGCGAGGCTCACTAAAGGAAGATAAAGTTCTTGATATTTTTCTTGTATCTGGTTGTGATTCTATGGTTTTAGATTCATGGAATATGAAACATAGGTGAATTTACTACTTGAGAAAGTTGTGATTACAGGATATCTACAGTTGCTGGACATGTATAGTTTGCGGTGAGTTGTGGTCAGAATTAACAACCGATTTGTTTTTTCCTTTCTATACAGTGCTGCTGGACCACACACAACTATTGATGGGACAGAAGTTGTGAACTTTGCATCAGCAAACTACCTCGGTCTGATTGGCAATGAGGAAATTCTCGTAAGACAGAACTCTATTGTTTGACAGCATTCTCAACAGCTGTTTTCTTCTGGAATGTCTGATCGAAGTCGGTGAGTTGTAGGATTCTTGTGTTGGTTCACTGGAGAAATATGGTGTTGGATCATGTGGCCCACGCGGCTTTTACGGAACAATTGGTTTGTATGCTGTCTCTTTACATTATTTGGCTGGTATTGCAAATATGGATGAACTTATCTTTTAAATGCACGTGCAGATGTCCACCTTAACTGTGAGTGCAAAATAGCCACTTTCCTGGGAACTCCAGACTCTATTCTGTATTCATATGGGATTTCGACGATATTCAGTGTGATACCTGCCTTTTGTAAGAAAGGAGACATCATAGTCGCGTAAGTTAACCATCATTTTCTCTACAATATATGAAATATAAAGGCTGAGAGAGACAGAAAGTTGTTTTGGTGCTTTCTGTTTACCAGCCTTTTGTAAATATCTGTAATTTTATAGGGAAAATTTTCTTGCTTGTTTCCTTTGATGGCATACTCGATAGACTTATAAGGAAGTTTGAATTTCTTTAGCTCACAAGCTTGACCAAAGGTGTTGGCTCTTTCGTTCCTCTATTTATCTACCAGTCTTTGTCATGACATTATGTATATCTGGCTTGTTTTTGCACTAAATAATAGTTTCCACTTATGAACGGACGCGGGTCTTTTATGTTCATTGTAGTGATGAGGGTGTTCACTGGGCAGTGCAAAATGGTCTCCATCTATCAAGAAGTACAGTTGTTTATTTCAAGCACAATGATATGGCTTCACTAGCGAGCACTTTGGAAAAACTTACTCATGGGAATAGACGTACTGAAAAGATAAGACGCTACATTGTTGTGGAATCTATCTATCAGGTGAGGCGCCTTTTATGACTGGCCTTATGATTGACAAGTGAAGGGGTTCTCCTTATTTGTTCATGAATTTGCCACATAAATATTACTTCTGCTTGTACAATGTAACAAACCGATGAATACATAAGGTAACATATATTGGATGAAACCCCTTACTGTTGTGGTGACTGGTGACTGCAGAATTCTGGTCGAATCGCCCCCTTGGATGAGATTGTTAAATTGAAGGAGAAATATCGGTTCCGTATTATTCTGGAGGAGAGTCATTCTTTTGGTGTGCTTGGAGAGTCTGGACGTGGCCTTGCTGAACATTATGGAGTTCCAGTGAGTGTTTAGTGTTTTAAAAATATATTTTCTGCAACGCTGAAGTAGTGTAAATGAATAGATGGATGGTTTAGCACACACCTTTCTGGGCAGGTACCAGTTAATCGTAGACTAGTTTTAGCTGGATTCTTCTGCACCATGGTCTTCTTAGTTGTGAAAAGTTATTGCATGTGCAGATTGACAAAATTGATATCATCACTGCTGGAATGGGAAATGCATTAGCTACTGACGGTGGCTTCTGTACGGGAAGTGTGAGGGTTGTTGATCATCAGGTAGATGCAATACCAATCAATGGAACATCAGTTGAGATAGACTGAAATTGTGCTCTGAAATGTTTTCAGCTTTGAATAATTAAGGAGCTACATTGTTGCAGCGTCTAAGCAGCGCGGGCTATGTCTTCTCCGCTTCTTTGCCACCCTATCTTGCCAGTGCTGCGGTCTCTGCTGTAAACTACCTGGAGGAGAACCCATCAGTTCTTGCAAACCTAAGGAGCAACATTGCTCTTTTGCACAAAGGTAAATATGTTTCTCTTGTCATTAAGGCTCCGTTTGGCAGCTTAGTATTTTCTAAAACCAAAGTATTCAGAAAACACGGTATTGCAGCGCCTGGCTCTGAGATACTTTGGTTTTAACGATACCACAGTTTTTGGAAAAAGGGGTCTAGACCTCTTTCTATTTTAGTGTGAAAATAACTCGTTTTTTGAAATACTACGGTTTCAAAACTTTGGTATTTTGTGGTAGCCAAACAGCTCAAAGTATTGCAAACTGTAGTATTTTAAAATACTGTGGTATCTCTGAGATACTGAGAAAAAACTGCGTTGCCAAACAGACCCTAACTATTTTCTGACCAAAATGTACTTATTTGATATTTTTTCCCCTGATTCGTGGAGATATATTCATATATGGATCGATCAATGTGAATGCAAATACTGTTGACTGCGGAATAACATAAATTGTGGAGCTTGTGTGTTTTCCTTGTAAGCTAGAATAGCAGTACTAGTTGTGGAACTATATGTGCAACACATGAAACATGAGAATTACAGTCAGCCATGCCGTTGGAAGATACAATTGCTAGTTAACTGTCCTGGTCAGGTCAAAAAAAAAGTCCTGGTCATCACCTTGATATCTTGTATGTGTTTGATCTGCAGAACTGTCAGATACTCCAGGGCTCGAAATTTCTAGCCATGTTCTGTCCCCTATCGTCTTCCTTAAGCTGAAGAAATCGACAGGCTCACTGACCACTGACCTAGATCTTCTTCAAACCGTGGCCAAGCGGGTAAGTTTGACCGGGCCCAAGGAGACATACAAATGCAGTTTGCATGAATTTTCAGGAGCAGAGATTCACGCATCTTTTCATCAACAGGTCTTGAAGGAAGATTCGGTTTTCGTTGTGGCATCCAAGCGGTCAAATTTAGACAAATGCAATCTTCCTGTTGGAATCCGCCTGTTTGTGTCAGCTGGTCATAGCAAATCAGATATATCCAGGGTGTGTTTATCGTTGAAGAGGGTTTCAGCTTCTGTTCTTTCAGATTACACATGACCCCGGATACCGAACGAGATCTGTCATTTTCTATGTGCAGTGTGTGTTTTGGTGAATACACATAACGTGTACATTTCTAGATCTGCTGAGTTAATCTTGTTGCTCATACCCACAACACTTACAATTTTGTAAAACAAGTAATGTTAGTGTGCTGTACATTTGACCAGTTTTGAGGTAGTTAGTAACCTAGGCAGTTCGAACTTGTACACTCTGTATCTCAATATCTGAATTGTGTATCACATAGAATTGCCACTTTTTCTGAAAGATACAACGGCTCTCATTGTCATCAATGTTTTTTCCTGGTGATTAAAAATGAAAACTTAGGCAAACAGAGATCTATGTCCTATGTGTTCGTGAAGCGACTTTCTCGTGTAAAGGAACCCTGAGGTGGCTTGTCAAAATATCACTGGGTCACCTAAGGCCTTCCCCCCTCCCCAACCAATCTTTTTCGCGCCGGTGTGGGCTGTTTTGTCATCCGGTGTTTGTAGGCCAAACCCAACCCAACCCACGCGGGGCAAGCGGGAGCGTCGAATGGAGCTGCCTTGGCATAAAATAAACGACTTGTCTCTCGAGTATCGTCCTGTCGCTGGCCACGCGGCGACGAAATTGCTCGCCAACTCGTTCTCTTGTCATGCCCTTCCCGTCTTTTCTATCGCTTCCTGCCCTTTTCTCACTATACGTAGGCGCGCCGGCCATCGCCATTACAGATATACACCATGACCAGATCTCACACCCTCTCCCGCAATACCTAGGACGTCGGCAGGAGGCACTGCTTTCGCCAGTAGGGCCGACGCACAGCCATGCCTGGCCGCCATAGTTTCCCGCCTCAATCATCGTTCGTGGGAGAGCCGTGGCACCCATTTACACCTCTCCATGGACCTAACCACACCGGCTAGAGTGCCCCGACATGGAGTGGATCGACTCCGATGACTCCGACATAGCCAACACCGACGAGCTGGGCTAGGCTAGTTCAGACCCCGAGTCCGAGGAGCCATTCGAACAACGGGTGACCAACCGCCGTATTTGACGTGAGTACGGACGAGGGTTTTCGCTGCCGCCAATACCCCACGGAGCGGCTTATCGAACCACCGGCGAGCCTTACGGGTGGGACATTTTCCGCGAAGTTTTCCCGCCGGTTGCAAGAACTCGACGACGTCCACAGGTGGTTCCTCTATGCGTCACGCAGAGAGCCCGACGACGCTGACTTGCGTGCGAGGCGCGACCGAGCAAGGGAGCAGCAGATCGACACGTATCTAGCAAGATATAACTCGCTGATTGACCTGTGGGATGTCGCCAGAGGACCGTCGCCGCTATCGCTGCTACCATCGCTACCGCGCCGCCCTCCTGGCGAGAGCAGCGCCTTCGGCTGCCAGAGGCGTTAGTTTAAGTTTTCCTTTCAATGTAAATTGAAGTGTGTGTGAATGAAAAAGTTGAAGTGTTTGAATGTTTGATTATTTTTTGTATGGGTGGCACGGCCAGGAACCAACACCCCCACTCCCATACGTCAAAATCAGGCCGCACCGGACGCCATATGAAAAGACGAGCGGAGATGCTCTAAGTCCATAACAAAGGGCAACCCAAAGAGCGTATATATTATGCATAATGTTGCTGTACCTAACTTTAGTCAATCATTCATGCCACAACTCTTTACACATCTGCTTATTTTATAGTTTGCCACGACCATAGCTTGCCACATTTTGTTAGCTCTGGTTAGATGCGAGAATATTAATAATCAGTGCGCTTAACTGAATTCCTGTTTGTGAGAGACCAATACAGAATTATATGGGGTTTCCAAATTTTAATTCTCTGCGGTTTAAATACATTGACATACAATTTTGAAAGAAAATATCCTTTTCATGGTATTCAAAGCACACTATCGACTATCCTTTTTTTTGGGAAATTATTAACAGTCTCGACTATCTTTTTTTTGGAGATTAACACTCTCTACTATCTGTAGTGCAAAGTTGGTTGTAGAGCGTGAAGCCCACGTATTTCTTCGCTTGATCCAGCCCACATGTAATAGGCCCAACTAACCGAGCTTTATTTGACCGAAACCCTAGCGTCTGGTATATAAACTGCCTCTTGCTCGCCTGCCCGAGCCCTCGCACGCGCGCCGCCATCTCCCCGTCCACGCCGCAGCAGCCGCCTCCTGCTAGCCGCCGCCGAGATGGTACGTTCCTCTCGTCTTGGCCTTCCTTTCGCTTGCGTCGATCCGTGCGGTTGGAACTCGTTCCAGTATTGGATGCTGTTTTTCTTAGGATATATCCTGCGAGATCGTATCGTTTGTAGGTGCTAAATCATGTGAGTTCCATTCGACTAGATTGTATGTAGTGCGATGATGAGCTCTCTCCACCCCCCTTTGCGATCATTTGTGAGTCGAGTTTGCTTGCGCACGTATCCAAGTCCTTGGGGTTATACAAATGCATTGATAAGGTGCTGTGGCTAGCAATGTAGAATCACTGGGAAAAGCTATGCATTACTGGATGCTAGTACTAGCAACCGCCCATTGGTAGTGAGGGGCAGTGCTTGAGGACTTGGGGTAAAATGAGGAACTGTTCTTGGGTGTGGCATAAGATATTGTTGTGTAGGATGCAAGCTGCGTGAAGGAACACTCTCAACCTTGTAATTGTATAATTTTGGTTGGTATTAAGCTTTCCACAGCTAAATTTGTTCAATTGCCTAAATCATAGTCTAAGAATTTGATAGGCATGAAATGCTCCCTCCAATGGCTAGTACTTGTACCATTGATTCTGAAAAACTGTGATTCCAACCACTGTTTCCAAAGGAATCTATTTATAGAACGTTTTTTAAAGTATGAAAATTCCTGATCACGTTTAACAACAGGCTCATAATCTTATAATTTAAAGTGTCTGGTCCAGATATTTTTAAACCTTTGTTACTAAAAAATATAATTTTATCAGTCAAAGTCAAGAGTGACAGGTATTCTGGAATGTAGTAGGATCTGTGGTTGAATGCTTTCGGTAGAGTGCTCCTTGAGTTTCAGACGGAACTGGGTACTAATTCACTATTGGGTGTTCCTTATTATCTCCCTTTGTAACCCACCCCTCTGTTGATCATTTCATAACTTCAATTTAAATTTGTTGGAGTCTAGTGTAGATGTTTGTGCTAGCTGATTATATCAGCCTGTTCCCTTTTATTATGCTGTTGTGTAATTTGTTGTTTTGCAATGTCTACTCAGACGAAGCGCACCAAGAAGGCTGGAATTGTTGGCAAATATGGTATGCACTTCTAACATTGACTTGTTTCCTCTTGTATCTGGTTCTGTCATGTCCTGAAATTAGCCCTTACATTGTTATAGGTACTAGGTATGGTGCCAGTTTGCGTAAGCAGATCAAGAAGATGGAGGTGTCCCAGCACTCCAAGTACTTCTGTGAGTTCTGTGGAAAGGTACGAGTTCTGTTACCTATTTGGTTACACTGCATTTACCTGAATGCTTTCTCCTATGTATGAACTGTTAGGTATAGTGCTGTATGGTGACTAATGAGTGCAGCAGCTTCCTGTGCAATATGTTCTGTTGTATTTATTTTTGTTTGTTATGATATTTTTGTGTTGGTTAGTATGTTTTTCCTACCCTGTAATATTGTTTGTGCCAATAGTAAATTCCTTCAATCTTGGGATGAATTGTAATCATGGTCTCATGCTTGTAATATCTCTTGTCTGTCCATGTTGTATCATCTCTTTGCAACCAAATATTTCAACTTCTGTTTTGTGTGCACAATCCCTTAGTACTTTCATCGCACCAAATCTTGTTTAACATCGTTATTATTTTGAAATAATTCTGCACATACAAGGAAGTAATATTAAATGTATTTAAGGAAGCTAGCCTGTTTTGATATTTAGTTTGGTATACATCTGGTAAGATGTGTTCTGTATAAGACCCTGTGTAATGACGTTTTCCCGTGTCTTAACTATCTTTTTGTTTGCTTATATTGCCAGTTTGCTGTGAAGAGGAAAGCAGTTGGAATTTGGGGATGCAAGGACTGTGGGAAGGTCAAGGCTGGTGGTGCCTACACCATGAAGTATGTTTCTGTTGCGAGCTCCTTCTAAATGCCCTGTTCAGTGTCATCGTTCTATGCTAACCCCTGTTTATGTATTTGCAGCACTGCCAGTGCCGTGACTGTTAGGAGCACAATCCGTCGCTTGAGGGAGCAGACTGAAGCTTGATTGCACTACTTTATCTTGAGAAATCCAGGGGTTTTGTAGTGGAGTCGAGAGTTGCAAATCTCTATATTTTGGCTATTTAGCCATGGATATCTGTTAGTAATTTTGGTGTCTGATTTAGGATCTTTGAAACTCGAAAGCATGTTGCTACAGTTACCTATTGTGCTGATCTTTTGTGGTATCAAAGTTTGTCTCATTTTACACTTGGTATATCAAAGTTCTGTGGTAGCTAAGAGCCTCAAGAGTAAATTACTTGGAGCATCTCCAATAGATGATCTAAACCGTCCTAGGTGATCAAAAAATGAACTTCTACATCACCTCTCTCTTTGTCCTTATTAATCCACTTTAAAGGCCTCAAAACTTCAATTGAGGGATTTGATTATTCAATATTTGATTAGAATGGATTCACAATAATTCTGAAAAACATTGGTACAACATATGATGCAAAATACTTTGGTGATGAAGCCTTTTTTGGGCAGCCCTAAATTTTGCCTCAATGTTATGTATATGTATATTTGCATCACATTGTCTGGAGCAAAACAAAATGGACCACCCGCTGTGACCAACCGCCAGCTGAAACCCTCGTGTTTCCTCTCCTTGTCACCAGCAGTGTTGCTGCTGATTATGTCGCTGCCTTGCTGATTAGCCGCTAGATCAACCTCCCTCACCTGTCGTACCTCCATCGAATCGGGTGCGCTGCATGGAAGGAGGATGAGGCCGTCCCTTCCATCATCATCGCGCTGTTGGATTCCTCAGAGTTGACTCTGATTTCTGGAACACATCACCAACTCCGATGACGACACATTTTGGGATGATTAAGTAGGTTGTGTTCCCGTTTGTGGAATCAATGTTTATCTTAGTTGTGTCAAATCGATCTTCTATCTATGTTTATCTAGTTCAATCGATGTTTATCTTAGTGTTAGGTTGTTGAATAGATCATGTATCGATGTTTATATAGTGCTAGGTTGTGTTGAATCGATATCAAGTTCAAACAAATGTTAAATCAATGTTTAATCAAAAGTGCCAAATCGATGTGAAGTGTTCAATTTCAAATTTACAATGTTAAAATGCCCTAAAATGCATCTAGTATTTATCTCGTGTGCATCTTATAAATCACAAGCTGCAAATGTGATGTAAAAAAGCAGATTTTGGTGATGTATTTTTTTTACGTCACCTGTTTTGGGTGCCCTATTTTGCATCATCTAGTAGAGTTGCTCTTATGGAATTCTCATTTCAGGGAATTCTTCTAAATCTATGCTTTGTGCCCCATATGGCTAACCTTTCTAAAGCGAGCACGCGCCTGCCAAACTTCTCCCTTTGAGGGTGACATTCCTACGGTGAAAGATGAACACATGTTCTAATTGAAGTGAGAGTGCTGGTTTATGTCAAATTGATGATGGTTAAATAACTGACACCAGTTCATCAATCTTATCCTGAATATTGTGCACATTTGACGTTGCAGCTTTATTTCTTGTACTTATCAATGATACAACCAAAGGCCCTTCTGCATTCTGGTCGAGGAAGTTGCTCAGATCCTTTTGAGAAGCGCTTTCAGATGCGGCTGTAGACTGTTTGTGATTGTTGCCATCTGAACAATGTACGAGAGCTCCCCGTCCACCATCTGAAATGCCCTTGCGATCTGCTTCACCTGACGAGATGACACAGATTTTTTAGACGGTGCAATTTTCATGTTGGAAATCGAAGCAATCGGGCCATACAGAAATCCTAATTCTATGAGGTACTGTGCAAATCGGTGACAGGGAACGTAAGCTAGTACATAACCCTGAAGATGGACACCACATATAAAGTTCAGCGACTCCAAGACAGGCTTACTTTTGTACATTAGTAATTCTACAAGCAGATTTATTCCTTGTTAATTGCAGATTTCTGGGAGCAAATTTAAATATTAGCGCAAAATAAGCATACAGTTGATCGCGGAAGAGCCAATTTGTCATATTTACTTGGAGGATGGAACGAAAAAATAAAATCTTGAGTGCTGCAGCTTTTTAGGAACTAAATGTTGCAATTACGCATGCCTCAGCAGTCAGCATACTAGAAGCCCCATTACATAGTCAACTCAAAATTTACAGAACATCAATAAAAGAACTAGAAATAGACTTCAATAAGAGACCCCCTATACAGTCACCCTATGATCAGTACCTTTGATGCATTGCCAACAAGTTCGCTTTGGAGTGTCACTGTTTTCTTTTCAGCGTCATATGAACCCTTCTGCATGTTTTAGAAGCAAAGTTGTGGCCATAAATCAAAACTACAGTTTAGCAAAGGAATATAAACAAGTACATCAATTTATTCATTTCTTACACATTAACCTTTTTGCTCAGTGACAGAGGAATCACATTAACCAAGTGAGATTTTTGAAATTCCATCTATAGTTTTATGATATTTTTTACATAACAAGTATACCTCTATATCATAGGGCAACCAAGCGCTGGCTTGGTGGCAAGGCTAGCGGGTGCGCAGCCAACCCACCCGGGTTCAAGTCCCCATGGGGACTGAATTAAACGGGGTTTTATCCGAGCGCGTATAATTCGCTGCTGGAGAGATCTCATCTACCTAACAACGTATAGCCCGGGCAGTTCATATTAGCGCTGGCTTGGTGGCAAGGCTAGCGGGTGCGCAGCCAGACCACCCGGGTTCAAGTCCCCATGGGGACTGAATTAAACGGGGTTTTATCCGAGCGCGTATAATTCGCTGCTGGAGAGGTCTCATCTACCTAACAACGTATAGCCCGCGAGGGATCATTCCCCGGGGGTCAACGTTTTTATAGGGCAGTTCATATTATTGCTGTATATCAGTTATTAATTTTGGTGTTTGATTTCCTACTGAGCATGAGCAACCTACCGTGCAGTTCACCTTATCAAATTCATATCCAACATAAAACACCATAATATTTCAATGTGATCAAAGATCCTTTGTCTTTTCATTGCACAGCTTAGCAGAATAGCAGGTCAGGTAAGAGTTGAGGATGATTAACCTGTCCACTGGTGCAGGCAACTAAGATATGTTACAGAAAATTAAAGCATCCAAAGATAGCACATGTCAACTCACTTTCTATTTCTACATCAACTTCCTTTCGATTTCTACATAAGAGATGAACACAATTACACATAAACCACGATGAAACTTCAATGAGATCGAAGCTCATTTGTCTTTTCATTGCACACCTTGGCAGGTCAGGTAAGGATAATTAATCTGCCTAGTGGTTCAGTATCCAGTTCAGAATATTCAGAACCAGATAAACTGCCATATGCAGAGTGCAGACAGTAAACTGAGCATGAGCATATCCAGAAGTTGGAACACACCTGGACCTCAGAGAGGCCTGTACTCTGGGCGATGACCACCTCGAGGGAGCCGTCGGGGCGGGGCCGCCAGTACCCACTCTCGGCGTGCATCGGCTCGCCGGAAGCCGCCTTCCAGGTCCTCTGCGTGTACGAGATCACGGGCTGCGCGAACCCACGCCGAACCCGGCAAAGGCATGAAAAGCTCTAAGAATCGGCAAACCAAGGGCAAGGTTATTGCCATGGAAGGGACACACATGGGCATATGTCATACCTTGGAGGGGTGGTGGGAGAAGAGGATCTCCTCGCCGTAGCGGAAAGGGGCAATGGTGGGGAAGGTCCCCTCGCCTTCCCCGCGCCACTTACCCAGTAAAAACGACAGCGGCGCAACCGACGGGTGCGGCGCCGGCGGCTGCGTGGGCCGGCGGCTTCCATTTCTCGGGGTCTCCGGTTGAAGTTTCAGATTTGTGCGCTCTCTGCTAGCCAGGAGTCAGGTCAGGAGCCTCTCTCCATCCGTTGGCGCGGCACTCAGCCCCCTTCTTTTCAGCTTCTTGTCCAGCTTCTCCCATAAGCTATCATCGGCCAGCTTCTTCCAGAATCTCATTTTCAAAATTTGTTCAAACTTCTTAACTAGTAGTTTCAATATCAATTTAAAAGTATAAACGATTTTGGCAGATGAGATTCTGGGAGAAGCTGGTCGAGGGTAGCTTCTGGGAGAAGCTGGCCAAGAAGCTAAAAAGAAGGGGGCCTTACTATGTGAGCTGAACTGACGTCTGACAATGTCAAACCCTGAATCCACATTGGGCTATTTTGTGGACTTCGAGTCTTCGGTAGAAATTTGGGGCACGTTAGAGCGTCTAGCAATACCGTATAATGTAAACCCTTATAGCATCTCTAGCAAACACCGAAAAAACGCCGGATCCAGAAAATTTATTGTTTTCGGCCGCCTGGAAATCAACCCCCTCGACTCATAAATCCTTGGTTCCAAACTCGTTTCTCAGATCACGATCCATTTTTCCGCCACCGCCCTCTTCACGCCTCTACCACGCACCACCGCTCAAATCGTCGAGCACCGGCGAGCAATTTCGTGTTTAAAAATCTCGTGTTTATGGTTCAAATTTCTGGTTTCTGTTCTGGCCATCGTGTTCTTTGAGCAAAAACTAACTCGAACGTGACCTGGGAACGCGTTTTCGTTTTTCGGTTCGCGATTTCCCGGTGTGTGCTAGAGATGCTCTTATGAGGAGGATAAAGGTCGTTTTTTCGGTCTCAAATTCCGTCACGCAGAACAGAGACATTAGACCGAATTTTAAAATACAAAATTCAAACATTCCTAGGAGATTCATGCATGGATTGCATAGTTCTTGCGACAGGCATCGATCATAAACTGAGACAACAAAAGTAAGAAGCACAGGAGAATCTACACGCATCGCCGTCCTAACCCTTAACATCCAAAATTTAGCTCACCGGAGCCTCATGGTGCGTCAGCGACGTGGCCGACGGAAGACTTCACTTGTTGCCGTCGTACATGAGGTCGACGTACTTGGCAGCCTGCGCCTCAGACTTTCGGCACCATTCCTCCTGCTTCTACTGGAGCTCGCGCTCGAAGATAAGCTTATGTTCGAGGACGATCTTGTGATCTCCTCGTCCCGCGGAGCACGCTTTCGCTCGTCTTCCTCCTTGTGTGCGCTTCCCTGCAGCATCACGATGGTGACGCGGTTGAAGTCACGCTCGTCAATGATGTCCTTGGGCCTGATGGCATCGCCGAAGGCCGCATGGTCATAGCCCTCGAGTGGGAGCTCCTACTCCTCCTTTAGTCCCACATTTCCAGTTGGTAGGTGGGAGTCCCTCTCCTTCTCTTATATAAATAGGGTTCAAGGAGAGAAAAAATAACAATAAATAAATTAAGAGTTCTCTAAGGCATTTTTTTGGTTTTTTCTCTCTCTCCTTGGCTCTCGTGCTTGCGGTTCCAAGAAGAACTATGTGCGTGGGAGACGATACCACTCTGACACGCCGTCGCACAGCTGGATCCTGGTTCCAGGATGTCTACTTCCGCGTTGCGCGGGGAGAACGGAAGTTGTTGTTGAGCACTGGACGTGTGCGAAGCTGCTCCCACTTGTGGTACCAGGATTGTCCTGCGAGGAACAAACGCGACCTTGAGGTCGGCTACGAGTACAACTACATCATCCATGTTCCCACGAACGTTAAACACTTTCGGTCTACAAGGATGTCACGGAAACCTCTCTCTATCACTCCCTCGGTTCCTTAATATAAGATGTATAGTTTTCTTGTACGAATATTAGCGCACAGGCTAGGAGGGCAAATTTCGTTGCTTTCGGATATGAATACCCTAGGTGATTGAAGTGATACAGAGGAAAAATAGGAAATCTGGGTATCCTTTCTCGCTAGATCGGATTAATTGCCTCCTAAACAAGAGTGGCAAATCCTAGAATTCTTTATACATCTTATATGCTGGATTTTTTCACAAAAACTATACACCTTATATTAAAAAACAGAGAAAGTACAACATTAACTCATAGATAGATATTGCATTGGTGTTACGCTGGTCATGGAATATTATTGTTTTCTGCTACAAACCACTTCAATGGCCACTTGGAAGACTTGGAGGACTCGAGGAAGAGGAGGCTATTTGGAGAGTTGGTGATGGAAAGCATATTAATATTTAGGACGATATTTGGCAACCTCTAAGCCCTACGGGTAAGGTTTTTACCCATCATGGGGATATTCTCTTGAACACCGTTGATGACCTTATTGATGCAAATGGAAATTGGGATGAAGAGCTTATTAGAGATTTTTTTGGTCCATTGATGCCATTCTGTCTATTCCATTGAGTGAACATGGGATGGAAGATTTTGTTGCATGAAAATATACCAAGAATGATTTCTTCTCGGTCCGTTACGATTGTCATTTGGAATGGGAGTCACATTTTGGATAGAAACTAAAAAGAATTGATGGAGCAGATGAAGCGAGTGAAAATCCAGTTTGGGATGAGATATGGAAATACAAACTTCAAGATAAGATAAAAATATTTGCTTGGAAAGGTATACATTCTATTCTCCCCTGTTATGAGTCTTTGGAAAAATCAGCATGTGATTACTAATAGTTCATGTCCTTTATGTGCTGGTGCGTGTGAAGATATAAAGCACGTTCTATTTTTTTGTGGTGGTGCTAAGGAAATATGGAAGAAAATGGGTCTATGGACTCTGATCCAGGAATCATGTATGATTGATCACTCTGGAAGTGCAGCTTTTGAGAAAGATAACACAATTCATCCACACAACTAAACTATCATTGATCTGGTGGCGCACATACATATAGACGAAGGCAACATGTCTAGCGCATGGAACGGATCGTGGCATCTTAGTCGTCCACGTCCCTACTAACTAGGTCTACCTCTTACAGAGTTTGTACACAACACAATGGTCATAAGACACGTAGGTTCTATGGACTACACATATAATTCAACAGCCCCCGGAGACTGAACGTCAGGTGAACCGATGTTCAGGCTGGACCGAAAATCAGAGAACACCGGCGACGGCAACCCTTTGGTAAATATATCGGCGAACTGCGACGAAGAGGGCACATGAGGAACTTTGGTCTCGCCAAGCGCACCCGATCCCAAATGAAGTGTAAGTCAATCTCCACGTGTTTGGTCCTATGGTGCTGAACTGAATTTGATGACAAATACATGGCCCTCACATTATCGCAGTAGACAATGGTGGCATGGACGAGAGGTTGGCAAAGCTCGAGAAGGAGTTGGCGCATCCAACATGACTGAGCAATACAGTTTGCGACTGCTCGATACTCAGCTTCGGCACTCGAGCGGGAAACGGTGGGTTGCCGCTTAGAAGACCAAGATACCAAATTTTGCCCGAGAAATACACAAAAACCGGAGGTCGATTTGCAGGTGTCTAGACAACTAGCTCAATTAGCGCCACTGTAAGCGATCAAATCATGATCGGGGGAGTGATGGAATTGGAGCCCAAGGTGTGAGGTGCCACTTATATACCGAAGAACACATTTGATCAACTGAAAGTGGGATGTCTTTGGAGCGTGCATGAATAAGCAAATTTGCTAAACGACATATGCAATATCGAGACGGGTTAATGTGAGGTATTGAAGGGACCTCGCAAGGCTCCTGTAGAGAGAGGCGTCGTGGAAGGGAGCACCATCATTGGCAGAAAGTTTAGCCCGGGTATCGACAGTGGTGGAGATGGGGTTGCAATGGGACATGTTGACACGCTCTAGAATTTCGAGTGCATGTTGTTGTTGAGAAAGGAATAAGCCGGAGGTGGTACGGTGCACATTGATGCCGAGAAAATGGTGGATCTCACCAAGATCAGACATGGAAAATTATTTTTGGAGAGAGGAAATAATAGAGCGAAGGAGGGTGGTGGTGTTGGCGGTTAAAATGATATCATCCACATATAGTAGCAAGTAGGCGACATGAGACCCTTGGTGGAGAATAAAAAGTGATGAATCACACTTGGAAGACACAAAACCAAGAGTCAAAAGAAATGCGGTGAACCTTTGAAACCATGTGTGTGGGGCATGTTTAAGACCATATAAAGATTTGTTGAGCCGAAAAACATGATTGGGGAAATTGACATCAGAAAAACCAGAGGTTTGATGGCAAAACATGGTTTCTTAGAGGTGGCCATGCAAGAATGCATTTTTCACATCAAGTTGGTTAATGGCCCATCCATGGGAAATGACAAGAGAAAGTACCACACGGGTAGTACCCGGTTTGACAACCGGGCTAAATGTCTCATTGTAGTCCATCCTGGCCTGTTGGCTGAAGCCTCGGAGCACCCATCGAGCTTTGTACCGTGCGAGAGAGCCATCGGGATTTGTTTTTTGCCGAAAAATCCACTTTCCCGTAACGAGTTTACACCTGCAGGACAAGGCACCAACGACCAAGTGCCAATTTGGATCCTTAATGGCTTGTTTATATGAAGATGGGATGGGTGAAATAGGGATGGTAGTGGTGGAAAGATTAAATAATCTTTTTGGCATAAGATAACCTGTTTTGCCCTCGTGCGCATTATGTGTGCATTATCGGGTGGCTCTACCGGAACTGCATGTGGGGGCAGGCAGGGGTGAGGTGGCTGGCTGGGGGACAATGCTGTCGGAGCTGACGAAGGGAGTAAATGCGCGGGCGTGTGGGTCTGACGATGCGTTTTCTGACAGAGACGGGACGGGAGAGGGATTCGGGGCGATCCCGGGGTGGATGTTGTCGGGGCAGGCTCTGGGGCGCGTAGGGTGGGTGACATAGACACGGATCCTGAAGGGGATTTGGGCGGGATCTGGTGTGGTGAGCGGGGCTGTGCTACTGGGTGTGGCCGACTGTAATAAAAAATAAGGAAATATGGATTCATCAAAGGTGACGTGTCAAGAAACGATGACGTGACGCGTAGACAGGTCGAAGCATCTGTAGCCCTTCTGTTCGAGAGGATAACCAATGAACACACACCGTGTTGAGCGAGGGGAAAGTTTGTGAGGCGCCGTGGCATACAAGTTTGGGTAGCACAGACAACCAAATGTGCGTAGATGGGTATAATATGGGTACTGCCCAAACAACGTGTGGTGAGGAGTGGCGTGCTGGATGGCGCTAGAGGGGCGAATATTTAGGAGGTGAGTGGTGGTATGGAGGGATTCTACCCAAAATGCGGGAGGCATACGGGCTTGGACAAGTAAGGTGCGGACAATATCGTTAGTGGTATGGAGCATGCGATTCGGCTTTGCCATTTTGAGGGGACGTATGGGGACAGGTAAGACGGAAAGATACACCGTCCAGATGAAAGGACTGTTGGAGATATGCCCTAGAGGCAATAATAAATGTAGTTATTATTATATCTTTGTGTTTATGATAAATTTTTACATTCATGCTATAACAGTATTAACCAGAAACATTAATACTTGTGTGATCTGTAAACTAAATTAGAGTCCCTAGTAAAACCTATTTATAATACTAGCTTGTTGATTAATAGATGATCATGGTTTCTTGATCATGAACATTTGAGATGTTGTTAATAACAAGGTCATATCATTAGGAGAATGATATGATGGACATACTCCTATAGATAAGCGTAGCATAAAGATCAAGTCATTTTAATAGTTCAATTGCTATAAGCTTTCTGATACATAGTAACCTAATTCCTTCGACCATGAGATCATGCTTATCACCATCACCGAAAGGATGCTTTGATGACATCAAACACCACACCGTAACTGGGTGGCTATAAAGATGGCATTGAGTGTTCGGAAAGTATGGGTTGAGACACATGGATCAAGAGTGGGATTTGTCCATCCATATGACGGATAGATATACTCTGGGCCCTCTCGGTGGAATGTCATCCAATTAGCTTGCAAGCATGTGACTAGCTCACAAGGGATCACATACCACGGGAACGAGAAAAGAGTACTTATCGGTAACGAGGTTGAACTAGGTATGCAGAGATACCGACGATCAAAACCTCGGATAAGTAAACTATCGTGAGACAAAGGGAAATTGGTATCGTATGTAAGTGGTTCATTCGATCGCAAAGTAATCGTAGAAATATGTGGGAGCCATATGAATTTCCAGATTCCTCTATTGG
This sequence comes from Avena sativa, assembly GCA_916181665.1. Classification (NCBI taxonomy): domain Eukaryota; kingdom Viridiplantae; phylum Streptophyta; class Magnoliopsida; order Poales; family Poaceae; genus Avena; species Avena sativa. Next base: position 382,720,922 of record OV702281.1, on the reverse strand, counting down.
TTATTGATCTGAGAAGTGTCTCGATCATGTCCGCATAATTCACGAACCGTAGGGACACACACTTAAGGATTTAATGTTGTTGAGTAGTTATGGAATGATGAGAAAGAGATCGAATGTTGTTCGGAGTCTAGGATGGGATCCGGGATATCACGAGGAGATCCGGAATGGTCCGGCGAATAAGATTCATATAAGGAAAGTCCTGTTTCGGAGTTGGGGAATGATTCCGGTGTTTTCATCGGGAATGTTCTAGAAGGGTCCGGAAGGTCCGACACTTCGGAGGGGAAGGGTACATGAATGTGTCATGACAATATGGAATGGTTGCATCATGTACTAGGTCAATTGGCTGGGCAAAATAAAGGGAGAAATCAAATCCTAGTTTGAAAGTCAAACGCCAATTTGAAAAAGTCAAACGGCAAGTTTGCTTGGTGGAGGGAGAGTAGGAAACCTACTTGGGGAGGAGTTCCTCTCCCTCCACCCGCCGGCCAAGGAGGCCGACTTGGGGGAGGACTCCCTCCTCCCAAGCCGCGCCCTCCCACCTATATAATGAGGGGCAGGGCTTCCCCTCTTCCCTACACCCAACTCACCCAAAACCATAGCCCTAGCCGCCGGCCTCCTCCAAGTCGCCGCCGCCTCCTAGGGTTTCTCCAACTCGCTGAGTTGGGGCTTCCCCAAGCCCTAGCCGCCGGAAAATCTCCCCCTTGGTGCCTCTAAACCCTAGATCACCAAGGCCTCTCTCATAGTCCACCATACTCGCTCCGGCTTAAGGCGAAGCCCTGCGAGATCTCCCCTCTACTTCCGGTACCACGCTATCGTGCTGCCGGAATCGCGAGGAGAGTACTACAACCTCCGCTGCCTGCTGGAACAAGGGAGAGGAAGGTCTTCATAGAGTACCGAACGTGTGACCGACTGCGGAAGTGCTGCCGGAACGCAGCGCCGGAAGGACCGTCTACATGATCTTGAGATCGGCAAGAGTACGACTACATCACCCACGAGAATCTGCTCTCGTTAACCGCTTTGGAATCTTCGAGGGTGAGTTCCTCTATCGACTCGTTGCTACAATCTAGTAGATAGATCTTGGCTTGTTTGTTTGCATGCGGTAGAAATTTTTTGTTTTCCATGCTACGAACCCCTACAGTGGTATCAGAGTCGTGTCTATATGGAGATCTGTTGCACGAGTAGAACACAATGGTCATTGTGGGCGGTGGTGCTTTTATTATCAATTGCTTTTTGTGTACTTTGCATCTTGCGGTATGATGGGATGAAGCGGCCCGGGCTAACCTTACATGACATCGTTCATGAGACTTGCTCCACGCTCAACATGCAACTTGTATTGCATAAGTGGCTTTGCAGGTGCCTGTCTCTCCCATCATAGTATAGATCCAATTTACAACGGGCACTTGATAGTTCAAACATCAATGTTGTGGTTCTTGTTCGTAAGTTAGATCGACACTTATTGAAAGCCCCAAACCACGTAAAATATGCAAAGAAAATTAGAGGCGTCTAACTTTGTTTTGCAGGGGTGTGCTGTGATGTGATATGGCCATGATTGTGATTATATTTGATGTATGCAATGTTCCTTATTGTAAGTTGGCAACCGGCAGGAGCCATATGCTTGTCTTTAAATTCTGTTAAGACCCGCGTGTCTATTCAAAGTAGTTGTAATAGTTGGAGCTGGTGGACGACAACCATGAAACGACGCCATTGACCTTGACGCTATACCGGTGATGATGGAGATCATGTTCGTGCTTGAAGATGGAGATCGGAAGCACAAGAAGAAAGGCCATATCATATCACATATTATGAATTGCATGTGATGTTAATCCTTTATGCATCTTGTATTGCTTAGTTAACGATGGTAGCATTATAAGATGATCCCTCAAGCACATAAATTTCAAGTTTTAAAGTGTTCATCCTTAGTAAGCATCGTTGCTAAAGCTCGTTGTTTCGAAGCACCACGTGATGATCGGGTGTGTTAGATTATGCGAGTGTATACAACGTGAGCAAGCCAGATTTGCTCATGCAGAAGCTAAGGTTTGATCTTGACGAGCCTAGCATGTACAGACATGGTCTCGGAACACGGATCACCGAAAGGTAAAGCATGAGTCATATAGTAGATATGATGAACATGTTGATTGTTCGCCATTGAAGCTACATCAACTCTCATGATGATCGGTTTTGATGTGGTGGATTTGGTTCGTGTGATCACTAAAACAATGTGAGGGATATTGTTTTGAGTGGGAGTTCACCTAGATTAATTTAACTATTATTAGAACTCAATTTGTCATAAACTTAGTCTAAACTATTGCAAATATGTTGTAGATCAATGGCGGCCTCTACCATCAATTTTAATGCGTTCCTAGAGAAAGAAAAGTTGAAAAACAATGGAAGCAACTTTGCGGATTGGTTCCGCAATTTGAGGATTGTCCTCAATGCTGGTAATTTGACCTATGTGCTGGATGCACCGCTGGGTGACCCGCCTGCAGCTGTGCTACCGATGAAAATGTTTACCTCACTCGGAAGAATCAGTACTCCACAGTTCAGTGTGCTATCTTGTATGGTTTGGAATCGGAGCTTCAGAAAAGGTTTGAGAACCATGACCCACATGATATTGTCCGTGAACTCAAAATGATATTTGAGGCTCACGCGGCAGTTGAGAGTTATGAGGCTTCTGAAAAGTTCTTTAACTGCAAGATGGAAGAGGGCAGCTCCGTCAGTGAGCACGTGTTTAAGATGTCTGGGCACGCAAACAAACTCAAAAGCTTGGGTATAGTGATTCCTAATGCTTTGGGGATTTACCGTGTCCTCCAATCACTGCCACCAAGTTACAAGAACTTTGTGATGAACTACAATATGCAAAACATGAACAAGACGTTGCCAGAACTCTTCTCCATGTTGAAATCTGCAGAAGTGGAGATCAAGAAAGAGCATCAAGTGTTGTTGGTCAATAAGACCACCAAATTCAAGAAAGGCAAGTCTAAGCAAAAAGGAAACTTCAAGAAGGGTGGTAAGAAAGTTGCCACACCGACGAAGAAGACCAAGGCTGGACCTAAGCCTGATACTGAGTGCTTTTACTCCAAGGGAGAGGGTCACTGGAAGCGGAATTGCCCAAAGTACTTGGCGGATTTGAAGAACGGCAACATCAAGAAGAAAGGCATATCCGATATACATGTTATTGATGTGTATCTCACTAGTACTTGTAGTAGTGTCTGGGTATTTGATACTGGTTCGGTTGCTCATATTTGTAACTCGAAACAGGTGCTGCAGAATAAACGGAAGCTAGCGAAGAACGAGGTGACGATGCGCGTTGGAAATGGATCAAAGGTTGATGTGATCGCGGTCGGCACGCTACCTCTTCATCTACCATCGGGATTAGTTTTATACTTAAATAATTGTTATTTGGTGCCTGCGTTGAGCATGAACATTATATCTGGATCATGTTTGTTGCGAGACGGTTACTTGTTTAAGTCCGAGAATAATGGTTGTTCGATTTATATGAGTAATATGTTTTATGCACATGCACCTTTGATAGATGGTCTATTCTTATTGAATCTCGATAGTGGAAATACACATATTAATAACATTGAAGCTAAACGTTTGAAATTGAGCGATAACTCGACCTATATGTGGCACTGTCATCTCGGTCACATTGGAGTCAAGCGTATGAAGAAACTCCATTCCGATGGACTTCTTGAATCACTTGATTTCGAATCACTTGAAAGATGTGAAGCATGTCTGATGGGTAAAATGACTAAGACTCCATTTTCTGGTATGATGGAGCGAGCTACGGACTTGTTGGAAATCATACATACCGATGTGTGTGGTCCAATGAGTGTAGCATCGCGCGGTGGTTATCGTTATGTTCTTACCTTCACGGATGACTTGAGTAGATATGGGTATATCTATTTCATGAAACATAAGTCCGAAACTTTCGAGAAGTTTGAGGAATTTCAAAGTGATATAGAGAATCAACGTAACAAGAAGATTAAATTTCTACGATCTGATCATGGAGGTGAATATCTAAGTTACGAGATTGGCGAGCATTTGAAGAAATGTGGAATACTTGCACAATTGACACCGCCGGGAACACCACAGCGTAATGGTGTGTCCGAACGTCGTAATCGAACTCTCTTAGATATGGTTCGTTCTATGATGTCACTTACAGATTTACCGCTATCGTTTTGGGGTTATGCATTAGAAACAACCGCATTCACTTTAAATAGGGCACCGTCTAAATCCGTTGAAACGACACCGAATGAATTATGGTTTATGAAGAAACCTAAACTGTCGTTCCTTAAAGTTTGGGGCTGCGAAGCCTATGTAAAGAAGTTACAGCCAGACAAGCTTGAACCCAAAGCGGAAAAATGCGTCTTCATAGGATACCCTAAGGAAACTATTGGGTATACCTTTATCATAGATCCGAGGGCAAAATCTTCGTTGCCAAGAATGGATCCTTTCTAGAGAAGGAATTTCTCCCGAAAGAAGTGACTGGAAGGAAAGTAGAACTCGACGAGGTTGTTGAACCTTCTCTCGAACTTGAGAGTAGCGCAGCACCGGAAGTAGTTCCAGTGGCGCCTACACCAATAAGAGAGGAAGCTAATGATGATGATCATGAAACTTCGGTTGAAGTTGCTACAGAACCTCGCAGGTCAACGAGAACTCGTACCACTCCTGATTGGTATGATCCCGTTATGAGTGTCATGTTGGTGGACAACACCGATGACCCTACGACATATGAGGAAGCGATGATGAGCCCAGATTCCAATAAATTGCAAGACGCCATGAAATCCGAAATTGGATCCATGTATGAAAACCAAGTATGGACTTTGGTGGAATTACCGGATGGCCGGAAGGCTGTCGAGAACAAATGGATTTTCAAGAAGAAAACAGATGATGATGGTAATGTTACTGTCTATAAAGATCGACTTGTCGCAAAAGGGTTTCGACAAATTCAAGGAGTTGACTACGATGAGACTTTCTCACCAGTAACGAAGCTAAAGTCTGTGAGGATTATGTTAGCAATCGCTGCATATTATGATTATGAGATATGGCAGATGGATGTCAAAACAGCGTTCCTCAATGGATACATTGATGAAGAGTTGTATATGATGCAACCCAAAGGTTTTGTCGATCCTAAATATGCTAACAAGGTGTGCAAACTTCAAGGTCCATGTATGGATTGAAGCAAGCATCCCGAAGTTGGAATCAATGTTTTGATAAAGTAATCAAAAGCTTTGGTTTTATACAAACTTATGGAGAAGCTTGTATTTACAAGAAAGTGAGTGGGATCTCTGTAGCATTCTTAATACTATATGTAGATGACATATTGTTGATTGGGAATGATGTAGAACTTCTTAATAGTGTCAAAGAATATTTGAATAATAGTTTTTCAATGAAAGATCTTGGCGAAGAAGCTTACATATTAGGCATAAAGATTTATAGAGATAGATCGAGACGCCTAATTTCATTGTCACAAAGTACATATTTGGACAAAGTTCTAAAGAGGTTTGGAATGGAAGATAGCAAGAAAGGGTTCTTGCCCATGTTGACCAATACGACCTTGAGTAAAACTCAAAGTCCTGCAACGGCAGAAGATAGAGAAAGGATGAGTAAGACTCCCTATGCCTCAGCCATAGGATCTCTAATGTATGTCATGCTATGTACTAGACCCGACATTGCATATGCTGTTAGTTTGACTAGCATATATCAAAGTGATCCAGGAGTGGATCATTGGACAGCGGTCAAAAACATCCTTAAGTACTTGAGAAGAACTAAGGATATGGTTCTGTCTTATGGAGGTGATGAACATCTCGTTGTTAATGGTTACACCGATGCTAGTTGGAACACTGATCCGGATTATTCTAAATCTCAATCTGGATATGAATTTACTTTGAATGGTGCAGCAGTTAGCTAGAGGAGTGCAAAGCAAAGCGTTATGGCGAGATCTTCAACTGAATCGGAATACATAGCTGCTTCAGAGGCTTCACAAGAAGCGATATGGATGAAGGAGTTCATTACAGAGCTCGGCGTGGTTCCAAGTGCGCTGGACCCAATGTCTATATACTGTGATAACATGGGCACCATAGCCAATGCGCAAGAACCAAGGTCACACAAGAAGCTGAAGCACATCAAGCTACGTTTTCACGCTATTCGAGAACATGTCCAAGATGGTGACATAAAGATTTGCATAGTACACACAGATCTGAATGTGGCGGATCCGTTGACTAAACCTCTCCCGAGGGCAACACATGACCAACACCAAACTGCCATGGGTGTTCGGTATATTACCATGTAATCTAGATTAATTGACTCTAGTGCAAGTGGGAGACTGTTGGAGATATGCCTTAGAGGCAATAATAAATGTAGTTATTATTATATCTTTGTGTTTATGATAAATGTTTACATTCATGCTATAGCAGTATTAACCAGAAACATTAATACTTGTGTGATTTGTAAACTAAATTAGAGTCCCTAGTAAAGCCTCTTTATAATACTAGCTTGTTGATTAATAGATGATCATGGTTTCTTGATCATGAACATTTGAGATGTTGTTAATAACAAGGTCATATCATTAGGAGAATGATATGATAGACATACTCCTATAGATAAGCGTAGCATAAATATCAAGTCATTTTAATAGTTCAATTGCTATAAGCTTTCTGATACATAGTAACCTAATTCCTTCGACCATGAGATCATGCTTATCACCATCACCGGAAGGATGCTTTGATGACATCAAACACCACACCATAACTGGGTGGCTATAAAGATGGCATTGAGTGTTCGGAAAGTATGGGTTGAGACACATGGATCAAGAGTGGGATTTGTCCATCCATATGACAGATAGATATACTCTGGGCCCTCTCGGTGGAATGTCATCCAATTATCATGCAAGCATGTGACTGGCTCACAAGGGATCACATACCACGGGAACGAGAAAAGAGTACTTATCGGTAACGAGGTTGAACTAGGTATGCAGAGATACCGACGATCAAAACTTCGGATAAGTAAACTATCGTGAGACAAAGGGAAATTGGTATCGTATGTAAGTGGTTCATTCGATCGCAAAGTAATCATAGAAATATGTGGGAGCCATATGAATTTCCAGATTCCTCTATTGGTTATTGATCGGAGAAGTGTCTCGATCATGTCCGCATAATTCACGAACCGTAGGGAGACACACTTAAGGATTCGATGTTGTTGAGTAGTTATGGAATGATGAGAAAGAGACCGAATGTTGTTCGGAGTCTCGGATGGGATCCGGGATATCACGAGGAGATCGGAATGGTCCGGCGAATAAGATTCATATAAGGAAAGTCATGTTTCGGAGTTGGGGAATGATTCCGGTGTTTTCATCGGGAATGTTCTAGAAGGGTCCGGAAGGTCCGGCACTCCGGAGGGGAAGGGTACATGAATGTGTCATGACAATATGGAATGGTTGCATCATGTACTAGGTCAATTGGCTAGGAAAAATAAAGGGAGAAATCAAATCCTAGTTTGAAAGTCAAATGCCAATTTGAAAAAGTCAAACGGCAAGTTTGCTTGGTGGAGGGAGAGTAGGAAACCTACTTGGGGAGGAGTTCCTCTCCCTCCACCCGCCGGCCAAGGAGGCCGACTTGGGGGAGGACTCCCTCCTCCCAAGCCGCGCCCTCCCACCTATATAATGAGGGGCAGGGCTGCCCCTCTTCCCTACACCCAACTCACCCAAAACCATAGCCCTAGCCGCCGGCCTCCTCCAAGTCGCTGCCGACTCCTAGGGTTTCTCCAACTCGCTGAGTTGGGGCTTCCCCAAGCCCTAGCCACCGGAAAATCTCCCCCTTGGTGCCTCTAAACCCTAGATCACCAAGGCCTCTCTCATAGTCCACCATACTCGCTCCGGCTTAAGGCGAAGCCCTGCGAGATCTCCCCTCTACTTCCGGTACCACGCTATCGTGCTGCCGGAATCGCGAGGAGAGTACTACAACCTCCGCTGCCTGCTGGAACAAGGGAGAGGAAGGTCTTCATCGAGTACCAAACGTGTGACCGACTGCGGAAGCGCTGCCGAAATGCAGCGCCGGAAGGACCGTCTACATGATCTTGAGATCGGCAAGAGTACGACTACATCACCCACGAGAATCTGCTCTCGTTAACCACTTTGGAATCTTCGAGGGTGAGTTCCTCTATCGACTCGTTGCTACAATCTAGTAGTAGATCTTGGCTTGTTTGTTTGCATGCGGTAGAAATTTTTTGTTTTCCATGCTACGAACCCCTACAAGGACTATGTTTTATCTTGCTATTTTGGTGATGATGACAATCTCACTTGTGATCTAACTGTGTGCTTGAGTTTCAGATTATTTGCTTTTGATGGAACTTATGGAGTGTGTGGATGCTCTTCTTGGGATCTCGTGAAGACGACGGTCTTGTGTTTTTCTCTTTCTCTCATTTTATTGCTTTAGATCGCCGTACTATCAAGAGGGGGTCCACCTTGGGAGGCTTTGGGGAATCATATGTTTTTGCACAAACCATATATGCACCGCCACAACCATCCTATTTCTCAGCGAGATAGCGTGTTTCTGATAAGTTGGTGCAGTTTTTGTCTGATCGGAACTTCCGGCCAGGCGCCGAAAGTTCCGCTCAGGGCTCTCTGTGGGTTGGATCTGGGATTATTTCCGGTCCAACTTCCGATGGCAGTTCCGGCTAGAGTTCAGAACTCTCTGTTTTGTAATGTTCTATTTGGTGGAACTTCCATCGGAAGTTCCGACCACAGGAACTTCCTTTGATTTTCCACTGAGACCTTGAGCGGAACTTCCGCCCAGGCATTGGAACTACTGATCAGGCATTGTTTGCGACCTAGTTGTTCCGCTCCAAGTTTCGCTCAGGATCAGTACACTTCTTTTTGCAAGTGTTCTATTTGACGGAACTTGGGCCGGTACTTGCGTCGAAAGTTTCACCAGAACTTCCGGTCATTCTGACCGGAACTTCCGGTCGAGCTTTGGAGCGTGCGTCAACGGTCTTAGTACCGTTGGAGCAGCGCTGGGCAGAACTTTTGGTCTCTTATCAGAACTTCCGGTGAGGTTGCGAACAGCCCACCGGTTTAGTTTGGAGGGGGCCTATTTAAGGCGCCCTCCTTCTTTCTCCTACCTAACTCTTCAATTTTATCTCTCCTCCATTAATACTAGAGCTTCACCTTACTAGATCTCTCTCCCTAGCCACTCAAATCACTTGATATTTTGAGAGGTGACCTAGATCTACACTTCCACCAAAGAAGATTTGATTCCCCCCACCTATCCTTTGTGGATCTTGTTACTCTTGGGTTCCTTGGAACCCTAGACGGTGTAGGACATCCTCGGAGCTAAGGGCATGTGTTTTAAAGCTCCATGGTGTCGTTGAGGGCCTCCAATTGAGTTGTGGAGCTTCCCCCTCAACCTTGTTGTAAAGGTTTCGGTTGGCGCCTTCAAGGTCACTGGTTAGTTGATTGTGAGGCCTCCTTTGTGGGGGAGCTCACCGGAGAAGAAGGTGAGGCCTTTGTGGCACTCGGGTGACCTTGTGTGGCCCTGACAACTCTCCAACATAGACCTAGCTTCCTTGAAAGTGAACTACGTGAATTACATCTCCGTGTCCCCGCTCCGGTTATCTCGTTCCTTACCTTTACTACTTGCAATTTATCGTTCTTGTGCTTGTTGTTAGTTCTCTAGCATATAGGTTGTTCACCTAGTTGCATATTTAGAGAACTTATCTTGTTGCCAAGCCTAAAATTGAGTAACAAAATAAAATTTGGTAGTCGCCTATTCACCCCTTCTCTAGTCGATTCAAAGTCGGTACTTTCAGCAGTGAAGAAGGAACGCATGTCATAGCTGATGAATTCGCCTCCATTATCGCACTGTACACCGCAAATGACAACGTTGAACTGAGTTTTCAAAAATGAGAAAAAGCGTTGGAGAGTGAGAGAGGTGTCGGATTTTTGCTTCATGGGAAAGTCCACGAATAATACGAATAATCATCTAAGACAACAAGGTAGTATTTATAACCAAAATAACTCGATACCGGCAAGGTCCAAAGATCACAATGAATAAACTGAAATGGGGCCGTAGTAAAACAAGGTTGGCGACCTAATTGGCATGCCTCACATAGATTAGACAATTTGGTGGTCTTATTACATGATTGGAGAAAATCAGGGGAAATTTTGGAGAGATTGTTGTGGCTGGGGTGACCAAGCTGGCGATGCCATAGATCCCTCGTGGTGGAGACGGAAAATGATGAAGCTGGAAGTGTTGAATCACCGATGAAGGGGTAGAGATCCCCACGACTATTGGACCTCAGAAGAAGACGCCCCGTTACCAAATCCTTCACAGAAAATACAAATGGGTCAAATGCTATAATGCACCAATTATCGGTTGTGAATTTGCAAACAGAGGTCAGATTCTTAATGACGGCGTGACATACAAGAATATGGTTAAGAGAAAATGGGTACGGAGAAAAAGAAGCGGACCCGATGGAGTAAATGGGGAGTTTCGACCCACTGCCAACAACAATACTTTTAGAATCAATGCTCTAAGCGGAATGGGACGAGTCGAGGATACCTAGGTTATTGGCGACTTGCGTGGTGGCTCCAGAGTCCATGATCCACTCTGGCATGGGGTGCGGGGTGGTGTTACTTGGCACCGTCTAGAACATGGCGGAGTAGTCGAATGTCTGCGTTGCCGGTGGCGTGTACACGTGCTGCATCGGAGGTGCAGTGTTGGTGGAGTACATCACATGGTATGCCTGTGATTGCATGCCGAGACGGGGGTCGAGGATGCCTGTGGAGTTCGGCGCCACCTAGTGAGGACGTTGTTGTTGTTGCTGCTGGGCATAGGGGGCACCACCGTACCCCTGGTTCTGCTGGCACCCCTGGTTCTGGTACCCTTGGTTGCCATAACCGGGATTGTACCCGTCGTGTCCGCCCTGATTTCCACGTCTGCGACCGTGGCCGTTGCGGCCGCCACGGTCGCCGCCTCCCTTGAAGTCGTCGTGGTTGAAGCCACCGTTGTTGTAGACGCCATCATGCTGCTGGCTGTAGCCCTGGGCCCCGCCACCGCGCCCTCGCTGCTGGCTGTAGCCACCACACCCTCCCATGGGGAAGAGTCTAGCCGGATGGCCAGGTTCACCGCATGTGTAGCAGTTGCCGAAGAAGCGGAATCCGCTGTTGCCGTTGTTGGCAGAGTTGACATTGAGGATCTGTAGCGGCGTGGCCTTTTCCTTGGACTTGATCTTCACCTCAGCGATTTGAAGCCTCGATTGGGCCTGCATGAAGGAGGGGAACGGCTTCAACGACTCCAGGAGCTCACCTTGGGTCTTGTATTTCTCGCTGAGGTCGTCGATGAGGCGCATGGTACGCTTCTTGTCCGTGACAGGGGCGCTGACGTCACTCATCTGATCGGAAATGCTCTTGAGGGTGCGACAGTAAGCGACAATCGACATGTCGCCCTGGGAGATGCTCTGAAACTCCTTGTCGAGGAGGATCTCACGGGCCTCCGCGTTCTCCGTGAAGAAGTGCTGCAACTTTTTCCAGGCGGTGAACGCCGTGCTGTCCTCCACCAGGATCACGTGCTGGAGCTCGTTAGAGATGGTGGTGTAGATCCACAACACAATTTCGACGTCGGTGGTCCGCCACTCCTCGGTGTCAAGGTGCGGCGAAGTCTCCCCCTCCACGTGTTCACGTGCGTTGTACTTGGAAAGCACGAACATGAACATATTTCTCCACTTGTGATAATTGTCGGCGGCTGCATCTAGGTGAAACTTGATGTATCGGGTGATGTCAACACCGTTTGTAGTGGGGGAGAAGGAAGAAGTTGAACGTTGGCTAGTTGTGATGAGAGGGGAAGAGAATCAGCGACGCCATCGTCGAGAGCACTGGAGGTCTGGGATGCGGTAGCCATGGGGAAGGAAGAGAGGAGGAAAGCTCGGATACCAAGAAAGATAACACAATTCACCCACACCACTCAACTATCATTGATCTAGTGCCGCACATAAATATACACGAAGGGTGAACGTGCCTAGCGCACGGAACAGATCGTGGCGTCTTAGTCGCCCACGTCCCTACTGACTAGGTCTACCTATTACAAAGTTTGTACACAACACAACGGTCATAAGACACATAGGTTCTGCGGACTACACATATAATTCAACACTTTGGAGTATCTTATTAGAGGGCATTTCAGGAATCAGCAAGAAGCAAGGATGAATGATATTAGAGAGGTGATCCTGACTACCACCCGGTACATATGGTTCATCAGACGACAAAAGTATATGAGGAACCAACTCAACCCCTGGTACAAGTTGTAATGTCAATCAAAGTTCTCGCTGCAAATTTTATCCGAGTTGCTAACCCAAAGCAAAGAGAAAAGGAGAGCAGTTGGGTGAAGGCAAAACGAGGGCTTTGTTAGAGTGAATGTTGATGCGAGGTTTTATATCAATCAAAGGAAAAGGACTACATGAGCTGTTATTGGATATGAGAGGAAATTTTGTTGCGGCTAGCAACAATAATGTCGACTATGCTCTCGATGCTGCAACTTGTGAGGCAATGGCTGTAAGAGAAGGTTTTTATTTGTCCAACCAAGTTGGGTTCAATAGGATTATTGTCCAATCTGGCCGTTTGGAGATTATCAATTCTTTGGAAGAGGGTGGATACACAGCCATAGCTGCTGCACCGATCCTTCTAGACATCTACATTCACGCATCTAGTTTCTCCAAAGTAGAATATCATCATGTTCCTAGAAATGCCAATAGTGTAGCTCATGCTTTAGCTAAAGAGTGTGGTAATCAACCAAATGTTTGTGTTGAGGATCCACCTGGTTTTATTGTTCCTTTACTGATTGATGATGTAAGTATGCTTTAAATTAATAAAGTTCATAGCAGGACTCAGTTTCCGTAAAAAAACACTGAATTAGGGTCAGTGAACCAGGTCATACAACAAAACATCGTTTGGTCACACTTCGTCTTATACTACTGAAGATAATCGGGTAGGATACACTAGCGCAAATCAAAATTTTCTACCGCGTAAACCAGGAATACTGTTGTCATAGATCACGGGATTACCACTAGACGCGCAGTTGCGGAATTGATGAAGCGCGTCGAGGCAGTGCAGACGATCTACGTCTCCTCCTTGTTCTCGTCCCACGAGCAGCTCCCCTTGCGCGGCTCGTCCAAACGCTACAGATGCAGCGCCTCCGAGGTATCCACACGTACAGGGTGGAAGCATCAGACGCCGGACTGTTAGGTCCGCGCGCGACACAGGCGTGAGGAGTGGCGGCTGGGTGGAATGATCTCTGGTCTAACCCTGGCCAGCTCGCCCCACCCTCTCTTATATAGGCGTCCCTAGTGGGCTTCTACATTAGCAGCCCATTAGTACCCTAAGACTGGTCTAATTCGGATCCAATCCTCATTAGGCTTCCAGCCCCTTAAGTGTGTGACCCTATAGGTTCATATGCGTATAGACATGACACGAATACACTTATTATGTCAATAGTTGGTAACGGCCTCTAGCAAGACGTGCCAACTCCTAAACGCATACAAAGATCATATCGGACGAACCATCACAAGGTTTAGTACATGTCTTTCCCTTTGCCTCATGATATTTGGTCTAGCTCTAAGCTGACCTCCATTTCTCGATACTGCGATTCGGAATCCCTTTACTAGGTTAACTCTTAACCATATGTAGCACGACCATGCATTTCTGGATCCGATCACTCGAGGGGCCCAGAGATATCTCTCTCAAGTAGAGATGGGCAAATTCCATCTTGATTGACCATGCCTTGCAGCATGCTTCAGGACAAACCCAAAATCTTCCTTTATAACTACCTAGTTACGGTGCAGCGTTTGATAGTCCCAAAGTAGGTCGATCCACATCTCAAGTACATGCGACAATCTCAGGTCTAAGGACAAAACGTACACGATGTGTAGAGAGAGAACTGCAACTAATTGCCAGTCTCAGGTTGGGTCAGTCCAACCCCATGTTCATAACATGTGTCCACATCATTGGTTTGACATCTCCATGTCTATGACTTGCGAAACATAGTCATCAACCAATCGATGTGCTAGTCTAATATTCACGTGTATCCTCACATGAACTCCGACTAGGGACAACTCTTAAATAACCATACAAGTAAAGAGTTTTACAAACAATTCACATAATTGCCAATCAATACAAGTTGCCTGATATGGATATTTAAGGAACATTACAATAACTCATGGATACATATGAAATATAATCATCTCTATGATTGCCTCTAGGGCATATTTCCTTCAACTACATCATAGTTGAGATTCATTGACTTGATGATGGCTGATTTTGGGTGACTATGTGAAATGGACACGTGGACCCTTAGTCATATGATGGGTCCAACATGTGGGTGACTCAACTAATACACTGGATTGGAAGTATTGTTTTATCAATCAATGCTATAATGTATTTATAGTAACAAATAGTAGACAGTAAAAAATAGATAAATTGTCTCCAACGATTATAAAATAAAGTCTAAAAAAACGAGCAAAATCTTAGAATTTTCAAACTCCTCTTATTTCATGACACAATCTTATATTTCCTAGGGTTGCAGGGGCAGGGTCCGCGTAAGCCCACAAAACGAGACATTTAATATAAACTGCACTACATATAGCGATAGGATCGATTTTAACTTGTACCATACAATACGTGAGCTTAGGCAAAAAAACCTGCCCGCAAACCCGTCCCGCTTGTAGCCCTAATATTTTCTTTGTCCGGAAATAAGTGACCCAGATTTATCTAGTTTTACATCTATCTTAACGCATTATTATGTGTGGATATATGTAAATCTAGATAAATCTGACACAATCGGTTTTCTATAAGTACTTTTTTTCTTGAAGGCATCAACGTCCCCGTGTAATAAAATGATAGCAAATGCACAGATCTGGATCAAGTTAATAACGAGCTCTGGACGTATATATATTCACCGAAATGGAACATCACATGGGTGAATGAATGAAGAAAAGAAAAAAGAAGGAAAACTTATTACAGCTTATCATTTCTGCAAGGCACTTATCTGATTGCATTAGTATAGATCTGAAGACGGGACAAAAACAAATAATAATCAGAGAGAGCACCCAGGCCACCACCACAAGGAGAAAAAAACATAACGAGTGGTTGGAATTGGAACACGACGAGCGCGGCGGCGCCAAGAGTCAGTGCGTGCACCGTGATCTCTGGAATCTGAGCCGTCGGTTCTTGAGATCGAACTCCCACAGGTGCTCCTGCTGCAGGATGTTGCCGATGACGGAGACCCCGGGCCAGGGCCCCTCCTGCACGCCGATGCACTTGACCCCGGGCGCCGCGTCGATCACGTAGCTCTTGCCCGGCGGCTCCAGCCGCGCCTTGCCGGCGAAGTGCACGGCCAGCTTCGGCACGTCCACGTCGATGTCCTCGCCCGTCGTCGGCGACGTCCAGTTGTAGCAGTACTCGAAGGGGTCCAGGATGACCCTTGGTATCCCCACGAGCTTCTTGCTGAGGGCGGCCACGACGGCGCGGTATGCCGGCTTGGCGAGCACGGTGAGGCTGGTGCCGGAGTCGAGGATGACGCCGCCGCCCGTTTCGACGTCCCAGACGGTGCGCGGGATCTTGAGGAACTCTCCGGCGACGGAGATGGCCTTCACTGAGACGTCGTAGAACGGGCGCATCCGGGTGTCGAGCACCAGCGGCGTCTCCCGCGCGCGGGGCGGCGCCCGCGCGGTGGGGCAGGAAGAGGGAGAGGAAGAGGAAGTGGAGTAGACGGCGGGGTTGGGGCCGAAGGTGAGGTAGCTGGTTGCGTTGCGGGGGGAGAGGTGGTCGACGAGGCAGTAGGAGAAGCGGCCGCCGAAGCGGGAGGCGGCGTGGGAGGCGAAGGAGATGTCGCTGTAGCCGAGGCTGAGGACGCCGTCGGAGGCCGCGAAGCTGGGCCCGCTGTAGGAGCTGCTGCAGCCCAGCACGAGTCCCTTGAGCTTGGTCTTCCTCGCCTTGGGCCCCGACAGCGCGATCGTCGCCGACTCCGTGCCCACCGTGCCGCGCGCCGCCGACCCGTCCTTGTACCTGCACGCGCGAAATGCGGGAGGGGTTAGTTTACGTGCTCGTGCATGGCACATGGCGCGATTCGAGGATCTCTCTCGAGCAAGGATTCAACTGCCTCTGTTTCGGTTAGTTAGTGCCGCTTAATTATAATAGTAACGGAAAAAGAATATTGCAGATTATTACAGCTGGTTTCATAATAATGTACTACTCTCGTCGTCGTCAAAACATCTCCTGATTACCAGGTTTGACCCAGCGGCACTGCCTCTGCCTGTCCACGAGAACCGAGCAATTTCCACTACTACTCCATTTACAAGCAAGTCCTCTGGGGCACAATCATTAAACATGTGGAAAGGGTAATGCCTTTCCATGAACTGTATCGCAAAGAACACAGGAAGTGGACCTCTCCTCTCACACACACGGCAGTACAGAGATGTCCTACCTTCACCAGTGTTTACTATTTGGCGACCGCCAGATTGGCGAGCAGCCGCTCGTATGTGCATTTGAGCTGGAGGATCAACTACTACTTTATTTACTCCGGTCAAAACAGGTACAGTCAAGGTCTCCCAGGGAACACTCTGGACTACTCCTAGAGCTGATAGAGCATTTGACTTTTGAACGGTGGATAGGATAGAAAAAACCCTGTAGAAAACATGGTTTATATGCAGGCAGCGAAGCGAGGATTGGCAGCAAAAACTGAGACCAAACGTCATGTTTCAGAAAGAAAAGGGTTGGGCACGCCATGTCTGTCCCCTTTTACAAACAGGCACGCAGGCAGCGGAACGTGATTAGCAGTACAAGAACAGTCTACAAGCTGCCCATAAGGACACCATATGGGTGTGCGTGCGTGCTCGCCGCTGTTTTGGCCGTTTAGCGATACTCAATGTAGCGCTCAGTACACTTATTTGTTATGGAATTGTTAGACAAATTTGTTATCGTACCGTTTGTTACAGTGCCTGCCTGCGTGCTTGGGACTAAAAGCATCCCGATGGGTGATTTTCTCCTTGATGATTCTTTTTTGGTGTGCCCCCTTTCCTAAGGAATATGTTGGGTGACCTGACACACACACACACAGACACTGATGGAGTACAACCCAATCCACCGTCGCACATGACGAAGCCGGGTGGTGGCAGTAGTGGTGGTATGCTGCAACTGGTTCGCTAGTTGCTACCGCCGCGCCGCTCTGGGACGGAGCTGCTAGCTGTTCTTCCCCTTAAACAAGGGTTGCCTTGCCTTGCCAGGCCGCCTAGATAGGAACACCCGGCAGCGTGCACATGCCGCCAGAGCCCACACCGATAATCGCACACACGCACAGAGACGCAAAAACTAGATTGCCTGCGCGCCTGCGCGACATGGGAGAGAGAAGATGCGCGCGGCCCCTTTCCTGGCCGGCGCGGCGCGGCGCGGCGCTGCTGGGATCCAATGCCATATGCACGCATGTGATCCCAGCCAGCCGCCGAGAGTTTCCATCGTCATCGTCGCCTTCCAGAGCAGAGTGACGATGGCGCGCGCCATGTCGTCAGTGTGCGTGCGTGCGGTGTGTCCGCGACAGCCTCCTCAATGGAAGAAAGCGCGATCGAGTCTGGGCTAGCCGCATTAACTGTGCTCCCCGAGAAAGCGACGATGGGATCGATCGAGAAGCAGCGGCGGCGAATCGATCAGCGCTTCATCAAATGGAAAAGAAGAAGAGCTCAATCAGAGGAACATCTCCATCACAGGAAGGAGTAGCAGTAGCGCTCCGGCACCGGGATTACCACATTTATACTACGAGAAGGGACGACGTCGACCTACTTACTTGGCCCAGCCAATCAATGCCCTTCTCTGCCACTACTAGTACTAGTCTCTACCAGTACCAGTGTGGCGAGGCAGGCCGGAGCAGGGCCGGCTGCTTCTGCGTGTGCATCAATGGCATGCACCGCATTTAAATCAGACGGCCCCTCCGATCCGGCATTGCTCGTTGCAAATTGCAGTCGCCCTCGCGCTGCTGCTGCGACTGCGAGATCCGGCTCACTCGCCCACCAACCAGACCACTAATGGCGGCTCCTGCCTCCTCCTCCTCCTGCTGCTGCTGCTGCCGCGAGCGCCTCATCAATGCCAGGACCCCAATTAACGCCATCCCACCCAGATCGAGTCATCGATGGATGACCAATTAACGCGCGAGTGGAGATTTTAGCACTGCTGCTTCGCTAATTGGTTGAGGCAGGAGCTAGTAGTACAGGTCAAGTGCGGGATGAGGCTGGCGTTTGTCTGAAGGCTCCGGGGGAAGGAAATGCGAATGCGAATCACGACTCACGAGCGAGGGTGTGGAGCACTGACCGGTAGTCGTAGGCGCAGGCGGTGCCGGGCGTGGGGCAGGTGGCCAGGGAGAAGGGGAGGGACTTGATGCAGGTGTCCGACGCGCACGAGATGGGCGCCCACGTCCTCGACTTCTCCGGCCGGAACGCGCGCCCCGCCGCCGACGACGACGAGTAGCGCGAGTGCGAGGAGGAGGAGTTGGACGAGGCCGGGCGGCGGCACTTCACCCAGGTCAGGTCGCTGCCGGTGTCGGCCACCAGCAGGAACGCCTGCGCCGGGGTGCCCACGCGGAACCGCGCGAAGTACTGCCCGATGCCCGTGTACGCGCCGGAGCCCAGCGGCATCGCGAACGCCGCCGCCGCCGCGGCAGACCCCGCCGCCGTCTCGCGCGTGCGCCGCCGCTCCGCCGCCGGCGCGCCGTCCGCTGTCAGTCGTAGGCGCGCGATGATGGTAGCCAGCCGGTAGCGGTTGCTGCGCGCTAGCTCGGGGAAGGAATACGACGCGAGGCGGAGCAGGTCGAACTGCGCCGACTTGCTCGCGCGGCCGCCGCTTGCGCTTGCGCCCGCCAAGAAGGCGACCACAAGCAGCAGGATCAGGCGGCGACCCGCCATTGTCGACGGCGCCGTCCGCTTCTTTGATCCGCACTTCCGCAGCTAGCTAGGCCGCCAACGCACTCTGCTTGTAGCCGACCGACCGGCGACCGTATGCGCCAAATACGCGCGCGCGCGCGCGTCTCCCGGCTCCTCGCGGCTATAGGCAAGCCGAGCTGCCTGCCGCTACGAGCGCCGCGGCGGTGATGGTGCTTTTTGTTTGAGCTCGAGTTTCGGGCTGCGTGTATGTATGCCGCTTTGGAGTGCGTATTTATCTTGCCCTCTTGCGTGGAGGAGGCAGCTTAGTACGAGTAGTTTAGTTTAGCTTAGTTTTTAGTTTTAGTTATTTGTTCAGGGTGGTGGTGTCTGTGCTGTGCGTAGGCCGGGCGGCACCTGCTGTGCTTGGCATGTTGGCTCCTGGTGGTGCGACGCGACGCGCCACTCTGCGCTTCAGGTTGTGCTATGTGCGCGTCTTGCTGGCCGGGAGTTGCAGGGTTGGATCAGCGGCCCCCTCAATGCTGGTGTTCAAAATACCAAAAGCTGGCAAGACCCTAAAATTACATCCTTGATGTTCCTCGCTTCGATCCGGTTTCTAGGCGGCACAGGCCAAACCCCTATCCCTCCCACCGCCGGCACACCTCCCTCCCCCTCCAACCCCTCGGCCCCGTTGGAGGATGCCACCGGGCAAAACTTGCATGGCGGATGTCAGTGGGGCTCATGATGTGGGTTTCCCACGGTGATTCAAATTGTGGCGCAGTGTGCTACCCTACGGTGAAGGATCCACCCATGACGGTGCCTCAAACCACACGACGTGTAAAGCCTGCTTTATCTCCCCCTAGTTTATGTGGCAACGTGGTGTGTACCAAGCGGAGCGACATGACCTCTACATGTCGTGACTCGTTCACCGGTGGTGCGGATCTGGCCCTCGATGGTGTGGTGAAGCGACAATCGGTCTCTCACGGCGGCTTTGGCTTGTCTAGGCTCTCCTGGTAAGGTGTAGGGCTCCGCGACTCCATACTTGGTTCCACCGTGGTAGGCTCAGGGCCAACGGGATTGATCGGCCCCCGTCTCCGGTTGATATGAACATAAGGGCAGTGGGTCGTCCAGCCGAGCCAGGGAATGAGAGGGTGAGAATGACAGTGAGTCTAGACTTCACTTGTTTTCAAGTCCAACAACATCGACGTCTATGGATGCAATTAAATTGCATAAGTGTTATGCTACAGTTCTTGTATCCCCTTCCCAGATGCTCTAAGGAAAACCCTAGGTCTGTGTAGTAAATATGCCCTAGAGGCAATCATGTATGATATATTAAGTGTATTCATACATTAAGGTTGTCCTTGTATAAACATTTGTATGTATTACCAAATATGTGATTCAGTTCTAGAATTATGTGCTCATATTGTTCATTCTGGATCGTCCTTAGTCGAACAGTTATGTTGGGCATGTGATGCAGTGAACCAGCATACCATGCATATTATAGTGCGCAAGTCGTTGACATAATACTCACGAAGTATCGTTTCATAAATATTACATCTCTCAGACTGATACAACAAAAATATTATGGATCCAAAACTTTACATGTTCATAAATATCAGTACAAAATATACATAAGATTTAATATCATCTTTGGTCTATCAAGGATTCATATTTGAATTTGAATGTCACCTAACTAGATTAACTATCAATGGCTCTAATAGACTTAGTTTCACTAGAGATCAATAACTTATTTAGGTAAATCTATGTGTGATCGACTCATTTTTTTAGGCTATAAACTACGTGTGTGCTTCAGTGTCTTCATACTCTACTCCATATTCTATATCGTAATCGATTCATTCAAACCCTCTTGAAAGATCCGGCTCCTCGTGGTAGATCTTTCCTTCCTATGTGGTGTCGTCGTGGTCCTCAGTATTGTAACTCTCAAAGTCTAGCAAGGGTCTAAAAATATATGATTGGGTACAAGCGTATTCAACACATTCTATAATTGCATGTATGATGTGTAACCCTAGATTGATCATCCAGGTTGCTTGGTTTTCGAAAATGGTTTTTAGAAAAGATAAGATTTATTTTAGAAAAACTATATCCGTCAATCTTCATGGAATGTTAAAACTTTATTAAGTTTCTTCCCATACTGCGTTTACTATCCATTCCCTGGATAGGGAGTAACAAGTCATATTTCTACACTCTCAAGAGATGCGCTACTTTTTCCACAAACATCCTTGGTCTTATTGCGCTTGTCACACTTCCTTAGGTGTGAGGCATGTTACCAAGTTCCTCCAAGTCATGTCGAGCTCTACCGAATTCTTTAACCTACCCGTTGTATTAAACCTGGTCTACAACCGCTGTTGAAATGATATCCCGACTAAGATACTGATACGTCCAATTTGCATCACCATTCTTTATCATAATTTGCCTCTATTTATTGATATATTTATTATTAAGAGGTGATACTTATTTCTTTTCATCTGTTTTGCATATTGGATGATTCTTGAAGGATGAACCGCCGGAGTCAGGTTTCTGATGGAAAAAGAGGTGTTTTGATGCAATTTCTCGAAGATCATAAAAATACTAGAAAAATCATGGAAAATAATATTTTTCTAGAAGACGAAGGAAGCCAGAAGGGGAGGCGGAGTTGGGACATAGGGGGCCCACACCCCCCTAGGCGTGGGTCCCACCTGCCCCGCGCCTAGAGGAGGTGTGGCCCCACCTGTCCAGCCTCTGACTCCGCCCTCTCGCCTATATCTTCTCCTCGAAACCCTAATACAAAGGGAGCAACCACAGAAAGATTCCGTCGCCTCTACGGGGCGGAAAACACCGAGAGAGAAAGAGCTCTTCGGCAGACAGATTTCTGCCGGGGAAATTCCTTCCCGGAGAGGGGAGATCGTCGCCATCAACACCGTCATCAAGCTAGGCTTCATCGGGATCATCATCATCCACACCATCATCTCCACCAGCACCATCATGACCACTCCATCCCGCTGTAACATTCGTGTTGGGATCTTGCATAGTTCTTAGGGGAAACTTTCCCGGTATTGATTACTAATGTAGTTGATGCTTGTGAGTGGAACCATTGGATTAATGTTTATGTTCATATTGTTATCCATCACCATATCATCTTTGATCTTGATCCATATGATGTCTTGTGAGTAGTTCGTTTAGTTCTTGAGGACATGAGAGAAGTCATGTTGTTAGTAGTGGATTTGTGTTGAGATACTATTCAATGGTTTAGTATTTAAGTTGTGGTGCTATTCTTCTAGTGGTGTCATGTGAACATCGACTACATGATACTTCACCATTTATGGGCTTAGGGGAATGCATTGTGTATTTGGCTACTAATTGTGGGGTTGCCGGAGTGACAGAAACCTAAACCCCCGTTAGGACACCATTGCATAAGGGAGCGTAGGATCTCAGAGTTTAAGGCTGTGGTTAGGTTTATATCTTAATTACTTTCCTGCAGTTGCGGATGCTTGCAGGGGGTTTAATCACAAGTATGTATTAGTCCAAGTAAGGTCGGTACATTAGCACAGGTTCACCCACACAACACTTACAACACCAAAGAAGAGTACTTAGCTATATGAAGCGAAAGCACTTGACAGAATTCCCATGTGTCCTCGAGAACGTTTGGTCCTTATAAGTATTTCCACCGGCTTGTCCTTTGATAAGAAAGGATTGGCCCGCTTGCTACAGTTGTTCGTTGTCTTTATTACTTGCATTTTGTTTCTTTGCTTTATCAGAAACCCCTAAAAATTTGTTTGCTAAGTATTTACAGAAATTTCATGTTCCATACCACTAGTCAAGACCTTCTGCTCCTCGTTGGGATCGACACTCCTATTTATCGAAAGTACTACGATACACCCCCTATACTTGTGGGTCATCAAGACTATTTTTTGGCGCTGTTGCCGGGGAGTGAAGCGCTATTGAAGAGTGGAACTGGTAAAGGAAACTTCTACTGTGAGTATTGCTTTTTGTTTCTGTTTGTTGCTTTATTTCTAATATGGATTACACACTTGGTTTTCTGTTTGGGATAACTACTACCATTGTTAGGGTAGTAGATGAATCACCACCTGTTGAGATAGATCCTTTTAAGATACCTACAAGTATTAATGGTCGTGTTATGGATAATTATTATTCAAGGGATGGAACTGTCCATCCTGGTGATCACTTGCTTTTTATCCATGAATTATGCGGGTTGTTTAAGTGTATAGGTAGCACAACTGAACAGGTGAAGAAGAAGTTACTCTCTATATCCTTGAAAGGGAGAGCTGAAGAATGGTATAAGCTGCTGAAGAATAGACAATCCATGGAATGGGAGGAAATAGTGCCTCTCTTTTATTCTAAATTCTATCCTCCCAGTGAAATTCATAAGGATAGGAATCTGATATATAACTTTTGGCCTCGTGATGGAGAGAGTACAACTCAAGCTTGGGGGAGATTGAAGTTACTAATGCTTAAATGTCCTATTCATGAACTCCCTAACAATATCATTATCAATAACTTTTATGCTAGGCTTTCTCTTCATGATAAAGATTTACTATATGCTTCTTGTGATGGATCATTCACACGTATGAAGGAAGAAGCTAAATGGGATCTCCTAGACCATATTCAAGAGAACACTGAAGCTTGGGAGAATGATAAAGGAAGAAAGTCAGGTATAAATTATGATTATGAATGCATAAAATCTTTTATGGGAACTGATGACTTCCGTGATATTAGTTACGAGTATGGTCTTGATTCTCAAGTTCTTGCAAAGTGTTTTAAGGCCTTTGCCTCTTGTATTCAAATTCCCAAAAAAGAGTGGGACAAGTACCATGCTCCTTATAAAGACATTGTTACCCATGTTCCTGATAGAATAGAAGTTTGTACTGCTGATCCTATTTTGCTTGAACCTTATGTTGAGAAAATTCATTTTCCTGCTAAGGTAAAGGAACATTCTGTCATAGCTAATGTGGTTAGCAAAAGTACAAAGAAAATTGTGGAACCCGATGAGCAAATAAATATTAAACCTGTGGTTGCTATTGTGAAAGATCTTGTTACTAGAAAAATAGAGGATGATCATATTGTCTTCTGTGAAGACGCTTATAATATTGTCTCTCATCCTAGAAAATTTATAAAATCTAGTGTCCCTGTGCTTTCTGTTAGAATTGGTGATCACTGTTACTATGGTTTATGTGATATTGGTGCTAGTTCTAGTGCTATTCCTTATGAGCTTTACAGGGAAATTATGCATGAAATTGGTCCTTGTGAGCTTGAAGACATTGATGTGGTTATTCACCTTGCTAATAGAGAGACAATCTGTCCCATTGGCATTATAAGAGATGTGGAGGTTCTTTGTGGTAAGATTAAATATCCTGCTGATTTTCTAGTACTTGGTTCTGAAGCTAGTAAAACATATCCTATTATCTTTGGTAGACCCTTCTTGAATACATGCGGGGCTATCATAGATTGTAGGAAAGAAAAAGTTTTGACTAAGTTTGATGGAGAGTCTTATGAGTTTATTTTTTTCAAATTTGCTAAAACTCCTTATGAAAATGAACTGCCTAATGAGGATTTCATGGTTTAATAGCTTTCTGCTATTTCTCTTGCTCCTAACAATGCCTTGCAGCTGTTTATGGAAGATCATGAAAGCGATGTCTTCATGAAGGAAAGAAATGAGATTGACGAGGTTTTCCTTCGTCAGCCTGAGCTACGTAAGCATAATCTACCTGTGGAAGATTTGGGTACCACGCTACCACCTAAAGGGGACCCTGTTTTCGAATTAAAACCTTTACCTGATGATCTTAAATATGATTATCTTGATGATAAGAAGGTATATCCTATTATTATTAGTTCTAAACTTTCAGGAAAGGAAGAAGAAAGGTTATTGGAAATACTGAAGACTATGGGCTATACTCTTGATGATTTAAAAGGAATTTCGCCCACTATATGTCAGCATGCTATTAATATAGAACCGATGCAAAACTAGTTGTTGAGCACCAACGCCGTATAAATCCTAAGATGAAGGATGTGGTAAGAAATGAGGTATTAAAACACCTTGATGCTGGTATTATTTATCCTATTGTTGATAGCCAATGGGTTGGCCCTGTTCATTGTGTTCCCAAGAAAGGGGAATAACTGTTGTGCCTAATGAAAATAATGAGCTTATACCCCAAAGAGTAGTGGTTGGGTATAGGATGTGCATTGATTTTAGAAAGGTTAATAAGGTTACTAAGAAAGATCATTATCCTTTTCCCTTTATTGATAAAAGCTTGAGAGGTTGTCCAAAAATACTCACTTTTGTTTTCTTGATGGTTATTCTGGGTTCTCTCAAATTGCTGTGAAAGCACAAGACCAAGAGAAAACCACTTTCACTTGTCCTTATGGAACGTATGGTTATAGGCGTATGCCTTTTGGTTTATGTAATGCTCTTGCTACCTTTAAGAGATGTATGTCTGCTATCTTTCATGGTTTTTGTGAAGAAATTGTGGAGATTTTCATGGACGATTTCTTCGTCTATGGAACTTCTTTTGATAACTGTTTGCACAACCTTGATAAAGTTTTGCAGATATGTGAAGAAACCAACCTTGTTCTTAATTGGGAGAAATTCCATTTCATGGTTAATGAAGGGATTGTTCTTGGACACAAAATTTCTGAAAGAGGCATTGAAGTTGACAGAGCAAAAATTGAAGCATTTGATAAGATGCCTTGCCCTAGAGATATAAAAGGTATTCATAGTATCCTAGGTCATGTTGGTTTCTATAGGAGGTTTATTAAAGATTTCTCCAAAATTTCAAAGCCCCTTACCAATCTTCTTCAAAAAGATGTACCTTTTGTTTTTGATAATTATTGTAAGGAAGCTTTTGAAACTTTGAAGAAAGCTTTGACTACTGCTCCTATTGTTCAACCACCTGATTGGAGTTTACCTTTTGAAATTATGTGTGACACTAGTGATTTTGTTGTGGGTGATGTCCTTGGGAAACGTGTTGATAAGAAGTGAATGTTATTCATTATGCTAGCAAGACTCTAGATGCTGCTCAAAAGAATTATGCTACTACTGAAAAAGAGTTCTTTGCTACAATCTTTGCCTGTGATAAGTTTAGACCCTATATTGTTGATTCAAAGGACGCTAAGCCTAGTAAGGTCACTATTTTTACAAGAGTTTGATCTGCATATTGTAGATAGGAAAGGTGCTGAAAATCCTGTTGCTGACAATTTATCTCGTTTGGAAAACATTTCTTTTGACCCCTTGCATGTTAATGATAGTTTTCCAAATGAGCAGTTGGCTGCAATAATGGTAAGTCCGCATGAGAGTCCTTGGTATACTGATTACGCTAACTTTATTGTTTCCAAGTATTTGCCTCCAACCTTTACAACCCAGCAAAGAAGAAAATTCTTTTATGATCTAAGGCATTACTTTTGGGATGACCCACATTTATATAAAGAAGGAGTAGATGGTATTATGCGAAGATGTGTTCCAGAATTTGAACAACAATAGATATTGAGAAAATTTCATGGCAGTGCTTATGGAGGACAGCATGCTGGGGATAGGACTGCACAAAAGGTTTTACAATCTGGATTTTATTGGCCTACCCTTTTCAAAGATGCAAGGAAGTTTGTCTTATCATGTGATGAATGTCAAAGAGTTGGTAACATTTCTAGACGCAATGAAATGCCTATGAATTATTCTCTTGTTATTAAACCTTTTGATTGTTGGGGATTTGACTTTATGGGCCATTTTCCTCCTTCAAAAGGGTATACTCATATTCTTGTTGCTGTTGACTATGTTACAAAGTGGGTAGAGGCCATACCTACAAACAACGTTGATGGTAATACCTCTTTGAAAATGCTTAAGGATGTTATTTTTCCTAGGTTTGGTGTGCCTAGATATCTCATGACTGATGGAGGCTCTCATTTTATTCATGGTGGTTTTAGGAAAACTCTTGCTAAGTATGATGTAAACCATAGAATTGCTTCAGCTTATCACCCCCAAACCAGTGGGCACGTAGAACTTTCCAATAGGGAAATTAAATCTATCTTGCAAAAGACTGTTAATAGATCTAGGAAAAATTGGGCTAAAAAGTTGAATGAAGCTTTATGGGCTTATAGAACTGCTTATAAAAATCCTATGGGATGTCTCCTTACAAAATGGTCTCCTTACAGAATTAGAACACAAAGCTTATTAGGCAGTGAAAGGGTTGAATAGAGATTTTAAACTTGCTGGTGAGAAAAGATTGCTTGACATGAGTACCTTAGATGAGTGGAGAAGTGAAGCTTATGAAAATGCTAGACTCTTTAAGGAAAAAGTAAAAAGATAGCATGATAGGAGATCCCTCAAAAGGGAGTTGAAAGAACATGTGAGGCCCCCATGTGTGGTTTTGGTAATTAATGACAATCTTTATGGACCAATGTGTGTATTAAGTTATACTTGTAGGATTTGTCCATTAGCATCGCTTGGAGCATGTGTTGGCTTCAAGATCGATGAAATGAGAATAAGATGTGATGTGCAAGCTCAAAATGCGCCATCTATAGAAGATCTCATGTTTTGAGGCTTGCCATCCTCGGTGATCATGAATCGATGATGAAGAATCAAGAAAGGCGTTCCATCTTGAGAAGGGCAAGATCGTCTACATAGAGATCAAGTGGAATGCTCACGGCAAAGGTATAATCTTGATAGGTTTTCCCTTTTGCCGGTCTCACGTTGTGTGTGTGAGACCGGGTTTAGGATAGATAACCATACTATCAAGAGGGGCTCTCGTATGAGTAATTAGGTCACATCGTTCGGAGAGAGCTCAAACCTTTGCATACTTGCATCATCGTATTTGGTTGTTATTTGGTCTTACCTATGTGAGGATATAGAGCTTGTGTTAATCTCCATAACAAGTTCTTGTTCATCAAAATCTGATCTTCCATTTGTATCTTGTTGCGATTTTGATTTATGCACCTTTTTGGTTTCTCACCAAGTGAGGTATCTCACATTATTCTACTTGATATTTTCTCACTTGGTGATAACCATTATTTCCACCTTTAATTGGGAAGCCCTTGTCATCCTCTATCCAAGGCATTTGGAATCGGGTCAATCGGAGCTTCCAGTCAAAAGTTATTGTCGTTTGAATATTTACCCGTCAATCTGTTTTCTGGGCCGAGCGGTAGTACCGCCCGCCCCTGAGTGCGGTCCGTTTTCTTTCTGCCTCGCTAGGTATCTAAATCCGGTACTACCGGCCGGCCCGGTAGTACCGCCCGGGTGGGCCGGTACTACCGGCCGGCCCAGATATTTTTCCCAGATCCAGATCCAGCGCCAGCCCATCTTCTCACACCGCATCGCTGCCTGCTACTTGCGTGCGCCAGCCCACGCCCACGTTGACCCGCGCGCTGCCTCCTCGCTGCGCGCGCACGCGCACGTTCCCCGCTGGCCTAGCTCGCTCTGCTAGGTCCCGCGGCTGCCGCCTGGGTCCCGCGCGCACTGCCGCATCTGTTGCTGCCGCGCGCGCTCGCCTGCTGGCTCGCGTTGACCCACGCGGCGCACTGCTGCCGCTCGCCTCGCTGGCCCCTCTTGCCGCGCGCTGCTGCGCCTGGCCCCGCTTGCATGCTGCCGCTTGCATGCTGCACGCGTTGACCGCGCGTGCCTGCCGCTGCGGCGACCTGCGCCTGCTTGCCTCTGCTGCCGCGCATGCTGCCGCCGTACTCCTTACACGCACGCGTTTTCTGGCCCCACCTGGAGCATGCGCCAACGCTCCATCCCCTCGCATGTGCGCTGCTCCTCTCGCTCGCTCGCCTAGCCCCTTGCCTTTTTCCTAGCGATTTGTTGTTTGAGTCCGGTAGTACCGGTTAAATCCGGTAGTACCGGACCGGTCCAAAAAATAGCCCCAACGGCCAGATTTTGCCCGTCTCTTTAAATAGCTTCACCCCTTTGTCTTTTAGGGTTGCTTTTTACTCCTCCTTTTGTCTAAGCTTTGTCCCCATTTGCCTTGCTCTTTGAGCTTGATTTCTACACACCCCTCCATTGATTCTTGCATATATTTGAGGGGTAGTTGGAGGTGATCTAGATCCACGTTTTGACCTAACCGATTCATCTCTTTGTGAGTGCATCTTTGGGGATCTAGATTTTGGGGGATTTTGTGTCTCTCTTTGATTCCTCCTCTCTTGTTCCCCCAATAGCTTTAGTAGCTTTGTTGGAACTTGAGAGTGAGGGATTTGAGCACCTTTGTGGTGTTATTGCCATTTGCATTTGGTGCATCGGTTTGAGTTCTCCTCGGAGGATTTGGTTTGAGTTATTCATTGGAGTTTGTCCCTCTTGGGTTCTTGGAACCCTAGACGTTTTTTTTGGCCTTGGTGGCATCGTGGCCTTTTGTGGCGTTTGTTGGGAGCCTCCAATTAAGTTGTGGAGAAGTGCCCCAACCTTGTGAGAGGTTCCGGTTGCCACCGACAAGTGCACCAATAGTGGAAGCGTGAATCGATCCCATTGGGGTGAGATTCATCGGAGAATAAGGGAGGCCTTTTGTGGAGTTGGTGGTTTGATACCACCCCGTCTCCAAACGAGACATACTCCATGTTGGGAGGAACTCGGTAAAATATCGGTGTCCCCACGTGTCTTGGTTATCTCTATACCCGAGCTCTTTACTTATGCACTTTACATTGTGATAGCCTTCGTGCTTGAAGTAATATATATCTTGCTATCACTTTGTTGCTTGTATTGCTTAGCATAAGTTGTTGGTGCACATAGGTGAACCTTAATTGTTCTAGGTTGTGCTTAACAAAGTAAACACTAGTTTTATTCCGCCTTTGTTGAGCCACTCTAGGAAAAGTTTTAATCGCCTATTCACCCCCCCCCTCTAGGCGACATCCATATCCTTTCAATTGGTATCAGAGCCGGTCTCCCATTTTAGGCTTCACCGCCTTGAGAGTAAAGATGTCGGCTAGGGGGTTTGTGCACAATGCCATGTTTATATTTGATGGCACAAATTATGATATATGGAAAAAATCGCATGCTCATTCATTTTCGGGACATGGACCCAAATTTGGAGAGTATTGTAGATATGGGGTTTTCTCCTCCTATGGATTTCAAAAATCTATCTTGTGAGGATGAGAAAAACTTATATCTCGATGCTCAAGCTTCTAATGTGCTTGTTAATGCTTTGAGCTATGTAGTTACATCATCAATCATTCCTTTTTGGAGCGCTCATGAGTTATGGACAAAACTTTAAGATAAATATGTTGTGTCCAACATTATTGAGGATGATCGTGTTGCTTCCACTTCCGGTCGAGATGAGTTCTCATCCTCTACCACTTCACCAACATGTGACTTTTCACAAGGTAATGATATGGTGAGTGGTGATAGAAATTGCAATTTGGATAGTGTGCTTACTATTTGTAATCCCTCATCTCTATCTAGTTGCAATGATCTATCTTTGGACCTTAACACTTCTAGCACTACAAACTTCTTACATGCTTGTGTTAATAGTCCTTGCATATCATGTAGAAATTACTTGAATAAATCTCATGATGATATGCTTGTGTTGCCTTGTTGCCATGATAAAAATGCTTCCATTTCCTCTAGTGCTTGTGTTGCTAACCATGTAGAGGAAACCAAAGATTCTATGGGCCAAGACATGGTTTTGAATGAAGCCACAAATGCAATCTCATCTTCACCTTCTTCCGGTACCCATCTATGCCTTATGGCTAGGGATTCTAAGGTAACCCCTACTTTGGAACCCATTACCTCTTGTGATGAGGAGGATGTGGATAATGTGGAAGAAGATCTTGATATTGATGATTTATATGAAAAGGGTGAGATTGTTTATCGTGCCCTTGTTAAAAAGGATATTGCTTGTTCTAACTTTGTTGAAGTCTTGGACTTTTCTATTAAGAGCAAAGAACATATTGATAAGTTAGAAACACAAATTAAGGTGCATGATAACAACGTTGATAAAATGTGTTGTCTTGAGCGTGAGTATGCTAATATAATTGCAAACCTAAATAAAGCTCTTGAAGAGGAACAAACCACTAAGGAATCTCTTGAGGAGACCTTTGCTTTAGAGATATCTAGAGTAAAGGAATCCCATGATAGAGATCTTGCAGTGGCTAACTCCTTCAAGATTAAAAACGATGAACTTGAAGTTGCTTATGCTAAACTTGTTGAGGATTTTAAGCACCTCGAAAATGTCTCTCGGGTCGTTAAGAGGGGGCTCATCAAACTCACTGAGTTGCATGAGCAACTTAAAGATTCATATTCAAAAGAGCTTGCCAAGTTGCCCTCACCTCTTGCTAATAATGATGATGCTTATGCCACTAACTATATTTCTTGTGAAGCATCTATTTTGAAGGAGAATGTTGAGCTAAAGGCTCAACTTGCGTTGCTAACTAGCAACTATGGGAAATTAGAAGAAAGTTATGTTAAGCTCTCAAGATCGCATGAGGATCTTCTAGTCTCCCATGGTAGGCTAAAGTTAGCTCATGAGGCAACGTGTCAAAGGTAACATCTAGTGGGCCTCATGTGGACATTAGCACTACATCTACTCCAAATGTTATATTACCATGTGCTAGTCCTTGTAATTCATCCTCTCACAACCATGATATATCTCGTGATGAATTACATTCCGTGCCTTGTTGCTCTAACAATGTAGCATCTACTTCCTCTAGTACTTTTGTTGAAACTAACCATGTAGAGGAAATCAAAGAGCTCAAGGCTCAAGTCACTTCTTTGAATAATGACTTGAAAAGGGGTCATCAAGGGAAGGCCGCACTCAAGAAAATCTTGAGTGTGCAAAAATCCCCCAATGACAAGAGTGGGCTTGGATTCAACTCCAATGTCAAGAATAAGTCCACTATCAAGTTGAAGCACAAGGAGAACAAGAAGAAAGGCCAAGATCAAGTCAAGAATCCGGCCAACATTGTTTGCTTCAAGTGCAAGGAAGAAGGGCACCATGTTAGATCTTGCCCACTGAAGAAAAAGCCTCTTAGTGTGAAGCAACAAGGGAAGCGGCCTCAAGCTCCACCTCAAGTCATCGACGGGCCTCTTCCTAAGAGGACTACTCGAGCTCTTCCTCGAGTCGTGGCTTCACCTAAGAAGAAAGATAGCAAGGGTAGAACTTGCTACATATGCCGTGATAAGGGGCACATTTCTTCCGCATGCACTATTGGTAACTCCTCATACCATCCTATCTTGATTGATGATTCTTATTCTCTTTGTAAGGATGAGGTTGGCAATGTGTTTGCCAAATTTGTTGGTGCTCAATGTGGTGTCAAGAAAAGAACCATTTGGGTTGCCAAACCTATTGTGACTAACCTCTTAGGACCCAACTTGGTTGGGGACCAACAATCCAAAACTTGATCAATAGGTGTGTTTTGGAGGGCATTGGAGACTTGGTTACATTATGAAGAATTGAGGGATCTTCATATAGTATAATTGTCAAGCCAAGTCATGTGGATTATATTGCTCCTATTATATTACAATGTTCCTCCTTGCGGTAACATATGCTAAACTCTTTACATTGAAAGTTACTTGCCCCTTTGTGCATGTGTTGGTTTTGTACCTTCCATGCTTTTGTACATGTTGTGCTTTCCACTTAATTATCTTGAGATATCAAGCATATTTGTGTATGATTAGGTGGCACACCATGTATGTGTGTTTCTTATGTTTTAGCCTTGCTTGGTTATATTTGGTATCTTATTTGGCTCTTGTGAGAAATTAATGGATTATCCCAGTTTGGGGGAGTGTTATGCTTGGGCATTCCACAATCCTAAATTGTGTGTACATGAGGAATACCACCTAGTATTTATATTGGATTCTTTTCTAGTCTCTATGTGGTACAATTCTCATGAGAAATTTAAGTTTTATAATGTCCATTAATTATCTCTATTTGTATTCTTTTGCCT
This sequence comes from Avena sativa, assembly GCA_916181665.1. Classification (NCBI taxonomy): domain Eukaryota; kingdom Viridiplantae; phylum Streptophyta; class Magnoliopsida; order Poales; family Poaceae; genus Avena; species Avena sativa. The sequence goes on along the minus strand of OV702281.1, from coordinate 382,688,165 downwards.
CGTGTTGGTTTTATGGTAGTATCACATTATGGGGGAGTCATATGCTTAGTGCATATTACAAATCCTAGAAAATATGGATATTCGAGGTTGTGTCACTTAGAATTGATATTGATAATTATCTAGCACCTATGTGACACATTTGCTCATACAATTTCCATTTGCTTGAATGGCTTTATTGATCATATTCACTTTGGCCTTTGTTTAATTTAATACTATATTTGGCCAAGAAAATGTTTTATGTTGCCTCCCAAGCCTTCCTTGCTACTGTTGGATCCTTTTATTTTTACTGGTATCCTCTTGTGTTTTATTTATTGTAGGTACTAGTGATGATCCCATTTGTGTGCATTTTGCATTCAAAAGGAAAATCCTATATAATGCACGATCTATGGGGGAGCTCTCCTATATTATTTAGAACACTCACATTTATGCTTCTTTGTTTGATCCATCGGGTTTTATGTGCTTGGAACCTCAATCTTTTCGTTTTGGTATTTGTGCCATCATGAGAAGTTTGGGGAGTTTGGTTTCTTGTTGGAACCTTGCTCTTTTTGGGAGTTGGTTTTGTCCCACTTGTTTCATGATTTGACCATTTTAGAATGAGATAAATCCTTGAGCATTTTTATTTCTATCTATCTTTTGCTCCTTTGGTTTTAGCCTAGTTCATTTGTTGAATTTGTGATCTTTCATGTGTTGAATTGGTTCTTGGATATAATTTGGACATCGTTTGTCGAGTCACACCCTTGTGTGTGCAATCTCGATTTACTTGGTGTTTTTGTTCAAATTGTATCTTCTTTTTGGTTCTTGAAAGCTTTATGCATGCATATTTACTATATATTTATATTATGGCATGCTTGCTTTCTTTGATCCAATATATAAGGGAAACTTCACCAAATCCCATCGGCTAAGTTGTGCATGAAATTCAATTTCATATCAATATGCACATATTTATGCGGAGTCTCTCATATGTATTGTAGTTGCACTAACTACATTGAACCCAATTAGTTTGGAGACCATTTTGTACTTAAATGTGTTTTAGGTACATTGGAGATATATTGGACGCTTGTCTCTCAATTTTGAAGAAGTGGTGCTTAGAAGAAAATTTGAGGCAAGCTACAGGATGATCAACGAATTCATATCCTCTACATCCTACCAATTATATCTCGGTAACAAGTATCTCTTTCTCATGCTCACATATCTTGATTCCAACCGTTTGTCGGTTGCCTTCTAGCACGAATTAATGTATTTTTAATTGTTGTAGTTCTAGCCATGGTTTTAAAAGGACTCTATATTGTATACGTGTTTAAGTTGAGATGAGTGCATATAATTGGGACTATACAAAATCATGCATATGATCCTCCAATCCCAAATATGTCAATCTAGCAATTTTATTGCCTATCATTTCATCAACTTCTCTCATGTGCAATAGTGAGATTGTTGCTAGTCTATTTTATCTTATGATACTTGTTGTCTTTCTCCATATATTCCAACTTTCTCCTTTTCCCTTGGTGATAGTTGTAATATATGTAGTGTGTTGGTGTTTGAAGCTCATTAATGTACAATAAGATATATGTGAGCCTTTGGCCATGCTTTGAAGCAAAAAATCTTATTGGTATATGTTGTGACTTCATTTTTGCGTTCATGAGCTTTATTGTATATCTTCCTTGTGTGTGCTTGTTTATTTATGGTCATATGTCGTTGTAATGTTATCCACTTAGAAACATATACACATATGAGAAGATAATTTTAGTTGAGAATTTATTTATTGGATACCACCTTTTATTTCTTTTGATTATTCCGTGTCTTCCAAATTTATCTGCCTATGAGTGCTTGTTCCTCTTGTTTGCATCCTCGGGCACTCATATTTGTTCTCGCATGCCTTGTATTGTTAAATGAATTTGTATGAGTGTGGATTCCATGATTATGCACCTTGATCCCAAATGCAATTATCATAATTGGTGCATTATCTTTGGGGAGCTCATCTAATTCATTTAATAATGCTCATTTGTCTTCTTTCTCATTAATTGTGTTTTAAATGCTTATGGGGGAGCAAGGATTCCATATTTGTGCAATATGTATTCTAATGCATTTATTTTGAATTGTGCACAAATCTTGGGGAGCTTCTCTATTAGTTATTTAAAGCACCCTTTTGCTCATATCACAATACCTTGTAGTCTCCATTTGGACTCATTTGTTGTTTTCAAATTGGTTTGTCGGACTTGTAGTTGCTTGCATAATTTGACTTTATTTTGGCAATCTTCGGGTCCTCGATATGTTCTACTCCCTCCCAAGTATTCATCATTGGATATGTGCGAAGGCACACCTTTGGAGGAATTATTACTATATTTGCCTTCTAGAACTTGTCACCCATTTAGGCAATCGATGCCAATGGGGGAGAAGTTTTAGAGGGTTTAAGGGAAGTTGGGCTATGCATTGAGTTGTTTCTTAAGCATTTGCCTTTCATGCTCTTGCATCTTTGTTGTTGCTTAGCATGTGATATATAGAGGAAACTCCACCAATGATAATTGGCAATATATGTAATGAAATTCAAGTTCATCACACATGCATAGATTGTGGGGGAGTTTGCTCTATATATGGTGATGGTACCAATATCACATGCTCTTGCATCTTTGTTGTTGCTTAGCATGTGATATATAGAGGAAACTCCACCAATGATAATTGGCAATATATGCAATGAAATTCAAGTTCATCACACATGCATAGATTGTGGGGGAGTTTGCTCTATATATGGTGATGGTACCAATATCACATACTTTTGTAGTATTTGATATTGGTATTACCATTTTATTCATTAATATTCCTTATATAAACCCTCTTAAAGAGATTGTCATCAATTACCAAAATGGGGGAGATTGAAAGAACATGTGAGGCCCCCATATGTGGTTTTGGTAATTAATGACAATATTTATGGACTAATGTGTGTATTAAGTTATACTTGTAGGATTTGTCCATTAGCATCGCTTGGAGCATGTGTTGGCTGCAAGGTCGATGAAATGAGAAGAAGATGTGATGTGCAAGCTCAAAATTCGCCATCTATAGAAGATCTCATGTTTTGAGGCTTGCCATCCTCGGTGATAATGGATCGATGATGAAGAATCAAGAAAGGCGTTCCATCTTGAGAAGGGCAAGATCGTCTACATCGAGATCAAGTGGAATGCTCAAGGCAAAGGTATAATCTTGATAGGTTTTCCCTTTTGCCGATCTCACGTTGTGTGTGTGAAACCGGGTTTAGGATAGATAACCGTACTATCAAGAGGGGCTCTCGTATGAATAATTCGGTCACATCGTTCGGAGAGAGCTCAAACCTTTGCATACTTGTATCATCGTATTTGGTTGTTATTTGGTCTTACCTATGTGAGGATATAGAGATTGTGTTAATCTCCATAACAAGTTCTTGTTCATCAAAATCGGATCTTCCGTTTGTATCTTGTTGCGATTTTGATTTATGCGGCTTTTCGGTTTCTCACCAAGTGAGGTATCTCACATTATTCTACTTGATATTTTCTCACTTGGTGATAACCATTATTTCCACCATTTATTGGGAAGCCCTTGTCGTCCTCTATCCAACGCAATTGGAATCGGGTCAATCGGAGCTTCCAGTCAAAAGTTATTGCCGTTTGAATATTTACCCGTCAATCTGTTTTCTGGGCCGAGCGGTAGTACCGCCCGAACGGGCCGGTACTACCACCCGCCCCTGAGTACGGCCTGTTTTCTTTCTGCCTTGCTAGGTAACTAAATCCGGTACTACCGGCCGGCCCGGTACTACCGCCCGGGTGGGACGGTACTACCGGCCGGCCTAGATATTTTTCCCAGATCCAGATCCAGCGCCAGCCCATCTTCTCACACCGCATCGCTGCCTGCTGCTTGCGCGCGCCAGCCCACGCCCACGTTGACCCGCGCGCCGCTGCCTCGCTGCTCGCGCCCGCGCGCGTTCCCCGCTGGCCTAGCTCGCTCTGCTGGGTCCCGCGCGCACTGCCGCGCCAGCTGCTGCCGCGCGCGCTCGCCTGCTGGCTCATGTTGACCCACACGGCGCACTGCTGCCGCTCGCCTCGCTGGCCCCGCTTGCCGCGCGCTCTGCTGCGCCTGGCCCCGCTTGCATGCTGCGCGCGTTGACCGCGCGTGCCTGCCGCTGCGGCGACCTACGCCTGCTTGCCTCTGCTGCCGCGCATGCTGTCGTCGTACTCCTCGCACGCACGCGTTCTCTGGCCCCACCTGGAGCATGCGCCAACGCTCCACCCCCTCGCATGTGCGCTGCTCCTCTCGCTCGCTCGCCTGGCCCCTTGCCTTTTTCCTGGCGATTTGTTGTTTGGGTCCGATAGTACCGGTTAAATCCGGTAGTACCGGACCGGTCCGAAAAATAGCCCCAACGGCCAGATTTTGCCCGTCTCTTTAAATAGCTTCACCCCTTTGTCTTTTAGGGTTGCTTTTTACTCCTCCTTTTGTCTAAGCTTTGCCCCCATTTGCCTTACTCTTTGAGCTTGATTTCTACACACCCCTCCATTGATTCTTGCATATATTTGAGGGGTAGTTGGAGGTGATCTAGATCCACGTTTTGACCTAACCGATTCATCTCTTTGTGAGTGCATCTTTGGGGATCTAGATTTTGGGGGATTTTGTGTCTCTCTTTGATTCCTCCTCTCTTGTTCCCCCAATAGCTTTAGTAGCTTTGTTGGAACTTGAGAGTGAGGGATTTGAGCACCTTTGTGGTGTTCTTGCCATTTGCATTTGGTGCATCGGTTTGAGTTCTCCTCGGAGGATTTGGTTTGAGTTACTCATTGGAGTTTGTCCCTCTTGGGTTCTTGGAACCCTAGACGTTTTTTTGGCCTTGGTGGCATCATGGCCTTTTGTGGCGTTTGTTGGGAGCCTCCAATTAAGTCGTGGAGAAGTGCCCCAACCATATGAGAGGTTCCGGTTGCCACCGACAAGTGCACCGATAGTGGAAGCGTGAATCGATCCCATTGGGGTGAGATTCACCGGAGAATAAGGGAGGCCTTTTGTGGCGTTGGTGGTTTGATACCACCCCCTCTCCAAACGATATGTACTCCATGTTAGGAGGAACTCGGTAAATATCGGTGTCCCCGTGTATCTCGGTTATCTCCATACCCGAGCTCTTTACTTATGCACTTTACATTGTGATAGCCTTCGTGCTTGAAGTAATATATATATTGCTATCACTTTGTTGCTTGTATTGCTTAGCATAAGTTGTTGGTGCACATAGGTGAACCTTAGTTGTTCTAGGTTGTGCTTAACAAAGTAAACACTAGTTTTATTCCGCCTTTGTTGAGCCACTCTAGGAAAAGTTTTAATCGCCTATTCACCCCCCTCTAGGCGACATCCGTATCCTTTCAGGAGTTCCATGTTGGTGAGAAAGTTCTTTTGTATAGGTCTCGTCTCAGATTTTTTGCAGGGAAACTACTCTCAAAATGAGAAGGACCTTTTGTTATTGAGGAAGTATATCGTTTAGGTGCTATCAAAATATCTTCTTTCAAGGACAACACTACACATGTGGTGATTGGCCAAATGCTCAAACATTATATTTCTGGAGATTCTTATAATGAAGATGTTGACATTATTCAAATGGTGACTCCGGAAGAATTTATTAGAAACCAAACACCAGAATCTGCAGAGTCCGTCTTTGAGTAGGTAAAAATGGTGAAAACAGAAGGTTCATGAAAGCCCAATATTTTTGTATTTTTTGATGTTTTTATTACATACGGGAGGCTATGAAACGAAACAGAGGAGGAAACGGAGGCCGGGGTGGCCACATCCAACCCAGGAGCGGGCCCCAGCTGGCAGCGCCTGGAGGGGGTGTGAGCCCCCGAGATCCGTCTCCGTCTCGTTTTCATACCAGTACCTTCCTTATGCATTGAAACTTCGTAATACATAACCCCACGGATCCCCCGAGGTTCGTGTATCATGTTCTCGTCTTGTTTGTGTTTCAATCTATTTCTATCAGGCAGATTCTCAGTTTTGGAGTCACAATGTCTTTCTTTGGATCGCCCAAGGAGAATTCCTCCGCGGATGTCATCAACCCATACATGTATGAGTTGAGGATTCATCCCAAGGAGTTTATTCTCAAGGATGGGAAGGTGCAGATGAAAGAAGTTCAAGGCCCTAAAGGAGAAGGCAGTATGAAAGACAGGATGGAAGCATTGGAGCAGGAAGTTTTTAGGTACAAGAAGATGGCAGAATGCAAAGTGGATGTTATTCATAAGATAAGTTCAAAACTCATCGCCAAGCACGAGGAGGAGGTTGACGAGCTCCGAGACGAAATATTCTCGCTCCATCAGACCACCAACTAATTACAAGCATAGCTCTACGACATACAAAATCAAAACTGTGGAGTATGAGGCTAGATTTAATCGCATAAGCTCTGCTGCTAGTTTCAGGATTGCGGAAACTAGGACGTCCTTTTTGGATGGGGAATCTTTGCCCTAGAAGTTTGATGATGACAAGAGAACACCACTACCAAAGTAGTAATTCGTCATCAGGTTTGGCATCCCCTTGGCTTGTTCCAAGCTTGGGGGAGTGCCGCGGTATCATATCATTATCTTTTATCTTTTACCTTTTTAGTGGATTCATATATTTGGTGGAGAAGTTATCTTATAGGTTGGTTTGCATGTGGAAGTATCTCTCCTTTATTATCTATGTATCCCTTGGTGTGAGTGCTTTTATGGAATATTAATGAGAAGTTTCATCTTTTACTTTTTGCACTTCTTATTTTAGTTTGCAATCTCTATTATATGATTGATCTTGTTGATCGGTATTGGTGCCAATTTGGGAGCATCAAGTAGATCTAAATTGGTTTTGTCGAACCGAGCTCTGGTCAGTAGCAACACTTTTTGAGGTTTGAAAGGGAAAGAGCAAAAGCTTACAGGTATTTTGTATCATTTGTTTTCTTTCTTGATTGGCTCATAAGCTTAGTATTCTTTATTTAAGATCTTTTGTGTCTTCAAGGAAGATTGCATGTTTGGCTTTATCACTTGTAGGTTTGCTTGTTTCCTTCAACTCTTTTGCTTGTTACCCAGCCTTGCTAGCCAAAAACCTGTTTTGAGAAGGCATAATTCTCATGTTTCCAACCCCTTTGAACCAAAACTGTGCCATTCATGTCCACCATATCTACCTATTAGCATTATTTCCAACCCCTTTGAACCAAACCTTGTCAAGTTTCATCTATCTTTCAAATTAAAAAATATTTTGTTATGAGAAAACTAGTTAGTAAAGCTCTCACGAACTTGATGGCACACCTTATTTTTTGACCCTAATAAACTTGAACCATTGTGTCATCGAAGTTGTATATGCTTGCATCTATACGTTGGGATTAGCAGGACCGTGCTGTCACAGGGAATGCTTTCTACACTTATGGATACATATCCAGTTGATATCATGCTCTTTTGTTTGCGGATGTCGTTTTGGTGAAATAAAAAGGGAGCTTGTAAGTCCATGGAGTTATGTATGTGTGTTAGAGAAACGCCTGGGCCGCTAGCCTAAGCCATGCCTAATCATGGTGGAAACTTGCAGCATCATCAAAGTGAGCAATCTCTGAAGCATCCTCAATAAAAACCTATGCAAATAGCAAATAAAAAGATCGCTGAGATGCTCACTGTCTGCTTGCCTTGTCATTTTGATTATGGGATAGCTCCTGTGTCATGTGCAAGGGGTACCCCGTTGGTGGTTCTTTATGATACACATGTACTTACAATGACAAGAACGTACCGGTAAATAAAGTTGAGTAGCATGAGGAGCGGCCCTCGTACTCAAGGGACATGAGATTGCCAGCTTATATTTCGTCAAGCATATACTCCATCCTTGTTCACTTTAACCTTAAGCACCTCAAGATGTTTATGATAGGGGCAATGAGGGCTCAAAGTAGTAAGTACCATAAATTTTTGGAAGCTGTTTGCTAGTTGTTCTCTGACCAGGAACGAAGTTTGCCAATTCCAATTATGATTTATCTTTATGCATCTCTATTGTGACTCCTATACTTGTTGCAAGCTGATACGTCGGAAACGTATCTATAATTTTTGATGCTCCATGCTTGTTTAGTATCTACTTTGCTTTGTTTTCTCTACACTTTGTGGTGTTTTTATACATTTTCTAGAACTAACCTATTAACAAGTTGCCACAGTGCCAGTTGCCTGTTTTCTTCTGTTTTGGTTCCAGAAAGGCAGAAAAACAATATTCTCAGAATTGGACGGGACAAAAGCCAAATTCAATATTTTACCGTGGGGCACACGAAGCCAGAAGACAAGACGGAGAGGCACCACAGGGCGGCCAAACCCCCCTAGGCGCGGGTGGGCCCACCCCGCGCCTGGGTAGGGTGTGTCCCCCCTGGTGGCCCTCCTGGCTTGCCCCTTCGCCTATAAGAAGCTCCCGATGCAGAAACCCTAGGCACCCGATCAAAACTCCACGAAACCTTCTGTAGCCGCTGCCACCATTGTCCCTAGATCGGGGGGATCTGAAGCTCTTACCGGCACCCTATCGGAGGGGAGATCATCCCGGAGGCCTTCTTCTCTGGTATGAAGCGTGAGTAGTTCCACCTTGGACTACGGGTCCATGTAGTAGCTAGATGGTTGTATCTCCTCCTTGTGCTTTCATGTATAGATCTTGTGAGCTCCGTTCATGATCAAGATCTAATCTATTTGTAATCATGCATGTTGTGTTTGCGGGGATCCTATGGATATTGAGATTACTATGTTGGTTTGATTAATGGTTTTGTCTATTTGATACTATCATGTATGTGTTGTTTGTGATCTTGCATGCTCTCCGTTTTTAGTAGCTATCTTGGCCAAGTAGTTGCTAGTGACTCCAAGAGGGGTATTTACGCTCGATAGTGGGTTCATGCCTCTAGTTTCCAAGGGAAGTGACGGAAATATCTTCAGTTGTAGATGTGATGTTGCCACTAGGGAGAAAAAAAGGTCTCTTGTTCATGGAACAAGTGGATTGTTTACCTTACACACTTTGCTTAAAGCAGTTGGAGGGGGTTCGGATGATAACCTGAAGGTGGACTTCTAGTCATAGATGCAGTTGGATGGAGGTCTATGTATATTGTTGTATTGCCCAATCGAATCTCATCGGATCTTTTTGTCTAGTATTACATTTTTATGCCATGCTCAGTTCCTGTCAATTGCCCTGCTGTAATTTGTTTACCCTTCATGCCATGTTGTTTATCTAAGGAGAGCACCTCTAGTGAACTATGGACCCCGGTCCAATCTTTACCATTGATACATAATCCATTATTACTTGTTTACTTGCTACAAACCATCACCTTCCACACCATACGTTTAATCCTTTGTTACAGCAAATCGGTGTGCTTAACAACCTCACTGATTCGTTGGGGCAAAGTCTTGAGTTTGTGTTGTGCAGGTTTCCACGTTGCTTGCAACACCTTTGAGACGTTTCCTTCCTCCTACTGGTTCGATAACCTCGGTTTCTTACTGAGGGAAAACTTGCTGCTGTGCTCATCACACCTTGCTCTTGGGGTTTCCAACGAAGCGTCCCACGACAATACTGGGCGCCATCATCAAGCTTTTTTGGCACCGTTGCCGGGGAGGCTAAGGACGTCTTCACAAGGGGAGTCCTCCTCAACCTTTCTCTTTACTTTGTTTTTAGTTTGCTTAGTTTCTTTTGCTTGGTTTTGTTTGCCTCATTTTATCAAAAACTCCAAAAAATTAGTTTAGTTTGCTTTGCTTTCTCTTATCAAAAACACAAAAAATTTAGTTCCTGCTCTAGCTGCTGCTGTTGTTTTTGGCTTGCTCCACTTTGCCAAAATGAACTCTGCTCAGAACACCAAGTTGTGTGACTTCACTAGCACAAACAACATTGATTTCCTTAGCACTCCTATTGCTCCACCTGCTCCTGATGCTACCTTTTATGAAATTAAGCCTGCTTTGTTGAATCTTGTGATGAGAGAGCAATTTTCTGGTGCTAGTTCTGATGGTGTTGCTGCCCACGTCAATAACTTTGTTGAACTTTGTGAGATGCAAAAGTATAAGGATGTAGATGGAGATATTATTAAACTCAAGCTGTTTCCTTTCTCCTTGAGGGGAAAAGCTAAAGAGTGGTTTCTATCCTTGCCTAGAAATAGTATTGATTCTTGGACTAAGTGCAAAGATGCTTTTATTGGAAAGTACTACCCTCCTGCTAAGATTATATCTATGAGAAGTGATATTATGAAATTTAAACAACATGATAATGAACATGTTGCTCAAGCTTGGGAAAGAATGAAATATTTGGTTAAGAATTGTCCCACTCATGGACTCACTGCTTGGATGATTATCTAGACTTTTTATGTAGGTTTGAACTTCTCTTCAAGAAACCTGTTGGATTTAGCTGCTAGAGGTACCTTTATGGGCATCACTTCGGGTGCTGCAACAAAACTCCTTGATAATATGATGGTTAACTACTCTGAATGGCACATTGAGAGAGCTCCACTTGGTAAGAAGGTAAATTCTGTTGAAGAAACCTCCTCTTTGAGTGATAAGATTGATGTTATTATGGCTATGCTTGTTAATGGGAAAGCTCCTTTAGATCCAAACAATGTTCCCTTAGCCTCTTTGGTTGCTCAAGAAGAGATGTGAACTTCATTAGAAACAGCAATTTCAACAATAATGCCTATAGGAATAATTTTGGTGGTAACAACAATTATAGGCCTTATCCTCCTAATAATGGAAATACCTATGGAAACTCCTACAACAATGCTAGAAGTGCCCCCTCTAAACTTGAAGTCATGCTCAAAGACTTTATTAGTAAACAAACTGCTTTCAACAAGACCGTGGAGGAAAAAATTTTAACTATTGAGAAAAATATTTCCTCTTTGTCTCAAGCACAGTCCAACTTGATTAATAAAATGGCTGCTAAACCTGAAACCATGGAAAATACCTTTGCTACTGCTCATGCCATACAAGTTACTATTGATGAAAATGTTAGACTGTTAGCCCAACTACATGCTAAGTGGGAAAGGGAAGCTGAAATTGATAGAAACAATAGTGTGTGCACCATCACTAGAATGGATACCACTAAACCACAAGAAGTCCCTATTCCTCCTCCTACAATGCCTAAGCCTAATGAGTCTACTACTAGTGATTCTAAGCTTGATTTTGATATAGATGGTTGCAATATTTATAAAGTGATTCTGTTCTTGCAAAAGATTGCTAGGAGTCCTGATGCTAGTGATATGCATGTTGCTTTCACCAAACACATTACAGATGCTCTTGTTAAGATTAAGGAAGAGAAGTTAAAACACAAAGTTTCTATTCCTAAGAAAGTAGAAGATAGTTGGGAACCCATTATTAATATGCAAGTGAATGACTTTCATCTCAAAGCTTCATGTGATCTTGGTTCTAGTGTCTCTGTTATTCCTAGGAAGATTTATGAAATGCTTGATTTTCCACCTTTGGAAGATTGTCATTTGGATGTCCCACTTGATGATAATGCTAAGAAGAAAATAATGGGGAGTATTAATGATGTTCTCATCATGGTTAACAATGCTTATGTCCCTCTTGATTTCTATGTTTTGGATGTTGAATACAATGCTTCTTGTCCTATTACTTTGGGAAGACCTTTTCTTGGAACTGTTGGTGCCATCAATGATATGAAAGAAGGCACCATTAAATATCAATTTCTATTCAAGAAAGGTATTGAACACTTCCCTATGAGGAGAGGGAAGTTGCTTTTTGCTCCTCCTTTGAAAGCAATGTTTGATGTTAATGCTTCCTCATTTGAAAATACTTGATTTCTTGCTTCTTGTGCCTAACTTAAAGGCGTTAAAGAAAAGTACTTGTTGGGAGATAACCCAAGAGTTTCCTTGAGTCTTGGAAGTTATTACTTCAGTAATGACCTCTCCTTATCCTTTTTGTTTGCTTTTTGTGCCAAGAACGACCTCTAATGAGAGGGAAGTAAGATTTGGGGAGTTGCTGTCCCAAACAGATTTCTGTCCTCCACCATAAAAATTCATGAGGAGTCTCTGTAAGTCAGATTGCCCTAAAAATTTACGAATAAGTCCCCCAGTATGTTAGCTAACTTTAGTTAGTTCAACACTTTTTGATTTGAGCAACATAAGATTTTAGAAAAAATCGGTTTCTACCTGCTGGTCTGTTTTGATAGATTTCTGCCATTATTTACATTTGCTTCTTATTGATTCCTTTTTGAGTTCTCTTTTGGGGAATTGAGCTTTTTGAAGGATTTGATACAGTAGCTTGTGTTTTTAGTGAAAAGTTTTGCTATTACAAAGCTAAAACCAAAGGTCTATTATCTTTTGAATACACTGATGTTGCTAATGAAGATTGTGTGAAGTTTTGTATGAAGGAAAAATTTCAGGTGTAGAGAGAGAATGATGTAATGAGATGAAGAATCGACAAAATCTCAAGCTTGGGGATTCCACCCCGGTGTCACCCCAAGAAATATCCAAGAGGTACAAGCGTCAAATCTTGGGTATGCCCAAGGCATCCCCTTCTTCATCAATAAAAAGCTTAGGTCTGTCTTGACACTTTGTTTTTACTGTTTCATGCACTGTTGTGTTGTTATTGGAGCGTCTTAATTTTAGTTTGGTTTGCTTAGTTTGTTTAGTTTGCTTGAATAAAGTAGTTTGGACCCCCGTTCTTGCTGTGTTGTTTCAAATAAGTTGCTTGGTGTTGGAAAGGAGTAGAAAGTTCTTGCTTGATAAGTGCAAGAGGAGATTGCATTAACTGTGACTTAGACTTTAGCATGACATGATAGGTGTTGTTTTGACCTTATGCTTAGTGATAATTGTTGTATCATGTCTTGTTCCAAATAATTGGGATTTCTTAGTGTGCCTTGAAAGAATTATGCGTTGTTTTAGCATGCAAAAGCATAGTATTGTGGTATTCTCCTTTGATGCTTTGTTTGGGTTGACTTGGCACATGCTCACACCATGTTATGACTATGAACAAGTCACCATAGCCTCTATGATCATTTAGTCCTTGACTTGTAGTACCACTCTATGCTTTGATCAGTAATGTTTTGTTGATCTACATGATTATGGCCATTATTGATCTCTTAGTTGGTTGCTCCTAGTCTTTTCTAGCCTCCACTTGTATGAGTAAGCTATACTCATGCTTCCAACTTCCAAGAAACCAAGTTATTCCAAAGTGTCCACTATAAACTCCTATGCATGGTGTGTTAGACCATTCCAAGTATATTCTTGTTTTCAACTATCTTCTAATTAAAAGTATTTTGTTATGTGAAAACTTAGTTATTAAATCCCTCACAAACTTGATGGCACACTCTATATTCTTTGCCCCTAATAATCTTGATCCATTGTGTCATCTATGTTCTATATGCTTGCACTTATATGTTGGAATTAGCAGAACCGTGTTGTCACGGGGAACGTTTTCAATATTGCACCTGTACTTTGTACATAGTTGATATCATGCTCTTTTGTCTATGGATGTTACCGATGTGAAATAAAGAGGGAGCTTGTAATTCCATGGAGTTATGTATTTTGTGTTAGAGAAACGCATGGGCCGCTAGCCTAAACCATGCCTAATCATGGTGGAAACTTGCAGCATCGCCATAATGAGCTATCTGTGAAGCATACTCAATAAAAAGATATGCACATAGTAAATAAAAAGATCGCTGAGATGCTCATTGTCTGCTTACCTTGTCATTTTAGTTATGGGGTAGCTCTTGTACCATGTGCAAGGGGTACCCCGTTGGCGGTTCTCGATGATACGCATGTACTTACTATGACATGAACTTACATGTGACCGAAGTTGAGTAGCATGAGGTGTGGCCTCGTATTTAAGGGACTTGAGATTGCCAGCTTATACTTTGTCAAGCATATACTCCATAGTTTGTTCACTTTAAACTTAATCACTTCAAGATACTTATGATAGGGGCAATGAGGGCTCTAACAAGTATCATAATTTTTGGAAGCTCTTTTTGAAACTTGAAATCCCTACTTCCCTTTATGAAGGGCCTTTCTTCCACCACTATTGAGTCTCCACCTTCTACCTTTAGGCACCATTAAGAGAGCATAGTTTCCATTCTGTGTGCAGTGTCCCAAAACTTATTGATTGATGCATATTGTGATATTGCTTGTTCTTGTGCTACTTGTATCTAGTCACTCTTATGAACTTTGAAGGTGTCCTGTGCATTTATTTGCTACTTTATGAGGGACAAAGCTGATTGCCACTATGCCATGTTTTCTGTATGTGAAACAAACAAACGTTTTTCAATGCATGTTATTCATGATCTTTGTTTGTAGCCTTTCATGATGCATGCATAGTTACTTTGTCCTATTGTTAGAACTCCATCTTTCATGCACATGTTTAGAGTTCTTTGATCCCAGCTTTCAATGCTTGCAAATGGTTTGATCTTTGTTTGGCGGTGCATGTCACCTCAAAAATTATTCTTTTATCACTTACCTACTCGAGGAAGAGCAGGAGCTAAGCTTGGGGATGCTTGATACATCGGAAACGTATCTATAATTTTTGATGTTCGATGCTTGTTTAGTATCTACTTTGCTTTGTTTTGTCTACACTCTGAGGTGTTTTTATATCTTTTCTGGAACTAACCTATTAACAAGTTGCCACAGTGCCAGTTGCCTGTTTTCTTCTATTTTTGGTTCCAAAAAGGCAGAAAATCAATATTCTCGGAATTGGACGGGACAAAAGCCAAAGTCAATATTTTACTATGGGGGACACGAAGACGATACGAACAGGCACTACAGGGCGGCCAAACCCCCCTAGGCGCGGGTGGGACCACCCCGTGCCTAGGTAGGGTGTGGCCCCCCTGGTGCCCCTCCTGGCTCGCCCCTTCGCCTATAAGAAGCCCCCGATGCAGAAACCCTAGGCACCCGATCAAAACTCCACGAAACCGTATGTAGCCGCTGCCACCATTGTCCCTAGATCGGGGGGTCTGAAGCTCTTTCCGGCACCCTGCCGTAGGGGAGATCATGCCGGAGGCCTTCTTCTCCGGTATGAAGCGTGAGTAGTTCCACCTTGGACTACGGGTCCATGTAGTAGCTAGATGGTTGTATCTCCTCCTTTGTGCTTTCATGTATAGATCTTGTGAGCTCCGTTCATGATCAAGATCTAATCTATTTGTAATCATGCATGTTGTGTTTGCGGGGATCCGATGGATATTGAGATTATTATGTTGGTTTGATTAATGGTTTTGTATTTATGATTCTATCATGTCTGTGTTATTTGTGATCTTGCATGCTCTCCGTTGTTAGTAGCTATCTTGGCCAAGTAGTTGCTAGTGACTCCAAGAGGGGGTATTTATGCTCGATAGTGGGTTCATGCCTCTAGTTTCCAAGGGAAGTGACAGAAATCTCTTCGGTTGTAGATGTGATGTTGCCACTAGGGAGAAAACAATGGTCTCTTGTTCATGGAACAAGTGGATTGTTTACCTTACACACTTTGCTTAAAGCAGTTATTTGTTGCTTGCAACTTAATACTGGAGGGGGGTCGGATGACAACCTGAAGGTGGACTTCTAGTCATAGATGCAGTTGGATGGTGGTCTATGTATATTGTTGTATTGCCCAATCGAATCTCATAGGATCTTTTTGTCTAGTATTGCATTGTTATGCCATGCTCAGTTCTTGTCAATTGCCCTGTTGTAATTTGTTTACCCTTCATGCCATGTTGTTTATCTAAGGAGAGCACTTCTAGTGAACTATGGACCCCGGTCCAATCTTTACCATTGATACATCTTCCATTGTTACTTGTTTACTTGCTGCAAACCATCACCTTCCACACCATACGTTTAATCCTTTGTTACATCAAACCAGTGAGCTTGACAACCTCACTGATTCGTTGGGGCAAAGTCTTGAGTTTGTGTTGTGCAGGTTTCCACGTTGCTTGCAACACCTTTGAGACGTTTCCTTCCTCCTACTGGTTCGATAACCTCGGTTTCTTACTGAGGGAAAACTTGTTGTTGTTCTCATCACACCTTGCTCTTGGGGTTTCCAACGAAGCGTCCCACGACAGTACTAGGCGCCATCATCACAAGTTAAGTTATATAATGGTGAGTTGCCTTCTTCTATGAGTTGTGTAATGGTAAGTGTGATGCTTCTTGTCCGTATTATTTTATCGACACTTCACTCTATAAACCCGTGGACATGTTTACTGAGCTCAGTTTTCGCTTGGGGACAAGCGAAGGTCTAAGCTTGGGGGAGTTGATACGTCCAATTTGCATCACCATTCTATATCATAATTTGCCTCTATTCATTGATATATTTCTTATTAAGAGGTGATACGTATGTCTTTTCATCTGTTTTTGCATGTTGGATGATTCTTGAAGGATGAACTGCCGGAATCAGGTTTCTGATGGAAAAAGAGGTGTTTTGATGCAATTTCACGAAGATCAGAAAAATACCAGAAAAATCATGGAAAATAATATTTTCCCAGAAGACGAAGGAAGCCAGAAGGGGAGGCGGAGTTGGTCCACAGGGGGCCCACACCCCCCAGGCACGGGTCCCCCCTGCCCCGCGCATAGAGGAGGTGTGGCCCACCTGGCCGGCCTCCGACTCTGCCCCTTGCCTATATCTTCTCCTCAAAACCCTAATACAAAGGGAGCGACCACAGAAAGATTCCGTCGCCTTTGTGGGGCGGAAAACACCGAGAGAGAAAGAGCTCTCCGGCAGACAGATTTTTGCCGGGGAAATTCCTTCCCGGAGAGGCAAGATCGTCGCCATCAACACCATCATCAAGATAGGATTCATCGGGATCATCATCATCATCCACACCATCATCTCCACCAACACCATCATCGCCACTCCATCCCGCTGTAACAATCGTGTTGGATCTTGCATAGTTCTTAGGGGAAACTTTCCCGGTGTTGATTACTATTGTAGTTGATGCTTGTGAGTGGAACCATTGGATTATTGTTTATGTTCAGATTGTTATCCATCGCCATATGATCTTTGATCTTGATCCATATGATGTCTTATTAGTAGTTCGTTTAGTTCTTGAGGACATGGGAGAAGTCATGTTGTTAGTAGTGGATTTGTGTTGAGATATTATTCAATGGTTTAGTATTTAAGTTGTGGTGTTATTCTTCTAGTGGTGTCATGTGAATGTTGACTACATGATACTTCACCATTTATGGGCCTAGGGGAATGCATTGTGTATTTGTCTACTAATTGTGGGGTTGCCGGAGTGACAGAAACCTGAACCCCCGTTAGGACACCATTTCATAAGGGAGCATAGGATCTTAGAGTTTAAGTCTGTGGTTTGGTTTATATCTTAGTTACTTTCATGTAGTTGCGGATGCTTGCAGGGGATTAATCACAAGTATGTATTAGTCCAAGTAAGGTCGGTACATTAGCACAGGTTCACCCACACAACACTTACAACACCAAAGAAGAGTACTTGGCTATATGAAGCGATAGCACTTGACAGAATTCCCATGTGTCCTCGAGAACGTTTGGTCCTTATAAGTATTTCCAACGGCTTGTCCTTTGCTAAGAAAGGATTAGGCCGCTTGCTGCAGTTGTTCCTTGTCTTTATTACTTGCACTTTGTTTCTTTGCTTTATCAGAAAACCCCTAAAAATCCGTTTTCTAAGTATTTACATAGATTTCCTACTCCATACCACTACTCAACACCCTCTGCTCCTCGTTGGGATCGACACTCCTTTTTATCAAAAGTATTACGATACAACCCCTATACTTGTGGGTCATCAGATACTAGAGTTGCCACTTGCAGCATAAGATGGGATGTTACGAGTTCCCACCAACTACCATTCCTCCTTGGGAATACAACCGACCTAGTCATCTGAAGGTATACAAAAGAAAGAAAAAACTTCTAACTTGCTCGTCCCATTCCAAGATTTCTGGTTAGCACGGTTTATACCTCGTCTTGGAATAATTGACTACATTTGTTGCTTGTCTTAGGTAATTTCCCCAACACAATAAAATATTTCCCACATGATTTCTCATCATGTATTTCAACCATGATTTCATTGCCATCTCAATTCGTAATTTATTTCATTCATAAAACAATAATTTATTTTGCTTTCCATTTGTGATGATTTTGAAAAGTCTTTTATATAAAATATAAGGATGTGCAAGATTGAACTTGCAATTTATATGCAAGAATGAACTTGCCTTACAACTGCGAGATAATGTAGTTCGAAAGGTTCTACTTGACCCTGGACCTCGGGTTCTCGAAATAATAATAATTGTTCGATAAAGAGAATGTTTTGGTAAAAACTAGTTGATGTTATAATGCAACAATATGAATGCTCTAGCATGTTATAGGAAGCTCTAGAATGTTCTAGCATCTTCTATGCCCTTGGTAGTGTCTCTGGTCCTAGGTTTAGTGATAGAAATCCTTAATTGAATTTCTGGGTTCTAGTCTGTCTGTTAATTGATGTTATTCTTCTATTAGTGTTTTATGTGAACTTTTAGTACATGTTAATAGTTGATTGGGTAGTATAGGGTGTTATTCTACTTTCTTAGTACATGTCTTAGCACTTTTAAGATCAATACCTTGCTTTTGTGAATTTTCTCTACCAGTTCCTTAATAAGGTGTCACTATCAGTGATACTTCATTCATAGGTTCAAGTACTTAGTGTTAAATCCTACTTGTGGTTGATTTGGCTACTGCTGTAGCCAAATTCCACAAGTCAATTAATCTATTGAAGCTTAACTATACTTCCTTAAGTTTAATTATCTATGTTAGTTGTTTACTAAACTTATGTGTCAGTGTTGTAATGATAGAGAGTTGTGCTCTATAGTGTAAGATCATTTGTGTTATAGTGTGTACTTGTTCACTTTTCCTGAAATTTGCTTCATTTGTTAACTGTAAGTGTGTTGTTTACTTGTTGAAGGTATCTATTATGTTTTATCTTGCAGTAATGTTGGCTCAAGTGAAAATTGTGCTCATTAGTGCCTACCTTCTCTTCCTTAGGCAATTCATCTTATTTGTTTCCTAGGGAAGTGGGGCTAGGTGATAATAGTTTGTTTTTATTATAAATACTTTGTCCAGCTAAATTCTTTACTTAATTAGGTTCTGTCTAGTGCCCCTAATCTCTTGGCATCTGTGGTGTTCTTCTTTCAGGAAGATGCATAGGTACCAGGTTATCAATGGCAGTGGTAGTAATTACACTAATGTTTCTCTCTAGATCCATATGATCCCTATTTACTTTTACTTCTACTCTATTGTTCCTAGATAACAACCTTTGTAGATCCAAAGTTTAATTGATGATGATATGACGCGGTTCTTCCTATTATTGATCCTGCTCTTACTCCCTTCTCCTTCTTAGATCCCTCTCACTCACTAAGATTATGTGGTTTCTGTATGTGTCCTCTTACTCATCCTCTGGCCTGGGTGTGATTCTTATGAGCTCTGCTATGAGAATCTGACGGATTTATCTAATGTAAAGAAGATCCTAAAAGTCTCCGCTTCTGATCTCTTGGGTTAGGTTTGAGATCCTATTTATAGCGTCTTAGAGTTCATATGTTGTTGACACCTCCCCTTTCATGCAAGTGACTAAACTTATTATACTACCTCTCTACGTTGTCTTATGTGTGGATTAAGTGTATGAGTTTTATTATGTCATATGACATTTTATGCATGATGGTTAAGGACTATTTTCGTAATTAATTCTTTATTAATTGCACAAGATGTTGCTTTTAAAGGTGAGATTTTTGTCACTTCCCAGTTCACTGGTAGTGAGCTTTAATTTCTTACTTAGAGTTTTTTGTGTGCATGATTTAGTTTTTCAAGCTTATTGAACTGTTAAGTGTTCACTGGCTTGATTATTTGGTTTTTCAACGAATACAAGTTTGAGGTGTGTTTTATATTGTACCTTTGATTTCTTAACTTAGCTTCCTACCGTTGTTTGGTCACTTGATCTAGGCTTCACAACTAGTGTTTTCTATTGGCTTTACTACAGCTACCACTATTATCTTCTGATGTTTTTATTGAACATGATATTTATCTAGTGCACTGTCGGTAGCTTCAGTAGTTTGTATTAGGATCTAGTCACTTAATTATTTTTTGAGAAATCATTGTACTTATTTTGTAATGAATAAAGATTTCTTTGTAAACATTGTCATATTTTTATAATTTATTTTATTTTATTACGCAAGGTTGGATTTGAACTCAAGTTTGAAATAATTCAAACCTTATTTTTGAATTCAAAGTTGATTCTACTTATTTTAGAATCTTAATTATTGAGTGTAAGTGTGTTTCAGCTTTTGACTCAAATATAAATGCGTTGAATCCTAAATTTTGGAAAATATAAGTTCCTTTTAAATTTTGATTTTAAATCGTAGGGTTGACCTAAGTCAAAATTCAATAGTTCAATTCCAATTCCTTACACCTTCTCACAACAAAAGCTTTATTTTTTCCACACTTTTCAAATGCATACAATGCAATTCACATTTTACAAATCGGTCCTAAAGTGTTCCTATTCTTCCGGGTGTTACACATGACTTAGACTAATGTGCAAGTCAGTCGATGACTCGGTTCCACTTGTTTATGATATGGTAATGCCAATCCAACTTACACAGACTCGGTTAAAGTGTTTAGTGATCCATACATACACATATTGAGACCCAGCAAGCAAGTTGTTATCTGTTAATCTCAAACAATTGAATTCTTGGACCTGGGAGGATTGCATGATCCGAGTTGCGTATCAGCAAGCTTAGGATCTCCGAAATGCTGTTCTATAATTGGGCGGTTATAAATATAGATTTCATGTTAGTTGTGAATCAACCTGCGTGACGTGGATAAACAAGATGGGATTTTCTCCTTGGTAATGGAGAGATATTCTCTAGAGCCTCTCAACTGATATATGATTCGGAAGCATGACCATGTGCGACTCGGTTAAATGTCAACATGTAAGTCAGACTAAGTGTTAGTCCAATGATACATATATCTGATACTTGCATTTTGCATCATCATTTTTAGGACCTTTATCCATTGTTTAGAATCATATTACCTTGATTCATCATTATTTATGCATATTTAGATGATTTACGGGACTTTCCTACAAAGTTCCTTTCATTGGTATTTAATTTTTGGGAGGTAGAAAACCTCCCTTTTCATGTTTTTGTTGTTTCAGGACCTTCTGGACGTCAATAAATCAAAGGAAAAATACCTTATAATTTGTTCATCAAAAGAACCAACTTGGGCCAAATAATAAAGCGAGGGGAGCCATGAGGCCCGAAAGAGGCCAGGTGGTGCGCCCACCCCCTAGGCGCGCCACATAGGCTCTTTCGGCCCTCGAGCTTCGTCTCGGCTCCTCCTTTTTATAGACGCCTCCGTATCGCCAGAAAACCTATGCCATATTTTTCCCATGATTTACAGAGGCGGCGACGAATGCAAAAGTCCTCTCCTACTCTGGGAGGGGGCAGATCCTGCCGCACCGGAGCCTCCGGTGAGGGGGAAATCGACGCCATCGTCATCACCACTACTCCTAGGCATAGGGGGACTCTCCATCAACATATCCATTAGCACCATCATCATCACCATCAACATCTCCAAGATCCATCTCGTTCCCCTCAAAGTTTCTGATTGATTGAACCCCCGGATATTGTTTTAAGGGATATTTACATGATTGTGATTAACATCTTGTCTTTATTTGATGGAGAGATTATATTTTCAGATTGTGTTGTATCCCATATGGTACTGATCCATATCATGTTTGGCACTTGTGAGTATATCCCCATGTTCCTAAGGGCATATGATGAATTGGCTATGATTTCCATATAATATGCAATGAGTATGTGGTTCAGTTTTTATATTTTATATTGTTCTACGATGG
Organism: Avena sativa; assembly: GCA_916181665.1. NCBI lineage: Eukaryota > Viridiplantae > Streptophyta > Magnoliopsida > Poales > Poaceae > Avena > Avena sativa. The sequence goes on along the minus strand of OV702281.1, from coordinate 382,666,406 downwards.
TTTTATGCGAATGTCGACTACATATTACTTCACCTATATGGGCTCATAGGATGATAAGGGTTGGAAGGGACGGAATTGACAGAAACCGTTTCCAATACTTTGAGTTGCATTCGAGAGATTATATGTCGGAGACCAATGAACTTATTGCTATGGTGGGACATTTATGTCTTAATGATTCCTATATGTCCATGTGAATGGATTTAGGACCCATCATAAGTGGTGTATTTATTCCATACTTATGGCTGCACCTAACTAGGTTCCGCCCTAAGGGAATGAAACTTGACAACATATTCACCATATTGTGTAGAAATCTTTATGCTAAGTAAGTCCATGCCGCCCTCGGGAATGCTTGTCACATATAAGTTCACACACATATTTGAGCTTGTCCACTTGTTGCATAGAGTATTGGGCTTTCTCTCATTGAGAGCATTTACTTATTGCTATTTACTTTCAACATTTTATATTCTTACAAACTACAAACCAAAAACATCAAATCTACTACATTTACTATTATTTTATTTGTCAAATTTGCTAACCAATACCCTTAGATCCTCGTGGGTTAGACAACCTTTCTTTATTTAAAAGGACTACAATTGATCTCCTGCACTTTGGAGCCATCAAGACACTTTTCTGGCGCCGTTGACGGGGAACGTTGTGCTATTGGTAAGCTATTTGGTAAGGAAACTTGAAATCTATTTTTATCCTTTTACTGCTATTTTATCATGGCTTTCTCAAACCATAAAGAATTGCAACTTACGTAATTTGAGTTCATTCATGACAAAAAAAAAGAGAAAGTTGTGAAGCCTATGGAACCAGAAGTTGAATATCAAATTCCTATTGGTATTGTTGACAAAGCTAGGGAGGTAACTTTTGCAGGTTATGGAAGCCAAACTGCTATGGGGCATTTATATGAAATTGAAGAACTATGTTCCATATTTATACTTGTAGGTATTCATGAGAATGAAGTAAGAAGGAAGCTATTATTTTTATCTTTATATGGTAAAGCTTGTGAATGGTATAGATCTTTGGATGATAAATATCGTCTTGATTGAGATAATCTGAGAAAGTCTTTCTATCTTAAATATTATACTCCTAAAGAAACTTATGAATGATCTCTGCCATATTTATAACTTTTGGCCTCATAATGGAGAAAGTATTGCTCAAGCTTGGGGGAGATTAAAGGGTCTTATTCGTAAAAATCCTTGTCATGGTATTCCTGAAAGCATTATCTTTCATAAACTTTTATGTGAGATTGCCTCATCATCATAGGGATTTTCTAGATAATTCTTCTGGAGGAAGTTTCACTAATAAAACTCAAAAGGAGGTAGAGGATTTATTGGAAACTATTTCTCAAAATACTGAAGCTTGGGATCTTGACAAAGATAATAAACCAGGTTTGGAATATGAATATTCATGTGTAGATAATTTCTCTACTTCTATATTATTTGAGGAACTTAAGGATAAGTTTGGTGTTGACCCTCATGTTTTAGTAGAATTTGCTAAATCTTTTGCTAACCATCTTAATGTTCCAAAGAAAGGATTTAATGTATTTGTTGAACCTCTTAAAAATTCTGCATATGTTTCTAAAGTTGTAAAACAGGTTCATCAAGTCTCATCTCCTAAGTTAGAAGAAATATTTGACGCTCCTTCTTATCCTAGTAAAGTGAAGGATAATTTACTCACTAATGTTTCTAATAAGAGTACTAGAAGATGTCATGAACCATATGAACAAATTCAAGTTCAACATCAAATTTCAGCCATTAAAGAATTGAATGAAGAAACACCTTGTGATGTGTATTTATGTGAATATTCTACCACGGTAATAAAAGGCAACACCATTAGAGTTGGGAAACCTATCATATCATGTACTATTGGGACTTCATCTTATCATGGACTTTGTGATATTGGAGCAATATAAGTGTGATTCCATATTCTCTATATCTTGAAATCAAGCCTGATATTGATCGCATCCACAAGGAAGAGACATGTATAACTATCCAACTTGCTAATAAAGAGTATATTTGTCCTCTTGGTATTGTTATAGATGTTGAAGTGTTAATTGTAAAGATTAAGTATCATGTTGACTTTATTGTGCTTGGTTGCTCCCAAGATGCATTTTGTCCTTTCATATTTGGTAGACCTTTTTTACATATTGTTGGTGCTGAAATTATTTTGCTAAAAGATAAAGTATTCATTAATTTTGCTGGTGAAATACTTGAGTTCATTTTTTCAAATTTTACTGATAAACATTTATAAAAGGAAAAAACTCTCTAAAGACATAGTGGAGACTCTTGCTTCAGTGGCAGTCGCTTCATCGAACGCGATGAAATGATATGTGATAAATCAAGAGGAACCATTTGATGATGAAGATAAAGAAGCTCTAGAACAAATACTATCTCAACAACCAAAAAAGCTGCAATTACATATTCCACCTGATAATCTAGGAGAACTACCACCACCTAAATGATATCCTAGTTTTGAACTTAAACCATTGCCTAAAGATATGAAATATGCATTCCTTGATGATAAGAAAATATATCCTGTTATTATTAGTGCTAACCTTTCAGATGAAGAAGAATCATAATTACTTGAAGTACTGAGAGCTCATAGGCCAGTCATTGGCTATTCACTTGATGATTTAAAAGGTATAAGCCCCCTTTTATGCATGCATAAGATTAACTTGGAGGAATATGTAAATCATGTTGTTGACTATCAACGCCATCTTCATCCAATAATGAAATAAGTGGTAAGAAAAGAGGTAATCAAACTCATTGAGGATGGTATCATCTATCCCATAGTTGATAGTAAATGGGCAAGTCTCGTCCACTATGTGCCTAAACAGGGTGGAATCACCATGGTTCCAAATGATAAAAATGAACCTGTTGCTCAACGTACCGTTACTGGTTATATAATGTGCATTGATTATAGGAAACTTAATAAGGAAGCTCATAAAAATCACTATACTTTACCATTCATTGATCAAATGCTTGAAATATTATCTAAACCCTCTCACTTTTGTTATTTAGATGGTTATTCAGGTTTCTCATAGATTCCGGTGCACAAGGATGATCAAGAGAAGATTACTTTCACATGTCCCTTTGGTACTTATGCTTATAGGAGAATGCCATTCGGTTTGTGCAATGCTCCTTCTACTTTTCAAAGATTCATGAATGCTATATTTGCTAATTATATTAGAAAATTATGGAAGTATTCATGGATGACTTTTATGTGTATGGTACCTCTTTTGAAAACTGCTTGTTCAATCTAAACAAAGTTTTGCAGCGCTGTGAGGACCAACGCTTAGTCCTAAATTGGGAGAACTGCCATTTAATAGTGACAGAAGGCGTTGGTCTTGGACACCGAGTTTCAGGAAGAGGCATTGAAGTGAACCACACCAAAATAGAAGCAATAGATAAGCTACCATATCCTAGGGATATAAGAGGCATAAGAAGCTTTCTTGGTCATGTTGGTTTCTATATAAGGTTTATCAAGGACTTTTTTAAAATATCCAAGCCTCTAACAAAACTTTTGCAAAAAGACGTTTCATTTTCTTTTAATGAAGATTATGTAGAGTCTATTAATGTTTTAAAGAATGCTTTGATTAGTGCTCCTATAATTCAACCTCCTAATTGGAATTTGCCTTTTGAAATCATGTCTGATGCTAGTGTCTATGTTGTAGGAGCAGTTTTAGGCCAAAGAGTTGATAAGAAACTTAATGTGATATATTATGCTGGTAAAACTCTTGATGGCGCTCAAAGAAATTATGCTACAACTTAAAAAGAATTCTTGGCTGTACTTTTTGCATGTGATAAGTTTAGACCTTATATTGTAGACTCTAAGGTAATAGTACACACCGATCATTCTGCTATTAAATACATTATTAAAAAATAAGATGTTAAGCCTAGACTCATAAGATGGGTTCTTTTACTACAAGAATTTGACCTACATATAGTAGATAGGAAAGGTGAGGACAATCCGGTGGCTGATCATTTATCTAGAATGAAAAACATTTCGGTAGATCCTATTCCTATTAATTATAGCTTTGCAAATGAACAACCAACAAACATTAATGTATTTGTTGCTAGAGTGGCTTCACCATGGTTTGCTAATTATGCTAATTTTATTGTTGGAAAATTTATTCTACCACATTTCACACACCAACAAAGAAAGAAATTCTTTTGTGATCTTAGACAATATTTTTGGGATGACCCATTTCTGTATAAGAAAAGTGTAGATGGTATTATTAAACATTATGTACCTGAGTTTGAGTAGTACGCTATCATAAGAGACTGCCATGACATCCCTTATGGAGGACATCATGCAGGAGACCGCACCGCTGCAAAGGTATTACAATCTGGTTTTTATTGGCCTACTTTATTTAAAGATTGTGCTAATTATGTTAAAGCTTGTGACAAATGCCAACGTGTTGGAAACATCGGTAAGAGAAATGAAATGCCTATGAACTATTCACTGCCTCTTGAACCATTTGATGTAAGGGGATTTAACTTTATGGGACCATTCCCCCCTCATCAAAAACAAAACACACTCATATTTTGGTTGCAGTGGATTATGTTACAAAATGGGTTGAAGCTATTACAAGAAAAAGTGCAGATCATGCCACAACAATGAAGATGCTTAAGGGCATCATCTTTCCCAGGTTTGGAGTACCTAGGTTTTTAATTACTGATGGTGGTTCTCATTTTACTCATGGAGTATTTAGAAAACTCTAGCTAAATATGGTGTTAATCATAGAATTGCATCTCCATATCAACCTCAAACTAGTGGGCAAGTTGAACTAAGCAATAGGGAAATTAAACTCATATTGGAGAAGACAGTTAATAAAACTAGATATAATTGGCCAACTAAAATTAATGATGCTTTATGGTCTTATAAAACTACCTTTAAAAATCTCATGGGTATGTCTCCTAATAAAATGGTTTATGGAAAAGCATGTCATCTTCCAGTGGAATTAGAACATAAAGCTAGACAGGCAGTTAAACAACTCAACTTTTATTTTAAAACTGTCGGAGAGAAAAGAATTCTTGATTTAAGCTTATTATATGAATGGAGGAATGAAGCATATGAAAGTGCTAGACTATTTAAATAAAAAATAAAAATTTGGCATGATAAGAACATAAAAAGAAAGGAATTAAAAGTTGGAGATCAAGTATTGTTGTTCAACTCTATTTTCAAGTTTTCTGCTGGAAAGTTAGCCACAAGATGGCAGGGTCCATTAGTTGTGCAGGAGGTGTACCGCTCCGGAGCCATTCGTCTTCATGGAGACTTCAACGGTAAACCTCATGTCGTTAATGGATAATGTATTAAACATTATATTGCAGGACAAACATTTGTTGGAAGGGTTTAAGCAATGAATCTCCAAAGTCCAGAGGCCATAATTGCAAAATTCTATCCCCTGCCAGATACCGAAAATCATCAAAAGTCAAAAACAGGTGCTTAACGATCTCGGAATATCTTCATATTTTAGGAAAGTCATTATTTTGGAAAATTAATGTGTGTAGCGAAAGAATTGGATGAAACAGAGTCCCGGGGAGGGAAAGAGACCAGGTGGCGCGCCCACCCCTTGGGCGCGCCACCCGAGGTCGTTCCCTCTTCCGAAGTCTGTTTTGCCTCTTTTTCTTCCTCGATGCTTTGTCTTACCCTAAAAACCATCTATATATGCTCCTCTCTGTTGATCTAATATCGTATCGAGTCTTTTTCGAGCGAACCTTGTTTTCTACCTGTTTCTTCCAGATCTTACCTTGCGCCAAGGCATGTCTTCGAGGTGGAGCACCCCGGATGGAGGATTTCCCGGGTGCACCCATGATAACTCTAGAATGGAGTCCTCCACCAAGAATACAAACTCCATGGAGAGGGGAAGACTGAAGGAATAATGCCATCTAGAGAAACCAGCTTGAAGATATGGAGCTGCAAGGATGAGGGATTTTGAAGAACCTCGCTTTAGGGACATGACTGACCCAGATCTTCAAGCACGAATCGATTCGCTGCATCGACAAATTGCTCATGAAGAGAGGCTCTTTTCTGGCTCTCGCAGTCACATTGCACTTTTGCAGGATTACGAGGAGGCAGTAAACACAAAGTTCATCAGGAACATGCAAGCAACCTCTGCAGGTTGCATTGAGATTATAGAAAGCTGGAGAAAGAGGTCCAGGATTACAAAACTAAGTGGGAAGATCAAGTGGTAGTCAACAAAAGGTTGCGCGCGGCCTTGTTGAAGGTCAGAAACACCACCAACGATGAGGTCCTGAAGGCCATTATCTAGAAGAACCGACGGAAAACCTCTAAGCTTGGGGGAGTTCCACCATACTTTATGCTTTTTAGTTATCATATTTGTAGGGGTTCGTAGGCATGGAAAACAAAAAATTTCTACCGCATGAACACACAATCAAGATCTAATCTATGATCAAGCCAAGATCTATCTACTAGATCGGTGCAACAAGTTGATAGAGTACTAACCCTCAAAGATCCAAAGCGGTTAACGAGAGCAGATTCTCGTGGGTGATGTAGTCGTTCTGTCACATCCCATGATTTTCCAAATCTTGTAATGTGAAAAATAAATGAATAAAATAAAACTTTGTTGATTTTCAGGGTGAGAAGAAACTTTTTGAATCCAATTGGAAACCTTCAAACCTATTTGGATCAAATAAATCCTAAGGGGATTTACAAAGATAAACATTTGATAAAGGAAAATAAAAATATTTGGAAATTACTATTTTGAATATTTTAATAAAAGATTTGATTTTAAAATGAAAAGGAAGAAGTTTAAAAAAGGAATATTTTATAAGCCAAATTAAAACTTGGCCAAGCCTTTGAAATAAAATATTTCTATTTTATAGTAAAGGTTTATTTAAATAAAATAAGGATTTAATATCCAAGTTTATTAAAAAAATAAAGGTTTTATTATTTTAATTAAACATCAAAACTTATTTATTGATTTAAACAAGTTTTCCAAATATTCTTTATTTTCAAATAAAACCTACTGAATGGTTTTGGCACCATTTTAGATTTCAAATGGAATTTTAAATAAATCAAATTCTATTTTGTTTTAATAAACAAGGTCTATTTATTTAATTAATAATGGACCCTAAAATAAAAATATTATTTTGATCTTTGGACTTTGGTTTATGTTGTTAAACAGAACCAGATTCAATTGCAATGTTTGGTGAAAGTTTGATTTGATTTGAATGTTTGATTGTTGTTTGAAATTCAAAACAGAAAACAGAATTGGAAAAGAATATTCAGAAAGAAAAGAATGAAAACAGACCGGACCCAACCCAATAGGCCCAACAGCCCAGTACCAGCCCAGCTTCCCTCTCTCCCGAAGAAAACGTTTCGCACTCAGTCTTTAACCCGCGCAGGCACTGACTGATGGACCCTCTCCCTGCCTCTCTCCTTCGCTGACGAAGCGGACCCACGCGCCAGCTCACCTCCTTCTTCCTCGCGCAGACGACGCCCTGCCGTTTCCTGCCCTTTACGCCGGCGATCAATTCGCGTTAACCACGGCCATTACTCCCCCTACGACCACGTCCTTTTAATCGCCTGCGCCTTCTCCTCCTTTCCCCTCAAACACCGCAGCACGAGAGCCCCTAGGCTGCCTCAATTCGAGCTCGCAACGCCACTGCTCCGACGAGCTTCCTCCTCGATTCCGGCCGAACCTCGCTACCCCTTGCCAGCCTGAGCACACGACCGTGATCCCCACTCCCAGGAGCACCTGTCCGTGCCCTCCGTTCAACCGCGGGCGCCCCAGAGCGTCGACTTCGACAACTTCCGAGCGCCGCCGCGTCTGCTTCCCACTCCGGCGAACTCCACCGGTAAACTCCATTCGCCCCAGCACTCCTAGATGATACTCCCACACTCGCCTCACTCTTGTGCATCTAACCATGCTCTTATCTTGCCTTAGGGCGATCTGCAATGTCGACCCCGACCACGACCAGAGCCGCCCGACGCCGTTCCCCACTCCGGCGAGCAATCCCGCTAGAACCAGAGCGCCCCTCGACGAGCTGACCGTACCTTGAGCATCCCCACGTCACTGCGATCACGGTGAGCATCCCCACTTTGTTCCTTGCTTCCTGTAGCTACCGTAGCGCCACCGCCTGACCGTCGCCGCCGTCTGCCGCCGCGCAACGCCGCCAGCTTTTGGCTAGGCATCTGTGACCGTTAGATATAAATCCAAAGGATGCGATTAGATCACTTAACAACGAAAGGGTACGCAATCTGAGCCACGCGATCTATTTAGATCCAACGCCCCGCAGAGCACGATCCGACCGAAGCGGTACCATCCAGTAACATCGCGACACGTGGCCAGTCTTCGATTTAAAAACAGATTTGAAATCAGATTTGTTTGCAGATTTGAAACCCTTGTAACTTTTGATCCACACGTCCAAAATTTGCAAACTTTATATCATTGGAATCAGTGGTACAAGCCCTAGCCAACCATGCAATTCGTTTAGTAAAAAGTTCTGTTAGATTTTTTGTTTTTGCAGAAACATTTGTATGCTTGTTTAGGTGATAAAAATTATTCCAAAATGTTTTTGAGGTTGAAATCTTTGCAAATTGGTTTGTTGTGAACTTACTGACCCTAGGAACCAACCCATGGATTTAAAAATGGATTTTGTGAAGTTTAGGAATAAAAACTTGAATTAGCCATTTCTAATCAAATAAAAATATTGTTTTTGTTATGGAAATGACTTTAGAGTAAAAACTTGGGAAAATGATTTGGATCAAACCTACTGACCCTAAACACCAAGTTTTGAGAAACAACAACTTATTTGGTGAACAACATAAAGTTGTTGCTTTGATAAAAACATTTTCCACCACATAAAATAATGATTGGATTTAAAAATGATCTATAGGAAAAACCCTTTTTGCAAATGATTTTGCCACTTGGAAAATGACCACTTTGAACCTTACAAAGTTTAGAAGCCTAGTGGAGACCACCTTTGCAAATAAAACTACTTTTGCATGCTTGCATGCATGACTTAGTTTCTCTTATTTTATGTGTGATGATTTGTTTGATTGATTATTGGTTGGAATGCTAGTTGATATTGTGTTTGCTTGATTGATTTGTAGTGAAGTTAGAAAAGTGTGAAACTAGAAAGATCAAGAAGTGAACCAACATTCCCTACCAAAAAGGCAAGTGGCACTATCATCTAAAGTCCTACTATTTTCATTATACTTAGTGGGTTTTGAAACATGCATGAAAAGAATTTCTATACTTATGCTATGCTAAATCCTAATAGGATACCCTTATATATTCCTTAGTGAAAACAATGTAGTTGTGAAATGCTTAGCCATGCTACATATTTTGAGAAGAGATACATGTTGAGATTTAGTTTTGAAATTGAGAAAAGACTTATGTTTTATATAATAAAACAAGGACTCAATGAACCACCTGGGTGGACAAGGATACTTTGAGTTTTGGAGAAGGTGGCAACAAAAGGAACCATGTCTATGGCAATCTCTTTGTGTTGTGCTCCAAAGGAAAACCACCCAGGGACTTAGAGATTGAACATGTTTCTCCAATTGTGGCTTTCGTGTACAACCACATGCTACTTATGGCTCTGGCTTAGTCAACTACATTGGGAAGACCCATGCATTGTCTTCAGGTTACTGAAAATGGGGGAACTCGGAATCCTACATGGGTACTGAAGACAAGCTAGCAATGGTGTATGGGAGGACCCTTTGGAAAGACTTCGTCACATTCTCCATCTGCCAGTATTCCATATTGGTGAGTACTTATCTAGCGGCCACTGGTGGCAACAAGATGAGAGTGTGACATGTGGGTAAAGTGTACAACTTCTGCAGAAGATCAAAAATTCTAAGTACTTAGCCGTGTCCCCGGTTATGGACAATACTGAGCAACTAAGGCCTGAAGCTATGGGAAATCTCGACATTCCAATTTCTAAAAGAAAAAACTTTAAGGTGACAACAAAAGACTTGAAGCACTTGGGTGTACCAAGGATCTCAAGAGATTTTGATAAAACTTGAAGCACTTGGGGATTTACCAAGGAGCTCAAGAGGTTTTTGACAAGGACTTGAACACTTGGGGATTTACCAAGGAGTTCAGAAAGATTTGACAAAAGATCAAAACCATTTTGAAAAGATAGGATAAATTATTGCTTTCTGCAAATGAGCCTAAAACCCTACTTAGCCAAATATGCATGTAATGATAGGATCCACTTATATTCTACATAGTAGTGAAACTTGCCAATACAATTCAAATGTATTGACCCTTGTGGCTGTAACTTGTAATGTTGCAGGTTTGATTGATATTAGTGAAGTTGATTGATTAGGATTACAAGTCTACAACCAACATGTTTGCCTGTGGCACTTTGAAGATGAAGGACCCCCTGCTTATAGATATTCTGCTGCAATGTAATGTAATAGCCAAATGAGCTATGTAAGATGTAATAAAATTATGTTATTCCTGGCTATAAAGTTGTATTATGACCTTTGTTTCTTGATATTACATCTTAACTGTGGATGCTAGCTATTGATCCAAGGACTAGCATTGTAAACACATGGGACTCTACCTTATTTAAAGGTTGGGACCCTCTACACGTTCACTTGCCGATCTCAAGATCGCGTAGACGATCCTTCCGGCGCCGCATTCCGGCAGCGCTCCCGCAGTCGGTCACACGTACGGTACTCGATGAAGACCTTCCTATCCCTTGTTCCAGCAGGCATCAGAGGTTGTAGTTCTCTCGTCACGATTCTGGCAGCACGACAGCGTGGTGTCAGAAGTAGAGGGGAGATATCACAGGGCTTCGCCTAAGCTGGAGCGGGTATGGTGGAGTAGAGGGAGCCCCGGCGATCTAGGGTTTAGAGGCCGAGGTTTAGAGGTAGCTAGCAATTAGGGTTTAGCTAGTTGGTAGCGGTTTAGAGGAGATCTACATTGGCTGCAACTAGGGAGGGGGGTGGCGGCCAACCTAGGTTTTCTTGTGTGTCCAAGGGGGGCTCCCTACCCCTCCTTTTATAGGTGGGGATGCGCCAAGGGGGAGGGAGTACTCCCACAACTCCACTTCATGTGGCCGGCCCAAGGGAGAGGGAGGATTCCTTCCCTAGGTAAGAATCCTTCTCTCCCTCCACTTGGAAATATTGTCCCAGTTTGACTTTTTCAAACTGCCCTTTTGACTTTCAAATTAGAGTTTGATTTCTCTCTTCCAAGTGTACAGCCAAGTGACCTAGGACATGATGCAACCATTCCACTTTGTCATGACACATCCATGTACCCTTCCCCTTCCAGATCGGCGAACCTTCTAGACCCTTCTAGAACATTCCGGTGAAAACACCGGAACCATTCCCGAACTCCGGAACTGGACTTTCCTTATATGAATATTATTCTCCAGACCATTCTGGATATCCTCGTGATATCCCGGATCCCATCTGAGACTCCAAACAACATTCGGTCTCTTTACTCACATTCCATATCTACTAAACAACATCGAATCCTTAAGTGTGTCTCCCTACGGTTCGTGAATTATGCAGACATGATCGAGACTCTTCTCCGATCAATAACCAATAGAGTAATCTGAAAATTCATATGGCTCCCACATATTTCTACGATTACTTCGTGATCGAATGAACCATTTACATACGATACCAATTTCCCTTTGTCTCGCAATGGTTTACTTATCCGAGGTCTGATCGTCGGTATATCTGCATACCTAGTTCAACCTCGTTACCGATAAGTACTCTTTTCTCGTTCCCGTGATATGTGATCCCTTGTGAGCCAATCACATGCTTGCAAGCTAATTGGATGACATTCCACCGAGAGGGCCCAGAGTATATCTATCCGTCATATGGATGGACAAATCCCACTCTTGATCCATGTGCCTCAACACATACTTTCCGAACACTCAATGCCACATTTATAGCCACCCAGTTACGGTGTGGTGTTTGATGTCATCAAAGCATCCTTTTTCTGTTGATGGTGATTAGCATGATCTCATGGTCGAAGGAATTAGGTTACTATGTATCAGAAAGCTTATAGCAAATGAACTATATTAAATGACTTGATCTTTATGCTACGCTTAACTATAGGAGTATGTCTGTCACATCATTCTCCTAATGATATGACCCTATTGTTAATAACATCTCTATGTTCATGATCAGAAAACCATGATCATACATTAAACAACAAGCTAGTTTAACAAGAGGCTTTACTAGGGACTCTTTTATGTTTACAAATCACACAAGTATTAATGTTTCCGGTTAATACAACTATAGCATGGTATGTAAACATTTATCATAAGCATGAAGATATGATAATAACCACTTTATTATTGCCTCTTGGGCATATCTTCAACAATATTTGCATCTAGTTCATAATCATTGGGACGTTTTGCTTGCATCCATTAGGTATCGATTTTTCCTAAAGTTTGAAGAACTCTTATAGCATTATCATGTATCCTTGGTTGAGTGGTTTTGAATAAAATATAAAGTATGGTGTCATCCATGATTCTCTTGTCTGGAGATTTATGGGTAACACTCATGTAGATGTGCGCGCCATATGTAGGAATTTCACTTACATCTTGCCTTGAACTGAATTAACTTGATCATGTTAGACAAGCATAGAATTACTCAACAAGCTAAACTTGCAAATAAGGAAAGATCCATGCAAGAAAGCAACACTTACTAAAAAAGGGAACATTGTAAATTTGTGATGAGTTAGGGATTCTTATAAAATAAATAGTTTGAAAGAGGAGGATGACAAGGGGAAATGAGATACTCTTGTTCTACTTAGTAATTAACGAGTAAACTGAATGGTTGTCATGGGTATTTCAATACATATGCTCTATGAGAAAGTGTTTGAAAGGTAGGCACCCAAGAATTTAGCTAGACATGGAAAGTGAAAGACAAAAGTTGTGTAGAGCATATGACATGATTGATAGACTCATGAATAAGGTCTATATTGGTTACTAAGAGGGCAAGACCGTTAACTGATGCCATGCAAAAGTGGTAAAAGTTCTTGACATAAGTCAAAATAGTTGTGTCTATCTTGTTGTTTAAATAATTATCTTTTCCACTATTTGATTTATGATAAACTTATCTTTATTGCAAAGGAATATTCAAAGGTTAAATTAAAAGCTGGTAAAAATCCATGCAAAACTATTGAAAATAGCAAAGTGTATGATAAATTTGAGACCTATTTAATTCTCCAACATGTAATGGTTAGTTTTTGTTCAAAAGTAAGGGGTAAGTGATAATATCTATCTACGTAGCCCATATGTGCATGGTGGTTAGATCATATTTCTTTTGGACAAGTGAATATGCATAAGTTCATGATGCCATGCTCGTATTTTCTTGTCAACCATAAGCTCATTGATGCATGATCATGATCTATTCGCTTATTTGCTTGAGGACGAGGAAAGGTTTAAGCTTGGGGGAGTTGATATTTGCATTTTTTCATCATCATTTTTGGGACCTTTATGCACTTTTTAGAATCATATTTACCTTGATCCATCATTATTTATGCATATTTATATGATTTACGGGACTTTCATACAAAGTCCCTTTCATTGGTATTTAATTTCTAGAAGGCAAAAAACCTCCTTTTTCATGTTTTTGTTGTTTCAGGACCTTCTGGACGTTAATAAACCAAAGTAAAAATACCTTATAAATTTTTCACCAGAAGAACCAACTTAGGCCAAAGAATGAAGCGAGGGGAGCCACGAGGCCCGAAAGAGTCCAGGTGGCGCGCCCACCCCCTGGGCGCGCCACACAGGCTCTTTCGGCCCTCGACCATCGTCTCGGCTCCTCCTTTCTACATACGCCTCCGTATCACCAGAAAACCTACGCCAAATTTTCCCACAATTTACAGAGGCGGCGGAGGCAAAAGTCCTCTCCTACTCCGGGAGAGGGCAGATCCTGCCGCACCGGAGCCTCCGTAGAGGGGGAAATCGACGCCATCATAATCACCACTCCTCCTAGGCATAGGGGGAGGCCTCTCCATCAACATCTCCATCAGCACCATCATCATCACCATCACCATATCGAAGATCCATCTCGTTCGCCTCATAGTTTGTGATTGATTAAACCCCGGATATTGTTTTAAAGGCTATTTACATGTTTGTGATTGGCATCTTGTCTTTATTTGGTGGAGAGATTATATTTTCAGATTGTGTTGTATCCCATATGCTACTGATCCATATCATGTTTGACACTTATGAGTAGATCCCCGTGTTCCTGAGGGCATAGGATGAATTGGCTATGATTTCCATATAATATGCAATGAGTATGTGGTATAGTTTTTATCTTTTATATTGTTCTATGATGGTTTTATGCGAACATCGACTGTATATTACTTCACCTATATGGGCTCATAGGAGAATACTTTGATGCAATGATAGGGGTTGAAAGAGAAGAAATTGACAAAAACCGTTTTCTAATACTTTGAGTTGCATTGGAGGGATTATATGTCGGGGACCAATGAACTTATTGCTATGGTGGGACATTTATGTCTTAATGATTCCTAGATGTCCATGTGAATGGCTTTAATACCCATCATAAGTGGTGTATTTAGTCAATACTTATGGCTGCACCTAACTAGGCTCCGCCCTAAGGGAATAAAACTTGACAACATATTCACCATATTGTGTAGAAATCTTTATGCTAAGTAAATCCATGCCTCCCTCGGAAACGCTTGTCACATATAAGTTCACACACACATTTGAGATTGTCCTCTTGATGCATAGAGGATTGGGATTTCTCTCATTGAGAGCATTTACTTATTGCTATTTACTTTTAGCATTTTATATTCTTGCAAACTACAAAGCAAAAACATAAAATCTACCGCATTTACTATGATTTTATTTGTAAAATTTTCTAACCAATACCCTTAGCTCCTCGTGGGTTCGACAACCTTTTTTTATTGAAAAGTACTACAATTGATCTCTGCACTTGGGAGCCATCAATATCACATAACAAGAAGAGAGTAAAGCTATTGAACGAATGATTAACTTGTCCATAGCTTGACAAGGTATATTTTGAGGCAAAGAAATTTGAACAGAAGTCACATTGGAGAGGTTTATATTATGTCTTTACGACACTTAGGAGCTGGCACCTCTTGCTAGAGGTTGTTGGGAGCTACCAACTTGAGACCAAGTGCTCATGGAAATATGTTGGACTCAAAGTCGTGATGAGATACTTAGAGGAATAGCTCATGTCATGTACAAGTATGCATGAACCTACAAGATCATAGACTTAAGGGTAAGGATCTCATATGGATGATATGGGCAACGAGATAGGATTGGTATGGGCCTCAAGAGTTGAGTCCATTAGGGAAGCCTATATAAGTGAAATGAGAAAGAATTATCTAATGTAGTCGTCACTTTTTCCATCCCACGTCGGGCAAAAGGGGGTATAGCAGTCCTCTGCCCGGTGCTCCTCCCGTACATGTGGATTATACCATAGAGGTGTTGCACGTGTGACACTCATGAAGGATTCCGTAGATTAGAGGGGTTGTTTGTGGGATCAGAATGTCCTGCTGCGACGCGCTACATCAAGTTCTGCACATGCGCGTAGTGGTAATCATGTGGCCATTTCCTCAACTAGTTCCTGGGAGCTCCGCATAGAAAAGTTTTTTTTCTCTATGCGTCCCAACAGTTCAACCCCTTCCCATGGATTGGGCGCTTATGACACTTTACGGTGTGTTCCCTCTTAGGGGCATCACCTTGGATCTTAACCCTAATACAGTGACAAAGTGGCTCAAAGCGGTTTTCTGAATAGACTGTGTAGAAATGAAAATGTCGACCAGCGAAGTTAGGGACATGACAAATTTGTGGTAGTCGTCCGTTCTATGTGTCGTGAGGTCATCTTGGTATATTTGTTGTTTTACAGTTAAAGTTGTGCCACATTGCTCAGGGCGGTGACCATGATAGGTGAAGTGTGGTCTAGCATGGGGATCCTTCGTGGCGACAACCTTCTCATATTTTCTTCTTACCTCATCTTAAGAATCAAAGTTGCATGTTATCGGTGCCAGTGGCCGACTTTTCAGCGATTTTATTCCGTGTGGCTTCATGATGCCGACGCAGCTAGAACATCATCGGTGGTTGTTTTTCATGGATCCAGAGTCTCTTGCTTGAGAGAAGTGATGACGATGATACTATGGGCTTCCTCGTCTGTGTTTTTCTTCACGACAGTGTGCGCGTGGTCTCTGTTATGAGCCAACTTAGCCGACTGTGCTTTAATAGGTTGTCATGTTCCGTGATGGCTTGTGTTCGTATGCACTAGCGAAGCTTGGCAGAAAATGTCGGACGGGACAGTCCAACGAATACCGCATTTTTTTGTTTGATGACCTATTTTAACTCTTATGCTTCACTTTTTAGGGATAGGCCAGGCGGGACACGACCCAGTTTTGGTTCAACATAGCTCCACTCTTATGTGCGTTGGGGAGAGGCATTCGCCCACTTTCTGTTAATTAGCTCGGAAATTCTCGATCACTTCTTAATTAGTACTAAAAAATGACATGTCTTTTGCCTCCTTTCGAGACAGTAAATGTTGTAGCCTTCAATTCTATCCACCAAAGACGTTTTCTGAGATCTTCAGCTGCATTCGTAGCAACACTAGACATTAGACAAAATCTTCTTTCGTGGCACAAGGTTCCTAGAACTCCCCTACATATTCCTCCTGGCCACAAGGGCACTGGGGTCACATACATTGAACAGAGTAGCGAGCTGCTTCTGTGCCGGACCCAATCGCTCGCGAGTTGTGACTGTCGGGATTTGAGTTACTACATCGCTGTCGACGTTTGGGGATTTTGGATGTCACGGGATGGTGTCCATTCCATGCACGCGGAACAAATGTGTCACCTTCATCCTATTCGATTTCTTTCTTCGTGCACATTTCGCGAATCTGATGTTGAAACGGCTCCTGGTTCGAGCTGATCCCCTTCCTGTTCAAACAGATTGTGTGATTTTGTCCGACGGAGCCTTCCACGCAACTGCACGCTGAGGCAATGCAGCAAACTCAACTCGCATTATGTATATAGGTAGGTACGTATGTATGTATGTATGTCCACACTCGACTGCAGCCGCCTTTTTGTCTTCCTTCGCCATTCGCTTTCGTCGCTCTGTTCGCTACCCAGGGCTGTACTCGCCGTGCGGCCACGCAATAATAAGTGGACGCCACCGTCTTCTGCGGATAAGTATGGCTCGCCACACGCCGGTGCTTTACACGTCAAATACCTCGTTTGTAGGCTGTCAAGTAGGATATTGTCAAAATCCCACTTCTAGTTTATTTTCTAAAATTTATTGTAAAATTTTGCTTAAAATTTAAACTAGATTTTAACAAATAAACTAAAAGTGAGATTTTGGTGAGACAACCTTACCCGTTTGCCGATTGCCGATTGCCGATTGCCATGGTATACTAGTGGCATACCAAGAGTTTGGTTTATATGCGAGGGAAAAGACTTAGGGCGGGCGTGTTTGATTGCCCCGACCTCCGTTTCTTGCATGGAACGGAAAGAAATAAGGGCGTCTGGTTTTGCGTGGCGGATGAAATCTTTGCATCGTACGATTCTTAAAGCGCCCCTCAGCCAGGCCTGGAGGAACACCGAAATCAGACGTTTCCATAGAGTGAACTTCTTCTCGCGCTCACGGGGGAAGAAGCTGCACGCGCTAGTGCAAGGTCGGAATGGCGGGAGCTCGCGGAATCCGGCGGGAGAAATTGGGGTTACCGCCCGCCGATTCGCCGTGCCTATTTACACCGCTCCTCCGCCGGCTCCAAAATCTCGCCTCTATTTCCCTCAATTTTGAGCTCTCCCTCCAAATCCTCTTTCTCACCGACGAGCAGGTAAGCGGCGGCTCCTACTCCGGCGGGTCTAGCTCATGTCCGGCAAGTCTTTCTCCTCGGCTATGTCGGACATGTCCTCCTCGTCAGGCGAGGTTGAGATTTGTGGTAAGAAACATCTAACCCTAGCTTAGATCTGTTGTCATGTTCTAGCTCACAGTTCTAAGCTGTGAGATGGTGTTCTAGATCTGGACCTGAGCATGTTGTTGCGGGAGGATTGCCATGCGCTGTAGGTAGTATTAGTGGTATGAGTAGAGTTTTTGCCGTAGAACTGAACACATTATTATCCGTGCTATCATAGGAGAAGGTTGTGTCCCCTTATCTGTCCGCGACCTCTGTGCTGCCTCTGTGTTATGTGTCGGTGCCTGATGCGGTGGCCATGAGGAAGCAAGCCATGTCATGGCCAGCATCTCTGTCCACCTTTGTCCTGAATTGGATGGTCCAGCTGATCGAGAAAGGCGGTTCAGAAGTGCGGGGATCCAGACAGACGGACATGCGCTTGGTTGCAGAGGATATCTTCAAGTTCTGTGGTCGGACAGTCACCGTGAACCAGGTGTACAACCACATGAGGCACTAGAGAGTGCTCTAGATTAGGGTGATGAAGCTCAGGAGGCGTGCGCTGTGTTGAGGAGACCTCTGTTACCATGATAGACGATGAAGATTACTATGAGCACATCAAGGTATGATATATTTGCATTTGCATCAGATTTTATAATGCTCATATATGAACCACATGTCATGAACTAATTGTGATTCTCATGTAGGCTCAGCCATCGGACGCCGAGATGATCAACAAGACCATTAAGAACTATGATCAGATGAAGATCATCTACGGTGCTCGCATTCCAGTTGCGTCTGTCTCTGTGACCGCAATACACAGTGCTCTTTCCCACCTGATGGAACACAGCGGACATGCGAGCAGGTATCTTGCCATGACCTTTGAGCGCAGGTTAAACTGGTTCACGGCCTTCCTAAACAAACACTACCTCTGAGCAGCTGTTTGAGGATGTGTTGGTAGTAGCGGTGTTAGTGATGATGGTTGTGATGTGTATTTTGAGAGTAGCTGGGCTGATGAACTATGGTTGCGGTGAACCCTGAACTTTGGTATGTATATTTTGGAAGGTGGTATTCAGTTATAACCCCTCTGTATGTGATGAACTAGTGCTGCAGCATGGGCAGTTGCTCGTTAACTCGTGCTGCAACACACATGCCACGACTTATTATATTAAATTTATGTTAATATAAGCTAGTATTTCTCTGAATTGCACTTCTCTAAACTTTATTCTCTTGCTTGATGATATTGGGTAAGTTCACCTTACTAAACAGGAGGTAAGGCTGGCAGGGATAATGCAGCTCTCCAAACAAGCACAATTTTGCTAAAATACATGAATGCCTGAAACCAA
The DNA here is from genome assembly GCA_916181665.1 of Avena sativa. Lineage (NCBI taxonomy): Eukaryota > Viridiplantae > Streptophyta > Magnoliopsida > Poales > Poaceae > Avena > Avena sativa. The sequence goes on along the minus strand of OV702281.1, from coordinate 382,647,195 downwards.
ATAACTAGGACTTGGCTTCTCAACCCCTAGAGAAATGAGAATACAAAGAACCAAACGAGCGTCTCTTTTGATACATGAGGTTGTATTGCCGCGCACAATTTCCATAAAACCATGATCTTCAGATGCGAGTAAAAGACACGAGCAACCAAACACACTCTTACAAGTGGTGGCGCGATGGTTGTCAGAATAATTTTTTTCCGTCAATTTTGCCAGGCAAACCGTCTAACGTTGTTGGTGGGTGGAGGCGAGTGTTGGCATGCCCGCTGGCTATGTAACACTCACACTTAGTCCGTTGCGGGTGTCACGTCGGGCCGTGCATTCTGTCATCGTGGACAAAAACGGACAAGGCGCGCGGATGAAATGCCATGTTGTAGTTGCCCATATTTCTGTTCATGGTAGAGTACTGTTATGCAACCGAGGAGATGAGGATAGCATGCTCCTGATTGTGCATTGGTTACGATGAATACTCCACGATGAATGCACCGAAACGGCGGAAGTTCCAATCGTGCAGCATCTACCATAAACTAGTAAGAGGTATATATACTTTTAGTCCCACAACTTATACCATATTAGCGTTTTAGTCCACATCTTGCAAAGTGAGCAAACCTAGTCCCACAACTTGTATCCTAGGAGCAACTTAGTCTAATTTAATCAAATTTTAGCAAGTTTAACTAAATTTATCCACCTATGACGTCACAAATTTTTTAAAAATGCCCCCTATGTATTTCTCTCTACATTTGTGCCCTTCTTATGAACTAACGAACCTACCTGTCATTTGAGATCCAAATAAAATAGTTAAAACTCTAATTGTTAACGGGAATTGAACTTGGTACCTCTAGATTGCTGTACAAAAGCACAAGCCACTATGCCAACTAATTCTTTTGTGACATATGAGGACATAATTCTTTTATATAAGACGAGAGTACACACGCACGTAAAAAATATAATTCAACATATCAAAAACACCTTTAAAAAATATGTACATATGAGCAATGATGTAAGCATTTTCATTATGCAAAATTTCAATCCTGGCCGATTTGTATTCGGGCTAAAAAAATTGATAGATTTAAAGGTGCATAATTGCAAACTCAGATCTCTAATTTTGTCCTTTTAGCCTAGAACATAAATTATTTTGAATTGAAATAATTGCTATTTTTAGTCTTTTCACAACTTTAGAACACGTATTTTTTATACCTAACTTTTTTTTATGTGCTTTGTGCCAGTGTATGTACGTATAGCCGAGTTGGGATGCATAAGTCCGAACATAATATATAAGAAACTCTCTCAAAAAAATATAAAAAATGGGCGCTTTTCAAACTACACATACCAACAATTTTGCACAATGAATAAAAATCCGTCTGGGTTGAAATTTTGCACAATAAAAATGCTTACATCGTTGTTCATATATACATATTTTTATTTTTTTAAAGGTGTTTTTGGGACGTTACGTGCGTGTGTGCTCTTCCTTGTAAAAAAGAATTACGATCTTATCATATCTAACAATAGAATCAGTTGGAGTTCAATTCCCTTCATCAACAATTAGGGAGTTTTAACTATTTTATTTATACCTCTAATGACAGGTGGACCCGTTAGTCCGTATCAAGGGCATAAATGTCAGAGAGAAATACATAGGGGGCATTTTAAAAAAATTGTGACGTCATAGGTGAATAAATTTAGTTAAACTTGCTAAAATTTGATTAAATTGGACTAAGTTGCTCCGATGTGGGACTAAAAGTGTATATAACTCGACTAGTAATTCGTCTGATCATATAGCAGGCTCCAGCACGACGCCACCGGTAGATAGCCATCTCGACTGCCTTTGTAATCTTGCCATTTTCCGGATGGCACGACCGCGGCGCCGCAGCGTGTGTGCGCTGTACAGCCGCGCCGCCACCGCCTAGGCCAGGCCTGTATATGATCAGGGTCTTTGGGTTGACTGGCGCCGGTCCGTAATGCCCGCCGCTAAAAGGGGCAGCGCGCTCGGCGCCTCGCCGCACCCACATGCATATCGAGCCCAACGAACAGCCAAAGTCCCACACGAAACCTTTTTTTTTCTGTTCAGTGCAAGACATCACCCCTCCATTTGTTGTGGGTGCACGATAGCGATAAGCTACCAATAATTGTGTACACGTCAAACCAAAGCGTTTGGGGTACGTGTAGGGTGTCCCGGTTCTAGTTCACTCGGCTCACGGGATCCTGCTTGCAATCCTAGGTACGTGATGGAAAAATTACTATAAGATATTTTAGTTTTTCTTTAATATATATATATGTATGTATATATAGACGTCTTTTACTATGTATGTTCACTTATTTTGCTTCAAATCTACAAACCAAAAAATATTTGAATACATGTGTTTCAGAACAATTTTAAAACATCTTATATTGGAACGGAGGGGGTATGTTTTAGCTTGCCAAAAAGTTATACATAGTGTAGTGTTCCGACCCATAATAAGGGTTAGTTGATTTAGTTCAAAACTTTTTTATTAATTATTTCCTTCCATGATTATTCATCATTCAGCCTCTTCTATCCCGGTAAGTATTCTGAATACACTTTCAAATAGTATCAACACTAGGCCTTACTTATCTTAGTTTTACAGGTCTCTCTTTCCGAGTGAATTAGCAAGAGCAGCATGATTCACTGACATCTTATTCCGTGGCATCTTCCTTTTGTTGCCTGATAAAGTTTTCACAGTGTTGGTATTAAAGTTCTCACATCTTGAATTGTTTCAGAATAGGTTGAAAACTAGTTCAATATTGGCCGGTAACAAAAAAGCTTGTTACCCTCATATGTGCAGTCTAATTTTGGAGCACTTCTCGATGTGAAGTCAACGATGAAAACATCGTTCATCATACAAAGGATTTGAGCTAAAGAACATTTCTAATCTTGGAAGTCAGATTTCAATAGGCCGATGCCACGATTTTGTGTCATCTCTTGTGTTGCCTTAGTAATTCTGCATATATCTTCCAATATGTACCAAGAGATTCTTGCTTTTTGGCATGATGTAGATGGGTTGAAAGGGACTTTTATGTATCTATGTGAATTAGAGCATGGAGACATCGCGTTGAGAGATAAGGGAGGGAGAGTGAGAGCTTCATAATTCCCCGAAAATAAATGGACATAATTAGCGTAGCCTAGTTCCATCTCCTTGGATAGCAATAGGAATATAGGATGGATATATTATTTAAGATGCATCCTTCATATGGCAGACTTGTCAAAACAAGATGCATATGGCAAAATGGCAGCGCTAGCTTAATTAGCAAGTCTGATCTTAAATTGGATATAGATCCTTCTTAGACTAGTTGACTCCGATGAGTTAACAAATCCAAACTAGTGCTAGATACATCCGTATCTTGAGTCAACTAATATGGGTTGAAGGGAGTAGTTTTTTTAAATATATATATCTAGACGTTTTTTACTATGTATGTTCACTTATTTTGTTTCAAATCTACAAACCAAAAAGCATTTGAATACATGTGTTTTAGAACAATTTTAAAACATCTTATATTGGAAGTTTGGAATGGAGGGGGTATGTTTTAGCTTGCCGAAAAGTTATACATAGTGGGACAAAGGAAATAATATTCTAGTGTTCCGACCAATAAGTGTAGTTGATTTAGTTCAAAACTTTCTTATTAATATTTTCCTTCCATGATTATTCATCATCCAGCCTCTTCTATCCCGGTAAGTATTCTGAATACACTTTCAAATAGTATCAACACTAGGCCTTACTTATCTTAGTTTTACATGTCTCTCTTTCTGAGTGAATTATCAAGAGCATGATTCTCTGACATCTTATTCTGTGGCATCTTCCTTTTGTTGCCTAATAAAGTTTTCACGGTGTTGGTATTAAATTTGTCACATCTTGAATTGTTACAGAATAGGTTAAAAACTAGTTCAATATTGGCCGGTAACAAAAGAGCTTGTTACCCTCATATGTGCAGTCTAATTTTGGAGGAAGTCAACGATGAAAACATCGTTCATCATACAAAGGATTTGAGCTAAAGAACATTTCTAATCTTGGAAGTCAGATTTCAATAGGCCGATGCCACGATTTTGTGTCATCTCTTGTGTTGCCTTAGTAATTCTGCATATATCTTCCAATATGTACCAAGAGATTGCAGCTTTTTGGCATGATGTAGATGGATTGAAAGGGACTTTTATGTATCTATGTGAATTAGAGCATGGAGACATCACGTTGAGAGACAAGGGAGGGAGAGTGAGAGCTTCATAATTTCCGGAAAAGATATGGGCATAATTAGCGTAGCCCAGTTTCATCTACTTGGATAGCAATAGGAATATAGGATGGATATATCATTATGATGCATATATGGCAGACTTGTCAAAACAAGATGCATATGGCAGAATGGCAGCACTAGCTTAATTAGCAAGTCTGATCTTAAATTGGATATAAATCCTTCTTAGACTAGTTGACTCCGTGAGTTAACAAATCGATCGACGTGAAGCCTAGTGATCATATTACTACTACTTCATTCGGTCCGGTTTATTAGTCAAGCACGCAGTTTAAGAATAACTTTGACCATTAGTTTTAGTCAATAAATTTTGTATAATATATCACAAAAAATATATCATTGGATTCATTTTGAAAAGAAGTTTCTAATGGTATATTTTTTGAGACAAATATTGCATATTTTATTGTTGAAAATTGATAGTTAAATATTTCCTTAAACTATGTGCGTGTCTAATAAACCGGACCGAAGAGAGTAGTACTATAGTTTGACCTTGGACGCCCAAATCCTACGTTGTTGAACTTGACAGTTTGGCGTCCAAATTACATGGAAGCATGTTTTGTTGGATGTATTTGGCGCCTCTTTTTTCCGACAAAATGAGTCCAACTGCATGCAGGGCAGAGGCAGGGATCATAGTCGATCACTTCGGACACCCCTTTTGCAATGGCTTATACTCCTAGGCTTGTACTCCCTTTTCCAGGGGCAGGGAGTACGCTGTAATAGAATGATGTCTTGTTTTGCGGCGTAAGCCTAGGCTTTAGAAGCATATTCGTACACACACGTACAGCTAAATTGCAGAGAGTCGAAAACTGATTGAATATTCTCACAGAGAGGATTACATAGAGGTTACAGGGGGTTGCACAACGTGCGCTCTGTGAGATCCTATAAGCAAGGGAGTGGCGCTAGACTAGGAATAGAGAATGTTACAGACGTGACAGACTACTGAACATGTTACAGGTCTGAGTACAATTGTTCAACACCCCCCCCCCCCCCCCCCCCCCCCCCCCCCCCCGCAGTCGGAACGACGCTAGACGCGACGTTAAGACTGGAACGGAAATCCTGGAACACAGTCGTCGGCAAGCCCTTGGTGAAGATGTCAGCGAATTGCGAGCTGGTGGGAACATGAAGAACACGAGCCTCTCCAAGTGCAACACGGTCCCGAACAAAATGAAGATCAATTTCCACGTGCTTTGTCCTCTGATGTTGAACAGGATTGGAGGACATATATATGGCGCTGACATTGTCACAATAAACCACAGTGGCTCGGGAGGGAGGGCGATGGAGTTCATGGAGAAGTTGCCTCAACCAACAAGACTCGGCAATGCAATTTGCGACTGCCCGATACTCAGCCTCCGCACTAGACCGTGAAACGGTTTGTTGCCGCCGTGAAGACCATGAGACCAAGTTGTCACCAAGAAACACACAAAATCCGGAGGTGGATTTGCGTGTGTCGGGACACCCAGCCCAATCGGCATCTGAATATGCAACAAGGTCAAGTGAAGAGGATCTATGAAACCGTAGACCATAATGTGATGTCCCCTTAAGATACCGCAAGATGCGTTTGACAAGCTGCATGTGGGAGTCACGGGGATCATGCATGAATAGGCACACTTGCTGAACAGCGTAAGAAAGATCGGGGCGAGTAAGAGTGAGGTACTGGAGGGCACCGACAAGACTCCGGTAGAGTGTAGGATCACTAAGCCGAGCCCCATCATGAGCAGAAACTTTGGAGCTCGTGTCAATAGGAGTGGGTATGGGGTTGCAATTGACCATTTTGGCGCGCTCCAAAATTTCCAAGGCATATTGTTGTTGGGAGAGAAAGAGACCATCAGTAGTGCGGTGCACGTTAATGCCAAGAAAATGGTGAATGTCACCGAGGTCACTCATGGAAAACTCATGGTTGAGGGAGTGGATGATGGAGTGGAGGAGGGTGGTGGTGTTGGCGGTGAGTATGATGTCATCCACATATAGAAGCAAATAGGCAATCGAAGAACCGGTGTGCAAGATGAATAAGGAAGAATCACTCTTGGAGGCGCAAAAACCAATGGAAACAATGAAGGTGGTGAAACGGTGAAACCAAGTCCGAGGAGCTTGTTTGAGCCCATAGAGAGATTTATGCAAATGGCACACATGAGCGGGGTGAGAGGAGTCAATAAACCCGGAGGGCTGCTCACAATATACCGTTTCTTGAAGATCCCCATGAAGGAAGGCATTTTTGACATCCATTTGATGAATGGGCCAAGAGTGAGTAGTGGCAATGCTCAAGACAACACGAATGGTGGCCGGCTTCACAACGGGGCTGAAGGTCTCATCATAATCCACACCATGTTGTTGAGTGAATCCACGAACCACCCAGTGCGCCTTGTAGCGCGCGAGAGAGCCATCAGGGTTGAACTTGTGGCGGAAAATCCATTTGTCAGTCACCACATTAACACCTGCAGGACGAGGAACCAAAGACCACGTGTCATTCTGCATTAGGGCATTAAATTCATCAAGCATAGCATTGTGCCAATGTGGGTCTTTGAGGGCAGAACGATATGTGGAAGGGATGGGAGAAATTGTGGCGTTGGAAGCGGTGAGAGAAAAGTGCTGTTTAGGCATAAAATACCCAGATTTTCCCCTGGTTATCATTGTGTGTGGATTGCGGGGTGGTTGTACTGAAATGGCTTTCGGAAGCAGTGGGAGAGGGGGCGCAGCGGGATTGGGCGGGAGCGTCAGCTGACGTGCAGCAGGTGGTGGGGCGAGGGAGAGAGACGGGTCGGAGGGCGGCGGACACGCAACAGATGAGGTGGGGTCGTTGGGGGACCCGTGCGATGGGATGGGCTGGTGGGTAGACAGGGCGGTAGGGCTGCAGGCGGGAGGAAATGCGCGGGGGGACCGGGGAGTGGGGGGACCAGGTGGCTGAGGTGGCGAGCCAGCAGTGGGGGCAGGACGTGAACGGGTGGACGCGGCGGGCTGGAACGAGGTGGGCGCGAATCCCGGAGGTGGACCAGGTGCTGCCGAACGGATCCCGATAGAAATCGGATCGCCAGGCAGAACTGTAGGCGTATTGGCCGCGGGAGGAGCACTGCAGTCATCAGAAAAATAAGGAAAGGTTGTTTCGTCAAATAGTACATGCCTGGAAATAATGACACGACGTGAATGAAGATCTAGGCAACGAAAACCTTTGTGCTCACGGGAATAACCCAGAAAAACGCACCGAGTGGAGCGGGGCGAAAGTTTGTGATCTGATGTGGCATACAAATTGGGGTAGCACAAGCACCCAAAAACACGCAAGTGGTCGTACGATGGATGAATGTCGTAGAGACGGTAGTGAGGAGTTTGGAGGTCGATGGCGCGGGAGGGGCGAATATTTAATAAATGGGTGGCAGTATGAAGGGCTTCGGCCCAAAAGGGCGGTGGTAGGTGGGCTTGAATGAGGAGGGTGCGAATGATGTCGTTCGTGGTGCGAATTAAGCGTTTAGCTTTACCGTTTTGGGGAGATGTGTGAGGGCATGAAAGGCGAAAGGAGACACCGAGGTCAGAGAAGAACTCGCGCAAGGTACTAGTTAGAAATTCGCCACCATTGTCACATTGCAGGCATTTAATGGTAACATGGAATTGAGTGAGGACATATTGAAAGAAACGTTGGATGGCGGCACAAGTATCGGATTTATTTTTCAAAGGTAATGTCCATGAGTAATGCGAAAAATCATCCAAGACAACTAAATAATATTGATAGCCTGAAAAGCTAGGAAGCGGTGATGTCCACAAGTCACAATGTATGAGTTGAAATGCAGCGGTGGTGTGAGAGGTGGAGGTGGGAAAGGGGAGGCGAGGTTGGCGCCCTAGTTGGCACGCCTCACAAAGAGGAGAGCTACGAGTGACAACATCATTATTACATGGTTGAAGAAATTCTAAAGGTAAATGAGAAATAGTGTCTTTGCTTGGATGCCCGAGACGTTGGTGCCAGAGGTTGCCAGTGGTTGTGGAGAACGCGGAGTGGGTGGATGCCGTGGAGCCGAAGAAGGGGTAGAGGTCGCCGTCACTATTGGAGCGAAGAATGGTAGTCTTGGTGGCTAGGTCCTTCACGGAAAAACCAAAAGGATCAAACTCTATTGAAACATAGTTGTCACGAGTGAATTTTCTAACCGAGATTAAATTTTTAGTAATGTGAGGGGAGACAAGCACATTTTGGAGATATAGAGGTAAAGAGGATATTTGAACGGAGCCAACAGCAAAAGGATAGGGAGTTTAGACCCATCGGCGACAATGATATGCTGAGAATGATGACCTAAAGGAGAATGAGAAGAGGCCAAGTTATCCGTCTTACCGGTGATGTGTGATGATGCGCCGGAGTCCATGAGCCATTCTGGTGATGGGTACGGTGAGTTGCTTGCAGCAGCATTGATCATTGCGCCGTGGTCGAAGGTGTACGTGGGCGCGACGTAGGAGGATGTCGGATACGGTACAGGTGCAGCAAGGGCCGGTGGAGGCGCAGAAGTCCCGCCCGCATAGTAGACATGGTGCGGCACACCCGGTCGTGGCCCCATGATGCCGGCTGCGTTCGGCGGCACCCACGGCGCTCGGGCCGGTGGAAATGGGGCACCGACAGGGGCAAAATATCCCATCCACGGAGTCTGCGAGCTACCGAACGCAGCGGGACCGCCCCGACCAGACGAGGAGTGCTCGCCGTTGCCACGACCGGCCGGCGCCCCGCCACCATGACCCCGGCCTCCGCCGCCAGCATGATGAGGGGAGCCGTTTGGCATGTAGCCAGGGATCGGATTTTTCCCCCTGTAGTTAGGACTGACGTACCCTGATGGCCGTGGCGCACCCCCGCCCGGCGTGCGCGGCGTGGTTCCACTGCTACCGCTGTTGGGGCCCCGATCGCCGTGGATAGCCATGACGTGGGAGCCGGCGGTGCTCTTCCGAGATTTTACGGAGATCTCCGCGAGTTGGATGCGGGGGAAGGCATCGGCGAAGGAGGGCAGGGGCCTGATGCTCTTGATGATCTCGGACTGCAACTCGAATCCCTCGCCGAGCCCCTCCAGGAACTGCCCCGTGAGATCGCGATCGTCGACCGGGCGGCCGATGGTGGCGAGGTCGTCGGCGATCGTCTGGAGCTTGCTGGCATATGATGATACGGAGAGATCGCCGCGTGTGGTGACGCGGAAGGCCTTGTTGAGGTACATGTAGCGGGCGTCCTGGTTGTCGAGGAAGAGGTTGGTGAGGCGCGTCCACGTCGTGCACGCACGCCCGTCGCTGGCTTTGATGAGGCAGTAGAGCTCGTCTGTGAGCGTCGCCACGAACCACAGCGAGATGTGGATGTCAACCGCCATCCAGGCGGCGTCAGGAACCTGAGGGGCAGCACCCTCGGTGATGTGATCCATGGCCCCATACATGGTGAGAAGGAGGACGAGGATGTCTCTCCACTTGGTGAAATTGGCACCCGCAGAATTGACCTGGAATTTTATAAGGTCCGTGATGTGGACGCCGAGAATTGGCGAGGAGTGGGTGTTGGAGAGTTGGGAGGGAAAGACTAGTCTTGGTGCGGCGCCGGAGGTGGGGACAACGGGAAGCGTTGGTGCCGCGGAGGAGGAAGAGTTTTCGATGCCGAACAGGGCGCCGCCATCGTGGTGGGTGAGAGGGCTGGGAGGTGCGCGCGGCATGGGAGGTGCGCGCTGAGGCAGAGGGGTGTGAGGATCGCTGTCGAGAGGGGAGGAGAAGGCTGTGGCCGCTGGAGCAGAGGAGGAAGGGAGGTCGTCGGCCATGGCAGAGAAGAGTTGCTCTGATACCAAGCTAAATTGCAGAGAGTCGAAAACTAATTGAATATTCTCACAGAGAGGATTACATAGAGGTTACAGGGGGTTGCACAACGTGCGCTCTGTGAGATCCTATAAGCAAGGGAGTGGCGCTAGACTAGGACTAGAGAATGTTACAGACGTGACAGACTATTGAACATGTTACAGGTCTGAGTACAATTGTTCAACACGTACTACTTCCTCCGTTTCAAAATATAAGACGTTTTAGGTTTGTGAAGAAAATGAATCTAGACTTCTTTTAGTGTGTAGATTCATTCAGGATGAATCTACACACTAAAAGAAGTCTAGTGTGTAGATTCATTCAGGATGAATCTATACACTAAAAGAAGTCTAGATTCATTTTCTTCATAAACCTAAAACATCTTATATTTTGAAACGGAGGGAGTAGAACTTTATGGGATTTTTTTTTTCACGAGAACTTGCTGAGATATGCAGCCGGAGACGAACTAGTATTTTTTTTTTTGACATGAAGACGGACTAAGTCTTGATGCTGCGTTTGCCGTTGCAAGGTCGAATCATAACGAGAGCGACAGGCATCGTTGGCCCAAAGAAATATCTACTCCTAGCGAGATTAATTCATGACGATAGATTTGATATCCCTCGAAAAATCAAGAAGCCACCTAGTAGAGCGCAACACGCGAGCGGAATCATCGGTCGGCACGGTGATAGGGAGAGGCAGAAGAAGCCGAAACACCGAAAAAGTTTTTCTGGCAAACGAGATCCCGTGTTCTCTCGAATCAGACTTTCGCCCCGCTTTATAAATAAAGCCAAGTTTCGATACATCGAGTTCACAAGCCACGGCACCGGCCGAAGCCAAACAAAAAAAACGGTACGAGCGTCTGCTGGGGCCATAGCACAACACAGCCCAAGAGAAAAAAAGAAAAAAAAAGGCCAACACTCAAGCCGCCAAACTCATACGGCCGCCGGCGCCGAGAAGGGGATCGCCGCCGTCTTCAAGACCCAGAAGGTGTCGTCAAAGGCTGACCAGTCACGCTGTCTCACCAAGGGGGACCACTGGTGAAGAAAGGCAAGAAAAGCAAAAAATCGAGTCAGACATACGGAAAGGGAAAACCTTCTCAATCACCATCTTATTTCTAATATTCCACAAGATCCAGGTGATGGCTGCAAACACGAGCCAGAAGAGGCGGCGACCCCCTCCAGCCCTGTTTGCCTGGGTCTGCAGGAACTCGCCAAGCTCCTGGCGCCTGCCACGAAGGACCCAGTGCCTCCCGAACAAAGGACCACCAAAACTGAGCAGCCGAGCAGGAGAACATAATATGAGCACAGGTCTCCGGGGTCCCACAAAGGGGACAGCGGCCGTTGCCGGGGCCGTTGCGCTTGGCAACCTCCACGCCCGAAGGCAGGCAGTCCCGGAGAAGCTGCCAGACGAAAATCCAAAGGCTAAGGGGGATGGGGGCTTTCCAAAGAGGCGAGGTCCATCGCAACTCCGGGCCCTGGAATAGAGCCCGGTAAGCCGAACTCACTGAGAACTCCCCAGAGGGATGAAGCCTCCATGAGGACGCGTCCGCCGGCTCCGACAGAGAGGGCGGGAGCACCGCCATGAGATGCTCAAGCGCCTCCGTTTCGGCCGCACTAAAGGACCGGCTGAAAGGATACGGATGTCGCCTAGAGGGGGATGAATAGGAGATTAAAACTTTTCCTAGAGTGGCTCAACAAAGGCTGAATAAAACTAGTGTTTACTTTGTTAAGCACAACCTAAAACAACTAAGGTTCATCTATGTGCACCAACAACTTATGCTAAGCAATACAAGCAACAAAGTGATAGCAAGATATAGATTACTTCAAGCACGAAGGCTATGACAATGTAAAGTGCATAAGTAAAGAGCTCGGGTATAGAGATAACCGAGGCACGCGGGGACACCGATATTTTACCGAGTTCCTCCCAACATGGAGTACGTCTTGTTTGGAGAGGGGGTGGTATCAAACCACCAACGCTACAAAAGGCATCCCTTATTCTCCGGTGAATCTCACCCCAATGGGATCGATCCACGCTTCCATTATCGGTGCACTTGTCGGTGGCAACCGGAACCTCTCACAAGGTTAGGGCACAACTCCACACCTTAATTGGAGGCTCCCAACAAACGCCACAAAAGGCCACAATGCCACCAAGGCCGCAAAACCGTCTAGGGTTCCAAGAACCCAAGAGGGACAAGCTTCAATGAGCAACTCAAACCAAATCCTCCGAGAAGAACTCAAACCGATGCACCAAATGCAAATGGCAAGAACACCACAAAGGTGCTCAAATCCCTCACTCTCAAGTTCCAACAAAGCTACTAAAGCTATTGAGGGAACAAGAGAGGAGGAATCAAAGAGAGACACAAAATCCCCCAAAATATAGATCCCAAAAGATACACTCACAAAGAGATGTTTTGGTTTGGTCAAAACGTAGATCTAGATCACCTCCAACAACCCCTCAAATATGTGCAAGAATCAATGGAGGGGTGTGTAGAAATCAAGCTCAAGGAGTAAAGCAAATGGGGGCAAAGCTTGGACAAGAGGAGGAGGAGCAAGTAGCCCTAAAAGACAAAGGGGTGAAGCTATTTAAAGAAACGGGCAAAATCTGGCCGTTGGGGCTATTTTTCTGGGCTAACCGGTAGTACCGGATCGGACCGGTACTACCGGACCGAACAGATCCAAAACGCTAGGGGCAGTCAACGCAGCGCGCGGGGAAGGGAGATGCAGCAGCGCGGGGCCAGTGGGGCCAGAGCGCGCGACGCAAGAGAGAAACCAGGCAGCAGCACCAGCGGTGGGGCCAAGCAGCATGCAGCGCGGCAGCACGTGCGTGAGCATCGAGGCCAGCAGCAGCGGGCACTGCGGGGCTGGTCAAACGGGCGATTAGGCGGGGGCCACAGCGAGCGACAGCGGGGGACAGGAGAGCGCAGTGCGATAGCAGATGAGGCAGCGCACGGGGCAAGCAGCAGCGAGGCGGCGGCACGCGCGGGACGTGCGAGAGCAGCGGGGGCACCGCGGGCCAGCGACTGAAATGGATCGTATGGGCACCTATAGGGGGGGTGAATAGGTGCTAACCAATTTTTAATACTTTTTCAATTTTAGGCTTCACACAAAGTAAATTCTCTAGATATGCAACTACGAGAATTTCCCTATATGTAACCCTAACTACTAAGCACGTAAAAGAGGAGCGAGGAAACCGTAGTGGAGCACGCGGAGACACAGGGATTGTTTTACCGCAGTTCCTTCCTTGTTAAGGGAAGTACATCTGCGTTGGAGGGGTGGGCGGTTCTAAGACCACCACGCCACAATAGGCCTCACCCTATTCTCCGATGGATCTTGCCACGAGAGGCCTGATCCACCTTCTCCACTATTGGATCCCTTCGAGGCGGGAACCGGTGCCTTTTACAACACTATCGGGGCACACACCCACAACCGAATTGGGGGCTCCCGATATGACAACAAGCTGCCACAAGAACAAGGTTTATCAATATAAACAAAAACGAGGATCTAGATATTTGCAAGAAATACTAGATCGGAGGTTCTCCAAATGAATGGAGAGGAGATGAAGCGCTTGATTGCTGATGATGAAGATCGAGTTCTCCTCCTTCGATTCCCCAAGGGATGGGGCCTTTGGGTGGATCTAGGTGGAGCACTCTTGGATGAAGCTTTCAGATCTGATCTGTTCTTTTTCGAGATGAATCAAGAGTTCTGGCAGGAGGGGGATGGCTGGCTTAAATACCCCCTCCCCAGATCTGGCCGTTGCACAACTTTGGGGGCGGATAATCCGCCCCCTGGGAAAACTCCGCCCCAAGGGAGGATTCTCTGGGGGAAACTCCGCCCCCTCTCTGGGGCTTGCGCCTTGGTGAAGCTTGGTGAAGTTCTTGGGGGGGCGGATAATCCGCCCCCCCTAAGGGGCGGATTATCCGGCCAGACCGGAAAGTCCGGCCAAAACTCCGCCCCCTCTCTGGGGCTTGCGCCTTGGCGATGAGCAGGGGGCGGATTATCCGGCCCCCCTGAGGGGCGGATTATCCGGCGGGGCCGGAAAATCCGGTCAAAATTCCGCCCCCCTTCTGGGGCTTGCGCCTGCTTGGGCAAAGGGAGGGGCCGATAATCCGCCCCTGGTGGGGCCGGATTATCCGCCCCAAAAGGCAGAGTTCTTTCCCTTTATTCTCAAATAGAGCTGCAACACTTCAACACACATTAAATGATCCTTGGTATTGTTATCTAACACACAAAACACTAGGGATTAAGAAATGTTCTTTCAATCTCCCCCTTTTTGGCGTTAGATGACAATACTAGGATTTGCAATGCCACCTTAAATAATGAAAGACGCTCCCCCTAGATGTGTGCATATTAAAGATTTGCATTTGAATACAAATACACACACTAGGGAGAACACTACTTTAAGGTTTGGGAAATAAGGTCATACCACCGGGATGAGAATATAGCCAAAGCATACATAGATAATCTCATGAATCCATATGCCATCAAATATGCTCCACAATTCCAGAAATCCATGAGGTCCACAATAGATAAATCCAGAAAGCCAAGAATACCAAACATAGTACCAAACTGTGGAGTACGACATAGTCTTACACAAACAACCACAAATAGCAAACAAGTTCACGCTAGAAAAAGGCACAAGCAAGCAAATAAAAACGACTAAAATCGAAGAGCTTGTGCCCGACCCTTGCAAATCCACGAGACCTAATAGAACTACTTCTCCCCCTTTGGCATCGAAACGCCAAAAAGGAAGAAGAGCGATGCTAACGCCCCAAAGCAACAAACTGAGATGGTACTACACACCCAAATTTGCAAGAATCAAATCAATCAAAAGCCAAATTTGAGTGTGTTTTCCATAAGAACAAGAGATATGCAAGAAAATCCAACAGGACCCATGAAAAACAAACTCTTCTCAAGGAAGAGGTCGGTGGCCGAGGCCACCATGTTGGAGCGCATGGCATGACACCGCGAAGATGTATCTTGAGTTCAAAACCAATGCTCATCGATGACCCACATATCACAAAATGATATTAAGGGAAATGATTTGACTTGCTTTCGGCATTATGGGGGGAGGGTTGGCCTAATCAATTAGGACCACACTCCCCCTATGTCTATGCCCGCATCTAAACCAAATACATGAATAACAGCAAGTGAGTGTGCAAGGGTAGTCAAGCCAAGCTCCTTGAATCTATGATATTTAGCTCATTCCTCAAATAACAAAATCTTGCTTCATCAAGGGGCTTCGTGAAAATATCAGCAAGTTGGTTCTTCGTGCTCACAAAGGATAGAGCAATATCTCCACGAGCAACATGATCCCGAATAAAGTGGTTGCGAATCTCTATATGTTTTGTTCTTGTATGCTACACGGGATTGTAAGCAATTTTGATAGCACTTTCATTGTCGCATAAAAGAGGCACTTTGTCACAATTGACACCATATTCCTTTAAAGTTTGCCTCATCCATAACAATTGAGTACAAGCACTTGCAGCAGCAACATATTCAACTTCGGCGGTTGAGAGTGAGATACAATTCTATTTCTTTGATGACCAACACACTAGAGACCTGCCCAAGAATTGGCATGCACCAGAGGTTGATTTCCTATCATCTTTGTCACCAGCCCAATCTGAATCAGTGTAACCACATAGAGAGAAACTTGAACCCTTGGGATACCATAACCCAAAATTTGGGGAATGAACCAAATATCGGAAGATTCGCTTGACTGCCACTAAGTGGCTTTCTTTAGGAGCGGCTTGGTACCTTGCACACACTCCTACAATTAACACGATATCGGACCTAGATGCGCAAAGGTAAAGAAGAGAGCCGATCATGGATCGGTATACCTTCTGATCCACGTCTTTACCCTTGGGATTGAGCTCAAGATGACACTTTGTTTGCATTGGGGTAGCAACGCCATTGAGATCCGTCATCTTGAACCTTTTGAGCATGTCTTGGATGTACTTAGCTTAATTAATAAAGTTTCCTTCTCTAAGTTGTTTGATCTCAAATCCAAGAAAGAACCTGAGCTCACCCGTCATGGACATCTCAAACCTGTCAGTCATAAGCTTCGAAAATTCATCGTTAAACGCTTGGTTAGTAGAGCCAAAAATAATGTCATCTACATAAAGTTGGCATACAAAAAGCTCCCCATTAACCTTCTTAGTAAAAAGAGTGGGATCGATTTGCCCAACTTCGAATCCACGGTCTAGCAAAAACTCTTTAAGGTGCTCATACCACGCACGTGGGGCTTGTTTAAGGCCATAGAGCGCCTTATCGAGTTTGTAGACATGGTTCGGAAATTTGGGGTCCTCAAACCCCGGGGGCTGCTTGACGTATACTAACTCATGTACAGGACCATTAAGGAAAGCGCTCTTAACATCCATTTGTTGTAATTTAAAATTATGATGGGCTGCATATGCAAGAAGGATAAGGATGGACTCAAGGCGAGCCACAGGAGCGTAGGTCTCGCCAAAATCAATTCCTTCTACTTGAGAGAATCCTTGAGCCACGAGTCGTGCTTTATTTCTCACAACAATGCCATTTTCATCCTGTTTGTTCTTGATGATCCACTTGGTGCCGATAACATTGCGGCAATCCTTTGGCTTTTCTACGAGCTTCCAGACTTTGTTGCGTTCGAAGTTGTTTAATTCTTCATGCATTGCAACAACCCAATCGGGGTCTTCAAGAGAATCAAAAACCTTCTTCGGTTCAACCATGGAAATGTGAGCTTGATGATCACAGAAGCTTGCAATCTCTCTTCTGGTGGATACCCTTCGTCGTAGATCACCAACAACCTTGTCAAGGGTGTGACCTCTTAGTTCAAGGTTCCGATCAGCACGAGCCTTGTGACGAGCCTCAATGTCCTTATTGTTACGAGGAGGAGTGGATTCAATAGTTGTATCCTTGTCTTGATTACTGCCCTGCCCTTGATCTTGGTCACCGTTACTGCCAGAAGATTGTTGCTGAACATTTTCTTCAGGCCCGGATAATCCACCCCTTGGAGGGGCCGGACTATCCGGCCTGGGAGGTGAAGTACTAGAACCATCTTCCTGAGAAAGCCTGACTGTAGTTGGAGACCCAGGGCCGGATACTCCGCCCCTGGGGGCCGGAGAATCCGGACTGGGAGCTTCAGAGATGTTGATTTCTCCTTCGGATCCCCTGGAACGAGTTGGAGTGCCAGGGGCGGATTGTCCGCCCCTTGGAGGGGGCGGATAGTCCGGCCTGGGACTACCAGCTTGTCCAGTGGACAGATGGTCTTTAGCAGATTGTGGTGTTGATGCAGGATTGTCTCCAACAGTAGGAGCTTGTTGATCTTGTGTAGATGAGGGCTCCACATGTGTGGAGCATTGTCCTTCCCGATCCGCCACAAGGGGTTCCTCAATGGGGCGGAAAAATCCCACGCCCATTCTTCTTATGGCATCTTGGGGTATTTCAACATCTGCATCACAAACATCAACTTGCCCTACAAAGGAGCCACTATTTTCATCGAACTCCACACTACAAGATTCTACAACAATCCCAGTGAGCTTGTTGTAGACTCTATAAGTGTGGGATTCGGCACCGTAACCAACAAAAATACCTTCTAAAGCCTTGGATTCAAATTTTGACACACGGACACCTTTAATAAGAAAGAAACACTTACACCCAAATACCCTGAAGTATGAGATGTTGGGTTTGTTGCCGGTAAGTATTTCATATGGGGTCTTGTCCAAGATCTTCCGAAGGTAGAGCCGGTTTGATGAGTGACAAGCAGTGGATATGGCTTCAGCCCAAAAATTATAAGGAGACTTGAATTCAGCTAGCATAGATCTTGCCATATCCATCAAAGTCCGGTTCTTCCTCTCGGCTACACCATTTTGTTGAGGGGTGTACGCAGCGGAATATTGGTGTCTAATCCCCTCTTCGCTAAGAAACTCGTTTAAAGTGTAGTTCTTGAATTCTGTGCCGTTGTCACTTCTAATTGCCAAGATGGGAACATTGTGTTGACGTTGAACTTCATTGGCAAAGTCGATGACAGTTTGTTGAGTCTCACTTTTCAGCTTGAAGAAATATACCCATGTATATCTTGAGTAATCATCGACGATGACCAAGCAATATTTCTTCCCACCAAGACTTGCATGAGAAGGAGGACCAAATAAATCCACATGGAGTAATTCCAAGATCCTCTTTGATGACACAATAGTCTTCCTCTTGTGGGGAGAATCATGCATTTTTCCTTCAACACAAGCCCTGCAAACACGATCTTTGGCAAAAGAGACATTGTCTTTTAGTCCAAGTATGTGACCACCCTTTTGGAGACTTTGCAAAGTTCTCATGTTGACATGGGCTAAACGGCGATGCCATAGCCAGCCCACGTCGGCCTTTCCGAATAGACACATCGGACCCGAAGTGGTTTTCCCCGAGAAGTCCACCACATACAGGTCATTTTCGACGTATCCAACGAAAGCGACCTTTAGAGACTTGCTCCATAAGAGTACCACCAAATCATCATCGATAAAAACAGCAAAACCCATCTTGCCAAGGGCACGAACAGAAAGAAGATTGTAGCCAAGGGTCTCAACAAGCATGACGTCCACGAGAGAGATATCGTGGGCAACCACAACCTTGCCAAGACCCAATACCTGAGATTTAGACTTATCACCATAGGAGACTGTGATATTATCAAGATTTGGACGCATCTCCATGATGATCTCCTTGCTTCCGGTCATATGACTAGTGCAGCCACTATCCAGCACCCATTTCGACCCACCGGAAGCATAGCCCTGCAAGAAAATTACTTCTTGGTTTTAGGTACCCATTTTTCAATGGGTCCTTTCATGTTAGTAACAAGGGTCTTTGGGACCCAAATAGACCAAGCAATATATTCATCAAAAGGACCAACATAATAAGCATAAACATCGCCATAGTCATCACAAAAGAGTTCATAATTCGGATTGTGAGACCCTGCAAAACCAATATTATTAGTCTTGTCTTGTGTGACAACCTTCTCAGCAGTGCTTGTCTTTAATTGCACATTCTTGGTCTTGTTCTTCTTGGTTTTCTTCTTCTTGGACTTGGTGACATACCCAAGTCCCTCTTTACCATGATTTGACCTTTGCTTGGAAAGGACTTCATCAAGCACACCTTTGTCCTTTGTAGTGATGTCCTTGATCACTCCTTTTTCCACACTAGCATTTTTCTTGTTACTATATGTTGAGTTGGACGAGCTAGGAGTATCATATTCGTCCAATCGACTTTGAAGCTGATCATGTGACTCATTGAGAATAGAGAACTCGTTTTTCAACGCCTTGTGAGCATTGTCAAGTTTCTCCAATTCCTCGGAGAGTCTATCATGAGCAGCCCCAAAGTCAATCCTTTCCTTCTTTAACTTTTTTGCCTTGGTGACAGCATTGTCATGTTCCTTAACGAGTTTAGTCACAATTTCTTCATGTGACTCTTCCATAGACTCAAGCCTCTCTTCAAGAGAGACCCGGGCTTCTTCTTCTTCAAGAGCATTTTTTAGGGATGCAATTTCCATTGCATCCTCCCTTTCAATTCTGCCCTTTTCTTCGAGGAGTGCTTCGTTTTGGGCCAGCTGATCCATAAGAGCCTCAAAACGAACTTTGTGCTCACCTTGCAAGTTAGTATAGAAATAATCCAAAGCAATAATCACTTCTTTAACCTTAAGACTAGCAGGATCATCCATGTCTATCATAGCCTTGGGAAAAGAAGAGTTAGAAGAAGTTACCTCGGAGCTTCTTGCCATGAGGCAAGTAGCATTCTTGTTGATGATGTTTTCGTTCGGAGAGTCGAAGAGAGATGTTGATGTAGATGTGGTGGCTATAGCAGCCACCTCTTGAGAGCTATCGTCCTCGTCCTCATCTTCACTCCCCGATGAATATTCTTCTTGAGCCACTAGAACAATCTTTGGTTGCTTCTTGAAAGGAGCATTCTTCTTTACAAACTGTTTCTTACGTGGAGCTTTTGATTTGTCCTTGAAAATGAGTCTTCCTCCATTATCCTCTCTACTTTGATATGGACACTCAGCTACGAAGTGCAGCCAGTCACCACAATTAAAGCATGTTCTCAGCTTGGGACCATTTTCTTTTCTTCCATAGGCTCCACTCTTGCGATCTAGTTCAGCTTTAGCCTTGGCTGGATCTTTCCAAAAGTTTCTTGCATAAAGAGCCAAGTATTGTCCGTGGATCCTTTTTATATCTTCGGGACAGTCCAGACCTTCTACCGCATATTCATCATGATCAATCACACTAGTCTTCAAAGCCATGTTGACCCCCTTTTGCATCCCCATAGCTCGAGCACAAGCATCTTCGGCATTCTTGGCAGCCACTTTGAAGGCGGCCATTTCTTGCATTACCTCATTGGATGACATGAGGTGATAATTATGCCTACCTTGGAGACTTTTCAAATCTGTGGGCTCAAATGGCATAAGAGCACTGACATACTTGCGCTTGATCCAAGCATCATCAACATGAGCTGCACCGTGGTTTCTGAAGGTTGTAGCTATTGCCTTGAGCCTCCTATACATGTCCTCGTGGTCTTCTCCATCCAGCATATAAAATCCTTCAGCTTCATTGCTCAAGGCATCATATCTATTCCTTCTCATACTTTCATTTCCGATGAAGAGCTCGGTGAGAGCATCCCAATCTTCTTTAGCTGTGCTAAGATGCTGAATGTGTGGCATGTCTTTGTCACCCACACCAAGTTGTATCATGTGTAGAGCTGTAGCATTGAGTTGGCTATCGACCACTTCTCTCCTTGTGAGATTGTTAGGATTTCCAACGTGAAGACCATTTTCGATGATCTTCCACAACTCTATGGAGGAACTGCACACATGAGATTTCATCAAAAATTGCCATTGAGAGAAAGTAGATGCTGAAAGTTTGGGTGGATCACCCCTATTATGTATATGTGGGTGAGGAATAGGCGGACCAGGGGAATACACATGAGAAACCTCATTGTATCCATCCTTACCGCTATCCTTTTTCGAGGAGGAGCTCTTACTAGTATCATCACCTACCACTTCGTTATCTTTGGAAACAGTTTTACCCGTTTCCTTGGATTGCGGAGTGGTATCCTTAGAGTTAGATGGAGGTGATGCTGTGGATGTGGAGAGACGCATTATCAATTGACGCATCTCTTCCATCTTAGCCTCCATTGAACTCACCAAGGTTGTTTCCAACGTCTTGAGATCGTTCATGGTGACTACCTCCGGAGCATCACTCCCATCTCCCTTGGAACCCATACTTCTCTTAGGAGGTTAAGCCCGAAATAAGAGTCGAGGCTCTGATACCAATTGAAATGGATCGTATGGGCACCTAGAGGGGGGTGAATAGGTGCTAACCAATTTTTAATACTTTTTCAATTTTAGGCTTGACACAAAGTAAATTCTCTAGATATGCAACTACGAGAATTTTAGGCTTGACACAAAGTAAATTCTCTAGATATGCAACTACGAGAATTTTAGGCTTGACACAAAGTAAATTCTCTAGATATGCAACTACGAGAAATTCTCTAGATATGCAAATTCTCTAGATATGCAAGCACGTAAAAGAGGAGCGAGGAAACCGTAGTGGGGCACGCGGAGACACAGGGATTGTTTTACCGCAGTTCCTTGTTAAGGGAAGTACATCTGCGTTGGAGGGGTGGGCGGTTCTAAGACCACCACGCCACAATAGGCCTCACCATATTCTCCGATGGATCTCGCCACGAGAGGCCTGATCCACCTTCTCCACTATTGGATCCCTTCGAGGCGGGAACCGGTGCCTTTTACAGCACTATCGGGGCACACACCCACAACCGAATTGGGGGCTCCCGAGATGACAACAAGCTGCCACAAGAACAAGGTTTATCAATATAAACAAAAACGAGGATCTAGATATTTGCAAGAAATACTAGATCGGAGGTTCTCCAAATGAATGGAGAGGAGATGAAGCGCTTGATTGCTGATGATGAAGATCGAGTTCTCCTCCTTCGATTCCCCAAGGGATGGGGCCTTTGGGTGGATCTAGGTGGAGCACTCTTGGATGAAGCTTTCAGATCTGATCTGTTCTTTTTCGAGATGAATCAAGAGTTCTGGCAGGAGGGGGATGGCTGGCATAAATACCCCCTCCCCAGATCTGGCCGTTGCACAACTCCTGGGAAAACTCCGCCCCAAGGGCAGATTCTCCGGGAGAAATTCCGCCCCCTCTCTGGGGCTTGCGCCTTGGTGAAGCTTGGTGAAGTTCTTGGGGGGCGGATAATCCGGCCCCCCTGAGGGGCGGATTATCCGGCCAGACCGGAAAGTCCGGCCAAAACTCCGCCCCCTCTCTGGGGCTTGCGCCTTGGCGATGAGCAAGGAGGCGGATTATCCGGGCCCCCTGAGGCGCGGATTATCCGGCGGGGCCGGAAAATCCGGTAAAAATTCCGCCCCCCTTCTGGGGCTTGCGCCTGCTTGGGCAAAGGGACGGGCGGATAATCCGCCCCTGGTGGGGCCGGATTATCCGCCCCAAAAGGCAGAGTTCTTTTCCCTTTATTCTCAAATAGAGCTGCAACACTTCAACACACATTAAATGATCCTTGGTATTGTTATCTAACACACAAAACACTAGGGATTAAGAAATGTTCTTTCAGCGACAGCAGGCCCAAAGCGCGGCAGGGCGGGAAACGCGGCGGGATCGAGGCGCTTGCGCGCGTGCGAGGAGAGCGCGGCGTCAAGTGCGATCTGGGCCACGAAGCAAGTTTTGGATTTGGATCTGGAAAAGAAATCTGGGCCGGCTGGTACTACCGGCCCAGCCGGGCGGTACTACCGGGCCGTCCGGTAGTACCGGGAAAAGGTACCTAGCCAGGCAGAAAGAAAACGGGCCGTTTTTAGGTCCGGGCGGTACTACCGCTCGGCCCAGAAAACAGATAGACAGGCAAATATTTAAACGGCAATAACTTTTGACTGGAAGCTCCGATTGACCCGATTCAAATTGCGTTGAAATATTGATTATCACCAAGTGAGAAAGTATCAAGTAGAATAATGTGATATGCCTCACTTGGTGAGAAACCGAAAAGCCGCATAAATCAAAATCGCAACAAGATACAAATGGGAGATCCGATTTAAATGAACAAGAGATTGTTATGGGGATTACCACAAGCTCTATATCCTCACATGGATAAGACCAAATAACAACCAAATACGATGATGCAAGTGTGCAAAGGTTTGAGCTCTCTTCGAACGATGTGACCGAATTGCTCATACGAGAGCCCCTCTTGATAGTATGGTTATCTATCCTAAACCCGGTCTCCTACACACAACAAGAGACCGGCAAAAGGGAAAACCTATCAAGATTATACCTTTGACTTGATCATTCCACTTGAGCTCGATGTAGACGATCTTGCCCTTCTCAAGGTGGAACGCCTTTCTTAATTCCTCATCATCGACCTCGCATATTGAGCTTGCCCAACATATCTTCTTTGTATATCATCGACCTTGAAGCCAACACATGCTCCAAGCGATGCCAGTGGACCAATCCTACAAGTATAACTTAATACACACATTAGTCCATAAAGATTGTCATTAATTACCAAAACCACACATGGGGGCCCAACATGTTCTTTCACCGGCGGAACAAGATGTTCCAGCGGTCCTCGAGGAAGATCTCAGCAACAAGGGCCGTGGGGGAGGAGGCAATGGCGAAGAGGCCAGGAAATTGCACCGCTAGGGGAATATGCAGGATCCACGGATCTAGCCAAAACCGCACCCCCTGGCCATTGCCAGGAACAAAGGAAATACCCAAACCAATGAAATGATTAATATCTTGGATGGCTCGCCAAAATTGCGAGCCCTCCCTACGCTCGCAAGCCAACAGGGGGCGGCCCCGGAGGTATTTGGCCTTGATGAGCTGAAGCCAAAGCCCCCCGTCATCCCTAAGGATGCGCCAAACCCATTTGAGCATCAACGCCACATTGAAGCGGCGAGAGTCAAGAATCCCTATGCCCCCAAGGGATTTGGGGGCGCAAACGTCCGCCCATTTGACCATATGGTATCTCTGGTGACCATCCCTCGCCGCCCAAAAGAACCTAGAGAAATCCTTGGCAAAGTCGGCATGAGTCCCTTCTGGCAGCAGGTACAGTCCCATCTGATACATAGGCAAGCTCGAGAGACAAGATTTGATCAGAACCGTCTTGCTCCCCTTAGTCGTGAGGCGTGATCTCCAGGGCTCAGCCTTAGAGCGCACCCTCGTGGCCAGGGGTGCCAAGTCCCTGATAAGAACTCTAGTATCCCTGATCGGCATCCCCAAATAGGTGATGGGAAACTCAGCCAACTAACAGTTCAGGTTATCCGCTATACGTTGGCTCTCCTCGCCTGAGAACCCAAGGGTCATCACCTCGCTCTTGTCGAAGTTAATCTTTAGTCTAGACATGGATTCGAAGCACAGTAGCAGGAACTTCAGGTTGATAATATCAAGCTCCGACCCCTGCACCATGATCATGGTATCATCCGCATATTGCAGCTGGGAGATCCCCCCTCCCGGAATAATATGCCCGACCACGCCCGTGATATGACCAGCAATTTTGGCTCTATCCAAAATCTCTGCCAGGGCATCAACCACGGCATTAAATAAGAGGGGAGAGATCGGATCTCCCTGCCTAACTCCACAGGAGGGACTAAAGTACGGGCCAATCTCGCCGTTGATGTTGATCGTTGTCCTCCCACTCATAACAAACTGCATGATCCAACAGATCATGCGGTCATCAAACCCCCTCCTTTCCAAAACTAGTCTCAATAAAGCCCAGTCCAAACGGTCATAGGCTTTCTGGAAGTCCAGCTTGAGGAATACCCCTTTCTGGCGGCGTGCCTTTACTTCATGAATGATTTCATGAAGGGCAAGGACATCGTCATGAATCAGGCGTCCCTTAAGGAAGGCGAATTGGAGGGGGTGAGTGAGCCGCTCCAGGACAGGAGCGAGACGGAGGGCACACACCTTGGCAAAGATACATTGTACCACATTGATGACTGTGATCGGACGGAACTGGCGGATGTCCGTGGCCCCCACTACCTTGGGGATCAAGGTAATCACACCAAAATTCAGTCGAGACATCACCAAGGTCCCCGTGTAGAACTCCTGAAACATCTGCATAACCATCGGCTGCAACTGCGCCCAGAACGCCTGGAAGAACGCCACCGGGAGGCCATCTGGCCCTGGGGCCAAACCAGCCTTCATAGACTTCAGGGCCGCCTCCACCTCCTCGTGGAGGAAGGGGCGAGTGAGCTTCTCATTCTCTCCAGGGGAAACCAAAGCTTCCCCAACCCAGAAGTTCGGGGCCAGGGAGGGACCCGACCTCGGCGCCGAGGAGAACAGACCTTTAAAGAAGGAGTAAATATGGGAGGAGAGAACCTGTGGGGACTCCAGCAGCGTTCCCCCTCCCAGAGGCAAGGAATCGAACACTTCCTCCTCAGCCCATTAGCAATGGCGTGGAAGTAGGCCGTGTTTGATTCCCCCTGGATGGTCCAGTTCTGGCGGCTCCCTTGCCGCCAGAAAGCCTCCTCCCCCTTATAGATCTCCATAATGGAGGTCTCAAGGGAGTATCTATGGGACCAGGCCTCCGCCGAAAGGCCGCGAAGGTCAGCCTCTCGGTCCAGGGCCTGGATATCCTGGAGGATGGCGTCCTTCTGGTCCCTGAGAGCCACCCCTGGTTAGCACCCCACCCTCGCATGAACCGTCGGGTCAACTTGGCACAATGGTGCCAAAGATCAACCGCGCAATACATCCGAGGGGGTGAGGCAGCCGCCGATATCCACTTAGCTCGAACAACCTCCACAAATCCATGCTTCTGGAGCCAAAAGTATTCGAAGTGGAAGCGGTTCAGGCGTGGAGGACGCCCTCCTCCAGAGGAGAGGAGCAGGGGGGTGTGGTCAGAGCCAATCCTGGTGACCGCCTTCAGAGAACACAAGGGGAAAGCCACCTCGCAATCGACGGACACCAAAACACGGTCAAGAACACTGCGAATCGGAGCGAGCTGCTTATTCGTCCACGTATATCTAGCTCCCACCCGCACAATCTCGCGTAAAGCCAGATCAGTGATGCAGTCATTAAACATACGCATCCTAGGGAGGTCCACATTCGCCGAGCTCTTGTCATCGGTAGAACGGATCAAGTTGAAATCGCCGGCTACCACGACCGGGATACTCGTCCGTTCCACTTTCGACTTGAGTTCGAGCAGAAAGTCAGCAGACCTCCTATGGTCCACAGGGCCATATACAATGATCACCTCCCATTTGAAGCGAGATTGTTTATGGGTGAGCGCCATGCTCACAAAGAACTCCCCGTGGTCCATATCCTCAACCTCGAAGGTATCCTCCTTCACCCCGAGGAGGATACCCCCCGAGTGGCCGTTAGCGGGAAGCCACGACCAGGAGAATCTGCAGTGGCTTAGACCCTCCAACTCCGCGATAGAGAAATCCTGACGAATCGTCTCCTGAAGGCCGACAATATCCGGCGCTTCCAAGCGGATGTACTCTTTTAACTGGCGGCGACGCCCCTCGTGCCCGAACCCTCGGAAGGCACGGAGAATGTCCATCGAGACAACTCAGGCCGTGGGGGTCCCCTTAGCGGGGACCGAACGGGCACAGCGAGCGGGAGGACGGGACGCTGCGGCCTTAGGTGGTCTCCCACGTGGCCTACCCAAGGGGTTCAGCTTGTGGGGAACCTCCCGCTCATCAGGAGCAGGTGGGGTCTCCTCGTTGGGATCAGGCATGGCGGCCCGATCCGCAACAAGGATCCGGGAGCGTTCCCGATCCCGGGCATCACGAGCCCGGGCAGCCACGATCGCTCCCGCATACCCCTCCTACGCCTTAATGGCAGCTATCTGCGCCATCCTGGGGCCCTTCTCGCTGCGGAACACAATCCCACAGTCATCAGCAACCTTGCCTAGGTGGGCAAGCGAAACCTCGGAGAGCACACAGAACGGAGAACCAGGCAAGCCATACGGACAGGGATCAGAAGGGGCAACGAGATGAAGAGAGGAAGTACCTTGAAGCTCATCCCGCGTCGTGACACGCCGGGAAGCCCGCTCCGCCACCGTCGGCTCAGGCCCGGACAAGCCTTCCCGCGAGTCTGCGAGCCGAACACTGTGTCGGGAGGGGGGAGGAGGAGGCGGTCTGGGGCCCCGGGCCCGATGCAGCTTGGAGGCAGCCACGGGGGAGGCGGGGTCAACCACGCCGCTGGACATCCCTGCCGGGTCTGGGCTGTCCGGAGCGAGGGAGTAACACACAACCCCAGGGGAGCGCGGGGATAGGTGGGAGCAGACCACCAAACCCACACTCCCAGAGGTCTCCTCCTCTGGGAACGAGGCGAAGCACGTGGGAACCTAGGCGGGGAGGAGGCCCCCAGGTCCAGGTTGGAGCCGTACTGCTCGATGTCGAGGCCGGTGGACGCTGGAGGGTCAGGACGATAACACCTGGGAAGATCCACCGGGGCCAGCTTGGCCGGGGCGCTTAGAGAGAGAGGGCGGTGTCCTGTGGAGCACATCCCCCTCCCAGACGGCACGATTTGGCCAGGGGAGCCGTAGGGGCCACCCACCCCCCTTGGCAGGCTGTGGAAGGTGAGGCGAGGCGTCGGTAGCCAGCGGCGAGGGGTCGGACCCGAAGTCGCTGTCCTCCGAGAACTCTCCCCCAGAGCCATCCCCGTCCTTCCCCCCTCAGAGCCGGCGGGAGGAGGAGGTGGGGGAGGCGGGGACCTGGCCTCCGGGGCAGCCGCCTCCTCGTCTAGCTCCACCAGGAGATCCCTGCCGACCCGGTCGAAGAAGAAGCGCGGCAGGGAGATCGGGAACACCGAGGGGTCCGGGCAGAGGAGACGAAGCCAGACCGCTCCGTGACCCGCAAGGGAGCCCAGGTCCACCTCAGTCAGCTTCCCCACCGCCTGGGAGATCAGCGCCATAACCTCAGGGCGCCTGGCCTCCAAGGGGATCCCACTCAGGCGCACCCAAACCTCCGAGAGCGTCGCCACTGTGTCCTGGGCAGCGGATGAAGGCTTGATGGAGACCTTCGGCTGGTGAATCGGCAGAGTGAATGAGGTGCCGCAGGCTCACATGCGAAGGATCGCCACCGAGGGGAACGAGACTGCGAACTCGGTAGCCGAGATGCCGTGCACAGGCCACTCATGGCCCGGGAGCACCTCTCCGAGCTCCGCCTGCAGAAGCGACTCGATCACCTCCACCGCAATGGCGTGGTCCTGCTCGGGGAGGATCGACACCATCGCCAGAGTCTTAGGGACGGTCATCGGAACCCCGCCCAACTCGATGTAGTAGAAGCCCCCATCAACTCCGTGGCCATAGTAGCCTAGGATCTCACGGAGGCGGGGAATGGCCGACGTGGCCATCGACCCTCCCGCCACCGCCGAGGTAACCGGGGTTGGCCCCGAGGTATCGGCAGGCGCCTGCGGCTTCTTCTTCTTCTTCGTCTTCTTCTTCTTCTTGCTTTTCTTCTTCTTGCTTGCTTTTCTTCTTTTTCTTCTTTGGCACCGCGGCCGGCGCCTCCGCACCGGCAGGACGGATCTCGGCAATCGCGAGCAGGCGAGGCAGCTCCTGTCCCTCGCGCCACGGACCCACGTCTGCCCGGCCAGTGCCTTGGCGAGGCCCAACAAGCTCGCCGCGGGAAAGCAACGCAGCCTCCCGGAGCCACGCCTCGCGGTCAAGATCCGCACGTTGGGGGGGTTCACTGCCGCTGCTCCTCGTAGCGGAGCCGCACGCGAGGGGGCGACCGCGAGGGGAGCCACCCCTGCTGGTTGCGGAACGGGGGAGGGGAGCGATGCCCCGGGTGGCGGTATGCAGCTGCCTGCCCCTGGCCGCGGGCTAGGAGCGGGCATCGGACGGAGGCGGGCGGATCGGGGAACGCGGGCGGCGAGGGGAGGGGGGACACGCGGCCGGCGGCGGGCTCCGAGGGCAAGGTGCCATGAGGGCAGCCAGGTAGGAGCGGGACGGCGGTGGTGAGACATGAGCGTCGGGGCTGGCGACGGCTGGAGGAGGACGAGGCGCGGACGCGGACGGGCGAAGAACGCCAGGAGTGCGGGCTAGGGCAACTAACTGGGGGCGCAGTGGGGCCACCGCGTCCACCACGTGGCCCGGGCAAGCGGAAGGCAAAGTGGGCCACTGCTGGGCCGATCGAGCCCGGCTACTAGCAGGCCGAAGCCCGCGAGCGGCCCGGTCATCCTGCCCGGCAGTAGCCCCTCGCTCCAGGCCCGCAAGGTCGGCATCCCGCCTCGGCCCGCGACCGAACCCGTCCCTGCCTTGTCGTGGCACCGCCGCAGCGCCACTCCCCGTCGCCCCGCCCCGCCCCGCCGGTGAGGCCGCCACACGGCCACCCGAGCCAGGGGGAGGAACTCATCCAGGGATGGCCGAATGAGTGGGGAGGGGCAGCGGTTGGTGGCCACCCCTTTCTCACTGCCATTGCTAGGCCAGCACGGCTCCTCCGCCGCCGGAGAACCACCCGACGCCAACGAGCCACGACCTTCGTCCTCTTCCTCGACATCCCCCCAGGCCAAGCCATGGAGGTTTGCCAGCTTTTCCACCCTCTCTGGCGGCAACGGCTAGGAAGGCGGTGGAGCCGGCACCCGGCCAGGCATCGGCGAGGAGAGTGATGATGGCGGAGGAAGGATGCGGCCGCCGACACGGACCATGTGCGCCGGGAAGAGCAGCGTCGCGCCCTGCCGCAGGAATTCTCCCCGCCGCCGGTCACGGGCGTCGACGACGACCCCCGCCGCATTGAGGAGCACCAGCCGGCCCTCCGCTGGCCGCAGCACTACGGTGGCGCGGGACCAGCCCGGCCGGCAGCCGGCGGAGCAGGAGGCCGCCGATGCCCACCAGCGAAGAGGGCAGGCTCCGGAGCATGGGGGCGGGGGGATCCGGCCGCCGACGGCGCCATCGCCAGGAAAGACGCCGTCGAGATTCAAAAGGAAAAGTCGCCGGTGAACATCTTCACTGAATCGACCCGACAACTCAAAATCCCGTGTTCTTCTTCGATCTAGGTTTTGGATCAAAAACCTGTAACTATTGGTGGACTTGTTTATGCAAGAATCGAATCAGCAATTTTCCTCCTACGATCGGGTTAGTCTAGACCGTTTAAAAAAATGAAAAAAAAAAAGAGAAAACTCTAGTCTGAATGAAATGCAAATAGAGAATTTTCCTTTCTCGGTCTTCTTTAGAAGCAATTTGCTATAGAACCCAAAATGAAATATATATTGATAAGTTTCTAGAAATACGCTTCCAATGATCCTCTATATTAAAAAAATAAAAATCATATTTATAAGTTTTAGAAAAAATTAAACAATTCTAGACTTTAAAAATGATATATCCTACCAACAGGCAAAATGGCAATACAAAATTATTTTTATTATGGGATAAACAAAATAACAAAGTGATATTTTTTGGAGATTTGAAAATGATCACTCGGATCCATAATTTTGTCATTTTGTGTAGCTCAAAATACATATTATTTTCAGTTGATAAATTGTAGGTGTGTGGTATACATCACTTGCTACATCCTGATTTGTTTACAGAATTTTCAGGAACTCCGAAATATGATTTTCAATCTTAAAAAAAAACAGGATCACCATGTGCACAAATCTCGACTCCCGAAACACGATTTTGAATATTCATGATCAATTGAAGGACAAAGGTCGCTCGGAGATTGCCGAGGCGAGTCGCTCGTGAGTTGGGAGCGGGGATCTCCAACAATAAGGTGGTTGTCTCAATCCTAGCCCTGCTGCATGAGTGTGGTGGTGGTGACCTAGGTTTCTTTCCATGGAGCTCCGACGATCAAAGTTTATTTGGAGGGGAGTTATGCCTGACAGCTTATCCAATAAGCACGAGGAGCTCTCTTCTTAGAGGGTTATTGCTGTGGAGCTTCCGATCGTGATTCTCTCTCTCATTCTCGCCGCCGTGTTGCTGAAAGATGAGGAACTGTGGCTTGATCTTTGGCTCCACAGGGGAAGCTTGCTGCAATTTGTTGACAAGCACATGGTGGCCTTTGTTAGCTGCCATATCCTTGCATCTGTAGGGATCTTCGGTAGTGCTCCAATGGTAACTCGTATTTGATAGTGCATCGATGTCCGTCTGTTGAATCAAATGGTCGCCAGGCGACCACTCCGAGCTCCGGCGTCGGCCTTGTGCTGGCTCCATTCTTTCTTCTCCCTCTTGGTCGATGAGCCAAAGAGGATGGTCTTCAACAGCTCGATCGTAGGTGTTCACACCCGTCCGTATCCTAGTGGTGCCTTCCCCGGCAATACTGAGGGTTGTCGCGGGATCGAGCTTGATGGTGATGGAGGTGGAGATGGACCTTATGGCATTTTTGTAGGATTCTTTCTGTAAACATTGAGGACTATGTTGTGCTTACATTTTATTTGGAGGTCTTCCTTGTAAAATATAACCCCATCGCCGGCAATTTAAATAAAAATAACCCAAAAGTCAAACAAATACAAATAATAAACCTTCTGGAAAATTATTTCACACAGACTAACCCTTTTCTGCAACTCCCGCCCGGGCGGCGCCGCACACATGGGTGCAACTCCTCGGCGCACGGCGCTGCACACTTGCCTAGCTGGCACGACAGGATCCGGATCGGCAGGATTGCCACGCTGGCGCGCATTTGCGGCGCCATGTTGCACGGCGCCGCAACCACTGCGGCAACGCCAGCTCAAACGGCGCTGCACCCTTGGACACGCCAGCGTGGTGGGTCCCGACATCGCAAGTGTGACGCCATGGTTGACGGTGTCGCACCCTTACCTGCAGCGCCGCGGTGGATGGCGCTGCACGTCGAGCACGAAGTAGGCGGCGTGACTACATGGCCTCGGCGAAGTAGGATGGCGCCCTGCACTTGGTCGCCGAGCTGGCGATGGCCGACATGCACGCTGAGCTGCAGGAGCATCGAGCCGGTCCTGTTCGGCTCAGTATCATCACAGCGGCTCGCCGGCCGCACAACCGAAGGCTTGTCCGAAGAGATCGAGGACGGTGGCGAGGTCTCCTCGACGGGCAGCTCCACAGGGTGGTCGCGGTTGGCGTGGACAGACACAGGCTTGTCCCCCTGCCGGGCGAGCCGAGCTCCGGCTGCTCCTCGGCGATGGTACGGGTACCCCAGCTGCTGCTCGTCGTCCTCGGGGTCCTCGCCGCCGTTGTCCCGGTACCCGTCCATGTACTGCTTGTGGCTATGCGCGGCGGGCAAGGCCAGCGGCGGTGGCTTCGTCGGAGACCTGTCCATCACGCGGAGGTGCTGGAACCGGTCTGCTGCAGCTGCTTTCATCGGTTGAACAGTTGGGCGCAGACTGCTGCACATAAATTCAGATTCATTTCAGCAACGGATGCAATATCTCGATAGACTTTCTGGTGCCATGGTAGTACATGCATTAACCTCAGGGAGAGAAAAAAGGCGAAGGAATTTAATAGTAAAAGAAAGAAAATATTTGCTCACCTCAAAAAAGAAAAGGGAGTAGTACTTTCTACTAGCTTCACACGAATCATGCATGTCATGTCTGTTTCTCGGCACAAGACAACCAAGAGTAATGCTGAGTATTGGTCGTTACCGGTAGAAGAACAGCCGGGAAAGATCTCGGAGCCCTTGAGGACGTACTCTACGCCGTCCGAAGGGTAGATCACATCGTTCTCCGACAGGTCGTTCCACACGTAACCGTTCTTGTAGTTCCTTCATTTGCAAAATCAGGTGTAAGTTGCAGCTTTTATCGAAAAAAAGATGCAACACTGCCCCCAAAAAATACACTGAGGAAGACGCTTGGTGTGAACGGACAAGCAGAAATCGTTACCTCTTGCAAGACCATGAGAAAAGAGCAGGCATGCCTTCCCCCCCTAGCACCGTCAGCTTATCCGTCACATCTTCACTCCAAGAAAAAGGATAATCAGTGACTAATCCAGAACGCGTATGCCTGACAAAGGTAGAAGTATGCAACGCCGCAAACAAGTACCTTTGAGGCAAAGCGGCTGGTGGGGATGTTGCGCGAGCTCCATGAAGTGCGGCGATGTCACTTCTCTCGACGTGCAACGCCATCCACCGCGGCGCTGCAGGTAAGGGTGCGGCACCGTCTACCATGACGCCACACTTGCAATGTTGGGACCCATCACGATGGCGTGTGCAAGGGTGCAGCGCCGTTTGAGCTGGCGTTGCCGCAGTGGTTGCGGCGCCGTGCAACATGGCGCCGCAAATGCGCGCCAGCGTGGCAATCCTGCCGATCCGGGTCTCGCCGTGCCAGCTAGGCAAGTGCGCAGCGCCGTGCGTCGTGGAGTTGCATCCATGTGTGCAGCGCCGTCTGGGCGGGAGTTGCAGAAAATGGTTAGTCTGTGTGAAATAGTTTTTTAGAAGATTTATTATTTGAATTTGTTTGACTTTTGGGTTATTTTTTATTTAAATTGCCCCCATCGCCACTCATGGACCCTTGGAAAGAAAAAGATTGATGGACAAAGGGCCGTCCTAGTCATGGCCACGTGGCACCATCAAGGTCCCCAGGCGAAGCGAATCGACGATCGGAGCATGAGGCACTGCCTGTCCGATCTCTTCTCCCGTTGTCGCGGCTCGCACAGAGGAAGGACGTCGGCCGTTGAATGTCGTGGCGCGGGACGGGGCGTGCCGAGCCTATGGCCATATATGTTGGTTCTGACCGAGTCTTGACACCATACTCCGTACTGCTAATCTGCTATCCTACGTCGGCCAGGGTTATTCAAGCCATCGCGTCCTGTCGTGCCGCGAGCAGTCTGCCACCGACGTACGTGGGTTCTCTTCCCTGCCAACTATGCCAGCACGTTCGCGCTCTGCGTGCGCCAGTTTTGCTGAACGCGCACACCATTTTTTCACCCCGGCAAGCACGTACAGCAGGGCACAAAGACATAGTGCTCCGTATAACGGGGAGACGAGCACGAACGAGCGTAGCGTAGCGTAGCGGCGTCCAACCCCGAGTCCCACTAACTCCCACGCGACGCCGCGCAGAGCCGAGCCGAAGTACTATCGCCCGATCGGACACGACCCTGTACTGTAATGTACTGTATTGATTGGCAGCAAGTTCCCAAAAGCAGACTCCGCGCGCGAGCTTCAAGTTTGTCCGCGACTGCCGCTCATGGTCATGGATGGACGGAGGGGCGGGGAAGCAAAGGCACATGCCCAGGCCAGGCGGAGATTATTCTGTCGCGGCACATGGTGCTTCTCCATTGGCGCATGGGCTCCAGCTCACCACCCATCCATCCGTCTGAATACAGTATCACGCTGCGGAGGAGAGGGTTACGCCGCCACATGTGACTGCTTGGATTAGCAGGCGGTACAGGGAATGAAAATCGTCCCGGCTGGCTGGGCTGGCGGCTGCAAACGAAACGCTGATCCGCAGGGTCCAAAGTCTTCAGAACGCTGACTGCTGGGGCGTGGTTATGTTCGCTTGCCAATCAAAGGGATTCCGTGGCCTGGATTTTTCTATAGTCGAAATGTAGATTGAGAGTCGTAGATAGTACTGTAGATGTTACTTACAGGCTGCCTTGGTGGTCAGTCAGTATGTCACACGCGTATTCCGGATCTCACCGCACCTGCACGGTAGGTACTCACTAGTCTTGTCATGCACAGCGAGACTTGCGGTGATAAGGAGAATGGAGTATAGTATTTCTTTACTGAAGAAGCTGACAGATAGAGGACTAGCTAGAGCGGATTGCTTGCACTGCAAGGCCCAAAATGGGTTGTTGCAGCAGGCGTATCATATGACCACCGCTGAGCCACGGCAGTGGATCATCCGATCCTTCCCTTGAAGCGACGTCGTAAAACTCCGCTACACACTGCGAATTCAGGTCCACCAGAAACGTCGAGCCTTTCACCATGGGCATTTACCATTGCGTGCGAACATCGACTCCGAATCTGCCCAACATCGTGTCTGTCTGCAATGCCGAATCGGGAAGTTCAGTTCACGCCCGAAAAGCTATATGGAGCTAGAGAAGTAGTACTGTAGAAAATGAGTAATAGATACATAATTGGCACAATGATATTAGTAGTACGTACAGTAATGGTACATGGACAGAAGAAAGGCAGGAGGGCCGCTTAGAACTTTCAGAAGCCGGGATTGCGACCAGCTGGACTACACAAAGGGGGACGGAACCTGAACCACACGCTACCACTGCCCTGCCAGCACTACTCCTCCACTTCCTCTAGATACGTACTGTACGTACGTACAATGTGTGGACGCAGTACTCCGTACAATATATCTATCTGTACGCAGCATTACGCGGATCACTTGCCTGCGTAGAGTACACAGCCTTTTCTCTTGGCCACACTGCTGCTGGTGGAGGTTGGTACGCCGTCGAACATTCCCCATCGAACAAGGCCCCAATCAGCGGGCTATCATTGTGGATTTGGTGCGTTAGCTTCTCTAGATTATTTGTCTCCAGCTAACTGCAGCAGTTGACCTCGCCGTATGTGCAATTAGCATAGCTGTAGGCCTCCCTCTCTCTCATGCATGTGTGCACATGGGCGAGATACGCTACGGCCGGCTTGCACAAGTCCGTGGTCATACATACGTGCATGACGACGCGTTTGCGACCTCTCTCTCTCTCTCTCTCTCTCTCTCTCTCTCTCTCTCTCTCTCTCTCTCTCTCTCTCTCCCTCTCTGTGCAGGTTGATGCATGGTAGCCGCTCCAGGTGGCGCAGTATCACCGTTTCCTGCAACTTGCAAATTATTGCGATTATCTACCCGCTTCCAATCATCGGTCACCTGCCTGCCGGTGCCGGTGCCGGTGCCGGTAGGAGTGGCGTTTGGCCAGCAAAGTGTATAGCTTTCCTCACGAATGGATAACCTGACATTCATAACGATTCCCGGATGATAACGAGTGGAAAACAAAAGATCCATGGGAAAGGGATTTCCATAACACCGCACGTTGGATATTACAAAGATCCAGTGCGACATAGGAAGCTCAACCTCAAATTTACTAGCATTACCGCTAGAAAGGCTTGCACTTAACAACACAGAAAGTACCTAATAACCAAAATGCCTATGAATCTGCCTTGGCTATGTAATTCTGGTAAGCATCACCAAAATGCCAAAGACAAAAGGGGGGGAAATGAGAGAAAAAAAACTTAGCATACGCCATATAAATAAAGTTACCCACGGGGCGAAATCAGAGAAGGTAAACTAATTCAGTCATCCAACTTAAAAGACTGTCCTCTTTTATATTTTATACGTACTTATTTTATGATAGACTAGCAATGCTCACAAGACATGTTCCGGTGTTTTAAAGAAAGAAGGGATCACTTGCAAAAATCATGGAACAACATGAGAGAGTCATCGTGTCTAGTGAGTGCTAGGATCAAAATGTTCTTTCTGTTCCGCAGCTTTGTTTCATCCTTTGAACCCTGCAGTATATGATATTCAAGCAATTCGTGAGGTGAGGTTTCACACACATCAGCGCAAGTAAAACATGCTTCAAGAAAAGAAAAAAAAAAGTAAATTTCAAGATGGAAAAGAGTTCGTTTAATAACATGGCACATTATTTGACACTGCATCGATAGAAACTAGGCCCTGATCCTGCAAAATCCCACATTGCTGATATGACAATCTCAACTTCAGACTGGTATCAGCTTATTCCATTTTAACAACTTAACAGCTGTTTCTAAGGACGGTCTTCTATATGGGCGCACATGAAATTACTGGCTTCAAATTAAATTATAGGATCACTTATCTTCATGGTCTGCACTTGAGATGAACTAATGGAAGGCACAGCCTCATCCAACCAAACAAGCCTATGAACATATGGTTTAGTAAAGAAACATGCATACTGAATTACGCATATGATAGGGCGCACAATACGTTATATAGCAATGTATGACCTATGATCCACATGTGGGGCATACGCCAACGATGACGTGGATCATGAATTCAAGATAACTAAAACAAATACAGATTGTGCAGTTTAGAGAATCTCAGCTTACAGCTAAAAAACTGGAATGTGAAAGATCAGAAGATAACCTCGAGTAGAAGTTCAGCAATGAAGTTCACCATCTGCCGCAAGTTCAAAGCAGCATGGTAGAGATTATCGATGAACTGTTCACGAAATGTATTTTTCGCTCTCCATACAAAAAACTGTGCATATCCTGTTCCTGGCGCGGAATCGATTTTCTGTAAACATAATAGAATTATTGTAAATAGAAGCACAAAACAAGGCATTTTTTGTCGTCCTACGAACTTACCATATAGCGATACACTATATGCATATCAATATTCCCGTAATTTACTAAAGAAGTGTAACAGTTCAGGAATTGTTCTCATAGCTTTAATCCATGGGAGTGGTCAATTCTTAGATTAGCCTGGTACTGAGGTAGCAGAAGTATTGTGAAATTACTGAACTATTGCTCCAGGAAAGCAACTGAAACTTAAACGTTCCTGTAGAAAAATTGTCTCTAAATTTCGTAACATTATTTCTGCAGAACTAAGTTTGAAGATAACTTTGGCATGGGTGACATATTTGGAGCCAAAATGCTGTTTGGTAAAATATAAGTACAGAAAACAGTAGTAGCAGATGCATGCAACTTCCTGCTTCGGACCATTTTCCAGTGGCAGTGCAACAGAATCATTTTCACATATAGTACTAATCATCAATAGTTGGTTCTCTCAATAGGCCAGTTGTCACTGCTAGTACTATAACACTTGTAGTATCAACTATTCTAATGCAACCTTAAGCTAGTAAAACTTATGGTGCATAAAGTTCTATGCATTTCTGGTTTTACGAGTTAGCACACTACAAATATATGAATAGTGTGGGTTAATGTGTTTGAGCACCATACACAAAACTAGCAGCAATTCCTCTATAACATATAACTAGATATTCTTTATGCTTATATACTTCATGGGTCAAGCAGACTTTATGAAACTTATTACTATTGTATCGACTATTCTGATCAAGTTTGTGCTGAGTTTTAAGCTTACCATCAAATTAGTAAAGTTAGCATTTGAATAAATGGCACAACAAACATCTAAATCAAGGAGGTTTGCTATCCTCTGCCCAAGATATGCTACTTCTCTGATGAAATTATGAAACAGACCTCTGTATCTATGTAGTCGTCCTTCCATAGCTTGTACAGGGTTGAATGAACAATCTGCTTGTCAAGAATTGTCGTGTCAATAATCTGCACATTTGCAATCGAAGTAAGTGTTGTGCACTGCAATTTGCTGCAGGAAACTATGTCATCAGGTAAAAAAATCATAAAACAGGAACATATTAGCACATAACTAAAAATTAATGCATAACAGAAGCTTTCTTAACACAAATAGTTTGAGAATATAGTTCTAAAATTTCCTCAATGTACAAAAGTACTTACTTGATCTGTTTCAACTGGACAACCTTGCGTGACCAACAGCCTAAAGATTGTAAAAGCTTCTTGCCCATATTTCTTTTTCACAAGCGACTCTATCTATAATGCACGCACAGAAGACATGTCCGTGTCAGTTTTTGTTAGTACGTAAATGGATAAAGGAGTGCCTTTTAACTCAAATAAATACTACTCCATTAAACTGTAACACAACCCTCTGTACCTCCTCATTTCTACATTCTTCAACCATTTTGCGCAAATCTACAAAAGATAGTAGCACGGTCATGAAAATCTTACAAAAGAACTTATGATGAAAAGGCTCACATACTAAATTTGTATGGCGCGTTAATTAGAACAAGACTGCTATCTACAACATAATTTCCAGTAGGTTTTTATATCATTTTTTCACACTTACTGTATTATAACCGCGTGGAGCATACTTTCACAAAATAGCTGGCCATGAGCTAGTATCAGCAACCTAACGGTAACCGAGCTCAAACTAATTATGAAAACATTGCAAGATGTCACTGTTAACTACGCTTACTTTTCATGCACAGACAAATCAACTGGTCTCGGGAAAAGTGTGGATGGACTAGTTCGCAAAATCGTATCTGCAAAGCTAAAACATAACTGATACATTAAGCTACTCCCTCCGGTCCATATTAATGGCCTCAACTTTGTCTAGATACGAATGTATCTAGTCCAAATACTTAACTAGATACATACGAATCTAGATAAAGTTGAGGCCATTGATATGGATCAGAGGGAGTACCACAATTCAATCCAGGAATTGGAGTGGACCAGAAGGAGTTTCCTTGTGGTAACAATCACCTAGTGGCAAGGTCTGACTTACAAAACATAGCACGCATATCATTCCTGCGAGAGCCAGAACTGGACTCTATTGCAAGCACTTTACCAACCAAACTTTGATGTATCGGACTTATGCACAGTAAAAAATATCAACAGAGCATTTAAAATAAATCTTACCAAAAGTAAATGCTTCCGGATCATCAGCGGAAGTACTACAGTCTAAATCCTCCAGAACTCCTGTTATCTGATCGAGTGTCATTGATGCACCTCCTTCCTTTTGTCCCAGTCTCTCCAAAATACCATTTATTGATGATGTCACTGAAAAAAGGGAACTCACTTGTTATACTTGTTGGAGCATAATTTGCAATTGCTCGTAAGGATAGTATTTCCGCTCGTCTAATTTACATGTTTTTATATCTAGGGAGGCATTGTGCTGGTACTGGTTCTGCAAGAAAATGGTATGCAACTAACAAAATAGGTAAACTAGATTTGTTTTATCCTCTTGTGACTCTTTCTTAC
Organism: Avena sativa; assembly: GCA_916181665.1. Lineage (NCBI taxonomy): Eukaryota > Viridiplantae > Streptophyta > Magnoliopsida > Poales > Poaceae > Avena > Avena sativa. The sequence continues at coordinate 382,607,547 of OV702281.1, read as the reverse complement.
CTCTTATTTTTCCTTCAAATGAAACTTAAGAAAATCACAGAACAGGGGAAATTCAACAAATAAGCATTTGTTTTGTGTAGTAACAAACAAATAAGCATATGCCAGTGCAGGAATAAACTAGAATGTGACATTCTCCCTAATCTGGGTGATTCAGGGCTATGTCGAAGCTATAAATTTAAAACAAATAGCTAAAACAGAAACTAGTTCTTTTTTGTTAACGCTCACACCAAGAAATGAGAACAGAACCTATGGAATTCAAAACAGGAATAAAGGTTAGAAAAAGTTATGTTCATAAAAAAACTGTATGAGAAGGTAAAGCTGTAAAGTAAAATTGCAGTGTTTCTAGATCTATTACTGTAAGGGTATTCATGGTTTTTAAAGCGTTAAGGCGTCTTAAAGCGACCTGGGGGCGCTTTGGCGCCTAGGCGGGCGCTTTGGACGCCTAGGCGCCTAAAGCGGTCATTTTTGCAAAGCGGAGGGGGGGCGCTTCGACGCTTAGGCGTCGCCTAGGCGTCCTAAAGCGGACGCTTTAAAAACCATGAGGGTATTCAAGCTAGATACTGGGTACTACCAGAGTCGGTATCCTTGTCAGTTAAGTTAGCCTCGAAAAATGACTCCCAGATAGGACGTGTGCCAACCTTCAGTTTTGGCTTTTTTCGGTCTGCACAGAACTGCAATACAAGAAAAATAAGAATGCGTTAACAAAATTGAATTGCATACTTCGTTCAGCAGCACTGTTCAGGAGCTACTGTCTATTGTCCACCTTATACAATGAAACAATCACTTTAAGCCTAAAGAAATCCAAGCATGAAACTCTTAAATTGAAGTCAACCACAGCTCGAGAAAATAACTCATCACGCCGTATGCTGCTCCACAGGGTCATCTGCAAGACCTCCCCACGGTCGAGGACATGCCGAGCTGAACCTGCTAGTCATGCCATTGGCATCCCAGTGCTATTTCGTCTTTGACCCCAAAGCTCCCGGGCTGAACTTATGCTCAACCGCTCCTGATTTGCTTGGTTCCAGAGGGAGGGAGGGAGAGAGAGAGAGAGAGAGGAGATGAACTGAGGCTAATTTCTCTTCCTTTTTCTATATATGGTGTGGATCCCACTCGAAGAGAAAACCGGCTCAATGCAGTGGGATAAAAGGTGATATGTTTTCTTTAGTGTAGCATGGCTATGTACTAGTGCTGATTCAAAACACTGCAGAAGCTCTTACTAGTATATGTTTACGAAGGAAGTACGTTCCTTAGTTAGAGTTGTCCTCCTTTTACTGTATAAATTTTATTTCAGTTAAGGATTGATAATCTTTTTCTACTTTTCTTTATAATAATGTTTATTACATAAAGTTCAGTAGCAGTTCCAATACAAAACAAAATAATATATCACTGACTTTGTTGGTATAGATTGATTTTCTAGGTATCCTACTTTAGAAGCCCTAACGCAAACCAAAAAAATATGGAAACACCGCTACAGACAGAACAGAAACAGATGGAGATATACGCATACACATATGTGCTATCCAATTATCCATCTTTGATTCACAGGATTCCAAAAACACAGGAGGAGGAAAAGTACAGGATTGCAATGTCATGCCTGTTTGAATGCAACAGGATTTTGTTCCCACCAGAGTTTTTGCTGATTGCACAATAGGAAAATATAGGACTCTTTTCCAAGAGGTTTGAGTGGATGGAAAAATTCATGTTGTGCTAAGGAATTCTTGGAGAAGATCCTATAGGATTCAATCCTACAAATCAAACAACCCATAGGGAAAATTCCTAATGATTCAAATCCTTCCAAATTCCTATGAAAATCGTTCGATTCAAAGACGCACCTTCTTCTTTAGACAGAATCTAAACTTCTCAAAATTTGTCCGCCAAAGTACTTCACTGTCTGCATCTTCATCTACGTCAAAGGCTCCGTGTTTCCGCTGATGAAATAATGACAGGGAGAGTTACATGATGATAGAAGTAGCACATTTCATATCTCTGATCATTTGCCAGTGAATACATTTAGAGACAGAGTTACAAATACTGTCAGATACCACATTAGCCATTAAAAAAGAACCTACATATAAATAGGATTGTTGAAACAACTAACACCAATTTTTTTTCTGTAAAAGCATGAAGTTACCGCATAACATGGCAATGGCAATAAGTAAGAGTACAACACCTTAGCACCAGAAACAGCGTTTCTAGGACATTCATTTGCATTTGATGCATCTTCCATGCTGTATGGGATCTCAGAAAATCTTTCTGGGTCAGAAAGTGTTGCCATATTGACAATTTTCTGCTCAAGTGAAAGAACCTCCTCCAGAGTCTGTAAAAAAGATAAATTTATCAGTTCATGTAACCAAAAATCATATGCACGATATATCAACAGAAGAAAAGATAGTAATAGTAAAACATTAAAGAATCAAGTGTTAGGTACGAGTAAACTAGTGGTTGCATAGTCAACATATAGATTATGACTTGCTCCCTCCGTTCCAATTTAATCTACATCCTAGAAAACATCAGACAAACTAGTACTGCATTTATTAGTACTACTTATATACGTACACAACCAATTCAAGCTACACTGAAAATAGTGACATCCAATAGCGAGCTGTGTTCTTCTTCACTAAGAGCTAGAATGTAGATTAATATAGGACTAAAATTTGGTCTAGAATACAAACTAAAAGAGAACGGAGGGAGTATGAGTTAAGAGTAAGATGTCTTTCATCAACAGCCTGGCAAAGAAAGATCTGAAACTCCTTAACCACTGAGCTAGTTAATTAACCATTTGCTAATATGTCTAATTACAAGACCAAGCTAACCAGTCTAGTCAACTTCCACCAATCTCTGCATGCCTTATCCGATGATTGGTTTACAAAGGAAAACAATAAATAAGTAGAGGGCAGGCTTATTAAATGACCAGGAATGTCCATAACAGGCAATCGCTTTACACACTTTTTGAACTCTTTTCTTTGCAGGTGTAGTTTCTTCTTCTGGATCGAAAAAAGGTTCAGCTTTTGGGCAACGTTCCACATAACGTGCATACACAAGTTTGTTGAAGTTCAAACGTATTTCTTCCATTTCTGGCTGGGTGGTACCTGAAACATGGTAAACACCCATTACCAGGGAAACATTAATAGTCACGATCGCTGGCAAATAACAAAGATTATGGAAGAAAAGGAATGAGAACGCTACAATAAAAAGAAGATAGGATGATCCCATACCAATTTCAACAATTTAAAAAGACGTACCTTCTGGCACTTTAGAGATTGTGCGTTCCACAAGTTGGTTAAATGTTAGCCTACCATTCTGAAGCAATCCCTCAACAAGAACTTCTGACTGCAAGATACATAAGCTCCATGCATAAGATCATAAACTGTGAAAAGGCAATGAATACTGAATGATTGTAGTCATAATGTTAAAACAAACTTTATTTTTTTATGATTATGACCCTAGAAAAGATGGCATATTTGTAGCAAAAATAGCACCAGAACTGTTAGAATGTTCAGACCAAGCATATTATTTCTCAGTTTCTCTTATCAGCTGCCAGTCCATTACAAACCAATAATTACCAGTATACTTACTAAGTACCGAAAAAAATGGATCAAATCAAGAACATAGATAGGGAGCATATTTTTCATTTTTGAAAGAACCAACAAACTACGCCATAATCAATCAAGTTAGTACTTGGCATACTTGGCATCGACATAGCAACTTAAGCCCTATTGCATAACCACTTTTCTACCAGTTTTCATTGTTAAGCACGTGAAGTGTGAGTATTCTTTAATGTGATAGTACTCGGAGATATCTAATTCCCCCACGGCATCACATCAAGACCATTAATCAAGGTCAAGATGCACTTACCAAAGGGAATCACAAGGCACGATTCATAGGTGGAGAAAATCCACAGTACGACCTGCTCCATACTGATTTTAACATTCAGAGAATTATGAGTGCTTTTTGGATCAATCTCGATTTTTAACATGCAGGTGTACCAAAACATGAACCAAAATCAAATCCAAGTAAGGACCTCTGGCATGTCCGCACGGATGACAGAGAGGAACTTCGAGAAGCGCAGCCGATGCAGGACATTATCGAAGATGGCCAAGTAGAGCGTCATTGTCTTACGGTCGGCCCCTACAACAGCAAAAATGGAGTCAGGGTCACGGACTAGCAGGGCATCTGATCAGATCATACAATCAAGGGATTTGCGTATGGGCTTGCCTTTGCCTCTGGGGAATGAGAAGGCCTGAACGCAGTTGTGCTGGATGAGGACGAGGAGAGAGTTCTTCACCTGCCCTCGCGGGAGCTTGAGGCGGCGCACAATCTCCGGCAGCTGTAGCGCTCCGTGGCGGAGGAGGCAGTCGCACACCTTCTGCGAGAGGGGACCAGGCAGCAGGAGTTAGGGGATCACACACACGGCAGTACGCAAGAAAATGACGGGAGGGGAGGAGGTGGACAGGGAACTTACGGCTACGAGGGGGCCGAAGTGATCAGAGATGAGGCCTACGGCGAGGAGTATGCCGTGCTGAGACACCATGGTCGCCGGCGGTGAGGAGGATTGGGTGTTGGGGTTTTGGGTGTGGGTTGCGACGGCAACGGCGGCGCTACCAGGGGTCCAGGAGGGTCAGCCGACCTGGCTCACCAATTCCTTTTTTTTTAGTAGATGCTCACCAATTCCTGTGCACGCACCCCCAGTACGTGGGCCTGGTTTCATAATCGAACTTTGAAAGCCCAGCTAAAGAAAGAGCGACGCCCACGAAAATTCCCCTCTCGACATTTGACTAGATGCCTAGGGCGGGTTCGGTAGGTTGCAACAAATCTATTCCCGAGAGCTTTTATATCTCGCCGCCTAGTTTTTAAAGCATGCTGAGCTAGACTTATTTTTTTTCAAATCAATAGCTTTCATTCATTACTCACCGCTTACAATCATTTTGCAAACACTTAGCTAAAAATATAGGATATAGTTTATCCATAAACATCTACGTCTACTCTTCGACGCTTGCTGAGCACATAAATGTGCTCCTTCATTAGCTTCTCGCCTGATGAAACTTAGTTTAAAGGACTCCATATTGCTCGATGGGTCCTCAATCTCTTGCAGCACTTGAACTAACTTCCGATCTATTATTACGGCGATCATTCCAGAGTTTTACAACTTCACTTGAATCGGTCTCTACCTCAACACGAGGTAATCCCAGATCACATGCTAGTTGGACTCCATCTCGAACTGCAATCGTCTCCATAATTAGTGCATTGGATACATAATTGTACCATACTGTCTGCCCTCTTATCAAAGCCCCAACATTATTCCTCAATACCAACCCTGACGCACCTTCACCGGACACAAGCATGAAACTTGCATCAACATTCAGTTTAGAAACACCGCTCGCTAGAGGTTTCCATTTCGCTCGGTCTTTTGGGCAAGAATTAGAGCTCCTCTGACCTGTTATTGCAAGGTCCATGGCGATATCAACAGTCCACTTGACCGTTTATGGTACTGATCTTGAGCCTTCTCCATGTTTTTTGGCATTTCTTTCTGACCATACTGCCCAGCATCCACATAAAATGACACCAGCAGCCTTCGATTCAATCTTGGTACTATCAATCAGATGAATAGCCCATGATCCTGGGTGCAGATTCGGCATCTTAACCGAAGTCGCCGCCTTGATTTCATACCAGAAGTTCTTTGCCCAGGTGCACTCAAATAATGCATGTTTGATGGTCTCCTCTCTGCCACATTCATGGCAGAATCCATCCTTCTCAATATGTCTGTCTTGAAGGACTCCGTGACATGGAATATAACCTTTGATCACTTTCCACCAAAAATTCCGAACCTTTGGCGGCACCTTCATCCTCCAAAGCATTTTCCAATAGGAATGTTCATTTCCTTCAGAACTCATAATCGGCCTAATTGCAGAGTTAGCTTGCAGCAAAGCTCTGTATGTCGATCTCACAGTAAAATTACCATGTCTCTCTAGCTGCCATGCCCAAATATACTCATCCAGTCTCCCTGTTGGGATTTTCATAAATTGAATGTACATCTACTAGTTCAAAGTTTGTCCTTAGAATCTCTTCATTCCAGCCTTCTGTGATTGGGTCCAACAGCTGCTGCACCACTACCACCTCTGAATCTGACCTATCCACAATTGGTCTTAGGCTAGGATTGGAAGGTGAAAGGATACGAATGTCGCCTAGAGGGGGGTGAATAGGCGATTAAAACTTTTCCTAGAGTGGCTCAACAAAGGCGGAATAAAACTAGTGTTTACTTTGTAAAGCACAACCTAGAAACAACTAAGGTTTACCTATGTGCACCAACAACTTATGCTAAGCAATACAAGCAACAAAGTGATGGCAAGATATATATTACTTCAAGCACGAAGGCTATCACAATGTAAAGTGCATAAGTAAAGAGCTCGGGTATAGAGATAACCGAGGCACGCGGGGACATCGATATTTTACCGAGTTCCTCCCAACATGGAGTACGTCTCGTTTGGAGAGGGGGTGGTATCAAACCACCAACGCCACAAAAGGTCTCCCTTATTCTGCGGTGAATCTCACCCCAACGGGATCGATCCACGCTTTCACTATCGGTGCACTTGTCGGTGGCAACCGAAACCTCTCACAAGGTTGGGGCACTTCTCCACAACTTAATTGGAGGCTCCCAACAAATGCCACAAAAGGCCACAATGCCACCAAGGCCACAAACCGTCTAGGGTTCCAAGAACCCAAGAGGGACAAGCTTCAATGAGTAAATCAAACCAAATCCTCCGAGGAGAACTCAAACCGATGCACCAAATGCAAATGGTAAGAACACCACAAATGTGCTCAAATCCCTCACTCTCAAGTTCCAACAAAGCTACTAAAGCTATTGGGGGAACAAGAGAGGAGGAATCAAAGAGAGACACAAAATCCCCCAAAATCTAGATCCCCGAAGATGCACTCACAAAGAGATGAATCGGTTAGGTCAAAACGTGGGGCTAGATCTCCTCTCTCTTCCACTCAAATATGGGCAAGAATCATCGGGAAAAAGATTAGACAAGCTTCAAGATCTAGAGCAAATGTGGACAAAGTTTAGCCTAATAGATAAGAGAGGAGCTATCTAAACTAAAAATGGACAAAGTCTTAAATAGGGGCTCCAAAAATCTAGCCGTTTGGGGCAATTTTCTGTATGGACCGGTAGTACCGGTCGCTGCCAAAACAATTGCAGAAAATATGTGAGCAAGGGGAAAGTCAGAGGGAGAGAAGCAGCAGCCAGCAGCGATGCAGTGCAGCGACAGTGGGCCTAACAGCATGCAGCGCGGCAGCGCAGCGGCCAGGCACACGTGCGTGCCAGCGCAGCAGCAGCGCTAGCAGCTAGGCCTGCCGGCAAGCAGGCAGTGCGCAGCTGGGCAGCACGCGCGCAGCGCAGCAGCTAGGCACCAGCGGAGCATGCATGCGGTCAAACGAGCGGCAGCAGCGCAGCAACGCACGCACGCAGCAGCAAGGCGGCAGGCTCGGCGGGACAGCCAGGCGAACGCGGGAATTGGCGCGGGCGCGCGCGCATGAACCTGTGCGGGCCCAGCGCTGCCACTCGGCAGGCAAGCGCAGCGCGTCGAAGAGGGAGCGGCGCCGCACGGGACGCGAGCAGGCCAGGGAGCGATGTGCGAGCGGCAGCGGGTCAACGCGAAAGGGCGAGCTGGATCTGGATCAAATCTAGGAAAGAAAAACTGGGCCGGCCGGTAGTACCGGCCCATCCGGGCGGTACTACCGGACCGGTCCGGTAGGACCGGAAATTTGTACCGGACCAGATCAAAGAGGGGCGGGCCGAATCAGTTGTGTCCGGTACTGGGCCCGGTAGTACCGGACAGGCCAGGAAAAATCTTTTTTCTTTTCTTTTTCAATTTAGAGCAAATGTTTAAACGGTCATAACTTTTAAACGGTAGCTCCGATTGAACCGATTCCAATTGCGTTGGATAAAGGACAACAATGGCTTCTCAATAAAAAGTGGAAATATTGATTATCACCAAGTGAGAAAGTATCAAGTAGAATAATGTGAAATACCTCACTTAGTGAGAAACCGAAAAGCCGCATAAATCAAAATCGCAACGAGATACAAACGGAAGATTCGATTTTGATGAACAAGAGCTTGTTATGGAGATTACCACAAGCTCTATATCCTCACGTGGATAAGACCAAATAACAACCAAATAAGATGATGCAAGTATGCAAATGTTTGAGCTCTCTTCGAACGATGTGACCGAATTACTCATACGAGAGCCCCTCTTGATATTACGGTTATCTATCCTAAACCCGGTCTCCTACACACAACGAGAGACCGGCAAAAGGGAAAACCTATCAAGATTATACCTTTGCCTTGAGCATTCCACTTGAGCTCGATGTAGACGATCTTGCCCTTCTCAAGATGGAACGTCTTTCTTAATTCCTCATCATCGACCTCGCATATTGAGCTTGCCCAACATATCTTCTTTGCATTTCATCGACCGTGAAGCCAACACATGCTCCAAGCGATGCCAATGGACAAATCCTACAAGTATAACTTAATATACATATTAGTCCATAAAGATTGTCATTAATTACCAAAACCACACATGGGGGCCCAACATGTTCTTTCAGAAGGAATCCAAGGGTCCTGCCAAATCATAGTAGATCCACCATCACCAACACGCTTAATTAATCCCAGCTGCAAGGCTTCACGTCCATAAAGAATAGCTCTCCACGTATGTGAAGAATTCCTCTTGTTACGAGCCGTCATAAAATCTCCCTCATGGTAGTATTTCTCTTTCAACACCCTTGCACATAATGATCTTGGATTTGAGATCAATCGCCACCCTTGTTTCGCTAACATAGCTTTATTGAAGAGGATGAAATCCTTAAAACCCATTTCACCACAAGATTTGGGTATAGCGAGATCATACCACTTAACCTAATGAATTTTCCTTTTAAGTTCATCTCCACCCCACCAAAAATGTGCTATCATATCAGTAATCTTCTTGCACAGCTTCTTAGAGAGCTTAAAACAACTCATACTGTAAGTTAATATTACTTTGATCAGCACTTCTCTTCCCGCACTATTGAGCAGTCTAGGTGCCCACCATTTCACTAACTTTCTTATAGTTGCCAAGATATGTTCAAACTGATCATCAATGGACCTCCCTAGATATGTAGTAAGCCCCAGGTAACGTTCAACCAAGGCTTACTTATAACAGAAGGTGAATCAAGAGCAACAGAGGTGTTTAGGACTGTACCTCTTCTTGTAGTGGATGGTAAAATAGGAAACTTTCCATCACGAGACTTCCCCATGACGAAAGGAGTAGAAGTGAATAATAGTAGATCCAAGTGAACTTACAAATAAAGCTATGCTCCCCGGCAACGGCGCCAAAAAATAGTCTTGATGACCCACAATTATAGGGGATCGCAACAGTCTTCGCGGGTAGTATTACCCAATTTATTGATTCGACACAAGGGGAGCCAAAGAATACTTGCAAGCTTTAACAACTGAGTTGTCAATTCAGCTGCACCTGGAAATAGTTCTTGCTCACAGAAGTTTATCAGTAGCAACAGTTTGTAATAGCAACAGCAACAGTGAAACAGGAGCAATAGTAACAGTAGCAGCAAACAGTAGGATATGAGTGTGGTAGGCGTAAGGATGGATGGACGGGCGTTGCATGGACGAGTCTAAACATGTAACTTCAAGATCTAGGGCATTGCAGATAAATAAGAACAAGCATCCAAGTACTAAACAATCCTAGGCATGTGCTCCATATATAGTCATGCGTGCTCGCAATGAGAACTTGCACAACCTCTTTTGTCCTGCCAGCCCGCAGCAGCGAGGCCTCTAGGGAGCTACTGGCAATTAAGGTGCTCCTTTTAATAGAGCACCGGAGCAAAGCATTAACACTCCGTAAACACATGTGATCCTCACACTGATGGCGTCCAACACTTGTCATGGGACGGTTCGTTGGAAACCCCAAGAGCAAGGTATGAAGCAGCACAACAGAAAGTTTCCCTCAGTAAGAAACCGAGGTTATCGAACCAGTAGGAGGAAGGAAACGTCACACAGGTGTTGCAAGCAACGCCGAGACCTGCACAACACAAACTCAAGACTTTGTCCCAATGAATCAGTGAACTTGTCAAGCTCACCGGTTTGCTGTAACAAAGGATAAACGTATGGTGTAGAAGGCAATGGTTTGCAGCAAGTAAATAAGTAACAGTGGAAGATGTATCAATGGTAAAGATTGGACCGGGGACCATAGTTCACTAGAGGTGCTCTCCTTAGATAAACAACATGGTAGAAAGGGTAAACAAATTACAGTAGGGCAATTGACAGGAACTGAGCAAGGCAAAACAATGCAATTACTAGTCAGAAAGATCCTATGAGATTCGATTGGGCAATACAACAATATACATAGACCGCCATCCAACTGCATCTATGACTAGAAGTCCACCTTCAGGTTATCATCTGAACTCCCTCCAGTATTAAGTTGTAAGCAACAGACAACTACTTTAAGCAAAGTGTGTAAGGTAAACAGTCCACATGTTCCATGAACAAGAGACCGTTGTTTTCTCCCTAGTGGCAACAGCACATCTACAACTGAAGAGATTTCTGTCACTTCCCTTGGAAACTAGAGGCATGAACCCACTATCGAGCATAAATACCCCCTCTCGGAGTCACTAGCAACTACTTGGCCAATATAGCTACTAACAATGGAGAGCATGCAAGATCACAAACAACACAGACATGATAGAATCATAAAGACAAAACCATTAATCAAACCAACATAATCATCTCAATATCCATCGGATCCCCGCAAACACAACATGCATGATTACAAATAGATTAGATCTTGATCATGAATGGAGCTCACAAGATCTATACATGAAAGCACAAAGGAGGAGATACAACCATCTAGCTACTACATGGACCCATAGTCCAAGGTGGAACTACTCACGCATCATACCGGAGAGAAGGCCTCCGGGATGATATCCCCTCCGACAGGGTGCCGGAAAGAACTTCAGATCCCCTCGATCTAGGGACGATGGTGGCGGCGACTACAGACGATTTCGTGGATATTTGATCGGGTACCCAGAGTTTCTGCATCGGGGGCTTCTTATAGGCGAAGGGGGAGGCCGAGGTGGCGATCAGGGTGCCAAACCCTAGCCAGGCGCGGGGCTAGGCCCACCCGCGCCTGGGGTGGGTCTGGCCCCCCTGGCTGGCCCCTCCGGCTCCCCTATGGGCTTCTTGTTCCCCACGGGAAGTAATTGACTTTGACGTTTGTCCCGTCCAATTCCGAGAATATTCCTTTACTAACTTTTCTGAAACCAAAAAAGCAGAAAACAGGTATCTGGCACTATTGCAACTTGTTAATAGGTTAGTACCAGAAAACATGTAAAAAGAACCTCAAAGTGTGGACAAGTAAAGCAAAGTAGATACTAAACAAGCATGGAGCATAAAAAATTATAGATACGTTTCCAACGTATCAGCATCCCCAAGCTTAACTCCTGCTCGCCCTCGAGTAGGTAAGTGATAAACAGAATAATTTTTGAGGTGACATGCACCCTCACAATAAAGATCCAACCATTTGCAAGCATTGAAAGTTGGGATCAAAGATCTCTAAACATGTGAATGAAAGATGGAGTTTTAACAATAGGACATAGTAACTATGCATGCAACATGACAAGCTACAAACAAAGGTCATGAATAATATGCATTGAAAAACGTTTGTTTGTTTCACATGCAGAAAACATGGCATAGTGGCAATCAGCTTGTGCCTCATAGAGTAGCAAATAGATGCATATGACACCTGCAAAGTTCACAAGAGTGACTAGAAACAAATAGCACAAGAACAAGTAATAACACAATATGCATCAATTAATAAGCTTTGGAACACCGTACACAGAATGACAACTATGTTCTCTTAATGGTGCCTAAAGGTAGAAGGAGGAGACTCAATAATGTTGGAAGAAAGGTCTTTTTGTAAAGGAAGTAGGGATTACAAGTTTCAATAAGAGCTTCCAAAAATTATGGTACTTGTTAGCTTTCAACCCTCATTGCCCCTATCATAAGCATCTTTAAGTGGTTAAGGTTAAAGTGGCAAAGCTAGAGTATATGCTTGACGAAGTATAAGTTGGTAATCTCAAGTCCCTTGAATACGAGGGCCACACCTCATGCATACTCAACTTTGGGTCCAGGTAAGTTCTTGTCACTGTAAGTATTTGAATATCATTAAGAACCGCCAACGGAGTACCCCTTGCACATGGTACAGGAGCTTTTCCATAACCAAAATGACAAGACAAGCAGACAATTAGCATCTCAACAATCTTTTTATTTACCATATGCATAGCTTTTTATTGATGATGCTTCATAGATAGCTCATTATGGTGATGCTGCAAGTTTCACCATGATTAGGCATGGCTTAGGCTAGCGGCCCAGGCGTTTCTCTAACACAGGATACAAACTTCATGGACTTACAAGTTCCTTCTTTATTTCAAACCAGTGACATCCATAGACAAAATAACATGATATCAACTGAGTACAACAAGGTACAAGTGCAATGTTGAAAACGTTCCCCGTGACAGCACGGTTCTGCTAATTCCAACTTATAAGTGCAAGCATATACAACAAAGTTGTCACAATGGTTCAAGTTTATTAGGGGCAAAGAATAAAGTGTGCCATCAAGTTCGTGAGGGCTTTAATCACTAAGTTTTCACATAACAAAATAGTTTTTAATTGGAAGATAGTTGAAAACAAGAATATACTTGGAATGGTGTAACACACCATGCATAGGAGTTTATAGTGGACACTTTGGAAAAACTTGGTTTCTTGGGAGTTGGAGGCATGAGTAGAACTTACGCATACAAGTGGAGGCTAGCAAAAGACTGGGAGCAACCAACTAAGAGAGAAATAATGGCCAAAAACATGCAATACAACAAAGCATACTAATCAAAGCAAAGAGTGGTACTACAGGTCGAGGACTAAATGATCATAGAGGCTAATGGTGACTTGTGAGAGTCATAACATGGTGTGAGCATGTGCCAAGTCAACCCAAGCAAAGCATCAAAGGAGAATACCACAATACTATGCTTTTGCATGCTAAAACAACACGTAATTTCTTCAAGGCACACTAAGCAATCCCAATTGTTTAGAACAAGACATGCTACAACAATAATCACTAAGCATAATACTAAAACAACATCTAGCATGTCATGCTAAAGTCTAAGTCATGGTCAATGCAAGCTCCTCTTGCACTTCAAGCAAGAACTTACTACTCCTTTCCAACACCAAGCAAACTTATTTGCAAAACAACACAGCGAGAATGGGGGTCCAACCTACTTTATTCAAGCAAACTAAACAACCTAAGCAAAGCAAAGGAAAACTAAGACGCTTCAAGAACAACACAACTGTGCATGAAACAATAAAAACGAAGTGTCTAGACAGACCTGAGCTTTTTATTGATGAAGAAGGGGATGCCTTGGACATCCCCAAGATTTGACGCTTGTACCTCTTGGATATTTATGTTGGAGATATGCCCTAGAGGTAATAATAAATGTAGTTATTATTATATATCTTTGTGTTTATGATAAATGTTTACATTCATGCTATAATAGTATTAACAAGGAAACCATTAATACTTGTGTGATTTGTAAACTTAATTTGAAGTCCCTAGTATGGCCTCTATACTTCACTAGCTTGTTGGTTGATTGATGATGTGGTTTCTTTGTCATGAACATTGAGATGTTATCAACAACAAGATCATATCGTTAGGAGAATGATATGGTGGACATACTCCTATAGACAAGCGTAGCATAAAGATCAAGTCATTTCAATAGTTCAATTGCTATATGCTTTCTGATACATAGTAACCTAATTCCTTCGACCATGAGATCATGCATATTGCCTTTACTGGATGGATGCTTTGATGTCATCAAACACCACACCGTAACAGGGTGGCTATAAAAGTGGCATTGGGTGTTCGGAAAGTATTGGTTGAAACACATGGATCAAGAGTGGGATTTGTCCATCCACATGACGGATAGATATTCTCTGGGCCCTCTCGGTGAAATGTCATCCAATTAGCTTGCAAGCATGTGACTTGGTCACAAGGGATCACATATCACGGGAACGAGAAAAGAGTACTTATCAGTAACGAGGTTGAACTAGGTATGCAGAGATACCGACGATCATGACCTCGGATAAGTAACATATCGTGAGACAAAGGGAAATTGGTATCGTATGTAAGTGGTTCATTCGATCGCAAAGTAATCGTAGAAATATGTGGGAGCCATATGAATTTCCAGATTCCTCTATTGGTTATTGTTCGGAGAAGTGTCTCGATCATGTCCGCATAATTCACGAACCGTAGGGAGACACACTTAAGGATTCGACGTTGTTTGAGTAGTTATGGTATTATGAGAAAGAGACCGAATGTTGTTCGGAGTCTCGGATGGGATCCGGGATATCACGAGGTGATCCGGAATGGTCCGGAGAATAAGATTCATATAAGGAAAGTCCCATTTCGGAGTTGGGGAATGGTTCCGGTGTTTTCATCGGGAACATTCTAGAAGGTCCCGGAATGTCCGGCACTCCGGGGGGGGAAGGGGTACATGAATGTGTCATTGCAAGTTGGAATGATTGCATCATGTACTAGGTGTTCTCGCTGTCCAAAATAAAGGGTTTATTTAATTCCTAAATTGGAAAAGTCAAACGGCTAATTTGAAAGTCAAACTGCCAATTTTGGGAAGTGGGAAAAGAGGAGGATTGGTGGAGGCCGAATTGGGGGAGGACTCCTCCCTTGGCCGGCGCCCCACCAAGCCGACTTGGGGAGGGACTCTCCTCCCCATGGCGCAGCCAGCCCTCCCACCTATATAAGGAGGGGCAGGGCTCCCCTCCTAGTACACACAAGTTCCTATCCTCTAAACTAGAAACTAGACCTAGACCCCGGTTTAGAGCTGTTTCGGTTTAGAGCCTTCTAATTGGTTTAGAGCCCTCTAATTGGTGTGTCTAATTACTAGACCACTAATAGCCTCTCTCATAAGCTCCATCATACTCGCACCGGCTTAAGGCGAAGCCCTGCGGGATCTCCCCTCTACCTCCGGTACCACGCCGTTGTGCTGCCGGAATCGCGAGGAGAGTGCTACAACCTCCGCTGCCTGCTGGAACAAGGGAGAGGAAGGTCTTCGTCGAGTACCGAACGTGTGACCGACTGCGGGAGCGCTGCGGGAACGCGGCGCCGGAAGGATCGTCTACGCGATCTTGAGATCGGAAAGAGTACGACTACATCACCCACGAGAATCTGCTCTCGTTAAACACTTTGGAATCTTCGAGGGTGAGTTATTCCATCGACTCGTTGCTACAATCTAGTAGATAGATCTTGGCTTGTTTGTTTGTATGCGATAGAAAATTTTTGTTTTCCATGCTACGAACCCCTACAGTGGTATCAGAGCCGTGTCTATATGTAGATCTGTTGCACGAGTAGAACACAATGGTCATTGTGGGCGTTGATGCTTTTATTGTAGATTGCTTTTTGTGTACTTTGCATCTTGCGGTATGTTGGGATGAAGCGGCCCGGGCTAACCTTACATGACATCGTTCATGAGACTTGCTCCACGCTTGACATGCAACTCGTTTTGCATAAGTGGCTTTGCGGGTGCCTGTTTCTCCTAGCATAGTAAAGATCCAATTTACAACGGGTGATCAACAATGCTAGTATCAATGTTGTGGTTCTTGTTCGTAAGTTAGAACGACACTTATGGAAAGCCCCAAACCACGTAAAATATGCAAAGAAAGTAGAAGCGTCTAACTTTGTTTTGCAGGGGTGTGCAGTGATGTGATATGGCCATGATTGTGATTATATTTGATGTATGCAATGATCCTTATTGTAAGTTGGCAACCGGCAGGAGCCATATGGTTGTCTTTAATTTCTGTTAAGGCCTGCGTGTCTATTGAAAATAGTTGTAATAGTTGAAGTTGGCGGACGACAACCATGAAGAAGCGTCATTGACCTTGATGCTATGCCGGTGATGATGGAGATCATGTTCGTGCTTGAAGATGGAGATCGGAAGCACAAAGAAGAAAGGCCATATCATATCACATATTATGAATTGCATGTGATGTTAATCCTTTATGCATCTTGTATTGCTTAGTAGACGACGGTAGCATTATAAGATGATCCCTCATGCACATAAATTTCAAGTTCTAAAAGTGTTCACCCTTAGTATGCACCGTTGCCAAAGCTTGCTGCTTCGAAGCACCACGTGATGATCGGGTGTCTTTGATTCCGCGGGTGACTACAACGTAAGCAAGCCAGATTTGCTTATGCGGAAGCTAAGGTTTGATCTTGACGAGCCTAGCATGTACAGACATGGCCTCAGGAACACGGATCGCCGAAAGGCAAAGCATGAATCATATAGTAGATATGATGAACATGATGATTGTTCGCCATTAAAACTATATCAGCTCTCGTGATGATCGGTGTTGATGTAGTGGATTTGGTTCGTGTGATCACTAAAACAATGTGAGGGATGTTGTTTTGAGTGGGAGTTCACCTAGTTTAATTTCATTAATTAATTTGAACTCAATTTGTCGTAAACTTAGTCTAAACTATTGCAAATATGTTGTAGATCAATGGCAGCCCCTACCATCAATTTTAATGCGTTCCTAGAGAAAGAAAAGTTGAAAAACAATGGAAGCAACTTCGCGGATTGGTTCCGCAATTTGAGGATTGTCCTCACAGCTGGTAATTTGACCTATGTGCTGGATGCACCGCTAGGTGACCCACCTGCAGCTGATGCTACCGATGAAGTAAAGAATGTTTACCTCGCTCGGAAGAATCAGTACTCCATAGTTCAGTGTGCTATCTTGTATGGTTTAGAATCGGAGCTTCAGAAAAGGTTTGAAGAGTCAGATCCATATGATATTGTCGAGGATCTCAAATTAATCTTTGAGACTCATGCGGCAATTGAAAGTTATGAAGCTTCTGAAAAGTTCTTTAACTGCAAGATGGAAGAGGGTAGCTCCGTCAGTGAGCATGTGCTTAAAATGTCTGGGCACGCAAATAAACTTCAAAGTTTGGGTATAGTGATTCCTAATACTTTGGGAGTTTACCGCATCCTCCAATCACTACCACCAAGTTACAAGAACTTTGTGATGAACTACAACATGCAGAACATGAACAAAGAGTTGCCAGAACTATTTGCTATGTTAAAATCTGCAGAAGTGGAGATCAAGAAAGAGCACCAAGTGTTGATGGTCAATAAGACCACCAAATTCAAGAAAGGCAAGTCTAAGCAGAAGGGACACTTCAAGAAGGGTGGTAAGAAAGTTACCACGCCGACGAAGAGGACCAAGGCTGGACCCAAGCCTGATACTGAGTGCTTTTACTGCAAGGGAGAAGGTCACTGGAAGCGGAATTGCCCAAGGTACTTGGCGGATTTGAAGAACGGCAACATCAAGAAGAAAGGTATATCTGATATACATGTTATTGATGTGTATCTCACTAGTACTCGTAGTAGTGCCTGGGTATTTGATACTGGTTCGGTTGCTCATATTTGTAACTCGAAACAGGAGCTGCAGAATAAACGGAAGCTAGTGAAGAACGAGGTGACGATGCGCGTGGGAAACGGATCAAAGGTTGATGTGATCGCGGTCGGCACACTACCTCTTCATCTACCATCGGGATTAGTTTTATACTTAAATAATTGTTATTTGGTGCCTGCGTTGAGCATGAACATTATATCAGGATCTTGTTTATTGCGAGACGGTTACTTGTTTAAATCAGAGAATAATGGTTGTTCGATTTATATGAGTAATATGTTTTACACACATGCACCTTTGATAGATGGTCTATTCTTATTGAATCTCGATAGTAGAAATACACATCTTAATAACATTGAAGCTAAACGTTTGAAATCAAGCGATAATTCGACCTATATGTGGCACTGTCGTCTTGGTCACATTGGAGTGAAGCGTATGAAGAAACTCCATTCCGATGGACTTCTTGAATCACTTGATTTTGAATCACTTGAAAGATGCGAGGCATGTCTGATGGGTAAAATGACTAAGACTCCATTTTCTGGTATAATGGAGCGAGCTACAGACTTATTGGAAATCATACATACCGATGTGTGTGGTCCAATGAGTGTAGCATCGCGCAGTGGTTATCGTTATGTTCTTACCTTCACGGATGACTTGAGTAGATATGGGTATATCTATTTCATGAAACATAAGTCCGAAACTTTCGAGAAGTTTAAGGAGTTTCAAAGTGAGGTAGAGAATCAACGTAACAAGAAGATTAAATTTCTACGTTCTGATCGTGGAGGTGAATATCTAAGTTACGAGTTTGGCGAGCATTTAAAGAAGTGCGGAATACTTTCACAATTGACACCGCCGGGAACACCACAGCGTAATGGTGTGTCTGAACGTCGTAATCGAACTCTCTTAGATATGGTTCGTTCTATGATGTCATTTACAGATTTACCGCTAACATTTTGGGGTTATGCATTAGAAACAGCCGCATTCACTTTAAATAGGGCACCATCTAAATCCGTTGAAACGACACCGTATGAATTATGGTTTGGGAAGAAACCTAAATTGTCGTTCCTTAAAGTTTGGGGATGCGAAGCCTATGTAAAGAAGTTACAGCCGGACAAGCTTGAACCCAAAGCGGAAAAATGCGTCTTCATAGGATACCCGAAGGAAACTATTGGGTATACCTTCTATCATAGATCCGAAGGCAAAATCTTCGTTGCCAAGAATGGATCCTTTCTAGAGAAGGAATTTCTCTCGAAAGAAGTGACTGGAAGGAAAGTAGAACTCGACGAGGTTGTCGAACCTTCTCTCGAAATTGCGAGTAGCGCAGCACCGGAAGAAGTTCCTGTGGTGCCTGCACCAATAAGAGAGGAAGCTAATGATGGTGATCATGAAACTTCGGTTGAAGTTACTACAGAGCCTCGGAGGTCAACGAGAACTCGTACCACTCCAGATTGGTATGATTCCGTTGTGAATGTCATGTTGGTGGACAACACCGATAACCCCGAGACATATGAGGAAGCGATGATGAGCCCAGATTCCAATAAATGGCAAGAAGCCATGAAATCCGAGATTGGATCCATGTACGAAAACCAAGTATGGACTTTGGTGGACTTACCGGATGGCCGGAAGGCTGTCGAGAACAAATGGATTTTCAAGAAGAAAACAGATGCTGATGGTAATGTTACTGTCTATAAAGCTCGACTTGTCGCAAAAGGGTTTCGACAAATTCAAGGAGTTGACTACGATGAGACTTTCTCACCGGTAGCGAAGCTAAAGTCTGTGAGGATTATGTTAGCAATCGCTGCATATTATGATTATGAGATATGGCAGATGGATGTCAAAACAGCATTCCTCAATGGAGACATTGATGAAGAGTTGTATATGATACAACCCAAAGGTTTTGTCGATCCTAAAGATGCTAACAAGGTATGCAAGCTTCAACGGTCCATCTATGGATTGAAGCAAGCATCCCGAAGTTGGAATCAACGTTTTGATAAGGTAATCAAAAGTTTTGGTTTTATACAAACTTATGGAGAAGCTTGTATTTACAAGAAAGTGAGTGGGAGCTCTGTAGCATTCTTAATACTGTATGTGGATGACATATTGTTGATTGGGAATGATGTAGACCTTCTTAATAGTGTCAAGGAATATTTGAATAATAGTTTTTCAATGAAGGATCTTGGCGAAGCAGCTTACATATTAGGCATAAAGATTTATAGAGATAGATCGAAACGCCAAATATCATTGTCACAAAGTACATATTTGGACAAAGTTCTAAAGAGGTTTGGAATGGAAGATAGCAAGAAAGGGTTCTTGCCCATGTTGCCCAATACGACCTTGAGTAAAACTCAAAGTCCGACATCGGCAGAAGATAGAGAAAAGATGAGTAAGACTCCCTATGCCTCAGCCATAGGATCTCTAATGTATGCCATGCTATGTACTAGACCCGACATCGCATATGCTGTTAGTCTAACTAGCAGATATCAAAGTGATCCAGGAGTGGATCATTGGACAGCGGTCAAAAACATCCTTAAGTACTTGAGAAGAACTAAGGATATGGTTCTTTCTTATGGAGGTGATGAACAGCTCGTTGTTAATGGTTACACCGATGCTAGTTGGAACACCGATCCGGATGATTCTAAATCACAATCTGGATACGTATTTATTTTGAATGGTGCAGCAGTTAGCTGGAGGAGTGCAAAGCAAAGCGTTGTGGCGAGATCTTCAACTGAATCGGAATACATGGCTGCTTCGGAGGCTTCACAAGAAGCGATATGGATGAAAGAGTTCATTACAGAGCTGGGTGTGGTTCCAAGTGCGCTGGACCCAATGTCTATCTACTGTGATAACATGGGCGCCATAGCCAATGCGCAAGAACCAAGGTCACACAAGAAGCTGAAGCATATCAAGCTGCGTTTCCACGCTATTCGAGAACATATCCAGGATGGGGATATAAAGATTTGCAAAGTACACACAGATCTGAATGTGGCGGATCCGTTGACTAAACCTCTCCCGAGGGCAAAACATGACCAACACCAAACTGCCATGGGTGTTCGGTATATTACCATGTAATCTAGATTAGATGACTCTAGTGCAAGTGGGAGACTGTTGGAGATATGCCCTAGAGGTAATAATAAATGTAGTTATTATTATATATCTTTGTGTT
The DNA here is from genome assembly GCA_916181665.1 of Avena sativa. Classification (NCBI taxonomy): domain Eukaryota; kingdom Viridiplantae; phylum Streptophyta; class Magnoliopsida; order Poales; family Poaceae; genus Avena; species Avena sativa. The sequence goes on along the minus strand of OV702281.1, from coordinate 382,586,863 downwards.
TATGATAAATGTTTACATTCATGCTATAATAGTATTAACAAGGAAACCATTAATACTTGTGTGATTTGTAAACTTAATTTGAAGTCCCTAGTATGGCCTCTATACTTCACTAGCTTGTTGGTTGATTGATGATGTGGTTTCTTTGTCATGAACATTGAGATGTTATCAACAACAAGATCATATCGTTAGGAGAATGATATGGTGGACATACTCCTATAGACAAGCGTAGCATAAAGATCAAGTCATTTCAATAGTTCAATTGCTATATGCTTTCTGATACATAGTAACCTAATTCCTTCGACCATGAGATCATGCATATTGCCTTTACTGGATGGATGCTTTGATGTCATCAAACACCACACCGTAACAGGGTGGCTATAAAAGTGGCATTGGGTGTTCGGAAAGTATTGGTTGAAACACATGGATCAAGAGTGGGATTTGTCCATCCACATGACGGATAGATATTCTCTGGGCCCTCTCGGTGAAATGTCATCCAATTAGCTTGCAAGCATGTGACTTGGTCACAAGGGATCACATATCACGGGAACGAGAAAAGAGTACTTATCAGTAACGAGGTTGAACTAGGTATGCAGAGATACCGACGATCATGACCTCGGATAAGTAACATATCGTGAGACAAAGGGAAATTGGTATCGTATGTAAGTGGTTCATTCGATCGCAAAGTAATCGTAGAAATATGTGGGAGCCATATGAATTTCCAGATTCCTCTATTGGTTATTGTTCGGAGAAGTGTCTCGATCATGTCCGCATAATTCACGAACCGTAGGGAGACACACTTAAGGATTCGACGTTGTTTGAGTAGTTATGGTATTATGAGAAAGAGACCGAATGTTGTTCGGAGTCTCGGATGGGATCCGGGATATCACGAGGTGATCCGGAATGGTCCGGAGAATAAGATTCATATAAGGAAAGTCCCATTTCGGAGTTGGGGAATGGTTCCGGTGTTTTCATCGGGAACATTCTAGAAGGTCCCGGAATGTCCGGCACTCCGGGGGGGGAAGGGGTACATGAATGTGTCATTGCAAGTTGGAATGATTGCATCATGTACTAGGTGTTCTCGCTGTCCAAAATAAAGGGTTTATTTAATTCCTAAATTGGAAAAGTCAAACGGCTAATTTGAAAGTCAAACTGCCAATTTTGGGAAGTGGGAAAAGAGGAGGATTGGTGGAGGCCGAATTGGGGGAGGACTCCTCCCTTGGCCGGCGCCCCACCAAGCCGACTTGGGGAGGGACTCTCCTCCCCATGGCGCAGCCAGCCCTCCCACCTATATAAGGAGGGGCAGGGCTCCCCTCCTAGTACACACAAGTTCCTATCCTCTAAACTAGAAACTAGACCTAGACCCCGGTTTAGAGCTGTTTCGGTTTAGAGCCTTCTAATTGGTTTAGAGCCCTCTAATTGGTGTGTCTAATTACTAGACCACTAATAGCCTCTCTCATAAGCTCCATCATACTCGCACCGGCTTAAGGCGAAGCCCTGCGGGATCTCCCCTCTACCTCCGGTACCACGCCGTTGTGCTGCCGGAATCGCGAGGAGAGTGCTACAACCTCCGCTGCCTGCTGGAACAAGGGAGAGGAAGGTCTTCGTCGAGTACCGAACGTGTGACCGACTGCGGGAGCGCTGCGGGAACGCGGCGCCGGAAGGATCGTCTACGCGATCTTGAGATCGGAAAGAGTACGACTACATCACCCACGAGAATCTGCTCTCGTTAAACACTTTGGAATCTTCGAGGGTGAGTTATTCCATCGACTCGTTGCTACAATCTAGTAGATAGATCTTGGCTTGTTTGTTTGTATGCGATAGAAAATTTTTGTTTTCCATGCTACGAACCCCTACAATTTATTGGGGTGACACCATGGTGGCATCCCCAAGCTTGAGCTTTTATCCATTATTCATCTCATTGCATCATTCTCTCTCTACACCTGAAATTTTTCCTTTATACAAAACTTCACACAATCTTCATTACCAACATTAGTGTATTCAAAAGATATTAGATCTCTGGCAAAGCTTTGAAATAGTAAGGCTTTTCACTAAAAACACAAGCTACTGTAGTAACTTCTTCAAAAAGCTCAATTCACCTAAAGAGAACTCAAAAAGGAATCAATAAGAAGAAAATGCAAATAATGGCAGAAATCTGTCAAAACAGACCAGCAAGTAGAAACCGATTTTTTCAAACATATTGTGTTGTTCAAATCAAAAAGTGTTAAACTAAAGAAAGTTAGATAAGATACTGGGGGATTTATTCGTAAATTTTGAGCTCAATCCGAGTTACAGAGCCTCCTCGCTATTTTTTTTGGTGGAGGACAGAAATCTATTTCGGGACAGCAACTCCCCAAATTTTACTTTCCTCTTATTAGAGGTTATTCTTGGCACAAAAAGCAAACAAAAAGGATAAGAAGAGGTCATTACTGAAGTAATAACTTCCAAGACTCAAGGAAACTCTTGGGTTATCTCCTAACAAGTACTTTTCTTTAATTCCTTTAAGTTAGGCACAAGAAGCAAGAAGAATCAAGTATTTTTAAACAATGGTAAGGAAATCGGTAATCGTTAACTGCTCGGTTGGCTTGAGTGTAGCGACTAATCGGAACTCGGATGATTAACTGATTTAATCGGTAGGCTATTAATCGGTGCAGCCTACAAAAATTAGCACCTAAAACACGTATGAATCCTCTTGCACCTCAACCATCTACCCTATTAAAGGCAACCTTAAGCTCCCTGATGAGATCCTCGAGTCACTCGAGCTCTTGTATCTAAGGTCTGGTCGGCAACTACGAGGAACTGGTCAACAATGACAAGGAACTGGATGGTGATGGCAGAAATCAAGCTCCTGGAGGCAGGGATCGAGCGGGAGCTTCGCAAAACATACTTCATTAGGGCGGGCTAGCGGATGGATGAGCGATATGTGTTGATACTTTTGCAACTTTTTTGACCAAGTGTAGTGTTTAATCAGGAACATACCTAGTAATCGGAGTGTCGGACCTATTAATCGAGCTAAACGATTAACAGAAACGATTAATGGTAATTGACACAGTCAGGTCCCTAGTAGAGATTAATCGGCCTATTAATCGCTGATTCGGCCTACTTTTTGAACAGTGTTTTTAAATGAAGAATTGCCCCTCTTGTTCCTTCCTTTCTTAACTTTCTTTTTCTCTTTAGGGAAGATATGATTGCTTACCGGAGGAGCAAAGTGCATAATGCCTTTTCCCACATCTATTACCGCTTCAAGGTGGTTCAGTAGGGATCTTCCAAGTATGATTTGTCCTTTGCCTAAACATTCAATAAGAAGATAATCAGTAGACACCATTTTCCCTGAGGTTTTTGTAAAGACACCTTCAGCTATTCCAATGGGCAATATGTAGGGTTCGCAGCATAGAAAACAAAAAATTTCCTACGATGGGAACTATGTACCAAGATCTATCTACTAGATACAAACAACGAGCAGATGTATATCCGCAGAGAACATACCCTTGAAGACCGATAAAGCTTAACGAGTTTGACTTGTGGTTGATGTAGACGATCTCTTGCCGATCTCAAGATCGAGAGGAAGTCCTAGCGCCGCAAATCAGCAGCGCATCCGTGCTCGCACACACGTTCGAGGCACCGAGCAACCTCTGCCTCCTTGCTCCAGCGATGCAGCGGAAGCACAACTCTTTCTTGCCGAATAGCTATCGGGAACATGTATCTCGCTAGTCCGAGACCATGGAGGATAAATTCTAGAGGGGGAGAGAGATCCTTCATGAGGAGGTGTGAGTGAGAGAGAGGGAGAGGGGTGCCTTTTATAGGAGGAGGGGGGACCCAAGGGGGTGGCCACCGGCCATGGGGGATGTCCCCTCCCCTCCTTCATTCATGTGGGTGGACACCACTCACAAAAATCTCTTCATTTCCCTCCACTCAAAATCCCACTCAAACTTGCAATCAAATTTCCACCAAATTTAATGCAAACTCTCATTAAATAAAACTCTTTTATTTATTCAGAATTTTGTCAATTACTTTAATGATAAACATTCACATATAACCCCTTGCTAGAATTCTATTTCACATGCATAACCACTTTATGCAATTTCACTCGAAAACCTGTTTCGGTATCTAGTGAAATAAATTCCTCCGCTTGTTTATTCTTTCGGCATGAAACTTTTGCTCCAATTGGATGTCGGTGTATTTTAAGTGTGTCACCCTATGGTTCGTGAATAATGCGGACATGATCGAGACCCCTCTCGGATCAATAATCAGAAGCGGGATCTGGAGACCCATACTGACTCCCACACATTCAACGATGACTTTCTTATGATCGTCGGAACCTTTTACGCTAGTATCTTAATCCCTTTGTTTCGCAATATATTACATGTCCGAGATTCGATCATCGGTATCTCCATACCTAGTTTGATCTCGTTACTGACATGCACTCTTTTCTCGTTCCCGTGATATAACATTCTAGTGATCAAATCACTTGCTTGCAAGCTAATCAATGTGATATCACTGAGAGGGCCCAGAGTATATCTATTCGTCATCGGGATGAAAAAATTCCATTCTCGATCCATGGGCCTCATAATAACACTTTCTTAGTCCTGAACCCATCTTTATAATCACCCTGTTACGGTGTGACGTTTGATGTTATCAAGAAACTCTTCCGGTGTTAGTGATTGACATGATCTCATGGTCTAAGGATTAGGATCACTTCGTAAGTTGTTATAGCAATATAAACTCAATGACTTTGATCGTAATGCTATACTTCGGATGAATGTTCATCACACCATTACACTAATGTTGTGATCCCATTATTAACAACATCCAATGTCTATGATCAGGAAACCTTGATCATCTTGTTAGTCAACGAGCTAGTTTATGTGAGAGGCATAACTAGGAACTTTCTGTTTGTTTATTAAACACACATGTATTAAAGTTTTCGTATTAATACAATTATAGCATGCAAAATAAACATGTATCATATACTTGGAATACACATAATAAACACTTTATTATTGCCTCTCAGGGCATATTCCCTTCAGTCTCCATCTTGCACTAGAGACAATAATCTAGTTACATAGTGATGAATCTAACACCCATTGAGTTCTGGTGTTCATCATGTTTTGCTCTAGGGAGAGTTTTAGTCAACGGATCTGCTACATTGAGATCCGTGTGTACTTTACAAATCTTTATATCTCCATCCTTGACATGCTCACGGATGGAGTGAAACCGGCGCTTAATATGCTTGGAATGCTTGTGAGACCTTGGTTCTTTGGCATTGGCAATGGCACCATTGTTGTCACAATAGATCACCATTGGGTCCAATGCGTTTGCAACCACTCCTAGTTTGGATATGAACTCCTTCATCCAAACCGCTTCGTGAGCCGCTTCCGAAGCAGCAACATATTCGGCCTCCGTTGTTGATCCCGCCACCACAGGTTGTTTGGAGCTCCTTCAACTAACCGCTCCGCCATTCATGAGAAATACGTATCCGGATTGAGACTTAGAGTCATCCGGATCGGTGTCAAAGCTAGCGTCAACATAACACTTAGCGACGAGCTCTTCTTCACCTCCGTATACAAGAAACATATCCTTAGTTCTTCGTAAGTACTTAAGGATATTCTTGACCGCTATCCAGTGTTTCGAACCTGGATCTGATTGGTACCTACTAGACAAACTAATAGCATGTGCCACATCCGGGCTTGTACATAGCATGGCATACATTATAGAGCCTATGGCTGAAGCATAGGGGACTTTGTCCATTATCTCTCTTTCTTCCGCCGTAGCCGGACTTTGAGTCTTACTCAATGTCTTGCCTTGCAACATAGGTAAGAACCCCTTCTTACTTCCGTCCATTTTAAACTTCTTTAAAATCTTATCAAGGTATGTACTTTGCGATAGCCCTATTAGGCGCCTAGATCTATCTCTATAGATATTTATGCCTAATATGTATGACGCTTCACCTAGGTCCTTCATTGAAAATTTGTTATTTAGATAACTTTTAACACTGTTTAAAAGATCTATATCATTTCCGATCAATAATATGTCATCCACATATAATATCAGAAATGCCACATTGCTCCCACTCTCTTTCTTGTAAATACAAGCTTCTCCATAAGATTGGACAAATCCAAACTCTTTGATCACCTCATCAAAGCGGAGATTCCAACTTCGTGATGCTTGCTTCAATCCATAGATGGATCGTTGAAGCTTGCACACCTTGTTAGCATCCTTAGGATCGACAAAACCCTTTGGTTGTATCATTTACAACTCTTCTTCAATATTACCATTGAGAAACGTGGTTTTGACATCCATCTGCCATATCTCATAATCGAAATATTCAGCAATTTCTAACATAATCCTAACTGACTTTAGCATCGCTACGGGAGAGAACGTCTCATCGTAGTCAACTCCTTGAATTTGTCGAAACCCCTTTGCGACAAGTCGAGCTTTATAGACGGTCACATTACCATCAGCATCAGTTTTCCTTTTGAAATCCATTTGTTCTCCACGGCCTTTCGGTTGTGAGGTAATTCCACCAAGTTCCAAACTTGATTTTCATACATGGATTCCATCTCGGATTTCATGGATTCTAACCATTTCTTGGAATCCGGGCTCATCGTCGCTTCTTCATATGTCACAGGGTCATCATTTTCATCAACCATGAAATTCATGACAGGATTTCCGTACAGCTCGGGAGCTGCACGCGTCCTGCTAGACCTGCGAGGTTCGGTAGTATTCTCTTTCGGAGTTTCATGATCATTATCATTAGTTCCCTCTTCAACTGGTGAAGCCAACTCCGGAACTACTTCCGGCGCTGCGCTACTCGCCATACTTTGAAGAGAAGGTTCAATAACCTCTTCGAGTTCTACCTTCCGTCTACTCACACCTTTCGCAAGAAACTCTTTGTCTAGAAAGGATCCATTCTTGGCAACAAAAACTTTGCCCTCGGATCTGTGATAGAAGGAATACCCAATAGTTTCCTTAGGGTATCCTATGAAAACGCATTTTTCCGCTTTGGGTTCGAGTTTATCCGGTTGAAGTTTCTTCACATAAACATCGCATTCCCAAACTTTAAGAACTGACAGCTTACGTTTGTTTCCAAACCACAATTCATACGGTGTCTTTTCAACGGATTTAGATGGTGCCCGATTTAAAGTGAATGCAGAAGTTTCTAGTGCATAACCCCAAAATGAAAACGGCAAGTCCGTTAGAGACATCATAGATCGAACCATATCCAATAAAGTATGATTACGACGTTCCGACACACCATTTCTCTGTGGTGTTCCGGCAGGTGTGAGTTCTGAAACAATTCCACACTCTTTCATGTGAATGCTAAACTCGTAACTTAGATACTCACCTCCACGGCCGGACCGTAGAAATTTGATCTTTCTATTACGATGATTTTCCACTTCATTCTGAAATTCCTTGAACTTTTCAAAGGTTACAGACTTGTGTTTCATCAAGTAGATATAACCGTATCTACTCAAATCATCCGTGAAAGTAACAAAATAACGATATCCACCTCGCGCTGACACACTCATTGGACCACATACATCAGAATGTATAATTTCCAATAAATCTGTCACCCGTTCCATTGAACCGGAAAACGGCGTTCTAGTCATCTTGCCCATAAGGCATGGCTCACATGTATCAAATGATTCAAAATCAAGTGATTCCAAAAGTCCATCCGAATGGAGCTTATTCATGCATTTAACGCCAATATGACCTAGACGGCAGTGCCACATATATGCGGATATATCATCATTAAGTTTAATTCTTTTAGCATCAACATTATGAATATGTGTAACATTATCATCGAGATATAATAGAAATAACCCATTCATCATTGGTGCATGACCATAAAAAAATTCATTCATATAAATAGAACAACCATTGTTCTCGGATTTAAATGAATAACCACTTTGCATTAAACACGATCCAGATACAATGTTCATGCTCAATGCAGGCACCAGATAACAATTACTCAAGTTTATAACTAATCCCGAAGGCAAATGGAGAGGTAGCGTTCCGACGGCGATCACATCAACGCTTGATCCATTGCCGACACGCATCTTGACGTCACCCCTTGCTAGCGGTCGCTTGTTCCGCAGCCCCTGATTCGAGTTACAAATATTAGCAACTGAACCGGTATCAAATACCCAGGTGCTACTGCGAGCACTAGTCAAGTACACATCAATAACATGTATATCATATATACCTTTGTTTGCCTTGCCGGCCTTCTGTCTGCCAAATACTTGGGGCAGTTGCGCTTCCAGTGGCCAGTCCCCTTACAATAGTAACACTCGGTATCAGACTTAGGTCCAACTCGGGGTTTCTTTTCAGGCACGGCAACCAGCTTTCCGCCCTTACTTCCCTTCCATTTTCCCTTCTTGTCTTTCTTGAAACCAGTGTTCTTATTGATCATCAACACTTGATGTTCCTTTTTGATCTCAACTTCTACAGTTTTAAGCATTGAAACAAGCTCGGGGAGAGACTTCTTCATGCCTTGCATATTATAGTTCATCACAAAGCTCTTATAGCTAGGTGGCAGAGACTGCAGAACACGATGGATGCCTATGTCAATGGGAATCGATATTCCCAAGGACACAAGCTTATCGGTGTAACTCTACATCTTGAGTACATGCTCACTAACGGAGTTGTGCTCTTCCATCATGCAGCTAAAGAACTTTTCTAAAGCATTGTAGCTCTCTACAGCAGCATGTGTGTCGAAAATCATTTTCAACTCACCCATTGTATCAAATGCACCGTCGTTTTCAAAACGCTTTCGAAGTTCCGGCTCTAGCCCATACAATATGCCGCAATGAACTAAGTTGTGGTCCTCCTGACGAGTCTGATAGACATTCTTCTCCTCGTCAGGGGCATCCTCAAAAGGTGGGGGGGGGCCTAGCGGCGCTTCTAGCACATATTGCTTTTGTGTAGCAGAGAGGAGAATCCTCAAATTCATGGCCCATTCGGTAAAGTTCCTACCGTTCGTTGCAAGTTTCTCTTTCTCCATGAACACATTGAAATTAAAAGCAGGTGGTGCCATCTACAACAGAATTTGTAAATTTTATATTAAGTTTATGATAGATTGAGTTCAACTAATCCATATTACGAATGAACTCCCACTCAAAAACGACATCCCTCGTGTATTTTTGGTGATTACATGAACCAAATCCACTATACCAAGTCCGATCATCACGTGAGTCGGTATAGCTTCAAAGGCGAGCATCAAATGGGCATCATATCTACTATATGACTCATGCTTAACCTTTCGGTCCGTGTTCCGAGGCCATGTTTGTACATGCTAGGCTCGCCAAGTAAGAACCTTAGTATTCGCGTGTGTAACTGTCTTACACCCGAAATATGGTCGTGGATCCAAGAACACCCGATCATCACGTGATGTCTTGGAGCGACGAAAACATAATCGGTGCATACTAAAGGAAGAACACATTCTTATCTTGATATTTAAATGAGGGATCATCTTATTATGCTAATAAAACTCCAAACAAGTAATATAAGATGCTATCAAACATCACATGTTTATTAGTGGAATGATATGGTTCCCGCATATGATCTCTATCATGTGCACCGTGGTATGATCACTATCATACCTATATGTGTAAGTCCAAGGTCTATGGAGATTACACGTTATGTGTGTTGTAAGAGTATCATCTCCTGCTTCTACTTACAACATCACCATATCATAACACTAGCCCAGCAACAATCTAAACTAAACGCCTCTAATTTATCCATTGCAAATTTTACGTGGCTTAGGGCTTTCGAGATAGAACCGTTCATACCTACGAACACGAACCACAACAAGGATAACCAAATTGTTGACAACTCGTTGCAAAATATATATTGACTATAGTAGGAGAGACAGACACCCGCTAGCCACTTATGCAAACTAGTTGCATGTCAAGCGTGGAACATGTCTCATGTGCGAGGACATGTAAAATTTGTCCGGGCCGCTTCATCCCACTATGCCACCAATATCCAAAATTACAACTAAGGAGCAAAAACATGATCATCATCGCCCACATACTCATATGTGTACTACCCGTGTAAAGTATCTACGCATAGATCCGGCTCTGATACCAGTGTAGGGTTCGCAGCATAGAAAACAAAAAAATTCCTACGATGGGAACTATGTACCAAGATCTATCTACTAGATAAAAACAATGGGCGGATGTATATCCGTAGAGAACATACCCTTGAAGAGCGACAAAGCTTAACGAGTTAGACTCGTGGTTGATGTAGACGATCTCTTGCCGATCTCAAGATTGAGAGGAAGTCCTAGCGCCGCAAATCAGCAGCGCATCCGTGCTCGCACACACGTTTGAGGCACCGAGAAACCTCCACCTCCTCGCTCCAGCGATGCAGCGAAAGCACAAATCTTTCTTGCCGAATAGCCACCGGGAACATGTATCTCGCTAGTCCGAGACCATGTGGGATAAATTCTAGAGGGGGAGAGAGATCCTTCACGAGGAGGTGTGAGTGAGAGAGAGGGAGAGGGTGCATTTTATAGGAGGAGGGGGGAATCCAAGGGGGTGGCCGCCGGCCATGGGGGCTGCCCCCTTCCCTCCTTCATTCATGTGGGTGGACACTTCACTCACAAAAATCTCTTCATTTCCCTCCACTCAAAATCCCACTCAAACTTGCAATTAAATTTCCACCAAATTTAATGCAAACTCTCATTAAATAAAACTCTTTTATTTATTCAGAATTTTGCCAATTACTTTAATGACAAACATTCACATATAACCCCTTGCTAGAATTCTATTTCACATGCATAACCACTTTATGCAATTTCACCCGAAAACCTGTTTTGGTATCTAGTGAAATAAATTCCTGCGCTTGTTTATTCTTTCGGCATGAAACTTTTGCTCCAATTGGATGTCGGTTTCTCTTAAGTGTGTCACCCTACAGTTCGTGAATAATGCGGACATGATCGAGACCCCTCTCGGATCAATAATCATAAGCAGGATCTGGAGACCCATACTGACTCCCACACATTCAACGATGACTTTCTTGTGATCGTCGGAACCTTTTATGCTAGTATCTTAATCCCTTTGTCTCGCCATATATTACATGTCATAGATTCGATCATCGGTATCTCCATACCTAGTTTGATCTCGTTACTGACATGCACTCTTTTCTTGTTCCCGTGATATAACATTCTAGTGATCAAATCACTTGCTTGCAAGCTAACCAATGTGATATCACCGAGAGGGCCCAGAGTATATCTATCCGTCATCGGGATGAACAAATTCCACTCTCGATCCATGGGCCTCAACATAACACTTTCTTAGTCCTGAACCCATCTTTATAATCACCCTATTACGGTCTGACGTTTGATGTTATCAAGAAACTCTTCCGGTGTTAGTGATTGACATGATCTCATGGTCTAAGGATTAGGATCACTTCGTAAGTTGTTATAGCAATATAAACTCAATGACTTTGATCGTAATGCTATACTTCGGATGAATGTTCATCACACCATTACACTAATGTTGTGATCCCGTTATTAACAACATCCAATGTCTATGATCAGGAAACCTTGATCATGTTGTTAATCAACGAGCTAGTTTATGAGAGAGGCATAACTAGGAACTTTCTTTTTGTTTATTAAACACACATGTATTAATGTTTCCGTATTAATACAATTATAGCATGCAAAATAAACATCTATCATATACTTGGAATACACATAATAAACACTTTATTATTGCCTCTCAGGACATATTCCCTTCATAATATAGTGGCATTTTTGGTAAGAGAGATTTCCTCTCCTCCTTCAGTAATCCCCCAAAGACTCAAGGAATCATAAATATCTTTAGGCATGAGGCAAAATTCAGACATGATATCACAATGAGCATAAAAAATTGTAGTGTTTATTGAGACTTTGGTTGTGGGAAACCACTTTGAAGGCTCAGAATTTATGGGAACATAATCATGGTAAGCCCTAAGTGTTTGATAGCAACTATTCATAGCAGCAATACTAGTTTCAAGAGTGTTCAACCTGGCAAAAATATTTGTGAAAGAGGAATCAGACTTGCCAGGTGTACCATAGATCATGATTAATTTCCTTATGGCATCAAAAGCTTCATCCTCAGTACAAAGCAAAAAATCTTTCTCAACCACAGCATCCAAAGCATATCTATAACGAAGAGCAATACCGCGATAGAAACTATCAATAACCAAGCCTAGGCTTACATCAGGCTCAGTTTCCCTTTGGAAAGCGGAGATTCTAGACCAAGCTTCCTTAAAACTTTCTTCACTTTTTTGCTTACAAGTGGAGATTTATACCATAGGGGAAATAAAGGTTGGTCCAAAACCTGACATGGCAGCAACTAGAGCAAGAACTAATTTTTTTGGGTTTTTGAATAAAGCAAGCAAACCAAACTAAACTAACTTTTTTTTTTTGAAAAGAGGCCAACAAACCAAGCAAAAGAAACAAAGCAAACTAAAAACAAAGTAAAGAGAAAGGAAGTGAAGGACTCCCCTAGTGAAGACGTCCTTAGCCTCCCCGGCAACGGCGCCAGAAAAAGATTGATGGCGCCCAGCACTTGTCGTGGGACACTTTGTTGGAAACCCCAAGAGCAAGGTATGAAGCAGCACAACATCAAGTTTCCCTCAGTAAGAAACTGAGGTTATCGAACCAGTAGGAGGAAGGAAACGTCACACAAGTGTTGCAAGCAACACGGAGACCTGCACAACACAAACTCAACACTTTGTCACAACGAATCAGTGAGGTTGTCAAGCTCACCGGTTTGCTGTAACAAAGGATTAAACGTATGGTGTGGAAGGCAATGGTTTGTAGCAAGTAAACAAGTAACAGTGGAAGATGTATCAATGGTAAAGATTGGACCGGGGTCCATAGTTCACTAGAAGTGCTCTCCTTAGATAAACAACATGGCATGAAGGGTAAACAAATTACAGTAGGGCAATTAACAGGAACTGAGCAAGGCATAACAATGCAATTACTAGTCAGAAAGATCCTATGAGATTCGATTGGGCAATACAACAATATACATAGACCGCCAACCAACTACATCTTTGACTAGAAGTCCACCTTCAGGTTATCATCCGAACCCCCTCCAGTATTAAGTTGCAAGCAACAGACAACTACTTTAAGCAAAGTGTGTAAGGTAAACAGTCCACATGTTCTATGAATAAGAGACCATTGTTTTCTCCCTAGTGGCAACATCACATCTACAACCGAAGAGATTTCTGTCACTTCCCTTGGAAACTAGAGGCATGAACCCACTATCGAGCATAGATACCCCCTCTTGGAGTCACTAGCAACTACTTGGCCAAGATAGCTACAAACAACGGAGAGCATGCAAGATCACAAACAACACATACATGATAGAATCATAAATACAAAACCATTAATCAAACCAACATAATAATCTCAACATTCATCGGATCCCCGCAAACACAACATGCATGATTACAAATAGATTAGATCTTGATCATGAACGGAGCTCACAAGATCTATACATGAAAGCACAAAGGAGGAGATACAACCATCTAGCTACTACATGGACCCATAGTCCAAGGTGGAACTACTCACGCATCATAACGGAGAGAAGGCCTCCGGGATGATCTCCCCTCCGGCAGGGTGCCGGGAAGAACTTTAGACCCCCCGATCTAGGGACGATGGTGGCAGCGGCTATAGAGGCTTTCGTGGATATTTGGTTGGGTACCCAGGGTTTCTGCATCGGGGGCTTCTTATAGGCGAAGGGGGAGGACAAGGCGGTGGCCAGGGTGCCCAAACCCTAGCCAGGCGTGGGTCTGGGCCCACCCGCGCCTGGGTGGGTATGGCCCCCTAGCTGTCCCCTTCGGCTCCCCTCTGGACTTCTTGTTACCCACGGAAAGTAATTGACTTTGACGTTTGTCCCATCCAATTTTGACAATATTTCTTTACTAACTTTTCTAAAACCAAAAACAGCAGAAAACAGGCATCTGGCACTGTTGCAACTTGTTTATAGGTTAGTACAAGAAGACATGTAAAAAGCACCTCAAAGTGTGGACAAGTAAAGCAAAGTAGATACTAAACAAGCATGGGGCACAAAAAATTATAGATACGTTTCCAACGTATCACACACCAGAGCCATCCCCTCCGGTTGTCCCAATTTCTGTCACTTCAGGGCCTTTGGATCCGGACAATGATATGTGTACACAACTTGCAGATAAGATCACTGTAACATCCCAAGATTAGCACCTAGAATTATAGAGGACACATGTTTGTGCATTGCATTCATGCATAAGAAAATCCTGGGAATTTTCGCGCAAAACTAAAGAAGCTATAGAGGGATCGAGATCTCTCTTGTTTTGGTGCAAACATCAAGACAAGTGCGATTGATTTCGACATGACTTCTATTTTACTTCTGTGTTTGAGGGGAAAGCAAATTCAAGTTTGAATATTCTAAAGATATATTTGAATTATAAAAGAATAGGTAAATGTAATAATAGATGAATTCCAATAATATAGAGATAATGGAATTCTTATTTATAAATAAAATATAAATATCTACAAATTCTAAGTTACATTAAGAAAGAAGGCGTTTACTTTGTTATCATCATAACATAATCTTACAAGAATAAGAAACAAATACTACTTATAATTATTACCCATAAGAATATTTACAGCATCTATTGAATACTAATATGAGTAAAGAATAAAACTTTACTTTAAACAAAAAGAATACCTTCATACAAAAATAGCATTACTCAATAGTACTACATTTTTACACCTTTGAATAAAATGGAATTATTACAATAATAATCCTTATATATACATATAGTATTGTTGTTCTTTTACAATAAAATAATGAAAGAAAATTACAGGAGACAAATAAATTGAAAAAAGGAATTTCATAAGTGAAATAATATTTATTACAAGAATATATATATACAATGTCCTTTACAAATGATAAAGTAAATTACAAATAAGTAAGTAAAATCTAAAACTAAATTAATCTTCACTTTCCCCATCTTCTTAATCTTTCAATTATATTTTTGATCTTTTCTCCTCTATTGGATCCCTGCAAATGAGACAAGCAAACAAGAAATGCTAGTAGATGATATGAGCCAAAAGGAAGAATATTGGGAAAATGAACTCTCAGTTTAGGCAGAGAAGTGCAACTGCCAATATCATCATAGAGTAATTCAAAAGGGGCAAAATAGTAATATGTTCTTACCTTCAAAATAACAATAGGCCTCAGAGCACCATCATAGGCCTTATGGGGCAAGTTTCACCAAAGCTAGATAAAAGGCAAATGGTAAAGCATCAGGAAAATATCTAGTTTTACTTGATCTCATCTCTAAGGAGGAGTCACAGACATAGAAACTTGAACCAGAGGGGGCCACTGAACAATAGCTCACACAACACCTTGTGTTGTTAACACAGCAGGGACTGGAGCAGATAGCTAAAAACAACAGCCAACCGTAGCACCACCAAGCACTTCACCAGTTTCACACATCTGCACCTACACACTTCAACTTCTCAACATCAGAACTTAACCATAGTACCATCTCAAGAACACCACAGCCCAGTATCAGATTATCACTGAACTGTCCAGCTTCATCAACAAGAACCACAAATCCTTCCACCAAATCCTCACACCTTAGCTCTGGTTGCTCCCACGAGCCATCCTAGAGCTAAGACAAGAGGAAATCAAGGCCAAGCCAACATCTAGGAGGAACAGGACAACACCACAAATAGGAGGAGCAGGCCAGGTGCTTACAGGATCAACTAGAATCATAGGAGCAAGCAAGTTCAGCCACAAGATCAACCACAAACCTACATCACCACATAGGCATACTTATCTACTCTGCAAACAGGTAGACATCAGATCCACATCATACCTATTCTAGGTAGTAGATGGGCTTGCACAATAGTTTGGTGGAAGGGAAAACCCTCAGGACTATATACAAATGGTATACAAGTTACATCCTAGGGTTATGCACATGTTAGCATAATATCCATTCTTATTTTAGAAATTGGCCTCAGCCTTTGCATCATTGGCAAGGGGGGTCTTGGCATCATATTTTTTTTATATTGCAAATAATCCAGATAGAGGAATATCACTAGAAAAAAATGAGAGAACTACACAGCCAGACATAAAGTGATAATTCACCGTTGTGCACACTCTTGTGAGGCACCACAACAACAAATTACCCATTAGAGGCTATATAGATAATCAAGTTGTCCAAATAATTTGCCACAATAAATCAAAGCATCCCTAGCTAAATTCATCATAAAACAGTCCCATCTCATGCTAAGCAATTTATCCAAGCACCAACAAAATCTTGCATAAGTAAATAACATCATTTGATTACCAGAATCATTAGAATTATCAATTTTCTTCAAATAATCTTCCTAGTCAACAATCTAGGAGATTATTTCATCCTTAGAAAATCATGTAAAGGTCCACCACAAGATTATTACTGTTATTGTCCTGTAATACAGGAAGCACATACATAAGCTAATATGTGTTCATAGCCTCAATCTTTACATCACTGGCCAGGGACAGATCTAGCCATCAGTAACACCCATAGTAGCAGATCATGCAAGCAAGATCTACCATTATGCACACTCCAACATGGAGGCACCATAGTGGTAGTCTCAGTCACAAAAAACTACTAAGGGAAGTTGTCACATCAACTAACCATCTAGTTGTTTAACCAGAGTAGATCTACCATTTCCTAGCATGATCTCTAGGAATCAAAGTTGTACATTTTTACACTATCAGATTTGACATAGAACAAGTCATTTTCCTAGGAAAGATTTCCAGGAATCATTCTAGTATAATTTCCATGTTCACATAAGAGCAAAGTTTGGCTGGGGTACAATACCAATTCAGCTAATCCAAAGATTCTAGAATTGCCATATAACAGTATTTGTGAACATCTCTTAGCCAACCCTCTAGGAGTATAGAAAACCAAATCAACAACACATGAACAGTATTTGCTGGGATATAATTCAATTGTCATAACATCAATAGATAGGACCAGAAATTCGTGATATGTATATATCCCCATGCTAACAGATGAACCACAACAGCACATGAACAATCTAGTATCACACATCACTGTCAGCACCAAATCATGATTGGTATACATCAAATCACACAAGGAGCCCATTAAGTTGCATTCAAACATATGTTTGAAACCAAACATTTTTACTATAACCAATTATTATTGGACCAATCTCAGCAAGCTTTGATAGAACAACAGAGGATAGAAAAACAATTAGAATTATCAGAGTAGCAGTAAGGAATCTAAGGGGAGACATAGAACAAGGGGAGGAGAATCATTACTTACCCGTGGTCCTTGCTTAGAGATTGGAGAGGAAGCAGACCGGCGGTGAAGATTGGTAGGGCGGCACGAGGATCACTGGTGGCGCTCAACCCGCGCCAAGCCCTACCATTAGCACCCAAGGGAAATCGACAGCAATCAACGAACATCAACCCACACCACCAATCCAACAAGCCACCGTAAGGTCACTGGAGCACGACAAAGACGCGGCGTCCGAAACCCTAGGCACCAAAGAGGATACGGCGTGGCTAGAAGAGGGCCTGAGGATGGAATCGAGCTAGGTGATTCGATGCAGTATCGTCGACTACCTCAACGTGCAACACGGCGGCGGCCTGGGGGTCTAGAGATGGTCGGAATCGAGCGGCGACGGCGAGGAACTTCTAGGCGTCAGGGAGGGCCAATCAAGAGGGGGAAGCTGGATCGAGCGGGTCGGTTTGACCAGCTCGGTCCACCGCTCGGGTTGGTATAACCCAACCATGGGCCAGATTGACCAGTGGGTCCAGGGACTGATTTTTTTTACCAAAACACCCAAAAGATTGTTTCACCTCTAGAAAAATATAAAAAAAACCTAAAAATACATATGATATATCGAAATAACCACAAAAATAATATCTAGCTAGTAAAAAAATATAATATTACTTGTTCAAAATAGATAAAATATAAATAAATATTAACAACATTACATCCTAGGTGAAATGTCATAAAATAAGGAAAAATCCTAAAAAATTAATAAAAATCATTTTAGTGTATAGAAATAAATATACTATTTTATAAAAATACTAACTTAACTATTTTATAAACAAAATCTGAATAAATATTTAAAGACATTTAATCCTTTATAAAATTTTATAAACAAAAAAATTTTACTTAAAAATTAAATAAAAATAATTTTTAAGTTCTTGAATAAATATATTACACTAGAAAAATATTAAATATATTATTAGAAAAGTCTTTAATATTTTAAACAATAAATCCTTATCTAATACCTATTTTGTGAATTCTTTAAAAATAATTGATCTAAAACCTTGAGCAATTAGTGTCTTTGTACTAAATTCCAAACCCATAACTTAAATTCATAATCAAATTTAGGTATAATTTTTAACTTTAAAATATTCTTTTAAAAATCTTATTAAGAATCCTTTTAAATAAACATTCGGTATCACCCATTTATATAATATGGTGAATAATCATTATATCTTAACCACTATTAACATAACTTTAAATTCTAACAAATTACTAAGAGCATCTAATTATGATTCCATTAAATAAATACATATTATTTTCTTAATAAGCAAAACAAATTTAATCTAAATCATTCACTTAAATATAAATCGAATAATTCCACACCTTAGTTATACCTATAATAAATCTAAAACATGGGAATGATTAAAACATATTGCATCTTAAGTTTACTTACCCTTTTAAAGTTAACTTTAGTCTCAAAGCTTATAAACAATAGGTCTAATACACCACTTATGTTTTTATAGTTAACTTTAGTCTATTTCAATTAAGACATAAGGCATATCAAATTCAGATTATTCAAGCAAACATAAACAACATTAATCACATTCTATCAATCATATTCTGAAAGCTATCAGGGTTGTTTAAACCTTATGAAGGAAATCTTTTCTTCAAATGTTATTCTTTTTGCCACTTCCAAGAATAATCTCATAATAAATTCTTCAACTCTTAACAACTAAAATCAAGGACTCTTATCTTAGTCACCAAATGACAATTAAGCAGATTCACATTACTTTATACTTTACTTGTATATTTAGAATTATTATCACCTAAGTTCCTTATAAATGTCATTACTTATAAAGTAAATTTTGAAGATAAACTAATTCTTAAAAGAATCACCTAAATTCACTTCACTCAAAGTATGGGGGATTCACTTTGGGAGTTTTACAAAATGCATATCATTACTTATGCATAACAGCATCTTGCTTCTTTAAACATTAGTCCTTACCGGACCAAGGATGCTGATTTCAGATATTGGATATTATATTGTCTCGAAGACCGTGAGTGCACAATCTTGCAATCACAAAAGGCAAGTTCACACTTGCTCATGTCCTTTGATTATTTTCTGTAAAGTATTTTACAAATCCAGTGTTTTCATCACCTATATTTGAAAAAGGCCAGAAAACACTATTTTCATAATAATATGATTATAGGTTATTTACCATGAGGCAATAACCTACTATAAGAGTTCCGATGGTAAAGGAACATATTATCTAGGACTTAACAACCCATGTCGCGAGTGATTCTTGCGCCGTATATTACGCGTTGACCATGAGATTTGGAATGGGACGAAAAAGTCAGTTGTATCTTTTCCCTCTCGCATGGAGTTGGATGTGCGGGTCGTGGCTGTTATCACTCGTAGCGTGCATATTATATGGTAATTCGTAGAGGATATGCAACATATCGGTCGGAGCCCTCAACGCCCCACGATAGTTCCGGCATCTGAACGGTCTGTACTGCCAATTGCCATAATTCAATAGGTGGGCTGGCGTACACCAAGGAGACATGCGGGGTCGTGGAGAAGGCAGTGATTGGCTTGGGTCTTAGTTTGGGCCTCACACCAAGGAAGTGTGAATGGGTTCGCGGCCCGGATGTGCAACAAAGCTAAGATCTCTCATGGGTAAAGTAACGCACCTCTGCAGAGTGTAAGAACTACAACTTATTACTCCCTGTTCCGGGAAGGAGCTGTGAACGCGGTGGGAAAGGAACTCCATGAAAGTTTTGGTAAACCAGTGAAGGCTGACGGACATAGCTTTTCAGAATAAAAGCAACCTTTGAAGAAATGTTTCCGAAAACCTGCATTGCCTATGTCCTATGGTCTGTGGGTGTAGATATAGTGCATCAAACACTCCTTTTCTAGTGAACTTGCTGAGTATGCTCGTACTCAAAGTATCTTCTTAACCCTTGCTAGGTTCTAAAGCTAGTACATACGATGTCTACATCAAGATATGCTCCAGGAATCATCATCAAAAGCTAAAGCTCCTCAATAAAGTCAAGAAAGTCAACACATACATCAACTCAAGGAAAGACGAAGTTGCTGATTAGATAAGAATAAAATCTCTAGCCATAGAACCTACTTCTATAGAGTATTGCAATAACAGCAATGCAAGCCTCAACAATTTAGATACTAGTCTATTAGTAGATTAGATTTGAGTTGATTATTTATAATTCTTCTTTGTAAGAAGATTCTTTCTCTCTCTTTAACCTAGAATGTTCCCTGGATCTTATGTAAAGAGTTCAGTTGTAACCTATACACATGTCTTGGACCTGCTGTGTTTCTGTTGTACCACTCTGAGGGATGTAATACTAGTGAACGGTGTTTCATTGGTGTTATGTCAACGACTATAGTGTACTACATCATGAAGTGGTATGCTGGGTCACCGCAGTTGGTATCAGAGCATATGCTTTGACCTTAGGATTAAAACCCTTTTTGGAAGATCTGTAGGTTTGATAGTGACTGTAGGAGCCATCTTATCTAAACCAAATATTCTGATGACTTGTGATGAGTATCCACTTGAGGATAACCTTGTCATACCTAAGTCAGATGCTTAAGTCATTCTTTCTTAGGAGTAAATATTTTATATTTTATCAGTCTAGTGCTATTTAGTGTCTTCCGAAGGAGACATAAACCACCAAGATACCATAGGAAAGTGTACGACATCATATGGAAGTAGTCTTAATGGTGTAGCCTAACTCTAGAATTCAAGTAGCACAATGGAATTTTATTGTTAGTTGTTAACCAAAGACAACAAGATGAATCTCATTAGGATAAATGTTGATGTAATAAGTAGTAATCATGTGGGATTCACTTGAGAATTCTATGTGATGAAGTAAAATTATGTTAAGACTTAATGATAGTGTAATGAGAAACAAAGTCATCATGGTTAGATCAACCCCTAAATCATGATGTATAGGTAGACATAACCAGATCATGGTGAGATTAGCTTCGAAACCATAATGTAGGAGTAAGTATGACAAGTACTTAGTAGATTATCTTGAGGTAGACGTAGGGAAATAACATGGTAGAACTATAATAGAAGTCATAGGTACTAGAAAATTTAAATAAGCTTTAGTTTAATTTAGAAAATAGAATCTGATTAGTATTTTTAAGAGATCATGTGAGGTTAGTTTACTAAAAAGAGAAAAGAAAGGTTAGTTACAGTCAGTCATTCTAAAAGTGAGACACAAGGTTAGTCGAAACCAAATTGAGGCCACTTTGCTTAAAAACTATCCTACCGCAGCTGAGAAATTGGGTAAATTATGAGGCAAAGGTTAGTTTGACCTTATGTGCTAAGTCTCACAATGTAAACCTATATGAGGAGGTGTCATATACTACACAACTAAGCCTGAATTCTAGAGATATTATACTCAACTACTATATTCTAGGCTTAGAATATTGTGTGTTATATGTACCACATTTGGATTTATTTGTTTTTCTTAGATCTTCTTGATTGACTAGATCTGTACATGAAGTTTGACTTGGTGTGCAAATGCATGTTGCAACATCCAGTCACTACTTGATGTTATAGACCTAGATAGAGTAAGGGAATTCGTGTAAGGGAGTGACAAATTTCAAAGACCAAAATGAAGACTTACATGAAGAATGAAGCCAAGTGTAAGGATTATCAACTCAATTTGGAGGGTGGATCAAGCTTAGATCATTATTAGTCAGCAACAAGAGGTGATGAACTTAAAATGAAGTAATTATGCAAGTTCCTGGGAGTATCATGAATAAATACAAAGAAGTAGATTTGAAACCAAAATGGTATTCAAGCTCTGACAATTCAGAGAGAATGCCAGAGGTATATCGGAAACCATAGGGTAATACATATACCCTAGGATGGTTCGCAGCTGGTAAACATCCGCAGCTGGTATTTGATCCACTGTTGGTATCTTGTGCGCAGCCGGTGTTGGTTGACATAGTTAACCAGATCTTCTTAGAAGTTGCATAAAGATCATAAAATTTGGCCTAAGTTAAGTAAGACACAAAGGAGTATAAAAATTGAAAGCGACCGTCTTTCAAGACTCTTCGCGAAAATTGACCTATCAAAGTGAAAATGTCCACATCGTAAGTAAGACAAATAATGCTGAAAGATTCAATTCGGAGATCCACAAATGTGTGGATACACCATACAATATTTCATAAGACCCTAACTAGATAGTGTGTAATCTAAATAGAGACCAACATTCTAATTATGAAGTCGATGGTTACTATATAGGCAGTTTAGAGACTATTAGTAAACCCTAAAGGGGAGAGTAAACAATTTGTGTAAGTATTGTTATCTAACTTTCTAAGTAAAGGTTGGAGAGGAAATATTAACCTATGCCAACATTAAGCCCTATTTCCATAAGGTTAAAAGAAAATCATCAAAAAGGTACTCTCTGAAGTATGTCTGGATGAAAGATAAAAGTTTATTTCAAGGTAGTAGTACTCAAACCTTGAGGTAACTAATAAGTGGAAGTAGAAAAAGTACTTAAGGTAATAATGAAAACATTATCTGAAGCTTGCTAATACAAAAGCTCAGGGGTGATAAAATAGATTAATCTTAATAAACTAAGTCTAGAGGAAACAACTCTTAAGTGACCCTTTAAAAGGGAATAAAACATATCTAGTTGGACAAGTATAGAGGAACAAGAAATTCCAATGGGTTTGGACTAAATTTGTTCAAAACAAATATTAGGAAGTATTACCAGTACAACTCATACAATGACAAATTAAAAATTAGTCTTTCGACCACACTATTGACTAATAAAGTTTAAAACCTATTTTAGTGAGACTTCCTAGACCTTACATAATATAGTAGGGAAGTTCAATGATCAAGTAAAGAAGTTGAATTAGGATACCTAATTATGTTAAGGAACTAAAGAAGAGACCCCAATTTAAGAAGTTCATAATAAGGACATATCCCTAAGGGGGTAAAGTAAAAGGAACTTTGGAGTATTGGAGACACCAAGTAAAAGATTATTGAGCATGATGAGGATTCAATAAAAGGATCTGGATATGGAATACTACCATTACTTCCATTTGAGGTTACCATGAAGTGGAGAAATGCAGTACCCAATACAAGTAAATTCCTTACTCTGAAACGTGAGAGTTTATGAACTTCGATGACGAAGTTTATTTTAAGGGGGAGAGTCTGTAACATCCCAGGATTAGCACCTAGAATTATAGAGGACACAGGTTTGTGCATTGCATTCATGCATAAGAAAATCCGGGGAATTTTCACGCAAAACTAAAGAAGCTATAGAGGGATCGAGATCTCTCTTGTTCTGGTGCAGACATCAAGACAAGTGCGATTGATTTCGACATGACTTCTATTTTACTTCTGTGTTTGAGGGGAAAGCAAATTCAAGTTTGAATATTCTAAAGATATATTTGAATTATAAAAGAATAGGTAAATGGAATAATAGATGAATTCCAATAATATAGAGATAATGGAATTCTTATTTATAAATAAAATATAAATATCTACAAGTTCTAAGTTACATTAAGAAAGAAGGCCTTTACTTTGTTATCATCATAACATAATCTTACAAGAATAAGAAACAAATACTACTTATAATTATTACCCATAAGAATATTTTACAGCATCTATTGAATACTAATATGAGTAAAGAATAAAACTTTACTTTAAACAAAAAGAATACCTTCATACAAAAATAGCATTACTCAATATTACTATATTTTTACACCTTTGAATAAAATGAAATTATTACAATAATAATCCTTATATATACATATAGTATTGTTGTTCTTTTACAATAAAAGAATGAAAGAAAATTACAGGAGACAAATAAATTGAAAAAGGAATTTCATAAGTGAAATAATATTTATTACAAGAAAATATATATACAATGTCCTTTACAAATGATAAAGTAAATTACAAAGAAGTAAGTAAAATCTAAAACTAAATTAATCTTCACTTTCCCCATCTTCTTAATCTTTCAATTATATTTCTGATCTTTTCTCCTCTATTGGATCCCTGCAAATGAGACAAGCAAACAAGAAATGCTAGTAT
This sequence comes from Avena sativa, assembly GCA_916181665.1. Taxonomy (NCBI): domain Eukaryota; kingdom Viridiplantae; phylum Streptophyta; class Magnoliopsida; order Poales; family Poaceae; genus Avena; species Avena sativa. The sequence goes on along the minus strand of OV702281.1, from coordinate 382,562,507 downwards.
ATGATATGAGCCAAAAGGAAGAATGTTGGGAAAATGAACTCTCAGTTTAGGCAGAGAAGTGCTACTGCCAATATCATCATAGAGTAATTCAAAAGGGGCAAAATAGTAATCTGTTCTTATCTTCAAAATAACAATAGGCCTCAGAGCACCATCATAGGACTTATGGGGCAAGTTTCACCAAAGCTAGATAAAAGGCAAATGGTAAAGCATCAGGAAAATATCTAGTTTTACTTGATCTCATCTCTAAGGAGGAGTCACATACATAGAAACTTGAACCAGAGGGGGCCACTAAACAACAGCTCACACAACACATGCAGGTGTTGTGTTGTCAACACAGCAGGGACTGTAGCAGATAGCTAAAAACAATAGCCAACCATAGCACCACCAATTACTTCACCAGTTTCACACATCTGCACCTACACACTTCAACTTCTCAACATCAGAACTTAACCATAGTACCATCTCAAGAACACCATAACCCAGTATCAGATTATCACTGAACTGTCTAGCTTTATCAACAAGAACCACAAGTCCTTCCACCAAATCCTCACACCTTAGCTCTGGTTGCTCCCAGGAGCCATCCTAGAGCTAAGACAAGGGGAAATCAAGGCCAAGCCAACAGCTAGGAGGAACAGGACAACACCACAAATAGGAGGAGCAGGCCAGGTGCTTATAGGATCAACTAGAATCAGAGGAGCAAGCAAGTTCAGCCACAAGATCAACCACAAACCTACATCACCACACATGCATACTTGTCTACTATGCAAACAAGTAGACATCAGATCCACATCATACTTGTTCTAGGTAGTAGATGGGCTTGCACAATAGTTTGGTGGAAGGGAAAACCCTCAGAACTGTATACAAATGGTATACAAGTTACATCCTAGGGTTATGCACATGTTAGCATAATATCCATTCTTATTTTAGAAATTGGCCTCTGCCTTTGCATCATTGGCAAGGGGGTCTTGGCATCATATTTTTTTATATTGCAAATAATCCAGATAGAGGAATATCACTAGAACAAAATGAGAGAACTACACAGCCAGACATAAAGTGATAATTCACTGTTGTGCACACTCTTGTGAGGCACCACATCAACAAATTACCCATTATAGACTATATAGATAAACAAGTTGTCCAAATCATTTGCCACAATAAATCAAAGCATCCCTAGCTGAATTCATCATAAAACAGTCCCATCTCATGCTAAGCAATTCATCCAAGCACCAACAAAAGCTTGCATAAGTAAATAACATCATTTGATTACTAGAATCATCAAAATTATCAATTTTCTTCAAATAATCTTCCTAGTCAACAATCTAGGAGATTATTTCATCCTTAGAAATCATGTAAAGGTCCACCACAAGATTATTACTATCATTGTCCTGCAATACATGGAGCACATACATAAGCTAATATGTGTTCATAGCCTCAATCTTTACATCACTGGCCAGGGACAGATCTAGCCATTAGTAACACCCATAGTAGAAGATCATGCAAGCAATATCTACCATTATGCACACTCCAACATGGAGGCACCACAGTGGCAGTCTCAGTCATAGAAACGACTAAGGGAAGTTGTCACATCAACTAACCATCTAGTTGTTTAACCAGAGTAGATCTATCATTTTCCTAGCAGGATCTCTAGGAATCAAAGTTGTACATTTTTACACTGTCAGATTTGACATAGAACAAGTCATTTTCCTAGGAAAGATTTCCAGGAATCATTCTAGTATAATTTCCATGTTCACATAAGAGCAAAGTTTGGCTGGGGTACAATACCAATTCAGCTAATCCAAAGATTCTAGAATTGCCATATAACAGTATTTGTGAACATCTCTTAGCCAACCCTCTAGGAGTCCTTTATAATTCAATTGTCATAACATCAATAGATAGGACCAGAAATTCATGATATGTATATATCCCCATGCTAACAGATGAACCACAACAACACGTGAACAATCTAATATCACACATCACTGTCAGCACCAAATCATGATTGGTATACATCAAATCACACAAGGAGCCCATTATGTTGCATTCAAACATATGTTTGAAACCAAACATTTTTACTATAACCAATTATTATTGGACCAATCTTACCAAGCTTTGATAGAACAAGAGAGGATAGAAAACCAATTAGAATTATCAGAGTAGCAATAAGGAATCTAAGGGGAGACATAGAACAAGGGGGAGGAGAATCATTACTTACCCGTGGTCCTCGCTTAGAGATTGGAGAGGAAGCAGACCGGCGGTGAAGATTGGTAGGGTGGCACAAGGAGCACCGGTGGCGCTCAACCTGCGCCAAGCCCTACCATTAGCACCCAAGGGAAATCGACAGCAATCAACGAACATCAGCCCACACCACCAATCCAACAAGCCACCGTAAGGTCACTGGAGCACGGCGAAGACGCGGCGTCCGAAACCCAAGGCACCAAAGAGGATACGGCGTGGCTAGAAGAGGGCCCAGGATGGAATCGAGCTGGGCGATTTGATGCAGCATCGTCGACTACCTCAACGTGCAACATGGCGGCGGCCTGAGGGTCTAGAGATGGTCGAAATTGAGCGGTGACGGCGAGGACTTTCCAGGCTCCAGGGAGAGGCCAATCTAGAGGGGGAAGATGAACTAGATCGAGCGGGTCGGTTTGACCAGCTTGGTCCACCGCTCGGGTTGGTCTAACCCATGTTGGAGATATGCCCAAGAGGCAATAATAAAGTGGTTATTATCATATCTTCATACTTATGATAAATGTTTACATACCATGCTATAATTGTATTAAAAGGAAACATTAATACTTGTGTGATTTGTAAACATAAAAGAGTCCCTAGTAAAGCCTCTTGTTAAACTAGCTTGTTGGTTAATATATGATCATGGTTTCCTGATCATGAACATAGAGATGTTATTAACAGCAGGGTCATATCATTAGGAGAATGATGTGATGGACATACTCCTATAGTAACCGTAGCATAAAGATCAAGTCATTTAATATAGTTCATTTGCTATAAGCTTTCTGATACATAGTAACCTAATTCCTTTGACCATGAGATCATGTTAATCACCATCACCGGAAGGATGCTTTGATGACATCAAACACCACACCGTAACTGGGTGGCTATAAAGGTGGCATTGAGTGTTTGGAAAGTATGGGTTGAGGCACATGGATCAAGAGTGGGATTTGTCCATCCATATGACGGATAGATATACTCCGAGCCCTCTCGGTGGAATGTCATCCAATTAGCTTGCAAGCATGTGACTGGCTCACAAGGGATCACATATCACGGGAACGAGAAAAGAGTACTTATCGGTAACGAGGTTGAACTAGGTATGCAGAGATACCGACGATCATAACCTCGGATAAGTAAACTATCGTGAGACAAAGGGAAATTGGTATCGTATGTAAGTGGTTCATTCGATCGCAAAGTAATCTTAGAAATATGTGGGAGCCATATGAATTTCCAGATTCCTCTATTGGTTATTGTTCGGAGAAGTGTCTCGATCATGTCCGCATAATTCACGAACCGTAGGGAGACACACTTAAGGATTCGACGTTGTTTGAGTAGTTATGGAATGATGAGTAAGAGACCGAATGTTGTTCGGAGTCTCGGATGGGATCTGGGATATCACGAGGAGATCCGGAATGGTCCGGAGAATAAGATTCATATAAGGAAAGTCCTGTTTCGGAGTTGGGGAATGGTTCCGGTGTTTTCATCGGGAATGTTCTAGAAGGTTCCGGAATGTCCGGCACTCCGGAGGGGAAGGGTACATGAATGTGTCATTGCAAGTTGGAATGATTGCATCATGTACTAGGTGTCATCGCTGTACAAAATAAAGGGCTTAATCAAATCCTAGTTTGAAAAGTCAAACGCCAATTTGAAAAGTCAAACGGCTATTTTGGAAAGTGGAGAAGAAGTGGGAAACCGAGTTGGGGAGGAGTTCCTCCTCCACCGCCGGCCCACTAGGGATCCGAGTTGGGGAGGGACTCCCTCCCCTTGGCCGGCGCCTACCTCCACCTATATAAGGAGGGGCAGGGCTCCCCTCCTAGGCACACAAGTTGCCTCCCTCTAAACCTAAACCCTAGCCACAGCCTAGGGATTTCTCCCAAGCCGCCGAGTTAGAGCTTCTAATTGCCCTAGCCGCTGGTTTAGCCCCTTCTAATTGGTGTGTCTAAACCCTAGATCACCAAGGCTCTCTCATAGTCCACCATACTCGCTCCGGCTTAAGGCGAAGCCCTGCGAGATCTCCCCTCTACTTCCGGTACCACGCCGTCATGCTACCGGAATCGCGAGGAGAGTGCTACAACCTCCGCTGCCTGCTAGAACAAGGGAGAGGAAGGTCTTCATCGAGTACCGAACGTGTGACCGACTGCGGAAGCGCTACCGGAACGCAGCGCCGGAAGGATCATCTAAGCGATCTTGAGATCGGAAGTGTACGGCTACATCACCCACGAGAATCTGCTCTCGTTAACCTCTTTGGATCTTCAAGGGTTAGTATTCTTTTAACTCGTTGCTACAATCTAGTAGATAGATCTTGGCTTGATCATAGATTAGATCTTGATTGTGTGTTCATGCGATAGAAATTTTTTGTTTTCCATGCTACGAACCCCTACAACCCAACCATGGGCCAGACTGACCAGTGGGTCCAGGGTCTGATTTTAATTTTTTTTTACCAAAACAGCCCAAAGATTGTTTCACCTCTAGAAAAATATGGAAAAATCATAAAAATACATATGATATTTTGAAATAACCAAAAAAATAATATCTACCTAGTAAAAAAATATAATATTACTTGTTCAAAATAGATAAAATATAAATAAATATTAACAACATTACATCCTAGGTGAAATGTCATAAAATAAGGAAAAATCCCAAAAAATGAATAAAAATCATTTTTGTGTATAAAAATAAATATACTATTTTATAAAAATACTAACTTAACTATTTTTTAAATAGAATATGAATAAATATTTAAAGATATTTAATCCTTTATAAAATTTTATAAACATAAAATTATTACTTAAAAATTAAATAAAAATAATTTTTAAGGTCTTGAATAAATATATTAAACTAGAAAAATATTAAATATATTATTAGAAAAGTCTTTAATATTTTAAACAATAAATCCTTATCTAATACCTATTTTGTGAATTCTTTAAAAATAATTGTTCTAAAACCTTGAGCAATTAGTGTCTTTGTACTAAATTCCAAACCCATAACTTAAATTCATAATCAAATTTAGGTATAACTTTTAACTTTAAAATATTCTTTTAAAAATCTTATTAAGAATCCTTTTAAATAAACATTCGGTATCACCCATTTATATAATATGGTGAATAATCATTATATCTTAACCACTATTAACATAACTTTAAATTCTAACAAATTACTAAGATCATCTAATTATGATTCCATTAAATAAATACATATTATTTTCTTAATAAGCAAAACAAATTTAATCTAAATCATTCACTTAAATATAAATCGAATAATTCCACACCTTAGTTATACCTATCATAAATCTAAAACATGGGAATGATTAAAACATATTGCATCTTAAGTTTACTTACCCTTTTAAAGTTAACTTTAGTCTCAAAGCTTATAAACAATAGGTCTAATACACCACTTATGTTTTTATAGTTAACTTTAGTTTATTTCAATTAAGACATAAGGCATATCAAATTCAGATTATTAAGCAAACATAAAAAACATTAATCACATTCTATCAATCATATTCTGAAAGCTATCAGGGTTGTTTAAACCTTATGAAGGAAATCTTTTCTTCAAATGTTATTCTTTTTGCCACTTCCAAGAATAATCTCATAATAAATTCTTCAACTCTTAACAACTAAAATCAAGGACTCTTATCTTAGTCACCAAATGACAATTAAACAGAATCACATTACTTTATACTTTACTTGTATATTTAGAATTATTATCACCTAAGTTCCTTATAAATGTCATTACTTATAAAGTAAAATTTTAAGATAAACTAATTCTTAAAAGAATCACCTAAATTCACTTCACTCAAAGTATGGGGGATTCACTTTGGGAGTTTTACAAAATGCATATCAATACTTATGCATAACAACATCTTGCTTCTTTAAACATTAGTCCTTACCGGACGAAGGATGTTGATTTCAGATATTGGATCTTATATTGTCTCGAAGACCGTGAGTGCACAATCTTGCAATCACAAAATGCAAGTTCACACTTGCTCATGTCCTTTGATTATTTTCTGTAAAGTATTTTACAAATCCAGTGTTGTCATCACCTGCATTTGAAAAAGGTCAGAAAACACTATTTTCATAATAATATGATTATAGGTTATTTACCATGAGGCAATAACCTACTATAAGAGTTCCGATGGTAAAGGAACATATTATCTAGGACTTAACAACCCATGTCGCCAGTGATTCTTGCGCCGTATATTACGCGTTGACCATGAGATTTGGAATGGGACGAAGAAGTCAGCTGTATCTTTTCCCTCTCGCATGGAGCTGGATGTGCGGGTCGTGGCTGTTATCACTCATAGCGTGCATATTATATGGTAATTCGTAGAGGATATGCAACATATCGGTCGGAGCCCTCAACGCCCCACGATAGTTTCGGCATCTGAACGATCTGTACTACCAATTGCCGTAATTCAATAGGTGGGCTGGCGTACACCAAGGAGACATGCGGGGTTGTGGAGAAGGCAGTGATTGGCTTGGGTCTTAGTTTGGGACTCACACCAAGGAAGTGTGAATGGGTTCGCGGCCCGGATGTGCAACAAAGCTAAGATCTCTCATGGGTAAAGTAACGCACCTCTGCAGAGTGTAAGAACTACAACTTATTACTCCCTGTTCCGGGAAGGAGTTGCGAACGCGGTGGGAAAGGAACTCCATGAAAGTTTTGGTAAACCAGTGAAGGCTGACGGACATAGCTTTTCAGAATAAAAGCAACCTTTGAAGAAATGTTTCCGAAAACCTGCATTGCCTATGTCCTATGGTCTGTGGGTGTAGATATAGTGCATCAAACACTCCTTTTCTAGTGAACTTGCTGAGTACGCTCGTACTCAAAGTATCTTCAGGTTCTTAAGCTAGTACATACGATGTCTACATCAAGATATGCTCCAGGAATCATCATCAAAAGCTAAAGCTCCTCAATAAAGTCAAGAAAGTCAACACATACATCAACTCAAGGAAAGACGAAGTTGCTGATTAGATAAGAATAAAATCTCTAGCCATAGAACCTACTTCTATAGAGTATTGCAATAACAGTAATGCAAGCCTCAACAATTTAGATACTAGTCTATTAGTAGATTAGATTTGAGTTGATTATTTATAATTCTTCTTTGTAAGAAGATTCTTTCTCTCTCTTTAACCTAGAATGTTCCCTGGATCTTGTGTAAAGAGTTGAGTTGTAACCTATACACATGTCTTGGACCTGCTGTGTTTCTGTTGTACCACTCCGAGGGATGTAATACTAGTGAACGGTGTTTCATTGGTGTTATGTCAACGACTATAGTGTACTACATCATGAAGTGGTATGCTGGGTCACCGCAATCACAAACAATACTATCATAATGATTCAATAATAAGTTCAGATCTGAGATCATGGCATTCGGGCCCTAGTGACAAGCATTAAGCACAACAAGTTGCAACAAATTCAAATAGCAATAGAGATACTAGGCACTATGACCTAATAATCTTATTCGATTACATGATATAACTCATCCAATCCCTACCATCCCCGTAGGATACATCGGGGGATTACTCACTCATGGATGAGGGAAACATCGATGGTTGATGGAGAGGCGTTGGTGATGATGATGGCGATGATCCTCTCCAAATTCCCTGTCCCGGCAGGGTGCCAGAACGGAGTTTCTGGATCCGAATCGCAGTTTCTGGTGGTGGCGGCGCAGCGGAACTCTTTCTGGAAAAACGTCGACCCTCTTCGGTTTTTAGGTCAAGGGGTAACTTATAGGCAAAGAGGGAGCCCGAGGGGGTGCCTGGGGTGGCCGCACCCCCTAGGCGCGGGCTGGGCCCACCCATGCCTGGCAGGGGTGTGTCCCCCCAGGTCTCCACTCCGTCTTGTCTTCTGGCTCCGTGGATCTTCTGGTGAAATAGGATTTTGGGCATATTTTCCGGAATTTTTCCTGATAGTTGATTTTCTGCACAAAAACTAGAGACCAAGGTAATTCTGCTGAAAACAACGTCAGTCCATGTTAGTTGTATTCAAATCACACAAGTTTAAAGAAAAAACAATATAAAAAGTGTTCGGAAAAGTAGATACGTTTTGGACGTATCAGAATCCAGGAACTAAAGACTGACAATGAAAGTTTGAATCCTGGGGATGTACGAATTCTATCCTGGTGTGTTATGATTTGGAGCAGTGGAATTGGCGAGTGGGAGCAACATCACATGGGGAATTCTGTGTCTAAATTCGCAAGGTGAAAACCCAAGGTCTAGCCTTAACTGGTTGTGTCTAGCAATGACCTTGTTGAAGACATTGTTTTGTGAGTATGGACTTTCTCTAGGGTTTAACACCTATGGTCTTTGATCAGGGTGATGACGATGTTTGTGTACTGTTTCCTTCTTGGAGACATCACTTTTGGAGTTATTAGATATCTGGTGCTGTCTTGGTGGTGTTTGGTCCGCGGTTTCAAGGAACTTATCACTGTACCAAGACTTTATTTTATTTTATTTTTTATTTTTTGGCTGTGTGTATCCGTAATACCAATAAGGTAATACGTTGTTATAAAGAATGGGTATAATTGGTATCTCGTGATATTAATATATGCTCTTTCCAAAAAAATATAGTTTAATATCTCTATATTCATGACCTATAAAACATGGTCATCAGTCATACATATGCTAGTCTATAATTCACACGTATCTTCACTTAAATTATGAGTAAATACTAATTTAAAATAATGAATTTTAAGTTTAGTATGGAATCTCACAAATAAGTCACTTAACTGTTAATCATGGATTAAATGAAATATGACCATCTTGGTATTTGTCAGAGGTCATTTTCTAAGAGCATCTTTAGCAGCATATCGGCTTGCCCGTAAATTTTGGTCCTATATACGGTATCAAGGTCAAAAAATGGCGTTTCTAGATATCGTAAATGGGGCCGAACCGTAATTGTTTTGCGGCTTCTCGCAAAACAGCCCAACCAACCCGCATATATTCGGTATGGGAGGACCGCATCCCATTACTCCCCTTTCCCACATGTAGAAACCCTCACCGCCGCCATCGCCCGCTCCGATTCCGGCCACCTCCGTTGCCAACCGTCAAATCATCGCCGCCCACCACCTCCCAGCCACCCCTCCTAGTCATGGCCGGCCAATCGTCCCAGAATATGGCCGAACGAGGAAGCGGTTCGGTGCGTCGCGGAGGGAGCTCTGGCGCCCGAGCTCCCGCGCAGCGCCAAGCGAGGAAGAGGTGCGTCGGCGCCGGCGCCCGCTCGCTCATCCACTCGACCTCCCTGGCATGGGCCGGGTTTGGTTTGGGCCCGCCATGCATGTGTTGGAGATATGCCCAAGAGGCAATAATAAAGTGGTTATTATCATATCTTCATACTTATGATAAATGTTTACATACCATGCTATAATTGTATTAATAGGAAACATTAATACTTGTGTGATTTGTAAACATAAAAGAGTCCCTAGTAAAGCCTCTTGTTAAACTAGCTTGTTGGTTAATATATGATCATGGTTTCCTGATCATGAACATAGAGATGTTATTAACAACAGGGTCATATCATTAGGAGAATAATGTGATGGACATACTCCTATAGTAAGCGTAGCATAAAGATCAAGTCATTTAATATAGTTCATTTGCTATAAGCTTTCTGATACATAGTAACCTAATTCCTTCGACCATGAGATCATGTTAATCACCATCACCAGAAGGATGCTTTGATGACATCAAACACCACACCGTAACTGGGTGGCTATAAAGGTGGCATTGAGTGTTTGGAAAGTATGGGTTGAGGCACATGGATCAAGAGTGGGATTTGTCCATCCATATGACGGATAGATATACTCTAGGCCCTCTCGGTGGAATGTCATCCAATTAGCTTGCAAGCATGTGACTGGCTCACAAGGGATCACATATCACGGGAACGAGAAAAGAGTACTTATCGGTAACGAGGTTGAACTAGGTATGCAGAGATACCGACGATCAAAACCTCGGATAAGTAAACTATCGTGAGACAAAGGGAAATTGGTATCGTATGTAAGTGGTTCATTCGATCGCAAAGTAATCGTAGAAATATGTGGGAGCCATATGAATTTCCAGATTCCTCTATTGGTTATTGATCGGAGAAGTGTCTCGATCATGTCCGCATAATTCACGAACCGTAGGGAGACACACTTAAGGATTCGATGTTGTTGAGTAGTTATGGAATGATGAGTAAGAGACCGAATGTTGTTTGGAGTCTCGGATGGGATCCGGGATATCACGAGGAGATCCGGAATGGTCCGGAGAATAAGATTCATATAAGGAAAGTCCTGTTTCGGAGTTGGGGAATGGTTCCGGTGTTTTCATCGGGAATGTTCTAGAAGGTTCCGGAATGTCCAGCACTCCGGAGGGGAAGGGTACATGAATGTGTCATTGCAAGTTGGAATGATTGCATCATGTACTAGGTGTCATCGCTGTACAAAATAAAGGGTTTAATCAAATCCTAGTTTGAAAAGTCAAACGCTAATTTGAAAAGTCAAACGGCTATTTTGGAAAGTGGAGAAGAAGTGGGAAACCAAGTTGGGGAGGAGTTCCTCCTCCACCGCCGGCCCACTAGGGATCCGAGTTGGGGAGGGACTCCCTCCCCTTGGCCGGCGCCTCCCTCCACCTATATAAGGAGGGGCAGGGCTCCCCTCCTAGACACAGAAGTTGCGTCCCTCTAAACCTAAACCCTAGCCACAGCCTAGGGATTTCTCCCAAGCCGACGAGTTAGAGCTTCTAATTGCCCTAGCCGCTGGTTTAGCCCCTTCTAATTGGTGTGTCTAAACCCTAGATCACCAAGTCTCTCTCATAGTCCACCATACTCGCTCCGGCTTAAGGCGAATCCCTGCGAGATCTCCCCTCTACTTCCGGTACCACGCCGTCGTGCTGCCGGAATAACGAGGAGAGTGCTACAACCTCCGCTGCCTGCTGGAACAAGGGAGAGGAAGGTCTTCGTCGAGTACCGAACATGTGACCGACTGCGGGAGCGCTGCCGGAACGCAGCGCCGGAAGGATCGTCTGCGCGATCTTGAGATCGGGAGTGTACGACTACATCATCCACGAGAATCTGCTCTCGTTAACCGCTTTGGATCTTCAAGGGTTAGTACTCTGTTGACTCGTTGCTACAATCTAGTAGATAGATCTTGGCTTGATCATAGATTAGATCTTGATTGTGTGTTCATGCGGTAGAATTTTTTTGTTTTCCATGCTACGAACCCCTACAGTGGTATCAGAGCCGTGTCTATATGTAGATCTGTTGCACGAGTAGAACACAATGGTCATTGTGGGCATTGATGTTTTTGTTGTCGATTGCTTCTTGTGTACTTTGCATCTTGCGGGATGGTGGGATGAAGCGGCCCGGGCTAACCTTACATGACATCGTTCATGAGACTTGCTCCACGCTTGACATGCAACTTGTATTGCATAAGTGGCTTTGCGGGTGCCTGTTTCTCCCAACATAGTTAAGATTCAATTTACAACGGGTGATTGACAATACTAGTATCAATGTTGTGGTTCTTGTTCGTAAGTTAGAGCGACACTTATTGAAAGCCCCAAACCACGTAAAATATGCAAAGAAAATTAGAGGCGTCTAACTTTGTTTTGCAGGGGTGTGCTGTGATGTGATATGGCCAAGATTGTGATTATATATGATGTATGCAATGTTCCTTATTATAAGTTGGCAACCGGCAGGAGCCATATGGTTGTCTTTAAATTCTGTTAAGACCCGCGTGTCTATTCAAAGTAGTTGTAATAGTTGAAGCTGGTGGACAACAACCATGGAGCAGCGTCATTGACCTTGATGCAATGCCGGTGATGATGGAGATCATGTCCGTGCTTGAAGATGGAGATCGGAAGCACAAAGAAGAAAGGCCATATCATATCACATATTATGAATTGCATGTGATGTTAATCCTTTTATGCATCTTGTATTTCTTAGTTCACGACGGTAGCATTATAAGATGATCCCTCAAGCACAAAATTTCAAGTTTTAAAGTGTTCATCCTTAGTAAGCACCGTTGCTAAAACTCGTTGTTTCGAAGCACCACGTGATGATCGGGTGTGTTAGATTCTGCGTGTGTATACAACGTGAGCAAGCCAGATTTGCTCATGCGGAAGCTAAGGTTGATCTTGACGAGCCTAGCATGTACAAACATGGTCTCGGAACACGGATCACCGAAAGGTAAAGCATGAGTCATATAGTAGATATGATGAACATGATGATTGTTTGCCATTGAAGCTACATCAACTCTCGTGATGATCGGTTTTGATGTGGTGGATTTGGTTCGTGTGATCACTAAAACAATGTGAGGGATATTGTTTTGAGTGGGAGTTCAACGGCAATATGATTAAAAGTTGAACACTATTTATCATAAATTAAATCAAAGTGAATTTGCATAATTGTTGTAGTCATTGGCATCCGTTTACCACCTTGCGCTTAGTTTTAATTGAGATGATAGAACTATAGAATTCTGGTTCGTTACTTTACGAACTGGTATCGTATTGTTTTGAAGTGTTAATCTAAAGTTTAAAAGTCCTATTGCAAACTTTCAGTAAGTTCCGGTCACTCCATGAAGTTTAATAATTGGTATTAAAACGAGAGTGACAATTCCAAGTGTTAGTGTATGAGTATCATGTTTGTCTCCATGATTCTTGATATTCAAAGGATTGTCTTAATATCAAGGTTATCTAGGATCTGAAAGAGTTGTTTCAGAAACCATGATGTGTGGAAGATATTGTGATATCTGAAATGAAGTTATGGTTGCAACATGATAGAGTATAATATGGCAAAAGTCATGTTCTCATATTTGATGAGAATTTGCAAAAGGTTGGAGACACTAGTTGTCCAAAATCCTCCAAAGTTTTTGAAGAGCAACATTATACTCGTGATTCACCGTTATAAGCTAAAAGTAGCTTGATTATGGATGATTCCATGATAAGGGTGAATATTTGATGTAGGTAAAATGTTTACTACACCAAGAGATTACTAAATAAAGGAATTTGAAAGAACACCAAACATTTGATGATGGTAATCTACTACAAAGTGCAAGTCCAAAGACATTGGTATTTAACTATACACGCTTTGGACTATGTGTCATATGTATGACTCCTCTATTGATGTTGATAAATTCTTTCAAACAGAAAATAAATACTGAAAGAGAATCTCATAAATATATGGCAGAAAAGAAAAGACTAGAATTGTTCAGTTTAAGTATATAGATGATATACATGTTATGGCTATATTCTTTGCTTATTAAACAATGTGGTTCTTAAGTATTTGATACTGAATTTGTTGGTGTGAATCGTCATACGAAACAACACAATTCATGAACTACAATGGCCTAAGTAACTAGCAAAAGAATATGTGATGATGTTCATCGAGAACAAATAAAAGGTTATTGTGTTGCTCGTTAAACGTCAAAGCTTGCCTTCAAGATTTGTTTTATCAGGTATTATGAGAACAAAAGGGTTGTTCAAATAATTGTCGTAATCCATAAAATATGGATGATTCACAAATCTCGTTGGAGAAATCATATCCATAAAACTAGTGCTAAAAATGTCGAAAGACAAATTGATTGAAAGATCACTTAGGAAGTGACATCGCCGTTTAAATTATATTGGAAAGAAAACATGAAGAAACTCCATGTGGATGGAATTTTGGAGTCTTTTGATTTTTGATCACATGAGTTGGGGAGGAGTTCCTCCTCCACCGCCGGCCCACTAGGGATCCGAGTTGGGGAGGGACTCCCTCCCCTTGGCCAGTGCCTCCCTCCACCTATATAAGGAGGGGCAGGGCTCCCCTCCTAGACACACAAGTTGCGTCCCTCTAAACCTAAACCCTAGCCACAACCTAGGGATTTCTCCCAAGCCACCGAGTTAGAGCTTCTAATTGCCCTAGCCGCTGGTTTAGTCCCTTCTAATTGGTGTGTCTAAACCCTAGATCACCAAGGCTCTTTCATAGTCCACCATACTCGCTCCGGCTTAAGGCGAAGCCCTGCGAGATCTCCCCTCTACTTCCGGTACCACGCCGTCGTGCTGCCGGAATCACGAGGAGAGTGCTACAACCTCCGCTGCCTGCTGGAACAAGGGAGAGGAAGGTCTTCGTCGAGTACCGAACGTGTGACCGACTGCGGGAGCGCTGCCGGAACGCAGCGCCGGAAGGATCGTCTGCGCGATCTTGAGATCGGGAGTGTACGACTACATCATCCACGAGAATCTGCTCTCGTTAACCGCTTTGGATCTTCGAGGGTTAGTACTCTGTTGACTCGTTGCTACAATCTAGTAGATAGATCTTGGCTTGATCATAGATTAGATCTTGATTGTGTGTTCATGCGGTAGAATTTTTTTGTTTTCCATGCTACGAACCCCTACAGCATGATACGGAGGCGGGAAGCTCCCGTGCGGCGGCGAGAACTGGCCCACTCTGTCGCCGCTAGTACGTGCGCTGGCTCTCGCTCCCGCTCCGGCTCGGTGGGGCCACGTCTCCAATGACGACATCGAGGAGGAGGACGACGACAACGCGGAGGAGGACGACAGGGTCCGCGAGGTGAAGTTCAACTCTCTCGGGACCGTCATCTCCGACATGTGGGAGTGTGTGAAGCGCCACCGCGACGAGCGTGCCCGCGATTAGCGCGAGCTCCATTGCGTCTGCCGCCGCTCCGCACGCGTACACCAGACCCGGCTGGGCTTCTTTGTCATCGACTACTCCGATGATATCTTCGACTCCGACGAGGAGTAGGCAGCCGCCGCCGTAGATGCTCTTGTGAGTAGGTACCGCTGGTAGATGCTAGGGCTAGGGCTAGGGCTAGTCTTCATGCAGGGCGCGACATCGATTTTGTTGTAAATATGTTAATCTTGGTGATCAAAACCTTCCCGTATGTATGAATCTAGCGCCATTTGATGTTTTTAAATAGAGTTGTTTTACGGTGGTTGGGACGAAACTTTTCGTTCTACCGAATTCAGACTGATTCTGTTGGCTGTGATTTTTTTAACCGTTGATTAAAATGTTGATTACTTCTAGCAAGTTTTGACATAGAATGCATTGGTCTCTAATTCAGATTTTAGAATATATGTGATGTGTCGTGCATTCCTGATTTGACAATCATACCCAGCCTCGTTGCTTCCGTCACCGTGCACCCCTCATCTTCGAAGCAGATTGAGGCGGCAGCGCGGCGGTCGAGTGGAGTAGGGGAGTGGGACGACGGTGACGACGACCCCGGTCGTTGGTGGGATGTGCTCACAATGGCGGATGGAGGGGGACGACGACTACAATCATTGGTGAGAGTTGATGGAGCAGTGTTGGGGCGAAGGGCGTCGAGATTGGTGGCGAGACCGAGGAGCGGCGCCGGTGGGAGTGATCGGTTGGCTATTTGATGTTTTTTCATGGAGAAATATGGATTTTAGACCGTGTGCACCGAAACGATCGACCTCTAATCAACCAAAATAATACAATTTTTTTCGATCCACCTTAATTTTGTTCCGGCCCACACTATTTTTTCCTTTCCGCCACCTTTTTCACCGTTAGCTCGAGGCCTTTAAACGGTTATTAAAAATATCAACCACTCTAAAACTTGTATTTTAAATATGTAGTTTCCATCTGTTCGGCGTTAACTATTTGGATGTGCCTAGAGATCAGGTAAAGTCTCAGTCAGCTGGCGTTATTCGTTGACGCGCTGAGCATGTATTCCCGGACTGGTTCATTACATGCATTCTTCTCGTTTTTTTTTAATTTCCTGCATTGAGCCGTTCAGTTTGACGTGAGATCACCATATTGGCTTGGGCGTCCGGTCATGCACGAGTCCGTACACGAGTAACGTGGTGAAACTCAATAGATTAATGTGTTTATTTTGTTGAAAAAATGCATGTGTGTTGAACAAATGAAAAGAGAAATATGTCAAATACAACCCATCGACTGTTAGAAAAATGGTAAAACAAAATCTTAGTTTCAACCATAGTATAACTGGAACAATCTCAGTCACAGCCTGTATGTAACTGGACAAAAATTGTAAAAAGTTCTCAGTCTTAACCATAGTGTAAGTGGAACAACCTCGGTCACAATCTTCATGCAACTGGAAAAAATTGTAAAAAATTCTCAGTTTCAACCATAATGTAACCGGAACAACTAAGTCGCAACCTGCGTGCAAATAGACAAAAATTATGAATAATTTACTTTCAACCATAGTGTAACTGGAACAATCTTAGTCGCAGCCTGCGTGCAACTGGACAAAAACTGTAAATAAATCTCAGTTTCAACCATAGTGTAACTAGAACAATCTCAGTCGCAGCCTGCGTGCAACCGGACAAAAACTGTAAATAAATCTTAGTTTCAACCATAGTGTAACTAGAACAATCTCAGTCGCAACCTGCATGCAACTAGACAAAAATTGTAAATAAATCTCAGTTTCAACCATAGTGTAACCGAAACCATCTCAGTCGCAACATGCATGCAACCGGATAGAAATTGTAAAAAAAATCTCAATTTCAACCATAGTGTAACTGGAACAGTCTCGATCGCAACCTGCGTGCAGCTGGACATAATCTCAGTGCAACTAGAATTTTTTAAAATTTTGGCAGTTATAACCCACATGCAACTAGAAAATCTTACCTTTGCCATTTGCAACCAGGCGTGTAACCGTAAAAATCATAGTTGCAAGCCATGTGCAAACGGGAAAATCTTAATCGCAAGTAACTTGCAACTAGAAAGTCTGTAATTAATTTTGTCAGTTACAATCCACATGCAAGTAGAATTTTTTATAAGCTAAGCCTCAAATAAATGTAGCCGAGCCACGGCTTCACACTTTCTTTCAAGGTCCACGATGGTCATTTGTACCACACAAGGATAAAAAAACCGAAAAAACACAAAACTAGAAAAAAAAGCCACGGAAAAGCCACTCTGCTCACGAAAAGTAAGACAACATGGCCCATGACAAAAACAGCAGCCATCGGCCCACGACAAAACAGGAGCATACGGGATCCTAACAAAAAAAAAAGCCCGCACGTGAACAAAGCAACAGCTAGGCTGCGCGAATCTTGGCGATACACGGGTTTTTCTGCTAGAGATGCTCTACCAGCATGGCGTTGAGGCCTAGTGCCATTTCTTTCGCCCTCAACCATGCTTCATTGTGGCGATGTTGTCAAAAGACGCAACGTTTCGCTGCTTCCAAAATCCACCATGCCCAAAGAATGACCATCGAAACGTGTCTTTGCGAAGGTAGAGTTGACGTACTCTTGCTACCAATCCATAAAGTCATTTCCAAGAACTGGAAGGTCGTATAGTAGGTCGGATCCACGATATCGCGTCACGCCACATGATCCAGGAGACGGAGAAATTAGCGAGGAAGTGGGTCATCGTCTCCTTCGATTAGTCGCAAGTCCACGACTCATCTCGCAGCCCACGCCTAGCTAGCCGCTCCGCCGCCATCTGTCACCGGTCGCGAGCCAAAAGAAAAACTTCGCTCTGGAGGACCCTACGTCTTCCAGCTTCCAACAACTAGAGACAAAGTCCTTCTAGAAGAGGATGGACTTGGAGGAATACTTGGCGAAAAGGAGACCGAGTTTTGTACTGTACCCAGCGGCGTAATGTGCACACTATCTGTAAATTATCAAATCCCTTTCAGCAATAAGTTGTTTATAGTTCTCTAATTTTGGATGAGCTCTTGATTAGCCTACGTCCTGTAATCCTGTCTGCCGGCTGCTAGTACCTTTTTTATTCGTTGGTCTTCCTCTGGTACTTCTTTTTCCTCTTGCGGGGGCAAGGGTAACAGGCTTGTAGGTGACTTCGGTGATGGTTTGATTATTCTCTGTCAGACCAGTGGTAAACTGGTAGCTAAGCAGGATTGACCCATGCCACTCCTGACTTTACGGTACTTAGCTTATTAGTAAAATCAAATGGTACGTAGTAAAACATCCAGTACCAACTCTGACCACAAGACAACCAATTGATTGGCTTGGTCCGTCCGCACTTAAACTAATCAACGTCTCTTTCTATGAACGGCACCGTGTTTTGTTTGATCATTTCATTTAAGGAGGGTGATTTGTTTGATCTCGCGCGGCAAAGGCAGGGTGGTTGGAGGATGCTGTGATCCTTTTGCTCTTGCTACATGTTTTTATTTTCATTTGCTGTTGTACCATGTCCCAGGCTTGTTTCTCTTATTTTTATCTTTTGATGAACATGATCATGGTGCTTACTTGAATTTCAAAGAAACAAAGATTCGTAGTGCTTTCGATATAGTAGAAAGAGAGAGTTCTTCGGAACCATATGGAGCTGATCGAACACAACCTACCACCCGTATGATATTGATACCCTGAAGGAATAATCTGTGTCCGAGCAATTAGATGAGAATACCGACATTGTTTACGTTGGCATTTGGCACTCCAACTACTGTTTTGCCTAGTGAGATCCTTGTTCGTTCCTCTGACCCAACGCATCTCCATGCATGCCACAACATGACTATGATCTCCAAGAACCTTCCGATCGATTCCCAAAAAGAAAAAAAGACCTGGGATGGAGAGATGAGAGCAACAACTCACCATCTTCGAACGACTTTGTACCAATACAATACTACCGTGTCGGTACTATATTTAGCTGTATATATACTACAATACAAGTAGAAGTAGCCCCCATACCGGTACTGTGTCGCAGTGGTATTAGTCGGCTCCCTAACTACCTTGACAAGTCGACCCCCCAGATTGCAGGTTAGTCAAGCACTGATAAAAAAATAAGACTATGAAACTAGCTAACGTGACAGCAACCTCGACCATTGCTATAAACTCGCCATATAGTACTAATCCATTTGATGATTAGCCATATTACTAGTACTAGTCCATTTGATGATTAGACATATAATTCAACTTCAGACCAGCGCTATTAAGACTACGTGCATGCTTAACTGCCGCGCCATTTTCGTTGCAGAAACATGCCAATTGAGTTAGGCCTCCCCTACGATAAGTTATCGAAAGTCTTAGGACCTCAGATATATAATTCCCACCATGTCAACAAACGATAGAGTCGGCAGGGCTGAAATATGTATGAACTGCTGCACCTACTACTAGTACCACGACTAGGTACACTTGACTTAAATTTATTCTGTGTGCATAAATTGATGTGGTAGCACTGTCGCAATGATTGTTACTACAATTGACCGAGTCCGCTGGATACCGTGGAATGTGTACGTAGTACATGATCCCTGCATCTGTGTGTATAAAGCTAGCCTTCCAGAGGAAGCTTTCGGGAGAGCCCTTTTCTTACAGGCACATATACTAAGTAGTACACCAATTAGGGATCTGCTTCAAGTATCCTAGTTTAATCTTGCCGCGACCATGAAGGTTCTTTTCTCTCTTCTGCGCATTCTTAATTTCCTTCTTCCCTAGCTAGCAAGCAAGCTAGTTTGTGAAATTCTATTGGTTAGTCACCATGGATTGTTCTGAACCAGATGGTGCTGAAGGTGCCGATGGTCTGCAAGAAGTGCAAGTCCTGCACCCTGCAGATCGTGTCGAAGATCAAAGGTCTCCTCCCCTCTCCTTTTCTCTCTCACCATGTGATTTGCGTTGCTCTTAATACTTACCGGACAGTCCTCTCCTTCGACGGCAGGGATCAAGTCGTTGACGTACGACGAGGAGAAGAACACGCTGACGGTGGTGGGGGACGTGGACGTCGTGAAGGTTGTGGAGAAGCTGCGCAAGGCCAAGCACCCGGCGACGGTGGTGACGGTGGGCGACGAGAAGAAGGAGGCCGAGGAGAAGAAGAAGAAAGAGGAAGAGGAGAAGAAGAAGAAGGAGAAGGAGGCGGAGGAGAAGAAGAAAAAGGAGTGCGCCGCGATGATGATGCAGCACTGCCCGATCAAGGCTTACCCGCAGCCAGCCTACTGCTACACCGTCGACGACCACCCTGGCCCCTGCACCATCGTATGATCGAGAGTGGGAGATCGGTTCAGAACCACCATCTATAATACGGTTCGATGTTGCAGCTAGCTGCAAATTAAGCCACTCGCTCCCTCCAGGCACATCAATTTGTTCGTATGTAAATCGTGTTCATCCGTTCGAATGATTCCCTTTCTTATTTCAAGGGCAAAAAGATTCAGCTTTCATGCACATTATTAGCTTCCCTGAATTTTTCCAGTTCCTAAGAGCAAGAATTGTAACTCTAAACTTTTTTTTTGTGCTACGAGTACTCGGCAACTCCTGTACTTGCAGTCTGCAAACGAATCGTTCGGTTCATGACAGTACGGCTTGGGCAAAAAATAGTAAAATAGCGATGGGTTCTCAACTTCACCTAACGTGACAAGTTAGTCAGTCTACCTGCCGGCATTGTTAAATCGAACAGCTTATATTGCAACAATGTGTCGTTGTTGATACTAGAACTTTCATACGCAGTTGCCCATTGGTGTTTTCCGATCGAGAAACAAATAATTTCTGCAATGGACACAATGATTCAAACCTACAAGTGTCAAGCTATGTTTATGAAAAAAGTAAAGAAGAAATATAGGAAACTAAAACATAGGAAAGCTGTACGAAATTTTTTATGTATGGCATAGTTCAGTAATGAGAAACACATGATATGACGAATGCTTGGATCAATTGCACAATACACAATTGAATCATGCAAAAATATAAATGTGACAGAGAAAGAAGAGGAAGATTACATAAGGATATTTTTTCCAAACCATGCAGGAGGACTGGATGTGATATATTAAGACGGAAGACAAGGACAAAGAAATACCTAAAGTACAAGTAGACAAGGAAAAGACCGATAACACAAACTTGAACGACCCTTAAGACATTGTAAAGATGACCTCAACTATTTACTAACTAGTAGATAATTTTTTTGGGGTTGTGCCGCATCTCGTTGATGATGTCTATCCATCTTACAATATGTGGAAGACACCATTCTTTTCATGGACCATGATTTCGAAAAGTCCAAGAACAGCAAATAAGTACTTCGCGTGCATTTGAGAAACTTTTGGGGGCTGAAAGTCAATTTTCATGAGTGAACTTTTCGACTTCGGCGAGGCCCAAATGGATGAACCTGGATATGCTTCTATTTTCGGGTGGGAGCGAGGTGATTTCATATCCGCTGTCTAGGGATACCAATACATTATTGTAAACTCACAATAGCGGAGTGGAGACAAGTGGAACAAAAGATTCAAAATTGACAAAGTAGTTGGAAAGGAAAATACATCTCCACAAGTGGATGGTTGGTATTAATCAACTATGTGATCACAAGTATGATGCTTTACATATTTTCCTTTTTCTTGGCACCTAAAGGTGTCTTAGAAAGTATATATTACTACAAATCTAACAAAATAAAAAAATATTATTTAGCAAAATAAAGCATCTTATGTCTCTCAAAAGATCAACGTGGATCAGGGATCCATGACTTGGAGGCTAAAAGCATTGCTTTACTTAGTAAATGGTTGTCTAAAGTTCTTAATTAGAGAAAATAAATCTAGAATTCGCATAGGCGTTCCGGATTTATGTTGGTTCATTTGAAAGTGTCAAAATAATATTATATTTAACAAGCCTGGTGAAATGGGTATGACTAATCGGGTCCCTATGCTTAGTCACCCTATACGCGTAAAAGCTTATAGCCCACGAAGGCCCAACGAAGTCCAAGAAGCACCCGAAGGAATAAAGACTAATCTTGACCGGCAAGAAATATCCAGGAACTGACATAGAGTTTGTATTAACTTGTAGCCTCTCCGGACTACGAATCCAGGACCCATCCTCTCGTATAAAGGCTGGGAGGACCCGACAGAGAGGGCACCTTAGTTTTCCAGCAATCCGTCGTGAGTTAGACACAACTAGCGAACCAGTGACTTTGTAACTGAGCTTTCTCAATAATCAGACTACATCGACTTCCTTGTTTGTAATCAGCCGACGAAATTCCCAACGCTCTCTTTTCCACAAAACCCTAAGTTCATAACAATGGGCATTGCCAAGGTTACCCCTTGTCAATTGGTGCCGTATGTGGGAAATCTGAGCGTTGGAGCCATGGATTCGGCGGCTTCCACTTCATCAAGAAACAATCTGATGATCAAGGTTGGTGAGGTCCACTACGATCTCACGGATCCGCGCCTGCCCACCCCTTTCTCGGCTCTCGTCTAATCGACCAGGAGACCGATCTCATGATCGGAAGTTTCCACTTTCACATAGGAGCACTCGAGAATCTCTATCTTTCGGCTTCGCTCAGATTGGATCCGTCAGATGCACCAACATCGCCTACGACGACTCTGGCATCATTTATCGGCTCCACAGGAAAGGTTCTCTCTGATCCGACGAACATCGAAGAAATTTGTGGAGACTCTATAGATCTGGAAGATCTGGCTGACGCATACGACAACCTCTCTTTCGGCTTGATCTCTGAGTCCACACTGCAGCGCAGCTTAAGCTCATCTAGCTCAATTCCTAACGATGTCGAAGAAAGCACTGATTCTGGAATCAAGAAGGGAGAATCATACCCAGAGTAGGATCCCTAGGACTTCGCTAGATTACAAAACAACGTCTCCTACGAGCTTAGCGGCAATGATATCTACTCAAACATGACACACTGCCAAGTCTGTGTGATCCAGGATGAAGGAACCTCATCGCCCCGTGATTTCAACGGTAACCCGATAATTAACGCTGATGATGTCGCGAGAATAGAGATATCCCGCTAGAAGGGGAACATCGAGTCGTGAACAGAGGTGAAGAGCGCACCGAATGCTTAACATTCCAATTCACGCATGTGGTCTGGCAGAAGGCTCGAGATGCAATATTCGGTGCAGTACCCATGACAGCAGATGCCATGAGAGAGGAACTGATGGCTTACCAGTACTTGCTGCATCACAAAAGAAAATATCTACCACGGCTGCAGTGGTGCTTGGATGAAAGAAAATGGTTAGCTGGCGAATCCAGCTTACGTCGGGTGCATCTCAGTTCTACTCGAAACTCTGGTAGTGTCATCGGAGGACCACAGCCTAGGCGGAGCGCTTCGCCGATGCAGCGTATTCCAGAAGATGAAAGGCGCGAGATGGCAAGGAACTTGGATTTATCATTCATGTCTGTTAATTCTGCGGGCAACATCACATCAAAAACAACTCAAGCTGACCTCATCGCCGCCCAAACTTACCTCTTGACCACTCAGCCAGCAGCTGACGATCCACTGGCACCTATTCATCGCTCCGCCCTCATGGGATTAGGGATGATAGGCAACACTCTTGCGCAAGGATAACAAGGAACAATACAGCAAGCCGACAAATAACCACGCCATCATAGCAGCCCTCGGCATACATGGACCACCCGACGATCCATATCTCCCCACCACGTACGCTTCTCGTGGGAGGATGATGCCAGGAACAACATTATGCAAAAAGGGTGGATAAGTCCAGAGAAGAGCGCAATAGCCGAAGATATTCTGATGAAGAAAGTGATGATGAGAATGAACCTTATGGAGCTAGTTGCTTTACCTATCGGGTTCGCAATACTCCGGTACCCGAGGATTTCAAACTCCCTTATGACCGTCAAAAGTATGATGGACTCCAAGAACCAGCAGCATGGCTGGCCGATTATCTGCAAACCTTCAAGCTCTTGGGTGGCTCCAAGGCTACAACAATGCAAAGCCTTCAGTTACACTTAAGCGATGCAGCACGCTCATGGCTTAGGCAATTACTCGCAGAATCAATCAGCTGTTGGAGCGATTTGGAGGACAAGTTTATCCGCAACTTCAACTCCACATTCAAGCGACCTCCATCCATTGAGGAATTACGGGCTTGCAAGAAGAAACCCAGAGAATCTATAAGAGCATACATACAGAGGTGGAACATCATCAAAAAAATTGCGGAACACATCTCCAATGAAAGGGCGATAGACGCCTTCGACGCTGGTTTGCAGAGGAAGGATTTCATCGAAGAGCTGGGACAGGTGAAGCCGAAAACAATCTTCCATCTGATGGATATGGCGAATCATTGGGCTGATGGCGAAGACGTTGTCCACAACAAACGCGGGCGCTCACCAGAAGAGGACCGCAACAGACGAAATTATGATAATAGAAGGAGGCGCAATTTTGACGGCTACAACAAGCCCAACTACATAGCAACTGGTTTTGTCGGGGAGGATAGCAGAAGGAATGACAACCGCAGCAGTTGATATCGCGGCAGCCGCGAAGAGGCAGGTAAAAGTAGGCTGATACGTCCAAAACGTATCTACTTTCTCCAACACTTTTGATATTGTTTCTCCTCTAAAATTGTGTGATTTGGATACAACTAACACGGGCTGACGCCGTTTTTAGCAGAATTACCTTGGTGTCTAGTTTTTGTGCAGAAAATAAACTATCAGGGAAAATCCCGGAAAATATGCCAAAAAATATATTTTACGAGAAGATCCACGGAGCCAGAAGACGAGACGGAGAAGGGGCCTGGGGGCCCACACCCCTGTCAGGCGTGGGCCCACCACTGGCCGCGCCTAGGGGGGTGCAGCCACCCCAGGCACCCCCTCGGCCTCCCTCAGCGCCTATAAGTTGTCTCTCGACCTAAAAACCGAGGGGGGTTCGATAGTTTTACAGAAATAGTTCCGCTCCGCTGCCGCCACCAGAAACCAAGATTTGGATCCAGAAACTCCGTTCTGGCACCCTGCCGGGACGGGGAATTTGGAGAGGATCATCGCCATCATCATCACCAATGCATCTCCATCTACCACCGATGTTTCCCTCATCCATGAGTGAGTAATCCCCCGCTGTAGGCTTGGGTATGGTAGGAATTGGATGAGTTCTATCATGTAATCGAATAAGATTATTAGGGCATAGTGCCTAGTATCTCTATTAGTGCTATTTAACTTTGTTGCAACTTGTTGTGCTTAATGCTTGTCACTAGGGCCCGAGTGCCATGATCTCAGATCTAAACTTATTATTGAATCATTATGATAGTATTGTTTGTGATCTTATTTGCAAGCTGTGTACACATATCATTGTCCGGATCCAAAGGCCCCAAAGTGACAATAATTTGGACAACCGGATGGGATGGTTGTGGTGTGAGGATCACATGTGTTCACGGAGTGTTAATGCTTTGCTCCGGTGCTCTATTAAAAGGAACACCTTAATTGACAGTAGTTCCCTAGAGGCCCCGCTGCCACGGGCTGGCTGGACAGAAGATGTTGTGCAAGTTCCCATTGCGAGCACGTATGACTATATTTGGAGCGCATGCCTAGGATTGTTTAGTACTTGGATGCTTGTTATTATTTATCTGCAATGCCCTAGATCTTGAAGTTACATGTTTAGACTCGTTCATGCAACGCCCGACATTGTTTGAGTAGTTATGGAAGTATGAGAAAGAGACTGAATGTTGTTCGGAGTCTCGGATGGGATCCGGGATATCACGAGGTGATCCGGAATGGTCCGGAGAATAAGATTCATATAAGGAAAGTCCCGTTTCGGAGTTCGGGAATGATTCCGGTGTTTTCATCGGGAATGTTCTAGAAGGTTCCGGAATGTCCGGCACTCCGGAGGGGAAGGGGTACATGAATGTGTCATTGCATGTTGGAATGATTGCATCATGTACTAAGTGTCATCGCTGTTCCAAATAAAGGATTAATTCAAATCCTAGTTTGAAAAGTCAAATAGCTAGTTTGAAAAGTCAAACGGCTAAAATTGGAAAGAGGAAAAGAGGAGGAAGAGGGAAACCGAGTTGGGGAGGAGTTCCCTCCTCCAACCGGCGGCCCACCTCCAAGCCGAGTTGGGGAGGGACTCCTCTCCCTCCCCTTGGCGCGGCCGGCCCCTCCACCTATATAAGGAGGGGCAGGGCTCCCTCCTCAAGACACACAAGTCCCTCACCTCAAACCCTAGAAGCTGCAGCCCTCCATAGCCGCCGCCACCCCCTAGGGTTTTGCCCTAGCCGCCGACTTGGGGGTCCCCGGAACCCTAGCCACCGGCTCTAGCCCCTCCTCCTTGGTGTGTCTAAACCCTAGATCGCCGAGGATCTCTCTCATACTCCACCATACTCGCTCCGGCTTAAGGCGAAGCCCTGCGAGATCTCCCCTCTACTTTCGGTACCACGCCGTTGTGCTACCGGAATCGCGAGGAGAGTGCTACAACCTCCGCTGCCTGCTGTAACAAGGGAGAGGAAGGTCTTCGTCGAGTACCGAACGTGTGACCGACTGCGGGAGCGCTGCCGGAACGCAGCGCCGGAAGGATCGTCTACGCGATCTTGAGATCGGGAAGAGTACGACTACATCACCCACGAGAATCCGCTCTCGTTAAACACTTTGGAATCTTCGAGGGTAAGTTATTCCATCGACTCGTTGCTACAATCTAGTAGATAGATCTTGGCTTGTTTGTTTGTATGCGATAGAATTTTTTTATTTTCCATGCTACGAAACCCTACAGTGGTATCTGAGCCGTGTCTATATGTAGATCTATTGCACGAGTAGAACACAATGGTCATTGTGGGCGTTGATGCTTTTATTGTCGATTGCTTCTTGTGTACTTTGCATCTTGCGGTATGTTGGGATGAAGCGGCCCGGGCTAACCTTACATGACATCGTTCATGAGACTTGCTCCACGCTTGACATGCAACTTGTATTGCATAAGTGTCTTTGCGGGTGCCTGTTTCTCCTAGCATAGTTAAGATCCAATTTACAACGGGTGATTAACAATACTAGTATCAATGTTGTGGTTCATGTTCGTAAGTTAGAGCGACACTTATTGAAAGCCCCAAACCACGTAAAATATGCAAAGAAAGTAGAGGCGTCTAACTTTGTTTTGCAGGGGTGTGCTGTGATGTGATATGGCCATGATTGTGATTATATTTGATGTATGCAATGTTCCTTATTGTAAGTTGGCAACCGGCAAGAGCCATATGGTTGTCTTTAATTTATGTTAAGACTCGCATGTCTATTCAAAGTAGTTGTAATAGTTGAAGCCGGTGGACGACAACCATGGAGAAGCGTCATTGACCTTGATGCAATGCCGGTGATGATGGAGATCATGTTCGTGCTTGAAGATGGAGATCGGAAGCACAAAGAAGAAAGGCCATATCATATCACATATTTTGAATTGCATGTGATGTTAATCCTTTATGCATCTTGTATTGCTTAGTAGACGACGGTAGCATTATAAGATGATCCCTCATGCACATGAATTTCAAGTCATAAAGTGTTCACCCTTAGTTAGCACCGTTGCTAAAGCTTGTTGTTTCGAAGCACCACGTGATGATCGGGTGTGTTAGATTCTGCAAGTGTATACAACGTGAGCAAGCCAGATTTGCTCATGCGGAAACTAAGGTTTGATCTTGACGAGCCTAGCATGTACAGACATGGTCTCGGAACACGGATCACCGAAAGGTAAAGCATGAATCATATAGTAGATATGATGAACATGACGATTGTTCGCCATTGAAACTATATCAACTCTCGTGATGATCGGTGTTGATGTAGTGGATTTGGTTCGTGTGATCACTAAAACAATGTGAGGGATGTTGTTTTGAGTGGGAGTTCACCTAGATTAACTTTATTATTAATTTGAACTCAATTTGTCATAAACTTAGTCTAAACTGTTGCAAATATGTTGTAGATCAATGGCAGCCCCTACCATCAATTTTAATGCGTTCCTAGAGAAAGAAAAGTTGAAAAACAATGGAAGCAACTTCGCGGATTGGTTCCGCAATTTGAGGATTGTCCTCACAGCTGGTAATTTGACCTATGTGCTGGATGCACCGCTGGGTGACCCACCTGCAGCTGATGCTTCCGATGAAGTAAAGAATGTTTACCTCGCTCGGAAGAATCAGTACTCCATAGTTCAGTGTGCTATCTTGTATGGTTTGGAATCGGAGCTTCAGAAAAGGTTTGAGAATTCAGACCCATATGATATTGTCGAGGATCTCAAATTGATCTTTGAGACTCATGCGGCAATTGAAAGTTATGAGGCTTCTGAAAAGTTCTTTAACTGCAAGATGGAAGAGGGCAGCTCCGTCAGTGAGCATGTGCTTAAGATGTCTGGGCACGCAAACAAACTTCAAAGCTTGGGTATAGTGATTCCTAATGCTTTGGGGATTTACCGTGTCCTCCAATCACTACCACCAAGTTACAAGAACTTTGTGATGAACTACAACATGCAGAACATGAACAAGCAGTTGCCAGAACTGTTTGCTATGTTAAAGTCTGCAGAAGTGGAGATCAAGAAAGAGCACCAAGTGTT
The DNA here is from genome assembly GCA_916181665.1 of Avena sativa. Taxonomy (NCBI): domain Eukaryota; kingdom Viridiplantae; phylum Streptophyta; class Magnoliopsida; order Poales; family Poaceae; genus Avena; species Avena sativa. The sequence continues at coordinate 382,534,142 of OV702281.1, read as the reverse complement.
GTTGGTCAATAAGACCACCAAATTCAAGAAAGGCAAGTCTAAGCAGAAGGGACACTTCAAGAAGGGTGGTAAGAAAGTTACCACGCCGGCGAAGAAGACCAAGGCTGGACCTAAGCCTGAAACTGAGTGTTTTTACTGCAAGGGAGAAGGTCACTGGAAGCGGAATTGCCCAAAGTACTTGGCGGATCTGAAGAACGGCAACATCAAGAAGAAAGGTATATCTGATATACATGTTATTGATGTGTATCTCACTAGTACTCGTAGTAGTGCCTGGGTATTTGATACTGGTTCGGTTGCTCATATTTGTAACTCGAAACAGGTGTTGCAGAATAAACGGAAGCTAGCGAAGAACGAGGTGACGATGCGCGTGGGAAACGGATCAAAGGTTGATGTGATCGCGGTCGGCACGCTACCCCTTCATCTACCATCGGGATTAGTTTTATACTTAAATAATTTTTATTTGGTGCCTGCGTTGAGCATGAACATTATATCGGGATCTTGTTTATTGCGAGACGGTTACTTGTTTAAGTCCGAGAATAATGGTTGTTCGATTTATATGAGTAATATGTTTTATGCACATGCACCTTTGATAGATGGTCTATTCTTATTGAATCTCGATAGTGGAAATACACATATCAACAACATTGAGGCTAAACGTTTGAAATCAAGCGATAATTCGACCTATATGTGGCACTGTCGTCTTGGTCATATTGGAGTGAAACATATGAAGAAATTCCATTCCGATGGACTTCTTGAATCACTTGATTTTGAATCACTTGAAAGATGCGAAGCATGTCTGATGGGTAAAATGACTAAGACTCCATTTTCTGGTATGATGGAGCGAGCTACAGACTTATTGGAAATCATACATACCGATGTATGTGGTCCAATGAGTGTAGCATCGCGCAGTGGTTATCGTTATGTTCTTACCTTCACGGATGACTTGAGTAGATATGGGTATATCTATTTCATGAAACATAAGTCCGAAACTTTGGAGAAGTTTAAGGAGTTTCAAAGTGAGGTAGAGAATCAACGTAACAAGAAGATTAAATTTCTATGTTCTGATCATGGAGGTGAATATCTAAGTTACGAGTTTGGCGAGCATTTGAAGAAATGCGGAATACTTTCACAATTGACACCGCCGGGAACACCACAGCGTAATGGTGTGTCCGAACGTCGTAATCGAACTCTCTTAGATATGGTTCGTTCTATGATGTCACTTACAGATTTACCGCTATCATTTTGGGGTTATGCATTAGAAACAGCCGCATTCACTTTAAATAGGGCACCGTCTAAATCCGTTGAAACGACATCGTATGAATTATGGTTTGGGAAGAAACCTAGATTGTCGTTCCTTAAAGTTTGGGGATGCGAAGCCTATGTAAAGAAGTTACAGCCGGACAAGCTTGAACCCAAAGCGGAAAAATGCGTCTTCATAGGATACCCGAAGGAAACTATTGGGTATACCTTCTATCATCGATCCGAAGGCAAAATCTTCGTTGCCAAGAGTGGATCCTTTCTAGAGAAGGAATTTCTCTCGAAAGAAGTGACTGGAAGGAAAGTAGAACTCGACGAGGTTATTGAACCTTCTCTCAAAATTGCGAGTAGCGCAGCACCGGAAGAAGTTCCTGTGGTGCCTGCACCAATAAGAGAGGAAGCTAATGATGGTAATCATGAAACTTCGATTGAAGTTGCTACAGAGCCTCGGAGGTCAACGAGAACTCGTACCACTCCAGATTGGTATGATCCCGTTATGAGTGTCATGTTGGTGGACAACACCGATGACCCTGAGACATATGAGGAAGCGATGATGAGCCCAGATTCCAATAAATGGCAAGAAGCCATGAAATCCGAGATTGGATCCATGTACGAAAACCAAGTATGGACTTTGGTGGACTTACCGGATGGCTGTCGAGAACAAATGGATTTTCAAGAAGAAAACAGATGCTGATGGTAATGTTACTGTCTATAAAGCTCGACTTGTCGCAAAAGGGTTTCGACAAATTCAAGGAGTTGACTACAATGAGACTTTCTCACCAGTAGCGAAGCTAAAGTCTGTGAGGATTATGTTAGCAATCGCTGCATATTATGATTATGAGATATGGCAGATGGATGTCAAAACAGCATTCCTCAATGGAGACATTGATGAAGAGTTGTATATGATGCAACCCAAAGGTTTTGTCGATCCTAAAGATGCTAACAAGGTATGCAAACTTCAACGGTCCATCTATGGATTGAAGCAAGCATCCCGAAGTTGGAATCAACGTTTTGATAAGGTGATCAAAAGTTTTGGTTTTATACAAACTTATGGAGAAGCTTGTATTTACAAGAAAGTGAGTGGGAGCTCTGTAGCATTCTTAATACTATATGTGGATGACATATTGTTGATTGGGAATGATGTAGACCTTCTTAATAGTGTCAAGGAATATTTGAATAAGAGTTTTTCAATGAAGGATCTTGGCGAAGCAGCTTACATATTAGGCATAAAGATTTATAGAGATAGATCGAAACGCCAAATATCATTATCACAGAGTACATATTTGGACAAAGTTCTAAAGAGGTTTGGAATGGAAGATAGCAAGAAAGGGTTCTTACCCATGTTGCCCAATACGACCTTGAGTAAAACTCAAAGTCCGACATCGGCAGAAGATAGAGAAAGGATGAGTAAGACTCCCTATGCCTCAGCCATAGGATCTCTAATGTATGCCATGCTATGTACTAGACCCGACATTGCATATGCTGTTAGTTTAACTAGCAGATATCAAAGTGATCCAGGAGTGGATCATTGGACAGCGGTCAAAAACATCCTTAAGTACTTGAGAAGAACTAAGGATATGGTTCTTTCTTATGGAGGTGATGAACAGCTCGTTGTTAATGGTTACACCGATGCTAGTTGGAACACCGATCCGGATGATTCTAAATCACAATCTGGATACGTATTTATTTTGAATGGTGCAGCAGTTAGCTGGAGGAGTGCAAAGCAAAGCGTTGTGGCGAGATCTTCAACTGAATCGGAATACATGGCTGCTTCGGAGGCTTCACAAGAAGCGATATGGATAAAAGAGTTCATTACAGAGCTGGGTGTGGTTCCTAGTGCGCTGGACCCAATGTCTATCTACTGTGATAACATGGGCGCCATAGCCAATGCGCAAGAACCAAGGTCACACAAGAAGCTGAAGCATATCAAGCTACGTTTTCACGCTATTCGAGAACATATTCAAGATGGGGATATAAAGATTTGCAAAGTACACACAGATCTGAATGTGGCGGATCCGTTGACTAAACCTCTCCCGAGGGCAAAACATGACCAGCACCAAACTGCCATGGGTGTTAGGTATATTACCATGTAATCTAGATTAGATGACTCTAGTGCAAGTGGGAGACTGTTGGAGATATGCCCTAGAGGCAATAATAAATGTGGTTATTATTATATCTTTGTGTTTATGATAAATGTTTACATTCATGCTATAATAGTATTAACAAGGAAACATTGATACTTGTGTGATTTGTATACTTAATTTGAAGTCCCTAGTATAGCCTCTATACATCACTAGCTTGTTGGTTGATAAATGATTGTGGTTTCCCTATCTTGAACATTGAGATGTTATTAACAACAAGATCATATCGTTAGGAGAATGATATGATGGACATACTCCTATAGATAAGCGTAGCATAAAGATCAAGTCATTTCAATAGTTCAATTGCTATATGCTTTCTGATACATAGTAACCTAATTCCTTCGACCATGAGATCATGCATATCACCTTTACCGGATGGATGCTTTGATGACATCAAACACCACACCGTAACTGGGTGGCTATAAAGGTGGCATTGAGTGTTCGGAAAGTATTGGTTGAGACACATGGATCAAGAGTGGGATTTGTCCATCCATATAACGGATAGATATACTCTGGGCCCTCTCGGTGGAATGTCATCCAATTAGCTTGCAAGCATGTGACTGGCTCACAAGGGATCACATATCACGGGAACGAGAAAAGAGTACTTATCGGTAACGAGGTTGAACTAGGTATGCAGAGATACCGACGATCATAACCTCGGATAAGTAAACTATCGTGAGACAAAGGGAAATTGGTATCGTATGTAAGTGGTTCATTCGATCGCAAAGTAATCATAGAAATATGTGGGAGCCATATTAATTTCCAGATTACTCTATTGGTTATTGTTCGGAGAAGTGTCTCGATCATGTCCGCATAATTCACGAACCGTAGGGAGACACACTTAAGGATTCGACATTGTTTGAGTAGTTATGGAAGTATGAGAAAGAGACTGAATGTTGTTCGGAGTCTCGGATGGGATCCGGGATATCACGAGGTGATCCGGAATGGTCCGGAGAATAAGATTCATATAAGGAAAGTCCCGTTTCGGAGTTCGGGAATGATTTCGGTGTTTTCATCGGGAATGTTCTAGAAGGTTCCGGAATGTCCGACACTCCGGAGGGGAAGGGGTACATGAATGTGTCATTGCATGTTGGAATGATTGCATCATGTACTAAGTGTCATCGCTGTTCCAAATAAAGGATTAATTCAAATCCTAGTTTGAAAAGTCAAATAGCTAGTTTGAAAAGTCAAACGGCTAAAATTGGAAAGAGGAAAAGAGGAGGAAGAGGGAAACCGAGTTGGGGAGGAGTTCCCTCCTCCAACCGGCAGCCCACCTCCAAGCCGAGTTGGGGAGGGACTCCTCTCCCTCCCCTTGGCGCGGTCGGCCCCTCCACCTATATAAGGAGGGGCAGGGCTCCCTCCTCAAGACACACAAGTCCCTCACCTCAAACCCTAGAAGCTGCAGCCCTCCATAGCCGCCGCCACCCCCTAGGGTTTTGCCCTAGCCGCCGACTTGGGGGTCCCCGGAACCCTAGCCGACGGCTCTAGCCCCTCCTCCTTGGTGTGTCTAAACCCTAGATCGCCGAGGAGCTCTCTCATACTCCACCATACTCGCTCCGGCTTAAGGCGAAGCCCTGCGAGATCTCCCCTCTACTTCCGGTACCACGCTGTTGTGCTGTCGGAATCGCGAGGAGAGTGCTACAACCTCCGCTGCCTGCTGGAACAAGGGAGAGGAAGGTCTTCGTCGAGTACCGAACGTGTGACCGACTGCGGGAGCGCTACCGGAATGCAGCGCCGGAAGGATCGTCTACGCGATCTTGAGATCGGGAAGAGTACGACTACATCACCCACGAGAATCCGCTCTCGTTAAACACTTTGGAATCTTCAAGGGTAAGTTATTCCATCGACTCGTTGCTACAATCTAGTAGATAGATCTTGGCTTGTTTGTTTGTATGCGATAGAAAATCTTTGTTTTCCATGCTACGAAACCCTACAACTGCTACTATTGCTCCTGTTTTGTTGTTGTTGTTGCTTTGCTATTGCTACTACCAAACTGTTGCTACTGATAAACTTTTGTGAGCAAGAACTATTTCCAGGTGCAGCTGAATTTACAACTCAGTTGTTAAGGCTTGCAAGTATTCTTTGGCTCCTCTTGTGTCGAATCAATAAATTGGGTAATACTACCCGCGAAGACTGTTGCGATCCCCTACACTTGTGGGTCATCAAGACTATTTTCTGGCGCCGTTGCCAGGGAGCATAGCTTTATTTATAAGGTCACTTGGATCTATTATTGTTCACTGCTACTCCTTTCATCATGGGGAAGTCTCGTGATTAAAAGTTTCCTATTTTACCATCCACTACAAGAAGATGTACAGTCCTAAACACCTCTGCTGCTCTTGATTCACCGTCTATTATAAGCAAGGTTGTCACACAACCACCACATACACATGCTACACACACTGCTACTACTGCTGAGTCTGAAACTGCTTTTGATACTCATGATGTTACTTCTAATGTGCTTGATGCGAGTGGTTCATTAGGTCCTTTTCTAGATGCTACTATGGCTAGTCTAGGAAATACCGAAACTCCTAGTGAAGACACTGTTACACCTGTTAGCTCACCTGAGTCTAGTGAGAGTTATGATATTAATGATGGTTACATTGAGTTCACTAATGATTTTGTTGAAGAGTGCCGAAACACACATGGCACTAGTGCTATTAAGAGTCTCCTTGCTAGACATACTATTATGCCTAAGTTGTCCTCTGATCCTAAGTTTGCCAATTCTTCCATAGATATTAAAGATAAAGATTATGATTTCTCTCTTTATTTCTCTTATTTAGATATTGTTGAGAAAGAACCTTTTTGTGGGACTGAAAATGAGAGTGTTGTGTCTCATATGAATGAGCTTTCTACTATGAGTGATTTATTCTCTAATGATTTTAAGATGCGCAAGTACTTTGTTACTAAGATCTTCCCCTTTTCACTAAAACGAGAAGCTAGGGCTTGGTTTAATAGATTACCTCATGGTTCCATTGATAGCCCTGATTGCTTGATTGCTTCTTTCTTCCAAAAATATTTTCCTCCTAGTGCTAGACATGCAGCTTTGCAGAGACTTTTTGATTTTAAACGGGGAGAAGAAGAGAAATTTCCTGAGTCATGGACAAGGTTCGGTGCCTTGATTTATGCACATCCTGGATGTCCATTACCTAAAAATGAGCTTCTTGATATTTATTATAATGGACTAACTGATGATTCTAGGACCTACCTAGATAACTTTGTTGATTGTGTTTTCAGGAAAAGGACTCCTACAGATGCTGAAGAATTAATGGCTAAAATAAGCAAGAATTATGATGATTGGACTTCAATTGAGATGAATACACCTGAGCCTATTACTCCTGAACCAGTTATGCCTGAACTAGTTCCAACACCAACAACAAAGAAGAGGGGAGTTATTGCATTAAATGATGAAGGAAGCTAAGAAATGTCTAAAGGAGAAAGGTATTAGAGCTGAAGATGTGAAGAATCTACCTCCTATAGAAGAATTATGTAAGCCAATTCCCCACTCATCTACTATTGAGGTACACTCTCTCCAACACTTTGATGAAGGTGATATTCCTTATGGTAAGCCTCCTGATCAATGTTTAGAGGAACTTGACATTTTTATTGTTAAGCAAGGTAATTTTAATAAACAAGTTTAGAATCATTTATTAGAAAACTCTAGAGATATTAATGAGTTGAAAGATATTGTGGAAAGAACTTCTAATGATATTAAAATGCTTTGTAAACACTTTCAAATGGTTCAAACCCAACTTGATCAACTTGCTAAGGTACAAAAGGATATGCTAGTTAATGCTTAGGAGATAAACATGCTTATGGAATTAGAACTAGGAGTGGTATAGCTACTCAAGATCCTTTATATCCTGAAGGACACCCTAAAAGAATTGAGCAGGATTCTGAACAAGGTGAGAGTAGTGGTAGTCCTCGTAAGATAAAGAAAAAGAAACATAGAATAGTTGAGGAACCACTTGAACCTGCTATAGATCCTAATAGTATATCTGACTCTAATGCTAAAACTGAGAGTGGTAATGATAAAAATGATGCTCCTGATAAGGAGGAAGTTGAGGAAGAACCTGAGAAGCACACTAAGAACACCAGGTACACTAAGGAATATTTTATTGCTAATAAACATGGTAAAGAGAGAACCTTGGGTGCAGAAACCTATGCCTTTTCCAGGTAAGAAACACAAGTCAAAGGAGGAAGAACACTCAACAAGTTTTGTAAGTGGATGAAACCTTTATTTTTTCAAATTCCTTTGACTGATGCTATTAAGTTGCCTCCTTATTCAAAGTATATGAAGGATATTGTCTCTAATAAAAGGAAGATTCATAATGAGGAGATTTCTACTTTGCTTAATTACTCCTTCAATGGTAAGGTTCCAAAGAAACTTGGTGATCCAGGTATACCAACTATTCCTTGCTCTATTAAGAATAATTATGTTAGAACTTCTTTATGTGATTTGGGAGCTGGAGTTAGTGTTATGCCTTTTTCTCTCTCTATAAGAGACTCCAGCTAGAAAAGTTGATACCAACTAATATATCTTTGCAAATGGCTGATAAGTCAACTACTATTCGTGTTGGTATATGTGAGGATGTTCCTGTTCAAGTTGCTCATAATTGCATGGTTTTAACTGATTTTGGTGTGCTTGAAATGCATGAAGATGATAATATGTCTATTATTCTTGGGAGACCTTTTCTTAATAATGCAGGTGCCGTCATCAATTATAATAAGGAAATTAACATTCAATATTAATGACAAAGAGCATACTATATATTTCCCCAAGAAAGTTGCTAAGAGCTATTGCCTGAATTCCATTGAAAATATTGAGAGCATCAAGGTTGGAGAAATATATTGTCCCATTCCACAAGAAAATTTTGAAACTATTATTATTGGGACCATTGCTATCAAGTATGAGGTAACATAGTCACCTTGTGGATTGCAAAGTTTTGTTTCATATAAGATTGTTTTGGTAACAAGACTTGATCAACCTTGTTAACAAAAGGATTTTAATGAACAAAATAATGTTTCCATTGTGGTTATTCTTGCTTTCCTTTACTTTTCTCCTTCCTAGTCTTTGCCTTTCTTTTGCTAGCTTTGGTTTTGTTAGTTGTTTGTTTGTTGGAGTTTCTTAGAGATCCTGTAGTTTGGATTTTGGTTTGCTTTTGCTCCTCCTGAAAAAAACTGTTTCTGCGAGAAAATCAATTTTCATACCCTAAAAATTGGCCAAAAATAAAGTTTCCCGAAAAATCCCAGAAAATTTAAAATAAATTTTTCCTCGAAAAAAGGGGCAGAGGGACACCTGGAGTGACCCAGGGGGCCACCCCAGGCCACCACACCCATGGTAGGCGCGACCTACTTGTGGGCGGCGCCTCGGGGGTCTGGCCCACCTAGGCCCGTCCAGGCTGCCTCCTCAAAGCCATCTTCTTTCTCTCTCCTAAAAACACCGGAAAACTTGCTCAAGGTCGAATTCTTGCTGTTCTTGCTCGCGATTTTTGATCTCCTTGTTCAGCCCATCTTAAGTGCTGATTTTTGGAGGGATTGCTCCTTGGTATGTGCCTCCTCCACTTGTCCAATTAGATTTGTGATTGGTAGATTGTATCTTGAGTATTTTGCTGCTATAGGTGTCAGTTTGTTTGAGATTGCATGCTTGTTCTATGCTTAGAAATTTTATTTTGATGCATGTGTAGCCCTCTAGCGAGTTCATATAGTAGTTGCTCATCATTCATCAACTTAGAAATCACTTGGTTTGATGGCTGTCTAAAAATTTCAGCAAGGAAGATGAGTGCTTATCCACTGAACCAATATGATTTGATGGTGCCTGATCCAATGAAGGTTCATCGTGAGGAAGGAGTCTTCCCTTCCGTTTATCCATGCCACGAATTTATGAGAACTGTGGGGATCCTCCAAGATTTCCAAACTATGGTTACAAATGCAGGGTTGGAACACTTTGTTGAAGGTGAACCATTCCAATATGTTAAGCTAACCATGGATTCTGTGCAGGACTTTCAGTTCACTTGGTCTATGTCTAACCCCATGGTCCATTACAAAATATATAATATATCTATCGACCTGCCTTTTGTTGATTTCTGTGCAGCAATTAGAGTACCTCAGTGGGGATCTTGTGAGAAGATCAAGGAGAGTCCCAAGTCACTTATGGATTTGTATGCTGTGATCTTCCAAGGTTTCGACTTCTCAAAGGAAAGTGGTAAAATTCGGAACATTTAGTTCCCAGCCATTAGATATTTTGCCTATTCCATTACCAAGTGTGTTCTTGCTAGAAACATTGCTAGAAAGTTATCTTCTTTTGATCTAGCTTTTATCACAGCTGCTTTGAATAGGAATAGATCTTATAGCCTGGGTGCTCTGATAGCTCACCATCTCACAGCCAACCGCGAGAAGGGTGGAATTTGTGGAGGTCTCAGTGCTTCTAGGTTGCTAGCTTTCCATGGTTTAGAGCCTAACTATTCAGATTATCAGTTCCCCATAGAGAGGCTTGATCTTGAATCCATGATTCAGCATGGTTTTGTTTCCTTGGGGGCTAATGTGAGAAGTTTATGTTTGAACTATCTTTTTCCCAGCAAGGTCGGAGAAAGGGTAGGACTGAGAAAATAGTTTATTTGCCTGCACCTGCTTTGTTTAATTTTGATAACAGGCAAGGATGGTCGCTCATGGAGGAGGAGGTTGACACATATGTGGTGGAGCTCTCCCAGCAAGAGGAGAATGTTGAAGAGGATGCCGAAGACGATTCGGTTTAGCCCTCCAACTTTGAAGTCTTCATACCAGCAGCCCTCATTTGATTGGGGCGTGTCTTCTTCTTCATCGCAAGCGCCTGACTATGATCATTCCTATGATGACCCACTAGCATGGGGTTACTACCCGCGCTATATAGCCCCACTTAGGCTAAAAGCCTAAGCTTGGGGGGAGGTATACCGACATCACACTCATATATATATATATCATGTTCGGTCGGTTCTTTGTATATCCATTGTTTCGCTTTCTTTTTGGTTCTTGTTGCTTCTTTCTCAAAAACACAAAATTACCAAAAATATTTTCGTTGTTTCTCTTGGTTTGTTTCTTTGCTTTGGTTTGCCTTAAAAGAAAAATCCAAAAAGATTGTGCTTTGTTTGCTTTGCTTGTTTTTGCTTTGTTTGCTTTCTTTAAAAAATTGAAAACACCAAAAATATTTGTTGTTCTTCTTTGGTTTTGTGAGTTCTTTGGAGGTTTTAGCCGTCCTCAGTGGAGTTTGGTTTCATGTTATTATTCAAGTCACACAAGTGAAGGGTAATAATGAATATTAAGACAACTTGAGGTGTGGTAAGAGGCTGGTAACGAACTCTATTTCTTTCATTTTTGTACATATACTCATCATTGTGAGCATGCTTAGTCTGTTCGTGTAAGGTGTATGTCAATATGGATGCTTAGTAGTTCTTGCTTGCTCATGATTAGCTCCACCTTGTTTATAGTTTGTAGCATGTCATATGAATGTTTGGTTGCATTGTTTTATTCATACTTTGGTATGATATTGTGGTATCCTCCTCTGAAAGTTTCATGTGAATCAACTTGGCACATGCTCACGCATGCATATGACTAATCAATAGTCAGTAAGCCTCGATGATTTATTTTGCCTCAGAGTTCTTGTATCACTTTCATGCCATAGTTAGTCATGTTTTGTTGCAAGCATGATTATGACAGTTATTGATCTCTCGTTGTCGCTCCCTCTCTATTGCTAGCCTTCACTTGCACTGAGTATGAGTTCTACCTGTGTTTACAACTCCCCAAAACCAATATTTCCAGCTGTGTCCACTATACCTACCTATCAGCATCATTTGCTACTTTAGTGCATATTCAATATGCCTTGTTTTCTTCCAAAATAAAATGTTTGTCTGTTTTGAGAAAGTTAGTTAGTAAAGCTCTCACGAACTTGATGGCACACTTTATTCCTTGCGCTTAATAATCTTGAACCATTGTGACTTGTCCATGAAAGTTATATGCTTGCAAATTATATGCTGGGAGTCCGTAGAACCGTGCTGTCATGGGGAATGCTTTCAACACTTTTTGGATATCTCATCCAGTTGATACCTTGCTCTTTTGTTTGTGGATGTCGACGATGTGAAATAAAAGGGGAGCTTGTGAGTTCATGGAGTCTATACATTGTGTTAGAGAAACGCCTGGGCCGCTAGCCTAAGCATGCCTAATCATGGTGGAAACTTGCAGCATCACCATAATGAGCATTTATGAAGCATCCTCAATAAAAAGCTATACACATAGTAAATAAAAAGATCGCTGAGATGCCCATTGTCTGCTTGCCTTGTCATTTTGATCACGGGATCACTCCTGTATCATGTGCAAGGGGTACCCCATTGGCGGTTCTCTATGATATGCATGTATTTACAATGACAAGAACTTTCAGGTAACCAAAGTTGAGTAGCATGCGGAGCGACCCTCGCACTCAAGGGACTTGGGGTTTCTAGTCTATGGTGTGTCAAGCATATGATTCAGAGTGGACCTCACTTTCACCTTAACCACATGAAGATGCCTATGACAGGGGCAATGAGAGCTCAAAGCTAATGAGTACCTTCCTTTCAGAATTTGAAAGCCTTTCAAACCTTTCAAAACCATTTTCACAACCTTGTTGAGTCACCACTTATTCTATGAGCACCTTATTGAGAGCATAGTTGTCATTCTTGTGTTTGTTCCAAAACTTGGTTAATTATGTCATGACTTTGATGTTTGTATCTCTAATATCTTTACTTCTAGTCTTCATGTGAACTTCAGAGGTGCCTTGGCATTTATATTGCGCTCTTCAAACAAAGGCAAGCGAGATACCACTCTAGCATACCTTACTATGAGCATTGCAATGTTGCTTATGTTTATGTTCCATGATACTTATTATTATTGAGTTGGTTTCTCTTCATAGCTTGCAATGACTATTGAGTAGACTTAGTTGCATACTCTTTATTATCAATTGTCTAAGCATCTACTCCTGTGCTAAGAATATTTACATCATATGAAGCAAATGTGTTCGTGAAAGTTCTTTTATCGCACTCAGTTTTCAACTGAATTGCTTGAGGACAAGCAATAAGCTAAGATTGGGGGGAGGGGGGGGAAGTTGATACGTCCAAAACGTATCTACTTTCTCGAACACTTTTGCTATTGTTTCTCCTCTAAACTTGTGTGATTTGGATACAACTAACACGGACTGACGCTGTTTTCAGCAGAATTACCTTGTTGTCTAGTTTTTGTGCAGAAAATGACATATCAGGAAAAATCCCGGAAAATATGCCAAAAAATATATTTCACCAAAATATCCACGGAGCCAGAAGACGAGACGGAGAAGGTGCATGGGGGCCCACACCCCTGCCAGGCGCGGGCCCACCACTGGTCGCGCCTAGGGGGGGTGCAGCCACCCCAGGCACCCCCTCGGCCTCCCTCTGTGCCTATAAGTTGTCTCTCGACCTAAAAACCAAGGGGGGGTTCAATAGTTTTCTAGAAAAAGTTCCGCTCCGCCGACGCCACCAGGAACCAAGATTCGGATCCAGAAACTCCATTCTAGCACCCTGCCGGGACGAGGAATTTGGAGAGGATCATCGCCATCGTCATCACCAACGCATCTCCATCAACCACCGATGTTTCCCTCATCCATGAGTGAGTAATCCCCCACTGTAGGCTTGGGGATGGTAGGGATTGGATGAGTTCTATCATGTAATCGAATAAGATTGTTAGGGCATAGTGCCTAGTATCTCTATTAGTGATATTTGACTTTGTTGCAACTTGTTGTGCTTAATGATTGTCACTAGGGCATGGGTGCCATGATCTCAGATCTGAACTTATTATTGAATCATTATGATAGTATTATTTGTGATCTTATTTGCAAGTTGTGTACACATATCATTGTCCGGCTCCAAAGGCCCCAAAGTGAAAATAATTGGGACAACCGGAGGGGATGGTTGTGGTGTGAGGATCACATGTGTTCACGGAATGTTAATGCTTTGCTCTGGTGCTCTATTAAAAGGAGCACCTTAATTGCCAGTAATTCCCTAGAGGCCCTGCTGCCACGGGCTGGCTGGACAGAAGATGTTGTGCAAGTTCTCGTGGCGAGCACGTATGACTATATTTGGAGCACATGCCTAGGATTTTTTAGTACTTGGATGCTTGTTATTATTTATCTGCAATGCCCTAGATCTTTAAGTTACATGTTTAGACTCGTTCATGCAACGCCCTTCCATCCATCCCTATGCCTACCGCACTCGAACCCCACTGTTACCGTTACTGTTACTATTCTCCTGTTTTGCTGTTGCTTTGCTATTGCTACTACTAAACTGCTGCTACCGATAAACTTCTGTGAGCAAGAACTATTTACAGGTGCAGCTGAATTGACAACTCAGTTGTTAAGGCTTGCAAGTATTCTTTGGCTCCCCTTGTGTCGAATCGATAAATTGGGTAATACTATCCGCGAAGACTGTTGCGATCCCCTACACTTGTGGGTCATCATAGGCCAAGCCAGCCGTATCGACCAAGGGAACCTCCGATGTCCCCAATGAAACTACTAGAGGAGCCGTGCAACATGCATTTTTATGTTGACACTGAGGGAAGACGACGATCAATGCACCTCATGAAGGATTGCCATACTTTCCTTGGAATGCAGATAGCAATAAACAACGCCGCAAACCGTGAGCACAACGCAGATCCAAGAACTCTAGCTCTTGCGGCTCAACTACCACCTCCAGGGCAGCCGCAACCTGCTGAGAACATAAATTAGGATGATGAGTACCCGAGATCCAGGGGAGCAATGTCGATGATTCAAAAAGGGCGCCTATCCAACAGGATCCAAAAGTTGATCACCCGATAAGTTAATATGGCGGTGATAGCACGACCCCCAACACCTGAGTTCCTTCATTGGTCAGAGCAGGAAATCGCCTTTAGTAGGGACGATCACCTGCTTCGAGTACCTCGACCGGGTCATTCAGCCCTCATTGTTGATGCACAAATCGGTGGCTTCGACACGAGCAAGGTATTCAAGGATGCGGGAAGCAGCAACAACCTCATTTCTGCAAAAATCCTGTGAGCAATGAACATCTCCGTGAAAAATTTGGCGCCAACCGAAATATCTTTCCACGGGATAGTCCCAGGTAAATCCGAAATTCCTTTATGAAAAATCTATCTTGATGTTGTCTTCGGATCTAGAAGTAATTTCTGGCAATAGAAGCTCGAATTCAAAGTTATGGAAGGGCCATCACAGTACCACGTGATCCTGGGACGCCTAGCTTTCGCAAGATTCATGGCAGTACCACACTACGCGTACCTAATAATGAAAATGCCAGCGCCCAATGGGATCATTATGGTCATAGGAAGCTTTACTCGCTCCGAAAATTGCGATCGGGAGTTCAACAAAATCTCCAAATCTTTCGAAATGGTGAAAAAATTCGAGCAGTTGAAGATATCGGCAGACACGGAAATTTTGCTGGAAGTACGGTCTATAGCTGACCTAGCATTTGATCAAATAAAGGATACAAGGGAAGTGCTAGTCCACCCAACAAACCCAAAGAAAACGGCCCTGGTGTCCACCAATCTTAGCCCCACATAGGAAAGTGTGCTCATCGGGTTCCTCGAGCGCTGGGAGATTTTTTCATGGGTACCATCGGACATGCCAGGAGTCCCTAGGGAACTCGCTGAGCACGCACTCAATTTATATCCCGACTCCAAGCCTATGAAGCGGTCACTCTGCCATTTTGCAGAACCCAAGATAAAGGCCATTGGACGAGGAATCCATCGCCTTATCGATGCCAAATTCATTGAAGAAATCAAGAAAGCACTCTGGGTCGCTAACCCCGTGTGCATCCGAAGAAAAACACAAAAGAATTGCGCATGTGTATCGACTTCACTGCCCTCAACAAACATTGTTCAAAGGATCACTTTCTAGTCCCGTGAATCGATCAAATTATCGATGCAACAACTGGGTGCGAATGTCTTTCCTTTTTGGATTCTTATTCCGGGTAACACCAGATTCATATGAAGGTGGAAGACCAAGATAAAACAGCATTTATAACACCTTACGTTGTATTCTGCTACACGACGATGTCGTTCGGCCTAAAAATGCGGGTGCCACTTACCAGCGTATGATGCAAAATTTCCCCGGAAGCCAAATTGGTAATAACGTCCAAGTATACATCAACGACGTCATCGTCACCACCAAAGAGGATTCGACCCTTATCAGTGACCTTTGGGAAACATTTGATAATCTCGACAAATATCGCATCATGCTTAACCCGCTTAAGTGTTCATTTGGAGTACCAACAGGACAACTCCTCGGATACCTAGTCTCAGCAAGGGGGATAGAGGCAAACCCATATAAAATCCAAGAAATACTGACGATGAAGAAGCCGACGTATCTCTGTGGTGTTCAGCAACTAGCAGGGCATGTGGCAGGACTCAGCAGATTTATCACGCGACTAGGAAGGCGCTCCCTTTCTACAAGCTCATGAAGAAGTATGAAAAGTTCGAGTGGACAGATAAGGATCAACAAGCGTTTGAGGCTCTCAAGAAAACTAGACATCACCTTCGTCGTGTCACCTAAAGAGATAGAACCACTCCCGCTCTACATCGCCGCCACAAACCAGGTGGTCAGCACGGTCCTGGTCGTTGAACGACTCGAAGAAGGAAAAACTCATGGAGTCCAAAGGCCAGTATATTATCTCAGTGAATTTTTATCACCTTCTAAGCAAAGGTACCTGTACTATCAAAAACTCGCATATGGTGTCTTTATGGCAACGTGCAAACTGCGACATTATTTCTCGGAGCACCCGATAGTGGTCGTCAATGAGGCCCCCAGGTCCAACATATTAAACAATCCAGAAGCTACATGACGTGTATCTCTTTGGGGCATCGAGCTATCCCCTCGGGATATCACGTATGAGAAGCGAAAGGCGATAAAATCCCAAGTGTTGCCTGATTTTATCACAGAGTGGATATAGCTGCAATGCATGGGTCCCCCAGATCTATCGAGCGCGTGGACGATGTACTTTGATGGATCCAAGCGGGCAGAAGGGGCATGGGCAGGCATCATTTTAATCTCTCCACAAGGCGACAAGATTTGATACGTTTTACGGATGAGTTTCCCCAATGCTTCAAACAACGAAGCCAAATATGAGGCCTCGTTGCACGGCATGCGCATGGCTAGAGCCTGCGGTGCAACTCGCCTTAAAATCTTTGACGAATCAAACCTCGTGGCGCAAAAAGTGATGAACAAGTGTGACGTTGTTAGCGATAAGATGATTGCATATCGAGACCTATACAACATCATGGAATCCCACTTTGACAGATGCGAAGTATCCCATATAGGTCGAGGAAGTAACGAGGAGGCCGACAATCTGGCAAATATCGGGTCATTATGTCTCCCCATGCCACCTAGAGTTTTCTGGGAGGAGATCACAGAGAGTTCCATCAAGCCCAAAAAGTTCAAGGAAACACTAGAAACTAGAAGCAAAAAATCCAAATCAGCCAAGGGGCGGGGGCTGCGCCAGCCGAGGAATACAACGAAGAAGGTCCCGAAGAAGCGGAGGAACCCGAAGAGGTGATGGTGATCGAAACCACATGGATGTAGCCGTACATAGAATTCATGATGCGCAGAGAACTCCCCGAGGATACAGTTGAGGCATGACGCATCACCCGACGTTCCAAGGCCTTCAGAATTGTCAATGGTGAAATCTGTAAAAGGAGCATCTCAGGAGTACTTCAGCGTTGTGTCACACCCGAACAAGGGCAACTCATCCTCAAAGACATACACGAAGGAACCTATGGACATCACGCCATCAGCCGTGCAATTGCAGCAAAGGCCTTCCGGGCAGGGTTATATTGGCTTACAGCAGTCCAGGACGCCAAGGACATCGTACGAACATGCGAGGCATACCAGCGCTTCGCAAACAAGCCCAATGCACCAGCAGCTGAATTAGCCCCCATACCATTGGCTTGGTCGTTTGCTCAGTGGGGTCTGGATATGGTCGGCAAACTCCACAAATCTTTCCCTCGTAGCCATGTTTTTCTACTAGTAGTAGTCGATAAATTCACAAAGTGGATCGAGACAGTACCTATCACCAGCCAAGACGCAACCTCGGTTGTCAACTTCATCAAGTCGGTAATCTTTCCCTTCGGGGTACCCCATAGCATCGTCATAGACAGCGGTACAAATTTCCCATCCAATGAGTTCAAGGATTTCTGCAAAGAGATGGGCATAAACATCGGCTACGCTTCAGTGGCCCACCCACAAAAAACGGGCAAGTCGAAAAAGCCAATGGTCTCATCACCAACGACCTCAAGAAAAGGCTACTGGCCCCAATCGAAAGAGCAAAAAGAACCTGGGTAGATGAACTACCCTTCGTCCTATGGAGCATGCGAACAACTCCAAATACCGCTACACAAGAGACCCCTTTCTTTCTAGTCCACGGCGCAGATGTCATGCTTCCAGTTGAAATAACTCATGATTCTCCTCGGGTCGCCACTTACGACGAAGAGGCATTGCAAGAAGCACTCGAGGATGATGTCGATGCACTAGATGAAGCAAGATACGTTGCTCTGCAACGAGTAACACAATACCAGCAGAACCTACGCAACTATCATAGCCATCGATTGCGTCCCAGGTCCTTCGTCGTTGGGGACCTAGTCCTTCGCCTCAAGCAAGATGGACATCGCAAGCTGGAATCCCCGTGGGAAGGGCCTTTCATCGTCACTAAAGTTATCCCTTGCGGATCATATCAGCTTCAGGACAAGAAGACCAAAGTCAAGGACTCCAACCCGTGGAAGATTGCACAACTGCGGTGTTTCTTTTTTTTTGAGAAACACAGTACAATCTAAGACGCTCACAACACGTACATGCACCCATCCCTACGAATGGACAAACGCACACCCTATCCCTATGAGCACCTCCAAGAAACTAAGCCAGCG
The DNA here is from genome assembly GCA_916181665.1 of Avena sativa. Lineage (NCBI taxonomy): Eukaryota > Viridiplantae > Streptophyta > Magnoliopsida > Poales > Poaceae > Avena > Avena sativa. The sequence continues at coordinate 382,515,810 of OV702281.1, read as the reverse complement.
GATCGGGTCTTAAGATTGACGAAATCACCACGGGCGCCTCGGTGTCGACGGGCGTTTCTATGCTTAGGATTTTTACTTTTCAGAATTTACATTCAATAAGGCCTACGGCCAGGCTTCCCATCCAAAGACTCATATTTTTCATACAATAAGGCCTACGACCAGGCCATTACGCCACATGTACCTCCATATTTGAAGATTAATAAAGCTAAGTTCCCGAAACTCAGTCTACTTTGTCCATATTTTGAATTTATCCTTCATCACCCACCCTACATTCGGGGGCTCCTCATATCACAAGCATTTCATCAAAAATAATGCCACCCGATTTTTGGGGGCTACACGCAACAGCGCTCCAAATATATTTATCTACGCCATCCATCTTAAAAAGTCTTGACCTGAATAGCTGACTCAGCCTCAGGGCGTCAGTCAAACGAAAGGGTCTCGCATACAGCAAGAATAAGCCGACAAACTATGACAAAAAACAATGAATATACATCACAAGCATTATGTTTTGCGAAATAGAATTTACATACAAAAACTATTGCATTTTGTGTGCAGGAATTGATTACAACTAAAAGTTAAGGAAAAAATCTTCGTCTTCATCCAGCATCTTTCGGATAATCCAAATAGCGGGGCGACGAGCGGCTTGATAATGAGGAGCCATGGTAAAAGCAGCATCTGGTGGACCTGGAAGATGCCGAGATATATAGTCCACGTCCAAAGTGGGGTAATGTGCGTGAACCCACGCAAAGGCCAACTTTGCACCAACAACTAATTGGAGTTTGATGTAGTGGTCGATCCTCTCGCCCTATTGAAACTTCACCATCAGTTCAGCTAGGCCTTGAGGTTGCACATCTCTAGGAAACATAGCATTGTAGACCATGGCCAAGGCTCGGCGATAGCATTCGACGAATTCCTCTACCTCGGATACCCGATCCTGGAGAAGCGCAAGCATGAAGGCACGTTTGTGGCTAGTCCAAAAATCATTGTCTGTTCCTCGGGAAGCTTCTATCAAGGCATTCATTCGTGTATGCAACTGATTAGGCAAAAATCGGATGCCTGTGAAAACAAAAAACTTCAGGTCAGGCAAAAAAGACTCGGGGGCTCAGCAAGGGACACTCACAACGCATTTTATCGCTCACATGCGAAATTTCCTCCATCATAAAAGCCTCACGTTCTAAAGTTTTTTGGGTCTTCGACTAGGAAATATCAATCACAGCTTCCATAGCCTGCTATTCGGTTTCCAGTCGTTTTATGCGCTAGATCTTTTTGGCATACAAAAGAGGGTCAACTACACAGGTCATCGTAATTGGATGTTGCACATACAGGTGGCTCAGGAGGATCGGTCGAAGGACCAGCAATATCTGGCATCATCTTGAACAAAAATATAACAGGGCAAAAAAACTCGGATACTTGAATATAAAGCCCACACAGGGGAAGTAGTATATATAAGGATGGAATGGTGTCTTCAACAAAAGCATGCAGCTAAAATAAAGTACAAGACAAAGTTTTTACAACTGATAAAAAAGCATAGGCTATAACTAAGAAGTTTTTTGGGCTGAAGGGGTGACGCTAGGTGAAGGAGCATCTGTGGTAAGCTTGGAGGTGGTAGCAGTGATTGCAATAACTTGAATTTGTGGAGAATATGCATACGTGAGATACGTTAGGAATAGAAAAATATTTTCTTCAAAAGGAGTTTCAGTTGAAGCCTTGGCATCAGGGAACTCTTGACCCGTGCCAATAGTCATCAACATGCGAGATTTTTTTTTGCCTTCTTTATATATGGCTTAAGCTCAATTTCTTCACTAACATCATTGATTTGAAGGGAGGATCTAACCTTCTTCTAGTCGATCTTCTCACAATGGGCAAGCACCAATGCCATCGAGATTTCCGCCCCATTCTTCGACTACAACATACTATACCCCGTCAATGGGTTTGGATCATCAAGCAATATTACCGCCAAATTATTTAAATCTCCGGGTACATCTTTTTCAGGGAAGATCTCCGCATGCAGGGTCTTGAAAGCATGGCGGGAGCGAATCAACAGATTGCGCCTGCGCACGCTATTTTCCTCCAAGGTGCCAATGGCATCCGACAAAGGATCATATTTAAGCTCCTCTTGTAGACCCAGAGATTGGTCGGTAATTTCTATAAAAATGAGGAAGAAGGTACATTTCAGGAACTCGAATATGCAAAAAGAATACAAGCATGCCAGTGGAAGGATCAGCAAAAATTACTGGTCAAGGATGAATTTAAGGCCTCCACACGGAGGCGAAGATCTTTGTCTCGCATATCTGCGGCTTCAACTTTCTTATGGATGGCTTCGGCTTCGGAAGCAGCATCTTGCTGAACTTTTTCAAGTAGCAACTTTGTCTGCTTTAGTTCGGTTTCCAGCTCACTCGCTTCAGCGCTTGATCGTAGATAATCACGGACTCTTCAGCAGTAGCTATGTGAACATGAAAATTGTCATATAAAAAAATGATCAGATATAGAAAAGCTAGTAAGACTTAAACTCACATACCTTTGGACTCTTCGGCTTCATGACGAATCTTGACGAAACGAGAGGCCATCTCGACCATATCGCGCTTTAGCGGCTGAACCAACACAGACAAAGTTACTCGGGGGCTAAAATATACATGGTAACCCCAAAAGAAATACATACAAAAGGCACTTACATCTCGCTTATCGGGTTCTAAGGGATTTTCAACTATAGCCACACCCTTGCCGGAGGTTTTCTTTTTCTTCAACGGTGGCTCAGCGGGTGACGAACCCGTGTTCTTTGGATCCAACTGAGCAGTAGGATTTTCCACAGGTTCATCCGCGCTTGCTTGTTGACCCGATAACTTTGGGGGAGGATATAGAACAGCAGTACAAGCTGGCGATTTTGGAGAGGCAACATCATCACTCCTGGTAAAAACAATAATTTATCGACTAAGTATTTCTTGGACACGAGGCACAAGCAAAAGGATAAGGAGCTTACAAGCTGATATCTTCCGCAAGCCAGAATATCCCCTTACGAGGAGCTGCACGAGCAAGTTTGACTTTATGTGGCTTGGACCCTGTTGAATCGTCGGAATCCTCGACTATTTCAATAGGATCAGCGCGCTTGCGCTTACCCCCAGAAGGAACAACCTCAAAATCTTCAGCGCTAGCCGAAGGAATCAAAGTAGTATCAGTTGGAGATATGCCCAAGAGGCAATAATAAAAGTAGTTATTATTATATCTTTGTCTTTATCAAAATGTTTACATTCATGCTATAATTGTATTAACCGGAAACATTAATACTTGTGTGATTTGTAAACAAAAATGAGTCCTAGTAAAGCCTCTTGTTAAACTAGCTTGTTGGTTAATAGATGATCATGGTTTCCTGATCATGAACATTGAGATGTTACTAACAACAAGATCATATCATTAGGATAATGGTGTGATGGACATACTCCTATAGTTAAGCATAGCATAAGATCAAGTAATTTCAATAGTTCGTTTGCTATAAGCTTTCAGATACATAGTAACCTAAATCCTTCGACCATGAGATCATGTTAATCACCATCACCGGATGGATGCTTTGATGACATCAAACACCACTTCATAACTGGGTGGTTATAAAGGTGGCATTGAGTATTAGGAAAGTATGTGTTGAGGCACATGGATCAAGAGTGGGATTTGTACATCCATAGATATACTTCGGGCCCTCTCGGTGGAATTTCATCCAATTAGCTTGCAAGCATGTGACTGGCTTACAAGGGATCACATATCACAGGAACGATTAAAGAGTCCTTATCGGTAACGAGGTTGAACTAGGTATGCAGAGATACCGATGATCAAACCTCAGATAAGTAAAGTATCGCGAGACAAAGGAAAATTGGTATCGTATGTAAATGGTTCATTCGATCACGAATTAATCGTAGAAATATGTGGGAGCCATATAAATTTCCAGATTCCTCTATTGGTTATTGATCGGAGAAGAGTCTCGATCATGTCTTCATAATTCACGAACCATAGGGAGACACACTTAAGGATTCGATGTTGTTTAGTAGATATGGAAAGTGAATAAAAGACCGAATGTTGTTTGGAGTCTCGTATTGGAACCAGGACATCACGAGGAATCCGTAATGGTCAGGCTAATAAGATTCATATAAGGAAAGTCCAATTCCAGAGTTCGGGAATGGTTTCGGTGTTTCCACCGGAATTTTCAAGAACGGTCTAGAAGGTCCACCAATCCGAGTGGGAAGGGTACAATGATGCTTCATGAAAATATGGAATGGTTGCATCATGTCCTAGGTCACTTGGCTGGGCAATGGGAAGAGGTAAATCAAACTCTAGTTTGAAAGTCAAATACCAATTTGAAAAAGTCAAATCCCAACATGGTTGCCTAGTGGAGGGAGGAAAGGAATCCCACCTAGGGGAGGATTCCTTCCTCCCCTTGTCGTCGGCCACAAGGAGGAGTTGGGGGAGGACTCCCCTCCCCCAAACTGCCTCTCCCTCTCATAAATAGAGGGGAGGGGCGCCCCCTTCCCCTCCCACAAGAAACCCTAGATTGGCCGCAGCCCTCTCAAGTTGCCGTCGATTTAGAGCCCTCTAAAGTAGTCGCCGCCTAGCCCTCTACTAGCCACCGGCCACCACCTCTAAACCTCGGCCCTCTAAACCCTAGATCATCGAGGCCCTCTTCTACTCCACCATACCCGCTCCGGCTTAGGTGAATCCCTACGGGATTTCCCCTCTACTTCCACCACCACGCTGTCGTGTTGCTGGAATCGCAAGGAGAGATCTACAACCTTCGTTGCCTACTGGAACAAGGGAGAGGAAGGTCTTCATCGAGTATCGAACATGTGACCAACTGCGGGAGCGCTGCCGGAACACGACGCTGGAAGGATCGTCTACGCGATCTTGATATCGGTAAGTGAACGACTACATCACTCACGAGAATCCGATCTCGTTAATCGCTTTGGAATTTTCAAGGGTTAGTACTCTATCAACTCGTTGCACCGATCTAGTAGATTAGATCTTGGCTTGTGTGTGTTCATGCGATAGAATTTTTTTGTTTTCCATACTATGAACCCCTACAGTATCATGAGAAGAACTGACGGAGGCAGCGTCATACTCCTCGATAGTGCCTGGGACTTCGCCATATCCCTCAGATATAGTGGCACTATCCGGTAGGTCCCCAGCCTCAGGGAGCGGAGGTAAACAGAACAGATGGTCATGGCCCTATTAAGAAAAGGGTAAATTGCAAAGTCAAAAAAGAGAGTCCAAGGAAACTACAAAGAAAGGGCGGTAGCAGTAAATGGATGTACAAGTTAGGGAAGTTTTACCTCAGGCGCAAGATGCTTATTGATAGAAGGTTTAACTCGACAATCAACGGGAATGGGGCTTTTCTTCGTAAACTTCGTGAAGGAGCGCACCCTCTTCTCCAGGATTTTCAGCGTCAGATCCTCGGGTGTAATCCTCATTGGATATTTTCTACCGGCATAGGTATACATGCCAGCCAACCAAGCTTGGATAGGTTGAACACGAATCCGAAGAAAATATGTCAAGATTTGAATACCTGGCAATCCTCCACTATGCAGCTCCTCGATTCTGTCCAGTAGTGGCTCAATCTCTTTCATTTCTTTGAGAGAAGGGAGCTCATTCCAGTACGCGAGCCTCCGGCAGGGTTTCGTCGGGTCAAAAGGGGCTAACCCGAAATTTTCACCCTCGACCTGTTGGTCCTTGATATAGAACCACTTTGTTTTCTAGCCTTGGATAGAATCCGCAGCTTCCATGTTAAAGTATTCCACATCCGAGCGCACTGAGATTATTGCGCCACCGACATCATGGATGAAAAAATCGGTGGAGTTACGACAAAAAAAGAAATGCTTCCACATGCCCCAATGGGGATGGACCCTAAGAAAGCACTCGCACAAGGCGATGAAAATAGTGATGTAGTGAATAGAGTTTGGCGTAAGCCGATGGAGCTGTACGCCATAGACAAAAGAAGCCCGTGGAGAAATTCGTGGGCACGGAGAGAGAGACCATGGAAGAGGAATGAAAGGAACATTACCCTCCATCCCGCCTCCAGCATTGGTGTGCCCTCATCGCCGGGCAGCTTGCAGGAGCCTTCCTCCAATAGGTAGTAGCCGCGGGCCTCAGGCAGCTCGCGCAGGGTGCACTTCGATGGCATCCACCCCACAACCCGTGTCTTCCTCATGGTGGAATCGACAGCAGACGATGCTCCCTTAGACCAGCCCATGGTGGCTCATGGATACAACAGCACGAAAGGGAAAAGTGAGATTGGAAGAGCGCAAGAACAGGGAGGAGCTCTGAGCGGTGGAGCAAAGGAAGAAGATGATGGCAAAGGAGGGGAAAAGCAGTAAATCCCAAATTCCCCATTTTCAAGCATAACATAAGCATAAGTTTTGAGCCTACACTCAGATCCAAGAATTCAACTATAGCCTTGGGGGCTACTCCCATCAGGAGTGCTATCGTGCACCCGATAGATAGTTACAAATCAATCCTATGAGTATTACAAATCAACCCGATAAAACACTAAAAACAAGTCGATAACTTCAGCTATTCTAACAACCAAACAAGGCAGTCGATAAAATACTTTCAGACCGTGTCTTCCATGATAACATATCTAAATGTCGTGTCCACGAAATTAAGACAAGACCCCGGGGTTGATCCCGGCGTGGATTGGCAACCGCACACGAAGGCGCTCTGCCAATATTTATCTGTATCTACGATATGATGAAAAGTACCGATGGACGCATCGTGTACCTAAAATATAAGCACTCGGATTCAGCATTCGATAAGACCTTCGTGGCCCGAACTAAATTATGCTAGCAGATACCGAATTCAAGCCTGGGACTTTAGTTTAACATAGATTCATGTTGTTTTTGCCCAAGAGCAATTAACTGATTCCCGATCTGTCGGATGTATTGGACTCTTTGTACCAAATCCCTACAAACCGTAAAAAGAAACTTCTGCTTATAGCAAAAACTTTGGCCGAAATGGCCAAAATAGAATTTTGAGACTCGACCCAAATCTGCGATTCAGATAGAGTCTCAGGGACTACTAACATGGGTATGAATAATAGGGTCCCTATGATTAGTCACCCTAGGCGCGCAAAATCTTATAGCCCACGAAGGCCCAACGAATTCTAAGAAGCACCCAATGGAATAAATACTAATCTTGACCGGAAAGTAATATCCAGGAACCGACATAGAGTTTGTATTAACTTGTCACCTCTCCGACTACGGATCCAGGGCCCAACATCTCATATAAAGGCTGGGAGGACACGACAGAGAGGGCACCTTAGTTTTCTAGCAATCCGCTGTGAGTGAGATGCAACTAGCGAACCGGCGACTTTGTAACCAAGCTTTCTCAATAATCAGACTACATCGACTTCCTTGTTTGCCTGATCAGACGATGAAATCCCCAATGCTTTCTTTTCCACAAAACCCTAAGTCCATAACAATGGGCATTGCCGAGGTTACTCCTTGTCACCTGGAGTTTAATCTTTTTTGCAGGTTATCCTTATGGCGCCACATTGGATTCAACTCTAGGCTTTCCTCCTCCTAGAACATCAATGAGAGATTATGGTTTCTAGATGCAATCTTCTGGTGATGGTCGTATAGGATATCTTTTGCCAGGTTTAGTAGCGGCATACTAGTAGATTAAGGGCGTGTTCGGATGTCTCCTGACTTCTCCAAATCCTTTGATCCAGCTTCTCAGTATCGACTCTAGGGTCTCGGTGGAGCTAAAAACATCTGGGAGAGATCCTCCTATTCCTGGCATAGTTGGCCCCACCAGATTCCACGCAATGATTCTTCTACATCCATCCTCTTGTCACCTACTCCCGAGCACACGGCTTGGTGCTGACGGACACGACCTCAGGCGGGGATGGTTCTCTCTCGACCCGTGCATGCTAACCGAATAAAAAATGAAATGGTATATTCACTTGGTGGTGGAATTTTGGCATAAATTGATACTGCTCCGTGCTTTTCAGATTCGCGGATCGGCAAAACCCCTGCTCCACATTTTTACATATTTTTTTCCAGCTTCCCGGATCTAGGTCCGGGGGGTAGTCTGTTTGGCACCACTCCACGCTGGAGTTTTGGGAAGCTGGAAGATGGAGGCCTTCCGAACACACCCTAAGAGATGTCTAGGCGGTGTATGCTCATGCTTCTAGGATTACTTGTTATCTTCAAATGATTGGTATTTCTATCAACCTTGAAATAATGTTGAATCAATAACTTTGTAATGAAGGGATGTGTGCATTCAAGGATGCAGAGACCGAGTACCCCATTTCGAAATAAAAAACCGGGGATGGGTGCGGAAGGAGGTGTTACAGAATAAATACATTAGCTCTAAAGCTATCTCTCAAGACCAATTGAAACCCGAGGCCTCCCATCTCTAGGCCGGTCTTAATGAAAGTGAAGCAGTTATTTTTTAGATTTGGGACGTTCACCATTACAAATGGATCTGAAGTATGTTCTCGAGAGGATATCTGATTGGGAAATACCTAGTTGATCTCTCAAAATCCTATACTTTATAATAGGGATTTATATTAATGTGTCCTTAGTTCATTAGTTGTACTCAGTTTTCCCCAGCCGCTTAACTTTTCCTAACTTTTCCCCTCTCTATATTATGAAACCCTCGCAGGCACTCAGACAGAGGGATGCCGTCAGGTCAAAGGCTTGATCATTACATGCTAACTGGTGGGACCGCATTGGGGAGGGTCGTGCGTTGAGCATTACATTACGTGGCCTCGACTATTACATGCTGACGGGTGGGCTGTGTTGGGATAGGTCCTGCATACGTGGTGAAGGATGGGGACGCATTGGGATGGGTCTTGCATACTGGTAAAGGGTGGGGCTGCATGGAGATGATACCTTTGATCCGGATTACGGATGTAGTATAGTTATTTTTACCTAGTAGACCTAGGTTTATCGAATCCTCGGGAAGCAGAAAGCAAAGTGAAGTTACTTAAACGCACCTTCGAGAGTTTTAGAAATTCCTTTGTGTTTTCACCGGACCAAGAGTTTGCGATCTTTTTGTTGTTGTTGACGATGGAGAGAGAGGGCCTAGGGCTTTCGGTTTCACCAGTAGTTGTGCAAAACATCTGATGGGAATAAAATATAATAATAAAGTATGCATGTAATTGTTAGAGCAAGATAATTATATGTGGGCAGTGCATTCATAATTGTTATTGCCTCCGCAACCTCTTATAGCAATAACCTACTAGTCTCATCCATGGAAGAAAGAGAACTAATGATATGCATAGTGATTTCACCGTTAATCCCAAGCAAATCCCTCACATATAGCCGTACTACCCCTTCTGTCACTAGGGTTCCCAACCTGCAGATTAGTCATCACTCACACTCCCTATACCTGGATCAATCCTCGGGGTCTTGGGTACCTGAGAAGTCCTTAGATTAAGGCAAGAGAGGGTACAATAATCATCATGTCGTACAAACTAATACATGATCCCATCTATGATAAATAACATGCACAAAAAGCTATATGGCTAGGCCGAAGCCCTTAGCCCAAGGAGAATTACTCACACATATAGATGAAATCAACAATCATAAACATTGTAATAGAGATCATAAGATTGATAGCAAATAGTCTTACAATGTCGCCAATTGGAGAAGATATCTACTACTACAAGTCGTGTAATATGGCTATGGTGGTGGAGAAGGGTTTGGATATTAGATCTAGATCTATTCCTTCGGCCTGGTGGCTTCTGGTGGCAGGGAGAGTTGTGGTTGAAAGGAGAGAGATCGAGCGCCCTTTTGTCATCTCCTGAAGCTTCTTTATATAGGGGTCCCTTCACGAAAGTTGTTCTGTTTGACCTAATGGAGTCGATGGCAACCATACGGTCGGAACTATATGGACCGAATTTTATTCCCGATGTATAGTTGATCGTTAAGCCTTTTGGATCCATTTCACTGCTCCTGGTTTCTTTTACGTGTTGTAAATCTCGTATCTTTGACTTTAGTGTTGTGATTCCCATCATTATATGTCATTATCTGCGAAGGGAAAAATAGCAAGAAAGGATTGCATACCCCTTTGATTATTAGGCATTAGTCGCAGGGTTTAGAGAGATATTTCATCAATAGTATGAATAATATCCAGTTGAAATGTGAGTGTGGATGTATATATTTCACAGCCATCAACCTCCCCAAGCTTAAACTTGATCGTCCTCGAGCAAGAAAACCAAAATAAAAAAGGAAATCAACATTTAAACTGAAATAATGAGATGATTATCTTACTCATGATTGGTAGTCTCATGTTTCCTCCACTTTATTAATCTAAAAAACTTCAGCATAGATAGAGTAATGGCAAGCATATCATACGGGTTTTATGAATCCTTATATCACAGCAAAATTATTGTTAGCATTGATGATTCAAATGAGTAAACTTTATTCCATGTCATGTAATCAACTCATAAGCTTGCCTTTGAACAATAAAGTATAATTATGTAAAATTGAGAATGTGAGAGTTCGTCATGAAAAGCGTATACACTAAAGTATCTAAGATCTCCCACATCAATAAATCAAGACTTTTCAAGCTCTATTTTTCATATCCACTGTCCTTCAAGAATTTCAGTTCTTAAGTAATTGAGAGCATGCCAAAAAAATCATTAGTTTATCAGGCTGTGATGGACAATCGTGGCATCACTAAGGTTTTTATTCCTTTTGCATAACGATACTCATATCAGCCAGAGGAGTGATCCCATCATGTTTACAACTACCTGAGAGTGCCAAGAATCTTACCCATTATAGCATTGCTGCTATAAATGTTTAATCAACTCATAGCCTAAATCAAGGAGTTTCCTACATAAAGATCGTTTGTAGGCTAGCGGGGTTATTGGCATCCCATGAAGTTTGACACGCATAAAGCTATATCATTCTTATGATTCACAAGTAAAACTTTGGCATGCTCACAAAAACCGCTAAACATTAATGCAATTGAACAATTCCTTTCAAATAGAGCTATCAAATCAATCATTATTTTCTGTGGTGTTGAGTGTCTCTAGGAATAAGCTTTCAAGACTACACACTACAACACCCAAGCCTTCAATTGTGAGACTTTTTCTTATTTCAATTATTTAGCAAATTTTTAGGCAAGAGTTGGTTAACTACAAGAGATGGAACAAAACATACTCAACTAAATACCCATGCAAACAAAATTTTACTAGAATATAGAGACTCACTCTACCGATATAAGATCTTAACATTTACTACTAACTAGAATGGGTTTATCAAACTTCAAAAGTGGGGAGTCATAAGGCATACCTATCATGTTTGGTTCCACTTCTCTCTCGAAGTCAGTCACTCTCCTGCAAATACATGAGAACCTCAAGGCGAAAATAAAAGAAAAGAAAGAGGGAAATAAAGATAAATGGAGAAATATTTTTGTGATTTTTGACAAGAGGAATTTAAAGATAAAATTGGCGGCAAAGCTCGGCTTGAAAATCTCGAAAACACAATAAAATAACTAAAGGTGAAGTGTCGGGGAAACCAACACGAGTGCTTATAAACTCAAATAAAAGCATAACCTCGAAAATAAATAAAGCAAATGAACACAAAATAATAAAAAATAGATAGAAAACCTCCCCAAGCTTAGGATTTTGCAAGCCCTTCAAATCATTGAGGTGGGGAAAAACGTTGTAACTCCAGTCCACAAATTGAGTTGATAAGTTACTTGTTGTTTCTCGGAGGCTCAAGGCGAGATTATGCATCCCCTCCACAGTTGGTTTGACGACAAAAATTAGGGTTTCTAGGGTTTCTTTCCTGGCGGCTGGAACTATACGGCTGGAACTATACGGCCAGACCAAAATGGTCCCGCCGTATATTAGATCATTAAACCTTCTGTATCTAGAGAAGAAACATTGTCGATGGCTCAAATAACTATACGACTGAAACTATAGAACTGGAATTTTTATTCTCGTCGTATAGTTGGTCGTTAAAGGTAATGTATACATCAAAAAATTCTATTTATTCAAGAATTACTTTTTAGTCTGAAACTTAGAGAAACTCATGTTTTGACAGAAAAATGATAGACTAAATTGTCGACCAACATTAGCATGTATAAAATAGGAATTTTTAGTACCACAGAATCTCTCCTTCTCACTGGAGTTTTCTAGCACTCTTTATTCGGCATAAAACTTAAACTAAAATTTAAAAAAATTACTCAAACCTTTATTTCACATGCAGCGCTCTTTTATGGTCAATAGCTTGACCTTGATGTTGCTCACTTAGGCCAGATGAGTGGAACACCCACTCCAAAATAGTTGGCCTTCAAAGTGATGGCCTCCTTCTCATATTGCTTGGCTTTCTTTTTCCTGGGAAAATGAATAACAAAATGATCCCGCGAAGGCTTGGAGCTTCACGTTCCCTTCATGCAGATTAATCAAAGCCTTAATAGTTTTTAAGAAAGGGCGACCTAATATGATAGGAGGAGTAGCATCTTCAGGCATGTCAACAATAACAAAATCAATAAGAGCAGGACAACCTTTAATGTATATTAAGGTATTCTCTTTAATTCCTACTACTTGTTTGTAGGTAGAATCTGCTAGATGCAATTTTAACTCAGTGATTTCAAAAGATCCAAGATTTATCATATTAAAAAGACTCTTTGGAATTTTTGAAACACTTGCACCTAAATCACAAAGTGCAGCTATTTCATTAGTCCCAATTTTAATCTTAATAGTAGGCTCAAATATATCATCGGGCTTACCAGGTAATTTTCAGCATTTTTCTTATATTCTTCCTCAAGCTCATGTACCTTTATTGCTATATGATTAACAAAGTGTTGATACATGGCTTCCTCATTTTCTTTACTTACTGGAATCTTGATATTGATCCTTTTCAAGATCTTCAACTGTGTAATTAATTTGGTGAAGGAGCATTGCTATAGTCAAGTTCTTCAGACTCCTCCCTCTGGAATCTTATCATCTTGAGGTCTTCTACTAGATTGGGCTCAGCTTTACCTGCAAATTTAGCTAGAATGAGAGTTTGACTCTCGGTTATCTTACCTAGCTGTGCCTCAACAATCCTTGTTCTTTCTTGGAGGGCCTACAAATCATTCCTTAAACTAACAACTTGGTTAGATAAATTACCAAGCATAGCATCATGGTTCTCCATTATTTTAACTAGGATATTATTTTGCTCATTTGTGAGTCCATAAAAGATTTTAGAGTTTCTTGGAGACTACCATTACTTGATGCCATATTATTATTCGAGTTATCTGCAGGACTAGAATAGTGTTTCTGAAAATTTGGATTACAATTCTTCTTCCAAGAAGGATTGCAATCATTACCAGCTATGAAGTCTATTTCTTCAATAGTTGGTTCGGGAGTAGCTCTTACCTGGGTTTCCTTACCTTTGAAGGATAATATGATATCATCCAACTTAGCATTGAGTTCTTCATTTTCTTGAGGTGTGATGGAGTTCACCTTCTTCGTGTTTGATCTTTCCATATGCCATTGAGCATGGTTGTCTTGCATATTGTCTAGCTGCTGCTTTGCTTCGGTAATTTATTTACAAATAAATATTCCTCTAGCTGCAGTATCAAGCATAGACTTAGACATAGGGTTAAGATTATTATAAAATAAATGGAGAATTAACCAATTTTTTATCCCATGACTGGGACAGTTTCTCATGCATTCTTTTATTCTGTCCCATGCAAGCGCTGGTGGCTCACGCTCTTCCTGTATAAAACCAGTAATATTAGATCTTAGTTGCATAGTCTTTGTAGGTGTTAAGAATTTATTCATAAATAAAGAAGTACATTCCAACCATGATGAAATAGTATTTCTAGGCAAAGATAGCAACCATTCTTTTGCTCTTCCTCTAAGAGAGAAAGGAAATAAGCGCAACTTGACCGCTTCAGGTCAACATTTTTAATGCGCATCATATCACATATTTCAGTAAAAGTATTTCAGTGCATACTTACATCTTCAACTGCATAGCCTCCAAATTGATTTTGTTGAACCAAACTTAAATAGTGGGGCTTAATTTCATAATCTTCAGCAGTAATTGCTGGCTGAGTAATAGGAGTACGCAAATAATCATTGTTGTGAGTTGCAAACTCCCCATGCTTCTTTTCAGCCATATTTCCTATTTTTTTGGATTTTCTTAAACAAATACTAATGATGGTAAAAACAAGAATTAAAATATTAACTAATTTTTTTGGTTTTACAAATAAAGACTAAAAGCAAACTAACAAAACTAAAAACAAGAATTAAGACTAGCAAGGTTCCTACTAACCTCACCAGGGTAGCTATTGCTTCCCCGACAACGGCGCCAGGAAAATGGTTGATACCTTCGATCCGGATTATGGATGTAGTATAGTTACTTTTCCCTAGTAGACCTAGGTTTATCGTATCCTCGGGAAGCAGAAAGCAAAGTGAAGTTACTTAAACGTACCTTTGAGAGTTTTAGAATTCCTTTTGTGTTTTAACTAGACCATGATTTTGCGATCTTTTTGTTGTTGTTGACGATGGAGAGAGAGGGGGCCTAGGGCTCTCTATTTCACCGGTAGCTGTGCAAAACATCTGATGGAAATAAAATATAATAATAAAGTATGCATGTAATTATTAGAGCAACATAGTTATATGTGGTCAGTGCATCTATAATTGTTATTGCCTCTGCAACCTCTTATAGAAATAACCTACTAGTCTCATCCATGGAAGAAAGAGAACTAATGATATGCATAGTGATGTCACCGTTAATCCCAAGCAAACCTCTCACATACAACCGTACTACCCCTTCTGTCACTAGGGTTCCCAACCTGCAAATAAGTCATCACTCACACTCCCTATACCTGGATCAATCCTTGGGATGTTGGGTACCTGAAAAATCCTTAGATTGAGGCAAAAGAGGGTACAATAATCATCATGTCATACAACCTAATACATGATCCCATCTATGATACATAACATGCACAAAAATCTACATGGCTAGGCCGAAGCCCTTAGCCCAAGGATTATTACCCACACATAGAGATGAAATCAACAATCATAAACATTGTAATAGAGATCATAAGATTGATAGAAAGTAGTCTTGCAATGTCGCCAATTGGAGAAGAGATCTACTATTACAAGTTGTGGAATATGGCTATGGTGGTGGAGAAGGGTTTGGAGATTATATCTAGATCTATTTCTCCGGCGTGGTGGCTTCTGGTGGCAGGGAGAGTTGTTGTTGAAAGGAGAGAGATCGAGTGCCCTTTTCTCGTCGTCTGAAGCCTCTTTATATAGGGGTCCCTTCACGAAAGTTATTCTGTTTGACCTAATAGAATCGATGGCAACTGTACGGCCGGAACTATACGGCTGGAATTTTATTCCCGTTGTATAGTTGGTCGTTAAGCCTTCTGGATCCACTTCACTGCTCCTGGTTTATTTTATGTGTTGGAAATCTCGTATCTTTGAATTTAAGGTTGTGATTCCCATCATTATACGTCATTATCTGCGCAGGGAAAATAATCAAGAAAGCATTGCATACCCCTTTGATCATTAGGCATTAGTGGCAGGGTTAGAGAGATATTTCAACAAAGTATGAATAATATCCAGTTTAAATGTGAGTGTGGGATGGTTATATTTCACATCCATTAGGAGACACGTCGGACCGGCCATTCTCGCTCACCTAAAGCGTTCGATTACCATCGAGTCTAGAACAGCTCCCACACCGCCCCTCCGCTGCCTCACCGCCGTTCCCTCCTACCTTATGTCGTCCTCGGCACCAGAGCCAACCCCTCCCGCTAGCCGTGGATCCCACTCGACCACCAGATCTGCTCCCGTCCCCGCTAGATCTACCCCTTTCGCGAAATAGTAGGCAATGCCAGCTGGTGTACCGGCCATCCCCATCGATCACAGAGAAGATTGGGTGGAATCGGAGGGATATAATGCATGGAATCGATCTAGGTAAGCATTGTTTCCCTTTGTGGATTGATTCTAGGCAGTATTTGAGTGCAAATTGCTGGTGCTCAACTGACTGCCTTGCTTTTCGAATAGGATTCATCCAACACTGGCATTTTGGCTGGCGGTTAAATTGGATACTAGTGTAATTCGTGGTTGTGAACAATATCCCTCTGGATTTTACTTTCCAGCGGTGGCTGCAACCTCCATAGTTCTCAAAGATTTGAAAGATAAAATCTATTCTAAATTCCCCTAGAGTAGTGGCGAGTCAGATGATTTGCAATATTTCAACATTAGCGAGCAAAGATTGCTCCCACTAACTAGCGAAGATGATCTGGTAATGTTTTTCTCTTTGAATGCTGCCAAACGTTTTGGTCGAATTCGTCTCCATGTGCAACCTAAAGTTGAGCACACGGGAAAGAGGGTTAAATCATCATCTGGTGGTCATGCATCATCAGGTGGCTAGGCATCATGTGTCTCTATTGTCTCTGCTAATAGTGTGCGCCCTGGTGCTCCTTGTAGGTCCACAACAGTACCATCTGTTCACACTGTGAGTGTAAGCCAAATCACTCATGTGGCCGATGTGGAGGACGAAGCAGAGCCTGACTAGGGATCGCCTCCACTAGATGATGAGGATGAGTTGATGTTTCCTGAATTGGTAGATAGATAAAGTAAACATGCACTAGAGGATAAATACATGGAGAAAATTGCCCACAGTGCCAGATTTGATGACACTGATGACGAAGAGAACAAGGAGAACAATGACATCCTTGTTTTAGCCGAGTACGATGGTGAGGACTTTCCAGTAATTGAGCGGGATAGGGACGATCCTAAGATTTCAGAAGGCACCATATTTGAAACAACGCGGGACTGTCTTAATGCCCTTACTACATATTGCATTTGCACCAATAATGATTATGATGTTATTAAGAGTGAGTCATCAAGGTTCACAGTGAAGTTCCCAGACAAGAGGTGTAGGTGGAGGATGCATGCATCCACTATGCTCAGGAGAAGTTTGGTTCAGGTATTACAACCAGTTGTGTATTTTAGATCATTGTGTAGAGTTTTTTAGCTGTACCTGACATTTTCATTATGTTTCAGATAAAAATTAACCGGTTCGAACATTTTTGTCCACCTCAAGGGGGACAGCCAAAGGACAAAACAAAACTAGCAAAGACTAGGTGGTTGGAAGATGCAATCATGGATTGGATGAGAGCGAACCCATCACTTGGTGCAACAATGCTCATAAAAGAACTTTATAAAAAGTTCAATATTACAGTACCTTACATGAGGATGTTCTATGCAAAGGAAATGGCTCTTGAGAGGATCAATGGTCCATGGAATGAAAGTTTTCAGTTGCTTTACAGCTTCAAAGCTGAAGTGGAGATGGCTAGTCCAGGTAGTGTTGTACAGATAAACAGGCATAAAGTTCAGTACAAAATAAAAGGGAAGACAATGGAGAAGGAGTGCTTTAGAAGGGTTTTTGTTTCTTTCAAATCTTGCTGGCAAGGGTTTCTGGATGGTTACATGCCTTATTTGGTCGTGGATGCAATAGCTCTTCATGGCAGTTTTAAAGGACATCCGGTAGTTGCTACTGCAGTTTATGACCACAATTGGATGTTCCCTATTGCTTATGGAGTTTTGGAGATTGAGTCATAGGAAAAAATTGGACATGGTTTTTGGAGAATTTGCGCGACCTTATAGGTCATCCACTAGGACTTACTATCCACACGAACGCTTGCAAAGGTTTGGAGAAAGTTGTAGAAGCAGTATTTCCCAGAGTGGAGCATACGGAATGTATGTGACACTTAGTGCAGAATTTTACAAAGAAATTAAAGGGTAAAGTTTATACTGACAACCTATGGCCAGCTTCATACACATACAGTTTGAGGACGCATATGTATCATTTGGAAGGGTTGTATAAACAAAAACCTGCGATGAAAGAGTACTTGGATGCACATCATGGAATGGTGTGGTCAAGAAGCCGATTCAATGAAATTTGCAAGGTAGACTATGTAACAAGTAACCTCGCAGAGAGTTTCAATGCAAATGTTAAGTCATTGAAAGGGCTTATGTTGTGGCAAATATTTGATAACATTAGACAAATGATCATGATAAAGATCGATTTGCGTCAAAGAATTGCATCAACAGTATATGTTGGCCATCTCATCCTCCCATATTTGATTAAGGCTTTGCATGCTAGGGCAAAAAAATTGAATATGAAATGCATTAGAAGAAGAATGGATGTTGAGGTAACGTACACTGATAATAAAGATAGGCAATGGAGGTATCCAGTGAGTTTGGTTGATAGGAAATGCCATTGCAGGTGATACGCCCAATTTGCATCACCATTCTATATCATAATTTACCTCTATTCATTGATATTTGTCTTATTATGAGGTATTACTTATGGGTTTTCATTTGTTTATGCATGTTGGATGATTCTTGGAGGATGGACTGCCGGAGTCTGGATTCTGATGGAAAAGAAAGCGTTTCGGTGTAATTTCACGAAGATCAGAAAAATACCAGAAAAATATGGAAATATATTATTTTACCTAAGGATGAAGGAAGCCAGAAGGAGGAGCGAAGGGGGCCCACACACCACCCTAGGCGCGGGCCCACCTGAGGCCGTGCCTAGGGCAGGTGTGGCCCACCTACCCGGCCTCCAACTCTCCCCCTTCGCCTATAATTTCCCTACGGAACCTTAAGCCTCGGGGAGCGACCACAGATAGATTTCTGCCGCCTCTAGGGGGCCGAAAACACCGAGAGAGAAAGATCTCTCCGGCAGACAGATTTTTGCCGGGGGAATTCCTTCCCGGAGAGGGGAGACCGTCGCCATCAACACCATCATCAAGCTAGGCTTCATCGGGATCATCATCATCATCCACACCATCATCTCCACCAGCACCATCATCACCACTCTGTCTCGTTGTAACAATTGTGTTGGATATTGCTTTAGTTCTTAGGGGAAATTTTCGTGGTGTTGATTACTATTGTAGTTGATGCTTGTGAGTGGAACCATTGGGTTATTGTTTATCTTTAGATTGTTATACATTATCATATCATCTTTGATCTTGATCGATATAATGTCTTGTGAGTAGTTTGTTTAGTTCTTGAGGACATGGGAGAAGTCATGTTGTTAGTAGTGAATCTGTGATGAGTTATTATTCAATGGTTTAGTATTTAAGTTGTGGTGCTATTCTTCTAGTGGTGTCATGTGAACGTCGACTACATGACACTTCACCATTTATGGGCCTAGGGGGATGCATTGTGTATTTGGCTACTAATTGTGGGGTTGCCGGAGTGATAGAAACCTAAATCCCCGTTAGGACACCTTTGCACAAGGGAGTGTAGGATCTCAGAGTTTAAGGCTGTGGTTAGATTTATATCTTAATTACTTTCCTGTAGTTACGTATGTTTGCAGGGGGTTTAACCACAAGTATGTATTAGTCCTAGGAAGGGCGGTATGTTAGCACAGGTTCACCCACACAACACTTACAAACACGATAGAAGAGTTGTAGAGGTCCCAACCTAATAAGGTAGATATCCCTGTGTTTACAATGCTAGTCCCTGGATCAATAGCTAGAATCCACAGTTTAAGATGTAATATCAAGAAACAAAGGTCATAATACAACTTTATAACCAGGAATAAAATAATTCATTACATCTTACATAGCTCATTTGGCTATCTCATTGCAATGCAGCAGAAATAACTATATAGCATGGAGTCCTTCATCTTCAAAGTTCCATAGGCAATAATGTTGGTTGTATACTTGTAATCCTATTCAACACACTTCACTAACATCAAACAAACCTGCAACATAATAAGTTACAACCACAAGGGTCAATACATTTGAATTGTTTTGGCAAGCGATACTATGGTAGAATAGTGGTATCTATCATCTATATGCATTTGGCTAAGTGGAGCTTAGGCTTGCTTTTCTCAAAATAAGGTTTTCCTTATAAGTTGAAAAACACTAAGTTTTTGTTTGTCAAAATCACCCAAGGAACAACCAATGGAATTGGTTAACCTTTTGCCTTGTTCAACCACAAGCTTTTAACTTAGAAATTGGGATGAGGATATCCTTGATAGCTTCCATGTCTTGATGCTCAAATTGTCCATTGTCGGGGACACGGCTAAGTACTTAGATTTTACTCTCTCGAGAGGTGGTGCACTTTCCCCACAAGACTCGACATGCATCGAGACAAGATCTTTCAGAAGCCTTCCCTTAGACCAAATGGACGCGTTCCAAACCTATCACCCCCTACCACCTTCTGTCCATCTGGCTAGTTATTACAACCTATCTGATCCAGGCAGGGCCCATAATGCCATGTGGCTGCACTTGAAGCTTCTCAACATTTGACATCTCAAATCTCTTTGTTCCTGGGTGGCTTTCCACAAGTGTGGTACCAAGTTTTCTCCAGTATACTGGACTTGTGATACACAAGTTTTCTCCAATATACTAGACTTGTGTCTCAACACAAACCTTTCATTCCATTCCACCCAGGTGATTCATTCACATAGTTGTTTTATTAAACAAAACACAAGTCATAGACTTAGAAATATTTCATAGCATGAATATAATCCACCCTTGTTTTCTACTAGCTAGGCTAAGCATAATAGTAGCAAGAATCTTAACTTAGGGAAAATTCTACTAAGCCATCATCTACTAGGATTTCCCAAGGCATAGCATCCTTAGTAAAAATTCCATGCAAGTCCTACTCAAGATATCACTAATGCATAGTGAAAATAATAGGACAAAATGTATGAAGCACCACTTGCCTTTTTAGTAGAGAAACTAGATTCACTCCTTGATCTTGCAATGGTCACACTCTTCAAAGTTCACTACAATTCAATCAAGCAAGCACATATTCAAACAATTCATCACATAAAACAATAAAAGCAAAACAATGCATGAAAGCATCCAAGAGATTGTTTTATTTGGAAAAGTGGTTTCTAATAGGCTATAAACATTTTAAAACACCTATTGGTCATTTATAAAAGTGGCAAAACCATTTAAAATCAAGTTAGTGAAAATGGCCATTTAAATCATTTTTGTTTTGCTAGCAATGATTTTAAATCAAAGTAATATTTGTAGAGTTAGCCAATTATGTTGTTAAACACAATGTTAGTGTTTATGGTCAAAGTGTTTAAAACAAATCCATTTATAAAAGGTTTCACTCAAAAACCATTTCCAAATCAAAGCAACATTTTATTTTACTAAAAATTCCTTTAATCAAAGTAATAATTTTCTAGGGTTAATAAAATACATTTTTAAATCCAAAACTTAGTGTTTAGGGTCAGAGAGTTTAAATCAAACCATTTGCAAAAGGTTTACTCAAAAATTATTTTTATAACATAATCAACAATTTTTGTTTTACTAGAAATGATTTTATTCAAGGAATAATTCCTTAGTGTCACAAAATATACTTTTATATCCAAAAGTTGTTTTTTATGGTCAGTAGGTTCAAAAAAATCATTTTCAAAATATTTTACCCAAAAATCATTTTTAGAATAATTTTTATACTCAAAATATCACTAAACATGTTTCTGCAAAAACAACTAATTTGCCAGAAGAAAAACACTAAACTAAGGGTATGGCTACAAAGGTTTCTTTTTCCTGATTCTAATGATATAATATTTGCAAATTTTGGACGTGTGGATCAAAAGTTATGAATTTTTCAAATCCAAACACTAAATAGAAATGTTTCTGTTTTTAAAACGAAGTCTGGGCCACGTGTCTTAATATTATTGGACGATACCGGTTCGTATGGATCGACTGATGCGGTGCGTTGGATCTAACTTAAATCGCATGTCACACAACACACGATACCCCTTCATTTAAAATCTAATCCTAACCATTCGAACTGCATCTGATGATCCAGAGCGTGCTGACCACAGATGGGCGGCGCGACTCGACGGTGAGCGGTGGCGGCGCTCGGGCAAAGGTGCTCCGGCGAAACCAGGAAGCACGGGAGAGGGAGGAGGAGCTTATAGTGTTCGCAGTGACGTGGGGATGCTCAACGTTGTTGTCGCAGGTCGAGGGGCGCACGAGGTTGGGCTGAATCGCTCGTCGGATATGCTACTGACGACGGTGAGCTCGGGCGTCGTCGTTGGCGAAGTTACGGACAATGCTAAGGAAAAGAGAAGAGTGCATCAGACGCGCGCGAGAGAGTCGAGAAAGATCGTGTCAACCAGAGAGGAGGGGGTGGTCAGGGATTACCGTGAGGAGTCGCCGGAGTGGAAGCAGTAGGCGGCGACATTCAGTCGAAGATGAAAGTGAGGTTGCAGGGCATGCACGGGCGAACTGAGGCTATCGGCAGGTGCGTGAGATGACGGGGAGCATGCTAGTGGAAACCAGGGGCAGTGGGGGTGGTTGTGCTCGCCGGAATCGACGTTGAGGTTTGCCGGAGGCAGTGGCGTTGCGTGGAGCAATTCGTGCAGCCTACGGGCAGAGAGGGGATGGGGTCTGAGGGGAAAGGAAGGGAAGCGAGAGGCGGTTAAATGGGCAAGGTCGCAGGGCTGAATCAACGCGGCAATGAAGCGAATTTAATCCGCGAAATCAAAGGCAGAAACGGCAAGGAGAGGGGGAGGAATTGGTCGCGGGTGGGGAAGAAGGTGGTGACGAGGGCGCTGATGTGGCATGGGTCCACGGGTCAGTGAGTGTGGGGGTATGTCCGCGGGTAAGAAAATGATTCGGGGAGGGGGGAGAGTGGGCTGTGCCGGGCCAGTTGGGCTAGGGTCTGGGGTAGGTTTAGTTGGGCTGGTCTTTTCTATTTTTTCCTTCCCTGATTCTTTTTCCTTTTTCTATTTTATTTTCCGTTTTGATTTGAAACCTTTGATTTAATCTTCAATTTTAATTCAAGTTTTGACCAAACTTTTCTAAACTTTCAGTATGTTTTTTGTATTGTTTATTTATGTGTTTTAAAGTCCTTTTAGAATAATTTATTTTATTCTTTTTATGGTTTATTATTTAAATTAGACACTTGTCTTTATTTAAATAGGATTTTAAATATGGTTCTAATCCATATTATTTTATTCAAATAATTCTTTTATTTCCTTTTAAGTTAATTAGATAACTTTTATTACATTTGGGTAAATTCTATTATTTTTTCCATGATTTAATTAATCAATTATAATAGGGGTTTTGTCTCCATTAAATATGGATTAATCCCACATACTTTTATTTGAATATTCTTTATCCCTTTATTTTATTTGGATTTGGGTTATCTTTATTCCATTTGATTATGGATTTAATTTCAAGTTTTAAATTGTCTTCTAAATATTTTCTTGGGATTTATTATTTAGTTTATGCAATTTGTATTTATTTAAATAAAATTGGATAATGTTCAATCCTTATGATTTTATTTAAATAATCTTTTACTCCTTTTTATTATTCAATAACTTACATTTGTTTATGGATTTGGCCAAGATTTAATTTGGCTTTTAAATATTCCTTATTTCTTTCTTTCTTTGTCTTATAAAATCCATATCTTTTTATTTATAGATCCAAAATTGTTGATTCCAATTTGTATAATTTTATTTAATATTTGTTTATCCTTTTAATCCTTTTATGATTATTTTGATCATAATTTGGTATGGATTTTATCTAGGATCTTTATTAGCTTTGGAAATTATTTCCTTTTATATTTATTAAATTTATAAGTTTTTACCTATGGCTCCAAATTAAATGAAACCAATTTATATGGTTTTATAATATTTTTGTTTATCATTTTTGACCATATATAAATTTTTGTTGATAGATTTTTATATGGATCAAATCCATAGTCTTAGAGAGAGATCTTGGAAATGATTTCCTTCCATTTTGGGTTTTATATTTCAAGATACATTCATTGATGAATGCATTTCACTTGATTGAAATTTTGTTGGATTCCCTTTGTATTCAAAAAAATTTCAAGTAGGGTTTTAATGTTTCCATTTAGAAACAAAAAGTTTCTTTTCACTCTAAATTTCAACAATTATCTATTTTGTTTATTTATTTTTCACATTTCAAAATTTGGAAAATTTTGGGATGTGACAAGAGTACTCAGCTATTTGAAGCGAAAGCACTTGACAGAATTCCCATGTGTCCTCGAGAACGTTTGGTCCTTATAAGTATTTCCACCGGATTGTCCTTTGCTCAGAAAGGATTGGGTCACTTGCTCCGTTTGTTCGTTACTTCTGTTACTTGCTCTTTGTTTTGTTGCCTTGTCAGAAAACCACTAAAAATCCATTTGCTAAGTATTCACAGGGATTTCCTGCTCCATACCACTGTTCAGCACCTTCTGCTCCTTGTTGGGATCGACACTCCTATTTATCGAAAGTACTACGATACACCCCCTATACTTGTGGGTCATCAAGACTATTTTCTGGCGCCGTTGCCGGGGAGTGAAGCGCTATTAAAGAGTGAAACTGGCAAGGGAAACTTTCACTGTGAGTATTGCTCTTGTTACTGCTTGTTACTTTGTTTCCAATATGGATAACCCACTTGGTTTTCTGTTTGGGAAAACTACTACCACTGCTAGGGTAGTAGATGAACCACCTCCTGTTGAGATAGATCCTTTTAAGATACCTACAAGTATTGTTAATCGTGTTATGTATAATTATTTTTTGGGGGATGGAACTGTCCATCCTGGTGACCACTTGCTTTTTATCCATGAATTATGCGGGTTTTTTAAGTGTGCAGGTATCACAACTGAATAGGTGAAGAAGAATTTACTCTCCATATCCTTGAAAGGGAGAGATAAAGAATGGTATAAGCTGCTAAAGAATGGACAATCCATGGAATGGGAGGAGATGTCATCTCTCTTTTACTCTAAATTTTATCCTCCCAGTGAGATTCATAAGGATAGAAATCTTATATATAACTTTTGGCCTCTTGATGGAGAGAGTACAACTCAAGCTTGGGGGAGACTGAAGTTACTAATGCTTAAATGTCCTATTCATGAACTCCCTAACAATATTATTCTCAATAACTTTCATGCTAGGCTTTCTCTTCATGATAAAGATTTACTAGATGCTTCTTTTGCTGGATCATCCACACGTATGAAGGAAGAAGCTAAATGGGATCTCTTAGACCGTATTCAAGATAACACTGAAGCTTGGGAGAATGACAAAGGAAGAAAGGCAGGTATAAACTATGATTATGAATGCATTAAATCTTTTATGGGAACTGATAGCTTCCATGATATTAGCAATGAGTTTGGCCTTGATTCCCAAAGTATTGCCAGCTATTTTAAGGCCTTTGCCTCTTACATTGAAATTCCCAAGAAGAAGTGGAATAAGTACCATGCTCCATATAAAGATGTTGTTAGTCATGTTCCTGTTAGAAGTACTCAAGTTTGTACTACTAATCATATTGTGCCTGAATCCCATATTCAAAAAGCCTTTCCCAAATAAGGTAAAGGAGTATTCTATGATTATTAGTGCAAATAGCAAAGGTACAATGAAAACTATGGAGCCTGGTAAGCATTTGAGTGATGAACCCGTGGTAGCTATTGTGAAAGACACTGTCACTAGAAATATAGAGGATGAGCACATTGTTTTCTGTGAAGACGCTTCTAATATTATTTCTCATCGTAAGACTAGAAAAGCTAGTGTCCCTGTGCTTTCTGTTAAAATTGGTGATCATTGCTACTATGGTTTATGTGATATTGGTGCTAGTTCTAGTGCTATTCCTTATGAGCTTTACATGGAAATTATGCATGAGATTGGTCCTTGTGAGCTTGAGGACATTGATGTGGTTATTCACCTTGCTAACAAGGAGACCATTTGCCCCATTGGCATTGTAAGAGATGTGGAGGTTCTCTGTGGTATGATTAAATATCCTGCTGATTTTCTAGTGCTTAATTCAGCAGCTAGCAAAACTTGTCCTATCATTTTTGGTAGACCTTTCTTGAATACTTGTGGAGATATTATTGATTGTAAGAAGGAAAAGGTTTTAACTAAGTTTGATGGAGATTCTTATGAGTTTAAATTTTCCAAATTTGCTAAAGCTCCTTGTGAAAATAGCTTGCCTAATAAAGATTTCAGGATGGAACAACTTGCTTCTATTGATCCAGTCTATGACCTTGGACCTCTTTTTGATGACTGTAAGTATGCTTATTATGATGATAAAGTTGTTTCCAGTGACAGTTATATTTTCAACTTTATTCAAAGTGCTACTGAAAGTTATTTTGAGAGAGGGAAACACGGTTTTATGCATCTCAATGATATTAAGTTTCCCCGTTTTATGTTGAAAGCTTTAAAGTTTCATATGTTTTGTCTTCATATGCTTGTGGCTTTTTGTTTCAAAAATTCGTTTTCTCATGATAATCCCATGCATAGTAAGTGGGTTAGACTCAAGTGTGTTGGTTATTTGCTTCTTGATGCTCTCTTTCATTTCAAATATATAAATCCTATGTGAGCATCTTTGGAAGTTTCAAGCCTAACTTAAAGGCATTAAATAAAAGTACTTGTTGGGAGATAACCCAAGAGTTTTGTCGAGTCTTGGAACTTATTACCTCAGTTAATAACCGCTCCTTATCCTTTTTGTTTTGGTTTTTGTGTTAAGTTCAACTACTTTTGTGAAGTAGAGGAGTTGTGAAAAGTGGCTGTCCTGGGACATATTTTTGTGCTGTATTGTAAAAATTCATGAGGAATCTCAGTACTTTGGATGGAGCTGCATTTTTCTGAGATTTTTCTCGATGTCATTACCCAACTTTCATCAGTTCTGCACTTTTTGAGTTGAGCAATATAAGGTCTTTGAAAAAATCAATCTTTACCTGCTGGTCTGTTTTGGTAGATTTCCGCCATCATTTGCATTTGCCTCTTACAGAAGATTTTGTTTTGATGGGTTTTCAATTTAAGTGTGTACCAAAGGTTTATTTTTTTTCTTACACTAATGTTTTCATTGAGTTTGTGCAAGGGTTTTGCAAGAAGGAAATTTTTCAGGAGAAAGAGAAAAGGAATCTTCAGAGTTCGTCTTTGAATAGGTAAAAGTGGTGAAAACAGAAGGTTCGTGAAACCCCAATCTTTTTTTTATTTTTGATGTTTCTAATACATAAGGGAAGTTACGAGACGAAACTGAAGAGGAAATGGAACCTGGGGTGGACAAACCCACCCCAGGCGCGGGCTCAGCCTGGCCACGCCTGAGGGGGTTGTTCCCCCCTCGAACTCCGTCTCCGCTTCGTTTCCGTGTCAAAACCTTCCTTATGCATTGAAACTTCGTAATATATAACCCGCGGATGCCCCGAGGTTCGTGCATCATTTTCTCGTTGTGTTTTCATTTTGATCTGTTTCTGTCAGGAAATCTTCTCAAGTTTAGAGCACTATGGCCTCCGCTGACGACAAAGGGAAGAAGCCCGAAGAAGAAGAACCTCAAGTTCCAAAGGAGGAGGAGATTCTAGTAGGTTATGAAGGACACACAGAGGAGGACAAGCAACTGGACACTCGCGCTACCGTCGCAGGCATTGTTTTGGTGGCACGGCCTACCAAGCTTAAGAGGACAACACGGATGTCTATAGGAGGGAAACCTCCACGTCTCTTCTACAATCCACAGTCATCCCCTCCACGTAACAAGAGACCCTTCCATACACTTATACATGAATATCAATATCAACATGTGCCCAAAGGGAATTTGCCCTCGGTTTGGGATATGCGTCGTTCTAACAATGTAGAGAACGACCATGCTAAGGATGATGAGTGGGGAAAGAATAACAATAACTGGGATTCTCGGACTGACATGATCATGAACCGCATAGAGCAAAACTCGGAGCTAATCCGTACTCTTACTTTTGAGTTTGAAGAGTTGAAGAAACTTATTGAAGAGCTTATCAAGAGAACACCACCACCACCAAAGGAGTAATTCGTCATCACGTTTTGCATCCCCTTGGCTTGTTCCAAGCTTGGGGGAGTGCCGCGGTATCACCACCATTATCTTTCATCTTTTACCTTTTTAGTGGATTCATATCTATGGTAGAGAGGTTATCTTATAGTTTGGTTTGCATGTGGAAGTATCTCTCCTTTAGTTGATTATCTATGTATCCCTTGGTGTGAGTGCCTTTATTGGAATATTAATGAGAAGTCTCATCTTTTACTTTTTTGCACTTCTTATTTTAGTTTGCAATCTCTATTATATGATGGGTCTTGTTGTTCAGTATTGGCACCACTTTGGGATCCTCAAGTGGATCTAAATTGCTTTTGGCAAACCAAGTTCTGGTCAGTGTCTTTAGTTTGAAAGAAAAAGAAAGAAAGAAAAAGCTTACAGGTATTTGGTATCATTTGTTTTCTTTCTTGTTGGCTCATAAGCTTAGTATTGTTTATTTAAGATTATTTTGTGTCTTCAAGGAAGATTGCATGTTTGGCTTTATTACTTGTATGTTTGCTTGTTTCTTTCAACTTTCTTGCTTGCTACCCAGTCTTGCTATCCAAAAACCTATTTTGAGAAGGCATACTTCTCATGTTTCCAAAATCCCTTGAACCCAAAACTTTTGCCACTTGTGTCCACCATATCTACCTAGTAGCCTTTTGCTATTCCAAGCAAATTCTCAAGCTTCATCTGCCTTTCAAATTTAAAAAGTATTTTGTTATGTGAAAACTAGTTAGTAAAGCTATCACGAACTTGATGGCACACTTTATTTACTTGCCCCTAATAGACTTGAACCATTGTGAACATCAAAGTTGTATATGATTGCATCTATACATTGGGATTAGCAGAACCGTGCTATCACGAGGAACATTTTCAACATTGCACTTGTACTCTATACAAGGTTGATATCGTGCTCTTTTGTCTATGGATGTCAATGGTGTGAAATAAAGAGGGAACTTGTAAGTCCATGAAGTTTGTATTCTATGTTAGAGAAACGCCTGGGCCGCTAGCCTAAGCCATGCTTAATCATGGTGGAAACTTGCATAATCACCATAGTGAGTCATCTATGAAGCATCCTCAATAAAAAGCTATACACATAGTAAATAAAAAGATCGTTGAGATTCTCATTGTTTGCTTGCCTTGTCATTTTGGTTATGGGAAAGCTCCTGTACCATGTGCAAGGGATACCCCGTTGGCGGTTCTCAATGATATGCAAATACTTACAATGACAAGAACTTACCTAGACCCAAAGTTGAGTATACATGAGGAGTTGCCCTCATATTCAAGGGACATGAGATTGCCAACTTATATTTCGTCAAGCATATACTCCATCTTTGTTCACTTTAACCTTAATCATCTCAAAGATTCTTATGATAGGGGCAATGAGGGCTCAAATCTAGTAAGTACCATAATCTTTTGGAAGCTCTTTATGACTTGTAATCCCTGTTACCCTCTAAGAAGGAACCTTTCTCCTAGTTACCAGTTTGAGTCAGTAAACCTACTTCCTCTCTATCTCCAGCAAGCTTTTGAGTTGTTGAGTTTCAGGCATTCATATGGTGATTTATTCAATCATGTTCTTTATCTTCCTTGTTTGCACAAAACTCTTATCTATTGAGTATTACTTTGAAAGCCTTCACTTGTGAAAAACCTTTTTGAGCAAAGAGTGCTCCTGTTTTGAAACTTCTACAAAAAGCTTTTGTGAAACTGTTTGCCAGGTGTTCTCTGACCAAGAACAAGTTTGCCAATCCCAACTATGATTTATCTTTATGCATCTCTATTGTGACTGCTATACTTGGTTGCAAGCTAAGTTATATAATGGTGAGTTGCTCTCTTCTATGAGTTGCGCAATGGTAAGTGTGATGCTTCTTGTTCGTATTATTTTATCAACACTTCACTCCATAAACCTGTGGACATGTTTACTGAGCTCAGTATTCGCTTGGGGACAAGCGAAGTCTAAGATTGGGGGAGTTGATACGCCCAATTTGCATCACCATTCTATATCATAATTTACCTCTATTCTTTGATATTTGTCTTATTATGAGGTATTACTTATGGGTTTTCATCTGTTTATGCATGTTGGATGATTCTTGGAGGATGGACTACCGGAGTCTGGATTCTGATGGAAAAGAAGGCGTTTCGGTGCAATTTCGTGAAGATTGGAAAAATACCAGAAAAATATGGAAACATATTATTTCACATGAGGACGAAGGAAGCTAGAAGGAGGAGCGAAGGGGGGCTGCACCCGCGCCTAGGGTAGGTGTGGCCCACCTGCCCGGCCTCTGACTCTCCCCCTTCGCCTATAACTTCCCTACGGAACCCTAAGCCTCGGGGAGCGACCACAGATAGATTCCCGCCGCCTCTAGGGGGCGAAAAACACCGAGAGAGAAAGATCTCTCCGGCAGACAGATTTCTATCGGGGGAATTCCTTCCCGGAGAGGGGAGATCGTCGCCATTAACACCATCGTCAAGCTAGGCTTCATCGGGATCATAATCATCCACACCATCATCTCCATAAGCACCATAATCACCACTCCGTCTTGCTGTAACAATTGTGTTGGATGTTGCTTTAGTTCTTAGGGGAAACTTTCCTGGTGTTGATTACTATTGTAGTTGATGCTTGTGAGTGGAACCATTGGATTATTGTTTATGTTCAGATTGTTATCCATTATCATATCAACTTTGATCTTGATCCATATGATGTCTTTTGAGTAGTTTATTTAGTTCTTGAGGACATGGGAGAAGTCATGTTGTTAGTAGTGAATCTGTGATGAGTTATTATTCAATGGTTTAGTATTTAAGTTGTGGTTCTATTCTTCTAGTGGTGTCATGTGAACGTCGACTACATGACACTTCACCATTTATGGGTCTAGGGGGATGCATTGTGTATTTGGATACTAATTGTGGGGTTGCCAGAGTGACAGAAACCTGAACCCCCGTTAGGACACCTTTGAATAAGGGAGTGTAGGATCTCAGAGTTTAAGGTTGTGGTTAGATTTATATCTTAATTACTTTCCTATAGTTACAGATGTTTGCAGGGGGTTTAATCACAAGTATGCATTAGTCCTAGTAAGGACGGTATGTTAGCATAGGTTCACCCACACAACACTTACAAACACCAGAGAAGAGTACTCAACTATTTGAAGCGAAAGCACTTGACAGAATTCCCATGTGTCCTCGAGAACGTTTGGTCCTTATAAGTATTTCCACCGGCTTGTCCTTTGCTAAGAAAGGATTGGGCCACTTCCTCCGTTTGTTCGTTTCTTCTGTTACTTGCTCTTTGTTTTCTTGCCTTGTAAAAAAACCACTAAAAATCTGTTTGCTAAGTATTCACAGGGATTTCCTGCTCCATACCACTGTTCAGCACCTTCTGCTCCTTGTTGGGATCGACACTCCTATTTATGGAAAGTACTACGATACACCCCCTATACTTGTGGGTCATCAGCAGGCAATGCCATCTCTGTGGGAAACCCTACGTACATGCATTGTTTTTCATGGGTGTTCTAGGAGGTGAAGACGGTGAAGTTGATCAGTACGTGTCGGAGTATTTATATGTTGCCAAATATAGGGCAGCATATGCTCAAAATGTTCCAGCCTTGTTGGAAAAATACCAATGGATGGAAGTGGATCCAGACTTCAAGCTATACCCTCCAATTTTTACTAGACCAACATGTAGGCCAAGGAAGAATAGGATGAGAGCTAGTGCAGAGGGTGGTGCACCACCTTGACGACATAAGTTCAAACATTGTGGTATCCTAGGGCACATTGCTAGGCTTTGTAAAAATGCAATGGATCCAGCTTATGGAATGGATGATCAGGCGAGAGCAGCAAATGTAGATGAGAATGAAGTATTTGAACGAGAGGAGAATGAAGCAATGGATATATTGTAGATTGAACCAACGGATCGAGAGGATATTGAACCAAATGCAAAGGAGATTGAACCAAATGCAGAGGAGATTAAACCAAATACAGGGGAGATTGAACCAATGGATCGAGAGGATATTGAACCAAATGCAGGGGAGATTACATCAAATGCATGAGAGATTGAAGCAGAGTTCAAACGTAAAGGAATTACACGAGAGGATATTGAAGAAAGGGAGACAAAGCTTTTTGAACCGTATGAACCAAAGGACCGAAACGTGTTTGAAGCAATTGTACGACAGACTGAAGCACTTGATTCATTGGATGCAGTGAAAAAGAACAAAGGGAACAAACAAAAGAAGCTGATGGTGGACTCCGAGAATATTCCAGCTAGGATCACTAGGAACAAGGTGGTTAACCCAGCGAAAAACACTAGGATCAAGAAAAAATAAATTTGAATTATTAATTTGAATTTGTATGATGAATTTGAACTACTTTCAATGTTTATATTGAATTCGAACTAGTGTGACGCTCCTAAGTTTGTATGTTGGATAAACCCACAATGTATGTGTTATTGCAAGTTTCTATGGCCATGCACCTAGTTGCTTAGCACTGCTCAATTTTTCCCTCGACATGTGGTCAACACATGGGGTTTAGCTAGTTTATGGCTTAAACATTAACCAATTGATCCAAAATTTGGCACACTTGTGTATCTTGGATTGATTTACCATATGAAATTGGAAATTTTGGATTGACTTGTAATCAGCCATATTTTTCTTTTTTTAAGAGATTAAATTCAAAAAATGGTTTCAGGGTTAGTTTAATTCAAAAAATTCAAAACATAATGCAACCTTCAAATGAAGTCTTGTTATGTTGCCTACAACCTAGCATGAATAATAAAGGAAAAGGAAATAAAGAGAAATGGACTTATCCCCTAAACCACTTCTTAAACCCTTCTTGGAATGACCTAGTAGCTATGAAGATGCATGGCTTTCTACTCGATCAACCTCCAAAATAACCCATCCCAAAACATACTTTGTATAAATGAGGCCAAATTTGGAACACTTGTGTATATTTGAGTTGCAAACAATATAATGTCGGCCAAGATGAATTATTTTGTTCAAATAACACATTTTCCATTTCTTTATGCCAAAAGCTAGAATTTACCTTACTCATTTTTTATCTGAGTGCCCTTTTTTCCTTAGTTCTACTCAGTTTTCCCCTCCCTATACATTTTTTCTCGCTTTTCCCCTTCTGCTAAAGTTTCCCTCACTTTTATCTTCTCTCCTGACTCAAAGCCTCACAACAGCTCAACTTGCGCTAAGTTTAGTTGTTGCGCACTGATTGGTCGAGATGTATATCACACGGATCTTGGCCAACAACCGTTGGATACATCATGATCCGATGGGCTGGAGGTTTTTCTCTCTCCTGATGGGCGCACCTACCTTGTACGGAGAGGAGAGCCCGGCAGGCTGGATGTCTCTCCCTTCCTTTCCCTCCTGCGCGTATACCAGCCGCATCAACTAGCTTTCAGTTTGGTTGCTGCGCTTTGATAGGTCAAGATGTATGTCACACGGATCTTGGCAAACCATCATTGGATACATCATGATCCGACGGGCTGGAGGTCTCTCTCTCCCGATGGGCGCACCTACCCTGTATACAGAGGAGAGCCTGGCGGGCTGGATGTCTCTCCCTCCCTTTCCCTGTCGCACGTATACCAGCCGAATCTTCCTCCTCTCCTATCAACGTACGGTGGCACGACAGTCCAAACGACGTGCGGCGACGCGGTTCTAAGCGTGGTAGTTCGAATGATGTGCGGCAGCGCGGATCTAAGCCTGGCGGTCCGAACGACGTGCGGCGGCGCATACCTAAGCCTGGCGGTCAGAATGGCGTGCAATGGTGCATACCTAAGCGTGGGGGTCGAAACAGCATGCGGCAACGCGTATCTAAGCCTCGCGGTCGGAACGGTATGCAGCGACGCAGACCTAAGCGTGGGGGTCGAAACGGCTTGCAGTGGCACAGATCCAAGCGTGACAGCTGCAACGGCGTGCGGCGGTGAGGATCTAAGCGTCTGAAATTTCTGTCTCTGTCTGTCTCACTTCCGTTCACCTCTTCAGATCCATTGCCGATGAAAGACACCAAGGTGGCGGCGGTGTGACAATGGTCATCGATGCGACGATGATTGAAGCCATCATCTGCAACATCACTGCGATGGCGCAGATCAAGCCCTCGTGAACCGATGCTGTGGGAGGCAGGCCATGGCCGTGGCTGGAACGTCGAGGTGCACTTCGACGGTGAAGGCCGGATGTACCTCGTGGCCAGATGGATGGGAGCACTTTTCCCGTACTTCCTGGAGTACACATACGGCGGGGAGGGCGGCTAGCTCACCGTTTACTTAATATTGGTACAAATTTGAGCCCAATTTGAACCAAAATTCCGTGACTTAAAATATATGTATGATTTGAATAAATTTGATACTCCCTCCGACCCATATTAGTTGACTTAGATTCATCTAGATATGAACGTATCTAGTCAAGTATTAGTGCTAATATGAGTCGTAGGGAGTATGTATTTGAGTCGTGAGACCGGTGGATATGCTCTAAAGCTGATTCATAAGTAGTAGTACTTGCTTTGACAATCTCCGGTGGGCTTGTATAAATTTGATCAAAATATGTATAATTTGAATCAAAATTGATACTTCCTATGATTCATACTACTTGTCATTGAAATGGATGTATCTAACACTAAAACATGTCTAGATACATCCATTTTAGTGACAAGTAGTAATATGAATTGGAGGGATATGCTCTAAAGCTGATTTATAAGTAGTACTCCCTCTGACCTAAATTAGTTGACTTAGATTTGTCTAGATTTGATTTAGATTAGTTGATTCATTCGTATCTTGATGAATTTGAGTCAACTAATTTTGATCGGAGGGAGTAGTACTTTTTTTGACAGATCGCCTCTTTAGAGAAGAAGAATACAGCGTTAAGAAGAGCGGGGAATGGATGTTGCCGTCAACGCTGCAAGTCTACATGACAGTGATACAACGGTCAAAACTGATAGGACCCCCAACTTGACCCTCTAGGCATTTGGCACGCCAACTATGAGCAGTTAGATCCAATGGCAAGTAACTCAGGCCCCGCAATACATTCTCTTGACAACTTTGGGACCGTAAAGTGACTAAATTAGCAGGAACTCATAACCATCCATTGAATAACAATTATACTTTCTAAATTAGCTATCTATTCAACTAATCATTACACGTGCCACCCACCTTCACCACAACCCCATACTATAACTGCTAGGATGGGGATGACAACTACTAAATCTGCCCACATGAATCTACTATTATCCTCTCCCTTCACTTGAAGTTTATGTTTTAGATTTTCTACCACTTGATCAGATACGGCAAGATCAGCCTCAAGTGTCAACTTCTCCTTGCGAATAAGCTCTGAATTCTTCTTTTCTTCCTCGATAGTACGCTTCAGCTCGAATATCAACAGGTTTTTACGGGCCAATTCATCACCTAAATTGGCAACCATCTCCTCCAAATCCATCCTATGGCTAGACCACTGGGTTGATTCATCTTGGTATGCAATGTACCATGGATCATCGGCCTGCATAGCACACTATAACAATCCAAAAACAAACCCAATTGAAATCAGTCCGACAGGCCATGGCGGCACTTTAAATTCAACGGTAGTACAAAGAGAAGGAGCTACCTGCACTTTCGACGTGGTAGGAGAAGAAGAATGTGGCCACGACATGATCGAATCCCCACCCTCGCTGGTGTACCCGCTACGACTAGACATTGAGAACTAATTTGCACATGCAATATCGAGGAAATTACGGGAACCGAATCGATTAGGGTGGGTGGAGCATGATCAAAGGTCTTACCAAGCACTACTAGCAATTGCTGCAACCGTTCGTCGAGCTATGGCGGCGGAACAAAATCTCGGTCGTTATGGGCGGCGGACCTGCATGCGGTCGATACTGCCCCAACGTACAATGCGTGCGGACGAAACAGGTGTTGGAGTCGTGGTTGAGGTGCAGAGCGGTGGTCCGTCCGACGCTGCCGTAGGACGAAGCCGGCGATGCACCGACGCACCGACAATGGCTGCTCTGTCCGCCGGTGGGATAGGATCTGCTCGGGGCTGGGGGCTGGGAGCGGATAAGAAAGAGAGCCGACCTCACGTGTCATACACGACTTCACTTGTCAATGCTTGGGGGAGTAGCTGCTCGGGGATTTTTGCATATTTGCCAATTTTGTATATCTGCCAAACTTTTTATTTGAAATTTGCATATTTGCCATATGACCACCACATGTCAGTGACACACAAAATGCAAATATGCAAGTTGCAAAGTAAAACATGGAAAATATGCAAATCCCACTCCAGCCCCACATGACGGACCCATCTGTTATTGGCTTAGACGGCCCCACAAGACGTTCCCATCGTTCATTGGCTTTGATGGCCCCACAGAACGGCCCCATTTGTCATTGGCTGCACCGGCCACAAAATCAGGAAAAAAGCGGCCCATAAGTCAGCGAGAGATGTATGGCTGGTCCGACGTGTATCCTGGCCCACCCGTCAGCATATAACGGCCATGGCATGACCCGCACCAACGCGGTCCCACCGGTCAGCATGTAACGTCCAAGCCTTTGACCTGACGGCATCCCTCTGTCCGAGCGCCTGTGAAGGTTTCATAATAGAGGGAGAGGAAAAGTGAGGAAAAGTTAAGCGGTTGAGGAAAACTGAGTACTACTAACGAACCAGGGACACGAAAATAGAAATTACTTTATACTATTGTGAGGCATAAATTTGTTAATGCGGTGGTGCTGATGCCTTGGACATGATGTGTTCAGACGGAACTTGCAAAACAATAGCTTTTTTATGGTCTAAGTCTATTTACCCGACCCTACTCCAAGTGGATGTGCCTATTAATAATAAAAATTTGGAAGATGAATGTTTCTATGTCTAATTAGGTTTTCCCCATCCTTCTATTATGTATGTATATATTTTCACAAAAATCAATAAGAAAATAAGTTAAGGAGTTGTTGTTTTCCTAAAACAAGTGGGATTTCAATTGAAATGTTGAAATTACATGTCTATGCTCCATGAGGTCTTATAGAGCCTTAGCAAATTCCTACATGTTTGATGAACATACATTGCAATTATTTTTTCTTGTACTGACCTTTTTCTATCACCTATTGCACGATCATATGTCCAAAGATATGATTAACTACATCTATCTATGAAGCCTCCAAAGAAGTCAAAATCAATTTCCATGTGCCTTTTCATGGAAGCTATAATTTTGTCATCTTAGTGGATTTTTAAAATTTAGAAACATCCTTCCACCTTTAAAGGTTAGAAGCACATTTACAAACATGAGTTGAAGATGGTTATGTATATAGGGAGACAAAAAGAAGTATGACAATCATCTTAAGGACTTGCAAATCACATTTGCAAACTTTATGTAGCATTAAAATAACCTCGTATTGTTTTCTCTACACAAAAAATGTGAACTATTCATTGCGCCCATTGTTTTTGTGAAATCTTGTTTGTATCATTTGAATGTGTCTCATGTGTGAGTATACAAGATTTTCATCCCTCGTGTACTCTAAAAGAGAAATGCTCAACTCTTATAGAGAATTTGACACATATATCTAAAATGCCAATTCATTTTGCTACGCTTACAACAGAGAACCGATGTCTAATACATTCTATCTAGAGAATTTATATTGTTCCTCCATTACGGCATTAATAAAATATTGATTGCATACCGAAATCGCATGGTTTCATGAGTCATGAGTGGTAACAAGTAATAGGGCTTAATTTCCTTCAGAGCACTTATGCGCTAATATGGTACATCATTATATGGCTAGCTAGATGTGGAGAATGTTTCCAATAAACATGTGAAGGATTAATAAACATATAAATTATGCGAACATTTTTAAAAGGAGTATGAATTATGATGGAGTACATGTTTTCAGTATTGTTTGCGAGTATGTTCCAAGTGCCTATTCGGTTAAAGAGTTTTTTTATAGTATTTTAATCCCAAAATTATTTCTACAAAGTTGCTTAATCATAATGATATTGGTTTTGCAAATTTCTCTCATGTGCAGCTTCCCACTAAACTTCCAAAGGAATTTCTTTTGAGTTTAATCTCTTGGGACTCATATGTGTCCCATGAGTTCCTATGCATTTTCTATAGCGTGATGAAACACATTTTGTTGTCAATTCATATATGGTTTCTAATTCTATAAGGGCATGTGCAGCGTTTAGATACATCTAAGGAAAAAAGCAAATCGAAGTCTAAGAAATTGGTGTATGCTCCACCATTTAGCATTAATGTGGGTCCCATAAAGCAAGAATAGAAAGAATAATAAAAAGGCTGCTATCGAAAATAACGAGTGGGTTATTTTGCAGTTAGATTTCCTTAGCCTCGTGTCTAGTACTAGACAGAAGTTTTAAGAAATTTTTACTAGACTTGATGACTTGCACACACTCTAAGATTCATGAAGACGCGACCGAAGATCTTGCAATCTTGTTTTTTCCCATGCGTTTTCTAAAGCTGCTGATAAAAGGAAGGCCACAAGTACTACAGAAACGGGATATGTTCCATAAGGTGTTCACGAAAGATGGAAATTTACTAATAATATGGGAATACTGAATATGTTTTATAATAGTAGTAATGATAGTAATAATAACGATAAATTACCACAAAATTTAACATAAATTGACTGCCTACAAGTCAATGGTGTGAATCCTTAACGGCAAAATCTTTTCATGACCTGTTCTCTCCTCCTTTCCTCCTCCTTGAAGTACCGTAAGAATTCCCTTTTACTTCTGGTAAAAGAAAGCAACTTTACTGTCTCTCCCTCTCCCCTCCCCGGACAGCCGAAACATCACTCGAGCCGCAATGGCGCCTCCCCGCGGTGATGCTTCTGCGGCTGGCCCCGCCGCACTGGACCAGGCCGTCGTGCATATTCTCGAAGCTACCGGTCTCCCTCCGCTTCCCGAAGGGTAAGTACTATTCCCCCTTTGGTCTCGATTCCTTGATCAAATCCTTGTATCAAGACTTTAGGCGAGGGAATCTTTTTGGGTTTCTTGATGCAGCGGCGACAATGCGGCCCCAAGGAACGAGGCGGGCGAGAAGAATAAGGATAGGAAGGAGAAGGGTGGGGCACCGAGGAACACCGGTTGGGGCCTCCGCGAGTACAGCAAAATAGGTCAGTTGATGCGCCAGGCTTAGTGCTCGAGTCTTTACTGATTAACTGGCCTGGTTCATCGTGCACATATAGCTTGGCTGCTGATGGAAAGTTTCTGGAAGGAATCATTATTGGATTTGATCTCTAGCTTGATGTTCTTCATAGAGACTAGAGTTATGTTTGTGTGTGCGTCTTCACGCTTGGCGTGACAATGCTTTCTTTGGTCTGGCTATACTGTATTAGGTTCAGAACATCGTGCAGTTTCTATCTGCTGAGGGATTTTCCGTGCGAATATTGCTTTGCATACCATCAATTTTAAATCGTAGGAACTCCAATTTAGGCTAGAAGGTGCAGGGGGTGGCTGATGAATTCACGGCTTAGTTATTCGGTGGGTTGGGTGCTTCCATGTAGATTTAGTCTGAAACTTAGGAAATTTATGCCAGATTGGCAGTAAACATGGTTAATTAGCTTGACGCCATGCTGGCATCTAGAGCATGCTATGTTGGGTGATATAGGCACCGATTTTTACATAAGATCTACTCCCTCCATCCAAAAATAGATGTCTCAAGTTTTTCAAAATTTGGATGAATCTATATACTAAATAGTGTCTAGATTCATCCAAATTTTGGCAAATCTGAGACATCTATTTTGAGATGGAGGGAGTACAAGACTACAAGTACATCTCAATGTTCAGCTCTCATTGCTGTTACCTTAGTTTACTCTGCTGATAGGTCAGAAGAACTCGTGTTGATAAAAATTTTGTGATGTCATAACAAGTGCAATATATGCTATACTCTTGTTCTAGATGTTCTCTGTCATCTTTTATTGTGAGGAGATGTATTCCTGTCATGAATGTAAAGTAAAGTTGCTAACCTGGTACTGTGATTGAGTCACAAACAGACAGATGGGTACTTTGACTAATGATTATTTGGCTTGATTTCGCAGTTTGTGAGAAAGTTGAAGTTAAAGGAAGAACAACATACAATGAGGTATCCTCCAAACACATGTATACTTCACTTGTTTTCCATGATAGATCTCTTTCTAGTGCCATGTTTAATATTGATGGAGTCTTACCTGATGTTATTGTACTCTGGTTTCCTTCGTGTAACCTGTAATTGTTCAGCCAAAATGAAAATGAACTCCATACTGAGGCCATATAAGCTCAGGGGAGCTTATGAGACACAAAGAGCAAAACACTAATCATCCTGCCATTCAAATGCTGAAAACAGTACATTGCTGCCATGCTATTTTTTTCTTATACATAGCACGCCTTTCAAAGACTTATGTTTGGGAAGTGATATTGTTCTCCCCTCTTTGGTTTTCATCCACCTCAACACCTACTGTCTATTACAGGTTGCAGATGAAATTTATTCAGAGCTGAAGTCCATGGAACATGTTGGTCAAGGGGTTTGTTCCTCTTATTTTGCATAATATGGACCTCTCTGTTCCCTTTAGGAAAACAATTGCTAAAGGAAAATATACTTGTCTTTGTAGTTTGATGAGAAAAATATTAGGCGGAGAGTATATGATGCTTTCAATGTTCTCATTGCACTTCGAGTTATTGCAAAAGAGAAAAAGGAGATGAAGTGGATGGGCCTTTCGAATTACAGAATCGAAAAGATGAAGAAGTTGGAGGTCAGTAGTTGTGCTTAATTTGCCGGTTAGACGAATGTTTGTATGATTATGACATAAGTGCTA
The DNA here is from genome assembly GCA_916181665.1 of Avena sativa. Taxonomy (NCBI): domain Eukaryota; kingdom Viridiplantae; phylum Streptophyta; class Magnoliopsida; order Poales; family Poaceae; genus Avena; species Avena sativa. Next base: position 382,475,291 of record OV702281.1, on the reverse strand, counting down.
CCATGTTCTGTTTCAAAGGAAGTTCGCAGAGAACTCATGAACAGGATTAGAAACAAGAAGAGACACCTCCAGGAAATTGAAAAACAGGTAAAGTTCTTTGCAATTGTGCAGCAAGTTTTCTTTGCTTTTCTGTACTTATCTGATATGGCCTGGTGACTCTTCTTCTTCATTTAAAGTTTGATGACCTCCAAAATATCAAGTTGCGCAATCAGACACTGCAGCGCTCAGCAGAGAATGCTAATGGCATCCGCCTTCCATTTGTATTGGTCAAGGTATTTTTTTTTCTTACTCTGCAACCATGGGTGATGCTTAATCCAGTCACTGCAACTAAGCTGCAACATTTGACTGCATTTAGATTGCCCTTGTAAGTTTTATTAACTTGGGTTTCTCAGATGGCTTGGTTTAGATGTTGTTTTTGTTATTCAATCAGCATTCCAATGTTTATGACTGCCAAGCTAAAGTAGCAATGTAGATTACATTACATACTATTGAGTAGTGACTTAAGTTAGTACGGTATTCCTCTGCCATGCTAGGAATGTCTTTCACTTAGATATGCAATGGCATTAAATGCCGTCTTACAGAAAGGGGCGAGCAAAAGAAATCTGTACAAGTGTAATTGATATCATTTATCTTTAAACAGACATCTAGAAAAGCAAGAGTGGAAATCGAGATTTCAGAAGACTCAAAGTTTGCCCGTTTCGAATTCGATGGGTATGTCCCTGCTAACTACCATTTTTATTTCATAAATACTTCTCTCCTAACCAAATGTCTGCAACTCTGTTTTCAGTGCACCGTTCACGTTGCATGATGATCTCTCAATCCTGGAAGGGGTCAGGCGTAAGGAAGAGCTGGCATCAGCACCCCTCATTAGAGATTCAAGAATGTGATAAATCAATTGAAGCGTTAGAGCTGGCACAGCCAGATTCTTCTGCACAGCTACGTATAGCTATATACTCTTATGAAACCATGACCTAGTTTATAGGACAATCTCTCAGGCTTGAGATTCTAACCTGCAAATTTTGTCTCCTTTTAGTGCCTAGCAGGTTATTAGATCTAAGATAGATGATCCTTATATGTGCTGCCATGTATAAACGTTGACAACTGCTTTGGTTCCGAAGCTTCCACACAAGTAAATCAGTACGAAGATTTTCCATTTGTGCTTTCCTTGAGTCAGTCCTTGAGATGCCCTCGACGTCATTTTGTTGTAGTACTGTGCTGTATTATATATCATCTTGATGCAATAGTGCCCATATCTCGTATCGAAATTGTTGACAAAGAAAGCTTCATCTGGTTGATAGCAGTGTCACAAGCATTATTGGTATCACAAGTGGGGTGTGCTCTTTGTAGCCAGTGATTTTTTTTTTCGAAAAAGGGAAGTAATCCCGGCCTCTGCATCGGTTGATGCACACAACCTTTTATTTAGAGAGATAGTTGTCCAACAGCATTATAAATCATGGACCACATAAAGTTGAAACATGAATCAACCAGTGGAATAAAAGGAACATGCGAACTCTAAAGTTGTAGCCAGTGATTACGCTGCGCTTTCTAGACTTCTGGTTAATGCAAGTTTTGTTCCATCTCAAAAGAAGAAGTATGCGCTCTGTCGCTCTCCAAAATACAGGTTCTTAAACTAGCGATCCTTCAAATATATCATGGAAAGAGTTTAACTGCACAAGCCATTTCTTCAGACCTATTTCTCTGCCTCAGTGAACACTACTAAGATGAGCGTCTCTGAGGGCTCGCAGCTCAGCTCAGTTTAACATCTCGTCGGTTGGAGCCTTCCCAATGATCATTTCAAGGAGCACGATCCCGAAGCTGTAAACATCACCGGAGGTTGAGACCTCACCGCCGACTCCATACTCTGAAGAAAGATGGGAACAAGAAACAGTTAAAGAACCAGAGCGCTGTTTTATCAAAGAACGCAGGTTATGTTTGTGCGCTTACCAGGTGTGACGTATCCAACAGTTCCCCTGATACCAAGATAGCTTGCAGAATTCTGGCCGGAACCATCTGGTGGAGCTGCTAATGCTAAGTCGGAGACGACCTTTGCGAGGCCGAAATCGCCGATGCGAGCGGTGAACTCTTCGTCAAGGAGGATGTTGCTCGGTTTCAGGTCGCAGTGGACAACAAGCGGCTGGCAGTCATTGTGGAAGTAGCACAGAGCGCTGGCCTCTCCTCGGTGGTCGATGCTGGAGCAGCAGGTTAGGATAGCGACCACATTCCGGTGGCGCACCCTTCGCAGCGCGTCGCACTCTGCAAGGAAGCTCTTGGACGAGCCAGACTGATGAAGCTGAAACACCTTGACAGCAACATCCAATTCCTCGCTGCCTGAATCCTTGCTGGTCTGAGGCAGTACCCCTCTGTATACGGAGCCATACTTCCCCTCTCCGATCAGGTTGGAAGGCGGGAAGCCGCCAGTGGCTTTCGCCAGTTCAGCATAGGAAACCCTGGGATAGTTGTCAAGAAACGATGCTTCTGCTTGATTCTTACTTGTTGACCTTGTCTTGGAAGAAAAGGTGTAGAGAGCTAAAGCGATGAGCAATGAGACAAGTCCTACAGGGATCAGTATTTGAAGCAACAACCGCTGTGGCCTCCTGTGTTTGACATGCCTGGCAGTGGCAGGACACGGACGCAAACGGAACTCCGGCATGCCACCGCATAGGCCATTGTTTCCGGCCACAGAGAGGGCGCTTATGTTTGCAAACACCCCGTTCGTGGGAACCGGGCCATCGAGGCGGTTGTGAGACAGGTCGAGCTTCACCAACGAGCTCAGGTTCCCTAGAAGCGCCGGAATACCACCGGACAAGTTGTTCCGGGCCAGGCACAGTTCTTCCAGAACAGGGATCTGTCCGAGTTCATCGGGAATGGGTCCGGACAGATTGTTGCTCACGAGGCTAAGTACTTTACGCTAGAGTATATGTGTATGTTAGGGATAGACTAGGTTACTTGTTTTGTAATTCAAGTAGATTATTTGTTTTATACTCCAAGTCGATCTTGTACGTCTATATATACTCGCCCGAGAGGCTCAATAATACAACTATCATATTTCGAAATCTCTCTCTCCCTTTACCCTTTAACATGGTATCAGAGCGGCAGCACAGTCCTTGACCTAGCCTCCGCTTCCGCACCGCGCCGCCGCCTCCGTTTGCCTCGGTGCTCCTATGTGTTGTGTGCTTGTCTTCAAGTGCGTGTACTACAAATACATATCATGTGGCATATGATCCCTGAAGTCACCAAAGGCCACACCGACGCAAGCTCCCCGTGTATTCGTCTAGCTCCGAGGCCCCAAAACAAGACCACAAGAACTCCCTCACCGACAATGTCTTCGCGAAGCCGCCATCCGTTTGGCCAAGATGTTTGACCGCGGTCGATGCCATGTCAAGTCCGTCGTCGACATCGAAGCCAGAACGCCAAATCCGCCATCACGGAAAACCAAAGCCCCGATGCCCCGATCCGAAGACCGATCCTGGCGTCCGAACCCCGAGCCCCAAGATCGCCAAACCACAACGTGTGACCCCTTTTACCGAGCCCTATTTTATAAATGTAATATCAACATGTTGCATATAAATGTTCATGCTTGCATACATAGTTGTGGTTTGGGGACATTATGCCGTTTCACCTCATAATTAAATATGGAGACCATATGCGGACGAAGCTAGTCTAATATTGGGTCCATTTAAATTTTTGTAGCGAACCGATGACATGTTTTGCCTTGATAAGCCAATATTTAAATTGCGGGTGTCTAAATAACATGAACCACTTAAATAATTGCCGGGACCTCGGTTCCGCTTAATATTCCCTAGTTGCATCGCACCTTTGCCATGCCATACATCATACATGCATCATGCCGATCTTCTGCCGTAGTATTAAATAGTGCATCCGGTGTTTCTTTTAGTGCTTTGCTTCTTCATGGACTAGGTTGATGAGTTTATGCGAGTGTCGACCCGATCTTCGGATGAACCTTCGGCAGTGTTTTCCAGGCGATCATTCTCCCTCTTTTTACCTACTTTACATTTCTAGTCTTTACTTCCTCCTGTTGATCTATCGCTATTTGTGTTGCGATGCTATAAATTTCGTACCCCGTTATACTTCCCTGCAGCCCTTATATTGCCATGGACACATCCTATTACCTGTTATTTGGTAGATAGTCAGCCTTGCGAGCCGTAGTTGCTTGCGCATGTGATGCGCCGCGCTGTCGATCTTCCACGGTTGTTGGAGTAATGCCGCATGTTTAATGTTGGAGATAATCATGGCTTTAATTACCGTTTAATAACTAAAATTGAAGTAGGTAAATAATGCAGAGGCACAGGTGGGCAATAGATGTTATTTGGTTTTTAACCGTCCACTTGTGTCCCGTAGGACCCCGAGTACTTGATACCTGTTCTTTGAATATTCGCACTATCCGCATGTGGGCCCTGAATCCTCTTAGCATGAGCTTGAGTCATATCTTATTTCTTGGGAACACAAAGTAGTTTGGGGTTTTATTACTATCATATACTTATGCCATGTTTTACTGCTTTATTTACTATTGCGCGTGGAGCGCCTGTACTGTTTAGGTAAGCGGAGTGTTTTCGCGGTATCGACAAGCCCAGTCACACTTTCGGGTTCCCAGTCGTTTATAGCCATTGACGCAAACCTCTGGGTCCGTTCCAGAGCCGGCCAACTTCGTCGCGGGTAGCTTGGTGCGGTGGCCCCCTGAAATATTATATGAATCTTGCGATTTCTTTGTCGTGATGCCTCGTTGGGTTTTCATTTGGTTTTTCCGAGGTTGATCGTGTGTGTGTTGCTATTTGTGCCCCCCTACAGGGTAAAACTTTCTGAAAGTTGTGTCCGCGGTTATGGACGACTTGGAGCACTGCATCTCGATCATAGACAACTATAACTAAAGTAGTGCTATAAATTTGACTATGTGATGACTAGTAATCAACTTCACCATAATGGAATGCAAATAAAAGTGCCAACAACTGCTGGGTTCTTGAATGTCTCATGTTATATGTATCTGACTAGTAAGTATCACAACTACAACGGAATGGTTAACTAAAAGTGTCCACTGCTTATTATATCACGATGACTCATCATATCTATATCTGACTAGTAAGTGCTGCAACTATAATGGAATGGATAAAACTGCCAACTGTGTGAGTTTCCTCGGTACGACTTCCTCATTTGGTTTCGAGGGGGAAATACCAGGATGGGTATGTTTGGTGGTAGTATACGGATGGTTTCGAATAGGTCTTTCTTATCTCTCTCTGATAGCCGACAGTTGTATCGAGTCTCTATAGGTTGTTTAGCGCATGCTTGGATGCCGCTTCAGTCCACCATACCTATGTAGGCGATGACCGCCGAATTCTAAGACTCGTCGTGTACTGGCCTCAGTACTGTCCGCTCTCTTTTTTCTTTGCCCTTTGTCGGCGCCCCTTTTGTTTGAGCAGGTTTTGAGATCGACGTCGTTAGCAGGGTTACCCTTCTGGATTGGCCTGGGCAGGGTTATGAACGCCATTGGTTATTCTTCAGGGCTCTTATCTCAATTTGCATCTTGTCCGTACTCGGACGCTGTATCGTTTTCCAGGTGATTTGGATCTTTGTATTGTATATCTGTATTCTTGACTCATCGAGTTGTTATTGTATATATCTGTTTTGTGGGTTCCATCGTGGACTAATGTGTAATGGTATTACTTCGTTTTCCACCCGCACGAAAGTGCCTAGTGGGCACCTTTGAATCGTTTCTATGCGGGTTTGGCGGGAATCGCTAAAACTTACATATGACCGATCCAAGGGTGTTACAGAGTGGTATCAGAGCTCAGCAGTTACGATACCCCATTGGTCCAGCCTGTAGGATAACCTAGCTAACGACCGTTGTAAAGTGTCAAAACTATTTTGGAAATTCGGTTGGATAGATCTGATTAGGTCTTCTTTTACTCCTTACCTCTGTTCTTTTCTCCTCTTACCTCTGCGTGTTTTGAACCTGCTCTCTTATCCTTTCTTCGAGTCCAGGAATTCTCGTGGTTGGGTTTCCGTTGTATCTTCAGGGTTTCGCTTCCGTCCTCTTGCAACGATGCTTCGACATCCGACCTTCACGCTATCTGATGAATCTTTCGTCTGTTGTATCTTTCAGTGGACCAAAACTCCTCTAATTTTTTTCTTTGTATCTTCCGGTGTTCTTCAACACGATAACCTCATCTGCATCATATCCAATGAAGAGCCTGCATCATTCCTTTGTTTCCGAACCTCGATTATCGAGATCTTTAGTCTGATTCCGAGAGTTGGTTGCATAGTTCTCATATTCATGTGCAGAGTAATGCTTTGGGTGCGCGATGGACTGATCACCATCCGACTACTCTTATCATTCGCTCTTGTACATTGAGTCGGTGGATCGATGCAATTATACTCATTCCGCGGAAGTTTGAGGTGGCCTTATCTTTTGAGACCTCGACCTTCATATTTGTTTCTCCGGAGTGTTCTCTCGACGAATGGGAGCATCGACCCTTTTTGGTGGTGTCGCTGATTTCAAGATGGAGAAAGAATCCTTGTTAGTGGTGTCGCGAGAATCAACATGAAGCGTGAAAATTCAAATCGTCGGCCTTCTTTCCTATACCATGAGGCGGATCTCGAGGGCGAGATCTATTGTTAGTGGTGTCGAATTGTAGCACCCGGGTAACCCCTAATTATAATATCGCCTGTTGTCACCTATTTGGTGCACCATCATTGCATCATGCATTTATTTTGCCTCTCAAAATATTTTAACTAAAGCTATTTTTGTTTACTACAGTACCTCTCCTCTTGTTTCAAAACAAAATCCTATATTTATCTTCTAAACTATTTGCTAAAAATATTTAAAATAAATCAAACAAAAGAAAATGTCTTATCAAAATAAATAAACCTAAACCTGGACCTAGACCTAAACCGGCCAGGCCCAAAAGGCCCAGCCGGTTGAACCTAGACAGACCATCCCTCACCGAAACCCTAGCTACCAAACCCCCACTCCCCTTCCAACCAGTCCACCATCCCGCCGCCAGTTCCCATCCCGCGTGCACCTTGGGCCTCACCCTGACTCGATGCTCCCCACGCTCTCTCCGACCGCGATAACACCCACCCCGCATCCTCGTTCTCCCCCGCGATCCCCTCCCCCTCTTGCCTCGCACGAACCCATCCCGTCGCCTCTCTCCCTCTGCTCGACAACTGCCGCCGCCGCAGGAAGGTCCTCCCTCACACCTGCCATGGCCCGCGCTCCACTTCCCCAACGTGCGCCCCTTCCCTTCGCCCCTCTTCGTCTGTCTCCCCTCGGCAGCGACCTCTGTCAGTGGCCGCCTCCGCGAGCATCCAAAACCCCGCACCTGCGGTCCCTGCTCTCCTCACCCAGCATCGACGCCCCCGTCGCCAACCACCCCGAGCAGCACTCTGTGCTGGCCGGAGCAGCTCGCCCGCGTCCGATCTCTCTCCGTAGCCGAGCCTTCCTCTGCCGGTCGCCGTTGTTCCGTGCTGTGTGCACATGCCACCCTTCCGCAGCCCTTCTGCTGCTGTGTTCTCTGGCCTCGTTCGCGCCCGCCTCCCGTTCGCTGCCTTGTCTCTGGCCTCGTTCGCGCCCGCCGTCCGTTCGTTGCCGTGTCTGCTCCACCAAGATGTTCCCTTCAGCGGCCGCACAAACGGTGTTCGACGTTATGTCTGTAAGGGACATGAACCTGCCATAACGTGTCGGTTTGCCTCGGTGCTCCTGTGTGTTGTGCTTGTCTTCAAGTGCGTGTACTACAAATACATATCATGTGGCATATGATCCCTGAAGTCACAAAAGGCCACACCGACGCAAGCTCCCCGTGTAATCGTCTAGCTCCGAGGCCCCAAAACGACACCACAAGAACTCCCTCACCGACAAGGTCTTCGCGAAGCCGCCATCCGTCTGGCCAAGATGTTTGACCATCATGTAAAAAAAATATGTTTGACCGCGGTCGATGCCATGTCAAGTCCGTCGTCGACATCGAAGCCAGAACGCCAAATCCGCCATCACACAAAACCAAAGCCCCGATGCCTCGATCCGAAGACCGATCCCGACGTCCAAACCCCGAGCCCCAAGATCGCCAAACCACAACGTGTGACCCCTTTTCCCGAGCCCTATTTTACAAATGTAATATCAACATGTTGCATATAAATGTTCATGCTTGCATACATATGTTGTGGTTTGGAGACATTATGCCGTTTCACCTCATAATTAAATATGGAGACCATATGCGGGCAAAGCTAGTCTAATATTGGGTCCATTTAAATTTTTGTAGCGAACCGATGACATGTTTTGCCTTGTTAATCCAATATTTAAATTGCGGGTGTCTAAATAACATGAACCACTTGAATAATTGTCGGGACCTAGGTTCCGCTTAATATTTCCTAGTTGCATTGAACCTTTGCCATGGCATACATCATACATGCATCATGACGATCTTCTGTCGTAGTATTAAATAATGCATCCGGTGTTTCTTTTAGTGCTTTGCTTCTTCACGGACTAGGCTGATGAGTTGATGCGAGTGTCGACCTGATATTCGGATGAACCTTCGGCAGTGTTTTCCAGGCGAGCATTCTCCCTCTTTCTACCTATTTTACATTTCTAGTCTTTACTTCCTTCTATTAATCTATTGCTATCTGTGTTGCGATGCTATAGATTCCGTACCCCGTTATACTTCCCTGCAGCCCTTATATTGCCATGGACACATCCTAGTACCTGTTGTTTGGTAGATAGTCGGCCTTGTGAGTCGTAGTTGCTTGTGCAGGTGATGGGTCGCGCTGTTGATCTTCCACGGTTGTTGGAGTAATGCCGCATGTTTAATGTTAGAGATGATCATGGATTTAATTATCGTTTAATAAATAAAATTGAAGTAGGTAAATAATGTAGAGGCACAGGTGTGCAATAGATGTTATTTGGTTTTTAACCGTCCACTTGTGTCCCGTAGGACCCCGAGTACTTGATACCTGTTCTTTGAATATTCGCACTATCCGCATGTGGTCCCATGAATCCCCTTAGTATGAGCTTGAGTCATATCTTATTTTTTGGGGCCACAAATTAGTTTGGGCTTTATTACTATCCTGTACGTATGCCATGTTTTACTGCTTTATTTACTATTGTGCGTGAAGCGCCTGTACTGTTTATATAAGCGGGGTGTTTTTGCGGTATCGACAAGCCCAGTTATACTTTCGGGTTCCCAGTCGTTTACAGCCATTGACGAAACCTCTGGGTCCGTTCCATAGCCGATCAACTTCATCGCGAGTAGCTTGGTAGGGTGGCCCCTGAAATATTATATGAATCTTGCAATTTCTGTGTTGTGATGCCTCGTTGGGTTTTCATTTGGTTTTTCCGAGGTTGATCGTGCGTGTGTTGCTATTTGTGCCCCCCTACAGGGTAAAACTTTCTGAAAGTCGTGTCCGCGCTTATGGATGACTTGGAGCATATTATCTCGATTATAGACACTATAACTAAAGTGGTGCTATAAATTTGACTATGTGATGACTAGTAATAAACTTCACCATAGTGGAATGCAAATAAAAGTGCCAACAACTGCTGGGTTCTTGAATGTCTCATGTTATATGTATCTGACTAGTAAGTATCGCAACTACAACGAAATGGTTAACTAAAAGTGCCCACTGCTTATTATATCAGGATGACTCATGATATCTATATCTGACTAGTAAGTGCTGCAGCTATAATGGAATGGATAAAACTGCCAACTGTGTGAGTTTCCTCGGTACGACTTCCTCGTTTGGTCTTGAGGGGGAAATACCAGGATGGGTATGTTTGGTGGTAGTATCCGGATGGTTTCGAATAGGTCTTTCTTATCTCTCTCTGATAGCCGACAGTTGTATCGAGTCTCTATAGGTTGTTTAGCGCATGCTTGGATGCCGCTTCAGTCCACCATACCTATATAGGCGAGGACCGCAGAATTCTAAGACTCGCCGTGTACTGGCCTCGGTACTGACCGCTCTCTTTTTTCTTTGCTCATTGTTGGCACCCCTTTTGTTTGAGCAGGTTTTGAGATCAACGTCGTTAGCAGAGTTACCCTTCCATCTTGGCCTGAGCACGGTTATGGACGCCATTGGTTATTCTTCAGGGCTCTTAGCTCAATTTGCATCTTGTCCGTACTCGGACGCTGTATCGTTTTCCAGGTGATTTGGATCTTTGTATTGTATATCTGTATTCTTGACTCGTCGAGTCGTTGTTGTATATATCTGTTTTGTGGGTTCCATCGTGGACTAATGTGTAATAGTATTACTTTTTTTTCCACCCGCACGAATGTGCCTGGTGGGCACCTCGGAATCGTTTCTATGCGGGTTTGGCGGGAATCGCTAAAACTTGCATAGGGCCGATCTGAGGGTGTTACAATACCTTTATGGGCATCACTTTGGGTGCTGCAACAAAGCTCCTTGACAATATGATGGTCAACTACTCTGAATGGCACACTGAGAGAGCTCCACATGATAAGAAGGTAAATTATGTTGAAGAAACCTCCTCTTTGAGTGATAAGATTGATATTATTATGGCTATGCTTGTTAATGGGAAAGCTCCTTTAGATCCAAGTAATGTTCCCTTAGCCTCTTTGGTTGCTCAAGAATAGCAAGTTGATGTGAATTTCATTAGAAACAACAATTTCAAAAACAATGCCTATAGGAATAATTTTGGTGGTAACAACTATAGGCCCTATCCTCCTAATAATAGCAATACATATGGAAACTCCTACAACAATGCTAGAAGTGCCCCCTCTGAACTTGAAGTCATGCTCAAAGATTTTATTAGTAAACAAACCACTTTCAACAAGACTATAGAGGAAAAGCTTTTGAATGTTGAGAAAAATATTTTCTCTTTGTCTGAAGCACAGTCCTCCTTGATTAATAAAATGGCTGCTAAACCTGAAACCATGAAAAGTACCTTTGCTGTCACTCATGCCATACAAGTTACTATAGATGAAAATGTTAGACTGTTAGCTCAACTTCATGCTAAGTGGGAAAGGGAAGCTTAAATTGATAGAAACAATAGTGTGTGCACCATCACCACTAAACCACAAGAAGTCCCTATTCCTCCTCCTACAATGCGTAAGCCTATTGAGTCTACTACTAGTAATGCTAAGTTTGATTTTGATATAGATGGTTGCAATATTTCTTAAGTGATTATGTTCTTGCAAAAGCTTGCTAGAAGTCCTGATGCTAGTAATATGCATGTAGCTTTCACCAAACACATTTCAGATGCTCTTGTTAAGATTAAGGAAGAGAAGTTAAAACACAAATCTTCTATTCCTAGGAAAGTAGAAGATAAGTTGGGAACCCATTATTAATATGCAAGTGAATGACTTTGATCTCAAAGCTTCATGTGATCTTGGTTCTAGTGTCTCTATTATGCCTAGGAAGATTTATGAAATGCTTGATTTGCCACCTTTGGAAGATTGTTATTTGGATGTCCCACTTAATGATAATGCTAAGAAGAAACTCGTGGGGAGTATCAATGATATTCTCATTATGGTTAACGATTCTTATGTCCCTGTTGATTTCTATGTTTTTTATATTGAATACACTGCTTCTTGTCCTATTACTTTGGGAAGACCTTTTCTTAGAACTGTTGGTGCCATCATTGATATGAAAGAAGGCACCATTAAATATCAATTTCAATTCAAGAAAGGTATTGAACACTTCCCTCTAAGGAGAGAGAAGTTGCTTTTTGCTCCTCCTTTGAAAGCAAGGTTTGATGTCAATGCTTCTTCATTTGAAAATACTTGATTTCTTGCTTCTTGTGCCTAACTTAAAGGCGTTAAAGAAAAGTACTTGTTGGGAGATAATCCAATAGTTTACTTAAGTCTTGGAAGTTATTACTTCAGTAATTACCTCTCCTTATCCTTTTTTGTTTGCTTTTTGTGCCAAGAATGACCTCTAATTAGAGGAAAGTAAGATTTGAGGAGTTGCTGTCCCGAAACAGATTTCTGTCCTCCACCATAAAAATTTGTGAGGAGTCTTTGTAAGTCGGATTGAGCTGAAAATTTAGGAATAAATCCCCCAGTATGTCAGATAACTTTCTTTAGTTCAACACTTTTTGATTTGAGCAACAAAAGATTTTCGAAAAAATCGGTTTCTACTTGTTGGTCTGTTTTGACAGATTTCTGCCATTATTTGCATTTGCTTCTTATTGATTCCTTTTTGAGTTCTCTTTTAGGAAAGTGAGCTTTTTGAAGAAGTTGCTACAGTATCTTGTGTTTTCAGTGAAAAGTTTTGCTGTTCCAAAGCTAAGCCTACAGGTCTATTATCTTTTGAATACACTAATGTTGCTAATGAAGATTGTGTGAAGTTTTGTATGAAGGAAAAAATTTCAGCTGTAGAGAGAGAATGATGTAATGAGATGAAGAATGGACAAAAGCGCAAGCTTGGAGATTCCACCCCGGTGTCATCCCAAGAAATATCCAAGAGGTATAAGCGTCAAAGCTTGGGGATGCCCAAGGCATCCCCTTCTTCATCAATAAAAAGCTCAAGTCTGTCTAGACAATTCGTTTTTATTGTTTCATGCACTGTGGTGTTGTTCTTGGAGCGTCTTAGTTTTCATTTCCTTTGCTTAGTTTGTTTAGTTTGCTTGAATAAAGTATTTTGGACCCCCGTTCTCGCTGTGTTGTTTCAAATAAGTCGATTGGTGTTGGAAAGGAGTAGAAAGTTCTTGCTTGAAAGTGCAAGAGGAGCTTACATTGACTGTGACTTAGACTTTAGCATGATATGCTAGGTGTTGTTTTGACCTTATGCTTAGTGATTATTGTTGTAGAATGTCTTGTTCCAAACAACTGGGATTGCTTAGTGTGCCTTGAAGAAATCATGCATTGTTTTAGCATACAAAAGCATAATATTTTGGTATTCTCCTTTGATGCTTTGTTTGGGTTGACTTGGCACATGCTCACACCATGTTATGACTATGACAAGTCACCATAGCCTCTATGATCATTTAGTCCTTGACTTGTAGTACAACTCTATGCTTTGATTAGTAATGTTTTGTCGCTCTGCATGATTATGGCCATTATTGATCTCTTAGTTGGTTGCTCCCAGTCTTTTGCTAGCCTCCACTTGAATGAGTAAGCTCTATTCATGCTTCCAACTCCCAAGAAACAAGTTATTCCAAAGTGTCCACTATAAATTCCTATGCTTGGTGTGTTACACCATTCCAAGTATATTCTTGTTTCGGCTATCTTTCAATTAAAAAGTATTTTGTTATGTGAAAACTTAGTGATTAAAGCCCTCACAAACTTGATGGCACACTTTATATTCTTTGCCCCTAATAAACTTGAACCATTGTGTCGTCTATGTTGTATATGCTTGCACTTATACGTTGGAATTAGCAGAACCATGTTGTCATGGGGAACTTTTTCAACATTGCACTTGTACTTTGTACACAATTGATATCATGCTCTTTTGTCTATGGATGTCACCTGTGTGAAATAAAGAGGTAACTTGTAAGTCCATGGAGTTATGTATTTTGTGTTAGAGAAACGCCTGGGACGCTAGCCTAAGCCATGCCTAATCATGGTGTAAACTTGCAGCATCACCATAATGAGCTATCTGTGAAGCATCATCAATAAAAAGTTATGCACATAGTAAATAAAAAGATCCTCAATAAAAAAGCTATGCACATAGTAAATAAAAAGATCCCTGCTATGATAGGGGCAATGAGGGCTGAAAGCTAACAAGTACCATAATTTTTGGAAGCTCTTTTTGAAACTTGAGATCCGTGCTTCCCTTTATGAAGGGTCTTTCTTCCACTATTATATTGAGTCTCCACCTTCTACCTTTAGGCACCATTAAGAGAGCATAGTTGCCATTCTTAGTTCTATGTGCAGTGTTCCAAAACTTATTGATTGATGCATATTGTGATATTATTTGTTCTTGTGCTATTTGTATCTAGTCACTCTTATGAACTTTGAAGGTGTCCTATGCATCTATTTGCTACTCTATGAGGGACAAGCTGATTGCCACTATGTCATGTTTTCTGTATGTGAAATAAACAAACGTTTTGCAATGCATGTTATTCATGATCTTTGTTTGTATCCTTTCATGTTGCATGCATAGTTACTTTGTCTTACTGTTAGAACTCCATCTTTCATGCACATGTTTAGAGTTCTTTGATCCCAGCTTTCAATGCTTGCAAATGGTTTGATCTTGGTTTTGATGGTGCATGTCACCTCAAAAATTATTCTTTTATCACTTACCTACTCGAGGACGAGTAGGAGTTAAGCTTGGGGATGCTTGATACGTCGGAAACGTATCTATAATTTTTGATGCTCCATGCTTGTTTAGTATCTACTTTGCTTTGCTTTGTCTACACTTTGAGGTGTTTTTATATGGTTTCTGGAACTAACCTATTAACAAGTTGCCACAGTGCCAGTTGCCTGTTTTCTTCTGTTTTTGGTTCCAGAAAGGCAGAAAATCAATATTCTCGGAATTGGACGGGACAAAAGCCAAAGTCAATATTTTACCGTGGGCAACACGAAGCCGAAGTACGAGACGGAGGAGGGCGTCGAGGGGGCCACACCCCTGGCCACGCGATGGGCCCACCCCACGCCTAGGGGCGTGCAGCCGCCTCGGGCACCCCCTCGGCCTCCCTCTTCGCCTATAAGAAGCCCCCCCCGATGCAGAAACCCTAGGCACCCGATCAAAACTCCACGAAACCGTCTGTAGCCGCCGCCACCATCGTCCCTAGATCGAGGGGGATATGAAGTTCTTCCCGGCACCCTGCCGAAGGGGAGATCATCCCAAAGGCCTTCTTCTCTGGTATGAAGCGTGAGTAGTTCCACCTTGGAGTACAGGTCCATGTAGTAGCTAGATGGTTGTGTCTCCTCATTGTGCTTTCATGTATAGATCTTGTGAGGTCCGTTCATGATCAAGATCTAATCTATTTGTAATCATGCATACTGTGTTTGCGGGGAACCAATGGATATTGAGATTACTATGTCAGATTGATTAATGGTTTTGCATTATTGATTCTATCATGTCTGTGTTTGTGATCTTGCATGCTCTCCGTTGTTAGTAGCTATCTTGGCCAAGTAGTTGTTAGTGACTCTAAGAGGGGGTATTTATGCTCGATATTGGGTTCATGCCTCTAGTTTCCAAGGGAAGTGACAGAAATCTCTGATTCGCCCAATTTGCATCACCATTCTATATCATAATTTACCTCTATTCATTGATATTTGTCTTATTATGAGGTATTACTTATGGCTTTTTCATCTGTTTAGGCATGTTGGATGATTCCTAGAGGATGGACTGCCGGAGTCTTGATTCTGATGGAAAAGAAGGCGTTTCGGTGCAATTTCGCGAAGATCAGAAAAATACCAGAAAAATATGGAAACATATTATTTCACCAGAAGACGAAGGAAGCCAGAAGGAGGAGCGAAGGGGGGGGGGCGCAGGGGGCCCACACCCCCTAGGCGCGGGCCCACCTAAGGTCGCTCCTGGGGTGGGTTTGGCCCACCTGCCCGGCCTTCGACTCCCCCCCTTCGCATATAACTTCCCTTCGGAACCCTAAGCCTAGGGAGGCGACCACAGATAGATTTTCGCCGCCTCTGGGGTGGAAAACACCGAGAGAGAAAGATCTCTCCGGCAGACAGATTTCTGCCGGGGGAATTCCTTCCCGAAGAGGGGAGACCGTCGCCATCAACACCATCATCAAGCTAGGCTTCATCGGGATCATCATCATCATCTACACCATCATCTCCACCAGCACCATCATCACCACTCCGTCTCGCTGTAACAATTGTGTTGGATATTGCTTAGTTCATTAGGGGAACTTTCCCGGTGTTGATTACTATTGTAGTTGATGCTTGTGAGTGGAACCATTGAATTATTGTTTATATTCAGATTGTTATCCATTATCATATCATCATCTTTGATCTTGATCCCTATGATGTCTTGTGAGTAGTTCGTTTAGTTCTTGAGGACATGGGAGAAGTCATGTTGTTAGTAGTGAATCTATGATGAGTTATTATTCAATGGTTTAGTATTTAAGTTGTGGTGCTATTCTTCTAGTGGTGTCATGTGAACGTCGACTACATGACACTACCATTTATGGGCCTAGGGGGATGCTTTGTGTATTTGGCTACTAATTGTGGGGTTGCCGGAGTGACAGAAACCTGAACCCCGTTAGGACACCTTTGCACAAGGGAGCGTAGGATCTCAGAGTTTAAGGCTGTGGTTAGATTTATATCTTAATTACTTTCCTGTAGTTACGGATGTTTGTAGGGGGTTTAATCACAAGTATGTATTAGTCCTAGGAAGGGCGGTATGTTAGAACAGGTTCACCCACACAACACTTACAAACACCAGAGAAGAGTACTCAGCTATTTGAAACAAAAGCACTTGACAGAATTCCCATGTGTCCTCGAGAACGTTTGGTCCTTATAAGTATTTCCGCCGGCTTGTACTTTGCTAAGAAAGGATTGGGCCACTTGCTCCGTTTGTTCGTTACTTGTGTTACTTGCTCTTTGTTTTGTTGCCTTGTCAGAAAACCACTAAAATCCGTCTGCTAAGTATTCACAGGGATTTCCTGCTCCGTACCACTGTTCAGCACCTTCTGCTCCTCGTTGGGATCGACACTCCTATTTATCAAAAGTACTACGATACACCCCCCCTATAGTTGTGGGTCATCAATCTTTTCGGTTGTATATGTGTTTTTGCCACTAGGGAGAAAACAACGGTCTCTTGTTCATGGAACAAGTGGATTGTTTACCTTACACACTTTGCTTAAAGCAGTTGTCTGTTGCTTGCAACTTAATAACGGAGGGGGTTCGGATGATAACCTGAAGGTGGACTTCTAGTCATAGATGCAGTTGGATGGCGGTTCATGTATATTGTTGTATTGCCCAATCGAATCTCATAGGATCTTTTTGTCTAGTATTGCATTGTTATGCCTTGCTCAGTTTCTATGAATTGCCCTTCTGTAATTTGTTTACCCTTCATACCATGTTGTTTATCTAAGGAGAGCACCTCTAGTGAACTATGGACCCCGGTCCAATCTTTACCATTGATACATCTTCCACTATTACTGTTTACTTGCTGCAACCCACCATTACCTTCCACACCATACAGTTAATTCTTTGTTATAGCAACCGGTGAGATTGACAACCTCACTATTAGTTGGGGCAAAATCTTGAATTTGTGTTGTGCAGGTTTCCACGTTGCTTGCAAAACCTTTGGGATGTTTCCTTCTTCTTACTGGTTCGATAACCTCGGTTTCTTACTGAGAAAAACTTGCCTATTGTACTGCATCATACCTTCTGCTTGGGGTCTTCCAAAGAAGTGTTGGTGCACTCATCAGTCGACCTATTCTACTCCAAACCAAGCAAAGTGACCAGAGGCTGCACATCCACTGGTCGCACTGTATTGGAGCTGCACGCGCACGAGGTTCCCTGTATGATGAAGAACTAGGGCAACGCCTTCCTCCCCGCCCCCAACTCGACGTGTATGGGCGTTGACTTCGCCAAGGGCGATGGCACCAGCAATGTCCCCATCCCAGGCAACAAGTTCGTCCACTAGCACGGATTCATCACGCACCAAGCCACCACTGCTACCACGACCGCGCCAACACTGGCTTATGTTGTCCCCAAGGTGTTCGGTGGAATGCCAACACCACCGTCTAGGTATGAGAACTACTGATGTAGGTATTCAAATGCAATTCAGAGTTCGTCTGTGCAAGCTGGATGTACCAATCTGAGTGGGCATAATCTTGATGGAATGCATAATCTTGATGGAATGCCAGAACGTTATGGTCTTCAAAATCTCAATCGCCATAGTCTATTCCAAGCAGATGGAACCCAACATAGCTATTTTACACTGCCAGTAGATTATCCCCCGAAGCGAGCTGTTCCTAAGTCAGTGTTGGCCGTCTCCGATGATGAGTCAGCTGGCTGCTCTCTTGAGTGCGTTCAGGTGTTCACGGCTACTCCTGAGCAGCAGACGTATGAAGAAAAGCAACATGAAAGTCGTCGACTTGTCAAGTGTGTCATCAAAGCACCAGAAAATACACAAAGAAGCTCTTGTCTGAATTACATCTCGGATGTCTTTGATTACACTCTTGAGCAGCAGCAAAAAGATGATGAGAATGCATTGAGACCCCCACAGTCGAGTCTATTGGTGATTCATGAAAGAAGAAATGGATGGGATCCAGGAATACACACATATCTGAATTCAACACCAACCATCGATATTGATGGTTTTCTTCAGACCTCAATACTCAATGGTGTGCTAGCTGCGAGAATCCAGTTTGGCATATCCAAATGTTTTGTCCCATGACAGTGCAATTACAGAGTGCCATCACGGCTGATGAATCCGGGAATTCACTTTTTATGGGATCCGGGCATTTTGAACCAAATGGATATTATGCCAGAAGAAACTGCAGTGTCAAATCTACTTCGCAGTGGTAAAAAAAAATTCAAGCTGTTAATTTTTATTGGAAAACATGTTGGCTCAAAGCAATTCTAGGCTCAGTTGTTGTTACACTGTCATTCCTGGTGCACTACTCCGAGTGTTTTTCTCCGGGTACAGTCTTGTAGCTTGCCAATTATTTTGGACTACCTATATTCAGAACCAGCCAAGCAGCTCGTCTGCTACTGTAGCATATTCAGTTGGAGTGCAGTGTCTGTCTACTATTGTGCACATGAGGTTGGTTTTGAGTGCTGGGAAAATAGTTCAAGAAGGAAGAGATGTCTGGGATCCTGGAGCTGCAACATTCCATGTTCGGTTTATGACTGCTGATGATGCTACAAAATTACAGTGCATAGATGTCTATAAGTCTGCAATGATACAAATACTAGCTGTGAATCTTGGCGCAAGAAATGCACTCATTTTTGCTACTGCTATCATGTGTTTCGTTGCCTTTGATTTGAGATGGACAGAAATGAATGCAGCAGTTGTACTCGTTCAAGTAGTTCCATATTCTAAAGACACCTATGTAGCAAAGCATATGAAGACAAGACAAGTGCAATAGGATCCAGGTATCATATTCACCTTATATGAGCTCTGAGACATCTACTGGCCGTGAAGTTTGGTACTCGCAATTCAACTTACTTGAGGGATACTGCTGCAATTATATGTGACCCTCCTGCAAATTTGATTTAGCAAAGAAGAACCACTGCAGTCTGGGAATCGCTAAGCAGTATTGTATGTACATGGGACCCTGGAATTGCATTTGTACATCATCAAGGCGTCTATGAGTATTACAATGCAAAGAATCTGCTATTCCCACAGAACTATCTTCAGATCTGGGAAATGGATATCATCTTCATTACATTTCTACCTCCCTGACATGGTGAATGAATTCTGAAGGATAATTGATAATGATAAAAGTTTCTGTAGAAACTTGTCCATTGCTGAGCAATGGTCTCAAGGGGGGAGTAATGTCAGGGACTACTAATGGTATGGAGTAGTAGTATGTTGTATCTAGGAGGGCATATTAGGTATTCCACCTATGTTGGTATATTGTAGTTGGTTAGGTCTATATAAACCTACCTTGTATCCTGTGATGAAATTAAGAAATATAAAACCCTAACTTTATCTTTATTTCCTGCATTTATCTTAGATTTAGTTCTACATTTTCCTAGTTTATCTACCGATTTCTCTCAAAATCCCCTCTTCTTTGTTAGTTTAATCTTAGTAAGAGAGTCAAGTTAGTTTTTCCTTGTCCGAGTAGTACTAGACACTGGTTTGCTTGTACGTGTCGGGTTTGAATACTAGTAGGTTTAGGTAGTTTAAGTCGGTGTCTAGACGTCTACACGAGTAGGGCTGTAACTTCTATGTACTGTGAGTTGAGAAAGAAATAAAGAAAATTCGAGGGCACGATACGTGCCCGTGGCCACAAGTTTTTTCGAGCGTGTTTGTTTGTCTAGTTTGATGTAGTTGATCTGTGGGTGAATTCCAACAATTGGTATCAGAGCAAGGTCGAAGATTTGAAGCTTGCCCCGGGGAGGCGACCCTACTAGCGCCTCGGGGCGGGCGACCAGGTGGAGGCGACGAATATGCCGTCATCGATAAGGCGGCGGGCGGTCGTCGTTCGGAGGAGCGACAAGGAGGAAGATAGCGGGCGAGGCATCGTCGGCAAGGTGGTGGATGGGGATGATCGTTGATGAGTGCGGTGGTACCGGTGTGCGGTGCTGGAGAATCTTGTCAAGATCATCATCCAGGAAAGTATGTCCAAGGTAGCACGTTCAGTCAGTGTTGTGTCTGTGAGTCGTTCGTTGTGTCCAAGTGCTTGCCTCTGTGAGGATTCGTTGTAGATGAAGCGAATAAAGGTTGAGGGACTGTTCATCATATGGACGAAGATGCAATTTGCGTGCCCCGATCAGGTCGTCTATGTGTCTCGACGAGAGGATCAAGTTCAAGTGTGAAGGGGGCGGTAAACCAGTGAAGGGGAGCCTCTTCAATGAGGACCTGTCTCTACATGAGGCCGAAGTGGATGGTCTAGTCCACGCCAGGAGATCGGCATGTATTGCGCTAGGGTGGACGGTGTGTTCCACGGTGTTGCCTACCAAAACCCACCGGCGAGCAGCGACGGGCAACACGAAGAGCCGGGAGGCTCCCAGGACTGCTGGTGGGCCCTGGTCCCTCGGGCAACGGCCCGCAAAACTCCGGCACGCGCCCTGACTGGTTCGAGGGCGTGCCACCTGACCTATACCTGGTCAGGAAGGTGAAGGATTGCTTCGATTGGTTTCCTGCATGGTAAACAAGTATACGTAAAATTCGAGCCGTGACCGGCTCCCAGGTTTCCCTGTGAATCGGCTCCTAGAGCCGATTAACCCATGGTTCTGCATTAGATCTATGATAACATGGGGTTTTGCTTTATCGTTACAAGTTAAATCGATCTACGATAGTTTAATGTTTTCACTACATAATTGGAACGTCCTACACGTAATTGAGCCTGGTAAATACAAAAGATAATAGAAAACCAATCCTAGAGAAGGCCTAAAAACCAACGTAACGTTAATTCCCGGAACAACTCCTCTTGGATTGGTAAACCATATCTTCCATACTACTGGATCGTTCAACCCGTTTGCAAGGCCTGATCATGTAGATATCAAACTAAACCTTGGAGAGCAAGGCACAACTATAACAGATCAAATCGACTTAAATAAAGATCAAGCAAAGTGCCACCCTTACACCCGGGAAAAGGTGTAAAGGCGGCGAGATAACTAGAGGCAGCATATCTAAACGATCATAGCAAAAAGTACCGATGCTAGCCTAAACAAATCTATGATAATAGTGTTACTCGCCATCAACAAGGCTTCAGTACGAGTAACACCAAACAATCGCATAAGTAGATACTGCCTAGATCGCAAGACGCGATCTAGGCAGCATGGCACTTACCCGAGAAAAACCCTAGAAACAAGGGGTGGCGATGCGCCGAGATTGTGTTTGTTGTGAACGTGATTGTCCTCCTTTTCTCAATAACCTTAGGTACATATTTATAGTCCGGAGACTTTCTACCTTTGGAATAACTCTACAATTCTATCTCTTACCTAAATCGAAACGGAACCTATTACAATATAAGATACACGGGCAATTTAGCCCAAATCAACGCACGAGGCCGCTTTAACAACACGTTGCATATACGTATCTTATAAGCCCATCTTGATTGCGGCCCAACTCCTCCTTTGGCCAAAATATGGCGATAACACATGCCCCCCTGGTTTTGGCAATAATAATTCCAAAACCACTCCGTTTTTTCCCTTCTCCTCTTTTTTTCTCTGTATCGGGTTACGCGTCGTCAGAATGCGTTGCAGAACAGAATCGTCACGCCACCCCTTCATCATGATGCCCTGTCTTCTCAACTTCTCCGCAGTGCATGATTTGACAATTTCGGCAGCACATTCTGGGAAACCGCTATAGCATTGAACCACTTCATACTATTCCCCTTATTTATATTCATCTTAGCAGTTTGCAGCCCCATCTTCCTCCAGCAGCCAAGAAACCCTTCTTCCTCTGCCGAAAAAACCCTCTTTCTCCGCCATGGCCTCCTCTGCTTCATCTGGCCTGTCCTCCCAAGCCTCCAACTCAATGAGCGACCGGGAACCGACGCCAGAGCACCCGCCGACGGCGGCGTACAATGTCCTCGCCCCACAATGGTGGGACGAGAGGGATTGGGATTTCGCCACCTGGTCCGAGGACGACGAGTCCTTGACCGATGGTGAGGAGGGCCTACAGTTCCTTGCCGATGGGGAACTGGAGGCGGACAGCACCGACGACGCCATGTCCTGGGACGGCGTCGACTCCTCCGACGAGGAGAAGGAAGTGGAGGAGGACAACTCCTCCGACGAGTACCAGCCGGTGAAGTACTTCCGCGCCGGGTCCAGCGAGGACACCGAAGACGACGACGAGGACGAGGAGGCCCCCGCTGGCATCTAGATCAGCAGCAGCGAGGACGACGCCGGCAGCAGCGCTGATGACAGCGAACAAGACGGCGGCGAAGACAGTGGCGACGACCTCGGCCTCTAGATTAGGAATCAGTAGTAGTAGTAGATTCCCTTTTGTAAGCAACCAGCTCCTTTTGTAAGCAATCAGCTTTTGAATGAACGAAGATTGCTTTTCCAACTCTAAGATTGTTTTTCCGACCCAATTTCGCCGATAGTCACATAGGTCGATGTTCCAGAAGCCGATAGCAACGCATCGGCTTTTACCCTGCTGCGCTCATACAGTCAACCAAGTCACAGCCCAAAGAGCCGATGGTACAGCATCGGCTTTCCCAAAAACGTTGACAAAGTCAAGTTCGGTCGCATACTTAGACAAATCTGAGCGGCCACTTTCCAGTTTCAAACGGTAACCTGCGACCCTCTTCAAAAAGGGCGACCCAGATCTCCAATCGCTCATCGACCAAATCGAGCAGCAGCAGCAATAAGAACCCTCGATCCCCAGCTGCATAGATCCCTCTCCGCTGGCAAACCAGATGGCGGAATCGTCCAACACCAACCCAGAGGTTTCCGGTCTGAAGGTATGTCTACTCCTCGCAGTCTGAACGCGATGCTAGAATTAATGGCGAACACCTGAGTTAATGCCTTATTCCACCATTAAATTTGTAGGTTTCAGACATCCTACTGCCGCATCCTTCTCTTCCAAACTCTCTCTGCCTTGGCCCTCGTACAGCATCTAGTCCTGCCCATCTGATTTCTTGCGAAACAAACCGGATCCCCTTCGTAAGCCAAGATCTAGATTTAAACTCTTGGGCCGACTGCTTGCGAGCCTGGCCTAATCCCCCTGAACATTGGGTCACTTGGTTCAGCAGGGTAGCTAGAGCTTACCAATCCCAATGGGAAACCACGGGAATAGCCGATGCCTTGCATTTGTCATTGTCTCCTCTTGAGAAACATGAGAATCTTCTCAAAACCATCGGCTACTTCTGGTCTGACGCTCTGAATTGCTTCATGTTCGGTCATGGCCCTATGTCACCAACCTTGTTAGACGTGGTGATGATTACTGGTCTAGATGTTACATCACCCAGTCCTTCTGCTTTTAAACTGACCAAAGTCCCCTACAAACTGTCTTCCAAAACAGAATGCACGAACTGGGGCGCATATATTCAGAGCCACATGAAAACTAGGGGTCCTGTCACCGAGAAAGAACACACGGCTTTCCTCAACCTCTGGCTAGAACATTTCATATTCTGTGGCCCTTCCCTTGCTCCAACCAAAAATTACCTCTCCCTGGCCTATGAACTCGCTAAAGGCACTCATCTTGGCATCGGAAAATTGTTCCTTGGAGAGGTCTACCGATATCTCCAGTTGATGTCTGTCAAGCTGTTCTCTGGCATAGCAGTCAAAACAGGTGGTCCTTGGTGGTTCATCCAGCTATGGGCTCAGCTGTATTTTCAAAACCACGTCCCAAACTTCCCCCTTTTGGCGAGCTGCACCTTTCCAGATGTCAAAGGGAGGCAGATCCGATGCACTAGCTATGGCCAAGCTTTGTATAGACTGCCAGGTAGCAAACTATCCCCTCAGGAAGCTTCCAAGTGGTTCAGTATTTTCTTCCAAGGCCTAGATAATCCTACCTTCTTCCCTTACATGGAAGAATCAGAACATTTTGAGAATCCCATCTCCTTCAGGCTAGACAGCTTTGCCGATGATACCAGCACCCGGCAACTCTTTTCCATCGTGATCCGTCCCTGTTTCCTTCCAGTTGGCATGAGTACATCCAATAGAATCATCAAGCCTGGGTATGAATTCTACCAGCCGGTCATAGTGGCTCGGCAATTTGGCCTTGGACAAGTACCTCCCCATCTCTTTCTTCATCACCTGACAGAGAGCAGAGCCGACCTGCCTGATCCTCTCACCAGTCAAAGGTGTTACTCCTTCTTTGACACTCTGACCATCCCAATTCCCAACGACCTCACCTTCGCCTCATCCACCGATGGCTTCGAAGATTGGTGGTCGATGTGGAAGACTCACGCTTTCAGGAGAGCTCTGGGACCATTGCTGAAACAGCTCGACGCTGACTATGACATCCCCGTGGGACAGGTACCACTACTTGTCGGCTTTTCTTGATGCAGCTTGCAAATAACTCTTTTACTAACCCACTCTCTCTCTTTGCAGCAACAATATGTCCCTGAACCTACGCACAGTGATGGCTCCCCCTTTGAGTTCTTTCCACCAGCTCCTGTGGTCCTCTTCTGCAAAAACTCGCCACCTCTGAAAAAGGTCATGATGCAGAAACAGCCGATCACACCACAATCGGCTTCTAAGAAACTAGTAACTTCACAATCAGCTGCTCCTCGAGTTCCAACTAAGACAAGAACGATGGTGAGGAATGTAGCTGCCAGGAAGACCTTGAGACGCCGGAGCCCTTCTCCAGAAAGCTCGCATGTAGGCCGACCCATGTCTTGGTCGATCCTTCTCATTCTTTCATCCTTGCAGACTTGCTCGTGTTTAATAGCTTTCCTTCTCTTGCAGGCTTCTGTCGAAGACACCTCCCACGAGGACACACAACCTGACCAAGGAGAATCGAGCCCAACAGACTCTGAGAGGACTGCCACACCAAACCAGCCAGATGCGCCACCATCGGCTCCCAGGAAAAGGCCCGTTCCTGAACCTGCTGCCCCCCGAGCATCAGTCGAGGCGGGACCAACTGTGGGTCCCAAGAGAGCTCGCAAAGGACTGCAAATTTCTTCGTCGAGCCAGGAGGTTTCGAAAATTATCACCCTTCATGCTCTTACCACTTAATTCCTTCTTATCTGCCGATTCATCATCACTTACATCGGCTAAACACCTTCAATGCAGACGACTGACGTCTCTAGTGGGAAGGTTGGGGCAGTGCCGATGCCCCTAACCGAGCCGGATTCAGCAATCTCCGCAGGTGCAGACGAAACGGCTACCCCTTTGGCCAAGCCTCCAGCAGCTACACACAAGCCGACTGCCTCGTCATCCGCAATCCCCTCGATCTTAGGAGAGGTATGTTAGCTTCTTTCGGCTAATCCTTCCATGTTGGACACATACTGACGTACTTTCGGGGTTGTCAGAGTTGTGATATTTCAGGCTTGCTGACGTTCGACCCTGAATCCATCGAACCAGCTCCCTCTGTCGCCACCGATGAACCACAAGCCAGGGCTGGTCTACCTCAATTCCAGCGTCTTAGAGCCTTGCTGTCTTCCCCGATCGAAGAGCTTATCGAGGGTTCTGAGGAGGTGAAGGGCGTTCTTGCTGAAATAAAAGACCAACTCCCAGTAGCATTGCAGGTGAAGCTTTGGCCCGTTGTAACTCTGTCTTTCTACGGGTCAAGGGTGAAGCTAGCTCGTGAAAGGATCAACCTGCGTCGCGCCCAACTTCCGCTGAAGGCCAATATCGCAGACAGATGTCAGCAGCTCAACGAGAAGAAGGCGTCTCTGGATGCCAAAACTGACACCTCTGCCAGTACCGCCGAGCTCGCCTCCTTAAAAAAGGAGTTGGAAGATCTTGAAGAAAAGGTCCGGGGGACTAAACAGCTCATTCGTGACAAGGAAGCATCCATCGCCCGCTCCCACGACGAAGCAGAAGGCCTCAGAGGTCAACTGAAGACTGATCTGGCAGAGATACGTGCCCTGAACAAGCAGCTAGTGACGGGCAAGGACGAAGATGACGAAGCCGAGATCGCCGAGGTGGACCGTGTCCGTGCTGACGCCCTTCACGCCTTCGAGGCATTTCTTCAGTAGCTCGTTTATGTCAACTGGCACCTGCTTGTAACAGTCTGAACCTCTAGAGTCGATGACTGTGCATCGGCTGTATCTTTTTATTGGCCGATTTCATGTATCGGCCCCCATATCTCACTGTCCATCATCCCACATGCTTTGGGAAACATAAATTTTTTTTTATATATATATATTTTTTTATTGGCCGATTTCATGCATCGGCCCCCATATCTCACTGTCCATCATCCCACATGCTTGGGAAATATTTCTTGAGATGCTGACCGTTGACAGCCACTAGGAATTTCATGCCATCCAGCTCCTCCAGCATGTACGCGTTCCCCCTCAAAACTTGATCGACCCTGTATGGCCCGTGCCAATTCGGAGACCATTTACCATATGCTGCATCCTTAGTTCCCAATGGCAATACAGCTTCCCATACCAAATCGCCAACGTGGAACTCCTTCGGTCTCACCTTCTTGTTATATGCACGAGCTACCTTGGCCTTGTTTTCTTTGATTTTCTCAAGCGACCATAGCCTAAGTTCAGTCAGATCCTCAACACTGTCACTCATCAGGGCCGCATATTCTTCAGTCGTTAGGTCGTTCTGAAAAGTGACACGTCTCGATCCAGCCGTAATTTCCCAAGGCAATACGGCTTCTTGTCCATAGACTAGATGGTATGGCGAGGTTTTTATCGCTCCATGACATGACATGCGGTAAGCCCATAAAGCCTCTGACAAAACCTCGTGCCAACGCCTAGGGTGCTCATCGATTTTCCTCTTGATCAGCTTGATAAGGCTCTGGTTGGACGCTTCAGCTTGCCCATTTGCTTGAGCATAGTACGGAGATGATCGGATCAGTTTAATTCCCGTGTCCTCATAGAACTCTCTAAACTCGTAAGAAGTAAAGACCGAACCTCCATCGGTCGTAATCGTTTGGGGAATCCCGAATCTATGAATTACGTGTTCCTTCACAAAATTGATAATATCCTTTGAGCTCACGGATTTCATAGGGACGGCTTCAACCCATTTAGTGAAATAATCCGTAATGGCCAGAATCCACATGTGGCCTTTGCTTGATGGAGGATTGATCTTGCCAATCATATCCATGCCCCAACCTCGGAATGGCCAAGGCTTGATGATGGGGTTCATTGCTGACGCGGGTACCATCTGAATTTTACCAAATCTCTGACATGCTTGACACCCTTTGTAGTACTTAAAACAGTCCTCCAGCATGGTAGGCCAATAAAACCCTGATCGCCTGATCAACCACTTCATCTTGTGAGCCGATTGGTGAGTTCCACAGGCGCCTTCGTGTACCTCGTGCAGGAGCCGGTTGGCCTCGGCTGTCCCCAGACATTTGAGCAATAACCCTTCCAGAGTCCTGTAAAACATGTCGTCCCCAATGAGCACATACTTCATGGCCTTATACCTTATCCGTTTAGGTGCCCCCCGAGCCGAATCCTTCAAGTAGTTGAAGATATCGGCTCTCCAGTCGTCGGTGTCCAGGAACTATACCTGAACATCGGCTCCCTCTGCTACGTCCTTGTAGCCTGAAGCCATTTGTGCAAGATCATTCGCCTCGGTATTCTGCGACCGCGGGATCCAGGTGAAGTTCATGTACCGGAATTGTGCCATCATCTCACGGCATTGCAGCCATAATGGGAAGAGCGACTCGCTCTCACACTTGTATTCCTCCGTGAGCTGATAAATCACCAACTTGGAGTCTCCAAAAATTTCCACTGCTTCTGCTCCAGCTTCGATGAGCAACTCCATTCCCTTGCGTATCGCCTCATACTCAGCGACGTTGTTGGTGCGAGGGGCAGACAACCTGATGGAGAAGGAGAATGTTGCCCCCCGGGGCGACACGAGTAGCACGCCGATGCCGCACCCATCATCACAAACCGATCCATCAAAAAACATAGCCCACGCTCGTATAGATAGTGCTGCTATGTTAGTGTTGATCCTTTCAGCGATAAGATCGGCCAAAGCCTGTCCCTTAACTGCTTTCGCGGGTTGATACCGGATGTCAAACTCTGATAATGCAAACATCCATTTGCCCAGTCGGCCTTTCAACATAGGAGCCGACAGCATGTGCTTTATGACATCTGATTTGCATATGATGACAATCTCTGCTGATAGCAAAATGTGGCGCAGCTTGGTGCAGGTGAAAAACAGGCAGAGGCACAACTTGTTGATCTCAGGATACCTCGTCTCTGCGTCCAGCATCCTTCTGCTGATGTAAAATACAACTCGCTCCAGCCCATCATAAACTTGCACCACCACTGAGGGGATGGACGTGTCAGCTACTGATAAGTAAATGTAGAATGGCCTATCCGGCTGGGGCGGAACCAATACTGGCGGCTTCGTCAGATATTCTTTGATCTCGTCGAAGGCTCGTTGTTGTTCTGCCCCCCAGCTGAACTCCTCATCAGATTTAATCTTTACAAGTCCCATGAACGGCTCTATCCTTCCTGACAGATTGGAGATGAATCTTCTGACGAAGTTGATCTTGCCGATGAGAGACTGCAGTTCTTTCTTCGTGGTAGGTGGCTTCATTGTTCGCACTGCCTCCTGACTTTTCAGGCCGATCTCAATTCCTCGTTCATGGACCAAGAAGCCCAAGAACTGACCGGCCGTCACACCGAAGGCACACTTCTTTGGATTCATCCGTAGCCCGAATCTTCTTGTTCGGTCCAGGACGTGTCGCAGGTCATCCAAGTGTCCTTGTACTGAAGTTGACTTGACCACCACGTCGTTGATATAAATTTCCACCAGCTTGCCGATCAGATCATGGAAGATGTAATTCATGGCTCTTTGGTATGTGGCGCCGGCGTTCTTCAGTCCAAACGTCATGACTACATATTCAAACAACCCCACCGAACCTGGGACTCTGAATGCAGTCTTGTGTATATCTTCCGGAGCCATAAAAATTTGGTTGTAACCGGCATTGCCATCCATGAAGCTCAAGATTTTATGACCAGCAGCTGCGTTGATTAACGTCTCTGCTACTGGCATCGGATATTCATCCTTCGGAGTAGCTCTATTGAGATCCCGAAAATCTATGGCAACACGCCAGCGGCCATCCTTTTTCTCTACAGGTACGATGCTAGAAATCCACTCAGCATACCTGCCTGGCCTGATTAAATCGGCTGCCAACATTTTCTCGATCTCCTTCTTGACTTCTTTCAAAATTTCGGCCTTCATCTGTCGTGCTCGCTGCTGGAATGGCCGAAATCCTTTTTTAAGTGGGAGTCGATGCTCGATGATGCTCATGTCTAGCCCAGGCATCTCTGTATAATCCCAGGCAAAGCAATCTGGATATTCTTTCAACAAAGCTATCATCGGACCCCGCAGATTCGGATCCAACTTCTTGCTGATAAATGTTGGTCTTGGCTTATCCCCAGGACCGATGTCAATCTCCTCTAGCTCATCAGCGGATGTAAACCCATACCCTAGCTTTCCATCACCTGCTAAATCGATGCTAAACACGGGACAAACAGTTGGTGAGGATAACAAAGCTAGTTTGGGCCGATTGTCGAAATCGGCCCCCTTTTTCGTTGCATTAGTCAAGGAAGGTTTACAACTTATCTGTTCTCCACAATGGCAGGGCACCTCCCTGCTACGACTGCATGACCTGTTTGTCGTAAGATTGCTGCTTTTTATTTTTTGTGGCCGATCGCAGGGATCGGCCTTACCACGTACGATCGTGGACTTTGCTACTCTCTCAGGCCAGTGGATAAGACCAGCCTCACCCCGTTTTTTGTAGCTTCAATGCGCTCACAGCCGTCTAGACTGATTCCAGAGATCGGCTCTTGGTCTTCTGCTTCCCAGATGTTCATGCCAGCTATGGAGATCTCGATAGAATCATCTGCATGAATGACCTCCACTTCATCTCCATCCCACTGTATTAGGCACTGGTGCATCGTGGATGGAATGCAGCAGTTGGCATGAATCCAATCTCTCCCTAGCAAGACAGCGTAGGTGCTCTTGCTATCCACGACGAAGAATGACGTAGGGATGGTTTTTCTGCCCACGGTCAGATCCACGTTCAGCACGCCCTGTGTTTCTGAAGTTTGGGCCGTTGAAGTCGCTTAACGTGACGTTGGTTTTGATCAGATCTGCAGTGGAGCGTCCCAAACACCGTAGCATGGAGTATGGCATTATATTGACTGCCGCTCCGGTGTCAACCAGCATCTTGCGGACAGGCTGCCCATTGATATAACCTCGCAGGTACAGGGCTTTCAGATTTTTGTAGCCTTTCTCTTGTGGCTTTTCAAAGATAACCGGTCGTGGGCCGCAGTCCAACTGTGCCACTGGTAGTTCTTTGGCTCTTGGAGCGCAGAACTCTGACGGAAGTGTAAACACCATGTTTGTGCCAGCCGATGTCTTCGCATCGGCTTTTACCGGTTTAGGGCGCCACTCTTTCCTTTTCGGGCGATCTTCCGTCTCCAAGGTCTGCCGAATTTTAACGGCCAAATCGGGCCGTGCTTTCTTTAAAGCGTAGAGATACTGCGCTTCGGCTTCCTCCAAGTTACGCAGCCGCTGCACTCTACGCTTTTGGGTGTGTCTGAGTCCGTCGGGACACCATCTTGGACGGTGATATCTATCCTTTCCTTCGTCATCCATTGGCTCCTCGAGATCTTTTGCTCGAGCGGACTCCCTGTACCGGCTCTGAGGTGGGAGAGGCCCTAGACGCTTGAAGACTGACACTGGCCCCGTGTCCTCCTTTTGCTGGCCACATTCTGGGCAGTTGTCGATTGTAGGCAATCGGCTCATTCCTGCGTCCCAGCAATACTTGAAGAAAGGGCAGTCCCAATGTTTGTCCACGCCTTCCTTTTCTTTTGGCGGTCCCCTAGCGAGGTGCTCATATCCTTCATCGTTTCCATCGCGCCGGCGACGTCGGTCATACTGGCGTCCATACTTGTTAAGGAGGTGCGTGGAATGTGGCTTCTGATATCGCACGCTCCTCACCTGTTCCTCGGTCAAATACCGCCTGTCATTGTAGCTGGGCCGGTCGCGTGGACCAGCCTCCTCTCTTTCTTTGCCCCGAGAGCGACCGTCTTCCTCCTTATATGCGCCATGGTGGTACACAGGTCCTGCCATATTAACATCGAACGAGAAATCCAACTGACGCCTTGTGGACTGGCTGTGTTCTACCATGTTGACGCCGGGAAATGGGTTCGTGTCTACTTTCATGGCGAACTGTCCAAGGATCAGACGGCCCTGCTCTATCGCCGTTTGGATCTGGCGACGTAGCTCTTTGCAGTCATTGGTGGTGTGGGTGAACGAGTGATGCCACTTGCAGTATGGTCTTCCGTTCATCTCTTGAGCCGTAGGGATTTTGTGGCCTTCGGGTAACTTCAGCTGCTTTTCTTTCAGCAGTAAATCGAATATCTGCTCAGCTTTGCTCACATCGAAGTCAAACCCTTTCGCAGGCCCTTGCTGTTTCACCCATTTGCAGGATACAGGATCTGCCCCCCGAGCCCATTCAGCCACGGCCACCTCCTGGTCTTGCGTAGGATCTTCTTCTTCTGCATCGACCAGGCTTATCGGGCGTTTGAACTTGTCTTGGTACAACTCAGGGTGGCGCTGTTCATACATTGTCAGTTTCTGGGCCATGTGCGCCAATGAATTGTACTCTACTTGGAAAGCCAGATCCTTGATAGGTGCTGAGAGACCCAACACTGCTAGTTCGACCGCTTCTTTCTCAGTTAAACGAGCCGAATAACATCGGTTCTTGACAGTCCTGAAGCGCTGGATGTACTCGGCTACCGTTTCTCCCCGCTTTTGCCGCACCTGCGCCAGGTCTGCAATGCCAGCCTCGGTAGCCTCTGAATGATACTGAATGTGGAACTGTTCTTCCAGTTGCTTCCAGGTCTGGATCGAATCAGGTGGCAACGAGGTATACCACCCAAAAGCTGGTCCTGTCAGAGATTGCGCAAAGAACCTCACGCGCAACTGATCCGATGCCGAAATCATGCCTAACTGTGCTAGGTATCGGCTCACGTGCTCGATCGAGCTCGACCCTTCTGACCCGCTAAACCTTGAGAACTCAGGGAGCCGATACTTGGGTGGTAGCGGAATCAGGTCAAACTCGTTGGGGTACGGCTTTGAATAGCCGATTGTCCTTCTCTTCGGCACGAAGCCGAACTGATCTCTCAAGATGGTACGGATTTGCTCCACTGTCTGGGCTGCAGGGGCTAGGTTCTCATGACTCGTTCCAGTGGCGTACTTGGCTAGCCATGCCTGTTTATCAGCGTCCATCCCAGAGATTCCTGTTCCGGACACACCTGCTCCCGAAGCCCCTGCTCCAGAAACTCCTGCTCCAGAAATCCCTGCAGTTGCCACCTGGTTCGTGCGCGTCAGATTATTGCAGTCCGGCACGTAGGTGCACACATATCCATGTGGGATCTCCTTAGGTGGTTCAAACAGGAATTGGTAATCGCCAGGGTCACCTCCAACCTTGTAGACGACGTAAGCCGGTGCCCCTGGTGGTTCCGGAGCTGCAAGCGTGAATGGCAGCTGCGACCTGGTCTGGAGCGGTCTTTCTCCCTGGTGAGTCCCTAGAGTAGGACCCGACGGAGAGTACTGATGTTTCATGATCTCCTGAACTACGCGAACTGCAATACGCTCGAAAGCGTTCACCAGGCTCTCAGAATGGCGGTGAAGAGAATGAGCCACCATGTAGTTGACTTCCTGTCGCAGAGCTCTGGTGCGCTCCTCTGAAGGAACAGAGAGATCCACCTCGTCAAGAGCACCTTCAGGTGAGAACCCTTTCCATCTGATGCCATGTTTACGGGTCCTCTCAAAAGAGCCGATGAGATCGGCTTCGAAGAGAGCTTTGATATCATCATACTTCTCCTTGTGCTCCTCAGGCAGATCGTCGTACGTGACCGGTCTGTTCTCCATCGCAGCGTCGGATGTTGATGTAGACGTTGTTGAATGTCCCACCGGGCGTGCCAGAATGTGTTGCCTACCAAAACCCACCGGCGAGCAGCGACGGGCAACACGAAGAGCCGGGAGGCTCCCAGGACTGCTGGTGGGCCCTGGTCCCTCGGGCAACGGCCCGCAAAACTCCGGCACGTGTCCTGGCTGGTTCGAGGGCGTGCCACCTGACCTATACCTGGTCAGGAAGGTGAAGGATTTCTTCGATTGGTTTCCTGCATGGTAAACAAGTATACGTAAAATTCGAGCCGTGACCGGCTCCCAGGTTTCCCTGTGAATCGGCTCCTAGAGCCGATTAACCCATGGTTCTGCATTAGATCTATGATAACATGGGGTTTTGCTTCATCGTTACAAGTTAAATCGATCTACGATAGTTTAATGTTTTCACTACATAATTGGAACGTCCTACACGTAATTGAGCCTGGTAAATACAAAAGATAATAGAAAACCAATCCTAGAGAAGGCCTAAAAACCAACGTAACGTTAATTCCCGGAACAACTCCTCTTGGATTGGTAAACCATATCTTCCATACTACTGGATCGTTCAACCCGTTTGCAAGGCCTGATCATGTAGATATCAAACTAAACCTTGGAGAGCAAGGCACAACTATAACAGATCAAATCGACTTAAATAAAGATCAAGCAAAGTGCCACCCTTACACCCGGGAAAAGGTGTAAAGGCGGCGAGATAACTAGAGGCAGCATATCTAAACGATCATAGCAAAAAGTACCGATGCTAGCCTAAACAAATCTATGATAATAGTGTTACTCGCCATCAACAAGGCTTCAGTACGAGTAACACCAAACAATCGCATAAGTAGATACTGCCTAGATCGCAAGACGCGATCTAGGCAGCATGACACTTACCCGAGAAAAACCCTAGAAACAAGGGGTGGCGATGCGCCGAGATTGTGTTTGTTGTGAACGTGATTGTCCTCCTTTTCTCAATAACCTTAGATACATATTTATAGTCCGGAGACTTTCTACCTTTGGAATAACTCTACAATTCTATATCTTACCTAAATCGAAACGGAACCTATTACAATATAAGATACACGGGCAATTTAGCCCAAATCAACGCACGAGGCCGCTTTAACAACACGTTGCATATACGTATCTTCTAAGCCCATCTTGATTGCGGCCCAACTCCTCCTTTGGCCAAAATATGGCGATAACACACGGGTGGTGCGTTTCCACAAGGTTGCTAGCGTGGCTGGGTAGTCCAGATCATTCTTGAGTTGTTCCGTAAATTCGCCAAGTCAAAATTGGGGAGAGCCAATTATATTTATCGTGGTGCGAGACCTAGACAAGACGAAGATCTACAAGAATTCAAGATCAGAGGAGCATGGAAGACAAAAAATAGTCAATCAAGATTAGGGAGAGATTGTTAGTTTAATCTTAGTAAGAGAGTCAAGTTATTCTTGTCCGAGTAGTACTAGACACGGGTTTGCTTGTACGTGTCGGGTTTGAATACTAATAGGTTTAGGTAGTTTAAGTCGGTGTCTTAGACGTCTATATATACACGAGTAGGGCTGTAATTTCTATGTACTGTGAGTTGAGAAAGAAATAAAAAAAATTCGAGGGCACGATACGTGCCCGTGGCCACAAATTTTTTCGAGCGTGTTTGTTTATCTAGTTTGATATAGTTGATCTGTGGGCGAATTCCAACATTCTTGTGATCCTATCGTGATCCTGACAGTCAGGCCGGACTCGCATACAAAACGTGTGTTGGGGCATTGATTCGATGGGACCTGTTTGTAAGCGGCGTACATTTGACAGATGGAAACTGATGCTTACATTGTTGTCGCTGACCGCATGTGACGCTGCTTTACTGTCTGCATCGTTGGACGTCGAGCCAGTGTTCGTGCGTTCCACTGATTTCCCGTCATTTCCCCTCTATAGCATTGGCTATATCACTTTCGGCTAGTCATTCACCATTGCCATTTATCTCCTATAGTCGAAGCAGGCAAAACCAACCAGAGGACCACCCTCATGTACACTGGTCGGCGCTGGCTCCATGTTTGGAAGGCACGTACCTTATACGAGGCGAACTATCCGGCGCACTAGACTCCTCCTGCCCAGCGGGTGGGCGCTGAGCGCCGACGGCGTCCCGATCCCACCGGTGCCGCGTGATGCGGAGATGCATGTGGCCATACAACACGAGTACGCGATGCGGCGCACGGCGGAGCAGTTGTCGAATCTGGACTGTGATCCCGATAACCTAGTCATGTGGATTGAGTTCTTCCGTAAGCATCAGGAGAGGAAGCTCACCATGTACTATGGCAACGACCCTCCGTCGGCGGACAACAACGGTGTCGGACGTAGGTTCTGGTGGAGCGTGTCGGGCCGCATGCTGGTTGCTGGCCTATGTCATAGACTACATTGCCGGGGGGAACTACCCGTGACTCCAACATCCTCCACCACCACCTCTTCATCCTAGCACGTTGTGGTCGCCACCATTCATCAACCTCACAGCGGACGATGACAAGTAGGCTCCGCCGGCGTCACCACAGGTGCAGGAAATTGCCGGAAGCAAAGTGCATGTATCCCAAACGCTTCATTTTCAATGTACCGTAGTATGTTTTATCCATATAGTAATGTTTTTAAGGGGTATTGAGTAAGACCGTTTGGTTTGCCTCGCGGGTCAGACCACGATCCAAATTCTGTCCGCGACCAAACGAACCAAGTCAGACGATTTGGTGTCTAGAGTGGGTCACCTCCGCTGGATATACCCTTAGGACCGAGCCGAGCGTGATCCATTTAGGACACTAAAACCATCCGATTCGGTCCGTTGGGTCGATTCGTGGACATGAAATGGTTCGTGGCCCGGCTGCACAGGCCGGTGCACTCGGCAGGACGACCCATTCGGTCCGTTGACAAAATATTTATTTCTTAATATTTTCATTAATTTAAAAACATAATTTACATAGATAAAAAAGAACAAAACCCTAGCTACGGGGCTACCTGTGTCACCGACGTTACCGGAGCCAGTTACTCGTCGTCGTCCATCAAGAGGTCAATGCACAAAGGCGGCGTCCAGGGGCCCAGTTGTCGCCACACATGTTGCGGCGGCAGCGGCGGGATCATCTTCTGCCCAGGCCACACAGCCATGCACGTAGTGGAACCTTCTACCCAGGGCACGCGACTTGCGCTCACTACAGGAATGGCATTGTGTGCCGACGGCCAAAGGTCAGGGCCGTCGGCGTAGCACAGGGCCAGGCCAGCCCAGCTTCCGAGCCCTCGGCGTACCGCAGCCGTCGGCGTAGCGGCAGGTACGCCGAGGGTGACCGTCGGCGTAAACATTGCCCTCGGCGTACGGGGTGGCCGCGTGGCACTAGACAGTCCAGGCCAGGAAAGGCCCTAACGGCGTCAGCATTACGCCGAGAGCCGCTGTCGGCATAGGATACGCCGACGGTCACCCTCGGCGTACGTCCTGCCTACGCCGACGGTGACCCTCGGCGTACCTATGCACCTTTTTTTTCCTTACCAAATTATTTGTATTTATTTATTAGTATCAATTATTTAGGTTCTATTTTATCAATTGGATGGATTCGTAGCCTCCGAATAATAGTCTTCACGCCCACATAAAATGTCGAATCTTCTCACAAGTTGAGAAATTTGCATGTTTGTGTGTTATTATCACATGTGCATGAAATTTATATTTCACAAATTTTTGTGAAGTTGTTCAAAGATTCAATCACATGTGCGTGTCCCCCCTCGCATGCATGCGGAAGCGTAGGTTCCGGACCCGTATAAGGGGGAATCTCCCCCGTTGAGGCGAAGCTAATATGGTTTTACATCACCCTATGACCTAAACAAACAGAAAACATATGTGTGTGAGTGTGGTGAGAGGTTGGTATAGGTGCTTGCATGTGTCCCCCCTCGCATGCATGCGCTCTAACCTAGAGGCGAAGGTTCCGGACCCGTATGAGGGGGGAATCTCCCTGTCGAGGTGAAACCGGGTAGGATAGTGCCCCAACTTGTGAACCAACATGGTTTTACATCACCCTATGACCTAAACAAACACAAAACAAGAGAGAGATACGCCGGGCTACCCCCTGTTAGAGGAACGTCTAGGGGGGTAGACGATCCGAGTGCGCACAGAGATCAGGGTTTCGCCGGAGGAAGACCACGAGAACATTGGAATGAGATGAAAACTTGCATGTGACCCTAGCATATGTGTGTGAGTGTGATGAGAGGTTGGTATAGGTGCTTGCATGTGTCCCCCCTCGCATGCATGCGCTCTAACCTAGAGGCGAAGGTTCCGGACCCGTATAAGGGGGGAATCTCCCCGTCGAGGTGAAACCGGGTAGGATAGTGCCCCAACTTGTGAACCAACATGGTTTTACATCACCCTATGACCTAAACAAACACACAAAAAAAGAGAGCTACGCCGGGCTACCCCTGTCAGAGGAACGTCTAGGGGGGTAGACGATCCGAGTGCGCACGGAGATCAGGGTTTCGCCGGAGGAAGACCACGAGAACATTGGAATGAGATGAAAACTTGCATGTGACCCTAGCATATGTGTGTGAGTGTGGTGAGAGGTTGGTATAGGTGCTTGCATGTGTCCCCCCTCGCATGCATGCGCTCTAACCTAGAGGCGAAGGTTCCGGACCCGTATGAGGGGGTAATCTCCCCGTCGAGGTGAAACCGGGTAGGATAGTGCCCCAACTTGTGAACCAACATGGTTTTACATCACCCTATGACCTAAACAAACACAAAACAAGAGAGAGATACGCCGGGCTACCCCTGTCAGAGGAACGTCTAGGGGGGGGTAGACGATCCGAGTGCGCACAGAGATCAGGGTTTCGCCGGAGGAAGACCACGAGAACATTGGAATGAGATGAAAACTTGCATGTGCCCCTAGCATATGTGTGTGAGTGTGGTGAGAGGTTGGTATAGGTGCTTGCATGTGTCCCCCCTCGCATGCATGCGCTCTAACCTAGAGGCAAAGGTTGGTTACAATATACTATGCATGACATGCCCGGGTACGCCCTAACGTGCGGATGGTGTACAGCTGGTAAGTGGACATGCCCAGTGTGTAGGCACCGACTTGAGTTCCTTTGGCTAAAGTCGGGTCGCAAATATGTTGCGTTTGACACGAATCGACAGTACCTCAAAAGAAATCATTCGTTCAGAGAAGATAGAAAGAACTTCAAGAAGGGCAAAGTTGTGCATGAAGTAAAAGAGGTACCAAAGTTCGAGGGTGCAGTTGTTGATGCCGAGATACGTGCTCTCGTGCCCGCGGCGCCGGGAACTAGCCATCAATTTGCGGGATATGGTGTAACGCATAATTGGACTCACGTGGCAGCCTTAACGAATCTCCTGTATTACAAGGACCTCGAACTTCCCCATAACATTGATGTGATGCACACCGAAAAGAATGTCGGGGAGTCCCTTTTTCACACAGTCCTGAACATTCCTGGGAAGTCAAAGGATAATGTCAAGGCTAGAGTCGATGTTGAGAAGCTTTGTGATAGGAAGAGATTACACATGCAGCCTCCTACTATCCGTCGAAAGAATTGGTTCAAGCCGCATGCCTACTACTGCCTTGATAATGTCCAAAAGAAGGAGTCATTTAGGTGGCTCAAATACGTCGTGATGTTCCCTGACGGTTATTGTTCGAATATAAGTAAGGGAGTCAATCTTTTGACGGGACAAGTCAACGGGCTCAAGAGTCACGACTATCATATATGGATTGAGCGGCTGATGCCGGTGATGGTTCGAGGGTATCTCCCCGAAAAAGTATGGCGGGTGCTTGCGGAGTTGAGCCATTTCTTCCACACCCTCTGTGCTAAGCAGATATGTCCTCTGGTGATTGAGAAGCTGCAAGTTCAGGTGCCGGAGTTGCTATGCAATTTGGAGATGATCTTTCCGCCAGGCTTCTTTACTCCGATGGCACATCTCATTGTGCACCTCGCGAACGAGGCACTATTGGGGGGGGTGCAATTTCGTTGGCAATTTTGTATTGAGAGAGAGTTTAAGTATATTCGAAAGATAACTGAAAACAAAGCCAAGATTGAAGCATGCATAGCTGAAGCAACATGCCTTCGGGAGATGGCAGACGCCGCGACAACCTACTGGCCCGATGATGTTCCCACTATGCATAACCCGGTCTCTCGTTACAATGTCGACCTGCCCAAGAATGACCCCAATCTCGAACTATTCCAATTTCCCGGTGGCAAGGCCGGTAAAGGACTAAAATATAGGTTGCCAAAGGAAGAGAAGGATTGCATAATGCTCTATGTGCTTATGAACATGAAGGAAGTGGTCGATTTCATTAGGTAAAATGGTGAACACCCTATTTCTCTATGTAGCTAGTAACTCGGTCTCCGTCTAATGCTTATTTTCTCCTTCTTAGCGATTTCACGGATGAACAGTGGCCGGGACCGACTGATCCCTCTCCCATGGAGTTGGACACTCTACTGAAAGAGGGTGCTCCCGGAAATAAAAAAACTTTGTGTCCTGGTTTATGGAAAAAGTAATTTCTAACCTGTCCCTCTTACCTTGCAATATGTGGCTTGTCGCTCTTATTCCACGTAACTACTGAACGCAACAAATTCCTCTTGTACCTGTAGGGAGCTGATCCCAACGTTGAGATGTCAGATGAGCTGAAATGTGTTTCCCAAGGTTGTAACAGTGTCGTCATGAAGTATGAGAAGTATGATGTGAATGGGTTTCGCTTCCATACAGAGACGCACCAGAAAGGGCGACCGAATGCAAAAACGGTAAATACTGGGGTGTTCACCAAAGGAGCCGATTCCCTTGATTACTACGGAAGGTTAGAGAATGTATACGAGCTGACCTTCAATCGTACGAATGTCGAACTCAATCTTGTTGTGTTCAAGTGCCACTGGTTTGACCCAAGGGGTGGACTGAGAAGTACCCCTTCCATTGGGTTAGTTGAAGTTAGGCCTTCAACCACCTATAGCGGAGCCGACGTCTTTGTTGTTGCTCACCAAGCCAACCAAGTTTATTATTTGCCCTACCCATGCCAGAAAGAGGAACTCCAGGGCTGGGAAGTCGTGTTCCAGGTATCGCCACATGGTAACCTACCAATTCCCTCCGAGGACGATTACAACAACATTAACCCTGTAACGTACGAGGGAATTTTCTATCAAGAGCAAGAGGACTTCGGACACTTTGATTTAGAACCGGTTGATCTTGAGGACCTTGGGAATGATGTAGAAACTCGGGGTGAGTCAGTGGTGAATCTACATGACATAAGTATGCTCGAGAAGCTCCATACCGAGAATGACAATGATGATGAGCCTACACCCTTTGATGAGAATCCAGATTTCTACTCAAAAGATAGTGATAGTGAGAATGAGAATGAGAATGAAAATGATAGTGAGTATTTATTTTTTAATGCATTTTATTTTGTCTTTGTGCTTAACTATTTTCTTAATTGCATTATGCCTTTATTCTTTGTGTATACATTTTATTATGTCTTTGTGCTTAACTGTTTTCTCTTACTTAATGCAGGTGATTGAACAATATGAGCAGCGGCAAGGCAACCAGTTCGTCCTTGCTTAATGCGCTGAAGCAGCGCAAGAAAAGAGCTACACGGAGTGGGAGACAGCCAAATCCCAATCCGCGTTACCCCGATCTTGCTCCTGCTGGCGGAGGACGGGGTCGAGGCCGAGGTCGAGGAGGACGAGGACGAGGTGCCACGGGAGGAGGCGTGGACTTTGACCCACCACCCTCTGCTTCTGGCGACGTGGCTCCTGAGTTGTTCCTGACAGAGCAGCCTTTCAGGGCCGAGAGGGAGGCAGAGTCCGAGAGGGAGGCAGAGTCTGAGAGGGAGGCGAGGACCGAGAGGGAGGCGGGGACCGATACGGAGGCGGACACTAGCCACGAGTTGGTGGGACCGAAGAAATTGCGGAATCGTGGGGAATCGGGAGTCCCTGACGAGAAGTTTGAGCCTAGGACTCAGGAGGCTAAAGCCCTTATTATTCCAGATGGCCTTGAGTAAGTGTACTAATTTGGCAATTTAAAACATTTTATTTCATGTTGGTCATAAATAATTATTGTGTACTAATGTTTATTTTTGTGCAGCAATTGGACATTTCCTCCGGGGACCAAGGCTCGCCTTCCTAACAGCCTCGTTGGAGCTCTGATTAGGAATTTCTGGCCGGGCTATCACATTACCCCCGAGGGTGACAGGAAGCTAGCTACTACTTGGGCGGACTACCAGACTACCCGTGTCCCGGACTTTCCGACAGCTGCTGATGCTGTCATCACCAAGTTTTGGGTAAGGCATATTTCTCGAGTTATGTTCATACTTGATGACCCCACCGTGCTAACTCATGACTCTTATGCATCATTGAAGTGCTTTTACCGTGTGGCCGAGGAGGACCAGGAGAAGGCGCAGAGGACTTTGCTTGGGGCTTGTGTGAAGTTGACCCCCCAGGTGTGGTACAACCAGAAGGTCACGGCCGCTAGCCACTTCTGGGCTGACAGGGGCGTGAGGGTCAGGAAGGAAGACATTGTCGGTAGGAACCCTAATCCTGAGTACTCGATGACGCCAGAAGAGTACATGTCGGTGAGTAAAATGTCAATGAGATTCTACATTGCTTCTAAGTTGCCATTGCATTGTCTGGAGTTGAGTATTGCATTTTAAGGTTATCCCCGATTGGGCCGAGCCGCATCGACTCGCATGGGAGGAGCTGGTTAGGACGAGGTGGCTCAGAGAAGACGAGGAGTTTGCAGCCTTGTCAAGGCGGAACGCGGATAACCGAGGCGATAGTGGAACGCACTGCGCGGGAAACCGCAACTTTGACCGCTTCAAGGGGAAGGTGGTACGTATATACATGGAATGACCTGCGTGCATTTCTGCTTATGTTTGTACTTCATATGCATAATATTTTCTTTTCGCGATACAGGTGGCCAAGGCACAACCCGGGGAGGTGATTCATGACGTCGCCGTCTATGAGATGATGCGGCGAAAGAAGCCCAATTACTCGGAGCCTCAACCCTCGTTGCCCGTGTACTTCGGCACTGCCCAGAATGACTTGGGGAACTACAGCACGATGGTGAAGGCTCGTCACCCCCATGTGGATGACCCCATTCACGCGGAGATCGACGAGGAGTCGTTGGTCCTGTCGGGGCACGGATTGTAGCATGGACGCCTCAAGATTCTGAATAAGAAGGTCAAACCTACCCTCAGCACGAGCTTCAGCCGTCTCAAGGCTACCTACCCCGCCGACGGCCCCCCTATCCCGCATCGTGGCCAGCCTCGTCGCTCCGCCGAGGATGTAAGTTTTTCTCGTTCTCATCATCTTTATGACTTTTGTTCCTGCATGGCTAACCACTGACGAGATTCCTTGTATTTGAAATTGTAGCCCGAGTTAGACGCGGCCTACGATACGGTTTATGAGGAATATCAGGTGGCCTTTCGGCAGCATCAAGAGGCGCTTGCGATCTACATGCAATACGTAAATGTAAGTCCGAACCTTTATTTTTGCAAAAGATACAAGTACCACTTCCCCCCGTTTGTTGTACTACGGCCTGACTTCTAAACTATCTTGCAGGACATGATGATGAATATTCAAACTGGGCAGAATAGAGATTTGGGGCCCGTGCCTCCCATGCCAGGTCCGGCGCCATTTTTGCAATCGAAGGAAAGCTTCGCTAGGACCTACTACGCATCGACACCGGTAAGTTCTTTGCTAACCCACTGGTTATCGCTTTACTTTGCCTCGCAAGTTGCTAACATGTAGGCAACATGTAGGGAACGGGAGCTTCTGGGAACCGGCACTTTGGCCACGCCTCGCCGGATGGGCGTCAGATCACACCGCTTCATGACCATGGTCCATCTTCTGGCCATTCTGCAGGTGGTTCTCCCGAGCTTCACACTTCTCCTACTCCCTCGCCAGGTGGCTCTTCTGCTGCTTCTACTGGACGCAACCCTCGGCAGAGGTCGCCACTTTTCACCAGGGGAGATCTCGGGTACACCCCGTCTCCTCCAGAGTTGTAGGGATGTGTGATGATGTCGATGATCTTGTATGACTAATGTATGGATAATCTTGTATGACTGATGTCGATACATGTGTGGCTGTATGGATGATGTATGACTAATGTGTGGAATATATATTGCATGGATGGATGATGTATGGTTGTATGGATGTATGCATGGATGATGTATGGATGTATGCATGGATGATGTATGGCTGCTGTGAGTGCTGCTGAGAAAACTTCAAAAAAAAAAACTGTGTATGTGATACGCCGACGGCAATGCCCTCGGCGTAGCCCTCTGCCATGTGCCATATGGTCAGGGCTACGCCAAGGGCACTGCCGTCGGCGTAGCACCTGCACCTGCACCTACGCCGAGGGCAGGCCGTAGGCCTAGCGCCAGCCTGGGAGGCTCAGGCGGTGGACACGCGTCCACATACGCCGAGGGCGAGGCCGTCGGCGTAGCCCCCTCCTGGGGAGGCCCAGCGCCTGCCACGTGGCCACCATACGCCGAGGGTACGGCCGTCGGCGTATACGGTGCGCCGTTAGCAGCCGTCTAACGGCAGCGCCGCCGTTCGCCGACGGTCGTTACGCCGACGGGCCTGCCTCGGCCGTCGGCGTAGAGCTACGCCGACGGCCGTTTTTGCTCCGCCGAGGGAGACCTTCGCCGAGGGGGCTACACCGACGGCAGCCCTCGGCGTAGCGTATGCCGACGGCAATGCTGGCTACGCCGAGGGCTTTTAGCCGTCGGCGTAGCCGTCGCGTGCTGTAGTGGCTGGCGCGTGCGGTGGCAATGTCAGCAGAGATGGCAGCTCCGCCTCGTGTACTGCCACCATCGCAGAGGGTTGGATGACATAGTCTGGCGCTTGCCAAGTCCAGAGCACGTTCTCGTCCTGCTGGGAGAGCTTGATGGCACGCCGCATGGCCTCAGTCTTGCCGTAGTCTAGCAGCACAACGAGCTCGCCCTTGTGCTTCATGACGACATCCGTCATTGCCGCCCTCATCGTCGTCGAAGTCCCCGTTGTCGATATCCGCAGGTAGATCGTGTTAATCGACCCTCAGCTGTAATTCGGCCTGGAACAAGCACGCCCACCGCGCATCGTGCTCCCAAGCGATGAACTGCCGCCAGAAGTCCTTCTGGTGATACGTGTGGTCGTATCGTGACACCTTTGGGAGCTATGTGATGCAGCGGTGCATCTCCATTTCTAGCGTCGTCCTCTCATATGGTGGAGGCAACCAGGTGGGGTGGGTGGGGAGGAAAGAGTAGATCGCGAGTGCGGTATCGGTATGTGTGTGTGGGACTGGTCGGGAAATATTGCGAGACACGCGCAACAGGGTATTCTTACCCGCGGTGTTCAATTTATTTAAATGCCACAGACACAATGTATACTCGTGGTGTTCCTTTTATTTGAACACCACCACTATCTTTGTCACGGTTGTACTTGTGGGACCTATTTTTTGGTGGCGT
Organism: Avena sativa; assembly: GCA_916181665.1. Lineage (NCBI taxonomy): Eukaryota > Viridiplantae > Streptophyta > Magnoliopsida > Poales > Poaceae > Avena > Avena sativa. The sequence goes on along the minus strand of OV702281.1, from coordinate 382,430,794 downwards.
TTTCTTATTGGAGGACGCCATCACTAGATTGTAGTGGTGGCGTTCGCGATTTATCGAACGCTATTAGTATTTTGCCCAATAGTGGTGGCGTGTTATTATTTTTGCATGCCACTAACAAAATAACTGCTATATAAAGGGTTTTCTACTAGTGCACCGGCCCTCAAAGATCACGTCAAGGTTGACATGCTCACACCTAATTGGAACAACGGAGCTCTTCCTGAAATTTGTGCATTACAGTAAAAGAATAGTTGTGAGAGATGCATAGTTGTGAGAGCTTGTCGAGGGTCATATCTTCTCATTTGAGTACCAAAGAGAATAGCCGTGAGAGATGCATATCCATTTCAGGCAGTAATAAAAGAGAGCATTCATACTGAACATATCATCTCTAGCTGAAGAAATCCGCATACACCATATAACAAGTATATTGCAGTTTGAAGTTTTACAACAGAGAAATGTAAGACAAGCAATGACCAAATTATGTGCCGGGGCTTCTTGTGCATAGCAAGCACATAAACACATCAGCCAGAACCAAAAGGTATAAACAGGACTACGGGCACTCCTCACTTTCCCCTCCTCCCTCCCAAGTTGCTTTGAGAGACATGCTCTGATGGACGGGGCTCTCCCACGCCCTTCTCGCCAGAGTAGCTGGTGGGAGGTGGCTGCGGAGGGTTGTCAGAGTAGATGTAGGCTTTAGGAAGTTCGTCCTTGTGCCTGTAGTGGGTGATATGCCCTGTAGGTGGAGTGGAACTCCAGATCTCCGCGACCAGATCTTCGGAGTTCTAGGGTTCTTCCTCCTTGTGTTGCAGCTCTGATGGCCGGAGCTGAAGACGGAAGGAAGAGACACCGCTTCGTTCAAAAATATAAGTGTCGCGGGCGACCTCTCGATTTGTGGTTGCGTGACGCCAGTGGCGGAGCCAGGATTAGCGGTTAGTGATGTCAAAGCTCAAAAACAACTAGAGTGATGTCAAAAATAAGGATTTATGGGGTCATTATGGTGTATTTATAGCTAAACCTTCAATGCTCACTAATTTTTTGTGTGGTCAAGCGACCACATAGTATTTGTGCAGCTCCGCCACTGCGTGACGCGCCTTGTCCTGGCCAGCCATGGAGGCAAGGGGGAAAGGCGTGGTGGCGCAGCGCGCGGTGTAGCGGATCCGCTCCTGGCATGCCGAGGCGGCGAGGGGGAGTGGAGAACCGGTGTTGTGCCCACTTCTTTGTTCAAGTGTTCTTGGCCTCATTTGAAGGGGGCGGTTTCGGTGGAGTTCTTGGATAGGGTGGGTTGCCTTCCTCCTCTTCCAAGTCACCACGATGGCGACGCAACAGAGGTTGGAGGGTTGCCTTGTCTTCCTCCTCGAGCTCCAAGGGAAGTTGGGTGCTACGCGTGTTCGTGCCACCCAGAAGCTGCGTCTCGTGGAGCTCCCAAGCGAAGGTGACAAAGCCAGAGCTACTTCTGGCCAAAGAGGCCGCTCCACGCTCGAAGAATATCGAGCATCTTCTTCTTCTTGTTGGCTTGTTGGCGCAAGAGGGCGCACAGGTGCCATGTTGGAAGATCTTCATCAACCTTGGCGCAGGATTCACAGCTGGTGTCGCCCCAAGTGACGGCGGCGGCGCCGGCTCCTGCGAGGCTGCGACTGCAGGTCTCCTGGCAGCAAGTTGGACCAAGAGCTGGGTCGCGTTTTTTATTTTCTTTCCCAGGTCCTTGTAAACTTTGAGGCCTTATCTTTGATTTCTAGGTTTAGTAGTGCTGCAGCTGCTCAGGGGCCTCTTTATAAATCGTACCCGCCAATTTAGGGTGTGTTTGGTAGACCGGGCCACTTCGAATTCACTTTCCCACTAGAGATATCTGACCTCATACAAGCTGGCTTCAGATTTTGTGTTCTGTTTGTTAGACCGGGTGTGTTGAGAAAAATTGTACTCATACTCTCTGTTTGCTAGCCCGTATAAGGCGAGATTGGCCCAAAAACTGAGAAATTGCATAACGGACCAAAATTTTACACAAAGGTCCCTAAATAGAAACAAAAAAGCAATCACACCCTCTTCTTCCCCAAATCGTGTGCTGGGATCCTGTTCGTCGCCGATGACGGGCTGTGGGGCGCCGGCGGTGGGTGCTGAGCAGTGGGGCGACACGGTGATCGGTGGTTGACGCGGCGCTGGGCCACGACGCGACCTGTTGCTGCTCACGGCGGCGCGACCTGTGGCTCACGACAGGGCGACTTGGTGTTGCTTTAGCGGCGTAGGAGAGGAGAGACAGGAGGGCCGGCGCGGGAGGATGAGCTTCGGCGGCGGCGGGGCATGACGTCCCTTGCTCCTGCTATGCCGGCGCGAGGAAGAGGAAAGACCGAAGGCTGGCCGCCGTGGAGGGAATCGAGGAGGCGCTGGGTGGGCAGTTGCGATAGAGACGTTGTTCGGGGGAAATGGGGAGTGGGGCGATTGACCCCTGCTGGATTCGGTCCAGGGGCGGGGCGTGGGGCCGATTTTCTAGGCGAGGTCAGCCCTGCCCACATGTGAAGCTCGTTTTCAGCTTCACAACCGGGCAGGGACGAGGGAGCGTTTTCGTGCGAGGTGGGCAGTGCCGAGGAAGGAAAACTGGGCTAACAAACACCTATATCTCGGTTGAGATGGGATTTTCTGGGTTGGACTGATCTACCAAACACACCCTTAATATATGCAGCTTCCAGGCCATTCGAGGCCTTTCCCCGTTCAAAAAAGGTATAAACAGAATACTTGACATGGAGAAAACTTGGCAGGCTATCGAGTTTGTTTACTGTCCAAAAATTGCAAGATGGGATGCTTCCTCGAGTTCTTGGGATGCTCTTGATGTCATGTTGTTGTAAAAGTAGTGTGCTATATTTTGTATTATCTTTGATGCATTAATATAGTGCCCATATGTCATATCGAAATCGTTGATGAAGAAAGCTTCATCTGGTTGACGAGTATTTCACAGTTTTGGGTACTAATTGGACCCTAGAAGCTTGCAAATCTTTTCAAATGTGCTAATTGGGTACTAATGGTTTCAGGTTCCGAGAGATGAAATGATGGGGCAAAGGTGTCCGATCTTTCGATGAGATGATGATAGTCGATTTGGTGGAGTTCGGGCTTGACGATCCGACTACACGTGCGAGCACGAGCGCCAATGCAATCGCTAGGCCAATCTCCTGGAGGTTACCGATCCTGCGGGAACATGATCAGCCTGACCAGCGAGGGTCTTAATTCCTACCTGAAATCGAAAACAAGTAAGAACTAATATTCCAATCAAGATATTGCGGATTAAGAGGAAAGCTTTATTAAAAAGGTGGGATCCTGAATAGGTGCGAAGTACAAGAGGCCTCTGCGATGCTCGAGCCTTGGCGAAGTTGCTGTGATGGCTAACTTAATGTCTAAACAAAATCCGAGTCTAGGGTGACGGTTATGGGGAGTATTTAAGGAGGAAAAGGTGGGGTTTCGGCCAGCCATGGAAGTGGTGGCCGAATCCAACCCTAGAAGTCCTTTTCCCCTCAAATACGGACTCTAAAAAGTGGCTAATTAAAATCCTGCGAAAATTACATGGGCCTGGCCCAAAATAAATGTGTCACGGAACCATATTAATCTATGGACGAATTCGTGAAGTATTGATCTTGAATATTTCGTCCAAGCCTTCTTTCTTCATTATGGTGGCCTCAAAGTTCTGAAATCTTCATTCGTGTCCTTCTCTTGGATCATCACATGCTTGCTGCCATCTCCATGCATGGCCATGCTCCAATGCTTGTCCCTCTCATCCATGCTTGGTCCATCATTCCTAAGAGTAAGAAATACATCTGATTTAGGCAGCATCATATTCTCATGTATGTGAGGAATAGTTTCAAGAAACGAAAGTACCTGATAGTTAAGTTGTTTGGCACGAGATCTTGTGATGGGTCCTTGTATGTGTGTTGCTGTAGGTACAACGGTTGTATCAATAGAAGGGATGTCCACATCATGCTTCCCTTCTTGAATTGAAGTCGTCCTCGACGCAATCTCATCTTCCTCACCAAAGTAAGGCTTCAAATCTGCAATGTTAAATGTAGGACTAACCGTACCAAAGTCTGCAAGCAACTCAAGTTTATATGCATTATCATTTATTTTCTCTAACACCTTAAAGGGACCAGCAGCACGCGGCATTAACTTAGACTTGCGTAAATCAGGAAAACGATCTTTACGCAAATGTAACCAAACAAGATCTCCAACATCAAACACAACATGCTTTCTCCCTTTATCCCCAGCAAGTTTATACTTAGCATTCATGTGTTCAATGTTATCTTTAGTAGTCTTATGCAAGTTTAATATCATTTCAGCGCGTTGTGTAGCATCCAAATTATTTTGCACCGAAGAAGGTAAAGGCAATAAATCAATAGGTGCACGAGGAACAAAACCATACACAATCTCAAATGGAAACATCTTTGTGGTAGAATGCAGCGAACGATTATAAGCAAATTCTATATGAGGTAAACACTCTTCCCACAATTTTAAGTTCTTCTTTAAAACAGCCCGCAACATAGTAGACAAAGTTCTATTTACTACTTCAGTTTGTCCATCGGTTTGGGGATGACATGTAGTACTAAACAGCAATTTAGTCCCCAACTTAGCCCATAAACATCTCCAAAAGTGGCTAAGAAATTTAGTATCATGATCAGAGACAATAGTATTTGGCACACCATGCAAACGAACAATTTCACGAAAGAACAAATCAGCAATATGCGCATCATCATCCGTTTTATGACAAGGAATAAAGTGTGCCATCTTAGAAAACCGATCCACAACAACAAAAATACTATCCCTCCCCTTCTGTGTTCGTGGCAATCCCAAAACAAAGTCCATAGAAATATCCTCCCAAGGAACACTAGGAACAGGAAGAGGCATATATAAACCATGTGGATTAAGGCGAGACTTAGCTTTTTGACAAGTAGTGCAGCGTGCCACAAATCTCTCAACATCTCGACGCATACGTGGCCAAAAGAAGTGTGCAGCAAGAACATCCTCCGTTTTCTTGACACCAAAGTGTCCCATCAATCCTCCTCCATGCGCCTCCTGTAACAACAAAAGACGAACAGAACTATCCGGAATGCATAGTTTGTTAGCACAGAACACAAATCCATCATTGAAGACGAACTTGTTCCATGTTCTACCATCTCTACAATTCTGCAACACATCTTTAAATTCAGCATCATGCACATATTGTTCCTTAATAGTTTCTAATCCAAATATTTTGAAGTCAAGTTGAGATAACAAAGTATAACGGCACGACAAAGCATCAGCAATAATATTATCTTTACCCTTTTTGTGTTTGATAACATAAGGAAAAGACTCAATAAATTCAACCCACGTTGCATGACGACGATTCAATTTAGCTTGACTACAAATATGCTTCAAAGATTCATGATCAGAATGAATAACAAATTCTTTAGGCCATAGATAATGTTGCCAAGTTTCCAATGTCCGAACCAACGCATATAATTCTTTATCATAAGTAGAATAGTTCAGACTAGCCCCACTCAATTTCTCACTAAAATATGCAACAGGTTTTCCCTCTTGTAATAACACCCCTCCCAAACCAATTCCACTAGCATCACATTCAAGCTCAAAAGTCTTAGTAAAATCAGGAAGTTGGAGTAAGGGAGCATGTGTTAGCTTATCTTTCAATATTACGAAGGCCTGCTGTTGTGCATCGCCCCAAACAAAGGGCACATCCTTCTTGGTAAGCTCATTCAGCGGCGCGGCAATTGATCCAAAGTCTTTGACAAAGCGCCTATAAAAACCAGCGAGGCCAAGAAAACTCCTCACTTGTGTGACCGTCTTGGGCTGCGGCCAATTCTCAATAGCTTCAATCTTGGCTGGGTCCACTTCAATACCCTGTGATATAACAACATAGCCAAGAAACGCAACTCGATTGGTGCAAAAGGTGCACTTATCAAGGTTACCAAACAAACGTGCATCATGTAAAGCATTAAAAATAACACATAAATGGTCCAAATGATCCTCTAAAGATTTGCTATAAATTAGAATATCATCAAAGTAGACTACCACAAATCGTCCAATGAAAGCACGTAAAACTTTATTCATTAATCTCATGAAAGTGCTAGGTGCATTAGTTAAACCAAACGGCATTACTAACCACTCATATAAACCGAACTTAGTTTTAAATGCTGTTTTCCATTCATCGCCTAATTTCATACGAATCTGGTGGTAACCACTACGCAAATCAACTTTAGAAAACATGGTAGGGCCACTCAATTCATCAAGAATGTCATCTAAACGTGGAATAGGATGACGATATCGAATAGTAATATTATTGATAGCTCTACAATTAGTACACATGCGCGAAGAACCATCTTTCTTAGGTACCAAAATAATAGGAACATCACAGGGGCTAAGGGACTCACGAATATGATCTCTGTCGAGTAGTTCCTGAATTTGGCGTTGTATCTCCTTTGTCTCCTCTGGATTGGTTCTATATGGCGCACGGTTGGGAATTGTAGCACCAGGAATTAGATCAATTTGGTGCTCAATTCCTCTAATAGGAGGTAGTCCTGGTGGCAGCTCAGCGGGAAAGACGTCCTCATATTCCTGCAAAAGGTTAGCAATAGCGGGTGGCAAAGAAGGAGGCATATCCTCAAATGAAAACAAAACCTCTTTGCAGACAATTTCATAACATTGAGTATTGTTTACATCTAGTTCAGCAATATCAATTTTATTTGCAAGCATACATGGACTCTTCAAACGAATTTTAGTAGCATGTGTAGAATCAGATTTAGTGTTCTTTGGTGGTACAAAATCTGCAGCAACAATCTGATTCTCACTTTTATTTTTCTCCTCAGTTTTAGCTCGACTAGCTCTAGCAAGATCATCTTTTAAAATTTGTTCGGGAGTCATAGGTTTTAGACCAATTTTCTTTCCATCATGCATAAGAGAATAGTGATTAGTTTTGCCATTATGAACATATTGTCTATCAAATTGCCATGGTCTACCAAGTAACAAAGAACAAGCTTGCATAGGTACAACATCACAATCAACAAAATCAGAATATGTACCAATAGTAAAATGCACGCGTACCGTTCTTGTTACCTTGATCTTGCGAGAACTCTCAAACCATTGGATGTAATATGAATGTGTGCGTTGTCTTGTGGGAAGCGCAAGCTTCTCTACCATGTCAACACTAGCCAGATTATTACAACTCCCTCCATCAATGATGATCCGTATAGCTCTTTCCTTGACAACACCACGTGTTTGGAACAGGTTGTGGCGTTGGTCTTGTTCAGATTTGCTCAATTGCACACTCAACACACGTTATGTAATTGAACTCTTGTATTGATCAGCAGCTTCAGCTCCCATTACCTCTGTCTCTTCATCAGCATCAGAATTGTCTCCATCTCGAGCAGAAATAAGGGCTAATGTATCTTCATCAAAGTCACTCGCTGAATCGTATTGACCATCCTCCCGCACCATCATCACACGTTGTGTTGTGCACTGTCTCTCAATATGACCAAAACTCCAGCACTTGCGGCATTGTATATCCTTTGTCTTACCCGTGGAAGCCATAGAATATGCACTACGAGCAGGAGCATTGAATGATGGTGGAGCAGCTGGAAATCTTGTGGTGGCCTTGGATGTGGTAGTAGCTGGTGGCGAATCACGAGAAGGAGGCGCTGATTGTCAGGATGTCCAAGTGGATGTGCGACCTGCAAAATTATTAGTCCTCCTCCATGGTGGTTGGCGATCCTGCACTTCACGTTCAGCTTTGCAAGCAAGATGAAACAAACGAGTGATAGAATTATATTCCTTATAATCTAATATGTGCTGAATGTCCTTGTTTAATCCACCAAAGAAACGTGCAAGCATTTATTCATTAGATTCAACAAGACCATACCGAACCATCCCCGTTTGCAATTCCTGATAATACTCTTCTACAGAATTTTTCCCTTGCTCTAAACATGTCAGATTCTTTAGTAAATCACGTTGATAAGTGGGAGGGACAAAACAAACACCCATAGAAGTTTTTAAAGCAGTCTAAGTACTAGGAATAGTAGTAGGATTTAAAAGACAATACTCATACCACCAAAGAGAAGCAAATTTAGTAAATTCACATGTAGCAGCACTAACACGCATATTCTCAGGATATTTTAAACATGCAAAACGTTGTTCTACTTCCATCTCCCATGTAAGATATGCATCAGGATTATATTTACCCTCAAAAGATGGAATATTTAATTTAAGCTTTGCAACACGATCATCATCACGTACCGGTGGTCGAGCGTTGCGGTAGTAATGTCGGGGACAGCCAGCAGGTACCTGTGGAGGTTGTTCAACCTCCTCGTCAAATAGATCGTCGTCGTCGGGGTCGTAGTAGTACCCGTCGTCTGTCCCTAATGTCGCAGCAGCAGCCGCGACGGAAGTCTGAGATGCGTCAGCCGCAGCGGTAGCCGCCTGGGGTGCGGCGGCAGCCGAACCAGCAGTCTGACCCGTGATCGGGATGCGCCGTGCGCCATGTGTGGGTGCGGATGCAGGTGCGGGCAATCTGTTCAAAATCTCCTTGAACCGGGCGTCAAGCTTGGCGTTGAAGGATTTCTCGAGTCCATCGATCTTGTCCACGATGTTGGTGAGCTTGGTGTCAAACTCCCCTAGGCGTGTATCCACGTCTTCAGCGCGACTGACTAAGAGCTCGGAGAAGTGGGCATGTAGTTCTTCGTTCGTCATTGTGGCAGGGTTCCGCGAAGTATCTGTCATGGTTAGTCCTTAAAAAGCACATGTATATACTACGGAAATACGGTGGAAGGCACGCGTAATCCGTCAAGCAATATACGAAGCTCTTACAAGTTCTTACCAAACAGCAGGAAAAGGCGATGTGTAACCACGAGGATTAGTGGGTCCAGAGATTGAACCGAGCGATTACCGGGAGTCGAGACACCGCACGTGGAGGATATATGTGGAGCTCTGGGAAGGCTTAGCAAAAGGGTTTAGCAATTATCAAAACAGCAATGCAAAAGTTGAAAGAATGCTCAACGACGGTACCGTGCTGGTCCTAGGCTAGACCGTACTAGAGACGCGAGCCTAGATCACCAACGATGTCACGACGCGACACAACAAGCAATGTATGATGATATGACACCCTGAAAAGCGAACGAGAGGTGGAAAATCACTATGATGTCGAGTGTCTAGAACTGATCTACGGGGTCTAAAAAATAGGTTAGCCCCAAAAAAAAATTGATTTTTTTTATTTTGCACCGGAAAGCGCGCAGGCGCCAAAAAAATATCGCTATAACGGCCGATGGAGAAAAGTGATCCCTAGAGCCGAAAACTAGTATAGCCAGAAAATTTAGAATTTTTTTTTTTGCTCTCCTTCTGGACTTACGACCGAACTCGGAGCTCGACACGGACTTTAGCTTAACACGAAAACAACAAAGAAGGAAAGTAAAAAGAAATAACTAGGAAATAATAACTCAACTCGGACTCGTGTCGCGGCAGGAAAACTGATCGGATTCTGTGTCGCGGTAGGAAGGCGGTGGCGGAGTATTAGGGTTTATGGTGGCTGGGTGTATGGCGGCGGAATATGGTGGCGGAATATGGTGGCGATGATCGGCGAGTGTGGCGGTGCCTACTATGAAACAGAACTCGAAACTCTAAGGGACAGACCAGCAACTCGACGCGACGATGTAGACACAAATTCAACAATGCAAAAACTGAAAAGATAATACGAGGCGTAGATTGGTTATGGGATGGATCTAAACTCTAACTGTGTTTTTGGCTTTTTCGTGGGTTATAGGTAAAAACAGATCTAATCTACAAAAACAGTAAAATCTCACCGAGCAACCTGAAATCTGATACCACTTGATGGGGCAAAGGTGTCCAATCTTTCGATGAGATGATGATAGTCGATTTGGTGGAGTTCGGGCTTGACGATCCGACTACACGTGCGAGCACGAGCGCCAATGCAATCGCTAGGCAATCTCCTGGAGGTTACCGATACTGCGGGAACACGATCAGCCTGACCAGCGAGGGTCTTAATTCCTACCTGAAATCGAGAACAAGTAAGAACTAATATTGCAATCAAGATATTGCGGATTAAGAAGAAAGCTTTATTAAAAAGGTGGGATCCTGAATAGGTACGAAGTACAAGAGGCCTCTGTGACGCTCGAGCCTTGGCGAAGTTGCTGCGATGGCTAACTTAATGTCTAAACAAAATCCGAGTCTAGGGTGACGGATACGGGGAGTATTTAAGGAGGAAAAGATGGGGTTTCGGCCAGCCATGTAAGTGGTGGCCGGATCCAACCCTAGAAGTCCTTTTCCCCTCAAATACAGACTCTAAAAAGTGGCTAATTAAAATCCTGCGAAAATTACATGGGCCTGGCCCAAAATAAAAGTGTCGCAGCACCATATTAAGCTTTGGACGAATTCGTGAAGTATTGATCTTGAATATTTCGTCCAAGCCTTGTTTCTTCATTATGGTGGCCTCAAAGTTCTGAAATCTTCATTTGTGGCCTTCTCTTGGGTTATCACATGCTTGCTGCCATCTCCATGCATGGCCATGCTCCAATGCTTGTCCCTCTCATCCATGCTTGGTCCATCATTCCTAAGAGTAAAAAATACATCTGATTTAGGCAGCATCATATTCTCATGTATGTGAGAAATAGTTCCAAGAAACGAAAGTACCTGATAGTTAAGTTGTTTGACACGAGATCTTGTGATGGGTCCTTGTATGTGTGTCGTTGTAGGTACAACGGTTGTATCAATAGAAGGGATGTCCACGTCATGAAATCCTTTATTTTGCTGAATTTTTCATCTTTCTAGCTTTTGTTTTGCCATCTGACGTGACGTGTAACAAGGTGGGGGACGGTCTTGCAACGCACAGCGCGCAGCCGTATGGCCGGGTGATGCCCCAGTTTTTGTGCTGATCTTGTAGCCAACGGTCAGGGTCAGGCTGTGCTCTCTGGTTAATGCAAGTTGTGTTCCATCTCAAAAGAAAAAGTATGCGCTCTGTCGCTATCCAAAGACAACTTCCTAATCCTTTCAATATATCATGGAAAGATCTTATCTGCATAATTCTCTGGTTACACTTGCTAGAAAAAAGAACATAACCTAATATAAGCGAGCAGATGAACTGCTTCGGTTGGTTACGACTTAACCCTAAACCCTAAATCAGCCATCACCGCCAGCTTTTCATTATCCAAAGCATGCGCCATCCTGTCTGCACACTCAGGCAGCATTGACTCCAGCGTCTGCCAGCCACAATATATACATTCTTCTCAGCTTATCATAGATACATAAAAAGTTTGTTGCTCTTTGCAAAATTGAAGGAGACGTACCGTGCTCGCGAGTGTTTCTGCCAGCCAGTTGATCTCTTCGGGAATCTCTGAATTTGTGTTTGTTCTAACTGAGAAGCATTCGTTGTCCTTTGGCTTAGCATCGGCACCCCTGCATGACATAAATTTCGAGTTATGTTTACCCTGGCACCTACTGCCCAGTGTTATCTGCTAGAAAGAATGACGAAATGTATTATCTTAGAGGCGACAGCACTGACCTGCCCACTACATCATTCCCACTCAACATCGGGAACACTTCTGTTTTTGAAAATAGGAGGCTGTGATAGCCTACACCTGCTATTCCTTGTCGCTCCAGAAACTCTATGTGCTTTCTCAGCGATTCATCCCTGGAAGAGGCAAACAGGTAAACTTCTCGGCAAAGAACATAGAATCGTCACCAAGTATAGCTACCAGGGATCTTGGAATAGAATACTGATTGATCCTGGAAGGCAACCCAGTCGAAGAACTTGAGGCGCGGGGGTGCCCAGGCCTTCCAAATATGCTTCCAAGCAGGGCAGGCCCAGGAGCCATGGAAGGAGGCCAGGTATGCTGAGCTCGCCGTGTAAGAGCTGCTGGCCGTCCACTTCCAGATGAGGCGATCAGGCTCGTCGGTGAGTATGGTATTGTCAATGGTGTGCCAGAGCTGCAGGTATTGGCCGATTTCCTGGATGTCTTGGGCCCAGTGGTGGTCGAGGAGGGCATCAGCCACCGTCCTTGTCCTCCGTCGTCGTTTAGGGATGCAGGCGTGTAGCAGTGGGGCAATCTCCCTGATGGACTGACCGCCGATCCATCGATCCTCCCAGAACTTGGCCGTGAGGCCGTTCCCTACCTACATGGTGGTGGAGGCGAAGAAGAAGTCGTGCTTCGCCGGGGTGAACTGCATGTCCAAACCCTGCCAAGAGCGTCTGTCGTCGGTGCGACTGAACCATAGCCATCTCAGCCTAAGGGAGAGCCTAGTCCGCTCGAGGTCACGGACGCAGAGGCCGCCCAGGGCCACAGGGCGTACCACGCGGCGCCAGTTGATTGTGGCAGTGGCCGCCGTTAGCCTCCTTGCGCCCTGCTCACAGGAAGCCACGCTGCACCTTCTCAATGAGTCGAATCGGTCGCTTTGTGGGCACGATGACAAGTAGCTGGTGTATGGGGATGGCGCCGAGGACCGATTTCACCATTGCGAGGCGTCCAGCCTTGTCCATGAGTCCTGCCTTCCAGGTCGGGAGCTTGCCAGTGACTCGGTCCACCATAGGCTGCATCTGTGCCCCCGTTGGCTTCCGGATCGTGAGGGGTATGCCCAGGTAGGTCAGGGGCAGTTCCACCACGGGGCAGCCAAGCCGCGTAATCATCGAGGTGACCTCGTCGGGGTCGCAGCGGATGAGGGTGGCGGTGCTCTTGTTGTAGTTGACGTGGAGCCTAGAGGCGCGCCCGAAGAGCTCCAGGGTCCGCTGTACAGCCTCGATGTCCTCGGTCCGCGCCTGGCAGAACATGATGACATTGTCGGCATAGAGGGAGATCGGCGGGACCGAGCAGCAGGGGTGCAGCTGGCACAGGATGTCGAGCTCGGTGGCGCGTCGAAAGAGGACCCAGGGTGTCAACGGCGAGGTCGAATAGCTGCGGAGAAAGCGGGTTGCCCTGCCGGAGACCTCTTCGGTGCCATATTGCGGGACCGGGCTCGCCGTTGAGCAGGACTTGCGTGCTCGCAGACGAAAGCAGGATCGCCAGCCACTCGAGGAAGCGGTCACCAAAGCCGTAGCATCGTAGTGCTTCAAAAAGGAAGGGCCAAGAGAGGGAGTCGAAAGCACGGGCGAGGTCGAGCTTGAGGAGAAGACAGGGCTCGCCAAGGCGGTGAAGCAGCCTGGCTGTCGTGGAGGCTGTGGCCGGAGATGAAGGCGCTCTGGATGGGGCTAACGAGGGCATCAAGCTTGGGGGCCAGGCGTAGCGGCAGGACCTTTGCGAAGAGCTTCGCAATCAGGTGTAGTAATTCTACTTCACTGTTGAACCGGACTTGAATCTGATCTCTCTTTTTTCTGTTGTACACAAATGTCTAAGACTATACATAACAGTAAGATGTGTTTAGATGTTAACATCATTATATTTCGCAAGAAGAAATTGCCCATTTACTCTAGTAACAGAACTTATCATGCATGTGAAAATACAAAAGCAGCAATGTATACAAACTAATAACTCTAATTTGAATGCTATATATCACAAAAAATCACGGCATTCACTACAACACAAACAAGAATCAACAACAGACCTGAATCAGGTTTAGCATTTTAAGAGTCTGAGAAAAAATCAGAACATAGTGTCCCTCTTCAAGAAGATTCCGCTGCAACATTGGACATTAAGAATTTTTGTTTACATAAACAAACAGGGAGTACAATACTAACAACTAATGTGCAACAAAGGATTCTTACCAACAAGGCCAAGATAAAAGATAACTTGCATGAGACTTCCGGACCATCTTCCACTGCATCATCATCATGGACCATATCTGCGAGGTTCATGGCCATTTTTTCAGCCATCCCAATTTCCTGATTATTTTTTTCGGCCATCGCAATATCCTGACTATTTAACATGCCATCCATGCCTTCCAAAATGTGCTCATCATCTCTCTTAGTCAATATCCGTGGGTCATTACATATCTTTTTCAATACCTGTTGAAGAAAATGAAAAACATGAAACAGACATAATTGCACCAAAGAACGTGCACTTGACAAAAAATGATAAATCAAGGGCATATAGTTAGCAAATGCCGCCTCGCATGAAATATATACCCTGCATTTCATTTTATAAGGCGTATTTTGGTTTAGCTCAGAGTAGTATGCATGGTCAACAAACAATGGAGAGAGTAAAGAGGTAAATGAGGTGAAAACAAAGAAATATTCATCATTTCTACAAGCATGCCTTATATTTTGATAGAATGGTGCAAAAACTATAGGCATTTTTGAATCTGAGTGAGTATACTATGAGCAAACGTGAAGAGAACTAAAGGAGCAGATGAGAGCAACAAGACAACAAGTAAAGGTACACAAGACTGGGAAAAGGGCTTTGAGAGCCCATGCTTGCCTTGATTGCAGCCAGGGGACCTCGTGATGCAGCTAAATGAACAAGCTCACAGTTCAGAAAAGCTTTATATAGTTGCCTCTGCACCCAAAAGACAGACAAATTACAAAACTGTCATTAGCCAATTACTCAGCCAGTTTTGCATCAATGACACAAAAATTTATACCTGGCGATCTGTTAATTTAAGCCAGATCGTTAGCTCAATCTTCTTCTGAAGCTGTTTATCATCTGTCAAACCAATCTCAAGGAATACTTCATTTTTCATACGACGCAAGAAATATGGCTTTATCCTTTCTCTTAATTCCTGTGAACAAAAGTCGAGTACCAAACAAGAACTAGAATTGGTTACCACAGTTGTCTTCAAGTAATAATCCGGAAGGATGGGTAACATTGCCACAACGTAATGCAGTAAATATAGTTGGCTTAGTCTAACTGGCTTTCCCTCTCATGGTTCAACTGAAAGTCAAAGAAAAAGTCGACACTATATAATCTGGAATCTGAATGCAGTTCAATTATACAATTGCTTCCAAATGCCAAATGGAGATGAAAATACTACTTAGCTAATATTTTTTGCAACATAGAACTTAGTTAATGTCCAACTTGTAATTAGTCAACAGAATCATAATGACAAGTAATGCTATTGCACATTTTTGGAATATAGGAAACACGATGAAATTTTACAATATGAATGTGCCAACATACCAAATTAGCAAATACCAAGAAGAAAAATCCTGACCACAATAGCACTGGGGATGAGCTCGGGTACCTTATATCTCTTGGACACGAACACAGAAAAAAAAGGACAGTTACCTTTGCGACATTGAAGCCTATGCACTTCGCTTCGTCGCTAGCACTCTTGTCAATGCCTCGATTGATAGGCAGCTCATAGTTTTTTCTGAACCTGCCAAAATATAGAGAAATAAATAACACTAGATGATGCTAAATAAAGCAACGTCGTTAATGCAGGAAAATGAGAAAGTAAGTAAATTACTCTTTCTTGTTACCCATGACTTCCGGGCAACAAAAATAGAAAATCGCCCACATTTCCTACAGGAGTATGCATACTTATTTTCATTAGTAATAGGAGGACAAAGTAAATAGGAGCATGTAAAGTACGAGTTTTTTAGGAGTCTCAGCTAGGTGGTACCTCCAAGTTATTTTGTATAGGTGTTCCACTGATGGCGATCCGATGGACACAAGGTATTTCAAATAATCTTTGGGCTGTCTGTGTCTTGGGGTTCTTGATCAAATGCGCCTCATCAAGAATAACATAATTCCAGAACTTCCCAATCTCCTCGTCATTAGCATCGATACGGACGCCACCTCTAATCTTTTTGTAATTGTTCCTAACAATACCGTATGTTGTCAAAACGATACCTCCCTCCTGTTCCAAGACGATAAATAGCTGGACATGACTCATTAAATATCTTGAAAGAACAAGCTATGTATTATTTCAAAAGGCGGTAATGCAAAAATGAATCTATGCTCGAATTTTGATGGTTAGGATAAAAGGCGAGGATACGAATGACCAACAGAAGGCATCCAAGTTAGGAAACCAAACCTTGAAAGCACGTTTAAGCTCCAAGTCACGAATTTTTTTATTGAGACTAGAGTAGCTGTAAAAAAAATCAATTAGCAACAATCAACATGACTTGCATCAAACTGAGGAAATAAGAGACCCTACTCCCTGATCATGTGGCTGAGGCCAACAACTGTTAGTTCTTTATTCCAATGGGCGAGAACTGTTTTCGGGGCAACGACTAGCACCCTCCTTATTAGACCGGAATGGAACAGCCCTGCCAGGAAGGCAGAAACCTGCAAGATAAAAGTAAGGATGCTATACGCATCAATCAAAGCAGAGACTGGGGCTTTTCCCTTTTGGAAGAAAAGAGTCTCTCATCAGGATAATGCATCACCAATTTGATACTCAAAACTTTATTGTGGCTGAAAGAAACCAGCTAGTGTCAATGTAGATTGCAGACACAAAGCTAAGCAGCTCAGAAACAAGTATAATTACTGAAACACGCCATATCAACAAAATAGATTTTATCCTTGCATGGGATGCTAAGTGGCTTCAGCCCCATAAAATGCAGAAACTAAAGATGCAGTTTTTCTCACAGTATTTCTGTACTTTAGCTAGCAGTAGCAAACAGCCTAGTCTAACAGTTAGAATCAATCCAAATCCTCCTCCCGCCAGATTCTTATAACAGTATAAGCAGCAGGGCGAAAGCCTCCACTGCATGAACCTTCCAACACTAAGAAGTACTATAACTATAAGCATGAAACAGAGCCAATGTCGCCAGATCGATACAAATCAACAGTCATCGTCATGATCAAGCAATCAAACGGCAGTTAATTTAAGAGAGAGTGAACGAAAAGAAAGGAACAGGGCTAGTTAGATGGATGGACCTGCATGGTCTTGCCAAGCCCCATGTCGTCCCCGAGGATCCCACCGGTTCCCCTGCAGTGCAGCGACCAGAGCCAGCAGAGCCCCTCGCGCTGGTGGGCGAAAAGACTGTTGAATATTCTTGCTTGGAGCCTGTATGCCGGCTTTTGGCTGCCTCCCACGGTGGCCTCCATCTCGAAGTCTGGAAGTTGTTCTTCCTCCGGCGCCGCGGGATGGGTGTCATGGATTTCCACCTCCTCCTCGCTATGGTCTTCATCTGTCAAATCCCCCATGGGCTCGTCCGTCTCCCAGGTGCTGAAACCATGGAGCTGGTCTTGGTCGGGGGAGGAGATCTTGGTGTTAGGTACCAAGCGTTGCCGGTGACTTTAGTCCTACCTCGCTAGCGGGAGGAGGCCACGACCAACTTATAAGGGAGAGTTTGCCTCCTCCCATCAGTCCGGGCTTTTGGGATGGAGTGGGCTCTCCGCTGAATGTTGGGCCGTGTGCGCGGCCGTGGGCCAGGAAACGTCCAAACGCAACACGAGTGTGTGGAGCTGGGACCGGGACGCTGACAATTGGTATCAGAGCCAGCACCGCCATGCCCGCCTGGGGGGCTTCCTAGGGGGATGGGGTGTTAGGTACCAAGCGTTGCCGGTGACTTTAGTCCTACCTCGCTAGCGGGAGGAGGCCACGACCAACTTATAAGGGAGAGTTTGCCTCCTCCCATCAGTCCGGGCTTTTGGGATGGAGTGGGCTCTCCGCTGAATGTTGGGCCGTGTGCGCGGCCGTGGGCCAGGAAACGTCCAAACGCAACACGAGTGTGTGGAGCTGGGACCGGGACGCTGACACTTGGTGAGCTTGCACAGGCGGCGGCGGCCTGGCAGCTTCACCTTCTGCATCCCGATGTGCGCAGGCTCTGCATGCACTGGATGGAGCGATCGGCGAGCGGGTGGAGTGATTGATTTCTTTGGGGAATAGATAGATGATATGGGGGTTGATGAAATGGCGACACCTGGGTCGCCGGCGGGATCGTCCAAGGAGAGGTCAGAGATGTCCAAGGGTGAAGAGGGAGACGGCGGCGCCGTGGATGGGATTGGATCTTGCAGGTGTTGAGGAAAGGGAGAGAGGGAGGAGGAAGGCAGTGGACCGACAGGAGAATTTTCGAGCACCTCACCCAATACCACGGTGGCATCCTCCGGCGGATCGGCTGCGTCATGGATTCCCACCTCCTCCTCCTCCACCTCCACCTCTTCCTCTTCCTCTTCCTCTTCCTCCTCCTCGTATATGCAGTCCCCTGTGGGCTCTCGGCTGCTGGCGACATCCTGCAGCTCGTCTTGGTCCGGAGAGTTGCTGCTGCTGGAGGAAGGATGCGCGGGGTGGTGGGAGGTGTCCAGAGACGAGGAGGAGGAGGGCGGCATGGATGATGGGATCGGAGGCTGGAGGAAGGAAGGGAGGAAGGAGGTAGGCAGTGGGCAGCGCCGCCAGAGCCAGCCCATGAGGGAAGGCTTGTTCGCCATGGATGCGGCTGCAGACTGCTCGCAAGGCAGGGTTTTTTGTTTTCCTTGCTGTTGAACTGTCCAAGAACAGAAGGGGGGAATGGAGGAGGAAGAAGGGAGTGAGCCAATCAGGTGCGGCTGCGGGAAGAAGAAGAAAGGGCGTGCGGCCTCGATCGTTTTCAAAATTCGAAAAACGAATGCCTAGTCGTCTCTCTCACGCACGCAACGCAAGCCTAGCTGTGTGTCTCGGGATAAGGAACCCACCATCAAACCTCGCCTTGGTTGGTCGTAATAAATCGCTTCTTCCGTTGCGCCTCCAGCACCCTGCTGTGGAGGATCGCTAACAACTTGTACTCGTACTCGTACTCGTGTCTGTCAAACATTACCTGCTCCTGGTTGATGCCAGTGAAGAATTCTGGACTGCTTCAGTATTGCATATACTATACGCCCTAAATTCAACCAATCTTTTTTTTTGTACGTTGGCCAAACTGATGCTGACGCTGATATGAATACATACCACTTCAGTACTCCACTCCTCGCACCCACTACTACTCCCTCTGTTTAAAAATATAAGATGTTTTAGCTTTGTGAAGGTGATGTATCTAGACACCTTTTAGTGTATAGGTTCAAGTGAATCTAGATACTAAAAGGTGTCTAGATACATCTTATTCACAAACCTAAAACATCTTATATTTCCAAACGGAGGGAGTAGTAATGTCATCAAAGTTATCCCTATTTACAGCGCCGGATCATACTCCACGGCCAAAACGGTACGTCGATAGAAAGGAGGTTCAGATAGTGGATGCCAAAGATACTGGAGGTTCTACATGCGACCGACTTTCGCTTGTTGACAGAAAGGTCCATCTTGCTGCAACATTCTCTTTGATGTATACTATGAATGTAATGTGCTCGCACTACCGATGTTATCCTGAAAGTGGATGTGTTGGCATTACTTAGTAGTGCAAGCGTGCCTAATAAGTCTCAAGTGGCTGCAGTTGAGAGATGTGACAAATGTCATACAGGAACAGCATAAAATGCGCTGTACCTAAAACAAATGGCCTGGTCCTCTAGGCTTACACTGATAATAAAGCTTTGTAGTGACAGGCCTGCAGCAGCAATGCATCATACAGGAAGAAATATACTATGTCTTTTCCATGGTCATATTTTCCCATTTGAGAACCAAATAAAATAGCCGTGAGTGATCCAAGACAGTAATGAGAGGTCGCATTTCTAGTGAACACATTATCTCTAGCTCAAGATATTTGTACACGCCATGCAACAGGTACATTTCAATTTTGGAGTTTTACAACACTGATGTGAACAACAAGTCAAACAACAGGAATGTAAGAGAAGCAGTGGGCCAACTTTTGAGTCAAGGATTCTAGAGCATAACAAGGGCATAAAAACAGTAGCCAGTACCAAAAGATATAAACAAAATACTTGCCATGGAGAAAACTTGGAAAGCTACTTAGTTCGTTCAATAACACCGTGTTGTCCAAAAACTGGCAAGATGTGATGAAAAGAAAGCTGCTGCAAATTCGTCACGATGATCTTCCCCAGAAACTAGGCAGCAGCAGCAGGTTCAGCATTTGGAACATACCAACCACGGAGTATCTCGATCGCCTTCTTCCGCCTTGCCAGCCTGGACTTGCGATGGTCTCCAGTGTTCCTGTGCATGGCACCAACCTTCACTGTCTTGTCGATGGCTTTGTATGCCTCGGAAATCATTTTTTCTATTTCGATGATTTCTTCAGGTTGGGCGTCCGCTTTCTTCCTAAGCTTTTCGAGGGCTCTGAAAACCTATCAAAGAGCAACGAACTTATGACATTTGGTTTCATATAAAAAAAGCTTATGGTATTCATTGCTGCACAAGAAAATACTGAATGTTTGTACGGATGAAACCATCCTCATACCCATAACCCGTCTTTTGCATGCCATTAGATTCACAAAAATGACATAGAACAAGTAAAACTTACATGAATGAAATTGAGCTAGGAAAATATATTTGGTGGCATGTTACTTTTTCTCCCTTTTCGGCTGTTTCGTGGGCAATATTACATGCATAAATCCACTTGTGATATCAATATTGATCAGGTGCCTTTTACAGTCAATTTCAACCAGTTCTTAGCTCATTATATCAAAACCATCTAAACTGACAATACGATGTATTAGAATTTAGAATGCAAGAAATGTTCAAGTGAAAGAAATCAACACACATCGCACATACACCTAAACTCCGTTAATTTGCAGCTTATAGGCTCCCTCATTCGTGTCAATATGTGTTTATTTCCAGGAAGCAAATCCCCATTTTCACCGCACAGAGTCAATAGTATTTGGTGGCAAAACATTAAGCAACAATATGTCTATCTGAAGGCCAAGGATTCCCCATTTTCACCGCACGGTGCCAATATTAGTACTTTTAGTGCCACAAACTTTAAGCAGGGAGAAAGGGACGCGCCCGCAATTGGGCATTATATACCTTCTTCATCCGGGTGCGCATCTCGGCCTTGCGGGCATGGTTGCGGATGCGGTGCACGTCGTTCTGGCGCTCCCTCTTCTTGACCGAGTCCGGCTGTCTTCCTGTCTTGGGCGGCTCGGCAGCGCACACCACCTCAAGCCCCCTCCTCCTCCACCTCCCCGTAGACACCGATGCCCCGAACCCACCTGACAAAGCATTCCCTGTCACTGACGAATAAACAGAAACTTTCTTGATAAAAATCGAGCGGGAGAAGAGAAGTGCGGTACCAATGGGAAAGGCGGCGTACGAGGTCGAAAGACAGGCCTGTGGGGCGAGGGCGCGGAGGGAGAGGGAGGCGGGCGCCCGGGCGGGGGAAGGGAGGGAGGCGGAGAGGGAAGAGAGAGAGAGGAGCGGGGAGGTGGCGGTGGCCATGACTGGAAACCAGGATGGAGTTCGAGTTGCTGCCCGTGCCTGTGCTTGTGTGTTATCTTATCCGAGGCTGCAGATTACTCTCCGGCTGGTGGGACAGTCACGACGGCTCAGGGAGCCTGAAAGCGGAAAGTTGATTTGCGCGAACTCTGCGCTAAGACGGATCGCAATTATGAACTCGTAACTAGTGTACATCTTTGTAACTAGCGTACATCTGTACCATATCCCGGAAAAGACCAAAACTATAAAATAACAGATTTGCTAATTTTAGGCGTCTGATAATTTCTTATCTTTCAGTTATATATCTCTCGCTATTAGATTTATCTTATAAACTATGTAATATGAGAGTTAAGTTATAACGAAGTTATCTCATAAACAAAGTATCACCACCACTGTCTCTGCCGGTCGCCGTCACCTCGGCACCTTGGAGTCTTCCACCCCTTCTTCGTGTTGGACGTCATCTTCGCGGAGAACTTCTTCTTAACGCCGGAGCACTACTTGTCTTCTACCTCTGCCTAGACCTAATCTAGTCGGACGACGAAGTGTTGATGGATCTTTATCAACGTGATCCCACTTTGTCCGTGATCTTGATCTCACTTTGACGCGGTGACGTTCTCGTTGCACGTGTGGATACCGATGGAGGTGTGAGCGCTTGGAGCATTTAATTGCTGGAGCCGTTCGTGGAATAATACATCTTATCGCGACTCGCTAAGGCTTGTTGCGGGGATCGACGCACGATCAACCTTGTCATCGAGAAACTTCCGCTAGCTCGATCTTCAAGGGTATGATCCGTTACCTCCTTCCTCGCATTGGATCTTGGTTATGCGCTAGAAATTTTTTGTTTTGCGTCGCGCGTTTCCCAACAGATGCGGGGACTGCATCAACGAGGACCCGCCAACGTCGTGCTCCCTCTTCGGCCCGGCGAGGCGGTGGCTATCACGCGGGGGAGACGGCGTGTGATGCTCGTTGATGACGATCCCGCCGGAGCACACCCACATGTGCGGCGGCGAGCAACACGGCGACTCCTTGGGCTCGTCCTTGACGGGGGTGAGTCGGGCCGCAAAGCGAGGCGAAGGACTCACCGGGGCATACCCACATGACCTCGATGCTGATGCCGATGAAAAATAAGATGGTGAAGCCATCCACCATGGCATCCAAGAACTCCCTCGGCGGCGAGAGATCCGCGACGGGTAGGTGAGGCGTAGAGAGTTGCCAGCCTCAATGTGGGCGAGGACGACCTTTAGCGTGCGGCCTTGTTCCCTCCACCATAGAGTTCGACCGACAGAGTCCCCCCTTGCCGTCCAGGGGATCCTCCTTCATAGGCGACGAGCTCATGGGCTCGCCGATTAGTGAAGTGTTGGATCCATGCCTGGTGGTTGCCCGTGTCCCAGGCTGGGTCGATGTGTTGCTCGTGAGTGAGCTCGCCCTATTAGACCTCCTAGATGTGGGCGATCGGCTCGTGGCCAACGGTGATGGGAGGTACCGACATGTCGCCAACGGTGAGCTTCCATGTTGGCGGGCATCCGAAGTTTGGCAGTGCCGGATAGCCCACCTCGTAGAGGAGGCACGCCTCCCACTCGTGAAGCCAAAGGCGGCCGAAGCCGTTGGCCGCCGCCTGGTCGCGGGGTATCTCTCGGCCATGGTTATATGTTGCGATGGGGTTTGAGTGGAAGCTGGAATTCGAGTGGTGTGTGACCTCTCCTGGGAAAATGGGGGATTTATAGGGCCGAGCTCTTGGGAGAGATTTGTGTAGACGATGGGCGCGTGGGCGGGCAATGGAGCGGTGGCATGCCATTAATTCGCCACGTGGCGAATGGATGCGACGGCTCGCCTGAAAGGCTAATTGGCATAGGGAATTAGTACGGCACTGAGAGATGAGAAGATGAGTACAATGACGGTTCAGCTCAATGACAAAGCGGGCCACCTATTAGGTGAGTTTTCGGCACACGAATTTCCTTTTGCTGGAGCCCCGAGCACCCCCAACGCGCTAGGTTCGGCCTGAAAATGGCGACCAAAACTTCGGCCCAGTCTAACAGAAACTTGGCTCCTAGGGCTAGCTTGTAGGTGCAAAAAAACATCTAGGTCTGTTGGGGGCTTGAGATGATCTAAGATCATCCCAGCGACGGGTCGCATATGCACTGTTCACGTTCGAATTAGTGTCCACCGATAGCGTGGACCAAAAACGAGCTCCCAACATGTGCGGAGGGGGTGCAAATGGTCCGCAGACCCCGGAACGGCGCATTCGTGGCCCAATTCTAGGGTGCATTTGCGCTCGCTCGCGTCCATGACGAACCGATTCATGTACACATTTTGTCCTCCCTGGCCCACTCGTCAGCGTCAATTCCCCACTCCTCCTCGCATCCTACTTGTAGGAAACCATGGACGTGCAGCAGCATCCACCGCCACCCCTGCCGCCTCTTCTAGCCCCGCGAGCACATCGAAGGTCGGCGTACAGCCTCTTCACAAGCCCAACAAAGAGCCATGCGATGAAAGCAAGAAGCGGGCTGGCTAGCACCACAGTCAGAAAATCCGAGCGACCCAGGCAACCGCCGAAGCTGCGTGGTTGCTAGAGTCCCAGAAGATGGCCGAGGTTCATACCCAAGATACAAACACGGCCCTTGCTTCACAAGCCCAGTCCATGACCGAGAAGCTCATCATGGCGCTGAGCGCGATAATTGCTGCCAACAACGCCTCCCTCCTCCATTCGGCATCCATGAGTTCGGAAACGTTTGTCACCCACCACCCACGTGATCAAACAACAAGCACCATCACACCTTTGTTGGTTCAGGCGCCCATCGGTGGCGCACACGATGGCACCTCCTTTAATAGATCGTGCGAGAAATGGCACTCAAAAGAACATGAAGAATGCAGAACATGCTCGCTGTCTGAGCTATGGGAGAACTGGACGAAGAAATCGAATGGCGGCGCGCATACCTCAATATTGACCACTTTTTGTCTGATCCCAAAACGAGACCTGAAAGTCGACAGCAAGTCTGCCAGCGACATGACGGGACGCGTGCCCAGCACGGTGTCCATGAGAGCGTTGTCGTTGAACTCCTCTGTCAGGGCTACCATGCCTGGGGTGCGCGACAGCATGCAACCGCCGAGGCCGGTCGCCAGTCCGGATTGCCCGGCCGGATGCGCTCTGCCGTGCAAGAAGGTCTAGGCAGCGGCCAGGTGCTAGGCTGGGGACGCGAAGCTCCGACATGCCGACTAGGAAAAACGAGGTGATGGCGACGGCGGCGAGCTTCGATTAAGGGCTTGGGAGGTTGACCGGCCATGGCAGGGATGCAAGGAGAGCAACGGCGAGCTCTGATCTAGAGACCACTAGCCGGAGCTAAGCAAGGTAATGGAGAGGGGAATAATAGGGGGGAATAGTAGAGCAGAGAAGAAGATATAGTCCTCGCATGGGTAAACTAGTCCACGACCGCAAAGGATAATGGGAAATACTGACGGGTCCTGCAAGAAGAGTTGACCTAACGGTGGGATTT
This sequence comes from Avena sativa, assembly GCA_916181665.1. Classification (NCBI taxonomy): domain Eukaryota; kingdom Viridiplantae; phylum Streptophyta; class Magnoliopsida; order Poales; family Poaceae; genus Avena; species Avena sativa. The sequence continues at coordinate 382,406,165 of OV702281.1, read as the reverse complement.
GAGTTCAACCGTCTTTTGACTAGTTAAAACGATCGTTTGGCCGTTAGATTTGTCTTTACCCCCATTTGGCCCCTCTCGACAATTGGCGAAGCTACTATAGCCCTTCCGCGAGATTACACGCAACTTGGACTCCGTGTTGCCTTGGCGTTTGAACTTGCGGGCCACATGTTAAAATTCTCACTTCAGTAACCACGTAAGGTCCTTCCCAGGGTGATTTGAGCTTTAGGTGCCCTTTCTGCTTGAGTCGCAGGACGAGGTCTTCTTCGACGAAGTACCTTGGGCACAGTCGTCGATTGTGGTAGTTGCGGAGACTCTGTTGGTACACCGCCGAACGGGCTGCAGTGATGTCGCGAGCTTCGTATAGTGTGTCGACGGCTTCTTTGAGTGCGCCAGATGATTCGGCTTCGCTGTAGGCGACGACCCGTGGGGCCTTGTAGCGTACCTCAGCGGGCAGCATTGCTTCGGCTCCGTGCACCATGAATAAAAGTGTGTAGCCGATAGAGCTGTTTGGTGTTGTGCGCAGGCTCTAGAGGAAGGAGGGTAGCTCCTCCACCCAGGCTCCCGCCAGCCTTTCGAGTGGGCTTAGCAGCTGCTTCTTGATGTCATTGCAGACGAGACTGTTGGCCTTTCGACCTGCCTGTTGGTCTGCGGATGTGCCACGGAGGCGTATGTGAGGTTGATGTCGAGCTCTTCGCAGAAGTCTCGGAACTCCTTCGAGGTGAATTTCGAGCCATTGTCGGTTATGATGCTGTGAGGCACTCCAAACCTATAGACAATGGATTGTTAGTGACGGGCATGGCCTCGATCCACTTCATGAATTTGTCGACTACCACCAGGAGGAAGACATGCCCTCCGGGTGAGGACTTATGCAGCTTGCCGACCATGCTGATCCCCCACTGGGCGAAGGGCCAGGCCAATGGTATGGGCCACAGCTCTGAGCCTGGTGCGTGCGTCTTGTCTGCGTACCTTTGGCAGGCGTTGCACCTATGGACAATGTCCTTGGTGTCGCGCATCACGGTTGGCCAGTAGAAGCCAGCTCGTAGAGCCTTGGCGACGAGGGCAGGACTGCCTGTGTGGTGGCCGCAGATACCTTCATGGATGTCGAGGAGGAGGATCTTCCCGTCACTGTTAGTGATGCATCACTGGAGCACACCCGAGATGCTGCGATTGTACAACTCTCCGTTGATGATGGTGAAGGCCTTTGATAAGCGAGCGACATGTAGGGCGTCCATCTGGTCCTCAGGCAGTTGCTTGCTCACCAGGTACTTGACATATGGTTGAGTCCATGTTTGTTCGACTGTCGGGACCTGCATGAGTGTCGTGGTGGTGGCACGGCAGATGCCATGGGTAGGCTTAAGTTGGGGGCCGAATGGGTGCTTGTGGTCACCGGGGAGGGAGTGCACGGTCGAGCCATGCACGAAGAACAAGAAGAACTCTCCACACTTGACAATTTGATTGATACCCCAAAGATTACAAGTGCTCCTTGAGCTGTATTGGCTTGAGTACGCAGCGCCTATTCTCTACTTGGTCCAACCTCCTTCTACTACTGCTATGCCCTCCCTTATATAGATAGTGCTAGCTAGCTAATACCCCTTTGGGTTCTAGGGTTTACTGTTTGGATCCTGGTCCCTACAGTATGGTCGGGTTATGGGATTGCCTTAAGCCCATAGGCCCGGTCCATAAAGCTTGACAGCTAACGGTCTTCTGGTACGCTACTTCTTGTTCCTTTTGGCGTCACGCTGTTACTTTGTACGTCAGCGGTTGCTTTGGGCGTCACCCGGCTCCTTTTGTGTCATCCGGCGTCGCCCTTCTCTTTTGACCATGCTTTACCATGGTCCTTCCCGAACCTCACTCGGAAAGGTGCCACGTGTCCTTCTTGACTCGGCCCTTCCTCGGTCGACTCGGCTCATTGGTACCTGCAAGGGTTACAGCTTTGTCCTATACGGGCCGAGATAGTTTGTATCTCGGCTCTCATGCTTATCTTTCCCGGCCGTTCTTACCCGACCTGGTTCACTTTTTACTCGGAGCCAACCTAGCTACGCTATGTTTCCCCTCTCGTGACCCTACCGGGGGTTATCCCCCTGACATTAGTCCCCGAAGCTGGTGAGGTCTAGCAGTTCAAGCTGTTAGGCATCTCTAGATTCCTTTTGTGTGAATGGAACTTAGTTTTTGTCTTTTATCTATCTCAATTTCGCATCTTGTCGGGTTATTCTAACAATTCTGGGTCAGTTGTTTGACTTCTTGGCTCATTCTTTCCTCGAGCCAAGTTATTTTGGCCAATTCCGGGTCATTTTCGGCGCACTTCAGTCACTGACAACTAGTAATCATGATTACTTGCCTCAATTTTTGTTCCAAGTTCTGGAGGCACAGTGACGGCTGCGCAGTTATTCCCCGTCACTGTGGCAGTCCCATCGGTCTGCGCCTCTTGTCCTTCCAGCCGTGACGTGGCACTGGATTTTTCGTGTATCTTTGGCTACATGGCGCTCGCTGACTGGCCCACCCGGCCTGGTACACGGCCACACGCTGGTCGCACGACATAGTTAGATCCCACTACGGGGGGTTTTTACTGCCCTTAAGTAGGGGTTGGGGGTTTCCACTTCCCCCACGCCCGTTCAGTTTCCTTAGCCTTTCTTCTTCCTCGCGCCTGCAAGATTGAACTGCCTCCTTTGCAGTTCCTTCTCCCTCTTGCTCTAGCGCTGCGATTGCCCCTGTCCTCTTTCGATTCTAGCACGGGTCCTCGTTGTTCCAAGCCTCTCCTTTTCGTGGAGGAGACAGACTCCAACGATCCCATGGACGCTCGCGACGGCGTTGATGGTGCTGATGAACAGGAGGTTCCCTCCGGCGAGCGCGGTGGTTGGGAAGGCTCTGAGGTCTCCACCGAAGAGGTGGAGTGGCTCCGCTCCACCAGACGCATTCCATTGCAAGTGGATTGTCGTCTTCCCATTGGTGAGATTTCTCCCACCCCTCAAGCTGGCAAGCGGGTGGTTTTTCTTTCACACTTTGAACGTGGTTTTGCTCTTCCTGTGAGCACCTTATTTTCCTCGTTTCTTTCTACCTTCCATCTGCAGACCCACCATCTTCCTGCCAATGCAATTGGCTCTCTTTCTTGTTTCATATCAGCTTGCGAGGCCTATCTTGGAATTTGTCCCACAGTTCCTTTGTGGGCCAAGTATTTTGGCTTTAAAGTTCAGGTTGTTCCCCAGCCTGGTGCTCCTCGATCCGAGAAGAGGCCGACCCGGTGTGGTGCTGCTAGCATCACCCCCAGGAGAGATTCTATCTTTCCTCGGGTTACCGGCATTGACTCATGCAAGAAGTGTCATAGAACCTTTTTCTATGTCAAAAAACAGCGGGTCCACTGACAACATCCGGCTTCCCCCTTTCTCGGACGAGGTCCCCAACAAGAAGTACTGGCAACTTGACCCGTGCGACCAAGACGCTGCGGTAAACGAGGCAAACGCTATCCTGGAAAGGTTGCTGTCGCCGGATGAAAACTTTCATCTCGCCGACTCTGACCTCATATGCACCTTCATCTCTCGCCGGGTAAGCCCCATCCAAGCCAGGAGCCACAAGATGTTATTCATGAGCGGGTCCCATGATCCACTCGGCATTCCACTAAGGAGCTCACTCATGACTCCATTGCCCGCCGAGTAAGCTCAATCTTCAAATTGAACTTGGCAGATGATTGGGCTTGGAGTTGCCCACCATTTAGTCGGGTCAGGCCTGTCCCCTGGGTAAGTTTTCCGGATTACCTTTTCGCCGAGTAGGCTTTTAGCTCTTTTGCCACTCTTTAGTTTAGTTCTTTAGTTTCTCATTTTGTTTGTCTTTCTCATAATCTCCTTCGCCAGGTTGATGACAGTACTGTCCTCCTGCTGGCTATAACGGGGATCGCTCTGACTCGGATGAGTTCGAGTATGACCTGGAGTGCTTCATGCCCATCCCGCACACCGCGGCTGCTTAAGCTTTGGGTAAGAGTCAATCTCGCAATCCCGTACAAGATTGGTCTGACGATGATGAGGATGATGATTGTACGCTTTTGGAGGTATATGCCTTGTGAGCTTAGTCTCTTTGCTTATCCGAGTAATCCCGTCATTTACTTATGCAGATGTTCAGGTACATGACGTTCCTCCTCTTGCCGTGGGTGGAGTCGGCAAGATTCCCGTTGCTAAGCCGAAGCGACGCGGAACCTCCTCCAGCACTCAGCCGGCCAAGAAGAACAAGCCCACTCCGGCAGCTCCTGCTACCTCTGCTGCTGCCAGCCTGAGTGAGACTCGCCAAGCTGCTGGGCGCCGAGTCACGCGCCGAGTCATCCGCGACCTGGTTGTCACCGGGTAAGTTTTTTCACCTTGCCTTCTCTGCTCTTTTCTTTATCATTACTGCTGTTCTCTCATATATATCTTGTTGTTTTCAGTGTTGCACCTTTGACGGCGAATCAGGTTGCTTCTAGCATTGCCTCGCCGCTTAGGTCTACACCTCCTCCAGCTGACTCGGTGGCGTCGAGTCCCATCCGGGTCGAGGCTCGCACTGTTGAGGCTCATGCTTCTCAGTGTCAGTCAGACCTGGTGGATTACTCGGCTAGCGCCCCTGTCGCTGGCCAGGAGAAACTTTCTGATCTTGGTGCTCGCGCATCTGGCACCGAGAAACCCTCTGCTACCAGTTCCTCTGGCATCAACCCTCAAGCTGATGTGAATGAACAACTTCCTGATCTTGGAGCCAGCAAAACTGCTGAGCCCAGTTAGGGGCCTCCACGTCCTTCTTCAAATCCTTCTGCTCGCTCTCAAATTCTGTCAAAGGGCCAGACCCAGCCCAAGGCTTCTGGTTCTACTCGCCCCTCTTCTGTAAAATCCACCTCTTCCAAGCAAACAACTCTAGTTTGCGCTCCGGGTTCTGCTCCTCAGATCTGGCCTCCGACGTCGGCGACAAAACTCGCTTCAACGGGTAAGGGGGACGAATCTGCGGCTGCCGGGTCTAGTGATGACTCCGGGGCTGTTACCATCCATACTTCTGCCGCTGCAACCCGTGCCACTGTGGGAACCGCCCTGAAAACGGGTCGAGTTCTCACTCGGACGCTCAGTGGCAAGAGCCTTGGTTCGGCTGAGCCTTACGCCGTGGCATGGAATGCAGCAGGCGAGCAGGAGGTCAGGACTCGTGCCGGCAAGAAGCTGAAGTTGGGCCCCAAGGTCGTCTCCGACATAACCCAACAGGCCATTACCATGATGGCCCGCGCCGACGAAATAAACAAGGTAAAGTAACTTCTTACTCTTTTGTACTATTGAGTATTTCCTTTATACATATCACCTAGTCCCCGAGGTTATGATTGAGTAAAGCATTTACGCAGTCGTAAGCTCTTCAATTATTCACTTAGTCTTTGAATCCCACGCTTGCATGTTAGAGGTTCGAACCCTAGCCCTCGAGGTTACTGTCGAGTAAGGAACTTACTCGGCTGTAAGCTCTTAAACTCTTTGATTTCTTTATGACAAACTCATGTTAGAGATTCGAACCCTAGCCCTCGAGGTTACTGTTGAGTAAGGAACTTGCTCGGCTGTAAGCTCTTAAACTCTTTGATTTCTTTATGACAAACTCATGTTAGAGCTTCAATCCCTAGCCCTCGAGGTTACGGCCGAGTAAGGAACTTACTCGGCTGTAAGCTCCTAAGCTCTTCTTTATTCGGCAGGTCGCCTGTCTTGACTCTTTCTTATTCCTCTGTCTTTTTTGATTAGCTTACGCATAACGAGCGCACCAAGGTGCATCAAGCTCTCGTCCTGGCGCATTGCAAGCTCGAACTTGCGTATGAGAAGTTGCAGACTGACACCTACGGCCAAGGTAATATATTTGCTCTTCCTCTTTTTTATTTGATGCAATTTTCCTTGGTTCATCTTCTCATTTTTCCTCTCGCTCTTGTTCCACAGCCACTGCTCAGGATACCATCAACGATCTTCACTCGCAAATCAGCGAGGCCGAGAGTAAATTTCTTGCCTTCCTAAGCCAATAGTTGAAATTTTTCTGTTGGTACTGACAAATATTTGTTCTGAATAAGCAGAGAAGCACCAAGCCGAACTCCAGAAGGAGCGCGATGAGGTGACTCGGCTGAAGAAACTGATGTCCGAGACGGAGCAGAAGCACTTGGCCGAGGTGAAAGGGCTAAAGGAGGAGCTTGCCGAGAAGAACGAGCAGCAGGCTGCCAGCACCGAGAAGACTAAGAAGCTTCTCGACGAGGCCGAGTCATTGGTTGAGTCGGAAAATCTGAACCTCGACGCCCTCCAAGCCAAGATCAAAACCTGGCACAGCAAGCTTGCCGCCATCAACCTCTTTTTCGGTAGTGATTTTTGACTCTTTACGCACTGCATAAGTCCTCTTCTGGACCTCTTCTATCTGCCATTGTCATTTGCTAACTTTTCTCTTTTTGCTTGCAGAGAATTTTCCTGAGGCCAACATGTTTGACATTCGAGCCATGAAGAAAATGAGAGCCGAAGCTGGTGCTCCTGTTGACGGCGAGGTGTCCATGGAGGAGCTCCTCGCAGCTGTGTCTGAACGGGTCACGACCCTCAAGTCATGCGGTGTGGACTTGCTCAAAGTGGATATTCATGTGTTTCGCATGCTCTGGCCGGGTGAAGACCCACCCGAACTCATCGAGCCACTTGCCGATAGATTGCTCCTTACTGAAGACCGGCTGGATCAATGGCATGAGTCGGCCAGCCGGGCTGCAGCGGACAAGGCTCTCTCCTTCGTGCTTTCATGGTACGAGGACATCAACCTTGATGTTCTTGATCGCATAAGGGGAGATGGCAAATGGTTGAACGACCCGGAGCTGATCAAGAAGCGTCAGGAGCGAGCTTATGCCATGATCGAGTACACCATGGTGCACGCTTGGTGTGAAGGGCCTAGGTTCCTCGACCTTGGCGACCCGCTCGTCGAAGTTGCTGATGAAGAGGGTGGCGACAGCGAGGCAACTGAGTCAGATGATCCAGATGATCCAGCTGCAGATGCCCCTCACCCGGACGATGCCCCAAGCACTCCTGGATCCGAGAATGCTCCTCCGAGTTCTTCTGCTCCTTAGGCCAACAAATACTTGAAATTTTATTAGATCCCCGGTATGCCGGGTACATATGTAACATACATTGCACTTTAAGTTTGACTATGTGCCTTTTGATAGGCTTTATATGTTTGCGTTATGCTCTTAGTGCGAATCATTCAAGGGAAAGTCCCCGAGTTTCATTTTGCCGTGTCACCTTTCCTTGCCTCTGACCCTTGTCTACCTTTTTTGGTGTTCGACATTGGGATCTCAAAGTACAAAGGATATAGTTAGCGGGTATGAAACTTGGATAACTTGGCCGAGATTACTCGACACGTAGTATAACAAGACCTGCATAGAGTTAGGCAAAAACTAAAGCCGACTCGCGTTTCTCCCTTGTATTTATCTGGCGTTCGTGTTTACCCGTCTTAGATCTTTTTCTCTTGCTTGCCATGAAGCCGTGTTTTCGGACAACAGCATAGTCGAAGAGTTTATTTCTTCCAAGTAAACACTACTTGTTCCGAGATAAATTTCGGGTATCACACCAGCCGACGTAAAATAATGGAAAACCTAAGGGGTAGCCCCCGAGTCAATTTTTCGAATCATACCATTTTATTATTAGCACATAGCCGGCAAACACGTCCGACATATGAAAGTTCGAGTGATACATGCACTTCTTCTCCTAAGTATAGAAGGGACGAAGCAGTGCCACATTCCATGGCCTTTTGGTTTCATCTCCTGACCTATCCGCCTTGTTCTTTTGCGCTTCACGAGCGTCTATGAGATAGTAGGAATCATTGTGCAATGCTTTGCTTACAATGAATGGACCTTCCCATGGAGGTGATAATTTATGCATTCCAGCTGTGCGCTGCACCAGCCTTAGCACCATATCTCCTTCTCGAAAAACACAAGGTTGCACTTTCCGGCTATGGTAGCGTCGGAGATTTTGTTGATATATAGCGGATCTGGAGAATGCCAGTTCCCTTGCTTCTTCGAGTAAGTCTACTCCATCTCTCGGGCCTCTTTTACCTCGCCTTCCGAGTATTGCCTTATCCTTGGCGAGTCATATTCTATGTCGGCAGGCAAAACTGCTTCAGCCCCATATACAAGGAAAATGGCGTATAACCAGTTGATCGATTCGGAGTCGTTCTTAAGCTCCACAGTACTGAGGGTAGTTCCTCTATCCAACAACCAGGTGATCTCTGGAGTGGTTCCATTAAGCGGGGTTTTATCCCGGATAGAACTAAGCCATTAGCTCGTTCAACTTGTCCATTTGTTCTGGATGGGCGACTGACGCTACGTCGAGTCTTATTCGGTGTTTCCCACAGAAGCGAGCAAAATCTCCTTCGGCAAAGTTTGTGGCATTGTCCGTGATCACACTATGCGGGTAACCGTATCTGAGGATTATATCCCTTAGGAATGTGACAGTTGTTTTGCCGTCCAATTTTTTGATTGGTTTCAATTCTATCCACTTAGTGAACTTATCAATCATGACCAAGATATGAGTCATGCCTCCCCTTGCTGGTTTGAATGGTCCTACCATATCTAGGCACCATACTGCAAACGGCCAAGTGATTGGTATAGTCTTCAATTCAGAGGCTGGCAAATGCGATTTGGACGCATAGTGTTGACAACCACTGCATTTTCCGACTAACTCTTGTGCTTGTGCCAATGCGCTTGGACAATAGAATCCATGTCGGAATGCCTTGGCTACTAATGCTCTTGATGATGCATGGTGCCCTCACTCTCCTTGATGGATATCCAATAAGATCTCCTGGCCTTTCTCTGAGCTAATACAACGCTGCAGTACACTTGTCACACTTCGCTTGTAGAGTTCCTTGTTGATTATGGTGTATGCTTTTGCCCTTCATGTTGTTTGCCTTGCCAATATTTCATCACTCGGCAAGGTTCCATCTTTCAAATAACTGAATATTGGCTGTGCCCATGTTGGTATTAGTGGTTCCGGGTCTGCTTCAACGTCAATGTCCATTGGTTCCGCCAACATATGTTCTGCTGACATAACCTGAGGAGTCCCCGAGTGTGATTTGGCTACCCCTGAGGTGAACGGATCAGTCCCCGAGTGACTCGAACCTACCCCTGAGTCGATGTCCATTGGCACTGCCCCTGATTCCTGACTCGCCGGGATGATCCTGATTGATTCGGACTCTGGTGACGGCTTGATCGATGGATTCCTAAGATGCTCCAATGCTACCCCTGGTGGTATTGCTTGCCTAGATGACCCTAGTTTGGATAATACATCTGCTGCCTCATTTTCTGCTCTAGGAATGTGATGAAATTCACAACCGTCAAAATATCCCGAAATTTGTTGTACGTGGAAGCGATATAATGCCATGTTTGCGTCTAGTGCGTCCCAATGTCCACAAACTTGCTGAATCACCAAATCCGAATCACCAAAACACATGATCCTTTTGATACCAATTTCCTTGGCTACTTTAATGCCATGGACAAATGCTTCATACTCGGCAACGTTGTTAGAAGCAGCAAAATGAATTTGCAACACATACCTCAGTTGATCCCTCTTTGGAGATGTGAGCACTATCCCGGCGCCCAGACCCATTCTCGTCTTGGACCCGTCAAAATGCATTTTCCAGTAATTTGGATCTAGAAGTGGTGGTTCGTACTGCATCTCCATCCATTCTACAAAGAAATCTGCAACGGCTTGAGATTTTATTGCATCTCGCCTATCATATTGTAGAGTGTATGGTGCCAGTTCAATGGCCCATTTGGCTAATCGGCCGCTGGCATGTTTGCTGCCCAATATATCCGAGATAGGTGCCTCGCATATTACCCAGATTGGGTGTTCTTGAAAATAATGTTTCAGCTTCTTTGCTGCCATATATACCCCATATGTCATCTTCTGATAATGCGGGTAATTCTGTTTTGAGACAAAGTGCACTTCGCTTAAGTAATATACTGGTCTTTGGACTGATTTGCCCCCTTCTTCATGTTCAACCACTATTACTGCACTTACAACTCTGTTGGTTGCGGCGACATAGAGCAGCATTGGCTCCTTGGATAGTGGTGACGCTAATATTGGTGTTGTTGCCAACATTTTCTTTAATTCATGGAAAGCGCTATTATCTTGCTGTGTCCATGTGAATTTGTCTGATTTTTTCATCAGCTGATATAGTGGTAGGGCTTTTTCGTCTAGCCGACTAACAAACCTTCTCAATGAAGCCAGGCATCCAGTAAACTTCTGGACATCATTGAGGGTTTTTGGCAATTCCATTCTTTCGATGGCCCTGATCTTGTCGGGTTAGCTTCAATTCCTCGGCTGGATACAAGGAATCCGAGTAAATTGCCAGCCGAGACACCAAATGTACATTTTTTTGGGTTAAGTTTCATCCGGAATCTTCTCAAGTTTGCGAATGTTTGACGCAAGTCCTCAATTAGAGTATGACTTTGTTTGGTTTTTATTACTACGTCATCAACGTATACTTGAACATTTTTGTCCAATTGATCTTGTAAGCATTTTTGCATGCATCTTTGGTATGTTGCGCCTACATTTCTCAATCCGAATGGCATGGTGCGATAGCAATAAGCCCCGTACGGGGTGATAAAAGCTGTCTTTATTTGATCATTTGGATTCAGCGGAATCTAATGGAATCCTGAATATGCATCCACAAATTACAACAACTCACACCCAACAGTAGAATCTATGACTTGATCGATCCGAGGCAGAGGAAATGGATCTTTTGGACACGCCTTATTAAGGTTCGTGTAATCAATACACATGCGCCATACCACTGCCACGTTCGGGTCATCTTTCTTCTTCTCGACCAGGACTAGATTTGACAACCAGTCCGGGTGTAGCACTTCCATGATGAATCCAGCAACTAAAAGTATTGCAATCTCGGCCGCTATTACTTTCCTCCTATCTTCGGCGAAGCGGCGGAGGGGTTGCTTCACCGGCCTTGCATCTGGTCTTACATGAAGAGAGTGCTCAGCCAGCTCCCTCGGAACTCCTTGCAGATCTTGAGTGGACCATGCAAAGATGTCCCGATTCTCATGGAGGAAGCTGGTGAGCTCGCTTTCCTATTTATTTGTAAGGCCAGCCCCAATGGTCACTGTGCGCTCTGGGAAAGTTTCATCCACCTGCACCTTCTTGGTTTCTTTGGTAGCTTGAAATGACACATTGCCATGCGAGTTGGTGAGTGCCGGCATGGACATTTGTGCTGCTTTGGCCAATGCTGCCACCTCCAACATCTGACTTTTCTCTTGTGCTATGACGAGTGACTCGGCCAGTGAAGATCCGGCTGAAGCACAAGCAATAGATCTCTTGTAATCTCCTTCCACTATGATTACCCCACATGGGCCTAGCAGCTTCATCTTTAAGTATGCCATATGAGTAGTAGCCATGAATATTGCCATAGCCGGCCTGCCGAGTAAGGCGTGATATGAGCTGACCAGATCTACCACCTCGAACTCTATAGCTTCAGTGCGACAATTCTCCCTGTTGTCGAATAAGACGTCGACCCAGATCTTGCCAATTGGCTAACAAGACAATCCCTGCACAATCCCGTGGAAAGTGGTCTTAGTCGGCTCCAGCATGTTCATGGTAATACCCAACTTGAGCATTGTATCCTTATACATGATGTTGATGCTACTGCCACCGTCAATGAGTACTTTTGAAAACTTCACATTGATATCTGGGCCCATGAATGTTGGATCCAACACCAGAGCGTATCCTCTAGGGGTTGGCATGATCCTGGGGTGATCTTTTATACTCCAAGTTATCTCTTGCTCACACCAATGCATGTACTTGGGAATTGCCGGCATCGTGGCATTCACTTCCATCATTCGTCGCTGCTGGCTCTTCTTTTCATTTGGCTCTGTGACAAATACAACATAGCTCTGGTGATGTTCTCTGTACTCATTTCTGGTTTCGTGGCCAATATGAGCATCGTCACCTCTTGGATTGTGCACCTGGTGCATAGCTTCTCTTATTTCCTGATTCTGATATCTCGGCTGCCTGTTTTCATATCTGTTATCTGCCCCTACTTCTTGAGCATTTCCTCCTATAAGTGGTGGAGGGGGAGGTGGTGGAAGCTTCTTATTCGGCGAGTCCACTCTGTCTCCTTTCTGAAACCAAGTGCATTGCCTTGTTGAGTGATTTGTCGGCTTACTCGGACTAGGCGTGTGAAACCTACACGGCTGATCCAGCATCATCTCATAGGTGTATTTTTGTCGGTCCTGATACTGTTTCCTATGATCGTATGGCCTTTTTCCGTCATTCTTTGGCACCCATTGTTGTTGACCATTTGTCCTTTGACGCTGACTGCTTCCAGCATCTAGATGATCCTGACTCACTGCCGCAACCTGAGCCAAACCATACCTGTAATCCGGCCTCTTGTCTCTTCTCTTGCTTCTATATTCGGATCTCTCCTGGCGCCTTTGCGACCCGGCAGCGTCATAGATCTGAGTCTCAGTCATCCTGTCTGCCGACATGAGCAGCGGCTGAGTCGGATCTCCTAACGCATACGAGTCGGCGATTCTTATCGTCTCTGCCAGGCTTGCCGGCATATCTCTTTGTAACCTTTGCCATAGCACACTCCCATCTCTACATCCTTGTGCAAACCATGCGATTGCTTGTGACTCGATTACCCCTTCACAAGAGTTACACATCGTACACCACCTTGTGAGGAACTCCCTGCCTGCCTCATTCGTTCTTTGCTTGCACATTGCTAGTTGTTGTGGGCGATTCGGCCTCTTGTAAGTGCTCATGAAATTGCTCACGAAGGCGTCATGAAAATCAATCCAACTGTTGATGCTTCCGGGTGGCAAATTGTTCAACCATACCCGAGCTGGTCCTTCCAGCATCGCGGTACGTAACATACTGCCCATCTCAAGTTTCCCTGCGTGATCTTCACAGTGGTTCCATAATCTATGAGCCAATCCTCTCGCTTTGTGCTTCCATCATATGTTTTTGTCCCTCTGGCCAGCTGGAAATTTGGCACCAGTGGCTCCTTCATGATCCTTGGGCCAAAGCACGGTGGACCCTACGGACCTTGTGATTCAATTATCTCTGCCATTTTTATGCGGTCAAGCTTCAGCCTGGCATCATCCGGCTGAAGGTTCCTACCTCCGTATATTGCTCCCATTGCTTGATATGCACGATCCGACAGCTCATACCCGTCATTTACCATGGCCGAGTAACCATCATTATACTTATTCGCGTTCGGGTCAGCTGGCTGTTGAACTGATTTTCCCGCGCTCTGCTGCCTTCTTTTCGGCTGAGCTGGTGCGTTATACGGAGCTAGATTTCCTCCTCCTGCCGAGTGAGTTGCGCGCCGAGTATGAGGCGCAAAATTTTGCCCTCCGTTGTCATTTCTCTGTCCATTTTTTTCCTGGTTTTCATTTTCTCGGGGATTATTTCTTTTTGCCCCTTGCGCATGCGCCGGGTTTCTACTGCCAGATCATAGGTGACCATCTTCTTGTTTCTGCCAGAATCCACACTTTTTTCTTTTCTCGGCCTCGGTCCCGCTCTGGGACAGGGGTTGTCGAGTGAACCAGCTGTGATCTCCCTGCTATACCCGGATTTGCTCTGTAATATGCCTCATTCAGCATGTTGGCTGCTTTTACTAACTCATTAACTCGTTCTTGCTGCCTTTTCTTTGCTTCCCCCTCCAAGTGGGGTAATTCTACCATTGCTGCTTCTGCTGCTCGCAGATTAGCTGCTGCTGTGTTGTACGTTGGACGCATGGCTGTCTCGTTGCTGTTCTCTGGTGTTATCTTTGATGTCGCATCTGCCAGTTCTTTGTTGAGGTTCCTTCCCCTCAATCTCGTTGCATCAATCCAGGTCTTTGCGCCCTTGACTCGATTTGCCGAGTTAAGCTCTCGGATAGTGATATCCACATCCTGCTGTAACTGTGCTAACTCCTTTGCTTTCTCCGGGACTTTTATCCTGGCTTGTTCCAACTCGGCTTGCACACGCGCTAGGTCAGTTGCTTGTGCCACTAGCTCTGCCAATTTGTCTATCGCTTCCTGCAGCTCCTTAGCTCTTTTTCTCCTAGCTATGTTCTCTGGTTTTTCCAGCGGTGCCTTTGCTGTTCTTGCAGCCCTTGGTGTTTCCTCGTGATTTCCTTCCTCTGTGTTCTCATTCACCACTGGAACTACTAGAGGAGCTGTGGGGTTTGGGGCTGTCATCATTACCTCCATGGAGACGATTTGGTGAGGTTTCCCAGCGACTGGAGCCGTTGGAGGATCCGGCGCTAGGACGACGTGCTCAGGATATGCGCACTCCACGCGCACCGCGACGTAGACCTTGTGCTCGCCGAACTTGATGAAGCGACCGCCCCTAGGGAACGGCTTGGTCCCGAAGAAGCCCGCGTTGTCGCTGACGAAGTTGAGCACTCCAAACCTCTGGATGAGGCCGGAGTAGACGCGCTCGCCGGTCTTGGTGATGATGTTGCCCGTCCGGATGAAGACTCCATCAAGCACCTGCTTCTGCCCCAAGGTGGGCGCCAACTGTCGTGGTGGTGGCACGACAAATGCCATGGGTAGGCTTAAGTTGAGGGCCGAATGGTTGCTTGTGGTCACCGGGGAGGGAGTGCACGGTCGAGCCATGCACGAAGAATAAGAAGAACTCTCCACACTTGACAATTTGATTGATACCCCAAAGATTACAAGTGCTCCTTGAGCTGTATTGGCTTGAGTATGCAGCGCCTGTTCTCTACTTGGTCCAACCTCCTTCTACTACTGCTATGTCGTCCCTTATATAGACAGTGCTAGCTAGCTAATACCCCTTTGGGTTCTAGGGTTTACTGTTTGGATCCTGGTCCCTACAGTATGGGCCGGATTATGGGCTTGCCTTAAGCCCATAGGCCCGGTCCATAAAGCTTGACAGCTAACGGTCTTCTGGTATGCTGCTTCTTGTTCCTTTTGGCGTCACGTTGTTACTTTGTACGTCAGCGGTTGCTTTGGGCGTCACCCGACTCCTTTTGTGTCACCCGGCGTCGCCCTTCTCTTTTGACCATGCTTTACCATGGTCCTTCCCGAACCTCACTCGGAAAGGTGCCACGTGTCCTTCTTGACTCGGCCCTTCCTCGGTCGACTCGGCACGTTGGTACCTGCAAGGGTTACAACTTTGTCCTATACGGGCTGAGATAGTTTGTATCTCGGCTCTCATGCTTATCTTTCCCGGCCATTCTTACCCGACCTGGTTCACTTTTTACTCGGAGCCAACCCAGCTGCGCTATGTTTCCCCTCTCGTGACCCTACCGAGGGTTATCCCCCCGATAATGAGGATCACTAGTTCGACCTCCATATCAAGCTCTTCGGATCCTTCGGCTTTCTCGGGTGGCGTAGCTCTCGAGTGTCTCGTGACTTCGGTTGTGTCCTTTGGGATTTTTCGCTTGAAGGAGGGCACGCGGATTTGCTCTAGGAGCACACCCGGTGGCACTGGGGCGCAGGTGGAACCAATGTTCGTGAGCTTGTCGGCCTCTTCATTGCTTTCCCTTCCAACGTGCCGGAGTTCGTAGCCGTCAAAGTCTCCTTCGAGTGAGTTGTAGAGCGCACACTATGCAATCATGTTGGCTCTATGGGCGTCGCACTCGTTTATTGTCTGCTGGACGA
Organism: Avena sativa; assembly: GCA_916181665.1. Taxonomy (NCBI): domain Eukaryota; kingdom Viridiplantae; phylum Streptophyta; class Magnoliopsida; order Poales; family Poaceae; genus Avena; species Avena sativa. The sequence continues at coordinate 382,390,561 of OV702281.1, read as the reverse complement.
CGAGGTTGGAGTCACTGTAGATGACAAGTCGTGTGGCATCGCATACTTTGGCCATTGCATGCCATGCATGAGCGTCTCGTACTCAGCCTCATTATTGTATGCGCGGAACTTCATCTACAACACGTATCTCATCTTATCCCCTTGAGGGGACGTCAAGATAACTCCGGCTCCTACTCTAGCCTCACGCTTGGAGCCATTGAAGTGCATTGTCCAGGACTGGGACATGTCCGGAGTGTCCGGTAGCTCGAGCTCCATCAAGTGGATGAAGAAGTCAGGGAGCACCTGAGACTTGTTGGTGGTGCAACGCTCGTAGATGATGTCCCGAGGGGATAGCGTGATGCCCCATAAGGCTACTCGCCATGTAGCTTCGGGGTTGATCAGGATGTTCGACAGTGGTGCATCGTTGATGACCATGATCTAATGTTCCTGTAAGTAGTGGCACAATCGATGTGTTGTCATGAATACGCCGTAGGCGAGCTTTTGGTAGCGGGGATACCTTTGCTTTGTTGGCGTTAGTACCTTGCTGAGGTAGTAGACTGGACGCTGTACCCCATGGGTTTTGCCGTCTTCGGGTCGTTCGACCACGAGGGCGGTGCTAACCACCTGGTGCGTGGCTGCGATGTATAGCAGCATGGGCTCCCTCTCCTTTGGCGTTACCAGTACTGGAGATATGGAGAGTAAGCGCTTGAGGTCTTCGAATGCCTCATCGGCCTCAGTCGTCCACTCGAACTTCTCGGCCTTGCGCACCAGCTGGTAGAATGGGAGAGCCTTTTCACCCATGAATCCGCTAAGCGCCACGATTCGCTAAGCGTCGCGATTCGCCCAGCTAGCTGCTGGATACCTTTGACGTTCTTTGGCTTTTGGCTAGTATAGCCTTGATTTTATTCGGGTTAGCCTTGATGCCTCGCTGAGAGATGAATACCTGAGTAGTTTCCCGGATGGGATGCCGAAGGCGCACTTTCCGGGTTTAGCTTGATCTTGTAACGATCAATGTTGTCGAACGTCTGGCGGAGGTAGTCGATCAGCGTTCAATCCTACTTTGTCTTGATGACTATGTCATATACATAGACGTGGACGTTGCATGCAACTTTGGTAGGTGGCACCCGCGTTCTTCAGCCCAAAGGGCATCGTGTTGTAACAGAACAACCTGAACGGCGTGATGAATGTCGTCTTCTATTGATCTTCGACCTTCAGTCGAATTTGATTGTAGCCTGAGTAGGCGTCGAGGAAGGAGAGTCTCGCACATCCTGCAGTGGATTCAATGATTTGATCGATCCGTGGTAGAGGGAAGTGGTCCTTAGGACAATGCTTGTTAAGCGACGTGAAGTCCACACACATCCGCAGGATGTCCGTGTCCTTCTTAGGGACCATCACGGGGTTAGCTACCTAGGTGCTTTCCTTTATATCCCTTATGAAGTTGGCGTCGAAGAGTCTGTTGACTTCGATGCCGATTGCTTCAGCTCTTTCTCGGACAGTCGATGCATCGGCTGCTTCACCAGTTTTGCATATGGAAACACATTGAGTGCATGCTCGGTTAATTCCATGGGAACTCCTGGCATGTCCGCGGGACACCAAGCTAAGATTTCCCAGTGGTCGCGGAGGAATTCGATGAGCGCGAGTTCCTATGCGGGACTCAAGTCGTTGGCAATCAAAGCCGTCTTGGAGGGGTCCGTCGGGTGGACCTGCTTTTTGGTGTTGACCGTGGAGTCGAACGACATGTCGGGTGCGTTTTGCCTAGTGACTGGGGCAAGATATTATCTGTTACCTCCTTTAGCCTTGCGAGATCCTCCTGCATGCCGAATGAGTGGGATATTCTGTTGAAGTCCTTTTGCAGCTGTCTGCCTTGGTGAAGCTACCTGGGACGGTGATGACACCGTTGGGCCCTGGCATCTTCAGCCGAAGGTATGCATAATGTGGCACCGCCAGGAATCTTGCGAATGCCATTCGCCCCAGGATGGAGTGGTACTATGAGTGCTAGTCCACCACCTCGAACTCGAGCCGCTCGCGCCTAAAGTTGCTTGGGGTGCCAAAGATGACGTCGAGCCATATTTTTCCTAGGGGGTATATTCCCTTCCATGGGACAATGTCGTGGAACGTCGTGTCTGACGCCTCTAGGCTGCAGAGCGGGATCCGCATATCCAGGAGTCTGCTGGCGAACATCAGGTTGATGCCGTTGCCACCATCCATGAAGACGTGGCTCATCTCGAATCCCCCAATTCGGGCCTTGAGCACCAGGGCAGAATGACCCGGGCGAGGTATCTGGCGTGGGTGATCCGAATGATCAAATATGATGCACGATTTTGAGCCGCTAAGGTACTCAGGTATAGCTGGCGGAGAGGTGACGACCAGGTTGACCTGGCGGGTGATCATCTTCTGCACCCTGTTGGTTGGGCGCCCCTTTTGTATCATCATAGCCCTAACAGTGGCGGGTATGGATCTGTTCTGTTATTCTAGGCCGGCGCAGCCGCAGGCTATGCGGTTGCTCCGGGTGGCGGAGGTGGAGCTCCATGTGCGACAGCTCCTGGGGCGGGGGCGAACCCTGGGTTCACCGCTTGGCGACGCATCTGGGCATAACCCTCATGGAGTTTCTGGAACTCCCTATAGTCCTTGAGCATGTGGCTGGCCTTCCTTTTGCCATCCTGCTTGTCGATGTAGAAGTGGATGGTGCAGGGACCCGGCAGTTTGTCGAGTGCGGATGGCTCGTCATCGTGGTTGCGGCGCTACCAAGTTTGTGTTGGTCTCCCGTCGTCGCGGTAGTTGCCACCGCGATATCCGATGTTGCAGTTTCCGTCCACGCGGCGATCAACGTAGCAAACCGCGACCATATCGACCTCTTTCCGCTCGTCGTAGGCGTGCGCTCTTATTTTCCCGCAGCGGTCACGCCTGCGGCCGAAGGCGTTCTCATCATCCGAACGTGTTCGGTTGACGGCATCCTCGTCATAGGCCCAGCGATTGGCAATGTCCATCAAGTGATTGATGGTTTTGGGCTTCACGCGCCCGAGCTCCTCTCTGAATTCGCGGCGCCTTACGCCACCGTTGAAGGTGTCGATTTCCATTTCCTCTAAGATGTTCTCGGCGGAGTTCTTGATGATGAACCAACGCTGTATGTACGAGCGGATGGACTCGTTCGACCGTTGGCAAGAGGCGCATAGCTCCTCGATTGAAGCTGGTCTCTTGCTGGTGCCCTTGAAGTTGTGGATGAAGCAGTATGCCAGCTCTTCCTAGTTGTGGATGGATCCGAAGGGGAGGCTATTGAGACAGGCTCTGTCCACGCCTATCAGCTGCAGCTGAAGGCATTTCATGGCTGTGTTTTTACTCCCGCCATGGAGTTTGACTGACGACATATGGTCGTCGAGCCAGATTTTTGGCTCCTGCACGCCGTCGAACTTCGGGTTGTCCGAAGGAAGCTTGAAGCCCTTAGGAATCCGCGACTGCTATACGGCCCTGCTGAAGCACCTGGTGCCACATAGATTCATGTCCTCATCATCAGACTCCATGGAGCAAGCGCGTTTGGCTCGTGACTTGTCAATCTTGCGCTGTGTAAGCTCGCTACGGGCGTCGTAGTTCTGACTCCTGCACCGTGGGCTATGGCGACACCGCAGCAGGTCATGCTCTTCCTCGTCGGATGAGGGTGTGCGGCTTCGGGTGAACTTTACTGTGGCCTTTTTCTTCGGCTCCGGGGCCATCTCGTCATGTAGCGCGGCTCCGACAAGTCTGAGACTTGCAATCGTAGATTCGTGGATTGTGTACCCTGGATCCCTCGTCAGTGGCGTGTTTGATGCCAAGTAGGTGGTGGCCGCCATGACCGCGGCCTGCGGCATTTGGGGAATGATATTGCCCTGCGATTCCATCATCATGAAGGACATGTCGAGTGCCTAGGTGGCCTCGCGTCGTGCAAAGGTGAAAGGATACATATGTCTCCTAGAGGGGGTGAATAGGCGATTAAAACTTTTATTAGAGTGGCTTAACAAAGGCGGAATAAAACTAACGTTTACTTGTCAAGCACAACCTAGAACAACTAGGGTTCACCTATGTGCACCAACAACTTATGCTAAGCAATACAAGCAACAATGTGATAGCAAGATATAGATTACTTCAAGCACGAAGGCTATCACAATGTAAAGTACATAAGTAAAAGCTCGGGTATAGAGATAACCGAGGCACGCGGGGATGACGATATTTTACCGAGTTCCTCCCAACATGGAGTACGTCTCGTTTAGAGAGGGGGTGGTATCAAACCACCAACGCCACAAAAGGCCTCCCTTATTCTCCTGTGAATCTCACCCCAACGGGATCGATCCATGCTTCCACTATCGGTGCACTTGTCGGTGGCAAACAGGAACCTCTGACAAGGTTGGGGCACTTCTCCACAACTTAATTGGAGGCTCCCAACAAACTCCACCAAGGCCACAACCTGCAACACCAACAAACCGTCTAGGGTTCCAAGAACCCAAGAGTAAAAACTTCTCAACTTTCACTCACCAAATCCTCCGGGGAGAACTCAAACCGATGCACCAAATGCAATGGCAAGAACACAAGTAGTGCTCAAATCCTTCTCTCCCAAATTCCACCGAAGCTACAAAAGCTTGTGGGGGAATAAGAGAGGAAGAACAATGGAGGAAATCCACAAAAAACTCCAAGATCTAGATCCCAAGATGTTCCCCTCACTTAGAGGAGAGATGGATTGGTGGGATTGTAGATCTAGATCTCCTCTTTCAAATACCTAAAATATATGCAAGAATCAAGGGAGGGATTGAAGGGGGAGAAAGCTCAAGAGGGTCAAGAATGGAGGAGAAAGCCTGTAAAACTCGAGCAGTTTCATTGGGGAAGAAGGGCCCCTTTTTATAGGCCCACAGATTTCTAACCGTTTTCTGCCCGTTGGGGACTTGCCAGACCGGAGACTCTGGTGTGCAGACCGGAGACCCCGGTCTACACCGGAGACTCTGGCCTACCTCCGGACCGACCTCCGGACCACCCATCAGACTGTCCTAGGCAAATTTCCGGTGGCCCCTCCGAGGAATTTTGGTGAAACTCCGGACCACACTAGAGACTCCGGTCCACGCAGAACGGAGACTCCGGTCTGGACCAAATAAGAGGCAAATTTCAAATGGCGATATCTAGAGTTTGGAAACTCCGATTGACCCGAAACCAATTTTGTTGGAAAGAGGACACCAAGAGGTACCCAATAAAATATTGGATACCACCAAGAGAGAACATTTCATGTATTATAATGTGAGATACCTCTCTTGGTGAGAAACCGGAAAACTTCAAAGATCAAAAATGCAATATGATATAAAAGGGAAATCCGTTTTTGATGAACTAGAGATTGTTATGAATACTACCACAAGCTCTAGAACCTCACATGGATAAGATCCAAATACTAACCAAGAAAGGATGATGCTAAGTATGCAAAGGTTTGAGCTCTCTCTGAAAGATATGATCGAGTTACTCACATGAGAGCCCCTCCTGATAGTATGGTTGTCTATCATATAAACCGGTCTCCCCAACTAATACCACGAGACCGGTAATAAAGAAACCCTATCAAGATCATACCTTTTCCTTGCGCATATTCCACTTGATCTTGATGTATACGATCTTGCCTTCTCAAGATGGAACACCTTTCTTGATTGCTCTTGCACGCACTTGCTTGATGAATACTTGCAAGTTGCTCCCCCATACAACATGGGGAAACCTTTACTTTGACCTTGTCTTCATAGATCCATGATCACCGAGGATGGCAAGCTTCAAGCATGAGATCTTCTAGATATTGCACATCTTTAGCTTGCACATCATTTCTTCTTTTCTTCATTATGTTGATGCCTTGATGGTGCACCAGAGATATTACTCCATCTAATTCTCCAAGAAATACTTGCCATAAGTTTAACTCTCACATGACCAATCTGCGGATCACTCTTTGAACACCTTGGTCACCACTTGATCCTCTTCACTTTCTTCTTCTCCAAACCTTGAAGCCAACATATGGTTCAAGCATTGCCTATGGACAATTCCTACAAGTACAACTTGATACACGCATTAGTCCATAGAGATTGTCATTAATTACCAAAACCACACATGGGGGCACACATGTTCTTTCAAAATCGATGCGCTCCATACGGGAGCGATACTTGCGGCCGTCATAGACTTTCGAGGAAGAGCCACCAGCGGAGCAGAGCACAACTCGCCACATGCTTGACTCGTCAACTGCTCGCTTGCGCTGCTCGAGCTCGTGTTGCTGCTTGATTTGTCGATTGTACTCCTCGATGAGGAGCCAGTGGTAGCCCATCAGCATGTCGCAGGGGCGTCGATTTGCAGAGGATTGGTACCTCGCCCAGCTTCACGAACTCTCGCCCACTTGTCGTTATTGAGGTTGATCTCTTGACATACGCGATTGATGCCCTCAGCATTTTCGAGTGCCCTGTTCCCATTGGGATTGGGCGGGGGGTCTGTTTCCTCCGTTCCCAGCCTGCGGGTTGGGAGGAGGATTCGGTGGATCAGCGCCATCGTCGACGTCGCCATCATGGATGGCCGCGCACATGTAGCGATGGGGGAGATCGTTGCTCCCACAGCTTTCAGATCTGAAACCGTAGGTTCCTTCCTCCATAGGAGGGTCATAGAGGTCAGAGTTGTAGTTGTTGCTATCATCCAAATCGCTTGTCAGTGACGGTGTGCGCAGGGCACCGATTGGCGGTACCCACAGAGCGGGTGCGATTGCCGGAAGCAGTATTCGCTCAGGGAGGCAGAGGGTGCCGATCTGACCCACCTGGAAGCAGAAGCTCCCAAACATCAGTTCGACTCCATCGCCTATGGAGTCAAAGTTTTGGCGAGTTACCGACGAGTGGATGGTGAAGTCGATGGCGCCAAAGAAGAGGTGGTTCTCCGTCGCGGATGAATCGAAGACAGTGGTGGATGGAACCATCACAATCACACGATCAGCGCCCCCAGACCCCACAGACTGTGCCAATTCACGAGGGTTTGACTCATCAATGCCCATTGTTATGGACTTGGGTTTGGATAAGATGGGCATGTTGGAGATCGCGAGACGGTTAACAAACACGCAGCAAGGGGACATGATGTTTACCCAGGTTCATGCCCTAGAGGGAAAATCCTACTCCTTCTTGTCTGTTCTTGATTGATGGCGGAACCGAAGGTTACAGGGGGTGCGCTGATGCAATTTGGCGTGAGGTGTGTGTATGAGTTGGGGAGATCCTCCCCGTCGTGCTCTCCTGGCCTTTATGTGGGGAGGCCAAGTCTCGGGTAGGTCGATTTGGTTACAAATTAGGGTTTCACCCTTTAAGATTCTATTTACAGCTTGGTCGTGTTATTCAAGGAGTCGAACTTCCCCAGGGCTTGGGCCATCCGGAGTCTCCTTGGGCTTTACGTTAGCAGCGAGTCTTCGTGTGGGCCTTCACTATGTTGGACCGGGTAGCCCAATGTCAGGTACCCATAGGGCATAGCCATGTCAGCGGTTCCTCGAGAACTTCACCGTAGCCTTTTTCTTCGGCACCGAGGTCTCTTAGTGCGGCTCCGACGATCCCAAGGCCTGCGATTGCAGACTAATGGATGGCAGATTGTGGATCCCTGACCGGTGGTTGATTAGCGAGCAGGTACATAGTAGCTTCTATGACCGTGGTTTGCGGTGTTTTGGGCATCATATTGCCCTGCGATTCCATTGACATGAATGATAGGTCGAGTGCTTTAGTGTCCTCGCGCCTAGCGTCTGGTCCCATGCGATCCAATCAAGAGTGAATTTTGTAGGCGGTGTAGCCGTTGTTGCCCTTTGAAGAGGACCCGCTGATGGAGGAGATCGCAGCTCGTTGAGCGCTTGATTTGTGCCTTCCAACGCTGCTCGGGCTCCTTGGGCTGTGCAACTTGTCAGTTGTGCTGCTTCATGAGGAGCCAGTGGTATCGCATCAGCATGTCGCGTGAGGCATCCAATGACAGAGGGTTGCCCCGCATAGCATCTCTGACCCTTTCCCATTTGGCGTCGTTGAGGTGGATCTGCTGCCGAGCTAATTCGCCACCGTTAGCGGCATCGGGGTTTCGAGGACCAGTCCCGTCAGGATTCAGATGTGGGGTGCTGTTGGCATTAGCATTTGGAGGATGACCTCCGTTCATAGTGTTGGGAGACTATGGATCAGTCCTATTGCCGGCGTTGCTGCAGGTGACGTGTCCGTCGATGATGACCACGCACATGAAGCGATGAGGGAGGTCGTTGCTCCCACAACTTTCAGATTCGGAACCGAAGGTTCCTTCCTCTGTTGACGGATCACAGAGGTCGGAGTTGTAGCTGCTGCTACTATCTGTATCGTACACCAGCGTGGGTGCGTTGATCACGCTGATGGCTGTGAAATATAGTCGTCCACGTCCGCATTTAAACTAGATATTATTCATATATTTGATGAAATATCTCTCTAAATCTTGCCACTAATGCCTAATGATCAAAGGAATATGCAATCCTTTCTTGCTATTTTTTCCTGCACAGATAATGACGTTTGATGATGGGAATCACTACATAAAAGTCAAAGATACAAGATTTCCAACATACCAAAGAAACCTGGAGCCGTGAAACGGAGGCAAGAGCTTTAACGACCAACTATACGGCGGGAAATTTATTCTGGCCGTATAGTTCCAGCCGTATAGTTGGCACCAACATCGCCAGGTCAAACAAAAGAACTTTAGTGATGGGACCCCTATATAAAGAGGCTTTGGGCGACGAGAAACTCCTCGATCTCGCTCTTTTCAACCTCAACTCTCCCTACCACCACGCTGAAGGAATAGATCTAGATCTAAATCTCCAAGCCCTTCTCCACCACCATAGCCATATTCCACCACTTGTAATAGTAGATCTCTTCTCCAATTGGCGAAATTGTAAGACTATTATTATCAATCTCGTGATTTCCATTACAATGTTTATGCTTGTTTATTTCATCTCTATGTGTGAGTAATTATCCTTGGGCTAAGGGATTTGACCTAGCCATGTAGCTCTTTATGCATGTTATTTATCATAGATGGGATCATGTATTAGTTTGTATGACATGATGATTATTGTACCCTCTCTTGCCTCAATCTAAGGACTTGTCAGGTACCCAAGACCCCAAGGATTGATCCAGGTATAGGGAGTGTGAGTGATGATTGATCTATAGGTTGGGAACCCCAGTGACAGAAGGGGTAGTACGGCTATATGTGAGGGATTTGCTTGGGATTAACGATGACATCACTATGCATATCATTAGTTCTCTTTCTTCTATGGATGAGACTAGTAGGTTATTGCTATAAGCGGTTGCGGTGGCAATAGAAATTATGGATGCACTGCCCACATATAATTATCTCGCTCTAATAATTACATGCATAATTTATTATTATCTTTTATTCCCATCAGATGTTTTGCATAGCTACTGGTGAAACCGAAAGCCCTAGGCCCTCTCTCTCCATCATCAACAACAACAAAAAGATCGCAAACTCTTGGTCCGGTGAAAACAGGAAAGGGATTCTAAAACTCCCGAAGGTCCGTTTAAGTACCTTCACTTTGCTTTATGCTTCCCGAGGATTCGATAAACCTAGGTATACTAGGGAAATATAACTATACTACATCTGTAATCCGGATCGAAGGTATCAACCCTTTTTCTGGTGCCATTGGCGGGTAAGCAATAGCTACCCTGGTGAGGTTAGTAGGAACCTTGCTAGTTTTAATTCTTGTTTTTAATTTTTTTTGTTTGCTTTCAGTTTTTATGTGAAAACCAAAAAAAAGTTAGTCTTTTAATTCTTGTTTTTACTATTATAAGTTTTATTTAATAAAATCCAGAAAATAGGAAATATGGCTGAAAAGAAGCTTGGGGAGTTTGCAACTCCCAACAATGATTATTTGCGTACTCCTTTTACTCAGCCAACAATTACTACTAAAGACTATGAAATTAAGCCCCACTATTTAAGTTTGGTTCAATAGAATCAATTTGGAGGCTCTGCTGTTGAAGACGCGGGTATGCACTTAAATACTTTCACTGAAATATGTGATATGATGCGCATTAAAGATGTTGACCCCAACACAGTCAAGTTGCGCTTATTTCCTTTCTCGCTTATATCTTCCCTTCGAAACCCTAAGGCTCGGGGAGTGACCACAGAAAGATTTCCGCCGCCTCTGGGGGGCGGAAAACACCGATAGAGAAAGATCTTTCCGGCTGACAGATTTCTGCCAGGGGAATTCCTTCCCGGAGATGGGAGACCGTCGCCATCAACACCATCATCAAGCTAGTCTTCATCGGGATCATCATCATCATCCACACCATCATCTCCACCAGCACCATCATCACCACTCCATCGCGCTATAACAATTGTGTTGGATATTGCTTTAGTTCATTAGGGGAAACTTTCCTGGTGTTGATTACTATTGTAGTTGATGCTTGTGAGTGGAACCATTGGATTATTGTTTATGTTAAGATTGTTATCCATTATCATATCATCTTTTTGATCCATATGATGTTTTGTGAGTAGTTCGTTTAGTTCTTGAGGACATGGGAGAAGTCATGTTGTTAGTAGTGAATCTGTGATGAGTTATTATTCAATGGTTTAGTATTTAAGTTGTGGTGCTATTGTTCTAGTGGTGTCATGTAAACGTCGACTACATGACACTTCACCATTTATGGGCCTAGGGAGTAGGGATTGCGGGGTTGCCGGAGTGACAGAAACCTGAACCCCCGTTAGGACATCTTTGCACAAGGGAGCATAGGATCTAAGAGTTTAAGGCTATGGTTAGATTTATATCTTAATTACTTTCCTGTAGTTACGGATGTTTGTAGGGGGTTTAATCACAAGTATGTATTAGTCCTAGGAAGGGCGGTATGTTAGCACAGGTTCACCCACACAAGACTTACAAACACCGGAGAAGAGTACTCAGCTATTTGAAGCGAAAGCACTTGACAGAATTCCCATGTGTCCTCGAGAACGTTTGGTCCTTATAAGTATTTCCACCGGCTTGTCCTTTGCTAAGAAAGGGTTAGGACACTTCCTCCATTTGTTCGTTACTTCTGTTACTTGCTCTTTGTTTTGTTGCCTTGTTAGAAAACCACTAAAAATCTATTTGCTAAGTATTCATAGGGATTTCCTGCTCCATACCACTGTTCAGCACCTTCTGCTCCTCGTTGGGATCAACACTCCTATTTATCGAAAGTACTACGGTACACCCCTTATACTTGTGGGTCATCAAGACTATTTTCTGGCGCCGTTGCCGGGGAGTGAAGCGCTATTGAAGAGTGGAACTGGTAAGGGAAACTTTCACTGTGAGTATTGCTCTTGTTACTGCTTGTTACTTTGTTTCCAATATGGATAACCCACTTGGTTTTCTGTTTGGGAAAACTACTACCACTGCTAGGGTAGTAGATGAACCACCACCTGTTGAGATAGATCCTTTCAAGATACCTACAAGATTGTTAATCGTGTTATGGATAATTATTATTTTGGGGATGGAACTGTCCATCCCGGTGATCACTTGCTTTTTATCCATGAATTATGCGGGTTGTTTAAGTGTGCAGGTATCACAACTGAACAGGTGAAGAAGAAGTTACTCTACATATCCTTGAAAGGGAGAGGTGAATAATGGTATAAGCTGCTGAAGAATGGATAATCCATGGAATGGGAGGAGATGTCATCTCTCTTTTACTCTAAATTTTATCCTCCCAGTGAAATTCATAAGGATAGAAATCTTATATATAAATTTTGGCCTCTTGATGGAGAGAGTACAACTCAAGCTTGGGGGAGATTGAAGTTACTAATGCTTAAATGTCCTATTCATGAACTCCCTAACAATATTATTCTCAATAACTTTTATGCTAGGCTTTCTCTTCATGATAAAGATTTACTAGAAGCTTCGTGTGATGGATCATTCACACGTATGAAGGAAGAAGCTAAATGGGCTCTTCTAGACCGTATTCAAGAGAACATTGAAGCTTGGGAGAATGACAAAGGAAGAAAGTCAGGTATAAACTATGATTATGATTGCATTAAATATTTTATGGGAACTGATGACTTCCGTGATATTAGCAATGTGTTTGGTCTCGATTCCTAAAGTATTGCCAACTATTTTAAGGCCTTTGCATCTTACATATACATTCCCAAGAAGAAGTGGAATAAGTACCATGCTCCGTATAAAGACGTTGTTAGTCATGTTCCTATTAGAAGTACTCAAGTTTGTACTACTAATCATATTATGCCTGAACCTCATGTTGAGAAAATGCCCTTCCCAGCTAAGGTAAAGGAGTATTCTATGATTATTAGTGCAAATATCAAAAGTACAAAGAAAACTATGGAACCTGGTAAGCATTTGAGTGATGAACCTGTGGTAGCTATTATGAAAGACACTGTCACTAGAAATATAGAGGATGAGCACATTGTCTTCTGTGAAGACGCTTGTAATATTATCTCGCATCCTAGTAAGGCTAGAAAATCTAGTGTTCCTGTGCTTTCTGTTAAAATTGGTGATCATTGCTACTATGGTTTATGTGATATTGGTGCTAGTTCTAGTGCTATTCCTTATGAGCTTTACAGGGAAATTATGCATGAGATTGGTCCTTGTGAGCTTGAGTACATTGATGTGGTTATCCACCTTGCTAATAAGGAAACCATTTGCCCCATTGGTATGTGGAGGTTCTCCGTGGTAAGATTAAGTATCCTGCTGATTTTCTAGTGCTTAATTCAGCAGCTAGCAAAACTTGTCCTATCATTTTTTGGTAGACCTTTCTTGAACACTTGTGGAGCTATTATTGATTGTAAGAAGCAAAAAGTTTTAACTAAGTTTGATGGAGATTCTTATGAGTTTAAATTTTCCAAATTTGCTAAAGCTCCTTGTGAAAATAGCTTGCCTAATAAAGATTTCAGGATGGAACACCTTGCTTCTATTGATCCAGTCTATGACCTTGGACCTCTTTTTGATGACTGTAAGTATGATTATTCTGATGATAAAGTTGTTTCTAGTGACAGTTATATTGTTAACTTTATTCAAAGTGCTACCGAAAGTTATTTTGAGAGAGGGGAACATGGTTTTATGCATCTCAATGATGTTAAGTTTCCCCGTTTTATGTTGAAAGCTTTAAAGTTGCATCTGTTTTGTCTTCCTATGCTTATGGCCTATTGTTTCAACAATTCATTATCTCATGATACTCCCATGCATAGGAAGTGGGTTAGGCTCAAGTGTGTTGGTTATTTGCTTCTTGATGCTCTCTTTCATTTCAGATATATATCTCCCTTGTGAGCATCTTTGGAAGTTTCAAGCCTAACTTAAAGGCATTAAAGAAAAGTACTTGTTGGGAGATAACCCAAGAGTTTTGTCGAGTCTTGGAAGTTATTACCTAAGTAATAACCGCTCCTTATCCTTTTTGTTTTTTGGTTTTTGTGTCAAGTTCAACTACTTTTGTGAAGTAGAGGAGTTGTGAAAAGTGGCTGTCCTGGGCAGATTTTATTGCTGCATTGTAAAAATTTGTGAGGAAGCTCAGTATGTCGGATGGAGCTGCATTTTTCTGAGCTTGTTCTCCAAGTTGTTACCCAACTTTCATCAGTTCTGCACTTTTTGATTTGAGCAACAGAAGGTCTTTAGAAAAAATCAATCTTTACCTGCTGGTATGTTTTGATAGATTTCTGCCATCATTTGCATTTGCCTCTTACAGAAGCTTTTGTTTTGGTGGGTTTTCAGTTGAATTGTGTACCAAAGGTTTATTGTTTTTGATTATACTAATGTTGTCATTAAGGTTGTGCAAAGGTTTTGTATGAAGGAAATTCTCAGGATAAAGAGGAAAGGAATCTGAAGAGTTCGTCTTTGAATATGTAAAAGTGGTGAAAACAGAAGGTTCGTGAAACCCCAATCTTTTTATATTTTTGATGTTTTTAATACATAAGGTAAGTTGTGAGACGAAACTGAAGAGGAAATGGAGCCCGGGGTGGACAAACCCACCCCAGGAGCGGGCCCAGCCTGGATGCGCCTGAGGGGGGTGTTCCCCCCTCGAACTTCGTCTCCGCCTTGTTTCCGTGACAAAACGTTCCTTATGAATTGAAACTTCGTAATATATAACCCCCCGGATCCCCCGAGGTTCGTGCATCATGTTCTCGTCGTGATTTTGTGTCAATCTGTTTCTGTCAGGAAATATTCTCAAGTTTAGAGCACCATGTCCTCCGCGAACGACAAAGGCAAGAAGCCCGAGGAAGAAGAACCTCAAGTCCCCAAGGAGGAGGAGATTTTAGTAGGGTATGAAGGTGACATGGAGGAGGACAAGCAACCGGACACCCACACTACCGTCGCAAACATTGGATTGGTAGCAAAACCCACCAAGCTTAAGAGGACAGCACAAATGTCTACAAGAGGGAAACCTCCATGTCTCTTCTACGATCCACGGTCATCTCCTCCACGTAACAAGAGACCTTTCCATACACTTATACATGAATATAAATATCGACATGTGCCCAAAGGGAATTTGCCTTCGGTTTGGGATATGCCCCGTTCTAACAATTCAGAGAGGGATCATGTTAAGGATGAAGAGTGGGGAAAGAATAACAAAAGCTGGGATTCTCAGACTGACATGATCATGAACCGTATAGAGCAAAACTCGGAGCTAATCCGTACTCTTACTTTTGAGTTCGAGGAGTTGAAGAAACTTATTGAGGAGCTTAACAAGATAACACCACCATCACCGAAGGAGTAATTCGTCATCGGGTTTGGCATCCCCTTGGCTTGTTCCAAGCTTGGGGGAGTGACGCGGTATCACCACCATTATCTTTTATCTTTTACCTTTTTAGTGGATTCATATCTGTGGTATAGAGGTTATCTTATAGTTTGGTCTGCATGTGGAAGTATCTCTCCTTTAGTTGATTATCTATGTATCTCTTGGTGTGAGTGCCTTTATTGAATATTAATGAGAAGTATCATCATTTACTTTTTGCACTTCTTATTTTAGTTTGCAATCTCTATTATATGATGGATCTTGTTGTTCAGTATTGGCACCACTTTGGGATCATCAGGTGGATCTAAATTGGTTTTGGCAAACCAATTTCAGGTCAGTGGTATTAGTTTGAAAGAAAAAGAAAGAAAGAAAAAGGCTTATAGGTATTTTGTATCATTTGTTTTCTTTCTTGTTGGCTCATAAGCTTAGTATTCTTTATTTAAGATTCTTTTGTGTCTTCAAGTAAGATTGCATGTTTGGCTTTATTACTTGTATGTTTGCTTGCTTCTTTCAACTCTCTTGCTTGCTACCCAGCCTTGCTAGCCAAAAACCTGTTTTGAGAAGTCATACTTCTCATGTTTCCAAAGTCCTTTGAACCAAAACTTTTGCCACTTGTGTCCACCATATCTACCTAGTAGCTTTTTCTATTCCAAGCAAATTCTCAAGCTTCATCTACCTTTCGAATTAAAAAAGTATTTTGTTATGTGAAAACTAGTTAGTAAAGCTCTCACGAACTTGATGGCACACCTTATTTTCTTGCCCCTAATAGACTTGAACCATTGTGAACATCGAAGTTGTATATGCTTGCATCTATACGTTGGAATTAGTAGAACCGTGCTGTCACGGGGAACGTTTCAACATTGCACTTGTACTCTGTACACAGTTGATATCGTGCTCTTATGTCTATTAGTGTGAAATAAAGAGGGAACTTGTAAGTCCATGGAGTCTGTATTCTGTGTTAGAGAAACGCCTGGGCCGCTAGCCTAATCATGGTGGAAACTTGCAGCATCACCGTAGTGAGTTATCTATGAAGCATCCTTAGTAAAAATCTATGCATATAGTAAATAAAAAGATTGCTGAGATGCTCATTGTCTGCTTGCCTTGTCATTTTGGTTATGGGAAATCTCCTGTACCATGTGCAAGGGGTACCCCGTTGGCGGTTCTCTATGATACACAAATACTTACAATGACAAGAACTTACCTGGGCCCAAAGTTGAGTATGCATGAGGAGTGGCCCTCATATTCAAGGGACATGAGATTTCCAACTTTTATTTCGTCAAGCATATACTCCATCTTTGTTCACTTTAACATTAATCATCTCAAGATGCTTATGATAGGGGCAATGAGGGCTCAAAGCTAGTTAGTACCATAATCTTTTGAAAGCTCTTTATGACTTGTAATCCTTGCTACCCTCTATGAAGGGACCTTTCTCCCACTTCCAAGTTGAGTCAGTAAACCTGCTTCCTCTCTATCTCCAGAAAGCATTTGAGTTGTTGTGTTTCAAGCATTCATATGGTGATTTATTCAATCATGTTCTTTATCTTCCTTGTTTGCACAAAACTCTTATCTATTGAGTATTACTTTGAAAGTCTTCACTTGTGAAAAACCTTTTTGAGCAAAGAGTGCTCCTTTTTTGAAACTTCTACAAAAGCTTTTGTGAAACTATTTGCTAGGTGTTCTCTGACCAAGAACAAGTTTGCCAATTCCAGTTATGATTTATCTTTATGCATCTCTATTGTGACTGTTGTGCTTGGTTCCAAGCTAAGTTATATAATGGTGAGTTGATTTCTTCTATGAGTTGTGAATGGTAAGTGTGACGCTTATTGTTCATATTATTTTATCGACACTTCACTCCATAAACCTGTGGACATGTTTACTGAGATCAGTTTTTGCTTGGGGACAAGCGAAGTCTAAGCTTGGGGGAGTTAATACGCCCAATTTGCATTACCATTCTATATCATAATTTACCTATATTCATTGACATTTGTCTTATTATGAGGTATTACTTATGGCTTTTCATCTGTTTATGCATGTTGGATGATTCTTGGAGGATGGACTGCTGGAGTTTGGATTCTGATGGAAAAGAAGGTGTTTCGGCGCAATTTCGCGAAGATTGGAAAAATACCAGAAAAATATGGAAACATATTATTTTACCAGAAGATGAAGGAAGCCAGAAGGAGGGACGAAGTGGGGTCTCAGGGGGCCCACACCCCCTAGGCGCGGGTCCACCTGACCCCGCGCCTAGGGAAGGTGTGGCCCACCTGCCCGGCCTCTGACTCCGCCCCTTCGCCTATATCTTACCTTCGAAACCCCAAGGCTCGGGGTGCAACCACAGATAGATTTCTGCTGCCTCTGGGGGCAGAAAACATCGAGAGAGAAAGATCTCTCCGGAAGACAGATTTGTGTCGGGGGAATTCCTTCCCGGAGAGGGGAGACCGTCTCCATCAACACTATCATCAAGCTAGGCTTCATCGGGATCATCATCATCATCCACACCATCATCTTCACCAGCACCATCATAACCACTCCGTCCCGCTGTAACAATTGTGTTGGATATTGCTTTAGTTCATTAGGGGAAACTTTCCCGGTGTTTATTTCTATTGTAGTTGATGATTGTGAGTGGAACCATTGGATTATTGTTTATGTTCAGATTGTTATCCATTATCATATCATCTTTGATCTTGATCCATATGATGTATTGTGAGTAGTTCGTTTAGTTCTTGAGGACATGGGAGAAGTCATGTTGTTAGTAGTGAATCTGTGATGAGTTATTATTCAATGGTTTAGTATTTAAGTTGTGGTGCTATTCTTCTAGTGGTGTCATGTGAACGTCGACTACATGACACTTCACCATTTATGGGCCTAGGGGGATGCATTGTATATTTGGCTACTAATTTAGGACACCTTTGCACAAGGGAGCGTAGGATCTCAGAGTTTAAGGTTGTGGTTAGATTTATATCTTAATTACTTTCCTGTAGTTACGGATGTTTGTAGGGGGTTTAATCACAAGTATGTATTAGTACTAGGAAGGGCGATATGTTAGCACAGGTTCACCCACACAACACTTACAAACACCAAAGAAGAGTACTCAGCTATTTGAAGCAAAAGCACTTGACAGAATTCCCATGTGTTCTTGAGAATGTTTGGTCCTTATAAGTATTTCCACCGGCTTGTCCTTTGCTAAGAAAGGATTGGGACACTTGCTCCGTTTGTTCGTTACTTCTATTACTTGCTCTTTGTTTTGTTGCCTTGTTAGAAAACCACTAAAAATCCGTTTACTAAGTATTCACAGGGATTTCCTGCTCCATACCACTGTTCAGCACCTTCTGCTCCTCATTGGTATCAACACTCCTATTTATCGAAAGTACTACGATACACCCCCTATACTTGTGGGTCATCATCTCCAAGAAACTCTTAAATCATTTATAGACTCACAAAATGAGCAAAACAATATCCTAGTTAAAATAACGGAGAACCATGATGCTATGCTTGGTAAATTATCTAACCAAGCTATAAGTTTGAGGAATGATTTGCAGGCCCTCCAATAAAGAACAAGGATTGTTGGGGCATAGCTAGGTAAGATAACCGAGAGTCGAACTCTCATTCTAGCTAAATTTGCAGGTAAAGTTGAGCCCAATCTAGTAGAAGACCTCAAGATAATAATAGTCCAAAGGGAGGAGCCTGAAGAACTTGACTATAGCAATGCTCCTTCACCAAATTACACAATGGAAGATCTTGTAAAAAGGATCAATATCAATATTCCGGTAAGTGAAGGAAATGAGGAAGCCATGTATCAACACCTCGTTAATCAGGTAGCATTTAAGGTACGTGAGCTTGAGGAAGAATATAAGAAAATTGCTGAAAAATTATCCATTAAGCTTGATGATATATTTGAGCCTACTATTAAGATTAAAATTGGGACTAATAAAATAGTTGCACCCTATGATTTAGGTGCAAGTGTTTCAACAATTCCAAAGATTCTTTTTAATAAGCTAAATCTCGGCTCTTTTGAAATCACCGAGTTACAATTACATCTAGGTGATTCTACCTACAAACAAGCAGTAGGAATTAAAGAGAATATCTTAGTATACATTAAAGGCTATCCGGATCTTATTGATTTTGTTGTTGTTGACATGCCTGAAGAGATACTGCTCCTATCATATTAGGTTGTCCTTTCTTAATAACTATTAAGGCTTTGATCAATTTGCATGAAGGGAATGCGAAGCTCCAATTGCCTTCGCGGGATCCTTTTGTTATTCATTTTCCCATGAAAAAGAAAGCCAAGCAAGGTGAGAAGGAGGCCATCACTTTGAAGGCCAACTATTTTGGAGTGGGTGTTCCACTCATCTGGCCTAAGTGAACAATATTAAGGTTATTGACCAAAAGAGCGCTGCATGGGAGTCAACCCATGTTAAATAAAGGTTTGAGTAAAGTTTCATGGGAAAATAAAGGTTTGAGTAAAGTTTCATGGGAAAAAGAAAGCCATGTTGAATAAAGAGTGCTAGAAAACTCCAGTGAGGAGGAGAGATTCAGTGGTACTAAAATTCCTGTTTTATACATGCCAATGTTGGTTGACAATTTAGTTTGTAAAAACATGGTGTTTCGCTAAGTTTCAGTCTAAAAAGTAATTCTCGAAGAAATAGAATTTTTTTGATGTATACAGTACCTTTAACGACCAGCTATACGGCAGGAATAAAAATTCTAGCTGTATAGTTCCGGACGTATAGTTATTTGATCCATCGACAATTTTTCTTCTCCAGATACATAAGGTTTAATGACCAACTATACAACGGGAACAAAAGTTTTGGTCGTATAGTTCTAGCCGTAAAGATACATCCGCCAGGATAAAAACCCTATAAACCCTAATTTTTGCCATCAGACCAACTATACGGCGGGAACAAAGTGTTCCAGTCATATAGTTGCGACCGTATAGTTGCATATGACCACTTAAACACATGGGAAGGCACCCAAAACACCAAAACTTCAATCTTTTATCTCTCTTCTCCCTCCAAACTCTCTCAAAACCTCAAGGGATCTTCACCCCTACTCAATTTCGTTCGATTTCCTCGCACACAAGTGATCTACGGTATGTTTCTCCTTCGATCCTCCAATTACTTTTCATGAATTCATCTCTGATCTATTTTCATTATCAATCTATGGTGAGACTTACTTTGAACAAGTTGCCATGATTCTATTGCCTAGATAATTATGTTGAGGAGATTCTTTAGTATGCTATGATGAGGAATATGCTATGCTTATTATTGTTGGATCAAAAAGTTTTATTTTTGTCTTTCTTATTTATTTTTATAAGATGAACAATCCAAATGCGTGATCTTGCCGCCGCTAGTTCTTCTCGGGCTGCAGCTCAGAAACGCAAGGTGTCAGCTTAGAAACGCACTCTGTGTGCTTCTTATACCGACATGAACCCTTCTCCAGATCACTATTACAATAGAATGAGTTTTAATTCTGGAGTCAACGGGGGGAAGAATATTCAACATCCTGCTATCCGCTATTTGTTCTATGCCATTGCTAACACCTTGCAAGCACGTAATGAGTTTACAAGACTCAATGAAGAGGAAATCTTGGTCCTCTCAAAAGCTGCTTTCAATAACAACTTGTCACTCAACTTGGGCGCAATTCTTGTGCGCTATTTGGAGCACTAGTCCTCCCAAAGCCAAGGACCCCTCACAGGTGGATGCATCATCACCATACTTGACATTGCCCTAGGCATCAACCTAGGTGAGTTGCAACCAGTGCTAGGTGAGCGACGTGTTGGTTTCTCCACTTTAAAGGCTTGTGGGATGCTCACTAGGAGAGGTGGTGGTTTCTACTTGCATATTGCAGGAGTTGGGCGTATCTACCCCGCTCATTTGCCTAATGGTCTCTTCTCTATCAAGGAGGGATGTTTGCTTTATGATGTGCAGGTTGAACAACACCAACCCGAGGAGGAGATTATGGACGAGGATGAGGACCAAGAGGAGGAGCAAGAAGTTCCGCATCAATGAGAGCATCCACCGAACCGGTTCACCACATATCAAGACTTCCAAGAACTTGGAGGGACTGTGGAGGGGATGCATAATCTCGCCGTGAACCTCCGAGAAACAACAAGTAACTTATCAACTCAATTTGCAGACTAGAGTTACAACTTTTTCCTGCCACCTCAGTGATTTCAAGGGCTTGCAAAAGCCTAATCTTGGGGAGGTTTTCTATCTATTTTTATTTGGCATTCATTTGCTTTATTTATTTTTCACGGTTATGCTTTTTGAGTTTATAAGAACTCGTGTTGGTTTCCCCAACACTTTCTCTTTAGTTATTTTATTTTGTTTTCGAGATTTTCAAGCCGAGTTTTGCCGCCAATTTTCTATTCTTTAATCCCCCTTCTCAAAAACCACAAAAAGATTTATCCATTTATCTTTATTTTCCCTCTTTCTTTTCTTTTCGCCTCGAGGTTCTCATGTATTTGCAGTAGAGTGATCGACTTCGAGTTTCCAAGAAACAAAATAAAAAGGTAAGAGAGAAGTGGAACCAAACACGCGTGGTATGCCTTATGACTCCCTTCTTTTGAAGTTTGAGAAACCCATGCTAGTTAGTAGTAAATGTTAAGATGTTATATCGGTGGAGTGAGTCTCTATATTGTAGTAAAATTTTGTTTGCATGGGTATTTACTTGAGTATGTTTTGTTATAGCTCTTGTAGTTAACCAAGTCTTGCCTAAAATTTTGCTAAACAATTGAAATAAGAAAAAGTATTACAATTAAAAGGCTTGGGTGTTGTAGTGTTTAGTCTTGAAAGCTTATTCCTAGAGACACTCAACACCATAGAAAATAGTGATTAACTTGATAGCTCTCTTTGAAACGATTTGTTCGATTGAATTAATGTTTAACGGTTTTTTGAGCATGGCAAAGTTTGACATGTGAATCATAAGAATGATATAGCTTTATGCGTGTCAAAATTCATGGTATGCCAACAACTCTGCTAGCCTACGAATGATCTTCATGGAGGAAACTCCTAGATTTTGGTAATGAGTTGATTAAACATATGTAGCACCAATGCTATAATGGGTAAGATTCTTGGCACTCCTGGGTAGCTGTGTTCATGATGGAATCACTCCCCTGGCTAATCTGAGTAATCATTGTGCAAAGGGAACAAAAACCTTAGTAATGCCACGAGTGTCCGTCATAGCCCGATAAACCAATGATTTTTTTTGGCATGCTCTCAATTACTTAAGAACTGAAATTCTTGAAGGACAATGAATAGAAAAGTAGTGCTTGAAAAGTCTTGATCTATTGATGTGGGAGAATTGAGATACTTTAGTATATATGTTTTTCATGACGAACTCTCACACTCTTAATTTTACATGATTATACTTTATTGTTCAAAGGCAAGCTTATGAGTTGATTACATGACATGGAATAAAGTTTACTCCTTTGAATCATCCATGCTTACAATCATTTTTTTGTGCTATAAGGATTCATGAAACCCGTATGATATGCTTGCCATTACTCTATCTATGATGAAGTTTTTCAGATTAATAAAGTAGAGGAAACATGATACTATCAATCATGAGTAAGATCACCATCTCGTTATTTCAGTTTAAATGTTGAGTTCCTTTTTGATTTTGGTTTTTTGCTCAAGCATGATCAAGTTTAAACTTGGGGAGGTTGATGGCTGTGAAATATAGCCATCCACGTCTGCATTTAAACTAGATATTATTCATATATTTGATGAAATATCTCTCTAAATCCTCCCACTAATGCCTAATGATCAAAGGGGTATGCAATCCTTTCTTTCTATTTTTCCCTACACACATAATGACGTTTGATGATGAGAATCACTGCATAAAATTAAAAGATACAAGATTTCCAACATACTAAAGAAACCTCGAGCCGTGAAACGGAGGCAGAAGATTTAACGACCAACTATACGGCGGTAAATTTATTCTGGTTGTATAGTTGGCACCAACATCGCCAGGTCAAACATAACAACTATCGTGAAGGGACCCCTATATAAAGAGGCTTCGGGCGATGAGAAACTCCTCGATCTCGCTCTTTTCGACCTCAACTCTCCCTGCCACCACGCCGGAGGAATAGGTCTAGATCTAAATCTCCAAACCCTTCTCCACCACCATATCCATATTCCACCACTTGTAATAGTAGATCTCTTCTCCATTTAGCGACATTGTAAGACTATTATTATCAATCTCATGATTTCCATTACAATGTTTATGATTGTTGATTTCATCTCTATGCGTGAGTAATTCTCCTTAGGCTAAGGGCTTCAGCCTAGCCATGTAGCTTTTTGTGCATGTTATTTATCATAGATGGGATCATGTATTAGTTTGTATGACATGATGATTATTGTACCCTCTCTTGCCTCAATCTAAGGACTTTCTAGGTACCCAACACCCCAAGGATTGGTCCAGGTATAGGGAGTGTGAGTGATGACTAATATGTAGGCTAGGAACCCAGTGACAGAAGGGGTAGTACGACTGTATGTGAGGGATTTGCTTGGGATTAACAATGGCATCACTATGCATATCACTAGTTCTCTTTCTTCTATGGATGAGACTAGTAGGTTATTGCTATAAGCGGTTGCGGAGGCAATAGAAATTGTGGATGCACTGCCCACATATAATTATCTTGCTCTAAACATTACATGCATACTTTATTATTATCTTTTATTCCCATCAGATGTTTTGCACAGCTACTGGTGAAACCGAAATCCCTAGGCCCTCTCTCTCTCCATCATCATCAACAACAAAAAGATCGCAAACTCTTGGTCCGGTGAAAACACAAAAGGAATTCTAAAACTCCTGAAGGTTCGTTTAAGTAACTTCACTTTGCTTTCTGCTTCCCGAGGATTCGATAAACCTAGGTCTACTAGGGAAAAAGAACTATACTACATCCATAATCCATATCAAAGGTATCATACGCCAATTGACGGTATCCATGAGGCAGGTGTGATCGCAGATGGTGTCGCTCACTTGGGGAGGCTAAGTGTGTCGACTTGGCCGACTTGGAAGCATAGGCTCCCGAGCATCATGTCGACTCCGTCTCCTATGGAATCAAAGTCCTAGCGGGTCGCCGGTGAGTGGACAGTGAAGTCGATGGTGCCAAAGAGGAGGTGGTTCTCTGTTGTAGAAGAATCAAAGATCGCGGTGGATGAGTCCATCATGACCGCAACATCAACATCCCCAGTTACCCACGAACAATGCCAATTGACGAGGATTTGACTCGTCAATGCCCATTGTTATGGACTTGGGTTTTGGAGAAGGAAGGGATGCTGGAGATCACGGAATGCCTAGCAAACAAGCAACACAGGAAACGAGATTTACCCAGGTTTGGTCCCCCAGAGGAAGACCTTACTCCTTCTTCTCTGCTCTTGATTAATGGCGAAGCCGAAGGTGCGTAGATGAGATATGGCGGTGTGTATGCTAGGATTGTGGATTGGTCCTCCTCGTCGTGCCCTCCTGACCTTTATATAGATAGGCCAGGTCCCGAGGGTAGGTCGAGTCATTTACAAGTTAGGGTTTCTCCCTTTGAATTTCTATCTAATGCTAGCCGTATTCCACAAGGAGTCACCTCCTTCTTGGGCTTGGGCCACCCGAAATCCTCCTGGGCTTTGTCATCAGGGGTACATAATCTCATGGGCTTCCGCTGGGCCGGACTGAGCATGCTAACATTAGGCACCCGTAGGACATACTCATGTAAACTGTTTCTACTAACATTGTCATTAGACGTGGTATAGAGACTGTTGGGGTTCCGGGCAAAAAAATAAAAAAATTACTACAATGGATAGCCCCTATGCTCAATGTAAGACCCCACCTTTGTAAAGGTAAAGGTCCCTGTGATTGCAATGCTAGTCCCTGGATCAATAGCTATCATCCACAGTTTAAGATGTAATATCAAGAAACAAAGGTCATATTACAACTTTATAACCAGGAATAAAATAATTCATTACATCTTACATAGCTCATTTGGCTATCTCATTACAATACAGCAGAAATAACTATATAGCATGGAGTCCTTCATTTTCAAAGTGCCACAGGAAATCATGTTGGTTATAGACTTGTAATCCTAATCAACACACTTCACTAACATCAAATAAACCTGCAACATAATAAGTTACAGCCACAAGGGTAAATACATTTGAATTGTATTGGCAAGTGATACTATGGTAGAATAGTGGTATCTATCATCTATATGCAAATTGGCTAAGTGGAGCTTAGGCTTGCTTTGCTCAAAATATATTTTCCTTATCATTTGAAAATACTAAGTTTTTGTTTGGCAAAAATCACCCAAGGCATCTATCAATCATTGATTGAAGATCCTTTAACCCTTGTTCAACCACAAGTTTTTAACTTAGAAATTGGGATGAGGATATCCTTGATAGCTTCCATGTCTTGATGCTCAAATTGTCCATTGTCGGGGACACGGGTAAGTACTTCGATTTTACTCTCTCGAGAGGTGGTGCACTTTCCCAACAAGACTCGACATGCATCAAGACAAGATCTTTCAGAAGCCTTCCCTTAGACCAAAATGGATGCGCTCCAAACCTATCACCCCCTACCACCAACTGTCCATCTGACTAAGTTATTGCAACCTATATGATCGAGGTAGAGCCCATAATGCCATGTGGCTGCACTTGAAGCTTCTCAACATTTGACATTTCAAATCTCTTTGTTCCTGGGTGGCATTCCACAAGTGTGATACCAAATTTTTCTCCAATATATTGGACTTGTGATACACAAGTTTTCTCCAATATACTGGACTTGTGTAACCACTCAACAAAAATCCATCCAAGCAATTACTATTCCACCCAGGTGATTCATTCATTTAGTAGTTTTATTAGGCCAAAACATAAGTCAAAAGACTTAGAAAAATTTACATAGCATGAATATAATCCACCCTTGTTTGCTACTAGCTAGGCTAAGCATGATACTAGTAGAAATCTTAACTTAGGAAAAATTCTACTAAGGCATCAACTACTAGGATTTCCCAAGGCATAGCATACTTAATAAAATTCCATGCAAGTCCTACTCAAAACATCACTAATGCATAGTGAAAATAATAGGACAAAAGTATGAAGCACCACTTGCCTTTTTGGTAGAGAATATAAGTTCACTCCTTGATCTCGCAATAGTCACACTCTTCAAAGTTCACTACAATTTAATCAAGCAAGGCACAAATTCAAAACTAGCATTCAAACAATTCATCACATAATAATAAAAACAAAGCAATGCATGCAAGCATGGCAAAGATTGTTTTATTTGGAAAAGTGGTTTCTAATAGGTTATAAACATTTTAAAACACCTATTGGTCATTTATAAAAGTGGCAAGGTCATTTGGAAACAAGTTAGTGAAAATGGCCACTTTAAGTCATTTTTGTTTTGCTAGAAATGGTTTAAATCAAAGTAATAATTTCTAGTGTTTGACAAATATATTTTTAAACACAAATGTTAGTTTTTTAAGGTCAAGTGTTTAATATTAAGACCATTTGCAAAAGTTTTTACCTATAAACCACGTTTAAATCAAAGCAATATTTTATTTTGTTGGAAATGCCTTTGAACCAAGTAATAATTTTACTAGGGTTTAACAATATATTTTTAAATCTCAAAACTTGGTGTTTAGGGTCAGAGAGTTTAAATCAAATCATTTTCCAAAGGTTTTACTCAAAAAACATTTTTAAACCATAAAAAACATTTTTATTTAACTAGAAATGCTTTTATTCAAAGGAATAATTACTAAGTGTCACAAAATATATTTTTAAATCCAAAAGTTAGTTTGTATGGTCAGTAGGTTAAAAACAATCCATTTACAAAAGATTTTACCCTAAAAACAATTTTAGAATAAATTTTATACACAAAATATTCCTAAAAATGTTTATGTAAAAACAACCAATTTTACAGAAGCAAATCACTAAACAAAGGGCATGGTTGAAAAGTATTCTTTTTGCTGATTCCAATGATATAAAGTTTGCAAAATTTGGACGTGTAGATTAAAACTTATGAATTTTATAAAATCAAACATCTAATAGAATATTTCTGTTTTTAAAATAAAGTCTAAGCCACGTGGAGCAATCCTATAGGCTGGTACTGGTTCGTGTGGATCGAGCAGTGTGGTGTGTTGGATATAACTGAAATCGCATGGTCCAGATCGATCAAAAAAGGTTCGTTAAGTGAATCTATCGCAGCTCTACGATCTAGATCTGACGGCTCTTAGCGCATTCACCAGAAACTGGCAGCGCTGGCGGCGGCTACGCGGCGGCGGCGCTCGGGCTGCGATGTTGCCGGTGATACAGGAAGGTAGAGAGCGAGGGTAAAAGCTCACCGAGTTCGCGGGGTCGTAGTGAAGCTCAAGGTGGTCTCCGTTACTCGAGGGGCGCACGGTGTCGACGGTATTGCTCGCTGAAGTTCACGAAGGCATCGGGCACGCACGGGTCTTGTCGGAGACGAGCCTGCAGATCACGCGTGGATGATTGGCGAGCACCTGGAGATTCACAGGACACGGGCGAGTAAGATGGTGTGAACCAGCAGTTGAGGCGCGCACTGGGTCAAGTGATAGAGCTCACCGGAGTTGCGGCAGAGGACGGTGGAGGTTAGACATTGTCCTTGCCGACGTTCAGAAGCGCGCGCGGGCGAGTGGAAGGTACTGGAGGAAGCACACGGTGATGGTGAACAATATCGTAGCATCCAGGGGGCAAGGGGAGGTGATGGTTGACCGGAATTTGCACGGAGGCTCGCCGGAGACAGTGGTGTTTGCGCGAGCAATTCTCGCAGCCTGGTGGCGATCTGGCAGCAAGGTCTGAGGGGAAAGAGAGGGGAGAGGTGGGTGTTTAGTAGGGCGTGGTCGCGGCGAGGGATTACTGGCGCATTGACGTGAATTGATTCGAGCTTTCAACGGCCAGAACGGCAGGAGGGATTTGGGGGCGGGTCAGCGCGTGAAGACGATGATGAGGTGGCGCTGGTGGGGTCGCGGAGTCAGCGGGTGCTTGGGTTCGTGCGCGAGTAAGAAACGTCTAGGGGTGAGGGATTTTCCCAGGTGGGCTGCTGTTTGGCTCGATGGGCCTGGTAGCTGGGTAGGTGAGTTGGGCTGTTTTCTTTTCTATTTTTTTCTTCTCTGTTTTTCTTTTTTCTTTTTTGTTTTGTTTTGATTCAAATGATTTAAACTCAATTTGAATTCAGGTTTTTGTCAAACCTTTTCTAGACTTTTAGTATATTTTAGTATTGTTTAACAAAGTATTTTAAAGTCCAAATTTAGAATATTTCTTGGTATTTTCTTGAGCTTTATTATTTATTTAAATAGATAATTATTTTTATTCAAACAAGATTTTAATTATATTTTCAAACTTTTATTTGAATTCTAGTTTTCACCAAACCTTTTTCAGTAGATTTTATTTATTCATTAGTGCAAATATTTCATTTTGAATTATTTAAAGTATTTTAATATGATTTATTAATAATTTAAATTGGGCATTTGTCTTTATTCCAATAAAATCAAATATGGTTTTAATTCCATATAACTTTTATTTAAATGATTCTTTTATTCCATTTAAGTTAATTAAATAACTTTTATATCCACCTTGGGAAATTCCACCTTATTATTTTTCCATGATTTAATTAATCATTTCTATTAGGGATTTTGTCTTTATTCAAATAGAATAGAATTTGGTTAATGTCATATTATTTTATTTGAATATTCATTATCCCTTTATTTTATTTGATTTATCTTTATTTCATTTGCTTATGGATTTAACTCAAGATTTAAATTGTCTTCTAAATAATTCTCTTATTATTTAGTTTAGGAAATTTGTCTTTATTTAAAATAAAGTTGGATATTGTTTAATCCTTATGATTTTATTTAAATAACCTTTTACTCCTTTTATTATTCAATAACTTTTCATTCCATTTACTTGGTCAAGATTTAATTTGGCTTTTAAATATTCCTTATTTATTTATTTATTTATTTATTTCTTTGTCTTTTAAAATCCATATCTTTTTATTTAAATATCCAAGTTGATGATTTCAATTTGTATAATTTTATTTAATATTTGTTTATCCTTTTAAATCCTTTTAGAATTAATTTTGCTCACAATTTGGTTTGGATTTTAGTTAGGAGCTTTATTAACTTTGAAAATTAATTCTTTGTCTCTTTATATTCATAAGTTTTTATCTATGGCTCCAAATTGAATGAAACCAATTTCTATGGTTTTATAATATTTTTGTTTATCATTTTGTTCATTTATAAATGTTTGTTGTTAAATTTTTATATGAATCAAATCCATAGTCTTAGGGATATCTTGGAGATGATTTTCTTCCATTAGGGTTTTAGGGTTTTGGTTTATTTTCCCAAGTTTGAATTTCAAGGTACATTCATTGATGAATGCATTTCACTTGATTGAAATTTGTTGGATTCCTTTTATTCAAAGTTTGTTCAAGTAGGGTTTTTATGTTTCCATTTGGAATCAAAAAGTTTCTTTTCACCCTAAATTTCAACAATTATTAATTTTGTTTATTTATTTTTCACATTTTGTCAAATTTTGGGATGTGACAGGCTACCACCCTTAAAAGAAATTTTGTCCCGAGATTTGGGAAGGCTAGAGATTACAAGTTGGCTTCAAAGCAACTAGGGTACTACCACCCTTAAAAACGTTTTCATCTATATTACATCTTGGCTTACTTGGGATCATGATGTATCTTCTCTGGACACTTGTTGGCATAATGGCCTAGTTCTTTGCATTTGAAACACATCACTTGGCTAATATCCTTCTTTTCCTTTGGTATCATTGCCTCTTGTTTGTTTCCTTGGTTCTTCTTCTTTTCTGGGCAATCACTCGCATAGTGTCCCATCTCTTTGCAATTATAACATTGCACTTGGCTTTTGTCCTTCTTCTTCTTTTTGGGTCTCTCCAAAGCTAAGAGTTCTTCTAGTTCATGTTCTTCATATCTCACCTCAAAGGTGGGAAATCTTTCTCTCTTCTTGGGGTAGTTACTAGAGATATGACCTTCTTATTCACAAGAGTAGCAACACTTTGTGGTCACTTTGGATTTGGCCCTATGAGGCATGGTTCTGACTTTGCCTTCATCCTTCTTGGTAGAAGTTGTTCACTTATGGAGGTTTCCAAACATTTGATGCATTCCATCTTGTTTCATTTGTTGAACTATGGGATAGATGGGGCATTAGATAGGGACATGATCATTTCCTTCACATAGGAAACAAGTAACTTCAGATGTGGGGCATTGATTAGTTGGATGTTTCTCTTCACAATTAGGGCATTGATCCTTATGCTCTTTAGAAGAGTGTTCCATGTCTCCACAAATATTGCAAGCTTGAGTTCCCTCTATAATATCATCCTTGATGTCATTGTTGTCAAAATCTCCTTGGGAATAGTTGCTTATCATGTTTTTGTCAAACCTTTTCTAGACTTTTAGTATATTTTAGTATTGTTTAACAAAGTATTTTAAAGTCCAAATTTAGAATATTTCTTGGTATTTTCTTGAGCTTTATTATTTATTTAATAGATAATTATTTTTATTCAAACAAGATTTTAATTTTATTTTCAAACTTTTATTTGAATTCTAGTTTTCACCAAACCTTTTTCAGTAGATTTTATTTATTCATTAGTGCAAATATTTCATTTTGAATTATTTAAAGTATTTTAATATGATTTATTAATAATTTAAATTGGGCATTTGTCTTTATTCCAATAAAATCAAATATGGTTTTAATTCCATATAACTTTTATTTAAATGATTCTTTTATTCCATTTAAGTTAATTAAATAACTTTTATATCCACCTTGGGAAATTCCACCTTATTATTTTTCCATGATTTAATTAATCATTTCTATTAGGGATTTTGTCTTTATTCAAATAGAATAGAATTTGGTTAATGTCATATTATTTTATTTGAATATTCATTATCCCTTTATTTTATTTGATTTATCTTTATTTCATTTGCTTATGGATTTAACTCAAGATTTAAATTGTCTTCTAAATAATTCTCTTATTATTTAGTTTAGGAAATTTGTCTTTATTTAAAATAAAGTTGGATATTGTTTAATCCTTATGATTTTATTTAAATAACCTTTTACTCCTTTTATTATTCAATAACTTTTCATTCCATTTACTTGGTCAAGATTTAATTTGGCTTTTAAATATTCCTTATTTATTTATTTATTTCTTTGTCTTTTAAAATCCATATCTTTTTATTTAAAGATCCAAGTTGATGATTTCAATTTGTATAATTTTATTTAATATTTGTTTATCCTTTTAAATCCTTTTAGAATTAATTTTGCTCACAATTTGGTTTGGATTTTAGTTAGGAGCTTTATTAACTTTGAAAATTAATTCTTTGTCTCTTTATATTCATAAGTTTTTATCTATGGCTCCAAATTGAATGAAACCAATTTCTATGGTTTTATAATATTTTTGTTTATCATTTTGTTCATTTATAAATGTTTGTTGTTAAATTTTTATATGAATCAAATCCATAGTCTTAGGGATATCTTGGAGATGATTTTCTTCCATTAGGGTTTTAGGGTTTTGGTTTATTTTCCCAAGTTTGAATTTCAAGGTACATTCATTGATGAATGCATTTCACTTGATTGAAATTTGTTGGATTCCTTTTATTCAAAGTTTGTTCAAGTAGGGTTTTTATGTTTCCATTTGGAATCAAAAAGTTTCTTTTCACCCTAAATTTCAACAATTAATTTTGTTTATTTATTTTTCACATTTTGTCAAATTTTGGGATGTGACAGGCTACCACCCTTAAAAGAAATTTTGTCCCGAGATTTGGGAAGGCTAGAGATTACAAGTTGTCTTCAAAGCAACTAGGGTACTACCACCCTTAAAAACGTTTTCATCTATATTACATCTTGGCTTACTTGGGATCTTGATGTATCTTCTCTGGACACTTGTTGGCATAATGGCCTAGTTCTTTGCATTTGAAACACATCACTTGGCTAATATCTTTCTTTTCCTTTGGTATCATTGCCTCTTGTTTGTTTCCTTGGTTCTTCTTCTTTTCTGGGCAATCACTCGCATAGTGTCCCATCTCTTTGCAATTATAACATTGCACTTGGCTTTTGTCCTTCTTCTTCTTTTTAGGTCTCTCCAAAGCTAAGAGTTCTTCTAGTTCATGTTCTTCATATCTCACCTCAAAGGTGGGAAATCTTTCTCTCTTCTTGGGGTAGTTACTAGAGATATGACCTTCTTATTCACAAGAGTAGCAACACTTTGTGGTCACTTTGGATTTGGCCCTATGAGGCATGGTTCTGACTTTGCCTTCATCCTTCTTGGTAGAAGTTGTTCACTTATGGAGGTTTCCAAACATTTGATGCATTCCATCTTGTTTCATTTGTTGAACTATGGGATAGATGGGGCATTGGATAGGGACATGATCATTTCCTTCACATAGGAAACAAGTAACTTGAGATGTGGGGCATTGATTAGTTGGATGTTTATCTTCACAATTAGGGCATTGATCCTTATGCTCTTTAGAAGTGTGTTCCATGTCTCCACAAATATTGCAAGCTTGAGTTCCCTCTATAATATCATCCTTGATGTCATTGTTGTCAAAATCTCCTTGGGAATAGTTGCTTATCATGTTGATCATTTGATTGGTCAACCTTTGCAACAATTGAGATTGTGTTTCCAATTTTTTTTGCATGGTTGGGTCTAACTCATTGTTGTTGGCTAAAAACTGAGTTATCACTTGATTCAACTCGGTTTGGGTTGCTAGAAGTTGTTCTCTCATGTGCATCTCTTGGTTGTTGTTGTCACCATTCTTGATGTTGGAGTTTCTTGGAGAAGTCATCTGTTTGGGTTGGATTGGGATTAGAATAAGCAAAATATTTCTAGAGAAAGAATTCTAATCACACAAAAAAAATCACACAAGCAATGTGCAAGCAATCACAATCAAACATTCCACTCAACAACAAGGTTCAAGCACATTTTTAGGTAACAAAATATTTTTGCTACACCACACAAGTTGGTGTGATTTATCTAAACTAAACACTACTATGGTGGTCCAACTATATGGTTTTCTTGAGATCATTCCATTCTTCTTAGTTGTTTCTTCATGAATAAGATCATTGTATCTTTGGGCAAAATTGTTCTATCTTGGTCACTAAGCTTCAAAGGTGATGATGGTTCCTTTTAAGTTGTGTTTCCTTAGTCTTCAAGTCTTGAGTATCATTCTTGTCTCACTTGTAGTCCTTAGTGATGTCCAAGTTGAAGTCTTTGATGAAACTAAAGTTGAAGTCATTTGAGTTGGTGAAGTCCTTTGCTCAAGTTGATGTCTTTGTTCTTGTTGAAGTCTTTGCTTATGGTGGAGGCTTTGTCCATCAAGTTTGAAAAGGAAAATGTGTAGAATCAAAACCAAAAATTGGGGAAAGAGTTTACAAGATTGTTTGTAAATAAGCTTTTGAACAAATACAACTCCTATTTTCTAAGGGTTTTGTCCATTCCTAGGGTTACAATCCTACAGGCAACACAGTGCTCTGATACCATCTGTAATACCCCACCTTTATAAAGGTAAAGGTCCCTGTGATTGCAACGCTAGTCCCTAGATCAATAGCTAGCATCCACAGTTTAAGATGTAATATCAAGAAACAAAGGTCATATTACAACTTTATAACCAGGAATAAAATAATTCATTACATCTTACATAGCTCATTTGGCTATCTCATTACAATGCAACAGAAATAACTATATAGCATGGAGTCCTTCATCTTCAAAGTGCCACAGGCAATCATGTTGGTTGTAGACTTGTAATCCTAATCAACACACTTCACTAACATCAAACAAACCTGCAACATAATAAGTTACAGCCACAAGGGTCAATACATTTGAATTGTATTGGCAAGTGATATTATGGTAGAATAGTGGTATCTATCATCTATATGCAATTTGGATAAGTGGAGCTTTGGCTTGCTTTGCTCAAAATAGATTTTCCTTATCATTTGAAAACACTAAGTTTTTGTATGGCAAAAATCACCCAAGACATCTACCAATCATTGATTGCAGATCCTTTAACCCTTGTTCAACCACAATTTTTTAACTTAGAAATTGGGATGAGGAGATCCTTGATAGCTTCCATGTCTTGATGCTCAAATTGTCCGTTGCTGGGGACACGACTAAGTACTTAGATTTTACTCTCTAGAGAGGTGGTGCACTTTCCCCACAAGACTCGACATGCATCGAGACAAGATCTTTCAGAAGCCTTCCCTTAGACCAAAATGGACGCGCTCCAAACCTATCACCCCCTACCACCAAATGTCTATCTGACTAAGTTATTGCAACCTATATGATCCAGGCAGAGCCCATAATGCCATGTGGCTGCACTTGAAGCTTCTCAACATTTGACATCTCAAATATCTTTGTTCCTGGGTGGCATTCCACAAGTGTGATACCAAGTTTTTCTCCAATATATTGGACTTGTGATACACAAGTTTTTCTCCAATATACTGGACTTGTGTAACCACTCAACAAAAATCCATCCAAGAAATTACCATTCCACCCAGGTGATCCATTCACTTAGTAGTTTTATTAGGCCAAAACATAAGTCAAAAGACTTAGCAAAATTTCCATAGTATGAATATAATCCACCCTTGTTTGCTACTAGCTAGGCTAAGCATGATACTAGTAGAAATCTTAACTTAGGAAAAATTCTACTAAGGCATCAACTACTAGGATTTCCCAAGGCATGTCATACATAGTAAAATTCCATGCAAGTCCTACTCAAGACATCACTAATGCATAGTGAAAATAATAGGACAAAAGTATGAAGCACCACTTGCCTTTTTGGTAGAGAATATAAGTTCACTCCTTGATCTTGCAATAGTCACACTCTTCAAAGTTCACTACAATTCAATCAAGCAAGGCACAAATTCAAAACTAGCATTCAAACAATTCATCACATAATAATAAAAACAAAGCAATGCATGCAAGCATGTCAAAGATTGTTTTATTTAGAAAATTGGTTTCTAATAGGTTATAAACATTTTAAAACATCTATTGGTCATTTATAAAAGTGGCAAGGTCATTTGGAAACAAGTTAGTGAAAATGTCCACTTTAAGTCATTTTTGTTTTGCTAGAAATGGTTTAAATCAAAGTAATAATTTATAGTGTTTGACAAATATATTTTTAAACACAAATGTTAGTGTTTTAAGGTCAAGTGTTTAATATTAAGACCATTTGAAAAAGGTTTTACCTATAAACCATTTTTAAATCAAAGCAATATTTTATTTTGTTGGATATGCCTTTAAACCAAGTAATTATTTTACCAATATATTTTTAAATCTCAAAACTTGGTGTTTAGGGTCAGAGAGTTTAAATCAAATCATTTTCCAAAGGTTTTACTCAAAAACCATAAACAACATTTTTATTTAACTTGAAATACTTTTATTCAAAGGAATAATTCCTAAGTGTCAAAAAATATATTTTTAAATCCAAAAGTTGGTTTCTATGGTCAGTAGGTTCAAAACAATCCATTTACAAAATATTTTACCCTAAAAACAATTTTAGAATAAATTTTATACACAAAATATGCCTACACATGTTTCTGTAAAAACAACCAATTTTACAGAAGTAAATCACTAAACAAAGGGAATGGTTGCAAAGTATTCTTTTTGTTGATTCCAATGATATAAAGTTTGCAAAATTTGGACTTGTAGATTAAAAGTTATGAATTTTATAAAATCAAATATCTAATAGAACATTTCTGTTCTTAAAACAAAGTCTGAGCCATGTGGAGCAATCCTATAGGCCGGTACCGGTTCGTGTGAATCGAGCAGTGTGGTGCGTTGGAACTAACTGAAATCGCACGGTCCAGATCGATCAAAAACGGTTCGTTAAGTGAATCTATCGCAGCTCTACGATCTAGATCTAACGGCTCTCAGCGCATTGACCAGAAACTGGCGGCGCTGGCGGTGGCTGCGTGGCGGCGACGCTCGGGCTGTGATGTTGCCGATGATACAGGAAGCGAGAGAGCAAGGGGAAAAGCTCATCGAGTTCGCAGGGTCGTAGTGAAGCTCAAGGTGGTCTCCGTTACTCGAGGGGCGCACGGTGTCGACAGTATTGGTCGCCGGAGTTCACGAAGGCGTCGGGCACGCATGGGTCTTATTGGAGACGAGCCTGCAGATCATGCGTGGATGATTGGCAAGAACCTAGAGATTCACAGGACACAGGCGAGTAAGATGGTGTGAACCAGCAGTCGAGGCGCGCACTGGGTCAAGTGATAGAGCTCACCGGAGTTGGGGCAGAGGACGGTGTTGGTTATACGTTGTCCTTGCCGATGTTCAGAAGTGTGCGCGGGCGAGTGGAAGGTACTGGAGGAAGCACACGGTGATGGTGAACAAGCTCGTAGCATCCAGGGGCAAGGGGAGGTGAGGGTTGGCCGGAATTTGCACGAAGGCTCGCTAAAGACAGTGGTGTTTGCATGAACAATTCTCGCAGCCTGGTGGCGATCTGGCAGCAAGGTCTGAGGGGTAAGAGAGGGGAGAGGTGAGAGTTTAGTAGGGCATGGTCGCGGCGAGGGATTACTGTCGCATTGACGTGAATTGATTTGAGCTTTCAATGGCCAGAAACGGGAAGAGGGATTTGGGGGCGGGTCAGCGCGTGAAGACGATGATGAGGTGGCGCTGGTGGGGTCGTGGAGTCAGCGGGTGCTTGGGTTCGTGCGCGAGTAAGAAACGTACAGGGGTGAGGGATTTTCCCGGGTGGGCTGCTGTTGGGCTCGATGGGCCTGGTAGCTGGGTAGGTGAGTTGGGTTGTTTTCTTTTCTATTTTTTTCTTCTCTGTTTTTATTTTTCCTTTTTCTTTTCTGTTTTGTTTTGATTCAAATGATTTAAACTCAATTTGAATTCAGGATTTTGTCAAACCTTTTCTAGACTTTCAGTATATTTTAGTATTGTTTAACAAAGTATTTTAAAGTCCAAATTTAGAATATTTCTTGGTATTTTCTTGGGCTTTATTTTTTATTTAAATAGACAATTGTTTTTATTCAAATAAGATTTTAATTATATTTTGAAACTTTTATTTGAATTCTAGTTTTCACCAAACCTTTTTCAGTAGATTTTATTTATTCATTAGTGCAAATATTTCATTTTGAATTATTTAAAGTGTTTTAATATGATTTATTAATCATTTAAATTGGGCATTTGTCTTTATTCCAATAAAATCAAATATGGTTTTAATTCCATATAAATTTTATTTAAATGATTCTTTTATTCCATTTAATTTAATTACATAACTTTTATATCCACCTTGGGAAATTCCACCTTATTATTTTACCATGATTTAATTAATCATTTCTATTAGGGATTTTGTCTTTATTCAAATAGAATAGAATTTGGTTAATGTCATATTGTTTTATTTGAATATTCCTTATCCCTTTATTTTATTTGATTGATCTTTATTTCATTTTCTTATGGATTTAACTCAAGATTTAAATTGTCTTCTAAATAATTCTCTTATTATTTAGTTTAGGAAATTTGTCTTTATTTAAAATAAAGTTGGATATTGTTTAATCCTTATGATTTTATTTAAATAACATTTTACTCCTTTTATTATTCAATAACTTTTCATTCCATTTACTTGGCCAAGATTTAATTTGGCTTTTAAATATTCCTTATTTATTTATTTATTTGTCTTTTAAAATCCATATCTTTTTATTTAAAGATCCAAAGTTGATGATTTAAATTTGTATAATTTTATTTAATATTTCTTTATCCTTTTAAATCCTTTTAGAATTAATTTTGCTCATAATTTGGTATGGATTTTAGTTAGGAGCTTTATTAACTTTGAAAATTAATTCTTTGTCTCTTTATATTGATAAGTTTTTATCTATGGCTCCAAATTGAATGAAACCAATTTCTATGGTTTTATAATATTTTTGTTTATCATTTTGTTCATTTATAAATGTTTGTTGTTAAATTTTTATATGAATCAAATCCATAGTCTTAGGGATATCTTGGAGATGATTTTCTTCCATTAGGGTTTTTGGGTTTTGGTTTATTTTCCCAAGTTTGAATTTCAAGATACATTCATTGATGAATGCATTTCACTTGATTGAAATCTGTTGGATTCCTTTTATTCAAAGTTTGTTCAAGTAGGGTTTTGATGTTTCCATTTGGAATCAAAAAATTTCTTTTCACCCTAAATTTCAACAATTATTAATTTTGTTTATTTATTTTTCACATTTCAAAATTTGGAAAATTTTGGGATGTGACACTCAAGATTTATCTACTAGTAATGCAGTAACGGTCGAGAGGTTTCAGATACATACCCTTGAAGTCCGAAAGCAGTTAATGTTCCAAGGGGAACATGGTTGATATAGTCGTGCTCGTAGCCGACCTCAAGGCCCTGATGCTCCTCGCAGGTCACCCCTTGCTCCATCACCATCCAACAGTCCGGCTTACGACATCACAGTGCTCAAGTGCTGCACCTCGTGGCTTCATACACATACGTGTATGATGAGAACCTCCGTCTCCCTAATTATGCCGGGAGTGCGGAAGTAGATCTCCGGTTTGAGAATCCCCGT
The DNA here is from genome assembly GCA_916181665.1 of Avena sativa. Lineage (NCBI taxonomy): Eukaryota > Viridiplantae > Streptophyta > Magnoliopsida > Poales > Poaceae > Avena > Avena sativa. Next base: position 382,352,320 of record OV702281.1, on the reverse strand, counting down.
AGCGCAATGGCCTGTTGTGGATGCATCATCTCTTGCACGAACAGCCCTGGGCCGTGCCAACGCGTGGAGACAACTAGAGAGAGAGATATTGGAGAGGAGGAGTTCCCAACTCATGGGATCTATAGATTGATCTGTGCCTCCAAGGGGATAGGGGGCCTCTTTATATATGGGGAGGGGAAGACTCGCCCCTCCCCCAAGCCATCCAACCGATGGCCAGGGGTGGGGCAGCCCTAGGGTTTCCCCTAGGTGCATGGGCCCTTAGGGCCCATCCCTCCTCCGGTTTCCCTCATGGGCCCTTTTTTCCTAGGAAATTTGGCCCACTAGTGGAATAACCATTTAAATCATATTTTAATATTATATTTAATATTATTTACATGAATTAATATGTAAATACATATTACCAAATCTGATTCGACCCAAAACACCTTTTAGTTCCCCTTCTATATCCTCCGAACAGCTTCGGAACATCTCAGAACAATTCCGGTTTCCTTTCTTTATCCGAACAACTTTGGACCTTTCTCCTCAGAACAATTCCAGCTTTCTCTTTCTCTACTATGATTCCAACTTATGAAAACCTCAAGCTCATCGCACACTTAAGTGTATCCCCTCACGGCTCAGGAACAACTACAGACATGACCTAGACTCTCTTGCGTCAATGATCAATATCGAGACCGTGATGCCCATAATGATCCCTGTGCATTCCATATTGACGATGTCGTTTGAACTGTAAACATCGAGTCAATTTCCCTTTGTTTCTTCGATACTACTTGTTCGAGATTCGATCATTAAGGTATCTCCATACCTTGTTCAATCTTGTTACTGACAAGTATTGTTTACTTGTTACCACGATATTACATCCCTGTGACATAGTCACATGTTGCAACATTTATGGATGTAATCTCACCAAGTCGGCCTAACTGTATCTTACACATCACTTGGTGAATAAATACCGCTCTTGACATAGTCTCCTCAACCTGTTCCTCCGGATACCCAACGTACACCTTTATAATCACCATTTTACTGAGTGACACTTGATGTAGTCAAAGCAGCCTTGGGAGACAGTGATTATGATATGGTCTCACGGCCTAAGGAGAAGGATACTTCGTTTCTGACTATTGAAATGATGAACTTTGTGACTTGATCATGTCGCAATCTTTGAAGAATTTCCATCACATCATTCACCAATGATATGACCTCGTTGTCAACCAACAGTATCACTTCATGACCAGGAAACCTTGATCATCATGTTACCCAACGAACTAGTAGTAGAGGTTACTAGGGACTGATGTTTCATATCACACTTGTATCAATGTTTCCACTTGATACAGTTATATCACAACATTAAACTATTACGAACTTACTGGGATATGACAATAAAAAACCTTTTATTATTTTCCTCTAGGGAATATTCCCTTCAATATCCCACTTGCACTAGAGTACAAGTAATCTAACTGACATTTACTAATCATAAACCATATCCCCATATGCATTTATTGATCATGCTGCTAATAAGAAACGTCATGTCCCTATGTTTTGTTTTACCAGATCGGTGTGTCTTTTGCAAATTATTAATGTCTTCCTAATTTTGACATTCCCTCCATTATCTCATCATGGGTTGAAGTATTTGTTTTGGTGTGTGAGACTTTGTTTCTATTATTTACAATGACGGTCGTTGAGTCAATTTAGCCTTCACTGTTGTCATGTAAACTCCGGAAACACACTTAGAGAAGTCGAACTTATTTAGCCAAAATATGCTTTTATCTTTATGTAGATCCTAGTGCATAACATGCAACTACGTGCCTTACTTTGCTTCTTGCCATTCAAGAACAAACTTTAACTCTGGTTCAGTGATTAACTCTGGAATCACTTCAAGACATGTTCTTTCAACCAGATCCTTTGGGCCAAATTACATCGAGTATACAATATGGTTCCATGGAAGAACCTATGACTGAGGCATAGGAGCTGCAATGCATCACTTTCTTTCTTTTAACCATAGTTGTAACACAGAGTCTAACTCGTGCTTCATACAAATAAGAACCTCTTTCTTATCTTGTTTCATTCTCAACTCCTTCATAATCTTACCTAGGACATTCTGAACACCTTCAGAATCAAGTCCAGGAAGCATTCGACAACAATGTTTATTAAACTTACCAATTTATCTCGATAGATTTCATTGTTTAATAACTTCTTCAACTTCATCCATATTTACTAACTTAAATATTATTAATACCAATCACATCATTCGTATATGTCATCCACATATTTCAGAATGATAACACGCTCCCACTCAAACATGGCATCCATATATGAGATCCAGAGATTTCACTTAGCTCCCACTCAAAATATGTCTCCTACATATTGAGTCTTAGCCAAGCCATTAAGCTTCCACTCAAAATATGTCTCCTACATATTAAGGTTAAGCCAAGCCAATATGCTCCCACTCAAATGAAAATCCCCTCAATAATCTTGGACTTTCCAAAATTCTTTGATCGCCATCAAATTGAGAATCCAGCTACGAGATCCCAATATCCATATATTGCTAGTGTAAATCCAATAGACTCAAGCATCGCTACTTATGTAGTCAACTCCTTGAATTTGTCCAAACATACTTTGTGACAAATCGAGCTTTATGTCTTTCCATTAAGTTTCATTTCTTTCTCATGACTTTGCAGTCATTTCAGAAATATCAAGTAAACATCTTTCATTAATAAGATCAAGTAACATTTTACTTTCTAATCTTAAATGTAACTTAATATAGGATTATATGACTCCTAGTAATTTCTCGCATTTAGGTCCATCATGCTTCTTTGTATTTCATAGGTATGTCTTGTTCAAATAACATGACAAGTGAGTCAAAATATAATTCCGCAAACTTGCAGAATATACTTGAATCCTACTTTCCTTTTGTAAAAGTATTCGCTGAAACTTTATGATCATTATCATTAGTTTCTCCTCTATTTTCAGAGTTCGGTTTCACAAAACAAAATTTTGCTGCGCCACTCAACAATCAGGAGGTAAGTTCAAAGTACCTTTTTTGAACTTTTACTTTATTCCACATGTATCTTCATCAAGAAACATATCATTAGGACAACAACAGGTTTGCCCTCTATGGAAGATGTATTCATAGTTTCCTAAGAATATGCTACAAATACTTGTTTATTAGCCACGATTTCGAATCATCGAAATCTCCAGAAACTTGAACATGCCATAACTCTTGTGGTGTTGTTTCCATGAACCTTTAGATATTCCTTTTATTTCAAATGAGTGTTTGATCATTACTATCTTTAACTATAAATGATAACAATTACCCTGATAAGAGATAATATTAGACCATATGTATCTAATGCAAAATTATTATGATTTTTAGACATATCAACACCTTGAATTTGTCCAATTATCATAATTTGTGAAACACCTTTCACAAGTCCTTTTATGCCAAACTTTAACTTAAATACTTTAGTCATATTGGTCAAATCAAAGAGATTTTGTATTCTTTTTAATTCCATATCCCACTTTGTTTGAACTCATTTGAACAATCAAATCATTTCAAAACTTCTATTTCATTAAGTAAATACATTTATTCATTTAAGTCCACAATGAAATAATGATTTCCACTATTTGTTGAAAGTATGATACATCACTATGTATAAGATTCAACAATTCTTTGCATATCACCGTTTTACCGGAATGCAGAGTTTTAGTCATTTCATCAAACGAGGCATGGTTTTGCAAAGTCTCTAGATCAAGTATCCAAGACCTCGATTTTCATCTAAGTGAAAAACATGCAATAACCATCTTGACTTAAAACAATAGTGTCATGTCATTATTCAACTTTGGATATCTTTTAGCATTCTAATCCTTAACATAGTGATGAGAATAACTTATTTATAATCATAATGTGACCATAAAGGTATTACTCATCAGAATAGTACAACCGTATTGTAACTTATTCATATGAATAATCGTCTTGCCAAAAGCAAGACACACGAACAGGGATTACACATTTTATTCAAGTCCACTAATCCAAATGATAAACTTCGAGGGAAGGAGTGATGTCTCCCATAAACTAGTTTGCTTGCCGTCATCATGCCACATTGCCTCAATTCGAGCAATTCTCAAGAAGTCCATCTTGTTTTCACAAAACGGGACAAGTGCCCAATATTTCGTAAACTACAATGAGTTATGCAAGAATTACATTTATAACTTTGTATATCTAACATATACTCTTTTCATCCATGACCTCCATTACAATCAAGCCCTTCTGAGAGTTCTCAACTCTAATGCAAGATTGTTAAGTGATTCTCCGAACATTCTGTTTTCATCCATAGTGGAAGAAAATCATCCAACGACTCATACTTTATGTGCCTGATTTTATAGAATGCAAAATTGCAGCCCAACTCTCCATCAAATGAGAATGACCCCTTTTGGATGATTTATGGAGAAAACGTAAACTTTGTGGAGTCATCCGATCAAGAAGAGAAGATCAGCTTATTACGAGGATGTCCCTTGGGTGTGGGTATTAATCTATGAAGTTGGACCCTTCTGTTAAGTTCCATATCAAGCAAGAAATTTCTCATGGTCACAAAGGACCTCAATGAGATAGGCCATGATATACTAAGATATTTGCAAACAAACATCTAGACTTAGTTCATAATAACGAGTTCAATTTATAATTGATCTCCCACTGATATCGTCATCCCTTAGAAAATTTCAGTGATCACACGATCCCAATCCACTATGCAACCCCCAATCGTCACGTCCAGAAACATAACTTCAAAGGTATATATTCTCCAATGTCAATCACATCATCCATGTTACTCATGCTCAATCTTTTGATCTCCTGTGTGCTGAGGCCATGTCTGCACATGCTAGGCTCGCCAACTCAAACTTGTGTGTATTGAGGTGTAACATTTCTTACACCCATTGTATGTGAATGTAGGTATGTCTAGCCCCCAATCGTCATGGCTGGCTTCATACCGAAGAACTTTCTTGGTGGTTCACACACAAGGGGAACACTATCATTGGAATTTAGAGGCCATGTCTGCACATGCTAGGCTCGCCAATTCAATATTGGTTTTAATAGGGATCATCTTATCTATGCTACCGTTGAGTATATAATACTAGCACATAATAAGATGCAAAACAAGTATCAACATCATATGTATATTGTGATATTATGGTCCTCCTTGCGCCTTGATCTCCATTGAGCGCTCCGACATGATATCCATCGTGCCACTGGCATGATCTCCATCATGCCATCGGTTTTGACGCCAAGTCCACAGCGCTAGCAGTAGGTCGTCCATCGGAACGATGGCTATTACTACACGACTTAGTAACATAAAATTAAACTACTTTACCTTCGTAACGACCATGACCATATAAAATCACATGCCCCTCATGCAACACAAATTTAGACGCTTCTACTTTATCTATTACAAGTTTTACGTGGTTGTTAGGGCTTTCATACTAGAATTGTTTCTAATCTACAGAATTTCCAACCACAACATGAATCCATATAGTTGTCTCTACTACACCCCTTTCAGGGCCCTCCGTTGTAAATGCTATATCAACTATTGTAAGAGAGACAGACACCCGCTAGCCACTTATACAGAACAAGCCGTATGTCGAGCATGGAACCATTCTCGTGTAATAGTATGTGTAAGGTCGGTCCGGGCCACTTCATAAAATAATCCCGCGATATAAACAAGTACACGTTGGAGGGTAACAAATATAGCATCAATGCCCGCACAACACATGTGCGTAATGGCCGTACAACACTACTACACATAGATCGGCTCTGATATCATTGTTGGAGTTCCGGGCAGAAAATCAAAAAATTTACTACAACGGATCGCCCCAATGCCCAAGATCTATCTACTAGTAATGCAGTAATGGCTGAGAGTTTTCGGATACATACCCTTGTAGTCTGAAAGCTATTAACGTTCCGAGGGGAACGTGGTTGATGTAGTCGTGCTCGTAGCCGACCTCAAGGTCGCGATACTCCTCGTAGGTCACCCCTTGCTCCATCACCATGCACCAGTCCGGCTTATGACATCATAGTGCCTCAAGTGTTCCACCTCGTGGCTTCATACACATACGGTGTACGATGAGAACCTCCCTCTTCCCGATAACGTCGGGAGTGCGGAAGTAGATCTCGGGCTTCAAAATCCTCGCAGCGCAACGGCGTGCTACGGATGCGTCGTCTCTTGCACGAATAGCCCTGGGCCGTGCCAACGCATGGAGACAACTAGAGAGAGAGATTGGAGAGGAGGAGTTCCCAACTCATGGGATCTATAGATTGAACTGTGCCTCCAAGGGGAGAGGGGCCTCTTTATATAGGTGGAGGGGGCAGCCTTGCCCCTCCCCCAAGCCATCCAACCGGCGTCCAGGGGGGAGGAGGCGGCATCCAGGGGTGCAGGGCAGCCCTAGGGCTCCCCAAACCCTAACCATATGCGCCCTAGGGTTTCCCCTAGGAGCATGGGCCCTTAGGGCACATCTGGGTGGCCATCCCTCCTCCGGTTTCCCTCATGGGCCCTTTTTTCTAGGAAATTTGGCCCATTAGTGGAATAACCATTAGATCAGATTTTAATATTATATTTAATATTAATTACATTAATATGTAAATACATATTAACAAATCCAATTCGACCCGAAACACCTTTCGGTTCCCCTTCTATATCCTCCGAACATCTTCGGAACATCCCAGAACAATTCCGGTCCTCTCACCGGAACTTTTCCAGTTTTCTTTCTTTATCAGAACAACTTTAGACCTTTCTCCTCGAAACAATTCATGCTTTCTATTTCTCTAATATGATTCCAACTTACAGAAAACCTCAAGCTCATCGCACCCTTCAGTGTATCCCCTCATGGCTCGGGAACAACTATAGACATGACCTAGACTCTCTTGCATCAATGATCAACATCGAGACTGTGATGCCCATAATTATCCCTGTGCATTCTAGATTGACGATGTCATTTGAACCGTAAACGTAGAGTCCATTTCCCTTGGTTTATTTGATACTACTTGTCTGAGATACGATCGTTAAGGTATCTCCATACCTTGTTCAATCTCGTTAATGACAAGTACTATGTACTTGTTATCGTGATATTACATCCCTATGATGTAGTCACATGTTGCAACATTTATGGATGTAATCTCACCAAGTCAGCCTAACTGTATCTTACCCGTCACTGGGTGGACAAATCCCGCTCTTGAGGTGGTCTCCTCAACCTATTCCCCGGATACCCAATGTACACCATTATAATCACCATTTTACCGAGTGACGCTTGATGCGGTCAAAGCAACCTTGGGAGATAGTGATTTTGATATGGTCACACGGTCTAAGGACAAAGATACTTCATTTCTGACTATTGCAACAATGAACTTTGTGACTTGATCATGTCGCAATATTTGAGGAATGTCCATCACATTATTCACCAATGATATGACCTTGTTGTCAACCAGTGCTATCACTTCATGATCATGAAACATTTATCATCATGTTACCCAATGAACTAGTAATAGAGGTTACTAGGGACTTATATTTCATATCACACCTGTATCAATGTTTACACTTGATACAGTTATAACACAACATGAAACTATTACGAATTTATTGGGATATGAAAATAATAAACCTTTTATTATTTTCCTCTAGGGCATATTCCCTTTAGAGACACATGAACCTCAGGGTCCACCTTGGTATCAAGAAGAACAGACCTGTAAGTCAAGAAGATAACCTTGTTGATCCACAAGATGGCATTGATTACAAAGATCAGAGAAGAGAACATGAGACCTCTAATGAAGACAAAGAAGAAGAAGCTAGAGATAAAGACAAACAATATGATTCAGATGCTGATACAGTTGACTCAAAATAAGAAACCGAGCTTAGAAAGAACAAGCAGAGCAGGTTATTACCTCGAATGAAAAACATGTTGATAAGCAAAAATCTCCAACAAAGAATAATAATAAAAAGGATGTTGAACCAGTATCAAAGGTAAGAGAAAAGGTAACTCCAACAAGAAAGAAAACTCCTTATCCTAATCGAGTTCAGTATGAACCAGATAAAGCTATTTATGATTCTTTTGCCGAAGCTCTTGGAAATCTTTGTTTAGAACTTCCTCTAGCTGATGTGATTAAAGTTCCTACTTTAAAAAAGTTTATGCGAGAAACTCTTAATAGAAAAACGAAGGTAATTAAGATTGTAGTAGTAATGACAAGCTTTGGTGACAAGTTGCCTCTAAGCTTGGGGACCCAAGTATACCGACTATCTCTTGCTCAATTGGAAAAACAAATATTTTTAATGCTCTTTGTGATAGGTGCGGGTGTCAGTGTCATGCCTTACTCCCTATTTAAGAAATTAAATCTTGGAGAGTATTATCCAACTTCAATAACTTTGCAAATGGTTGATAAGACAACTAAACAACCTATCAGTATGATCGAAGATGTTTTACTTAGGATTGATCAACATATTATACCCACTAATTTTATTATACTAGATGTTTCCAAAGATGACAAACTTTCGATCATCCTTGGAAAACCTTTTCTTAGCACTGCCAAAGCCAATGTGGATTGCTCTAGTGGTAATATCGTCTTCAATATATATGATGATCAGATTGTTCGTTATTTTTCGAAGAAACAAGAACAAGGTGAAAAATATATACTGATGACCCGCAAGTATAGGGGATCACAACAGTCTTCGAGGGTAGTATTACCCAATTTATTGATTCAACACAAGGGGAGCCAAAGAATACTTATAAGCCTTAACAACTGAGTCGTTAATTCAGCTGCACCTGGAAATAGTCTTGCTCACAACAGTTTATCAGTAGCAACAGTTTTGTAGTAGCAATAGCAAAGTAACAGGAGCAGTAGAACAAGAGCAATTGTAACAATAGTAGCAAACAGTAGGATATGAGTGCGGTAGGTATAGGGACGGATGGACGGGCATTGCATGGACAAGTCTAAATATGTAACTTCAAGATCTAGGGCAATTGCAGATAAATAAGATAAAGCATCCAAGTACTAAACAATCATAGGCATGTGCTCCATATATAGTCATGTGTGCTCGCAATGAGAACTTGCACAACATCTTTTGTCCTACCAGCCCGTTGCAGCGGGGCCTCAAGGGAACTATTGGCAATTAAGGTGCTCCTTTTAATAGAGCAATGGAGCAAAGCATTAACACTCCATGAACACATGTGATCCTCACATCATAGCCATCCCCTCCGGTTGTCCCAATTTCTGTCACTTCGGGGCCTTTGGATCCGGACAATGATATGTGTACACAACTTGCAGATAAGATCACAAACAATACTATCATCATGAATCAATAATAAGTTCAGATATGAGATCATGGCACTCGGGCCCTAGTGACAAGATTTAAGTACAACAAGTTGCAATAAAGTCAAATAGCACTAATAGAGATACTAGGCACCATGCCCTAACAATCTTATTTGATTACATGATAGAACTCATCCAATCCCTACCATCCCCATAGCCTACTGCGGGGTATTACTCACTCATGGATGGGGGAAACATGGATGGTTGATGGAGAGGCGTTGGTGATGACGATGGCGATGATTGTCTCCAAATTCCCCGTCCCGGCAGGGTGCCAGAACGGAGTTTCTGGTTCCGAATCGTGGTTTCTGGTGGTGACGGCGCAGCGGAACTCTTTCTAGAAAAACATCGACCCCCCCTGAGTTTTTAGGTTAGAAGGAAACTTATAGGCGAAGAGGGAGGCCGAGGGTGCCTGGGGCGGCCACACCCCCTCCAGGCGTGGCCAGTCCCATGTGGCAGGGGGTGTGGCCCCCCTAGTGCCCCTCTCCGTCTCGTATTCTGGCTCCGTGAGTCTTTTGGTGAAATAGGATTTTTGGTATATTTTCTGGGATTTTTCCTGGTAGTTGATTTTATGCACAAAAACTAGACACCAAGGTAATTCTGCTGAAAACAACGTCACTCTATGTTAGGTGTATCCAAATCACACAAGTTTAGAGGATAAATAATAGCAAAAGTGTTTGGGAAAGTAGATACGTTTTGGACGTATCAACTCCCCCAAGCTTAGCTTATTGCTTGTCCTCAAACAATTCAGTTGAAAACTAAGTGCGATAAAAGAACTTTCACGAACACATTTGCTTCATATGATGTATATATTCTCAGCACAGGAGTAGATACTTAGACAATTCATAATAAGGAGTATGCAACTAAGTCTACTCAATAGTCATTGCAAGCTATGAAGAGATTCCAATCAATAATAATAAGTAGCATGAAACATAAACATAAGCAATATTGCAATGCTCATAAGAAGGTATGATAGAGTGGTATCTCGCTTGCCTTTGTTTGTAGAGCATAAATGTCAAGGCACCTCTGTAGTTCAAGTGAAGACTAGAAGTAAAGATATAAGATATACAAGCATCAAAGTCATGACATAATTAACCAAGTTTTGAGACAAGCACATTACACTAAGAATGACAACTATGCTCTCAAGAAGGTGCTCGTAGAATAAGTGGTGACTCAACAAGGAAGTGAAACGGTTTTGAAAACTTTGAAAGGCTTCCAAATGCTAAAAGTATGGTACTCATTAGCTTTGAACTCTCATTGCCCCTATCATAGGCATCTTTAAGTGGTTAAGGTGAACGTGAGGTCCAATATGAGTTATATGCTTGACAGACCATAAACTGGAAATCTCATGTCCCTTGAGTACGAGGGCTGCTCCTCATGCTACTAAACTTTAGTTACTTGCAAGTTCTTGTCATAGTAAATATATGCGTATCATAGAGAACCGCCAACGGGGTACCCCTTGCACATGATACATGAGCTATCCCATAATCAAAATGACAAGGCAAGCAGACAGTGAGCATGTCAGCAATCTTCTTATTTGCCATGGGAAAATGGCGATTTTTTCTCTCTTTCCTCTTTTCAATATGTCTCTTTTTTATAAGAAGAAATCTTCATAGATTTCTCACTATGGTTATGCTGCAAGTTTCCACCATGATTAGGCATGGCTTAGGCTAGCGGCCCGGGCGTTTCTCTAACACATATACATAGCTCCATGGACTTACAAGCTCCCCTTTTATTTCACACCGACGATATCTGTAAACAAAAGAGCATGATATCAACTGGGTATAATATTTATAGGTGTTGAAAGCGTTCCCCGTGACAGGACGGTTCTGCTAAATCCCAGCCTATAATTTGCAAGCATATAACTTTCATGGACAATCACAATGGTTCAGGTTTATTAAGTGCAAGAATAAGTGGTTTATTAAGTGTGCCATCAAGTTCGTGAGAGCTTTACTAACTAATTTTCTCATACAAGCAAACATTTTGTTTGGAAGAAAACAAGGCATAATGAATATGCACGGAATAGCAAATGATGCTAGTAGGTAGGTATGGTGGACACTTTGGAAATATTGGCTTTGGGGAGTTGGATGCACAAGTAGAGCATACTCAGTGCAAGTGAAGGCTAGCAATAGAGAGGGAGCGACAAACGCGAGAGCAATAACTGTCATAATCATGCTTGCAACAAAACATGACTAATTATGGCATGAAAGTGATACAAGAACTCTAAGGCAAAATAAATCATCGAGGCTTACTGACTATTGTTTAGTCATATGCATGCATGAGCATGTGCCAAGTCGATTCAAATGAAGCATTCAGAGGAGGATACCACAATATCATACCAAGTTATGAATAGAACAATGCAAGCGAACATTCATGTGATATGCCACAAACTATTAGCAAGCTGGAGATAATCATAAGAAAGCAAGAACTACTAAGCATCCATAATTAACATACACCTTACATGAACAGACTAATCATGCCCACAATGATGAGTATATGTACAAAAATGAAAACAAATAGAGTTTGTTACCAGCCTCTTACCACACCTCAAGTTGTCTTGATCTTCATTATTGCCCTTCACTTGTGTGGCTTGAATAATAACATGAAACCAAACTCCACTGAGGACTGCTGAACCCTTCAAAGAACTTCAGAAAACCAAAGAAGAACAACAAATATTTTTGGTATTTTCGATTTTTTTAGCAAGCACACAAAGCAAAAACAAAGCAAAACAAAAGCAAACAAAGCAAAATATTTTTGGATTTTTTTCTTTAAGGCAGACCAAAGCTAAAAAGCAAAGAAGCAAACTAAGAGAAACAACAAAAATATTTTTGGTCTTTTTGTGTTTTGGGAAAACAGAAACAAAAACCAAAAAGAAAGCGAAAACATGGATATACAAAGAACCGACAAAACATGATATATAGATGAGTGTGATGTCGGTATACCTCACCCCAAGCTTAGGCTGTTGGCCTAAGTGGGGCTCAATAGCGTGGGTAGTGTCCCCAAGCTGGTGGGTCATCGTAGGAATGATCATAATCAGGCCCTCGCGATGAAGAAGAAGATGCGCTCCAATCATAGGAGGGCTGCTGGTATGAAGACTCCCCCATGTTGGAGGGCTGAACCGAATCATCTTCGGCATCCTCTCCAACATTCTCCTCTTGATGGGAGAGCTCTGCCACGTATGTGTCAAACTCTTCCTCCGTGCGTGACCATCCTTGCCTGTTATCAAAATTAAACAAAGCAGGTGCAGGCAAATAGACTACTTTCTCAGTCCTACCCCCTCTCCAACCACGCTTGACAAAGGATATATCATACGCTAAATCTCTCACACTGGCCCAAGAAGAAACAAAATAATGCTGAACCATGGAATTGAGATCAAGTCTCTCTATGGGGAACCGATAGTCTGAATGGTGAGGCTCTAAACCATGGAAAGCTAGCAACCTAGAGGCAATGAGACCTCCACATACTCCACCCTTCTCGTGGTTAGTGGTGAGACGATAAGCTGTCAAAGCACCCAGGTTATAAGATCTATCCCCACTCAAAGCAGCTGAGATAAAAGCTAGATCAAAAGAAGATAACTTAGTAGTCTTTCTAGCAAGAACACACTTGGTAATGAAATAGGCAAAATATCTAATGGATGGGAACTGAATGTTACGAATTTTATCACTTTCCTTTGAGAATTTGCAACCTTGGCAAATTTCAGCATATAAATCCATAAGTGGCTTAGGCCTCTCCATGATCTTCTCACAAGATCCCCAATGTGGCACTCTAATAGCTGCACAAAAATTAGCAAAAGGCAGGTTGACAGCTATATTGTAGATTTTATAATGCACCATGGGGTTAGACGAGGACCAAATAAACCGAAAGTCATGCACCATAGCCATGGTTAGCTTAACATATTGATATGGTTCCTCTTCAACAAAGTGTTCCAATCTGCATTAGTAATCATAGTTTGAAAATCCTGGAATATCCCCACGACTCTCATAAATTCAGGGCATGGATAAATGGAAGGGAAGACTTTTTCCTCACGGCGGACTTTCATTGGCTCAGGCACCATCAAATCATGTTGATGCAATGGGTATGCACTCATCTTCTTTTCTGAAATTTTTAGACAAACATCAAACCAAGTAATTTCCAAGTTAATAAATGATGAGAAACTACTATAGGAACTTGCTAGAGGGATAAACATGCATCAAAATGAAATCTCTAAGCACATAACAAGCATGCAAGATCACACAACCTGACACCTATAGAAGCAAAATACTCAAGATACAATCTACCAATCACAAATCTAATTGGACAAGCGGAGGAGGCACATACCAAGGAGCAATCCCTCCAAAAATCAGCAGCAAAGATGGCTGATCAAGGAGATCGAAAGTCGGGAGCAAGAACTCGAGCTTGAGAAAGTTTTCCGGTGTTTTTCGGGAGAGAGAAAGAAGTGGCTGGAAGGAGACAACTTGGAGGGCCACAGGTGGGCCCCACCCAGGCCAGGCGCGCCCTAAGGCTAGCCGCGCCACCAGGGGGTGTGCTGGCCTGGTGGGTCCCCCCCCCAGGACGTTCCAGGTGTCCCTCTGCCCCTTTTTTCGAGGAAAAATTTAATATGAATTTTCTGGAATTTTTCGGGAAACTTTATTTTTTGGCTAATTTTCAGGTTATGAAAATTGATTTTCTCGCAGAAAAAGATTTTTTAGAAGAAGAAAAAAGAAAACCAAAACCAAAACTACAGAAGTTCTAAGACACTCTAACAAGCAAACAACTAGCAAAACTAAAGCTAACAAGAGAAAAAGCAAAGACTAGGAAGGAGAAAAATAAAAGTAAGCAAGTATAACCATTGTGAAAGCATTGTTTTGTTCATTAAAATCCCTTTGTTAACAAGGTTGATCAAGTCTTGTTACCAAAACAATTTAAAATGAAACAAAACTTTGCATTTCACAAAATGATTATGTTACCTCAAACTTGATAGCAATAGTCCCAATCATAATAGTTTCAAAACTTTCTTGTGGAAGGGGACAATATATTTCTCCAACTTTGATGCTCTCAATATTTTCAATGGAATTCGGGCGATAGCTCTTATCAATCTTCTTGGGGAAATAGATAGTATGCTCTTTGTCATTAATATTAAAAGTTACTTTTCCTTGATCACAATTGATGATAGCACCTGCAGTATTAAGAAAAGGTCTCCCAAGAATAATAGACATATTATCATCTTCAGGCATCTCAAGCACAACAAAATCAGTTAAAACCAAGAAATTATGAGCCACTTGAACAGGAACATCCTCACATATACCAACATGAATAATAGTTGACTTATCAGCCTTTTGCAAAGATATATCAGTTGGTATCAACTTTTCTAGCTGGAGTCTCTTGTAGAGAGAAAAAGGCATAACACTAACTCCAGCTCCCAAAACACATAAAGCAGTTCTAACATAATTATTCTTAATAGAGCAAGGAATAGTTGGTATACCTGGATCACCAAGTTTCTTTGGAACCGTACCATTAAAGGAATAATTAGCAAGCAAAGTAGAAATTTCCTCATTAGGAATCTTCCTTTTATTAGAGACAATATCCTTCATATACTTTGAATAAGGAGGCAACTTAATAGCATAAGTCAAAGGAATTTGCAAAAATAAAGGTTTGATCCACTCACAAAACTTTTTTGTAGTGTTCTTCCTCCTTTGACTTGTGTTTCTTATTGAGAAAAGGCATAGGTTTCTGCACCCAAGGTTCTCTCTCACTACCATGTTTATTAGCTATAAAATCTTCCTTAGTGTACCTAGTGTTCTTAGTGTGCTTCTCAAGTTCTTCCTCAACTTCCTCCTTATCAGGAGCATCATTTTTATCACCACTTTCAGTTTCGGCATCAGAGACAGATATACTATTAGGGTCTACAGCAGGTTCAAGTGGTTCATCAACTATTTTGTGTTTCTTTTTCTTTCTCATATGAGGACTACCACTACTTTCAGCTTGTTGAGAATCCTACTCAATTCTTTTACGATGTCCTTCAGGATATAAAGGATCTTGAGTGGCTGCACCACTCCTAGTTCTAATTCCATAAGCATGTTTATCTCGTGAGTCATTAACTAGCATATCTTTTTGTACCTTAGCAAGTTGACCAATTTGAGTTTGAACCATTTGAAAGTGTTTACAAAGCACTTTAACATCATTAGTAGTTCTTTCCACAATATCTTTCAACTCATTAATAGCTCTAGAGTTTTCCAATAAATGATTCTAAACTTGTTTATTAAAATTACCTTGTTTAACAATAAAGGTGTCAAGTTCATCTAAGCATTGATCAGGAGGCTTACCATAGGGAATATCACCTTCATCAAAATGGAGAGAGTGTGCCTCAATAGTAGAGGAGTGGGGAATTGGATTACATAATTCTTCTATAGGAGGTAGATTCTTCACATCTTCAGCTCTAATACCTTTCTCTTTAAGACATTTCTTAGCTTCTTTCATCACTTCATCATTTAACGCAATCACTCCCCTCTTCTTTGGTGTTGGTGTTGGAGTTGGTTTAGGCACAATTGATTCAGGTGTAGTAGGTTCAGGTGTATTTAGCTCAGTTCAAGTCCAATCATCATAATTCTTGCTTATTTTAGCATTAATTCTTCAGCATCTGTAGGAGTACTTTTCCCGAAAACACAATCAGCAAAACTATCTAGGTATGTCCTAGAATCATCAGTTAGTCCATTATAATAAATCTCAAGAAGCTCATTTTTCGGTAATGGACATCCAGGATGTGCATGAAACAGGGCACAGAACCTTGTCCATGACTCATGCAATTTCTCTTCTTCTCCCTGTTTAAAATCAAAAAAAATCTGCAAAGTAGCATGTCTAACACTAGGAGGAAAATATTTCTGGAAGAAAAAAGCAATCAAACAATCAGGGCTATCAATGGATCCAAGAGGTAATCTATTAAACCAAGATTTAACTTCTCCTTTTAGTAAAAAAGGGAAGATCTTAGTAACAAATTACTTGCGCATCTTAAAATCATCAGAGAATAAAGCACTCATAGTGGAAAGCTCATTCATATGAGCTACATCACTTTCATTTTCAGTCCCACAAAAATGTTCTTTCTCAACAATGTCTAAATAGGATAAATCAAGAGAGAAATCATAATCTTCATCTTTAATATCTATGGGAGAAGTGGCAAACTTAGGACTAGAAGACATAATGGTACGTCTCTCAAGTAGACACCTAATAGCACTAGCACCATGTGTGTTTTGGTACTCTTCAATAAATTCATCAGTCATTTCAATATAACCATCACTAATATCATCTCTCTATCTAGACCCAGGTGAGATAACATGTGTAATAGTGTATTCACTAGGAGTTTTGGTGTTTCCCAAAATAGTTCTAGCAATAGTAGCATCTAGGAAAGGACCTAATGAACCACTTGCATCAAGCATTGTAGAAGTAACATCATGAGTATCAGAAGCAATTTCAGATTCAGCAGTAGTAGCAGTGTGTGTGCACCATGTGTATGTGGTGGTGGTGTAATAAGCTTACTTATAACAGACGGTGAATCAAGAGCAGCAGAGGTGTTTAGGACTATACCTCTTCTTGTAGTGGATGGTAAAATAGGAAAGTTTCCATCATGAGACTTCCCCATGATGAAAGGAATAGCAGTGAACAATAATAGATCCAAGTGAACTTACAAATAAAGTTATGCTCCCCATCAATGACGCCAGAAAATAGTCTTGATGACCCACAAGTATAGGGGATCGCAATAGTCTTTGAGGGTAGTATTACCCAATTTATTGATTCCACACAAGGGGAGCCAAAGAATACTTATAAGCCTTAACAACTGAGTCGTCAATTCAGCTGCACCTGGAAATAGTCTTGCTCACAGCAGTTTATCAGTAGCAACAGTTTTGTAGTAACAATAGCAAAGTAACAGCAGCATTAGAACAAGAGAAAATAGTAACAATAGTAGCAAACAGTAGGATATGAGTGCGGTAGGCATAGGGATGGATGGACGGGCATTGCATGGACATGTCTAAACATGTAACTTCAAGATCTAGGGAAATTGCAGATAATTAAGATAAAGAATCCAAGTACTAAACAATCATAGGCATGTGCTCCATATATAGTCATGCATTCTCGCAATGAGAACTTGCACAACATCTTTTGTCCTGCCATCACATTGCAGCGGATACTCAAGGGAACTACTGGCAATTAAGGTGTTCCTTTTAATAGAGCACCGGAGCAAAGCATTAAAACTCCGTGAACACAGGTAATCCTCACATCACAACCATCCCCTCCGGCTGTCCTAATTTCTGTCACTTTAGGGCCTTTGGATCCAGACAATGATATGTGTACACAACTTGCAGATAAGATCACAAACAATACTATCATCATAAATCAATAATAAGTTCGGATCTGAGATCATGGCACTCAGGCCTTAGTGACAAGCATTAAGCACAACAAGTTGCAACAAAGTCAAATAGCACTAATAGAGATACTAGGCACCATGAACTCATCCAATCCCTACCATCCCCATAGCCTACAGCAGGGGATTACTCACTCATGGATGGGGAAACATGGATGGTTGATGGAGAGGCATTTGTGATGACGATGGCGATGATCCTCTCCAAATTCCCCGTCCCAGAAGGGTGCCAGAACGGAGTTTTCCGAATCGCGGTTTCTGGTGGCAGCGGCGTAGCGGAACTCTTTCTGGAAAAACGTCAAATCCCGTGAGTTTTTAGGTCAGAAGGAAACTTATAAGCGAAGAGGGAGGCCGAGAGGGTGCCTGGGGCGGCCACACCCCTCCAGGCGCGGCAAGGCCTGGCCCGCGCGGCGGGGATGTGGGTCCCCCAGTGCCCCTCTCCGTCTCGTATTCTGGCTCCGTGAGTCTTCTGGTGAAATAGGATTTTTGGCATATTTTCCGGGATTTTTTCTGATAGTTGATTTTGTGCACAAAAACTAGACACCAAGGTAATTCTGCTGAAAACAACATCAATCTGTGTTAGTTGTATCCAAATCACACAAGTTTAGAGGAGAAACAATAACAAAAGTGTTCGGGAAAGTAGATATGTTTTGGACGTATCATATACCACCACCTAAACGTATTCAAGCAGTAAGTGCCATCGACGAAGGGAAGCTAGAGGTAAATGCTAGGAGTTTTGAGGTTGGTTAGCTTGAACCAACACTCTTTAATAAATGTTTGATGGGAGCCAACCCATCCTTCGTATTACAGTTTTATTTTGTTTTGGTTTTACCTTTTATTGTTCTCTAATAAAAAGTTGTTGAGTTCGTGATTTTTAGAAGAAATTACAGTATTGTGAAGGTAAAGAAAGAGTTGGAAGAAATAGTTTCTGAAAGGAAAAGCAAAAAAAGGGTCCAGGTGACATAATGAGTGGTGGTACGGACGGAAGACACCGTACCACCTGCCTCTACTGATGGGGCAAAAACAGTCAATGAGTTTTCCAAAGGCAGCGCCCATAATGAGCATCCGTACATGCAGAGGTGCCCGTACTAAACATCGACAACAAGTTCCAGCATTACTGGCGCGATAACGACCACTGGTATGGAAGGACACGCCCGTACCGTCCGCCCATACCATATTCTCTAGGGTTGATCTCGGAACCCTAAAATTGATCCAATGGTGATGACCACCGGTACGGGTGGGATGCGCCCGTACCACGTGTGTCGCGGGATTAAGAGGATGACGGCTGGCTCCTAACCAGCCTTCTTCTTCCTCTCTCAAATTTTCTTTCTCTATCACTCCAACTCAAACCCTAATCCTCTAGAACCTTCGATTCTTCGTTGATTTCTTGCATTTGAGTGGGGGAATCTTCAAACATGTAAGTTTCTCACCCGTTCCATGCTTTATTTTCTGAAATCCATGGTTGAATTAGTCACATTGACTATCTAGATGAGTTCATCATATTTGAGATTATTTTTGATTCCTCACGTTAGGATTTGTAATTTCTGCCTGTAATCGTTTGTTTGTATGATAGAAACCTGATGCCTATAGTTTTTCTTTGAAATTTTTGTAGCACAATGAATATTGGGAAGATTTTTCCGCTCGGGAAAGGGCTCAGGAAGGGCAGGAACCTCAGGCACCGCCAACCCGTCGGGGTCGAAGAAGAGATGCTCGGAATGGGGCAACCTTCGAGCAGCCTTAAGCAAGGATTGTGAGAGGGTGAGCTCGCGAAAGGTTTTACCCACTAAGTGGGTGAACCACGACTTCCTCTCTTGCCAAGGCCTGCAGGAGGATTTCGAGAGGATGACCGTGAACGCTAGCATGGTTCCTTCCTCCTACCTCTCCATCGAGACCTTCGAGATTGCAACATTCGAGTTCTTGTCATCCTTCCACGATGACCTCGATACCCAAGAGCGCCATTGCCCTGTAAGTTTTGTGCTCAATGGGCAACCCCATAGCCTCACTTTTTATCAATTCTACGATTGCTTCGGGTTCTCCTATGAGGGAGAGCTCGATACTACCGATGAAGTCCTCGCTGAGGCAATGCATGCTTGGGAGCAGATTTCTGTCCACATGAACACCGATTACTTGCGCAAAAATAGCGCCACCATCTATAATCCCACTATCCGCTACTTCGCCACCTTCTTAGTGAATTCTATTTTTGGGACGGGAGATACCGGGGCAATGGAAGGCCCTGAGATAAGTGTAATTTATATGGCTATCCATCCTGAGATGGAGCATAAGGTAAACTTGGGTTCTTTGCTCATCCAACACTTCCGCCTCCAAAGATCGGCTCCCGCGGGTGACATTTGTTGTGGTGTCTTGATCACTCAGATCGCCTAAGAAAGCGAGTTTGTCGTACCCCAAGAGAGATCTGTCCCTGGAAGTAAGGAGCTGGATGAGATCCATATGGCTAGAACCAAATTCATGGGGGTTTATAGGCCTCATTGCTCTCTCCGTGCTTATCAAATTTATTTTGAGCCTAACGGTGATCTCCACGAAGTCTTGCTTCCATTTGTCCAAGATTTTGGTTTGCCAGGTAAACAGAGTTGGGTCCTCAATGAGGAATAATTCCAGGAGGCAATGATCTCCTCAGAGAGAATTGCGAACGCAGGAGGGGACCCCAACTAGGAGAACACAACTAGTAGCCAACAACATCGGGAGCATGATGGAGGACAAGACTGGAACACAGGGGGCTGGGACGACTATGTACAGTAGCAACATCACAACCAACCTTTTCCCCAGTACCAACATCAAGGTATGTCTCAGCCTCAGCCGGGATTCGACTATGTCCCGAGGAGTGACTTTGACCAGGTGGTGCATCGCATCGACAACATAGAAAATACGTTGCAAGATGTGAACGCCAACATCGTCAACCTCACCTAGGACTTCACTTCCTTCATGACCTACTTCTCGAACCATTATTCGTACTTTTGTAACACCCTCGAATCGGCCCTATGCAAGTTTTAGCGATTCCCGCTAAATAGAAACGATTCAAAGATGCCCACCAGGCACTTGCGTGCGGGTGGAAAACAAAGTAATATCATTACACAATAGTCCATGATGGAACCCATAGAATATATATATATACAACAATGACTCCATGAGTCAAGAATACAAATATTCAGTACAAAGATCCAAATCACCATGAAAATGATACAACCTACGAGTACGGATAAGATGCAAATGGGGCCAAGCCATAAGGGTAACCCTACTAACAACGTCGATCTCAAACCTGCTAAAACAAAAGGGGTGCTGACAAAGGGCAAAGGAAAAAAGAGCAGTCAGTACTGAGGCCAGTACATGGCGAGACTTAGAATTCGGTGGCTCTTGCCTACATAGGTACGGTGGACTGAAGCGGCAGCGAAGCATGCGCTAAACAACCTATAGAGACTCGAACAACTGTCTGCTATCAGAGAGGGATAAGAAAGACCTGTTCGAAACCAACCTGATACTAACACCAAACATACCCATCCTGGTATTTCACCCCTCAAGACCAAAAGAGGAAGTCCTACCGAGGAAACTCACAAAGTTGGAAGTTTTATTCATTCATTCCATGGTGGTTGTCTAACTTACTAGTCATGTTAGCTACAAGTCAAATTATAACAGTAATTCTTTAGTTATAGTTGTCTATGCTCGATAAACTATGCTCCAAGTGGTCCATAACCGCGGACACGACTTTTCAAAAAGATTTAACCCACCAGGGGTGCACCAAAATATCCACACACACTTCAACCCTTTTTGATAGATCAGGTAGGTACAAGATCATGAAACATACACCCAACGGTATGTCGGCGGGGCCTCGAACACGATGTTTCCCAGAACCAAATCAAGTACATGGGGGCCACCCCACTAAGCTACCCGCAACGAAGTTGGTCGGCTCCGATACGAACCCAGGGTGTGTGGCAACGACTGTAAATGACTGGGAGCCGGAAAGTGTGACTATGCTTGTCGATATAGCATAAACGTGGCATGGGGTTACTAAACAATACATAAAGTAAACACTCGCCACAATCAATAGTAGTAAATAAGCATTAAAGCATGGCATAAGTCAAAATAGTAATAACGCTGCAAACTAGGTTGTGGCCCCCAGTACAGTATTTTGAAATCAGGTAGTAAGCCGATAGGGGTGCCCACACACCCCACATGTGGTTAGCATGCTCGATCTCAGAACAGATGTCAAGAACTCAAGACCTAGGTGGAGACAAGTGGACGGTTAAAAACCAAATAATAACTATTACCCACTGGTGCCTCTGCATTAGTTATATCTACCACCAACATTAATAAGCTATAAGTAGAACCATGATTATCTCTACCATTAAGCATGTGCCAACCTCCCAACGACGATGGAACATCGACGATGCAAAGCAACACCTGAGCAAGCGACTACGACTCGCAAGGCCAATTGCCTACCAAACAACAGGTAATAGGAGGTGTCCAAGGCAATATAGGCTGCAGGGATATAAGTGGTATGGAAACTAAAACATCACAACACGGATATCAATTTATCAACACGAGGATGTAAAGACTATAAATGCAAAATAGGTAGAAAGGGGGAGAATGATCGCCTGAGAAACACTACCGAAGATACATTCAGATAACAGGTTGAAGATCACATCAACTCAACATTCTAATCCATGAAGAATCAAAGAACTAAAATAAACACCGAATGCACTAGTTAATACTACGACAAAAGATCTTACATGATGCATGACATGGCAAAGATGCGATGCAACTATGCAATATTAAGCAGAACTGGGGTCCCGATAATTTGTTCAAGTTGTTTAGATACCCCACAATTTAAATATTGTCTTAACAAGGCAAAACATGGCAGTGGTTCGCTACATAAATTTAAATGGAGCCAATATAAGACTAGAATAGCCTGCATATAGTCTCCATATTTAGTTAAGAGGTGATTGAGCTAAAAGCCCCTAAAATACATGATATGTGTGCAAGAATGAACAATTAATGCAACAAGGTATATATCATATATTATAGAAATAGGGTCTTGGATAGGGGTCACACATGATATTCAAAACTGGGGGTCTTAGGGTTCGATAGGATCAGTCTTCGCATCTGAGAACAGGGTCTTAGCGTCCGTGAAGGAGAACACAAAGCTGGTGCCGGGGTTCAGACGTCGGATCCAGGATCAGGTCTTCAGGGTCTCGGCCATCAGATTCGTGATGAAGATCTTGGCATTCTGTGGGGTTCAGGTTCCATGAAGGTGCTCTTGGAGAAAAGGGCCGTGTACGGGTACCATGTCAGAGATCATGGCGTTCCATGACGGAGATCTTGGGTTCGGGTCCGGCGAGATCGGTCTTAGGAAGATCTCGAAATCTGGAACTTGAGAAGCCTTCTACCCCAAAGGGGCGCCTGCGAAACACGGTTGGCAAACTTGGCTCGCTAACCGTAGAGACGTCTGTCGATGTCGCTTGATTGCAGTAGAGCGACCGCCGTAGGTCCAAGGTTGACAACAGGTACATACCAGCCCACAAGTTAACCCACACAGAGCAACAAACCCGATTGGCACGACGCGCGTGCGAGTTCAAGGTGAGGCAGGGGCGGTCGCTGGAGGAGGGAATGGACGTGCAGGTCAGTGGTGGCTCGGGGCGGTGCTCGCGAGGAAGGACGGCCAATGGCGGTCATTGACGGTGCCGACCGACGGAGGAGGTGACGTGGGGAAGGAGGCCGGTGACAGGGAAGGAGGCCGATGGCGGGGTAGAGCGGAGGCGCCGGGGAGAGCAGAGGCCACGGGCGGTGGTATTGACTCAGGGAGGCGGAGCGCGAGCGGACCCAAGAGGCACCAGCGAGGCCGGGCCACGAGGCCCGCGAGCGGAGCATGGGAGGAAGGCGGGATCCTGGCCAACAGCAGCGATGGGACGCGAGGAAGGAGGGAGAGTGGGGTGCAAGAGGAGGTGAGGAAGGGGTGACCGCGAGAGGGAATCCAAGGCGGGAAAGTGGTTGCGGCCAGCAGAGGAGAGAGGCGGCAGTGGCGGTGGGTGGATATGAGAGGAGCATGGTTTGGTTAGTAAGAGCATCTCCACTCGTTGGCTGAA
The DNA here is from genome assembly GCA_916181665.1 of Avena sativa. Taxonomy (NCBI): domain Eukaryota; kingdom Viridiplantae; phylum Streptophyta; class Magnoliopsida; order Poales; family Poaceae; genus Avena; species Avena sativa. The sequence continues at coordinate 382,328,499 of OV702281.1, read as the reverse complement.
CCCAGGCCAAAATCCGGACCAAATTTTGGCCGGACGACGCAAATTTTTGGCCTGGGTACGCCCAGTTCCCCACTCACGCACCCAGGCCGAGTCCCAGGTTCGGCAAAATTCAGTTAAACTCGGCGAAATGTGGGCAAATATAGGAGGATTTCATTAAGTAGGGCAGGGCCCACACATTACATCGGATTAAAAACTAGGAAAAGGCCGCCACCGTGGTCGACGCCGGACGCCGCAACTACATGCCGAGGCAGGGGTGGTTGCCGGCCTGGATGTGCTCCATGACGCCAGCGAGAGTTTGCCCTAGAACCCTCCAGAAGCGGCGGCGGTAAGCCGCATTGTGACGCTGCGGCGGCGAGCCCGGCGGTCCGTCGTGTCGGGCGAGTTCCTCGAGGCGCCTATCAGCGAAGAACTGCCTCCAGAAGACCAGATTGCCAGGATCCTCGGCGATATCCGGGTCTTGCATGGTGGCGATAGCTACCTGGATCTCTCCGGCGAGGTCCTCTTCGGCCGGCACCGGCGGAACAGGAATCCCGCCAGCGCTGACTTGCCAGCCGAGGGGGAGACGAGTGTCCGGCGGCGTTGTATAGCCCGCCTCAAAGAGGAGCCGGGCTTCCCACGGCAGCATCATGCGACGGCCGTGAAATCCCTCGGCCATGGCTTCACTCCGGAGTTGAGAAGGAAGAAAGGTGCGAACGTCCGAAGTTTGCCGGAGTTGGGAGTGGTGTGAGGGACTGTGAAGAGAGACATCGAGATGTACGCCTTTTATAGGCAGAGTTCGGAGGCGAGGGCGGGAGGGGTGTAGCGGCGATGGCGGGAAAAGGAAAACGGCGGGAAGGATGGTGGCGACTCGGCTTCTGTCACTGACAAGCTGTCCACTCGGCCAATTCACTGCGTCTGGCGTCCCCAGGGCGAACCCGGGATCCTAGGTTTGGCCTGGGTAGTCTGGACCAAAGTTGGCCCAAATCCGGCCGAAAAGAGATCCCTGGGTACGCGACTGGGCCGATTTTCGGCGTCCGAACGTAATTTCGGCGTCTGGGTCGGCCTCTTGGGTAGGCGAGTGGAGATGCTCTAAGGAGGGGATCGCGGGGTGTGAGACGCGGAGGTGGGACCATGCGGTCGGGTGGGGCCAGGTCATAGGCAGAGATCCCGAGGCGGGCGGCACGGGTTTTGGGGGCTCACGTCGGTGGGAGTGTGTCGTGACGCTGCGTGGTGTGCATGCGCGCTAGGGTAGGGTCTAGGTGTGGTTGGGTTAGAGTTTTAGGTTTAGGGTTTTTGGGTGTGTGAGGTTGTAGGCGGGCTGGCTAGCCGGGCCTTTGTGCTACCTCCCCCGGGTTTATAAAATAGATTTATTGTTTATTTATTTAATTACTCTTCAAACAAAACATTTGCAAATATGTTTAGACATTTGAATTAGAAGAGGGGAATATTTAGAAAACAAAATTAGGCTTTTGAAAAATAATTTTAGACAAACATATGAATGATGTCATGCTGATGCTCAAATGCAATGTGGCATAATGACATGAGCATGTGATCATGATGATGCACAAAATAATAAACACAAGCGATTTTCTAGTAGTTGATTTATCCGGGGTGCTACAAGTTTCCACACCAGCAGCCGCCTCCCAACAATGGCGGCGAAAATTGACCCTGGATAGGCCAAAAGCCTAAGCTCGGGGAGGTTGAACTCCTCCCCACTTTTGCAATCATATCTTTGTTTTCTTCTTTTGATTTATTTTCTTTGCTTCCAATGCATGTTTATTTTAAGTTTTGCATTGATAAAAGAAAACCCAAAAATATTAGACTAGCTTTTATCTTGTTTTGTGCGAAACTCTCTTGGTTCTCTTTTTAGCTTTTTTGCAGGTTATTCACTTATAGTGACATAGCCATGGAGAAGAATGAGAGGAGTTGACTCAAGTGAGAAGATGAGCAAGCAAAAGGAGGTACCACATTCCTATTTTCTCTTTTTCTGTAAGTTTATTCATGAACATACAGTGTTTGTTCGGTTGCACTTGAGTTTCACTCCACGCTTAGCCTATTATCTTCTAGGATTTAATCTCAAGGCTAATGTCACTACTTTGGTTTCAATTTATGACAATTACAATCAGTTAGAAAAACAACCTTGTTGGATTAAACTCCAATTCTTTCAGAACAAAAGAAAGTGTCTTCACGACAACTTTGGTGCCATGTTTTTCTCTTAAGGGATTAATCTTGGTAGTGCTCAACACCACATCTTAATGGTTTTTGACTTGATAAACACCTGCTAAAAAGAATTGTTTGACGAAACGAATGTTTTTACGGTGGGCGAGGGAGTTGCCAAACTTGCCTTGTTGATCTAGAGAGAGAGAGAGAGAGAGAGAAGAAAAAGAGAAGAAAATAAAAGAGAAGAAAAGGCAAAGAAAATAATTATAGAACTACTATTGAGTTATGAGCTAAAAATATTCGATCCCTATGAGAATATTGGCAACACCTCACCACCTGAAATAAAAGGAGAAAAACTAGAGTTCTTGAAAAATAAGGAATAGATGGGGTGTTTGATAGCCATGTTTCGAAGTGGGTGCTAATGAAAAGCTATAAGTTTATCCTTCTTTTGACATCTACTTGAGCACCCTTAATTTGACCAAAGCATTCTTGCTTAAAAATATTTTTACCCTCATAAAAGAGGGTCGCCGAAAAGAATTGATTCACAAGCCTAACCAAATTTTTGGCAGTCTCTTTTGAGTTTAAAAGCTATTAGATAGCGAGTTACTTGCGGTTAGGAACCGAACTTAAGTGCAATTGTTCAGATATATTATGCTCATGTTTAACGTTGCAGGATTTGTGATGATGGAATATGATACAACCTTGAACTTGTGAGTTTCCCCTTTGATTCAATTTCTCACTATTATTCTTTATAGATTTGTCACTCGAGCGGGATTAACAACTAAGCTTAGGGATGTTGATAGCTCCAAATTTCAACACTTTTTACCGAGGATTTTCCTTTGGTTTTTGCCGGGTTTCGTTGGATTTCACCTTTCAACTAATGTTAACATCACGAATTAGTGAAACCTTGGTTTCTTGTGATGGTTTTCATGTATTAAACATTTTTGGAAGATCTTGGAGCATTTATGAGCTATTTACAATTAAAGCACAAATCTCCAATTGAAGCCCCCTTCATGAGAGACGTCCAGGGTGCGTAATGACCACTGGTACGGTCGGAACGCGCCCGTACCGTCCGCCCGTACGACCCGACCACGCCTTCGTTATATCAACACAAGTAACTTCTGTATTGGGGGCGAGACAAAAAACATAAAACAACCGCCGCAAACAGTTCCAGAAAAGGGGAGATCAGATCTAAAGGAGGAGAAGAACATCGCCTCATTATTCGAAGATCTCTAGCCTCTAACCCATTCACTCCACCATCATCACCTCTTGTATTGGGAGAGAGAGATATTGGCACTTGTAAGATTAGTGTTTGATACTTTATTTGTATTTGATTTAATTCTCAAACGGTATTGTGGCTTGGTACAGTAAAGTTGTGATGATTTCCATTTGTAATATTATTGTGCCTTTGATCTATCTTCCTCTCATGTCTGAGTAAATCCCCATAGGCATGGGAGATATAGGGGATTGGTGAGATGTGATATGCCTTTCTTATTTCCATACAATTGTTATTGTTGTCATGATTATTATATTGTGAGAATGAATATCTATATTTGCCTAATGCTTGTTGTCTAATTTAAGGGCCCAGATAACATGATCCCGAGATCTCATAGATATGAACTTGTTTACTAGCCAATCGGCGACCCCTGAGTGACATGACCGATATCAATGAGGAGCTAATACTACTCGAGGATGAACAAGAAACCATCAAGATTAAAACCTTGATCCGGTCAAAAGACCTTAATTAATATGCTGACCATTACTGTGGTAACATGCAGATGGATCATTGGGACAAGGAGGAATTTTCCATGAGGACTCCTAGTCGGCATACAAGTTGCTTGCCTACTCACTTATGAATAAGAAGTATCACAATCACCTATCTTATTTTATTCACTTGGCACATTCACTATCACCATGAACCATTTCTCTTCGCACCTAACTTCTCATCTGCAGGAACTTCAAACACTTTCATCGCCTTTCTATTTTTATGTTATTTAATTTTTGCATCTTTCTTTACTCAAGCTACCTCTATTATTCACTCACCACTTTTCACTGTCAACGCTTGTAGTCAATTCACTCAAGAGAACGTAACACCTTGGGTGCGACAGAAATGTCGCATAAAAACATTTACCAAAACTCCTTATTGGCATCGATATAAAAACTAGAATTAATACTTCCGCAAAAACATGCTCTAACGAATCTATGCACTTGCAGGCCATCAAATATGTATTTTACTTAATAATTATTATAGCTCGATGCTACGTGGTATAACATTTGGATCAAAAGACTATTGCTATGCACGTGACTCGCAAGGGCTTTAGTGTATTAGGATGTGCTATCGACAACCCTATCTATATTAAATAATTTTATACATAAATGTGTGTATTATTATCTTTATCCCATATGATGTGCACCTGCAGGTGAATCTTCAATCCTGGCCTATTTCTATCCATTGCAACAACAAACAATTTAAAGTAAACTAGAAAGGTACGATAAACATAAGGTAAAACGAATAAACAAGTATTGTAGACGTCCCTCGTATTTTTTCATTTGTTTCCCAAGGTTCGATAAACTTAAGTTTACTAGGAAAAAAAGCTAGATGTAAATCCGGATCGAAGGTATCAGGGTATATCTTGGCAAAGAGTAGCAAGTTCCAAGACGCCTATGATCATGTGAAACGCATGCCCATGAGTGGAGTAGGCATGCAATTGTTGGTGGCCAATGCATTTCTTTACTTCAAAGAGACCAATGAGAACAAGTCATACAATTTGGTGCATGCTTGGAAAGAAATCAAGGATTGCCCCAAGTGGGAGGAAATCTACGAGGTCTCCAAGAGAGACCGCGCAATGGAGGAAGGACGAAGAACAACTCCTCGGTGGTAGATCTTGTAGAGGCCGAAGCAAGTGAAGCCCCAAAAGGCAACCATGCAGGACAACCAAAGTGCCAAAAGGCAAGGAAAGAAAACTTGTCCATGGGGCCAATGCCATGGCATTACAATCTACTTTGAAGGTAATGATAGCCGACAAAGAGGTGTCTAGTGAGAGGAAGTGCAAGGAGAGGGAGGACCAATTGAAGAGCTTCATGGACTATCAATCTAGGAAGCTATATCTTGATGAGAGAAAAACCTGAGCCAAGGCCATGGAAGCGAAGCTTAAATTCCAACTTAAGAAAAAAGAGACCAACCTCAAACTTAAAAAAGTTGATTTGAATGCTCAAGAAAGGGCCAAGGAGGTTGAGCTAAAAGAAAGGGAAATTGAGCTCAAGCAACTTGCAATGATAAAGGAGTTTGAGGTCAAGCAAAAAGAATTTAAGGTCAAGATACTCGCCAAGGAGAACCATATCATGAAGACCAAGCAACATGGATGAAATCCAAAAGGTTTGGATCTAAAGGAAGCAAAAGTTGATCCTCGAAAGGAATGTATGATCATTCCTTGTCTATCGTATTTTGTTGAACTTCGTTAGTCCTTTATTTAAACAAATGTACGTTGGATGGATTGTAAGTTAAACTTTATTATGCCCGTATATTTGTGTGTGAATCGTGGCCAAAAATCCATGAAATGGTCCTCTTTGAGGTCAAAAATTGTGAAAAATCTCAAAAAGGTACAGATCGAGCTTCGTGGCCACTGAATTGGCAGGAGAAAATGCACCCTTAGACACACAGGCGGATAGGACTCAAACAAACCGATTCGGGGTCCGATTT